>CM059433.1:14291481-17068284 GCA_030390025.1 Squalus acanthias
GGGCTTCACGGGGGCCGGGGACAGCAACGGGGGCAGGTGCTGGCAGGCGGCCAGCAACAAAAATGGCCGCCTGCCACCTCCCCTTTAAATATCGCCGCCCCGGCCGCACGTACGCCCCCCTGAACCCGTCGGACATAGCGTCTGGCGGTAAATCAGGGGGCGCGACTGAAGATCACGGCCGGGGCGCGAGCGGGGCGCTGCGCACGGCGATGACGTCATCGCCGGCGGCGCAGCGCCACAGGGCGCTACCGGCTGCCGCCGCCGCTAACCTCCCACTAAATTTTTCGGGAGGCGTGGGCGGCGCTGCGCCCGGGCGTTAGCTGCTTTACGCCCCATTAGCGCCCATTTAAGGCGCTAACGGGAGGCGCAAGCAGCTGAATTTTTCCCCCAAAGTCTGCAATTCTGTGTCCAACATGAAATGAGACTGAAACAACAACAGAAAACGCCAGGCAACATCCGTGGAGCGAGAAACAGAGTTAACGTTTCAGGTCGAATCCCTTCGTCAGAACTGAGAAAAAAGCAGGAAATGAAACAGATAAAAAAGCAAGGGGGAGGCTGGGGGGAGGAATGAAAGAACAAAAAGGGTGGTCTATGGTAAGTAGAGACATTAAGAGATGCTCAAGGCAAGACGAGATGGTAATAGGACAGGTTAAGAAACAAAAGGTGGCTCAGAAGTGTGAAGTGTGAAATGCTGGCAGAATGAGAGACAGCTGCAGTGGGGGGAGAGAGAGAAAAAAGGGAAAAGGCACAAACCAAAATGTGTGTATATATATATATATATATATATGAAATGAGACTGGTCAGGCTCAACTCAATCCCTAACAGGTGCTGGACACAACATAGAAAAGCTTGTAATCGCGCACAAAAAGTGTTTGATGTGGGAAATGGAGATGGAGCTGAAACTTGAGCTATCACAGTGGAGTTGCGTAATTAAGGAGGGTTTGGGTAAGAATTGCAGAAGACTTCCTCAGTTTGGTATTTTTCGGGAAATCTCAAACCTATTCTATGTTTAGAAGTTCAATGGAGGAAATCTTCATCGACATAATTATGATGTAGCTTCAAGCACGACTCTCAACTGAGTCCATGCAGGCTGTGACCACAGCCGTGCAGACTTTGGATGCCAACACATCTGCAGCCTTAAACAGGATGACAGATGCCTTCTCCATGACCTTATAACACGTCACTGAACTTCATCAAGCTGGTCTGCAGCAGAGTGGTAGGAGTGATGTGGCACTGGCCTAGGAGAGGGATGATGGCACAAGGGGACATGGAAGTGGGAACTCCACTCAAAGCTCTCCCACTTCTCACCCGTTGCCCCCCCCCCCTCAGCCAGTACCCCACATGCTGCCTTACCTCCCAATGGCCGAGTCTGCCGCTGCACAGGTGCAGGTGGAGCATTCTTTCGCTGGGCTCTCAGGGGCTCCGAAACCCAGAGGGCGTCGGCCAAAGGTATCTCAGAAGTCGAGGCAAGGATCTGAGCAGCGTGAATCTGACTTTGCTGAAGCCAGAGGGGTTGCACCACGTAGAAGCGGTAGGAACCTCAGCAATGAGGCGCAGGAGCGCTACAATGAGAGCCACGTGACCACTAGGTGTATCGTCGAGCAATTTATTACTGTCGCAATAATTAACTGAACCTTCTAGCTATGAGGGCATCCCGGATAGCAATTGTAATTCACCAAGGGTATTCAAACATGGGTGTTTGACAAAATAATGCGTTGTTAAGTTTCCTTTTTTTATAATGCCACATAAAATTTATTGATTAGCACCACTTCCACATCTTCCCCATTATTGCATCCCGAGTGCCAACTCGCCCTTTCACATGTTTCGTGATGAATGTCAATACATGCCAGGACCCATTGGGCGGATGTACAATGGGTATATGTGTAGTTGAAGGACTGTTTCGTGCAAAGGGAGGAGTGGAGGGGAAGGGTTGGTGCGGGTGGTGGCTTTCATTTGCTATTTGTTACTGTCGCAATAATTAACTGAACCTTCTAGCTATGAGGGCATCCCGGATAGCAATATCTGTGGCTGGTCTGGCGATGGGTGCCCCATCTTCATATTCCTCCTCATCCAAAGATGCCTGATGAGCGCCTTTGTCCTCCTCCACCTGTAATCTCCAACGCTGCGCAATATTGTGCAGAACACAGCACACCGATATTACACCCTCCCTGGCGAGCACCGAAGGGCACCTCCAGACCTATCGAGGCCCCTGAAGCGCATCTTCAACATTCCGATGGCTTGCTCGACGACACACCTAGAGGTCACGTGGCTCTCATTGTAGCGCTCCTGCGCCTCGTTGCTGGGGTTCCTCACAGATGCCACGAGCCAAGTTGGAAGCTCTTAGGTCTGCTTCCTGGAACGAAAAGGTCCGGAATATTGTACTGCCGCAGTGTGAATGCATCACCACAGCTCCCAGGGAATCTGGCGCACACCTGCATGAATCTCTTCTTGTGCTGGCACACCATCTGCGCATTGATGGGAGAATATCTCTTGCAGTTTTTAAATATTAAAAACACCTGGTTGCTGTGGTGGTGCTCGGATTGCCACGTGTGTGCAATCGATGGCACCCTGTACCTGTGAGAATCCAACCAGAGGGGCGAATTTGAGTGTCCGCTCATTCTGCCTATTGTCATCACAGAGGAAGCTTACATAGCTCCCATCCCTGGCAAACAATCCATCTGTCCCCTGCCTTATGCATTTATATGCAGCGGACTGCAAGACCTCAATATGTCTCCGGTAGCACCCTGGAAGGAACCAGAGGCAAAAAAATTAATGGCGGCGGTGACGCGTGGCCACCAGGTCCAGCAGGGAGGAGGTCTTCCGGGAGGCTGCAGATGTCTGCGACAATTTCAACCTGCAGAAGTGCTGCTCTTCCAAGAGGTAAAGGAAGCTGAGCCTCTGTCTGTAAACCCCGTTACTTGGGTAGTGCCTCCTGTGACTGTAGCCCCCCTGTGGGTCTCCTCTCTCCTGTACACCTCTCTCCTGTGCACCGCCCTCTTGTGCACCTGCTGATCCCACCACTGCATGTTGTCATTGTTGTGGATGGTAATTCTCTTCCTCTTCTGATGTAGTGACAGAAAACATCCATGGTGCCTCCCATTCTGCTGGTATCTGTTTGATTGCTTTCAAACTTCTCCAAAACCTTTATGCTGACAAGAATGCTCTGTTAAACAGAAGGAACTGACAAAGCAGCTGTAAGAAATGAGCCTTGTAAGATACCCTAGTTGTGTATAGATATATAGGTGGGGTTAGGATTTGGTTTACTCTCATACGATTAAGGTTTTTGCTTTCTTTTTACTTATAAATGACTTGTGGATTGGTACTGCGGCTAGAAATAATGAAATGGTTAAAGTTGTTCATTCCCAGAATGCTTTAGGGTTTAATGAGTCAGGGTACAATTTCGCTGACTGTGCTATGTAGCTTCTGCCAGAAATGCAGGATGTGCGATTCGTACCTGCTGATTTCTTTTTGTCCCCACATTGTGAAATGAGAGAGCCAAGATAGTCTTGAGATAAGGAACCAGACAATGGGGCTAAGATGATTAGTTACATGCTTAATGGTAAACAGATTGGCCATCTGGAAGTTTTGTAGGGACTACCTCATTTCTGGGGTCTTGCTCACAATAACTACTATCAGGACATAATGTATCATCTAGGACAGTGTGCGTGACTAGAGCTCTATAAAGATCTTGAGCTTTCCTTCATGTTGCAACCATATTTGGTGTCGGATTTGAATGTTCTTACAGCCTTTATTGAGTTTGGGCAATCTGAAGTTGAAGGACCCCTATGTACTGCACTTGAAACTCCTTTTCATTGGTGAGTTTCCTGAGCCCCGGGAAACCCATGCTGGAGGCATTAAATCCCAAGGAAAGTTAAACTCCTGTCAAAAGCCCCTCATTTGCATGTAATTCTGAGGTTAAACGGTGTCTTCATTGCTCACCCGCCTGCGCTGATGAACCCGCTGACGCCAGCGAGAAGGTTACTCACACGTAGTCAAACAAGCCTCAGTTAAACCCGGAAGTGGCCGCGTTGGAGTCGGAGTGTGGTTGCGCTTCATTTCTCTCTGATTTTAAGTAAACACTCGACCCCAACCCACCCTTTCTGGCATGTTAAAATTCCTCCCGCGTCATACTTCAGCTTTGCAACAACCTTTTGTGTAGCCTAGGTGGTGCCAGTAGTCTAGGGCTAATATCATAAAACTATTTTCTTTGAAGTATTCATGAGGACTGCATCTGTGAAATGTCAAAAGTCAGGGTATGTGAAACCATTTGGTCCTCACTATTCAAAATTTAAATGTCAAATAACTATTCAGTTAGACAGGTCAAAATTGAAAGTATCCCGTTTTGCACTTGAGATGTTTATCAATGCTTTAAAAATGTCAGTTAGATTTGTTAAGGGCTCTGCCACACTGTATAAATAACCAATGAGACGAAATAAAGTAGAAGGGTCTCCATTTCAGCACAATTTCTATATTTATTAAATGTCATAAATTAGGTTTACATAACTTATTTTTCACAGTCTCGCCTTCGCAAAGGCAGAAAGACTTCTAGAGTGAGAAGCATTATTTAGAGGAAATTATGTTTTGCCTACGGAACAACTGTCACTGTCCTTCAGAAGTAATTCATTATGCAAAGCGCTTGAAGGCACTTTGATATGATAAGGATACGTGCAAATATTATCATAATTGCCATTATAGGAGAATTAATTTAAAGGCTGTCAGTACATCAGAGAGTAACTTTTGTAAGAATTGATGGAACGTTGAAAGATTTCAAAGGGTTTAATTTACTCTCAGCATGCTGAGAGGGTTAAATAAGAATAATTTGTAACTCCTGTCAGACTGCATTGCCAGTTGCACCTAATGTTACGTAATGGAATATCTTTGAGCTATATTGCATTAGTGCTAACACAGAACAGAGCCAAAAAATCCGATCACACATGCTGTATAATTAGTCGATGTTTGACCAATAATGTTGGTGCATAAGGGGTATAAATAGTAAAAGAAAGACTGAAAGAAAGACAAGCATTTCTGTAGCGCCTTTCACGACCACCGGACGTCTCAAAACGCTTTACAGCCAATTAAGTACTTTTGGAGTGTAGTCACTGTTGTAATGTGGGAAATACAGCAGCCAATTTGCACACAGCAAGGTCCCACAAACAGCAATGTGATAATGGCCAGATAATCTGTTTTTTGTTATGTTGATTGAGGGATAAATATTGGCCAGGACACCAGGGATAACTCCCCTACTCTTCTTCGAAATAGTGCCATGGGATCTTTTACATCCACCTGAGAGAGCAGATGGGGCCTCGGTTTAACGTCGCTCCCTCAGCACTGCACTGGAGTGTCCCCTAGCTTTATGTGCTCAAGTCTCTGGAGTGGGACTTGAACCCACAACCTTCTGACTCAGGCGAGGGTGCTACCCACTGAGCCACAGCTGGCCATAAAGTAATAAAAAATGAGTAAGAAAAAATAGCTATGGAGTGAGGACATCTGAAACATTATGGAGCCAGCAGGTTGCAGAAAGGTAATGTTTACTGGCCATTTCCTGCAGATTCTAGCCAACAGCATGAGGCAAAACAAGAATGCCTTTTACGGGTTTGAAGAGGATCCAATGAATTAGCCTCCAAGAACTGCCACAGCCACTCTCCAAGTGCCCTCCAGGGACTGCCCTCCAGGCCGGGAGTTCCTGTTTTAATTATACCAATGACCCCAAGACTAAAACACTGGCAGTGTCAGGGGAGAAATCGTGCTCTGACAAAGTTGCAGCCCAATTGTGCAAGAATGCAGTAACTGGACCAGCATTTTTAGTCAAAGTAAAATTGAATTAGTAGTCAGTTCAGCTACTTTAAAATCAGTGTAGTAGTCCAGTAATGTGTGTTGTAGCCCAGATTAAGCCAATCTAATCACCTATCTAACAAATTTACATTTGTAGTTTAGGGAGAAAAAAAAACCATATTTCAGCACTCGTTTTGATCACATTAAGTTAGTGCACTCATTCACTGACCCCAATATTAACGGGGAAGGTGCAGGGGAGGTCATAATCGGCCAAAGAATCCGGCAAGACCGGGGACATGGAGGCCCTGCCAATCTTAATGACAGGGCCTCATTTAAATAAAATGCTGCACTCTCCCGCTCGGCAGCCAATCAGATTGACAGCCTGGGCGGGTGGCGGGAGCGCAAACAGGCGGCAGGAGGCCTCAGTCGTGGGGACATTCCCAGCAGTTAGTGGGGAGGGAAAGCTCGGGGCCAAGAACGTGAGGGTTGTGGGGGTGGGGGGGCGGGGTGGGTGGTGGAGGGCTGTAAACAGAGCTGCGATCGGGGCCCAGGGGTGCGGGGGCTGTCCGCGATCGGGGCTGGGGGAGGTCTTGCAGTAATTGGGGGTAAGTGGGGGGGGGTGTTTCGAGGAAGGCCCAAGGCTTTTTTTGAAGCCCGGAGGAGCACTCCTGCCCCTCCTGTCCCACATAAAAAATCCTGAAAAATAAATTGGAACATCTACTGGGGCTCTTGTGGCCCAGGATCCAGCTCCCAGCCCTCAACCCCGCTCAGGCCTCAGATCAGATCAGATCAGATCCTGATGACATAATTGGACCCGACCTGCATATTTAAAACCTCGATTCCTTCCTGCGGGTGTCCTGCTCACCTGCCGAAAAGAGCAGGCTAATATGGGGACGTGGCGGGAAGGAAGCGGGATCGGAGGGGGTAAGTGAACTGCCCCACCCCAGCCTGCCCATTTTATGCCAGGAGAAGACAGTTAAAATCGGGGCCATATACGTATCTGGGAGAATGTTCAATATGATGAAATGGGCAATTCGCTCATAACTTCTGAATTGTAAGTTAGGCTGATACTGGTGAATTTTAACTTTAGCTTTTAGTAATTCAGTACCTGACGTTGGAGTGTAAAAGGGTTGAGGTTAGTTTACGTTACATCTGATGAAAATTCAGAACAAGCTGGTGTGCTCATCCTGAATGCACATTAGGTGGCAACAGTGGAAAAAAAGTATTACAAAAATGCAGATGGAAGCAAACACTAAAAAATCTGAAATAAGCGGAAATGTGCGATGTGGGAAGCGAAATCAGAAAGAGAAATAAAAACATAAAATACTGGAAATAATCAGTGCGTCAGACAGCGTCTGTGGAGACGGACTGAGAGTTTCATGGGTCATCGATGACCTGAAATGTTTAGGGCTAAAAATTGAGTAGTGCCCCATTTGGGGCGCTAACTTCGCCCCGGAAAAATTAGCTCCCCCGCGCCGGAGATTGAGTGGTAGCGCCCCAAGAGGGAAGCGGGGCACTACTGGAAACGCCCTGCATCCCTCTTGGGGCACTGCGAAGGAATATCACGGCGCTACGTGCCGCGGTATTGCAGGCCTTCCTCCCCTTCTTAAAGCTGGGCCCCCGGGGATCGGGAGTGCCGGCAAAGGAGCCCGGCACTCAAGAGAAGTGCCGGGCTCTTGGAGCACAGCCGGCACTCTGCGAGGGGGGGCGTTTCAGGAGGCCGGGGACGGGAGCGCAGGCAGGTGCTGGCAGGCGGCCAACAACAAAAATGGCCGCCCCACACCTCGCCTTTAAATTGCGCCTCCCCGGCCGCAGGTAGGCCCCCCTGACCCCGTCGGACATAGCGTCCGGCGGTAAGTCAGGGGGCACTCCCGAAGTTTGCGGTCGGGGTGCAAGTGGGGCGCTGTGCACGGCGATGACATCATCGCCGGCGGCGGGGCGCTACTGGTTAGCGCCTGCCGCTAACCTCCTTGCTGAATTTCGCGGGAGGCGTGGGCGGCGCCGTGCCAGGGCGCAAGTTGCTTTGCGCCCCATTAGCGCCCTCTTAGGGCGCTAACAGGAGGCGCAAAGCAACCGAATTTTTACCCCTAACTCTGTTTCTCTCTCCACAGATGCTGCCTGACCTGTTGAGTATTTCCAGCATTTTCTGTTTTTATTTCAGATTGCCGGCATCTGCAGTATTTGGCTTTTGCCTGAATGTGAAACAGATTATCGTTTCAAGTAGGACCAACAAGTGGAAATGTATTTCTGTTGCAGATCCTGCCTGATCCACCATGTATTTCCTGTTTTGATTAAAACATAGCCAGTGACTCATTGGATAAACTAAAAAAATATTAAACCAAATTCATACAATGTTGGTGGTCCATGCAATGTTGGATTCAGAGTGATTATAAGTTCTATTAATTCTAACAATTCAGTAATGTCACTGTTAATAAGATTTCTGCGCTATGCATATAATTATAAATTTTGATATTGATATAATTGTGTTCCTAGGACTAATCATGCATTTACATTCCTTCTCTATCTCCCCCGCCCCCATCCTAACCTGAGTCACTATATTGACAAATACCCCAGGCACGTTCTACCATGATAAAACAATTCTCGGCAGTGCAGCCTGAATCCCAAACAGAGAACGGCGATAAGCAGTTTTGACAGGCGACTGTACAGAAATATTCCCAGGTATATACGATTCAAAATATTGCTCCAAATCCCTTGGGCCTGTCTCTGATTTCTGTTTTTCCCTGATGTCTTGAGTGTAGCCAACCTTCTGCTCATTATTAAACTGTAGGAACTCTTTCTCCTGGAGTTTAGAATAAATCCTTTACTCCCAGTTATTAAACCATTTGTTTTCTCTGTTTATATTGCATTGAATTCCCAACTTCCTGGTCAGACATTAAACATACCTTGAATGTTTGCATATATTTTCAGGTCCTGTTTCAACCCAGAACCTCATGGCTGGTTTAAATGTATGTTCAGTGCCTCTGATGAATAATGCCCCCTAATCATTCACATCTTAGATATCTGTCTATGTGTGTTACGATACAAAGAAAACATCAACCCTGCAAGCTCAATGGGAATTGACTGTAGAAACACATTTGAATAGAGCTCAGTAGGTTTATAGTTATTTGAACCAATAGAACATATTTTGCATTTTTTTTCCTACATAATGAGCATGAAAAGCCTTGTGCGCAACACAAAGATTTAACCCAAACTTAATAGGATACGTAATCAATAAAGTTGTATAGATTTTGACTGATGTGATGTGAATGTCATAATGGGCACTGCAGTCTTTTACCAGGTAAACTGCATAGAAAAGTTTCAAAGCATGGAACAACCAAGAAATGATCATTCAAAGTTGCATTTAACTAACTTCAGAAGATAACCTTTCTCATAACGATTCTTGAATACATTTATTCAGCAGAATATAGGAACAGGAGTAGGCCATTGAGCCCCTCGAGCCTGTTCCGCATTCAATAAGATCATGGCTGATCTGTGACCTAACTCCATATACCCGCCTTTGGCCCATATCCCTTAATACCTTTGGTTAATAATAATCTATCAATCTTAGATTTAAAATGAACAAATGTCCTAGCATCAATTGCCGTTTGCGAAAGAAAGTTCCAAACTTCTCCCACCCTTTGCATGCAGAAGTGTTTCCCAACTTCACTCTTGAGAGAACAACAGAAAACGCTGGAAAAACTCAGCAGGCCAGGCAGCATCCGTGGAGAGAGAAACAGAGTCAACGCCTCAGGTCAGAACTGACGAAAGGTCTTCGACCTGAGGCGTTGACTCTGTTTCTCTCTCCACGGATGCTGCCTGGTCTGCTGAGTTTTTCAAGCATTTTCTGTTGTTGTTTCGGATTTCCAGCATCCGCAGTATTTTGCAATTGTTTCACTCTTGAGAGGCCTGACTCTAGTTTTTAGTCTATGCTCCCTATTCTTAGATTCTCCAACCAGCGCAAATAGTTTCTCTCTATCTACCCTATCAGTTCATCTTAAAATCTTGAAAACTTTGATCAAATCACCTTCTAAATTCCAGGCAATACAACCCTAGTTTGTGTAATAACGTTACTGAAATACTTTTGACTGACTGCCCTTCATTGGTTCTGATCTCCTTAATCTCATTGCTCCAATAACAGTTCACTCTTCCCTATTGCTCCTATTTTACCATCCCTACCATCTATCAGCTGTCTCTCTTGCAGCGATATAACCAACCTTAAAACAATTCCTGCCAGAAGTAGCTCGGAATTTCCATTGGAAATTTTCAGCAAGAGTTAACATCCAGTGGAATCTTCATAACACTCTCGAGCGTAAATCTGCAAAATGAGGCCCCACTCAATGTAATTATCTCTGAAGGAGATGGATGATGTACAAACTACTCTTTGTCATCATTCACAGGTCGGAGGTTCCTTTACATGTATTCTTACCATATCTGACAGTCACTTTCATTTGCTCGACAGTCAAGTGACATTTGCCCGACAGTGAAAAAGCGTGATGCTAATGGAAATGTTTCAAATCGTATTACTCTTCACCTGTCTTAAAAATGAAATAATCAATAAAAATAAATGACTGAAAGATCTGGCCTCTCTCTCTTAGCAAAAGGAACCTTCTGTGGGCTTATTCAAGGGGCCAATTCAAGCCTGGAATGGTGGTAGGAGAATAGGAAAGCAGAGGAGTAGCGATGGGTTGGGATAGGGATTAGGGGAGCCAAGAGGGGAGAAATGGAAGGTGACATGACTGAGCGACAGGAAGAGGCAGAAACAGGAGAGAAGGTTCCAAGAACGGCTAAGAGGAAAAAAGGGAGATAGAAGTAATGGACTGGAGTGGCAGCCAAAATGCGCATGCGAATGGACACCAAGGGAATTCAGGTTACAGAGGCACGGCAGAGATTAGAAGAGACATGTTTTTGTCATTAACAGAGGAGCTTTCTCCCTACTCCAGATGTCTTCTATCAGATAGATCAAAAGTGATTATACTCAGTACCTGAATGTTGCAATAAAATCAAAATTTGACTAACCAAATGTCAGCCCACAGGTGCAATCTTCACTAGATCAACAACCTGACCAAACACTAAAGCAGTCCACAGAGCAAGGCTCACAAATTCGACAGAAGTTCTTTTTTTTTAAGTGAGTCTCCCTCTGCGGGTTCATTGTTAAAGGCATCGCTCCCTGGTCTGTCCTGATTTCCTGGGTAAAGACACTGGTTCCTGCTCTGATATTCTATACTAACCGGCAACTAAAAGGAGGCGAGGACTGCTTCATGGAACAGGTAAGTGCTTTTCCAGCACTGCTTGCGGGCCAGGAGGAGCAGGAGTACTTCCCCACCAAACCCCCAAGCAAACCTGTTTCCCACTCCATGGGCTGAATTTTGCCGGCGCTCAGAGGGCGGGTTCGGAGGCGGGTCCGCTGTCAAAATGGCAGTGATTGACAGCGGGGCGGAACTCCACTCTGAACCCGCCTCTTTGTTAATTTCCTCAGTGTCGGCTCTGCCTGCGGTTTGCAGACCCGGCACTAAGAGGCGGGTCAGGCAATTGAGATACTTAAGAAGCAGCTTAAAGATATTTAAGCAGCATTTTACCGGGTCCTAACGATTTTTACGAGGTTCCTGGCGCTCAGGGATCACGTCATGTGTCGGGCTCTCAATGAGTCTCCATTGCTGTGAATAGTTGACAGCTGCAAAAGTGGTATAAAAGCTATCATTTCACCTCTGTTCAATTTCCAATCTTAGAGGCTGGAGCCTTCAGGATTTGGAATACACTTTTCAGCTTTATGGAGGTTTGAAGTGTTTGGTGCAAACTCTATCCAGTGTCAGCTCCTTGGAGCAACCTCTCTCACCATTGACATATTGCTTCTGTCATCTCAACTTCAGCTGCCATCTATTCCATCAGCATCGGTGCCCTTGACAAAATCTCACCTTGGTCCTCAGAATCCCACCACGATCAGCCCCAACACCAGCAGCACCAGGCACACCAGCAGCACCAACAACAACACCAACCTTCTCCGCAATCAACTGATGCTGCACAGGATAGAGGGTATCAGCACCCAATCACATTGCTGCCCGGGAGGTCAGGGATGGCCTCACCATGGCCAGATTTACTTCACTTGACGCTGTACACCCTGGCTGCCACATGATGCGCCAGGTTGGCACCAGCCCACACCAACACCATAAAACATCCCTACAATGGCCAAGCCATTCCTTTCACACTCGTCACCATTGAGGGGGGGGAGGGGGCAGGGCAGGGGGGGGTACCGTTATGTCTCACCATTCATTGCAACTCACTAAGCCACTTCCAAAGGTGCACACAGATCTGACCAAGAACGCAAAGAGTTGAAAATAAAGATTTCAATGTTTGACACCACATTAACAGAAAATTTACATGAACATTGGCGATAACACTCAAGTGCCTACCCTTGTGTGTTGTTAGTTGGTATGATTGCACTAGGATGAGTGTGAGTGTGAGGGGTGGCTAGTGAGATGGGGAAGTGATAATGTAGATAGAGAGGGAAGGGTGGAGGTGCAAGGTAAGTTGGTGTGAGTAAGGATGTGCAGGAGTAGGGTAGGGAAGGCAGAGTGATGGGGATGTGATGAGTGGCACAGCAGGATGGGGCTGAGTGTGGCTTTGCAGTAACGTTTTGTGATCTACTGAGATCATTGAAAGGTTTGCGCCACTGCACCCAGGTCCTCCTGACCACATCCCTGCTTGTGTCCTCTTGTGCAATGTGCAACCAGGCTGTGCTGGTCTCCTGGGGAGGTTTCTTCCGCCCATTGGATTGAAAGAGAACCTCCCTGCGTGCTGTGTCTCCCTCCATAAGCATATGGAGGGAGTAATGGGAGAGGCTGGGTGCAGCCGTGCACCTTTGTGCAGTGCTGGTCAGCACCTCAATACTGTAAAACACTGACAGCACAACTGTTCAAATGATTTGGGACATGGTCCCTTTAAGGAAACCGGTTGATGACGCATCATCAAATGATGTCATCAGACCCGCTCCCTATTGATTGGCTGGGAACCTCACAGGGCGGGCTTAACGAGTCCCATCAATGGAAAATCTTGTTGGAGGCCGGGATCGAGACAGATGCGGGGTCCCCACATGCCATAGACATCACCCGCCCCAGACCCGCCGAGGTTGGAAACATCCAGCCCCACATGATTGAACACCCCCCCAACCCCGCAATCACCGACACCCCCTCCCCCCCCCCCGCCCCCGAGCGGACCTCCCCACTGGAATCACCAATCCCCCCCCACGCGATCACTGACCCCCTGACCCCCAACTCTGTCCCTGATCTCTCTCCAACCCATTGTGATCGCCCCCCCAACCCTCCAAACCAAGCTGTACCCACCCCACCTCTCGATATCCAGCCAGAGCAGCAGGCCAGGGAAACCCGGCCAGCCAGCATTAAAGCTGGAATAGAGATAAAATCTGACGCGTGCAGCCTCATTAAAATATTTAAAAGAGCGACCCGCCCCCCCCCCCCCCCCCCCCACCGAGCAAGGAAATTTATCTTACTCGCTGTTCTAAATCTCTTACATTTAATCTTCTATCTAAGGCGCCTTGTTCTCGACCCTTCAACTACTGTAAACAGCCTGTTTCTATCTACCCTGTCCCAATTTTTCATCATTTCAAACAATCAAGCACACGTCAGGAGAGCCTAGTTTCTCAATAATCATCATAATCACAATTAACTAGCAATTTATCTCCTAGAACTGGAAAGGTCTCTTCCTTCAGGGGAGTTATCCCCGGTGTCCCTGGCCAATATTTATCCCTCAACCAACATAACAAAAAACGATTATCTGGTCATTATCACATTGCTGTTTGTGGGAGCTTGCTGTGCGCAAATTGGCTGCTGCGTTTCCCACATTACAACAGTGACTCCACTTCAAAAAGTACTTCATTGGCTGTAAAGCACTTTGGGACGTCCGGTGGTCGTGAAAGGCGCTATATAAATGCAAATCTTTCTTTCTTTCTTTCTTCAGGAGTTTGTCAAATTCCCTTTAATGGACCTCAGAGGCTCCATCTCATCACGTCTTGGCAGTTTTCTCCAGTGGGTAATGTGAAAAGAAATACTTTCCGGCATCTAACCTACCTCTTTACTTATGGATTTTATATGCATGACCTCTTTTCCTAGCATCCCCATTCATCTCAAATAACCTATCCAACCTGATTGAGTCCAATCCCTTGATCATTTTACAAACCTCACATTGCTCTTCTCCCCACGCCTTCTACACTTCAAAAAAATACTCATTGTTTGTAAAGTGCTTTGGGAGGTCCTGAGGCCGTGAAAAAGCATTGTATAAATCCAAGTCTTCCTTTTTTATTCCCTTTCTTTCATTTAATTGTTACGTATTGCGCCCATTTTACACCTGAAAAATTTCTACCTGGTTATCTTTGGGGAGCTGCGGCAGCTTGAATTGCTGCTTTAACTTATTTAAAAGATGAGAGTGGTGCCGTTTCTTGATTTGACTAATAACATGGTTCGTTAAATGCAAAAGAACTTGTTTATGCATTTGAATAGCTTTGGACCACAGGCATGCAAAAGGCTCGTATTTATCAGGATCGGTACGTTGTAGCTGTGACAGAGATTTCTCCATTATCAATTGCTGATACTTATGAGAGGTAGTTAGGTTTGTTGAAGAATTTCTACATTAAAGAAGTTAATCTCACTGCTTCTGTGCAGCAATATCTGTAACATCCAAGAAAGCTTTTTAGTGTAGTGGAAGGCTACGTTCAATCAAGTAAGCAGGTTACTGCGCGTGAGGTAATTGTTACTGCTTCATGTTCCTAAGCATGGAATAATGAAGAGATACAGTTTACAATTACAGAGGTCAAGGTCTACTTACAGTAAGAGACTGAGTGAGGAGACACTTCTTAAAACCTGAAATTCCAACAGCTAAGATAGAGTTAAGGCTTCCTTGTACTGTCTTTACTCGAACAATTGTGAACAATACCTTATTCTAATGGGACTGATTATTCCACAGGTCCAGACTTGAGCATATCTGGTGTACAAATGGTTTAGCTAGGTTTGGCTGGACCGCATCAAGCACTATTGAGACTTTCTCTCTTCTGCCAAAAACACTCACTACTCCAGGTTCATCCGGGAAAGCAAAGATAACTCCCGACTTCATTTCCCGACTACCAACTGTTTCCTTCAACCCTCTCCCCTGCCCATCCTCATCTCCAACAACAAGTGCAAAGAGCTCATGGACGTCTTTGTCACTAAGATTGAGACCATCCATTTATCAGCCTCTGCCACATTTCCTCTTCCCTTGCCCACCAAGCTAAACCTCCCCCCAGGTATTGTCATCTTAGCCATGAACCTGCAACTTTCTCTCATGTCTTTTGCAAGTTCATCTTCTCCATGAGATCCATCTACTGCTCCTTTAACCGCATTCACACTAAACTGACGACCACCCGACTTCCCTTCCTGACCCCCGTGACAGCTGACATTGCAACTGGTTCCCTCTCCTCAGGTACTGCGCCCCCCCCCATTTCAAAACTGCCACCATCACCTCTTCCTCAAAAAATCCATCATCGACCCCTCTGTCCATGCAAGTTACTGTACCATCTCCAACCTCCGTTTTCTCTCCAAAATCCTTGAATGGGTTGTTGCCTCTCAAATCTGTGGACATATTTCATGTTTTAATCTCTCCAATCAGGTTTCTTCTCAATCCATACCGCCGAAACGGTTCTAATCAAAGTCAAAGGCATCCTCTGTGACTGTGGCCATGAAGAACTATCCTTCCTTGTCATTCTCCTCCAGTTAAACATTGGGAAAACCAAAACCATTGTCTTCAGCCCCCACCACAAACTCTGTACACTTGCCATTGATTCCATCCCCCTTCCTGTCATTGTCTCAGGTTGAACCAGACTGTTTGCAATTTCAAAGTCCTGTTTAACCCTGAGTTGCACTTCCAACTCAATGTCCTCTCCAGCACAAGGATCTGCTACTGCCACCTTAGTAGCATCAGCCATCTCCATCCCTGCCTCACTCCATCCGCTGCTGATCCAATCCTTTCTTACTAATCCAATGCTCTCTTAGCTGTGCTTCTATCCTCTACCTTCCATAAACTTCAGATTATCTGAAACTCTGCTGCCTGTATTCTAACCTGCACCAAGTCCTGCTCGCTTTCCACCCTTGTGCTCACCGACCTACATTGGTTTCCAGTACCCCAGTGCCTCAAATTTCAAATTCTCATTTTGAGTTTAAGTCCCCTCCGTATCTCTGTAAACTCCTCCAGCTCCACAACCCTCCAAAAAGTCTATTTTCCTCAAATTCTGGCCTCTTCTGCACCCCAACTCCTTTGCTCACCATAGGCGACTATGCCTTCAGCCATCTAGGCCCCACACAGTGGAATTCCCTCCCTAAACCTCTACACCGCTCCACCTCCTTCTCCTCCTTTAAGACCCTGCTTAAAACCCGCCTCTTTGACCAAGCTTTTAGTCACCCCTCCAAACATCTCCTTCTTTGACTTGGCATTGATTTTTGTCTGATAGCCTTTCTGTGAAGCGCCTTGGGACATTTCTCTATATTAAAGGTGCTATATAAATACAGTACATGACTGGAATAAAGCACTTTTGAAACAAACCCTCTTTACTTTACATTTCAGGCACCTCCAATCCTCAGTCCTATGAGTCCAAGAACCTGTTTCACATGCAGCATGTGAACATGCACTGTGCTAACCATTTAGCTGGATAAATAAGAAATGAATGATGATATCCAGGCTGTTGTGGGATTTTACACATGTAACTATATAACTCTTTGTTTGAAAGTACAACTGTGGCCCGGATTTTGCTGTACTAATAGTGGCGAGGCTATAAGCACTCGCTGTTATTATAGGGTAAAGCTGACCGCAACTTCTGGGGTTTGCGCATGCACAGTTAAACGCGGAAATCCGGAAGTTGCTGTCAGTGATACCCTGCTCTTCACAGGCTGCGCTGTTGCAGCCTTTGCTGATGGAACCTGCACCGAGATCACTGTGATGGTGTGAACCAAGGCTAATTACTCACTATTCTTGCACTAAAGACAAATAAAAAGGTTAGGGCTTGTGCACTCAGGAGTAAATTCGTTTATAAAGGCATAATAAGTTACAATTACTGCTGAACAACCTCTCTGGTCCTGAAAAATTAATTTTACAAGTATGGAGTCTCATTCCACAGAAGAAAATTAATGTTGCAGATTTAAAAAAAATTAAAAATACAAATTATTTTTTTGATGTTTCTGTTTATCTCTTTTCTGTCTCTCCCTTAATCCCATATGTATGCCCCAATCTTTGTTTTGCTTCCTGTACAATGATTTAAGTGTAATTTTTGTTTCCTGTTTTTTACTTCCTGCTTTGCAGTCTGTGTGGCTCAGTGAGGATTCTTCAATCTGATTGGTTGAAGAGCCTCCCTGTTGCTTGACCAGCTCACAGATGCCACAGATCCCCTGTAGAGGGCGCCATACTGGATTAGATGCCTGAAAACTCGAAATTTCCGCTGACAAGCCTGCGAAAAGTCTCTGGGCAACTGTACACGAGGTGAACGGCGAAAGCTGTTCCTTCGACGCTCACAGCAAAATCCGGGCAATTGTGGTTTTTTTCATCAATTACAAAACTGTTTTCTGTGTAAAATGTTGCAGTCACAGCAGTATTTACTTGAGTTTATGGTGCTATATGTTTATAGAGCAAACCAGCACCCAAGGCCGTGATTTTATTGGCACTGAGAGGGCGGGTTTGGAGGCGGGTCAAGGGTCAAAATCGTTTTGATTGACGGCGGGTTTCGATCCCGCTGTCAACCCGCCTTCAAACAATTTTCCCAAGTGTCGGGTCCCCGATTTGCGCGAGGACCCGACAGAGGATTAAAGCCACTTACCTGCCTGTTAACAGGTACTTGATAGTAGTTAACAGGCTCTTTTTCAATTTTGCCGCTTCTGCCTTGGAGTTCCTGACGTCCGGACACCACGCCAGGTAAATGTGGCGTGTTGTGAGTCTGCTGTAGTGTTTCTGCATTGATGACAGCTGCAGAAGTGGGGTGAAGGATCCAATGGTGCACTGGTGAGTTTCAGAGGTAAGGAAATGTTGGGAAAATCATTTTTAATGCTTTTACACTTTCCTGTAGGTAAAAAGTTTTTAAATTGATGCCTAGTCCCACCTCATTGGGAGAACCTCTCTCACTAGTGACAGATCGCTTCTGTAACCTCACCTGCAGCTGCCATCTGTTCCAGCCTATGGAGGGAGTCACTGGAGAGCCTGGGTGCAAGCGCTCACCTTTGTACAGTGGTTATCAGTGTTTGCAGCACCTCAATGCTGTCAAACACTGAGAAATGAGTAGTCAAAGAAAAATTGTGCTTGGTCCCTTTAAGAAAATGACGTCATCTGACCGGCTTCCTTTTAATTGGCCAACAAGCCTGCAAGGCGAGCTTAATAAGGTCAATCAATGTAAAATCACAGTCCGTGGGCCGGATGCAGTGGGGTCAGGACTGGAAGCCGGAAACCACCTGACCCGCTCCCAATCCGCATCTATTTACAAAATTGCGGCCTTAGTATTCTGTAGGCTGGTAACTAATGCCAGTATGTTACTAATTACTGTATAATGTTGTTTATATGCTGTTATCCCTGTTTTGTTGGATGGTCCAGGCTAATTTTACACTCAGAGCAAGAAAATATTTCATACAAAATCCACCGTGAGCATAATTCTCCTTACAATTTCATGACCAGTATTTGGGCATTTCACACTGTGGCAATGTTAGCAGCATCTAGAAAACAATAATTTCTCCATGCATTACGGATAAATCAATGATCATTTTTTGTTTAAGTTCGTAAGTTGTCCATGCCTAAAATCTTATCCGTGGAAAATGAATCAAAGTTTCGGTTGGGGCGTTTGAAATTGGCTCGAGTGCGATCATTGCACATTGCTCACGGTGTGAGAAGGAAAAAAATTGTCCCCACAAGGCATCCGTGGGAATAATAACCTTAATTTGTCCATTTTTGTGTCCAAGTGATTGCCAGTGATTGGATATTACAAAACTGACTGCAAATATTTTCCATCGATCTACGTTGATCAATTTTCTGTCAGCGATTTGCTAAAAGACAAATGAATTTATGAATTTTGTAAGCTCTAGAAATGTGCATTTAAACATATAACATAGGGGATTAAAGAGGGAAAAGTGTAAATCGAAACTATAGGACCCAACGATTTTCTAATGGTAAAATGGAGAATAATGACTACACGAGAGCAAAGACAAGGTTCTCATCTAATTGAGTCAGCTGACATCACAAAGCACCAAAAGGAAGCTTGAGCATTTTATAATTGCCTGTCTAACGTCGACATTTTTTAGTGCCTATGAATCAATCCATTTCGAATAATTTAACAGCAATTTAAGCTTTCTTTGGACTGAGTCGGGCGATTGCTGGTACACCTGACAGCCACGGTACCCCGTCTCACTGATTGATGACCACATTTTACTGAAGGATTAATAATTGTAATGTCAATACTGCAAGTTTCTTTACACTATATTCACCAGCAAATTCTATGGCCAGTTCATATATTAATAAATAGCCAATCCCCCATGGCAATGTTCACAGTCGGTTGGAGCATAGGCGCAGGTGGTTTTCTGACAACAGGAATGTTATACCGTGTGAGACGGAATGTATACTAGCTGATTTCCCGTGGCATTGCTCATGGCTAGTCTGGGGTCTGGTTGTGATTGGAGAGTTAGCGGACAGAGAGACAGGCCAGGTTAAAGGTCACTGCTCAAGGGCTCCTTGTGGGTATCCAAGTAATGGTAGCCGCTTGTCGAATCCAAGGGTGAAATGGAGGTCAGTAAATTGCTTGTAAATTTCAGACTCCCTTTCTTTTGTAACGTTCGCTGATTTCCCTCTTTGCAACGGAGAAGCAGCAGAACAGAACTTTTCCAGCAACTCCAAATGATTTTCCCAGTTCGGGGTTCATCAGGCATGCTGGGCAGGTTCCCGACAGGACGCCTGCCACCAGGAGGGAGCCCACTCTTACAGCAGCTGTGAATTGGGCAATACTGCAGTGGGAAGGCTGCTGCAACACCTGGAAACCTCGGTCGCAGCACTTAAAGAGGATGAAAGAGCCCTGAAGATTCAAACTGCCGAGACTGAGGCCTACAACAGTTAACGAAAGGGTTCCCTCCAACCTCACAGTTTGGAGCATTCCCACTGCTACCCTGTATTCCCTTTCTTGGCCTGTATTCACTAGAGTTTAGAAGAATGAGAGGGGATCTCATTGAAACGTATAAAATTCTGACAGGGCTAGACAGACTGGATGCAGGGAGGATGTTTCCCCTGGCTGGGGAGGACATTTAGGACTGAGATGAGGAGAAATTTTTTCACTCAGAGGGTGGTGAACCTGTGGAATTCTCTGCCACGGAAGGCTGTGGAGGCCAAGTCACTGAATATATTTAAGAAGGAGATAGATAGATTTCTAGACACAAAAGGCATCAAGGGGTATGGGGAGAGAGTGGGAATATGGTATTGAGATAGAGGATCAGCCATGATCATATTGAATGGTGGAGCAGGCTCGAAGGGCCGAATGGCCTACTCCTGCTCCTATTTTTCTATGTTTCTATGTTTCTACCCCAGGGACTACCACTACTCCTGGCAATCCTGGGGGGTAGTGGGAACAGGATAAATGGTAGGAAAATCCACCAGTAACCCAGGCCTCACCTCCCTGTTGTCACTTACGTGTGGTGGGCAAGGAAGAAGCATCCACATGTGGAAAATCAAGGTTGATGTGGGAAGAGTGATAGGCTTCACTCCCCAATTATGGCCTTTTGACCACCACTATCCTGCCTCATTCCGAGGGGAATCACTGAGGAGTGGCGGGGAGGGGGGGATCTAGCCGAACATTTTACACCCATATAAGTACCAGCAGATTTCTTGAGGAGCATTCACAGTAACTCAGAAGATGTGCTATTTTTATAATGGCCCAGAAATTCGCCTCTCCGGCTTGCCGCGGGGGTAAGGATCGCACGTGCACTTACCCACCGCGTTTGCCGTTCTGCTTCTGGCCCACTGGGACTTCAGCTCCTGGGCCTGCTCCAACTGCCGGCGCGCAGTGCTTGCGTGTCCCAGGGGCGCAGTTAGTGCGATGCGTCCCCTGGGATCACGTGGGCCATGGAGCGCCAATGGCAGCAGACCATCTTTCATTCATAGATTTGACAGGAAGACCTGTCAAATCTATGAATTGAAATCGGCCCCAAAACAACAGCTAAACTTCAAATAATTTTTTTAAAAAACCATCACATTTATAAAATAACTGTAAGTTAAATAAATTAACTACTTTAAACAAAAATTTAAATTTTTGAAAAAATTAAAATACTTTTTAACAGTGCTAAAAATAAACTTACCTTTCTTTAAAGTATCTAAAAAAGATAAACCTGTTGAAATTCTTTTTAATTGTAATTAATTAACCACTTACCTTGTTGAAAACGGGTCCTGCGCCTCCTTTTTAAAAGCGCAGGTTCTTCAATACTTACCCTCCCGGAGAAACCTGAAAAATAACCTAAGTTCGCTGCGTGTGCGCAGCCTCTACCGCGCACGCGGTTCACCTAGGAACCGCTCCCTTCACGAGACCGGAAGTTCCGGTTTCCCGCGCATGCGCAGTGCATGCAGGAAACCGGCACTTCAGGAGGCCTTACGGGTGAGTACACAGTGCGTACTCACCCGGCAAGTGCTGAATTTTTGGCCCAATGTATTATTCTACTGCTGAAATGGAACTAAATATAGAGGACTAGAAATTCATCTATTTAGCGCCACTCCCTGAAATGGCGATAAAATGGCAGCCGCCACTCTTTCGCCAGCTGGTGGCGGTTCCCACATCATATTCTTCTCCCGCCTTGTGCTGCTGGTAACTGGCAGTGCCCTGGAAAATAAATGGTGGCGTGGTGACGCCAATTGGCGTGCAACGTCGACTGAACGGGCTGGATTTTACGAACCTCGGCGGGTCCGTGGCGTGCGATGTCGGTAGCGGGTCTTGACACCGCTGCTGGCTCTATCCCGGCTTCTGAAATGATTTTCCCGAGATTGGGCTTGTTAAGCCCACCCAGCGCGTTTGCCGGCCAATTAGAAGAATTGGGTCTGATGCTGTCATTTGATGACACGTCATCAGCCGGTTTCCTTAAAGGGACCATGGCCAAATTTATTTTGACAGTTGTGCTGTCAGTGTTCTACAGCATTGAGGTGCTGCAAACACTGACAATCACTGCACAGCGGTGCAGGGCTGCACCCAGACTCTCCCATGACTCCCTCCATATGCTTATGAAGGGAGTCACAGCATGCAGGGAGGTTCTCTTCCCTTCCCATGGGCAGAAGAGACCTCCCGAGGCGATCAACACAGCCTGGTTGCACATTGCACAGGAGGGCACAAGCAGGGATGTGGTCAGGAGGATCTGGGTGCAGTGCCGCAAATGTTTCAATGATCTCAGTAGATCACAAAACGTTAGTACAAAGCCACACTCAGCCTGATCCTGCTGTGCCTCTCATCACATCCCCATCACTCTGCCTTCCCTACCCTACTCCTGCACATCCTTACTCGCACCAACTTACCTTGCACCTCCACCCATCCCTCTCTATCTACATTATCACATCCCCATCTCACTAGCCACCCCTCACACTCACCCTTATCCTTGTCCAATCATACCAACCAACAACACACAAGGGTAGGCACTTGGGTGTTTTATGCAATGTTCATGTAAAGTTTCTGTTAATGTGGTGTCAAACATTGAAACCTTTTTCAACACTTTGCATTCTTGGACAGATTTGTGTGCACTTTTGGAAGTGGTTTAGTGAGTTCCAGAGAATGGTGATATGTAATGGTACCCCCCGTAATGGTGATGAGTGTGAAAGGAATGTCTTGGGCATTGTAGGGCTGCTTTATGGTGTTGGTGTGGGGTGGTGCCAACCTGGCGCATCATGTGGCAGCCAGGGTGTACCGCGTCAAGTGAAGTAAATCTGGCCATGGTGAGGCCATCCCTGGCAGCAATGTGGTTGGGTGCTGATGCCCTCTGTCCTGTGCAGCATCAGATGATTGCGGAGAAAGTTGGTGTTGTTGTTGGTGCTGCTGGTGTGCCTGGTGCTGCTGGTGTTGGGGCTGATCGTGGTGGGATTCTGAGGACCAAGGTGAGAGAGTTTCAAGGGCACCCATGCTGATGGAATAGATGGCAGTTGAAGAAGAGATGATGGAAGCGATCTGTCAATGGTGAGAGAGGTAATGAGGTCAGACTGGATGGAGACTTGTGTAAAGACTTGCAACATTCTGAATCTGTAGTGGAAATGCAGTTTAGAGAAGCTAGTGGTTTAGGAAACATTTCTCAATCAGCTGTGAGCTTTGACTTGTCATTTGAAGCTGTCAACTCATCAGCTGATTCAATGGCCACTGACTTCCTGCCTCAGCTTCACAGATGAGGTCTAGGCACAGCGGGAAACCGGTGGGCGACCTGTCAAATTCAAAAAGCTGGGGAAAAAACCATTGTTAAGCGGCTGTAAACCAGCCACTCATGATTTTAATTGCCTCCCCCACCGCTGCGTGTCGGGTCTGCTCAGCGCTGACAGACCCGACATTGGGGAAAGGCGTGTGGCGGCGGGTTCACAGCAGAGTCCCGACCCGCTGGGGATAAAAAAACTCGTTCCTACCCGACCCGCCACCAATCGCGCCCGCTGACCCCCCACAAAATCCAGCCCAACGTCACCAACGCGAATTTCAAACCTAGCGCTGAATTCAGTGCTGGGTCCTAAGCAGCCAGGTTAACCTGGCGTGCAAGCAGGCTGACAGTGGCAATGGCTGCAGCTCTTAAAGGGACACCCGCATCATTTAGGTAAGTTTGAATTTAAGGGTTTGGACTGGGTTTTTTGATTTTATTGAAGTGATGGCTTGCTGCAATAGATGTTAAAAGTTTTTTAAGTGTGTAGGGAGTGCTGCTGGACGCTTGCAAGGGCTCGGATGGCAAAAGAAGGCCTTTGAGAAGACAGAACATGCTGAGAATACTCAGCAGGTCATGCAACATCTGTGGAGAGAAAAACTGAGTTCATGTCTCAGGTCGACATGCTGTCTGACCAACTGAGTATTTCCTGCATTTTATGCTGTCATTTCACATTTACAGCATCCACTTGCAGAGGGAAGAGGAAGATGCAGAAGAGGAGGAAGCCAAAGAAGAGGAATCAGATGAAGGTTGCATCCCAGACAGCCTCTTTGTGGCCGGGATATCCGGGATGGAATCATCTGCCTGCGGTCCCACTGGCTGGGCTGGCTGCCTCTTCTTGTTGACCCACTGGCTGGGCAGGCTGCATTTCTTGGGTGTGTGAAATGAGGAAGGCACAACAGTGGAGTTGTGCTGATGGGAGGGCGGGAAAGCAAGAGGTGTATGCCAGAAGGAGGATAACGTACGAGGATACCCGCAACTTGTATCCTATCAGCCCCGCCGCTGGCCAAGGGTTCAAGAATAGCCTGCACCATCTCCTCCAAGGGGGTGAGGTGAGGCTAGGAATGGGAGATGTGCCTCGTCATTGGTGCAGATTTTTGGTAGGTGAGTGATTGGGGGTTGTGCATTGAGCAGTGTGTGAGGCTAGTGGTGCAGTTGGTAGAAGACGGCTTTTGAAGATGCATTCACTGACCTTGACCACTGGTCTGAGGTCATGAAGCTTCTTTGGGCACTGGAGCCAGGTGGTGGGGCCATACTGCTGGCAGTGACAGCTTTAGTGATGTACTCCCACATCGTTCTTTCTGGAAGGCCTCCTGATCCCTGTGGGTAGAGGGCCGCTCTTGCAGTGTTGACCCCCTGCACAAAGCTGGAGTGCTGCGTGTGAGACCCTCGGTGTCTTTTCCTGGGCTTGCTGAGCCATTTGTGTTAGTGCTGAGGCAGTTTTCTCATTTGTTGAGGTTAGGAAGGAATTCAGCTTTAACAGCTGCATATTCCCATTTGGAACTTCTTTTAAATATTGAATATTTCTTAAAAGGCAGAATGGGCTGAAAAATCTATTGATTCACTGCATTTTATTTTGTATTGCTTCAGTGTGCATGGCCCCTTTAAATCTCAGACCTCTTCATTACCCACAATTCCCTGCGAGCTCCACAGCTTCGCTCATAGAGGCTGTGGGAAGCTGCAATGCCGGACCTGGACAGAAACTTCGTCCCAGATCCCTCCAGCAACACCACCAGGCCGGCGTTGCACGGAAGGTGCGCACTGCTGTTTTAAATTTTTACAACTTTCGCTTCACCCCTACGCCTCCAACCCACCCGTTCTTTCCTGTGAAAATTCCGGCCTAAGTTTTGTTGATTCTCGTAAGTTGTGGGCGACAGTTTAGTGAATCCTGTCATGCCAAAGATTATTTTTTAATCTTTGCCACATGTCATTTGGAGGAATTCTGGGTATCAGCACTTGAAGTTCAAAGACCTGCAAGTTGGGTATTCAATAATGTTCAAGGATACATGAAGTCTATTCAAAATAGCACGTTACTATTCCAAATAATGTGCAAAAGACTTTTTTTGAAAATTAAGTTATGGAACTCACAGCTGCCCAAATACCACTTAAAGCGGCAATGGGATAGCTGATTCTTCACCAACATTAGTCAGCTAAAATAAAGTTAAGAAAGATTCTGGGCAGTCCAACCAAGCTCCTGGGAATTTTTTTAAAGCTTGTTTTGCATCAGTTGTAGTTGTATCCTAGCCGTGCAATGCCACCATCCAGGACAAGGCAGCCCGCTTGATTGGCAGCCCATCCACCATCTTAAACATCCACTCCCTCCACCACCGGCGCACCGTGGCTGCAGTGTGTACTATCCACAGGAGACACTGTAGCAACTCGCCAAGGCTTCTGCAACAGCACCTTCCTCTCAAACCCGCGACCTCCACCACTTCGAAGGACAAGGGCAGCAGGTGCATGGGAACACCACCACCTCCAAGTTCCCCTCCAAGTCACACACCATCCTGACTTGCAAGTATATCGCCGTTCCTTCATCGTCGCTGGGTCAAAATCCTGGAACTCACTATGTAACAGCACTGTGGGAGTACCTTCACCACATGGACTGCAGCGGTTCAAGAGGGTGGCTCACCAACACCTTCTCAAGGGTAATTAGGGATGGGCAATAAATGCTGGTCTTGCAAGTGACGCCCACATCTGAAAAATGTATTTTTTTTAAACTTGCGCTGGTATGGCACTACTTGCCAGAATTCAATCTGGCTGACTTCACTCCCAAATTCTGCTGTCCTGTTTGTGACAGTATAAGGCTGAAACCACTGCATCTCAATGCAGACTGTATACTACAACTAAGCTGTAAAAAAAAAAAACAGCTTTTTAAAATTCATCTCAGTACACTCTCCATTTAATAGTTCGAAAACAACATGAATTTGATGGCATTATTGGAATTTGAGTATGCTGAAAAACATTTTATCATTTAATGAGCTAAGGCTCCTTGCACTTTTTGCTTTTCAAGTCATTTGCATCATTTCCCCTCTGGGTTGTATAAAACCAGCTGTTCTTCATCCTTTAAGAATGAAAGGAGACAAATCATTCACAACAAAAAAGTGAGATCTATTGCAAACTTCCATCTTACTTCTAATTGCAGCTTCAAAGTGTACATTTTATGGATATATGTATTTCATCCTATAAAAAGTGGCCAAGTATTCCACAAGGAATTTTTTTGCATGAAAGAACTGTTGAATAATCTTTTAATCTGCAGCACTTGAAGAATAAATGTCTTTTTAAATTAATGAGGAATCGAAGCAAATGTCTAAATCTGCTGTATCGTTCTGCAAGGCACGTCCATGATCTCAGGCAGGGGAGCGCCATAGGCATCTTGATAGCTCTCAGTGCCCCTTGGTCAGGGAGGGTTAAAGAAAGAAAGAAAGAGTTGCATTTATATAGCGCCTTTCACGACCACCGGATGTCTCAAAGCGCTTTACAGCCAATTAAGTATTTTTGAAGTGTAGTCACTGTTGTAATGTGGGAAACGCGGCAGCCAATTTGCGCACAGCAAGCTCCCACAAACAGCAATGTGATAATGACCAGATCATCTGTTTTTTTGTTTTATGTTGGTTGAGGTATAAATATTGGCCAGGACACCAGGGATAACTCCCCTGCTCTTCTTCGAAATAGTGGCCGTGGGATCGTTTACATCCACCTGAGAGAGCAGACGGGGCCTCGGTTTAACGTCTCATCTGAAAGACGGCACCTCCGACAGTGCAGTGCTCTCTCAGCACTGCATTGGAGGGTCAGCCGAGCTTTATGTGCTCAAGTCCCTGGAGTGGGACTTGAACCCACAAAGTCCCACTCTGCATCACTGACTCACGCTGTGAATTGCATGGCCCAGATATTCAGTGGTGCCGTGACCATTTTATGGTGCAAAAAACGGGCGCTTAAGTATCCAATTTCCATCCTGCGCTAACCAATTGCGAGCATCGGACTTGGCTGTGATGCTGATCTCCACTCCCGGGAGGAATAGCCTGCCAACCTTTACTGTCTGGCTAGCACACATGAAGAATGGGCAGTTGGGCGAGGTATTGGTGGAACCGTACCATAGTTTGAAACGGTGTCGTCGGGTGATGACAGGAGAAGATTGACAATCCCCGTACACTTATGAGTTATTACAGTTGTGACCCATTCTAATCAGTTGTGTTGATGAACATCCCCTCTCTCAAATAATAAATGTAATATTTGCATTTTGGCAAAACATTTTAGAAAATGCCTTCTGAAGATTATAGAATTTTACTGTAAACAGTGGTGCCATTCTGCCCATCGCACCTGTCCCAACTTTCTGAAAGAACTATCCACTTTAATCCCATTCTGCTGCCCATTCCTTAGAATCATAAAAGCATTTAATTTTGCAACACAGATGAATGGCATTCTGCCCACCACACGTGTGCCAACCCTCTGAAAGAGCTATCTACTTGGGATTATTTCTAGAGGTATAGAATTGAAAAGTAGGGAAGTTATGCTAAACCGATATCGAACCTTGGTTAGTCCACACTTGGAGCACTGCGTACAGTTCTGGTCGCCATATTATAAAAAGGATATAGAGGCACTGGAGAGGGTGGAGAGAAGATTTACAATGATGATACCAGAAATCCAAGGGTATACATATCAGGAAAGGATGAACAGGCTGGGTCTCTTTTCTCTTGAAAAAAGAAGACTGAGGGGTGACCTAATAGAGGTTTTTAAAATTATGAAAAATGTTGATAGAGTGGATACAGAGAGAATGTTTCCACTTGTGGGGAAGAGCAAAACTAGAGGCCATCAATATAAGATAGTCACCAAGAAATCCAATAGGGAATTCAGAAGAAACTTCTTTACCCCAAGAGTGGTGAGAATGTGGAACTCGCTACAACAGGGAGTGGTTGAAGCGAATAGTATAGATGCATTTAAGGGGAGGCTAGACAAGCATATGAGGGAGAAGGGAATAGAGGGTTATGCTGATAGATTTAGATGAGGAAAGACAGGAGGCGGCTCGAGTGGAGCATAAACGCCGGCATGGACTGGTTGGGCCGAATGGCCTGTTTCTGTGCCGTATATCCTATGTAATTACGTCATACTTTCCCTGTCATCTAAATTGTTTTTTCAAATATTTATCTCAATAATTATCTCAAAAGCTATTGTGGATTCCACTTCCACCAATGTCTCTGTTGGGGCATTCCATGTTTTAACAACCCGCTGTGTTAATTCTCACAATTATCTCCCATCATTCTTTTCGTGGTGATTTTAAATTTATGCCCTCTGGAAACCAGTCAGTGGAATTTTCTTTTCCATTTTTATCTTTTCAAAGGCTCCAAAACTTTGAACGTCTCTATCAGATCCCCTCTTAATCTTCTCTTCTCTGATGAAAAGATTCCCAGTTTCTCTAATCTTTCCTCATACCTAAAAGCCTTTGATCCTAGTCAATCTCCTCTGTATGCCATCCATGACCTTACGGTACCCAGAACTGGACACAATTATAACTGTGGCCTAACCACTGATTCTATAGGTTTAGCAGTACCTCTTTGCTTTTGCACTCTATCCTCCTGTTTATAATACCTAAGATCCCATGTTCTTTTTTTTAACGGCTTTATCAAGTTCACCTCCCACTTTTAATAATTTGTGTATATAAACCCCATGGGAAGGGGGGAATTTTAACCCCAAAAACGGGAGGGTTTGGGTCAGGCGGGATGTTAAAATGTTAAAAATCTTAAACATCAAAAATAACCAGCTTTGAACCCGCCCACTTCCGGTTTGAACAGAGGCGGGACAGGGGCGGGCAACCAACCCGCTCCCAGGAGGCAGGTTGCTCATTTTAAATATTTTAATGAGGCTGAGTGCCTCAGATTTTACCTCCATTTTAAATTTAACCCTGGCCAGCTGGGTTTCCCAGACCTCGGGAAACTCGGCAGCTGAAGGGAGGCGATTACAGCTGAATCCAACAGATAAGTGCCTTTCCAGCACTGCTTGTGGGCCAGGAGGAGCAGGAGTGCATCCCCTGGCCCAGGGCGCTCTTGCTTGCTCCCCCCACCCCGTGATCGGCCGTTTCCCTCCCCTCCCCACGATCAGACCCCTCGCTCCGTGATCTGATCACCCCGCTAAGCCACGATGTCCTCCAGAGCCACGACATCCTCCAGAGCCACGACATCCCACCAACCCAGTCTTTCCAATTCGTCCCTCCCTCCTCTGCACTCCCCAGCACTCCCCAGCTGCGGCCTCCAATCTCTCCCCAACCCTTCTAATTTCTCCCCCGTCCTTCCGGGCTTCCCAAACATAAAACTGCCTGCACTCGCTCCCTCCCCGCCTCCCCGTAACTATCAGGGCCCGTGTCTCTCTGCTCTTCTATTCATTTTAAAGTTTTACCATTTAGTGTATATTTACTTTTCTAATCCTTCCTCCCAAAAGGTATCACTTCATATTTCTCTGCATTAATCTAAACATCTATAAACCCAGTTTATTGATCTATGTCCTCCTGAAGTTGTTTACAGTCCTTTCCACAGTTACATTTTATTTCATCTGAAATGTTTAATATTATGTCCAATGTTCCCCCTAAAGTGCAAGGCCGCGCATCAATCATGAGGTCCCGCGCAGACCGCTCACCAGCTCCCGCTGCTGGAAGAGATACCGCACATTTAAAGGGACCGAGCACATAAAATAAAATGAGAGGGAACATTGATTGTGTCCCCTATTTCCGAGTACAGATCATTTGTAAGCATCGAGAAGAGTGATGGTCCGAACATTGACCTCTTGGGGACATCAGTGTTTCCATCTCTACAGTCCAAAAAGAAACAACTATGAACCACTGCACTTTGTTTCCTGCTGTTTCGTGAACTTCCTGTCTGTGGTGCCAAATTTCTGGGATATTTAACCCTACTCGCTCAGCAGAAACCTGGCGGGTGGGCAGTTAAAATCGCTCTGGCTCTTACCTGTCCGAAAGCCGCCATGATTGCAACATCTGCAATTTTAACTTGCTCTCCTGAGCAGGCAGCAAGGACACGCGCCCGGAGACAACAGGGACCTTGCTTTACATAGGCATGCTGCGGCCCGATGACATCATTGAGACCCGACTGTAATTTTAACTCAGACCTGAGCAGGGAATCCACCTGGAGTTAAATTCAGGGCCAAATGTGCTTTACTTTTTATTAACAAGACTACTATGCAGCACCTTGTCAAAAGCCTTTTTGAAAATCGATATACACAACATCAACTACACTTAGGTATTAACACACTCTGTTATTTCCTCAAATTTGACAGACATGATTTTGCTTTTACAAATCCATGCTGGCTGTCCTTAAAGTTAGAAAGATTGTGGTCAGATCCTCTGCTATTACCTTTCTGACTTCCCTTAGCATTCTAAGAGACAGACCATGAGTCCTTCGATAAGGTCCCACACAAGAGGTTGGTGAACAAAATTAGGGCACATGGAATTGGGGGTAATATGCTAGCATGGATTGAGAATTGGTTAACAGACAGAAAACAAAGAGTAGGGATAAACGGGTCTTTTTCAGGATGGCAGGCTGTGACTAGTGGGGTACCGCAAGGAACGATGCTTGGGCCCCAGCTGTTCACAATCTATATCAACGATTTGGATGAGGGGACTAAATGTAACATTTCCAAATTTGCTGAGGATACAAAGCTAGGTGGCAGTGTCAGTTGTGAAGAGGATGTGAAAAGGCTTCAAGGGGATCTCGACAGGCTGAGTGAGTGGGCGAGAACATGGCAGATGGAATATAATGTGGATAAATGTGAAGTTATCCACTTTGGTAGAAAAAACAGAAAGGCAGAGTATTTCCTAAATGGTGAAAGATTAGGATATGCAGATGCTCAAAGGGTCCTGGGTGTCCTTGTACATGAGTCACTGAAAGTGAATGTGCAGGTGCAGCAAGCCATTAGGAAGGCAAATGGTATGCTGGCCTTCATTACAAGAGGATTTGAGTACAGGAGTAAAGAAGTCTTACTCCAATTATATAGGGCCTTGGTGAGACCACACCTAGAGTACTGTGTACAATTTTGGTCTCCTTACCTAAGGAAGGATATACTTGCCATAGAGGGAGTGCAACAAAGGTTCACGGGTTTGATTCCTGGGATGGCGGGACTGTCGTATGAGAAGAGATTGAGTAAGCGAGGCCTGTATTCTCTTGAATTCAGATGAATGAGAGGGGATCTCATTGAAGCATACAAAATTATTACAGGGCTTGATAGGGTGGATGCTGGGAGAACGTTTCCCTTGGCTGGGGAGTCTAGAACCAGGGGCCACAGCCTCAGGATAAAGGGTAGGCCATTTAGGACTGAGATGAGAAGACATTTCTTCACACAGAGGGTGGTGAATCTTTGGAATTCTCTACCCAGAGGGCTGTGGAGGCTCAGTCATTGGGTATATTTAAAACAGAAGTCGATAGATTTCTGACTAGTAAGGGCATCAAGGGATATGGTGATAGGGCCGGTGAATGGAGTTGAGACAGAAGATCAGCCATGATCTCATTGAATGGCGAGCAGGCTCGAAGGGCCGAATGGCCGACTCCTGCTCCTTTTCTTATGTTCTTATGTTACCCAATGCCTTTTCCATTTTGAGTTCCAGAAAAGTTTTCAGCACTTTTTTCTTAACAATAGTTATCCCATCCAATTGCTCTTAATGTTGTAATTTGAGCGTGCTGCAATGGCCCTGAATTTCTGATCGGAGGCTTCCTGTGGGCGGATGCCTCCAATCAGAAAAAATTCTACGAACCTACCTTTTGGTTCCATAGATACCGAGGGGAAAAATTGAGTAGTGCCCCCTTTGGGGCGCTAACTTCGCTGGGGCGCTACTTTTAGCACCCCACGGCTGAAATTCATCGGTAGCACCCCACCTCCCTCTTGGGGCGCTGCGAGGGAATGCGCCGCAGCACTGCAGGCCTTCCTCCCCTTCTCCGTACGCACAGAACTGTCAAAAGTATGAATGGGGATGACTGCAAAAATGCACCAACACGCTGAAATAAATCAAGCTTAAATTGGCACTAAGACCGCCCAAAATGTTATTAAAACATGGACTGCTATTTTTCACCTGGTTTTAAATAAAATCTAAAATGACTACCATACAGGTATGGTAGTGTTGTGGTTATGTTACTTGACTTATGTTAATGGACTTAACAAATCCAAAAGCCTAGACTAATAATCCAGAGAATGTGAGGTGAAATCCCACCATGTCAGTTTTAGAATTAAATAATCTGGAAATAAAAAATAGCAGGTAGCAATAAAAAAAAAAGTAATCGTGAAGCTATAGGCTTGTTGTGAAAATTCAATTGGTTCACTAATGTCCTTTATGGATAGAAACCTGCCATCCTCACCCAGTCTGGCCCATCTATGACTCCAGTCTCACACCAACGTGGTTGACTCTAACTGCAACCACTCAGTTCTATCAGGCCGCCAGCTCCCTACCTATCGGCACTGTGGGAACATTCTTCAAACAAGGTACCTCCCTTTCCTACATTACAACAGTGACTACACTTCAAAAAGTGCTTCCTTGGCTGTAAAGCGCTTTGGGATGTCCAGAGTTCGTGATTGGTGCTCCATGAATGCAAGACTTTCTCTCTCGAGCAGGACAGAACTTCTGTCTGCACCTTGTCTGCATTCCTGACATTTGCCTATTTCTCAAGGTCGGGGCATTTAAAGAAAAACAGAGAGAACATGCATTTATACAGCACATTCAGGCCCTCAGTGCTTATATAGCCAATAAAGTAATTTAGAAGTGTAGTCGCTGTGGTAATGTAGAGCAACACAGCAACCAATTTACACACAGCGAGGTTCCACATACAGCAATGAGATAGATGGCCAAATAATCTGTTTCAGCGATGTTGGTTGAAGGATAAATTCTAGCCATGGCACCGTTATTAGTAACACTTCAGCAAAGCTGTGAGTACAAAACTGAAAACAGTTCCAGAGAGGACATAAATAATCTGTCGACTCCAGGCTTTTGCTAACCCTGTCCAGCATGTCTTTAATTTGCAGTAAATACACGTGAAGAAATCGTTAAAAGTGCATTGCTCTCATATTTGAAGACATTAGCTTGTTTCCTCAGCCTGACTCATAGTAATCTCATCCAGGTAATTATTTTAAAAATTGAACCGTTATTAAATGTAATGGTTCATTTCCACTGAGGCTCTGTTAGTCACAAGTCTCTGTGAGGACAGCTACACTAATGGTTTGATAAGGAAACACTACAGTTTGTATAAAGTAAACACTGTACCAGAGTAAGGTCCTTATTCACTAACTTTCATTTGACTTTAGCACACATAAAGGTAATTATTATTCGGCAATCAGTTATGTATCATTCTCTCTCCAATATCTATGCATTATTAAAAATGGTATGTCCTTTCATCTCCTCATCCAAAAGTCCTATGTCCACATCTCTTTTTGCTGTTTTCATGTTTAATGTGTGGTTTATAGATTGGGCTAACCAAATTAGTAACAATACTGTGGAGGACGAATTCCTAGAGTGTATACGGGATGGTTTCCTGGACCAATATGTCGAGGAACCAACTAGAGATCAGGGCCATCTTAGACTGGGTATTATATAATGAGAAAGGATTAATTAGCAATCTTGTTGTGCGAGGCCCCTTGGGGAGGAGCGATCATAATATGATAGAATTCTTCATTAAGATGGAGAGTGAAGTAGTTGACTCAGAGACTAGGGTCCTGAATTTAAATAAAGGAAACTACGATGGTATGAGGCGCGAGTTGGCTAGGATGGATTGGGGAATGTTACTTAAAGGGTTGATGGTGGATAGGCAATGGCAAACATTTAAAGATCGCATGGATGAACTACAGAATTTGTTCATCCCTGTTTGGCATAAAAATAAAACAAAAATGGTGACTCAACCATGGCTAACAAGGGAAATTAGGGATAGCATAAGATCCAAGGAGAGGACATATAAATTGGCCAGAAAAAGCAGCAAACCTGAGGATTGGGAGCAGTTTAGGATTCAGCAAAGGAGGACAAATGGATTAATTAAGAGGGGGAAAATAGAGTATGAGAGTAAGCTTGCAGGGAACATAAAAACTGACTGTAAAAGCTTCTATACATATGTGAAGAGAAAAAGATTGGTGAAGTCAAGCGTAGGTCCCTTGCAGTCAGAATCAGGGGAATTTATAATGGGGAACAAAGAACTGGCCGACTAATTAAATACATACTTTGGTTCTGTCTTCACAAAGGAGGACACAAATAACCTCCCAGAGATGTCGGGGAACATAGGGTCTAATGAGAGGGAAGAACTGAATGAAATCAGTATTTGTAGGGAAATGGTGTTAGGGAAATTGACGGGATTGAAGGCCAATAAATCCCCAGGGCCTGATAATCTACATCCTTTAAACCCTGTAGGAATTGGTTCTTACTTTATACCAAGGAAAGAGTCTGAGAACGGGAGCAGTCAAACAACAACAACTGCGAAACAACTAAAGTGACGTCATAACCAGGGAAGGAGCTGATTGGTAAGTAGGACCTGGTGAGTATTTCTACAGTCCAGTCGTTAAAGAAGAAGTAAGGTCTCTAGTTTAGAGTAAGTAGTGTTTAAAGGGAAGTAAGGTCCCTAGTGTATTTAATATTCTTTAATTTAAAGGAAGTAAAGGGAGTAAATTAAGGGTATAACATGGCAGGGCAGCTCGGCAGCATGGAGTGCTCCTCCTGTGCTATGTGGGAAGTCAGGGACACTTTCGGTGTCCAGGGCGAACACATGTGCAGGAAGTGTCTCCAGCTGCAGCTACTCGAAATCCGCGTTTCGGAGCTGGAGCTGCGGCTGGAGTCACTGTGGAGCATCTGCGAAGCTGAGATCTTCATGGATAGCATGTTTAATGAGGTGGTCACACCGCAGGTAAAGAGTGCACAGGCAGACAGGGAATGGGTGACTGCCAGACAGAGTAAAAGAACTAGGAAGGTAGTGCAGGAGTCCCCTGGGTCCATCTCCCTCTCCGACAGATTTTCCATTTTGGATACTGATGGGGGAGATGGTTTCTCAGGGGAATGCAGCAAGAGCCAAGTCCGTGGCACTACGAGTGGCTCAGCTGCACAGGAGGGGAGGAAAAAGAGTGGGAGAGCAATAGTGATAGGGGATTCTATCGTAAGGGGAACAGATAGACATTTCTGTGGCCGCAGACATGACTCCAGGATGGTATGTTGCCTCCCTGGTGCCAAGGTCAAGGATGTCACTGAACGGCTGCAGGGCATTCTGAAGGGGGAGGGTGAACAGTCAGAGGTCGTGGTTCACATTTGTACCAACAACATGGGTAGAAAGAGAGATGAGGTCCTGCAACAAGAATTTAGGGAGCTAGGTAGCAGATTAAAAAGCAGGACCTCAAAGGTTGTAATCTCTGGATTACTCCCGGTGCCACGTGCTAATGAGTATAGGAATAGGAGGATAGAGCAGATTAATGCGTGGCTAAAGAGTTGGTGCAGGACGGAGGGCTTTTAGTTTCCTGGATCACTGGGTCTGCTTCTGGGGAAGGTGGGACCTGTACAAGTCGGACGGGTTGCACCTGAACCGGAACGGGACCAACATCCTTGCGGGGAGGTTTGCTAGTACTATTGGGGGGGAGGTGTTTAAACAAACTTGGCAGGGGGATGGGATACGGAGTGGAGCTATAGTAGGGGGTGATGCACAGCCAAATATAGAGGAAAAAACAAGTCCGCCTGGAAGGCAGAGCAAATATGTAACGGCACAAGGGAGTATGGCAAGGCTGGATGGCATTTATTTTAATGCAAGGAGTCTTGCGAGTAAGGCAGATGAATTGAAGGTGTTGATGAACACATGGGAGTATGATGTTGTTGCTATCACAGAGACATGGTTGAGGGAGGGGCAGGACTGGCAGCTCAATATTCCTGGGTATAGAATCTTCAGGCGAGACAGTGGGGGGTGTAAAAGAGGAGGGGGTGTTGCAATATTAATCAAGGAGTCAATTACTGCTGTAAGGAGGGATGATATCTTAGCAGGTTCCTCTAATGAGGCCACATGGGTAGAACTTAAAAACAAAAAGGGGGCAAGCACTTTGCTGGGAGTCTACTATAGGCCCCCAAACAGTCAGGAGGAGATAGAGGAACAGATATGTAGGCAAATCTCAGAGAAGTGTAGAAATAATAGGGTAATAATAGTAGGGATTTCAACTTCCCCAATATTAACTGGGATAGTCAGAGTGTGAAAGGCTTAGAGGGTGCGGAATTCTTAAAGTGCACCCAGGAGAGCTTTTTGAGCCAGCATGTAGAAAGTCCTACAAGAGAGGGGGCGGTACTGGATCTAATTCTAGGGAATGTAGCCGGGCAAGTGGTAGAAGTGTCAGTAGGAGAGCATTTTGGTGACAGTGACCATAATTTGGTGAGATTTAAGGTAGTCATGGAAAAGGACAAAGATGGACCGGAAATAAAGGTTCTAAATTGGGGGAAGGCCGATTTTAATATGATAAGGCAGGATCTGGCCAAAGTGGACTGGGATCAGCTACTTGTAGGAAAATCCACATCAGAGCAATGGGAGTCTTTCAGAAAGGAAATAGAGAGAGTACAATGCCAACATGTTCACGTAACGGTCAAGGGTGGGACCAACAAGCCCAGGGAACCCTGGATGTCAAGGGATATACAAGAATGGATTAGGAAAAAAAGGGAGGCTTTTGGCAGATACAAAGGACTAAAAACAGTGGAAGCCCTAGAGGAGTATAGAAAGTGCAGGGGGGTGCTTAAAAAAGAAATTAGGAGAGCGAAGAGGGGGCATGAAAAAACACTGGTGGGCAAAATAAAGGAAAATCCCAAGGTGTTTTATAAGTATATTAAGGGCAAGAGGATAACTAGGAAAGAGTAGGGCCCATTAGGGACCAAAGTGGCAATCTGTGTGTTGAGCTGGAAGGTTTTAAATGAATATTTTGCATCTGTGTTCACTATGGAGAAGGACGATGTAGGCATAGAAATCAGGCAGGGGGATTGTGATATACTTGAACAAATTAGTATTGAGAGGGAGGAGGTACTAGCGGTTTTAGCAGGCTTAAAAGTGGATAAATCCCCAGGCCCAGACGAGATGTATCCCAGGCTGCTGTGTGAGGCAAGGGAGGAAATTGCAGGGGCTCTGACAAAAATTTTCAGAACCTCTGGGCCACAGGGGAGGTGCCAGAGGACTGGAGAACAGCTAACGTAGTACCATTATTCAAGAAGGGTAGTAGGGGTAAACCAGGGAATTACAGACCAGTGAGCCTAACATCAGTGGGAGGGAAATTATTGGAAAAAATTCTGAGGGGCAGATTTAGTCTCCACTTGGAGAGGCAAGGATTAATCAAGGATAGTCAGCATGGCTTTGTCAGGGGGAGATCATGTCTGACCAATTTGATTGAATTTTTCAAGGGGGTGACTAGGTGTGTGGATGAGGGTAGTGCAGTTGATGTGGTCTACATGGACTTCAGTAAGGCTTTTGACATAGTCCCGCATGGGAGACTGGTCAAGAAGTTAAGAGCGCATGGGATCCAGGGCAATTTGGCACATTGGATCCAAAATTGGCTTAGTGGCAGGAGGAAGAGGGTGATGGTCGAAGGTTGTTTTTGTGACTGGAAGCCTGTGTCCAGTGGTGTACCACAGGGATCGGTGCTGGGTCCTTTGCTGTTTGTAGTGTACATTAATGATTTAGATATGAATGTAGGAGATATGATCAGTAAGTTCGCAGATGACACGAAAATTGGTGGAGTGGTAAATAGCGAGGAGGGAAGCCTCAGGCTACAGGACGATATAGACGACTGGGTTAGATGGGCAGAACAGTGGCAAATGGAATTTAACCCTGAAAAGTGTGAGGTGATGCATTTTGGGAGGACTAACAAGGCAAGGGAATACACAATGAATGGTAGGACCCTAGGAAGGACAGAGGATCAGAGGGACCTTGGTGTGCATGTACATAGATCCCTGAAGGCAGCAGGACAGGTAGATAAGGTGGTTAAAAAGGCATATGGGATACTTGCCTTCATTAGCTGAGGCATAGAATATAAGAGCAGGGAGGTTATGATGGAGCTGTACAAAACGCTAGTTAGGCCACAGCTGGAATACTGTGTGCAGTTCTGGTCGCCACACTATAGGAAGGATGTGATTGCATTGGAGAGGGTGCAGAGGAGATTCACCAGGATGTTACCTGGGCTGGAGTGCTTCAGCTATGAAGAGAGACTGGACAGGCTGGGGTTGTTTTCCTTAGAGCAGAGAAGGCTGAGGGGGGACCTGATTGAGGTGTACAAAATTATGAGGGGCAGAGATAGGGTAGATAGAAAGGAACTTTTCCCCTTAGTAGAGGGGTCAATAACCAGGGGACATAGTTTCAAGGTAAGGGGCAGGAGGTTTAGAGGGGATTTAAGGAAAAACTTTTTCACCCAGAGGGTGGTTGGAATCTGGAACTCAGTGCCTGAAAGGGTGGTAGAGGCAGGAACCCTCAACATTCAAGAAGCATTTAGATGAGCACTTGAAACGCCATAGCATACAAGGCTACGGACCAAGTGCTGGAAAATGGGATTAGAATAGATGGGGCTTGATGGCCGGCGCGGACACGATGGGCCAAAGGGCCTCTTTCTGTGCTGTATAACTCTATGACTTGCCCTGTCACATTTTAAATAGTATTTTCCCATTAATGTGACAGAGCAAGACCTACCTAGATGCATTTAAGGGGAAGCTAGATAAGTACATGAAATAGAAGAATACGTTGATAGGGTAAGATGCAGTAAGGTGGGAGGAGGCTTGTGTGGAGCATACGCACTGGCACAGCCTTATTAGGCTGAATGGCCTCTTTCTGTGCTGTAAACTCTTTGTAATTCTACCTCAGATCCGCTACCAGTGAAGCAGCGGAGCCAAAGTCTGAATGGTCTTTGCCGGCGAGCTGCCTGGGAACGCCCGCCAAGCCACCGTGGCTTCAGAAGAGGAAGAAAGGGGAGTCGTTTGGCAAGAAAAATATATTTATAAACACTGTAATATTTGCAGTCCAAAGCAAAATAAGCTTTTCCCCCCATTAGCTTTTATCACCAAAAATACAGTAGCAGGGATTCGTCTTATCTTGTCAGCAAAGGTTTTTTTTTGTTGCCTTACCTCACTATCATTTTTTGTGGAAACTGATTTAAAGTCAATGGAGATACATTTTTATACGATAATGAAATTTTTCTACACTTTTAATTTATACTTCTGATATTGTCCGCCGCACTTGGATTCTTTGCAGGAAAATGAACATGAAATGCAATTTAATTAGTTTGGAAGCCAGTTCAGATCAGCTTATGAGCAGAAGGTAAACTCTTCAATGAAGCAATTACCTTGAGAGGAGATTTTCATTTAAATTCAAAACCTCAAATGCTTTCTCTGTATATTGACAGCAATGAGAAATAGTGCTAGAATGCAAACTGTTGTTCAGACAGGCTATAACATGGGCGATGCTGCGAAAATATTGATATTGCAGTGTATTGTTCAGTCCTGACCTGGCTGATCCAGTTACATTATACTTGGCAAATTTAATTGGATGTCCTTGGGCACAAATTGATCACAAACCAAACAATGGAAGTGATGGTTTGGTCAAATATTCAAGAAGATTGATTAAATATTTAAAGTATCATTTACATACAGATGCATTGGCCTAGAAATTGGGTCGCATAGCACCTGTTTTTGCAGGCACTAGTGGCCTCCTAGGGTCTCACAATGGTGGGCAGAAAGTGCCAACCGCCATATTGGGTAAGGACAAACAAAAAGGGGGAAAAATTAGGTCGCGCCCCATTTGGGGCGCAAATATCGTCTGGACGCAAATATTAACGCCTGGCGCTAATTATCGCCACTGACTGGAAACTTCACTTTTACCGCCCCGGGAGGTGAGTGGAGCGCTAAATCAGGCGCTGCACACCTGTCTTAAGGCGCAAAGGCCGAGCAGTGAGGCGCTAACTCAGCGCAGCGCAGCTGCTGCCAGTTAGCGAGGGAACACAGACACACTGGCGCCGGCCACTTCTTAAAGCGGGGGGGGCCAACTTGCTCCCCAGCCACACCCTGCTCATTGCAGCCTTGAATCTCGGCCTGGAGAGACCTGTGAATCCATTTTGCTGCCAAGGATGGAGAGGGTGAGAGAACGAGCTCATCGCTTCACCGAGCGGGCCTTGGATGCTCTGGTTGGCGCGGTGGAGCGCAGAAGATGTATACTCTTCCCTGAGAGTGGCAGGAGGCCTTTGCCACGCGAGTACAGAAGTGTGTGGAGGGAGGTGGCTCAGAGCGTCTCCTCCAGGAGCATGGCGCCCAGGACCCATGTTCAATGCCGCAAAAAGTTCAACGACCTCACTCGGGTCATCAGGCTGAGTGGCTTTTTCTCAATACCTCTCCATCCCTCCATCTCAACCTCACTCTATGGCCAGAGGGTCTTAAAACCCCAATGCACAACACTCATCCAACACCTATGGCCCTTTCATGAAACACACACACACATTCCACACTTTGCATACAGTAAGGGCTATTCACCTATGGGAGGCACATCAGGCAAGACCATGGCTGTATATTTACTCAGATGCTGTCCTTTTTCTTACAGGCCAAGCTGGCGCATAATCGGAGACAGCAGCAACGGACAGGTGGAGGGCGGCCTCAGCTGCAACCCCTCAGCGATCTTGAGGAGCGCGTCCACAGGATTGTGGCAAGCCGGGTGATCGGTCCCGTCGCCACTGGAGACGCCGACCCCGTTCTGGACAGCAATGGTAAGGTCATCACCTTTTTGTCCTCTGTCCTTCCACTTGTCCCTCACAACACCAGCCTTTGACACTTTCAATCCAACTTGCTAACTCGCTGCACTTATTCCTCCCTTACTGCCACCCTGTCCTCACGCTAAAGCCACTCTTGTACCTCCCTGCTTTCAGATGGTGATTCACCAGCTGAGGAGACGGGCCCTGAAGCTGCCACTGGGAGTGAAGCTGCAGCCGAGGAGGAAGAGGAAGCCGGAGCATCAGTGCCACCCTCTTCCGAGGAAGCCCATGCCCACACTGGGAACACGCCTTCCCTGGAGGGGCGCAGGGGGGAAGGGTCTGATGAGGGTGAAGCTCCAGGACCCAGCGGGCTGCAGCAACGCCATGGGGGTAGGGAAGAACGGGGGCCTTCTCCCCAGAGGGAGAGTATGCCAGACACTCCTACTGCAATGGACGCAGAGGAGGAGCGGCTGATTGCAGAAATGAACAGCCAGGCGGTGGGCATGCACACTGAGCTCATGGGTGCAGTGGGAAGGGTGCCCGAATGCATTGAGTCACTGGCAAGGAGTGTGGAGCACTTTGCTGTAGCACAGGCGGATGCCACACTAATGCTTAGTGCTGCAATTCAGTCACTGGCTGCCGTGATCCCATCTCTGACTGCTCTCATGCAGACTCAGATTGAGGCCACGCGAGCACAGACTGCTGCCAACCTCGATGGTTCGTTCACATGTCCCCGGGGCTGTCACCGCGCCGCAGCAGGCCAGCAATTTGTTCTCCAGCAGATTGCTCCGGATGCTGAAGTGCTGCCCCGTGGGAGTGCCAGTGTGTCAGGCGAGCAGGGAGTTGCTGTCCTCTCTCACGATGACAGCATTCCTGCTGCCAACACTGTCACTTCTCCACTGCACTTGCCACCGCCTGTAGGACAGACTGCTGCCGCCCATGCAGAGTTGGTGCAGTCTGCAGCCGGGCCCTCCAGGCCCAGAACTGGTCGAGGCCGTCCTTCAGGGGCATCTGCAGTGTCAGGGTCTGACGAGCAGCAGCCTTCCACCAGCCTTGCTGCAGCCACTGAGGTCCCATTATGGAGGAGCAGTAGGGTTAGAAGGGGGGAAGTGCGCAAGGGAAGGAGATCACACTCGGAGGGCAAAAAGTAGGAGGTGTGACAAAATGCTGGTCATTTTTTTATTAAAGGTCGAGGTTCATGGTCCAACTTTTGTTTAGTGTTTTGGACATTATCTCCAGGTTGTGAGAACCAGTTATGTTATTGACTGTTTTTTTGTGTTTATTTCTATGAGTTTGTCATGAGGAATTGACACACACAGAGTTTGTAAAATAAATAAGTTTCTGTATTCAAAATATACATGGTTGGTGGTTGGAATTATTGGTGCCTTGGCCGGCTTAGGGGTTGCGTGCTGGGTTCATTGATGTTGTTAGCAATGGCAGAAGCCATTTCCACAGCAGGGGCCCTAGAAGCGGCTTGCTATTAGCCGTTGACGGACGGCCCTTGCAGTTTCACCATTGTGGGCCGCCCTCCCGCCTTGGTGCTGCTGATGATCATCCTCCTCGTCCTCTTCCTCCTCTTCCTCCTCCTCCTCTAGTGGTGCTCCAAGGCCTGGTGGCATTGGCTGGGTCCTGAGGATTGCCATGTTATGCAACATGCAGCACACAACTACGAAGTTTCTTACTCGCTCAGGCGAGTACTGCAGGGCTCCTCCTGAATGGTCGAGACAGCGGAACCGTTGCTTCAGCACGCCGATTGTGTGCTCAATTATGTTCCTGGTAGCTTGATGGCTCTCATTGTACCGCAGCTCAGCAGGGGTGTTGGGCGTACGGAGCGGTGTCATCAGCCAGGTGCTCAATGCATACCCCTTGTCCCCGAGAAGCCAACCAACTGGCTGATGCGGTGCCTCGAAAAGTTCTGCCACAGTAGTCTGGCGCAGGATAAAAGCATCGTGGCAGCTGCCAGGATAGTGGGCATTGACAGCGAGTATCAGCTGTCTGTGGTCACAGACCAACTGAACATTCAAGGAATGGAACCCCTTTCTGTTCCGGAATTCCTCGGCATTCTCATGCGGAGCACGCAAAGCCACATGCGTGCAGTCAATGGCGCCTTGCACCATGGGGAAGCCCGCTACCCTCGCAAAGCCCAGAGCGCGGTCACGCTGCTTGTCTGGGGTCATGGGGAAAGAGATGAACTCTCGTCTCCTTTTAAAGAGGGCATTTGTGACCTGCCGGATGCAGCAATGCACCGCGAACTGGGAGATATTGGCGAGGTCCCCAGCAGCAGCTTGAAATGAGCCAGTAGCGTAGAAGTTGAGAGCCACTGTGACCTTCACTGCCACCGACAGAGACGTCCTGGACCTCAGTTGAGGCTGCAGATCTGGCTGCAGCAGGTGGCAGAGCTCAGTGACCACCTCCTTGCTGAATCGCAGCCTTCGCAAACACAGCTCCTCAGACATATGAAGGTAGGAGAGCTGTTCACGATATACCCTGGGAGGGTAAGCTCTCCTATACATACGCCTGTTGGCCCTCCTCCGTCTGGCCATCATTGCCACTCTCTCTCTGCGTCTCTGTGTCCTCCGATTCAGCTGGAGCAGGACGACGCCCCCAATCAGTGCAGCCCCCATAGTCTCTTTGCAAGCAAAGTAATGAAGGACAGCAACTAAAGTACTAGCGAAGTTAGGATCAGTAGGCAAAACTACCTCACAAAGCGTTGAGTCAATGCAGAAGTCTCTCTTTCTCTCTCTCCGAATCTCTCTCTCTCTCTCAGAACGAGTGGTGCAAAAATGTCGACCACAGAAAAAGATAGGAAGAGGCCCCCTTTAAATAGCGCCCCCCCCAGCCCCACAGCGATTGATAGCGTTCCAGTCTTCCGGTCGTTGGATGTGCCAGGCGGTAAGGCAGGGGGCGCCACTCAATTTCCGCTCCGGGGCGCCACAAGGGCGTTGCACCATGGAATGACGTCACAATCTGCGCGCGCAGGTGGTCGCAGCGGTAAGGTTTAGCGCCGCCGCACAATCTCTAGTTAAGTTCCCGAGCGGCGCAAACATCGCTGCGCCCGGGCGTTAGCGGCTTTGCGCCCCATTAGTGCCCTCTTAAGGCGCTAACGGGAGGCGCAACCAACTGAATTTTTACCCCAAAGTGTCCTGTACCTATGCCTGAAGCAGACGTTAGGCCTTTTGCATATAAGGGCCTGCTTGAGGTCCCCGCTGCAACATTCGTTTACCCTGAAGCAGCTGGCGCCGCCATTGGCTACACTCAGGGAAACCAACCCCAATGATGGTCTGCAGGGTCAGCCGTGGCTCAGCTGGTAGCACTCTCGCCTCTGAGTCAGTAGGTTGTGGGTTCAAGTCCCACTCCAGAAACTTGAACACAAAAAATCCAGGCTGACACTCCAGTGCAGTGCTGAGGGAGCGCCGCGCTGTCAGAGGTGCCGTCTTTCGGATCAGATGTTAAACCGAGGCCCCGTCTGCTCTCTCAGGTGGATGTAAAAGATCCTAAGGCACTATTTCAAAGAAGAGCAGGGGAGTTATCCCCGGTGTCCTGGACAATATTTATCCCACAATCAACATCACTAAAACGGTTTATCTGGTCATTATCACATTGCTGTTTGTGGGAGCTTGCTGTACGCAATTTGGCTGCCGCGTTTCCCACATTACAACAGTGACTACACTTCAAAAGTATTTAATTGGCTATAAAGTGCTTTTGGAAGTCCTGAGGTCGTGGAAGGTGCTATATAAATGCAATTTACAGTAAATTATTTACCTGTAAAGTACCATCCCTAACTCTAATCTCACCTCCCAAGATCCCTTACCTCCAGGCCCCAGCCCCGACCCCCGATCTCCTTGGTTCCGACCTCCAGGCTCCCCAGCCCTGATTTCCCAAAAAATGGGATCTCCTGAATTGCTAGGCCGTTATCTTTAAGGGATAATTAAAAATATACATTTTCAATTTAAAAGGGCAGTCAATCTTAACAGCTATTTAAAAAAAATTGACAATGATTTTACTTACTGTAACCACGTTCAGGACTAATTTTTTTCCTACTCCCATTTAAAAAAAATCTATTTACGCCAGTGCAATATCAGTTCATTCAGACTATCCCAGTGGCAGATACAGAAACGACCACAATGACCTAATGGCGTCAGTTGTCCCTGTGCAGTCATGTGACCAGGGTAAGAAAGGTGTGCAAGTAAAAGTGAAAATGCAGCTCCTAAACGACAGGCTGAACAACATCTACACAACGTTGCTAAGATCTACCAACCGTTTTTAGGAACATAGGAATTGCTCGACAAAGAAAGACCAAGGTCCATCTAGTTCGCCTTCTACCATCCTGGTGGTCACCTGGTACAATGATAATGGAGTTGTTAACTAATCATAGCAAAATAATCTACAACAGACCCAGACATGAGGTGAGGGAAACCCCAGTAGTAGAGTTGTGGGAACTATTAACACCAGTTAACAGTGGGTTCTCATTTTCTGCATTCCACATTTACACTGAATTTAAGAACATAAGAACATAAGAATTAGGAGCAGGAGTAGGCCATACGGCCCTTCCAGCCTGGTCCGCCATTCAATAAGATCATGGCTGATCTTCGACCTCAATCCCACTTTCCCGCCGGATCTCCATATCCCTTGATTCCCCTAGAGTCCAAAACTCTATCTACCTCAGCCTTGAATATACTCAAAGACTCAGCATTCACAGTCCTTTGGTGTAGAGAATTCCAAAGATTCACAACCCTCTGAGTGAAGAAATTCCTCCTCATCTCAGTCCTAAATGGCCGACCCCTTATCCTGAGGCTATGCCCCCTAGTTCTGGACTCTCCAGCCAGGGAAAACAACCTCTCAGCATCTACCCTGTCAATCCCACTCAGAATATTATATGCTTCAATGAGATCACCTCTCATTCTTCTGAACTCCAGAGAGTGTAGGCCCATTCTACACAATCTCTCATCATAGGACAACCCTCTCATCCCAGGGATCAACCTAGTGAACCTTTGTTGCACCGCCTCTAAGGCAAGTATATCCTTCCTCAGATAAGGAGACCAAAACTGTGCACAGTACTCCAGGTGTGGTCTCACCAAAGCCCTGTACAATTGCAGCAAGACTTCCTTACTCTTGTACTCCAACCCCTTGCAATAAAGGCCAACATGCCATTTGCCTTCCTAATTGCTTGCTGTACCTGCATGCTAACTCTGTGTTTCCTGTACGAGGACACCTAAATCTCTCTGAACATCAACATTTAATAGTTTCTCACCATTTAAAAAATATTCTGTTTTTCTATTCCTACCAAAGTGAATTTCTGATCTCATTCTGTCTGTCTCTACATTGCGATCAATTCAAAATCCTTGAGCACAGGGCTGGGAGATTGCAAACGGAGTGAATCGCAAGCAGAGTGGAGGAATTTTGTGAGCACAGAAATTCACTGGTGAGGAGGAAGGCGGTGGAGACGTCTGACTGAAAAGGAGGAGTGGAGCCACAGACCCAAGGTCTCTAAGTTGATAGACACGAGAGCGGACCTGCGGGAGAGTGAGAGGAGCAGCTGCAGATAAAGGTAGGCCCAAGAGCCCGCAGGGAGCGAGGTAATTGATGTCAGCGCAAGGGAAGGAGCTGATTGGGGAGTAGTTGGTGAATTTTTTTTAAGTCTTAAGTCTATTTCTGTTAAGTTACTTAATAGTCTATTAAGTAGAGGCATGGCAAGGCACCTCGGTCCCATGGAATGCACATCTTGTGCCATGTGGGGACAAGAGAGAGAGAGAGAGAGAGAGAGAGAGATTTCATCGAGGGCCTCTCAAGGCCAGCCAGTCTCTGAAGACAATGCAGCAGCATCAGAGGCGACTTTCACACTTAATACTACTACCCCATCACAATACTACTACTACCCCATCACAATACTACTACTACCCCATCACAATACTACTACTACCCCATCACAATACTACGACTACCTTCATCACATCTCCGTTATAATAGTGGACCTGCAGCTGATAGTCAGCTATCCACTTGTGCTCCCGCCAGGTTTCACTGGAGTGTTTCACATCAGGCGTACTTCACGTCAGAAAAGGGTTAAACTAGCTAAAACGTTTCAAAATGGCATTACAGAGCCAATTTAGCGCTTGTTAAGGACTTTAATGGCCTCTCCCGCCTCTTGGAGGCGGGACGGAGTCGGGAACTCCGTGACTGATTTTGTCAAAATTGCGTGGAGGCGGGATGGAGTCGGGACCCCCGACCCTGCAACTTTAACCCCCCACACGCCTCCAAACCCGACTCCACAGGTCATTGAAAATCCAGCCCATAGAGTACAAAAGCAAGGAAGTTATGATGAACCTTTGTAAAACACTGGTTCGGCCTCAACTGGAGTATTGTGTCCAATTCTGGTCACCGCACTTTAGGAAGGATGTGAAGGCCTTAGAGAGGGTGCAGAAAAGATTTACAAGAATGGTTCCAGGGATGAGGGACTTCAGTTACGTGGATCGACTGGAGAAGCTGGGGTTGTTCTCCTTAGAGCAGAGAAGGTTGAGAGGAGATTTGATGGAGGTGTTCAAAATCATGAGGGGTCTAGACAGAGTAGATAGAGAGCAGCTGTTCTCATTGGCGCAAGTGTCGAGAACCAGAGGACACAGATTTAAGGTGATTGGCAAAAGAACCAAAGGCAACATGAGGAAAAACTTTTTTACGCAGCGAGTGGTTAGGATCTGGAATTCATTGCCTGAAAGGGTGGTGGAGGCAGATTCAATTGTGGCTTTCAAAGGGGAATTGGATGAGTATCTAAAGGAAAAAAAATGCAGGGCTATGGGGAAAGGGTGGGGGGAGTGGGTCTAGCTGAAGTGCTCTTGCAGAGAGCCGGCACGGGCTCGACAGGCCGAATGGCCTCCTTCTGTGCTGTAACCATTCTATGATTCTATGGTCTTGTCTTAAAAGATGTGCAGTCCTCCATGCATTACTTTTCTTGGCAGGTTAGTCTTACTCATTTGATTACAAATAATTTAACAAACAGCTCTTTTTTGTTGCTATATGAACAAAAGAAGCATTTTTCAAACATATTTTATTTTAAAATCGTTTTATTTTAAAAAAGGTATTAACAGGCTCCCCTGATGACTCAGCAAGTTTCTCCAGTGATCAATTGAGCCACATTGACCAGGAAAGTCTGAGGCTGTGGTAGAAATGCTCCAATTGGTCTCAGTGCCCTTGACTTATGGAGGGGAAAATTGGCCTGATATTTTATCGTGACGCACCTTGGCAAGTTCTGTTACATAAAATGCACTCTATCAATGCAAATATAATTATCCTTACTTGCCCTCCCATTACCCTTGGCAAGTAACACAATCAAAACAGATCAACTGGTTATTTATCTCCTGGCTCTTCAATGTGTCCAAATTGGCTGCAGTGTTTGCTCACAAAACAACAGTGTCTACACCTCAGACAATAATTCATTGGCTGTGAAGCGCTTTGGGACATCCTGAAAGGTGCTATATAAAGGCTATATAAATGCAAATCTTTCTTTTGTTCAGAGGAGAACTGTGTAAGTGAGGACTGGATTGGGTTTAGCTGTGCTACCTCATGAGCAACACCACAAGACATCTGCTAGTATATACATGGCTGTGTTTCTGGGCAGTTTTATAGCATTAAAGAGAGAAAAATAAGGTGATATATCTTAGTGCCTTAAACCTGCCCCAACAATTGGCTACTGGAATCTTACTCCCAGAAAACTGCCATTCACTGTTACTGTTTACCTTAAACCCACCCTGGCGCACGTAAATAGCTGTGAGTGGGCCAGGATAAGATGTCCCCTCAATTACCCCCAATCCTAACTCGATACTGGGAAGCACACCGCTATAAAGGTGGTGATAGACACAGCAGAGTGCTATCCCTGAGGCAGATTCTGCATAGAGGAGGCCATTGCTGAAGAACTTTCATGCATATTTCTGAAGATTTATTTGTTTGGGATCAGGAGCTTCACTGAAGAGTTTGCCTGCTACTTACAAAGTGTCTTCTGGGGAAATTTAAAATTTGGAGCGGAGGGAGGGATTTCCCTATGGGAATCTCTCTCTGTCCTATGTTACGAAAAGGAGATGAATGAGGAAATGGAAGAAATTAAATTGGAGGAACATTGAGTGAGTCATCAAAGGATATACTTATTTCCAACACCTTGATACCCACTCCACTGGTTTAGAAACCTTAGCAGCCCAGTGAGAAATAAGTCTGTTACACATTACATTTTAGTCATGAAGCTCCTGCCATCATGTGGGGCAGGCTTGATGGACCAGCTGGTCTTTTCCTGTCCATCAATTTTGTATGTTCATATCTTTTAATTATAGAAAAGGGTGTTGATCCCGCTCCCTTACCACTTTGTGGGTGAAGGCACTGCCCAGCCTGGGATTTCCAAATCTGCACTTTAGACGGGTGAACTCCCTGCCGACACCACAAAGTTGGAAAATTACCCCTTAAATCTTATCCTGCACTGGTAAACCTGAGCAGCTTGGCTTTAGAAAGTGACGTATTTCACAGGGAAAAGCATCTGCTGCCAAAACAGTCACAGTGATAAAGTGATCCTCTGCTAACAATTTGACAAAATAAATGTACTGACTGATTTAGACTTACTTTGCAGGAAAGTGCTACAGCTCTGCTCTAATCAATTGACAATCCTGAATGGAATCTCAATCCTTCTAAAATAACTTGTGAAACGCGGTTTGGGCCCTTGAGCCTAATGTTGCTGTCATCTCTTATTTCGGTGCAAAAGGTAGACTTGAGTAAAAATTGGTTTAATGTCGGAAGAAAGCGCCAACGGCTGATTCATCCACATTTAACTCTGCTGTGAGGATTTGTAGCCCTCCAAGATCGAGAAATAAATAAATGTTCACTCCTTAAGCCCATATTAAAGGCCATTACTGACAAACTCCTGCAGCATTCCACACCTCTAGAGTCATTTTTGTCCTGGCGTTAGTGAGCTTAATGAAGGGACAGATTGTGAAGGAGCTTTCTGTCCAGGAGCATTGGTAAAGGCAGATATATTGCAATTGGCTATAGTTCGGCTTCCTAATTCTGCTCATTGTCCAGTGACCCTCCTACTGCTTATGGATGTTCAGCGATGACAGGGTCAAGTTGGCTGTGGTATTATCCCACATCAATAGGCTGCCAACTCTCGCTGTCTAAGGTCATACCTTTTTTTATTATTCGTTTATGGGATCTGGGCATCGCTCGCAATGCCAGCATTTATTGCCCATCCCTAGTTGCCCTTGAGAAGGTGGTGGTGAGCCGCCTTCTTGAACCGCTGCAGTCCGTGTGGTGAAGGTACTCCCACAGTGCTGTTAGGGAGGGAGTTCCAGGATTTTGACCCAGCGACGATGAAGGATCAGCGATATACTTCTAAGTCAGGATGGTGTGTGACTTGGAGAGGAACTTGGAGGTGGTGGTGTTCCCATGCACCTGCTGCCCTTGTCCTTCTAGGTGGAAGAGGTCGCAGGTTTGGGAGGTGCTGCCAAAGAAGCCTTGGCGAGTTGCTGCAGTGCATCTTGTAGATGGTACACACTGCAGCCATGGTACGCCGGTGGTGGAGGGAGTAAATATACCTGAAAAATTAGCATTCAGGTAAGGTACTGGATGGCAATTGGGGCCCGTGGTGTCATATTTGAGCTAAGCACCTTCAGAGATAGGGGAGCAAGTTGGGAGAGGGAAAGGGGAAGAGAATATATGATTAAAAGTAGCAGTACTGATTCTGATCATTGCTCTCATGCCGTGTCGCATTAGAGCAGTGGAACCATTTTCGTCCAATGAACAACAATAAAGATAAAAAGAAAAACAAATGCAGATAACATAGAATGGCCTGGAGTTTCCGCTCGGTTGCGCAAGTATTTTCAGCGTAATTTGGCCGAAATCGGCATAACTGATGCAAAAGGTTGAGGAATCTTAAGCGCAAATTTCGTCCAACACAAATTGAGTTTCCGCAATCTTCTGCGCTGGTTTAAAAAACATTGCGCTGGTAGTACTTTTTAATTGGTTCAATTTTTTTTTTACATGGATTGCAAAGCAGAGCAACCATATCTAATTTAAGATGCACAACAATTGTTCTCAATAAATTATCTTTGCCATAATATCTGAAGGACAAATTGATGTTGTCAACACTACTGCATGCCTTTGACATTCATGAGGTGAATGGGTTTGATTTATTGACATACAAGGTTGAAATACAAAGGCAAATGTATAATATAAATACCAGTTATGTGTTATATTATAAATACCAGCAGAGAACCTAAAATAAACCATCACTCTTTCTGTATTCTAATTTAGGGGATTCTTTCACTGGGGCTCATGGAATCTGACCATGTAGTTTATCCTATATAAGAGGATTGGAATAATGCTGGTATGTTCTCTTGTATACGGAATGATATGAGTAATGTATGCTATGTACAGTATCTGAGAAATAAACAGTTCATACCAGTTGGTGCAGGATTTAATGGATATTTGAATTATACTCGGCTAACTCCCAACTACATCTAAGCGACCATCATGGTTGTAAGCCTAGAAATTACTATTGGTAATATTAGGAAACAAATAATTAACGGGCTAGATTTTGACACCTTCCGCTTGGCGGACATGTGGTGGTAGCATCTTGAAAATGGTGGGGAGAAGCTTGCCGCCCCCTCTCCCGCTGTCACTGTTGCCGTCTCCATCTTGCGGGGGTCCTACAAATCGGCGGCCCAGGCAGTCGCCTGAAGAGGGTGCACAAGTAATTTAATTGGGGATCTGTCTTTCGGATGAGCCGTTAAACCGAGGCCCCATCTGCTCTCTCAGGTGCACGTAAAAAGATCCCATGGCACTATTTCGAAGAAGAGCAGGGGGGGACTTATCCCCAGTGTCCTGGGGCCAATATTTATCCCTCAACCAACATAACAAAAACAGTTTACCTGGTCATTATCACATTGCTGTTTGTGGGACCTTGCTGTGTGCAAATTGGCTGCCGCGTTACCCACATTACAACAGTGACTACACTCCAAAAAGTACTTAATTGGCTGTAAAGCGCTTTGAGACGTCCGGTGGTCGTGGAAGACGCTATATAAATGCAAGTCTTTCTTTCTTTCCTATGACATCAATAGAACCTCGATGCTTTTTTAGGACTGAACCGGGCAGGTATGCAGCGTGCACGCTTCACTGAGTATCAGCTGGCGACTGAGCGATAGAGGAGCAGTCAGGGTCAGAAGTGCGCCCCAAGGCTCCACAAAACCAGCTAGGGCCGCTGCCGCTCCAGCTGTCCACCCCCCGTCCCTCCCCTCCCCTCCCCCCAGCCACCCCACCCACCATGGACCTATCTTCTTTCAGCCCGGAGGCTGGCCGGGGCTGCCCGATATTGCAGCAACCCAGAGCTGGAGGGCTGCCCTGGGCCGCTCGATTTGTGTCTACAGCCCATCGCACTGATGCTAATGAGGCCCAACCCTCAACGGACTTGGCCTCCTACTGCAACTATCGGGTGGCTGGCCGTGCTTCACCAGTCAGCTGCCTAAAGTCCACTCGGGGAGAATTCTACCTCAACATGTTCGCATAACACTCGTCTGTTTACCATTTGACTGCAAGCATTAACCAATTTATTTAAAGTGGGTTAACACCTTTGATAAAATAGCGGGTAGAGCAATTTCATACGAATGACTATTATCATCAACAGTAATTTGGCCGTAATAACTTTCTTTTTCAATCATGTTTTCACCCCTGTGAAGGGAACATTTTTTTCCAGTGATCTCAAACTTTCTGATCAGACCATGTAATAATTCTGTTGAAAGCAAACAAAGTATAAGGTTCAAAGTTCTACAGTAGGTTACAGATGAAGAGTTCCCCCGATAGTTTGTTGAATAAATTCAGCACACCTGGAAGGTCTCCGGTTCATTCTACAGTCTGTGCTGTGTTAGCTGTTTTCAGTGTTCCAGCTGAAAGTGCATCTGTGGATGTCAGGTGATGATGGGATGTATATACGTGACACTCGCTATCCAGTCTTGCACATGAGCAATGGCCACTTGGGTGAGTTACCAGAGAGCTGCCAATGTCATAAAATAAATCCACCCCTTACTGGCACTGAGGGCTGTATTCTGGCTCAGAGACTCTCTATAACGCCACCTCCTCCTGTAACAGACCCACTCTAATCATAGGAACAGGTTTGCATGGTAATATGATCACGATTGATTAACTAATGAATTCATTAATTGTAAATTAAATTATGCTCTTTTTCCCCATTGTAGATAGGCATAAACGCACATTAAGTTGTGTGATATCTTGAGGCACAGCATACATATACAACAGCACAACATGGATTCCGGTAAGAACTGTACTGCATATGGCTTTATTATTATATACATCAGTAGTCCACCAGGAGGCTCTATTTAACTTCTTCAATAAGGAGGGAGAAGTGTATCATAGCAAATAATCATCGTACATGACTTGCATGGTGTACACAACTCTTGGTATACATTTTTCAAATGGAACCCATTTTATGTTTCCAAATACTACGATAAAATTCTGTAACACAAACAAAAGCTATGACCTAATTTTGCATATTTACAGATTCAACTTAACCACTGGTTTTCTGTTTCGAAGAGGATACCTTCTTTCTTGAAAAGAACTTTCAGATCTTGTTGTAGGACTTTGACTCATTCTAGGCTGAGCCTGTGGAGAATTTTTCTCCCAGGGCTGACCTTGATCTACATTTGGACTCTCTTCACTTTCAGACTGTTTGTCTGCCTGACTCGGGCTCAGACTTAAATTCTGACTTTGTCTTGGACTTGTTTCTGGTGCGTCTGATGTAGGATTTGCTACTGGTACTCTAATTGTAACAAGACTATCTGACTCATCAGAATAAATTGAATCATCCCAGCTGTCAACTGCTTCTACATCTGTAGGTAAGATATGATCAATGTGAACAAACCTAACCTTTCCATGATCAAACATCTTGACCAAATATGTGCGAGGGCCACATATCTTCACTGCTCTTCCTGGTAACCACTTTAACCATTTATGGTGATGGTTCTTCACTCTAACCTTCTGGTTCAACTTCACACTTCTCTCTCTAACTCTACCTTTATCATGACTCTCTTTCTGCCTTGATTGTTTCTTTTCTACGGACTGTGCCAAGTTTGGCTTTAACAACGAGAACCTGGTTCATGGCTGTCGTTTGAGAAACAGCTCTGCTGGTTTTCTACCAGTAGTGGTATGGGGAGTATTCCAATAGGTAATCAGAAAATTTGCCAGTTTGTGGTCTAACGACAACTGACGTTTCTTTGAATTTGGATCCAACATTTGCTTGAAGAGGGCCCGTTTGACAAGTTGTACTGTGCGCTCTGCTGCACCATTTGAAGCAGGGTGGTACGGTGGAACTTTGGTATGTTTCACACTGATTCTGCTCATGAACTGTGTGAACTCTTCTGAACAAGATGTGGAGATGCCGGCGTTGGACTAGGGTGGACAAAAATGAGAAGTCGCACAACACCAGGTTATAGTCCAACAGATTTATTTAAAATTACAAGCTTTCGGAGCTGTCGCCCCTTCCTCAGGTAGAGTTACTGTGACTTTAAAATTACAAGCTTTCGGAGCTGTGAATTCTGGTAGATTGTCTCACAGTAACTCTACCTGAGGAAGGGGCGACAGCTCCGAAAGCTTGTAATTTTAAATAAATCTGTTGGACTATAACCTGGTCTTCTGAACAAAATTGCGGCCCATTATCAGACACAATTCCTTCTGGGAGGCCGTATGAAGAAAACAATCTTCACTAATTGTCTAGTGTTTTGCTTGTTGTTATCCGCATCGGAAACACCTCTACCCACTTCGAGTGACTGTCTATCACTATGAACAATTGCTGTCCTTCTAGCACAGTAAAATCTACATGTAACCGTGGCCACACTCTGGGAGGCCATTTCCATGGCTGTAATGGTACTGATGGTGGTTTCCTGCTCACCGATTGACATGTTGTACACTGACTGACTATGTACTCTATCTCTTTATCTAAACCTGGCCACCATAAATAACTCTGTGCAAAGCTCTTGGTCAAGCACATTTCCAGGTGCTGGTCATGAAGATCTTCTAACAATTTAGACCTGAACCGATTTGAGATAACCACTCTTGCTCCCCACATGATACAATCTTTATCCACTGACAATTCATTCCTACGAACGAAGTATGGATGGATATCTTCCTCTGATACCTGGTTTGACCATCCATTTGCTATGTAATCATACACCTTTGACATAATTGGGTCACGTTTGGTTGCCCTACCAATCTCTTCAGCTGTGACTGGCTGCTCACCAATGTATGAGAAATAGAACACTTCTCCCTTATTGGGTGTAACTTTTGATGGGGATGGCAACCAGGACATAGCCTCAGCATTATTGTGATCAGCTGATCGTCTGTACTCAATGTCATACGTATACGCTGATAAAATCAAAGCCCATCTCTGCATTCGGGCTGCAGCTAAGTTTGGAACTGAGGACTTTGGATGGAGGATTGCTGTCAGGGGCTTAAAGTCAGTAACTATGGTTAACTTATGACCAAACAAGTATTTGTGAAACTTCTTGACCCCAAAAATAATTGACAATACTTCCCTTTCGATCTGCACATAATTCCGCTCACTGGCACTGAGAGTGCGTGAAGCAAAAGCAATTGGTCTCTCCTCCACACTATCTAGTACATGAGAGGTCGATGCCCCAGCTCTGTATGGAGAGGCGTCACACGCTAGCTTGATCTCCTTAGATACATCATAGTGAACTAACATGGTACTCGCTACTAACCGACTTTTACACTCTTTGAATGCTGTGTCGCATTCTTTTGACCTATTCCAAGGGACCTGTTTTCTTAACAGTTTATTCAGTGGATGTAACAATGTAGCCAAGTTTGGGAGGAACTTTCCGTAATAATTCAAAAGACCCAGAAATGATCGAAGTTCAGAGACATTCTTGGGAGTGGGTGCATTTCTGATTGCATCCAGCTTTCCCTTGGTTGGATGTAAACCATCTTTGTCTACTCTGCCCTAAGTACTCCACTGAGTTTTGAAACAACTCACACTTGTGAGCTGTCACTCGTACTCCGTGCTTCTCTAGCCGTTTGAGCACTTCATTCAACACCTCATCATGGATTTGCCTGTTTGGTGCTGAAATGAGTCTGTCATCCAAATAACACACTACCCCTTCAATCCCTTGCAAAATTTGGTTCATCGCCCCTGGAATATGTTGGGGGCAGAAGACACTCCAGATGGTAGCCTATTGAACTGATGTAGGCCGCAGTGAGTATTTATAGTCAAGCATGACTTGAACTCTTCATCTAACTCAAGTTGTAGGTAGACGTTTGTTAGATCTAACTTCGAAAAGATCTGGCCACCTGTCAGCGTTGTGAACAAATCTTCCACATTTGGCAACGTATTGGGTAGATTACACTCGAGAACCTGGTTTATGGTTACCTTATAATCACCACATAACCTTACCTTACCATCTGACTTAGGTACAACAACAATGGGTGTAGCCCAATTACTCAGATCTACCTTAGAGATAATGTTCTCAGTTTCCAGTCTTTTGAGTTCTTGCTCAACTTTCTCCTTGAGTGCGTATGGTACGGGACGAGGCTTGCAGTAAACTGGTCTTGCGTCCTTCTGCACTCTGACACTCGCCTTGATGTCTTGAATCGGACTGCCCGTTTCGCTGAATACCTTCGGATACTGCTTGATGACTTCATCTTTCGATGCAAATTTTGCTTTCACATGAAAAATCTCATTCCAATCCAGCTGCAGTGATCCCAACCAATTTCTACCTATTACGGCAGGCTTGTCTCCTGCCACTACTATGAGAGGCAAGCTCTGACACTGATCCTTGTATTTCACTGGTATGGTGACACTTCCTACTACAGGGATTTGCTCTCCTGAGTAGCCTCGCAGCTCTACCTTCGATTTCTCTAGTCGATAATCACGCAACTGGTCGCGATATAGTGATTCCGGTACTACGCTCACGGATGCACCAGTGTCGCTTTCCATGGGTATCCTGGTTCCTGTGACATCTACTTGGATGACGATACCTCGCAAATTGCTGTTAGATACCTTTGTGCTACTGATGACGTGAAACTCCTCATCCTGCTGCTTCTCTTCAACGGTATGTAGTGTCTGGCAATTTCTACTTCTAGCATTGCCAATCAGTTTACTCTTCTGTCGGCATGCCTTCGCAAGATGCCCAGTTTTCTTGCAGTAGAAACACTCTGCCTTCACATATGGACAGCTTTGAGCGACGTGTTGTCCCAGGCACCAATATCACGACTTCAATGCACTGTTACCTTGGCCAGTTGCTGAGACCTTGGGGCCCAACTGCCTTTTACTTTTAGCCTGCAGCCGATTCACCTCGGTTGTCTGACGACTGGAAATGGTGCAAAACTCTTGGGAGTATCGCTCAGCCATATCCATCGACATAGCTGCCTGACAAGCTAAGTCAAAAGTCAAGTTAGGGGTTGTCAACAATTTACTTCTGAGATGTTATTTTTCAACCCACACTGACACTTGCATTGAAGTCTTGGATCAGACTGCCCGTTTTGTGGAACACCTTTGGATACCGCTTGATGACACCATCAAAAGTCAAGTTAGGGGTTGTCAACAATTTACTTATGATACGTTCATTTTTCAACCCACAAACAAAGCGGTCACGCAAAGCTCGGTCCTGAAAGTTTCTGAAATGAGAGTGAATGGATGGCTTATTTAAAGCTACAATGTACTCACTGATACCCTCGTCATTTAATTGATCACGTGTTTCAAAACGATAACTTTCAGCAATTTCCAGGGGCTCAGGACTGTAGTGCTGTTCTAACTTGATTAGGATCTCCTTCAGTGGCATGTCCTTCGGCTTGGCGGGAACAAGCACATTTTTCAGGATTTCATCCTCCTCGGGGCCTGCTTCAGTCAAAAAAATAGCCCGTTTCATTTCTAAAACCGCCCGGTTACGGTTTACATCATCGGGGACTTCGACGATACTATTCGCGGTGAAAAACATTTCTAGCCGCTCCACACACGCTCCGAAAGTCACTCGGTCGCGATGGAACTCACCCAAGCGCCCTACTATTCCCATAGGCATGGCCATCTGGACTCTGGCAACGTCAACAGTTCAGCCACGTGTGCTCGAAATTTACCTCGGATTTTTAAGTTTTTCTGCAAAACGAAGAACCTCTAACAGCCCCTCCGTCGGTTGGCAGGATTATCCTCCAACAAAAATTTCAGCTCGGGAATCCGCAATCGCATCCTCATCGCCAATTCTGTGATATCTTGGGACACAGCATATATATACAACAGCACAACATGGCTTCCGGTAAGAACTTTACTGCACATGGCTTTATTATTATATACGTCAGTAGTCCACCATTTGGCTCTATTACAAGTTGTACTTTCAATTAATTTTGAAAGAAGCAATTTCATGTGTTGGACCTTAATTCCTTCCAAAATTTCTAAGTCCAGGTAACAAAATCAGTGGATGCAAGCATCAGGGAAGGCGATTTCCCCAGATACTTTAGGTGCTAAATAGTCTCTGAAGTGGGCAAAAAGATGTCCTAAGCTGAAAGGCTGGTTTAGCCCACATTTCATGCAAGACGCCATCTTGGTAAAGGAGTTGAAGCTTCCACTAGGAACGGCCGCCCGTGCATTGTTAAGGGGCTGATTGCCACTTAACTTGCCTGTTAGCGCTCATTAACGAGGCTGCATAGCATTTTGGTGGCTAGAGCTTGACCTAACGCCCTCTGCTAACATCGACCAGCTGATTGGGAATAAACAAGTAATTGCAGAGGATTTCGAGCGCTACTTAAAGTTATTATCACCTTTACTGTTCACTTGCTGCCGGAGGTTTGAAGAGGTCTTTTGAAACACATCGGGAGACTTTCTGGGACATTTTGTTCAGACTTCACCAACACTCTATCAACGTTTGTTCTGGAAATTCTGAGGACTTCATCTAAAAAGCTTAAGTGCTGTGCTACCTTATAGGAATCACCAGGAGAAAAGGAGTGCTTGGCCATGGGCATCTCGCTAGGGGTCCCCCTTGATCTGCAGGAGGAATGGGAGGAGGAGATGAGGCCAGGCAGAGCAACACCAGCTGCTGCAGGACAGAGGGACAGGAGGGCGAGGAGGATGAGGTGGAATCCTTCCCCCTTGCGGGTACAGGACATCCCTCCTCCTCTGGACCTCCTCCGCCAGGACCGTGCCCGAGGACCTCTGCACCCTCTCACTCAGTCCCACGGGCCATCCTAAAATGTCCCGCTCTGTGTCAGCCAGCACACTCCACACCTTCAGTGGAAGTGGGTGCGTGGAGCCCAAATATACTCCACGCTCCACGAAAATTGCGTCTAATCAGCGCTTGAGTGCTAAACCTGCAGGTGTCTGATTTAGCGCCTCCAGGAAAGCTCAAATGATGGTAATCAGCAATTAGGACCTAAACTACATGCTAAAACCAGACTTTCAAACAGGCGTGTCTTATCAGCACAGCACCCATTTAGCGGCTGTTTTCACCAAAACAACCCCCCATTATCGTCACAAGATTTAGAACTTAGGCCGAGGCAACCCTAGACAGAGCATATTTATTTCAAAGCTGTTTCTTCAGACCTTTGATTGCAGGTAATTGCAACTTAACCAAATAAAGTCTGCAGCATATAGAAACTTGTATTTTATGCTTATTCTGTAATTCTTTTGTGAAATATTTTCAAAATGAAAATTTTAAAAGCATCCTCATTTTCTCCAAATTGCCTCCACAGAAAAATGAAGCAGCAATAAAGGCCGTCATGTCTGCGCCAGGTCTATGCAACAGGAATCCAAAAACGAATCCCACTGCCCCCAGCCTCTCTCCATAGCCTGTATTTTTCCTGCCTCAAATATTTTCCCACTTTTCCCTTAAAAGATGAAATAGTCTCTGCATCAACTACTTCCAGTGGAAAAAGCATTTCATGCTCCAACAATCCTCCATGCAAAAAACATTTCCCCTAACCTCTCCCCTCACTCGATGTCAATCTTAAATTGATAACACCTCCTGGCCAACATTTACCCCTCAACCAACATCACTCAAAACAGATTATCTGGTCATTATCACATTGCTGTTTGTGGGAGCTTGCTGTGTGCAAATTGGCTGCTGCGTTTCCTACATTACAACAGTGACTACACTCAAAAAAAGTACTTTATTGGCTGTAAGGGCCTTTGGGAGGTAATGAGATTGCGAAAGGCGCCATATAAATGCAAGTCTTTCTTTATTACTGACTCCACAAACGGAAGAAATAGTCTTTCCCTGTTCACTCTTATCAAAACTGTGCATAATTTAAAAAAAAAACCAATTAAGTCTTCTCTGCTTCAGTCCCAGAATCTCAAATCTTTCCTTATAACCATAGTTTCCCATCCCTGGCATCATCCTGATGAATTGATGCTGTATGCGTTCTTCGGCTTTAATGGCCTTTCTATAATGTGGTGCGCAGAACTACGCACAGTACTCTGAAATATGGCCTAACCATGCAGATTATGTGTGATCAATAATACATCCCATGGTGCAGAGACAGTTGCTTCCTGGACCGTAGTAATTAGAGAAAATATGGATCCTAATTGGTTCAGACTATAAAGTACTTTCCAAAGTGCAAACATATTCTGAAGCTCATTCCATCCACCCAGCACTCAGGCAATCTCTGCACTACTTTAATCTTCTAACGGTGCCCAAGTGCTGCCTTATGACTAACTGTGCATCATTTATCCAGAAGGCTATAGCAGCCAGATGGACAATATGAACCACTGATGCAAGTGCCTGAGCAACTGAACGTGAAAACCCTCCATTTTATCATCCCTGACAGATACTTCTGACTTCTTATTCCCAATGCCCTCAACATTCTGCAATTCAAAGACACAATCGGTAGTTTATAGATTGTGGAAAAATAGAAGGGGCAATTTTAACCAAACTCACCAGGCGGGAAAGCCCCCCCGGATCGGGTGGAACGCTAGTTTTACACCCCACCCAATATTATTCTCTGTTAACTTCAATGGAGAGTAAAATCGGGAGGGGTTTAAAACCAGCCTTGCTCACGATCTCGTCAGTTTCCCGATGGCAGTTTAGGTTAAAATTGCCCCCATTTTCTTTATAATATTGAAATCCTAAAATTCTACATTTACTCCCTCATCAATATTACGTGGGCTACAGAAAATGTTATAAGTGGAGTGCCATTATTTTGGTGGCAAGTTTATTGCATGGAAAAGGGGATGTATATCAAGGGGGAGTCTATCTGTGAGAATGCATTTGCCAACATGCAGGTGTGTTGCGCAGATGGATTTAGTTTCTGGCAATGGTGCTGCAACATGTGTCTTTATCTCGACCAGTGTTAACAAGCTCACTAGACAATCAAAGGGGAGGTATGCAATGCATCCCTAGCGGGTACAGTTTCCATTTTCTTTCATGGTATAATGACGGTGGGAACAGGGCTTCGAAGGGGTTGAGGTTAGTGGTGGGATCTTGCTTTTTTTTATAAATGAGCAGATTTTAGGACTTTCATTGCCAAAACTAAAGCCAAATCTGGACATTACATTATCGCTCCTGTTTACAACTTCAGATGACAGGGTGGGTAGATGGAAACTTCTGGCAATGGAACTATTTGGCAGCAATTCTGAAAGTCACCTCAATTTACAGTTTGGCTCCACGCAGGAAAAAATTAGCCTAGAAGGAAGCAGCACCACCATGAGGGAAACAGAAGAAGAGAAATCCTTACTGCTGTAATAGAGCCACTTGGTTGGCTACTGATGTATATAAAAATAAAGCCATATGCAGTACAGTTCTTACTCGGAAGCCATGTTGTGCTGTTGTGTATATATATGCTGTGTCTCAAGATATCACAGAATTGGCGATGAGGATGCAATTGTGGATTCCCTGGCTGAAATTTTTGTTGGAGGATAATCCTGCCAACCGACGGAGGGACTGTTAGTGGTTCTTCGTTTTGCAGAAAAACTTAAAAATCCGCGGTAAATTTCGAGCACACGTGGCTGAACTGTTGACCTTGCCAGAATCCAGATGTCAGCACCTATGGGAATAATAGGGCGCTTGGGTGAGTTCCATCGCGACCGAGAGACTTTCAAAGCGTATGTGGAGCGGCTAGAAATGTTTTTCACCGTGAATAGTATTGTCGAAGTCCCCGATGATGTAAACCGTAACCGGGCGGTTTTAGAAATGAAACGGGCTATTTTTTTGACTGAAGCAGGCGTATGAAACCCTGAATAATTTGCTTGCACTCGCCAAGCCGAAGGACATGCCACTGAAGGAGATCCTAACCAAGTTAGAACAGCACTACAGTCCTGAGCCCCTGGAAATTGCTGAAAATTATCGTTTTGGAACACGTGATCAATTAAATGACGAGGGTATCAGTGAGTACATTGTAGCTTTAAATAAGCTATCCATTCACTGTCATTTCGGAAACTTTCAGGACCGAGCTTTGCGTGACCGCTTTGTTTGTGGGTTGAGAAATGAACGTATCATAAGTAAATTGTTGACAACCCCTAACTTGACTTTTGACTTAGCTTGTCGAAAGATGATGTCATCAAGCAGTATCCGAAGGTGTTCCACGAAACGGGCAGTCTGATCCAAGACTTCAAGGCGAGTGTCAGAGTGCAGAAGGATGCAAGACCAGTTTACTGCAAGCCACGTCCCGTACCATACGCACTCAAGGAGAAAGTTGAGCAAGAACTCAGGAGACTAGAAACTGAGAACATTGGGGGCGAAATTCGGCTTCTTTGCGCCCGCCGTTGGCGCCTCCGGAGGGCGCTAAAGGAGCGCAACGGGCTTATCGCCCGGGCGGGGTCGCTAATACCACCTGCCGAGAAATTAGGTGGGGCGCTACTGTGGTGCTAGCCGATAGCGCCGCGCCCCCGCTGTTAGCACGTCGGGCAGCTGCATCACCGGGAATTACGCCATTGGCGAGTGACGTGACCGCTTAGCGCCCTGCCGCGGCCCCTTAGCGTCCGGCGGCAAAAATTCGGCTACGTCCCGCGAGGCTGCTGTGGGCGATGTCAGCGACAGCCTCGCGAGTCGCAAACCGGGACGCACACCACGGGCGGGGCGGTAATTAAAGGGGCGGTCTGGCTGTGCCCCGCGCCGACCTTTCATTATTTTGGCCAGCCTCCAGGTCGGACCCTCTTGCCGGGCTTGGTGTAGACTGTGGCCACGGCACCACGCCACCTTGGTTGGCTAGTGGAGGCCATCAAACGGCATGCAGAGTGTGCAGCGGCCCTCCCCTTTAACAGAAGGGGAGGGGCGATGAAATGTGTCAGCGCTACGCGGAGCGGCCGCTTAGTGCTCCAGCACTACCGTGCTTTGTGCCCTAGACACCACCCCGAGAGGAAGTGGAGCGCCCGAGATAACGCTCCGCTGCCTCGCCTGGGCGGAAAGTCCAATTTAGTGGTCGGGGAGGTACTCCCGCCCCGGGCGCTAAATGTCTGCCGCTAATTTGGTTACGGCCCCCAAACGGGTCATTACCAAATTTCGCCCCCATTATCTCTAAGGTAGATCTGAGTAATTTGGCTACACCCATTGTTGTTGTATCTAAGTCAGATGGTAAGGTAAGATTGTGTGGTGATTATAAGGTAACCGTAAACCAGGTTCTAGAGTGTAATCTACCCAATACATTGCCAAATGTGGAAGATTTGTTCACAACGCTGACAGGTGGCCAGATCTTTTCGAAGTTAGATCTAACAAACGCCTACCTACAACTTGAGTTAGATGAAGAGTCCAAGTCATGCTTGACTATAAATACTCACTGAGGCCTATATCAGTTCAATAGGCTACCATTTAGCGTGTCTTCTGCCCCTGACATATTCCAGGGGGTGATGAACCAAATTTTTTTTCAGTGTACAACATGTCAATCGGTGAGCAAGAAACCACCATCAGTACCATTACAGCCATGGAAATGGCCTCCCAGAGTGTGGCAAGGGTTACATGTAGATTTTGCTGAGCTAGAAGGACAGCAATTGTTCATTGTGATAGATTGTCCAAGAAGCAAGTCCAAGAGAAAGTCAGAATTTAAGTCTGAGCCCGAGTCAGGCAGACAAACAGTCTGAAAGTGCAGAGAGTCCAAATGTAGATCAAGGTCAGCCCTGGGAGAAAAATTCTCCACAGGCTCAGCCTAGAATTAATCAAAGTCCTACAACAAGATCTGAAAGTTCTGTTCAAGAAAGGAGGTATCCTCTTCCAAACAGAAAACCAGTGGTTCAGTTTAATCTGTAAATATGGAAAATAAGTTCATATCTTTTGTTTGTGTTACAGAATTCTATAGTAGTATTTGGAAACATAAAATGGGTTCCATTTGAGAAATGTATACCAAGAGTTGTGTATACCATGCAAGTCATGTATGATGATTATTTGCTATGATTAACTTCTTCAATAAGGAGAGAGAAGTGTAATGGAGCCACCTGGTGGAATACTGATGTATATAATAATAAAGCCATATGCAGTACAGTTCTTACTGGAAGCCATGTTGTGCTGTTGTGTGTGTGTATATATATATATGTTGTCTCAAGATATCACAACTGCGACCAAAGTAAAGGAGGATTAGGGAACCAACCATCATTATTACTGTGAGAAAGGAAGATGGAAGGCACTCCTGTTGCGAGGTGTCACAATTAGACTATGAAGGAGAGGAAAAAACAACAATCCTGTAAGCGTGAAGGGTAAATATGAACCAAGCACAATTGAGAGTAGCTTTAGCCTCTCACTCATTGTTGCAGGGGAGCTGACAGGAAAGAACTGCTGTTAAAGGATACTTGTATCTGCATTGACCTGATAGGTCTGCTTTTCAAGTACAAGACAGCTTATTTTGCTAATTTAGTTTGGTTGTGGTTTTACAACATTTATATTGCAGGTTTGATTAAAATGAAAGATCAGTAAAGGCGTGAGAACAGGGATTGTTCATGTGGTCAGCCTCAGGATGGAAAGGATGAAACCTGAAGCAGTAAATTTCTGTGGAAGCACTGGGAGAGGACAGAGCGTATGTGCGTATGTTGGTACAACAGGCCCAGCTGGCAGGATAGACTTGTTCAGGAAAGCCACGCACTTTGGTCAGATGTCTGATCCAAATCTTGAGCTTGGCAAAAAGCCAGAATAGTGAGCATGTAAATGGCAGAAGATTGGGGGGAAAAAAAAAACCTGTTGTCTGTTTGTTTGGAAGTGACTGAGAATGAGCAACAAATTACACTGACAACACCTCAGTTGAAACTTCATAATCACTCAGAGTGAAGCTACTGGAATCCAATTTGTGCGGCTAACTTTGTCACATTTTGTGAAGCGCTGTTTGGTTTGCACATCCCTGGGGCAAAATGATACCTGTACAACATGTCACATTAGCAAAACTAATGAAAGCAATGAAGACAGAATTTGGAATTGTATGTCTGAATTGCAGCTCATTTGAATTCAGATAAAATGCTTTCCTCTGAGACGTAAAATAAAATAAAGGCAACAGCAATTTGCATCAATATTGCTGAGTCTCATGTGATAAGAATCAACCAACAGTTCAGGTACAACTGAGTAACTACAGTATACGTTACTTCTCAGTTATAAGGACAGAACACAGTGTCACACACGGGGTAAATCCATTTTTCCATTTCAGAATAAACTCAAAGCATAGTAATAAGTAACCACAAAGGTTTATAGTGTAATCCATAAAATAGCAGTCTATATAAAAGTATCATCTTTATAATCTCTATTTCAATTGAGTTCTAACAATGTGCAAGCCCAGGACCGAAGACACAGCTAACATCATTAACCTGTCATTCAATTTTCCTTCTGGACTCTTTATTTATTCTAAATGGGCTTCTGAAGTATTTGTTTGAAATGCAGCCATCGTTGCACCAAATTAATGAGATATGAGTCAGTGTCACAAGCCTGTATGTTGCTGCGGGTTTTTCTACTCTTTGATTAATTCGGAATTAACTTCCAAAAGAATACTGATGTAATACAGGCCAGCACATTAAGGGCATTAAAGATTACTACACTCCATATACTCCTCCAAGAACGTCCTTTATGCATTTCAGCAGTCTGTGCCTGATGAAAATTTCTCCTGAAATATAGAACAGTTGTGGTTGTCTGCAGAGGACATCCAGCAAAGGTCACTTCAGTGTAAGCTATCAATATGCAACAGAAACTGCTGTACCTTCTCCTAGTCAGACTTTAAACCAAATATTCAGTTTTATATATAAATAAATTGATGGCTTGAGAAATACAACATTCTGGTTTTCAGCAACTCCATTTAATATAATGAGATTTAACAGGTTATAGCAGGATTTAAAAAAGATACAGAACTGCTGCAGATGGCTAAAAAAAATGGAGCAAGCTCTCCAAACAGAAAACGATACTCCTCTTCCTGTTCAATCTGAGATTCAAACACACGCACACACACTTCCCAGAAGACTCTGGATAGTGAGAACCACAGTTAATATTTTCCCCCCTCTTCATCCTAAAGCACTGGTGAATAATAGCATTGTTCACTCCCACTCCAGCTGAAATCAGCTAACTCAGACTCGGGAACGATCCTCGGATGTTTGAGTCTCAGTCCCTCAAAAACAGAGCAGGTGTGATGGTAAAACACACTTGCTACAAGTGTTGAATCGTATCCTCGATTTACTTCAGTGTCAACAGTTACAGCACTGCTGGGGTGAAAATCGAATTAATTGCATATTGCACGACAGAAAGATGTAATATTGCTTAGCTGAGAAATAAACCGTGTCGGGGGGAGATTGAATAGGAAGGAGTACCACTTTCTGTTTGGAGAGCTTGCTCCATTTTTTAGCCATCTGCAACAGTCTTGTATCTTTTTAAATCCTGCTATAACCTGTTCTTGCATGGCTCAATATCCACTGAACCATCAATGAGGTTGGAGATGGAGCTGGAAGTAAATGTTTAGCCTTAGATGGCACAGTGTTACAGAACGTTGTTGTGCACATAAAATGAAAGGGAACTTTGGATCCTTTCATCTTTCTTCAATGACAGCAAAGATCCAATGCAGGTTTAAGCTTGTGGCATACAGGACATGTGTCCCAATAGTTCTCCTTCATGGTGAAGAGTTCCTACGCATGTAATGGAAGGGCTTCTTCCTGCCTCTGTGCAAGATCCAAGACCAAACTATGAAATGCATTTATGGCAAAAAGAGAAAAGGCTCTGGTCTACAGCAACTGAGTATCCGAGAGGGGAACTCACCCTCATGGAAGACACATTTCTTTGCCAAGGCCCCTCACAGGAGAACCTGGATTAAGCAGTTGGTGAGCCTGGTATGGGGCACTGGATTTTGATGTTTACAACAAATGGTGGTTGTCATATCACCAGCTGTCCTGTGATGGTCCTTCATCAAATTGAAAGCAGATGTCCAGCTATAGCTGAAATAGATAGCGAACATCTACTTTCAGGGCATCCCATACTACGCTGCCAGGACTTTGGCAGAAGTCTCATTTACACGTGCAATCCGGGCTTCCAACAAGCTTCTGCCGCAGTTAAGGTGGCACAGCAGGAGATGCTCTGAGGAAATTCACTCCTTTAGACTTGAGACAAAAGCTGTTGGAAAGCATTCCCTGAGGGCCAAGTATGAAAATCGTGGTTGTATATCCAGGGTTTAGTGCCCACCATGATTGAGTTGTAGAGAGTCAAGCAAATGTTACTGTAGCACCATGCCTTAACCATTGTTTCATGGAATATGGTAAGTGTCCATGTGTGGTCAACACATTTTACTGTGATTGGTGCTGTTCGGCATTCCACTTGTAAGGAGCTTTTGCTATCTGCTGGGATCAAGATGGCTCCAGTGGAAGTTTGGAATCAAGTCAACCCTCTTGTGGTAGACGCGGTAATTTGATCCTTCAGTCAGAAAGGTCCGCAGTACTCCAGCCACTGATATTAATTGTCCAATTGGTCTGTCTTCAAATCCCTCCATGGCCTCGCCCCTCCCTATCTCTGTAATCTCCTCCAGCCCCACAAACCCCCTGAGATATCTGCGCTCCTCTAATTCTGGCCTCTTGAGCGTCCCTGATTTTAATTGCTCCACCATTGGTGGCCGTGCCTTCAGCTGCTTAGGCCCTAAGCTCTGGAATTCCCTCCTTAAAACTCTCCGCCTCTCTACCTCTCTTGCCTCCTTTAAGGCGCTCCTTAAACCTTACCGCTTTGACCAAGCTTTTGGTCATCCGCCCTGATTTCTCCTGATGTAGCTCGGTGTCAAATTTTGTTTTACAACACTCCTGTGAAGCACCTTGAGACTTTTTAACTACGTTAAAGGCGCTATATAAGTACAAGTTGTTGTTGTCATTGTCGTCTCACTCATGGATGCTGATGGAGTGGACCTGTCACTGAGAGCTCGGGTTCTTCCCACTCAGTCCCAGGAAACCCTACAAGCCAATGCCGCAACCGATCGATATGTCATTCCTGGATAAGTAGTAGGAAGCGTACCTGTGCTCTGTGCTAATAAACTACATGGTTTTAGCTGATTAAACTCCAGCAGCAGTCGTGCACACAACCGGAGGGAGGCCCTAATCCTAATGTGCTGCAGTGTAAAGAACCTAGGCCTCACAGCATACCTAAAGATGATCCAGGTCCCCATAGAAAATAGCACAGCCTTCGTTTCTTTTCCACCCCAAAATGAGGTACTGCGTTGAGTGCACAGTGCAACTGTGACATCAGCATGGCACGTACAACGTGCAACGTGAGTGCTGATGTCACGGATGTGAAGTACGCGCATCTTTGGACCTCATTTTTGATGGGGAAAAAAGAAGGGTTTTTCAGGAGAAATTGGCTTATTTTAAGCTTATTCACCAACCCAAAGATCCGGGAGAGGCAAAAATTCTGGCCTGATCAAGAGCAGAGAGCAAGAAGATTGATCGCCGGTGACCGGAATATGGGACAGAACCAATACTGCCAACATTCTACCTTGTTTTTTTCTATGGCAGGAGAGCCATGGGCAGATCTTCCACCAACCCTGACCTCACTCTCCTCCCCCCACCCCCGAACACGTCCACAATGAAAAGTTATATCTTTTCTGGGCAACCATAGGAATTCCACTCAGTATGCCCCAAGAAGACTCAACTGAACTCGGAGAGCTGGCAAAACTTCTATTGATGCCTTTTAAAAGGCCCCAAAACCATTGAAGGAAAAAGTAATTGATTCTGAGGTGGATCGGCCACCTTTCTGAGGTACCTTTGGAGCCAAAGACTCCTTTTTTCATTAGTCCCGGGAAGAGGCCTGAGAACCTCAGACAAAGCAGTCTTGAGCCACTCCATCTTTCAAGGGTTGATCCAGGCTGGCATCACTGAAATGCTCTGGTCTGCAAGGGTGGCTCACATAACAATCAGGTGACATTTGAGACGAGATCAGCATCTTGGGGCTTGGGTGCACTTCGGACCCACCCGGCCACCTTTCTACTAGCAGGGTGGAGCCACTGGGATTTCAGACCCCTGGGGATTTACTGGTAATAATGGGGCAAATGTAATTTTAATGGTCACTTAGGTTAAGCAAATTGTTGGGCTGAGTTGAGGGAAATTTCCATTGAATCCGACTTGTGCTCTATCTGATCTGTAAGTCCCTGATGATGACACAGAATGGCAAATTTTTTTTAAAAAATGTCTCCATTCCCTAGCACTGATATTCCCCACGGTGAAGCTTTCAAAAATAAAATAAGGAGGCAATGGTTTTGTTCCTGTAAGGCAAAATAGAGTTCATTTTGCTATAATATCAGTTAGAAAATAGCAAAGATCGATAAGTACACTTTTTCTTTGTGTTGCCTTAACCACAGATTTATTGAGCAAGCCGTGCTAGCTAATTCACCAACACGAGAGCAGCAGTGAATATTCCAACAGCAACCAGCAGGATTTACAGTATCAGAAGGCAACCTTTGGACTGCTGATTCTTTACATCTCTATTTATGACCGTCTGCTAAACCATTTAATGTTATCAAATCATGTATAATTTAGTGGTGATGCATCGCAGTACGATGAGATACCAAAATAAGAGTCTGTAACCGACTTCTGTTTATATATGTGCTTTATTACTGGTTCCCAAACCATTAACTTTAATCACAAGAGTTTATTTTTCCAACATTGAGAAACTAAGGGCTGGATATTATCAATGGGACGTGTTGGGGGCGGGACTGCTGGTTGTCGGGTTTCAGTCCCGCCCCCAACGACGTCCGACCAACCCACGTTATTTTCCCTTGATTGACCTTGTTAAGCCCGCCCTGCGGGCTTAGCAGGCCAATTAAGGGAAAGCCGGTGACAGAGGACGTCAGCGTATGATGGTTCATCTGACAGATGAAATATCAGCATTTGACAGATTTGAGAAGCACTGACAATCTCTGTTCTTTGGTGGGTCCTTGTACTGAAGACTCACCAAACCTCTTTCTTTAGCAGAAATCAGACGGCTGTTGCATCTGAGAATGCAGCAGCCATTCTGTCATCTCTGCCGTTGAGATGAGGCACCTCCGGATCCCCAAGGGTTGAAGCCTGCAGGAAGAAACAAAGGTAAGGAAACTTTTTCTAACACATTTCACTCACGTCAGATACTTAGCTCTCCACACTTGCACCCATCACTCACCTTCACAGTGCACTTTTGCACCCCTCAGACCCCCGCAGACCCACTGCTCGCCTCGCTGACCCTGGCGGGGTGCGGAGCCATCGGGAAGCCCGCACTTTTGTGGGTAACATGGGGGTATTCCTCTTAACTGCCTGTTAACAGGCAGTTAATTGGCTGTAATCCCCTTCCCGCCTCGAGGAGACAGGTCGCTGCGCGAATCGGGGACCCGCCTCCCGGGAAGATGGCACGGAGGCGGGTTGGGAGCAGGTTCGGTACCCGCTCCCAGTTTCTGCCATTTTCCCGGAAGTCCTGCCTCCATACCCACCTCCCCAGGGCTGGGAAAATTCCCCACTAAGTGCCAGTTTTGAAAGAGACGAAGGGGAATTTTACCTCCCCCCCTGCTTGCCCAGTGGAAACTGGATGGGCACTTACCCCTTCCGATCTCACTGCTTGCCCACAGGACCCAATATTAACCTGCTCTTGGCAGGGCGGGGGGGGGGGGGGACCTGCTTTAAATATGCACATCGGGCTCTGATGACGTCATTGGGGCCCGACTGCATCCTTAACCCAAGGCCTGCGCCAGGTGGCTTCTCTGCCAGGCCAAAGTTATCGAATAGAATGGCCGGGGCCAGAAGAGAAAAGTAAAACTTAAGTTTTTTTCTTTTGTTTCTTTGTGGGCCAGGAGGAGCAGGAGTGCTCCTCTGGGCCCCACAAGCAAACCTTCAGCCTCCCTGCCCCGAGCTTCCCTCCCCCTCTGAACTTCTGACCCTTCTCCCAACCACTTCCCTCGGTGCCAGGGACCGTTCCTTCGGAATGCTGGTGGCGGCCTCCTTCCACCTGAAATCCTGCTTCCACCCGCTGGCCAGGCGGTGCTTCCCGCTGGATTTGGGCGGGAGACTGACGCTGATCGTGCCAAGGAGGCCCGGCCGTTAAAATCTCCCAGGCCTTACGTTAGAGCGGGACGGGCGGCCTCTGGTTCACCATGGCTCCTGGCTGCACTAATCCTGCTCCTCATTAAGATCGACCCCAAAGACTATAGACACAAAGCTCAGAGTGAAAAGTTTAGATGGATGAAGATTCCTTTTCTTCTACAGGTACCTTGGGAAAGTTACTTATTTTGTAAAAACATGAAATAATTAACTTGCACTTTGAGCATTTAAATGCTCTCTCATGCTATAAATGGAGACATCACTGAATGCTGATACTTGATTTATTCCATTATGCATGTGTTGTGATTGAGTTGGAATACCGAGGCAACTTTTCATGTCAAGGCATGTTAAAAAACTATGTGGTCCCAAAATTCCTCTTTATTCAAAAATAGGAAGATGCCTGTTTTTCCCCCCAGTAATTGATGGCCTACAAATGAAATTACAGGGCTGTACGGCTTTGAAGCTTGCAATTTGGGAGCATAATTTTTTTCTGGTTAACACAGAGAAAAACAGGCATTCTCCTGCTTTCTATTCCAAGAGGAATTTTGACCTTAATATTACTCTTGCGACTGTGAGGTTGCACTGAGACCTTTTTTAATGTGGTTTAATGGCAAAGTTTATTACCACTTTCAGAGGTGCTCCAGAAGTCATGGGCCAAAGGCGGTACATGGAGTTAGGTCACAGATCAGCCATGATCTCATTGAATGGCGGAACAGGCTCGAGGGGCTGAATGGCCTCCTCCTGCTCCTGTGTTCCCAAGTCAAATGCACTGGAGCTGCAACAGATCGTGGAAGAATGTGGGTTTCTACTCACAATCCTCCAGCCACTGAGCTCCCAATCTCATCTGTGCCACTATGTGTAATGAGGATCCACAGCCTAGCAGTCTGACTCTCGGGGCACGACCAGATCTCCTCCTCCTTGTTACCAGGCGCAATGAGGTTCCACACCCTCATTCTTCAATTTCTCAGGGCATGACCCCCATCTCCTCTTTTCTTTGTTACCAGCTTTGGGTAAGGAAGTAGGGACACTACATCTGAAACCAAGGGCAGGGTTTTGCCAATGAGGAGCTTTTGGAGGCGGGACTCCTACTTGTTGGGTTTTAGGCCCGCCTCCGTCAACTTCTGGCCAACCCACGCTATTTTCCCTTGATTGACCTTGTTAACCCCGCCCAGCGGGCATAGTAGGCCAATTAAGGGAAAGCCGGTTACAGAGAACGTCAACGTATGACGTTTCATCTGTCAAAAATTTTTGACAGATGAATTGTCATCGTTTGACAGCTCTGTGAAGCTGTCAACCACTCACATTCTCTGTAGTTTGATGAGTTCTTGAATTCAAGACTCATCAAAGCTCTTTTGCAGAAATTAGATGGTTGCTGCATTGAAGAATGCAATGGCATTCTGTCATCTCTGCCGCGGAGGTGCGAGACTCTCCGCATCCCCACCGACTGAAGCCTGCAGGAAGAAACAAAGGTAAGTAAACTTTTACTAACACTTTCCACTTACCTCACATACTCACCTCTCCACACTTGCACCCATCACTTACCTCCACAGCGCACTTTTGCACCCCTCCGACCCCCGCAGACCCACTGCTCGCCTCGGTGACCCTGGCGGGGTGCGGAGCCTTCGGGAAGCCCGCACTTGTGTGGGTAAAATCGGGATAATCCTCTTATCTGCCTGTTAACTACCTTTTAACAGGCAGATAAGTGGCTGTAATCCCCTTCCTGCCTCCAAGGAGACGGGACCAGGCGCGGGTCGGCTACCCGACTCCTGGCAAGATGGCACGGAGGCGGCTTGGGGGCGGCTTGGGCACCCGCCCCCAGATTCTGCCATTTTCCCGGCAGTCCCGCCTTCATACCCGCCTCCCCAGGGCTGGCAAGATTCAGCCCCAAGCTTCGTTATCACGGAGTACATGATAGCATGACAGCCGGACATGGTTGAGTAAGACCAAAAAAAAGTGATTGGGAAAGCAGCAGGTTAAACAATACACTAGCTTCACTTTGCACACAGTGACAGGGAAGGACTCAAATCAAATCTTCATTTGTAATTGTAACCTGACATGCTCAGTTTCACGGACAGTAACATTTCCGCTTGTAGAATCAAAACGAGCTCTGAATTTCACGAAGCAGCTGCTTCATGTCAGGCAATGTCAGGAGAGGAAGCAGAGAACAAGGAACGACAGTTTTCTACGTGCAATTTGTAGCAGGAAAAGTAAAGTAGGACAAAGGGAGGCAGCGCTGCAGGCCAGCAACAGGCTCCTTGCAGAGGAAGAGTTATGTTAATGAGGTCCCACGTCAAAATCCATGTTGTTTGGGCCAATTCCATGCCAATGCTTCCTCCACCACTATAAAATGGACGAATTAGTTAGTCACTTTGGTTGAATTTTTAATGTTGCCTTTCTATTCTGAAAGTACATTGAAATGTGTTGGTTTTGATGGAAGCTAAGTTTTTATTCATTCTCGAGATGGCTAGCAAGGCCAGCATTTATTGCCCATCCCTAGTTGCCCTATAGAAGGTGGTGGTGAGCCTTGGTGAACTGCTGCAGACTGTGTGTCCTTCTAGGTGGTAAAGATTGCGGGTTTGGGAGGTGCTACAGAAGAAGCCTTGGCGAGTTGCTGCAGTGCATCCTGTGGATGGTACACACTGCAGCCACGGTGCGCCGCTGGTGGAGGGAGTGGATGCTTAAGGTGTATTTTTAGTTACAATTTACTCCCTGAGTTAGGTTATTTTGATGTGGAGGCTTCCCTTTTGGCCTATTTTCTTAGTTTCTTTACCAATCTTTCCTGCAGTATAGGCGATGTCTGGCCTTATCTCCTCATTCCCATTTCCCAAGGGCAGAAGCCCTAGTCTTGCAAGTTCAGCAAGGCCTGTCCTCTCTACTGCTGGGGTTGAATCTGCCAACATCGCAATTCTAGGGCCTTCGTTTTTTTGTTCCCAATTCCAACGTAATTGTATAATGGACTAAAAATCAGGGGTACTCAATGATTTTTTCCGCCGAGAACCACAATCTTTTCATCTTATAGATGCCCCAAGTTTTAATTTTGAACAGTTAGTATGTTCAAAATTCACCATGATAAAGCTACAGGTACATAAAAAATTGAATGCTGTAATTTAAAACTCAATTCACTAATTTGCACATTGTAGATTAGTCTTTCCCTGTATCTTGACATCATTCACCTAATTACCCCCTGCAGCTTCTCCAGTGCCAAAGAAGAGTTTATTGCGATTAAAACTTTCATTCCATAGGGGTAATTTTAACTTTTATCACCGGGTAAAAAACATAATGAATCGGCTGCCCGTTTTACACCCTGCCTGATATTCCTTTCCATTGAAGTCAATGAAAATCAGGAGAGGTGTAAAACAAGCTTCCGATTCACTATCACACGTTTTACCCCCATGCAAGTGTAGGAGGAAGCAAGGCCAATAAATAGGATTACAACACCAAAGGCCAAGAGGTCTAGTCGTAGATCGTCCCATTAGTATAGTATGGAAAGTAACAGCTCAAAGCTCACTCTAGAATCTGCCAAGACTATTCTCCAGAATATACAATTACACCATCAACAGGCTATGTTTCAACCTAAATGAGACAAAGCATATCGTTCTTTCATGTGCAGCAGCTGAGGAGCCAATATCTATAAAACCTGTGGCAGTCAGTGAATGTGCTGATTTAACATGCGAGTACTGTACAATGCAGAAAATAGTGGAACCTTGATTATCTGCACTTCCGTTATCTCTAATCTCAACTGTGTGCAGTGGGAGTCAGGAGTTATTTTTGTGCAAACTAGCTAAGATGCAATTGAGCATTTTAAATTGATTTTTTTTTACAGATCTTGGATTAGATAATCCAGTAGGATGAATAGTTATTACCTGGATGTTCAGTTCTTGGTAGAATTTTAAAATAAAAAGGAAAAACTTTAATAGCATGCTAAGCAAACATGCCCATTTGAGTAATAGCTTTACTGGAGCCTTCAGCCAGCGCAGTAGAAGTTAATGTCAGTCCGACTGGAGAAGCTGTTGGGGTGGGGTGGGGGGGGGGGGGGGGGGTCGGGGAGAGGCAAGGTGGAGGGGGAAGAGGGGAAGTGGATGGAGAAGAGGGAGAGGGGGATGGAAATTAAAATCGGGAGCGATATATAATGGCCAGCTGATCCGATATTGTCCTTTTTACACTATCGGCAAAAGTTAAAATAACCCTCGAAGTGTTTATTTTCTAATTGCTTTTCGTGCTAGGTGTATGCTTGCATTGGGATGAGTTTCTACAGTCTTTTGTATGGATTTCAGATCTTAATGGGTGTGCCAAATATTTTAGGAGAATTAAACAAAGTAATAGCAATTGATAGGGACTTAAAATACATTTCAGGTTTTGGGGTCAATTGATTTTAGTTATTAAAATTCATACTGAAATTAACACGTGAACCTAGTCATTTCAATCATCCTTATTGCCTGCTCTTTAAAAATCGTGAGTAAGAAGTGGACATGAGCCCCCGAGGCATATACTTCAGACAGCAAACCTCATGCTCTACATTTTAACCAAAGTATTTTGCAGCATAAACTGCTTCCGATTGGTAAATGGCCAAGAGAGGCACATTGGGGGTAATTTTGACTTCGATGGAAATAAAAATCGGGAGAGATGTATCATTTGCGGCTAAATCGATATCGCCCATTTTACACTATCGGCCAAAGTCAAAATTACCCCCGTTGACTTCTTTGACTGGCTTGAAGGCCTATTTGTACTACAATCCCAAACTGAACTGTCAAATCCTCACAGGCAGATCAGTAGAAGTGACCAACAGTAGAAACAGGGCCGTTGCAATGAATCTGTAAGGTTTTTACGCTCAGATATAGATTGCAGCAACAGGTCTCAGTGTAAGTTGAGTTTCTACGGGTTGTTACTAATTAGTGTGATAACATAGCAAAATGCCTTGTACCATCACAGCAAAGACTATGCAGTTTTCCGGCTGTATGAGGCTTTCCTACACCTTCATACTAAAGATTGTAGGGTCAGGTTTGAGCAGCACCAGTCCCAGTGCAGAGCCTCGCTCAATTGGAGCATGGACTGGAAAATTGAATGCAAAAGTCAGCACGCCTGATTTGTAGCACATCTAACTTTCCAGGGGTCCATCTTGAGGCTGGAAGATGAGGAGCATCGCATACTGGGCACTCCCCAACCCCCATGCACCCCATTCTTCGATCCGCACTCCTGTCGAGTGAGGTCTTCTGCTGACAATGGAGCTTGACTTAATTTATTGTTATATATCATTCTCTCTGTACAAGAGCATTGAGATTTATCTATTTGAAATGCACTGAGGCATCAAATTAAAGATAAATGTTCTACAGTATCTTTAAATAAAACCTAATAAAGTGTTTCTATCTCCTCTGTCCCATCTCTTCATAATTTTAAATACCTATAACAAATCACCCTGTAATGTCCCCATGTCTAATGAAAACAGCTCCAATTTTCCATGTCTTTCCTCGTACCAGATCGCATCCTAGTGAATCTCCGCTGTACCCTCTCTATTGCCTCAATATCCCTTCTATAGGTGGAACCCAAAATATGCTCACAGTACTCGAACTGTGGTCCTATTAAGGTTCTATATAGATTCACCATTACATTTCGACTTTCATATTCAACATCTCTTGCCATGAAACTCAGTTTTTCTTTAGTTTTTTTTATGGCTTGAGGTGCTGGATTTACTGTCTTGTGAACCTGAACCTCCAAATCCCTCTGCTCCACACCACCTGCCATGCCCCATTCACATATAGTTATTACTTTTATGTTTATTAAAATGCAGCACATAACCTTTACTGACATTGAATTCCATCCATTACTTTTTAGCCTATTCCATTATCTTATCAATATGCCCGTGAAACTTTCTTTGGTTCTTAGAATTATTTACTATGCCTCCTGTATTAGTATCATCTGCAAATTTGGACACTACTCCCTCTAAGCCTATATCCATATCATAGATATACACAGTGGACAGAAGTAGCCCCAGAACAGAACCCACTTCCAGCCACTTTAAGAAACTGCTCTTAACTCCTACTCTCTATTTCTGCCCTTCTAACCAGTTTTGTAATCCAATTTGTCAGCTCCCCTTAAGTCATACCCCTTAATCTTCTCCCATCATGTGTGGTACCTTTTCTGATGGTCCATGTACACTCCATCCACTGCGTTTCTACAATCTACCATTTCTGTCACCTACTCAAAGAACTCTATTAGGATTACGATCATCTTTTCTAAAATCCATGTTGGTTGCTTCTAATTATATTTCTTCATCTAGATATTTAGTAATATCATTTTTAATTAAAGATTCCAAAATTTTCTCTACCACATCTGTTTAGCTAACTATCCTATAATTAACTGGGTTAGCTCTGTCTCCCTTTTTTAAAATGGGTATTTCATTGGTCACTCTCCAGTGTTTTGGTCCACACTCAGAAGAACCCTGAAATATTATTTCTAGTACCTCCACTATATCTTCCCCCATTTCTCTTATTATCCTTGGATGTTTCCTATCAGGCCTGGCACTTTGTCCTAATTTAGTTTAACAAACATCTCTAATACTTTCATTTTATCTATTATATATTGCATTAGGTTAGAACATTACGCATCTAAAAATATTAATTTCCAAATGGACAGAACAATGAAAATGATAGCATGAGCTAGGAACATACTGAGGTGGTTTTGTTACTAGGATTACCCCGACAATCAGCAGCATGGAGGGGAGAGTTAACCTCTCAGGACGATATCTTTTCGCCAAAACCCTTTGAATGGAGATCTGGATTAAGAAACATTCACACACATGTGCCAGGCAATGACCATCTCCAACAAGAGACTAAGCACTTATCCTTTACATTCAAAGGCATTACCTATCCAGAGTCTTCCACCATCAACATCCTGGGGTCACCACTGAATAGAAACTCAACTAGAATCATAGAATGATGCAGCACAGAAGGAGGCCTTTCGGCCCATCGTGCCTGTGCCGGCTCTTTGGTAGAGCTATTCAACTAATCCCACTCCGCTACTCTTTCCCCATAGCCCTGTAAAAAAAATTACTTCAAGTATTTATCCAATTCTTTTTTAAAAGTTACTATTGAATCTGCTTCCACCACCCTGTCAGACAGCGCATTCCAGATCACAACAACTCGTTGTGTAAAAAGATATTACCTCATGTTGCTTCTGGTTCTGCCAATCACCTTAAATCTGTGTCCTTTGGTTACCGGCTCTTCTGCCACTGGAAACAGTTTATCCTTACTTACGCTATCAAAACCCTTCATGATTTAAGACCTCTATCAAATCGCCTCTTAACCGTCTCTGCTCTAAGCACTACAACCCAGCTTTCCAGTCTCTCATCCCTGATACCATTCTAGTAAATCTCTTCTGCACCCTCTCCAAGGCCTTGACATCCTTCCTAAAGTGTGGTGCCCAGAATTGAACACAATACTCCAGCTGAGGCCTAACCAGTGTTTTATAAAGATTTAGTATATCTTCCTTGCTTTTGTATTCTATGCCTCTATTAATAAAGCCAAGGAGTCCGTATGCTTTTTTAACAGCCTTTTCAACTTGTCCTGCTACCTTCAGAGATCTGTGTACATCCACCCCCAGGTCACCCTGTTCCTGCACCCCCTTTAAAATTATACCATTTAGTTCATATTACCTCTCCTCATTCTTCCTAGCAAAATGTATCACTTCATACTTCTCTGCCTTAAATTTCATCTGCCATTTGTCTGCCCATTTCACCTGTCTGTCTATGGCCTCCTGCAGTCTATTACTATTCACCTCCTTGTTTACTACATTTTAATTTCATATCATCTGTAAACTTTGAAGTTGTGCCCTGTATACCCAAGTCCAGGTCATTAATATATATCAAAATGAGCAGTTGTCCCCAGTGGCCCTGGGGAACACCACTGTATACCGCAGTCTGAAAAACAACCATTCACCACTACTCTCTGCTTTCTGTCCTTAAGAACTCAATCAACTTAGTCAAACACAATTTGCTTTAACAAATCCATGCTGACTTTCATTTATTAGCCCATACTTTTCCAAATGCAAATTAATTTGGTCCCGGATTATTGTCTCTAAATGTTTCCCCACCACTGACGTTAGGCTGACTGGCCTGTAGTTCCTGGGTTTATCCCTCTCACCTTTTTTAATCAGGGCTGTAACATTTGCAATCTCCCAGTCCTCTGGCACCACCCTCATATTCAAGGAGGATTGGAAGATTGTGAACAGTCTCCGCAATTTCCACCCTTACTTCTTTCAGTAACCTAGGATGCATCCCATCCTGACCAAATGACTTTTCTACTTTGAGGACTGCCAACCTTTGAAGTACTGCCTCTTTATCTATTTTTATCGTATCCAATATTACTATTACCACCTCCTTTACTATGACATTGGCAGCATCCTCTTCTCTAGTGAAGACAGATGCAAAGTACTCACTTAGTACCTCAGCCATACCCTCTGCCTCCATAAGATCATCTCCTTTTTGGTCCCTAACTGACCCCACCCTGTCTTTGACTACCCTTTTATAAAAGACTTTTGGGTTCCTTTTTATGTTAGCTGCTAATCTATTCTCATACTCTCTCTTTGCCCCTCTTATTCCCATTTTTAGAGCCTCTGTACTTTCTATATTCAGCTTGTTTCTCTACTGTATTATGAAGCTTACAATTGTCATAAGCCTCCTTTTTCTGTCTCATTTTACCTCTATATCTGTAGTCATCCAGGGAGCTCTAGCTTTTCATCCCCATCTTTTCCCCTTCAAAGGAATGTGTCTACTCTGTACCCAAAACATCTCCTCGTTGATGGCCTCTCATTGTTCAATTACTGTTTGGCCTTGTAGAACTCGCAAAATTATCGCGATTTTATAAAATAAGAAGGAGACATAAAGTTTCGTACAAACAGCTTTATTTCAGCAGAATGCTGTCAGGTTTCAAAACGGACACAAACAGCCTGTAAAATGGCCGCCACGCCTCGTGGCAGAAAGTTCTAGACTTTCAATGGGCAGACAAGATGGCGTTCCAATAAACATTTGTGCAAGATCGTACAGGACTCAGCACATTTGAGATAATTGACAAGACATGATGGGTTTGCATTTTATACATAAATACTGGAATCGGTCTCCCAGGTGCGAATAAGGGCTATTGTACCGAGCGATCAAGGACCCATCCAAAGACATTAATATGCAAAATCCCCATGACTCTACGATGAGAGAGCCATTTGCGGGTAGTTACAGAAAGCATTTGGAAGCCCTAAAACCCCTCCAGGGAGACTACTAGCCGGTTCCACAATGGGAGAAGTATTAACGGGTACTCAGACAGTTACAAGTATCACCGAAACCCATTAAAGACGGAGATCACCCTATACAAGAAGTTTGAGCGCCAAAACCCTGACAAAAGATAGACATTAAGATTGGGCGGGAAAAGAGGAATTACAGCACTATAACTGTGAGGTACAACCGTCCATCGCTCTGCTGCCTCTGCTTCTTCTTGCGCTTGCTGCTTTGACTCGCTGGAAGTCTGTTGAACTTTTATTCTCTTGCCTGACGGCTCTGGACTCTGATCCGCTAGGATCAACCTCGTGGCTTGCCGCGAAGATCTGTGTAGAACTGGGCTGTGAGGCCTTGAAACAGGCGCACCATCCCGAGAAGTCGGTAAACGGTGTTGGAACCGAAGGCCCCAAGAGGAGATGAGATGAGATGAGATGAGATGAGAAGAGAAGAAGACGACAATACGTATCGCCACGGTCAGTAAGCCCCGACCGCGCCTGTAAGTCGAATAAACACTTCCTTGCCTAGGAAGACCCTTCTTCGAGTTTTATCGAACCGGTGTGAGGGCACAGGAAGACTCTTCTTTGAGTAGTATCGGAACTCCAAGGACAACACAGATCTTCATGACAGCAGACGGTCCAGCCTGCTAGCCGGAGCAGAAACGAGTAAACAAGTGGGGTACAGAGACCCCTGATCGACACGTGGATAGTCAGGTGCTGCGGTATAAACATCCGAGCAGAGTTTCGGAATTCTCCGAGTTATCACGAGTGGTGAGCATGAGTCTCAATCCTACAAATCTAGATTAGGACAGGTATTGATAGGGGAGGGTTTAAGTTTTAAGGATAAGTATAATGTGTGTCCCCTTTTACGATGTGTCGTGCGCTCCTCGTTTCCCTAAAATTAGTTTCATAACTGTGTGTAAGATTGTACTGTCATTAATCTGTGCTTATGACGTGTATCTCGTAATCTTGAATAATATGCAATAAAGATTTTCCATTTCGCACTATTCAACCGGGTCTACCTGAGTTTTTCTCTGCATTATTGCTCTCGCACCTAAGTCCAGTGTCAGAACCGTAAGGGCGAGTGGGTCGAACCACTCACAGGTGTCTAGTGTTACCAGGCTGGCTGGAGACCAGAACAGGCAACAAGGCCTAACCTCGCACTAGCACCCAGGTTAAGCACAGAGTCGCAGGTCACCCCTTACAGCCTAGAACTTTTTGATTCCAATCCACCTGGGCCAGATCCCTTTTCAACTCACTGAAGTTAGCCCTCCTCCAGTTAAGTATTTTTCTGCTTGATTGTACCTTGTCCTTTTCCATAACTATTCTAAACCTGATTGTATTATGATCACTGTTCCCCAAATGCTCTCCCACTGAAATGTGCTCCACTTTCCTCACTTCATTCCCCAGAACTAAATCCAACACTGCTTACTTCCTCATTGGGCTGGAAGCATTGATCAAGAAAGTTCTCTTGTACACATTTCAGGAATTCCTCCCCCTCTTTGTCTTTACACTGTTACTATCCCAGTCTATATTAGGATAATTGAAGTACCCCATTACCACTACTCTGTAGTTTTTGCATCTTTCTGTAATTTGCCTGCAAATTGTCTTCCCACTATTTGGTGGTCTATAGTATACACCCAGTAGTATAATAGTTCCTCTATTGTTCCTTAATTCTAACTAAATAGACTCTGTCTTTGACCCCTCAATGACATCATCCCTCTCCAGTGCTATAATAGTTCTTTGATCAATACTGCCAGCCCCCTCCTTTTTTTCCTTCCCTATCTTTCCTGAATACCTTATAGGCAGGAATATTACATTCTCAATCGTCCCCTTCTTTGAGCCAGGTCTCTGTTATTGTCACTATATCATAATCCCATGTGGCGACTTGTGCCTGCTGCTCACCTACCTTATTTACCACGCGCCATGCATTAACGTAATGCACTTAAAACCCACCTTATCTGATCCCTCCAATTTCCGAACTATTCTTTAGACTAGTGCTATTTGCCTCTCTCAGTCCTCTGTGCACTTTGTTTCTCTTCTCTAATGTTTCATCCTGGTGCCTGTAATAGCGCTACCTGGTGAATACTGATGTATATAATAATGGGCAGTACATTTCTTACCGAAAGCCATGTTGTGCAGTTGTATATATATGCTGTGTCCCAAGATATCACAGAATTGGCGATGAGGATGAGATTGCGGATTCCCTAGCTGAAATTTTTGTTGGAGTATAATCCTGCCAACCGACGGAGGGACTGTTAGAGGTTCTTCATTTTGCAGAAAAATTAAAAATCCGAGGTAAATTCGAGCACACGTGGCTGAACTGTCGACGTTGCCAGAGTCGATCGAGATGGCCGCGCCTAGGGAAATAATACGGCACTTGGGTGAGTTCCATCTCAACTGAGAGACTTTCGGAGCATATGTGAAGCGGCTAGAAATGATTTCCACTGCGAATAGTATCGTTGAAGTCCTCGATGATGTAAACCGTAACCGGGCAGTTTTAGAAAGGAAACAAGCCACTTTTTTGACTGAAGCAGGCCCCGAGGTGAATGAAACCCTGAAAAATGTGCTTGTTCCCGCCAGGCCACTGAAGGAGATCCTAACCAAGTTAGAACAGCACTACAGTCCTGAGCCCCTGGAAATTGCTGAAAGTTATCATTTTGGAACACGCGCTCAATTAAATGATGAGGGTATCAGTGAGTACATTGTAACTTTAAAAAGTTATCCATTCACTGTCATTTCGGAAACTTTAAGGACCGAGCTTTGCATGATCTTTTTGTTTGTGGGTTGAAAAATGGACGTATCAGAAGTAAATTGTTGACAACCCCTAACTTGACTTTTGACTTAGCTTGTCAGACAGCTATGTCGATGGATATGGCTGAGCGATACTCCCGAGAGTTTTGTACCATTTCCAGTCGTCAGACAACCGAGGTGAATCGGCTGCAGGCTAAAAGTAAAAGGCAGTTGTGCCGCAAGGTCTCAGCAACTGGCCAAGGTAACAGTGCATTGAAGTCGTGCTATCGGTGTCTGGGACAACACATCGCTCAAAGCTGTTCATATGTGAAGGCAGAGCGTTTCAACTGCAAGAAAACTGGGCATCTTGTGATGGCGTGCTGACAGAAGACTAAACTGATTGGCAATGCTAGAAGTAGAAATCGCCAGACACTACATACCGTTGCAGAGCAGCAGCAGGACGAGGAGTTTCTGGAGATTCACATCATCAGGAGCACGAAGGTATCATCATCCAAGTAGATGCCGCAGAAACCAGGACACCCACGGAAATCGACACTGGTGCATCCGTGAGAGTAGTACCGGAATCGCTATATCGCTACAAGTTGCATGATTATTGACTAGAGAAATCGAAAGTAGAGCTGCGAGACTACTCAAAAGAGCAAATCTCTGTAGTGGGAAGTGTCACCATACCAGTAAAATACAAGGATCAGTGTCAGAGCTTGCCTCTCATAGTAGTGGCAGGAGACAAGCCTGCCTTAATAGGTAGAAATTGGTTGGGATCACTGAAGCTGGATTGGAATTAGATTTTTTGCGTGGAAGTGAAATTTGCATCTAAAGATGATGTCATGAAGCAGTATCCGAAGGTGTTCAGCGAAACGGGCAGTCCGATCCAAGACATCAAGGTGAGTGTCAGAGTGCAGAAGGACACAAGACCAGTTTACTGCAAGCCTCGTCCCGTACCAGACACATTCAAGGTGAAAATTGAGCAAGAACTCAAGACTAGAAACTAAGAACATTATCTCTAAGGTAGATCTGAGTAATTGGGCTACACCCATTGTTGTTGTACCTAAGTCAGATAGTACAGTAAGGTTGTGATTATAAGGTAACCGTAAACCAGGTTCTAGAGTGTAATCTACCCAATACATTGCCAAATGTGGAAGATGTGTTCACAACGCTGACAGGTGGCCAGATCTTTTCGAAGTTAGATCTAACAAATGCCTACCTACAACTTGAGTTAGATGAAGAGTCTATGGTTCATGCTTGACTATAAATACTCACCGAGGCCTATATCAGTTCAATAGGCTACCATTTGGAGTGTCTTCTTCCCTTGACATATTCCAGGGGGTAATGAACCAAATTTTGCAAGGGATTGAAGGGGTAGTGTGTTATTTGGATGACATACTCATTTTCTTAATTGTGTTAAAGGAAGGTTAGCTGTTGTGGCTGAAGTCCCACACCTCCAACTGGTGGAGGCACCAGTCAATGGGGTATGCTTTGTGTTCATGCTGTAGTTAGGAGGACAACACCAATGCACTCACATTTTATGATAAGTTATGATCACCTTGATGCTCAGAAGGGCATCCAGAGGTACCTGCTGTCTACCTAGCAAGGGCTAAAATCCTTGCAGTTCAGTTATCAAATGACCAACTAATGACTGCTAAGGGTGGAGGGAGGGGTTGCAGAAGAGAGTAAAGTAAGTCTCTTTTGAGTTGATCGATCCAAGATAAGTCATCTGACCGAAGATTGGATTTGAGCCTGTCCTCTAAGGCACACTTGGTAGTCTGATGTTTGAGCCAGGTAACTCCACGGTACTCTATAACACTGTTGGTGATTGACCAACCTGAATCATCGATGGGACCTCGAAGGATAGACCTGTTAATAGTGGCTAGGGCTCTTTCCACTCATTTCAGATTATCCTGCACAACTTCTCACCAAAAAATGTGTGAGTGCATTGAAATCAATCTCCTGACCGCAGCAATCCAAACCAAGGTTAATGGTTAGGGTGGTCTGAGCTGGACAAGTGCAATCTAGCTTACTTGTATTCTGTGCTGGTAAGCTGCACCATTTTATCCAGATGAATTCCAGCAGTAACTCTATCTACACTTAGCGCCCTCAGTCTTGGCTCTTGCGAACCTTTGCTTATGCTCCTAATAATAATTGGGGTGTCTCCCAACAAGGTGAACTCCATGCCAGATAAGTGGAACCACATATGTGGATTTTTCGGTATTTTGATTTGAAGACTCTTAAGCATGGCAGTCGGCTGTTGTGCATGCCAGAAATTCATCTGACCAAAAGAAAATGCGAAGGTTGAGGATACTCTGAGGGGAGCCATAAATAATGCTGCAGCACAGTCAGGGGGCAGACATTGTAGGTTTTGTTTGACAGTGTTATTTCAACTTCGCCAGTTAGAATAAATATTTAAACTTTATTGTGTAGCCTGTTCTGTGAAGGAAGGAAATGTGTCTTCCATATAAATCAATGAGCTCTTATCTAGTGGTCTGATCTCAGGATTCAATCGAAGACAAGGCTTGTTCATTATTAAAATCAAATCTCATAAGTAAGGCATGAGCTGAGAACACTATTTTCACAAAGGCCTTTGAGTCAAACAGTCAGTCTCTTTTTGGCCTGATGTTGAGACAGCCATTCTTCTCTCTTTGTAATTATCTATTTATTGAGGTGTTTGGCAACTGATAAAATCACTTAAGACTGGGCAAACTGCAACATCTCTAATACAGGGATGAAGAGTTAACTTGAGATCAGACCACTGCTACTATTTATGTAACTGTTTAGACCCACTTGAATGCACTAACATCTTCAAAACCAGAGAGGTGGAGCCAGTGCCATTTTTATTGTTGTTATTATCAGGGCACTTTTCCTAACGGGACAAATTTAAATATTCAAACAACAATTGTACTGCTGGTACAGGAATATTGCTGCAGCAGGTAACTATTTTCAACTCGTACCCCATTGCACTCCACAAAAAACCAGCAGAGACAACATTGCCTGTTTCTTTAACCTTAATTTTCCCATATTTGGAAACAGTCCACAATCGTTACCATAGCTATGCAAATAGAAAAAAATTGCAGTTGCAGTTTTTAGTAATACCTGAGTTATCTGACAATGGCCCTGAAATTATGACATGGCACAGTCACATGTGAAACAGTCAACATGCCGTCCTCCGTTATTATAACAGCGGCATTTAGTTGTTTAAAACAAACAAATTGGCATCTCTGTTCAAACAAGAGAGGAAGAATTTCAAACAAACATGTTATACATTTCATACTGAGGTGTACTTTCAGATGTGGAATGAGAAATTAGTCGATTGGGCATCTGGTGAAAATGGGCCAAAAGTCATATTGTTAGAATAGAATAAATAAAATGGGGGAAGGGATCATTTTGTGACTGAAGGAAGGTCTAAAAGAGCAGATTAAATTTTTGTGATGCGAGGTCTTACTCAACTCTGATGGAATTCAGGGCAAGGAAAATAATGTTTGGACATTGTCGGATTACTGGATCAATAGGAAGAAACTAATGTGGATTTCCCTGAGTAAGTGAAAAGTACATCAGAAAAACGAATAGAGATAGTTATGAAGAATTTTAATGATCCTAAATTGAAATGGAATGAGGAGAGGGATTTAAAAAAAATAATTAAGGTCAGCTCATGGATTATAATGTAGAACTATGGCTTGATAATCTAGAAATTGAAAAAAACTACAAGGGTTATTTGGATTAAGTTGGATTTTGAGGTTTTGTTCACAGTAAGTAAGTATTAAAAACAAGTGAAGTGTTTTACAGATATGACAATAGATTAGGAAAATAATACAGTGGAATTTTTTTTAAATGTAGAAAATTGTATTTTGTATCTCTTAAGATGTTGGGAAGTTTATGCATTAAATAGGAGGTGAGTAATGAAATGCTTATTAAAAACCTGGAGAACCTGAAGTTAAGGCAGAAGGACCAGATGGAATACTTAGCTGTATGCGCTACTAACACTACTGTGTCATGTGAAATGGTTTTGGATGCACATCTAGGTTCAACAGTTACTATAACTTGGGAGTCCAGGAAGCAAACTGATACCGCTTAGGTTTCATACCAGGTGTGGTATAACTGCAGTCCAGTGTGAAGCCAGGTTTGGCAAATGTCTAACTGTTGCTTTTCAATGTTAATAGGGAGACAATGTGCTTGCTGTACCAGAGTTGCCAGCGTGACTTAGAATGTGCCAGGTTTGCATTGCATTCTAAAAAAAGAGAGACTTGCATTTATGTAGCGCCCTTCACGACCTTAGGACGTCCCAAAGTGCTTTACAGCCAATGAAGTACTTTTGAAGTGTAGTCACTGTTGTAAGATCCCACATACAGCATTGTATTAATGACCAGATAATCTGTGTTTGTGATGTTGATTGAGGGATAAATATTGGCCAGGAGACCATGGAGAACTCCCCTGCTCTTCTTCGAAATCATGCCATGGGATCTTTTACATCCACCTGAGAGGATGCACTGGAGTGTCAGCTGAGATTTTTGTGTTCAAGTCTCTGGAGTGGGACTATGAACCTACAACCTTCTGACTCAGGGGGGAGAGTGCTACCAACTGGGGCACGGCTGACACTATGGGTACTGTTAGTATTATTGGCAGAAGTCAGCAGAGCTAGAAATGAAACATTCACAGCTCATTAGATGCAGAGAGGGACCAGAACTTGCTACTGCTGTTTCATTTTTAAAAATAAGATCTTAAGTATTATTCCTGGAATTGGAAGGCCATTAGCTTAACACCGATAGTACAGTACATCATTCAAAAGGATTACTGAGAGTGAAGGTAATAGCCTAGAAATTACTGCTGGTGATAACCGTGGATAAACATGCCATGTGTTTATCTAACATTCCTCGGTCTGCTATTTCAATACAGGTATTAATGCCTCCTGTAAAGCAGCAGTAACAGTAATTTCCACGTTAATAATTCCAAGCCAACTCATGAAAAATGGACTGTGCCTAATACATTTAATGGGATTCTTTGAAGATGATATAGAGTTGGTGGATGGTATGGGGAGGATACTACATATCTTGATTTTCAGGATAATAACAGTTGCTGGCTAAGAGAAAATTCTTGAAGAAAAAGACACCATAAATTGGATTATACATTTGCTACATAATAGGAAGCTGTGAGTAGTGATCAATGGTAGTAGTACTAATTGGATTGCTGTGACCAGTGAAGCATTCCAGGAATCAAGTCTTCGAACCTTTGCTGCTCGCAATGTAAATGATCTGAATGAAAAGATTAGAAGTAAAACATCTCACTCTGCATATGATATATATTTGTGAGGAAAAGTAGGTTATTTTCCAGAAAGGGATAGGATTGAAGAAATTTACAGACAGATAAAACGCAGAGAGACCTGCAGAGATTTAGCAACAGGACGTCTGTGGGGCTTCTAGCAGTCTTCTGTTGCAAACCTAGCAGGATATCGATGGAACTCCCAGATGTAAACAGCTGGAAACAGATGGTTGTGTTAATTCGCTGGGGGGTTCCACCAGTCTGCTGTCAGGATTTTGGTGAAAGACTAGCAGAACCCCCCATGGAATTTCAGGGCCTTAATAGCTGGACAGATACATTTCAGAGAGCACGACAGACATTTAGTAAATAGGCTGATGAACTGAAGATGACATTTAATTGTGAGAACTATAAGCACTGAATCTCTGAGCGGCACTTCCCGCACTGAGCCCCACCGTATGTTGGAAAATCACAGACACAGTTGTCATGATTTTCCATTCATTAGAATTAATGGATGGAGAATCATGGGGCGCATGTCTGCAATTTGCTAATATGGGCTCCCGATGGGCAAGGCTCTGTGCTGGGAGTGCGTATTCAGAATATTGGCCAAAGAAATTAATACGTATATAATGGCCCATAATTTCCGATAGGAGGCTTCCTGCGTGCGGATGCCTCCTATCGGAAAAAAATCTACGCACTTACCTGAGGGCTCCCGAGGTCCGGACACTTCTGATCCTGGGCCTCGCCACAGTCGAAATGCGCAGGGCCCACGTATCCCAGGGGCGCAGGCGGTTCGCAAGCTTCCCTGGGATCACGTGGGCCAGGCCAGCCAATAGGAGAAGGGAATCTCCCTTCGTACTTTTGACAGATAGACCCGTCAAAAGTATGAATGGAGATCACTGAAAAAAAACACTAAAACATTAAATAAATGTTAAAAAAACATCACGTTTTTAAAATGAGTTAAAATTACATTAAATTAAATATTTTAAACAAAAATTTAATTTTTTGAAAAAAATAATTAAGGTTTTTTATGGGGCTAAAAATAAACTTACCTTTTTTAGACGTATTTTTAAATTATAAATGAGTGAACATTTTTTATTTTTTTTACTTTTTTAAGATCTTATGCTGGTAAAAGCAGGCCTTACACCTGCTTTTACCAGGCGTAAGATTTTTAAGTGTTTTCAGCAGGTGGAGGTTCTCAGAAAGCGGAACTCTCCCCCCCGCAGAGGCCCTTCTCCAGGGCAGGCGTCCGATCTGTCAAGAAGATTCTTGACAGATCGGAAATGCCGGTTTTCAGCGCATGCGCTTTGCTTGCCTGAAACCGGCATTTCCGATGTCCCTACGGGTGGGTACACAGCCCGTACACACCCGTAGGCATCGGAAAATACGGGCCAATGGGAATGGAAATGTCAAATAGGATTACAAAATGAAAGGCACAGCATTAAATGAGTTAAATCAAGACAAACGAGGTCTAGGTGAATGAGTTGATTACAGCATTTATAGATAACAGCAGTTGCAAAGGCCAATTAAATGTTGTGAAGTATAAATAGCTTCACAGAATAGAAGTCAAACAGTAACAGTAGTATATTGTATTATATCCGGCTGCAGCCATTGTATTGACTGACAGAAATAAAGGCAGTCAAATTGATTCAAAGAAGGGAGACGAACGATGATTCCAAGCATTAAACCACTGAGCTATAAAAGAAAGAAGGCTAATTCCGTCCTTATTGAAAAGAAATATCCTGAAGGGAATATGATCCAAGTTTATAAGGTAATGAAGGGTATCAATAAGGTGAATCTAGAAAGGTATTTTATGAAAACTATGATGGGAGAAGCAATGAACCTGATTATATGCTTAAAGATGCCGTGAGCTAAATTTAGTTTGAGGAATAACTACCCCAAGCTTAGAGCAGTCAGTTTGCAAATACACTAGCACCGAGTGTAGCCAATATTAACGCAGTTCCACGATTCAAAAAGGAAGGTTCAGCAGGGTATAAGATGGGTATTGGCTTAGGATAGGAAAAAGTAGAGACTAACAATGGCTCTGAAACAAGGGCCAGGTGCTCATTTCTACACTACGATCATTCTGTGTTGAATCTAGAACATCCCTTATTTTAACTCATGTTCTCGGTCTGGCCAAAATAGCACAACAGCAAGCATGCTGAAAGAAATCGAGGCTTAACCAAGTGAAAATTGAATTAAGGGTCAGTTTTAGTTTAACCCAACTTAAATGGGAAATTTGCATTACTTTGGCAGCCACCACTCACAGCCCAGGAAATTTAATTTACCTATTTCCTACAAATAAATAAGCTGCAAGAATATACAATTTAATACATATCTGGCTGAAGATGGTTGCAAACGCTTCAGCCTTGTCTTTTGCACTCATGTGCTGGGCTCCACCATCATTGAGGATGGGGATATTCATGGAGCCTCCTCCTCCCGTTAGTTGTTTAATGGTCCACCACCATTCACGACTGGATGTGGCAGGACTGTGGAGCTTTGATCTGATCCGTTGATTGTGGGATCGCTTAGCTCTGTCTATAGCATGCTGCTTCCGCTTTTTAGCATGCATATAGTCCTGTGTTGCAGCTTCTCCAGGTTGGCACCGCATTTTTAGGTATTCCCGGTGCTGCTCCTGGTATGCTCTTCTACACTCCTTATTGAACCAGGGTTGGTCACCTGGCTTGATGGTAATGGTAGAGTGAGGAATATGCCGGGCCATCAGGTTACAGATTGTGGTGGAATACAATTCTGCTGCTGCTGATGGCCCACAGCGCCTCATGGATGCCCAGTTTTGAGCTGCTAGATCTGTTCTGAATCTGTCCCATTTAGCTCAGTGGTAGTGCCACACAACACAATGGAGGGTGTCCTCAGTGTGAAGACAGGACTTCGTCTCCACAATGACTGTGCGGTGGACACTGCTACCAATGCTGTCATGGACAGATGCATCTGTGACAGGTAGATTGGTGAGGACGAGGTCAAGTAGGTTTTTCCCAGGTGTTGGTTCTCTCACCACCTGCCGCAGGCCCAGACTGGCAGCTATGTCCTTCAGGACTCGACCAGCTCGGTCAGTAGTGGTGCTACCGAGCCACACTTGGTGATGGACATTGAAGTCCCCCACCCAGAGTATTCTGTGCCCTTGTTACTCAGTGCTTCTTCCAAGTGGTGTTCAACATGGAGGAGTACTGATTCATCAGCTGAGGGAGGGCGGTAGCTGGTAATCAGCAGGAGGTTTCCCAGCCCATGCTTGACCTGAAGTCATGAGACTTCATGGCGTCCGGAGTCAATGTTGAGGACTCCCAGGGCCACTCCTTCCCGACTGTATACCACTGTGCCGCCACCCCAGTGGGTCTGTCCTGCCGGTGGGACAGGACATACCCAGGGATGGTGATGGAGGAGTTTGGGACATTAGCTGAAAGGTATGATTCTGAGTATGACTATGTCAGGCTGTTGCTTGACTAGTTGTGTGACAGCTCTCCCAATTTTGGCACAAGTCCCCAGATGTTGGTGAGGAGAACTTTGCAGGGTCCGTGGGCTGGGTGTGCCGTTGTCGTGTCTGTAGCCGGTACCGAGGTCGAGGCCGGGTGGTCCGTCCGGTTTTATTCTTATTGTTTTTTGTCATTCGTTGGGCCGGCCTACATGATCCCAGGGGTGTTAACTAACTGCTTGCATCCCTGGGGTGCGTGGTCCTCTGCGCATGTCTATGTGTAGAGGCCCAGGAGCGCGAGTCTCCATGCATCCCGAGGCAGAAGGTAAGTTCGTAGATTTTTTTGCCGGCCGGAGGCATCCGCCCGTGGGAAGCCTCCGACTGCAAATTCAGGCCCCATAGTGTCTTATCCTGTGGATAAATGGCATTACAGGGACAATTTTTGATGTATTCTGAAACATTATATAGTCTTTAACTCTCTGGGGGTGAAATTTGCCTCCTTTGCGCCTACCGTTAGCGCAAATCGAGGGCGCAAACAGGGCGCAAAGGGTTTGTTGCCCAGGCGGGGGTGCTAATAGCGCCTGCCGAGAAATTCGGCGGGACGCTACTGAGGCGCTAGCCGATAGCACCGCCCCTAGCCGGTAGCACCCCAGGCCGCTGCACCACTGGCGATGTCGTCATTGGCAAGCGACATGGCCCCTTAGCACCCCGCGGCCAAAATTAGGCTGCGCCCCGCGAGGCTACCGCGGGCGATGTCAGTCTCATGGGTCGCGAGCCGGGCCGAACACCGCTGGCGAGGCGCTAATTAAAGAGGCGGTCTGGTTGCACCCCGTGCCGACATTTTTCATTTTGGCCGACCTCCAGGTCGCCCCCCCTTGCCGGCCCTTGCCGTGGTCCGTGGCCGCCATCGCGCCATCCGGCACCGCGTCTCGGTGCCGGACTGCAGCCACAGCACCATGCCGCCCTGGTGTGCTAATGGAGGCCGTCAAACAGGCCTGCAGAGTGCACAGCAGCCCTCCCCTTTAACGGAAGGGGAGGGGTGCTGAAACGCGTCAGCGCTACGTGGAGCTGCCGCGTAGCGCTCCGGCGCTACCACGCTTTGTGCCCCACACACCGCCCCAAGTGGAAGTGGAGCGCCTGAGATAACACTCCGATTCCTTGCCGGGGCGGTAAGCCCAATTTAGCAGCCGGGGCAGTACTCCCGGCCCGGGCGCTAAATGTGAGGCGCTAAATCGGTTACCGCCCCCAAACAGGGCATAACCGAATTTCGCCCCCTCTGATTTTGTTAAGTGTCCTAATACACATCAGGCCTAAAATTCCAAAGGACTTCAATCAGTCTCCCGCCACAACTCCGGTGAAATAGGCATGCTTACCATATCCCTGGAGGTCTCACTAGTCTCCTGCCTGAGTTAGAGTGTGATAAGAACATAAGAACATAAGAATTGGAGCAGGAGTCGGCCATACGGCCCCTTGAGCCTGCTCCACCATTCAATAAGATCATGGCTGATCTTCGACCTCAACCCCACTTTCCCGCCTTATCCCCATATCCCTGGATTCCCCTGGAGTCCAAAAATCTATCTATATCAGCCCTGAATATACTCAACGACTCAGCATCCACAGCCCTTTAAGGTAGAGAATTCCAAAGATTCAGAACCCTCTGAGTGAAGAAATTCCTCCTCATCTCAGTCTTAAATGGCCAGCCCCTCATCCTGAGACTATGCCCCCTAGTTTGAGATTCTCCAGCCAGGGGCAACAACCTCTCAGCATCTAACCTGTCAATCCCCCTCAGAATCATAAATGATTCAATGAGATCACCTCTCATTCTTCTAAACTCCAGAGATTATAGGCCCAATCTGCTCAATCTCTCCTCATAGGACAACCCTCTTCCCAGGGATCATTGCAGTGAAACTTCATTGCACCGCCTCTAAGGCAAGTTTATCCTTCCTCAGATAAGGAGACCAAACTGTGCACAGTACTCCAGGTGTGGTCTCACCAAAGCCCTGGACAATTGCAGCAAGACTTCCTTACTCTTGTACTCCAATCCCCTTGCAATAAAGGCCAACATGCCATTTGCCTTCCCAATTGCTTGCTGTACCTGCATGCTAAGTCTCTGTGTTTCCTGTACGAAGACATCTAAATTCTCTGAACACCAATATTTAATAGTTTCTCACCATTTAAAAAATATTCTGCTTTTCTATTCTTCCTATCAAAGTGAATAATCTCACATTTCTCCACATTATACTCCATCTGCCACCTTATTGCCCACTCACTTAACCTGTCTATATCCCTTTGCAGGCTGTTTGTTTCCTCCTCACAGCTTACTTTCCCATAGCTTTGTATCATCAACAAACTTGGATACATTGCACTCGGTCCCTTCATCTAAGTCATTAGTATAGATTGTAAATAGCTGAGGCCCGAGCACCGATCCTTGCGGCTAAAGTGGGGCTCATCCGGGATACCAGCGGAACCCGCATAGAATTTCCACCCCATCAAGTACACCCCTGGTACTACTAATACTATTACTGCTACTACTACTACCATCACCATTACTACCATTAAAATGTTGTCATTTTGTTAATTTTCGGTTTTCAACAGACCAACCAGCTCTCAATAGTTATGCTGGTACTTTTCTGCCATCACTTCCCCTTGTTCAAGATGGCAGTCTCCTCCCACCACTCCCATTCAGGTTAGCACTCTACTTCCTCCCTTCATTTAAAGATAACACTCTCCTTTCCCAATCTCAATGTACTACTCCTGGCTTCTTCCCTCTACCCAACCCTCAAAAACTACTGTTCCTTGCTTCTCTACTCTTTATCTGCCTTGAGCACCTACTTTTTCCAGGGACTTGAACGCATAAAGCTAGGCTGACACTCCAGTGCAGTGCTGAGGGAGTGCTGCATTGTCGGAGGTGCCGTCTTTCGGATGAGACATTAAACCGAGGCCCCGTCTGCTCTCTCAGGTGGATGTGAAAGATCCCATGGCACTATTTCAAAGAAGAGCAGGGGAGTTAGCCCCAGTATCCTGGCCAATATTTATCCCTCAATCAACATAACAAAAACAGATTATCTGGTCATTATCATATTGCTATTTGTGGGAGCTTGCTGTGCGCAGATTGGCTGCCGTGTTTCCCACATTACAATAGTGACTACACTCCAAAAGTACCTCATTGACTGTAAAGAGCTTTGAGACATCCGGTGGTCGTGAAAGGCGCTATATAAATGCAAGTCTTTCTTTCTTTCTTTCTTTCTCTCCTCCCACGCATTACTCTTCTATTTCCTCATCTTCCTACCTTCCTCAATGCCACTCTGAAATTCCTACCTGATTCAGTCCGGTGCTGCTGTCAGGTATGCAGATTGCTGCATACTGTGAGTGGGAATTCTGGCAACACCGTAATTTGCCACCCGCAGTGCGCAATGGCCAGAATTACAGCTGCACCAACAGGACTTTACGCGGCAGCCTTGCTCCGCTTTCTGCTGACAGACAATCCTGATAACATAACACTGACCGCTGTCCAGCGACCCTGGTGGAAGTGCACATGTCTGGGCCTTAGGTGGGGACAGGATTGCCTCGGTCGTAACTCTCCTGATGTAATAGTATCGGGACACTCGCTGACAAGATTCCTGCATAAATAATGGGATATTTGGCAAGATACCAGATGGTGATGGGCACCTAGGGAACTGTAACCCAGCAAGACTCAATGGCGTAGATTTTCAACTTGCCACTTAGTTGTAAAACTGGCGTTGTGGCTCGACTGCCCATCACAGAAACCCTCTTATTTTAATTTCCATTGATTTCACTAGAGATGAAAATTGGCAAGTTGAAAACTTGCCCCAGTATGTCCAGGAGAAAGAGGAAAGGGGGGAGGAGATTGGTAAGTGAAAAAATCCAGCTCATTCAGCTAAGATTCTCAGGCAGCGTGTATCCCGTTTCCATGGAAACACTCAGAACCCAGTATTTGAATACAGCATTAGAGACCATTTTAAAAAACCGACTCGAGCATATTATTTTCTAAAAATATTTTTTTTTTTTAGAAATTAGAAAAATAGATGAAGGTCCTTCAATTGTATTGATTTTATCTTCTCATAGTTCCTGCTATGTGAAAGCAACAATAGTGTCATCCTTCCCAGCTTCACCATTTAAGTCAGAGTCCATCCTTAACACAGGTAGAAACTTATCTACACCTGTTATTGAATACAGTTCATAAATGGAACTTTAGAAGAACGATGTTGTTGATGAAATTTGGAAGAATGACCTTTGACACGAAGCACTGAGTACAAAAGCAAAATACTGCAGGTGCTGCAAATCTGAAATAAAAACAGAAAATGCTGGAAATACTCAGCAGGTCAGGGAGTATCTGTGGAGAGAGAAACAGAGTTCACGTTTCAGGTCAATGACCTTTCGTCAGAACTGGAAAAAGTTAGGGATGTAACAGGTTTTAAGCAAGTGCAGGGGCAGGGAAAGGGAGGAGGGGGAGAAGAAACAAAAGGGAAGGTCTGTGACAGGGCGGAAGGCAGCAGAGATTAACAGACAAAAGGGATGATAGTGCAAGGCAAAAGGAGATGGTAATGAGACAAGTAAAGAAACAAAAGATGGGTCTAGAGGTTGGCGTAAATGGGAATAGCAGAATCATTACCAACAGCTGCTGTCCGAAAAAATGGGAGCAGTGGTTATGATCTGAAATTGTAGAACTCAATGTTCAGTCTGGAAGGCTATAAGGTACTTTGAAATTGTTGAACTCACTTTACAACCTTAAGCACTGAGGGGGAAAAATTCGGTTGCTTTGCGCCTCTTGTTAGCGCCGCGAGGGAGCGTTAACGGAGCGCAAAGCAACTAGCGCCCGGGCAGGGGTGCCGCTAATGCCTCCCGCAAAATTCAGCGGGAGGTTAGTGGCGGCGGTCGCCAGTAGCGCCCCTCGGCTCTGCGCCTCCGGCGATGACATCATCGCTGTGCGCAGCGCGCCACTCGCGCCTGGACCGCAAACTTGGCTCATGCCCCCTGACCTACCACCAGACGCTATGTCTGACAGGGTCAGGGGGGGCGTTTTTGCAGCCGGGGTGGCGCTAATTAAAGGCCAGGTGCCGGGCGGCCATTTTTTTTGGGCTGTCTGCCAGCACCTGCCACCCTCGCCTCCCCCTGTGGGGTGTCAGCCGTGATCCGTCAGCCTGGCACTCCTCTTGAGTGCCGGGCTCTGTTGCCGGCACCCCACTCCCCGGGGGTCCAGCAGGGCCCGAGTGCGCGCTGCGCTAGGCCCCTCCCCTTAAATCAGGGGAGGGAGGCCTGTAGTACCACGGCGCTACGTGCTGGCGCGCGTTGCGCTGCTGCACGTAGCGACGCAACATTGAATGGGAGCACCCGAAGAAGGAGGGGGAGCGCTTCCAGTACTGCCCCGCCTCCTGCTTGGGGCGCTACCATTGAATTGCGGGCGCGGGGGCGCTAACTTTTTCGGGGCGCTAACAGTCGCTCCCCGGCGAAGTTATCGCCCCAAAGGGGGAGCGAGCCAATTTCCCCCCCTGAGTGTCTGAGTAGCTATGGAAACGGGAAGCATCCTACATGAGAATGTAGATACAAGCAATTCTTAAAGGAGCACTGTCAAGATGTTGGCAAGTTTTCAGGTACACTCACTGCCCTAAAAACTAATGCAGTGCCACCATATTGCTTGTTACAAAGTTTGTACTGCTGCATTAACTTTCACAATGTGGTTTTTGTACTTCTAATTCTTTTTTTAACATAAGATTAAAAATACATTTGCAGCACCAAATATAACTATAATATCTTATTGGCTTTGTCATAACGAAACACTGCAAGTATTCATTACTTCATTTTCATTGTACATTGCTATCTGAAATCCTAATGATGCCTTCTTTTTCCTTCTTGTAAACTATCCCCAAGTCTTCAGTGTGCCTGGCCATAATAGCTCTGTTGCTGAAACGATGAGCAGTCAATCTTTTCCAAGACTATCACTAATGTTCACTCCAGCCAGCTGTCAGGAGGCACGAGGGACTATCTAGACATGACTCACAATGATTACAAAAGATAAGTACTGATGTGGGAGGCTATTTCGTATCTCCTTCCATTGAAATCTGTCTCCAATTGCAAGATTCAACTATCTACCAAACCAGTTTTCACTTCCACTAAACAATATAAAGACCTTTTTTTAACGTGAACTACTTAAATTATTTCTTTAATTATGAGTTAACTCAATTGATCAGTATTAATATTAATATGGGTTAAGAAGTGCTTCCTGACATCAGGCCCAAATGTACCTTTTACCAGTTTGTACCACTAGTGGGAGCAGTCTATAGGCCCTCTAACAGTGGCTGTAGAGGCGGGCAGAGGATAAATCAGGAAATTAGAGATGCATGTAATAAGGGTAAGACAGTAATCATAGGAGACTTTAACTTTCATATAGACTGGGCAAACCAAATTTGCAGAAATAATGCGGAGGACGAGTTCATGGAATGCATTCAAGATAGTTTTCTAGATCAGTATGTCAAAGAAAGTATGAGGGAATTGTCTATTTTAGATCTAGTACTCTGCAATGAGAGAGTTAATTAATAACCTTGTAGTAAAGGAGACTCTGGGGAGCAGTGATCATAATATGATAGAATTTTAAGTTGAGTTTGAGAGTGATTTAGTTAAGTCCGAAACTAGGGTCCTAAACCTGAACAAAGTAAACTACGTAGATATGAGAGGCAAGTTGGCTAAGGTAGGTTGGGAAACTAGATTAAAAGATATGACAGTAGAAAAGCAAAGGCAAATATTTAAAGAAATAATTCATAATTCGCAACCAATATACATTCTCTTAAGAAATAGAAACATCACGGGGAAAAAAGGTCCAACCGTGGCTTACAAGAGAAATTAAAGATAGTATTCGATTAAAGGGAGAGGCTTATAATGTTGCCAAAAAGAGTAGTAAGTCTGAGGATTGGGAGGATTTTAGAATTCAGCAAAGGAGGACCAAGAAATTGATAAAGAAAGGGAAAATAGAATATGAGAGTAAACTAGCAGGAGACATAAAAACAGACTGTAAAAGCTTCTATAGGTATGTAAAAAGGCAAACATTAGCGAAAGTAAACATGAGTCCCTTGCAGGCTGAGACAGGAGAAATTATAATGGGGAATAAGGAAATGGCTAAGGAATTAAACAATTACTTTGTTTCTGTCTTCACAGAAGAAGATGCAAAAAACCTCCTGGAAATAGTAGAGAACCGAGGATCTAGCAAGAATGAGGAACTGGAAGAAATTAGTATTAGTAAAAAAATAGTACTGGCAAAATTAATGGGACTGTAAACCGATAAATCCCCATGTCCTGATGGTCTACATCCTAGGGTTTTAAAAGAGGTGGCTATAGAGATAGTGAATGCATTGGTCGTCATCTTCCAAAATTCCATAGATTCTAGAACGGTTCCCGTGGATTGGAAGGTAATGATTGTAACCCCACTATTTAAGAAAGGAGGGAGAGAGAAAACGGGGAACTACAGACCAGTTCACCTGACATCAGTAGTAGGGAAAATGCTAGAAACTATTATTAAGGACATGGTAACAGGGCACTTAGAAAATAATAACAGGATTGGGCAGAGTCAACACGGATTTATGAAAGGGAAATCATGTTTGATGAATCTGCTAGAATTTTTTGAGGTTATAACTAACAGAATAGATAAGGGGGAACCAGTGGATGTGGTGTATTTGGATTTTCAGAAGGCATTTGATAAGGTGCCACACAAGAGGTTATTAAACAAAATTAGGGCTCATGGGATTGGGGGTAATATACTAGCATGGATTGAGGATTGGTTAACGGACAGAAAACAGAGAGTAGGAATAAACAGGTCATTGTCAGGTTGGCAGGCTGTAACTAGTGGGGTACCGCAAGGATCAGTGCTTGGGCCTCAGCTATTCACAATCTATATCAATGATTTAGAAGAGGAGACCAAATGTAATAGATCCAAGTTTGCTGATGATACAAAGCTGGGTAGGAATGTAAGTTGTGAGGAGGATGCAAAGAGGCTTCAAAGGGATATAGACAGGTTAAGTGAGTGGGCAAGAACATGGCAAATGGAATATAATGTGGAGAAATGTGAAGTTATCCACTTTGGCAGGAAAAATAGAAAAGCCAAGTTTTTTTAAATGGTGAGAGATTGGGAAATGTTGGTGTTCAGAGGGACCTGGGTGTCCTTGTACATGAAATACTGAAAGTTAACATGCAGGTACAGCAAGTGTAAGGTTTCCAAAATTTACAGATCCCCAAAACCTAAGGAAAAAGGACTTTGGAACTACCTCAGAGTGATAAAAATGCATTTGGGCCTAACATAAGGAATTTAAGACCAAAAACCAAGTTTTGGCATTTTAAAAACATGTCTGGGCCTGTAAAGGGAGAAAAGGCTGTGAAGGAAGTTGGGCTCGACCTCTGTAAAAACCCTTTGGTTATTGCAGTTAATTACAATGTCTGGGGAACCGGGATGACCTCACTCAAAGCCCCAGCAAGCATTAACATTTTGACAATAGACCCTGGGAGAAGACAGCCCCACCCAGAACAATAGGTCCCATCAAACCGATTACAGGGCCCATCAAGAAACATGCATAATACAGAGCACCCAGGACTAGGCTATAGATCAGCCTAGGAACACAAAACACAAAACCCATCGCCAGCAATCAGCCAAGAAAATCGACAGGATGCAAACCATCCCAGAAATCCATTTGACACTTACAGAGCAGTTACTGGTAGCAGGCCCGCCAAATTCAGACAATGAACTGAGCAGATTTGGCGGGTAGATAAAGGCCATATTCAATGGGTCAGATTGAAGGCCTGTTAAAACCCAGTTAACGTGCTAGTAAATCGTTATCGATTTACGAGCCCGCCAAAACTAAACAATGAACTAAACAGATTTGGCGGGTAGATAAGGCCACTTCAATTCTGTATAATTGAAGGCCCACCAAGCACACACGAGGCAGAAGCGGAGAAGCAGGAGAGAGAAGAAGGAAGGAGAGACCAAGAAGAAGAAGGCCCGAGCTGGAAGCGAGTCGGCATCGCTCACCACTCAGACACACCTGAGTCCAGCTCGCGAAAACACCACCTCGACGCACCTCCAACCACGGCCCCAACACAGCCACCCAGAGCAACAAGCAGCAACCAGTCACCGATGGCTCCACGAGGTCGACCGACACACCAACCAAGGCCTAAAGCCATCGCGGAAACCAAAGGCCTCACAAAACCAACAACCGCGCATTACCCGCAACTGACCGGGTAATCGCAGGCCACCGCGACCAACAAAGATCAACTCCAGGGAAGAAAACCCGAAGAAACGCAAAGTTTACAAAATAAACTACTCCTGACTTACCCCATGGTAAGATTTTCCCCAAAGACTCTAAGCCCTACTGCTGAACTAAAGAAATTGGGTACTCACCAGATACATCCACAACGACATCCTACCGCATCAGCGGACTCGCGAAGACTGACCAGAGACCCAGGTGAAGTCCTCTACCGCATACGGGGTACGGCAGACACTAACCACCATAAACAGCGAACCCCAAAACTGCGATTTAGCCCAACTGTCAAAGGATTGGTGAGCATTATCCCTGGTCCTTCAAAACCTAACTTAGCTAGTAAAGTGGGGTTGGGAGGAGTGAAGTATTGGCCTACTGTCATTTCCCTCGCTTGTACCGAAGTGTTCCCCACCTTTAAAGTGATAAGAGTGTTGTTATTTGTGTCTTACTTTTTAATAAAGATTGAAGCTCTTTCATCAAACTCAGTTGTCTGCTGCACCTTTTGTATCACAACCCCCAAATAAGTCCAGGGTCTAGAACCAAGGGAGTGGGAGCGAGTCGAACCGCTCAGAAGTAAGAGGTGAAGCTGACACAAAACACCAGCCCCTACACAAGCAATTAGGAAAGCAAATGGTATGTTGGCCTTTATTACAAGAGGATTTGAGTATAAGAGTAAAGACATCTTACTGCAATTATATAGGGCCCTCGTGAGACCACACATGGATAATTGTGCACAGTTTTGGTCTCCTTACCTAAGGAAGGATATACTTGCCACAGAGGGAGGGCAACAAAGGTTCAACAGACTGATTCCTGGGATGGGGGGATTGTCCTATGAGGAGAAATTGAGTAGACTAGGCCTATATTCTCTAGAGGTGATCTGATTGAAACATACAAAATTCTTACAGGGCTTGACAGGGTAGATGCAGGGAGGATGTTTCCCCTGGCTGGGGAGTCTAGAACCAGGGCTCACAGTCTCAGAATAAGGGGTCGGCCATTTAGGACTGAGATGAGGAGAAATTTCTTCACTCAGAGGGTGGCGAATCTTTGGAATTCTCTACCCCAGAGGGCTGTGGAGGCTCAGTCGTTGAGTATATTCAAGACAGAGATCGATAGATTTTTGAATATTAAGGAATCAAGGGATATGGGGATAGTACAGGAAAGTGGAGATGACTTAGAAGATCAGCCATGATCTTATTGAATGGCGGAGCAGGCTCAAGGGTCCTAATGGCCTACTCCTGCTCCTATTTGTTATGTTCTTATGTACCCAAGTACCGCTCTGCAGTCATAATTTAACTTAATACTGTGTCCTTCCCTCAAATTTTCTTTCCCCCATCCCAGAGAGACACACTTTACTGTAACAGTTTTGATAAAAGGTCATCGACTTGAAACATTAACTCTGTTTCTCTCTCCACAGATGCTGCCTGACCTGCTGAGTATTTCCAGCATTTTCTGTTTCTTTTTTCAGGTTTCCAGCATGCGCAGTATTTTGCCTTTGTCTGTAGCCTCTGTTAATCACTAAACTCAGATTCATAATTGAGCAGAGCAGGAATTGTATTTATCTTTATCCATTGCTCCGTGGTTCAGAACACATCATTCTGTTAATTCCCCAATAAAATTATAGCCTTTTATGCAACACTTGCTAATAATCAACTAATGATCCATACTTTGTAGTTTATTCTTCTTACCAGTGACTATTAGAACTTTTTCCCTGCATGTGAAAGCAGTTTTCAACCAATCAGAGCCAATTTTTTAATGAGGCAGAGCCCACCTCCAAAATGGGTGACGAGACCCAGAGAAACTTAACTAATATTTTAGTTAAAAATCGGGTATCTGAATTTCCTTTAGGGGTTCATCCAGACTCCCGTCATAACCCTTCAAGAGTTCAGTGGAACGCCACAGAAAAAAGACAGGGACATCATTACGTCGGACCCCGGCGTCGCTGGGAGTTCCCAGTTGGCGGTGTAAGCAGAACAACTATGTCCAGCCCTGCTGCAGAAGGCCAATGATGCCAATAAGATGGAGTTAAGCAGTGCCTCGATTTCAAAATTCTCATCCTTGTTTTCAAATCCCTCCATGGCCTCGCCCCTCCCTATCTCTGTAATCTCCTTCAGCCCCACAACCCCCCGAGATATCTGCGCTCCTCTAATTCTGCCCTCTTGAGCATCCCTGATTATAATCGCTCAACCATTGGTGGCCGTGCCTTCTGTTGCCTGGGCCCTAAGCTCTGGATTTCTCTCCCTAAACCTCTCCGCCTCTCTACCTCTCTTTCCTCCTTGAGGACGCTCCTTAAAACCTACCTCTTTGACCAAGCTTTTGGTCACCTGCCCTAATTTATCCTTATGTGGATCGCTGTCAAATTTTTTGTCTTAAAATACTCCTGTGCAGTGCCTTGGGACGTTTTACTACGTTAAAGGCGCTATATAAATACAAGTTGTTGTTGTTGAGTGGGGCTCCCTGCCCCAGGAGCTCCCATTTCCCTGGCTCAGAAGGGCCCCAGCTGGGAGAGATGTAGTGGCCTGGTCTCCAGAAGAGTCCCACCGTGGGAGGGGGGCGGGGGAAGGGGGTCCAGTCGAAGGAAGCGACTTGGCCCCTCGAACAACAGGTCCGTCTTTTTTTTTTAATTTGGTTTGATTCCAAGGAGGACATACTCCGTGGGATCTTGTGGGGGGTGGGGAGTTCACGGAATCACAGAATCCCCACAGTGCAGATAGAGGCCATTTCGGCCCATCGAGCCTGCACCGACACATATCCCACCCTATCCCCGTAACCCCACGTATTTAATCCCCCCTAACACTAAGGGTCAATTTATCATAGCCAAATCAACCTAACCCGCACATCTTTGGACTGTGGGAGGAAACCGGAGCACCCGGAGGAAACCCACGCAGACACGGAGAATGTGCAAACTCCACACAGACAGTCACCCGTGGCCAGATTCGAACCCGGGTCCCTGGCGCTGTGAGGTAACAGTGCTAACCACTATGCCACCATGTTGCCCTGGGTTGTCCTGGGCCTGAGCCCTGGCACCCTCCACCCCCTCCCCATCCATAGCAGGCAAGCACATGATCTTCCAGCCACATGGCGCAGCCAGCAATGCGCCCACAATGCCTGCCGGCCTCAGACAAAGGTGGTGCCCTCCAGGTGACCTCACAAAACACCAGTAGCATCAGCATTGGAGGGCATGGACCCTATGTAACCGTGGGGATCGTGGCTCACAGTTTCTCGGGGACGTGCTTTATTCATTAGACATAATATGGGAGGAAATTTAAAATAATAAAATAATGGGGAATAAGAGAACTGGTGGAGGGAATAAAAAGTCTGGTTTTACATTTTGATTCTATGTTAAAAAAGTATTTTATGTGCTTATTTTAATTGCATGGAGTTATTGTTACAGTAATCAAGCTTCTCTTGACATGTGAGCTGCTTTATTACTGTAATGTTGGGATTTGTTTCAGTTTTGCAGTCTGGGAACTACAAACCTAAGAGTATGGACAACACTGGGAATCCCTGGAACTGCCAGTGGTGTAAGGCTGAACCTCGCAGACCTACAACAACAACAACTTGTATTTATATAGCACCTTTAACATAGTAAAACATCCCAAGGTGCTTCACAAAAGTATTACAAGACAAAAATTTTGACACCGAGCCACATAAGGAGAAATTAGGGCAGGTGACCAAAAGCTTGGTCAAAGAGGTAGGTTTTAAGGAGCGTCTTAAAGGAGGAAAGAGAGGTACCAATGATTGACGTACTCCAGCAACAAGTGCGAGCTCGGAAAGACACTGGGTAAGTTTCAAGACAAGCAAATTGTCTAAATTGGTGGGCTGGTGAAAAACAAAATTCTCCCATATCTTTCCTAATGATGAAAAAGGATTGACAGAAGCGGAGATGAAGCATGCACGTTTGATGCAATAATTTTGAGGTATTTTTTTTTTCCCATCCCTTGCGGGTTTCAGAGGTAAGCTGGCAGCTGATGGTAATGTGATGTGATGTTGACAGAGGAGTTTAAAGGTGTTTGTCATCTTTTTGCTGGCTCTTTGCAGTGCAACGGAGGGAGAAAGAACCCTATGGCGTGTTAGCAAAGAATGAGAAGCACAAGCTCGGGACTCACCCAGGCAGACTGAAAGAAATTGATTATATTGTGTTCTATTTTGTTAATAATCCTGATCTGTGCACACATCTGTACATTTAATACTTTCTGTCTATGCTTAGACTGAGTCTGTTTTATGTTAACTAAGTGATCCAAATAATTATCAATTGTGTGTACTACGTATTGGGTGTAGTTTGGTTAAGATGGGGATTGTTCAACCGATAGCCCAGTGGATCAGTTCGTAGATGAACTGCATGGTTGGATGGAGATGCAGATCCAGAAGGCCTCGGATTCAATCCCCAGTCAGTGCTGAGCTTGCTGGCCTCAGTCTGAATGGTGCCATGGAAACTGCAGTTGGCTTCAATGCCTTTGGGCTTGAGAGAGGAAGGAAGTCGGACACGAGTTCCTGCTCCTGTTTGTGAGCTCGTGACTCCCGCCGGAGAGTCTGGCCTGGACGGATGTCGGGTAAGGATAAGTTCAGCCGTGATGTTCGACAGCTTAGGCTTCCAACACTTTCCATCTGGGATCGGACGTGAAGAAGGGTCCTTTGGGTGATATAGTGAAGGTCGCTCAGTGAGCGTGGAGCTGGATCCGAGCGTGTATCAGTGCATTCAAGAAATGGGAGCAGAAAATTGGAAAGGCAAAAGAAAGACAATGTGCAGCCATGAGTACAGCTATAATCGCAGAGAAATTTTGCATGACAACCCCTGAGGGCCAGAAGGTGTTGCTGGCGTTTTAGTGAGACACTGATGTAAACAGAGGCAAGTGCTACGATGTGACCAGTGACCGAATGAAATGATCACATGGACGACTGCTCTTGCTATCAAAAATGTTACAACTAACCTAAAAAAAGAACACTTGACAAAATTTCGAATGGCAGAATCTGTTCAGCATCTGCTGTAGGGTTGACTTGGGTCCGCAGTTCATGTGGTATCATTTTCACAGCTTTCGGAATGCTCAAAAGTTCTCCAATTTGCAACAAAACCCTTTTAAGTCTTTACACAAACCAAGGCAGCAGATTATACAAAATGGCAAGTATTTTTGGCAGCATTTTAGTATGTAAGGATGATCAATGTTTAAAAGTGAACTATTGACTTGTCACGGGTCTTTTGCACTGAGTTTTCCCTTAGTTTGGGAATCCTGCAAACTCATAGGAGAAAGGGGGCTTTACACCTGCTTCTAAAATATTGGGGCAGAAATTCGGCTGTTGTCGGGTGAGTACGCACTGTGTACTCACCCGTGGACGGAACAAAAGTGCCGGTTTCTTGCATGCGCTGCGCATGCGCGGGAAACCGGCACTTCCGTTCCCCTGAGGAAAGGGGTTCAGAGGTCGAACGCGCACGCCGGAGGGCCAGTGCGTTCGCCTCGCACTTCGGATTTTTTTACAGGTTCCTCCGTGAGGGTAAACACGGAGAAGATGCACATTGAAAAAGGAGGCGCAAGGCATTCTTTTAACAAGGTAAGTGTTGATTTTATTAAAATTTTAACATTTTTTTCACAGATTTATCTTTTTTAATTACTTTAAAGAAAGGTACGTTTAGTTTTAGCCCCGATAAAGAGTGTTATTAATTTTTTCAAAAATTAAAATTTTTGTTTAAAATAGTTAATTAATGTAATTTATAGTTATTTTAAAAATGTTATGTTTTTTAAAAAATTTATTTGTAGTTTTAGGGATGTTTTGGGGCCGATCTGTATTCATAGATTTGACAGGTCTTCCTGTCAAATCTATGAATGAAAGATGGTCTGCTGCCATTGGCTCTCCATGGCCCACGTGATCCCAGGGGACGCATCGCACTAACTACGCCCCTGGAACACGCAAGCACTGCGCGCTGGCAGTTGGGGGAGGCCCAGGAGCCGAAGTCCCCGTGGGCCCAGAGGTCAATGGCAGGCGCGGTAGGTAGGTGTACGCGTCGATCCTTGCACCCGCGGGAAGCCAGGGAGCTGAATTTCTGGCCCAATGTCCTGAACAACACAATTACATAACAACAGGGCCTGACAAGACTCCCCCAGAATTTGACAGGATTACCTACTACTGTACTGTAACACCAACATACACAATTATTTCCAATGACATACTTTTGGACATGGACAATCAACAACAACTTGCATTTATATAGCACCTTTAACATAGTAAAATATCCCAAGGTGCTTCATGGAGTGTTATCAAAAACAATTTGACACCGAGCCACATAGGAAGATATTAGGACAGATGATCGAATGCTTGGTCAAAGAGATAGGTTTTAAGGAGCGTCTTAAAGGAGAGAAAGGTTTAGCGAGGGAATTCCAGAGCTTAGGGCTTAGGCAGCTGAAGGCACGGCCGCCAATGGTGGAGCGATTAAAATCGGAAATGTGCAAGAGGCCAGAATTGGAGGAGCGCAGAGATCTAGGAGGGTTGTAGGGTTGGATGCATAAAATAATAATCTTATTTTCATGGTCAATTTTGGTGCTAACCATCAATAGCATGAAACTAATTTGGTTATGTGGAATATCACTGCCCTGATTCAATCATAGAATCATAGAATTATTGAATCTTACAGCACAGAAGGAGGCCATTCGGCTCATCGTGCCTGTGCCGGCTCTTTGAAAGAGCTGTCCAATTTAGTCCCACACCCCTGCTTTTTCCCCATAACCCTGCAAATTAGTCCTCCTCAAGTACATGTCCAATTGCCTTTTGAAAGTTCCTATGGAATCTGCTTCTACCACCCTTTCATGTAGTGTGCTCCAGATCTTAACAACCCTCTATGTGAAAAAATGTCTCCTCATTTCCCCTCTAGTTCTTTTGCCAATTATTTAAATCGATGACCTCTGGTTACTGACCCACTTGCCAGAGGAATTAGTTTCTCCCTATTTGTTCTATCAAACCCCTTCATTATTTTGAATACCTTTATTAGGTAAAAGAGTCAGCCATGGCTCAGTTGGTAGCACTCTCACCTCTGAATCAGAAGGTTGTGGGTTTAAGTCCCACTCCAGAGACTTGAACACAAAAAATCCAGGCTGACACTCCAGTGCAGTGCTGAGAGAGTGCTGCACTATCAGAGGTGCTGTCTTTCAGATGAGATGTTAAACTGAGGCCCCGTCTGCTCTCTCAGGTGGACGTAAAAGATCCCATGGCACTATTTCGAAGAAGAGCAGGAGAGTTATCCCCAGTGTTCCTGGACAAAATTTATCCCTCAACCAACACCATTAAAACAGATTACCTGGTCATTATCACATTGCTGTTTGTGGGAGCTTGCTGTGCGCAAATTGGCTGCCGTGTTTCTTACATTACAGCAGTGACTACACTTCAAAAGTACTTCATTGGCTGAGGTCGTGAAAGGCGCTGTATAAATGCAATGTCTTTCTTTCTCTCTAGGTCTCCCCTTAACCTTCTCTGCTCTAAGGAGAACAATCCCAGCTTCTGCAATCTCTCCATATAACTGAATCGCTGGTATCATCTTGGTGAAACTCCTTTATACCCTCTCCAAAGCCTTGGCATCCTTCCTGAAGTGTGGTGCCCAGAATTGAAAATAATATTCCAGCTGAGGCCTAGCCAGTGATTTATAAAGGTTTGGCATAACCTCCTTGTTTTTGTATTCAATGGCCCTATTTATAAATTCACCTGAGGAAGGGGCGATCGATAGCTCCGAAAGCTTGTGATTTCAAATAAAACTGTTGGACTATAACCTGGTGTTGTGCGACCTCCCTATTTATAAAGCCAAGTATCTCATATGCTTTTTTAAACCACCTTGTCCACTTCCTCTTCCACTTTCAGAGATTTGTGAATATGCATCCTCAGGTCCCTCTGCTCTTGCACCCCCCAAAATAGTATTGCTTAAATTATACAGCCTCTCCATGTTGTTCCTCCCAAAGAGCATCCCTTCATACTTATCCCCATTAAATTGCATCTGCCCATTTCACCAGTTTGTCTATATCCTCCTGAAGTCTGCTACTATCCTCCTCACTATTTACTACATTGCCAAGTTTCGTATTGGAAATTGTACTCCCTATACCCAAGTTCAAATCATTTATATATAAGAAGAAAAGCAATGGTCCTAATACTGATCATGATGCGGAGATGCCGGTGTTGGACTGGGGTGGACAAAATTGAGAGGTCGCACAACACCAGGTTATAGTCCAACAGTTTTATTTGAAATCACAAGCTTTCGGAGCTATCGATTGCTCCTTCCTCAAGTGAAGTAAATTAGATACAGAATCGCCAAAGCATATATAGATAGAGAACAAAGCATGTGTACCTTACAATTGCAGACCACTAAATTAAATCATCCTGACTATCTGCCGAGGTGTGATAAAGTTAATCAAGTCAGCCAGGAAGGTACCACATCAAAGACATAGCAAGATACAACTGAGACAATGAGGTGTAGTCGCAGGGGTTCTAACGTGTCAAAAGCTGCCGTCTGTATGTAAAACGAAAAGCTTTAAAATTTTTACTTTTTTACTGGGAAAATTTTTACTTTTTTACTGGGAATCACATCTGTGAACAAGCCAACGACAACTCGAGTCCGGATCACGTCATGTATCGTGACATAAACCCAAGATCCCGGTTGAGACCGTCTTCATGAGTGCGGAACTTGGCTATCAGTTTCTGCTCGATGATTTTGCGTTGTCGTGTGTTTCTAAGGTTGCCTTGGAGAACGCTTACCCGCAGATCCGAGGCTGAATGTCCTTGACTGCTGAAGTGTTCCCCGACTGGGAGGTAACAATCCTGCCTGGCGATTGTTGCGCGGTGCTCGTTCATACGTTGTCTCAGTGTCTGCATGGTCTCGCCGATGTACCATGCCGCGGTGCATTCTTTCCTGCAACGTATGAGGTAGACAACGTTGGCCGAGTCACATGAGTATGTACCATGTACCTGGTGGGTAGTGTCCTCACGTGTGATGGTGGTATCTGTGTTGATGATCTGGCATGTCTTGCAGAGTTTGCCATGGCAGGGTTGTGTGGTGTCGTGGTCGCTGTTATCCTGAAAGCTGGGTAATTTGCTGCGAACGATGGTACTTCTGAGGTTAGGCGGCTGTTTGAAGGCAAGTAGTGGAGGCGTGGGGATGGCCTTAGCGAGGTGTTTGTCGTCATCGATGACGACAAACACCTCGCTAAGGCCATCCCCACGCCTCCACTACTTGCCTTCAAACAGCCGCCTAACCTCAGAAGTACCATCGTTCGCAGCAAATTACCCAGCTTTCAGGATAACAGCGACCACGACACCACACAACCCTGCCATGGCAAACTCTGCAAGACATGCCAGATCATCAACACAGATACCACCATCACACGTGAGGACACTACCCACCAGGTACATGGTACATACTCATGTGACTCGGCCAACGTTGTCTACCTCATACGTTGTAGGAAAGAATGCACCGCGGCATGGTACATCGGCGAGACCATGCAGACACTGAGACAACGTATGAACGAGCACCGCGCAACAATCGCCAGGCAGGATTGTTACCTCCCAGTCGGGGAACACTTCAGCAGTCAAGGACATTCAGCCTCGGATCTGCGGGTAAGCGTTCTCCAAGGCAACCTTAGAAACACACGACAACGCAAAATCATCGAGCAGAAACTGATAGCCAAGTTCCGCACTCATGAAGACGGTCTCAACCGGGATCTTGGGTTTATGTCACGATACATGACGTGATCCGGACTCGAGTCGTCGTTGGCTTGTTCACAGATGTGATTCCCAGTAAAAAAGTAAAAATTTTCCCAGTAAAAAAGTAAAAATTTTAAAGCTTTTCGTTTTACATACAGACGGCAGCTTTTGACACGTTAGAACCCCTGCGACTACACCTCATTGTCTCAGTTGTATCTTGCTATGTCTTTGATGTGGTACCTTCCTGGCTGACTTGATTAACTTTATCACACCTCGGCAGATAGTCAGGATGATTTAATTTAGTGGTCTGCAATTGTAAGGTACACATGCTTTGTTCTCTATCTATATATGCTTTGGCGATTCTGTATCTAATTTACTTCACCTGAGGAAGGAGCAATCGATAGCTCCGAAAGCTTGTGATTTCAAATAAAACTGTTGGACTATAACCTGGTGTTGTGCGACCTCCTAATACTGATCCCTGGGGAACCCCACCACATACGTCTCTCTATCCATTCACCACAGAAGGTTACCACCGTCCCTTTAGTACCATGTGCTTCTATTTTCTGAAAAAGTCTGTTATTGCCCTATTAATCAGTAAACAACAGTTTTTATTTTGAGTGGTTGCTAAAACTCAAGAAAATAAGGAAGAGACTTAGAAAAGGTACAATGAAACTAAATGACAACCTATAATTATTTACATGGTTGATGGACTTCGCCTGTATGGGGCTCACCATTAACGCTCTTTAAATCCCTTGACAGTTTTTCTAAAATTAAGAATAAATTTGAAGAACCTATGTTTATTGTTGTGACTCTCACTTACCTGCCACTATGATGGTGGGCTAATAAAAACTTGGGGATTATGCACAGTGGAACAGCTGCAATCTTGCTTTTTACTAAACACTGCCTTGATGTGTGGCCTGAGTCAATGTTTGATTGGTCATCTCAGTCTTTGGGGTACTACCAGTGTGTGGTAACTGTATCAATACACTGCTGTCCTTGCTCCAAAGAATGAAAGACGAACATTAGTTGCAGTATAAGGAATAAATTCCTCACCGCAGTATCTAAGGGAGATCCAGATCCTCTTAAGAAGTTTTGTTTTGTTTCTTATCCTGCTGATAATCAGCTCCAGAGATGAGCGTGCATTGTATCTGTGACATCGTCACAGCACGCAATGTTCGCGTAATGTGCACGTTGGCAGATGTGATGTACAAGAATCTCCAGACCTGATATTTGGTAAGAAAACAATGGGAAATATTAGGTTTACTTCCCAAATTCGGGAGGAAATCATTAATATTTTTACATGGTCACCGCCCAAAAAAGAACTCGGAATTTATCAGTGGAAATCAATACAAAAATAATTGTAATGAACCCTGACCTTACTCTATTGTAAAGATATGAATCTTCTGATACTTTCTCAAGGGAAAAAAAAAATTCTTGGAGACCTTGGGTGAGAATATAAAACCACTCGGTTTCCAAAACTGCTTCAATTCCCTCGGCAGCTGCACTTTTCTTTTGATCTCGGTAAAAGGTCAAAGCAAGAGGTAAAGGACCCTCCCGGGGTCGGGGGGGAGGCGGAAGCTATTTCACTCTGTGAACTAATTTTGAAAAAGTAAATGTAAACTTGAGTATAAACAACCACACAATATTATCCTTATTGCAACAAACGATACATGAGCACTATAAGAACACACTGAGCACGCTGTGCATTAAATAAATTGAGGTTTATGTACCACGAGGGTGTGGCAATCTTGCACTCTGAGTTTTGCACCTGATGAAGTGATGCACACTCATCCCAATGAAGCTTCCAGAGTCAGACCTAATGGCGCGTTCAAACTGAGCTCTCAGCGTGTAATTCGCCACTTCGAAGGAGAGCGTTGCCTCAGGAGCAGGAGATCCAAGGCTGCAGCACTGATTCGAGGAGGCCCTTTTTGGCTTTCTCACAAGAGCATGGTCAACAGTGCTTGGCAGGAGGTGGTACAATTCCATTTGCACCACCCAGACACGCTGGGGTAATTTGGACTTTGGGAAACAGGCGATATCAAATCAGCCACCCACGATACATCTCTGCCGACTTCAATGGAAATGAAAATCGGGAGAGATATAACACGGGCGACTGATTCAATATCACCCACTTTCAACTATCGCCCAGAATCAAAATTACCCCCACTGACACCAAAGTAGCAAGACCTGGAAAAAAAATAGCCAAGGACAGGTGTTCTGCCAGCACTTTATACTCATCAGTGGGCAGAGTGTGCACGTCATAAAGTGCTTGCTGCCCCAAGTGTACGGCTCAGACTGCTGCCTTCCAGCCATTTGGATGCATACCATGCATACCTTTAGCACTGCAGCAGAACACAGATTCCAGCTGCGACTCAGCACTGAAACTGTTGACACACAGACATCGTAAAAAGTCCTCACCCATAAATCGTTCTGGCAAAACCCAGCTGTGTGTTTGTCTACTCACACACAATGGGCTCTTGGGTGTCATCACTGTAGTTGTTGCTGGCATTTCCAACAACTCAACAGTACTTGACTGCTTGCAGCACAGGGAGAAATACAATAGACGGGAGATGACCAGGACTGGAGTAGGGCTCCAAAACTACAAATCCTTTGAATGCCTTTGAGGAGGCCACCTTGGAAATCGTTGAGAGGATGCAAATAGAAGCCATTCCCAAGCTGAAGGACAGTACTGTCCTTCTCATGTTCTTCTTCTCTGCCTACTCACTCACTCTCGCTGTCACTCAGGCATACCCTTACGCTCTGACTCTCCACACGACTCAATATATTACTGTATAAAGTATTATTTGAAGAGGTTTCATGCAGCCAGCATTCTAACCCCCAAAAAACAGCCACAGTTCAAAATCCCTCTGAAGAAGCCCGCAACTCACGGCACCCAGCATCGCGCACTTTACCTGTCACCAGCACCAGCACAGGTACATCTCTCCGCTGGGGATTTAGGTAGTGAGTTTGAGAAGGGAGCATCAGGTGAAGGGCCAAGCAATAATAAGGAGGAGCAAGTGGAGAGGGCCAGATCCTTTTCTTCCACAGCTGCAAACCCTAGGCATTCTGACCTCATGGCCCTGTTAAAAAAAGGTTACAGATCCCACTTCTGACATTTGGCCCTTTCAATCTTAGGTAGAAGCAGATTCAATAGTAAATTTCAAAACGGAATTGGATAAATAATTGAAGGGAAAAGAATTACAAGGCTATGGGGAAAGAGCAGGGGAGTGGGACTAATTGGAGAGCTCTACCAAAGGGCTGGCACAGGCACGATGGGCCGAATGGCCTCCTTCTGTGCTGTATCATTCTATGATTCTATCTGAGCACAATTGTCTTATGGAGTCATGTGAGGCCTTTCAAAGCACTCTGCAAGATATAGTGATGACTATGGAGGAATTTACATCTGTGAAGTGGTGCAGGGACGCTCATAATAACAGTGCAGTATTTGGCAACTCCAAAGACATTAGTAACAGAGACCCCAGTGGCAGAGGTCCTTAGCAAAGTGAAAGTATCTCTCATGAATGTTCAGACTGCTGCTTTGGCACTTGCATAGTTTGCATTTGCATGGTTTTCTATTTTCAAGGGTGGGACATTTTCCAGCACGTAAATATTTTAATGACCTGGCAATTTAGGGATTTGAATTCTTCAGTAGCATAATCCTCATTTTTCCTCATTTATCTAGTCTTCGCATTCTTGGGGCAAAAGAATCAACAATGCCATCGTCTCTTTTAGCCTTGCGTCAGTGGTAGCACTCTTGCATTCAGGTCAAAAGGTTGTGAGTTCAAGCTCCACTCCAGGACTTGACTAAATAATCTAGGCTGACACTCCAGTGCAGTACTGAGTGAATGCTGTACTGCCAGAGGTGCCATCTTTCAGATGAGACATTAAACTGAGGCCCCGCTTGTCCTCTCAGTTGGACACGGCCAATATTTATCCCACAACCGACATCAGTAAAGTACGGTCATTAACTCGTTGTTGTTTGTGAGCCCTTGCTGTGATCAAACTGCCTGCAACAGTGGCTACACTTCAACAGTACTTCATTGGCTGTGAAGTACTTTGAGACATTCTAAGGACATGAAAGGCATTATACAATTGTAAGATATTTCTTTCTTTGAGCTCCAATCTATTACAGACTCCCTTGTCTGCCTTGAACAAGGTGATGGATTGGATTGAGGAAGCCACTATGCGGGGCTTCACTGCTCAATTTGTTGACCAGAGGTCGGCTCCCTCACAGATGACTGGGAAGCAGTAAGGGTATGGCTAGCGTAGGCATAGATGAGGCAGCTGTTTCTCAGAGCAATGCCACATCTGGCCCATCTAGCTACCACTCTCTCCATCTCATGACAGTGGATGTTCCAAATAGCCAATAGACCAGGCATTCTCTGTAGCAGTGGATGTGACAGAGCTATTTTTTATTTAGTTCTGAGGGAAAATGTTGTGTTTGCACTATAACACTAGCACAATGCAAATAGTCAGGCCTTGCAAGAGGGTATCCAACAACAGAGCTAGCCTTGAACCCAAATTTCCATATGCAAGTCAACTTAAACAGAAGTCCCCCGATCTCAGAGAGATCAAAGACTCAACACAATGTATATTCTGCCAGCATTGTGTTTTAGTTTTCTATCGGGTTGACATTGTGTTGGGTGGTTTTAGTAACAAATGAACATGCTGATGTGTTTGTATGAAACTCCATAGTTCTCTAATTTAATGAAAGGCATGAGCCTCTTCTAAGCAATTTAATACCTTTAAACTGTCTATACTCGTGTGGAGCATAAACACTGGCATAGACCAGCTGGGCCGAATGGCCTGTTTCTGTGCTGTAAATTCTATGTAAAAGTAAAGGAGAGAGGAATTTCAAACACATTAATATATTGATTATTAATGTTGCACAGCGCAATTTCAACTTGTTTTTATGCCTAAGAGCAATTTCAGTTTTGAATGTGTGATTCCACTCAACACTAAAGTGACTCTGAACTGGATGATTAACTTTGCCATATACAATCTAAAGTGTTGTTGGACCTATAAAACATACAAAAAGGGAGAAGGGGGAGAAATAATCAGCAAATAAGTTTGCAGCATTACATTGAGAGAAATGGATCGAAAGGCGCTTTGATTTCGAGTCCTCCAAACTGAAGGTCTTCGGCCACATGCAGCCTCGGAGCCCGGACAATACAGGCCATGGAAGCCTCGTCAATTCAGTCCTGTCTACACTTATATTTCTTACCCGCTGCTTTGTCTTTTTGAATCTCATGGCAGTTTGAAAAGGGCTGTGTTCAGCATTGTTGTCTCATTGGTGAATGAATACTAAATCACAACACCAAGAACCAATTAAAAGCAGCGACTTGAGATATGTACAAATGACGAGAATCATGGATTTAAACTTTGTATGCGGCCCTCAAGTCTCCATGGTCTGCACCTGTGCAGCCCACGGAGCAAGAAAACTTAGAGAGATGTGCTTTAATTAATTCACTACTTAAAACGCCATTGTTTGTTGTTTTAGCAGCAGTTCCTCTTCCAAGAAAGACACCTGTGTAGCGGGACAATAATTTACATAAAATCTGAATATCGTGTTCACTTAACCACTAAAAAGCCATTTTGCATCATTCCCTCTGAGGTCCCAGGCTCCATTAAGATACCAGATGGCATCATTATTTTTGGAATGCAGAAAGGATATGAGCTGTAGCAGGCACCACCACAAGGGCAGTGTGCAGGGACTTGGTCATGAGAGATAATTAAGATTAGCTTCTATTAGAACAGAAGTGAGGCTTATTTGAGGTGAGATTTCCAGGGATCATAAGTGCCTGAGCTTTACAAAAGTGTTTGAAGGTGACATTTTTTCCACTCAGTATCCCGGTTCTATGAGGCCTGAGGTAACTCGCAACTGAGCTATTACCCCTGTCTGTTTTACACTGTGTCTTTAACAGGGATCAATATTAATGACGATAGCAAAATACTGCAGATGCTGGAAATCCGAAATAACAACAGAAAACGCTGGAAAAACTCAGCAGGCCAGGCAGCATCCATGGAGAGAGAAACAGAGTTAACGTTTCAGGTCGAGACCTTTCGTCAGAACTGGAAACAGCAGGAAATCAAATAGATTTAAGGCAAGGATAAAGCTGGGAAAAGGGGGAGGGGATGAAAGAACAAAAGGAGAGATTAAGAGACATTAAGAGACATTAAGAGATATTCAAGGCAAGAGGTGTTAATGTGACAGGTTAAGGCTAAAAGAAGTGTGAAATGAACTGGCAGAATGAAGGACAGCTGCCAGCTTCTAGGAGGGAAAAAAAGGGGGGGGGCAAACAAAAGGGTGGATGAAAAAATAATAAAATATAAATGTGATTGGGGCTGAGGTTATGATCTAAAATTGTTGAACTTGATATTGAGTCCAGAGGGCTGTAGCGTGCCTAAACGAAAGATGAGGTGCTGTTCCTCGAGCTTACGCTACGCTTCCGTCACTGGTCGCCTGTCACTTTAATTCTCCGCTCCACTCCCACTCTGACCTCACCGTCCTCGGCCTATTACACTGTTCCACGGAAGTGCAGCGTAAGCTCGAGGAACAGCACCTCATCTTTTGTTTAGGCACGCTACAGCCCTCTGGACTCAATATCGAGTTCAACAATTTTAGATCATAACCTCAGCCCCAATCACATTTATATTTTAGTATTTTTTCATCCACCCTTTTGTTTGCCCCCCCCCTTTTTTCCCTCCTAGAAGCTGGCAGCTGTCCTTCATTCTGCCAGTTCATTTCACACTTCTTTTAGCCTTAACCTGTCACATTACCACCACCTCTTGCCTTGAATATCTCTTAATGTCTCTTAATGTCTCTTAATCTCTCCTTTTGTTCTTTCATCCCCTCCTCCTTTTCCCAGCTTTATCCTTGCCTTAAATCTATTCGATTTCCTGCTGTTTCCAGTTCTGACGAAAGGTCTCGACCTGAAATGTTAACTCTGTTTCTCTCTCCACGGATGCTGCCTGGCCTGCTGAGTTTTTCCAGCATTTTCTGTTGTTATAATCAATATTAATGACTTGGACGTGGGTGTACAGGGCACAATTTCAAAATTTGCCAGATGGCACAAAACTTGGAAGTATAGTGAACAGTGAGGAGGAGAGTGATAGACTTCAGGAAGACATAGACAGGCTGGTGAAATGGGCAGACACATGGCAGATGAAAGTTAACGCAACAAAGTGTGAAGTGATACATTTTGGTAGAAAGAATGAGGAGAGGACATATGAACTAAATGGTACAATCCTGAAGGGGGTGCACGAACATAGAGACCTTCAGGTATAAGTGCACAAATCGTTGAAGGTGGCAGGGGAGGTTGAGAAAGCAGTTAAAAAGGCTACGGGATCCTGGGCTTCATAAATAGAAGCCATGATGTGGAGATGCCGGTGTTGGACTGGGGTGGACAAAAGTGAGAAGTCGCACAACACCAGGTTATACTCCAACAGCTTTATTTGAAATCACAAGCTTTCGGAGCGCTGCTCCTTCGTCAGGTGAAGGAGCAGCACTCCGAAAGCTTGTGATTTGAAATAAAGCTGTTGGACTATAACCTGGTGTTGTGCGACTTCTCACTTTCATAAATAGAGGCATAGGGCTGGATTTTCTCAGCCTCGAGGAGGCGGGCATGGAGGCGGGACTGCCGGTAAAGTAGCAGAAAGTGGGGGCGGATGGCAAAAGCACCTCCATCCTGCCTCCATTCCCTTTTGCCAGATGTACTCGTTCGGGACCCATCTCCTGGAGTCGGGAAAGGGATTAAATCCTTTTAACTGCCTGTTAAGAGGGAGTTAACAGGCAGGAAAAAGGATTAGTGCCATTTTACCTTCTCAGGTGAAGGCTTCCCGACCTTGGAGAACCCCGCCGGGTTGGAGGAGATGTGAAGGAGGTCTGCGGCAGTCGGAGGCACCTGGAAGTAAGATGTAGAGCTGAGTGATGGATGCAAGTGTGGAGTGGTAAGTATGTAAGGTGAGTGATAAGTGTTAAAAAATATTCACTTACCTTGTTTTCTTCCTACAGCCTTCATCCTCTCTGGATCGGAAGACCCGACATCTTCCTTATCGATTTCACAGACTGGCTGTTGGATCCTCTGACCCAACAGCCATCTGAAATCGACAAAGTTGAAAGGTTTGATGAGTCCTGAACGCAAGGACTCATCAAACTACAGAGAATGTCAGTGTTTGACAGCTTCACAGAGCTGTCAAACGCTGACATTTCTTCTTTCAAGAAGTCTTGACAAATAGCACGTCAGACGTTGACGTGCTCTGTCAGTGACTTCCTCCCTAATTGGCCTGCTGAGCCCACAGGGCGGGCTTAACAAGGTCAATCAGGGGAAAATGCCTCTCTTTGGTCAGAAGATGATGGAGGCGGGACATTGACACGACAAGCAGCAGTTCCGCCTCCAACTCGTCTCCATTGAGAAAATCCAGCCCAAAGTGTGGAAGTTATGATGAACCTGCATAAAACACTGGTTCCCCAACTGGAGTACTGTGTCCAATTCTGGGCACCATACTTTAGGAAGGATGTGAAGGCCTTAGAGAAGGTGCAGAAAAGATTTACGAGGTTGATTCCAGGGATGAGGGACTTCAGTGATGTGGATAGACTGGAGAAGCTGGGGTTGTTCTCCTTGGAGCAGAGACGATTGAGAGGAAATTTAATAGAGGTGTTCAAAATCATGAGGGGTCTGGCCAGAGTAGATAGAGAGAAACTGTTCCCATTGGCAGAAGGGTCGAGAGCCAGAGGACACAGATTTAAGGTGATTGGCAAAAGAACCAAAGGCGATATAAGAAAAAGCTATTTTACTCAGCGAGTGGTTAAGATCTGGAATGCACTACCTGAAAGGGTGGTGGAGGCAGACTCAATCACGGCTTTCAAAAGGGAGTTGGATAAGTATCTGAAGGAAAGAAATTTGTAGGGCTACGGGGAAAGGGCGGGGGAGTGGGACTAGCTGAAGTGCTCTTGCAGAGAGCCGGCATGGGCTCGACGGGCCGAATGGCTTTATTCCGTGCTGTAACCATTCTAATACACCGGCTGCAGAGGAATGAGGGACTTTAATTAAAAACATCCACTTACAAGGTGAATTAAACTCAAGACATATTAACTTTGAATGGTATTACTGGATAAATAAGATATTACAGGCTGAAAACGTAGGCTGAGCAAACATACGCCACTGGGGGTTTGTATAATGCTGAGGCAGGAATTCCAACCTGCAGCCCATGGGCTATAGGTGGCCTGCAAGATTTTGGCAGTCTGGCCTTGGAAAACCAGGCAACTCGGTCTATTTGCATTTATTTTTCTTATTTGAACTTTGCGCATCTGGAGCTTAGGAAAGGACATTGTTTTTCAGCATTGTTGCCTCATGGTAAATAAATCCTAAGCCAAGATCTGTTAACATCAGCAACTTGAAATAAATCCCCCAAAATGGGAGCATGGATTTAAACTTTAGATGTGAGCCTCAAGGCACCTATGTAGCCTGTGAAGACAAAAAGGCTTGATCACCCTAGGGCAAGTGATTTGATATCGGTCCGATCCTTTCAGAAAGTGTCAATTCTAGGACGATTCATTCCAATTTGTAGTACTTGAACAGCAAATCACACTGCACTGTGAAGGAATAAGCAATATACCTATTCAGAAAAATACACCATCCTATGAAAGAATTTTGACTTTATTAAAACATGACAAATTGGGCTTGAAAATCTGGAAGCCTCAACAATCTAAAGCTGTGAATAGCATACAGGTTGTTGAGATAAGATAAGTTGTTGACACTGAATCAATAGCCTTAATGAAACAGAAGGTTAGAGGTTCCTGGAAGTCTGAAGCCTTGGAAAGAACATAATGGTATACCCTGTTATGGTGTCTTAAACCAACACTTTGGAAAGAATCACAGAAAATTAAAGAAACACATGCCTTCGTAAAAATGACATCAAATGAAACACGGAGACAAGAATCTGTGTTACAACCAGTTGAGGTAACTAAGAAGACAATGGTGCAACCGGTTGAGGTGTTCTAAATGTAAAAGATACAAACAGAAGACCTTGGTAAGAATGGCATCAAGTGGGGGAGGCACCACCTGTCACATTGTTTTTGTGTTGAACTTGAAACACCTAAAGGAGAGACATGAGTCTGCTTGCTACCAGCTGAACTGACTGTAAGAATAGAAGGGGTCAACAGAAAAATGACTAGAGATAACTAGCTTACATCAGCAGAAAACTTCAAAGGAAATACCACTGAGAAAGGGTATAAAAATTGGACTTTCAAATGGGATGATAGATTTGCTGTCAAGGGGCAAAGCGATTCTCGGCTTCAGAGGCAAGCTCTGTAAGTCTTCAACTCTTTGTATCTCGGGGATCAAGGTACTTGTATTTGATTTTGGTGGATATCCTGGAATAAGACTAAGAAATGTAAGAATGTAACGAAGTTAAGATTTGAGAATAAGGATCTCTGATAATAAGATTGTAAAAGCTTACTCTTTTTGGAATTGTTAAAGTTCCGATTGAAACACCAACTGTAATTACATGTCGGTTCTTTAATAAATCTATATATTTTTGGAATTGTCTCACATAGTACTTCTGTATCAAACTCGCAAACTCAATCTCTGTACACTCTTTGGTGAGGAGTTGCAGAATTCTGGGGGAGTTTTCCGGACCCTCATAATATCCGGAACGTTACAGTCTAGCTAAACCTGATCTGGGGTAGCCCTAAAGGGGCTAGAACTAGTAATAATCCCTTCAGCACGAGGTAGGTGTAAATATTAACAAGATTTTGCATGGAATGTTTTGCTATATCAAATCACTTGCTCAAATAATATCACAACAGTGGCAAAGTAATTCTGGCCACTCAGTCTAAAGCTGTAGTACTACATGCGAATGAAAGAATGCGAGCATGTCTGAGGTACACAGGACAGCAAAGGTATATCTCGGACCGACTCTCACTATCTCTCTCAGTCATTCCAGATTTAATTCCATTCCAGGGTTAATTTTGACATTGGGCAATACTATTTGAGCCGCCCGTTACATACCTTTCCCACTTTTCATTTCAGGAGAGATGTATCAGGCAGCTGATCCGATAACGCCCGTTTTACACTATTGTCAAAATTACTCCCGAGCTGTCCAGGAAAAAGCAAAATGACAGGCAATATGTGGAAAAAATGTGCGAGTGAATGAAAATATTCAGGTGAAGAGGTGGCAAGTGAAACGTTCGATTTAAAATTTGGCATGGCTTGTTTATCTTCTATGCTCTTATGTGGTTGGGGGCAATCCATCTCATTCATTTTTGTGCAGCAGAGCTAACACTAAAACAAGAATAACACAGAAAGAGTTAATTTAAAGGAGGGCAATCCTGGAAGAACTATGCCATCATTTGTGTAAGGAGGTGTGGCCAACTTTAATAGTCCTGAATTTAGTCATGGGGGTAGAGTTTCTGCTCCTTCACGTCAGTTATATCAGCGGAATCCAGGCGGAATCCACTGAACCAGCGCAAAAGATCGGGGAATTTCAAACACAAGTGAGTTAGGCCCAAAACCATTCATGCTTAAGTATCCACAATCACCGAGAGCAGCGGCGAGAGCGGAGCCAGTGGGGGCGGAGCGGAGCCGGTGAGGGACGGAGCGGAGCCGGTGAGGGACGGAGCGGAGCCGGTGAGGGCGGAGCGGAGCCGGTGAGGGACGGAGCGGAGCCGGTGAGGGTTCCGGAGTGGAGCCGGTGAGGGACGGAGCAGATCCGGTCAGGGACGGAGCGGACCTGGTCGGGGATGGAGTGGAGCCGGTGAGGGACGGAGTGGAGCCGGTGAGGGACGGAGTGGAGCCGGTGAGGGACGGAGTGGAGCCGGTGAGGGACGGAGTGGAGCCGGTGAGGGACGGAGTGGAGCCGGTGAGGGACGGAGTGGAGCCGGTGAGGGACGGAGTGGAGCCGGTGAGGGACGGAGCCAGGGGAATAAAGAGCGGAGGAGAGAGAGCAAAACACAAATCAAGGAGTGACATCACAGGGCAGCAGGTAGGTGATTGGTTGGTGAGTATTAGTTTTTTTTTAGTCTCTAAGCTAGCTAAGAAACTGTAAATTGCTATAACTTTACTTAATAAGTTAGTAACTAAAACTAGATAAACCAATTAAGTATTAAAACTAAAATAATTGATAAAAAAAATAATTAATTAACGAATCAAATAAATAAAGAAGGTTAGACAGACATGGCAGGGCAGGTGGTGTGCCGTAACTGCAGCATGTGGGAGTTTCTGGAGATCAGCAAGATCCCGAGCAACCACATCTGCAGTAAGTGTCTGCAGCTCGAGGAAATTCGGCTCAGAGTTGTTGAGCTGGTGTACGAGGTGCAGACATTGCGGGGCATCAGGGAGGGGAGAGTTACCTGGACACTTTGGCCGGAATTTTGCCGGCGCTCAGGGGGTGGGTTCGGGGGCGGGTCGGGATCCCGCTCTGAACCCGCCTCCGTGTCAGTTTCCCAAGTGTGGGGTCTGCCTGCTCTTTACAGACCTGGCACTAAGCGGCGGGTCAGCCAATTGAGATAGTTAAGAGGGTCTTTAAAGGTAGTTGAACAGCATTTTACCAACTTCTAGACATTTTTTCAACTTTTCCACGAGGTTCCTGTCACTCGAGGATCATGTCAGGTAAGTGTGTCGGGTTCTCTATGGCTCTCCATTGCTGTGACTAGGTGACAGCTGCAAAAGTGGCGTAAAAGCTACCATTTCACAGCTGTTCCATTCCCAATCTTAGTAACTGGAGCCTTCAGGATTTGGAAGACACTTTTGAGCTGTATGCAGTTTGGAAGTGTTTGGAGTAAACTCTCTATCCACTGTCACCTCCTTGGAGCAAGCTCTCTCACCACTGACAGATCGCTTCTGTCATCTCAACTTCAACTGCCATCTATTTCATCCGCATCGGTGCCCTTGAAAAAATCTCACCTTGGTCCTCGGAATCCCACCACGATCAGCCCCAACAGCAGCAGCACCAGGCACACCAACAGCACCAACAACAGCACCAAACCTCTCCACAATCACCTGAAGCTGCACAGGACGCAGGGCATCAGCACCCGACCACACTGCTGCCCGGGACGCCAGCGATGGCCTCACCATGGCCAGATTTACTTCACTTGACGCTGTACGCCCTGGCTGCCATATGATGTGCCAGGTTGACACCACCCCACACCTGCACCATAAAGCGTCCCTACAATGTCCAAGCCATTCCTTTCACACTCATCACAATTGGGGGGGGGGGGGGCGGTGAAGTTATGTCTCAACATTCACTGGAACTCACTAAGCTACTTCCAAAGGTGCACAGAAATCTGTCCAAGAACGCAAAGTGTTGAAAATAAAGATTTCAATGTTTGACAGCACATTACCAGAAACTTCACATGAACATTGGCTAAAACATTCAAGTGCCTACCCTTGTGTGTTGTTAGTTGGTATGATTGGATTAGGATGAGGGTGAGTGTGAGGAGTTGCTAGTGAGATGGGGAAGTGATAATGTAGATAGAGAGGGATGGGTGGAGGTGCAAGGTAAGTTGGTGTGAGTAAGGATGTGCAGGTGTAGGGTAGGGAAGGCAGAGTGATGGGGATGTGATGAGTGGCACAGCAGGATGAGGTTGAGTGTGGCTTTGCAGTAACGTTTCATGATCTACTGAGATCATTGAAAGATTTGCGCCACTGCAGCCTGGTCCTCCTGATGACATCCCTGCTTGTGTCCTCCTGTGCAAGGTGCAACCAGGCTGTGTTCATCTCCTGGGGAGGTGTCTTCCGCCCATTGGAAGGGAAGAGAACCTCCCTGTGTGCTGTGACTCCCCCCATAAGCATATGGAGGTAGTCATGGGAGAGCCTGGGTGTAGCCGTGTACCTCTGTGTAGTGCCCTTACTACCCTCAGTGCTTCCTCCAAATGGAGGAGTTCTGATTGATCAGCTAATGGAGGGTGGTAGGAGATAATGAGTAGGAGGTTTCCTGGCCCATGCTGGACCTGATGCCATGAGACTTCATGTGGTCCAGAGTCCATGTTGAGGACTCTCAGGGCTACTCCCCCGCGACTGTATAACACTGTGCCGCCACCTCTGGTGGGTCTCTCCTGCTGGTAGAACAGGACATACCCAGGGATGGTGATGGAGAAGTCTGGGACATTGGCTGAAATGTATGATTCTGTGAGTCTGACTATGTCAGGCTGTTGCTTGACTAGTCTGTGGGACAGCTCTCCCAATTTTGGCACAAGTCCCCAGATGTTAGTGAGGAGGACTTTGCGGGGTCAACTGGGTCCCTCGAGCCTGCTCCGTCAGTCAATAATATCATGGCTGATCTTTGACCTCAAAAATGTGACCGTCTTTAGTGCCATTATTTTTCTAATACTCTTTTCTTGTTTACGTTAACTTTAATGAGTTTCAGTCATTATTAATTATTCATTTTTAATTTCCCTGGAATGCCAGGTTATTATCCACTTCCTCTACTGTGAAGACTGACACAAAGTAATTATTCAACACGTCTGCCATTTCCTTATTTTCTTTGGCAATATGACCCGTATCTGTCTTCAAAGGACCCACATTACCCTTGACTACCCTTTTTCTTCTCACATAATTGTCACAACTTTTTGTGTTAATCTTAATATCCCTCGCAAGTTTTTTCGTATTCCTTTTCTGTAGCTCGTAATATCTTTTTCCTCTTCCTTTGCTGTTCTTTATATCTCACTCCTGCAGTAACTACTTTAGTTATTTTAGGAATCCCTTCACCTGGAGCATCTATATCACTGTTTGTGACCTGAACTCTGCTCTTAATGATTCAGTATACATTTTTAAGTCATTTTCAGTGATTTTAAGGCAGGTTACTCACAGGTGGAGTACGGGACACTCTTATTAAAAATGCTTATTTTTTGTGATATACCTATTTTCAGCTGTATTAATAAAAGTGGATCAGGTTAACACTCTTAAATACATCAATAAATACTCTTTAATATTCTATTACGCTGCCCAGTTGCGCTGGTTCATTGAAGTTTTATATTTGTTTTTATTGGAAATTTGAACTATAACCTAATCAATTCCCTGATTGTGCCCAAAGCAGAATCTCTACCCCATGATATCTAAGCAGAAGCTATTAGATATGTCAAACACTATTGAACAGAGAGAGGTTAGGTGACGAAGAAACAATGCAACTTAGTTAAAAATTTTTAAGCATTGCATTTTGCTCATCACCATAAAACAATCCAACCTCCAGTCAAATGGAACAGTTTGCTTCTTTGATAATTATAAGTAAGGCTGCTCAATCTAGTTCTGAAATGTATTATCATTTTGTTCAAAATGTTGGTTTTCTGACACATTCTGCTGTAATTCCAGTAGGGGTACAGCAGATGACCCGGGAAATAGGGTCCCGGTGTGGGTAGTTTCTGGAGGGCCTTGTCTGAGAAGCAACCTCTGCCCAACCCAAACATGGTCAGAGGAGTCAGGACTCCTTATGCTGAGAGTTCATTTCCCCAGCCATAGTGGGACCCAGCAAAAGTTTGGAGGTCAAAACAGTTCACTGAGTTGTACCAGCTTCCTGAAGGTCAGGGAGGAATACTGGTTTCAAATTGACTAAAGCAGGCCCCGATACATGATGTCACAGGGGCCAGACTCCACTGCTTTCTGGTAGGGATACCCAGCCCCGATTCCTCTGTGTTTCTGGGGTCTTCAGCTAGAGGGTTGCTGGGGGGAGCAAGAAGGCCTGCATGTGGAGGCCCCTCCCTCTGATCCAGTGAATGGCAGCAGGGTGAATATTGGAGTTCCACAGTGGGTATGATCTCAATGCAATTGCTGGGATTATGCCCCCGCCCCTCCTGCCATTAAAGTCTATGTTCTAGTCATGCAGGATGCATGGATGGAATCGTAAAGCAGATTATGTCGTATCTGTTTGCCGTTACATATTTTTTTCCGGACAGTCTGTTTATTTACTCATCTTAGTATGGCCTAAAATTGATCAAACGTTTTCCTGTGGCAAATAAAAATGGCTGTTGTTAAAAGCGACTGACCACTGTGCCTAATTGAGTTTGAGAAAGACAGAGAGATATTGAGGTGCTGATATCGAAAAAGTGAGAAATTGAATACGGCAATGCAGCAAAGCATATTGATTGGAACCAATTAGGTTTATAATGTAATGACAAAGTCTCTTCCCGCTTGACAAATGGCAGAAGTGGCAAACAAATCAAAAATTTGCCACTTAAAGATAAAGAACTGAACAATGTGGAAAGAGGTATGGATGTTCCGAAAGAAGTGAAGAACTAAGGGAAATAAGGAACTAGAGACAGAGAGATACCTCTCAGGACTTGCTTATCTTCCTGCGTATATTCTCCTCCTGTTTAAACCAGGAGTCATTGCACCATCTCCTACTTTAACAATTCTTCCACAGGATCTCAGGCTTCCATCCGTCTAGAATTTACCAGCTTATAACACCTGACCTTGGCATCACTTAATCACAACTTGTCTTGATTCACCATCTCTTTGTTTTCACATGCTTCATCTGCTGCGGCTTCTCAATTTAACCTACACCACTAGGATGCTATATAAATGCAAGCTTTTTCTTTCTTTTCTTCCAACCATCCCATTCACCTTTTGCTTCTGACTGAAATTTAAGTTTCACCTCTTCATATTTCCCCTTCTAAATCCCCCCTTAAATGTTCTTCTCCAGGTTTCAGTCCAGAAGGGCAGTATGTGCTTGCATTCATTCTGATGATGTTGCTGCTCACCTCAGCTCCTTTGAATAATATGATTTTCATTTCCTGTAGCTTAAAATATCTTCGCCCTCGCCATGCAAAATTAATCTACTATCTTTACCACTCTCCTCACCTTGAAGTCTCTGAACTTCTTATAAAGCAAACTCAAAAGGATTAAGTTCCCTCTTTGCTGAAAACATCATTCTTGACAACTCCATTGTTCCACTTCTCTTCTACAATGAGGTCAGCACAGCTGCTGAATACTTTGTTACTCTGAATGGCCTCAGCTAATGCTGCTGCCACATTGCTGCATTCAAGCCAGCAGTTACACGTAAGTGTCTGTGGACTGCATGCTAGTATGGGGGTAAAACTCAATCAGGACGGGGGCACAAAACGGGTGGTAGCGGATCGGGTGCCTATTATACCCCCACTCCATACAAAATAATGAACACCTAAGCTTCCCTATACCAGTGGGTCATCTATCTTGACTTAAATAAAATGTGCACCTGGGTGTAAAACGGGTGCAATGAGGGCTAATTTTGGGGACTGATGTCCCGCACCCAAAGGATGCCTGAAAGGTGTCCGAACTGATTTTGGGTCGGACCACTTTTCAGGCGTGCGTGGGGGCCGCTTGAGGTAATGCTGTTGGCGTGAGAACAAGCTGTAACCAATTTCTATTCCGCTGACCATTTCATTACTCTCTTACATCCTAACCTCTGAGTGAGGATGCAAGGTAGCTCTCGCATCCTTCTATTTCAGAATCTGGCTGTCAGTGTGTGTTCCTCACCCTATTAGTAAATCTTTTTATTCACAGCCAAAGATGTGGGCAAATACCAGACAACCCCGGCTAAAGTCCGGGACCAGGGATTTCCCAATACAATGGGTGTGAGGTGTTTATAGCAGGGACCAACTACTGCATTACTTAGTGTCTTTTGGGTTCATGGGGCTCACCAGTGCCCTTCTGGAGGCCAGTACGACTTCCCAAAACAGGCTGGGACCATTTTCCGAGCTGCCATCTCTCCTCCTTTAAGACATTCCTTAAAACCTGCCTCATTGACTAAGCTTTTGATCACCTGTCCTAGTATCTGCTCAGGTGGCTCGGTACCAAATGTTGTCTGATAACGCTCCTGTGAGGCACATCGGGATGTTTTACTACATTAAAGGCGCAATATAAATGCAAGTTGTTGATCTGCTGGACTCCCACTAGTACTACAGCGGGAGTCCAGGGATAACCGAGGAAATCTGGGCCCCGACTGTTTAAAATTGCAGTTCTGAAAATTTACTTAATCAATTCCTACTTATTCCATTTTTAAAATCCCTTGTTTTGCTTTTATTTTGCTCTTTTAGTTACTCACTTGGTTTTATAAGCTCTTGTTTCCCATTTCTTTGAGTAGGCCGAGGGGCTGCTAAACCTTTCTTATTGGTTTGTACCTTGTTAGCTTTTCAACTGCTCTTTAAATTTTGCATCTTAAGGTGCAATCCATTTTCTACCTTATTCTACTTCTGAACTCTCTCTTTTAATTTCTATGATTGTGCGATAGTTTGTGACCAGTCAAACTGGCCAAACTCTACTCTGCTTCACATTGGAACTGATAGATTCTGAACTAGGGCATATTCGCATGTGTGAAAAAGAACGTTTGAAAGAAAGACTTGCATTTATATAGCGCCTTTCATGACCTCAGACGTCCCAAATCGCATTATTGCCAATGAAATACGTTTTTTTGAAGCGTAGTCACTGTTGTAATGTCGGAAATGTGGCAGCCAATTTGCGCACAGCAAGCTCCCACATACAGCAATGTGATAATGACCAGATAATCTGTTTCAGTGATGTAGATTGAGGGATAAATATTGGCCAAGACACCGGGGATAACTCACCCGCTCTTCTTCGAAATAGGGATCTTTTACGTCCACCTGAGAGAGCAAACGGGGCCTCGGTTTAACATCTCATCCGAAAGACGGATATCATTTAGCCAATAGCAAAGTACTGCGGATGCTGGCAATCTGAAATAACAACAGAAAATCCTGGAAACACTCAGCAGGCCAGGCAGCATCCGTGGAGAGAGAAACAGAGTTAACGTTTCAGGTCTGTGACCCTTCGTCATTTAGCCATGCCAGTCCAAAAAAAAGACAAGTCAACTAAAATATAAAACATTCCCTTGGCACTGTGGTTCTGTAAAATCTCTTATTATTGTGCTCTAGTCTCTGGTTTTAAATTTTCTCAGTGTTTGCACATTAAAATGCTTGCACCCGAGTCATGACATTCTTCCCCACTCGCTCAGGCCGATGCTACTGTGCTGTGCTCACTAGACCGTACTGGTAATTTTTCACACTACTGAACATCAGCAGTAACAAATAGAGACAACAGGACCATTTGTTCAGCTGCAGTATGTAAAGCTCTTGATGGGTTTGTTCGAGTAAAAATTAGATGAATTTTCTTGGGCATTATTCTTCTACCAGTTTTTGTGTTGAGTGGTTAGCTCCCAAGTAAGAAAATTAGGGCTGAAATTCTGCCGTGGATGGTGTGAGGGCATTGTGCCCGCTGTTGCCAGCATAAAGATGATTAACGAGCATTGTTGGAACATGGAATGCCTTACCACAGGATGTATCTGAGGCCATTGCATCTTTAAGGGAAGAGTAGATAAATCTTTGAAGTAGAGGAAGATAGAGGCCTACGAGCGAGAGTAGGGTAATGGGTTTAGTTTTGGATTGGACGCGCAAAGAGCTGGCATAGACGTGATGGGCCAAATGTCCTTCTGTGCTGTAAATGTCTGTGGTAATATTCCCCCTGGTTTTCTGCTCTCCCCTTATTTAAATAGCGCTAATGCGTCCCCCAGCATTATTTGTGTCATGTGCTGAGAGCGCAAAGCCAGGAATTTCCTGGGCACCTGAACTGGCTGTTCGTGGCAAATTTTGAAATTGGGCATTTTCTTCTGTGCTTGTGCTGAGATTAGTCAGGAGACTTTTAGTGTCATGGGGACAGGGAGGATAAACAAAGTGCTTTGAATAGTGCGGTCCACCAATAAAGTTGAAACCAAACAAAAGGGAACAAATGAACATCCAACTGAAAGACACAAACAATGGTGCAATGCCAAGGAACCAAAAATGACAAAAGTCAAGGGCATTGTTTTAACTTTTGGCGATAGTGTAAAGTGGATGATATTGATTTAGATGCATGTTATACATCTCTCCCAATTTTCATTTCTATTGAAGTCAATGGAATTGAACATCCAGAGAGATGTGTAACGTGTGGCTGATCCGATATCGCCCATTTTACACTATTGGCCAAAGTCAAAGATGCCCCCCAGGACTAATCTCACCAAAAGGTCAGTCCAGAGAGTTTTACAACTACTTCCGGTGTCTGTCCAGCCATATGAGTGTGCTTTGCTCCAGCTTTTAAAGGCACAGAGCATGGCCGTGCGTCAAGTCAGAGCTCCCAGCATAACAGGGACACCTGATGCACCCACAAATGAATACTGTAATGAGGCTCATAAGAACATAAGCACATAAGAAATAGGAGCAGGAGTAGGCCATTCAGCCCTTCGAGTCTGCTCCGCCATTCAATGAGATCATGGCTGATCTTCTGCCTCAACTCCATTCGCCGGCCCTATCGCCATATCCCTTGATGTGCTTACTAGTCAGAAATCTATCGACTTCTGTTTTGAATATACCCAATGACTGAGCCTCCACAGCCCTCTGGGGTAGAGAATTCCAAATATTCACCACCCTCTGTGTGAAGAAATTTCTTCTCATCTCAGTCCTGAATGGCCTACCCTTTATCCTGAGGCTGTGGCCCCTGGTTCTAGACTCCCCAGCCAAGGGAAACATTCTCCCAGCATCCACCCTATCAAGCCCTGTAATAATTTTGTATGCTTCAATGAGATCCCCTCTCATTCTTCTGAATTCAAGAGAATACAGGCCTAGTTTACTCAAACTCTTCTCATACGACAGTCCCGCCATCCCAGGAATCAATCTCGTGAACCTTCGTTGCACTCCCTCTATGGCAAGTATATCTTTCCTTAGGTAAACATAGAAACATAGAAACATAGAATCTAGGAGCAGGAGTAGGCCATTCGGCCCGTCGAGCCTGCTCCACCATTCAATACGATCATGGCTGATCATCCAAGTCCAGTACCCTGTCGCTGCTTTAATCCCCACAGTACACATATCCCACCCTACCCCCGTAATCCCACGTATTTAATTCCCCCTAACATATCCTATCCCCACATATTTAACCCCCCCCTAACAATAAGGGTCAATTTATCATAGCCAAATCAACCTAACCCGCACATTTTTGGACTGTGGGAGGAAACCGGAGCACCCGGAGAAAACCCACGCAGACACGGGGAGAATGTGCAAACTCCACACAGACAGTCACCCGAGGTCAGATTCGAACCCGGGGCCCTGGCGCTGTGAGGCACCAGTGCTAACCACTATGCCACCGTGTTGCCCGACCAAAATTGTACACAGTACTCCAGGTGTGGTCTCACCAAGGCCCTATATAATTGGAGTAAGACTTCTTTACTCCTGTACTCAAATCTTTACTCCTGTACTCAAGCTCAACCTCCTGTGTCCCTAGCGCAAGCCCATTGGAAAATCCGGGGCAAGAGTAAATCTGCCGCAGTGACTGCCCGTGGACCGTTGTCTCGCGGGTGTGGAGTCTCCGCCTCAGTGACTCCAGTCTCAAAATGGAAGTGGCCGTGTGAAGGTGGTTTTCAGGAACAGATGAAAAGTCTGAAAGCTACAAGCATTCTGGGGAGGAGTTTGAAAGTTGAACTGAGTGCTACTGAGTTGTATGGGAATGTTTTTGCACGCCACTGCACCCCAGTCCCCACATCGCCTCCCCACCCACCCACCCACCCTCCCACCCTCCCACATACATAAATTGCCCAATAAAGGGAAGAGAAAATAGCTCATAAGAAAAGATGGCTGAAGTGCGGTAGAAAGTTAAAAGTGCTGCCAAATTTTAGTCTCAGGTAAGGCCTGCAGGCAATACCGTGAATTATTAGACCTGAGGTCTGTCGTGACAAAGACAAACAAAAGCAAAGCAAAAAGAAAAAGCACTGGTGAAAAAGTTCAAATCAGTGGGGCTATTACACTGTCTGCCTCAATGTCAACTTCCTTCAGCAGTTAATGTGACAATATTCCAATAGTTTTCAGAGAAAACACTGAATCCTGATCAAAAAAAATCTAAGAAGTGACAATGCCCTGTAGGATGTTGTGCACTTCCGTAATAAATGGTATGAAAAGACTGGCATGACCATTTTCTTGAAGGCACTAATAGATTAAGCTGTATAAAGCCTCTCAGAAAGCATTTCAAAAGATAGCTTAATACCACAGAATTGAAAGCACAGCTTTTATGTCTGCACTCAGTTGTAAAGTACCAGTCAAAATTTTAAAGTGATCTATTCGAGGCATCTTAAACAGATTCCTTGTATTGATTTTCCCCTCCCCGTCCCCATTAATTTGGGACAATTGTAACAATGCTGAATGATTTGGACAAAAATGAGAAGTCGCACAACACCAGGTTATAGTCCAACAGTTTTATTTGAAATCACAAGCTTTCGGAGCTTACATGGCCCCTTCCTCAGGTGAAGTGAAGAAGGGGCCACGTAAGCTCCGAAAGCTTGTGATTTCAAATAAAACTGTTGGACTATAACCTGGTGTTGTGCGACTTCTCATTTTTGTCCACCCCAGTCCAAAACTGGCATCTCCGCATCATGAATGATTTGGAGGCAAGGGTTTTATATCTGACATATGGAATGATCTAATCCCACTCTATTCACACTATAACTATTGGAAGCGCATTCAAATTTTTCCTTGGCTTTTATAGGCATATTCAGTACGTATACTAAATATTTTTGTGATGACATACAGAATTAATTAGAATTACAATAAAACCTTGTACTGTATGTACATTACATCAGTACAACAGTCCTGCCTGTATTTATCAGTCTTTCTAGTGCATTGGTTACACCAGTGTAAACATCACGCTCCAAATTTCATGAGTTTTTTTTATTTGTTTTTAATGGGATCTGGGCATCACTGGCAAGGCCAGCATTTATTGCCCATCCCTAATTGCCCGTGAGAAGGTGGTGGTGAGCTACCTTCTTGAATGGCTGCAGTCCGTGTGGTGATGGTACTCCCACAGTGCTGTTAGGTAGGGAGTTCCAGGATTTTGACCCAGCGACGATGAAGGATCGGCGATATACTTCTAAGTCAGGATGGTGTGTGACTTGGAGGTGGTGGTGTTCCCATGCGCCTGCTGCCCTTGTCCTTCTAGGTGGAAGAGGTCGCGGGTTTGGGAGGTGCTGCCGAAGAAGCCTTGGCGAGTTGCTGCAGTGCATTTTGTAGATGGTACACACTGCAGCCACGGTACGCCGGTGGTGGAGGGAGTGAATGTTTAAGGTGGTGGATGGGGTGCCAATCAAGCGGGCTGCTTTGTCCTGGATGGTGTCGCGCTTCTTGAGTGTTGTTGGAGCTGCACTCATCCAGGCAAGTGGAGCGTATTCTATCACACTCCTTACTTGTGCCTTGTAGATGGTGGAAAGGCTTTGGGGAGTCAGGAGGTGAGACACTCACCGCAGAATACCTAGCCTCTGACCTGCTCTTGTTGCCACAGTATTTATGTGGCTGGTCCAGTTAAGTTTCTAGTTAATGGTGACCCCCCAGGATGTTGATAGTGGGGGATTTGGTGATGGTAATGCCATTGAATGTCAAGGGGAGGTGGTTAGACTCTTGCTTGTTGGAGATAGTCATTACCTGGCACTTCTGTGGCGCGAATGTTACCTGCCACTTATCAGCCCAAGCCTGAACGTCGTCCAGGTCTTGTTGCATGCGGACATGGACTGCTTCATTATCTGAGGAGTTGTGAATGGCGCTGAACGCTGTGCAGTCATCAGCGAACATCCCCATTTCTGACCTTATGTTGGAGGGAAGGTCATTGATGAAGCAGCTGAAGATGGTTGGGCCTAGGACACTGCCCTGAGGAACTCCTGCAGCGATGTCCTGGGGCTGTGATGATTGACCTTCAACCACCACAACCATCTTCCTTTGTGCTAGGTATGACTTCAGCCAGTGGAGCGTTTGCCCCCTGATCCCCATTGACTTCAGTTTTACTAGGGCTCCTTGATGCCAGACTCGGTCAAATGCTGCCTTGTTATAAGAATCTTGCTTGAAGATGTGTTTTATGCTTTGGAAATTTAGGTATATTAATCTCCATTTAAAAGCCCTGACATTATATTCACTGTTTAGTTTCAGTGCTACTATCACCTTAACTGTGAATGGGTGACCTCATGCACAATGTTTCTCCTTTATAGGAAACAGCAGAAAGAAAGAAAGAACTTGCATTTTATATAGCACCTTACGCATTCTCTGGATGTTTCAACAGCTTTACCGCTGTTGAATGAATGTTCGAAGTATAGTTACTCTTGTTTGGTAGGCAAGTGTGGCAGCCAATCTATGCACAGCAAGGTCCCACAAAGAAGCAATGAGATGAATGACCATTTAATCTATTTTTTTGGTGGTGTTAGTTGAGGGATAAATGTTGGCTCGGCCACTGGGAGATCTAGCCCTGCTCTTCGAATAGTGCTGTGCAAACTTTTTTTTTATGTCCGTCTAAAAGGGAACATCAAAAAATGGAATGTCTCATAGAATTACATGGAAATTGCAACACGGACACTGGCCGTTTGGCCCAACCAGTCTAAGCTGGTGCTTATCCTCCATGTGAGCAGTAGTCCCAATCCCATGTGCCCACTCTGTTCCCATATTCCTTTATTGCCTTTCCTTCAACCAGTTGTCTAACCTGTTCTTGAATGTTGACGTGGTCTCTGCTTTAATCACTGGCATAGACATTTGTCTAGGGCAGTAGCACAAAATGGGCAATAGCGAATCGTCAGCCCGTTTTACACTCCGCCCGATTGTCTTTTCCATTGACTTCAATGCAAATGAAAGTTGGGCAGAGTGTAAAACAGGCCACCGATTCACTATGGACCATTTTGTGCTACCGCCCAATAGAAAGTTCTATCCCACTATCTATGGGGGTGAATTCCACAACCTCACAACACTGTGTGAAAAAGTTTCTCCTGCTCTCTGTCCTAAATTTATTACATTTAATCTTATATCTCTGTCCCCATTGTTCTAGACTGCTTCTTCCATGTGCCTTTGCCAATACTTGTGCTCCTACTAGGTGCTACCCCAGTAGCTGCAGCACGGGTGGAGGAAGGCTGCTGACCTTCAACTGAGGAGTCTGCAGATGGCCTTGGAGGACAACCTTGAGTAGCTCTGGGCCTAGAAGGCCTGGCTGTAGACTGCACCACCTCAACATAGGCTGCAGCAGTCCAGGCTAGCTGGCTGACAAACAACAGCAAGGGCACTGGCGGAGTGGGAGGGGTGGGAGCAGGAATGCTGTCATCCTGAGAGAGGACAACAGGTTCGTGCTCCATGGAGCCACTGCCACTCTCCCAGGGCGGCGCCTCAGCAATCCTAGTAATCTGTTGGAGAACAGATTGATGGAGTTCTGTGATGCCCGGGAAGCCCCTTTGAACACTGGTACCCCTCCACTTCTACGCTTGATCATCCTGGGCAGTTTTACTGTCGTCAGATGGGAAGGGTTTTCATCTCACCTGTACAGCACATTGGCGCACACCTCACATTAGTCTAACTGGGACTGTACACAAGAGAATGAAGAAGCCAGTCTCCAGCCAAGGAATTTATTCATCTGATGCATGTTTTTTGATCACATTGTACTAATTGCTTGTTATTGGAGGGGGAGAAAATGGTCCTGCAAGTAAGGGTCATGGGTAATTCTGAAGTGTCTGCCTGAGCCTGTACCATTGGTGACCCAACTGTAGTCATTTGAATGGGGTGTCAAGGAGGTTATGGCTTGGAATAAAACAGAAACTGCTGGAAACACTGATCAGGTCAGGCAGCATTTGTGACAAAAGAAAAAGGTTGTATTAACATTTCAGGTCTATGACTCTTCCAAAGTTAGAGTCTGGCATTCCCCTGAGAACTATCTTCATCATTCATACCAACTCCTGTCACTCCCCTGCTGCTGGACACATGCGTAGCCAAACATCTGTGCGGCATGCTGATCTACAAGCCGCAATGAGGTAGTTAAAGCTCTGCATCAGGGCTGCCATAATCTGATTCTTCAAATTCTCCTTCAATCGGAAGTGCAGCTTTACGGTCGAAACCTCCTTGCCCGTGTGACCTTGGCACACTCCCAGCTCAGGGAGTGCTGTCACCAGATGGTGATGAGCTGACCGTCAGTTATCAGCCGAGGACAGTTCAGTGGGACACAGGTGCATTGAACGCCTGAGGAATGACGGCCCCTGCGACACTGCGCAGGGATCACATTGTCGGCCTTGTCATGTATCATGTTACAATTAACTCTGGATGACAGTCATACTGCAGCCAAATCTCTGACTGGTATGGACAGAGTGCAATGTAACCTGGCAGACCTGAGTCACACTGCCAACTACATCCTGCACTAAACTTGACAAAAGACATGTGCTTGTACACAGCTGCCGAGTTCCATTCCAGGGATGACTGATTTTAGCCATCGCAGGAAAGGAGGCAGCAGCATCCATTAGCCTGTCTGGGTAGTTTAAAAATATTTCTTCTCACTGGCTGTAGATATCCTGCATATAGTGTGAACTCTAAATGGTGATAGACTACCTGCTCAAGAGGGTCTCATTTTTCACGCTTTAATGTGCTCAGGACTTGATTACTGACCTGACCCCCCCAATTTTAACCCTACTCGCTCAGCAGAAACCTGGCGGGCGGGCAGTTAAAATCGCCCTGGCTCTTACCTGTCCGAAATCTGCCATGATCGCAACATCTGCAATTTTAACCTGCTCTCCTGAGCAGGCAGCAAGGACACCCGCCCGGAGCCAACAGGGTCCTTCTTTACATAGGCATGTTGTGGCCCGATGACATCATTGAGACCCGACTGTAATTTTAACTCAGGCCTGAGCGGGGAATCCACCTGGAGTTAAAATCGGGGTTGTCATGTATGTGTGTAACACCTCATCCTGATGTGAAAGGGGCAGTATAACTGCAGCTTTAGACTGTCAACAGATTCAGAAAAACTCCTGATTCCTGAGGAATATCCAAAGCACTTTGCAGCCAATTCATTACTTTTGAAATGTAGGGGGTATTTTTAACCCACAGAAATGGGTGGGTTTGGTTTCAAAGGTTAAAAAGTTAAAAAATCTGAAACAGGAACCCAACCTGCATCGAACCCGCCCACTTCTGGTTTTAACGGTGGCGGGATGAGGGGTGGGTGACCAATCCGCTCTCAGGAGGGGTGGGGGGAGGTTGGTCATTTAAATATTTTAGTGAGGCTGCGTGCCTTCATTTTAACAGTGATTTTATTTTTAACCACAGTCGGCCAGGTTTCCCTGGCCTTGGGAAACCCGGCAGGTGAAAAGAGGCAGGAAGGGCTGAATGCATGAGGTAAATGCCTTTACAGCACTGCTCGTGGGCCAGGAGGAGCAGGAGTGCCCAACAACCTTACCAGTAAACCACCCCCACCATGATCTGTCTGCTCCCCCCACCGCAATCGGACCCCCCGACCACCAGGGAAAAAAAGAAAAAGACTTGCATTTATATAGCGCCTTTTACGACCACCGGATGTCTCAAAGCGATTTACAGTCAATGAAGTACTTTTGAAGTGGAGTGCGCTGTTGTAATGTGGGAAACGCGGCAGCCAATTTGCACACAGCAAGGTCCCACAAACAGCAATGTGATGAATGACCAGATAATCTGTTTTTGTTATGTTGATTGCGGATAAATATTGGCCAGGACACCGGGGATAACTCCCCTGCTCGTCTTCGAAATAGTGTCGTAAACTCATCCTCGCATAATGAAATGGATCTTTTAGGTCCGCTTGAACAGGCAGAGCATCGGTTTAACATCTCATCCAAAATCTTCAAAATACAGCACACCCTCGATACCCCACTGAAATGTCAGCCCAGGTTGTCTTCGAGTCTCTCGTGCGGCTTTAACCCAAAATCTTTTGACTCAGGGCCAAGAGTGCTACTACTTAGCAAAGCTAACACAAGTTGTACTGGTGTGCAAGTCATAATTTTTTTTTTAACTTAGAAGACACAAACACATGCACATTAGATTTTACAGTCCAGTATTAAATTTTCCCTCCGCATTAAGAGAAATACCTGTTTAACAGTGATTTTATTTTTAATCACAGTCAGGCCGGGTTTCCCTGGCCTTGGGAAACCTGGCAGGGGAAAGGAGGCAGGAAGGGCTGAATCCATGAGGTAAATGCCTTTACAGCACCCCGGGACAATTTCAGCAAATTAAACCTACTTTAGCTGGAGTTCAGTCAAATTGATTGTGTAAATCCATTGGAGTCCAATTATGTGTTAATGTATATCTAATAGAAATCAGAGAGTCGTGTTGGCTGTTTGAAAATCAGACAGCGTTAGCTATTGAGAGAAACGCTGGCCTAGAAATTATGAAGCTCGCATTCAGTACGATTTTTCTTCGCTCCACTCCTCTCCTCTCTTCACCAGCGGGCTGCAGTGCCACGCTCGCGCTATGACGAGTCCCGAGGCCCAATATCGGAGCACCTTGGATGTTGCTGATAGGGTAACCTGTAGGCTTGGATAACCTTTAAATGTATATTATAGTTGCGTTAGAAGCCATGCTATTAAAATGTTACTGTAACTGCAAGGCATGATGGGAAGATTGACCAAAATCAGACCAAAGTGTAGTGTCAGCATTTAACAGTAGCAGTAGTTGTTAAAAAGTTTCTCCATGAAACCTTGAATCAGGAACAATGAACAAAGATAATGGTAGCTGGAGGCCAGATAAGATAAACAAAACTGCAGAAAGGCAGAAGTAAGGACCTTGGGTCCAGGACAGTTGAGATAGCGGGAAGCATCTGCCAAAGCCTACACAACCGGTAATTAACAGTTGAGCAATTATTGGTAGTAGCTTGATTATGTATATAGAAACATAGAAACATAGAAGATAGGAGCAGGAGGAGGCCATTCGGCCCCTCGAGCCTGTTCCGCCATTCAACGCGATCATGGCTGATCATCCAAATTCAGTACCCTGTCCCTGCTTTCTCCCTATATCCCTTGATCCCTTTAGCCTTAAGAAATATATCTAACTCCTTCTTGAATATATTTAATGAATTGGCCTCAACTGCCTTCTGTGGTAGAGAATTCCACAGGTTCACCACTCTCTGGGTGAAGAAATTCCTCCTCATCGCAGTCCTAAATGGCTTACCCCTTATCCTTAGACTGTGACCCCTGGTTCTGGACTCCCTCTCCATTGAGAACATTCATCCTGCATCTAGTCTGTCTAGTCCTGTTAGAATTTTATAAGTTTCAATGAGATCCCCTCTCATTCTTCTAAACTCTAGCGAATATAAGCCTAATCGACCCACTCTCTCCTCATATGTCATTCCTGCCATCCCAGGTATCAGTCTGGTGAATCTTCGCTGCACTCCCTCCATGGCAAGAACATCCTTCCTCAGATAAGGCGACCAAAACTGCACACAATACTCAAGGTGTGGTCTCACCAAGGCCCTGTACAACTGCAGCAAGACATGCTTGCTCCTGTACTCGAATCCTCTCGCTATGAAGGCCAACATACCATTTGCCTTCTTAACCACCTGCTGCACCTGCATGCTTACCTTCAGCGAGTGGTGCACAAGGACACCCAGGTCTCGTTGCACTTCCCCTTTTCCCAATCTATTGCTGTTCAGATAATAATCTGTCTTCCTGTTTTTGCCACCAAAGTGGATAACCTCGCATTTATCCACATTATACTGCATCTGCCATGCATCTGCCCAATCACCCAACCTGTCCAAATCAATAAATAAACTGCCACAACCATTGTAAATTTGAGAGACTTCGGTACATTGAAGGCTCTCCCCTGCATGCTTGTAATAAAGTTTCTCTCATATCGCAGCCTACCCGTGACTCCAAGTGGTTTCTTTCCACAACATCACCATTCTGGTGAAGGATATTTACCTTGCACCCCTCCCCACCAAACGCCCCAAAATGGGCGCTCCCGAATTTCTGGGCCACTGAGTTACAAAGAGGACTTATGAATTGAGGAGAACAAGCAGTACAAGTATCTACTGAAAATTCTGTGCTGCATGAGGAGCTCTTTATTCATACACATATTTATTAAACACACACATGCAAACAAACATAAGGGCCCAGAAATTGATCTCGCTCTGTTCCCGCGGGGGTAAGCCTTTCCCGCGATGTCTCACCTCGCTTATGCTTTTTCTGATCCAGCTCGCACGAAATTGATGTTCCAGACATCAGCTGTGCTGGGCTTGCGTATCCCAGCGGCGTAGTTAATTCGTGCGAGCTGTGGGATCACGTGACTCAGTTAGAGCCAATGGCAGCACACCATCTTCCATTCATAAGTCTCACAGCATGGCTGAGAGACTTATGAATCTTACACCCCCCCAAAATAACAGCTAAACCTCAATTAAATTTAAAAAAAAACCCATCACATTAATAAAATAAGTATAGTTAATTAAATTAACCATTTTAAATAAAAAATTAAATTTTGAAAAAATTTAAAATCTTTTAAAAAGTTATAAAAATAAACTTACCTGTCTTTAAAGTCTATAAAAAAGATATACCTGTAAAAAAAAATTCAAAAAAATACTTAATTCACTACTTACCTTCTTAAAAGCGGGTCTTACTCCTCCTTTTTACATTTCCAAAATCTTCCCTACTTACCTGCGCGTCCAAAGCATGAAGTGCACAGCGTGCGCGCAGCCTGTAGCGCGCACGCGATGCACTCCGGCCCCGCCCCCTTTTCGGAAGAGCAATTGCCGGTTTTCAGCGCATGCGCAGGGCATGCAGAAAACCGGCAATTGGAGTGGGAATACGCGAGAGTATGCAGTGCGTACTCTCGCGTCCCGGGATCAATTTTCGGCCCAAGATATAAACACATAGAGGATTGAATGATAAAACTTAATTTTGAATTCCTTTGGAATTTTTTAATTTACTTAGTTATCTCAGTTTTCAATAGAATTTAATCAAAAGGCCATTCCCATCTCTTTTAAGGGATATTGGGACGGGTTTTGCTGTAAAAAATAATGGTGAGGTTAATAGCACTCAGCGTTATTTGTGCGCAAATTGGACAGCAACTTCCGGCAGGTGTACATGCGCAGTTAAACGTGAAAATCCGGAAGTTGCTGTCCGAAATGCGCTGCTCCTCCGTAAGTTGCGCAAAAAATGCATCTTGCCGTCTGACTCACCATTCAAATGTATTGAACAGCGTGAACTACCTGTATTGATGTTGTAGATACAAACTAAACTCACCACAAAAAGTTAAATCAAGTAATTCCGTGTAAGTACCATATTTATGGTGTGATAAGTCTTAATTACTGCCAAACAACCTCTCTGGCACTGAAAATTAACTTTAACAAGTGTGGAGTCTCATTCTTTCAGATTTTAATTATTGTTGGAGATTTTTTTTAATTAAATAATTTTTTTACTTTTTCTTTCTGTCTCTTTTATCTCTCTCTCGTGATCCAATCTTCTCTTTCCCCCTCTCTATTTCTCTTTCTGTACCTGATTTGACATTGAATTCACTATTCCAACTGACACTTCCTGGTTCAGACTCTGCACAGCTCATTAACCATTCTTCAGTGTGATTGGTTAAGGGGATACACAGTTGCTTGCCCTGTTCACACAGGTCTCAGATGACCAGTAGAGGGCGCCGCTCTACTTGGATGTCCCGCTGATGGGAACTTGCCATGTAAAAACCCCACAGGAAGTCTGTGGGCAAGTGCAAGTCTAACAAACAGCTTCGCCCTTCACAGCAAAATCTGGCCCATTATTACCACAGAATAGTGTTGAGGCCTGAAAATCCATGGCTCTTCACGTTCACTTCCACTGTAACTCCGACAGGAGCGTGGTGGAAGGGCCACAAATTAAGCGGGGACCCTGCCCTGCACTAGAATTTCCTGACGGCTTTATAATGGGGCAGAGCAAAGACCATCGGTGTAAGATGGGCTAGGAGTTACCACACCCTCATCATGGAGGGAATTGGTAGGGCCAGTATGTCGAATGAGGTGAGGCGTACCAACCCAACAGATGGCATAAGAACATAAGAAATAGGAGCAGGAGTAGGCCATTCGGCCCCTCGAGCCTGCTCCGCCATTCAATAAGATCATGGCTGATCTGATCTTGGCCTCAACTCCACTTCCCTGCCTGCTCCCCATAACCCTTCACTCCCTTATCATTCAAAAATCTGCCTATCTCCACCTTAAATATATTCAATGACCCAGCCTCCACAGCTCTCTGGGGAAGAGAATTCCAAAGATTCACGACCCTCTGAGAGAAGAAATTCCTCCTCATTTCCGATTTAAATGGGCGACCCCTTATTCTGAAATAATGCCCCCTAGTTCTAGATTCCCCCACGAGGGGAAACATCCTCTCTGCATCTACCCTGTCAAGCCCCCTCAGAATCTTATATTGGGTTCACAAGTGGGTGGGGGTGGGGGGAGGGGAAGCGGGGTTGCAGAGGGTCAAGGCTTAGGTCACGGTCTGATTCCACAAAGAGGCTAAGGGGCAGTTGTATTATCTTTCTGGGGAATGGGGCAGAACTGTACCTCCTTTGGCAGCAGATGTCTGATTTGCACCCCTAGTGCCGCAATTGCCCGCCTGTCATCTCTAAAACAACGGACCATGAAAAGAGTCAGTGCTTGAGGTCATAGATGGACACCTCCCACCAGGATGTCGGGTCCACAGATTTTTGCCCAGTGGTTTCTTGAAATACACCAAGATAGTCTGCTAATTGCTTTATTGATTTTTCTCAAACCTAATCGCTGCTACATGACTGAATCTGGACAGTCTCCTGGCAATGTCCATATTTACTCAACACAGTTTCAATATATTCCATTGTGTTTGTTGTGTACAATGTACTGTGTATATTACGCACATCAGCTAGTTTCATATCTAATAATTTATCATTAATGGGTTTTATGCAAAAAAATAAAACCCCTGGTCAGCATTTCATAAACTTGGGGTTGAAGCAAGAAAGTTTGATGGGTAGTATTTGAAACAAAAAGCAGAGCACTGCTGGAAATACACAGCAAGTCCATCAGAATCTCTTAAGAGGAAAAAGGACAAGTTGCACTTTACGGTGCAGTTCCTTCATCGGATTTTGAAAATAAAAAAAAAAAATTTTTATTATTCGTTTATGGGATCCGGGCATCGCTGGCAATGCCAGCATTTATTTCCCATCCCTAGTTGCCCTTGAGAAGGTGGGGGTGAGCCACCTTCTTGAACCGCTGCAGTCCGTGTGGTGAAGGTATTCCCACAGTGCTGTTCGGGAGGGAGTTCCAGGATTTTGACCCAGCGACGATGAAGGATCGGTGATATACTTCTAAGTCAGGATGGTGTGTGACTTGGAGGGGAACTTGGGAGGTGGTGGTGTTCCCATGTACCTGCTGCCCTTGTCCTTCTAGGTGGAAGAGGTCGCAGGTTTGGGAGGTGCTGCCGAAGAAGCCTTGGCGAGTTGCTGCAGTGCATCTTGTAGATGGTACACACTGCAGCCACGGTACGCCGGTGGTGGAGGGAGTGAATGTTTAAGGTGGTGGATGGGGTGCCAATCAAGCGGGCTGCTTTGTCCTGGATGGTGTCGAGCTTCTTGAGCATTGTTGGAGCTGCACTCATCCAGGCAAGTGGAGAGTATTCCATCACACTCCTTATTTGTGCCTTGTAGATGGTGGAAAGGCTTTGGGGAGTCAGGAGGTGAGACACTCGCCACAGATACCTAGCCTCTGACCTGCTCTTGTTGCCACAGTATTTATGTGGCTGGTCCAGTTAAGTTTCTTGTTAATGGTGACCCTCAGGATGTTGATAGTGGGGGATTTAGCAATGGTAATGCCATTGAATGTCAAGGGGCGGTGGTTAGACTCTCACTTGTTGGAGATAGTCATTGCCTGGCACTTCTGTGGCGCGAATGTTACCTGCCACTTATCAGCCCAAGCCTGAACGTCATCCAGGTCTTGTTGCATGTGGGCATGGACTGCTTCATTATCTGTGGAGTTGTGAATGGCGCTGAACACTGTGCAGTCATCAGCGAATATCCCCATTTCTGACCTTATGTTGGAGGGAAGGTCATTGATGAAGCAGCTGAAGATGGTTGGGCCTAGGATACTGCCCTGAGGAACTCCTGCAGCGATGTCCTGGGGCTGTGATGATTGACCTTCAACCACCACAACCATCTTCCTTTGTGCTAGGTATGACTCCAGCGAATAATTGTGCTAATGAAGGGTCTTCTTCCAAATTAGTAACCTATCTTTTCTCCTCTCAGGTGCTGCCTGAGCTCCTGTGCATTTCTGATATTCCTGTTTATTACTTTGAATCCCTGTATTTGCAGTTTTCTGTTTATCTCTTTGCAAGCCTCTTTTTTAAACAAAACTCTAACTCTGACTACTGTGCATTATAAATTTGCTTTACTGTGAATCAATCCCTTCAAAAGCAACTTTATTGTTCAAATAATAGTCACTTGGGGTTACTGAATTTAAATAACGACAAGAGAATTAAGAAAAGGACTTTTTTTGTTCGAGGAAGATAAAGGCAAGACACAATTGAACTGATGACCAAAGGGGTTTCTACATTTTTGGATATATTGTAAAATTAATCCCTCTGCATTCACTTTCTATCGTAGTCTAGTGTCACAAATCAAAACTGAACTGATAAGAAATCTATGCCTGAAAAATAAGGGAACAGCTAAAAAAAAACTATCAGTAAGAAAATAATAAGGAGTTATGAACAAAACTTGAATGATCAATCAGGAGAAGCTAGCAATAAAAAAGTAGAGGTGAACTAATCAAATTGTTTAAAAAAATACTGTAAAAAAATTTCATTACCATTTTCCGTCCCCTTCAGCCTGTCAACTAATGGCTTAAAATAAGACTTCTACCACAATGAAATATTTTAAAATATGTATTTCTTAAGATAATCAAACTCGACTGTAAAGTTACCTTTTACATCCGAGTACCTTAATTAATAGTTTTACTCGAAGGCCTCAGCTTCTCTCAAAAGCCTGGACTTGACTTTATTTTCTTGCCCAGAGCTATCACTTCATCAACTGTCGGGAAATGACTGCAGCTTGAGCATTTGCGGTTGCACGATTTCTCAGCACGCAGTTGCATGCTGTATTATCTAATATATGTTATATGTCAACTCCTTTTTGGTCAGTAAAGGAGAAGAAATCCTTCACAAACCTGCTCTGGTGGGCATGTATCTACAAATGCCTGACCAAAAATTAATTTTAGAGGTGCGTGACCCACTGATGGAACATCTGGCTCTGAGTGTGACTTCATGTGGCCAAAGTCTGCGAGTGTGGTTATGAATGACATGGTCTTGATTTGGGAACATGGATTAAGATTAGCTGTTGTCCTTTCCTTTAATTTTTTGTTATTAATTTATTAAAAACTACAAAGAATATACATTGTACAGAGCAATCAAATGCAATCATAAAAATTTCAACACAGATTGAAGTGATACGGTCTACCATGCCTGCACTCACTTTATGTTGCAGCTATCTACTCTAATCCCATTTCCCTACTCTTTAATATAAACCAATTTTCCTACTTTTTTCCTTCATACTCTGTAATATTTTTCTTCCAAGTGATTTCTAATTCCTTCTTCAGTGCCATTCATGTTTTAGAAATGCTGGGATAAAACAGTAGCATTGGTTCAGAATAAAAGATTCCACAAAAACCTTATCAAGGCTATTTTGAGCTGGCTGTGGGATCAAGGTATGAGTGGAAGGGACGAAGCCATGTAGGCCAGGGAGATCCCCGTCTCAAACCCCAATGTGTGCGCTAGTTTATCTCGACCAGGAAAGCAGCAGGGAATGACAAATGGCCTCAGGTCGCCAACCCAGCAGGGATAAATGATCATGATTTCTCCTCCTGGTTTATTTAAACATTAGTTTATAACACTACCGAATTATTCCACAATAAATTCAATAATTCACACTGGAAAAGTGATTTAGTTTCAGCCTATTTATCTTGATGTATTTATTAGACAGGCAATTGCATCACCATGCTAGTTGGAAGAAATATAATGACAATTTGACACAACAGAGGCGAGGATTTGAGAAACAAATTCCATCTCTCCAGGATGTGTGCAGAAAATCTCAGTCAAGCCCATTTGTATTCTAATCCTTCAAGCCAGTTTAAAAGATTGAGAATTTCCACCTCAGTCAGTTTCCACTCCAGGTTGAGGAGAAAAGTATCAAAGAAGCTTAGGCTCATCACTCTTTTGAGCATAAACATGTTGCAGAAGCTAACTGAAATGTTGTATAACTTCTTAGGCCTCAGAGCTGCGTCTCGAGAATTAAGAGTGACCTCTTTAAGACAAAAATTACACTTTATAATGAAGCAAATCAAGAAAGGCAAGTCTGATGAATCCAGTTTATTAAAAAAAGAATCCTTTTTTTATTAAAAAGATGATTGTTCCCTTCAGCATTCCAAGAAACTAGTTCAGTATTTAAAACTGTGTCTAGCTTGAGTAAATTCTAAAGCAACAATTTGTAGTTGCACAAGGAACACAATCATGATTTCTCCTCCTGGTTGCTATTCAAGAACCTTGTTGGACATGTGGGAAGAATGGTTAAGGGCAGGATTGGATTCAACTGCGATTTATTTTTTTATGTATTTTTTCTGGATAGTGTATTGCTGTTTGATCTTTCATTCCTCTTAACAAGAATGTAATTGATGTGGTGATGATGTTGCCCACAAGATAAGAAGCATGTCAATGCATTCCAGTGGCTTGGACATGTACGACCATTCCTTCATCGTCACTTGGTCAAAATCTGGAGTTCTCTAACTAGCACCATTGTGACAGTACCACCGCTACAAGGACAGCAGCGGTTCAAGTAGAAGGCCCACCACCACCTTCAAGGCAATCAGGGATGAGCAATAAATGCCGGCCTTGTCGGCATCACCCACTTCCCATGAACAAATCAAGAAAAAAACTGAAACAGGGAATTTTCTATCAGGAATTTATTTCCACAGGAGAAATCAGCCATCTTCTCACTGCACTCATTTCTGATGCTGTGCCTTCCAATAATACAATCAGCTAACACTGGTATTAAAACCTCCTGAGATATAAACATTTCTCTTTTCCAAACTGTCAAGTGTATCTTTTAAATAATCAAACTCTTCATCAGATGATACTGTGGGACCTAATCTTGAACCAAATAATGACTGCGATTTTGTCAAGTTCCCAAACTCTCAGAGAGTGCACTGTAACCTATCAAAATCGTAGCACTTTTCCGTTGCAGTATAAAGCCACACCAACCATAATTATTTTTGTGACCAGAATGTATTGAGTAGTTTCTTTTCTGTGTGCCAACATTCCTATTGTGGTCCATCTAGTTTCATACATTCCTAACAAATTGATAATCTGATGCTCCATGTTATATTGCAAGATTTCAAAGTTTTCCTAAACATTTCCTGCTCCCCATGTTTCAAATACTGTACGAAACATGTTTTTGATTGAGATCCATGTGGTTCCTTTTTGGATTTCAAAAGATACAGTACAGGAAACTTTTGTTTATCCGGCACCCAAATATCCGGAATTCTCACTTAACCGGCAAAAATCATCCTCCGAAAACTCCTCTCAAATAACCGGCAATGTTGCCGAGTCGCAGTCGAGTCTCCGCAAACGGCGAGTACTCCGAAAACTCCTCTCAAATAACCGGCAATGTTGCCGATCCCGAGTCCGAGTCCGCGAACGCCGATTTAGTCAGTAGGGGTAGTTTTCAAAAGTGCCACTACTCGGCCTCCTGGCGCTGTCGGAAGTATACTGCACATTTCTTGATTTATTTATTTTTCTTTCTTAAAAATAGCCTCGGTAGATATAACTCTCCGTTATCCGGTACTTTCGATAAACCGGCACCACGCCGGTCCCGTCGGTGCCGGTTAATAAAGAGTTTCCTGTACTAAGATTGCTAACCAATTTCGAAGGGACTTGAACTATAGACCCCAATTTTAATTCCTGCTGGATTCCCCACTCAGACGTGAGTTAAAATTACAGTCGAGACTCAATGATGTCATTGGGCCGCAACATGCCTATGTAAAGAAGGACCCTGTTGGCTCTGGGCGGGTGTCCTTGCTGCCTGCTCAGGAGAGCAGGTTAAAATTGCAGATGTTGTAATTATGGCAGCTTTTGGACAGGTAAGAGCCAGGGTGATTTTTAACTGCCCACCCGCCAGGTATCTGCTGAGCGAGTAGGGTTAAAACCGCCACCGTGTCATTAACCACTAGGCCACCAGGCGAATGAGATGGAATACTGAATATATAGAACAGTTTGAGATTGGAAAAGGTGTACTTCAAAGATATGTTTTGTCACCACATCAACAATGTAATTATCCAGTGAGAGGCTACTAGGAGTGAAGACATGGGGCAAAATCAGGAGTTAGCACAGGAAGAATAAGGGCTGGATTTTCTCAGCCCCGAGGAGGCGGGCATGGAGGCAGGACTACCGGTAAAGTGGGGGCGGATGGCAAACCCGCCCCCATCCCGCTTCCGTGCCCTTTTGCCAGGAGGCGGGAAGCTATGCTGCTTCGGGTCCCGTCTCCTCGAGGCGGGAAAGGGATTAAATTATTTTAACTGCCTGTAGTTAACAGGCAGAAAAAAGGATTAGTCCCATTTTACCTTTTAGGTGATGGCTTCCCGACTTCGGAGAATCCTGCCGGGGTGGAGGAGTCGAGTAGGAGGTCTGCGGGGGTCAGAGGGACCTGAAAGTGAGATGTAGAGGTGAGTGATGGGTGCAAGTGTGGAGTGGTAAGTATGTAAGGTGAGTGATAAGTGTTAAAAAATGTTCACTTACCTTGGTTTCTGCCTACAGCCTTCATCCGCTCTGGATCGGGAGTCCAGACATCTTCCTTGTCGATTTCACAGACTGGCTGTTTTAACCTTCGAACCAACAGTCATCTGAAGAAATCTACAAAGTTGAAAGGTCTGATGAGTCCTGAACACAAAGACTCATCAAACTACAGAGAATGTCACTGTTTGACAGCTTCACAGAGCTGTCAAACACTGACATTTCTTCTTTCAAGAAGTCTTGACAGATGGCATGTCGGACGTTGATGTGCTCGGTCAGTGACTTCCCCCTAATTGGCCTGCTGAGCCTGCAGGGTGGGCTTAACAAGGTCAATCAGGGGAAAATCCCTCTGGTTGGCCAGAAGATGATGGAGGCAGGACATAGACCCGACAAGCAGCAGTCCCGCCTCCAACTCGTCTCCATTGAGAAAATCCAACCCAAAAAGTCCACAATTGCCAATTTATTCATAATATATTTGATTGATAGTCCTGTTGTATAAGCTCAGCATGTAGTGGTAGGAGAGTGAGGAGAAGCTCTTTAAGCTGTTATGGCAGCAAGAATCGTTTGCTGGACAATGGTAGCAAAGCATGCATTTTGGCAAATGTGGAAAAGTTCCATTATGTCAAGGCCTTTAAATATCTTGGATTGCTGATTGCTGGTAATTGAGCAAAGGGAATTAGGGGATTGTGTAGAAAGTTTTCACAGATTTAAGGACACATACATAGAAATGGAAACAGAGCTAAAAAGTCATTAATAAGGATCTTTCTCCTAGATAGTGTGGAGAGCTGGGCACTGAAGGTTAGTGATGGGAAAAGGGGTAGTGATGAGTGAAGGTTGGCAGCAGAGAGCTTATGTATTATTGGGATGACAACTCAATGGAAAGAAAAGAGGATGTTGTTTAATGACATTCCGTTCCAGTTAACATGATGCATTCAAACTAGCAACATATTTTCCCGAGCTTGTGTAGATGCCAACCAGAAACCAGAGTAGAAACATAGGAACAATAGTAGGCCATTCAGCCCCTCGAGTTTGTTTTGCCATTCTATTGGATCATGGCTGATCTGTACCTGAAATCCATGGACCCACCTTTGCTCCAGATCCCTTGATACTCTTTACCTAACAAAAATTAATCTATCTCAGTTGTGAAAGTTGCAATTGACCCTGCATCCACAGTGCTTTGGGGGAAGAGAGTTCCAGATTTCTACTACCCTTTGCGTGAAAAAGTGCTTCCTGAGGCCTAGCACCAATTGTAAGATTATGCCCCCTTGTTCTGGATTCTCTCCAGAGGAAATTGTTTCCCGGTATCTACCCTAGAGAATCCCTTTATTATTTTAAAAACCTCGATTAGATCGCCCTTCAACCTTCTAAACTCAAAGAATGCAAACCATATGTAAACTATCCTCATAATTGAACCTCTGAAGCTGGTGAATCTGCATTGTAACCCCCTCCAAGGTCAATTTCACTTTCCTGAGGAGCCGTTCCCAAAACCAAATGCAATTCTTCAGACAACTGAATTCATTCAAAAAACAGTTTGATATCCAATAGATATGGAGAGGAAACCGATACAACCTCTAGGGTGCAGGAGTACAAAGTATTCAGCCTTATGGCTTGAATATATACTCAGTACACTGAGGGATGAACATAGGCTATTTAGACCGATGCTAGAAGGTTAGGAGAGCAGCATGCATGGGTTTGGCCTTTAGTTTCCTCTCCGCCCAAAAGAAAAAGCAAATTCTACTTATTATCCTTCCTCACCATTAGTGCCATCATAAAAGATTAACCAGTCATTCATCTCGTTTCTGTTTACGGGATATTATTGGTACAGAATGGTTGCTGCGTTTGTTTGCATAAAAAGTCACTGCAATCAAAAAAATCTCTGCGTACAGTTTTTGGAGATGCAATATACACACAATATTATGCCAAGTAAAAATGCAAGTATTTCTTTACGGTCAGGGTTGCAAACTATGGCCACGATTTTACCAATGGAGGCGGGTTGAGTGCGGATCCGCTGCTCAGAGGCTTTCTGACCCGCTCCCAGCTCTTACTATTTTCACTTGATTGGCTTCGTTGCGCCGACGTGCGGGTTCCCTCCAGGCAATTGCTTGGAGGCTGTCAGTTTCTCGCGTCTGATGACACGTTGTTTGGATGAAAATTTAAAGGGGCCACGTCCCCTTTGGGAAAAATGTCAATGGGATGGATCGGTGCTTTATTATCTAGAGAGGGGAGTTGACAGCATCTGTTCTGAACAAAATTTAATGAATGATATTGCTGGTCATATTATTCCAGAAAGATATGTATGATTTTTTTATACATCAATTTATTATCTGACTATGAAATGAAAAAGATGCCAGATTTGTTCCAATCCTTGGCTTAGTAATATTAATGCTTTTTTCTCTTAAAGGTGCTGGCTGCTGCAGGAACGGCAGCCCCAATAACTAAGGCTGCACCCAGGTTCAATGAGGGCTCTCTCCATGCTCTTGTTGAGGGAGTTCGAGGACGTCAGGAGCTCCTCTTCCCTGGAAATGGAAGGAGGAGGCCTCCTCAGCAAACCAAGGCAGCTTGGCTGCAAATTGCTGAGGAGGTGAGCTTGAGGTCTGTGTGCAGACGCACATGGGTTCCGTGTGGAAAAAGGTTTAATGATCTGCTGAGATCACCTAAAGTGTGGCCCCTGTGTTCTGGGAAATGGCAGTTCAAGAATGAGGGCTCAGGGTGATTTCCATGTAGAATGTTGGTGGTGACACTGAGCGCAAACCACCATTTATTGGACAGATGATGCCTGGGGTTTTGAGAATGTCGGACTTATATTCATCACCATGTGCCAGCCACCTGTGGTTGAAGCATAAGCTTACGCGAATCTGGCATGGATGAGTGCATCCCTTGCCTGACGGCCAGCAATGTGGTCGCCTGCTGCTGGATTGGCCACATCCGGCCCCGCAAGGCATCACTCCCCATCCTCCTACTCATCCTCCTCCTCGTCCTCCTCCTCCTCATCCTCTTCATCTTCCTCTTCATCTTCCTCCAAGGAGGCTGTGTGCTGAGCCACTTGTTCATCCGGCAGCACTAAGCCGCGCTGCTCTTCCTCCAAATCTGACGACCAGGATGAGAGGATGTAAATGGTTCCCATCCCATTGTTATAGATTTCAGTTGAGGCAAGAAGCTTGTAAGCGCACACTCAAAGTGGCCTGAAATTATTCCAATCAGTTCAAATAGCAGATTTGTGTCAGCTTGACCAGTCACAAGGTCAGTAGATTTGCAAAATCTTATCCCCAAACCTCCAACAACAAAGTTGTTGCATTTGAATGCCAGCCATGTTACAGGAGCGCTTTTAAAGTTCTGCACCAATAATGACTACAGATCATGTCCTCCACCAACTCGTCTCCTTGCAGCTGGACTGTTTCTGACAACACGAAAATGGGAAACCACTATCAAAGTAGGATTAGCAAGGCAGTTAACAGGCTCTTAACTGCTTCAACTACCTGTCCCACTGGTTGGAGTCGGGTCAGTTTGGGAGCAGCTGAACAGACACTCACGAAAATCGCGTGGGGGTGGGATGGAGGCGGGTTGGGAGTCTGAAGCCATTTTTTCCAATTTTGGCAGCTGATAAACCCGCCTCCCCAGCGCTGTTAAAATCGAGCCCTATGTGTGGTAACTGGAGCATGAACTTCCATTGCATCACTCTGCCACACAGCTTATTGGAGCACAACATGTCTCCACGTTATTGGATTTGAGTTAAATTTGTTATTTGTTCGTTTTTTTGCTACTCGTCATGAGCTGTCTGGCACACACAATTAACTGACAAATGGTCATGCTTGTTAGTGAACAACTTTTCTCTTTGTTACCCAGTGACTGGCTTCAGTGCTTGTGGATCGCATACACAGTCGTACTATCATAACATCTTATGTAGAAAAAGAATGTGCTAAAAGTAATTTATGAAGACATCATTAGTTGATGTAGGTTTATCAGAATTACAGGACTATAATGTCTATTGACTCAAACTGCAGTGTTTGGCACATCCCTTCATTTATTGTACTGTTTGACCATGAAAGCTGGTTTCAGCTGGCACACGATTGTCTGCTTTTTTCCCCCCAAGAAATACTTATTAAAAACCTTTGCAATAGTATAAAATCTAAAATGAAACTTATTCAAAGAGAAAAGGAAAGGAGGGCCATTTAGTTCAGACAGCATCTAATGAGACTTCTTTGTATTAATTCAATACTGAATATACGTAATAAAATGTTCATCAGTGTGAGGATTCACAGACACCTCAGCCACATAAAACATTTCATGGCACAGTGTGTTGAAACACTGAAGGGTAAAAAAAAAGTCAACAAGTAAGAGCAACTTTTATAAAAAAATGTTACCTCAATGAATATGTGGCTTTATCTAGGGACATCAATGGGAAGTCAGAAAAAAGATCAGATTTCCAATTAGGATACCTTTCTTCGCAGCTAAGCATAAGATCATCCATCAAATGAGTACTAGTTGTCAGGTTTATAGAAAGACTAAGAGGCCCAGATCTATTTGGATATGGATAATCTTGTTTTGATTCAAAGACTAGGAAGACATAGGTATGGCAGAAATATAAAGAAAAGTATTACATCTGAAATAGATATTGGTCAGAATGTTTACCTGCAGACCTGCTGGGAGCAGAGGGGCGGATGGGGTGGAGTCCGGCAGCACGCGGGAAACCTGGAAGTCTAGGTTTAAACCTCCACAACATGCATCTGATATCTTCGACAGGCTTGGCTTCCAATCGGGCAGGGCGCACCCTAGAGGAGGCCGCAGGACCAGGTAGGTTGGTGGGCTGGGGCGGGGGGGGGGGGGGGGGGTGGTTGGGAAGAACCCCTGCTTCCCCCTGCTCACAAGGAATGCTCCCTGAGGCTATCCTCTCCTCGCTACAGCAACATATTTAAAGGGCCAACCCACCTCCTGGGAGCGGGTTGGCTGCCCGCCCCTGGTCCCGCCTCAGGTAAAACCCGGAAGTTGGCAGGTCGGAGCCGGCTTCCTGACACGCTTCCAATTTTTCTCCATTTAACCCCCCACCTGCACCTACTCACTCACCTATGTTAAAATTTCCCTCCCCCCCCCACCCCCACCATTGAGTCAATCACACTGCTTGCCTGATGCCCTTGGTGTGACGCCCAAGGCCTCATTTACATTTGATCAGCAAACAGCGAGTGCTGAGCCAGCTCGCCGATTGGGGTGGGCAGGAAAACCAATGGCTTCTCCCCAGGAACGAGCCAGAAAATTTATCTGCAGTGGTGGGAGACACAGACCGCAGCAGGTGTCAAGATTTTTGTGGGGCTAGCGTTCATGATCCTTCCAACCCCGCATGAATCTGTAAAGATCCAGAAAGTTACCTGGTTATGGAGTGGACTGCAGCAGTCCCTTTAAGGACTGCTGGTTAGATCACTTAAGGCCCGGTACCAATGGCACCCTGATTTATCTTATGTTGTCCGAATCAATCAAAGATGGCACCAGAGGCTCCGACCTTCTTGCTAGAACTATGGGCAATATTATAAATCTTCTTCTCTTCTTAGGCAGTCCCTCAGAACCGAGGATGACGTGCTTCCACACTAAAAATGAGTTCTCAGGTGACTAATGAGTCCAATGCGGGACCTACAGTCTCTGTCACAGGTGGGGCAGACGGTGGTTGAAGGGGCGGGTGGGTGGGGTACTTGGGTTGACGTGCGCTCCTTGCGCTGCTTGCGCTTGGCTTTTGCTTGCTCCCGGCGAAGAGACTCGAGGTGTTCGCCGCCTTCCCGGATGCTTCTCCTCCACTTTGTGCAGTCTTGGGCCAGGGATTCCCAGGTGTCGGTGGGGATGTTGCACTTTTTCAAGGAAGCTTTGAGGGTGTCCTTGAAGCGTTTCCTCTGCCCACCTGGGGCTCTCTTGCCGTGTTGGAGCTCCGAGTAGAGCGCTTGTTTTGGGAGTCTCGTATCGGGCATGCGGACGATGTGACCCGTCCATCGGAGCTGATCGAGCGTGGTCAAAGCTTCGATGCTGGGGATGTTGGCCTGAGCGAGAACATTGATGTTGGGGCACCTATCCTGCCAATGGATTTGCATGATCTTGTGGAGGCAGCGTTGGTGGTACCTCCCCAGTGCTTTGAGGTGCCTGCTGTACATGGTCCATGTCTCTTTTAATATGATAAATATTGCAATAATTAGCAAACAAAATCGGTTTATGATCAACCAGCAACTGGGCATCTCTTCCTTCCTTGGGAATTAACAAAACTGAGTCTGAAATCTGGGTAGGCAGAAGAAATCCAGAATGAAATGAGTAAATATTAAATAAGGTAGGAGCACATCTTTCTACAAAGTTTAATCCGGTAACAGTCATTACTTTGGACTTGATCATTCAGTACATCTGTAATTGCATCCTACAACTCCCACTCCATACTGGAGCACTGAGCCTCATCTCACCACCCTCAGAGACCTAGGGGAAATCTAAGACAGCTGAACGTTGTACGAGCACCACAGGAGAGGCGGCCTATTTGTATTCTGGGAAAGAATGGGAGTTCAGATAAATAACCTCAGGATCATAAATAATTTGATTCGGGAATGTTTTCACAGAGCCGGTCATACTGGTGGGTAAGAAGCAGCAAATTAAATAGTCTGGTCCCAGACACCCCCACATCTGGTCCCAGACACCCCCACATCTGGTCCCAGACACCCCCACATCTGGTCCCAGACACCCCCACATCTGGTCCCAGACACCCCACATCTGGTCCCAGACACCCCCACATCTGGTCCCAGACACCCCCACATCTGGTCCCAGACACCCCCACATCTGGTCCCAGACACCCCACATCTGGTCCCAGACACCCCCACATCTGGTCCCAGACACCCCCCACATCTGGTCATGAGGAAAACGGAAGCATTCGTTTATCGCACCACCAAAATATTCCACAATAGTTTCAATAATTTATACTAGAAAAGCTGATTTGTCCTGATGTTTTTTTTATCAGACAGGCAAGCAAAATGAATAATGAGGTAGGATTAGAAATATGGATCACGAACTGCATCTCCATGCTCGTTGGAAGAAATATAATGACAATTTGACACAACAGAGGCGAGGATTTGGAAAACAAATTCCATCTCTCCAGGATGTGTGCAGAAAATCTCAGTCAAGCCCATTTGTATTCTAATCCTTCAAGCCAGTTTAAAAGATTGAGAATTTCCACCTCAGTCAGCATCCACTCCACGTTGAGGAGAAAAGTATCAAAGAGGCTCATCAATTGTTGGACCAGAAACATGTTGCAGAAGCTAACTGAAATGCTATATAACTTCTTAGGCTTCGGAGCTGCGTCTTGAGAATTAAGAGTGACCTCTTTACGACAAAAATTATAATTTATAATAAAGTAAATCAAGAAAGGCAAGTTCTCACACCATCAATTAAGCAAATTTATTAAATTTCGCTTTATTAAAAAAAATCTTTTTTATTAAAAAGATGATTGTTCCCTTTGTAAGATTATCGTGGATTAGTTGTTTTAGAATACTTGTTTTATTACTTTATAATCATTAGTATCTTATGATCAGCAGTATCTTATAATCATCAGTAATGGATTTATAATCAGGTGTAAGAATTAAATGTAGATGTCTATAATCATCAACTGTATGCAATGGTAACCTGAATTATTTTGAGAAGTCGCACAACACCAGGTTATAGTCCAACAGTTTTATTTGAAATTACGAGCTTTCGGAGCTCTGCTCCTTCGTCAGGTACAGTGAGCGAATACAGATCGGTTACAAAGTATATACAGATAGAGAACAATGTGTCTGCAGAGATACAATCCGTCAGGGAGGCATTACATCAAAGACACAGAAGGATCACTGAAAGGACTACACGATAACATCAACAGGTTCCATCCACCATCAAACTCACCATGGACTACTCCTCAGAATCGGTTTCATTCTTGGACACATGAATCTCCATCAAAGACGGACACCTCAGCACTTCACTCTACCGCAAGCCCACGGACAACCTCACGATGCTCCACTTCTCCAGCTTCCACCCTAACCACGTTAAAGAAGCCATCCCCTATGGACAAGCCCTGCGAATACACAGTATCTGCTCAGACGATGAGGAACGCGATGGACACCTACGGACGCTGAAAGACGCCCTCGTAAGAACGGGATATGATGCTCGACTCGTCGATCGACAGTTCCGACGGGCCACAGCGAAAAATCGCATAGACCTCCTCAGAAGGCGAACACAGGACACAACCAACAGAGTACCCTACGTCGTCCAGTACTTCCCCGGAACGGAGAAACTACGCCATGTTCTTCGCAGCCTTCAACATGTCATCGATGACGACGAACACCTTGCTAAGGCCATCCCTAAGCCTCCACTACTCGCCTTCAAGCAGCCGCCTAACCTCAAAAGTACCATCGTTCGCAGCAAATTACCCAGCTGTCAGGAGAACAGTGACCATGACACCACACAACCCTGCCACGGCAACCTCTGCAAGACATGCCAGATCATCAACACAGATACCATCATCACATGTGAGGACACTACCCACCAGGTACATGGTACATACTCATGTGACTCGGCTAACGTTGTCTACCTCACGTTGCAGGAAAGAATGCACCGCGGCATGGTACATCAGCGAGACCATGCAGACACTGAGACAACGTATGAACGGACATCGCGCAACAATCGCCAGGCAGGATTGTTACCTCCCAGTCGGGGAACACTTCAGCAGTCAAGGACATTCAGCCTCGGATCTGCGGGTTAGCGTTCTCCAAGGCAGCCTTCGAGACACACGACAACGCAAAATCATCGAGCAGAAACTGATAGCCAAGTTCCGCACCCATGAGGACGAACTCAACAGGGATCTCGGTTTCATGTCATGCTACAGAACGTGACTCGACATCGTTGTCTGGTTCACAGGTGTGATTTCCAGTTTTTTAAAAAAAGTAAAAAGCTTAACTGCAGACTGCAGCATTTGACACGTTGGACCCCCTGTGACCCACCTCATTGTCTTAGCTGTACTCTGCTGTGTCTTTGATGTAATGCCTCCCTGATGGATTGTATCTCTGCAGACACATTGTTCTCTGTCTATATATACTTTGTAATTGATTTGTATTCCCTCACTGTACCTGACGAAGGGGCAGCAGCTCCGAAAGCTCGTAATTTCAAACAAAACTGTTGGACTGTAACCTGGTGTTGTGCGACTTCTCATTTTTGTCCACCCCAGTCCAACACCGGCATCTCCGCATCATGAATTATATTGGACATGCAACCCTTTTGCTTATAATTAAATTCTGTGAGTAAGCCGTAACTCAGACAGCCTGGGGTGAGAAAGAGGACTGCTATAGTCGAATAGGGAAGCTGTGGGTGGATTAACGAAAGTTGGATATTAGCCAACAGTAAGGATGAGGCATAGGCCGCGATTTCGCCTACCGAGGCGGGCTCAGTGCGGCCGAGGTAGGTGGCGGGTTGCGACCCCGCTCCCGGCTCCATCCCGCTCTGTGAGAAGTTGTTTCCATTGATTGGGCTTGTTAAGCCTGCCCTGCAAGGTTCCCAGCCAATTAAAAGGAAGCGGGTCTGATGACATCATTTGATGACGCGTCATCAGCCGGTTTCCTTAAAGGGACCATGTCCACATTCATTTTGACAGTTCTGCTGTCAGTGTTCTACAGCACTGAGGTGCTGCAAACACTGACAAGAACAGCACAAAGGTGCACAGCTGCACCCAGGCTCTCTCATGACTCCCTCCATATGCTTATGGAGGGAGTCACAGCACGCAGGGAGGTCCTCTTCCCTTCCAATGGGCGGAAGAGACCTCCCTAGGACACCAACGCAGCCTGGTTGCACATTGCAGAGGAGGGCACAAGCAGCAATGTGGTCAGGAGGACCAGGCTGCAGTGGTGCAAACCTTTCAATGATCTCAGTAGATCACAAAATGTAACTGCAAAGCCACATTCAACCTCATCCTGCTGTGCCACTCATCACATCCCCATCACTCTGCCTTCCCTACTCTACTCCTGCACATCCTTACTCACACCAACTTATCTTGCACCTCCACCCATCCCTTTCTATCTACATTATCACATCCCCATCTCACTAGCTACCCCTGACACTCACCCTCATCCTTATCCAATCATACCAACTAACAACACACAAAGGTAGGCACGTGGGTGTTTTATGCAATGTTCATGTTGCCAAACATTGAAATCTTTATTTTCCACACTTTCCGGTCTTGGACAGATTTGTGTGCACCTTTGGAAGTGGCTTAGTGAGTTGCAGTGAATGGTGAGACATAACGTTACCCCCCGCAATGGTGATGAGTGTGAAAGGAATATCTTGGGCATTGTAGGGATGCTTTATGGTGTTGGCGTGGGGTGGTGCCAACCTGGCGCATCATGTGACAGCCAGGGTGTACAGCGTCAAGTGAAGTAAATCTGGCCATGGTGAGGCCATCCCATGCCTCCCGGGCAGCAATGTGATCGGATGCTGATGCCCTGTGTCCTGTGCAGCATCAGGTGATTGCGGAGCAGGTTGATGTTGTTCTTGGTGGTGCTGGTGTGCCTGGTGATGTTAGTGTTGGGACTGATCGTGGTGGGATTCTGAGGACCAAGGTGAGATTTTTTCAAGGGTACCGATGCTGCTGGAATATATTGAGAGGTCGCACAACACCAGGTTATAGTCCAACAGTTTTATTTGAAATCACAAGCTTTCGGAACTATCGCTCCTTCCTCAGGTGAAGTAAATTGGATACAGAATCGTCAGAGCATATATAGATGGAAAAAAAAGCATGTGTACTTTACAATTGCAGACCAATAAATTAAATCATCCTGACTATCTGCCGAGGTGTGATAAAGTTAATTAAGTCAGCCAGGAAGGTACCACATCAAAAGACATAGCAAGATACAACTGAGACAATGAGGTGAAGTCGCAGGGGTTCTAACGTGTCAAAAGCTGCCGTCTGTATGTAAAACGAAAAGCTTTAAAAAAAAATTTACTTTTTTACTGGGAAAATTTTTACTTTTTTACTGGGAATCACATCTGTGAACAAGCTAACGACGACTCGAGTCCGGATCACGTCATGTATCGTGACATAAACCCAAGATCCCGATTGAGACCGTCTTCATGAGTGCAGAACTTGGCTATCAGTTTCTGCTCGATGATTTTGCGTTGTCGTGTGTTTCTAAGGTTGCCTTGGAGAACGCTTACCCGCTGGAATATATGGCAGCTGAAGTTGAGATGACAGAAGCGATCCGTCAATGGTGAGAGAGCTTGTTCCAAGGAGGTGACACTGGATAGAAAGTTTACTCCAAACTGCATAAAGCTGAAAAGTGTATTCCAAATCCTGAAGGCTCCAGCTTCTCAGATTGAAAAATGAACTGCTGTGAAATGGTAGGTTTTATACCACTTTTGCAGCTGTCAACTATTCAGAGAAATGGAGAGTCATTGACAGCCCGATCTACTTACCTGACGTGATCCCCGAACGCCGGGAAGCTCGTGAAAAAGCTGGTAAAATGGTAAGTACATGGTAAAATGGCGTTTAAGTACCTTTTAACAAGCTCTTAAGTACCTGAATTGTCTCACCCGCCGCTTGGTGTCGGGTCTGTAAAGCACAGTCAGACCCGGCACTTGGGAAACTGACACGGAGGCGAGTTGACAGATGGATCCCGATCCGGTCAATCTTTTCAATTTTGACAGCGGACCCGCCTCCAAACCCACAAAATTCTGGCCATAGAGTGGAGCTAGCTGTGGGAACCAAGGTCAGTTTTAGTTGCAACCGTGTTGGAATGTTATAATGTCTGGCAGTGAGCTAAAACATAGGCCTTTCACAGGACCAGCAAGGGCACAGTATCTCTAGAGTATGGAGACATATTCTTTTGTGTTGCCATAACTACTCCAGATATGAGTCTTGATTGTCAAAAACAGATGATGTAAGGGGGTTTTGAATGAGAGTGAGGGTATAAGAAGGGGGCTCTCGACAGCCACAAAGTGTAGAAGATTTCAGGAAGAATTCAGAGACCCAAGAGACAGACAAGAGACAAGAAACACAGGGTGCAGACTACTCACAGATGCGATTTCTACCCAGAGCATAACAGGGTAATACAAGTCTCAATTATACTCTGTAAACTGCTGCTCGAATACTGTAATGTATTAAGTCTTGTTTGTGTTGAATAAAGTTTAATCACTGTCATCAATATATGTCAACTTCGAAACTTTCGGAATCAGGGTCCCTCTGGGATCTTACACCTTAAGCATTCCAAGAAACTAGTTCAGCATTTAAACCTGTATCTAGCTTGAGTGAATCCTAAAACAGCAATGTTGTAGTTGCACAAGGAACACAACCAACAGGAGAAACAAGGAATAAATGAACATCAAAGTAACAATCTCGGGGAACTGCTCTGCGAATTCCCAACACAAATAATCCAGGATCTCTATTCCATTCTCCTACTTGCCCCCAAAAGATCACCGAAAATATAAATGGCAAAAAAAGGAGGGGGAGTGGGGGAGGGGAAATCTCCATGAAGCCTAAAGTCAGGTGGAAATTTCAGCCCTCATTACATTGAAATTATAAATCTATAACAACATGAGAACAAAGTCTAGCCCCCCTAGACACCCAGGATCACGATTGCTTCTTTTTTTAAATGCTCCCTTGCAATGTATTATTTCTTCAAAGGAGGAGAGAAAATAGAAAGGTCCTACAACATTCTACCCTACTTCATGAATAAAGTAACTATAATTAGCATCCCATTACCTCCTGAATATTAATAAAGAGAAATGATTACAAAATTCAAATGACATACATAGTTCCAAGTCCTAGAAAGCGAAACTGGTTAAGATTGAAAAAAATAATAAACTGGTGCCGTGGCTCCTCCTATAGAGTGTCCAGTGAATAAATGAGCCATCTAAACCAGAAAGGTCCCAGGTCTGATCCGTGAGCTATACCCAGTTAGCTGGCCTCACCCAGGGTGGCAATAGAGGCGCCATTTTGACCTCAGAAGTTGTTTATTAGCTAAAAGGTGAATATATGGTATTTTGATTAGCTGCTTAATCACTCTGTCCTCCAAAAATTATTGAACTAAATTTGTAGCTTATATTATTATTGAGTGGAAGCTGAGTGAGATGGAAATTGAAAGTCTCTCAAACTGGCTCAAAAGTATTAGAATGCAAATGATGGCCTTTAATTTGATGGAAGTGTTTTGCACTTATCCTGGAGAGAGGAAATTTATGGGCGCGATTTTGCCTTTGGGGAGCTTTTGGAGGCGGGACTCCCACTTGTCGGGTTTCAGTCCTGTCTCCATCAACTTCTGGCCAACCCACGCTATTTTCCCTTGATTGACCTTGTTAAGCCCGCCCAGTGGGCTTAGCAGGCCAATTAAGGGAAAGCCAGTTACAGAGAACGTCAGCTGTTAACAGGTAGATAAGTGGCACTAATCCCCTTCCTGCCTCCAAGGAGACGGGACCCGGCGCGGGTCGACTACCCGTCTCCTGGAAAGATGGCACGGAGGCAGATTGGGAGCGGGTTGGGCACCCGCCCCCAGATTCTGCCATTTTCCCGGCAGTCCTGCCTCCATACCCGCCTCCCCAGGGCTGGCAAGATCGCGCCCTATCTTTCAAATCTGCACCTTATGATTTTTCAAGATGACAGGATAATAAATAATCAGATTATTTTGCTTCTGAGTCACTGAGTTAGGGAAAAAAAGTGATCACTGTCCAAAAACCCCTGCTCAAAATCCATGCGTGTGGGCATTGGGTGCGGACAGGATTGGGCTCACTCATAATGCCCTGTGGTTAAATAACCTGTCAATATCACTGCCAAGGCCCAGACATGAATAATAGCCACTAGGGTTAGATACTGGAAGGGGACCAGTGCACATGTAACTATAACCCAGCAAGGAATCACTGCCATCAGGAGAGAAGGAAAGGAAATGAGTTGGCAGGAAAACAAGTAGGGGTCTTTCATGAGCATGTGTGGCCAAAGCACAAAGAAATAACTGACTTGGCACCAATATCAATTCCAATTATTATTCCACACCATTCCAACTTGGAATGAGTAACCAAAAGTGGTCCATAATTCATAAGGAAAAACAGCAATTATCACCGTCTAAACAACAAAACAAAAAAACAGGGAGACAAGCTACATAAATAATTGATTATTGAAAGAGTCCAAAGCAAATAAAGGCAAATAATTCTTACCACATATTTAAAATCAATAGCCATAAAACAATGATAGACAAATACAGTCTCAGCAGAATACATATATACTCGATCAGAGGTCATTTTAATTCCTGCGCCTTTTGAGAAGAAACAACGATAACACACGGGAAAGAAGAAATTAAATGAATTTCCCTTCACGTTTCCTCCCCACACATGGAATAAAAAAGCAATAACTATCATATTGCTTCATAGGATAAATGCTCATAGAGAGTGAATGTCTCTTGTGGGATTTGTTAGAATGGCGAACAAATAAAGAACAGTATTCACCAGGAGGTCAACAATGAAACACACAAGTACCACAAGCTCAAATCACAAAATAATGCATGAGGAACGCCACTTGGTCCATTTTAGCTCATCCATCCTGAAAGAACCGATAGTCCTACTATCATGGCATCTGGCAGTTAAATGATTCCAAGGTTATTGCTTCCATTATTCTACTAGGAAGTCCATTTTGTGCATTGAGTGAGTTAACTATTTCAGTATATCTACAATATGCTGCAGTCAGCTATGAACAGGATAATTCTTTTCCAGCAATATTCTTCGATAGCATCTCCCAAACCCGCGACCTCTACTACCTAGAAGGACAAGGGCAGCAGGTGCACGGGAACACCACCACCTCCAAATTCCCCTCCAAGTCACACACCATCCTGACTTGGACATGTATCGCCGTTCCTTCATCGTCGCTTGGTCAAAATCCTGGAACTCCCTCCCTAACAGCACTGTGGGAGTACCTTCACCAGAAGGACTGCAGCGGTTCAAGAAGGCGGCTCACCACCACCTTCTCAAAGGCAACTAGGGATGGGCAATAAATGCTGGCCTTGCCAGCACCGCCCACATCCCGTGAATGAATAAATAAAAAAATATACAAAAAAGTATGATAGCTGAATGACAAGCTTATGTGACAGTCTGTCCAGATGAGAATTTAGACTCCTGAAATTTCTCCACAAGACAACAAACATGAACAATTCTGCTGTAAGATGTACAACAAAAATCACCAGTCACAATGCTTCTAACTTAAATGCAGAAAATAAGGATACACTGTTTTGGTGTAAATGACAAGAAAGGTACTTTATTGTTAGTGCTCTCCTCGAGCTAACCTACAGGCAGTGTCAGTTGTTTATTTTTTCCTTACAGCTCTGAAGTGCCTTGGGATGTGTGTCTCTGCTAAAGATACCATATAACTGCAAGTTGTTGTTGCTGCTCTTTGTTTAGTTACTTAGATGAGTGGACTAGGCCTCATATATAGATATTGGGGACGATTTATAGCTCCCACTCAAAACGGACATGATGTCGGTGGAGATGTCACGCTTCTCTGAAACCTGTGTCAGGAGGCAGAAACCATTTACAGGCCTCATCAGCATAATTCGGGTGAGCTGCTCAGTGCTCAATGCGTGCTAGCAGGTAGCCCAGTACATCGAGGGGGGCGGTGAGGGAGGAGGGTGGGGGGGGTGTAAGTTCAATGCCTCCACGGGCGAGCCGAGCCCGGGCATCAGTCTTAAAAGGGAGTGAGGAGGTGCACTGGGGGGAGTGGGGCCTACCCAACAGTTGGGAGCAGAGCATTGCTGCTCCTTTTGCTCTCCCGAACATTTCCCTCCCCAAAAAGTTGCAGGTCATTTCTGGAGCGGTGTCCAACAGTCCCTTGAAGGACTGCTGGTTAGGCCGGTACAAATGGGTGGAGTGTGTGCAGTGCAAGCTTCGCCCATTTGTACCTGGAAATTGCAAAAACAGACGGGAGGCTGCTTACATACATAAATCACACTCCTACGCTGGTTGTAGGACCCCGGTTCACATGTGTAAGCAGCTTATTGTCTGATTTGGCAGTGTGCCCATTTAGAGGCCCGGGCGAAACTTGCATTAGGCGGGCCTTAATCGTCCACGGGGTGGTAAAGTTGCCACGCCTCAATTGTCCACTGCCAGCCGCCCATCTTTAAGGTGAGAAACAGGTGAGGGGCAGGTGAAAGTCATCCCCATTATCGTCAACTGAATCACATCTTGAGGCCTATTGTAGGAATCTCATCTAGACGTTTTTTTCGTTCCTGAGATCTGGGTGTCGCTGGCAAGGCCAGCATTTATTGCCCATCCCTAGTTGCCCTTGAGAAGGTGGTGGTGAGCCACCTTCTTGAACCGCTGCAGTCCGTGTGGTGAAGGTACTCCCACAGTGCTGTTAGGGAGGGAGTACCAGGATTTTGACCCAGCAACCATGAAGGAACGGCGATATACTTCCAAGTCAGGATGGTGTGTGACTTGGAGGGGAACGTGGAGGTGGTGGTGTTCCCATGCGCCTGCTGCCCTTGACCTTCTAGGTCGTAGAGGTCGCGGGTTTGGGAGGTACTGCCGAAGAAGCCTTGGCGAGTGTGCATCTTGTAGATGGTACACACCGCAGCCACGGTACGCCGGTGGTGGAGGGAGTGATTGTTTAAGGTGTTGGATGGGGTGCCAATCAAGTGGGCTGCTTTGTCCTGGATGGTGTCGAGCTTCTTGAGTGTTGTTGGAGCTGCTGTACATGCTGTGATCAGTTGAGGGATCCCAAACAATATTCAAACTGCACTTACATTAACATCATTGGGGTAATGCAGTCATGTTGCCCACAGGCAGGAACCAATGAAGCCCAGTTGGGGTAGAGTGAGCTACACAATGGTGCGAATGTTGAGAGGTTCTGCTGACATGATAAACCACAACAGAAAAGTTCAAGCAATTTATGCAAGTCATCGGAAATACATTACAGTCCATAAAATTGCTCCAGTTTCATTGTTACTTTACATTATAAGGAGTAAGAGCGATGCAATTCTTTAGACAGCACTTCAGTAAAGGAGAAATCGATCTTCAAGTGCTAGGCTCTTTGGCGTCCAATATTGAGACAGTCCCTTATGAGTACATCTGCGATTTTGTACTCATTTAAGTAAGAGTTTATTTAAGTAGTTATTTTTCATTTTTCTGAAATTTTATACACTCTAATAACATCTGACAAAACAGCAAACAATATGATAAAAAGAGACTGAAGCATTTACAAGACAAAAAGCAGCAAGACATTAAGTCAAAGATATCAAGAGTCCCACTACACAGTAAGGGCCAGAATATCAAAGTACAGAACCACCTATTTTTAGAACTGGAAAGATATTATCAAAATCATCATTTGTACTTAGTCATAAAAAGCTACAGACTAAGAGGGCGATTTTGCCAATGGGGGCGTGTTGGAGGCGGGACTGCTGCTTGTCGGGTCTTAGTCCCGCCTCCATCGACTTCTGGCCAACCCACGCTACTTTCCCTTGATTGACCTTGTTAAGCCCGCCCAGCAGGTGGGAAGCCCGCGCCTCTGCTGGAAAAATGGGGATAATCCTCTTAGCTGCCTGTTAAATCCATGTTAACCTGCAGTTAAGTGGCTGTAATCCCCTTCCTGCCTCGAGGAGACGGGACCCGGTGCGGGTCGGCTACCCGCCTCCTGGGAAGATGGCACGGAGGCGGGTTGGGGGCGGGATGGGTACCTGCCCCCAGATTCTGCCATTTTCTCGGCAGTCCCGCCTCCAAACCCGGCTCCCCAGGGCTGGCAAGATCACGCCCTAAGGGTCTGTGATAAATAGGGGGCGAAAGTCCTCCGGTGGGAGGCGCTAATGGGGCGCAAATGGCTTTTCGTCCCCCCCCCGAGGCGATAACCGCATCTCCCGTGAAATTCCGCGGGAGGTTAGAGGCAGCGCTACCGGGTATCTCCCTGATCTTCTGCGCCCGGAGAGCATGAAGTCATCTCTGGGCGCAGTGCCCCGGTAGCGCCTCAGGCGAAAAATTCCTCCTCGTGCCCCGCAGCAGCGCCGGGTGATGTTACCGACTGCTGCAGGGGTCGTGAACAGCGAGGCCGGCCGCTCGCGGGGCGCAACTAAAAGGCGCGGTGGCCGGCCGACGTGGAAAAAATCACCGGTTTAAAAGGAAATTGCTGAGCACTGGACGCGGGCTGAGTGCCGCGATCAGTCAGCCCAGCACTCCCGCACCCCGGTGCTCCAGCCAAAAAAAAATGCAGAGCTCGCAGCGGGGGGCCCTTCCTTTTAATTGAGGGAAGAGCCCCTGGAACGCGGCAGTGCCACACGTAGCCACGTGTGGCGCTGCTGAGCATCATCGCCCCGGATCGGGACATTCGCCACCTCTTGCGCTCCAAGAGGCAAGGGGAGCGTTTGATTTAGTGCTGCACTTCCCTCTTGGAGCAAAAAATGGGAATTTCTCAAATGTTTGAAAAGGTTAGCACCTAGCGCTAACTTTTCAAACATTTTTGACTTAGCGCCCCAAATGGCCCTCGAGGGGAATTTCTCCCCCATAGTGTTTTGTAAAGAGATCCATATTAACAGCTCAGCAATAAGAAAATGCGAGGAATCAGTGTTGGGGTTGGCAACATGGCTCTGGAAATACTCCAAGCACACGGAAAAATTGATCTTGCTCCAACCAGAGAGAATGCATGAACCTCTCTAATTGGTGCATCTTCCAAAGCTTGTCAAGCTGGATTCATTGACACATATCGGGACTGTACCTATATCCAGAAACAGCAAGATATTCAAGAGGGAAGATTTTCCCTCCACGGCTGCCAACCTCATAACTCTCCAACCCCACACAGCCCGCTTCTACCTCCTTCCCAAGATTCACAAACAGGACTGCCCCGGTAGACCCATCCTTTCAGCCTGTTCTTACCCCATGGAACTTATGAACAATGAGAAGGATGCTAGGAGGCTACAGAGTGACTTGGACAGGTTGGGTGAATGGGCAAATGTATGGCAGATGAAGTACAATGTGGATAAATGTGAGGTTATCCACTTTGGTGGTAAAAATAGGGAGGCAGACTATTACCTGAATGATGGCAGATTAGGGAAAGGGGAGGTGCAACGAGACCTGGGCGTCATGGTACATCAGTCACTGAAGGTGGGAATGCAAGTGCAGCAGGCAGTCAAGAAAGCAAACGGCATGATGGCCTTCATAGCAAGGGGATTTGAGTACAGGAGTAGGGAGGTGATGCTACAGTTGTACAGGGCCTTGGTGAGGCCACACCTGGAGTATTGTGTGCAGTTTTGGTCTCCTAACTTGAGGAAGGACATTCTTGCTATTGAGGGAGTGCAACAAAGGTTCACTAGATTGATTCCTGGGATGGCCAGACTGACATATCAAGAAAGACTGGATCAACTGAACTTGTATCCTCTGGAGTTCAGAAGAATGAGGGGGGATCTTATAGAGACGTTTAAAATCCTGACTGGTTTAGACAAATTAGATGCGGGCAGAATGTTTCCAATGTTAGGGGAAACTAAAACCAGGGGTCACAGTCTAAGGATAAAGGGGAAGCCATTTAAGACTGAGATGAGGAGGAACTTCTTCACCCAGAGAGTGGTGAATCTGTGGAATTCTCTTCCACAGAAGGTTGTTGAGGCCAGTTCGCTAAATATATTCAAAAGGGAGTTAGATATAATACTCACAACTAGGGGGATCAAGGGGTATGGCGAGAAAGCGGGAATGGGGTACTGAGGTAGCATGTTCAGCCATGAACGCATTGAATGGCGGTGCAGGCTCGAAGGACCAAATGGTCTACTCCTGCACCTATTTTCTATGTTTCTATGTTTCTATCTCTTCCTATCACGACTCTATTTTTTCTCCCCTTGTCCAGTCTCTTCCCACCTACATCCGCGACTCTTCCGACACCCTCCGTCACTTTAACAGTTGCCAGTTTCCTGGCCCCAACCGTCTCCTTTTCACTATGGACGTCCAATTCCTTTACACTTCCATCCCCCACCAGAATGGCCTGAGGGCGCTCCGCTTCTTCCTTGAACAGAGACCCAACCAGTCCCCATCCACCACCACCCTCCTCCACCTGGCTGAACTTGTTCTCACATTTAACAACTTCTTTCACTCCACTCACTTCCTCCAAATTAAAGGTGTTCCTATGGGAACCCGCATGGGTCCCAGCTATGCCTGCCTTTTTGTGGGATATGTGGAACATTCTTTGTTCCAGTCCTACTCAGGTCCCCTCCCTCACCTCTTTTTCCGGTACATTGATGACTGTATCGGTGCTGTTTCCTGCTCCCGACCTGCACAAACGAACCGCGCCGACCGTAATGCTCTGGGCCGGCATAGAATTCCGATCCTGGGCCTCCTCCAGCTGCCGGTGTGCAGGGCTTGCGTATCCCAGGGGCGCAGTTAGTTCGCAGCGTCCCCTGGGATCATGTGGGCCATGGGGAGCCAGTCAGAGCAGGGAATCTCCATTCATAGATTTGACAGGAAGACCTGTCAAATCTATGAATAGAGATCAGCCCCAAAACATAAGTAAAACTTCAAATAAATTTAAAAAAAACATCACATTTTTAAAATGACTATAAATGACATAAATTAACTACTTTAAACAAAAATTTTGATTTTTGAAAAAAATAATTAAAGTTTTTAACGGGGCTAAAAATAAACTTACCTTTCTTTAATATAAAAATGATAAATAAGTGTTAAAAACAAATTTCTTTTACTGATATCACCTCTTACCTTGTTAAAAGCAGGCCTTGCGCCTGCTTTTCCAGGCACAGCTGCTACCGACTTACCCGGACTGCATCAACCTCGAAAAAAACGGAAGTTCCAGGCGTACGCGCTGCCTCTCCGTCGCAGGCGATTGACCTGCGAACCCCTTTCTGCAGAGAACGGAAGTTCCGGTTTCCAGCGCATGCGCAGTGCATGCGTGAAATCGGCACTTCCGTTGGCCCTACGGGTGAGTACACAGCGCGTACACACCCGTAGGGAACGGAATTTCGGAGCCATTTATTTTTTTTCTCTCTCCCACATGGCAGCTGTCTTTCATTCTGCCAGTGCCGTTTACACTTCATCTAGAGCCATCCTTTGTTTCTTAACTTGTCCCATTACCATCTCCTTTTGCCTCGCACCATCTCTTAATGTCTCTTAATCTCTCCTGCCTTCCATCCTATCACAGACCTTCCCTTTTGTTCTTTCCTCCCCTCCCCCCTTTCCCTGCCCCTGCACTTGCTTAAAAACCTGTTCCATCTCCAGCTTTTTCCAGTTCTGACAAAGGGTCATCGACCTGAAACGTTAACTCTGTTTCTCTCTCCACAGATGCTGCCTGACCCGCTGAGTATTTCCAGCATTTTCTTTTTTTATTTCAGATTTCCAGCATCCGCAGTATTTTGCTTTTGTATAAGATATTCAAAAGTCTGTCCCTGAACAGATCTGTGTGTATCTGTGGAGGTTATGCATGGGTAAAGCACTAGCTCAGCTCAGCATTTGGTGGAAGGGATCAACGGTCACCTGTGCTTTTGTCTAAATCAATAAGCCCTGCATTGCAAGACCAGAACTGTCTGTGTTATTACCACGAGTTGCTGTTATTGTGTGATAAATCATTTCTATAATAATATTTAGCAGTACTACACTCACTACGCATTACTTTCATATGGTAAAAGAATGAAGGCCAAATCCCTGCACCGTAACAGGTACGCCCAAGGCACACCCGATATTGGACCTCGGCTCTCAGTTATATGAGACCGGCGAGCTGTAGATCGGCATCGGATTTCGGGCCGCTGTGGTGCCATTAGTGGCCCTCAGATAGGTCCGCGTGGGGCGGGGGTAGAGGCGATCAGGAGGGGGCTGAACAGCAGCTGGCAACCGTCTTGGGAACCGCAGTGAAGCTGGGAGAAGCACTCCTGCTCCTCCTGAATCTACATTCGAGTAAGTATTTTTTTGTGGCAAACTTACCTATTTGGTGGTGGCCGCCAGTGGACAAGGACAGCTGGTTAGGTCTCAAGTAGATGTTTTTTCCTGAATGCAGCCAGCCCCATTCAGGGCAGACCAATTTTGCAAACAGGCATTAGACCCCGTATTTGCCTAAGCAAAGGGCCCAACACCTGGCTACTGCCACCCGCCATATTGGGCATTTGGGCGCCCGTTTTACGCCTGTAATACAGTCGTGGTGTCAACCAATTTCAGGGCCCAAGAGTCAATAATAACTTGCAAAAGTTACTTCATTTTAATATTTAAGACCTCTTTAATCCATCCAGAGTAAATTAATTCTGGCTTCAAACATTGAAAATGCAGTCCAAAATGCTGCAAAGTGCACTAAAATAGCGTCAATGATCAAAATTTCCTGGGGGTGCAGACTCCCTGGAAAATAAACCCGGCACCTTCAGTGCTCACCTCCCCCTTCAGAAATTTCCAGATCCACCACTGCGAGAAATGTATTTTTGTGAACTCAGTTTTTCCCTGCAATACAAGTATTGGATATTTCTGGCCTCGCGTTTATACAGAAATTGTACCAAAATTGATACTTATTTTTAAGTTGATCTGATGATGGCAACTGACGCTGAAATTTCCTCAGAATCTCATTAGCACAAACTGAAATGTAAAATCGGATGTAAAACAAGCGGAAAGCAGCGGAAACAATCGGGACCCCGGTGAAAGTGCGAAACGTACACCGCCGATCTTCTTTACGTCGCTCTTTATCCTGCTGATGTTATGAAAATTAAAACAGTAGCAAAATACTGCGGATGCTGGAAATCTGAAATAACAACAGAAAATGCTGGAAACACTCAGCAGGCCAGGCAGCATCCGTGGAGAGAGAAACAGAGTCAACGTTTCAGGTCTGGGACCCTTCATCAGAACTGGAAAAAGCTGGAGATGTAACAGATTTTAAGCAGATGCAGAGGCAGGGAGGGCGGGGGAGGGAGGGGGGGGGAGGAAGGAACTGAAGGAATATTCTGTGCTAAAGTAGAAGGCAGGAAAGATAAAATGTTGCAAATGGGGATGGCAAAATCATACAGCCTGAAAATTAAAGTTTGAAGCCATCAAACCATCATTTATGCACATTAAGCACAGTGGCCTGGAGTTTCCGCTCGGTTGCACTGGTTTTTACGCCGCAATTCACCCAAAATCGGCGCAACCAGTGCAAAAGATCATAGAATTTCATGAGTAAATTACATTCAGCGCATTTCGAGTTTCGGCGATCTTTTGCGCTGGTTCAAGAGACATCACACTGGAAGCCGGCCCCGCCCACAAATCTGACCACGCCCCCAGCTCAAATTAATCACCATTGGGAGTTTCCGCTAATTGCGCCCGTTGCCAACCTTCGAGAAGCCTCTTAAAATTTAGCTGTTAGGTTTTAGGCACCAGGGCACGTTTTAAAAGTTTTAAAATATATATATATTTTTTTAATATACTTAGAAATTGACGACTGTACACCAATATAACTAGCAACTCATTCCGCATAGTTTTTTGAAGTCATTCTCAGTCATTTAAATTCGGGTTACTTCGGGTGGACGAGACACTGGGATTTTTGTGATAAACCCATTTTCAGCGGTACTAGTGAAACTGCACCAGGCTACCACTCTTAAATATATCAAAGAATCTTTTTTTTTAAAGCAAAACACTTTTAAAAATAAATTATATTCTAAACCACTGCCCGAATGCGCTGGCTCATTGCAGATTTTGTAATTGGCAATATGCAAATCAGTTTGAGCGGAAACTTGAGAGAAAAAAAAATCTCAAAACGAGTGCGATTTTGGGCATAATTTGCGCCCAGATCGAGCGGAAACGCTACCACAGCTGTTTAAGAAAATGCAACTGTGGAAGCTTTCCTACTTTTTAATGTAACAGATTCTCATGCCATAAAAAGACACAGTCCAGATCTCAGTGAGGAGGAATAAAAATAAATCGCTGCTAAACTCAGAAACCAATAGCTTGGTAAAAGTCACGAGATTGCCTGGAAGAAATGATCTCGGACCACTAGTTACACATGCGCTGCAGCATAACTACAAGCTGCGCACAATGAACTTTTTCAACTTTATTTTAAACAAAATCAAAAGTAGTCAGGCAGTCAGTTTTAAATTTCCAATAGAAAGAGTCGGCTATCCCACCGCCGTTGACATTCAACGGCATTACCATCACCGAATTCCCCACCATCAACATCCTGGAGGTCACCATTGACCAGGAACTTAACTGGACAAAATACTGTGGGAACAAGAGCATTCTGCAGCGAGTGTCTCACCTCCTGACTCCCCAAAGCCTTTCCACCATCTACAAGGCACAAGTCAGGAGTGTGATGGAATACTCTCCACTTGCCTGGATGAGTGCAGCTCCAACAACACTCAAGAAGCTCGACACCATCCAGGACAAAGCAGCCCGCTTGATTGGCACCCCATCCACTACCTTAAACATTCACTCCCTCCACCACCGGCGCACCATGGCTGCAGTGTGCACCATCTACAAGATGCACTGCAGCATCTCACCAAGGCTTCTTTGGCAGCACCTCCCAAACCCGCGACCTCTTCCACCTAGAAGGACAAGGGCAGCAGGCGCATGGGAACACCACCACCTCCAAGCTCCCCTTCAAGTCACACATCATCCTAACTGGGAAGTATATCGGCCGTTCCTTCATCGTCGCTGGGTCAAAATCCTGGAACTCTCTCCCTAACAGCACTGTGGGAGTACCTTCACCACACGGACTGCAGCGGTTCAAGAAGGAGGCTCACCACCACCTTCTCAAGGGCAATTAGGGATGGGCAATAAATGCTGGCCTTGCCAACGATGCCCAGATCCCATGAATGAATAAAAAAAAAACTCTTTTCTAACTTTAGAAATTTCATCTGCAGTTGTACATTGGTGCCCAGAGTATTTTGCATGCACTTAAATATGCATGCACAGAGCTCAGCTTTCTACACTTCAACAACAATGTGAACAGGCAGTATAACTGTGGCTGACCCCTTGTATCACTCGTAAAAATGCTCGCAATGATGCGCCACTTGGTGCAAGGTCTGCTGGGCTCAGGCTCTTTCATTTAAAATTCAGCGTTCATATCTTTTCTTCTCTTCCTTCCTCCTGCCGGGCTTTGACATTAACAGAAGCAAAAGTCATTACACGTACAAATTGGATATATTTTGGAATGGTGATTAAAAAGTCCGCGTGCAACGTTTTCTGTCGTGCCAGTTTTGTTGAAAATTGTATAAGCGAGTGACGTGGTGCTGGTTGCTGCACTGCTGCTTCTGTGCATCGCTTCTCTGCTCCTTTCCATGTTTTTTAATAACTGCTGCTTTCCTCATTTCTTCTCTGACTTATGGCCTTTGTTTCTCACGTGCATGTCTTTTGCTGCTCACTTAAATTCCTCTTCCCCCTCCCCCCACCCTCGCTATTTTGTGCAGCCAGGTTTGTGCAAATATGATTTCCCACTTGATCTTAAGTACATGTCACCTCCCCCAAATTTAACTAGATTTGCTAAGCAAATGTTCTTAAACAGGTGTCTTTCTTTCTTTCTCTCTTTCTTTCTTTCTCTCTTTCTTTCTCTCTTTCTCTCTCAGTTGGTAGCACACTCGACTCAGAGTCAGAAGGTTGTGGGTTCAAGTCCCACTCCAGGGACTTGAGCACATAAAGCTAGACTGACACTCCCAGTGCAGTGCTGAGGGAGTGCTGCACTGTCAGAGGTGCCGTTAAACCGAGGCCCCGTCTGCTCTCTCAGGTGGACGTAAAAGATCCCGTGGCCACTATTTCGAAGAAGAGCAGGGGAGTTATCCCCGGTGTCCTGGGGCCAATATTTCTCCCTCAATCAACATAACAAAAACAGATTATCTGGTCATTATCACATTGCTGTTTATGGGAGCTTGCTGTGCGCAAATTGGCTGCCACGTTTCCCACATTACATCAGCGACTCCACTTCAAAAGTACTTCATTGACTGTAAAGCTTTTTGAGACGTCCGGTGGTCATGAAAGGTGCTATATAAATGCAAGTCTTTCTTTCTTTGTAATAAAAGATGGCAGGAAATGCGACCAGCTGTTTGTCACCTGCTGATGCCACTTCCTTAGTTACAAAAGCACAATATAGAATCATTTATGGCACAGAAGGAGGCCATTCGGCCCATCATCTCCGTGCCCGTGCCAACCAACAAAATAATTCCAAAAACATAGAATACAATATAAATGTAATTATTTTACACAATACAAAATGCAGTTCTCAAAATAAAATGTGTGAGCAATTCATTATAGCCCAGGAAATGGGCGCTAACTTTGGAAAAGTTTGAGATTTAGTGCCAGGCGCTAATGAATCTCGCTGCACGCAAAATTCAGTGTTATCGCTCAAAGAAAGGATGGGAGCGCAAATCAAGCGCTAACGGTCTCGCTCAGTGGCGTTAGACTCAAAGTGCTAACCAATATCAGGTGCATTCTAATTGCAAGTCATCATTGCCACAAGGTTTTTCCAGTTCTTAAGGGGAGTTTCGTTCATGCTGCAGAATCTCATTCTCAGCATTGCTGCCTGTGAACCTGTGTCAGCCAGCAGGAGCAAGCCAAGCCCAAAGAGCCGGACGACTCAACCAACTGTACTCATGGCAGATCCACACCCCAGGGAGAAAGCCCGCAGATTTTCAGACCAAGCACTGGAGGAGTTGGTGTTCGCTGTGGAGAGACGGAGGGCGGTGCTTTACCCAGCAAGTGGCAGGAGGTCCTCGCCTCAAGTTTTCCGCACCATGTGGAGGGAGGTAGCCCATCAGGTCTCGGGCAGCACTGTGGTCCCCAGGACCCACACACAGTGCAGGAAGAAATTTAACAACCTCACTCGGGTGGTCAGGGTGAGTCAATGCTTCAACAAATGCTACATACCACCGTCTGAACCACAGTCTGCACAAACTGGCAAAAGCACCACACCCCCAGCACTCACCCACCAACAATCTCTACCTACCAACACTCACACCCACATCTCACACCTTGCACACAATGACAGCTATTCAACTATGGCAGGCACACCACCCAAACACATTGCTCCACACTCACTCACACACTTTCCTTTCTCTTGCAGGCCAAGGTGGCTCACAACAGGAGGGAGCAGGAGTGCACAGGCGGGGGACAAGCCGACACCCAACCACTTTCTGAGCTGGAGTATAGAGTGCTGCAGATTATTGGGCGCCAGGTGGTGGGCGCCGTGACCACCGGCAACGTTGACCCCCTTGGGGACAACAACGGTATGTTCATCCTGACTCCTTCTTCTCACATCCCACTTCCCCCTCACCCCACAAGCCTTTTGCACTTTCCAGCTAATCATGCTGTATGCATGCATTTCTCCCTTCCTGCCCCCCTCCCTTCACCTTAACCCATCTCTTGTGCCTTTATGCTTTCAGATAATGAGCAAGCACCTGAGCAGCCTGTCCCTGAAGGCACCGTAGAGAGCGAGGCAGAAGAAGAGGAGGAGGAAGAACACACCGCGTCACTGCATGTCTCACCCGCAGACACCAGCTCAGATACTAACACGACGCATTCTTTAGAGGCTAGTATAGTAGCGGGATCTGCACAGGGTGAGGCACCGGGGATGAGTGGGCTGCAGCAAAGCCAGGGGGAAAGGGTCGCTCGGGGTCCAGCTCCCCAGAGGTCGAGTTCGCGCGCGAAGTCTACTGCACAGGACTCAGATGAGGACCTCGATGGGGAGGTGTTTAGAAAAAGGGTGATGGGCATGCACACCGAGATGATAGGTGCAATGGCAAGGGTGCCCGAGAGCCTGTTGGCAATGGTAAGGAGTGTGGAGGAGTCCGCGTCCAACATTGCACAAGGCTCTGTGCACACCATGGAGACCATCATTTCCAGTCTGCAAAGGATGGTAGACTCCCAGAGAGACCGTGGCGACCCAGACCTGATGCCACGTGTGATGGGCGTTCTGGCAACCTTCATTGCAGCACAGGCGGAAGCGACGCAACATCTTAGTGCTGTAATGCAGTCTATGGTTGGTGCCATTCAATCTCAGACTGCACTCATGCTGTCTCAGCTTGATGTCACACAAGCTCTGACTGCTGCCATCATGGCTGGGTCTACATCATCGACCGGGGCTTTCACGGTGTCGCAGCAGGCCAGCAATCTGTGCTCCAACAGATTGCTAGGGATGCTGAGGTGCTGCCCCGGGGGGAGTGGCAGTGGGTCAGTGGAGCCGGAACCTGCTGTCCTCCCTCAGGATGACAGCATTCCTGCTCCCACCACTGCCACTCCGCCATTGCCCTTGTCGCTGCCTGTCATCCAGCCAGCCCAGACTGCTGCCGCCCATGCTGAGGTGGTGCAGTCTACAGCCGGGCCTTCCAGGTCCAGAGCTGGTCGAAGGTGTCCTGCAAGGCCATCTGTAGTCTCCCGCACGGACACTCAGCAGCCTTCCACCAGCCCTGCTGCCGCCACTGGGTCAACACTTTGAGGAGCACCAGAGTAGGCAAAGGCACAGTAACGACACGCACTATGGGATTGCACAAGGATGAATAGTAAATATTGTTGTTGTAAAGATGTGTTCACTGATTGTTGATAAATTGATTAATTCACTTCAGATCATTTTGTAATGTCTCTCATTTCAGCTGTGCCCTGTGATATGGCCTGCGACAGGGATGGAATGATGGGGATGTGGTGAGCAATGGGGATCTGGGCTTGAATTTACTGGAACCGCAGTCTGATGAGGCGGTCATGGGCCGCCCTTCCAGAAGGTCGATTGAGTGGCTGCCTCCTCCCTCGCTCCAGTTCCTCCTCCTCCTCTCTCTCTTCCTCCTCCTGAGGTGGTCCCGCTTTCCCTGCTGGCAAGGGCTGGGCCCTCATGATGGCCAAGTTGTGGAGCATGCAGCAGACCACCACGAAATGGGACACCCGCTCCGGCGAGTACTGGAGGGCTCCTCCCGAGTGGTCAAGGCAACGGAACAGTTGCTTGAGCACCCCGATGGTCTGCTCGATGACGTTCCTGGTGGCAGCATGGCTCTCATTATATGAGTGCTGTGCAGGTGTGTTGGGGTTGCGGAGGGGATTCATGAGCCAGGTGGAGAGCGGATGCCTGTTGTCTCCGACCAGCCAGCCGCGAGCTTGATGTGCTGGCTGGAAGAGTGCTGGAACACCGGTCTGGCGCAGGATGAAGGCATCGTGGTTGCTGCCAGGCTAGCGGGCATTCACATTGCGATTCGCTGTCTGTGGTCGCACACCAACTGGATATTAAGTGAGTGGTAGCCTTTGCAGTTACAGAAGATCTCAGAATTGTTTTGTGGTGCCCACAAAGCCACGTGGGTGAAGTCAATGGCGCCCTGCACCATGGGGAATCTCGCTATCATGGCAAAGGCACATTCACATTCGTCCTGCTTCTCTCTGGTGATGGGGAAGGAAATGTAGTCCGTTCTCCTACTGGATAGAGCCTCTGTGACCTCTCGGATGCAGTGATGGATGGCGAACTGCGAGATATTACCTATATCTCCTGTTGCAGTCTGGAAGGATCCACTGGCGAAGAAATTGAGGGTGACGGTGACCTTGACTGCCACTGAGAGAGCCGTCCTTGTCCTGATCTGAGGCTCGAGGTCTGGTTGCAGGAGGTGGCTGAGTTCTGTGTCCACCTCCTTGCTGAAGCGGAGGCTTCTAAGATTGTAAAGGAATAGCCATATTTCAGAAAAATACACCATCCTATGAACAGAATTCTGGCATTATTAAAATATGACAAACTGGGTTTAAAAATCTAATAGCCTCAACGACACAAGCTGTAAATACAGGCTTCTGAGATAAGATGAGTCGTTAACACAAAGCTGGAAACACCATACAAGCTTCTGAAATGGGAAATGGTTATTGACACTGAGACAATGGCCTATTGAAGAAGCAAAGGCTTGCTTCCAAGGCGTCTGCAGTTTGGAACCAACACAATTACTATACCCAGTTTAATGTGTTAAAAAATAACACTTCGAACAGAAACACAAAACATTAAAAAACCATGCGCCTTTGTAAAAGTAACATCAAATGAAACAGGAAACACAATTATATATACAACCAATTGAAGTATCTAAGAAATGCATGGAACACACTAGTTGAAGTGGTTTTGATTTACATATTGTAAATATGATACCTACAGAACACTTTGACGATATAGGGCTGGATTTTCAATGACCCGTGGAGTCGGGTTTGGAGGCGTGTGGGGGGTTAAGTTGCAGATTCGGGGGTCCCGACCCCATCCCGACTCCATGCAATTTTGACAAAATCGGTCGCGGGGTTCCCGACTCCGTCCCGCCTCCAAAAGGCGGGAGAGGCCATTAAAGCCCTTAACAAGCCCTAAATTGGCTCTGTAATGCCATTTTGAAATGTTTTAGCTAGTTTAACCCTTTTCTGACGTGAAGTACGCCTGATGTGAAACACGTCAGTGAAACCTGGCGGGAGTACAAGTGGATAGCTGACTATCAGCTGCAGGTCCACTATTACAATGGAGATGTGATGAAGGTAGTAGTAGTATTATGTCTGAAAGTCACCTCTGATGCTGCTGCATTGATTGTCTTCAGAGACTGCCTGGGTGGACTTGGTTGCAAAAAAAATTCTCTCTCTCTCTCTCTCTCTCTCTCTATCTCTCTCATTCTCTCTCTCTCTCTCTTTCTCTCTCTCTCTCTCTGAGATGCTGCTCATTTTGCATCCAGGTCCTCTCACAGCAAAGGCCAGGCAATCACTGAGACCAGGCAGTCAGTCTCTGATTTGCAATGATGACATCATCAGAGGCGACTTTCAGAATGAAACCACTAATTGGTTCATGGGTTCCCACATGCTGGAACTCAATTGCCCAATTAAGTGAAAATTGCATCATTCATCCACATTAATCTGGAGTCGGGGGGGGGGGGGCAACACGCAATGCGGGTAACACGACCCCAACCTGACCCCAAGACAAAATCCAGTCCATAATATCAATAGATGACACCAAGTAATCACATTGTGGTTGTACTGAAAATGGAACAGTTAGTCGACATAACGTCTGCTTATAACCAGTTAAGGAGATATTAAGAATTCAATAGAAGACCTCATAAGAATGGCATCAAATAGATAAATCTGTTAAACCATATTTTATGATAAAATTGAAATACCTATATAGCAGACAGGATTCTGAGAGTTAGCAGCTGAACTAACAGTAAGAATAGAAAGAAGTCAACAGAAAGTCTGACTAGAGATAATTAGCTTACATCAGCAGAAAACTTCAAAGTAGATACCACTGTAAAAAGAGTATAAGATATGGGATTTTCAAATGAGAAAACAGAAGTCGCTGGAACGGGCAGGCGATTCTCAGCTTTAGAGGCAGGCTCTGTAAGTTTTTAACTCTTTGAGTCTCAGGGATCAAATGGTACTTTTATTTGATTTTGGTGGATATTCTGGATTAAGAATAAGTAGAAATGTAAAAATGTAACGAAGTTAAGATTTGAGAATAAGGATCTCTGAGAATAAGGATTGTAACCTATTTGTCTTTTGAACTGTTAAAGTTGCGATTGACTCACAAGCTGTTAATTAAATGTTGGTTCCTTAGTAAATCTATATATTTTTAGAATTATCTCACAGAGTACTTCTGTATCAAACTCGCGAACTCAAATCTCTGTACACTCTTTTGTGAGGAGTTGCAGAATTCTGGGGGGTTTTCCAGACCCTCATAATATCCGGAAGGTTACAGTCTAGTTAAACTTATTAAAAGTGCTATCTGGAGGATGGTAATATCTTCAAGTCGTTTTCTTTCCTTTAGGGAGAGATCGTCTAGACCTTTAGACCCAATTAAGTGTCTTATAGGATTCGGCTATCTCTAACTTTAGTCTGGGGAATACGTTTGATCTGGGGTAGCCCGAGAAGCGCTAGGACTTGTAATTATCCCTTCAAGATACTGCTCCTGGCTTAATTGGAGGTAGGAGAATTGCTGTCGGAAGACCCTTGAAGGGTAAGGCCTCCTGCTGAGAGCCCTGATGGCCCTCCTCCTCCCTCTGGCCACATGTTCCAATCTTTCTTGATGCCTGCGCTCCCTCCACAGCAGCTCCTGGAGGGCAATGTCGACTATCAGTTCGGCCCCCATTAATGTAGGGAAGTGCAGCACTTTGATATTTTGAGAATAAATGTAACTAAATTTTAGTAGCCACAACACTCCAGAGACTAACCAACCTTTAAATGACTGAATTAAACTGTTGCACAATGTCAAACTGATAAGAAGCAGTGAAACAGCACTAACCTGAGAGCTGCGACTCATCACTCATGATCCCTTTAGTAGCGCCCCTGGAGCCAGCTACCAGCTGCTTCACGCCTACTCTCCCTGTCGCTGTCGGGACAAGGCGCTAAGGCAGGGGGCGATACTCAATTTAGCAGATCGGGCACCCAGTGAGCATTGCACGCTCACTGACGTCACAATCTGCCTGGCGCTGAAGTCCCCGGCGCAAACTCGTAGCGGCAGCGCTATGGGTGGGGCCCAAATTTGGCGCTGGATTCGCCTCGCCGCAGCGCTCCTGCCTCAGCACCCCGTTAGCACCCCCGCCTGGCGCTACTGGAGGCACTAACCAACCGAATTTCTACCCCAACAAGACAAAGGACAAAGGTGTGGAATTTACCCATTAGAGATTTTTGGGTGAATCTCTCACTTTCTATACACTGTATTATAATGAACTATTCTGGAGATATCAGTTAAGGAAGTTGAAATCCTATCGAAAATAATGATGCAACCTGTAAGTGTGTCAAGATACAATCCCACAAGGCACAAAATAGGAACCTTTAAATTACCAACTGAACTTAAGATTCCAAGGTCGGAAATCCGAATATGATCAGAGTAAATTAACTGTCTCCTATATCAATGCACAACCACGTCTGTAGCAAGCAGTGAATCCACATGTAGCTGAGATACGTAAATCACTTCAAGCAATAGGCCCTGTTTTAAGGTGACATTTCAGATGATCTACAACCGCTTCAGTGGCTCCTTAGACTAAAATTCACATGTTCAGATCTCATTATTCTGAGGTAGCCTTGCCTCTCGCTTGCCAGTGGGAAAGGGCTCAATAGGCATTGCGCCTGTACTCACTGGATACTATCCCGATACTTGCTGTCCATATTTGCCCTCTCCCACAATTGAAATCAGTTATCGTATGACAAGAAATGACAACAACAATTGAACATCAAATCAAATAAATACCTTGTGATCTTCATTATTTCCCAGCGAAGTGTCATCAAGATGGTGACAGGAACAGGAGTGGTATTTACATTTCCTGGAATCAAAGCTTTCTCAATGTTCAGACCAATGCTGTAGACTTGCAAGGTCGCATAAACAATAAGGCAGACCCTTATGAAAGAAAGACTTGCATTTATATAGCGCTTTTACGACCACTGGACTTCCCAACACGCTTTACAGCCAATGAAGTATTTTTGAAGTGGAGTCACTGTTGCAATGTGGGAAACGCGGCAGCCAATTTGCGCACAGCAAGACCCCACAAAAGCAATGTGGTAATGACCAGATGATCTGTTTATTTTGATGTTGATCGAGGGATAAATATTGGTCAGGACACCGGGGATAACTCCCCTGCTCTTCTTCAAAATAGTGGCCATGGGATCTTTTACATCCACCTGAGAAAGCAGACGGGGCCTCGATTTAACATCTCATCCAAAAGACGGCACCTCCGACAGTGCAGCACTCCCTCAGCACTGCACTGGAGCGTCAGCCTAGATTTTTTGCACTTCAAGTCTCTGGAGTGGGACTTGAACCCACAACCTTCTGACAGAGAGGCGAGTGTGCTACCAAGTGAGCCACAGCTGACACTACAATGAATACCTTGTACAGCACACACCCCACTCAGTTAATTAGGATAAAGTGAGTAACCAAATTAAACCAACATAAAAATTCTATAATTAAGGTGAAGAAACTCTACCAGTTCCCTTTCACATGAGCATGAATGGACTCTACTCCTCGGGAGTTAGATTGATTTCAGGTATTCATTGTATTGTTGCTGAGAATGCAACCAACTGAGGCAAACTAATGCTGTGCCGGTGGGCATTCCTACTGATCAAACACGAGTAGGGAAACAGAAAGTGACAGTGCAGGTGCTCAGAGTAGCCACTCAGTTCAATACAATCTATCCACCCAATAGCATCCACTGTTCACGCTACTCAGAACACCTAATGGGGACAAATTCGATCTAACTTTTAAAAGTTGAAATAATTAGCGCCAGGCTGATCGATCAATATTTATCCCTTGATCAACATCACTAAAACAGATTATCTGGTCATTACCACATTGCTGTTTGTGGGAGCTTGCTGTGCGCAAATTGGCTGCCGCGTTTCCCATATTGCAACAGTGACTTCGCTTCAAAAGTACTTCATTGGCTGTGAAGCGTGTTGGGAAGTCCGGTGGTCGTAAAAGGTGCTATATAAATGCAAGTCTTTCTTTCTTTCATAAGGGTCTGTCTTATTGTTTATGCGACCTTGCAAGTCTACAGCATGGCTCTGAACATTAAGAAACAGTTCTTCCTTTGATTACAGGAAATGTAAATAATTTCTTTGTTCCTGGGATGTAGGCGTCGCTGGCACAGCTGCAGTCCGTGTGGTGAAGGTGCTCCCACAGTGCTGACTTTGTCGTTGCGGTTTGGTACAACTGAGTGGTTTGCTAGGCCATTTCAGAGGGCAGTTAAGAGTCAACCACATTGCTGTGGGTCTGGAGTCACATATAGGCCAGACCAGATGGCACATTTCCTTCCCTATAGGACATTAGTGAACCAGTTGGGTTTTTATATGACAATCCGGTAGTTTCACCATTACTGATACTAGCTTTTTAATTCTAGATTTATTTAATTGAATTTAAATCATCCAACTGCTGTGGTGGGATTTGAACTCACAGATTATTAGTCCAGGCCTCTGGATTACTAGTCCAGTAAAATACCACTATGCTACCACTCCTGTCCTGTCACCATCTTGATGACACTTAGCTGGGTAATAATGAAGATCACAAGATATTTATTTGATTTGATGTTTCAATTGTTATTGTCATTTCTTGTCATACTATAACTGATTTGAATTGTGGGAGAGGGCAAATATGGACAGCAAGTATCGGGATAGTATCCAGTATGGAAAGTGATCAACGTTGTCCAAGGTCTTGTCGTGGATTTTGATAATCGGGGGGCAGTACTGTGTGGCGAGGGCAGGTTGGTAGAGGACATTTGTCTTACGGATGTTTAGTGTAAGGCCCATGCTCTCATATGCTTCGGTGAAGGTGTTGACGATGGTTTGGAGTTCGACCTCCGAATGTGTGCAGACTCGGGAGCCTACTGTCAACAAGGTCGGACATCGATGACGAAGTCCAACACCGCCTTCAATGTGCCAGTGCAGCATTCGGTCACCTGAGGAAGAGAGTGTTTGAAGATCAGGACCTCAAACCCGGCACAAAGCTAATGGTCGACAGAGCAGTAGTGATACCCGCCCTCCTGTATGCCTCAGAGACATGGACCATGTACAGCAGGCACCTCAAAGCACTGGAGAGGTACCACCAACGCTGGCTCTACAAGATCCTGCAAATCCATTGGCAGGATAGACGCACCAACGTCAGTGTTTTCGCTCAGGCCAACATCCCCAGCATCGAAGCTTTGACCACACTCAATCAGCTCCGATGGACGGGTCACATTGTCTGCATGCCCGATACGAGACTCCCAAAACAAGCGCTCTACTCGGAGCTCAAACACGGCAAGAGAGCCCCAGGTGGGCAGAGGAAACGCTTCAAGGACACCCTCAAAGCCTCCTTGAAAAAGTGCAACATCCCCACCGACACCTGGGAATCCCTGGCCCAAGACCGCACAAAGTGGAGGAGAAGCATCCGGGAAGGCGCCGAACACCTCGAGTCTCTTCGCCAGGAGCAAGCGGAAGCCAAGCGCAGGCAGCGGAAGGAGCGCACGTCAACCCAAGCACCCCACCCACCCGCCCCTTCAACCACCGTCTGCCCCACCTGTGACAGAGACTGTAGGTCCCGCATTGGACTCATCAGTCACCTGAGAACCCTCATTTTTAATGTGGAAGCAAGTCATCCTCGGTTCCAAGGGACTGCCTAAGAGAGAGAGAGAGAGAGAAGAGTATTCAATGAGTACAGGTGCAATGCCTATTGAGTTCTTTCCCACTGGCAAGCGAGAGGCAAGGCTACCTCAGAATAATGAGATCTGAACATGTGAATTTTAGCCTAAGGAGCCATTAAAGTGGTTGTAGATCATCTGAAATGTCACCTTAAAACAGGGCCTATTGCTTGAAGTGATTTACGTATCTCAGCTACATGTGCATTCACTGCTTGCTACAGGCGTGGTTGTGCATTGATATAGGAGACAGTTAATTTACTCTGATCATATTCGGATTTCAGTCCTTGGAATCTTAAGTTCAGTTGGCAATTTAAAGGTTCCTACTTTGTGCCTTGTGGGATTGTATCTTGACACACTTACAGGTTGCATCATTATTTTCGACAGGATTTCTACTTCCTTAACTGGTATCTCCAGAATAGTGAATTATAATAATGTATAGAAAGTGAGAGATTCACCCAAAAATCTCTAATGGGGAAATTCCACACTTTTGTCCTTTGTCTTATTGGGGGAGAAATTCAGTTGGTTAGTGCCTCCAGTGGCGCTAACGGGGCGCTGAGGCAGGAGCACCGCGGCGAGGCGAATCCAGCGCTGCACGTCAAATTCGGCCCCACCATAGCGCCGCCGCTATGAGTTAGCGCCGGGGACTTCAGCGCCAGGCAGATTGTGACGTCAGTGAGCGTGCAACGCTCACTGGGTGCCCAATCAGCCAAATTGAGTATTGCCACCTGCCTTAGTGCCTCGCCCCGACAGCAACAGGCAGAGGAGGCGTGAAGCAGTCGGTAGCCGGCTCCAGGGGCGCTACTTAAAGGGATCATGAGTGATGAGTCGCAGCTCTCAGGTTAGTGCTGTTTCATTGCTTCCTTATCAGTTTGATATTGTACAACAGTTTAAATCAGTCATTTAAAGGTTGTTTAGTCTCCGGAGTGTTGTGGCTACTAAAAATTAGTTACATTTATTCTCACAAAATATCAAAGTGCTGCACTTCCTTTCATTAATGCAGGCCGTACTGGCAGTCAACTTCACCTTCCAGGATCTACTGCAGAGCGAGCAGGCAGCAAGAAATATTGGAACATGCAGCCAGGGGGAGGAGGAGGGCCATCAGGGCTCTCAACAGGAAGCCTTACCCTCTGAGGGTCTTCCGACAGCAATTCTCCTACCTCCAATTAAGCCAGCAGCAGTATCTTAGAAGGCACCGCTTCAGCAAGGAGGTGGTCACAGAACTCTGCCACCTCCTACAAATAGACCTCGAGCCTCAGATCAGAATGAGGACAGCTCTCAGTGGCAGTCAAGGTCACCGTCACCCTCAATTTCTTTGCCAGCGGATCCTTCCAGACTACAACAGGAGATATAGGTAACATCTCACAGTTCGCCGTCCATCGCTGCATCCGGGAGGTCACTGAGGCTCTCTCCAGTAGGAGAACGGACCACATTTCCTTCCCCATCACCAGAGAGAAGCAGGATGAGCGTGCATGTGGCTTTGCCAGGATAGCGGGATTCCCCATGGTGCAGGGCACCATTGACTGCACCCACATGGCTTTGCGGCCACCACATAACAATTCTGAGATCTTCTGTAACTGCAAAGGCTACCATTCATTTAATATCCAGTTGGTGTGCGACCACAGACAGCGAATCCGCAATGTGAATGCCCGCTAGCCTGGCAGCAGCCACGATGCCTTTCATCCTGCGCCAGCACTCTTCCAGCCACCACATCAAGCTCACGGCTGGCCGGTCAGAGACAAGGGCTATCCGTTCTCCACCTGGCTCATGACTCCCCTCCGCAACCCCAGCACTACTGCCCAGCACTCATACAATGAGAGCCATGCTGCCACCAGGAACATCATCGAGCAGACCATCGGGGGGGTGGGGGGCACAGATGGAATTATGCTATTGACCTGTATCAATAAATGGAATAATGTTTAATTACCAAGAGCTACATCAGTGGTAGTGGATGTGAATTTCACTGCGAGCGTTATGTTTTTTTGCGGACGTTGAACAACCACTACTGTTTAGGTTCAGTTGTCGAGTCGAGTATTGACAGGAAATGGGTATGTTTATGTTGAGGGGTAAAATTATTTACTGACCCACAAACACTGTAGGCCTCCCGGAAAGCTGCCAGAAAATGCAACACTACCCCCGCCCCCCACCCCGACACCCGCCACTGAGGGCAAAAAATGGTTTCGGCGTCCATCCTCATAATACTGCCAGACGCCTCATGGCCGCGAACGCTGCTGAAAGCCTTTTAGTGGCGACAAATCATGGCGTGATTTAGCGCGGGAGGCAATGCAAGCGGAGACTTCCAAAACGGATGAGGTGGCGTCAACCCACCGTCGCACGCCGAATGACGCCACGCTCCACCTCATTTAAAATACTCTCGCCGATAGCAGGCGATGGCAGTGCTGCTGACCTGCCGAAAATAGCGGCCGCTGCGGGACCCACCACCAGCTGGCGGTACAGCGCCGGCTGCCACTTTGCACCATTTCATGGCCGTAACGGGCGGTGCGATCCACTCGAATTTCTAGGCCTACATTCTTTACAGCCTGGAAACCTTAACCAGTTTCAAGCAAATGGGTTAATGCTGTGGTTAAAATAGCAGAGAGTAATTTGACACAGATATGGCAAGCATTCGTAAGGCAATATTGCGCACAATCATTTTCAGACATCTGCTCATCTGTGCCATAAATTTCTCTGGCCTGGAAATTCAGTAGCATCCATTTTTGGTGCCTTACCCGCAGAGTCCGAACAGCCCGCGCTCAAATGGGAAGGTCTGAGGAGCCCGGGATTTTGGGACTCGGACCTCATTATCGTGTAGATGGCGCTGCGGTCGGAGCCCACGCAGCTTGAAGCTCCAGTTTCCAGGTAAGTGATTGGGTCGCGCAGCGTTGGGTCTACAGGAGCAACGGGTGGGCCTCGGAGCCCATGATCGGAGGGCTGTCGGGGGTCAGGTAACAAGATTGGGGGCTGGGGGGGTTGCCTACAGTATTGTTGGTGGGGGGGGGGGCGGCGTCAGTAGTGATGTCGGGGAGGGCTGGGATGTCAGGGCCGGGGTCAGAGGAAGAGCGGGGTGGGGGTGGCTGGAGGTCGGAGCCGGGAGTGAGGTCGACAATCTCGGGCCAGGAGCGGCGGTGATAATAGGAAGTACTTACCTTTTTGTTAATTCAGTGCTGTTTAGCGTTGGTTTTCCCGGGGGTAAGCATTGCAGGCGCTGGCTGCCTTAGACGCAACCGAAATTTGCAAGGGAAAGCAGAAGCAGGCCTTAGGCCCTTTATTTGAATAGGTTAATGGCCTAATGACACCTGTTGTTTGGCCCTTACCAAAATGGCGTCCGCCGCAGCCCGCGCCGAAGGTGGGCGAAAGCGAGGCAGCCGCCATTTTGTTGCTGAAACCGGCCTTAATGCTGCCGCTAAGCAAGGGTGATTTCTCCCCCTCTGATTCTATGATCGCTGAAGTGTTGAATATTTCTCTCTATTCAGCATGCAACAAATAAACTTGAAGGATTCTGGAAGCAAAGGTTTTCATTTACATTTTACAGTCCTCTTTGTCTATGAAGACGGACTTTTATTCCCTCTGTCTAATATTAAAATAGGGACCATCAGCAATATCTACTGACACTGAGATGTGCAACACAAAAGAGAAAGGTTCTGCAATTCACGAACCATCTAATAGAAAATTCAAACCGCCTATGAGATGCCTAAAATGTGTCCAGCTGTCAATAAAAGGCACCCATTAAAACATATCAGGAACAAATGGAGCAAGAAATAATCATTACTTATATTACCGGATGAAAGTCCAAGGTGCCAGTAGAAATTCTACTGGAGTAAGGCACTTTAAAAATAAAAAGTTGTAAATCAATTCCCTAGCATATATTAATATTTTATAAATATTGATTGCAGTTAAGACTTATAGTGGCAAACTATTGATCTGAGGGCTTCAAAGACGGCTGATCATTTCTTTTGCAATGGTAAAGGCTGGAGACAGAACTGAAAGAGCCAGGGTATTAGCACCCTGGTAGAATTTTAAAATGTGGTTAGTGGTAGTCAGTGAAAGGTCAGGGCTCAGTCTGTTTGTACAGATGTGTAGTCACAACAGGGGAACTTCTCAATAATGCAACTGTCAGAGTGATTGCTATAACATTTTAGGGGATGGTGCGGAATCTGTAATGGGTAAATTCCGACCAGCAGAAGAAGCAGGGGCCGAAGTCCATAAAAGACCAGTAAAAAAAGAGATTAATAAAAGGAGTCAGAAAAGGTTATAGGAAGAAATGAGAATCTTGACAAAAGGAATGGGGAAGTCTGGAAGTAGAGAAAGAAATAGGAGTCAGGAGGTGATGTAAAAACTATTTAGATAGAAATAAGTTTCCCCATTTGTCTCCTTCCCTCCAGATGATCAATTCTTCAGCAGCCAGTATGAAATGGAACTTTTGTCATGAGTAACTGGTGGCACACAATTACCTGAAAGCAGTGCCAACAGAAAAAATGACTCTAATTAATGCACTGCGTGCTGTACATATTGATTTCCAAAGGACATGGCAAAGTTGTTAAGGAAGTTTTTTTTCCCATAGGTTCCTCTTAATTGTTTACAAAAAACTCTGGACAAGATGTGATAAAATACTGTGATGGGGAATAATGCATCATTTTGCAAAATTCTATCATTTGCATCAGGAAAAATTATTTGAAAGGGGGCGGAGATAATAAAATTAGTTCTACAAAAAATATTGTATTTTTGGATTGAAAGCTTGACAACTCATTAGTAAGAAAGACAGTGTTCTGACGAAAGGTCATCGACCTGAAACGTTAACTCTCTTTCTCTCTCCACGGATGCTGCCTGGCCTGCTGAGTTTTTCCAGCGTTTTCTGTTGTTATTTTAGTAAGAAAGACAGGATGAGTTCTCAAGATCCTACTCATAAATTTGTTTTCCACTGTTTATCAATAGGTATTCCGTGTGATCTTTTTCCAGTAATTGATCCAAGTTTAGATTTTTTTTTAAATTTAATCTATAACAGATATGAAGGGTGCTTTTACAGTCCTTAATAGACCATCTGAGCTGCCACTTCCATCCAGCTTGAAACACTTGCCTGCCATACTGTAAACCAGTGAGGTTAAAGGGTAAAATTCACGGGCTGGGGGTGGGATTGGTGGAGGGTGGGGGGGGACTGCCTTGGCCCAAAGTAGGCAAGCTGCAAAAACTGAACAATGTAGTTAAGCTAACATTTCACCTGTGCTCTGGTATGAACGCGATTAAAATACTTCACTGCTTTTCAATTCTATCGTAATAGAAATGAACCCCAGTGCTTGTTTATGCTTTTTTTTAATGGCCTTATTAACCTGCGTCTCTACTTTTAGTGATTTGCGTATTTGTTAACGCTCCAATTTTGTAAAGCTGCTTAATTATAATTTCACATTGTCACAAAGATAAAGGTCGATGGCCTGAGAAATTCGATGCTTTAACGCCGACCGTAAAGGCCGGATTTGTAGAAAAAAATGGTGGCCGTCTCGCTTTCCGCCCACTTCCGGCGCAGGACACGGTGAGGACCATAGTGCTGCCATCGACAGCGCTGTCCTCTCAAATTTAAATAAGCAGATTGTGACGTCAATCGGCGTGATTTGATGTCACGAATGCTAATTTGGACATTCTCGCTCTCCATTATGTTGTGTCCTAACCACGCACAGAAAAGCGTGTGTGAATCAACCCTGCAGAGACACTGTCAGCGCTTCTTAAAGGGACACATACATCTTTCAGGTAAGTTTAGATTTCAATCTCAGGACTTTTTAAAATATTTTATTGAAGTAGTGGCTTGGTGCAATACATTTAAACAGTTTTTAAAGTGTGCAGGGAGTGGAGAGAGTGCTGCTGGATGCTTGCAAGGCTTTGGATGATAAAGGAAGGCCTCTGAGAAGACAGAGAATGTGGGAAATACTCAGCAGGTGAGGCAGCATCTGTGGAGAGAGAAACAGGGTTAACATTTCAGGTCGAGATGCTGCCTGACCTGCTGAGTATTTCCAGCATTTTCTGCTTTTATTTCAGATTTCCAGCATCCGCAGTATTTTGCCTCTGAGAAGACCACTTGCTCACAGTCTTAGGGGGCACATGGAGATGAAGCCGAGGCAGCAAAGGGGACAAGCTGCTCACAGAGGGAAGCGGAAGAAGCAAAAGAAAGAGGAGGACACAGAAAACGAAGAAGCAGAAGGAAAGATGCAATCCTGACAACCCCTTTCTGGCCGGGATATCCAGGATGGAATCATCTGCTTCCGGTACCAGTGACCACAACCCCAATTCCCCTTTCAACATTAGTCCCACACCTTACCTTCCCTCTGTCACTGACCATCACAGCATCCTCTTGGAGACAATGCTGAAATAAAAACCACCACAAAGCAAACTTTCCAATCCAAATTTATCCATATGTGCATCCAATATGACATCAAGAAATCAACACATCACCCTTGTGCATTCCTTTAGTGATTGTCTTGTGTGTGCCTTTGCCTATCCTAGTGATGTAACGCAGTGCTACCCCAGTGGTTGCAGCATGGCTGGTGAAGGCTGCTGACTTTCAGTGGGGGACACTGCAGATGACCTTGCAGGACGAGCTCGAGGAGCTGGTGGCTGGGCATGTCAAATCGAGTGACGGAATTTCTTCTTCTTCTTCTTTTTCACTCTCCTCTCCCTCGTCTTGGTCAACCACTGGCTGAGCAGGCTGCATTTCTTGGGTGTCGGAAATGAGGAAGGCACAAGTGTAGAGCTGTGGTGAGGGGAAGCGGGAAAGCAAGAGCTGCAGATGATACAAAGATGGGAGGGACTGTAGTGAGTGAGGAGGACATAAAAAACCTGCAAGGGGACATAGACAGGCTAAGTAAGTGGGCAGAGATTTGGCAGATGGAATACAACACTGGAAAGTGTGAGGTGATGCACTTTGGCAGGAAAAATCCTAGAGCAATTTATTATCTTAATGGCAAGAAACTGGAGAGTACTGAAGTGCAAAGGGATCTGGGGGTCCTGGTGCACGAAACTCAAAAGGTTAGTATGCAGGTGCAGCAAGTGATTAAGAAGGCAAATGGAATGTTGGCTTTCATTGCTAGGGGGATAGAATATAAAAATAGGGAGGTATTGCTTCAGTTGTACAAGGTATTGGTGAGACCGCACCTGGAATACTGCATACAGTTTTGGTGTCCTTACTTAAGGAAAGACATCCTTGCTCTCGAGGCAGTGCAAAAAAGGTTCACTCGGTTAATCCCGGGGATGAGGGGGTGGTCATATGAGGAGAGGTTGTGTAGATTGGGACTCTACTCATTGGAGTTCAGAAGAATGAGAGGCGATCTTATTGAAACATATAAGATTGTGAAGGGGTTGGATCGGGTGGATGCGGGGAGGATGTTCCCGATGACGGGTGAGACTAGAACTAGGGGACATAGTCTTAGAATAAGGGGCTGCTCTTTCAAAACTGAGATGAGGAGGAACTACTTCACTCAGAGGGTGGTAGGTCCATGGAATATGCTGCCACAAAAAGCTGTAGAAGCTACATCATTAAATAAATTTAAAACAGAAATAGACAGTTTCCTAGAAGTAAAGGGCATTAAGGGTTACGGGGAGCGGGCAGGAATTTGGACATGAGTCTAGGTTCAGATCGGTCATGGCCCTGTGGGTAGTGGAGCAGGCCCAGGGACCGTGTAGGCTGATTCTGCTCCTATTTCGTGTGTGCAATTCTGTTAGATGCAGGAGATGGTTCTGTGATAGTAGATAGTAGATTGGCGGTTAGGATCAGATCAGCCATGATCTTATTGAATGGCGGAGCAGGCTCGAGGGGCTGATTGGCCTACTCCTGCTCCTATTTCTTATGTTCTTATGTTCTTATGCTTACACTATGCGCATCTTGTAAATCAGAAGATATTGTGGGATGAGGGGGAAGGAGGGTAACGTACGAGGATACCAGCATCTTGTATCCCTTCAGCCCTCCACTGGCCAAGGGCTCCGTCATGCCCCTGCCAAAAATGGCTGTCTCCTCCAAGGGGATGAGGTGAAGCTAGGAATGTGAGGTGTGACTCGAGTTTGGTACAGATTGTTGGTAGGTGAGTGATGGCAGAGGGAGGGGTTTGGCAATGAGCAGTGTGTGAGGCTAGTGATGCAGTTGGTAGGAGACGGCGTTTGAAGATGCATTCACTGACCTTGACCACTGGTCTGAGGTCATGAAACTCCTTTGGGCACTGGAGCCAGGTCGTGGGGGCAATAATGCTGGCAGTGACGGCCTCGGTGATCTGGTCCCACATCCTTCTTTCTGAAGGGCATCCTGGCCCATGTGGGTAGAGGACCTCTCTTCCAGTGTTGACCCCCTGCACAAAGTGCTGCATGCGAGACCCTGGGTGTCCCTTCCCTGGCTTGTTGAGCCATTTGTTTTAGTGCAGAAGAAATGTTACCACTTTTTTACGTGCAGAAGGCAGTTCATCTTTAAGAACTGAAGTCTGCCATTTTGGAATTACTTTATTTTTTTTCAGAAGGCAGTTGAGCTCTAAGGGCTAAAGACTGCCTATTTTTAAATAACTTTTATTTATTTCATTTTAGAAGGCAGTTCCCCTTTAAGACCTCGACACTGCTTTTTAAAATGACAGGCTAGCTTTAAGATAACGCTGCCTTGCTCCAGGGATGCTTTGGCCATGCTACATTGGGCCTTCTGTTGAGACTACCACCCAAATCAGCGTATTACACAATAGGGGAAAAAATTCAGTGTGGCACCCCATTTGGAAGCTACTGGAAGCGCTCCCCCTCCTTCTTGGGGCACTTCCAGTGAATTTTGCGGCGCTACTTGCAACAGTGCCATGCGCGTTGGACATAGCGGCACGTCATTGCAGGCCTCGCTCCCCTAATTAAAGGAGATGGGCCTAGCGCTGCATGCACCGGGGCACTGCTGGACTACCGGGGAGTGGGGTGCCGGGGGAAAAAAATCGACACTCAACAGGAGTGTCGGGCTGAGCGATCGCGGCCGGCACGCCGAAGAAAAAAAGGGAAGGGGGCAGGTGCTGGCAGTCAGCCCAAAAAAAATGGCTGGCCGACACCTGCCCTTTAAGTAGCGCCACTGCAGCTTCAAAAACGCCACCTGATCCTGTCGGACATATCGTCCGGCGATAAGTCAGGGGGCGCAACCCAAGGTTGCGGCTGGGGCGCGAGCGGGGCGTTGCGCACGGCGATTATGTCATCACTGGTGGCGCAGTGCCACGGGGTGCTACTGGCTACCGCCACCGCTAACCTCCCGCTGAATTTCGCGGGAGATGTTAGCGGCGCGGCGCCCGGGCGCTAGGGGCCTTGCGCCCCGTTAGTGCCCCCGGGGGGCGCTAACAGGAGGTGCAAAGCAACCCAATTTTTCCCTTAGGTTTAGCGATCCGATCATTTAAATCAGCAGGCAGCATCAAAATACCGGTGCTGCCAGTACTCTTTTTGTGGGTGGCTATTAACCTCGGCTCGTGATGGCACCGGCCATTTCCGGGTCTAATCGAATTTCTGGGCTGAAATATTCGTCTGCGCAGCGCACTAAATAACATTCCAATATGGCGGGCAGGAAGTTCTCCCTCAAAGGCCCAATCACTTTCCCCCAGCCAACAATCACCCCCCCCGCCCCTCCCCCCCCCCCCCCCGCCCCTCCCCCCACGCCGGCTAGTGAATCCTCCCACCGGCTAGCAATCTCTCTCCGGCCACCAATCGCCCTCCCTCCTCCCCGGATGCATCCTTCCTCACTTACCGCAGGACCACAGCTATCGTGGCAGCGGCATGATCTCCAGTGCCTCTCACTCTCCGCAGCTCGGCCACTTTATGGAAATGATGCCCGAGGCCCAATATCAGGGGTGCCTCGGGCCTCACCATTAAATAAGCTTGAATTTCTAGGCCAATAGAACTCTGAATGCTCCTTGACTCTGTCAGGAACATCTTTCAAGTTTCAGCAAAGAGAGCTTGATGATTTTAGTTCTTCATATTTATGAAGGGCGTTTTCAAGATGATGGTGGAGATGGCACTGTGAACTTCTGCTTTGACTATTATTAGCAGCGAGTGAGTCATATAATCTTACACACTCACATAAATTCCACATTCAATATATGTGAAATAACCAAAGTTTACAGGCCTTATATCCATTGAATTTGCCTAAAACTAATAAAACATTATTGCTATTGTTTTAATGCTCAATGCTTACATTGAGATAACAGCGATGGGTTAGATGTGCAGTTAAAAGGATAGACGAGATTTCACAAGGAGGGCCATGCATCTGTATTTGTAAAAGAAGATAGAACTGAAAGTGTGAGGGGAGGATATTAGCCAGCAACAACAACAACTTGTATTTATACAGCGCCTTTTAACGTAGTAAAACATCCCAAGGTGCTTCACAGGAGCATTATAAAGCAAAATGTGACATCGAGCCACATAAGGAGATATTAGGACTGGTGGACATTATGTGAACACTTTAGAACAGTGGCAGGATAATGTAACATTGTTATCAATCTCTCACCATTTAAAGAATATTCTGCTTTTCTATTTTTCCTACCAAAGTGGATAACTTCATATTTCTGCACATTATCATAGAATAGTTACAGCACAGAAAGAGCCCATTCGACCTGTCGAGCCCTTGCCAGCTCTCAGCAAGAGCACTTCAGCTAGTCCCACTCCCCCGCCCTTTCCCCATAGACCTGCAATTTGTTTCCTTCAGGTACTTATCCAATTCCCTTTTGAAAGCCACGATTTAATCTGCCTCCACCACCCTTTCAGACAGTGAATTTCAGATCCTAGCCACTCGCTGCGTAAAAAAGTTTTTCCTCTTGTCGCCTTTGGCTCTTCTGCCAATCACCTTAAACCTGTGTCCTCTGGTTCTCGACCCTTCCGCCAATGGCAACAGTTTCTCTCTATCTACTCTGTCTAGACCCCTCATGATTTTGAACACCTCTATCAAATCTCCACTCAACCTTCTCTGCTCTAAGAAGAACAACCCCAACTTCTCCAGTCTATCCACGTAACTGAAGTCCCTCATCCCTGGAATCATTCTTGTAAATCTTTTCTGCACCCTCTCTAAGGCCTTCACATCCTTCCTAAAGTGCGGTGCCCAGAATTGGACACAATACTCCAGTTGAGGCCGAACAAGTGTTTTATACAGGTTCATCATAACTTCCTTGCTTTTGTACTCTATGCCTCTATTTATGAAGCCCAGGATCCTGTATGCTTTTTTAACTACTTTCTCAACCTGCCCTGCCACCTTCAACGATTTGTGTACATAAAACCCCAGGTCTCTCTGTTCATGCACCCCCTTTAGAGTTGTACCCTTTAGTTTATATTGCCTCTCCTCGTTCTTCCTACCAAAATGTATCACTTCGTACTTCTCTGCATTAAATTTCATCTGCCACGTGTCTGCCCATTCCACCAGCCTATCTATGTCTTCTTGAAGTCTATCACTATCCTCCTCACTGTTGACTATACTTCTAAGTTTTGTGTCATCTGCAAATTTTGAAATTGTGCCCTGTACACCCAAGTCTAAGTCATTAATATATATCAAGAAAAGCAGTGGTCCTAGTACCAACCCCTGGGGAACACCACTGTATACCTTCCTCCAGTCTGAAAAACAACCGTTCACCACTATTCTCTGTTTCCTGACACTTAGCCAATTTTGTATCCATGCTGCCACTGTCCCTTTTATTCCATGGGCTTCAACTTTGCTGGCAAGCCTATTATGTGGCACTTTATCAAATGCCTTTTGGAAGTCCATGTACATCACATTAACCGTATTGTCCTCATCAACCCTCTCTGTTACCTCATCAAAAAACTCAATCAAATTAGTTTAAGACAATTTGCCTTTAACAAATCCGTGCTGGCTTTCCTTAATTAATCCATACTTGTCCAAGTGACTGTTAATTTTGTCCCGGATTATTGTTTCTAAATGCTTCCCCACTACCGAGGTTAAACTGACTGGCCTGTAGTTGCTGGGTTTATCCTTACACCCTTTTTGAACAAGGGTGTAACATTTGCAATTCTCTAGTCCTCTGGCACCAGCCCCGTATCCAAGGAGGATTGGAAGATTATGGCCAGTACCTCCGCAATTTCCATCTTTACTTCCCTCAGCATCCTAGGTGACTTATCTACTTTAAGTACAACCAACCTTTCTAGTACCTCCTCCTCATCAATTTTTATCCAATCCAGTATTTCAACTACCTCCTCTTTCACTATGACTTTGGCAGCATCTTCTTCCTTGGTAAAGACAGATGCAAAGTACTCATTTAGTACTTTATATTCCATCTGCCACATTCTTGCCCACTCACTTAACCTGTCTATATCCCTTTGCTGTCTCTTTCCGTCCTCCTCACAACTTACTTTCCCACCTAACTTTGTATCGTCAGCAAACTTGGATACATTACACTTGGTCCCCTCATCTAAGTCATTGATATAGATTGTAAATAGCTGAGGCCCCAACACGGATCCTTGTGGTACCTCACAGCTTCCCAACCTGAAAATGACCTGTTTATTCCTACTCTCTGTTTTCTGTCCATTAACCAATCCTCAATCCATGCTAATATATTACCCCCAATTTCATAAGCCCTAATTTTGTGTAATAACCTCTTGTATGGCACTTTATCAAATGCTTTTTGAAAATCCAAATACACCACATCCACTGGTTCCCCCTTATCTACCCTGCTAGTTACAACCTCAAAAAACTCTAACAGATTTGTCAAACATGATTTCTCTTTCATAAATCCCTGTTAACTTTGCCCAATCATATTATGAATTTCTAAGTGCCCTGTTACCACGTCCCTAATAATAGATTCTAGCATTTTCCTGATGACTGATATCAGGCTAACTGGCCTAGAGTTCACTATTTTCTGTCTTCCTCCTTTCTTGAATGCTAACTTCCAATTCGCAGGGACTGTTCTAAAATCCAGGGAATTTTGTAATATCAAAACCAATGCATCCACTATCTCTGTGGCCACCTCTTTCAAAACCCTAGGATGTAGGCCATCAGGTCCAGGGGATTTTTTGGCTTTTAGTCCCAGTAATTTCTCCAGTACTATGTCTTTACCAATACTAACTTCTTTAAGTTCCTCATTCTCACTGGACCCTTGGTTCCCCACTATTTTCGGAATGTTTTTTGCATCTTCTTCCGTGAAGACAGATACAAAGTATTTGTTTAATATCTCTACCATTTTCTTATTCCCCATTATAATTTCTCCTGTCTCTGCCTGTAAGGGACCAACGATTACTTTTCCCATGGGGTTTATATTCATAGAAACATAGAAGATAGGAGCAGGAAAGGCCATTCGGCCCCTCAAGCCTGCTCCGCCATTCGATGAGATCATGGCTGATCATCCAAACTCAGTACCCTGTACCTGCCTTCTCCCCATATCCCTTGATACCTTTAGCTTTAAGAAATATATCTAACTCATTCTTAAATATATTTAATGACTTGGCCTCAACTACCTTCTGTGGTAGAGAATTCCACAGGTTAACCACTCTCTGGGTGAAGAAATTCTTCCTCATTTCTGTCCTAAATGGCTTACCCCTTATCCTTAGATTATGACCCCTGGTTCTGGACTCTCCGACCATCGGGAACATTCTTCCTGCATCTAGTTTGTCCAGACCTGTCAGAATTTTATATGTTTCGATGAGATCCCCTCTCATTCTTCTATACTCTAGCGAGTATAAGCCCAATCGACCCAATCTCTCCTCATATGTCATTCCTGCCATCCCAGGTATCAGCCTTGTGAATCTTCGCTGAACTCCTTCCATGGCAAGAACATCCTTCATCAGATAAGGCAACCAAAACTGCACACAATACTTAAGTACTTAAGTCCTTAAGGGAATGTATATTCATTGCAAATTATGAATTATTTCTTTAAATGTTTGCCATGGCTTATCTATCATCATATCATTTAATATAGTTTCCCAATCTATCTTAACCAACTCACCCCTCATACCTACGTAGATCGCTTTGTTCAGATTTAAGACTCTAGTTTCTGAATTAACTAAATCTCTCATAATATAAAATTCTATCAAATTGTGATCACTCTTCCCTGAGACTTCTTTAATACATAGTTATTAATTAACCCTGTCTCATTGCACAATACTGGATCGAAAATAGCCTGTTGACTATTTGGTTACTCAACATATTGATCTAGAAAACTATCTTGAATGCTTTCCATTAACTCATCCTCCACACTGTTACTGCAAATTTGGTTTATCCAGTCGATATGAAGATTAAAGTCCCCCATGATAACTGTATTACCCCTGTTACATGCACCTCTAATTTCCTGATTTATACTCTTCCCAATGCTACAACTACTGCTATGGGGCCTATAAACTACTCCCACCGGTGTTTTCTGCCCCTTGTTGTTTCTTAGCTCCACCCAAACTGATTTTGCATCTTGATTTTCTGAGCTAAGATCCTTTCTCTTTACTGTCTTTATCTCATCCTTTATTATCAGGGCTACCCCTCCCCATCCCCTTCCCCAGCTTTTCCATTTTTCCTATTGCTTCTAGAAGTCAAGTATCGTGGAATATTTAGTTCCCAACCTTGATCACTCTGAAACCACGTCTCTGTAATAGCTATTAGATCAAACCCATTTATTTCTATCTGTGCTATTAATTCATCTATTTTGTTGTGAATGTTTCATGCATTCAGATATAGTTTCTTTAGCTTTAACTTTTTTCTATTTTTCCCTGTTGTCACCTCAGTCACTAATGCCCTATTACCTTTTTTAAGCTCTCTGTCACTTCCTGACCCACTCTGCTTAATTTTACCCAAATCGCTGCTCTGTTCTGCAGCCTTGAGATTTCTTCTACTGCTTTTGAATTTACCCTTTCCTGAATCCTCCCACCCTCCCCCGTTCATTAGTTTAAAGCCCTATCTACAGACCTAGTTATTCAATTTGCCAGGACACTGGTCCCAGCCCGGATTAAGTGGAGCCCCTCTCAATGGAACAGCTCCCCCTTTCCCCTGTACTGGTGCCAGTGTCTCATGAATTGAAACCCCTGCCTCTCACACCACTCTTGCAGCCATGCATTTAACCTTCTAATCTATCTGCCCCTATGCCAATTTGCACGTGACTCATGTAACAATCTGGAGATTATTATCGGTGAGGTTCTGTATTTTAATTTTGACTCTAGCTCCTCAAACTCTCTCAACAGTACTTCGTTCCTTTACCTATGATGTTGGTTCCTACGTGGACCACGACAACTGGATCCTCCCCCTCCCACTCCAAGTTCTTCTCCAGCCGCGAGGAGATGTCTTTACCCCTGGCACCGAGCAGGCAACACAACCTTCAGAACTCCCAGTCGCGGCTGCAGAGAACAGTATCTATCCCCATGACTATATTGTCCCCTACCACGACCACATTCCTTTTCAATTCCTCCACTTGAATGGCCCTTTGTACCATGGTGCCGTGATCAGTTTGCTCATCCACCCTGCAGACTTTGGCTTATCCATACAGGCAACAAGAACTTTGCATCTATTGGACAAGGGCAAAGGCCGAGGCTCTTTCAACACTGCACCTGGGGTCCCCTTACCTGCCAGACTCGCAGTCACACCCTCCTGTCCCTGACCACTAACCAGACCTGTAGCACTACCGAACCTAAGGGGTTTGACTGCCTCCTGGATCAAAGTATCCAGGTAACTCTCCCCATCCCTGATGCCCCGTAATGTCTGCACCTCAGTCTCCAGCTCAACAACTCTGAACTGAAGTTCCTTGAGATGCAGGCACTTACTGCAGATGTGGTTGTCTGGGATCGCGATGCTCTCCACAAACTCCCACATGCCGCAGATGAGGCACACCTCCTGCACTGCCATCCCGATCTAACCTTGTTTTATTTATTTAATTAATTAAAGTTTATGGGGGGAAAATTCAGTCGCGCCCCGTTTGGGGCGCAAATATCGTCCGGGCGCAAAAATTAGCGCCTGCTGCTAATTATCGCCACTGACTGGAAACTTCACTTTTATCGACCCCTGAGGTGATTGGAGCGCTAAATCAGGCGCTTCACACCTGTCTTAAGGCGCAAAGGCCGAGGAGCGAGGCGCTAACTCAGAGCGCTGGCGAAGCTCATGTGATGTTAGTCAGCAATGGAACACACACTCAATGGCACCGGCCGGTTCTTAAAGGGGATGGTTGATCTTGCTTTCCATCCACATCCTGCTCATTGCAGCCTTGAATCCCGGCCTGGAGAGACCTGCACATCAAATCTGCTGGAAAGAACAATGGAGAGTACCAGGGAAAGAGCTCAGAGTGCAGCCCCAACAGTCTCTTCTAAATCGATACAAGGAATGGCAAATCAAAATGAACCTGGAAAGTGCTGCTCAGTACCCAAAACTCCTTCACACAACGTTGAATCTCTCCAGATGTCTCTCTCTCTCTCTCAGAATGCGTAGTTCAAAAATGGCACCAACAATAAAAGGCAGGAAGCGGTCACCTTTAAATAGCGCTCCCCCAGTCCCTTCATGACTGTAGAATGCTCCCCTCAACCTGTCGTTGCTAGCGTCAGGCGGTAAGGCAGGGGGCGCCACTCAATATCCGCTCCGGGGTGATATCGGGGCGTTGCACACTCGACTGACGTCACGATCTGCCGGCGCAGGAGATCGTGGCGGTAGTGTTTAGCGCCGCCGCAAAATGTCTAGTTAAGTTCGCGAGCGGCGCAAACATCGCTGCGCCCGGGCACTAGCTGCTTTGCGCCCCATTAGCGCCCTCTTAAGGCGCTAACAGGAGGCGCAACCAACTGAATTTTCCCCCCTATGTATTTAATCAACTTAGCTTATATTTTTTAGTTTTTTAACTAATTACTTGATCTAGTTTAAGTTATAGTTATGGACAACTAAAGTACGTAACACAAATGCTAAAAAGACTTTAGAAATGGAAAAAAAGATAGTGGTCAGTTATGTAAGGTATGGTAAGGCATTTTTCAGTTATGTTAAAAGTCAAAAAACAAATATAAATTACATTGGTCCCATGAAGGATTTCGCAGGCATGAGGATGAAGAAACAGCTATTGGGCCAAAAATTCGGCCCTTCCCGCGTGAGTACACACTCACCCGTAAGACGTCCCGAAGTGCCGGTTTCCTGCATGCACTGCGCATGCGCGGGAAACCGGAACTTCCGGTCTGGTGAAGGGAGTGGTTCAGAGGTGAACCGCGTGCGCGGTAGAGGCTGCGCGCACACAGCACACTTAGATTTTTTTTCAGGTTTCTACGTGAGAGTAAGTATTGAAGAAACTACGCTATTAAAAAGGAGGTGCAAGACCCGTTTTCAACAAGGTAAGTAGTTAATTAAGTATAATTTAAAAAAAATTTCAACAGGTTTATCTTTTTTAGATACTTTAAAGAAAGGTAAGTTTATTTTTAATCACTTTTAAAAAGTATTTTAATTTTTTCAAAAATTTAAATTTTTCTTTAAAGTGGTTAATTTATTTAACTATAGTTATTTTATAAATGTGATGGTTTTTTTTAAATTAATTTTAACTTTAGCTGTTCTTTTGGGGCCGATTTCAATTCACAGATTTGACAGGTCTCTTGTCAAATCTATGAATGAAAGATGGTCTGCTGCCATTGGCTCTCCATGGCTCACGTGATCCCAGGGGACGCATCGCACTAACTGCGCCCCTGGAACACGCAAGTACTGCGCGCCGGCAGTTGGGAGAGGCCCAGGACCTGAAGTTCCCGTGGGCCCAAAACACAATGGCAGACGTGGTAGGTAAGAGCGCGCGCAATCCTTACCCCCGCGGCAAGCCGGAGAGGCGAATTTCTGGGCCAATAGTTAAACAGATACTTTACCTCAGTTTTCTCTTTTGAAGATGACACCATAGCCCCTGTAGCGTGGTACTGTTGCAGGTAGCGTCGCAAAATTCATTGGTAGTGCCCCAGGAAGGAGGGGGAGCGCTTTCCAGTAGCGCCCTACCTCCTGCTTGGGGCGCTACTACTGAATTTACGGCGCTGGGGTGCTAACTTTTTTGGTGCGCTAAAAATAGCGCCTCAGTGATGTTAGTGCCCCAAAGGGGGCGCCACCAAAATTTTCCCCCTTAGAATTTATTGCTAGGATCATTGCAAACAAAACAAAAAGAAAGAAAGGCTTGCATTTATATAGCGCCTTTCATGACCACCGGACATCCCAAAGTGCTTTACAAGCAATGAAGTACCATTTGAAATGTAGTCACCATTGTAATGTAGGAAACATGGCAGCCAATTTGCGCACAGCAAGCACCCACAAACAGGAATATGATAATGACCAGATAATCTGTTATAATGATGTTGATTGAGGGATAAATATTGGCCAGGACAAAGAGCATTATACTTATGCTATATAAGGCTCTGATAAATTCACACTTGGGGTATCGTGTCCAGTTATGGTAATCCGCACCTGGCTAAGAATATTGAAGCTCTGGAGAAGGTGCAGAGCGGGACAACCAGGATAATACCTCGCCTTAACTATCAGGGTAGGCTCTGAGTTATGTCTATTTACTTTAGAGAAATGCAGGCTTAGACAGGATATGATTGCAGTTTTTAAAATGATGAAGGGATTGAATTCAGCCTGGACAGATACATTATTTGAGATGGATAGGTAGGATTAGAGAGTATATGTGTAAAATCCTTAGGCAAAGAGTTAAGTTAGATGCTAGGAAGCATTTCATTTTACTGAGAGCACATCTTCTGGTACAGACTACTGGTGAGTATGAATTACTTTAAAAGGGAACCTGATAAGTTTCTGAAAGAAGAGGACATTTCCAATTATAGAAGGTAAATTGCTAGATTGCTGAGATTATGTGCTGTCATAATCTGCTAGATCCTTGCTTCATTAATATAGGGAGTGGAAGAGGAACTTCCCAGAATTTTCCTTGAATTGGCCAAAGATTTTTTCCTTTTTTTCCACTCTCCTAAGAGATAGCATGGTTGGCTGGATTTGTGGGGGGGGGGGGGGAAGAGGGGGGAAGGAGTGTGGGGTCTTGCACCATTTCTTTTTGATGCGGCTGATGGTCTTTTCCATGCTTTATTTTTGTATGATTTGAACACTTGGGCTAAAGTCGCAGATATTGAAAACAGTGCAGAGAATGGGTGGGGAGTACATGATGAGAGCTGACGGCCAGAATTTTTTCGGGAGGTCAGGGGGTGCATTTGGTGGCGGGTCAGCTGGGAAATTTTTTTTTTGACAGCGGGTAGGGAAGCCGCTGTCAACCAGCCTCCACATTCATCTCCCAGATGTCGGGTCTGTCATCACTGAACAGACCCAACACCAAGCGGCGGGGGAGGCAATTTAGATCATTAGCTGGATTGTTAAGAGGCAAATAAGTAGTATTTTAAACTTACCTTTAGATTTTTTAGAGTTTTCCAATGGCTTCCCCGCTGCTCAGGGATCACGTCAGGTAAGGAGGTCGGGAGTTGTGTCAGCATGGGATGATTTCTTCACTTGACAGCTGCAAATGGTCTATAAAAGCTCCCATTTCATCGGTGTTCACTTTCCAAGGTTAGAAGCTGTTACTGCATTTAGAAGACAGATTGAGCTTTATGCAGCTAGTAAGTGTTTGGAGCAAACTCTCTATCCAGTTTCACCTCATTGGAACAACCTCTCACCATTGACAGATCGCTTCTGTCATCTCAACCTCACCTGCCATCTATTCCATCAGCATCAGTGCCCTTGAAAAAAATCTCACCTTGGTCCTCAGAATCCCACCACGATCAGCACCAACAACAGCAGCACCAGGCACACCAGCATCACCAACAACAACACCAACCTTCTCCGCAATCAACTGATGCTGCACAGGACACAGGGCATCAGCACTCGATCACATTGCTGCCCAAGACGGCAGGGATGGCCTCGCCATGGCCACATTTACTTCACTTGATGTTGTACACCCTGGCTGCCACATGATGCGCCAGGTTGGCACCACCCCACACCAACACCATAAAGCTTCCCTACAATGCCCAAGCCATTCCTTTTACACTCGTCGCTATTGTGGGGGGTACCGTTATGTCTCACCATTCACTGCAACTCACTGAGCCACTTCCAAAGGTGCACACAAATTTGTCCAAGAAGGCAAAGTGTGGAAAATAAAGATTTCAATGTTTGACAGCACATTAACAGAAACTTTACATGAACATTGGATAAGACACCCAAGTGCCTACCCTTGTGTGTTGTTAGTTGATATGATTGGGCTAGGATGAAGGTGAGTGTGAGGGGTGGCTAGTGAGATGGGGAAGTGATAATGTAGATAGAGAGGGATGAGTGGAAGTGTAAGGTAAGTTGGTGTGAGTAAAGATGTGCAGGTGTAGGGTAGGGAAGGCAGAGTGATGGGGATGTGATGGGTGGCACAGCAGGATGAGGTTGAGTGTGGCTTTGCAGTAACATTTTGTGATCTACTGAGATCATTGAAAGGTTTGCACCACTGCAGCCTGGTCCTCCTGACGACATCCCTGTTTGTGTCCTCCTCTGCAATGTGCAACCAGGCTGCGTTGATCTCCTGGGGAGGTCTCTTCCGCCCATTGGAAGGGAAGAGAACCTCCCTACGCGCTGTGACTCTCTCCAAAAACATATGGAGGGAGTCATGGAAGAGCCTGGGTGCAGCCGTGCACCTCTGTGCAGTGCTTGGCAGTGTCTACAGCACTGAGGTGCTGTAGAACACTGACAGCAGGACTGTCAAAATCAATTTGCAAATGGTCCCTTTAAGGAAACCGGCTGATGACGCGTGATCAAGTGATGTCATCAGACCCGCTTCCTTCAATTGGCTGGCAAACATGCTGGGCAGGCTTAATTAGCCCAATCAGCGTAAAATTCTTTTCACAGAGTGGGATGGAGCCAGCAGCGGGGTCGCACCCACCACCGATCCCGGCCCTACCTTGGTAGGCGAAATCGCGGCCAATGACTTTGGAATGAAGCAGTCCAAAGTGCTCAAAAGTAGATCTAAACATATTGCTTGAGAATCGACAGATAGGAAGGTAAATATTTCTCCCCCAGCCCCCACTGCTAGTCTCCCGTCCAGCCTCAGAATTTCTGGGATTTCCTACCCCACACCATTTACTTCTCTGGCCTACAGCTTTGCCTCTGGCCTCAGTGAGTGGGACCTTCTGGCAGTAGTCAAAAAGCCCCGATTCAATCTGTAGATCCTGGGGGTGAGGATGGGGCGTGGAAACATTTAGGTATTGCCCCAATCATTTTGTCAGCAGCCAGTGGGTTGATGTCTGGGGGCGGGCCACAGTGCCATGTTCTTTGGGTGCCCCTGCCCTGGGGCACTCAGCCATAAACCAAACCAGAACTGAAGCGGGAGTCTGGGAATGCCCCCTTGCCACATTAGTTAAGTACCTCAGTCAGACCTTCACCTACTGCGGGTGCAGGCCATGTGCGCCCCCATGGAAGCCTCAGAAATCTCAGGACTATGTAAAAGCATCAAAGACCTTTTTACACAGCCCTGAGATTCTACCTTGATTCTGACTTTTGCGCTTGGGGAACTGGGTATTCTAGAAGGACAACAGTCAGGAAATTCCATCCTCGGCGCTGTAACGTTATGTCTTAGGATGAGGCAGAGTGTTCATGAACAGAATTATGCAGCTAAAGAAGTGGTTGGCTAGTTGATGCCGGTAAAATGATCTTTGGTTTACCTCCAAAACAGCTATCTATAAACCTAAGCTGAGTCTTGAGAAATGGGCTCCATCGCAAATAAGCTGGACCAGAGAGAATAACTCTGAAATAGAGGTAGGAATTGATATTCATTTAAAGCGGATGTAGAGGAGGGCCCAGGACTTTAAATATAGACAAGCAAAGCTTGACAGGTGGTAAATAGAAAGGTAATAACAACAATGCAGAAAATAAATATAATTAAAGTGAAACACAACCACAAAAGGGATTCATTAATCTAAATAAAAAGTAACAATCATAATTAATTACCTACATTTGAATGCAAGAAACGTTGAGAATAAATGTTAGAGACCTATGTAGCCGCAGGAAATTATAGGGTATACAGGCACATGAATATAGGAAAATATCAATACATAGGGCTGGATTTTCAATGACCCGTGGAGTTGGGTTTGGAGGCGTGTGGGGGCTTAAAGTTGCAGATTCGGGGTTCCCGACCCCATCCCGACTCCACGCAATTTTGACAAAATCGGTCGCGGGGTTCCCGACTCCGTCCCACCTCCAAGAGGCGGGAGAGGCCATTAAAGCCCTTAACAAGCCCTAAATTGGCTCTGTAATGCCATTTTGAAACGTTTTAGCTAGTTTAACCCTTTTCCGACGTGAAGTACGCCTGATGTGAAACACGCCAGTGAAACCTGGCGGGAGCACAAGTGGATAGCTGACTATCAGCTGCAGGTCCACTATTACAACGGAGATGTGATGAAGGTAGTAGTAGTATTAGGTCTGAAAGTCGCCTCTGATGCTGCTGCATTGAATGTCTTCAGAGACTGCCAGGCCTTTGCTGTGAGAGCGCTCTCTCTCTCTCTCTCTCTCTCTCTGATGCATCCAGGTCCAGCCAGGCAATCTCTGAGACCAGGCAGTGTCTGAAAGCCTTCAATGCAGCAGCAATGATGACATCATCAGAAGCGACTTTCAGACTGAAACCACTAATTGGTTCATGGGTTCCCACATGCTGGAACTCAATTGCCCAATTAAGTCAAAATTGCATCAATCTCCCACATCCAATTGCAGTCGGGTGGATAACACGAAATGCGGATGACACGACCCCAACCCGCCCCAGTATCAAAATCCCGCCCATAATGTTATAAAATGTTCCAAAGTGATAGAAAAGATAGAGAAAGAGAGAAAGCTAAAATGATGAGAAGAATCTGGAAATTATGGAAGGCAAATTGATATCTCAAGGGATCTCAAAATCTCACTATATAGTCCAGTTTGAACTAATGAGCAGGCAGAGGACAGAATGAACAGCAGGGTCCTGATACAGACCCCGGGCTAGAATAAGGATGCTAATATATTTTATAGGATAAGGAGGATGTGTAAAGACAAGATTGTCATAAGGAGTGACTTCGAACCATCCAATATAAACCAGGAATGCACTAACACAAGTGAAGCAATGGAATTAGAGCAAGTGATACAAAAATGTGATACAAATTAATTTTTCACGAAGTCCAACTCACAGGTAGACATGCTTCTTGCAAGTGAATACAACAGCATCTATGATGTAAAAATATCGGAACCTCTATAATGCTAGTGACCACAATACGTTTAAACGCAAGAACAAGGATAAAAATAAAAGCTTAGGGGGAGTAATTCGGTATAGCCCCCTTTGGGGTGCTAAAACTTTAAAAGTTGAAAAATTAGCGCTATGCGCTAATCGTTCTCGCCTCCCGCGAAATTCAGTTTTAGCGCTGAAAGAAGGAAGTGGAGCGCTAAATCAAGCGCTAACCACTTCTCTTAGGGCGCTAACATCTGAGAGCGGGGCGGTAGCGGCAGTGCGCTAAACAATTTTGAGCGCATTGTAAACGGCGCTCTTTCATCACAGAGGCTGCTTCCCTCGCTTAAAGGGAGAGGCCATTGATGCTGCACAAGCTAGTTGTTGTCGGTTCTGTTTTGCAAGGCGACCTGGGTGACTGCCATTACAGCCCCAAACACTCTCACAAAGTGGAGGGCTTGGACATCTTGCACCAATGAAACATTAAAAGCTTTGCGCAGGCACCAGACTGGTGCAAGTAATAAAGGTTGCACGAGCTGAAAAGCATTCCCTTTAATTACCGCTCCCGAAGTGGCCAGCCGAGTTCACAACGCCTCCTCTTGCTGGCGCTGTCAGCGCGAGGTGATAAAGCAGGGGGCGAGAGTCAATTTTCCATCCGGGGCAATAACGGGGCGCTGCGCACTTTATGGCATCACGATCTGCGAGGCGCTAGAGGCCCAGGTGCTATAAACTGGCACTGAAGTTTGTGGGCATCGCTGCATTCGCCGCACCCGGGCGCTAACTCCTTAGTGTCCCATTAGTGACCCCACCAGGCACTAACGGGAGGCGCTAACATACCGAATTTCGCGGCCCGAGAGTTTGCAGTAGCCAGTCAACAAACGGTGCCCACCGTTAGTTAGACTTTTCCGTGCTCATTTAATTTCTGTGAGATCATGCACTGGAAGTTGCTGTAAATGGGAGATGGGAACAGTACAGCACCCTCTACAGGGCTTCTGGGATCTGTGTGAGCAGGCCAAGCAACTGTGTATCTCCTTAACCAATCAGATTGAAGGACTGTGAAATGAACAGCGCAGAATCTGAACCAGCATAAGTTGGAATAGTGAATTCAATGTCAAATCAGGTACAGAAAGAGAAATAAAGAGGGGAAAGAAAGATAGGATTAAGAGAGAAAGAAAAAAGAGACAGAAAGAAAAAGTGAAAAAAAAATGACATTTAAAAAAAATTTCCAACAACAATTAAAAGCTGAAGGAATGGGACTCCACACTTGTAAGAGTTAATTTTCAGAGCCAGAGAGGTTGTTTGGCAGTAATTAACACTTATTATGCCATTAAAAATAGTACTTAGACTGAGATAGACAAGCCGAACTTTCTGTGGTGAGTTTAGTTCATATCTACGGCGAAGTTCCTATACTTGCATTGTTCAATGTATTTGAATGGTGAGTCAGACAGTGAGGTGCCATTTTCGCAAAGCTAACGGCAGAGCAGCGCATCTCGGACAGCAACCACCGGATTTTCACATTCAACCACGCATCTGCCCTCGCCTGAAGTTGCTGTGCGATTTGCGCATAAATAACGGTGAGCGCCGCTAGCCTCACCGTTATTTTGAATGGAAATTCTGGGCCCATAATCGTAATGACAAACTTCAAAAAATGAGGGAATGAACTAATACTATTGGGAAATATTGCTAAAAGATATCAGCTGACAGAAAATAATGAACACTTTCAAGAATATAATGTGGAGTATGCAAACTAAGTATAGATTCATGAAAAGTAAGTGCAAGATATATATGCACAGTCTCCAAATTGGATCAATCTGTCTTTGTACAGAGGGATGTTTTTCTCCACATGAGGAGCACTGTAGAAATCTGTTGTTGTTGAAGTGAAATGGGAATAAAAACGAACTATACAATGCCTACAGGGAAAAGAAGAGAGAAAAAACTCTGGGGAGTACATACATTTGCTGAAACAGGTTAAAAGAGATATCAGTAACACAAAGAGGACCCTAGAGATAACCATAGCTAAAGATGCGCAGCATAACACTAGAAAGGTCTTCTCTTGTCACACTAGTAAAAGTTAGAACTCTTAAAGAGAAAAGTGGCTTTAAAGTTAAAGATTATATAGTAGAATCACAATCATATTTTCTATATGTATTCATAGAGAGGGAAATATTAATTTGTTATCCATATTCTTTAGGACACATAACATCCTGGAGGGTTTAGAAGTCAGGGTAGTAATTCGGCAGGAAGAAGTAATTGATAAGTTTGGAGAGCTTAAGACTAACAAATTCCCTAGGTCAGTTTCTATGTATCCTAGGATTACACGGAAATTACAATGTGGAAACAGGCCATTCGGCCTGACCAGATCATGTTGGTGTTTATTCTCCACACTGGCAGTAGTCCTAATCCCATGTGCACACTCTGTTCTTGTATCCCATTATTCCCCTTTCTTTCAACTCACAACCCTCTGTGTAAAATAAAGTTTCTCCTGCTCTCCACCCCCTCATTCTAGACCCCCTCCATCACTGGAAATGGTCTGTTTCTGTCCCACTGCCATGCAGAGCGGCTGACCTCCCCCTGATCCTGTGAACTTTGCCAGGGTCAGTGATGGAGGTCCCGGATGGGCGTATCTCAGCATTTACGCAGATTTTTAGGGCACTTGAGATAGATAGCAGAAGAATAGACACATTTCAGATAATGATTTAGGCGATAAGTCATTGAACAGATTTATTAAAGTGAACACAAACAGTAGCAAGAGGCAATGCAGCAGTTTGCACTATTTGCACAGAACTATAAACTCACACTTCGTTTACAAGTACAAAAAACCCCCAAAAGATGTCACACTTCATATTTTGCTACTGAAAATACTAAATGTGGACTAGTATTCATACTATTGTTCTTATATGTACTTCTATATATTACTTAGTGTCAGCTGTGGCTCAGTGGGTAGCACACTCGCCTCGGAGTCAGAAGGTTGTGGGTTCAAGTCTCACTCCAGGGACTTGAGCACATAAAGCTAGGCTGACACTCCAGTGCAGTGTTGAGGGAGTGCTGCACTGTCGGAGGTGCCGTCTTTCAGATGAGACATTAAACCGAGGCCCCGTCTGCTCTCTCAAGTGGATGTAAAAGATCCCAAGGCACTATTTCAAAGAAGAGCAGGGGAGTTGTCCCTGGCCAATATTTATCCCTCAACCAACATAACAAAAACAGATTATCTGGTCATTATCACATTGCTGTTTGTGGGACCTTGCTGTGCGCAAATTGGCTGCTGCATTTCCCACATTACAACAATGACTCCACTTCCAAAGTACTTCATTGGCTATAAAGCGCTTTGAGACATCTGGTGGTTGTGAAAGGCGCTATAGAAATACAAGTCTTTCTTTCTTTCCATGAGACCACTTCTTCTCTGCTTGAGCTGCAGTACGATACAAGAAGAACTGGTAAGGATGGGATTATAACCCGACTTACCCCGTTTGACCTCAGAAATCCAGAAGGTGATTGATAGATAATAGCTCTCCAGAAGAAAAGATTTTCTAATCTTATCTATGGACTGATAGTCAAACAAAAGGTATCAGGAAGTAACAACAACAACTTGCATTTAGAAATCGCATTTAATCTAGTAAAACATCCCAAGGAGCTTCGCAGGAGCAAAAACAGGATGGTGGGTGTATAAAAGCTTGGTCAACAGAGTAAGCCACGGCAGGTAAGTGTGGTGTGTTGTGAGTCTGGTCTGATGTTTGTGAAAAGATGACAGCTGCAGAAGTGGTGTCAAGGATGCCATGTTGCACATGGTGAGTTTCAGAGCAAAGAAAATGTTGGTTACTGCATTTTTAATACATATACAGATTTCTTTAGCTTACAAGTTTTTAAATCCAACTGTATGTCCAGTGCCACCTCATTGGGAGAACGTCTCTCACCAGTGACAGATCGCTTCTGTCATCTCACCTGCAGCTGCCATCTATTGCAGCAACATCGGAGCCAATGAAACAATCAGACCTTGGTCCTCCGAATCCTTCCACAATCATCCCAAACACCAACATCACCAACCTCATCACCAACCTTCGCCGCCATCACCTGATGCTGCACTGGGCACAGGGCATCAGCCCCTGACAACATTGCTGGCCGGGAGGCCAGTGATGGCATCACCATGGCCAGACTTTCTTCACTTGATGCTGTAAACCCTGGCTGCCACATGATGCACCAGGTTGACACCATCCCACACCAGCACCGTGAAGCATCCTTTTAATGTCCAAGCCATTCCATGCACACACATCACTATAGCGGGGTGGGGGCAGGGGTGGGAGTTATGACTGAACAATCACTGGAACTCAGTAAGACACTTCTCAATTTGCGCTCAGATCTGTCCAATAAGGGGCACTTTTTGAAAAAGAGCTTTCACTGTATGACAACACATTACCAGAAACTTCACATGGACATTGGCTAAACCTCTCAAGTGCCTACCCTTGTGTGTTGTTAGTTGGTATGCTTGCAGTAGAATGAGGGTGAGTGTGAGGGATGGCTAGTGAGATGTGGAAGTGATAAAGTAGAGGTCTCTTCCGCCCTTGGAAGGGAAGAGAACCTCCCTGCGTACTGTGACTCCCTCCATAAGCATATGGAGGGAGTCATTTGAGAGCCTGGATGCAGGAGTTCACCTTTGTGCAGTGATTGTCAGTGTTTTCAGCACCTCAATGCTGTCAAACACTGAAAAATCAATGGTCAAAATAAAATTGTGCATGGTCCCTTTAAGGAAACCGGCAGATGACGCGTCATCAAATGACGTCATCAGACCCGCTTCCTGTTAATTGGCCGGGAAGCCCGCAGGGCGGGCTCAACAAGGCCAATCAAGGGAAAATCATGTCTGTGGAACGGAGGCAGCTGGGAGCGGGACTGGAACCCGGAAAACCGCTGTCCCGCACCCATCCCGACACCGAGGAGAAAATCACGGCCTCTGCCATTTCTTGTCTTGGACAGTTTTTAACCAAGGTTGAAATATAAAGCACGCAGGATACTGTCGGGAGGGAGCAAACAGAACAACTGGTATGAAGTAAATTGTCAGCAAGACAATACCCAACTGGCTTGATAATTACAAAATTGATTTTTCTTTTATTTATGTCATATTACTCATAAATTACAGCAGTAGATCTTTTCTGTATGGGTGTCTTTCTTACTTGGATTCAGAAATATTCAATAATAATTAGCTAATAATGGCTTTTGTAACATCATATTCTAAATCACAAAGGCTACTTTGGAAAAGTGTCAATGCTCCAGTCTATATATCTTATCCTATAATGTAATTTACTTTAAAAAAAAAACAGTTTTACTCAGTTGCTAAAAAAAAAATCAATATTATCAATGCATGTATTTTCCATTCTATCACCTTGGGGTAATCACAATTCTGTCTGCACCTTGGGGGAGGTGGGGGCGATAACTTCCGGATTTCCGCGTTTAACTGCGCATATGCGGACCCCAGAAGTTGCTGTCAGCTTTACCCTATAATAAGGATATACTTGCCATAGAGGGAGTGCAACGAAGGTTCACCAGACTGGTTCCTGGGATGGGGGGATTGTCCTATGAGGTGAGATTGAGTAGACTAGGCCTATATTCTCTAGAGTTTAGAAGAATGAGAGGTGATCTCATTGAAACATACAAATTCTTACAGGGCTTGACAGGGTGGATGCAGGGAGGATGCTTCCCCTGGCTGGGGAGTCTAGAACCAGGGGTCACAGTCTCAGAATAAGGGGTCGGCCATTTAGGACTGAGATGAGGAGAAATTTCTTCACTCAGAGGGTGGTGAATCTACCCCAGAGGGCTGTGGAGGCTCAGTCGTTGAGTATATTCAAGATAGAGATCAATAGATTTTTGAATACTACGGGAATTGAGGGATATGGGGATAGTGCAGGAAAGTGGAGTTGAGGTAGAAGATCAGCCATGATCTTATTGAATGGCGGAGCAGGCTCGAAGGGCCAAATGGCCTACTCCTGCTCCTATTTCTTATGTTCTTATGTTCTTATAAAGGTGAGCGCTTACAGGTTCACCATTATTAGTACTGCAAAATCTGAGCCTATGGCTTTTGATTGATCCCGATGTTATTACAGTGCAAGGCTTGTGCTCTTGATTTGATTTTCTTGCCAGCTGTTCCATGGTTGAGTAACAAGAACCTGGTTAATAGGAAACCTTACCAGATAATTAATGACAACTCTAATTACCTTTGAGGGTACCATTGCAATTACATAACTTGAACTGGAATTGGTTGAAGACATCTCTAAATTGAATTAAAAGGTTTTCAACAAGAATTTCAAACTGTATCTCCTATCAATCATTAGTTCTGATTTAGAGGTAGCTAAAATTCAGTAAGTTGTTTAACTCATCATGAACTATATTCTCATTCCCTTTCAAATGAAAATGTAAGGATATATTCAACTAACCAATGAAACTAAAACTACCGGAAAACAACGATGCACGTTTGAAGGGCAAGTATTTAAAGGATAAAAACAGAAAATGCTGGAAACACTCAGCAGGTCAGGCAGCATCTGTTGACAGAGAAAGAGAGTTAACGTTTCAGGTCGATGGACTTTCGTCAGTTCTGACCTGCTGAGTGTTTCATAGAATCAAAGGGGGTGATTTTGTGACTGGGGGCGCGTTGGAGGCGGGACTGCTGCTTGGCGGGTCGATGTCCCACCTCCATCGACTTGTGGCCAACACACGCTATTTTCCCTGATTGACCTTGTTAAGCCCGCCCAGAATACCCAGCCTCTGACCTGCTCTTGTTGCCACAGTATTTATGTGGCTGGTCCAGTTAAGTTTCTGGTCAATGGTGACCCGCAGGATGTTGATGTTGGGGGATACGGCGATGGTAATGCCATTGAATGTCAAGAGGCAGTGGTTAGACTCTCGTTTGTTGGAGATAGTCATTTCCTGGCACTTCTGTGGTGCGAATGTTACCTGTCACTTATCAGCCCAAGCCTGAATGTCATCCAGGTCTTGCTGCATGTGGGCATGGACTGCTTCATTATCTGAGGAGTTGTGAATGGCACTGAACACTTTGCAGTCATGAATGAACATCCCCACTTCTGACCTTATGATGAAGGGAAGGTCTTTGATGAAGCAGCTGAAGATGGTTGGGCCTAGGACACTGCCCCGAAGAACTCCTGCAGCGATGCCCTGGGGCTGTGATGATTGACTTCCAACCACCACAACCATCTTCCTTTGTGCTAGGTATGACTCCAGCCAGTGGAGAATTTTCCCCCCGATTCCCATTGACTTCAGTTTTACTAGGGCTCCTTGATGCCACACTCAGTCAAATGTTGCCTTGATGTCAAGGGGAGTCACTCTCACCTCACCTCTGAAATTTAGCTCTTTTGTCCGTTTGGACCAAGGCTGTAATGAGTTCGGGAGCCGAGTGGTCCTGGCGGAACCCAAACTAAGCATTGGTGAGCAGGTTATTGGTGAGTAAGTGCCGTTTGATAGCATTGTCGACGACACCTTCCATCACTTTGCTGATGATTGAAAGTAGACTGATGGGGTGGTAAATGGCTGGATTGGATTTGATCTGCTTTTTGTGGACATGACATAGCTGGGCAGTTTTCCAGATTGCCGGATAGATGCCAGTGTTGTAGCTGTACTGAAACAGCTTGGCTAGACGCGTGGCTAGTTCTGGGGCACAAGTCTTCAGCATAACAATCGGGATGTTGTCAGGGCCCATGGCCTTTGCTGTATCCAGTGCACTCAGCCCTTTGTTGATATCACGTGGAGTGAATCGAATTGGCTGAAGACTGGCTTTTGTGATGGTGTGGACCTCAGGAGGAGGCCGATATGGATCATCCACTCGGCACTTCTGGCTGAAGATGGTTGCTAACACTTCAGCCTTGTCTTTTGCACTCACGTGCTGGGCTCCGCCATCATTGAGGATGGAGATATTCAAGGAGCCTCCTCCTCCCGTTAGTTGTTTAATGGTCCACCACCATTCACGACTGGATGTGGCAGGACTGCAGAACTTTGATCTGATCCGTTGATTGTGGGATCGCTTAGCCCTGTCTATAGCATGCTGCTTCCACTTTTTAGCATGCATGTAGTCCTGTGTTGCAGCTTCCCCAGGTTGGCACCTCATTTTTAGGTACGCCTGGTGCTGCTCCTGGCATGTTCTTCTACACTCCTTATTGAACCAGGGTTGGTCCCCTGGCTTAATGCTAATGGTAGAGTGAGGCATATGCCGGGCCATGAGGTTACAGATTGTCGTGGAATATAATTCTGCTGCTGCTGATGGCCCACAGTGCCTCAAGGATGCTCAGTTTTGAGCTGCTAGATCTGTTCTGAATCTATCCCATTTAGCACGGTGGTCGTGCTACACAACACAATGGAGGGTGTCCTCAGTGTGAAGACGGGACTTCGTCTCCACAATGACTGTGTGGTGGTCACTACTACCAATGCTGTCATGGACAGATGCATCTGCAACAGGTAGATTGGTGAGGACGAGGTCAAGTAGGTTTTTCCCTCGTGTTGGTTCTCTCACCACCAGTCGCAGGCCCAGACTGGCAACAATGTCCTTCACGACTCAGCCAGCTCGGTCAGTAGTGGTGCTACCGAGCCACTCTTGGTGATGGACATTGAAGTCCCCCACCCAGAGTACCTTCTGTGCCCTTGCAACTCTCAGTGCTTTTTCCAAGTGGTGTTCAACATGGAGGCATACTGAATGGCAAAGCCAAGCGCCCGCACAGTAACACTGGTTTCATCAGTGGCAAAGTTGATATAATTGGCTGACTTGTTAAACAGGGCATCGATGACCTGTGTGATACATCTGTGGGCGGGCGACTGCGAGATGCTGCAAATGTCTGCTGCAGATCCCTGGAAAGAGCCCGAGGTGAAAAAGTTGAGGGCGCTGGTGACTTTGACAGCCATTGGTAAAGTGTGTCCACCCACTCCTCTGGACTACAGGTCTTGCTGCAGCAATGTGCAAATGTCTGCAATGACAAGGCACTGCTGCTCTGTCATGTTGAGGAAGCGTATCCTCTACCTGTATACCCTGTGTTGGGGGTATCACCTCTGGCATGGTGCAGGCCTGCGCTGATGCCCTCTGTCCTGTGCAGCATCAGGTGGTTGAGGAGAAGGTTGGTGTTGTTGTTGGTGCTGCTGGTGTTGGGGCTCATCGTGGTGGGATTCTGAGGACCAAGGTGAGACAGTATAAACGGCACCCATGCTGATGGAATAGATGGCAGGTCAAGTAGTGATGACAGAAGCAATCTGTCAATGATGTGATAGGTTCTAACAATGAGGTGAGACTGGATGGCAACTTTGCTGGAAACACTTGCAGCCTGTAGAAAGCTAAATCTGTGCTGGTAATGCAGTCAGCAACAGCTGCTGCCTGAGGAAAGTGATCAGCTGTGAGGTGGGACTTTTTATTGTACTTTCTATGCTGTGCACTAATCAGCTGGATCAATGGCCATTCAACTTCCGCCTCAGGTTGACAGATGTGGTTCCCGAGCTGCGTGATTCCCGTGTTCATCCAGGGAAATTTGAAAGGCGGGGTTAAAAAGACTCTTCAGGGTCTGATAACTACCTGACAATGATTTAAATTAGCTCGCCCTGCCTCTGCCGTTCGGGTCACTGCCGCACTGGAAAATGCACCTGAGGGAAAGGCGCGTGGGGGCGGGATGACGGCGGGTTTCCGACTCGCTCCAAGATATTGCAAATTTCCCACCCGCCCCAACCTCCGATCGCACCCGCAAGGACCCCAGAAAATTCCGGCCTATGACTCTATTTATAAATCCAAGGATCCCGTATGCTTTTATCAACTTGTCCTGCCACCTTCAAAGATTTGTGTACATAACCCCCCAGGTCTCTCTGTTCCTGCGTCCCCTTTAAAATTGTACCATTTAGTTTATATTGCCTCTCCTCATTCTTCATTCCAAAACGCATCACTTCACACCACATGCCATATGTCTGCCCATTTCACCAGTCTGTCGCTATCAAAAAAGTTATTAGCAGTGCTTTTACTTCCATTCGTTAACATACAACATTTTGAAACTCAAGTCATATCTGCAGATGTCCTATTTTGAAAATAGTTCACAACTGAAGGTGTTTTCAAATCTTTGTAAAACCACAAAATTCTAACCTGTGTCGAAAGGTAACAGGCCGTATTTGAAATTGGGCGAGGGGCACCTGAAATCAATAAAGCGTGTTCATGCTTCTCCGATGTTCGAGCCAAAAAAAAACTAAAATGGCAACAATCAGCTGAAATGAAGATTTGATTATTCCAGCCTGCCATTAAAATTCTTTTCACTTTCAGATTAAAAAAAAGCAGATTTGTAGCCGTGTGGCTCCAAGAATTGTTCTTCATGTCATGTTAGGGCTGATTCATGTTTTGAGAATAGACTCTTTATCCATGAACTACTGAGCAAGATCCTTCACCGGTAATTGCATGTTGCTACATTAAGTAAATACCGTATAAGTATGCAAATACATTTAATTATTTCAGAGGTTGGAATGAAAAAAGAGGCACCATGTAAGGAAAATATTGTCTATCTTTCATCTAATTACTTTTCAAGAAATTAATTTTCATACTAGAATTTTAAGTTAAACATAAATCATCATAAACAAATGCCTGAATAATGCATCAACTTTCAGAATTATTTGCTAACACATTTCCCAGTGGCGTTTGATATATTTATTACTGTCCAAGTCCAGTAATGATTGCAAGCAACATGATTTGGAGTTTTTCTCTGGCTGCATAAAGTCGATTATGGGCCGTATTTTGCGACCCCTACGGGTGCGTATGCGAGAGATGGATGGGCCTCCGCGGGTGGAGAGTTGCGCTATTTGCCCAACTTCCGCCCGCTGAAAGGCCATGGAATTCTTACGCCTGGTAAAAACAGGCGTGAGGCCTGCACTTACCAGCTTAAGAGTTTTAAAAAAATTGAAAAATAAAATATTATCACTCACTTATACATTAAAAAACCCCTGTCCAATAAGGTAAGTTTATTTTTAGCCCCGTTAACACATATACATTTTTTTTTCAAAAAGTTACATTTTTAGTTGAAAATATTTAGTTGAATGCCATTTTAATTAATTTTATATATGTCACCTTTTTAAAAAATGTATTTCATGTGTTCGTGTAATTTTTAAGTCATCCCCATTCATACTTATGACAGTTCCGTACGTACTACTTTTACATCGGGAACTTGCGATGTTGCTGGGGGGCTGGGGGCGGGATATCACACCAAAGGAAGGGAGTGTCAGGACAAACTTTTCCTTAATGGGACACTGTTTTAATTCAGAAGTATTTAGCAAACCATTTTTTCCACTTTTCCCGGACACTACAAGTCAATGATAGAGACTGTGTGAACATGCGCCACTGTATTTTGACAGGCTTGCTGGAGCATGGAACACTTTGGCACAGGCAGTGGTTGAGGCAGAGACTGTAGCTTCTTTTAAGGGAAAGTTTGATAAATATTTGAAGCAGAGGAAGATACAGGGCTATGGGTAGAACGGGAGTATATGTGTATTGATCCAGCAAAGAGCCTGCACAGATGTGATGAGCCCAACGGCCTCCTTCTATGCCGTGTATGTCTATGTTTCTAACTTTATTGTATTATTGGAATGTGATGATCTGCTGTTCTTCCTTCCTGGACATTGTCAGCACCTTGGGACGTTTTACTGCATTAAAGGTGTTATATAAATGCAAGATGTTGTTGTTGTCAGTGCCCCTTTAAAGGTGTACTTCAGTGAAATTATGTACCTCTAAATTTAGTCTGGGCACAAATTGTGCAAGGCTGGTAAAATTAACTTTCCCTTCCATTCCCTGGTGATGTAACCCTTGACTGTACAGCTCAAGCTGAAAGCTCACCACTGTTGCATAGGGAGAAGAAAAGAGAATTATTCTGTTCCTTATGTGTAGCAACACCGTAAGTGCATTCAAAAAGAAGTTGTTTCATTAAACACAGTGACCGTGGTGACTCCTTTAACACATGGGAGATCACAGGCACAAAATACATTCTACCTCTGCATGGCACAACACACCTTCTTGTTACTTCAGTGTTAGCTTTTTGGCAGATTAAGCTTTTTCCCATCGGATGAATATTATTATTAAATGGTTAAGTAACTATTACAATCAGTTAGGGCTGGATTTTGTCTTGGGGTCGGGTTGGGGTCGTGTTACCCACATTTCGTGTTGCCCCCCCGACTCCAGATTAATGTGGATGAATGATGCAATTTTCACTTAATTGGGTAATTGAGTTCCAGCATGTGGGAACCCATGAACCAATTAGTGGTTTAAGTCTGAAAGTCGCCTCTGATGACTGCAGGTCAGAGACTGACTGCCTGGCTTTTGGTGTGAGAGGACCTGGATGCAGCAGCTCTAAGGAGAGAGAAGGAGAGAGAGAGAAGGAGAGAGAGAGAAGGAGAGAGAGAGAAGGAGAGAGAGAGAAGGAGAGAGAGAGAGAGAGAGAGAGAGAGAGAGAGAGAGAGAGAGAATATGAGAGAGAGAGAATATGAGAGAGAGAGAGAGAGAGAGAGAGAGAGAATATGAGAATACTACTACTACCTTCATCACATCTCCGTTGTAATAGTGGACCTGCAGCTGATAGTCAGCTATCCACTTGTGCTCCCGCCAGGTTTCACTGGCGTGTTTCACATCAGGCGTACTTCACGTCGGAAAAGGGTTAAACTAGCTAAAACGTTTCAAACTGGCATTACAGAGCCAATTTAGGGCTTTTTAAGGGCTTTAATGGCCTCTCCCGCCTCTGGAGGCGGGACGGAGTCGGGAACCCCGCGACCCATTTTGTCAAAATTGCGTGGAGTCGGGATGGGGTCAGGACCCCTGAATCTGTTACTTTAACCCCCCATACGCCTCCAAACCCGACTCCACAGGTCATTCAAAATCCAGCCCTTAGTGTCTCAGATAGAATTACCATTACCATTGCAAAAAATAGACCGACAGTCAGAAACCAAATCAGCACCTTCACTCATACTTTGGTCAGAATTTTCCTTATCAAGTCGGGTCGGGGTGCGCGCGGGCCGCGTAGTAGGTCGGTACCGCGATGTATTGATCAGCCCGCTCCTCACAGCGACTTTAGTGTAATGGCTACTAAGGGAGGCCTGCGCATTTTCCGGCCCTATTAAATGGTGCGGGTCTGATGACGTAATCGATGACTCATTTCCAGCGGGGATATTTAAAGCAGGCTTGGCCACATCGCATTTGAAGGTTCATCTAGGAGTGCGGAGGGCGGATTGGCGTGGAGTGTCTTGCTGTGCAGAAATAGAAAAATTATTTCCCAAAGACAGAGGGCTGCATCCACGTTTTCCGATGACTCCCTACATATTCTTGTGGAGGGAGTCAGAGCACGCAGGGAGGTCCTCTCCCCGCTGATGGGCGGAAGAGACCGCCCCAGGAGACAAAAAGAGCCTGGCTCCAAATAGCTGAGGAGGTGAACAGCAGGGATGTGGTGAGGAGGACCTGGGTGCACTGCCGGAAGCGCTTCAATGATCTGATGAGATCAGGAAAGGTGAGTGCAAAGCCACACTCACCTTCATCCTGCTGTGCCTGTCACCACATCCCCATCACTCTGCCTTCCCAAGCCTACTGCTGCACATCATTACTCGCACCAACATAGCTTGCACATTCACCCATCACTCTCTCTCTAAATACATACTCATATCCCCCTCTGACTAACCACCCCTCACACTCACCCTCATCTTAATAGAATCTTACCAACTTACACCACAGAAGGAGGCCATTTTGCATTGGCACCTCACTCCCTCTGTCACCCTCTACAGATGTAACCCACACAATTCTTAGACTCACGCCATCACTCTCACTCAAACTTCACATCTTCCCCTCCTTGCAGGAGAAGAGAGCCCACAACAGCAGGGAGAGGGAGAGAACCGGAAGTGGCCCTCCATCCTTCAGCACTTTAACTCCAGCAGAGGAGGTCATCCTGGAGGTCTCAAGAGTTGCGGAGCTGCAGGCGGTGGGAGACAGAGAAAGGAGGACCTCTCAGCAACCTGGTGACAGAAATATATCCTGTACAACCATGTGACATACAGCAGTCACTCATATAGTGACTGATGTCAGCAGCCAGTGAATGTTCATCATGTGCATAATGGTATTGTTAACCATGCTTATTGTAACATTTCTAAAGCATCTCTTTACTCTCCCACAGGTCCATCAAGAGCTCCCCCTGCACTGTCCAGCTGGAGGAGGAGCCTCCAGCCTTTGAGGGCGCACCGTCACCAGATCCAAGCGCACCCAGAACCAGCACAGATACGCACACCTCGGTGGGTCCTATGCGAGATAGAGTAGTGTTGCTACCTGGTGTCTCACACTTCACAAGTGAGCAAGAGCAGATGATGTTGACAGCGACAGCAGTGGAGACTCCTCGCTGGAGGGCGCAGGACACTTCAAGCTCTGCTCAGCTGCATGCAGACGCTGAGCCTCGGGGGCCATCGAGATGTGAAGTTTGAGTGAGAGTGATCCTGGAGGAGCAGCAAGAAATGCACGAGGCTCTGGCAAGTTTTGCAGCCGCGATGTCTGCAAATGTGCAGAGAATGGAGGAGTCCATCTCCAACATGAGCACCACCATGTCGCAGGCGATGGCGACGGTATGCTCTTCCATGGAAAGGATGGCCACCTGCATGGAGCAGCTAATGCGCCACTCACAGGAGCACATGGTCTCTGTGGATAACAAATGGCAGAGGCTCATAGACCTCCCCTCTAGGAGGGATCTAAACGTAGACTTGGTCCTCATCAGCCCACTGCTGTGCAGCAAGGTGCTCTCCAGCTCCTTGCTAGCAGGGAATTGCGAGTGGCCCATTAGAGGGATGATGGTGAGAGGGGAGATGGAAGTGGGGGCTCCTCTCAAAACTCTCACACTTTTCCCCCGTTGACCCCACCCCACCCCGCCCAGTCAGAGCCCCAAATGCTTCCTCGGATCGCGATGGCCGAATCTGCTCCTGCACAGTTGCAGGAGGAGCAGACTTTGGAGGGGCCATCAGAGGCTTCAAAACCCAGAGGTCATCCGCTAAAAGTGTCTCCGCAGTCACAGCAGGGAAGTGAGAACTCTGGCATGGATGGTTAACATTGGCATGATCAACCAAACTAGCTAGGTTTCCTGCTCACCTGACAATCAAGAAAAATGGGTAACAGGAAAACCCGCCTATTGCCCAGCAATAATAATGATTGGGGGCAATTTTGACTTTGGGTGATAGTGTAAAAGGGCCAATATCGAATCTACCGTCTGTTATACATCTCTCCCGCTTCTCATTTCTGTTGACTTCAATGAGATGTATAACGGGCGGCTGACGTCAATATCACCCATTTTACACTACAGCACAAAGTCAAAATAATCCCCGAGTGATAGTTTTATTGGCGTGAGAAAATTGTATCACATTTTGATTGAATGGCATCTGTAAGTCGTGAACAAACCAACTGTCTGAAAAAAAGCCATAGCTGCAGCTAGTTTTCTGCATAATCAAAAAACATATTTTGTGGATTTGGCTCTCTTTCCAAAACAAACATTAGCCTAAAAAATTGTTTGCTGATCTTCTGGAGTTCAGCCCTGACTAAAGGTTTATAACCCTTTCATCATTCTTTTTTGGCATCTTTTTTAATTCCTTGCCAAATATAGTCACAAGAGGCCAGAGACTCAAACTTAGAAGCGGAATGGTGGCAGGGAATTTAGATTTAATTATGCTTTACACACAGGGTGGTCCTTCCACCTAGAAGGACAATGGCAGCAGGTGCATGGGAACACCACCACCTCCAAGTTCCCCTCCAAGTCACACACCATCCTGACTTGGAAGTATATCGGCCGCTCCTTCATCGTCGCTGGGTCAAAATCCTGGAACTCCCTCCCTAACAGCACTGTGGGAGTACCTTCACCACACGGACTGCAGCGGTTCAAGGAGGCGGCTCACCACCACCTTCTCAAGGGCAATTAGGGATGGGCAAGAAATGCTGGCCTTGCCAGCGACGACCACATCCCATAAACGAATAAAAAAAAACGTGTGGATTGAACTACACACGGAGGCGGATTCAGATGGTATTGCCAATTTTAATCTAAGGTGCCCGGCAAGAACAAGGGCTTGGAAATTAATCTCGAGCGGTGGCGCAAAACGGGCGCTGTCAGATCGGTCGCCCGTTATACACAGCGCCTGACTGAATAACAAGCGCTGCGTACAGCAGGCGGCCGATCCGACACCGCCCCTTTTTGTGCCACCGCTCGAGAGGAATTTCTAGTCCGAGCTGCGTTTGGATTGGTCGCCCGATTTACACCCCGCCCGATTTTCGGCTCCATTGACTTTAAATGGAGCCAAACATCAGGCGGGGTTAAAATCGGGCGTCTGGCCCAAACGCAGCCTGTTTTCGCCAAGTGCATCAGGTTAAAAAAAAGAGAGGCTGGCAAGTACGAGCTGGTTGAACATTTGGTGAGTGACATAGTTGACAGAATGGTGAATTTTTTTTCAGATTTTGGGGACTGTGTAACACACATCGAGGAGGCACCTAGCAGGCTAGTAGTTTACAAAACGTGCCCTTTCGATTCAAATCATACAAGCTTGAATCGCACGTTTCAGGCCAGCGCCTCAAAGTATAATCCCTCCCTTATTATAAAACTGTCCGCAATTTACATTTGCAGTGGAAACAAGACGCGAGCGCACCGCCAGTTTCTCTGGTGAGTGATCTTATTCATCCTTGGCTTGTCCATGGCAGGTTCTGCCAAGCTGAGGAGCAAGCCCAATAGGAAGGCTTCCAACGGGCTCCTTCTGTGCACCGGGTGACGAAAAGATAAATAGTATTGCGACAAAAACACGACCAAAACATTAGAGGAGCCCCTTGAAATAATGGAATAATGGGCTGCAAACTCCACGGTTTCCATTCCGCTGCTGTCTTGGTACATTCGTAATTACATTTTGCAATCGTGCTCAATGTTGCACTAAAAATAACCCGAATTTCTGATTCCAATCACCACCACAGTACTCCAATGATTTGAAAATTATCTTGCATTTGTGCTTGAGCAGGCTTCTGTCAATTTGAAACTCATTCATTTTACAGAGAGTAATTTACTTATTGCTATTGGGGCTCGGCTCAAAAGAAATATACTAGTGCGCTGTTTCAAAATTATCTCTTTGAGGCAAAGTAATTAAAATATGCCACATGAAGTATATTTAATTAATTTATCCAATGAGAATGATTACAAATTCAAAATCTGTTCCTAAACTATGTGCAGTGCCTCTTGCAACCTCCGCATTGTACCATAAGATCTGGGTTATAAGTCACGCCCACGTGGGTCTCTATTTTAATAATTGCTGTGGTTGGCTAAAGAAAAATGTTAAAAATCCAGAATTTATACTTTTGTGGCAGCGGTGGAGAAGAACTTGCCTTGTGGGCTGTATTCCTCAGCTCTCTTTATCATCTTTCTGTCCTTATTTTCAGCTCCTTCCCATTTCCCTCCCCACACTTTTGATTTTCAGTCCATCTCTATGAGCAGGTTGGGCCGATACTCATTGGAATTTAGAAGAATGAGAGGTGATCTTATTGAAACATATAAGATGCTGAGGGGGCTCGACAGGGTAGATGCAGAGAGGATGTTTCCCCTCGTGGGGGAATCTAGAACTCGGGGGCATAGTTTCAGAATAAAGGGTCACCCTTTTAGAACTGAGATGAGGAGGAATTTCTTCTCTCAGAGGGTCGTAAATCTGTGGAATTCTCTGCCCCAGAGAGCCGTGGAGGCTGGGTCATTAAATATATTTAAGGTGGAGATAGACAGATTTTTGCAAGATAAGGGAGTGAAGGGTTATGGGGAGCAGGCGGGGAAGTGGCTTTGAGCCCAAGATCAGCCTTGATCTTATTGAATGGCGGAGCAGGCTCGAGGGGCCGAGTGGCCTATTCCTGCTCCTATTTCTTATGTTCGTATTCACCTCCTCCTTTCTGGTGTCCTAAGCTTTGTGCCCTTACCTGCATCTCTTTCATCACTGTGCCTGACTTGGCTGTCTCTGTCCATTGTTTTCTTTCCAACATGAGGCACTGCCACGTTTAATCACACAGCAACAGTGACAGTCAACACGGCAATGCAGCTGGTGCCAGCTGAGGTGACGAGAGAATGACTGAGATAAATGTGAGTAAATGTTGGTGGAGCCAAAGGAGCAGGGAACAAGCAGTGAGGCAGGGTCAGGGGAATGGAGAACGAGAGCAGAGGTGCACAGCTGGAGAAGAACATTCAGATAGGACGGAGCAAGAGCTCTGGAGAGACTTTAAGATGAAGACAAGGAGCTAAAAATTGGATACCCCCCGAGAACGGGCGCGGGGATCGTGGTAGGCGATTAACACGCGCCCATTCAAAGTAATGCAGGCAGCACGCAAACCAATTAAAATGATAGTGGCTTGCAGCCCAGCGCTAAACGCGCTGCTGAGTGGGGTTCTGGTGCACAGTATCAACACTCTGCAGTCAACCACGGACCACTCTGTGGTCACCTGACTGGACGCTGCAGCTGGGCCTTCTTCTAGGTGTCTGTAGCACCAGATATAGCAGTTCTCCAGGAAGCTCAGACCAGCGCTACGCAGGCTCTGGTCTCCACCATCTCCTTGGACAGGCTGCGAGGCTGCACGATTGAGGGCTTCATCTGAACCTCCTCCCCCCCACCGCGCCCCCCCCCCCGCCACCTCCACGATCTCCCCCGACCCCCGCGATCACCGACCACTCCATCTCTCCCCCCTCCCCATCAGTCACCGATCCCGACCTTCCCCGAACCTCCTGCGATCTCCGATTCTCCTCCGAACCTCCATCTCTTCAGCCCCACCCGATTCTGACACCTCTCCAATCTTCCCCAACCTCGCTCTATCTACCTGCCCCCACCTCCACAATCTCTCCCCCCACCCCCCGCCCCCCAAAATAACTTACCTGATCCTGGGCTGTGGCCTTTTCTGGAGACCAGGCTGGCTTCCAGGCGGCGAATCTGTTTTAAAGTAAACGCGCCCTTCCAGTTTTCTCGACAATAACTCCTCCACCCCCCCTCCCCCCCGCCGCTCCGAACCCCCCGCCCCGCTGAATATCGGGGCCATTGGGTCTGAATTTCCTTGGACACTATGGGACAATGTGAGGGCAGGGGGTAATAAAGTGGATGGAATAGATCTGACAGGGCAAAGAATCAGGTGGGACCCAGAATGCCAGGTCTCCACCAGGGGAAGCAGCTGAGCAAGGTTTTCGCTGGGGCCTGGAGTGAGCGGAAGTTTCATCCGACCATAGAAGGCCCAATGATGTTACAAGGAGGTGGGGACGGTGGGGCCACTTCCCCCACCAGAATCTACACAGCTCCTCTCTCTTTTCCACTCAGCAATCTGAACGCCAGAAAGGTCCGGGTCCTCGCAGCAGCAGATACACTGGTGTTTCCAGGTCAGGGGTCATGACCTTGAAGACCCCAGAGTTGACCTTTTATGTTAATTTTTTTTCAGGCCCTCTTACAAAAAGGGCCAATCACCTGAAAGAGCAGGAATTTCTGGTGAGGGCCCGCCATGGACAGCCCCATGCAGTTGTCCAGTGCTACAACTTTCCCCCCTCCTCCATCTAGCAAGAGCCCATATTGTATCCACGCTGGTGTGAGCATCCGCTAGAAATATTTAAAACAGATGACCTTCCCCCGACCCCGGATACTGCGGCAAGGTCAGGAGCGGGAGGTCAACAGCACAGCAGGATTCCAACTCCGTCACCTCTACAGCGGTGCAGCAGATCTGAGGATTTCTGCTTTCACCACTTTATCTTTTCAAAGTGCACTTACTGGAACTGAGTTTCTGGGTTTCATTTTCCTGCAATGCCAGAGAATTGATAAGGGTTGTTAAAGAAATGTCCCTGGTTCTTAATTAAAACTAAATTGGATTGTAGATTGCATGTGCCTTTTAACACTCAAATGTCTATTACTTCTATTTTAACTAGCAGTTATTGATTGTAATGAAAAAAACTCTTTTTCATGTTTAGCAGAGATAATAGCATTGCTACTTTTGATTGAAAATCTACAGTACCAAAAAATTACTTTCTCAAAATGATGACCTTCGCCCACAATGGTTTCACTGATGCTGATATTCAACCCTTTCTTTGTCATATTAATAATCCTTAAAGCTGTCCGATTATAAATCATGCAGTATCTCCATACAAATTCATATCTGATCCACGCATAGAATTACAATGGATGAATTAATTTCCTATTAACTGGTATTGTATAGACTTCAATATTTTTTGAATGCCTGAACTAATAAGTCATTGGTTTTGTGAGGCTCAGTGCCCATCGTCACATTTCTCAGGGGGAGCAGTACATTTCAGAAATCAGTCAGTTACTTTTATGCCAAAGGAAATGTATTACTCAGACATATAGGGGGTAAAATTCAACTTTGGAAAAGAAAATCGGGCGGGGTGTATAATAGGTGGCCGATCCACTGCCACTCGTTTTACACCCTCACCGATGTGGAATTTTACCAGCGGAATTTCCTCTCTCTGCCACAATCTGGGTATCGCCATGGGGTTTTAGCTCTACCTGGTGAAAATCTGGAGTCAGCGGCGTCAAAGATAAAAGGAAATCCTCCTTCCACAAAGGTGCACGTGACCCATTATATCATCCGTCATTTCAGAGACTTCCCCAGCCATCAAATGAACGGGACCATTCCCATCTACCTGTACCTACTTATAAGAAAGTTTGGAGATAATTCAGCAAAAGCGAGGGGGCATAAGGGCATAAGAAATAGGAGCAGGAGGAGGCCATTCAGGCCCTTCGAGCCTGCTCCGCCATTCAATGAGATCATGGCTGATCTTCTGCCTCAACTCCATTCACCGGCCCTAGCGCCATATCCCTTGATGTCTTTACTATCCATCGACTTCTGTTTTGAATATACCCAATGACTGAGCCTCCACAGCCCTTTGGGGTAGAGAATTCCAAAGATTTACCACCCTCAGTGTGAAGAAATTTCTTCTCATCTCAGAGGCGGGTCTGCCGGGAAAATGGCAGAATTTGGGGGCGGGTGCCCAACCCGCCCCCAACCCCCCTCCATGCCATCTTGCCAGGAGGCGGGTTGCCGTCCCGCGCCGGGTCCCTTCTCCTTGGAGGCGGGAAGGGATTAAAGCCTATTAACTGCATGTTAACAGGTAGTTAACAGGCAGATCTTCACCGCACATCAATTACAAGAGAAATGCAGGGAACAGCACCAACCGCTGTACATGGCCTTCTTTGATCTCACAAAGGCCTTCGACACAGTCAACCATGAGGGATTATGGAGTGTCCTCCTCAAATTCGGCTGCCCTCAAAAGTTTGTCACCATCCTCCGCCTGCTTCATGACGACATGCAAGCCGTGATTCTGACCAATGGTTCCACCACAGACCCAATTCACGTACGAACCGGGGTCAAGCAAGGCTGTGTCATCGCACCAACGCTCTTCTCGATCTTCCTTGCTGCAATGCTCCATCTCACCCTCAGTAAGCTCCCCGCTGGAGTGGAGCTAATTTACAGAACAAACGGGAAACTGTTCAACCTCCGTCGCCTCCAGTCCAGATCCAAGGTCGTCCCATCCTCTGTTGTCGAATTACAGTATGCAGACGATGCTTGCATCTGCGCTCACTCGGAGGTCGAACTCCAAACCATCATCAACACCTTCACCGAAGCGTTTGAGAGCATGGGCCTTACACTAAACATCCGTAAGACAAAGGTCCTCTACCAACCTGCCACCGCCACACAGTACTGCCCCCCGATTATCAAAATCCACGACAAGGCCTTGGACAACGTGGACTGCTTTCCATACCTCGGGAGCCTACTGTCAACAAGGGCAGACGTCCAACACCGCCTTCAGTGTGCCAGTGCAGCCTTCGGTCGCCTGAGGAAGAGAGTGCTTGAAGGTTTGAAGACCAGGACCTCAAACCCGGCACTAAGCTCATGGTCTACAGAGCAGCAGTGATACCCGCCCTGCTGTATGCCTCAGAGACATGGACCATGTACAGCAGGCACCTCAAAACACTGGAGAGGTAACACCAATGCTGCCTCCGCAAGATCCTGCAAATCTATTGGCAGGATAGGCGCACCAACGTCAGTGTTCTTGCTCAGGCCAACATCCCCAGCATCGAAACTTTGACCACGCTCGATCAGCTCCGATGGACGGGTCACATTGTCCGCATGCCCGATACGAGACTCCCAAAACAAGCGCTCTACTTGGAGCTCTGGCACGGCAAGAGAGCCCCAGGTGGGCAGAGGAAACGCTTCAAGGACACCCTCAAAGCCTCCTTGAAAAAGTGTAACATCCCCACCGACACCTGGGAATCCCTGGCCCAAGACCGCACAAAGTGGAGGAGAAGCATCCGGGAAGGCGCCGAACACCTCGAGTCTCTTCGCCGGGAGCAAGCGGAAGCCAAGCGCAAACAGCGCAAGGAGCGCACATCAACCCAAGCACCCCACCCGCCCGCCCCTTCAACCACCATCTGCCCCACCTGTGACAGAGACTGTCGGTCCCGCATTGGACTCATCAGTCACCTGAGAACTAATTTTTAATGTGGAAGCAAGTCATCCTTGGTTCTGAGGGACTGCCTAAGAAGAACAGGCAGAAAATAGGATTATCCCTTTTTTGCCCTCACAAGTGCGGGCTTCCCAAAGGCTCCAAAACACACCAGCTCAGCGAGGCGAGTACTGGGTCTGCGGGGGTCGGGGGGGTGGAGTTTGCAAAAGTGTGATGTGAAGGTAAGTGATGGGTGCAAGAGTGGAGAGGTGAGTATCTGAGGTAAGTGCAAAGTGTTAGTAAAAGTGTACGTACCTTTGTTTCTCCCTGCAGGCTTCAGTTGGTGTCTACGCGGAGAGTCTCGGACCTCCGCTGGGCGGGCTTCACAAGGTCAATCAAGGGAAAATAGCGTGGATTGGCCAGAAGTTGATGGAGGCGGGACTGAAACCCGACAAGTGGGAGTCCCGCCTCCAAAAACTCCCCATTGGCAAAATCCAGCCCGTAGTGTAAACAAGCAAATGGTGAACTGATAGGAGACTGCAAAGAATTACAATCATGGAGGATTTGAATGTTCCAGAGGTAATATGGACAGACTTGGGCCACTGAAAAGAGAGAGTTGAAAGCACAGACAATTTCATAGTGGGAATGAGTGATCGACTATTTTACAGAATTTGTGAACCAAGGAATTATGTGGCTGCTATATTAAGATTTATATTTAGCAGCCCACAGCTCTGACTAGTAAGCTGAAAGTGGATCATTGCATAGTTGGATTTGATCGTGTATTTAACGTTAAGACCAAGAATAAAAATATGGATATGTATTATGTTAGAAGAGCAAGTTTTGGTCCTGCAAAAGCACTCTGGGGAGAATTAGATGTGAAATGGATCTAGAAATTTAAGCTGACAAAAAAAATGATTTGTTTGTAGACTAAGGGAAGCAAAAATGAAATATATCCAGATGGGAAAAAAAGAGCAAATTCTCAAAAGCAGGACTCTAGTTTCTGAATAAGGAGAATCAAATAATGGCAAAGTTTTTGAAAGACACAAGTATGCAAATATTTCAACTTGTGCAAGGCAGTTGGCAGTTACCAAAATAAATATTAGAAAGGGCAAAATTACAACAGAAAGTTAGACTGTAGGTAATAACAAGACAGATTCAAATATATGTTTTAGCTATAGAGGTAGACTGTGTAAGACAAGCTAGCTTCTTAAAGTAATAGGTTGGGTAATAGTGATATATGTTAAATGTATTCTCCCCAAATGAAGACTGTAGCTATATTCCAGAACTAGTCAAATTAGTTGATAAACCCAGAAGAAATGTAGTAGTCAGCAAATCATGAAGCTTGATAAAAAAATTCAAGGGACTGAAGGCTAGATTTCTACTATTCATTGTCAATGGATGGAAAATCTAAATTAAATATCTACCAGACACCGGAACCAGATGGGATAAACCAGCTGTCCAAACTTTAGTTGTCCTCCGCTACATCGGAACCGTAGGAGACACACGCTAACTTAATTTTATGTGTGAAAGAGCAGAGGGATTTGGGAGTACAGATTCACATGACATTAAAGGCAGCATCTCAGGTTGATAAGGCTAGAAAAAAAATCTAATGGAATTACGGGGTTTATCTCAAGAGGTATAGAACATTAAAGCAAGAGGTGCTGAGGATCCGATATAAAGCCTTACTAAAACCTCAGTTAGACTACTGAGTGCAGTATTGAGCTCCACACTATAGCAAGGATATTGTGGCTTTTGAGAGGGTACGGCACAGATTGACTAGGATGCTGTCTGGCACGAAAAAAATACCAATACGAAGACTTGAAAAATCTTATCTCTTTTTTTGTTCGAACAATGCAGATTACGCAGCGGTGTGAGAGGAGTGTTCAAAATTCTGAAAGGATAGAACACAGGGTAGGTAGAAGCAGATAGTTTCCAGGAGTTGAAGGGTCAGGAATGAGGAGCCACAGATACAAGATTAAATGTAGGAGATTTAGAACAAAGGACAGGAGAAACTGCTTTGCACAGAGAGTTGTGGAATTCACTTCCAGGGTTAGCGGTTGAGGTAGAAACGATGTCAACATTCAAGATTAGATTGGATAGATGGATGAAGGAAAAGGGTTGAAAGTATAGAGGAAGAGAGTCATCTGACACAACTCTAGCTGTATTGTACAGTATGTTGAAAAATATAAGAAGTCGCTCAACACCAGGTTATAGTCCAACAGCTTTATTTGAAATCACAAGCTTTCGGAGCGCTGCTCCTTCGTCAGGTGAAGTGAAGTGAAGAGATGCATATAGGCACAGCATATATAGTCAGAGAACACTGCCGGATGATTACAGTTAATCTTTCCAACTGCCCTGTGATAAAGGGCAGTTGAAAAGATTAACTGTAATCATCTGGCAGTGTTCTCTGACTATATATGCTGTGACTATATGCATCTCTTCACTTCACCTGACGAAGGAGCAGCGCTCCGAAAGCTTGTGATTTCAAATAAAGCTGTTGGACTATAACCTGGTGTTGTGCGACTTCTCACATTTGTCCATCCCAGTCCAACACCGGCATCTCCACATCTTGAAAAATATAGTAGATGACTATGGCAACTTTCCACTCACCCTCAAAACTAGTCATGATACTTATTGATTACAATGTGATGAAAATCACTTGACAACCTGTGGGTTACTCCGCACCCACAGGTATTTTATTACAACCTGCCTGCGTTTCTTTGACAGCCTCAACGGGCGTGATTATTTTTTTTTGCACGTAAAAAGGATCAAACACCTTTGGATTGTAACAAGTCAGGTATCAAGAACAAATACATTTTTTGCCGAAAATAAATTAATTCTCCTGAATTAATTCATAGATTCCGAACAGCAAGTAGCTTTCCTGAATTAACTTTATGGCGAGCTCATGTAACTTCACTTTTTTAATTCAAAAAGAATCCGTTTTACTTAACCTCTGTGGTATATATGCTAGAATATAATAAATGCATACTAAAGGGATTTGAATACTGATTTTTCTTAGTGGATTTTAAATTAGGAAAGTTTCCTAATATAATATGTAGAGAATGATCTGTTGGGAAGTTATATATATGAATGTTACAGAATAAAATTGAAGAAATGTATTCAATTTTGCTGAAAAAGTTCAGCAACAAAGACGGACGGATCCTTACTGATGGATGGTACTGGCAGATAAGTCGACCAGCAGTGTTGGACGAATAACTTCACTGCATGCCTATTATCTGGATTTTCTCTACAGGCGTATTTATCTATTTAATGCCCATCCTTCAATTGCAATTACTAAATGTGGGTTAGTTTCATGCCCCATAGCTTACAGGACTCCAGTTGAGTCAATGCCAAATGATCGGTACCCTGAAAAGAAATGAAGAATGCCATACCTAAACTGGAGTCTAGACCCATGTCTTTTCAGCATTAATTAATGGAAAAATTCTATCTCGTTCGCTCCTAAATTATGCACCACCTCCAGAAGCCAGGACACTTTGCAAACTTCAATGGAAGTCAATTCCTCTAGACCTATCTCTTTTAGCCCCCAAGGTATTCATAAACGCCTCTATCCAGTACACTGCAATTACTTTCTCGTTGGCAGGATGCACTCAAAGTCTAAAAGAAGCAAAGGAGCAAAATCCTGGTCAGCAAACTACAAAAACAAAACAAGGGAATCTGGGACCATACCCTCACAACCACCACTTGCAGTAGAATCCTTGAAGGTCAACTGAATCCCATAAACAAAGCATGCCACACTCCATCTAAGATACAAAAATGGTCCGCTCTCTGTCAGATCAGTGCTGGAGAGCTTGTAGCCTGAGTTACACACTTACATGTGCCTTCTGGTGCCGCCCCAAATCAAACCATATTGGGTCCAAATTATCTGTTAAAATAAAGGTGAGGTTAATGGCACTCGCCGTTATTTTATGCGCAAATGGTACAGCAACTTCAGGCGAAGGGCAGATGCGCAGTTAAACGCAGAAATCCTAACGTTGCTGTCCGAGTTAGCCATTCTGCCGTTAGCTTCGCAAAAACGGTATCTCGCTATCTGCCCCACCATTAAAGTGCATGAAGTGCGTGAAGTTGCTGTATTTGCGTGGTAGATACGAACTAATCTCACCACAGAAAGCTAAGTCTGGTCATTTCAAGTCTAAATATTCTTTTAATTACTGCCACAAGGGCCAAGGCCAGCATTGATGTCCCTTCAGATCCATCCACTGTCTGCTAGGTCCGTCCCCAGGGATGTGAAATCTGCCTGAGATGCACAGCCAAGTACAACTCTCGATGCTAGCAGCAAAAAGAGGCAACCCCAAATTGTACATCACAAGCACGTGGATAAGGCACTTATTATAAAGCATGGGATTTACGGACTCCAGTTAGAATGAATATCAAACAGTGTGTATCTATTTTCTCGCATGAACCCAAAAGCACAGCTTTGCAGAGGGGGTTATGTTAATGCCAATGGGAATTACACTACTCATCGGCTATACAGAAAAGTCCCAACCCCAAAATACCCTGGGATCGCTCCTGTGTGCTCATGTCTGGTGGTGCTGCCCTCATATTATAACTACTTGGACCTGCAGGATATTAAATATTGTATCAATGGGCACAATTAGGTCATCAATGGGATGTTGTCAGGTCATTGTATCCAGTGTACTCAACCACTTCTTATCATGTGAACTGAACCAAGTTGGCCGGACTCTGGAATCTATGACGATGGGGGCCAAATAGGAGTGTCCACTGGCACTTTTGACAGAAGAAATTTGCAAAACACTTGTTTCTTGCACTCATGTGTTGGTTTCCACCAGAGTTCAGGATAGGGATGTTCTACTGTTAGTTGCTTTATTGTCCACAACCATTCTCAAATGATGTGGTAGAGCTACAGAGCTTTGCTCTGATTCATTAGTTGTGAGAATACTTAACTCTGTCCATAGTCTGTTGCATTTTGTGTTTACCATGCAGGTAGTCCTGTTTTGTAGCTGCACTAGGTTGGTGCCTCATTCGGAGGTATGTCTGGTACTGCTCCTGGCACACCCTTCTAAAATCCCCATTGAACGAGGTTTGGTCTCTGAGGAGTAAAGGCTGGACTGTGAGGTTACAGTTGGTGCTGATATACAATTCTGCTACTGCTGATGGTCCACAGTGCCTCATTTCAGCTTTGGGCTGTTGGATCAGTCCTGAGTCGGTTCCACTTAGCACGGTAATAGTGCTAAACTACATGATGGAAGGTATTCTCACTGTGCAGACGAGACTTTGTCTCCACAAGGACTGTGTGATGATTACTATTGTGGACAGAAGAGGTTATTTTCTTGTGTTGGTTCACTCACCAGCTGAAGCAGTCACAGTCTGGCTGGTACATCCTTCAGAAATAGTGGCGGTATGACCAACATTGTAGTCACCCACTCAGAGTACATCTGTGCCCTTGCTTCCATCAGTGAGTCCTTTTAGTAGGGTTTAACATGGAGGAATACTGATTCACCAGTAGAGAGGTGTTAGGTGTCAATCAGTATGCAATTGCCTTGCCCTTGTTACGCCTGAACCATGAGACTTCATGAAGTCTGGAGTCAATATTGAAGATGCCCAGATGCAAGCCCTCCTGACTGGAACAGGACATATCCAAGAATGGTGAGGGAGGAGTCTGAGATATTGGCTGGCAGATATGACTCATTGGGCTGGATTTTATGAATGGAGACGTGTTGGAGGCGGGACTGCTGCTTGCCGGGTTTTAGTCCCGCCTCCAGCGACGTCTGGCCAACCCACACTATTTTCCATTGATTGGCCTTGTTAAGCCCGCCCTGCGGGCTTAGCCAGCCAATTAATGGAAAGCCGGTGACAGATGACGTCAGCGTATGACGTTTCATCTGTCAAGATTTTTTGACAGATGAATTGTCAGTGTTTCACAGCTCTGTGAAGCTGTCAAACACTGACAACCTGTCTTTTAAGGGGAGACCTTGGACACAGGCTCACTTAGAAATCTCTCCTGAGCAGAAAGCAGAAGGCTGCTGCATCTGAGAATGCAGCGACCATTCTGCATTCTCTGCCATTGAGATGAGGCAGCTCCGCAGCCTAAAGGGTTGAAGCCTGGAGGAAGAAGCAAAGGTAAGGAAACTTCTTAGAACACTTTACACTCACCTCACACACTTACCTCTCCACACATGCACCCATCACTCACCTCCACAGCGGACATTTCGGCCCCTCCGACCCCCACAGACCCACGGCTCGCCTCGCTGACCTTGGTGAGGTTCAGAGCCATCAGGAAGCCCACATTTAGGGCTCAAAATAGGGAAAAGCCAAAAAACTGCCTGTTAACTACCTGTTAACAGGCAGTTCATTGTCACTAATCCCCTTCCCTCCTCGAGGAGACAGCTCCCAGATTCTGCAATTTTCCTGGCAGTCCCGCCTCCATTCCCGCCTCCCCAGGGCTGGGAAAATTCCCCCCATTGAGTACAATTATATCTGGCTGTTGCTTGACTGGTCTGTGGGACAGCTCCTCCACTTGGACAACATCTCCAAAGTTTATTGGGGAGGACCTTGCATGATTGACTGGGTCACGTTTGCTCGAGTTTTGACTTGATCCAATGTCTGGGTCATTATTAAGTTGAGAAAACCTATCCACTTTATTTCCCTGAAAGACTGAGACCCTTGTCAAATACAGCAAGGCAAATTTTAAAATGAACACTGATATATAACCACTTATTTCCAATAACATCATTGTCTCTCAGGCAGATTGTGAGCGTGACAATTCACAATGGCATACTGACACACATCTGTTCCCTTTCCGAGTAAGTTGTAGCAAAAGCTTCTAAACCTCATTTTAAAACTAAATATAAACTGTCCTAAACCTTATCAGGGCTTCTCAATCAAGATTGTAATATGTGATATATTTGAAATCTCAATATATCTTTCCCTCACAATTTAATGCTTTCCAAAGTTAAGATTTGGAAGTTAAACAGCAACTCAGTTATTCATAAACTGCCAGATTGCTTCATTTAAAAGGTGTTTTGGATGGCTGCTGGGTGCTGTACAATAATTTATGCACTTGCGTTGACAGTCATATATCGAGGCTTACGATTTGTCATGGCAACCGGAGACATTTACTCCAGACAGAGCCCAGTAATGATAAAGAGTCACATCACAGCGCAATAGTTGAAAATCAAAGCACAATGAAGCTTAGGCAAATTCTTAAATAAAGCTGTATACAGTCAACAGAATTGCTCTCCTTCAGGCCAACTATCCCCTTTAAGAGGAAGGAGAGTAAAGGGGAAGTACATTTTCTTCAAAGTACTCTCTGGTGTCTATGTAAATATAATATACAATTGCAACAATATTCCTTACCATTTAACAAAAAAAATTCTACTCACTCTTTTAAAGCCTTTATCCCTGCAAGCAACCCTGGTAATGTCAGTGATGGCGATAAACTGATTGCGTTCTGGAACAACAACAACTTGCATTTATATAACGCCTTTAACGTAGTGAAACATCCCAAGGCACTGCACCGTGTTATCAAACACAATTGGACACCGAGCCAAAGAACATAGAACAGCTGACCAACTGTTTGGCTAAAGTGGTAGGTTTATAAGCTGAGTCTTAAAGGAAGAGAGAGTTGTGGAGAGGCTAAGAGGTGTGGGGAGGGAATTCCCGAGCTTAGGGCCTAGATGGCTGAAGGCATGGACTCCAAAGGTGGCTGTGCAAGAGGCCAGAGTTGGAGGAACGCAGAGTTCTCGGAGGGTTGTAAGGCTGGCGGAGGTTACAGGGAAAGGCAGCTCCTTTCGTTTCAAAAGCCTTGGGGCCAATTTGAAGCAGCTTTACCCCAAGAAAATTCAGTACCATTTGAATCTCCACAAGGACAGGAACATTTATTCCTTATTTAAAAATCAATATAGAATTGCTGATTCCTTAGACTGAAATCCTAATTTCTAACACCTTTGAGAAAGAGAGACAAACAGACAGATGGAGAGTAAAACATGCATGTGGTGCCTTTCCTCATTTTAATTTAATACTTTTTATGCAAAAAAAAACACAGGTAAGTTAAATTTTGAAAGCAAACAATACTTCCTTGAGGGACACAGATATGAAGGGAGAAGAAGATGGAGAGAGGAAAAGATGGAGGAGAGTACAGGAGGAGGGAAATAGATTGAGGGTGATGGAGCCTCCATTATCTCATCACCCACCCTCATGGGGAGTGTGTAGAAGTGGGGTTGGGTGGAATTGGATGGAGGGTTAAGGGTGAGGTGAGTGATAGAAGAGCAAGGGGGAGGGGAGGATACAGAGGGGGAAGCATGACTGATTGAGCAAGGGGATGGGAATATAGCCATTGATGGCTGCATTTTCTCTGCAACCTACATCAAATGCACCATGAAAGAACATGCCAAACCACTTACCATCTCTCAACTGAAAGAAGAGAAAAAGACAGAGAAGCAAAAAGAAGAGTTATGGGGAGGAAAACAGAAGCGAAAGCTGAGATTTAAAGCAGAAGATAGAGAGATAAAACAGCAACCCAAAGACATCAGAGACACACAAGAGAATGGCCATTTTCTCTCTGTCACTTACCATGTGCAACGCCATGGAAGCTCGACTAGTATTTTTATAATTATATTCGTCAATTTCCTTTGGCATTGCACATGGGCAATGAAAACCAAGTGTAATTTTCAGGTGAAGCTAATTTAGATGATTGGGCTAATAGGACCAGGGCATGTAGACAATTCAATACCCAATTTGAAGTCATACACTTTGTCCTTATCTTGATATACTTTGAATTGATATAATTTATAGTTATACAGTAAAACTTGGGGCTACTTGGAAAGCAGAGGAATAGAGTTGTTTGGACCATTGGGGTTTCTCTACTGAGGAACTAGGAGATACAAAACCGAGCAACAATGGAAGAGTATATTTACAGCTTAACAAGGTTACATAGGCGGTTTTCATTGTAAATATTGACATGGGAATTTATAATAGAAAAAAGTTGATACAGAAGTATGGCATAAATATGACGACACAAAATAGTGAGGTTTTGTCGGCAGGAAATTTATGCAGACATCAGCGCCAGGAATTTCCTTGGGGGTTCTCCCAATCGGCCGCCGTAACTTCGGTGGATGATCGGCGGAACCCCAGATACATGCTAAACGCTAAACGTTACAGCGGCCGATTGGGAGAAACTCCGGCAAAGGATTTTAATATATTAGTGATTTTTTTTAAGAGTGATATTGGAGGAGTATGATGAGCACAAAGTTCTCGCCACAAATTTCCCTTCCCTTTAAGAACTAACTTCCGTTGTCTCGTACCTGTTTAGTATTTCCCGTAATGGTTTATAGGGAATAATTCTAGATGTTTCTCATAATAATTGCACTGACTTATGACAGGAAAATCAGAACAACCTGATGTGGTGCCATTCGAGCATGTTCTTGAGCTACATTTTTGATTTGCACGCTAGGTATTCTCCTTGGGTTCAGTATCACCCATCACTTCTCTAAGCAGACTTTGGGCTCGATTTTGTCATTGGGGCGGGCTGGGGTCGTGTCATCCGCTTTTCGTGTTAGCCACCCGACTCCAATTGGATGTGGGGGAATTATTCGATTTTCCCCTAATTGGGCAATTGAGTTCCAGCATGTGGGAACCCATGACCCAATTAGTGTTTTCAGTCTGAAAGTTGCCTCTGATGATGTCATCATTGCTGCTGCATTTAAGGTCTGCAAAGACTGGGAAGCTTTTGGCCTTTGCTGTGAGAGGGACCTGGAGGCAAAATGAGCAGCAGGAGACCTAAGTCTGCTCCCAGATTTTTTTTTGTACCACCACCACCACCACCACCACTACTCCAGGCTCCAAAACAACGGTTATGACTGCTAAAAGTTCCCCCAGAATGATGATTGATCAAATCTCCTTCTTAATGGTGGACCTGCAGCTGATAGTCAGCAATCCAAGTGTGCTACCGCCAGGTTTCACCGTCGTGTTTCAGAGGAGGCGTGCATCACGTCGGAAAAGTGTTAAAATCAGAAAGGCCTCTCAAAATGGGATGATAGAGGCAATTAAGTGGTTGTTAAGGGCCTTAAGGGCCTATCCCGCCTCTTGGAGGCGGGACGGAGACGGGATCAGAAACCACGCATTTGGGAAAATTGCTCGGAGGCGGGGTCGGGCCCGCCCGCCATTTCTTGCAATTTTAACACCCCACACGCCTCCATTCCCGCCTCCTCGGGCCTGGCAAAATCGAGCCGTTTGTGTTTCCTATGAACCAGAGGGAGCCTTCAACTGTTCCAATATCGAGGTACTTGTAGTGAGATCCGGGGCGAAGAGAGAACGCTTAAACATTCGACTTTAGCGTACTGGATTAAACCATGAGCCACCACATGATCTGCACTTCAGTCGGTGGAAGCATAACACCATCAGACAGTGCCTCAGGCTATGAGTGACTAGATAAATGTATTGAATGTAGAGCAGTACTCAGCACATTTACAGTAAATAGAAACTTTTACTAATCTCCTCAAAATGTCAAACAATAAAGATGCTTCTCCTGCACTAACCCTCAACCTAAAATTGACCCTTCAATCACGCTGACTGCTTCTCTCTGGCTGGCTTAAGACTGACTGCTCTCCGGCTGCATTGCAGCCGTGAGATAGCCCAAGTTCCTTCTCGTAACTGCATTCAGGTGATCAGACATTCAGAGGACTTAAAATGGTGTTTGTCCATCCAGACACAACTAATAAGACGCGCACACTATTGGTTTTTGAATTCAATAGCTTCACCCCTGCTTGTGAACTGAGTATCCCTGTCCCACCTGAATGCTCCAGGAAAGATCCAATTAAAACTTATTAGTAATTGCACAAAGCCAGTGCACCATGCAATCAGGTACAGAATTCCAATTTACAAATGTACCTCTGATATAGATGTGAGAGAGACAATTGTTAAAAAAGGCCTGTGCCACTTTGCTTTAAAATGAATCTTAGTTTTAAGCCTGTGTATAGTGTGACCAGCAAGACAAAATCCAATAAATAATCTATTTCAGCACACTTTGTAATGCAGCACATAGCAAGTAGTGAAACACTGGTGTTATTGTGCATGGTGTAATTCTAATATCAGTTGAATTGGTGCTCTCAGTCAGTTCAGCAATGCACAGAAATAGGAACTTCCACTGAATCGAACAATGGAAATAATGGCCCAAAAATTAGTGAGTGAGCCTTCGTGCGAGGGTAAGGCCTTCCCGCGATCTCTCACTGCGCGCTGGCTTTTTCAGTCCGAGCTCACACGAACTTGATGTTCTGGACAGCAGCTGTACAGGGCTTTCGTATCCCACAGGCGTAGTTAATTCGTGCGAGCTGTGGGATCACGTGACTCAGTTAGAGCCAATGGCAGCACACCATCTTTCATTCATAGCTTTCACAGCACGGCTGTGAAAGCTATGAATACTATACCCCCCCAAAAGAACAGCTAAACCTCAATTAAATTTTTTTTAAAAACCATCACATTAATAAAATAAGTATAGTTAAATAAATTAACCATTTTAAACAAAAAATTAAATTTTGAAAAAATTTAAAATCTTTTAAAAAGTTATAAAAATAAACTTACCTGTCTTTAAAGTCTCTAAAAAAGATATACCTGTTAAAAAAAATTCAAAATAATACTTAATTAAGTACTTACCTTGTTAAAAGAGGGTCTTACACCTCCTTTCTTTATGTCTAAAATCTTCCATGCTTACCTGCGCGTCCAAAGCACTAAGTGCACTGCGTGCGCGCAGCCTGTAGCGCGCACGCGGTTCACCTAGGAACCGCCCCCTTTTGAAATCACCAAGTGCCGGTTTTCAGCGCATGCGCAGTGCATGCAGAAAACCGGCAATTGGAGACAGAATACGCGAGAGTACACGGTGCGTACTCTCGCGTAGCGGCACTAATTTTTGGGCCAATTACAGTAAAAAGTACAGACAGTTTGTAACAGATAAAATCCTATTCACTTGTGGTGGTTTAGTTAATGCATTCTCATTTGGATTGAAATAATTTAGAGCAGTGTCCCTTTAAGGAGTTGGTTTGCATTCTGGAACTCTCAGTTATCCTTAATTCTGGTCAGTTCAGTCTGTCAACACTCTCCACGTGTAATCTCCTCTTCTCCAGGACTATTAAGCCTCCTCATGACAGCTTCATTCACACATTTGTATTAAAAGCAATCTGAAAACCATTTCCATATCTCTAAATCACTTCTGAATTTACCTGGCACTCTGCTATTTGTTAAAGCTCACGCGAGTCTTATGCTTCTTCACTGAAGAAATCTGATTTTACATCTCCAATCATAAAGTGTGTGTGCAGAGCTCCCCTGATAGCTTTCGTAGATAAACGTGCTGTCCATTGTGGAACTGAGCTTTATGATTAGGAAAGGCCCCTGTAAAATGCCTGGATAATGCTGAGTTAGGTAACCTTAAAAATGGCGGAGGTAGGAGATCAAAATTAGCCTGAGTTGAAGGGGAGAGGAGTCACTGTCCAGTTAAGCCTGGACATACGAGAGATACGAATTAGGAGCAGGAGTAGGCCACTCGGCCCCTCGAGCCTGCTCCGCCATTTAATAAGATCATGGCTGATCTGATTACTCCACATTCCCGCCTACCCCCGATAACCTTTCACCCCCTTGCGAGTCCCGCCTGCTGGAAATGGACCCCGGGTCAGATGGTTACGACGCACTTTGACGCTGAGCTCGGGCTTTTTGGTCGGAGTCGGTTAATCAGACCTGGTGCAAGGCCAATTTTCATGACGCTGGTCAATGGTCACTGGAGACTCGATGGTTGGGGAAAAAAAAACTCTCAGCTTCAGCTAGAATTTGCAAATCAAGCGTGGGAAATAAGGAGGAGCAAAAAGCTTTTATAATCGCGGAAATAACCGAGAGAAAAAAGGAGGACGGTTTTGGAGAGGGAAGAAGAAACAAAGTACTGGCCCCTCAAGCAAATACTGAGAATTCACCATGGGAGTTACAACAGATGAATATATCACATAGATAACTGAGAGCAAGAGGACTTCGGGAGATAGAAGCAATTAAAGTTACCTGCATTTTAAGCAAGTTTTGTAAAGTGATAGGTTATCAGCATGACAAATCATATATCTGTAAGGTCCTCTATCTTTCTTTATGAGTAATGTAATATTTTAACTTTGAGACATACATGTAATATTTTATTGTTAAATTTGCATTAAAACGCTATGTGAATCACTGCCATGTTAAGACCCCAAACTACCTGTAAGCAACACCACAAGAGATCTACTTGGGGCTGCATATATTAGATTAAATAAGCTCATTTTAGTTGGCCACAGCTCTACAGTTGTATATTGCACAGCACACGAAGGTGGTGAGATGGGGAATGGAAAATAAAGGACATTGGCCTCAATTTTCACTGTGTGGTGGGGTGGGGGGTAAGGGTGCAGGGGAGCCTGATACCTGGCAACGAACCCAGCAAGGCCAGGAACGTGGAGGCCCCGGCCGATCTTAACGGTACTACCTCATTTAAATACCTCTGCAGAGTCCGGCTCGACACCCGGCCAGATTGACTACCTGGACAGTGGGATCGTGACTGGGCATCTGGTGGCAGGAGGCCTTGGGGTGGAGATGTCTCTGAGCAAGATTGGGAGAGGTTTGAAGTCTCTAGGCAGGATTGGGAGGGCGGGGGGGGTGAAGTCTCTGGGCAGGATCGGGAGGGCGGGGGGGGGGTGAAGTCTCTGGGCAGGATCGGGAGGGCGGGGGGGGGTGAAGTCTCTGGGCAGGATCGGGAGGGCGGGGGGGGTGAAGTCTCTGGGCAGGATCGGGAGGGCGGGGGGGGGTGAAGTCTCTGGGCAGGATCGGGAGGGCGGGGGGGGGGTGAAGTCTTTGGGCAGGATCGGGAGGGCGGGGGGGGTGAAGTCTCTGGGCAGGATCGGGAGGGCGGGGGGGAAGTCTCTGGGCAGGATCAGGTGGGCGGAGGTGGGGTGAAGTCTCTGGGCAGGATCGGGAGGGCGGGGGGGGTGAAGTCTCTGGGCAGGATCGGGAGGGCGGGGGGGGGTGAAGTCTCTGGGCAGGATCGGGAGGGCAGAGGGAATTCTCTGGGCAGGATCGGGAGGGCGGAGGGAAGGATCAGTCAATGTTCGGGAGGGGATAACCCGCTGAAACGAGGTCCAAGGCACACCTGACCCTGCTGGCCCACAAGGAAACCTAAAATTAAACTTTTAAACTTACCTTCTGGGCCTCTTCTGGCCCAGGCTCCGGCTCGCAGCAGGTTTTACCCGATGGTGGAGTTGACACTGACCCCCACCCTGCCCCACTCAGGCCTCTGGTTAAAATTACAGATCGAATCCTGATGACGACATCGGACTTGATCTGCATATTTAAAGTAGGATCCCGCTTCCTTTCCGTGGATGTCCTGCTTGCCTGCTCAAAAAGCAGGTTAATATCGGGACATAGAGGGAAGGCAGCGGGATCAGAGGGGTAAGTGACTCGGCTTATTTTAACTGCACCACCGCCCCCCCCGCCCCGTCCGATTTCCCACAGGCGGGGGAGTTTTGCCCCACATTGCTGGCCCACATGTCCACCAATAGCTTTTCTCTCTTCTAGTATATTAAAAAAAAAATCCCATTGATGGCAGACTTAAACAAACCAGCACAGTCTTTAACTTTGACAGTGGAATATTCTTGTGGTGGTAAATATTCTGATTTATTACCAGTGATTAATCATTCCCAGTAGTTTTGAGCAAAATGCAGCCTCTGATCTCAAGTGTGCTCATTTCCTTTCAGTAAATCAATGACGGCATAATTGCTCTCTCAGTGGATTTGATTTGAATGTTAATCGTATGAGAGAATAAGTGGCGACGGATGGTAATCTATAGATTAACAATCTTTATGTCTGTGCACACTTTCTATCAATTCTTTCCATTATGAATTTCTATGCCCACATTTATAATAGGAACTGCTTATGTAAAGTTGTCACCATGTAAAGTAGCGGCAGTGTCGCATCTCAGATTGGCATATCCCAGTTTCTCAGCCTTCACAGCAGAGAAACTCTTACATCCAAAGAGAAAATGCAGGAAATACTCAGCCGTCAGCCAGCATCTGTGGAGAGTTAACGTTTCAGGTCGATGGCCTTTCGTCAGAACTGGAAGAAGTTAGAGATGGAACAGGTTTTTAAACAAGTGCAGGGGCAGGGAAAGGGGGGCAGGAGGAAAGAACAAAAGGGAAGGTCTGTGACAGGGCGGAAGGCAGCAGAGATTAACAGACAAAAGGGATAATAGTGCAAGGCAAAAGGAGATGGTAATGAGACAAGTAAAGAAACAAAAGATGGGTCCAGAGGAGATGTAAATGGAAGAGCAGAACCATTACCAGCAGTTGCTGTCCGAAAAAATGGGAGCGGTGGTTATGATCGGAAATTGTTGAATTCGATGTTAAGTCCGGAAGGCTGTAAAGTCTCATCGACCTGAAATGTTGGCCCCGATATCAACTCTGAGCAGGGTGAAGGTGGGGAGGGGGATCTGATATTGTGTGAGAAACCGAAGTAATTTCAGTGAGTCTGTCTGTGGCATTTTAATGCAGCCACCTCATTATCATTTGACTTCTGGGTTTGGCGTCGAATGCGTGGCAGCGGGCGTGTTGTGGACCTGCATGACGCAATCTCAACTGGTGTACTTAAAGGGCCAATCCAAAGGTGGAATTTGGAGGAATTGGGAGGTTTGGCACAATAACAGCAATTGCAGAATATGGACTCAGGACGCCTCCCTTGATGTGCTGCTGGGGTCAGTGAGGTGTCGGAGAGAGATAATCTTCCCCAAAAACGGGAGGAAGAAGCCTGGTGCTGCTTCAAAGAAAGCGTGGCTGGAGGTGGCCCAGGAGGTCAGCAGCAGGAGCATTGTAGCCCACTCCTGGATTCAGTGCAGGAAGTGCTTTAATGACCTCACCAGGTCAGGAAAGGTGACTACAGTTGCATATTCACCAACATTCTGTTGTGTTCATCACCCCCCGCACTCTGCCATGTCAAGCCTACTCCATAACATTTCTCTTCACAGCCACTTACCTTACAAGCGCAACCATCCTTCTCTTTCTATGTACTCACATCTCCAGCAATCCATCCACCACTGCCACTCACCCTCATCCTTATGCAATTTGATGCCTCTCCCTGATAGTCACCATCAACAAATGCACTGCATCCGTCAGGTGAATACATGCCATTACAGTCACTCATAGGCCTGTTCTTTCCCTCGTTGCAGGAGAGAAGAGCGCAAAACATAAGGGAGAGGGAGAGAACCGGAGGTGATCTCCACAGATCTCGCAGCTGACAACTGTGAAGGGATAATTACTAGTCCTAGCCCCTTTAGGGCTACCCCAGATCAGGCGTATTCCCCAGACGTTCACTTTCAACTAAAGTTTGAGGTAGCCGAATCCTAAAGATGCTTAATTGGGTCTAAAGGTCTGGACCATCTCTCCCTAAAGGAAAGGAACAACCTGAAGATGTTACCGACCTCCAGATAGCACTTTTAATAAGTTTAGCTAGACTGTAACCTTCGGATATATGAGGGTCCAGAAAACTCCCTCAGAATTCTGCAACTCCTCACCAAAGAGCGTACAGAGATTGAGTTTGTGAGTTTGATACAGAAGTATTATTTGAGACAATTCTAAAAATATATAGATTTATTAAAGAACCGACATGTAATTACAGTAGGTGTTTCAATCGCAACATTAACAGTTTCAAAAAGAGAAAGCTTTCAATTCTTATCATTAGATCTTAACTTCTCTACAGTTTAACAGTTCTTAGTCTTTTTCTAAGATATCCACCAAAATCAAATACAGTACCGTTGATCCCCGAGATACAAAGGGCTGGATTTTATCAATGGAGGCGAGCAGGAGGTGGGACTCCCACTTTTGGGGTTGTAGTTCCGCCTCCATCGAGTTGTGGCCAACCCACTCGATTTTCCCTTGATTGACCTTGTTGAGCCCACCCAGCCGGCTCAGCAGGCCAATTAAGGGCCACCCGGCAACAGGTGATGCCACAGATTGACATTTCATCTGTCAAGAGCTTTTGACAGATGAAATATCAGCATTTGACAGCTCTTTGAAGCTGTCAAACACTGACAATCTGTCCTCTAAGTTAATTCCTTCCTCTCAGTCTGATTTAGAGATCTCTGCAGAACAAAAAGCAGAGGCTGCAGCTTTTGACAGCTCAACGGCCATTCTGCTTTCTGTGCCGGTGAGATTTCTGACTCCCGAGACCTGAAGGGCTGACACCTGCAGGAGGAAGTTAAGGTAAGTAAAACTTTTTTCCACACTTTACACTTACCTTACACACTTACCTCTGCACACATGCACCCATCACTCACCTGCCCACCGGACATATCGACCCCTCCAACCCCTGCAGACCCACGGTCTGCCTCGCTAAAACGGCGTGGTTTGGAGCCGTCGGGTAGCCCACACTTTAGGGCTAAAAATAGGGATTAGGCAACAAACTGCCTGTTAACTACCTGTTAACAGGCACTTAATTGTCACTAATCTCCTTCCCGCCTCGGGGAGGCGGCTCCCAGCACAGGTCGGGTACCTGCCTCCAGCGAGTTGGGGGCGGGATGGGTTCTGGATCCCCGAATCTGCTATTTTCCCACCCCACACGCCTCCAAACCCGCCTCCACGGGTCAATGAAAATTCTGCCCAAAGAGTTGTAGACTTACAGAGCCTGCCTCTGAAGCCGAGAATTGCTTTGCCCCTTTACAGTGAGACTATCATCCCATTTGAAAGTTCAATATTTATATCCTTTTTCAGTGGTATTTCCTTTGAAGTTTTCTGCTGATGTAAGCTAATTATCTCTAGTCATTTTTCTGCTGACCCCTGCTATTCTTACAGTCAGATCAGCTCACCATAAAAAACGGTGAAACAGCAGGTGCATCTATTTGATGTCATCTTTACGAAGGCATATGTTTGTGCCTTTTTACGAAGTGTAAATTAGAACACCTCTACCAGGGTGAACCATTGTCTTGTTTCAAAGATTCAGACTGTCGGGAGCCTCCAACCTTCTGTTTCAACAAGGTTATTGATTTAGTGTCAACAACCATCCCATCCCCATAGCCAGAATGCTGTTAACAATACAACTTCTCCATTTTTAGGTTTTTAGATTTCCAAACCCAGTTTGTCATGTTTTAATAAAGCCAGAATTCTTTCATAGAATGGTGTATTTTTCTGAATAGGTATATTGTTTATTCCTTCACAACTGCAGAGGAGGAACCACTGGAGATCAGTAGCATCTTGGCATCCCTGACCATCGGAGATGGGGACCTCACAGCTACATATGACAGAATTCAAAATTATCGATCCACATGTCATACAATACTCAATCATGTTGACTTGATTTTTAACAGCGAGCAAAATATGATCATCTTCATAATGATAAGTTGCAACCTTCTTACCTTGCCAGAACTAATTCATATCTTTTCTCTCTGCCAGGGCCTTCACGTGTGTAGCAGCTGTTGCTGAACTCATGGACGACGAATCCTCAGAGGAGCTGATTCCTTCTGAGGGTGCACCGTCACAGGGTTCGTGTTTACCGTGCACCAACTCAGATACTCGCACATCGGTGGGTCCAGTTAGACAGTTAGTTGGGTGTTCACCTGGTGACTCACAGTTCACAAGTGAGCAAGAGCAGACAGTGGTGGCAGGGACAACCTTACAGCTATCGGGGAATCACTGGCATCCCGGGCAGCAATGTGAGTGGCTGGTGTGGCGTTGGGGTCACCAACTTCCTCCTCCTCCTCTTTCTGTTCCTCCTGCTCCTCAGGTTTGTCCGCAAACAATGTGAGCTCAGCGCCTTGTTCCTCCTGCAGCTCCAATCCTCGCTGCGGCGTAATGTTGTGTAGAGCGCAGCACTCCACGATCGTTCTGGAGACCCTCGTTGGCGAGTACTGAAGGGCGCCTCCAGATCTGTCCGGACAACTGAAGTGCATCTTGAGCATGCCAGTCGCTTGGTCAATGACGCATCTGATCGTCATATGGCGGTCGTTGTACAGCTCTTGGGCTTAATTGGTTGGGTTCATCACGAGTGGCATCAGCCAAGTTTGAAGGGGCTATACGTTGTCTCCTAGCAGCCACCCCTTAAGTCTTCTTGCAGGTCCAAAGAGCTAAGGGACCTTGGACTGCCGTAGGATGAAAGCATCATGGCAACGCCCCAGGAATCTGGCGCACACCTGCATAAACCTTTTCTCCTTGTTGCACAACAGCTACGCATTGATAGGGCTGGCAATTATGTCAACTTCAATATGATGACACCAGTCACAATGAGGGGGTGCTCGGACTTTCATCTCTGGCTGGCTTCCCACAGCTGCAGGCTGTCATCGACTGCACACACGTGGCAATCCAGGCATGGCCAGATCAGCCAGGAGTATTGGTAAACCTCAAGGGGTTCCACTCTATCAAGGTGTAGCTGTTGTGCAACAAGGAGAAAAGGTTTATGCAGGTGTGCGCCAGATTCCTGGGGCGCTGCCATGATGCTTTCATCCTGCGGTAGTCCAAGGTCCCTCAGCTGTTTGGACCTGCAAGAAGACCTAAGGGGTGGCTGCTAGGAGACAAAGTATACCCCCTTCAAACTTGGCTGATGCCACCCATGATGGACCATGGAGCCGTAGAATGAAGCCATTTGGCCCATTGTGTCTGTGCCAGCCCTTTGCTAGATCAGTCCAAAACTTATTCCACTGTGCTGCTCGTTCCCCATAGTCCTGTAGCTTCTACTGATTAAACTATCTGGGGGGAAAAATTTGGTTGGTTTGCGCCTCCCATTAGCGCCTTAAGAGGGCGCTAATGTGGCGCAAAGCAACTAGCGCCCGGGCGCGGAGATGTTTGCGGTGCTCGCAAAATTGACCAGACATTTTGCGGCAGCGCTAAACACTACTGCCACGATCTCCTGCGCCCGCAGATCGTGACGTCAGTCGAGCATGCAACGCCCCGGACCGGATATTGAGTGGCGCCCCCTGCCTTACCGCCTGCTGCTACCAACAACAGGTTGAGGGGAGCGTTTTGCAGTCGGGAAGGGACTGGGGGAGTGCTATTTAAAGGCGACCGCTTCCTGCCCTTTTATGTCGGTGACATTTTTGCACCACGCATTCTGAGAGAGAGAGAGAGACTGCAGGAGAGATTCAATTTGCTGTGCTGAGGAGTTTTGGGTACTGACAGCACTTTGCAGGTTCATTTTGATTTGATCTTCCTTGCATTGATTTAGAAGAGACTATGGGGGCTGCACCCTCAGCTCTTTCCCTGACCCTCTCCATTGTTCTTTCCAGCAGATTTGATGTACAGGTCTCTCCAGGCCGAGATTCAAGGCTGCAATGAGCAGGGTGTGGATGGAATGCAAGATCGACCCTCCCCTTTAAGAACTGGCCGTCGCCAGTGTGTCTGTGTTCCATTGCTGACTGACATCACATGAGCTTCGCCAGCGCTCTGAGGTAGCGCCTCACTCCTCGGCGTTAGCGCCTTAAGAGAGGTGTGTAGTGCCTGATTTAGCGCTCCAATCACCTCCGGGGCGATAGAAGCCAAGTTTGCAGTCGGAGGCAATAATTAGTGCCAGGCGCTAAACTTTGCGCCCGGCCGATAATTGCGCCCCAAATGGGGCGATACCGAATTTCTCCCCCTTTATCTACTCTTCCTTTAAAATATGAAATCATCTCTGCCTCAACTACTTCCTGTGACAAGTATTCCAAGCTCTAGCAACTGTTTGCACAAAGAATTTTCTCCTAAGCTCTCTCATGTTCATGGTCTCAATTTAAATGGATGACCGCTTGTCATTAACTTCCAAACCAGAGAATATAGTCTTTCCCTATTCACCCATTTAAAACACTTCTTAATTAAAAAAAAAACTTCTATTAAGTTTCATCAGCCTTCTCTGCTCCAATGGAAATAGTCTCAGTATCTAAATGGAAGTTACCCTATCTGAGATGCTCGGAAGAAGACTAATAAAGGGATGCCAGGCAGGTCAGGCTAGTCTGCATTCAGCTGCCAATACTTGCATCTGCAGACAGAGGTAACCAGATCTCACTTTGGCAGACAATTAGTGCATGTAAAGGCTCTAACTCCCAAGGTACGTTGTGACAAGAAAGAAAGAAAGACAAAGAAAGAAAGAACAAAAGAAGGAAAGACAGACAGAAAGAAAGAAGGAAAGCAAGAAAGAAAGAACAAAAAAAGAAAGAAAGAACGAAAGAACGAAAGAAAGACTTTGGGGGAAAAATTCAGTTGCTTTGCGCCTCCCGTTAGTGCCCTAAGAGGGCGCAAATGGGTCGCAAAGCAACTAGCGCCCGGGCGCGGCGATGTTTGTGCTGCTCGCGAAATTGACCAGACATTTTGTGGCGACGCTAAACACTACCGCCACGATCTCCTGCGCCCGCAGATCGTGACGTCAGTCGAGCGTGCAAAACCCCGGTTGCACCCCGGACCGGATATTGAGTGACGCCCCCTGCCTTACCGCCTGCCACTAGCAACGACAGGTTGAGGGGAGCGTTTTGTAGTCGCGAAGGGACTGGGGGAGCGCTATTTAAAGGTGACCGCTTCCTGCCTTGTTTTGTCAGCGATATTTTTACACCACGCATTCTGAGAGAGAGAGAGAGAGAGACTTCTGGAGAGATTCAGCGCTGTGTGAAGGAGTTTTGGGTACTGAACAGCACTTTGCAGGTTCATTTTGATTTGATCTTCCTTGGATCGATTTAGAAGAGACTTGGGGGGCTGCACTCTGAGCTCTTTCCCTGGGCCTCTCCATTGTTCTTTCCAGCAGATTTGATGTACAGGTCTCTCCAGGCCGAGATTCAAGGCTGCAATGAGCAGGGTGTGGATGGAGAGCAAGATCAACCCTCCCCTTTAAGAACTGGCCGGCGCCAGTGTGTCTGTGTTCCATTGCTGACTGACATCACAAGAGCTTCGCCAGCACTCTGAGGTAGCGTCTCGCTCCTCGGCATTAACGCCTTAAGAGAGGAATGTAGCGCCTGATTTAGCGCTCCAATCACCTCCAGGGGCGATGGAAGACAAGTTTGCCGTCGGAGGCAATAATTAGAGCCAGGTGCTAAACTTTGTGCCCGGCCGATAATTGTGCCCCAAATGGGGCGATACCGTATTTCTCCCCCGTTAAATTTAGATAGGAAAGAATAGTAATAATATGGCGCATATTTTATAAATTTGCGAATCTGGCGTAGAGCTTTACATGATGAGAATTTGGGCTCAGAGGTCAGCGTGCCCTACACAATTTGTCACGCGTTGATTTTAATGTTCAGCCAATTGTACGGGGCTCTTTGATATCCTTATCCCAATTACTGATATGCAGCTCCTTCCAGTGAAGCTGTGCACCTGGATCAATAATTGATAAAATCTACTGCTCCTTGAATGCCACTTGGCCATATGCCCTTTAAGCAAATTTACGTTATCGGTACAAGAGAGATTCAATATGATATATAGAAAGGGCGGGGGAATACGAGTCGAGCGAACAGCTCCAGCTGAAGAGTTGGCATCGCAAAGGGCCAAATGGCCTCCCTCTGTGCTGTAATCTCTCTGGGGCAAATGTTCATCGTCACTGGCAGTCGGAATGAAAATCGATTTATTACGCTAGGTACGATCGCTCCTCCAGATTAACATGCAGGAGGGGGAACGAGAAATCAAAAAAGAAAAAGAAGATAGACACTGCACAAGTGCTCTGAAACATGGGAAGCAGTACTAATGTTACTGAATATTTTTCAGTCAGCTGCTCCTTTTGACAGCCCCTCATACTTAGTAGTAATTGGAAAACTGATAAGATTCCTTGGATATTAACAGCTCCCATATGTCTATCTCTCTTCTATAGTGAAGTGTCTGGTAAGATTTAGAGTTAAAATCCCCAGTCATTGAAATGTTCTCCAGTGAAATACTTTGATAAAGAAATCACTTGACAAATTATACTGATCGGGTATGAATATAAATTTCTCCACCATTCATTTCTTTCTCAGCTGGGCTGTTCAGGTGGTTAAAACACGTGGCTTGTCCCCCATTTACACTGGGCAGCCTAGTAAGTTCACTGGATTCAAGCTGGCAGCATTGATCTGCTCTTGTAGAGACCGGCCCCAAAGTAAGACGAGGGTGGGATAATATCTGATATATTGGCTAACCGGTGTGGTGGGCCAGGCTAGGGAAGTGTTTGGAATTGAAGTATGCTTCCGAGCCATTTGGAAATTTAATATTTGAGGTTTACGCTTCTCCTCTGAACTGATATTGAAGTAAATGTCTTCACAGAACAGATTATAATTCCAAATCACCTGCACGGCAAATAGGTCTTTAACCCCTATTGGGAATTTTTTTCCTGGCTGTTCTGTACAGTGACAGCGTAATCATAGTGGGAATATTTCCTGTGTTCTCGGCTTCTAGCTAAATATGTTATTTTAAATAGTATTGCTTGAAACAGATTATCTTCCCACTATGTTTATAATGTTGCTCATATAGTGACCAGAAGAAATGTTCTCTCTAGGGCAAATTATATAATTTTTTTGTGCCCTGACACCTAGGCCAACACGCATGCTTACCCTTATTCCAGACCTGTCAAGTATCAATCATTGTGAGTGACAATCTCTCCTTTTTGATTAAAAACCTAACCTGGGAATGGAGTATAAAAGTCCTGTTACAACTGTACAGGGCGTTGGTGAGACCACACCTGGAGAACTGCGTACAGTTTTGGTCTCCTTATTTAAGGAAGGATATACTTGCATTGGAGGCAGTTCAGAGAAGGTTTACGAGGTTGATTCCGGAGATGAAGGGGTTGTCTTATGAAGAAAGGTTGAGCTGGTTGGGCCTATACTCATTGGAGTTTAGAAGAGTGAGAGGGGATCTTATTGAAACTTACAAGATTCTGAGGGGGCTTGACAGGGTAGATGCAGAGAGGATGTTTCCCCTCGTGGGGGAATCTGGAACTAGGGGGCATAATTTCAGAATAAGGGGGCACCCATTTAAATCGGAAATGAGGAGGAATTTCTTCTCTCAGAGGGTCGTGAATCTTTGGAATTCTCTTCCCCAGAGAGCTGTGAGGCTGGGTCATTGAATATATTTAAGGTGGAGATAGACAGATTTTTGAAAGGTAAGGGAGTCCAGGGTTATGGGGAGCAGGCAGGGAAGTGGAGTTGAGGCCAAGATCAGATCAGCCATGATCTTATTGAATGGCGGAGCAGGCTCGAGGGGCCAAATGACCTACTCCTGCTCCTACGTCTTATGTTCTTATGCTTGATGTATTTAACACAGTTTTATATAGTTAAAAGGGCTTCGAATCTGTTTCACTCACTCTTAACATTTCCCAAATGCTGACAGCTCCAAACATTAACTGCATGAAGGTGCCAAAAAAATGCTTGATCACATTATTATAACTTTCTAGCATGCTGGAACTTCAAAACCAGTGCTGAGGAGTGATATGTCTTAGAGAACACAATACAAATGTGACAAGTTATTTCTCACTGAGTTTATGGAGCAACAGATGAAAATATTTGAAAACAATACTGGGCACAAAGTTTGTTGCAAACTAAGTTGGAGCAGACTTTTTAATATTTTTAATTAGAGAAACGAGTCATGGCAAAATGCAAATTGTGTGCCATCTGGAAGTGGTAACATGCGCTTTTCAGTCCAAGGTTAGTGTATTGAATAAACATTCCAACACTTTTCACTTCAAATCCACCTCAACAGCGATCCCATCCTACTTGAGTGGTGCACTGCATACATTATGAGCTATTACTAATAAACCTGCTACAAAATTAGAACTGGATCATAAAATGCAGTGTGGTTGCAGTTGTATATGTTTTGTGGAACTCTGCCTTAGCTCTGCAGGCTTCAAGCTAATATTCCTTTACTGGTGCAACAGAGAAGCAATGTGTGCCAGCAATGTCACCCTCAAAGTTTGCATCCTCTGCTAATGCCAATATAAGGGGGCTAGCGACATGTTTATGTAACAACAGTTGAACCTTGGCTAGTCAGTCATTTTCACATCCAGCTGTCTGATGGTCTCCCAGTTCTCTAACGCAAACTCATGTTATGCGCTACACATGTACGAGTGCTGCACCTCAGGCTTTGGAAATTATGGCCCAGAAATTGATCTCGCTCTGTTCCCGCGGGGGTAAGCCTTCCCCGCGATGTCTCACCTCGCTTGTGCTTTTTCAGATCCAGCTCGCACGAACTTGATGTTCTGGACAGCTGCTGTGCAGTGCTTGCGTATCCCACCGGCGTAGTGAATTCGTGCGAGCTGTGGGATCACGTGACTCAGTTAGAGCCAATGGCAGCACACCATCTTCCATTCATAAGTTTCACAGACCTGCGGTGAAATCTATGAATCTTACACCCCCCCAAAATAACAGCTAAACCTCAATTAAATTTAAAAAAAAAACCCATCACATTAATAAAATAAGTATAGTTAATTAAATTAACCATTTTAAATAAAAAATTAAATTTTTGAAAAAATTTAAAATCTTTTAAAAAGTTATAAAAATAAACTTACCTGTCTTTAAAGTCTCTAAAAAAGATATACCTGTTAAAAAAAATTCAAAAAAATACTTAATTCACTACTTACCTTCTTAAAAGTGGGTCTTACTCCTCCTTTTTACATTTCCAAAATCTTCAGTACTTCCCTGCGCGTCCAAAGCATGAAGTGCACAGCGTGCGCGCAGCCTGTAGCGCGCACGCGATGCACCGAGGACCCGCCCCCTTTTCAGAAGAGCAATTGCCGGTTTTCAGCGCATGCACAGGGCATGCAGAAAACCGGCAATTGGAGTGGGAATACGCGAGAGTACGCAGTGCGTACTCTCGCGTCCCGGGATCAATTTTCGGCCCAATATTTATCCAAAGGGCTGGACCAACCAAATAACACGTACCTATGAGTCCCATGTTTGTTGGGATGATTTCTTGATCCAAACTGTGGCAGTTTTAACTCCCTCAGCTTTGCTTCGGCATTACCTTGAGATTCACACAGTCCGACATTCCTGTGATATCACATCATTTCATTGGATAAACAGTGAATAAATATAAAAGTCCGGTGGACTCACTGGTATTTCAACAACAACTTGCATTTATATAGAATAACAACAGAACATAAGAACATAAGAAATAAGAGCAGGAATAGGCCATTTGGCCCCTCGAGCCTGTTCCGCCATTCAATAAGATCATGGCTGATCTTGAGCTCAAAGCCACTTCCGTGCCCGCTCCCCATAACCCTTCACTCCCTTATCTTGCAAAACCTGTCTATCTCCACCTTAAATGTATTTAATGACCCAGCCTCCATGGTTCTCTAGGGCAGAGAATTCCACAGATTTACGACCCTCTGAGAGAAGAAATTCCTCATCTCAGTTCTAAAAGGGCGACTCTTTATTCTGAAACTATGCCCCCGAGTTCTAGATTTCCCTACGAGGGGAAACATCCTCTCTGCATCTACCTTGTCGAGCCCCTTCAGTATCTTATGTTTCAATAAGATCACCTCTCATTCTTCTAAATTGCAATGAGTATAGACCCAACCTGTTCAACCTTTCTTCATAAGTCAACCCCCCCATCTCTGGAATTAACCTAGTGAATCGTCTCTGAACTGCCTCCAATGCAAGCATATCCTTCCTTGAATAAGGAGACCAAAACTGTATGCAGTACTCAAGGTGTGGTCTCACCAATACCCTGTACAGTTGTAGCAGGACTTCCCTGCTTTTATACTCCAACCCCCTTGCAATAAAGGCCATCATTCCATTTGCCTTTTTGATTACTTGCTGTACCTGCATGCTAACTTTTTGTGTTTCATGCACAAGGACCCCCAGGTCTCTCTGAACTGTAACATTTTGTAATCTCTCTCCATTTAAATAATAATTTGCTTTTTTATTTTTCCTGCCAAAGTGGATAACCTCGCACTTTCCCACATTATACTCCATCTGCCAAATGTTTGCCTACTCACTTATCCTGTCTAGATTCCTTTGCAGATTCTTTGAGTCCTCTGCACAACTTGCTTTCCCACCCATCTTTGTATCTTCCACAAACTTGGCTACATTACACTCGGTCCCTTCATCCAAGTCATTAATGTAGATTGTAAATAGTTGAGGCCCCAGCACCGATCCCTGTGGCACCCCACTAATTACCGTTTGCCAACCGGAAAATGACCCATTTATCCCGACTCTCTGCTTTCTGTTAGTTAGCCAATTCTCTATCCATGCTAATATATTACCCCCAACTCCGTGAGCTCTTATCTTATTCAGTAACCTTTTATGTGGCACCTTATCGAATGCCTTCTGGAAATCCAAATACACCACATCCACTGGCTCACCTTTGTCCACCCTGCTCATTACATCCTCAAAGAACTCCAGCAAATTTGTTAAACATGATTTCCCTTTCATAAAACCATGCTGACTCTGCTTGACTGCATTATGATTTTCCAAATGCCCTGCTACTGCTTCCTTAATGAAGGACTCCAGCATTTTCCCAACGACAGATGTTAGGCTAACTGGTCTATGGTTTCCTGCTTTCTGTCTCCCTCCTTTCTTAAATAGGGGTGTTACATTTGCAGTTTTCCAATCTGCTGGGACCTCTCCAGAGTCCAGGGAATTTTGGTATATTGCAACCAATGCATCCATTATCTCTGCAGCCACTTCTTTTAAGACCCTGGGATGCAGGCCATCTGGTCCAGGGGACTTGTCATCTGTTAGTCCCATTATTTTACCAAGTACTTTTTCCTTAGTGATAGTGATTGTCTTCAGTTCCCCCCTCCCTGTGGCCCCTTGATTATCCATTATTGGGATGTTGTTAGTGTCTACTACCGTGAAGACAGATGCAAAATATTTGTTCAGAGTCTCTGCCATTTCCCCGTTCCCCATCATTAATTCCCCAGTCTCATCTTCTAAGGGACCAACGTTTACTTTAGCTACTCTCTTCCTTTTTATATACCTGTCGAAGCTCTTACTATCTGTTTTAATGTTTCTTGCCAGTTTTCTCTCTCAATTCATCTCTCTCTTTATTATTTTTTTAGTCATCCTTTGCTGGTTTTTAAAAATTTCCCAATCCTCTGGCCTCTCACCAATCTTGGCAACATTGTATACCTTCGTTTTCAATTTGATACCATCCTTTACTTCCTTAGTTAGCCATGGATGGTGCTCCCTTCTCTTAAAATCTTTCTTTCTCACTGGAATATATTTTTGTTGAGAGCTATGAAATATCTCCTTAAATGTCCGCCACTGCATTTCAGCTGTCTTACCCGTTAATTTATTTTTCCAGTCCACTTTAGCCAGTTCTGCCCTCATGCCATTGTAATTGCCTTTGTTTAAGATCAGGACACTGGTTTGAGGTACATCTTTCTCACCCTCCAACTGAATTTGAAATTCAACCATGCTATGATCACTCTTTCCTAGAGGATCCTTTACTATGAGCATCCCAAGGTGCTTTAAAGGTGTGCAATTAGACAAAAATAGACACTGAGCCAAAGGAGGAGACATCAGAACAGGCGATCAAACGCTTGGTCGATGAGGTAGATTTAAAGCACTGTCTTAAAGAAGGAGAGGTGGAGAGGCGGAGAAGTTTGGGGCGGGCAGTCCAGAGCTCAGGACCTAGACAGCTGAAGGTGCGGCCACCAATGGTGGGGCGAAGGAAGTGGGGGATGTACAAGGGGCCAGAGTTGGAGGAACGCAGAGTTCTCGGATGGTTGTAGGGCTGAAGGAGGTTACAGAGCTACAGTGAGAGAAGGTGGGGAAGTACCCAGTCACTATTATTTTTTTCTGCCTTTGATAAATGAGTGGAGATGTTCTGGAACGTATTTAAGCTTATTCCATAAAATTCTTGCTTTGGGTTAAAGGACCCAGCTCTATTCTAGATGTAAAGAGCCTCACATGTGAGATTGCCATCTTGATTACTCCTGCCTGAGGATCATAATCTCACCTTCCCATTGTGCTAGTCAATCCCAGCTCTGTGTTTGGGCCTTTCCACCTGGAGAGTGAGAAGACACAAAGAGGAAAAGGGCACAAAGAGAGAGAAAGGGATAAGTGGGAAAAAGAAAAACAATGACAGGATAGTAATACCATTTTTAATATTGCAGTGAAGGATACAGTATTAGCTTTGTTTTCACAGTCTGCCTTACCTTTAGAAGAACACAGAATGAGTTCAAACTTTTTTTCACTTTCCTCAGAGCCATCTCTGAAATGTGGGCAGGTTTGCGATACCATTTTAAACATAGAATCATAGAATAGTTACAGCATGGAAGAAGGCCATTCGGCCCGTTGAGCCCGTGCCAGCTCTCTGCAAGAGCACTTCAGCTAGTCCCACTCTCCCGTCCTTTCCCCGTAGCCCTGCAAATATTTTTCCTTCAGGTACTTATCCAATTCCCTTTTGAAAACCGTGATTGAGTCTGCCTCCACCACTCTTTCGACAGTGAACTCCAGATCCTAACCACTCGCTGAATAAAAAAGTTTTTCCTCATGTCGCCTTTGGTTCTTCTGCCAATCACCTTAAATCTGTGTCCTCTGGTTTTCGACCCTTCTGCGAATGGGAACAGTTTCTCTCTATCTACTCTGTCCAAACCCCTCATGATTTTGAACACCTCTATCAAATCTCCTCTCAATCTTCTCTGCTCTAAGGAGAACAACCCCAGCTTCTCCAGTCTATCCATGTAACTGAAGTCCCTCATCCCTGGAATCATTCTCGTAAATCTTTTCTGCACCCTCTCTAAGGCCTTCACATCCTTCCTAAATTGCGGTGCCCAGAATTGAACACAATACTCCAGTTGAGGCCGAACCAGTGTTTTATAAAAGGTTCATCATAATTTCCACGCTTTTGTACTCTATACCTCTATTCATTAAGTCCAGGATCTCGTAAGCTTTTTTAACTGCTTTCTCAACCTGCCCTGCCACCTTCAACGATTTGTGTACATATACCCCTAAGTCTCTCTGTTCATGCAGCCCCTTTAGGATTGTACTCTTTAGTTTATATTTCCTCTCTTCATTCTTTCTACCAAAATGTATCACTTCACACTTTTCTGTGTTAAATTCCATCTGCCACGTGTTCACCCATTCCACCAGCCTGTCTATGTCTTCTTGAAGTCTATCCCTATCCTCCTCACTGTTCACTATACTTCCAAGTTTTGTGTCATCTGCAAATTTTGAAATTGTGCCCTGTATACCCACATCCAAATCATTAATATATATCAAGAAAAGTACTGGTCCTAGAGCCGACCCCTGGGGAACACCTCTGTATACCTTCCTCCAGTCCGAAAAACAACCGTTCACCACAACTCTCTGTTTCCTGTCACTTAGCCAATTTTGTATCCATGCTGTCACTGTCCCTTTTATTCCATGAGCTTTGTTGCCAAGCCTATTATGTGGCATTTTGTCGAAAGCTTTTTGGAAATCCATGTACACCACGTCAACCGCATTGCCCTCATCAACCCTCTCTGTTACCTCATCAAAAAACTCAATCAAGTTGGTTAAACACGATTTGCCTTTAACAAATCCGTGCTGGCTTCCCTTAATTAATCCACACTTGTCCAAGTGATTGTTAATTTTGTCCCTGATTATTATTGTTTCTAAAATCTTCCCCACTACCGAGGTTAAACTGACTGGCCTGTAGTTGCTGGGTTTATCTTTACATCCTTTTTTAAACAAGGGTGTAACATTTGCAATTCTCCAGTCCTCTGGCACCACCCCTGTTTCTAAAGAGGATTGGAAGATTATGGCCAGTACCTCCGCGATTTCTTCCTTCACTTCCCTCAGCGTCCTAGGATGCATCCCATCCGGTCCTGGTGACTTATCTACTTTAAGTACAGCCAGCCTTTCTAGTACCTCCTCTTTATCAATTTTTATCTCATCCAGTATCTCCTCTACCTCCTCCTTCACTATGTCTATGGCAGCATCTTCTTCCTCACCTCAGCCATGCCCTCTGCCTCCATGCGTAGGTCTCCTTTTTGGTCCTGAATCGGCCCCACCCCTCCTCTTCCTCCCTGTTTACTATTTATATGCCTATAGAAGACTTTTTTAAATGAACAATCTTGACTGATTTGATATCAGCATGAAATGTATGGAATCTGTATTTAATTCATATGAATATAAACTGTTCAGTCTGATCGTCAAGTATCATTTGACATTAACTTTTTATCACAGAGCAGCTTTACAATGAGATGAGGCATAAATTCTTTCTAAAAGCAGTCTATTGCTTAAAGCTCAGTCTTCAGCTTTCATCCTCAACCTCTCTGATTTATATTCCAGCTTGATGTTAGCCAATCCCAGTCCCATCGTTGACAACCTTGCACAGCAGCAGTCCCTGACGAAATTCAGCACAAATAATCCCAGCCCCTGAACTTCTTGAAGCTAATTTCAGCTTTCAAGTCCTTGCACAGGATGACTGGTTGTGTCCCTCTTGTGCCTTGTTTGGCAAATTCAGCTTTAACAACTGCCAGCTGCAATCATCCACCTACTGTTACTGATTTCTAGAGTCCTTAGAGAACAGCACAATATTTTGTTGGTATATGATGACACCACTGATTACTTTTAGAATAAAAATGAAATCTAGAAACGGTTTGCTACATTTTTGTTGGATTTACAGTTCAGAAACAAGCTTTTTAAAAGGAATAAATCTTCAGCAACCCCTATTTAGCCCTATAGTCTTTGAATGTAGTCAGTACTGGTGATCTATCGACACCATCCTTGTGATATATCGATACCGCCCTTGTGATCTATCGACACCATCCTTGTGATATATCAATACCGCCCTTGTGATATATCGACACCATCCTTGTGATATATCAATACCGCCCTTGTGATATATCGACACCATCCTTGTGATATATCAATACCGCCCTTGTGATATATCGACACCATCCTTGTGATATATCAATACCGCCCTTGTGATATATCGACACCATCCTTGTGATATATCAATACCGCCCTTGTGATATATCGACACCATCCTTGTGATATATCAATACCGCCCTTGTGATATATCGACACCATCCTTGTGATATATCAATACCGCCCTTGTGATATATCGACACCATCCTTGTGATATATCAATACTGCCCTTGTGATCTATCGACACCATCCTTGTGATATATCAATACCGCCCTTGTGATATATCGACACCATCCTTGTGTTATAGCGTTACCATCCTTGTGATATATCGACACCATCCTTGTGTTATAGCGTTACCATCCTTGTGATATATAATGTATGTTTCACTTCAAATATATGGATGAAAACACAGCCTAAAAATTGCTTCTGGTGGCATATGGAGTTAAGTGAGAAATATACTAGGTTTTTGAGTTACTAAGCATGTTTCCAAGAGCTGTTTTAACAACGAACAAAAACAACAACAACTCACATTTATACATCGCCTTTAACGCAGTAAAGCGTCCCAAGGTGCTCCACAGGAAAGTGATCAAACTAAATTCGACACCGAGCCACATAAGGAGATATTAGGGCAGGTGACCAAAAGCTTGATCAAAGAGGTATGTTTTAAAAAGCGTCTTAAAGGAGGAACGAGAGGTAGAGAGGCGGAGAGGTTTAGGGAAGGAATTCCAGAGCTTAGGACCTCGGCAGCTGAAGGCACGGCCACCAATGGTGGAGCGATTAAAATCGGGGATGTGCAAGAGGCCAGAATTGGAGGAGCGATGAGATCTCGGAGGGTTGTGGGGCTGGAGGAAGTTACAGAGATAGGGAGGGGTGAGGCCACGGAGGGATTTGGAAACAAGTTTGAGAATTTTAAAATTGAGGCGTTGCTGGGCCGGGAGTCAATGTAGGTCAGCGAGCACAGGGGTGATGGGTGAATGGGAATGGGTGCAAGTTAGGATACGGGCAGCAGAATTTTGGATGAGCTCAAGTTTATGAAGGGTGGAAGATGGGAGGCTGGGCAGGAGAGCGTTGGAATAGTCAAGTCTAAAGGTAACAAAGGCATGGATGAGGATTTCAGCAAAAGATGAGTGAGGCAGGTCAGAGTTGGGCGATGTTACGGAGATGGAAGTAGGCAGTCTTGGTGATGGAGCAGGTATATGGTCGAAAGCTCATTTCGTGTTTTCGGCTGATATCGCTGAGGGCCAGCATGTAGATTATCAATGGGCGGGGGCCAAGGATAGATCCTTGGAGGACTCCAGAGGTAATTGTGAAGGAGTAGCAAGAGAAGCCATTGCAGGTGATGCCTTGGCTATGACTGGCTAGATAGGAATGGAACCAGGCGAGGGCAGTCCACCTAGCTAGACGATGGAGGAGAGGCGGTGGAGGAGAATGGTGTAATCAGCCATGTCAAAAGCTGCAGACAGGTTGAGAAGGATGAGAAGGGATAGTTTACCATGGTCACAATCACACAGAATGTCACTTTGATAAGGGCCATTTCAGTGCTGTGGCAGGGGCGAAAACCTGATCGGAGGGATTCAAACATGGAGCTCTGGGAAAGATGGACATGGATTTGTGAGGTGACATCACAGTCAAAGAATTTGGGGAGGAAAGGGAGGTCGGAGATGGAGTGGTAGTTTGCAAGGGTTTTTTTGAGGAGAGGGGTGATAACGGCAGATTTGAAGGGGAGAGAGACAACACCTGAGGAGACGGTACCGTTAACTATATCAGCTAACATGGGGGCCAGGTAGGGAAGTTGGGTGGTCAGCTGTTTAGTGGGAATAGGGTCGAGGGAGCAGGAGGTGGGTTTTATGGACACAATGAGCTAGAAGAAGGCATGAGGGGAAATAGGAGTGAAACTGGAAAAAGATCTGAGTTCAGAGCTCGGGCAGGGGAGAACCTTAGGGGAAGTTTGGCTTGGTGGGCGAGCGGAAGGGAGAGAAGCGGCAGAGGCAGCTGAATGGATGGTCTTAATCTTAGTGACAAAGAAGTCCATGAGCTCCTCGTACTTGATCTTGGAGGTGAGGGTGGAGGAGGCAGGGGAAAAGATATTAAGAAGAAGATTTGCAGTAGAGAAAAGAAGCCTGGGGTTATCTTTGCATTCCAGGTTGATCCTGGAATAGTGAACAGTTTTAACAGAGGAGAGCAGGACCCGATAATGTTTTATGTGGCCCAGCCAGATCTGGCGATGAATGGCTAAACCAGTTGACCGCCATATACATTTAATTCTGCGTCCCTTGGACTTAAGGGAGCGGAGATGAAGGGTGTAGCAGGGGGAACAACCAGGGTGTAAGAGAGTAATGGTTTTAATGGGACAAGGGCATCAAAGGTGGGGTGAAGGTGTGATTGGGCAGATCGGTAGCTGCAGAAATGTTGTGGTGAATGGAGAGGCGAAGGCTAGACAGTTGGAAATTTAAAAGTGTAGTTGTAAACCACTTTGGGGTGAGTTTTTTCCAGGGGTGGACACAGAAGGAAGTGGGGTTGGGAGGGGGAATGGGGATGTGGGTTTAGAGCGATACAAGGAAGGGCTGGCTGCTGCAGGGAAAACCAATCTTAGAGTGGGGGCCTCAATCAGGCAAAAGGCCCCTTACCGGCATATGCAAAGGGTCGAACGCCTGTTTCAAGCAGTTGGCACAGTACAGGCATTTTTCTTTCCTTTCCTAATATGGTGAACGGTGTACTTCTGGCCGCAAATATGCACGCGCTTCCGGCTCACCAGATCGGGGGCTTAGTAGGCCAATTAGGCCCAAAAAACAGGCGCTGTGCGGCCATACTTGTAGGCCACTGAGCCAGTAGGAATATCTGGTGCAGACCCGAAATTTGTAACACCAAGAAATGTGCATTATCCTTTTGTAACATATAGTAATGCACTGAAGCTGTACAGCTGTATGACACTATCACTGCTCTGTGTATTTTCAATACCTCTGTACTATTCTGCTTGTAAGACAAGAGGACCTGTCCACATAAAAGCATAAGAATTAGAAGCAGGAGTAGGCCATACGGCCCCTCGAGCCTGCTCCACCATTCAATAAGATCATGGCTGATCTTCGATCTCAACTCCACTTTCCCACCTGATCTCCATATCCCTTGATACCCTCACAGTCCAAAGATCTATCGATCTCATGCTTAAATATACTCAACAATTCAGCATCCACAGCCCTTTGGGGTAGAGAATTCCAAAGATTCACAACCCTCTGAGTGAAGAAATTCCTCCTCATCTCAGTCTTAAATGGCTGACCCCTTATCCTGAGACTATGCCCCCTAGTTCTAGACTCTCCAGCCAGGGGAAACAACCACTCAGCATCTACCCTGTCAAGCCCCCTCAGAATCTTATATGTTTCAGTGAGATCACATCTCATACACGAGATAACCCAAAGAAATTAAGCCACTTACCTATTTCAGAGAAGCCAACCTTGAACTTATTAATTAAGAGAGCAGGGAACATTGACTTTGGAGCCCACTCTTTGGGCCAGTACCACAATGTTCATGCCATGTATCCCTCAACCAATACCATTAAAACAGATTATCTGATCATTATTGCAGTTTGTGGGATCTTGCTGTGTGAAAACTGGCTGCCATGTTTCTCTACACTACAACAGTGACTACACTGTAAAAGGCTTTGAGACGTCCAGTGGTCATGAAAGGTGTTATGTAAATTCAAAATATAAACAGAAAGTGCTGGAAATACTCAGCAGGTCTGGCAGAATCTGTGGAGAGAGAAACAGAGTTAACGTTTCAGGTCATGAAAGGTCATCGACCTGAAACATTGGGGGGAATTTTGCCAGCCCTGGGGAGGAGGGACTGCCGGGAAAATGGCAGAAACTGGGAGTGGGTATCAACCCCGCACCCAACCCGCCTCCGTGCCATCTTCCCAGGAGGTGGGTCCCCGACTCGCGCTGTGATCCGTCTCCTCGAAGCAGGAAGTGGATTACAGCCAATTAACTGCCTGTTAACAGGCAGTTAAGAGGATTATCCCCATTTTAACCACACAAATGCGGGTTTCCCGACGGCTGCGAACCTCGCCAGGGTCAGCAAGGCGAGCAGTGGGTCTGCGGGGGTGAGAGGGGTCAAAAAGTGCACTGTGGAGGTGAGTGATGGGTGCAAGTGTGGAGAGGTAAGTATGGGAGGTGAGTGAAAAGTGTTAGAAAAAGTTTACTTACCTTTGCTTCTTCCTGCAGGCTTCAACCCTTGGGGATCCGGAGGCTCCTCATCTCCACGGCAGAGATGACAGAATGGCTGCTGCATTCTCCGATGCAACAGCCATCTGATTTCTGCTCAGGATAGAGGTTTGGTGAGTCTCGAGTACAAGGACTCACCAAGCAACAGAGATTGTCAGTGTTTGACAATCATACGCTGACGTCCTCTGTCACCGGCTTTCCCTTAATTGGCCTTAATGCTTAAATGTAACCATTGGAGGTGTTCCACAACAGACAAGTGATCCACTCTGACAGACGCCAGATTATGCCCAAGCGGTGAAGGTGAAAATGTAATCCGCAGCGACAACCTTGCGCTAGGGATTCGCAGACCTCACATGTCTCTAAAATTTTGCTTTCATAAAGTTCAGTGGGAATATTAGAGGAAACAGAGAGAATACAACAGCAACATGTTCCCGTAAAGGTCAAGGGTGGGACCAACAAGCCCAGGGAACCCTGGATGTCAAGGGATATACGAGAATGGATTAGGAAAAAAAGGGAGGCTTTTGGCAGATACAAAGGAGTAAAAACAGTGGAAGCCCTAGGGGAGTATAGAAAGTGCAGGGGGGTACATAAAAAAGAAATTAGGAGAGCGAAGAGGGGGCATGAAATAACAGTGGCGGGCAAAATAAAGGAAAATCCCAAGGTGTTTTATAAGTATATTAAGGGCAAGAGGATAACCAGGGAAAGAGTAGGGCCCATTAGGGACCAAAGTGGAAATCTGTGTTTAGAGCCAGAAGATGAGGGTGGGGTTTTAAATGAATATTTTGCATCTGTGTTCACTATGGAGAAGGACGATGTAGGCATAGAAATCAGGCAGGAGGATTGTGATATACTTCAACAAATTAGTATTGAAAGGGAGGAGGTACTAGCAGTTTTAGCGGGCTTAAAAGTGGATAAATCCCCAGGCCCAGACGAGATGTATCCCAGGCTGCTATGTGAGGCAAGGGAGGAGATTGCAGGGGCTCTGACAGAAATTTTCAGAACCTCTGGGCCACAGAGGAGGTGCCAGAGGACTGGAGAAAGCTAACGTAGTACCATTATTCAAGAAGGGTAGTAGGGATAAACCAGGGAATTACAGGCCAGTGAGCCTAACATCAGTGGGAGGGAAATTATTGGAAAAAATTCTGAGGGACAGAATTAGTCTCCACTTGGAGAGGCAAGGATTAATCAAGGATAGTCAGCATGGCTTTGTCAGGGGGAGATCATGTCTGACCAATTTGATTGAATTTTTCGAGGGGGTGACTAGGTGTGTGGATGAGGGTAGTGCAGTTGATGTGGTCTACATGGACTTCAGTAAGGCTTTTGACAAAGTCCCGCATGGGAGACTGGTCAAGAAGGTAAGAGCCCATGGGATCCAGGGCAACTTGGCACATTGGATCCAAAATTGGCTTAGTGGCAGGAGGCAGAGGGTGATGTTCGAAGGTTGTTTTTGTGACTGGAAGCCTGTGTCCAGTGGTGTACCGCAGGGATCGGTGCTGGGTCCTTTGCTGTTTGTAGTGTACATTAATGATTTAGATATGAATGTAGGAGGTATGATCAGTAAGTTCGCAGATGACACGAAAATTGGTGGGGTGGTAAATCGCGAGGAGGGAAGCCTCAGGCTACAGGACGATATAGACGGGTTGGTCAGATGGGCAGAACAGTGGCAAATTGAATTTAACCCTGAAAAGTGTGAGGTGATGCATTCTGGGAGGACTAACAAGGCAAGGGAATACACAATGAATGGTAGGACCCTAGGAAGGACAGAGGATCAGAGGGACCTTGGTGTGCATGTACATAGATCCCTGAAGGCAGCAGGACAGGTAGATAAGGTGGTTAAAAAGGCATATGGGATACTTATATTCTATGCCTCGGCTAATGAAGGCAAGAGCAGGGAGGTTATGATGGAGCTGTACAAAACGCTAGTTAGGCCACAGCTGGAATACTGTGTGCAGTTCTGGTCGCCACACTATAGGAAGGATGTGATTGCATTGGAGAGGGTGCAGAGGAGATTCACCAGGATGTTACCTGGGCTGCAGCGCTTCAGCTATGAAGAGAGAATGGACAGGCTGGGGTTGTTTTCCTTAGAGCAGAGAAGGCTGAGGGGGGACCTGATTGAGGTGTACAAAACTATGAGGAGCATAGATAGGGTAGATAGAAAGGAACTTTTCCCCTTAGTAGAGGGGTCAATAACCAGGGGGCATAGTTTCAAGGTAAGGGGCAGGAGATTTAGAGGGGATTTGAGGAAAAACTTTTTCACCCAGAGGGTGGTTGGAATCTGGAACTCACTGCCTGAAAGGGTGGTAGAGGCAGGAACCCTCACAACATTCAAGAAGCATTTAGATGAGCACTTGAAATGCCATAGCATACAAGGCTACGGACCAAGTGCTGGAAAATGGGATTAGAATAGACGGGGCTTGATGGCCGGCGCGGACACGATGGGCCGAAGGGCCTCTTTCTGTGCTGTATAACTCTATGACTCTATGAGTATCTGGTGTAACCAGAGGTCAGACGACATGATAATTAGAGAGGAGGAAGGCCATTCTGTCTATCCTAGTTAATCCAAAGAACCTAAAATCCCCTCATTGTAGCATACAATTGTTTGGAACTCACTTCCCCTGAACAGCAATTCTGCAGCATGTGAGAAATAGAATCAGAGGTCTAGAAATTTGTGGACTTAGCGCCACTCCGTAGCTGCTAGCGGGTCCCGCGGTGGCTGCCGTTTTCGTCCTTACCTCCGTGCTGCCGGTAACTGGCAGCACCATCCCGAACAAAAGTTAACCTGGCGTGCAAGCAGGCTGACAGTGGCGATGACTGCTTTCTTAAAGGGACACACACATTGTTCAGGTAAGTTTGGATTTAAGGTTTTGGACTGTATTTTCTTTTGATCTTATTGAAGTGGTGGCTTGATGCAATAGATATGAAAAGTTTTTTAAGTGTATAGGGAGTGCTGCTGGGTGCTTGCAAGTGCTCGGATGGTAAATGAAGGCCTTTGGGAAGACAGCACGTGCTGCAAATACTCAGCAGGTCACGCAACATCCGTGGAGAGAAAAACAGAGTTCACGTCTCAGGTCGAGATGCTGCCTGACCAACTGAGTATTTCCAGGATTTTATGCTGTCATTTCACATTTACACCATCTGCTTGCAGAGGGAAGAGGAAGACACAGAAGAGGAGGAAGCAGAAGGAAGGATGCATCCCAGAAAGCTCCTTTCTGGCCGGGATATCCGAGATTAAATCATCCACCTGTGGTCCCAGTGACCACAACCCCAATTCCCCTTTCAACATTAGTCCCACACCTTACCTTCCACCTGTTACTGACCATCAGATAAGAACATACGAATTAGGAGCAGGAGTCGGCCATTCGGCCCCTCGAGCCTGCTTCGCCATTCAATAAGATCATGGCTGATCATCGACCTCAACTCCACTTTCCCGCCCAATCCCCATATCCATTGATTCCCTTAGTGTCCAAAAATCTATCTATCTCAGTCTTGAATATACTCAATGACTGAGCCTCCACAGCCCTCTGGGGTAGAGAATTCCAAAGATTCACCACCGTTTGAGTGAAGAAATTCCCTCCTCATCCTAAATGGCCAACCCCTTATTCTGAGACTACGACCCCTGGTTCTAGACTTTCCAGCCAGGGGAAACAGCCTCTCAGCATCTACCCTGTCAAGCCCCTTAAGAATTTTATACGTTTCAATGAGATCACCTCATTTTTCTAAACTCTAGGAAACATAAGCTCCAATATGGAGACCCAATTTGTAGAGAGCGAGTGCTGCCATACAACAACTTACATTTATATAGCGCCAGGACAAGCCTTCGGCATTTAACTTCTGCAAGAGACACCAGATCCAACAGTAGATCCATGAACCACAACATGTGTACCTACAGTACCATCCTGCCCAGCCATCACAATGTCCTCTTGGCCACGATGCTGAAATAAAAGCCACCACAAAGCAAACTTTCCAATCCACCTATATATACGTCTATCCATCCAATGTGACATCAAGAGATCAACTCACCACCCATTTTCTTAGTGACTGTCTTGTGTGTGCCTTTGCCTATCCTACTGATGTCACTAGTGCTACCCCAGTGGCTGCAGCATGGCTGGTGGAAGGCTGCTGATTTTCAGTGGGGGGCACTGCAAATGGCCTTGCTGGTTGACCTTGAGGAACTGGTGGCTGTGAGTGTCAAATCAATCGTCTTCTTCTTCTTGTTCTTATTCACTCTCCTCTCCCTCTTCTTGGTCACCCACTGGCTGGGCAGGCTGCATTTCTTGGGTGTGTGAAATGAGGAAGGCACAAGAGTGGAGTTGTACTGAGGGGAGGGCAGGAAAGCATGAGGTATATGCCAGAAGGAGGATAACTTTTGAGGATACTAGCATCTTGCATTCTTTCAGCCTCGACGCTGGCTAAGGCCTCAGCCATGCTCCTGCCAAGAATGGCCAGCACCGTCTCCTCCAAGGGGGTGAGGAGAGGCTAGGAATGGGAGATGTGCCTCGTGATTGGTGCAGATTGTTGGTAGGTAAATGATTGGGGGTGGGGGTCGTGCTTTGAACAGTGTCTCACAGTTGGTAGGAGATGGCTTTTGAAGATACATTCACTGACCCTGACCAGTGGTCTGAGGTCATGAAGCTTCTTTGGGCACTGGAGGTAGTTGGTGGGAGCAACACTGCTGGCAGTGACGGGCTCGGTGATGCACACCCACATCATTCTTTCAGGAGGGCCTCCTGGCCCTTGTGGGTAGAGGGCCTGTCTTGCAGTGTTGACCCTCAACACAAAGCTGGAGTGCTGCATGAAAGACCCTGGGTGACCCTTCCACGACTTGCTGAGCCATTTGTGTTAGTTCGGAGGCATTTTTCCCACTTTTTGAGGTTAGGAAGGGAATTTAGCTTTAAGAGCTGAATATTCACATCTGGGACTTGTTCTTAATTTTAAATAATTTTTAAAAGGCAGAAAGGGCTGAAAACTGTATTGTTTCACTTCATTTTAATTTGTATTACTTCATTCAGTGTGCATGGCCCCTTTAATTCTCAGGGCTTATTTTTTTATTCGTTCATGGGATGTGGGCGTCGCTGGCAAGGCCAGCATTTATTGCCCATCCCTAATTGCTCTCGAGAAGGTGGTGGTGAGCCGCCTTCTTGAACCGCTGCAGTCCGTGTGGTGAAGGTGCTCCCACAGTGCTGTTAGGGAGGGAGTTCCAGGATTTTGACCCAGCGACGATGAAGGAACGGCGATATACTTCCAAGTCAGGATGGTGTGTCACTTGGAGGGGAACTTGGAGTTGGTGGTGTTCCCATGCGCCTGCTGCCCTTGTCCTCCTAGGTCAATAAGGTCGCGGGTTTGGGAGGTGCTGCCGAAGAACCCTTGGTGAATTGCCAAGTACATATCCAATTGCCACATAGGCAAGAAGTGTATGCTAAACAGCACTCTCAAAATCACACAGATGTTAGGATAAATGCTAATAGTGGTTTCCAGGCTATAGTGTTTATACATTGCATTGTGCATGAAGATTCAGTAATCAATTACTTTACCACTCTTTATTTCAGAATTCAGTCAGCTGAATGACAGTCAGGGTTGGCCACGGTCTTTTGATATTCAACCAGTTGCTAACGTGCACCAATTGCCTTTATGTGCAAGCATGTTTTGTTTAAATGTCATAAAACAAATCAAAACCAATGATACATTTAAACATGGTTGTGCATTTTAATAATCTTATCGACTGTTGCATTTGAATGGTTTCTGGGATCAGTAACACCTGTCCTTTTTGTGGTAAGCCGTGATCGCATCAGAATTCAGCAAAGCACTTGGATTTCACCAGAGGCGACTCATCACTCGCCAGAGAAAAGATGAGAGAAGAACGAATTAGTACTGAAAAAATACAATCATCTGTTGGTCAGATGTCATGTCTGCAAGCTGTCGATCTAAATCGACGCACTTTTTGAAAAATGTGACTAAACTGTTAAGATGCTGTCGCCATAGGTTGTGTGGCCCGATCATGAGGATGGAGATAAGGGGCTTTCCTGCCTTGTTCCTCATGAAGAGGATGGACCGGCAAGGAGCAAAATCCATTCATAAACCCTGGATGTGAGTATAGGATTTTGATCCACTTTCTGAAAGTGTTGCTGATTGAGCACAGCGAGAAGGAATCGCCACTCATGTTTGCTTTATGTTCACAGACAATTCTAGGGCAGGAATGGTCCTGTACTGGTGTATCTCACTCAATTGTTGCTTAGTGTTGTACTCATGTGAATCTCATTTGGTCTGTGTGAAACAGACCATGGGAATAGCACAACTTAGCCTTTTTTAATTAACGAGTTATTAACGAGACAGTGGCTGCTTTGAAAGCATTCCAGCCACATAAATACTGTGGCTACAAGAGCAGGTCAGAGGCTGGGTATTCTGCGGCGAGTGTCTCACCTCCTGACTCCCCAAAGCCCTTCCACCATCTACAAGGCACAAGTCAGGAGTGTGATGGAATATTCTCCACTTGCCTGGATGAGTGCAGCTCCAACAACACTCAAGAAGCTCAACACCATCCAGGAGAAAGCAGCCCGCTTGATTGGCACCCCATCCACCACCTTAAAACATTCACTCCCACCACCACCGGTGTACCGTGGCTGCAGTGTGTACCATCTACAAGATGCACTGCAGCAACTTGCAAGGCTTCTTCGGCAGCACCTCCCAAACCCGCGACTTCTACCACCTAGAAGGACAAGGGCAGCAGGCGCATGTGAACACCACCACCTCCAAGTCACACAGCATCCTGACTTGGAAATATATCGCCGATCCTTCATCGTCGCTGGGTCAAAATCCTGGAACTCCCTCCCTGACAGCACTGTGGGAGTACCTTCACCACACGGACTGCAGCGGTTCAAGAAAGCAGCTCACCACCACCTTCTCAAGGGCAATTAGGGATGGGCAATAAATGCTGGCTTTGCCAGCAACGCCCACATCCCAGGAACAAATAAAAAAAAGTCTTATACTTGGCTGCCTCAGCTGCTGGTTCCCCTACCTTGTATTCCCTCTATCTTCCCCACACTCTTATCCCCACCTTGTATCACTCCACAGCTTCACCCCGTCTCCCCCAGGCCCTCACAAATCTCATCTCTTATTATGAGACCCACTTCCTGCACCCATGAACCTTCCTAATATAATTACCGCTGTTTGACCCAATGCTCTTCGACATCATCAATGCTTCTGTCCCCCACCTTTCAAGACTGCCGTGATTGTCCGTCTCCTCAGAAAACTCTTCCTTGATTTCAGTGTATCCAACTACCATCCTATCTCCAACCTCCCCTTTCTATCAAGTCCTCAAACATGCTACTACCATTGAACCCTCTTCTCCTATTAGTTCCATTTTGAGTGCTTTCAATGTAATTTCTGCCTTGCTTACAAGACCGAAACTGCCCTAGACAATGTGACCATCCTTTTGTGCCTTTAATATTCCTTCCATCCTTCTCCACTTCCTCTCCTTTATGGTATAACTCCTTGGCACAGCCCTTAAATAGATCCATTCCTACCTGTCCCGCTGCATTGAACAAATTTCTTGTAATGGCTTTTCGTCGCACACCTATATGGTCACATCTGGCGTGCTCCAAAGCTTTATATTTGACCCCCTTCTTTTCCTTGCCTAAGTGCTACCTCACGGTGACATTCATAAGACATAGGGCCAGCTTTCACATGTATTATGATGATGGACAGCTTTCCTGCTCTGCCACCACTCGTGACTGGTGGACCCTCACTGTGCTATCTGAATGCTGAGCTCATATCAAGACCTGTATAGTTAAGAATTTCTTTCAACTTAACATCTCCAAGACTGAAGCTATGGGCTGGATTTTTCCAACCTCGGCGGGTCCGGGGCGGGCAACATCGGTGGCGTGTGGGGATCCCGCATCTGTCTCGATCACAGCCTCCAACAAGATATTCTGATGATGGGCCTTGTTAAGCCCGCCCTGCGAGTTTCCCAGCCAATTAATAGGAAGCGGGTCTGATGAGGTCATTTGATGAAGCGTCATCAGTCGGTTTCCTTAAAGGTTCCATGTCCAAATTGATTTTGACAGGTGTGCTGTCAATGATTGACAGCATTGAGGTGCTGCAAACACTGACAAGCACTGCACAAAGGTGCACAACTGCTCTCCGAAGACTCCCTCCATCTGCTCATGGAGGGAGTCACAGCACGCAGGGAGGTTCTCTTCCCTTCCAATGGGCAGAAGCGACCTCCCCAGGACACCAACGCAGCCTGGTTGCACATTGCACAGGAGGACACAAGCAGGGATGTCATCAGGAGGACCAGGCTGCAGTGGCGCAAACCTTTCAATGATCTCAGTAGATCACGAAACGTTACTGCCATGCCACACTCAACCTCACCCTCCTGTGCCACTCATCACATCCCCATCACTCTGCCTTCCCTACCCTACTCCTGCACATCCTTACTCACACCAACTTACCTTGCACCTCCACCCATCCCTCGCGATCTACATTATCACTTCCCCATCTCACTAGCCACCCCTCACACTCACCCTAATCCTACTGCAAGCAGACCAACTAACAACACACAAGGGTAGGCACTTGTGTGTTTTAGCCAATGTTCATGTCAAGTTTCTGGTAATGTGCTGTCAAACAAGAAATCTTTATTTTCAACACTTTGCGTTCTTGGACAGATTTGTGTGCACCTTTGAAAGTGGCTTAGTGAATTGCAGTGAATGGTGAGATATAACGGTCCCACCACCCATGTTGATGAGTGTGAAAGGAATGGCTTGGACATTGTAGGGATGCTTTATGGTGTTGGTGTGGGGTGGTGCCAACCTGTGGCAGCCAGGGTGTTCAGCATCAAGTGAAGTAAATCTGGACATGGTGAGTCCATCGCTGGCAGCAATGTGCACAGGGTGATGATGCCCGTTGTCCAGTGCAGCATCAGTTGATTGCGGGGAAGGTTGGTGTGGAAGTTGGTGCTGCTGGTGTGCCTGGTGATGTTGGTGTTGGGGCTGATCGTGGTGGGATTCTGAGGACCAAGGTGAGATTTTTTCAAGGGCACCGATGCTGATGGAATAGATGGCAGGTGAGGTTGCGATGACAGAAGTAATTTGTCAGTGTTGAGATAGTTTGTTCCAAGGAGGTGACAGTGGATAGAGAGATTACTCCAAACACTTCAAAAGTGCATAAAGCTCAAAAGTGGGTTCTAAATACTGAAGGTTGAAGCTTCTGAGATTGGAAACTGACCTGCTGTAAAATGGCAGGTTTTAAACCACTTTTGCAGCTGTGACCTATTGAAAGAAATGGAGAGTTGTTCAGAACCCAACACACTTACCTGGCGTGATCCCCGAGCAACGGGAACCTCGTGGAAAACTTGGCAAAATGCTTTGGAACTGGGAAAATGGGGATTTAATTACTTTAAACACCCTCCTAACAAACACAATTGAATGACTCGCCGCTTAGTGCCGTGTCTGCAAAGCGCAGGCAGAGCCGACACTTGGGAAACTGACAAGGAGGCGGGTTCAGAGCGGGATACCGGCCCGCTGTCAATCTTTTTGATTTTGACAGCGGACCCGCCTCCGAACCCGCCCTCTGAGCACTGGCGAAATTCAGCCCTATATTTCTGAAACTCTGCACAGTAGTATTCTACTCTCTCCTTATCTCCGGCAACTCTCTGAGCCCTGGTGTCCTGTTTCATTCTAAGCTGAGCTACAAACTGCGCGTCCTTGCCAGCACCAATGCCGTCTTGTCAACTTCCTCAACATCGCCCACTTGTGCTTCTGCCTTGTCTCCACTGCCACTGACATGCTTCTCCATACTGTCATCACCTCCAGAATTGAATTGCAACACTCTGCTTGCCAACCTCCTTAATTCCACCCATCACAAATTGCAACTCACCCAAAACTCTGCTTGCATCCTATCCCACACTAAATCCCATTCCCACATTAGCCCTGTGTTCAGCAACCTTCACTGGTTCCCCACTTCTCAATGTATCAATATCAATGTTCTTATTCTTGTCTACAAACACCCAGTGGCCTCAAGGCTCCTTACCTCTACAAAGTTCTTCAGTCCTAAGTTGCTGTAAATGCCTCTGCTCTTTTGATTCTTGTCTTCTTTCCATACCACCGCCCCCCCCCCGCCCACCCCCCAGCCCCCCCACCCCCCGCCCCACTTCCCCCACCTTCTCTTTGTTCCACTTTTGGCTGCAGAGCTTCAGCTAGTTTGGCTGCTTCCTCTGGAACACACTCCCTATGACTCACCTTGTTATCCCCACCTTACGGTACTCCTGGTCCTGCTCTTAAGCTCAGCTAAAAAGCCGTTCCATCATCTCTGCCATGATCCTTCTCCCACTTTCAGTACCTAACACCTACCAGCTCCTAGGCCTGTTAAATATTATGGCCTGGAAATCCGATATTGCGGGAAAACAGCCGGTGCCACCGCGGGGCAAGGTTAACTCACACCCGTTAAAAAAAAAGCGCAGGCAGCACCGTTATTTTGGTGCTACCTGCTGATTCAAATGATAGGAGCGCAGAACATACCATGCAACCCGCTGTTTCAGACGGTACTCTCAGCAGGCGGCCCAATGTAGCGTGGCCGCAGCGTTCCTGCAGCGAGGCAGCGTTGTCTTAAAGCTAGCTTGTCATTTTGGAAAGCAGTCTCGAGCCCTTAAAGGGGAACTGCCTTCTAAAATTAAAATCATTTAAAAATAGGCAGTCTTTAGCCCTTAGAGCTCAATTGTCTTCTGAAAAAAATAAACATTAAACATAATTCCAAAATGGTAGTCTGCAGCTCTTAAAGCTGAACTGCCTTCTGCATGTAAAAAATGGTAAAAATGCTTCAGCCTAACACAAATGGCTCAGCAAGCCAGGGAAAGGGAACCCAGGGTCTCGCACACAGTACTCCAGCTTTGTGCAGGGGGTCAACACTGGAAGAGAGGTCCTCTACCCACAGGAGGTCAGGAGGCCCTCCGGAAAGAATGATGTGGGACCACATCACTGAGGCCATCACTGCCAGCAGTGTCACCCCCAGGACCTGGCTCCAGTGCCCAAAAAAGTTGCATGACCTCAGACCAGTGGTCAAGGTCAGTGATTGCATCTTCAAAAGCCGTCTCCTACAGCTCTTACTTTCCCGCCCTCCACTCACCACGACCCTACCGTAGTGCCTTCCTCATTTCAGATACCCAAGAAATCCAGCCTGCCGAGCCAGTGGTTGACCATGAAGAGGGAGAGGAGAGTGAAGAAGAAGAAGAAGAAGAAACACAGTCACTGGATTTGACATGCCCAGCCACCAGCTCCTCGAGGTCAATCAGCAAGGCCATCTGCAGTGTCCCCCACTGAAAGTCAGCAGCCTTCCACCAGCCATGCTGCAGCCACTGGGGTGGCACTGTGTGACATCAGTAGGATAGGCAAAGGCACACACAAGACAGTCACTAAGGGAATGCATATGGGTGATGAATTGATTGCTTGATGTCACATTGGATGCATATATAGATAAACTTGGATTGGAAAGTTTACTTTGTGGCGGCTTTTATTTCAGCATCGTGGCCAAGAGGACGCTGTGATGATCAGTAACAGAGGGAAGGTAAGCTGTGGGGCTAATGTTGAAAGGGGAATTGGGGTTTTAGCCACTGGTACCGCAGGCAGATGATTCCATCCCGGATATCCCGGCCAGAAAGGGGCTGTCTGGGTTGCATCCTTCCTTCTGCTTCCCCTTTTCTGCTCCTCTTCTGCTTCCTCCTCTTCTGTGAGCAGCTTGTCCCCTTTGCTGCCTCCGCTTCATCTCCATGTGCCCCCCAGGACTGTGAGCAAGTGGTCTTCTCAAGTGGCAAAATACTGCGGATGTTGGAAATCTGAAATAAAAGCAGAAAATGCTGGAAATACTCAGCAGGTCAGGCAGCATCTCGACCTGAAACATTAATTCTGTTTCTCTCTCCACAGATGCTGCCTGCCTTGCTGAGCATTTCCACCATTTTCTGTCTTCTCAGAGGCCTTCCTTTACCATCCAAAGCCTTGTAAGCATCCAGCTGCACTCTTTAACAACTTTTTTAATGTATTGCACCAAGCCACTACTTCAATAAAATATTTTTTTTTAAGTTCAAAAGCTGAAATCCGAACTTATCTGAAAGATGTGCGTGTCCCTTTAAGAGGCACTGCTGGCGTCTCTGCAGGGCTGCTTCGTGCACGTTTTTCTGTGTGTACTTAGGACAGGGCGCTGTGGCGTGTGAGAGCATCCAAAATAGCAGCCGTGGCGTCAAGTCAGCCGCTGCATGCCGATTCACATCACGATCTGCTCATTTAAATTTGAGAGGTCGGCGCTGGCAACGGCAACGCTAGGGCCCTCACCAAAATGGCGGCCGCGGTGTCCCGCTCCAGAAGTGGGCAGAAGCGAGGCGGCCGCCATTTCTTCAACAAAACCGGCCTTTACGGCTGGCGCTTCACCAGAGAATTTCTAGGCCTATGTTCCAGAAGTTGCACAGAAAACATGGGTGTTTCAGTTAGAAAGGCCTAAAAAGAGAGCGGAGTCTCCAATTGGGGGTGGGGTGGCGGGGGGTGGGGGGGGGTGATAAAGCGAATCTAAATGTAAACATGTACCATCTGGCCTTAGAGAATGCTATAGTAACCTTTTGTCCTGTTAGTTGCTTTTTGCAGTCCTAAGTTCAGTAGTTAAATCTTAGAATTAAATATAAAATGGAACTCAAGATAAAGATTATTTTGCATAAAATGAATTTCTTAACTATTTCTCAATCTTAATTTCTAACAACAGCATGGTGAAATAAGTCAACAGCAGCACCTTGCCTGAGCTGCAGACATGCCAGTCAATACCAGATCCTTCGTTGCCCAGCCTAACCCAGGAGCTAAGACCAAACAAATTACCTGCAGCTTATGCACAGCCATTAAGGTTAATCTACAAAGGCCTTCTCTCACAAGCAGTGTCCAATGACTACACAAAATGTATACATGTATGAAAAAGAAATGGCTATCTTCAGCTTCAGGAAGGAAATTATACTTCACCATTCAGGCAAAAAAATGGAGATAATGGCCGGAATTTCCCCCGAAAAAAAACAGGTGGGTTTGGAGTGTGGGGGCAGTTAAAGTGTTAAAAATGGGATTCCTGACCTGATCCTGCCTCCAACCCGCCCACTTCCGGTTTTACCGGAGGTGGGGCGGGGGTGGGGTGGGGGCGGGGGCGACCAACGCACTCCCAGGGGGCGGTACCTTAATTTAAATATTGTAATGAGGCTGGAAACCTCTTTGTCCCCCATCCATTTTGTGTTTAACTGCCTGTGGAGGAGTTCACACAATTCATGAAACCCGGCAGTTAAAGCGAGGCAGGGACTGCTGCATCCAGGAGGTTAGTGGCTTTATACCAAACTCCTGGATCCAGGATCCCTGCCTAACCAAACCCCAGCGATTGGCGATCCCCCCACCCCCCCCACGAGGCCTCCGACCACCTCCCCAGGCACGATGATGAGGAGGCCGGCCACAATCCTTCGGTGGCCAGCCTCGATACTCTCCCATACCCCCGCCGATCCTTGGCCGACCCCCAGCCCTGTGATCCCCGACCCCTGCTGACGCTCTCTCCCCCCCCCGATCCCCGACCCCTGCTGACGCTCTCTCCCCCCCCGATCCCTGACCCCTGTTGACGCTCTCTCCCCCCTCCCGATCCCTGACCCCTGCTGACTCTCTCCCCCCTCCCAATCCCTGACCCCTGCTGACGCTCTCTCCCCGCCCGATCCCCGACCCCTGCTGACGCTCTCTCCCCCCTCCCGATCCCCAATCCCTGCTGACGCTCTCTCCCTCCCCCGATCCCCGACCCCTGCTGACACTCTCCCCCCCCTCTCGATCCCTGACCCCTGCTGACGCTCTCTCCCCGTCCCGATCCCCGACCCCTGCCGATGCTCTCTTCCCCCTCCCGATCCCCGACCCCTGCCGATTGCCGCACCCCTCTCCTGTGGTCCCTCCCTCGGACCGGCCCCTCGCTTCTGAGGCCTACCCACCCGTAGCCACCCAGCCTCTCAATCTGGCTGGCTGCGGGCGGGAATCCGAGGCCTCACATTCAAATCAGGCCCTGCCGTTAAAGTCGGCCTCCCGGGTTGCCTCGGAGACCCGCACCTCCCGCCCCCAGGCCGCCTACCTGGGGAAAATTCCAGTGGGATGGCAGCAGATGTGGGGAGAGAGGATTTCCTCTGCTATTTGTACTGAAAAGGTAAGCACATGTACAGAGAACACATTTGCAATTTTGCTACTAATACAAGCAGAAGAAATCTCTTTAGTTAGCTGCAACAAATTTTCCACTAGTCAGCACAAAACAAGAATTATAATAAAATCATAGATAAGAAACAGTCCAACTGCACTTTCAGTCAGTAGTGGGGTAATTTTGACTTCGGGCAATTGTGTAAAACGGACGATATCAGATCAGCCGCCTGTTATACATCTCCCGATTATCCCGTCCATGGAAATGAAAATCGGGGGAGATGTATATCGGCGGCTGATCTGTTATCACCAATTTTGCGCTATTGTCCAATGTCAAAATAACCCACTATATATGCTAATAAAAATATTCGCATTTTAATTCTTTCTTCATTTGCATAAGAGGTGGCAATACTTTGGAATTAAACATTTCCTCCATTTTTGTACTGAGCAGCATCAAGTGTTCGGTAAGATATGTTGGTTATTATTCAAGATTCAAATGAACACTGTGGGCCAGGGGATCTCAAGCATACCTTTATTACCTTGACATTTCCATGTTTATAAATGTGCTGGATTCTGATGCCTGATGAGACAAGCCCGGTGACATGGGGCCACTTAGTGTAATATTTAGTGAAGGTTCATGCTGCCGGCTCGAGTCAATGGGGATTGAACCTGGTTAGATCCAGTTCAATTGTAACGTTCTCGAGTGTTAGAGAGAGACAGGCCTGGAGTTTCTGCTTGGTTGCATTGTTTTTTTTTTTAAGCGCAATTCACCCCAAAATTGGCCAAACCAGAGCAAAAGATCGAGGAACTCCAAGCGCAAATTACATCCAGCGTAAATCGAGTTTCTGCCATCTTTTGCGCTAGTTTAAAAAACATTGCGCTGGAAGCCCGGCCATGATGAGTTCCCATTAATTGCGCCCTTTTGCGGGACTTCGGGGAGGCTCTTAAAATCACGTTTTTTTTTTTAGACGCAATGACACTAATAGGCACCTTTTAAAAGCTCTTAAATGTTTTGTTAATTTGCTAAGACAATGACTACTGCACACCAATGTAACCAGTAAATGGTTCTGTGTTTTTAAAGTTATTCTCAGTTATTTAAATTCGGGTTACTCACAGGTCGTGGACTGGACACTCTGATTAAAAAGGTTTATTTTTTTGTGATAAACCCATGTTCAGCCGGATTAATAAAACTGCAGCAGCTTACCACTCTTAAATATATCGAGGAATATTTCTTAACGCAAAAAATGTTTTCAAAAAATTACGTTCTAAAACGCGGCCCGATTGCGCTGGTTCAGGGAAGATTTTACGTTCGGCGATATGCAAATGTGTTTGAGTGGAAACTTTGAGCAAAATATTTACTTCGCAAAACGAGCGCAATTTTGAGCGCAATTTACACCCGGATCGCCGATTGCGCCCAAAGCGAAAATCCTGGCCTTGTTTATCGCACCCTCACTTATAGCTAATTCAAAGCTTGGATGGTCTTTGTTTGCCATTGGCACTTCTGCTACTTTTTGATCATGCATTTATTTTAATTGTAACCATTGACAACAGCTTTGGGGCACTGACTTGGTCAACAAAGTGAAATTAGCTGAATTGTTATCAGCAGGTACAACCATTAACCCAGTGACCTTGTGTCCCAATGACCCAGTGTCAGCTGTGGCTCAGTGGGTCGAATACTCGCCTCTGAGCCAAGCCCCACTCCAGGGACTTGAGCACATAAAGCTAGGCTGATACTCCAGTGTAGTGCTGAGGGAGTGCTGCACTGTCGGAGGTGCCGTCTTTCGGATGAGACGTTAAACCGAGGCCCCGTCTGCTCTCGCAGGTGGACGTAAAAGATGCCATGGCACTATTTCGAAGAAGAGCAGGGGAGTTATCCCCGGTGTCCTGGCCAATATTTATCCCTCAACCAACATAACAAAAAAACCCAGATTATTTGGCCATTATCACACTGCTGTCTGTAAATGAGCCTGAAATGAGCTTCCGACCACATATCCGCAGCATCACTAAGACCGCCTAATTCCACCTCCGTAACATCGCCCGTCTCCGCCCTTGCCTCAGCTCATCCGCTGCTGAAACCCTCATCCATGCCTTTGTTACCTCTAGACTTGAGTATTCCAACGCACTCCTGGCTGGCTGACCTCCCATATTCCACCCTACGTAAACTTGAGGTCATTCAAAACTCAGCTGCCCGTGTCCTAACTCGCACCACGTCTCATTCGCCCATCACCCCTCTGCTCACTGACCTACATTGGCTCCCGGTTAAGCAGCGCCTCGATTTCAAAATTCTCATCCTTGTTTTCAAATCCCTCTGTGGCCTCGCCTCTCCCTATCTCTGTAATCTCCTTCAGCCCCACAACCCCCCCACCTCCCGAGATATCTGCGCTCCTCTAATTCCGCCCTCTTGAGGATCCCTGATTATAATCGTTCAACCTTTGGTGGCCGTGCCTTCTGTTGCCGAGTCCTGAAGCTCTGGAATTCCCTGCCTAAACCTCTCCGCCTCTCTACCTCTCTTTCCTCCTTTAAGACGCTCCTTAAAACCTACCTCTTTGACCAAGCTTTGGTCACCTGCCCTAATTTATCCTTATGTGGATCGGTGTCAAATTTGTTGTCTTAAAATACTCCTGTGCAGCGCCTTGGGACGTTTTACTACATTAAAGGCGCTATATAAACACAAGTTGTTGTTGGTGTTGTTGTTGTAAAACGCCGAGACGTCCGGCAGTCGTGAAAGGCGCTATATAAATGCAAGTCTTTCTTTCTTTTTCAACTGTGTGTATTAATTTATCTCCGTAATGCTGTTGGTTCAACAAGCCCGCAACACTATCTTTGATACTTTCACCAATGGCAGGACATCTAACAAAGCCGGCCGTTAGTTAGACTTACCATTGCACGTTTAGGTTTTAAATTTTTTTGCATGGCAAGTTGCTGAAAGTGTGAGCTGTTAACGGTATAAGCGAGGGGAAACAGGGCATCTGGGACCCGAGTCAACAGGGAAAGCAACTGTGTATCTCCTTAACCAATCAGATTGAAGAATTGTGAAATTAACAGTGCAAGGACTGAGAAGGAAGTATAAATTAGAGTAGAAGAATTCAACGTCAAATCAGGTACAGAAAGAGAAATAAATAGAGGGAAAGAAAGATTGGATTAAGAGAGAGGAAAAAAAAGAGACAGAAAGGAAAAGTAAAAAAAATTAAATTTTACATTTTTTAAATCTCCAACAACAATTAATACTTGAAGGAATGAGACTCCACACTTATAATAGTTTATTTTCAGTGCCAGAGAGGTTGATTGGCAGTAATCAACACTTATCACATTGTTAAAAGGGTACTTAGACTTGAAATGAGAAAAGTTAACTTTCTGTGGCAAGTTTAGTTTGTGTCTGCTGCGCAAATACAGCAATTTCACACCATTTAACGCATGTCAATGGTGAGGTAAAAATGAGAAGTCGCACAACACCAGGTTATAGTCCCACAGATTTATTTAATTTTACAAGCTTTCGAAGCAGTTCGCTCCTTCGTCAGGTAAGTTAGCAATGAGAGAATCTCCCAGAATTCACAATTTAAACCCAGACAAAATCTATTCACATTATTCCCTACAACAAAGAGCACAGCCTCATTTTTGTCCACCCCAGTCCAACGCCGGCATCTCCACACCAATGGTGAGGTAGACAGCGAGATGTCACTTTCGTGAAGCTGACGGCAGAGCAGCTGCAGCTTTTGGATTTCCACGTTTATCTGCACATCTGTCTCTTGCCTGAAATTGCTGTACAATTCACCCATAAATAACATCGAGTACCATTGGGCTCACCGTTATTTTGACAGCAAATTATGGCCCAGTATAAATGGAATATCTTACAATCCAACAGAAGTTGAAGAAGAAAGAATGTTGGGCTTAGTTCTTTGATTTTTATGGCTAGTACTGATGTCATTCTTTAAAGCACTTGTGAAGTGACAGTATTATAATAAGGATGCGCATTCACTACACAGCAATGCTCGAGGTTTTCAGTAATCACAGCACGCATTCTTATAATGCGCTTACTAAAATTGGTCCAAGGCATTCTGTGATGAATAGAATCCATTTCATGACACAGCCACACAACTCTACAAAATGCACGTCCAATTGTGCAGTAGAGTGGAGTGACAAAGTACAGTTCGAGCATCTTTAGCTACTGATTTTTCCCTTAAACCCCTAGTAATGTATTTGATCCATTCAACAATGTAATGGTTAAGTACGAATACTCCAAATTATATTTGGCTCATGAAACTGTCCTCTTGTCAACTTAGGATTTTCCAATTTAATCCTGTTACTGTTAGGTTAAAATTTTGAAATTTTATTTGGTTGTATTCTCATTTTCACAGTTTGTTCTTTGTGTGACATGGCAAGAGATATGGTTTTACTTTTGATGATATATTTTCCTATTCTCTTCAAAGTAATATCAATGCAAAACTGTTATGATAATTCTTCAATGGGTTGAAACTGGGCTGTGCAATATTAATAGTGAACACATTAATGTGTTCATATGAAATTCCTCTGCTATTTTGAGCAATGCATTAACCAGTTTAAAATAACCTTCATTAAAGATGGATGCAAAAAGTTCCATGGCACTCCACAGCTCTCTGGGGTAGAGAATTCCAAAGATTCACGACCCTCAGAGAAGAAATTCCTCCTCATTTCCGATTTAAATGGGTGCCCCCTTATTCTGAAATTATGCCCCCTAGTTCTAGATTCCCCCACGAGGGGAAACATCCTCTCAGCACCTACCCTGTCGAGCCGCCTGAGAATCTTATATGTTTCAATAAGATCACCTCTCATTCTTCTAAACTCCAATAAGCATAGGCCCAAACTGCTCAACCTTTCCTCATAAGACAACCCCTTCATCCCAGGAATCAACCTAGTGAACCTTCTATGAACTGACTCCAACACAAGTATATCCCTCCTTAAATAAGAAGATCAAAACTGTATGCAGTACTCCAGGTGTAGCAAGACTTCCCTACTTTTATACTCCATCCCCCTTGCAATAAAGGTCAGCAGTCCAATTGCCTTCCTAATTACTTGCTGTACCTGCATGCTAACTTTTTGTGTTTCATGTACGAGGACAGCCAGATCCCTCTGTACCGCAGCATTCTGTAGTCTCTCTCCATTTAAATAATATTTTACTTTTCTATTCTTCCTACCTAAGTGGATAACCTCACATTTTCCCACATTATACTCCATCTGCCAAATTTTTGCCCACTCACTTAACCTATCTATATCCCTTTGCAGACTTGTGTCCTCCTCACAACTTGCTTTCCCACCTATTTTTGTATCATCAGCAAATTTGCAGACTCTTTGGGCTGGATTTTGCCAATGGGAAGCTTTTGGAGGTGGGACTCCCACTTGTCGGATTTTAGTCCCGCCTCCATTGACTTCTGGCCAACCCACACTATTTTCCATTGATTGACCTTGGTAAGCCCGCCCAGTGGGCTTAGCAGGCCGATTAAGGGAAAGCCGGTTACAGAGAACGTCAGCGTATGACGTTTCATCTGTCAAAAATTTTTGACAGATGAATTGTTATTATTTGACAGCTGTGTGAAGCTGTCAAACACTGACATTCTCTGTAGTTTGATGAGTTCTTGAATTCAAGACTCATCAAACCTCTTTATTTAGCAGAAATTAAATGGTTGTTGCATTGGAGAATGCAACGGCATTCTGTCATCTCTGCCGCGGAGGTGCGAGACTCTCCGCATCCCCAACTCTTGAAGCCTGCAGGAAGAAACAAAGGTAAGTAAACTTATACTAACACTTTCCACTTACCTCACATACTCACCGCTCCACACTTGCACCCATCACTTACCTCCACAGCGCACATTTGCACCCCTCTGACCCCCACAGACCCACTGCTCGCCTCGGTGACCCTGGCGGGGTTCGGAGCCTTCGGGAAGCCCACACTTGTGTGGGTAAAATGGGTAATCCTCTTATCTGCCTGTTAACTACTTGTTAACAGACAGCTAAGTGGCTGTAATCCCCTTCCCACCTCTAAGGAGACGGGACCCGGCGCGGGTCGGCTACCCGCCTCCTGGCAAGATGGCACGGAGGCGGGTTGGGGACGGGATGGGTACCCCCCCCAGATTTTGCCATTTTCCTGCCTCCATACCCGCCTCCCCAGGGCTGGCAAGATTGCGCCCTTTGTGTTCTCCTCACAACTTGCTTTCCCACCTATCTTTGTATTGTCAGCAAATTTGGCTACAATACATTTGGTCCCTTCATCCAAGTCATTAATATAGATTGTAAATAGTTGAGGCCCCAGCACTGATCCCTATGGCACCCCACTAGTTACAGTTTGCCAACCTGAAAATGACCCATTTATCCCGATTGTTTTCTGTTAGTTAGCCAATGTCTATCCATGCTAATATATTACCCCCAACACCATGAGCTCTTATCTTGTGCAGTGACCTTATATGTGGCGCCTTATCGAGTGCCTTTTGGAAATGCAAATACACTACATCTACTGGTTCCCCTTTATCTACCTTGCTCATTGCATCCTCAAAGAACTCTAATAAATTTGTCAAACACAATTTCCCTTTCATAAAACCATGTTGACTCTGCTTGATTGTATTATGATTCTCTAAATGTCCTGCTACTACTTCCTTAATGATGGATTCCAGAATTTTCCCAATGACAGAGGTTAGGCTAACTGGCCTATAGTTTCCTGCTTTCTGTCTCCCTCCTTTCTTGAAAATGGGAATTACATCTGTGGTTTTCCAATCTGCTGGGACCTTTCCAGAGTCTAGGGAATCATGACCATTGTGGGGGGTACCGTTATGTCTCACCATTCACTGCAACTCACTCAGCCACTTCCAAAGGTGCACACAAATCTGTCCAAGAACGCAAAGTGTTGAAAATAAAGGCTTCAATGTTTGACAGCACATTAACAGAAAATTTACATGAACATTGGCGAAAACACCCAAGTGCCTACCCTTGTGTGTTGGTAGTTGGTATGATTTGACAAGGATGAGGGTGAGTGAGAGGGGTGGCTAGTGAGATGGGGAAGTGACAATGTAGATAGAGAGGGATGGGTGGAGGTGCAAGGTAAGTTGGTGTGAGTAAGGATGTGCAGGAGTAGGGTAGGGAAGGCAGAGTGATGGGGATGTGATGAGTGGCAAAGCAGGATGAGGTTGAGTGTGGCTTTGCAGTAACGTTTCATGATCTACTGAGATCATTGAAAGGTTTGCGCCACTGCAGCCTGGTCCTCCTGACGACATCCCTGCTTGTGTCCTCCTGTGTAATGTGCAACCCGGCTGCGTTGATCACCTGAGGAGGTCTCTTCTGCCCATGAGAAGGGAAAAGGACTTCCCTGCGTGCTGTGACTCCCTCCATAAGCATATGGAGGGAGTCATGGGAGAGCCTGGGTGCAGCCCTGCACCTCTGTGCAGTGCTTGCCAGTGTTTGCAGCACCTCAATGCTGCAGAACACTGACAGCACAACTGTCAAAATAAAGTTGCACCTGGTCCCTTTAAGGAAACCGGCTGATGACGCGTCATCAAATGACATCATCAGATCCGCTTCCTTCAATTGGCCAGAAAACGTGCTGGGTGGGCTTAACAAACCTAATCAGGAGAAAATCATTCTACTGAGCGGGTTGGAGCCAGCAGTGGTGTCAGGGCCCGCCACCGACATCGCCCGCCCCGGATCCGCCAAGGTGGGAAAATCGCGGCCAAAATGTCTTTTTGTCTGCTTGGTGAATATTGGCCCTGAAATTCACCTCTCCGGCTTGCCGCGGGGGTAAGGATCGCACGCGCACTTACCTACCGTGCCTGCCGTTGACCTCCGGGCCCACGGGAGCTTCAGCTCCTGGGCCTGCTCCAAGTGCCGGCGCGCAGTGCTTGCGTGTCCCAGGGGCGCAGTTAGTGCGATGCGACCCCTGGGATCACGTGGGCCATGGAGAGCCAATGGCAGCAGACCATCTTTCATTCATAGATTTGACAGGAAGACCTGTCAAATCTATGATTGAAATCGGCCCCAAAAGAACAGCTAAACTGCAAATAAATTTTTTAAAAAACCATCACATTTTATAAAATAACTATAAGTTAAATAAATTAACTACTTTAAACAAAAATTTAAATTTTTGAAAAAATTAAAATACTTTTTAACAGTGCTAAAAATAAACTTACCTTTCTTTAAAATATCCAAAAAAGATAAACCTGTTGAATTTTTTTTTAAATTATACTTAATTAACCACTTACCTTGTTGAAAACGGGTCCTGCGCCTCCTTTTTAAAAGCGCAGGTTCTTCAATACTTACCCTCCCGTAGAAACCTGAAAAAAAAACTAAGTGTGCTGCGTGCGCGCAGCCTCTCCCGCGCACGTGGTTCACCTCTGAACCGCTCCCTTCACGAGACCGGAAGTTCCGGTTTCCCGCGCATGCGCAGTGCATGCAGGAAACCGGCACTTCAGGACGCCTTACGGGTGAGTACACAGCGCGTACTCACCCGGCAAGGGCCGAATTTTTGGCCCAATTCCAGCCATTTACTCTGAAACAGCAGGCAATTGGGTTCGTGCATCGGGTACACATTCTCCAATTGCTGAATCAGAAATTTAAGAACATACGTTGTTGACCTTTTGCCCACAAAGAGACAAATAGACTTTGGATTCTAGGAATGTAAGTAATGGGAGTCATATGGTTAAGTGTGTCTGATCAGTAACTAAGTAGAGCAATGAGTGGGCCAGTAAACCAGAGTTATACTACCAGCCCTGCATTGTTTCTCTGCCTGGGAACAATGGAGCTCTGCAGTGCTCTACTCACATAAACGCATAAGAAATGGGAGCAGGAGTCGGCCATAAAACCCTCGAGCCTGCTCCTCCATTCAATAAGATCGTGGCTGAACTTTTACATCAACTCCACTTTCCCGCCCGATCCCCATATCCTTGATTCCTTTAATATCCAAAAATCTATCGATCTCTGTCTTGAATATACTCAACGACTGAGCTCCACAGCTCCCTGGGGTAGAGAATTCCAAAGATTCACCAACCCTCTGAGTGAAGAAATATCTCCTCATCTCAGTGCTAAATGGCCACCCCTTAGCCTGAGACTATGGCCTAGAAATTCGGGTGGTTTGTGCCACCCGTTAGCACCATGAAATGGCGAAAGAAACGACGGCCGGCGCCCGTCCGCCAGCTGGTGGCGGGTACCACGGCGGCCGCCATTTGCGACAGGTTGTCAGCGCTGCCGTTAACTGCTATCGGTGAAAGTATTTTAATGAGCTGGAGCGTGACGTCAATCGGCGTGCAACGGTGAGTTGACGCCAGCTCATCCATTTTGGAGTTCATCGCTCACATTGCCTCCCGTGCTAAAGCACGCCAGCGAGTGCTGCCGCTAAAAGGTCTTTCACCAGCGTTAACGGCCACAAGGAGTCTGGCAGGACTTCTGAGGATGGACGCCGGAACTTCAAACACCTCTTTCATTTAAACTTTCATTTTTTGCCATCAGTTGCGGGGGTTGCATTTTCTGGCAGCTTTCCGAAGGCCTGCAGTGTTTTGTGTGTCAGTAAATCAATGGATGAACTCCATTACAACGATTGAAAATGATCTGTGATAAAATCTCTTATCTGCATTCAGGTCATAAACAAACAAACAAAAAAAATCGAGAAACATCGGGTGGCAGCTAATATTTTAGGATCACGTACGGCAACTCCTTTCTTCCCCGTTCCCCTGCACTGCAAGTGGGACACAGAGTGGACCTTTGACCTCCTTCTGACGTTAGCGCTGCAAAGGGCACGTTGCCCTAGCAAATCACCGCCACGCTGATGATAAAGAGCAGGCAATACCAAAATGTCGGTACTGCCTGCGCTCTCTCGGCCTGCGGCCGTTATCCTTGGCCACCAATGTTACCGGCAGGCTTCCAGCGCTCCCCAGTTTCTAGGCCTATAACCCTTGAATGTCAATGACCCTCACCTGCCTCTTGAATGTCATTTGCATTTTATTGTGGAAAGAAAGACTTGTACTTATATAGCACCTTTGACGACCTCAGGACGTCACAAAGCGCTTCAGCAGCCAACATTCTGCCTCATTTACTTTACGCTAACATTAAAAGATTAAAATGAAGCTTAAAAAGCCCAGACAACCACTTGGGAACTTTCAAAACTTGGGCTTTGCACCAAGTGGCAGTTAAACTGCAGCGGGCATGAAGCCGAAGCAATGGGAGACGGCTTCTTGCAAATGGGCACCCCTGTCCCTCAGTGAACATCCAATAATTTCACACCTAAATTACATTATACAGTTTGTGTCAATGTGAAGTCGTTTTGGTGTAATATTTGATCCATTTTTGCCGACTGATTATTGTGATTAGAAGAATTTTATTTCGGCTGCAAATAAATCACTGCCCAGCAGAGACAGGATTGAGCCATTTTAAGCTGCGCGCACGTGTTACTGAGTCAGTAAATCCCAGGAGCAGAAACTCGGGACTCTGCAGCAATCCTGAAAACAAAAATGGGGAGCAAGTCCATCACGAAAGAGAGGGTAAACACGGACATCAGGATTCTGACGGATCGCCAGAAAAACAACGCAGTTTGTTTACAGGAATTGTTGGACGCACAGAACGCATGAGGCAGAATTCAGATTTGACCTGGACAACTGAAAAAGTTGGATACCATCTGCAAATCAAAACCAGCAACAGCGCCACTAAAGTCAAAGCTTCGTTCACGTCTCACCTGACCGGACATCCTTTGTGGCACCAAGACATGGAGTCATTGGAGCATAACATTCCACTGCTCCACCTCCCGGGTTGACCCTAATAAATTATAAAGGACAAGCTGCCAGCCATCCTGGACTACTGACATTTTTTTAAGGGGTAATTGGTTGCAGGTATGAGGGGGGAAAAAATGTTACTGTCTTTCCACAGGCTGTAAATAGTTCAGATTTTATTTTTGAATCTTTTCAAATGCTGGCTGGGACAAAAGAAGTGATTACAAAAAAAAAACCCACAGTGGCAGCTGAAATACAGGTGGGGCTGAAAACTCAGGTCTGTATGCCCCCTAACGCCTGTTTCATGGTCGCCCAAGTGAAGGTGCTGATGCATATAGTGGGCGTGAGGATTGTTGTCCTGTTTGACACTTCCAAGGCGCCAATGCTGAGAGGAGGTGGCAGCCTAGGTCAATACTGTGTGCACGACTGATGTGGCCTGGGAACAGATACAGAAGAATATGACATACCTTAACAAAGCTGTCAAGGGAAGACTCCCTTAACAGTGCCATTTATCAGCTAGATGGCCTAATATGCATGTCACAGTGTGTTGCCTGTTAATCTGTTACAACATTTACTGTTGGCTGATGCCAAGCCTTCACAAAAGCTGACAACTCTTTCACGGCTGACCTTGAATATCCATACACATTCAAACTGAAACTTAGAATCAAAAGTGTGGCCTACTCACAATTTCAAAGAGCTTCTCACATTTTGAAACAAAATCTAGCTGCATGATCTACTGATACTTATGCCCATCATTGTGACTAAACTCCTTCAACTTCCAACATCTGAAGATTACTTCACTGCTTGTACGACAAGGTAACACATCATACAAGGGAACAGACCCAAACTGGAGGAAGACTCAGAAATCACAAGCTCTCGCTTCCTGTGGAGGAAGCCACCCTGGACCATCTTGTATGTAAGTGTACAGTGGGAGGAGCAAAGGTGAATTCACAGGCCTCCCACAACTGCAGCCTGGTAACTATCCAGCTCTTGTGTCTGGTCCCCCTTCTCACTCACTGCCACTCAGGCATACATACAACCACACTAACATTGCGTGGAGGAGTCTGTGTGAAGGTGGGTCTCGGAGTCAACAGTCTGTCATCGGTGGTGGGGAGGCTTTTGAGGACAATGATCCGGGAGTAAATTGACAGCCACTTGGACAAACATGGACCAGCGGAGGAGAGCGGACACAGATTTGTTGAGGGCGGGTCGAGTTTGGCTAACTTGATTGAGTTTTTTGATGAGGTGGTGGAAGGGGTGGATGGGGGCGGTGCGGTTGGTGTTGTGTGCATTGACTTTCGGCGGGCATTTGATAAAGTACCACAAGTTAGGCTTGTCAGCAAAATTAAAGCCCGTGTTCTCCTTACAGCAGAGAAGGAGAAGAGAAGATTTGATAGAGGTGTTTAACATCATGAAGGGTTCAGATAGAGTAAATAAAGAGAAACTGTTTCCAATGGCTAAAGGGTCGATAAGGAGAGGGCACAGACATAAGGTGAGTGGCAAAAGCACCAGAGGCGACATAAGGGAAAACTTTTTTTACGCAACGAGTGGTTAGGATTTGGAATGCACTGCCTGATAGGATGGTGGATACAGATTCAATAGTAGCCGTCAAAAGGGAATTGGATAAATACTTGAAGGAGAAAAAATTGCAGGGATATGGGGAAAGAGCAGGGCTAACTGGATTGCTCTCAGAAAGAGCCGGCGCAGACTCGATGGGCCGAATGGCCTCCTTCTGTGCTGTATTATTCCATGATTTTATGTCCCTCTTCCGTCATTGTAGGTCTGGAAAAGCAGACCTCAGCAAGACCGCACCTCAAGGCAAGCTGCACCCCTCTCACCAGCAGTTGAAAGCACTAGTACAGCGACACCCATTCCAGAGGATGCAATTAGTTAGCGTGAGGAGGTAGCACTTGATGAGTCACTGTCACAAATGAGGTGAACCATGTGGTAGAAGAGGAGCAGGTACTTGCTGCCCTGATGGCCATTTGGCTGCCGTCAATGGCCTCTTGTACTTTGGGAAATGCAGTCGTGTGATGGTGACATAGTCTGGCTGGTTTGCTATTTGGTAAGTGCTAGCCCTGCCGACCAGTGCGTTAGTCACTCGTTTGATTTGTGCACAGGCAGCACAGTGGCTGATATCACAGCTGATCTCTGCGCTGAGACCACACCTTGAGTACTGCGTACAGTTTTGGTCTCCTTATTTAAGGAAGGATATACTTGCATTGGAGGCAGTTCAGAGACGATTCACTCGGTTGATTCCTGAGATGAGGGGGTTGACTTATGAGGAAAGGTTGAGCAGGTTGGGCCTATACTCATTGGAATTTAGAAGAATGAGAGGTGATCTTATTGAAACATATAAGATGCTGAGGGGGCTCAACAAGGTAGATGCAGAGAGGATGTTTCCCCTCGTGGGGAAATCTAGAACTCGGGGGCATAGTTTCAGAATAAAGGGTTGCCCTTTTAGAACTGAGATGAGGAGGAATTTCTTCTCTCAGGAGGGTCGTAAATCTGTGGAATTCTCTGCCCCAGAGAGCTGTGGAGGCTGGGTCATTAAATACATTTAAGGTGGAGATCGACAGATTTTTGCAAGATAAGGGAGTGAAGGGTTATGGGGAGCAGGCTGTTGTCGGGAGCGACGAGACCGGAGGTGCTGTGAGGTGCTGTGAGTATTTGAACTCACTTTCGCGGGCTTTTCTTCACAGGCTGTTGTCGGGAGCGACGAGACCAGAGGTGCTGTGAGTATTTGAACTCACTTTCGCGGGCTTTTCTTCACAGGCTGTTGTCAGGAGCGACGAGACCGGAAGCGGACCAGGTGGAAAGCACCCAGGTGAACGGCATTTAAGGAGGGTGGTGGCTTAAACCCGAGTTCCTACAGAGTAGGAACCCCCACCCGCCCTCCTCCTCTAACCTACTAGTCTTTTAGCAGTCTAAAAACAGAGGTCACAAATTTTTTGGTCTCAGTTTCTTTTCAGCAGGGCAGGACGGTTACCGGGAGGAGCGGGAAGTCGGCGTAGGACCAAGGGGACACAAGACCGGGAAGTCAGCGAAAGACCAGGGAGGTAAGACTAACTGGTAAGTACTTTCCTCAAACCTTCCTAGAAAGTAAAACTAAAACTAGTGGGATTTGGTTAGTTTAAAAAGGAATAAGAGGAGTACAGTATACATTGGTCTAAGTAAGCTTCGGGAAAACAAAAGTCAATAAATAAACTAAAACTAGAAAATTAAAAAGTAATATAAGGGTTAAGTCATGGCAGTAGAGCTCGGACCTGTGTCATGCTCCTCCTGTAACATGTGGGAAATCAGGGACGCTTCCTGTGTCCCTGACAACCATGTGTGCGGGAAGTGTGTCCAGCTGCAGCTCATGTGGGACCGCATGACGGCCCTTGAGCTGCGGATGGACTCACTTTGGAGCATCCACGATTCTGAGAGGGTTGTGGATAGCACATTTAGTGAGTTGGTCACACCGCAGGTTAAGGCCAGCGTAGATAGTACATGGGTGACCAAAAGGCAGAGCAAGGGCAGGAAGGTAGTGCAGAAATCCCCTGGGGTTGTCTCCCTTAGCAACAGGTTCACCGCCTTAGGTGCTGTTGTCGGGGGGGATGACTCATCGGGGGAAGGCACCAGCAGCCAGGCTCATGGCACCATGACTGGCTCTGTTGCAAAGAAGGGAGGGAAAAAGAGTGGCAGGGCTATAGTAATAGGGGATTTGATTGTAAGGGGAATAGATAGGGGTTTCTGTGGTCGCGACCGAGACTCCAGGATGGTATGTTGCCTCCCTGGTGCAAGGGTCAAGGATGTCTCGGCGCGGGTGCAGAACATTCTGGAGGGGGAGGGGGAACAGCCAGTTGTCGTGATACATGTTGGTACCAACGACGTAGCTAAAAAAAGGGAAGAGGTCCTACAAGTAGAATTTAGGGAGTTAGGAGCCAAGCTAAAAAGTAGGACCTCGAAGGTAGTAATCTCTGGATTACTACCAGTGCCACGTGCTAGTAAGAGTACAGAGAACAGGATAGTTAGGCTAAATACGTGGCTTGAGCAGTGGTGTAAGAGGGAGGGTTTTAAATTTTTGAGGCATTGGAACCAGTTTTGTGGTAGGTGTGACCTATACAAAAGGGACGGTCTACACCTGTGCAATGATGGAACTGATGTTCTCGGGGTAATTTTTGATAAAGCAGTTCGGGAGCATTTAAACTAGTATGGCAGGGGGCTAGAAACCTATGTAGTGAAATAGAGGAAAGTGAAAGGCAGACAGAAATAAATGGTAAAAGGGTGAGGAACAAAAAACAAAGGGCCAAACTAATTCATAAAAAATGTGAGCATAAAAAAAGCCTGAGGGTTTTATACCTTAATGCGAGAAGCATCATAACAAGGTAAATGAATTAGCTGTGGAAATAGAGGTTAATAATTATGATCTAATTGGGATTACGGAAACATGGTTGCAGGGTGAGCAGGGCTGGGAGCTTAACATACAGGGGTATTCAGTATTTAGGAAGGATCGACAAAAAAGAAAGGGAGGAGGGGTAGCATTGCTGGTAAAAGAGGGGATAAATGCAATTGAAAGGAAGGATATTAACTCAGTTAATACAGAATCTATATGGGTGGAGCTAAGAAATAGCGAGGGGCGAAAAACATTAATAGGAGTGGTATATAGGCCTCCAAATAGTAAAATAGAGGTTGGGGAGGGCATCACGAGGGAAATTAGAGAAGTGTGCAATAAGAGCACAGCTGTCATCATAGGTGACTTTAACTTACATATAGATTGGACTAGCCTAATCAGTAAAAATAATGAGGAGGAGGAATTCCTTGAGTGTTTAAGGGATGGTTATCTGGATCAATATGTCGAGGAACCAACTCGGGAACAGGCTATATTGGACTGGGTACTGTGCAATGAGAAGGGACTAATTAGTAATCTTGTTGTACGGGGACCCTTGGGTCAGAGCGATCATAACATGATCGATTTCTCACTCGAAATGGAGAGCGAAGAAATTGACTCAGAGACTAAGGTCCTGAATTTAAACAAGGGGAATTATGATGCCATTAGACGGGAACTGAGTAGGTCTGATTGGACAACGTTCCTGGGAGGACTGGAGGTAGATAAACAATGGCAAGCATTTAAAGATAGAATGACAAAATTGCAAAAATTGTTTATACCAATCTGGCATAAAAGGAAATCTAAAAAGGTGACTCAACCGTGGATAACAGGGGAAATTAGAGACAGCATAAAATCCAAAGATAGGGCGTATAAAATAGCCAAAAAAAGCGCCAGAGCGGAAGATTGGGAACAGTTTAAGATAGAGCAAAGGAGGACAAAGGGCTTAATCAAGAGGGGCAAAATAGCTTACGAAAGCAAGCTGGCGGAAAATATAAAAACTAACTCCAAAAGCTTTTATAAGTATATCAAGAGGAAAAGGCTGGTGAAAACCAAAGTTGGTCCATTGCAGTCAGATACGGGGGAATATATAACGGGAAATAAGGAAATGGCAGACCAACTAAATGCATACTTTGGGTCAGTCTTTACGAAGGAAGACATAAAAAACCTCCCTGGGATATCGGGAAAAATAGGGACATTGGCAAAGGAGGAACTGACGCAAATCTATATCTCTAAGGATATGGTGTTAAGGAAGCTAAAGAGATTGAAGGCGGACAAATCCCCAGGGCCTGATAACATGCATCCTAGGGTACTGAAGGAGGTGGCCCTAGAGATAGCGGATGCACTAAGTATGATTTTTCAGAATTCATTAGACTCGGGAACAGTGCCCATGGATTGGAGGGTAGCTAACGTTACCCCACTATTCAAAAAGGGGGGTAGGGAAAAAGCAGGTAATTACAGACCTGTAAGCCTTACATCAGTTGTGGGCAAAATGCTGGAGTCCATCATTAAGGATGAAATAGCGGAGCACTTAGCAAATGGGGACAGGATAGGACAGAGTCAACATGGATTTACAAAGGGTAAATCGTGCTTGACTAATCTATTGGAATTTTTTGAGGGAGTAACTGGTAAAATAGATGGGGGAGAGCCAGTAGATGTGGTGTACCTGGACTTCCAAAAGGCCTTCGACAAGGTCCCACATAAAAGATTAGCATGGAAAATTGAAGCTCATGGGATAAAGGGGAAAGTTTTGAGACGCTCCTTAAAACTGACCACTTTGACCAAGCTTTTGGTCACCTGTCTCAACATCTCTTTATGTGGCTCAGTGTCAAATTGTGTTTGATAACGCTCCTGTGAAGCACCTTGGGACCTTTTACTACATCAAAGGCGCTATATAAATGCAAGTTGTTGTTGTTTTAATAACAGTTACAAAGCCAATGGAATTTTTTTTTTTAAATGCCATGCCCCTTCAAGACCTCCTTTACACATGGTGCTTAAGACAACTCCAGATGAACAGACTGAGCACACATTGTAAAAGATAGAAATCACGCCTGCTCAAATTAGTGTTAATTATGCCCTTACTGAAATATTAAAATGAGGCTTTTGCACAAATTCTACATCAATCTGTACAGGTATTAAGCCTAACTGGAAATCCGTATGCTACTGAATATCCAATCTACATCCTAATGAATCAAGCCTGTGGGAGCATATCCCTCTGGCTAGAAAATTTCCCCTTAAAGATGGAAGATAAATGAAAGATTCTCAGTTTGAAAATGTTCTGCTGCGGAAGGTATTAAGTGAAAGCAGGCTGAGAAAGGAATGAGAACATAAGGCAGCAAATCAATAAGGTAAATGACTGCTTGACAGAATCAAAACAAAGCAGTTACAATGCTTTGGGTGTGCTGTAGTGAACGGCCACAGATAGACTGCCTGTACTCACATTAAACCCTCATGTCAGTGGCACCGCAAGTCACGGTCGATGGTGCCAGCGATGGATTGAATCTATCAAAGAATCAACGATTGGAGGACAACTCAGAATGTGGTCTGTACAGGAGACAGATGCAACAGTGCTGGGCTGTCATGAGACTTCAATGACCTTAGACCAAGGCTGCAGGGAATATAATGATGCTGCTGATGTGTGCTTGTCAGGGTAGTGAAGGATCTTTTAGTCATGTTATTACAACTATCAGCATTTTTAGATTATTACAGTTTAAGATAAATACCTCTTTACCTGTTCCTGTACATCTGTGTTTCATCCCTTAAGTCAGACTGTAAAGCTTGATATATTTTTCAAGGGAAATAAACATTATAATTATTAAGGATTTCACATCCCTGTTTCATTTCTGTTTTCAAGTGAATTTCACTGTGGGGAATGGTTTCTTGTTTGTTATTTATATGAAGTTCATAAACCCATTCTTTAGACTCATGTTTATGATTTTGCTACAAATAATGAAGAACAAAAAAAAGTTCTGTATTTTTTATTCGATGCAAGTGTACATTTTATTTAAGGCAGTTCAGGTCACACTACGCTACATTCCTTCTGCTGTCAAGAGGGTCGACAGGTTAGCTGGTCTCGGGCTTCTGTGAGTGCGACCAGAAGTCATGCAATTGCAACCAGGTTCGTGGCTCCGCTGTCTCCTCCCAAACTTCCTATAATATTCTGGCATGCATACCATCTGGCCTTGGTGACACCTTTACTTTTCAGTCCCATTAACTTTTTTTTAAATAGAGATTCCTACTGAATATTTAACTCCAGTAGTAGTTTTTCAACATCCTCTTCCGGGACCCGCACAGTTTTACTTTGACCTTTCTCTGTAAAAACCGAAGCAAAATACTTATTAAGCATCTTGTGTATACTTGTATATTTCTCATTGTTTGCTTCTGTATAATTCTCTTGTATTAAACATTTTTGCTCTAATCTGGGCTATGCCCCTTTTCATTCCACTGAAGTTACCCAAGATCCAGTCCAACACACTTATCTTGGACTTTTCTCTTCATCTGTTTTTGGTGTGAACCTAATTAGAGTCTAGTAATTCTTTTCCAAGTGTACTTCTAGCTTCAGGTTTTTACAAGTCTTGTTTGTCACTCAAAATCCAGCACTAGTTCGATAGGTAATGCATTTGGGGAGGGCTAACAAGGCAAGGGGATACACTATAACTGGTAGGACACTGAGAAGTGCAGAAGATCAGAGGGACCTTGGAGTGCATGTCCACAGATCCCTGAAGGTAGCAGGACAGGTAGATAAGGTGGTTAAGAAGGCATACGGGATACTTGCCTTTATTAGCCGAGGCACGGAATATAAGAGCAGGGAGGTTATGCTTGAACTGTATAAAACACTAGTTAGGCCGCAGCTAGAGTACTGCGTGCAGTTCTGGACACCACATTACAGGAAGGATGTGATTGCACTAGAGAGGGTGCAGAGGAGATTTACGAGGATGTTGCCTGGACTGGGGAATTTTAGCTATGAGGAAAGATTGGATAGGCTGGGGTTGTTTTCTTTGGAACAGAGGAGGCTGAGGGGAGACCTAATTGAGGTGTATAAAATTATGAGGGGCCTAGATAGAGTGGATAGGAAGGATCTATTTCCCTTAGCAGAAGGGTCAATAACCAGGGGGCATAGATTTAAAGTAATTGGTCGGAGGGTTAGAGGGGATTTGAGGAGAAATTTTACACCCAGAGGGTGGTGGGGGTCTGGAACTCACTGCCTGAAAGGGTGGTAGAGGCAGAAACCCTCATCACATTTAAAAAGTACTTGGATATGCATTTGAAGTGCCGCAAACTACAGGGCTACGGACCAAGAGCTGGAAAGTGGGATTAGGCTGGATAGCTTTGTCGGCCGGCACAGAGAAGATGGGATGAATGACCTCCTTCTGTGCTGTAAATTTGTATGATTCTATGATACTGATTAAAAAAAAACAGTCCAAAAGTCATTCTAGAAATTCCTCCTCATTTTGACCACAAGTTTCAGTTGTATCTTAATCGACCTTAGGATAATTGAAGTCCCACATGATTACAATTCGGGTACAATTACTGATCTCTATGAATTGCCCATAAATCTCACCTCCAAGTCTGTGCAATGCCTCCTGTGCATGCAAGGTTTATATAATGGATAACATCGTGCATCAGCTAGGTTGCTATGTGAAGATTTTTGGCCTTTGCCTGGGAGAATGACACCCATTTCAGTAAAGGAAATCGGATTGTTCCAAACGTTTGTATCATTGCTGCTGCAAATCATAATGGTGCAAGTTCTTGGAATCCTTTTCCCTTCATGTCTACGGCATAAGGGTTCCTCAGTGGGTAGGTAATGCAACATACAGCATTTAGCAGCCTCATTTTTTCAAAGCCTTGCAGTGAGTCAATGGGCTGGATTTTGATACTGGGGCGGGTTGGGGTCGTGTCATCCGCATTTCGTGTTATCCACCCGACTGCAATTGGATGTGGGAGATTGATGCGATTTTCACCTAATTGGGCAATTGAGTTCCAGCATGTGGGAACCCATGAACCAATTAGTGGTTTCAGTCTGAAAGTCGCCTCTGATGATGTCATCATTGATGCTGCATTGAAGGTCAGAGACTGCCTGGCCTTTGCTGTGAGAGGACCTGGATGCAAAATGAGCAGCAGCTCTATCTGTAGGAGAGAGAGAGAGAGAGAGAGAGAATTTTTTTTGCTCCACCACTCCCAGATGCCAGCCAGCCACTCACTGATACTCAGCGCAGCCACTGATATTCAGCTATCCACATATGCTACCGCCTTCAGAACAGGCGTGCTTCACGTAGAACAAGGGTTAAAATCACAAAGGCCTTTCAAAATGGCATTATAGAGGCAATTTAGTGCTTGTTAAGGGCCTTAACAGCCTATCCCGTCTCTTAAAGGCGGGACGCAGGCGGGACCAGCAGACACGATTTCATCAAAATTGCGTGGAGGCGGGATGGAGGCGGACTTGTGCCCGCCCGCCACTTTTTGCAATTTTAACCCCCCACACGCCTCCAAACCCGCCGCCACGGGTCAATGAAAATCCAGCCCATTATGTTCATATACTGCAGGCAGAGGCAATTGGATGGGGATAAAGGAACTATGTGATACTCTTGTCACTATGAAGTCAATATTACCCAAGACCTTAGGGAAGCCAACAATGGAGCAAGATCATTTCCATCTCTATTTATGTAAGAATGGATGAGCCAGTGACCCCTATGAAGCAATGAATTGGTCTCTTGAATACAGGTGGCTAATGGTCAAGAATTCCTTTCTCCCCAATTCCCTTGTCCCTGTGAATTATTGGAATTCAAGGCTAACCACAAACAGTCTCAAGCCATCTACTAACATTTGATAAACTTAAGTAATTGTCTCCCTAGATAGCTTCCACCTCTTAGACAACTTTCCCCTGTTGGTCCTAGGTGTAATTCTGGTCCTGTAAATAATCTCCGTCAGATATGAGCACGTGCTATTGGCAGGAAGCTTGGCTTACCAGCCGTACATATCAAGAACTTATGGGCAGATTGACCATGATTCTCTGTCCATTCATAAAATCAACCCTGTAATCTGCTTCTGAGAATATGTGCCAGTGTGTCCTAAACTCCATTTGTCCCATTCTTCCTGGGCAGTGAAGATAGTTTTGTCCTCTTGTTTGGTTTGGAGAAGTATTCTTTTGATAATAACTGCGTTAAGCTTGCATTTAAAATGGCCTGGTGTCCAGACCACCTAAGGATTGAATTGGATCTGTCCACCAATTAATAGGCACACCTGCTGTTTTCCATGCATAATCAGAAATCCATTGCCATCATTTGAACTTACAAGTCGCAAAATTCAGCTACACCCCGTTTGGGGGCAGTAACCGAGTTAAGGCTGGCCATTTAGAGTCTGGCACGGAAGTACCGTCCCGGCCGCTAAATTTGGCTTACCGCCCCACACAGGCAGTGGAGCGCAATTTCAGGCGCTCCACTTCCTGGTGGGGCGGTTACCGAGGCGATGTCAGGGCGCGATCGGCAGCGCTCGGTGGAGGCTCCACGTTTCAACGCCCCACCCCTTCAGTGAAAGGGGAAGGCCATAGCATACTCTGCAGGGTCTCCGATGGCCCACTCTAGGCCACCAGGACGGCGTGGTGCCTCAGCTGCAGCCCGGCGCCAATATGCAGTGCCGGGTTGCGCGATGGCAGCCAGGACCACGCTACGGCCCACCACGGAGGGCCGACCTGGAGGCCGGCCAAAAAAATAAAATGGCGGAGCAGGTCGCGGCTGCGCCTCCCCTTTAAATACCACCCCGCAAGCGGAGGTCAGCCCGGTTTGTGACCCGTGAGGTTGGCGTGGACATCGCCCGCGGCAGCCTCGCGGGGCACAGCCAAATTTCTGCCGTGGGGCGGTAAGGGACCGTGGCGGGGTGCTAAGGGATCGTGGTGCACGGTGATGATGTCATCGCCGGAGGCGCTGCGGCCCGGGGTGCTACCAGCGGGGGCGTGGCGCTATCAGGTAGCGCCTCAGCAGTGCCCCGCCGAATTTCTCGGGAGGTGCTTTTTTCGCACCCCTGCCGGGCGATAAGCCCTTTGCGGCCCGTTAGCGCCACCCCCCCCCCCTACCCGGAGGCGCTAAAGGCAGGAGTCGAATTTCTAGCCCATAGTCTATATTGAATAACTCATTCATGGCGCATTGCACTGTTCTTCTCTGGATGGTGGATGACCATTGTTAAAATTACTGACAGCAGGACACTCACCACCTCTAGTGTCTTATGACAGATTTTGGATCCTGTCTCTACCATACAAGCTAACTTAATATCCAATTAGAGAGAACTTATATTGTGCACTTAACTCTACTTGTAAGTATCATCATTGACTTACCCATAAAGAGCCTCTCTGGGCTACAATAACATAGGAACCGGAGTAGGCCATTGAGCCCCTCGAGCCTGTTCCGCCAATCAATGAGATCATGGCTGATCTGCGACCTAACTCCATATACCCGCCTTTGGCCCATATCCCTAATACCTTTGGTTAACAAAAAGCTATCAATCTCCTATTTAAAATTAACAATTGATCTAGCATCAATTGCCATTTGCGGAAGAGAGTTCCAAACTTCTCCCACCCTTTGCGTGTAGAAGTGTTTCCTAATTTCACTCCTGAAACGTCTGGCTCTAAATTTTAGACTCTGCCCCCTAGCAGCTCTATTATTTTTACTTCTAGTTCCTCAATAGAAATATCTACAGTATTTCAAGCTGCCAGAGTGCACTTGGTGGAACGCTATCAGCTAAGAGGATCATAAGAGCCATATTCCTTCTCTCAAAAGGAAGCAATCATGTTGGAATTTTGTGATGTATTTCCTTCGTTTCCATTGAATATCTGGGAGCATTTGGCAAACACTTAACAAAAGAAAAGGGGAAATATCGACCACGATCGGTTTCTAAGAGATTAGCATAAAGAGCTTGCTACTCTGTGGAATAAATATTTTGAAAAGAAACTCATGGTGACATTATCCCAGCACGACTCCTCAGTATGAAATGCCTTTAAAATTCTCATCCTCATTCTCCCTTTATGGTCACACCCTCCCTATCTCTAAACCCTTCTCTAGCCTTACAACCCCACCCCCAAACTCTCCTTTCCTCTGACCCTGGCATTCCCTCATTGTTGTGCATTTTCCCTCTCTCTTGGCGGAGGTGCCTTCAATCGCCTAAGCCTCGTGCTCTTGCATTCTCTCCCCAAACCCCTCTGCCTCCCCAAGTCCCTTTAAGACCCTCCTCTTTAATCAAGCTTCCGGTCACCCCTCAGAATGGGCTGGATTTTACGATTGGAGGCGCTGAATTTCACAGGAGGTGTTAGCGGCACTGCGCCCAGGCGCTAGGTGCTTTGCGCCCTGTTAGCGCTGCCCCCCAGGGCGCTAACGGGAGGCGCAAAGCAACTAAATTTTCCCCCCAAGGTCAATAAAAATACCCGAGGAAAATTCTTACACTTCTACTTTTGTGGAACTGTTTTCGTTAAACAAGAATATTTTTAAACCTAACTTTGTCAAGCATTCTGTACCTTGGGTCACCGCCCTGAGTTTATGCAAAGCAAGTTCCAGAAGATGAATAGATATAACATGGCTTCTTTTGCAAATATTTTTCTGAAGATTAATTGGTCTCCATTACTTTGTGCATTTTCTTATTATAATAGTTTTGTTTTCTGACAAAGATGAGCAAAGGCATATCAGATTTGGAAAAAAAAGTCATCAAATCTGAAGAGAAGTAATCGCAACCTCTTTCCAAAATGTAGGAACTCTTTCAGGTTTTAATCAACCATTAGTGTAATCCTTTTTCTCACATCATTGCTACTATACTTTTCTGAGCCCTGTCCTGTTAAACCTTCTTAAGCTCCTTTCAGAATTCTGATGAAATCCTCACATAATTTTTCATAATCCTCTGAGTTTCCCAGTAAATAATATTTGCGCTCTGCACATAGAATCCTCCTGACAGTCTCTTACATGATGTTCCATACAAATTGAATTACCTGTGAATAAATCTTTTCCACCAAGATAATTTTCATATTAAGTAAGACTCCAATAAAGTAGAAATACATTTCCTACAACTGCAGTTCTGTAAGAGTTTCTGTTATCACTACAGAAAACAAATTACTTTGGATTAGAGGGCTGTGTGTTTTCGTGCTGGCGTGTACTCTGTCCTGAATAGGTAGTATTTAGCTTGTAACAACTCAGGATGAATTGCTTTATATGTCTTATCTAATGTGATTTTAAATACCTGTCAGTTAAATACTGATTTCCTATCTTTGTCTGTTATTGATCATCATTGTCTTGACATGCATAGACTTACTCAGTCAAATGATGCCTGGAGATGTGACTTCCTTAGTTCTTATTAAAAAATGGTAAATTGAAAATCAATAAGATTTGAATTCTTTGTTCTTATTTCAGTATATCATTATTCTGAAAGGCACCTGCATCATCACAACTTGTCTTTAGTGGCACATTTTGTCCAGCCATTAGAATTTAACTATTTCACTCCGGATTAGAGTGGGGTTGAGTTTCCATAGTGGTTCTCCTGCTCATCCGTTGTCATTCTGGCAGAAGAACCGTAGAAATCCTGGACATATGGAGGGAATTTTAACCTCCCAGGATGGGTGGGAGAGGAGCGGGTTAAAAATTCAAAAATGGAAAACCTGACACAACTCACCTCAACGCGCCCACTTCTAGTTTTAATGGAGGCGGGTTGGGGGAGGTCGACAAACCTGCTCTCCAGAGGCGGGTCCCTACTTTAAATATTTTAATAAGGCTGCGTGGCTCAAATTTTAGCTCTGTTTGCAATTTAACGGACGCGGGCCAGGTTTCCCAGTGCTCAGGAAACCCGGCAGCTGAAGGGAAGTGAGAGAGGTCAGATCCAACAGATAATTGCCTTTCCAGCACTGCTTATGGGCCAGGAGGAGCAGAGAGCTACACCCAGTCCCTCAAGCTAACCCGTTTCCCACTCCCCATAGTTTTCTCTGCAATCGGACCCTTCTCCCCCCACGCCCACCCCGCTACCCCCACGATCAGACTGCCGCAATCTATCCACACTCCCCCAAATCTATTTGACAGCTCCCATCTCTCAAGCCCCCGACCGATATCTCAACACCCCCCCCACCCCCCAATCTATCTGGCACGCAAGCTATTCACACACACCAAACCCCCCCCCACCACACCAATCCCTCCGACTGATGTCCCCCAGACCCAAAATCTTTCCATCCTTCCTCTCCCCTCCCTGGCTGCGGCCTGGTGCCGCAGGCCTTCCCACCCGACAGCCAACCTCTCAATCTGGCCAGCTGTCGGTCAGGAAATGGAGTCCAAAAATTTAAATTTGGCAGGACCTCCAGGAAACCCGTAATACACCTCTGCCCGTTCCTTCCCCGCCTCCCCGTAAATATCGGGGTCATGGTGTTGATGCCATTTTTCCGGGGTTTTTTGCAGCTCTTTCGCTGAACTCATGGCAGACAATTCCATCATCTCAAAGGAATTAATTATTGAATATTGTGTGTGGCAATGTTGAAGGTGGCATAAAATCTACCGGGGGTGAATTTCTGAAATTCACCCCCGGTAGATTTTATGCCACCTTCAACATTGCCACACACAATATTCAATAATTAATTCCTTTGCGATGATGGAATTGTCTCACCTTATTATTACTAAAAGTTACTACTGATAATTCAAATGTGCTACAAAATTCAAGATACCTAATGGAAATATAGTATGAAAAAATCAAATAATGAGAAAATTCAAATTAAGCAACTTTGACTTAAGAAGAGAAGACTATGGGCTGGATTTTGCCAGCGCTCAGAGGGTGGGTTTGGAGGCGGGTCCGCTGTCAAAATAGCAAAGATTGACAGTGGGTAGGAAACTCGCTGTCAACCCGCCTCCACACAAGTCTCCCAGGTGTCGGGTCTGTCAGTGGAGAACAGACCCAACATCAAGCGGCAGGGGAGACAATTGAGATCATTAAATGGCTTGTTAACAGCCAATGTAATGTTATTTTGAGGCTTCCTTCCAATTTTACGAACTCCCCCACGGGTTACCCACTGCTCGGGGAACACGCCAGCTCACCCTGGCGTGACTTGAGTCTGCACTGATGTATCTGATAAGCTGACAGCTGCAGAAGTGGTGTAAAGGATGCCATGTTGCAGATGTTCAGTTTCAGAGCGCAGAAACTGTTGGTTACTGCATTTGTAAGACATAGAGATTTCTTTAGCTTGCAAGTGTTTAGAGCCAACTGTATGTCCAGTGCCACCTCATTGGAACAACCTCTCTCACCAGTGACAGATCGCTTCTGTCATCTCACCTGCAGCTGCCATCTATTGCAGCAACATCGGTGCCCTTGAAACTATCTCACCTTGCTCCTCTGATTCCTTCCACGATCAGCCCCAACACCAGCAGCACCAGGCACACCAGCAGCACCACCAACCTTCTCCACCGTCACCTGATGCTGCACAGAACACAGGGCATCAGCCCCTGACAACATTGCTGCCCGGGAGGCCAGCAATGGCATCACCATGGCCAGATTTACTTCACTTGATGCTGTAAACCCTGGCTGCCACATGATGCGCCAGGTTGACACCAGCACCGTAAAGCATCCCTTTAATGTCCAAGCCATTCCATGCGCACTCATCACTATAGCGGCGGGGGTGGAAGTTATGTCTCAACATTCACTGGAACTGAGTAAGACACTTCTCAAGGTGTGCACAGATCTGTCCAATAAGGGGCAGTGTTGAAAATATAGATTTCACTGTATGACAACACATTACCAGATACTTCACATGGACATTGGCTAAACCTCTCAAGTGCCTACCCTTGTGTGTTGTTAGTTGGTATGTTTGTAGTAGGATGAGGGTGAGTGTGAGGGGTGGCTAGTGAGATGGGGAAGTGATAATGTAGATAGAGAGGGATGGGTGGAGGCACAAGGTAAGTTGGTGTGAGTAAGGATGTGCTGGAGTAGGGTCGGGAAGGCAGAGTGATGGGGATGTGATGAGTGGCACAGCAGGATGAGGTTGAGTGTGGCTTTGCAGTAACGTTTCATGATACACTGAGATCATGGAAAGGTTTGCGCCACTGCAGCCAGGGATCCCTGACGACATCCCTGCATGTGCCCTCCTGCGCAATGTACAACCAGGCTGCGTTAGTGTCCTGGGGAGGTCTCTTCCGCCCTTGGAAGGGAAGAGAACCTCCCTGCGTGCTGTGACTCCCTCCATAAGCATATGGAGGGAATCTTTGGAGAGCCTGGGTGCAACCGTCCACCTTTGTGCAGTGCTTGTCAGTGTTTGCAGCACCTCAATGCTGTCAAACAGACAGAACAACTGTCAAACTCAATGTGGCCGTGATCCTTTAAGGAAACCGGCTGATGACGCGTCATCAAATGATGTCATCAGACCCGCTTCCTGTTAATTGGCCAGGAACCCCGCAGGGCGGGCTTAACAAGGCCAATCAAGGGAAAATCCCTTTGACAGTGCGGCTGCAGCCAGGATCGTGACTGGAACCCGGAAACCAGCTCTCCCGCCACCATCCCGCCTCCGCAGAGAAAATCCAGCCCTATATTATAAGTTAGACATTAAAAAAATTTGGACTTCCATCTGAAAACAAAGCACAGTCTATCAGTCTCTCCCATCTTCACCTTTCTCCCTTTCCCTCTTTTTCATTTTTTCCTTATTAAACAAACTCAGCAGGAATTGCAATTCTTCTAGCCTCTTCGGGTTTTTCTTTCGTGTCATTGCCTTCCTCAATGATTCTTTCCTGAATGATTCCTTCCGTCAAATTGGTAAGATTTTTCTATTTTAAATAGTCAAGCACCAATGCTTAAGCACATTTTTATTGAGTGAAATCCAAACCTTATCACTTTTTTTTCCACTCCTTAGATAGAAAATAAAAAGCCTTGCATTTATCTAGAGCCTCACGAAGTGAGTGAAGAGGAGAGAAGGGGGAAATAATGGAATGGAATCCATTGCTGTACGCTATATAAAAAAGAAAGAAAGACTTGCATTTCTATAGTGCCTTTCACAACCACCGGATGTCTCAAAGCGCTTTACAGCCAATGAAGTACTTTTGAAGTGGAGTCACTGTTGTAATGTGGGAAACACGGCAGCCAATTTGCGCACAGCAAGCTCCCACAAACAGCAATGTGACAATGACCAGATAATCTGTTTTTGTTATGTTGGTTGAGGGATAAATATTGACCAGGACACCAGGGATAACTCCCCCTGCTCTTCTTTGAAATAGTGCCATGGGATCTTTCACGGCCATCTGAGAGAGCAGACGGGACCTCGGTTTAATGACTCATCCGAAAGACGGCACCTCCGACAGTGCAGCACTCTCTAGAAGGTAAATGTTGTGATGTCAGCACAGCCAATTTGCAGTGTTCTTGATTTTGTGATAATGAATCGCAACACGGTGGCATAGTGGTTAGCACTGGTGCCTCACAGGTTCAAATCTGGCCTCGGGTGACTGTCTGTGTGGAGTTTGCACATTCTCCCCGTGTCTGCGTGGGTTTCCTCCGGGTGCTCCGGTTTCCTCCCACAGTCCAAAAATGTGCGGGTTAGGTTGATTTGGCTATGATAAATTGACCCTTAGTGTTAGGGGGGGATTAAATATGTGGGGTTACGGGGATAGGATAGGAAGGGATATGTTAGGGGGAATTAAATACGTGGGGTTACGGGGATAGGGTGGGATATGTGTCGGTGCAGGCTCGATGGGGATTCTGTGTGAGAAAGCAGGGACAGGGTACTGGATTTGGATGATCAGCCATGATCGTATTGAATGGTGGAGCAGGCTCGACGGGCCGAATGGCCTACTCCTGCTCCTAGTTTCTATGTTTCTATGTTTCACAGAATATTATTGGCACCTGAAAATTGGCATGGAAATCTCTACACCCGCTCTCCTGATCCACATTCTTATTGAGAAAGGCTCCAGACCGTAGCCTCCAATTGTAAAATTTACTCTTAGATATTGACTTCATCAATCTAAATTCTGAAAAGCATGATCCACAAGTGCTTTTTTTTCCTATAACACCAACTAGATAATGACCAAAGCACATGATGTCCCGTTGGCTGCCTAGGTACATTTTTCCCCAAAACACTGTGGACATGGTATGATGTTCCTCAGCTGTTGTGACCATGCAAATATCATCTCAACAACACCAAGTGATCAAGGATGAATATGGAATGTCAGATATATGTTCTGGAGTCTTGATTAATTACTGTATTTTGGAGGGGCGGGAGACTACAAGGAAAGAGTTTTACAACTTATCATACCCAGATCGTTCAACAGACAATAGAGATCACAATAGAGTAGATTGTATATGGCTTGTGGAACGAATGACTTAACAGCCGAAATGACCATTTCTCAATCTTTGCTTTATGTTCTTATGCGATATCTCCTAACAAAGGATGAAGTGATACACTAACTTTCTTTAATTAAAGAACTTCCCAACATGGCCCATTCTCAAAAAATTCCCATCCACTTCTCTTTGATTGCTCAAATGTATTAGTGTAAAAGCTGTTGTACTTGTTTTAGAATAGTGAAAGGGCCATGCAGGGAGCTCTTGGACTGCAGACTCGGTTCTGACAGAAGCCTGTGATTCACTTGGAGCTGCAAGTGCAAAAAAAACCCCGGCAAACTTTCCTGGTTGTATCACAAATGGAATTTGTGGATGGTTTCTCCCCACCTCCTCCTCCTCTCCCTTCCCCAAATTATGATTGATTTTGGGAAGTACTTTGGAAGTGAAAACAATTGTCGGGACGTAGATACTGATCAATCCAACCGCATAAGGGTCGATTTTAACTCCCGTCGGTCAGCTGCTCGGCAGAAAATGGCAGTGGGAGAGGATGAAGATCAGTCGGAGGGACGGGGGTGTCTCACGGATAATGAGGGAAGGGGTGGAGCCCGGGGCAGCAGAGACCCGGACTTTTTTTAAATTTAACTCAGCAGCCTTCCCGACAGGTTCACCTGACGGGCCGGACACGGCGGGCACTTCGCTCAGGAGCAGGCTAAAATTTCATCCTCTCACCATATGTATGTCTTCGGACTCTGGTTGCTACATTGCAACAAGTGGCTACACTTCAAAAAGTGCTTCATTGGCTGTAAAGCGCTTTAGGACGTCCGGTGGTGGTGAAAGGCGCTATAGAAATGCAAGTCTTTCTTTTTTCTGAGCTGCATTTATTGATGAGGCTCCCCCAGAGTCCGGCGGGAGACTATTCCTCCACCAAAAACAACTGCCGTTAGAATCGCAGATCGGCGGGAACGGAGTGGGAATTGGAGCTACTCTTTCAACTGTCCTACCGCCCTCCCCCACCCTTCTCACACCCACTCCTTTCCCACCAATCAGGGAGAGCTAAAATTCCTCCTTTTGTTTCATGTTTTTGTGGTTAACACTTCATTAACTCTGCTCTATAGTTAATAAGGAAGCTGAATTCAAATGTTCTCAAAGTGCTATAAAAGTATGTACAGGAAACTCTTTGTTATCCGGCACCGACGGGACCGGGATGATGCCGGTCGATTAAAAATTCCGGATAACGGAGAGGTATATCTACCGAGGCTATTTTTAACAAACAAAAATTAAAAAATCAAGAAATGTGCAGTATACAGTAATTGGGTACTCACCTACAGAATGTTGTGTTAAATGGATGGTGGAAGATGCTTGATTAAGTACAGTGCTTGGACCAACTTTTGGGAATTCCATAATGCAAGATGGGGGAGATAATTCACAATAATGATGGAGAGACACACAGAAAAATGGCGGATCGGAAGAGACTACTGGCAGCGCGGGAGAGTCAGACTCCTGTTATTGAGGTGTTCGGACTTCCGACAGCGCCAAGAAACCGAGTAGTGGCAGTTTGGAGAACTACCTCCACTGACTAACTCGGCCACCGCGGGAGACTCGGTCTCGACAACATTGCCGCTTATTGAGGAGTTGTTTTCGGAGTATGAATTTTGCCGGTTAATAGAGAATTCCGGATATTTAGGTGCTGTTTAAACGAGAGTTTCCTGTATTCTGTATTACCATTTAAAGAGCTCCATCTGAACATTTAATTCAAGGTTGGCAGATAATACTGAGGAGGATGACCTCAGTCTATAGCACTTTTCCATTATGAGATAGTTGATGCCTTAACTTTGGCACTTTATTAAATTGAAGCAACTCACATGATCTTAGTATTTTGTCTATTGCACTCAACTACATTTGTGTGTTAGGACAGCCCGTTTTTAGTGGAAGTAATAGTTGTTGAGAATTTATGGTTAGTTGCCCTTAGTTACGGGAGGCAGATAATTGAAGAGTTCGAGCTGGGAAAGCTCGTTCTGGGAAAGCTTGTCAGTGAGATAAGCTGTTAATCAAGAACACCAAGGGCATCGGCAGGAGATAAATGAACACATAGGGCTGGACCTGGGCATTGAATTTAATGGTTTGAGGTTAGGCATGGGAAAGTCACTGTTAGATCTTCTAGTGATGCTTGCACATCTCAACTTTGATACATGAGTTGATAGACCATTATGGAAAAGGCAATTGGGAAAGTAGGGGCTTAATTTTAATCAAGGCTTCAGCTCTTAAGTTAGTGGACTAAGATCAAACGGAGCTCAGCTGCTGAAACTGAGCAGGTTGCCAAAACCCATTAGGTACTATAGACAACTGTTTTACTTTTTCTGTGATGCAAGTACAAATGCAATATCAGGCCTCTTGTAAAGCAAAGAAAGGTACACATTTCATGCCGATAGAATAATCGAGTTTTTAATTCAGTAGGGCAAGATAACATTTTTCATCCATTTTATAAATTATTTTGCATTCCCAGTTGGTAAGGTCCTCTTAAAACTCATCACATCAGAGAAAATATAGTCTATGGCTTCTCAAAAATTATTATTTTCTGCATACAAATATATACGTTTCATGACGCCCATCTAGGGGCTGATTTTATTTTGGGCATCGAGCGAACCTGGGCATCGGTGCAATTGTGCCGCCAGGCGGGCGTCCTTGGCGAGAGGCAGCGCACCGATCAGGCGAAGGGGCAGAATATCTGTCAGCCCCTCCGCACATCTGAGCCAGTGTGTTTGTACTTAAAAGGAAAGGAGGAAGGGCCTGCATCCAGGCCGGTGGCCAATGAGAAGATTTCCATGGGGCCAGGAGAAGCAATCATGCCCCCTCCTGGCCCCACAAAACTCAGAGCTGCAGGTGTGTTGCTGTGGTTCCCGAGTGGCCTGCTCCCTTTGCTCCGCCCATTGGTACCTGAAAATTGCAACGGGGTCCTGCAAATGCACCTGGACATGTATGTTACAGGTAGCCTCCCACCAGAGACAGGCGGGTGCTCGCCCATTTCCATTGAGAGTCATAAATCAGCGTTATTGCCCCTATTCCCACCCAACTGAGTCCATGCGAATTGGTCCCGTACAGTTCATCATTTCAAAATAGCTCATTTTCGTCCCCAGGGAGAAAGGGAGGGTGAAAGGAAGGGAGGGAGGGATGGATAGAGAGAGGGATGGATGGAGGGATGGATGGATGGGAGGGAGAGAGAGAGGGAGGAAGGAAGGAAGGGAGAGATGGAGAGAGGGATGGATGGAGGGAGGGATGGATGGATGGATGGATGGATGGGAGGGAGGGAGGAAGGAAGGAAGGAAGGGAGGGATGGATGGATGGAGAGAGGGATGGAGGGATGGATGTTTGGATGGGAGGGAGGGACGGAGAGAGGGACGGAGAGAGGGACGGAGAGAGGGACGGAGAGAGGGAGGGAAGGAAGGAAGGAAGGGATGGAGAGAGAAATGGATGGAGGGAGGGAGGGATGGATGGGAGGGATGGATGGATGGAGAGAGGGAGGGAGGAAGGAAGGAAGGGAGGGATGGATGAGAGAGGGATGGATGGAGGGAGGGATGGATGGGAGGGAGGGACGGAGAGGGAGGGAGGAAGGAAGGAAGGGAGGGATGGATGGAGGGAGGGAGGGAGGAAGGGAGGGGAGGGATAGATGGATGGATGGACGGATGGAGGGAGGAAAGGAGGGAGGGAGGGAGGAATGGATGGATGGATGGAGGGAGGGACCATCCAAAGTTAAAATTAATTCATACATGCTTTATTCTGAACTGACTGTATCCTGGTACTCATTAAGGTGAATACTATGAGGAGCTGCTCCCAAGATAGAGATATTTTACCTTCTGTACCTTACAGATTGATGACATCTTTATATCTGTGATAGAACTAGAGTACAATCTAGTCTCCTAGGGAGCCAGGTCGCTGCAGCACCAGTTAATAAACCATGAAAGGTAAAAAAAAAACTGAGGATTAGAATATATTTTTGGAACGTTTTTCAAAAGATCAGGTAAGTCACGGTGCTTTATTTGTTTAGGTATAAGAAGGACTTGCATGTATTTATGCCACAATGTAGCCTCAAAATAAAAATATCCACTTAGGGAAATGTATGCAAGGTTTCCCAAAACCCATTAATTCCATTCGGCTAGTCTCACGGGAGGCTGTAGAAAATATTACTTCTGCAAAGAAGGTTTGAACACTGTTAGGAATAACACTTAATATATGAGGTTCTTATGTGGCATGGATCTTTCATAGTAAAGTAGGCGCTAACAATGTAATAGAAAACCAAGCCCCATCTTCACAATGAGGACACCTTCCATCATGTTGTGTGGCACTCCCACTGTGCTAAGTGGCATAGGTTAAGAATTCATTGAGCAGCTCAAAAGTGGACATGATGAGGTGCTTTAGGTCATCATCAGCAGCAGAATTATATACCACCACAATCTGTAACCGCATGGCTCGGCATATCCCTCACTGCTCCATCACCATCAAGCCAGACAATCAACACTAGTTCAATGGGTAGTGTAGAAAAGCATGCCAGGAGCAACACCAGGCTTACTTGAAAATGAGGTGCCAACCTGGTGAAGCTACAACACAGGACTACATGCATGGTAACCAGCAGAAACAGCATGTTATAGATACAACTAAGTGATCACACAACCAATGGATCAGATTAAACCTCTGAAGTTTTGACACATCCAGTCCTGAATGGTGGTGGACAATTAAGCAACTAACAGGAGGAGGAGCCTTCATGAACATCCCCATCCTCAATGATGCAGAGGCCAGCACGTGAGTGCAAAAGACAAGGCTGAAGCGTTGATAAACATCTTGAGCCAGAAGTGCTGAGTGGATGATCCTCCTCGGCCTTCTCCTGGGGTCCCCACCATCACAGACGCCAGTCTTCAGCCAATTCAATTCACTCCATGTGATATCAAGCGATGGTTGAGCACACTGGAAAGGCTATGGGTCCAAACAACATCAAAGCTGTAGTGCTGAAGACCTGTGCTCCAGAACTAGGCACGCCTCTAGCCAAACTGTCAGCCGTGGCTCAGTGGGTAGCACTCTTGCCTCTGAGTCAGAAGGTTGTGGGTTCAAGCCCCACTTCAGAGACATGAGCACAAAATCTAGGCCGACGGTCCAGTGCAGTATTGAGGGAGTGCTGCACTGTCGGAGATTCCGTCTTTCCGATGAGATGTTAAACCAAAGCCCCATCTGCCCTCTCAGTTGGACATAAATAATTCCATGGCACTATTTTGAAGAAAAGCAGGGATTTCCCCCCGATGTCGTGACCAATATTTATCCCTCAACCAACGTCAATAAAACAGATAATCATGTCATTATCACATTGCTGTTTGTGGGACCTTGTGCAAATCTCCCACCATCAGCATTCTGAGGGTTGCCATTGACCAGAAACTTAACTGGAACAGCCAAACAAATGTCGTAGCTGCTAGAGCAGGTCAGAGGCTGAGTATTCTGTGGAGAGTGGCTCATTTCCTGTCTCCCCAAATCCTCTCCACTACCTACAAAGCACAAGTCAAGAGTGTGATGGAATACTTTCCACTTGCCTGGATGGTTGAAGCTGCAACAGCTCTCAAGAAGCTCGACACCATCCTGGACAAAGCAATCTGCTTGATCTGCAGCCTATCCACCACCTTAAACATCCATTCACTCCACCAGCGGTGCACAGTGGCTGCAGTGTGTACCATCTACAGCAAGTCACCAAGGCTCCTTTGACAGCATCTCCCAAACCTGTGACCTCCACCACCTAGAAGGACAAGGGCAGCAAGTGCATGGGAACACCACCACCTCCAAGTTCCCTTCCAGGTCACATAACATCCTGACTTGGAAATTTATTGCCGTTCCTTTATCGTCGCTGGATCAAAGTCCTGGAACTCCGTAGCTAATAGCACTGTGGCATCACCTTCACCACATAAACTGCAACGATTCAAGAAGGCAGCTCACCACCACCTTCACAACAACAACAATTTGCATATATATATATATATATATATAACACATTTAACATAGCAAAACGTCCCAAAGCACTTCACAGGTGCATTATCAAATAAATTTGACACTGAGCCACGTAAGGGGATATTAGGACAGATGCTTGGTCAAAGAGAAGGAAAGGAGGTAGGAAAAAGGAGGTCTTAAAGGAGGAAAGAGAGGTAGCGAGGCAGAGAGGTTTAGGGAGGGAATTCCAGAGCTTAGGGCCTCGACAGCTGAAGGCACGGCCTCCAATGGTGGAGCGATTAAAATCAGGGATGAACAAGAGGCCAGAATTGGAGGAGCGCAGATATCTCGGAGGGTTGTAGGGCTAGAGGAGGTTAAGGAGATAGGGAGAGGCGAAACCACGGAGGGATTTGAAAACAAGGGCAACTAAGGATGGGCAATAAATACTGGCCTTGCGAGTGATGCCCATATCCCAGTAATTAATAAAAACAAAGAAGCTGCTGTTTAGGGAGGTGAATACTTGTATTAAAACATATGCATGAGGATGGTCTAACACTCTAAGCTTCATGGTCAGACTAAGATAAGGAATTGATTATTTTCGCTAGAGCAAAACGATTTTACTAGAGTGATGTTGCAACATAAGATGAGACAGTTAAAGAGTGATTAGTCCTTAGCTGAAAACAGGGTTTATTATAATGAGGTCATAAATGGTAAACCAATTTGTTCTCAGTATATAAATCATGTCAATCACTTCATCATTCTCTGTTCGTAATAAAATTGTATTGGTTATTTAAACTATGGTTTAATTTTGCTATTGGGCCTTTTGATGCCACCACTTGTACAAATGATCAATAACAACATTGTCGCTCTGAGCACAGAGGCACAGAAAGGTAAGGACAGGTGGAAGAGCAAACGTCAACCCAAGTTCCTTTCTGGCAGAACCCTTAATTTTCTATTAAGGAATTGTTACATCTCAACTGCAGAATAAATATCTGCAATGAAAATAAATATAAAACCCAGTAACAATAAGTAACCACAATTAGTAACCAGAGATTGCACCCAAGTTCTATCGCAGATATTCATCTGTATGGTACAGGTTATGAAACACTTGTATCCTGCTAGCATCCACTCACGGTACAATGGTCTTTATCACATCATACTTTCCAAAACATGTTCAGAACTATAATATTATTATAAATAAAAACAGAAAATGCTGGAAATACTCAGCAGGTCAGGCAGCATCTGTGGAGAGAGAAACAGAGTTAACATTTCAGGTCTGTGACCCTTCGTCAGAACACTCATCGATCGACCTTAAACGTTAACTCTGTTTCTCTCTCTAAGGATGTTGCCTGACCTGCTGAGTATTTCCAGCGTTTTCTGTTTTTATTTCAGAATTCCAGCATCCGCAGTATTTTGCTTTTGTATAATATTATAAATAAAGCATAATTATATTGGCAGTACATGTCTTTCTGCTTGACAGTAAGATCATCATAAATCATCCACGATGTAGTTCTTGTAATTAATGGTCTTTCCTATTTGTGGTAGAACTCCTCGAATGCACCATCACCTGTTCAATAGCGTGTAACTATCTAATACTGGTTCACAAGTATATTTAGTCCCATTTGAGACAACAATTGAAAAACCAAGATTTGTTGCATCTTTTATGGGGTAACATAAGGATCCTGTTGTATCCCTCTTCTTGGTGTTGTTGTCAGACTAAACTCACTCTTTTTAAACGTCTTTAAGAATAGATGCAACTGGTGAGCTAGTTTGGAAATTGATATTTACAGGAGTTTATTAGGGACTTTAGTTTAAATGGGATAGAGGAGCAAAGGGATCTAGGGGTACAGATCCACAAATCACTAAAAGTAGCGACACGGGTTAATAAGGCCAGAAGAAAAGTAAACAAAGCACTGGGGTTCATTTCTAGAGGGAGAGAATTGAAAAGCAGAGAAGCTATGTTAAACTAATATCAAGCCTCGGTTAGACCACTCTTAGCGCACTGTGCATAGTTCTGGTCTCCAAGTTATAAAAAGGGTATAGATGCACTAGAGAAGGTGCAAAAAAGATTCATGGGGGATGATACCAGAACTGAGAGAATATGCTCATCAGGAAAGGATGAACAGGCTGGGGCTCTTTTCTCTAGAAAAGAGAAGGCTGAGGGTTGAAGTAGAGAAGATGTTGTGGGGAAGGCCAAAACTAGGGGGTTAAAAATAAGATAGTCACCAATAAATCAAATAAGAAATTCAGGAGAAATTTCTTTACCCAGAGAGTGGTGAGAGTGTGGAACTCGCTACCACATGGAGTAGTTGAGGTGAATAGCACAGTTGCATTTAAGAGGAAGCTAGATAAGCACTTGAGGGAGAAAGAAATAGAAGGATATAGAGGCTCGTGTGGAGCATAAATGCTGGCCTGGACTGGTTGGGCCGAATGGCCTGTTTCTGTGCCATATATCCAATATAATCCTATGTGATATGCTGATAGTGTTAGATGAATAGGGGTGGGAGGTGGTTCGTGTGGAGCACAAACGTTGGCATGGACTGGTTGGGCCGAATGGCCTGTTTCTGTGCCATATATCCAATATAATCCTATGTGAGATGCTGATAGTGTTAGATGAAGAGGGTTGGGAGGAGGCTCGTGTGGAGCATAAAGGTCGGCATGGACCAGTTGGGCCGAATAGCTTGTTTCTGTGCTGTAGGCTCTATGCATCTCCGAGAACCAATTTGTTAACATATGCATCGGGTTGCGCTGGTATTTCCACGCTATTCGCCCGAAATCGGACAAACCAGTGCAAAAGATCGAGGAACTTCAAGCACAAATTACGTCCAGCGCAACTCGAGTTTCCGCGATCTTTTGCGCCGGTTTAAAAAACATCGCGCTGGAAGCCGGCCCCGCCCACAAAACTGGTCATGCCCCCCAGATCGAATTAATCGCCATGGTGAGTTTCCGCTAATTGCGTCCGTTTATGGCCCTTCGAGGAGGCTCTTAAAAGTAAGCTTTTTTTATGCAAAGGCATTAACAGGCACGTTTTCAATATTAAAAAAAATATTAAATTGACTAAGAAACTGACTACTGTACACCAAAGAAACTAGTAAATGATTCTGCATATTGTTTTTTAAAGTCATTTTCAGTGATTCAATGTCGGGTTACTCACAGGTGGTGGACTAGCCACTCGGAGTAAAAAGGCTTATTTTTGGCGATAAACCCATTTTCGGCTGTATTAATCAAACTGCACCAGGTTACCACTCTTAAATATATCAAGGAATATTTCTTAATGCAAGGGAAAGAAAATAAACAATTACGTTATAAAACGCTGGCCATTTGCGCTGGTTCATAGAAGATTTTACACTCGTGATTATGCAAATGAGTTTGAGCGGAGACTTGAACCATAACTTCATTTCAATAAAGTAGTGCAATCTAGGCCTGGATTGCTGATTGCGCCAAAAGCGGAAACTCTAGTGTTTATTTCTCTGGTCCAATTAAGCTTCTAGTCAAAAGTGACCACCAAGGTGTTGATGGTGGGAGATTCAGCAATGGGGATGCTGTTCAAGGCCATGGGAGGGATGGTTGGGCTTGCTCTTGTGGCTGCTTCATTATCAGAGGAGTTGTGAATGGAGCTAAACTTTGTGGAATTGTCAATGAACAGCTTCATTCCTGATCTTTCAGTGGAGGGAAAGTCATTGATGAAGCAACTGATTAAGATTGGTCCAAGGACAATTAATTACACCATAAAATGCACACATGACATGCTGGAAAATGTACATTTGGCTAAGTTCCATATCAATGTACCTGCAGCTCTTTTTGAGTCTTGCACTGTCTTTTAAGGAATTTTGTTAGATATTTTTTTCTAATATTACATTGGCAAATTGTGCATATATATAAATTAGTCATTTCAGCACAGGTCTTAGTCCTACACTCCTATTCAAAAATAACTAGTTTTAAAGTATTTTTGCAAAATATAAATTGCTGCTGAACTTCCTTTCCTTGCCAGTTTCCAAAAATGGATGCTGGATACCAATGATACAGAATATACACCAGAGTGCACTGCTGGCCTCTCAGCTTTACTCTGTTGAGAACTGCCTTCTACACTGGCTTTGGGGCTTTACTATGTTCTCCTCCTTTGCTGCCACTTCCTACTGAAACTATATTCTCTGCTGGACTGCTCCTATTCCACTATCTGGTCTTCTTTTACAGGCTCGGTTTTCCGCCCCTCCGCTGGGAATGTTTCGTTCTATGCTGAGCTAGTTCCGATCTGTCCCCTTCCTGTTCTGGATTCTGTTCCCTTGCTCCTTAGATGAACTCTGCTTGACTGCTTTCTAGTTTGCCACCGTGGCTGCTGACCTCCAGTGACCTTTCAGTACTCCTCCATCACCCTTCACGGGGCTGCCTTGGACCAGCTTTTCAAGCTCCTATTTCTACACCTGATCTTATGTTTTTCTCCTTCGCTCCTTACAGCTGTTCCTCAGACCAGCTCCCTCATCTGCACTAATCTCATGGGTTTACCTTTCACCCTCCCATGGCTCCCTGTACTTGGTTGATCTTGGTTCTTGGATTTCATTCCCACTGTTCCTTGCTCCTCTGCTGGTATATCGGATCCACGGGGAACACTACCATCACCTGAGGCCACTAGACAACTCCACTGGACTCGTAGATAAACCTCAATTGGCTCATGGTCAACTCTCCATTCCTTGGCCCTCTGTTTTCACTAGACAATCACCAGCAGCCCACTCCCTATCCACAACTATCTCTGAACTTGAACATCGATTTGTTGATGCTCCAAACTAATTCCTCCCCGTCTTCAATTCAACACCATTCCACCACTCCTTCTCACCCTCTGTTTATGACCAGGGCATGTCTCTCCTGACTTCTGTCAGATCTATGTAACCTGAATTCCTTCTATAGCCATTCACATACGCATTTTGGCTACAACTCCAGATCGCGCTCATTACTACCATCTCACATTTTATTTTTTTGGCTCCTCTTGTGCTCTTCTCTCCTGCCTCCTCACCTTCCTGTAATTTCTACTTCCTTGGGTACATTTCCCTCTGTCTCTACCCCAACATATCACTACTACTCTCTGCCTTCCTACTTTCATGCCCCCGCCCCCCCCCCCCCCCCCCCCACCCACCCCGCCCCAAGCTTGAATCCCCCTGGGAAAAACCCACAGGTATTCTCTTGTGCCTCTCTCGGTAATCTCTGATGGGCCCATAGAGGAACCATTTGTTGCCTCCTTACGATTAGCAACTCCGACTGCCCTATCCTCCTCTCTCGCTGGCCTTCCTGTCCAGTACATCAACGGGGGCTGTTCTCACCAACCTTATTCCGATCCCATTCACCCCAACCACTATGACCTAGGACTTTGCCAGCAGATTAACAATCACCGTCCCTCTTCGCATCTCTCGAACAAGGTCCTTACCATCCATGAGCTTATTATTGATGATTGCATTAACATCATGTCCTTGACTGAAACTTGGCTCATGGGTGACAGCACTTTGACCCTTACCGAAGCCTCCCCACCTGGCTATACTTTCCACCACCAGCCATGCCTAAACTGCCACGGTTCCAGTGTGTTTCTTATCATCAAATCACACCTTGGCCTCTTCCCCTACTCTTCTGGCAGCTTCTCCTCCTTCCTAGCACCTCACCTTGTTCCACCTCTCTCGCCTCTCCTTAAAAAAATCCTTAAGCACTACCATGCCTCTCCAAAGCTTCTCCCAGAGATGTCCTCCCTATTTTCCTGCCTCAGACTCTGCAGTGAGTGATTCCTCATCCTTGGGATTTTTAACTCCATCTTAACTCACCTTCTGCAACTCCCCTGATTTCACTACCCTTCCTAAACCTCCCCCTCCATATGAATTTTCCTATCCATATTCACAGATACCCAATCAACTTTGCCATCTCAGCTGGCTTCTCTACTCCCATGGTCTCAATTACAGACAAGACTTCCTGGTGTTGCTTACCACCCACATCCCCCTAACCTCTTTCAACCCTGCTTCTCCCAAATCCACTTCTTCAAAACTCTCTCCTAAGTCACTTACAACTGCACTTTCAAAATCCTAACTCTCTACCCTTTGGCCTTCCATTCACCACATTACTTCTGTAGCTATCGATCTGATCAACCATACCCTCACCTATATCTTTGATGCCTCATTCCCTAGTAAAACTGTAACTCTGTCGCATCCTGGTTGTTCCCCAGTATGCCACCACCAACCCCCCCATTTTTACTCCCTCAAATCCCAAAGGTGCATTCTTGAACATATCTGGTGCACAACTGCTTTAGCCATCCATCACCAGATCTGACTGGACCTACATCACAGGTCCTCATAAGAAAAAAGCAGGGTTGAAAGAGGTTAGGGGGATGTGGGTGGTAAGCAACACCAGGAAGTCTTGTCTGTAATTGAGACCATGGGAGTAGAGAAGCCAGCTGAGATGGCAAAGTTGATTGGGTATCTGTGAATACGGATAGGAGAATTCATATGGAGGGGGAGGTTTAGGAAGGGCAGTGAAATAAGTCACCTTCAAAATAAGTTTATTTTTCAAAATCTTTAGTCTATTTTTACATACAAAACACAAAAGCAGCTCTTCTGAATGGCTAACTCTTTTATGAGCCCTGCAGCCTGACAATATCTAGGCAAGAAGCAATCTCGACACTGGAAAAAAAAACTAGATACTGACCTAAGTAAGAACAAAATCTTCTCGGATAAGTACCGACATGAATCATCAAATCTCTGTGAAACATGATGATTTCAGTTTTATTGAACCCATGGAAAAGTCTCCTGTGCAATGCAGCGTTCAAGGTAGAATAATGTAGATAATGATGCTAGACTGATAGCATCAAGATTTGCTCGACTACTTGAGGATGACAGGGAGATATTTCACAGAGCTTTATTTTCTTAGACAGTTCCTCATGGTTGGTCACTTTCCTCATGCAATCAAGTAAATTGGGTAAAGTCTATGATAGAGCAGATTGTGGCCGAGGGAAAGCATGACCTTGATGGCGTACCATTCCATCATTTTCAAGTCCTTCATTTGTAAAGGGGTGGGGGGGGGGTGAAATTAATCTTCGGTGCAAAGCGGCATTAGCAAATCGATAGTGAATTGAAACCAATGGGAAAGGAATAGGGAGGGAGTGTAAAACAAGCTGACGATTTGTTATTGCCTGTTTTGTGCTACCGCTGATAACCAATTTTGCCCCCTATACGTCTCTCTACAAATTGAGGACCTGAAGATGAGAGAAATAATTAGGCATCTGACTGGAACAAACTAGTGTCAAAATTATCATTCTTTTTCTAAACTAACGTGTGAATCAGATGCATTGTTTTCCACATTTGTACATGTCCCTAACAGCACATTCTAAACTTCTGTCTTTAAAGAGCACTAGTTTCTCTGCTAGGTAAAGTTCTGCTCTAAAGTTCTCAGTGTATAAGCACTGCAAAACGGCGGCAAATATATACTTCAAGTTAGTCTTCATGAATGACCAGCCTGTCCATATTGATTTTAAGTTGTGACCTTTTGCAATTATCCTTGAAAAGGCTTTAATTGCCAGTCCCCGAGTTAGAATTAAACATAAGGCTAAAAATATATAAAATTTAATATCACAGCTCTTGCACATTGTTCAAGGCCAGAACTATCCTCAAACAAACTATAGCCAGAAGTGAAGTCAAACTATGTCGTAAGGTGAAGATATCCCAGATATTTTATTTTGCCTGATGGAAAAACTGTCTTATTTTTAAACCTTACAAAAAAAAAACCTGGCAGAATCTATGTTTAAATTTGCATTAAACAGTTCTTCTTTGAATATTAAGCAGAATACAAGCTCTTCGAGTCTGCTAAATGAGCACGAGCATGGTCCCAACACATCTATTATACATTATAGAGCCAAACCACTGGTGGTGCGTCTGATACTTTTAATGTGTCCAATAAAATTTTGCGCTCTCTCATTTACTTTATTTCAAAATCAGAAAAGAAAGACATGAGGGGTATGACTTGGAATTTGCTAAATTTCATAGAAAGTAAGAATCAAAGCAAGGATTAATCGCACTTGAGATTTGTGCTGCAGGAAAGCAATTGCAGCAATATGGAGTGAAACAGCATGTGCTACGTCACTATCAACACCCAAAGGAATACTTGATAATTACAGCACCCTGAGTACACTCCTTCCAATCAGTATTCATTGTCACATTGCAAGTTTCCCTAAATATTGACCAACAAGACTGACTACGACATTACACTACCACAAAGCGCATTTTGTCCCCCCCGTGTGGGGAAAAAAACCTAAACATAAATATATATTCATATGATAAATACATTTAGGCACGTCATCTGATTATTTTACAAGGGCACGTTGAAAGTGAAAGGGAGCAGAGAGCTTGCAAAATCTGTGCCTTTGTTCTACCAATGTGTGCCTTGTAATTCCGTGGCGTTTTAGAAAACTAACAAAAGTCGACGAACAGCTTCAAAACACTGGGACAGCCTCAAAACTCTGGCAACTCAAAAGCAGCCCTGAATATAGGTCCGTGACCAAAACTAATGCTTTATGGTGACCGAGTTAAGTTAAATTTCTTTTTTATTACATGTGGATTCCAGTGTTTTGGGGATCAAGCTGGTGGCATTGGGCCTCGGAAGGTTCCACTGCTCGTCTCTCCAGTATATTTTACAGGATTTTTTTTTTTTGCAGCACATCTCTCTCGCTGAAGGTTTGATGTACTTACGAGCTGCCGGGTGCCTTTTCATGATGTCAGAGTTGCACCCACCTGACCATACGGCTGCACGTGCCCAAAGATTCCTTGGATATGCAGAGGAGATTCGTACTAAAGCTTTCTGGGACAATCTCAAAGCATTAGCATGGCAGTGTGGGACGCTTATAATCCTGTGAGGACTTTGGTCAACAAACATTGAGTGAGAGGCCCAACACATGAAATGTTGATGGTTGGCATGTATGGATGCACAGGTTATTCAATGTCCTGTGTGTATGTCAGCACAGAAATCCTGAAAACTGAAATGGAGTTTTGAGACTGAGGTAGAGTGGACTTTATGTGGAAAGGCAATAATACCTTTTATATAACCCACATCTTTGCAGTTACTAGCATACTGCATGTGTATGTGTGGAAAAGAGAGAGATAAAAAGAGTGAGAGAAAATTCATGATCTGAAAGGAATATGTTACCAGACAGTGACTATTCCAGTGGGAAAATCCAATGCATTCTATTGCACTCTCCTCCTGCATATGTGATGCTTGATGAGTGCTTTGATTGCAATATTTGCATTACCCTCTTGTCATGTGATGCAAATGAAGACTTGGTGGGGGGAGGATAGAGGCACAAGATGAGTCAGTGTGTGGCCAAAGTGCCCCCACATTTACAGCTTGTGTATGTTGTGAACAGGGATAACATGTACTGTCCTCTTTATACAGTTACAAATACTAATGTACCTGCTGCTGTGGAGTGCCTTGATCATGAGTCAGCGTGGGAGCCACCTGATTATGTGGCTACGTATACGGACAAGTTCCACGCAGTTACAGAGCAGCATTTCGGGTCAACCTTGGATCTGCAGCAAGACAGTGCAGAAAGTTTATATCCAGCGCTGATTTCTGTCAGTAACTGTCGACAAATGAGCATAACTTGTGGAATGTTGACGTTTTGCATGTACGTAACTGAATAAAATGGTACAAATTTGTGGATGGTTTGAACCAAGATGCACAGCCACAACAGTATGGACCAGCAACAGAAGTTAATTTTAGTTCAGTTTGATACAACACATATCCTTTGAAGCTAATGCCAGAACTGTGTCCTGTGGGTTCTTCAATGCAATTCTCTCTGATGATACCTCTAACTGCAAGCTCCTTAATGTCTCACATACTGCTAGTCACACTGGCAATCCCTTACACACAGCTTGCCTCATTCACAATCACAATCTGTTAATACCATGCCTTCTGCCAAACCAGCCACATTCTCATACGCTTCAGGTCATTCAGAAAACAAGATGATGGTGTAAAGCCAATAGGACAGGATACGCCCAAGATTGAATGGAGTTTTAAAAAGAGAGCTAAATCAGGAAGTCGTACTTATGTGATGTCAAGCAAGGGTTTTAAAACATTGAAAATTATTGGATGAAGAAAAAAAGAGAGACAGCTAAGGAGTTCCACAGTTGTAAGGTGCAAGGAAAGCACGGATTAGAATAGGAGACTATTTCAACACCGAGAACCAGAAGAGTGCGTAGAATGATAAATGTGGAGCTTCAACAGAATATGTGTGAAGAAAGTTGAGGTCTATAAAATAGAGAAAGGCAAGAAAAGTGAGAGAGAAAGAGGTTGGAGATTAGTGGTGAGAGATAGATAGCCTATCAATGACAAGCATTTTCTATTCAACACTGAGGGTGGGCAACTTGGAGAAAGTTGATCAAGGTAGGGTTGAATAATCAGCAAATGCTTATATTTATATAGCAACCTTATCGCAGGCAAATGTCCCAAGGTGCTTCACAGGACTGTAATCAGACAGAAATTGACACAGAACCAGAGAATGAGATACTAGGAAAGGTGACTAAGAGCTTGGTTAAAGAGGTAGGTTTTAAGGAGGAGAGAGGGCGGGGGGGGGGGGGGGGGTGGGAGAGAGGCTAAGGAAGGGAATTCCAGAGATGAGGGCATAGATGGCTGCTAATGGTGGGGCAAAGAGAGTGAGGGATGAGTACAAGGCCAGAGTTGGAGGAACATAGGGATCTCGGAGGGCTGTAGGGTTGGAGGAGGTAACAGAGATAAGGAGGGGCAAGGCCATGGAGGGATTTGAACATGAGGATGAGAATTTAAAATTAGAGGCATTGGTGGACCAGGAGCCGATGTAGATCAGCAAGCACAGGGGCGATGGGTGAACAGGGCTTGATGCGAATTAGGATACGGGCAGCAGAATTTTGGATTAGCTTAAGTTTATGGAGGGTGGAAGATGGGAGGCTGATCAGGAGAGCATGGGAATAGTCAAGTCTGGAGATAACAAAAACATGGATGAGGGTTTCAGCAGCAGATGAGCTGAGGGAGGGCTGGAGATGGGCGATGTAACAGCGGTGGAATTAGGTGGTCTTTGTGATGTAAAGGATATGCGGTTGGATGCTCAGTTCAGGATTAATTAGGACATCAAGGTTGCAAATAGTTTGGTTCAGCCTGAGATAGTGGCGAGGGAAGGCAAGGGATCAATGGCAAGGAAACAGAGCCTGGGATTTTGCTCACCTCGGCGGGCGACATTGGTGGCGGGTCCCGCTCCCGCTGTTGGCTCCATCCCGCTCTGTGGAATTAATTTACGTTGATGGGGCTTGTAAAGCCCGCCCAGCGCGTTTCCCGGCCAATTAGAGGAACCGGGTCTGATGACGTCATTTGATGACGCGTCATCAGCCGGTTTCCTTAAAGGGACCGTGCCCAAATTTATTTTGACAGTTGTGCTGTCAGTGTTCTACAGCATTGAGGTGCTGCAAACACTGACAATGACTGCATAGAGGCAAAGGGCTGCACCCACGCTCTCCCATGACTCCCTCCAGATGCTTATGAAGGGAGTCACAGCATGCAGGGAGGTCCTCTTCCCTTCCCATGGGCAGAGGCGACCTCCCCAGGAGATCAACACAGCCTGGTTGCACATTGCAGAGGAGGGCACAAGCGGGGATGTAGTCAGAAAGACCTTGGTACAGTGCCACAAACGTTTGAATGATCTCATTAGATCACAAAACGTTAGTACAACGCCACACTCAACCTCATCACATCCCCATCACTCCACCTTCCCTATCCTACTCCTGCACATCCTTACTCACACCAACTTACCTTGGACCTCCACCCATCCCTCTCTATCTATATTATCACATCCCCATCTCACTAGCCACCCATCACACTCACCCTCATCCTAGTGCAACCACACAACTAACAACACACAATGGTAGCCACTTGGGTGTTTTATGCAATGTTCATGTAAAGTTTCTGTTAATGTGCTGGCAAACATTGAAACCTTTATTTTCAACACTTTGCGCTCTTGGACAGATTTGTGTGCACCTTTGGAAGAGGCTTAGTGAGTTGCAATGAATGGCGAGACATAATGGTACCAGAGAAGGTTGGTGGTGTTGTTGTTGGTGCTGCTGGTGTGCCTGGTGCTGCTAGTGTTGGGGCTGATCGTGGTGGGATTCTGAGGACCAAGGGGTGAGAGTATAAAGGGCACCCATGTTGATGGAATAGATGGCAGGTGAAGTTGAGATGACAGAAGCGATTTGTCAATAGTGAGAGAGGTTGTTCCAATGAGGTGACTCTGGATAGAGAGTTTGCTCTAAACACTTGCAACCTGCATAAAGCTCAATCTGTCTTCCAAATGCAGTAAGCAACAGCTTCTAAACTTGGAAAGTGAACAGCTGTGAGATGGGAGCTTTTATAGCACATTTCAAGCTGTCAAGTAATCAGAGATGATCAATGGCCATTCATCTCCCGCCTCAGCTTATCAGATGTGATCCCCGAGCAGCGAGGACCCCATGGACGAGCACGTAAAGTCAAAAGGTAAACTAAAATGTATTCTTAATGATGTCTAAACAAGGTCATAATGAGCTTAATTAGATCCCCCACTGCTGCATGCCGAGTCAACCTTCTCTGCAATCACCTGATGCTGCACAGGACACAGGGCATCAGCACCCGACCAGCAACACGGTGGCATAGTGGTTAGCACTGGTGCCTCACAGCGCCAGAGACCCAGGTTCGAATCTGACCTCGGGTCACTGTCTGTGTGGAGTTTGCACATTCTCCCCGTGTCTGCGTGGGTTTCCTCCGGGTGCTCCGGTTTCCTCCCACAGTCCAAAAATGTGTGGGTTAGGTTGATTTGGCTATGATAAATTGACCCTTAGTGTTAGGGGGGATTAAATATGTGGGGTTATGGGGATAGGATGGGATATGTTAGGGGGAATTAAATACGTGGGGTTACGGGGATAGGGTAGGATATGTGTACTGTGGGGATTAAAGCAGGGACAGGGTACTGGATTTGGATGATCAGCCATGATCGTATTGAATGGCGGAGCAGGCTCGACGGGCCGAATGGCCTACTCCTGCTCCTAGATTCTATGTTTCTATGTTTCTATATTGCTGCCCGGAAGGCCAGGAATGCCCTCACCATGGCCAGATTTACTTCACTTGATGCTGTACACCCTGGCTGCCACATGATGAACCAGGTTGGCACCACCCCACACCAACACCATAAAGCATCCCTATAATGCCCAAGCCATTCCTTTCACACACTTCACCATTGTCGGGGGTACCGTTATGTCTCGCTCATTAAGCTCATTATGTCTAATTAAGCTCATTATATCTAATTAAGCGGGGTCCCAACCCGCTGTGAAATAAAAACACTTTCACACCTGACCCACCACCAATCCTGCCCGCTGACCCCTTAGAAAATTACAACCAGAGTTAGTAACAAAAGATATGGGCTAAGGCGGGGGAACCTTGGGGGAAGTTTTGCTTGGTAGGCAAGGGGAAAGGAGGAATGCAGCAAAGGCAACTGAATGGATGGTCTCAATCTTAATGACAAAGAATGCCAGGAGCAAAGATGGGAGCTATACCAGAAGGAACTACCAGAGTGGGATTGAGTAAGGGTTTTACTGGGGACAAGGGCATCAAAGGCAGAGGTGAGGGAGTGATTGAGCAGATCGACAGCTGCAGAAGTATTGGGGCAAATGAAAGGCCAAAGACTAGACAGCTGGGAGTTTCAAAATGCTGTTGTAAGTGACTTTTTTTTTTCAAGAGGAGAACGTAGAAGAAATTGGGGTTGGAAGGGCAATGTGAGTGGCGTGGGATACAAGGAACTGATTAGAGATGGTGTTGTCGGTGATGGAGACAGTGGGAATAGAGACACCTAGTGAGATGGCGAGGTCAAATGGGATAGTTATGAATATGGGTAGGAGAGTTTATACAGAGGGAAAGGTTACTGGAGGGCACGAGGGCAGTGAACTCAAAGGAGAGAGGGAAAGGTGAGTTAAGATGGAGGTTAAAATCACTGAGGATGAAGAGTCTCTCAGTATAGAGGCTAAAGGAGGAAAGGAGTGAGGATACTTTCTTGAGAAACATGGGGTGGAGCCTGGGTGTGTGGTAGAGAATGAGTATTTTAAAGGAGAGGTGAGCGGGGTGGAACAAGGCGATGTGCTCAAAGGAGAAGGCACCAGAGGAGTAGGTGGAGAGATCAAGGTGAGATTTGGATGATACGGGCCACAGTTTGGGTGAGGCAGGTGGTAAAAGGTATAGCCAGGTGGGATAATTTCAATATAAGGGGGAAAGTGTCGTCACCACAGTGCCACGTAATTTTTTTTGGGTGCGTGGCCCCTTCAGTTTTGGGCTTGCGCAAACTCTAACATTGGAAAAGCCGGTCCCGGGCTGCGCTGGACCGGCAGAGATAGGCAACTTTGGTCATCACCTGTGAGCCAAGTTTCCGTCAAGACCGTGATGTCAATTAAATCATCCATCATAAGGTCATGGATGGCAAGGGCCTTGTTCGCAAGCGAACAGACATCCTGGCGGGAGATGCGGAGAGGGGCGATGATTGTAAGTCCGCTGGCAGAGTCCAACGGGTCAGTGGTGGGAGGGGTGAGTGGGACAGGAAGGAAGTTGGCAAGATTATATCCCCCAGCGGGTGCACTCGGTGGGAAGGTCAGCGAGTTGAGGAGGACTGGGGATTTGGGGTCGCTTGGAAGAATGCCAAAAGAGGCACGGAGGGAGCCTATGGGCTTACCTAAGAGGGAGTCAAGCCTGGGGCGGCAGAGAGAGAGCAGGAATGTAGAGGAATTGTGAAAGATTGAAGTAGGCATTTGCAGGGTGCAAAGTACTCGAGAGGGGAGAAATGAAAGGAGGCATGACTGGGTAACAGGACGAGGAGGGGACAGGACGGAAGAGCCCATGAAGGGTAAAGAGAAGAGAATGAATATAGGGGAGAAAGAAGTAATAGGCTCGGGGCCAGAGCAGCAGCCAAAATACACAAGCGAATGGACACAGAGGAAATTCAGGTGACATAGGCATGATAAATTTAGAATGGCTGTGGCCTGGCTGTAAACAGAGGATAGAAAGGAGGAATTAGAAAGAATCCAAAGTTAAAGTCAGAGGTCCCGTAGTGGGATGAAGTTGACTTATAGATAGGGTGGAGTGAGCTTGGAGTAACGATGAACTAATGCCCAAATTCGAAGACAGGTGTGGAGGGCAAGTGAACAATTCAAGGAGTGGAGGACAGCTAAAGAGTGAATATGTTTGGATTATGATTGGAAGAATTACTGGTACGAAGTGAGAGAGAGAGAGAGAGAGAGAGAGAGAGAGAAGAGCCCTGGGGAATCCATGAATTAATAAGAAACAAGTGATAGTTTGCTCCATCAACCATAATACAGATGGAGCGAGATAGCCATGAACTTAGCTTAGTTGGAAAACATATGTTGGTAACTTGTTTAAAAGTACACAGTGCCAGATCCTCATGCATTTTTAGCCACAATCCAGGCTTTCTTATCAATAGAGTCTCATCAGTCAGTCCCTCCCCATCACACATCCAGTATAAGTACATCAAGAACAGTCCAAGTCACAGTCCCTTACACATGGTCAGCTCCTCTCGGTCAAATCAATATCTTATACTGTGCCAGCCACGCTCCCAGTCAATTCAGTTAGTCCCTTACACACTGCCACTTTCAGTCAGTCTTTAACACAGTCACGGTCAGACATACTATTAGTATAATTCACAGTTCCTCGTGTGCTGCAAGCAACAGTAGCAGTCTAATATAGTAATACCTCATACACTGCTAGTCATATTATAATTGAATTCAAAGCCCCTCATACTGCTAAATTAATTAGCTCCCTGCTCATTGGATCCCACATAGATGTACAGAAAATTAATGATAAGGTGGTACTTGGGCAAGTGCAGTACTGCGTTCCCTCCAGTAGCTCAGCAAGGAGTCAACACTCTGAGGAGAAGAAGAGGAAAGGGAACAATATTCATAAGGAAAAAAGGCACCGATTTTCAAGGAGGACATTCAGAATGAAGCAGGAGGACTCAAATTAATCCAGTTGGAGGAAGAAAATAAATGTTAAAATTACTGATCCAGGCCCAAGGCGGCTGACGGGGTAAGATTTGATGTTATTTACTGCACTAGTAAGCAGGAAGCACAGATTGAGAAGAAACCCAACATCCAGGAAAGAGCAGCTAAACTCTCTACTGATTCCACCACCCCACCACCTCCAGTCCCCCAGCACAACATTGAAGAAGTTTCAGTTGTTTAGGATTCCAAGCCATCGCCAGAACCCTTAGAAAATATTCATTATACAGTCCTGTTGTTGCTGGATCCTTTCCCTGGAAACAAGGGTAATAGAAATGTTCTCAGAACAATTCCTTTGTAAATGATCCCATGGCACCATGTCTTGAGAAATTCAAAAACACCATGGGTTTGGCATGAGGCAATGCCTTACATATACAGTTAACTCAAGACGAAAAATCTCCCACTTCAGATTTACCCAATGTTGATACTGCGCTTAATACCTACATACATTTCCTCCTATAGTGTAGCACTCTGAAACTCATTATCTGCTCAATAAAATATTAATTTGATGTCCGTTGCCATTATCGACATCAGTTGATTGTTTTCTGCAAATCCTGTTAAGTGCAACTCAAGTAGTCAGAATTTATTAGTTATTTGATTTTTTCTTAAATTACTTTTCAGTCCCTTGTACTAATTGCAAAAATAATGCACTTATTGTAACATATTGTGCCGCCTTTGTGATTACAGTGAGAAAGACAATTTATTATGAACTGTGCGATAATACAGCTGTATTAATCTGTACACCAGTGTCATAGAGTATCATTTAGGCTGTGTACAAAACTAGTAAAAAAAAACACAAGCCCTAATTGCTTTCCATAGAGGTGGCCTCTTTTACTGCCTGCATCAATCCATTCATTTTGCGCCTGATAAAAGAGTGCAGTACCATCAAATTTCTTGGCCCAAGTTTGTTCCTTGTTTTCTTTCTCTTGAATCGTTGACAGTAGAGGGCCTTTACTAGACCCTGAATGGCACTCTTGCACTGTTCCACTGAGCCTAATGGGGAGGCAATGGGCGGAATTCCTGAGTAGCCGGAGATCTCCCTCAAACATGCCCTGAAGAGGTGGGGAAAATGAAGACTCACTTGCTTCCCCCATACTTCAAACATGGTGGAAACCCATTGGGTCTGGAACTGTGCCAAATTCCAGCTCCCAAGTGGGCAATGCGCCTGCTCCCCACTCCCCCCTTCCCCCCTCCCCCCGGAATTTTGGACCCTGTGACTTTTTTTCTCTTCCTACCTCGAAAATGGTGATGGTCAGTACAATTTTTAACTTGAAAATTTGTCACTGGAAAAACCATTCCTCTGTTTGAACTGGATTGACACTTGCTACGGAACGGTTACATAGCACTGCACCGTGCCCTGGATGAGAATAATAGGCAACATTGGCAGTAATTGAAACCGCTGCCTCCTTCTTTAAAAATGCAGTTAGACTTTCCAATTAAAGATGTCAACAAAACAAACTAAACCCTGTCAGTGAATGGTGATAATAGGCTTCTCCCACTGCAATTGCCTGGGCTCTGACTTCTCTCTGAACCGAATAACTAGGGCAGTAGACTGGGCTTTAAACTAATGAAGAGGGGGGGGGGGGTGGGAGGATTCAGGAAAGAGTAAATTTAAAAGGAGTGAGAGAAATGTCAAGGCTCTAGAGCAGAGTAGAGATTTGGGTAAAAATAAGCTGAGTGGGTCAGGAAGGGACAGAGAGATTAACAAAGGTAATAAGGCATCAGTGACTAAGATGACATCAGGGAAAAATAGAAATAAGTCAAAGCTAAAGGCACTATATCTGAATGCGCAAAGTATTCGTAACAAAATAAATGAATGAATAGTGCAGATAGAAATCAATAGGTTTGATCTGATAGCCATTATGGAGACGTGGTTGCAATGTGGCCAAGGTTGGGGACTAAATATTCCAGGATACTTAACTTTTAGAAGAAATAGGCAAAATGGAAAAGGAGGCGGGGTAGACCTGATAATAAAGGATGGGATAAAGACAGTAGAGAGAAAGGATCTTGGCTCTGAAAATCAAGAAGTAGAATCAGTTTGGGTGGAGCTAAGAAACAGCAAGGGGCAGAAAACATTGGTGGGAATTGTTTATAGGCCCCCATACAGTAGTTGTAATGTAGGGCAGTGTATAAATCAGGAAGTTAGAGGAGCATGTAAAAAGGGTAATACAGTAATCATGGGGGACTTTAACCTACATATAGACTGGGCAAACCAAATTTGCAGTAATAGTATGAAGGACGAATTCATGGAATGTATGCAAGATAGTTTTCTAGATCAGTATGTTGAGGAACCAACTAGGGAACAGGTTATTTTAGATCTAGTATTGTGCAACGAGAAAGGGTTAATTAATAACCTTGTTGTAAAGGGGCCGTGAGGGAAGAGTGACCATAATGTGATAGAATTTTATATTGAGTTTGAAAGTGATTTAGTTAAATCCGAAACTAGGGTCTTAAATCTAAACAAAGCAAACTATGTAGATAAGAGGGACGAGTTGGCTAAGGTAGATTGGGAAACTACATTAAAAGGTATGATGGTAGAGAAGCAATGGCTAGCATTTAAAGAATTAATACATAATTTACAACAAATATACATTCCTTTAAGGCACAAAAACCCCACAGGAAAAGTGGTCCAACCGTGGCTAACAAGAGAAGTTAAAGGTAGTATTAGATCAAAGGAAGAGGCTTATAATATTTCCAAAGTGAGTTGTAAGCCTGAGGATTGGGAGGATTTTAGAATTCAGCAAAGGAGGACCAAGAAATTGTTAAAGAAAAGGAAAATAGAATATGAGAGTAAACTAACGTGAGACATAAAAACAGACTGTAAAGCTTCTATAGGTATGTAAAAAGGAAAAGATTAGCGAAAGTAAATGTGGGTCCAGGCTAAGACAGGAGAAATTATAATGGGGAATAAGGAAATGGCTTAGAAATTAAACAAATACTTTGGGCTGGATTTTCAATGACCCGTGGAGTCGGGTTTGGAGGCCAGGGGGGGGGGTTAAAGTTGCAGATTCGGGGGTCCTGACCCCATCCCGCCTCTAACCCGCCTCCATGCCAGTTTCTCTGGCGGCGGGTACCCGACCTGTGCTGAGACCCGACTCCCTGAGGCGGGAAGGGATTAGTGACAATTAACTGCCTGTTAACAGTAGCTAACAGGCAGTTTTTTGCATAATCCCTATTTTCATTGCTGAAATGTGGGCTTCCTGACAGGTGGCAAACACGCCAAGTTATCAGGGTGGGCCGTGGGTCTGCAGGGGTTGGAGGGGTCGATATGTCCGGTGGGCAGGTGAGTGATGGGTGCATGTGTGCAGAGGTAAGTGTGTAAGGTAAGTGCTAAGTGTTGGAAAAAGTTTTACTTACCTTAACTTCCTCCTGCAGGTGTCAGCCCTTCAGTTCTCGGGAGTTAGAAATCTCACCGGCACAGAAAGCAGGAAAGCCATGGTTCTGTCAAAAACTGCAGCCTTCTGTTTTCTGTGCTGGAATGATTTCTAACTCAGCCTGAGAGGAAGGACTGAAGTTAGAAATCATATCGTGAGCGTTTGACAGCTTCACAGAGCTGTCAAACGCTGATATTTCATCTGTCAAAAGCTCTTGACAGATGAAATGTCAATCTGTGATGTCACCTGTTGCCGGGTGGCCCTTAATTGACCTGCTGAGCCCACTGGGTGGGCTCAACAAGGTCAATCAAGGGAAAATACAGTGGGTTGGCCACATCTCGATGGAGGCGGGTTCACAAGCCTGAATGTGTGATTCCCGACACCAACCCGACCCCAGATTCAAAATCCAGCCCTTTGTGTCTGTCTTCACAGAAGAAGACGCAAAAAACTTCCTGGAAATAGTGGAGAACCAAGGGTCTAATGAGAATGAGGAACTGAAAGAAACTAGTATTAGTAAAAAAAAAGTACTGGAGAAATTAATGGGACTGAAAGCCAATAAATCCCCTGGACCTGATGGCATACATCCTAGGTTTTTGAAAGAGGTGGCTATAGAGATAGTGGATGCATTGGTTGTCATTTTCCAAAATTCCACAGATTCTAGAACGGTTCCCATGGATTGGAAGGGAGCAAATGTAACCCCACTATTTAAGAAAGGAGGGAGAGAGAAAACGGGGAACTACAGACCAGTTAGCATGACATCAGTAGTAGGGAAAATGCTAGAATCTATTATTAAGGACGTGGTAACAGGGCACTTAGAAAATAATAATAGGATTGGGCAGAGTCAACAGGGATTTATGAAAGGTAAATCGTGTTTGACAAATCTGTTAGAGTTTTTTGAGGTTGTAACTAGCAGAATAGCTAAGGGGGAACCAGTGGATGTGACGTATTTGGATTTTCAGAAGGCATTCGATAAGGTGCCACACAAGAGGTTATTAAACAAAATTAGGGCTCATGGGATTGGGGGTAATATACTAGCAAGGACTGAGGATTGGTTAACGGACAGAAAACAGAGAGTAGGAATAAACGGGTCATTTTCGGGTTGGCAGGCTGTAACTAGTGGGGTACCGCAAGGATCAGTGCTTGGGCCTCAGCTATTCACAATCTATATCAATGATTTGGATGAGGGGACCAAATGTAATATATCCAAGTTTGCTGATGATACAAAGCTGGGTGGGAATGTAAGTTGTGAGGAGGATGCAAAGAGGCTTCAAGGGGATATAGACAAGCTAAGTGAGTGGGCAAAAACATGGCAAATGGAATATAATGTGGAGAAATGTGAAGTTATCCACTTTGGTAGAAAAAATAGAAAAGCAGAGTATTTTTTAAATGGTGAGAGATTGCATAATGTTGGTATTCAGAGGGACCTGGGTGTCCTTGTACACAAATCATTGAAAGTTAACATGCAGGTACAGCAAGCAATTAGGAAAGCAAATGGTATGTTGGCCTTTTTACAAGAGGATTTAAGTATAAGAGTAAAGATGTCTTACTGCAATTATATAGGGTGAGACCACACCTGGAGTATTGTGTACAGTTTTGCTCTCCTTATCTAAGGAAGGATATACTTGCCATAGAGGGAGTGCAACAAAGGTTCACCAGACTGATTGCTGGGATGGGGGGATTGTCCTATGAGAAGCGATTGAGTAGACTAGGCCTATATTCTCTGGAGTTTAGAAGAATGAGAGGTGATTTCATTAAAACATACAAAATTCTTACAGGGCTTGACAGGGTAGATGCAGGGAGGATGTTTCCCCTGGCTGGGGAGTCTAGAACCAGGGGTCACAGTCTCAGAATAAGGGGTCGGCCATTTAGGACTGAGATGAGGAGAAATTGCTTCACTCAGAGGGTGGTGAATCTTTGGAATTCTCTACCCCAGAGGGCTGTGGAGGCTCAGTCGTTGAGTATATTCAAGACAGAGATCGGTAGATTTTTGGATATTGAGGTAATCAAGGGATATGGGGATAGTGCAGGAAAGTGGAGATGAGGTAGAAGATCAGCCATGATCTTATTGAATGGCAGAGCAGGCTCGAAGGGCCAAATGGTCTACTCCTGCTCCTATTCTTATGTATTCAAAGGGTTGTTCTTACACTACATAAAATCATTGGTGTCACTTCTAGAGAGTGATCCCTGTTGTGATTTTATATCATTCCATTGAGTGCCACTCTCTAGATCCCTGCTGGCTTCCACTGTGCTTTATGGAGACTGATGGCTTAGATAGAATGGCAATGTGGGGGATGGCTCCTTGGAGGTAATATTCATCTTAAAATACATAACCTAACCTATCTGAATTGATGGGGCTAGAAATTCGGTGCCTTAGCGCCTCCCGTTTTCGCCTCCGGGGGGCAATAACAGGGCGCTAAGGTCTTATCGCCTGGGCACGGCGATGTTACCGCCGCCCGCGAAATTCATCTGCTGGTTTGCAGCGGCAGTAACCCCCATCACCACACCCGCCTGCAGTCAGAGATCGTGACATCATCCGGCTGCGCATCGCCCCGGTAGCACCCCGGACCTGAAATTAATTTCCTCCCCTTGAAGCATCGCCGGGCAAAAACAACGGCAGCTTCAGGGTACGTGCATCGGGCGACTGGCCGCTTCGGGGGCGATGTTTAAAGGCGAGGTAAGTAAAAATAAAACACGTACCTTTTTTGATCCTTTTTTTGTTGCAGCTTCCTGCCCGCGATTGAGTGAGTGCCGGGCTGATCGCGCGGGTTCGCCGCTCCCTTAGTGGTCCAGGTAGGTGCCCTTTCTTTTGCAGAGCCTGCAGCGATGGCCCTTACCTTTAAGGGAGGGAAGGAGCCTTATTACGCGGCAGCGCTGCGTGGCCCGGTGTGCAGCGCTGCAGTATTCACCGCCCAACCTGAGCGCTTGATTTAGCGCTCCACCTCCCTCTTGGAGCGAGAAAACTGAATTGTTCAAAAGTTAGAAAAACATAGCGCCTGACGCTAATTTTCCAAACTTTTAAAAGTTATCGCCCCAAACCCAACTTCACCCCCATGGTATTGTAACCCCAAATATATGAGTTTGCAATAGAGTGCTAGCTATCTGTTCCTATATAAGCATTGGGGGGCGTTGGGGTGAGGGGGATTTATTCTTCACTATTTGGATGGTAGATTTACAGGCCAGCCTCTTCCATTGTGAGAAGTCGCACAACACCAGGTTATAGTCCAACAGATTTATTTAAAATTACAAGCTTTCGGAGCTATCGATCGCCCCTTCTTCAGGTAAAGTAACTTTACCTGAAGAAGGGGCGATCGATAGCTCCGAAAGCTTGTAATTTTAAATAAATCTGTTGACTATAACCTGGTGTTGTGCGACTTCTCATTTTTGTCCACCCCAGTCCAACGCCGGCATCTCCGCATCATCTTCCATTGTGGGCAAGCGATTTACCCCACCTGTTTACCACCGAAATAGTGAAGACCAAAACTACCCACTACATGTTTACATAGGAAACATTGGCATTAATCCTATTGCATACTCACCGAGGGAGAATGGCATATCTCTCACCCGCTGTCAAAAAACACAACTAGCGTGCCCAGGAACTTAAGTCAGAAATCACGAGTTAAATAAAGCAGAATTAAGTTACTCTCGAAACCACCAGCTAATGAAGCAGTACCGTGCTGACAGGGGATTAGTGTTTTATCGGGAAAATAATTAGGCTACATGAGAGAGCGAATTGATTTGTGTTTATTCTAACCGGATTAGATTAAGCAGGAAAGAATGGCGACAAGAAATTGCACAGTGGTACTAAATTGGAAATGACTTTCTTGAAGAAAATGTACGAATGAGAGGTGACCTGATAGAGGTCTTTAAAATTATGAAGGGGGTTCAATAGGGTGGTTGCAGAGAAGATATTTCCATTTGTGGGGGAGTCCAAAACTAGGGGCCATAAATAGAAGATAGTCACTCATAAATCCAACAAGGAATTCAGGAGAAACTTCTTGGAGCATAAACACAACGGCATAGGCCTGTTGTTCCGAATGGCCTGTTTCCGTTCTGTAAAATTCTATGTAATTCTTTGTATGATAGCCAAATCAGCCTAAATATGACCAATTCAAACTGGCTAGGTCACAGCCAGGCTTCTCTGTTTATCACAAAAATGAAATCTGCACAGACCACTTACCAGATGTTCACTTTGCACTTGGAAGGACAAGGGTTGATCTGCATTACAAGCAGATTTTCTCCCTATGTGCATACTGCATATGTAAATATATGTGCTTAACTTAATTTGCGTCGTATGTAAACAGTCACTACGCTTTAACAGCCATTTGTGGTTGGCTAGATAAAGTAGCTTAATCTTGTAATCTTTAGACATTACTTCAGCCATCTTTCAAAAGCGAGAAGCATCGTTAGCACCGCTTTAAAAAGTATAACAACTGAATTAATTGGGATCAACATTAACATCTAGTTGTTTTATCCACCTACTAATTTCTGAAGTGAGAGAGAGAGCTGATGGTATCACTGAAAATACTGGCATCGGAGGATTACTAGAACTACTTCAGCGATCGTGGCTAAAAAGACATTGAAATTTCTGCTTTTTTGTGGGATTCTGTACCAGTGGCCAGCTGACCGTACCTAATTCAGTAAGCCCAATTGATAAATGTAATTAGAATTTTCAGAAAGTTAGAAAGCACTATGATCGGCAAGGGGTGGAGTATGTGAAGAACAGTAGGTCTTAAAGGGCTGCTGCTCCCACTTCAAGCTAGCCTGCTTTTTTGACTGCAGCAAATCTACAAGGCCAGCAATAGGTGGTCAAGGGAATGGGGGAAGAACAACCCAGTTTCTGGCCTGGATAAGAGTGCCAAGGTATGGTTGGCCAGAATTTGTCAACTCTAATCAAATATATGACCAGAGCATGCAAGGCACAAACACTGTACTAAGAGTATGGTGCCACAGCAACAAAGGAACATGGGAAATGTTGACGCTCCTTTCACATCTGTTCCTCCATGGCCAACTCGGTGCAGGGCAAACATTATGGCTGGCACTCAATATGCCTCTCTAAGGTCACGCATAACATTGGCATATTGGCCCTGAAACTACTTGCATGCTGCTTTGTCATACATTCACACAAGGTGGAGTGTAGGCTGTGCACTGGGGGGCACTCTGCTCTTCCAAATGCTAACGGATATAGGTTTCGCATGGCTTTGAAAGACCAGCATAAAGAGAATACAAGAACCACTGGCAAGCTTTTCAAACCGAGAAGACTCGAGCAACAAAAAGAGGCAGCGCTACAAACGGTTGGAGTGAAATAAATTGAGGGTTTGGGTCAAGAAGAGCTTGATCTCATTAAATGGCGGAACAGGCTCGAGGGGCCGAATGGCCTACTCCTGCTCCTATCTTCTATGAAAATTTGCGCCAGTGCAATAAAGATAGTGTCCTCTTTAACCAAATCTTTTTTCTCCTTTTGAAACTCACTCAGACCCGCATTCTGCACGATGTCAGTATGGCATGTAATGTATTTGCATTGGAACTCTGTCCAAAGCCATTTCATACAGGCACCATGCCAACAAATTGTCCTAAAATGACATAGCTGCTTCCAGAAATAATCAGGAAGCCCGCGCATCTCGTAAGCACCTGTCACACATTCCTTATTCTACAGGCACCAGCTCACGTACATCCGCCTCGGGGGATACACATCATCAGGGTCAGGAGGGGAACACATGATGAAGCATACAGTACATGTGAGGAGGATCAAATGGAGCCGGCAGTAGAGGGGTGGGGGAAAAACAGCTGAACGGAAGCCCAGCCCTGATGTTATTCAACTGAAGGAGTCAGGATGATTCCCTATATTTAATGTTGGAGAAGTACAGGTCTGACACTACTGCAACAATGCGTGAGAGATTAAGACCTCTAGTCCACCATAGGGTGAGTGGCAACTCTATGAGCTTCTTTAGAGGAGCCCCCGAGGACAGAGGTCTAAAGCACAGTTGCTGGTTCTCTTGCGAATGCTCACCCGATGACATCAGCGGGACGCCTGATCGATTTATGTGATTGGCTCCCATTTAAGTTTGACTGGCGCTAATCATGCTGCTAACTGTTTTTTTTTTGAGGGATGGAAATCTGGCAGGCCTGTCACATCTTAAAACCAGCTTGCACCTCTTAAAGGGGAGGTAGAGTTTGCATTGCTGGTGTGTGGATAAATGCATTTCTCGATTGACATGCACAATATTTGATGGTCAAGGCACCGTAATTTTCAGATACTGCAATGGAGGTACTTTTTGAGGAAGTCAGGGCTAGGAAGGAGGTCTTGTTTCCCTCAGATGGCAGACAAGCGCCACACCAAATAAGTCAACGAGCATGGAGAGAGATAGCTGAGCAGATCAGTGTCAGCTGCATCATTCCCAAGATCGGGCTGCAGTGTGGAAAAAACGTAATGCCCTGCAACACCACACTTTTCCCTAATACTTCTCTCTTCTGCTGCACGGACCACTGCTCGAATCACAACGGGATACTTCACTACATCTCCTTCTGCTTACACTTACAACCCTTTATGGACTCTTTCCGATTTGCCCCAAGCTGACGCCGTATTGGTAACAGTGGTGGTTTTTAATTTGGTATAAGTAAGACTTGATACATTACAGTATTTGGGCAGCAGTTTACAAGGTACAGTTGAGAATTATATTACCCCGGTGTTCCTTGGGTAGAAGCTGTGACGTCCTTTTCCACGTTCCCTCTACAGTTCATCCTCGTTCACCCTCCAGGTGATTGCTGTTAAATCTTCTACACTGAGAATGATTCCAAGCCCCCTGATTATACGCCACAAACAGGAACTTGCAGCAGAATTCGTCCAATCACGTTTTCTGCCATAATCCCCCCTCAACCTACCCAATCATATTGATGATACGTACAGGCACAGGCGGTGCTTGGGCCTTTCTTATCTCTGCCTCCAGCCTCATCACAAGCTTCTATTGTCTCTGGATTAATGGCCCATCCTGCAGACCTTGAAACGAACAGCCTTACTGTCTGTAATCGAGTCTCGAAACATTGTCCTCGTTACTATTTTAATTAGAGGAATGAATGTAACTGTGGCCTATCAAAGCTAAGAGATTAAATGTACCAAGGGCCAATATTATAAACTGATCAAAGTGGTTGTAGATTGAACAAAGGAATAAACAGCATACTTGTTCGACTGGGAGAGCCTATTATCAACTGTAGCAGTTTAAGATGAATCCGCTGTTACATGCAAGTTGCAATTTTTTAATTCTTCGGATCAGTTTCCCCAAATACTTTTTAAGAACATAAGAACATAATAGGAGTAGGAGTCGGCCATTTGGCCCTTCGAGCCTGCTCCGCCATTCAATGAGATCATGGCTGATCTTCTGCCTCAACTCCATTCACCGGCCCTATCACCATATCCCTTGAGGCCCTTACTAGTCAGAAATCTATCGACTTCTGTTTTGAATATACCCAATGACTGAGCCTCCACAGCCCTCTGGGGTAGAGAATTCCAAAGATTCACCACCATCTGTGTGAAGAAATTTCTTCTCATCTCAGTCCTGAATGGCCTACCCTTTATCCTGAGGCTGTGGCCCCTGGTTCTAGACTCCCCAGCCAAGGGAAACATTCTCCCATCATCCACCCTATCAAGCCCTGTGATAATTTTGTATGCTTCATGAGATCCCCTCTCATTCTTCTGAATTCAAGAGAATACAGGCCTAGTTGACTCAATCTCTTCTCATACGACAGTCCCGCCATCCCAGGAACCAATCTCGTGAACCTTCGTTGCACTCCCTCTATGGCAAGTATAAGGAGACCAAAATTGTACACAGTACTCCAGGTGTGGTCTCACCAAGGCCCTATATAATTGGAGTAAGACTTCTTTACTCCTGTACTTAAATCCTCTTGTAATGAAGGCCAGCATACCATTTGCCTTCCTAATGGCTTGCTGCACCTGCACATTCACTTTCAGTGACTCATGTACAAGGACACCCAGGTCCGTTTGAGCATCTGCATTCCCCAATCTTTCACCATTTAGGAAATACTCTGCCTTTCTGTTTTTTCTACCAAAGTGGATAACTTCACATTTATCCACATTATATTCCATCTGCCATGTTCGCGCCCACTCACTGAGCCTGTCGAGATCCCCTTGAAGCCTCTTCACATCCTCTTCACAACTGACACTGCCACCTAAGCTTTGTATCATCAGCAAATTTGGAAATGTTACATTTAGTCCCCTCATCCAAATCATTGATATAGATTGTGAATAGCTGGGGCCCAAGCACCGATTCTTGCGGTACCCCACTAGTCACAGCCTGCCATCCTGAAAAAGACCCGTTTATCCCTACTCTTTGTTTTCTGTCTGTTAACCAATTCTCAATCCATGCTAATATATTTCCCCCAATTCCATGTGCCCTAATTTTGTTCACCAACCTCTTGTGTGGGACCTTATCGAAGGCCTTCTGAAAATCCAAATACACCACATCTACCGGTTCCCCTTTGTCTACTCCACTAGTTACATTCTCAAATAACTCCAATAGGCTTGTCAAACAGGATTTCCCTTTCATAAATCCATGTTGACTCTGCCCAATCTTACTATTAGTTTCTAAATGCCCAGTTATTGCATCCTTTACAATAGATTCCAGCATTTTCCCAACTACTGATGTGAGGCTAACAGGTCTGTAGTTCCCCGTTTAAATAGCGGAGTTACATTTGCTACCCTCCAATCTGCAGGAACCGTTCCAGAATCTATAGAATTTTGGAAGATGACAACCAATGCGTCCACTATCCCAATGGCCACCTCTTTCAAAACCCTAGGATGTAGGTCATCCGGTCCTTGGGATTTATCGACTTTTAGTCCCATTAATTTTGCTAGTACTGTTTTTTTACTAATAATAATTTCTTTAAGTTCCTCATTCTCGCCACACCCTTGGTTTTCTTGTATTTCTGAGAGGTTTTTTGTGTCTTCCTCCGTGAAGACAGAAACAAAGTATTTATTTAATTTCCCATGTTTCCTTCGGCACTCAATACCTGCTATTGCCCTCAAAACTGGCACAAACATTCTGCTGGGATTTTTTTGGACTTGGATTTATTCTCCCATTTCTATTAAGCTCTTTGATACTTCACATTGTATACACTTTCTTCCATCCAACAACCTCCCCCTCTTGCTCATACTTGCTGCTTCTTGCTCTCAGCATCCACACTGTGCTGAGCTGCCTCACACATCTTCACAAACCTTCACAGAGCACACATTGCCCCACTCCCACTCCTCTTGTCGGGGAAGCTGCACACAATAGAAGCTGGAGTACAAGAATGGATGGAAGTGCAGCCACATTGCAAACTCTCACACCAATGGCTGATCCTGCCTTTGACATCATTGGCAGGAGGAGGGCACTGGAGCACTGGAGATGGTGAGGCTGGAGTGCATGCACAGCAACAGTGTATTTGGGCATTTCCCTTCCTTTTTTTCCCCAGCTTAACTCTCTTGCACGCCCATGCACACACACAATGCTTGACAACCCGCTGTTGCATTACACTGCTTAACCATGTCATTACGTGCTAATCCTTATCCCTCTGCCCTTTTTCTAGATCCTTCTGATGACTCAAGCCCTGCGGCTTCAAAGATGGAGAGAGGAGACTACCCTCCTGAAGATGCACCATCACTTTTCAGATGAGATGTTAAAGCGAGGCCCCGTTTGTCCACATAGGTGGACGTTAAAAAATCCATGGCACAATTTTGAAGAAAAGCATGGGAATTATCCTCGGTGTCCTGGCCAATATTTATCCCTCAACCAAAATCTAAAAATGGGTTATCTGCTCATTATCGCATTGCTGTTTGTGGAGCTTGCTGTGCGCAAATTGGCTGCCGCGTTTCCTACATTACAACAGTGACTACACTTCAAAAAGTACTTCATTGGCTGTAAAGTGCTTTGGGACGTCCTAAGGTTGTGAAAGGCGCTATAGAAATGCTTGCTTCTTTATCACTTGCTCATACCTTTCTAAGCACCAGCACAGAAATCGGCACCTGGGGTGATCTAGATGGTGAGTTCGAGGGGTCTGCACAGGATGATTCACAGAGCACAAGTGAGTAGGGGCAGGTGCAACTGGAAAGGACACTCCAGGAAAGGGCTCGCCAGAAAGCAAGCTCAGGTCCTGGCTCTGCTGAAGAGGGAGAGATTCGGACATTAGGGGCTCAGCCTTCAAAGGAATAATGTTTTCTGCACACCAGCTATTGCTGAATGTATTGAACTGCCTGCCTGGGAGCACCCACAAAACGTTGGAGATTGAAGCGGAGTCCACGACCAACTTGTGAGGGGTTCTTGCGCATGACATCGACGCACTGCACTCAACAATGGAGCTTGTGGTCACTCCGTGGACTCTGTATGAAGATTTAATTAAAAGCAGGCGTCCTGTAAACAACATCAATTTTCAAAGTTAGGCTCGACTGAACATAGATGAGCTCTATCTGATATTATAGAATGAACTTGCGCTTTATAGCGCCTTTCACAACCTCAGCATGTACCAAAGCACATTTGAATGAAGTACTTTTGACGTGCAGTCATTGTTGTATTGTAGGAAACACAACAGCAAATTTGCACACAGCAAACTCCCACAGACAGCAATGAGACAATGACCAGATCATCTGTTTTTAGTAATGTTGATTAAGGGATACATATTGGCCAGGACACCGGGGAAAACGCCTCTGCTCTTCTTCAAATAGCGTCATGTGATCTTTTACAGCCATCTGAGAGGGCAGATATCAGTTTAACGCCCCATCCAAAAAACAGCACCTCCGACAGTGCAGCACTCCCTCAGTACACAATCTTCTGACTCAGAGACGAGAGTGCTACCCACTGAGCCAACACTGGCACTCATTGCGAGCAGTGATCAGTAGTGAGAGCCTTAGGAACTGTGGGAAACTGGAAGCTCCATTATTTGTAAGTCAAGTTATAAAACTTTTTGAATTAAAATTCATTCTTAAAGTAATTTAAACATAAATTAATAATAAATTGAGGATTGAGCCATATGGGGCCTTAACAGGAAGTTTTCCTTGAAGGACAGTAACCACATCATGGAAACTATTGCAACATGTTGCCGGAAAAATACACAAGTTAAAAAAAATTAGCACAAAATAAAATTAGCAAAAACTGTATCTCGAAAGTTCACTTGGGTTCCTTGGAGAAACCTATTCTAAACATGGAATATAATTACCATCAATTGAAATATTACATCATTAGAATCAAACTGAGCTACTTGCACAGAAATGAAGTCCACAGCACTTACTCTAATTTAGCATGCTTGCCCCTGTTCATAGCTGTTTGTGTCAGATTTATGTAATGTTCAACTATTCTGCTTCACGCATACACTGTGAATCCTCAGTATATTTCCAATGACAGTTAAGTGACTATAAAACACACTGAGAGTGAGGCAAATGAAATTATTCAGTCTTACAGGAACAATTTGTGTTCAATGTAATCATGCATAAGTACATCAATATCACAACTATGGATAATTTTTCTAACAGTTCATTTTTTCTCTCAGTATGAGGTAAAGCATTCTCTTTAAACATCCGAAACAACTTTACAATGGCGATCATCGTACTAAACCCAAGTTGCAGCTTATGTTACCTATTATCAACATAAAGCACCAGATAATAAATGTTATTTATTAAAAGTAATGTCGAGAGAATTATACAATTCAAAGTGCATTTAAACAATTCCATGCTATAAATGAAATCCACTCTTAATGCAAAGTTGATTGACTTTATTAGCTGAAAATTAGATTTTTAGCGCTAAATTCACAACTACGACATTGCAAAATTCAAATGAATGCATCATTTAAAATTTTTAGCATGTAAAACACTTTCAAAATATCAGTAGACTGTAAGATACAACCTTATTTTGATGGCCATGATGCGGAGATGCCGGTGTTGAACTGGGGTGGACAAAAGTGAGAAGTCGCACAACACCAGGTTATAGTCCAACAGTTTTATTTGAAATCACAAGCTTTCGGAGCTTCACCTGACGAAGGAGCAGCGCTCCGAAAGCTTGTGATTTCAAATAAAACTGTTGGACTATAACCTGGTGTTGTGCGACTTCCCACTTTTATTTTGATGGGTCATGGGAGCCTCTTACTGGGAACACCTTTGCAGTGGTGAAAATGTTCCTTTAATTCTATAGCACCTATTAAACATAGTGTCGAAAATATGGTAAACTTTTCCCAACTGTTCGTTTCAATGATATATTCCATGCTGAGTGCCATGTACTGTAACGCTGTTGCTATATCCCTGTTCTGGAAGTAGCCCCCCAAAAATTCTTTACTAATAACAAATGTTAAAGATTATTTTTCTGTGTCTTAAGCAAGTGCATTCTTTTCCATGCAACCTGCACTACAGGAAGTGCATCATTTGCATTTTTTTAAAATAAAAAGCTTTTGATGCTTCCTTTTTTTTTGTTTCTTGCAACTCCCCAAGTCCTGATCCAAGCCCAGCCGCACCACTTGTGAAACAAAAGGAGATTTCATCGAGTTTAACTCGGCAGTGCTGATGGTTCCCCGCAGTCTACCTCAATTATCTGATGCTTTTATGCATCTCTATTGCATCAGATTTAGATGAAAGAAAATCTGAGTGAAAGGTCCTACCCGAACAGAGCAGCTACACTCCCGGGGAGTCGTCAGATGTTTCGTACAGCAATCTGTCTCTGGAAATTATCCCAGATTCCTGAGGCCACGCACCGTGATGACTACAGCCTGTCACAGAATTATGATTTTTTTTTTGTTTAAATGCTGTTTGGCCTCTACACATTTGTTCAAATGCATATTTCCTTTAGTGGCCATGTTGTAGCAGTAGAGTGGCAGTCTCTAATGCTGGGGGACTCCAGTACTTCCAATACCACTCGCAGGCTTGCTTAACGCTCGAATTTTGTTCGCCCCAACGTGCATGTTTTTACCTTGGTTGTAAAATGGAATGTTTTGCAATTGTCAAGAGTCCTATCCTGGGAAGAGAATGTACAGACAGGCTGTACCCAGACTGGCAACGTGCAACTTGCCATGATTATGTGGTGGACTGCTGATTCCCCTATGGGGAATTGAATGGTTCAGATTGACCCATCCATCTGGATGAAGGAGGACAGCACTGGAAGGAAGTGTGGTGACCTGGGTCAAGGGCATCAAAGTTGGTGGAGGTTGAAAGGATGATTTAAAAAAAAAAATCTTTTACTGGCTAATGGACCCATGTTAATAGAAATACGTAGGGGGAGATATTGGTCCTCATCGCGACCTTTTTTTTTAGGTGCAAACTTTGCGTCAGGGCACTTTCCGGATGCGATCTCCCGCACCAGATCCCCTGGAAGTGCCCATGGTGCCAACCTAAAACAGGCATTAGGCACCTTGAATATGCTAATGGAGGCTTAACGCCTGCCTTAGGAGCCGGTGCCATATTCAGCAGAAACTGGGAGGAACATGAGGCACGCAAGCTGCGTTCTGTTTTTCTGGGTATACTGTAACTTAACTAACTGTCCATAAAGGGGGCCCTGGAGGCTGCCGAAGAATAGCTAACTTTGCTTATCTCAACGTGGAACAAGGAGGAGCAGTGCCCCCTGCTGGATCCACAGCAATACTTCGGGACACTGCCCCCCCCGCCGGCCCTGTCGCCTCCCCTCCAATCCCTCACCCAGGGCTTACTCGCGGATCAGCTCAGTGTCCGAGCCAGCTGAATTTGAGAAGGCCCATCGAGATGCCTGATTGGTGTCTGCAGCTTGTCGGTTTTACGTAGATGAGGCCCAAGACCCACAGTAGATGTGAATTTTGCGCTAAATATCTAATTTTCAGTTAATAAAGTCAATCAACTTTGCATTAAGAGTGGGTTTCATTTATAGCATGGAATTGTTTAAATGCACTTTGAATTGTATCATTCTCTCGACATTACTTTTAATAAATAACATTTATTATCTGGAGCTTTATGTTGATAATAGGTAACATAAGCTGCAACTTGGGTTTAGTACGATGATCGCCATTGTAAAGTTGTTTTGGATGTTTAAAGTGAATGCTTTACTTCATACTGAGAGAAAAAATGAACTGTTAGAAAAATGATCCATAGTTGTGATATTGATGTACTTATGCATGATTACATTGAACATGTGCACCTCAGGCCTCTGTCTTCGGGCACACATTCCACAAGCAACACCCGCTTCACAACGGCTTTTGGTGTGAGGCCAATTTCCTGGCCCTAGTCATGAAAATATGCGCTCTCACATTTAACTTAAAATACAGTAGTATTCACAAATGTTTAGTGCAGAACCATTGAACTAGAACTTGCAACAGCAGAAATCAATGCAGGTCCACATTTAAAACTATCACAAAGTATAATTTATATTCTTATAGGAACAGGAGAAGGCCATTCAGCCCCTCAAGCCTGTTCTGCCATTCAATGAGATCATGGCTGATCTGTGCTCTAACTCCATATACCCGCATTTGACCCATATCCCTTAATACCTCTGGTTAACAAAAAGCTATCAATCTCAGATTTAAAATTAACAATTGATCTTGCATAAATTGCTGTTTGCGGAAGAGAGTTCCAAACTCTACCACCCTTTGTGTGTAGAAGTGTTTCCTAATTTCACTCCTGAAAGGTCTGGCTCTAAATTTTTAGACTATGCCCCCGAGTCCCAGAATCCCCAACCAGCGGAAATAGTTTCTCTCTATCTACCCTCTGTTCCCCTTAATATCCTGAAAACTTCGATCAGATCACCCCTTAACCTTCTAAATTCTCGGGAATAAAACCCTAATTTGTGCAAGCTCTCTTCGTAACTTAACCCTTGAAGTCCGGGTATCATTCTGGTAAACCTACACTGCACTCCCTCCAAGGTCAATATATCCTTCCTAAGGTGTGGTGCCCAGACTTGCTCACAGTACTCCAGGTGTGGTCTAACCAGGGTTTTGTGTAGCTGCAGCATAACTTCTACCCCCTTGTATTCTAGTCCTCTAGATATAAAGGCCAGCATCCCATTAGCCTTTTTGTACCTGTTCATGACATTTTAATGATTAATGTACCTGAACCCCCAAGTCTCTTTGGACATCCACTGTTTTGGTTTTCACCATTTAGAAAGTACCCTGTTCTATCATTTTTTGGTCCAAAGTGGATGACCTCACATTTGCTTACATTGAAATCCATTTGCCACAGTTTTGCCCATTCACTTAATCTATCAATATCCCTTTGTAATTTTATGCTTTCATCTACACTGCCTACAATGCCGCCTATCTTTGTGTCATTGGCAAATTTGGATATATGACTTTCTATGCCATCATCTAAGTCATTAATAAATATTGTGAATAGTTGAGACCACAACACAGATCCCTGCGGGACACCACTAGTCACATCCTGCCAATTTGAGTACCTGCCCATTATCCCTACTCTCTGCCGCTCAGCCAATTTCCTAACCAGGTCAATAATTTGCCCTCAATTCCGTGGGCTTCTACCTTAGTTAACAGTCTCTTATGTGGGACTTTATCAAATGCCTTCTGGAAGTCCATATAAATAACATCTGTAGACATTCCCCTGTCCACTACTTTAGTCACCTCTTCAAAAAATTCAATCAGGTTGGTCAGGCATGACCTGCCTTTCACAAATCCACGCTGGCTCTCTCTGATCAACTGAAAATTTGCGATGTGTTCAGTCACCCTATCCTTAATTATAGACTCCAGCATGTTAGGCTAACTAGTCTATAATTCCCTGGTTTCCTCCTCTCGCAAGTCTTAAAAAGCAGAGTGACATGCACAATTTTCCAATCTAAAGGGACGGTTCCTGAATCTAGAGAACTTTGGAAGATTATAGTTAGGGCATCTGCAATGTACTCACCTACTTCCTTTAAAACTTTGGGATGGAAACCATCTGGCCCTGGGGATTTGTCACTCTTCAGTGCCATTATTTTCTTCATTACTGTTATTTTACTTACGTTAATTTTATTGAGTTCCTGTCCCTGATTCAATATTAGTTTCTTTGGGATTTCCAGCATGCTAGCCTCTTCTTCTACTGTAAATACTGATGCAAAGTAATTATTCAATATGTCCGCCATTGTCACCACTTTCAGTTTTTAAGGGGCCAACATTGCTCCTGACCACCCTCTTTTTCCTAATGTAACTGTAAAAATTCTTCATATTGATTTTGATATCTCTTGCAAGTTTCTTTTCATATTCCCTTTTTGTAGCTCTTACTATCTGTTTTGTGACCCTTTCCTGTTCTTTGTATCTTTCCCATTCGCCAGGATCTGTGCTATTTTTTGTATGCTCTTTCCTTTAGTTTTATGCTGTCCCTTACCTCTTTAGTTGTCCATAGCTGGTTTTTTTTGGCAAGTAGAGCTCTTGCCCCTCAGGGGTATAAACTGGTTCTGTATCACATTAAATTCTTTTTTAAACATCTCCCACTGATCTTCTGTCGTTTTACCCATTAACAGATTTGCCCAGTTTACTGTGGCCAATCTGTCTCATCCCATTGAAGTCAGCCTTATCTAACTCTAGAATCTTAGTAGCTGATTCACGTTTCTCCCTTTTAAACACTACATTGAACTCGATCATGTTATGATCGCTATTGGATAAATGTTCACGCACAGTTAGGCTGTTAACTAAATCTGGCTTATTACTCATTACTAAGTCTAATATGGCTTGCCCCCTTGTTGCCTCTCGGACATATTGTTGCAGAAAACTATCCCGGACACACTGACAGATGCTAGTCTGCTTTTCCCAATCTATATGAAAGTTAAAATCTCCCATTAAAACCACTCTGCCTTTGCTACATGCTGGAGATCTTATGGGGATCCGAAGGTTTTATCTGACAATTGATCCAAATGCTGTCAGATGAGATGCTTCTCAAACATTCTTGGGAGCTCCTACACATCTGTAGTTTATATCCACTGGAGAAAGGCTTATGCTGTAACTTCCCTTTCCTCTCCAAAGCCCTTGAGCGTGTTGTCGCCTCCCAAATCTGTGTCCATCTTTCCAGGAAATCCATGTTTGAATCTTTCCAATCAGATTTCTGGCCCTGCCACAGTACTGAAACGGCTCTTATCAAAGTCACAAATGACATCCTATGTGACTGTGACAAAGGTAAACTATCCCTCCTCATCCTTCTCAACCCTTTGACACAGTAGACCACACCATCCACACCATCCTCCTCCAACGCCTCTCCTCCATTGTCCAGCGAGATGGGACTGCACGCGCCTGGTTCCATTCTTATCTATCTAATCGTAGCCAGATAATTAGGCTGCCCCTCGGCAACATCATCCAAAAGCACAGTGCCAGTTTCCACATGAACGCTGATGACGACCAGCTCTAGTTCACCACCACCTCTCTAAACCCTGCCGCTGTATCTAAATTGTCTTACTGCTTGACCGACATCCAGTATTGGATGAGCAGAATTTTCCTCCAACTAAATATTGGGAAGACTGAAGCCATTGGGCTGGATTTTGATACTCAGGTCAGGTTGGTGTCGTGAAGCCCACATTTTGGCTTGTAAACCCGCCTCCATCGAGATGTGGCCAACCCACTGTATTTTCCCTTGATTGACCTTGTTGAGCCCACCCAGTGGGCTCAGCAGGCCAATTAAGGGCCACCCGGCAACAGGTGACGTCACAGATTGACATTTCATCTGTCAAGAGCTTTTGACAGATGAAATATCAGTGTTTGACAGCTCTGTGAAGCTGTCAAACACTGACAATATGATTTCTAACTTGAGTCCTTTCTCTCAGGCTGAGTTAGAAATCATTCCACCACAGAAAACAGAAGGCTGCAGTTTTTGACAAGACCACGGCTTTTCTGCTTTCTGTGCCGGTGAGATTTCTGACTCCTGAGAACTGAAGGGCTGACACCTGCAGGAGGAAGTTAAGGTAAGTAAAACTTTTTCCCACACTTAGCACTTACCTTACACACTTACCTCTGCACACATGCACCCATCACTCACCTGCCCACCGGACATATCGACCCCTCCAACCCCTGCAGACCCACGGTCCGCCCCGATAACTTGGCGTGGTTGCCACCTGTCGGGAAGCCCACATTTCACCCTTTAAAATAGGGATTATCCAAAAAACTGCCTGTTAACAGCAGTTAATTGTCAATAATCCCTTCCCGCCTCAGGGAGTCGGGTCTCAGCACAGGTCGGGTACCCGCCGCCAGCAAAACTGGCATGGAGGCGGGTTGGAGGCGGGATGGGGTCGGGACCCCCAAATCTGCAACTTTAACCCCCCCCCCCCCCCGCCTCCAAACCCGCCTCCACGGGTCATTGAAAATCCAGCCCATTGTCTTCGGTCCCCGCCACAAACTCAATTCCCTAGCCACCAACTCCATCCCTCTCCCTGGCAACTGTCTGAGGCTGAACCAGCCTGTTTGCAACCTTGGTGTCGCATTTGACCCCGAGATGAGCTTCCGACCACTTATCTGCGCCATCACTAAGAACACCTATTTCCACCTCTGTAACATCGCCCGACTCAACCCCTGCCTCAGCTCATCTGTTGCTGAAACCCTCATCCATGTCTTTGTTACCTCTAGACTTGACTATTCTGCTGGGTGGTCCAGCTAAGTGGGACTTCACTTGCCTGGTTCCATTCTTATCTCTCTAATCGTAGGCAGGGAATCACCTGCAATGGCTTCTCTTCCTGCTCCCGCATCGTTATCTCTGGTGCTCCCAAGGATCTACCCTTGGCCCCCTCCTATTTCTCATCTACACGCTGCACCTTGGCAACATCATCCGAAAGCACAGCGTCAGTTTGCACGTGTCCGCTGACAACACCCAGCTCTACCTCACCACCACTCCTCTTGACCCCTCCACGATCTCTAAATTGTCAGACTGCTTGTCCGACATCCAGTTATGGATGAGCAGAAATTTTCTCCAATTAACTATTGGGAAGACTGAAGCCATTGTCTTTGGTCCCCGCCACAAACTCCATTCTCGAGCCACAGACTCCATCCCTCTCCCGAGCATCTGTCTGAGGCTGATCCACACTGTTCGCAACCTTGGCATCATATTTGACCCTGAAATGAGCTTCTGACCACATATCCACGCCATAATGAAGACCACCTATTTCCACCTCCGTAACATCGCCCGTCTCCACCCTTGCCTCAGCTCCTCTGCTGCTGAAACCCTCACCCATGCCTTGTTACCTCTAGGCTTGACTATTCCAACGTACTCCTGGCTGGCCTCCCACGTTCTACCCTACGTAAATTTGAGGTCATCCAAAATTCAGCTGACCTTGTCCTAACTCGCGTTCACCCAGCACCCCGGTGCTCACTGGCCTACATTGGCTCCCGGTTAAGCAACGCCACGATTTCAAAATTCTCATCCTTGTTTTTAAATCCCTCCATGGCTTCGCCCCTCCCTATCTCTGTAACCTCCTCCAGCCCTACAACCCCCCCCGCCCACCCCCCTCCAAACACCTGAGATATCTGCGCTCCTCTAATTCTGCACTCTTGAGCATCCCTGATTATAATTGCTCAACCATTGGTGGCCGTGCCTTCTGTTGCCTAGGTCCCAAGCTTTGGAATTCCCTGCCTAAACCTCTCCGCCTCTCTACCTCTCTTTCCTCCTTTAAGACGCTCCTTAAAACCTACCTCTTTGACCAAGCTTTTGGTCACCTGCCCTAATTTATCCTTATGTGGATTGGTGTCAAATTTTTTGTCAAACAATACTCCTGTGAATCACTTTGGGATGTTTTACTACGTTAAAGGTGCTATATAAATACAAGTTGCTGTTGTTGTTGATGTTGTTATTCCAATGTACTCCTGGCCAGCCTGCCATCTTCCACCCTCTGTAAACTTGCCATCCAAAACTTGGCTGTCCGTGTCCTAACTCGTACCAAGTCCCGTTCACCCATCACCCCTGTGCTTGCTGACCTACATTAGCTCTCAGTTAATCAATGCCTCGATTTTAAAATTCTCAGCCTTGTTTTCAATCCCTCCATGACCTCGCCCCTCCCTATCTCTGTAACCTCTTTCAGCCCTACAACCCTCCAAGATCTCTGCGCTCCTCCAATTCTGGCATCTTTCTCATCCTCAATTTTAATCGTGCCACCATTGGTGGCTGTGCCTTCAGCTGCCAAAGTCCTAATCTCTGGAATTCCCTCCCTAAACCTCTTCACCTCTCTACCTCTCTTTCATCCTTTAAGACGCTCCTTAAAACCTACCTCTTTGACCATCTGGCCTAATATTTCCTTATGTGGCTCGGTGTCAAATTTTGTTTTATAACGCTCCTGTGAAGCACCTTGGGACATTTTACGACATTAAAGGTGCTGTATAAATACAGGTTGTTGTTGTTGTAAATGTGTGAAGGGCTAATATTGAAGAGGGGTCGAGGCAAAATGCGCTACACAGAACTAGTTAAAGACTGCAATGTACCAGGACATTGGAGCCTTTACACAAGGCCATAGGATCCTAGATTTAGCCACCTGGCTGTTTCACCATTAAAAGAGCAGAAAGCCAGAGGAGAGGCGAGGGTAGCTTCCCTTAACATCAGGGCAGCATTTGATCAAGTATGGCATGAAGGAGCCCCAGCAAATCTGTGGTCAATAGGGGTTAAGGAGAAAACTCTGCAGTGGCTAGAGTCGTACCTGTTGCATGGAAAGATAGTCATGGTTGTCAGAGCAGCAGCTTGGAGATGCCGTCTGTGTACGGAGAGAAACAGCAGCAACTTCACAAAATGTCAGCAAGGGAACAGTCTGGATGAAGGTCAGTCAATCTCAGCGATGGTGAGAGGGAGGTTAGTTCTGCTGGAGATGAAGGCGAGGAGGACTGGCATGTTTGGATCTCAAGGAAAAAGGCCATCAAAGGCGGGGAGCCCAGTGGTCATCCACATTAATGACTTGGATGAAGGGACCGAGTGTAATGTAGCCAAGTTTGCAGATGATACAAAGATGGGTGGGAAAGCAAGTTGTGCAGAGGACTCAAAGAATCTGCAAAGGGATATAGACAGGCTAAGTGAGTGGGCAAACATTTGGCAGATGGAGTATAATGTGGGAAAGTGCGAGGTTATCCACTTTGGCAGGAAAAATAAAAAAGCAAATTATTATTTAAATGGAGAGAGATTACAAAATGCTACAGTTCAGAGGGACCTGGGGGTCCTTGTGCATGAAACACAAAAAGTTAGCATGCAGGTACAGCAAGTAATCAAAAAGGCAAATGGAATGTTGGCCTTTATTGCAAGGGGGTTGGAGTATAAAAGCAGGGAAGTCCTGCTACAACTGGACAGGGTATTGGTGAGACCACACCTTGAGTACTGCGTACAAATTTGGTCTCCTTATTTAAGGAAGGATATACTTGCATTGGAGGCAGTACAGAGATGATTCTCGAGGTTAATTCCAAAGATCAGGGGGTTGACTTATGATGGAAGGTTGAGCAGGTTGGGCCTATACTCATTGGAATTTAGAAGAATGAGAGGTGATCTTATTGAAACATACAAGATACTGAGGGGGCTCGACAAGGTAGATGCAGAGAGGATGTTTCCCCTCGTGGGTAAATCTAGAACTCGGGAGCATAGTTTCAGAATAAAGGGTCACCCTTTTAGAACTGAGATGAGGAGGAATTTCTTCTCTCAGAGGGTCGTAAATCTGTGGAATTTTCTGCCCCAGAGAGCCGTGGAGGCTGGGTTATTGAATACATTTAAGGTGGAGATAGACAAATTGTTGCAAGATAAGGGAGTGAAGGGTTATGGGGAGCATGCAGGGAAGTGGTTTTGAGCCCAAGATCAGCCATGATCTTATTGAATGGTGGAGCAGGCTCGAGGGGCCTAGTGGCCTAATCCTGCTCCTATTTCTTTTGTTCTTATGGTGGGAGGTGGCCCTGCCCATCAGCCAGCAGTACCACCTCAACAATCCCAGCAGGCAGAGCAGTGCAGAATTTTGATAACCTAATCAGGATGGGCAAGATAAGAGTAGCCCACATCTCTCAAGAATTCCCAGTACGATCTTATGTGTTGCCAATTCAGCCCGTTGCCCGGAGGAACTCCTGTAGCGATGTCCTTGGGCTGCCATGATTGGCCTCTGACAACCACAACCATCTTTCCATGCACCAAGTATGATCTAGCCACTGAAGAGTTTCACTTTGACCCCCATTGATCTCAGTTTTGCGCGAGCTCCTTAAGGCCATACTCAATCAAATGCTGCCTTGATATCAAGGGAAGCTACTCTCACCTCTCCTCTGGCATTCTGATCTTGTGTCTGTCTGGATTAAGGCTGTGATGAAGTCTGAGAACAAGTGGCCCTGGCAGAACACAAAGTAAGCAGCAATGAGCAGGTTATTGGTCAGTATTTAGTGTCAGTATTGATGATGCCTTTCGTCACTGCTGTACTTGTGGAATAGACTCTCCGAAGCAGCTTGAAAGGAGTCAGAAGCTTAAAAAAAAAATCAGTGCTGTGATGACTTTGCATCCCTGCCACTGATGCACTGCTTCTCAGTGGAGGTCAGGGAGATTCTGTAAGATCAATATCAACAAGCCGACAGGTAGCTCTGGGTGGTCTGCAGGTGCCTCCTATGTAGCCTGCCCATCATGCCTTCCTCGTACAACAAACTCATCCTCCTCTTCCTGTAAAAAGCAAAATACAGTGACACCCTAAAAAGAGAATGATGTGGCACCCAGGATGCAGTGAGAAAGGCCTCCTTAACTGTGAAGTTGGGCAGCTTCAAAACTTTCCAGCAGTCCAAAAGTTGAAGTGAAAAGCTTCCAGAGCAAATTGGTGCAGCTTTTTTTTTCCTGCAAGTTGGGCTTCTTCTGCACCCTCTGTTCTCCTGAGATGGCCTCTTATCCTGGTCCTGCTGAACTAAGAGACAAAAATTGCCACTGCATCAATCCTTTTGAGCCCAAAAACTCCTTTGTACAATTCACTTCTGTCAGTGCTGTGTTGATACTTTGACATATTGTCCTTTTTTAAAAAAAAAACAGCACTAACTTCAGGTCTGAGAAGGAATTCAGATCTCACTTTTCACTAAACTTCTGCATGCACAGCATGCATGTTCAGTGTGATTGATAAGCTCTAAGCTCAGAGTGAAACACTTCAGCAGGGACATGCTGTGCTGATGGTGCAGCAGCCGGGGTTTCAAAATAGCACGAGATGCTTCATTGATAATGTCAATATTTATCTGATGGTGTACTCAACTCCCACGCAGATGGCATAAATACACATATATTTGTGAATAATAATACAGAACAGGTAATAGTTGGCATTTCACTTACATCTTGTACTTTTTTGGTTTATAACCTATGTAAATATACCATGAATCAGATATACACTGTGCATTGACTCGCCATTTCATTTTCCCTCGGTGTCGGAAAGCACGCTGCCTGAGCCTAATGCTGTAATGAATAAAGGAAAAGGGGAAGCATCTCATTTAAAACACCTCAGATGCATTATGCATACAGTTCATTGCCATCACGTCCCTCAGTGGATCTCCAGAATGTCAGCTACACTGGCGAGTAGGAAAAACAACGTCCCTCAGTATGGCAGAGATCATTAATGATTCAACATGTAACTACAAAGTGTCCAAGCAGACCAGCAGCATCCAAACAATGGCCTATTTCCCCATTAACTGACGAAGCGTGGACATGCAACTGCAATGAGATTTCCAGGAACTGTGAGCACAATCCCCAGTCGACCACCAAAGACTTAACAGCTACCCTGCCAATCCCATTTGAAAACAAACCAAACAAATTTACCTAACATTTTAAAATGGCTCACCTCTGTTGCAACGGCAACTACCAAGCACAATTTTTTTGCCAGAAATCTCACCTTGCAGAAGATATTTTTAACAGAATAAATCCACAGTGGTCCAAACATGACCTTTACAATGTTAACCTGAATCACCCCCACTGGGACCATTTCAGATTCTGGCTTTTTCTTTGTATTTATCTACTAACATTAACTTTAAAAGTTACAAGCTTTGTTAACAAGTCTACTAAATAGAGCGCAAGTTCAGAAATGAGAAAATTATTTGACAAAAAAAAAAATCAATATTCATTATGCCTGAACTGTGATGCTACAAACCTTGGTTGTATCGCCACTCATTCCGAAATCCCACTAATAACGTAGTTACTCATCCTTCTCTAGATCACAATACTAATCTATTACTTCTATAACTCACCTCCTGACTGCCTAAAGTCTTTCCACCATCTACAAGGCACAAGTCAGGAGTGTGATGGAATACTCTCCACTTGCCTGGATGAATGCAGCTCCAACAACACTCAAGAAGCTCGACACCATCCAGGACAAAGCAGCCCGCTTGATTAGCACCCCATCCACCACCTTAAACATTCACTCCCTCCACCACCGGCGTACCATGGCTGCAGTGTGTACCATCTACAATTTGCACTGCAGCATCTCGCCAAGGTTTTTTCACAGCACCTCCCAAACCCACGACCTCCACCACCTAGAAGGACAAGGACAGCAGGCGCATGGGAACACATCCAAGGTCCCCTCCAAGTCACACGCCATCCTGACTTGGAAATATATTGCCATTCCTTCACCGTCGCTGGGTCAAAATCCTGGAACTCCCTCCCTAACAGCGCTCTGGTAGTACCTTCACCACACAGACTGCAGCGGTTCAAGAAGGCGGCTCACCAGTAACTTCTAGGACAATTAGGGATGGGCAATAAATGCTGGCCTTGCCAGTGACGCCCACATCCAGTGACCGAATAAAAAAAGTAAAATAATAGCACCGTGAAGCATCACATCCCTCTCCTCTCATTGCAGGATAGGCATTTCTCCCTTTGTGTGTATTCCCACACTGGTTCTTCTTTTCTTAAAACATCATACAGACAACTGAAATACCTCAGCAAATCTATCATTTAGTATGACACTTCTTTCAGAATCTGTGACATGTTGACTTCTGTGTCCCTCAATTCAAAGCACTCACTCTGTCCTGTCAAATTTACTTATCTATGCATAATCTGTGAATGGTTCTACAACATTAACAATGGCGAGCGCAGATATGAAGGGCGTGATCTTGCCAGCCCTGGGGAGGCGGGTATGGAGGTGGGACTGCCGGGAAAATGGCAGAATCTGGGAGCGGGTGCCCATCCCACCCCCAACCTGTCTCCGTGCCATCTTGCCAGGAGTCGGGTAGCTGACCCGCGCCGGGTCCCGTCTCCTTGGAGGCGGGAAGGGGATTAGTGCCACTTATCTGCCTGTTAACAGGCAGATAAGAGGATTATCCCCATTTTACCCACACAAGTGCAGGCTTCCCGAAGGCTCCGAACCCCACCAGGGCCACCGAGGCGAACAGTGGGTCTGCAGGGGTCGGGGGGCGGGGGGGGGGGGGGTGCAAAAGTGCGCTGTGAAGGTGAGTGATGGGTGCAAGTGTGGAGAGGTGAGTATGTGAGGTAAGTGGAAAGCGTTAGAAAAAGTTTACTTACCTTTGTTTCTTCCTGCAGGCTTCAAGAGTTGGGGATGCGGAGAGTCTCGCATCTCCGCGGCAGAGATGACAGATGGCTGCTGCATTCTCCAATGCAGCAACCATCTAATTTCTGCTAAAGAAAGAGGTTTGATGAGTCTTGAATTCAAGAACTCATCAAACTACAGAAATGTCAGTGTTTGACAGCTTCACGGAGCTGTCAAACGATGACAATTCATCTGTCAAAAATTTTTGACAGATGAAACGTCAGAAGCTGACATTCTCTGTAACCGGCTTTCCCTTAATTGGCCTGCTAATCCCGCTGGGCGGGCTTAACAAGATCAATCAATGGAAAATAGCGTGGGTTGGCCAGAAGTCGATGGAGGCGGGACTGAAACCCGACAACTGGGAGTCCCGCCTTCAAAAGCTCCCCATTTGTCCTGTTGGTTGAAGTGAGCTTTGTTTATTGTTTCAACAATTTTATCAACTGAAGATATCCCAGGTGATCTTGCGCTGCCCGTTGTTACGTTTGGTAGTCACTAGAAACATAGAAACGATCAAAGCATTTAAGAAGTATTAATTCCTCTCCACTGATTATGCGATTCTTTCATATTGCTTTCCATACTGTGAGTACACTTTGCAAATGGTGACATCTTTTTCCATACAAGGCATCAGATGAAAGCACCACAATCAATAATGTGCTCTTGTACAGTATGTGCAGCCATACTTCCAGTCACCATCATTTCCACTGTAAGATATAGTTTATTTTCTAATGGGTTTATTCTGGCCCACTTTTGAAATGCACCATTACTGCAAGCTTCTGAATAACTGAGGTTTGTTTTGTTTGCAGAGAAATACAAAATAATAAGACTCAAAACAAAAGACAAAGCTGCGTATTATTTGCATTTATGGAGCCCAAAACCCGCAGGGCCATTTGTGCTGCAGTTGTGCTACTTTCGTATGGCGGGAAAAGCTTATCATGAGATATCTAGTTTGGCTATCCATTCGATGGCCTTCTGAGATGCCGAGTGGAGAAATGAGGTGCCTCCCGCAACAGATCTTAATGGGCCGGTTGATGCGATGTGTTCCATGGTCTGGGACTCATGGCCACAGTCGCACTTCGGGTCGTCCCTCATCTTCCACTGGTGGAGCAGGTGGGCGCATCGTCCATGTCCTGTGCAGATTGGGTTGAGCGCTGCCCACTGTCTTCGAGGGAAGTCGAAGCCAGGGACCTCTGCTGTTGGGTCAGTGATGAGGTGTTGGTTCTTTATGTTGCATGTCCCCTGATTCATCCATCTGGATAGTGGGTTGATACCAGCTGCATGAATTTTGGCTGCTGTTTCCCAGAATGGGCGGCGCGATTTGAAACACTTTCATGAGAGCCGATGACAACCTGCACGTGATCTCCCTGTGTGTGTGCTGGTTCACCCAAAACTTGCCAGCTAATGTCATCAAGACGACACCCGAAAGCGGCCTCCCAGTCTGAAAAGCATGAAAGCAGTTATGCTGGTTGGGCAGGACACCTACCCGCTGGTCAACTGTGTTATGAACTCGACAGGGATCCTGTGTAACATCGGAGTAAATCACTGGAGAGGGAGGAAATTTGTCACTGCAGGGTTTAAGGACATGCAGCTACTGAAGATGGTAGCGGCTTCCTGCAGACACAGTATGTTCTCCTCAAGGTATTGACAAGAAAGTTCAACTGCAGTGATTTCTTTCCAGAAATGTCATCAGGGCTTCCACATCACGCACTGGTGGATCGCAAGGAAGGGCTCTGGCTAGTGATGGAAGGAAATTGGCAGTCCAAGGATTTCTCAGATACCAATTTACAAATCCGCCTGGAGGAGATCCTCCAGAGGAAAGAATGTCTTCTGGACTCGTAGGCAAGGACGTCTTGAAAGCAGTCTCCAGGGCCACGTGAAGGGAGATGTCAGCAGTGTTGAGTGCCAGCTCGGTCATCCCCAGGACAGCAGACCAATGTTGGTTGAAGCTTAACGACCGGATGACGACAGCCAAAAGAAGTTAAAAACAACCTTCCTTTTTTCACTTTGCCACCACGGGAGCCCCTCCACTGATCACAATTACGTCTTGACAAGACTTCATTCACAGTGCACCAGGGCTCTCTAACTCTTCCATTTGTTTAAAATGGGTTAAAATAGTGGACAGAGGAATGTCATACAAATCATAGAATCATAGAATAGTACAGCACAGAAGGAGGCCATCGAGTCAGCGCAGGCTCTTTCGAAGAGCATCCAGTTAGTCTCACTCCCCCGTTCTTTCCCCATATCCCTGCAATTTATTTTCCTTCAAGTATTTATCCAATTCCCTTTTGGAGGCTACTATTGAATCTGCATCAGGCAGTGCATTCCAAATCCTAACCACTTGTTGCATAAAAAAGTTTTCCTCGTGTCGCCTCTGGTTCTTTTGCCACTCAGTTTAAATCTGTGCCCTCTGGTTATCGACCCTTCAGCCATTGGAAACAGTTCCTCTTTATTTACTCTATCTAAACTATTCATGATTTTAAACACCTCTATCAAATCTCCTCTTAGCCTTCTCTGCTCTAAGGAGAACAACCCAGCTTCTCTCGTCTATCCATTTAAGATAACGTCGTCATCTCTGGAACCATTCTAGTAAATCTCTCCAAAGCCTTCATGTCCTTCCTAAAGTGTGGTGCCCAGAATTGGACACAATACTCCAGCTGAGGCTGAACTAGTGTTTATTAAGGTTTAGCATAACATCCTGGCTTTTGTACTCTATCCCTCTATTTATAAAGTCCAAGATCCCATATGCTTTATTAACTACTTTGTTAACCTGTCCTGCCACCTTCAAAGATTTGTGCACAAGCACCCCCAGTTCTCTCTGTTCTTGCACCCCCTTTAAAATTATACCATTTAGTATCTATGGTCTCTTTTCAACCTCCCGACTAAAATGGATCAGCTCACACTTCTCTGCATTGAATTTCATCTGCCATTTGTCCGCCCATTCCACCAGCCTGTCTATGTCCTCTTGAAATCTATTACTATCTTCCTCACTGTTTACTGTGTTTCCAAGTTTTGTGTCATCTGCAAATTTTGAAATTGCGCCGTGTACCAGCCCCCCACCCCGATCCCCCTCCCCCAAGTCCAAGTCATTAATGTATATCAAAAACAGCAGTGATCCTAGTACTGAACCCTGGGGAATGCCACTGTATAACTCCCTCCACTCCAAAAAACAACCATTCACCATAACTCTCTGTTCTCTATCCCTTAGCCAATTTTGTATCCATGCAGCTACTGCCTCTTTTATCCCATAGGCTTCAATTTTGCTAACAAAAAATTATGTCTTGAAACTTCTTCTGGTAAAATCACTGACTGTTATTTCTAGGCTTAAATGGTATCAATAGATTACATAAATCCAGAGAAGTACTTGGAAAATAGACCAAAGAGGCATAAACTGAAAGTGGACAATTTAGAACTAATGTCAGGAGGAGCTTCTTCAAGCAAAGAGTGATCAACATCTGGAAATTTATATTAATGATCGAGACAAGGGAACCAGATGTAATATCTCCAAGTTTGCAGACAACACAAAACTGGGTGGGCGTGTGTGCTGCGAGGAGGATGCCGATAAACTCCAGGATGATTTGGACAGGTTGGGTGATTGGGCAGAAGCGTGGCAGATGCAATATAACGTGGATGAATGCGAGGTTATCCACTTTGGTGTCAAAAACAGGAAGGCAGATTATTATCTGAATGGCAATAGATTGGGAGAAGGGGAAGTGCAACGAGACCTGGGTGTCCTTGTGCACCAGTCGCTGAAGGTAAGCATGCAGGTGCAGCAGGCGGTGAAGAAGGCAAATGGTATGTTGGCCTTCATAGCGAGAGGGTTTGAGTATAGGAAAAAGGATGTCTTGCTGCAGTTGTACAGGGCCTTGGTGAGACCACACCTTGAGTACTGTGTGCAGTTTTGGTCGCCTTATCTGAGGAAGGATGTTCTTGCCATGGAAGGAGTTCAGCGAAGATTCACAAGGCTGATACCTGGGATGGCAGGAATGACGTATGAAGAGAGATTGGGTCGATTGGGCTTGTACTCGCTGGAGTTTAGAAGAATGAGAGGGGATCTCATTGAAACTTATAAAATTCTGACAGGACAGGACAAACTAGATGCAGGAAGGATGTTCCCGATGGTCGGGGAGACCAGAACCAGGGGTCACAGTCTAAGGATAAGGGGTAAGCCATTTAGGACAGAAATGAGGAGGAATTTCTTCACCCAGAGAGTGGTGAACCTGTGGAATTCTCTGCCACAGAAGGCAGTAGAGGCCAATTCATTAAATAAATTCAGGAAGGAGTTGGATATATTTCTTAAAGCTAAAGGGATCAAGGGATATGGAGAGAAAGCAGGGACAGGGTACTGAATTTGGATGATCAGCCATGAACGCATTGAATGGCGGAGCAGGCTCGAGGGGCCGAATGGCCTACTCCTGCTCCTATCTTCTATGATTCTATGATTCTATAAGGTCTTTGGTCGGGCAGTGAAGGTGAAAACCTTAGATTTATTCAAGATTCAGTTTGATGACATAGATCAGTATGTTTTCCCCATGGATGACCTAAAATGGGCTCCCTAAATTGTATTTATCTTATGATCTTGTAGGAGATTAAATAAATTAGGTGGAACCTCTAATGAGGCAAATTGTGTACTGACTGAGGAGGGTGCAGTCCTGAAAGTTAGAGCCATTCTCATTCCAAACTATCTGATGTTCTTACATACAGACCTGTAGTTTTTTTTTCAAAAACATAGCTGTACACAAGCTCAGTTTCATTTCTTCACTGAACACAAAGTAGAGGTCTTGCTCTTGAGGTTCTGTGTTAATTTTGATACTCAAGACTATTTCTTCATTAACATAGTTCCTGAAGCACTGCTGGGTCTTGATCTACAAGAGTCCATTGTTTGTCTCTGGCGTGTTTATCTTGCAAAGTATCGAGTACGACTTCCATACACTATGCAGATGGGCAAATGTCTTTGCAGGAACGGCTTGTACTGGCATTCGAACATGCTATTTTGTCACAATAACATCATTTGATTAGCATAAAATATGAGGAGAGATTCCATACATTATTAATGGAGAGAAAATCGTGGGCTACAAGCCCGCGATTTCCATGAGAAGTGCTCCCTGTGAGCACAAACCGGATCATGGAATTACCCCTCTGGTGTTTTGTTAGCCATGTTTACCTTATTTCACAAATTGTGTTCTGTAATCTCAGCTGAATAGCAGAGAACTCATTAAGAAATCAATGTTATGCTCGGAGATGTTACATAATGACCTCACCCAAACAATCATACAGTAAGTCCCACAAAGGAAATTAAGCAACAAATGCTAGCATTGTACTAAATGTACCTTTGACATATCCATTCAGACTAAAGCATCACTCAAATCTCAATCACCAGACAGCCAACAAAGATCAGCCGCATTGTGGTAACAAGTACACGATACTACACAGACCATGACAGCCTCTCACCACAAGTTATCTTGGAGCCACAATAATTTCTCAGACAAAAGCCATGAGATTTCAACCAAAACACTCACTTTTGGAGCGTAATAACCATTGATACAATGTCATTACTATTCAATTACAGTTTCTCCTGATAATTAGTCATTTTTTGCACAAAAAAATGAATTGTCCACTAATTTGAATTAAGCAATGTTAAACAACATGGCAAACTGGAAATTCAATGTTAAAAAGTGAATTATTAGATAATTTGAAATAAACTGTTTTGAATTAAGAGTAGTCAGTATGTAATAAAAGTGGAAAATAATTGACAAACATGATTGAAAAATCATGCATCCACTGACGAGAGTGATATCTTCGGTGCCATTTAGCACACATATTTAGTGTCAGCTTGGCTACATTGGTTGCAATTTGCCTCCGATTCAAAAGCATGTGGGTCCAAGCCCTAATTTGAGCACTTAATCAAGACTGACATCTTGGTACGGTATTTCAGAAGAAACACTGCACCCAAATCCCTATCTGCCAATTCGGGTTATTCTATGGCACTATTTGAATAAAAGCAGCTAACTAAAAAACAGATTTGTGCATGTACATGGAGTTTCCACTGAAATTACGCCAAAGTTAATGTGGTGGAGCAAGAGAAGCCCCAAGGAAATTCTCGGCAACTAACTGGTCATTGCTGTTTAAAGGATCTTGTTACGTACAAAATGGTTACTATATTTTCACACATAACATCAGTTATAACACTTCAAAATAATTCATTATAGATGACACGTTTTGAGAGCTGCCTTTAAAGAAATACTAGCTGGACATTTCTGGTAAATCTTTCTGATAAAGAGATCTCAAGATTTATTTAGCATAAATGTAAGAAACAAGTATATTAGCCAGTTAAAATTGAAATAGCTGATCTATTTCTGTAACTGTTTTTCTTGAGATCGCACTGGCCAGCAAAGATAAATGTCTGTTATCAGGACTGCATATTTCCCTCTTTGTACTATTACCCACCTTCATTAAAACCCTCATTTGCACCATTGCCACCAGGCTTGATATCTCCAACACTCTCCTCATGGGTCTCCCAAGCTCCACTCCACACAAACTCATTCAGAGCTCTTCTGCTCGCATCGTTTCCCATTTTAAATCCCACTCACCTATCGCCCCTGCCCTTACTGGCTATCTGTTCCCCAATGCATTGAATTTAAATTCCTCATCCTCGTTTATAAACCCATTCAAACATCTCCTCATAACCTTCTTCGTTGATCTTGCCTTTGGTCACCATGCCTAACTTTCCTCCCAAACCACTCTTCAGTGTCTGATTCACCCTTTGTAAAGTTCCTGTCAAAAATGCTGTACAAGAAAAAGCTTTTTTTTAAAATAGCATTAAAGGGGTTTGGTTGACACGCGGTAAAACATTTGCTTGACAACCTTGTGTAACATGAATGCTTCCCCAATAGATTTGTTCCGATCTTATAGTTTTACTTTATATGGTAGATGTAGGCATCTGTGTACCAAGAGTGCAAATTTGTCAAACTCGACTGTAAGATCTTTAATACTTGCCATGGAGATGCCTGTGCGATGAGTTATAGGGATATGGCACACTTGATTATGTAGAACCATGGGCTACATTATCAGAGAATCTGACGCTGGTGAGGAGTCATGCTCAATGGTGCATGGATCGGAGAATCAGGTGCATAGGTCTGTTTCCCTGACTTGCAGAACTCCCAATGTTCTAATCATTAAAATTAATGACCGGATAATTGGGGGTGCCCCAAATCAGGCACGCTAAACTCAGTACCGATTCTCCAATTCCCACTCCCATCGAGTGAGATTATGCACCTAAAGCAGAGTCGCTGAACATTTACTCCAGTCTTTCCAAATCGTAGGAAGTCTCTTACAACAATCCCGACTTGAAATTGTTACTTTTTTTCTGCTCATAGAAATAATTACATCAACGGCTATTTAATTTGAGATAACAGAGGCATTGTAAAAATACATATAAATTAGAAATTAGGTTTCCCTAGTAAACAAGTCGGAGGATTCAAGGTAAGTGAATAAATAATTAAGGCTTAAATGAGGACATAACACTGAAATAATAACACACAGCTTATTATCTAAACAGAGAGAGCAATTTCAAGAGTGCTTTTAACATGATTGTTTGAATGAAGTTACAGCAATAATCAGAAAAAAAAGCATGGAACAAGGAAATGCCATTTAGGCAATCAAATCGGCTCCTTCCATAGACTATGCATAAGCTACCTTATCATTGATCGACCCCACTCAACGTGCAGAGGGAAAGTTCAGCAAAATTTCTCCCAAGACCCCTAAAAGTAATCAAGCTTAATTCCAGGCAATCAATCTGACGACATTCCCTACTATCCCACCCACTGCACTGATGGCATTTCCCTGATTATCGCGGGAACAATTGTATTCCATGGAGAATTCCATTATCTTGATCTATCCTCATCTTTGTATTTTCCATTTTCTTTCTGAAGATGTTAGTTGATAACATATGGAATGTTTTATCTGCGAGTCTACTCCACATAACTTACTCCAATGGAAAGAAAAGACTCGTCATGCTCAAGTTCATTAATTTTGTACTCATGTCATCCAGTTCTCTGTTCATATTCCATTTTAAATATTCTGTTTACATCTAAGTTACCATTTATATCACCCTATCATTATAAAGATCAGGATTAGATTCCTCTTCAAGTCTTCTTTTCTCCAACTCGGAAATTCCATTTCAGGTCACCAGTGGAGTCCCTGAGGGCTCCATGTTGGGATCATTGTTGTTCATCCTCCATTAATACTTTGGATGGAGGAATCAATGGAATCATTCAGAAGTTTGCAGATAAACAATGTGCACGGGTGATGAGAGTTTAGACTTTTTAAAAAGATTACAGGCTAATTTAAAAAGGTTGTGTGTGGTAGATGTCCTTCAATGTGGATAACAACATGCCATGCATTTGCATCATGGAAATTCCAGGCATGTGTACACAATACAGGGGTACCTACTAAAAGTTACAGAGCAGGAGAGGGTCTTGGAGTTCATAGTTGATAAATCATTGAAGGTCCACAAGCAATGAGAGAAAGATATTGGGAAGACAAATAGGTTGAATTACTAGCACAGTATAAGATAAAACGAAGAACGCTATATTTAGCCTGATCAAGCCCTTGGTGCAGTCACACTTGGAGCACTGTGGGCCTTCAGTTTGATCTCCACACATATTGGGAGATATTAAAACCCAGGAGAAGGTACAGAGAAAGCTAACCAAAATGATGCCCTGTCTTAGGGCTCCTACTTATCAGGATAGGCTTGATGAGTTGGGGCTATTTTTAAATTCAGGAATGTAGACTTAGAGGGGATATAATTAAGGTTTGTAAAATGATAGAAGATTTGATCTATCCAGTTGGATCGGTGTTATTTGAGATGGCTCAGGATTAGGAGAACTCCAACGCATACATATAAAATATGCAGGCAAAAGTTAGTTTATATATTCAGAATTATTTCTGTTCACAGAGTGATTGCCCTCACATGCAGTGAGTATGGATTGCCTGCAGAAGAGAGATGGGCAAGTTCCTGTGAGAAGAGAACATTCCAGTTACAGGAAGTAAGCAGTGGGGTAGCTCAGAATAGTAAGATTCATGAGTTACCAGGGACTCCTGGAGATTGCTTGATTGTCATAGGAGGTCAGAGAAGGCCCATCAGGGTTTTTCCTCAATTGGCTTTAAGATTTGTTTCTCTGATTTTTTGAATCTTCCAGGAGATTACAAGACTGTGGGGGCTGGGTCGATTGTGTGTGCGCTTGAATTGAGTGGGTGCGATGGACTAGATTTGTTTTAGCCTTGTACTCATTTTCATATCTGAAAAATTTCAGTCTAGAATCACCCTTATAGCTCTTCTCTGAGCCCTCTTCAATAAAACAATGTCCTTTGAAGGCAAGAAGCCGACAACTTTACACAATATTCCAAATACAGCCTCGCCAAAATCTACACAAGGTTCTGCTAAGTTTCAGCAGTTAATACACACAGTAATAAGGTGTGTAATACTCCAGTTATATACCCATGATTTATTATAGGTTAACTGATTGATGTACTCATTGAATAGATGTATGAGGAGACAGTTCATATTTCATTGGTTTTCATGAAATGAAACTGGACAGAAATCTATGGTATGTTTGATGATTTTTTTTATGAAACCTGTTTGGGAACGATTACAAGAATTTGTGACAAAAGGAAGATTTTTTTTTGGACAATGAGCTAGCAGATTGGAATAATAACAACAGATTGCCAGAGGTACAGCAACCATCACTTCACAAGACAGACTGGCTCAGAGTTGTGTAATTAACCGTCCAATGATCAGAATAGAACATCTGGATGGGGGATGGCTTTTCCATGGAAGTGAAGGTTACCAATAAAGTTTCCATGCCACTGCATCCAAGCCACCCCAGGAGACATCTTCCACATCAGGAAGTCAACAAAAATAAATAAATACTTGCATTTATATAGCGCCTTTCATAACCTCAGCAAATCCCAAAGCACTTTACAGCCAATTAAGTACTTCTGAAGTGTTGTCACTGTTATAATGCTGGAAACATGTCAGTCAGATTTGCGCAAAGCAAGGTCCTATGAACAGCAATGAGATAATGACCAGATAATCCATTTTAGTGATCTTGGTTGAGGGATAAATGTTGGCCAGGATACCGGGGCGAACTCCTCTGCTCTTCTTCAAAATAGTGCCATGGGATCTTTTATGCCAACCTGTGAGGGCAGACGGGGCCTCAGTTTAACTTCTCATCTGAAAGACGGCACCTCTGACAGTGCAGCACTCCCTCAGTGCTGCATTGAAGTGTTAGCCTAGATTTTGTGCTCAAGTTCCTGGAGTGGGACGTGAACCCACAAGAGCCACAATGCACATGTGGATCAAGGAAATGACAACTACTATGTTGACAAGGGACAACAGTGTCATCATTTTTCCTGTGGAAAGGAACTATCAACTGGACAGGAAATACAGTTTAGACTCCTAGAAAGGCTCCTTTGAGTCCAAAAAGTCACAGATAGAATCTATGTAGACATTTAAGCATCAGGGCTCTTTGTGTCAACCCCATTGCCTTCATGCAGAGAAAGGGTATGAATTCAATTAATGTTCAGGTGGTATTTGACTAGCTGAATCAATATCATGCATATCAGTGGCCAGTATCCAGGAATGCGATTGAGCCAATCACATCGGTTTTTTCTAGCTGAAATAAAGGAAGGAAAGACTAACTGGGTTACAGATGAGCTAGAGAAACTCGAGCAGCCATTTTATGAAATATTTAGAGTGATGAAGGATGCAATATGCCTTTGTATTTTAATATTGCAACGTGTCACAGCTTGTTATAACTTCGATTCATGAAAAATGAATGAGAAAAGTATAGTTGGCTTATACAGATTTGCTCTATTTTTGAGGTCATTTTTCAGATCCCAATGTGGCCATTTTGTTTTTATTTTCTTATCACAAATAAATTTCCCTTTATTCTTTGTTGAATAAGGAATTGATGTAGTTCCCTCCTGAAAGCTACAAATGGGTGGGGGTCTGTACCATCAGTTAATATTTGTAAGTGTGATGAAATTATTTTCTTCATTTATAATCATATCTCCTAGGTCTTCTGATTTGGTTTTCTGTGACTTTTTATTGGTTTACATAGGAATTGCAAGACAAAAAAGACCAAGGTCCATTAAGTTCGCCTTCTACCAGCCTGGTAGTCGCATGATACAACGATAGTGCAGTTGTTGACTAATCATGGCAATTCATCTCTATACATTAGTCTACAAGAGACCCAGACACGAGGCGAGCAAAACCCCAATGCTGCAAATCTTTGGGAACCATAGGTCCAAGTCACCTGTTGATCCCAAGCATGCTGCACTTATCACAAGTCGTGTCTCAAATTATTCATATGCTGTAGCCCAAAATATTGTATTTTCTGAAAGAAATCTATATGATTTGGATTTGAATGAACCAATGGTATCTGCTGAATGTAAAATCTTCCATGAACCAGCGCAATCGGGCAGTGTGTTAGAATGTCATTGTTTATTCTCTGCTTCTTGCATTAAAAAATATTCTCTGAAATATTTTAAGAGTGGTAACCTGGTGCGGTTTTATCAATACAGCTGAAAATGGGTTCATCACAAATATCATAAATAAGCAATTTAATTCGAGTGTCAGGTCTCCCACCTGTGAGTAACCCGAATTTAAATAATTGAAAATGGCTTTAATAAGCAATACAGAACCATTTACTAGTTTCAATGGTGTCCTGTAGTCAGTTTCTTAGCAATTTAAATATTTAATATTTAAAAGCTTTTAAACGTACCTAAAATAAAAAGTAAGAGCCTCCTCGAAGGCCCCCAAACGGGCGAAATTAACGGAAACTCACCATGGTGATTAATTCAATCGAGGGGAGGGGGGGTTGGCCAGTTTTGTGGGCGGGGCCGGCTTCCAGCTAGAGCAAAATATTGCGGAAACTCGAGTTGCGCTGGACGTAATTTGTGCTTGGAGTTCCTCAATCTTTGGCACTGGTTTGGCCAATGTCAAGCGAATTGCCCTTATTTTCATTAAAGCTAGAAGCACAATTCAGCTTTAGCTGTTGTATAACATTAGGATAATAATTAGGCATTAATAATGTCTGCAAAAGAAAATAGTTTACTCGCGCTACTATTTCAGTGTAAAACTGAAGCCAGGCCTTTGAGGCGCCGTATTTCATTCAAACACTGATAATTTAGGGCATTACACAGTAGCAAAGATGCAGCCGCTGCTGGAGTCGTGACATGAGTAACATCACTTTCTCGTCTCTCAGGCAGCGTGATTCCTTCGCTCTAACGCAGGAAGTCCTGTAACAAAGGGAAACCTCAGATCATCACACAGGAAAATACCACTTCCAGCTCGATAACTGATGTGTGTTGGGATGTAAGTGGCAGATAGAGAATCATGGGACAGAGGAAAAAGCAGATAATAAAGGGTTAGAAGCAGAGCGGTGACGTGAACCTGACCCTGACAAATTGGAGACTGAATTACTTGAAGTGTCTCCGTCAACACTGCGACTGACAAAGAAGAAAATATGGCAGGAAGGCAGAAGGGAGTAAATAATTGGAGTGCTGGGGAGAGCGTAAATTAAGAGTTGAGAGTGAGATTATGGGCTGGATTTTAACGTGCAGACGCTCTGGCAGCAGTTGGGGTGGAGTGCCCGATAACGCGTGGAAAACCTGGAAATACGTGAAGCGCGTCCATCAGTGGCTTTCTATCACAGCCACTGTATTAACATATGATTTCCGAGTTTCCCGACCAATTAGCGCCAGTAGGCGTGATGATGACCCGCATGATGCGATTTCAACTCCACTATTTAAAGGGGCCCTTCAAACTTGCAAGTTGAAGCAGTTGGCGGTGGGAAGGAGAGAGAAACAAGTCTTGCCATGGAAGGTAGATGGTCAAAGGCTGCGCCCCGCTTCTGCGACGCCTCCCTGAATGTGCTGCTGGGGGCTGTCAGGACCTGGAGGGTGATACTGTTCACTAGCAACGGGAGGAAGAAGCCTTCTGGGGGTACCAAGGAGGCGTGGTTAGAGGTGACACAAGTGATAAGCAGCAGGAGCGTAGTGCCACGCTCCCGGATCCAATGCAGGAAACATTTTAATGACCTAACCAGGGCAGGAAAGGTGAGAGCAGTGGCACATTCACCTATATCCTGATGTGCGTTTCACCCCAACTCACTCGCTCTGCTTTCTCAAGCCTACTCCAGCCCATCACTCCTCACACCAACTTACCTTGCAGGTATACCCATCCCTCTCTGTCAACGCACTTCTTCACATCCCCATCTATCCATCCACCACTGACACTCGCCCTCATCCTTATGCAATGACATGCTTCTCCCTCATAATCACCCTCAACAAATGCTCTCCATCCATCTGTTCAACACATGTCATTACTCTCACTCATGGGTCTCTTCTTTACCTCCTTGCAGGAGAAGAGAGAACAAAACACCAGAGAGAGGAAGAGAACTGGAGGTGGCCCTCCAGCCATCTTGCAACTAATAGCTGCAGAGGAGGAGGCGCTGGAGATCAGCAGAGTCTCGATATGCCTGGCCATCAGAGATGGGGGCCTTCCAGTTACCTCGTGACAGAATTAAATATCTGACAGCCACATGCCCTACAACACTCAGTCAACAGCGAGTGAAATATGATCATGTGCATAATGATAACTTCAAACATTCTTATCTTGACAGTACTCATTCATGTCTTTCATCTCCCACAGGGCCCTCACGTGTCCTGCAGGAGATGGTCGAGGTCGCCGCTGCTATCGATTCTTCAGAAGAGCAGGACCAGGTGGTGGAGACAGGGACAGCAGCAGAGAGTCCGCGTCGAAGGGCGCAGGCCTCTCCAAGCTCTGCTTAGCTGGATGCAGATGCTGTACCTCGGGAACCGTCGATGAACAGGATACTTCTTGAGCAGCAGCAGAGAATGTGCGATGTACTGGCAGGCGTTCCATCTGCACTGTTCACTACTGCAGAGAGATCGGAGGAGTCGCTCTCAAGCATCAGCGACATGATGTCAGAGGCCGTTGCGATGATGTCTTCTTCCATGGAAAGAGTGACCACCAACTGCATGAAGCATCAAACGTGGCAATCACACGAGTGCATGCAGGCCTTCACCAATGGCTTGCACACTGTGAATGCCACCTTAATTAGGATGAATGATACCCTAACCTTATCCTTTTATTTCCCCACTGATCGACAGCAAACTGTTTCCCAGCACATTGCTAGCAGGGAAGTACGGCTGCCCATGAGAGGGATGATGGTGAAAGGGGACAAGGAAGTGGGGACTCAGATCAAAGCGCTTCCACTTCTCACCCGTTGCCCCCCTCCCGGCTCAGTCAGTACCCCCACATGCAGCCCGGTGTCCCATTGGCTGAGTCTGCCCCTGCACAGTGGCAGGTGGAGCAAACTTTGCCGGGGCCCTCACGGGCTTCAAAACCCTGAGGACGTCGGCCAAGAGCACCTCAGCAGTCAGAGCAGGGATCTGAGCAGCCTGCCTCAGCCTCTGCCTCTGCCGAGGCCACAGGGGTTGCACCATGTAGAAGTGCTAGGAAAAGGAAGAGTAAAGATTTAGGGAGAAAAATTGGGCTGCTTTGCGCCTCTCGTTAGCGCCGCGAGGGGGCGCTAATGGGGCGCAAAGCACCCAGCGCCCGGGCACCGCTAACGCCTGCCGCGAAATTCAGCGGGAGGTTAGCAGCGGCAGTAGCCGGGAGCACCCCGCGGCGCTGCGCCGCCGGCAATGACGTCATCGCTGTGCGCAGCGCCCCGGCCGCACCCCGGCCGCATACTTCGCTCGCGCCTCCTGACCTATCGCCGGACGATACGTCTGACAGGGTCAGGATGCTGTATTTGCGGCCGCAGCGGCACAAATTAAAGGGCAGGTGCTGGGCGGCCATTTTTTTGGGCCGCCTGCCAGCAACTGCCCCCTTTCTCCTCCTCCTGCGGGGTTCCGGCCACGATTGGTCAGGCCGGCACTCCTCTTGAGTGCCGGGCTGTTTTCCCAGCACCTTGCTGCCTGGGTCCAACAGGGCCCAGGTGCGCACTGCGCTAGGCCCCTCCCGTTTAATCAGGGGAGGGAGGCCTGCAGTACCACGGCCTGCAGTACCATGGTGCTACGTGCCAACAAAGCGCCGCGATATTCAATGGGAGCGCCCCAAGAGGGAGGGGGAGCGCTTCCAGTAGCGTCCCGCCTCCTGCTTGGGGTGCTACCATTCAATTTCTGGCGCGGGGGCGCTAACTTTTTCAGGGCGCTAAAAGTAGTGCCCCGGCGAAGTTAACGCCCCAAAGGTGGCGGGACCCAATTTTTCCCCCTTGTAGTTGCACAAGGGTATGCACATCGGTTTGTTACACATTGTTAGATTGGTAAGTTTCTGTTTTCTATCTGAGAGTCATAAATATTATTGTTTTGCACCACTTTCCCATCTTGCCCAGTCTGGGTTACTGGCTGGCAAGTGGCCTTTTCAGTTGTGTGATGATAAATGGGAAGACATGAATTGACGCCGAGTAATGAGTGGCTGTGAAAGAGAGGATTAGTTGTTTGCAGGACTGCTTTGTGTTAGTGGTATTGGGGTGTGGGGGGGAAGGAGCAAAATTGGCTTTTGCAGGTGGTTCAGATGGGAGCCCTGGTGGAACCTAAGTGAACCTCACAATAATCAGGGCATCCCGGGCAGCAATGTGTAGTGCTGATGGTGCATTGCCCACATCACCTTCCTCCTCCTCCTCCTCCTCGAAATCGTCTGAAGATTCTGTGAGCTCTGCGCCTTGTTCCTCCTGCAGGTCCAAACCTCGCTGCTGCGCAATGTTGTGCAGAGCGCAGCACACCACGACCATGCTGGAGACCCTGGCTGGAGCATAGTGCAGGGCACCTCCAGATCTGTCCAGGCACCTGAAGTGCATCTTCAGCATGCTGATGGTTTGTTCGATTACACATCTGGTGGTCATATGACATTCATTGTATCGCTCCTGTGCCTCATTCCTTGGGTTTCTGAGAGGTGTCATCAGCCACAAAGTAGGTGGTGGGATCGGCTTCTGGGGGCGTCTCATGGCGGTCTTGCATTCGGGAAGGGGATGGAGTGGGAGCTCGGGGTAGAGGTGTCCTAAACTTTCCTTGAGGAGCATTCCAGCTTCTCCTGGCCCCACAACAACCACCACCAACAACAACTTTCACTGAGATAGCAACATTTGGCTGATAGATTTTATTAAACAACTTAATTTAGAAAATGGTTTTGTAACACATATATTTACCTATTTCATTTCAAAATATAAATTTCTAGAAATATTTTCTGTATTTGCAATTGAAATAAGTTTCTGGTGAATATTCAATCCAATAAGTCTTATCTTAAATACCTCACATTTTAAAATGTCATGCTGTTTGATACGTAAGCAGTAGATATGGAATCTAAAACTTGATATGATTGAGAAGCTGCAGCAAATTCAACAAGTTATGTGCAACAACAACAATTTGCATTTATATAGCACCTTCAACGTCGTAAAATGTCCCAAGGTGCTTCACAGGAGTGTTATCAAACAAAATTTGACACTAAGCCACATAAGGAGATATCAGAAGCAAAAGCAAAATACTGCGGATGCTGGAAATCTGAAATAAAAACAGAAAATGCTGGAAATACTCAGCAGGTCAGGCAGCATCTGTGGAGAGAGAAACAGAGTTAACGTTTCAGGTCGATGAGCTTTTGTCAGAACTGGAAAAAGCAGGAAATGGAACAGGTTTTAAGCAAGTGCAGGGGCTGGGAGAGGGGGGAGGAGAGGAAAGAACAAAAGGGAAGGTCTGTGATAGGATGGAAGGCAGGAGAGATTAAGAGACATTAAGAGATGGTGCAAGGCAAAAGGAGATGGTAATGGGACAAGTTAAGAAACAAAAGGTGGCTTATTAAGAGACATTAAGAGATATTAAGAGATGGTGCAAGGCAAAGGGAGATGGTAATGGGACAAGTTAAGAAACAAAAGGTGGCTCTAGATGGAAGGCAGGAGAGATTAAGAGATATTAAGAGATGGTGCAAGGCAAAAGTTTTTTTTTAAAATCAGGGATGCTCAAGAGGCCAGAATTGGAGGAGAGCAGAGAACTCGGAGGGTTGTAGGGCTGGAGGAGATTACAGAGATAGGGAGGGGCGAGGCCATGGAGGGATTTGAAAACAAGGATGAGAATTTTTAAATTGAAGCGTTGCTGGACTGGGAGCCAATGTAGGTCAGCGAGCACAGGGATGATGGGTGAACGGGACTTAGCTGTTTTCCTCCCTCAGCCTCTGCACGACATCTGAGCAACATCTCATCCTTGATGATCTCAACCTTCATATAAACTCATCAGGCTCTCGCTCCTGAGTTCACTAGCCTCCTAGTTTGCTCCTCCTAGCCACCCTTAATCTCGCTGCTCATATAAACTTGCCTACCCATATTCACGGCAACCTCCTCGAACTTGCCATCTCAAATGGCATCTCTACTCCCATCATGTTAATCACAGATAAGGCCATCTCTGATCACTTCCTTGTATCGCGGACGACACCCAGCTCTACCTCACCAGGACCTCTCTCGACCAGCTCACCATTTGGGAGGGCGGGGCAGACACTGATCATGGCCCTTTGGAAGCAATTTAAAGGGGCGGCCTGGAAAGATGGGGTTGTGGGTGGTGGTTGGGTGGTCCACAGAACAACTTATTTAAAAAGAACACATCCAGTAGCAGGGGGTTGAGGTTAAGGCTTAAAACTCACAAACGGATCAAGGAATATTGAACGGTAGACCTGCTTTCAGCTTCCTCTTACTGGAGCTAATAATCCAATTAAGTAGCGCTGGAAATGGCCGCCTCCTAACTGAAGTGCCCACGATTTGTGAGCGGGTTTAGGAAATAGTGTTGGCAGCGCTGACTGACTTGAACATCATGTCGGGTTCTTAACTGTGTCATTTGACCCCTACTTTAATATTTTATTTAGTGCCCCCCCATCTGTTGGGTGCTGACCGCCTGAATCGAATTCCACCCAGAAGTCAGAATGAGCAGATCTCTGGCAGCAAATTCTGGTTTCTTCTTTGAAACTTTGTTCCTTGCCGTGGGGTCGTAGCGAGATGAAAATCGGTCCCGTGAATTCTTCAGCTACAGCAGCAACATTTATTTATACCAAATACAAACTAATGGTGAATTTGATGGTGCTTTTTTTTTTCAATACCCTGCATAAGGACATAAGCCGTAGGAGCAGGAGTAGGTCATTTGGCCCCTCGAGCCTGCTCCGCCATTCAATAAGATCATGGCTGATCTGATCTTGGCCTCAACTCCACTTCCCTGCCCGCTCCCCATAACCCTCGACTCCCTTATCGTTCAAATAAATATTTACAGGAATTAAGAATTCACCTGGTCAGCATCTCCAGCAATATAGTAAATGCATTTGTGAAGATATTTGCCTCAGTAAATCTAGCAATTTTATGAGTGTACTCTTTTCACTGAAGAGAATGGAAGCTGTGCCTCTACATGGCACCTCATCACATCGCTGAGAAACATCTCAAAAACATTTCACATATACAGTCCCCACTGATTATAGCGGGCGCATTTGTGCGGACGCGATTTGCCCGCTATACGTGATGGACGGCATAACGGAGCAGCACTATATCAGTAATGTTCCTTCTGCTTAGCTCCAGTCAGTTTACAAACTGTGACCTCACACCACTTAGTGGGGATTAGAAGGGTTTAAATACACAAAAGGTAAATCGAACATTAAGGAGGCAGCTGCTTTCTTATTTACTTACTGATTTTTATTCTTGCATTCAGTGCACCTCAGCGAGATCCGAACTCACGGCTTCTGCCAGAAATAAACGGAACACCTACGCCGCTATAATCGGCAACTTTGAAATTAGCGTGAGTGCAAATGGATAACGATCATCGTTTCTGGCTGAAATAAGCAATGGGCTGTTTTAACCGTGGACGTATTGAGTGGCGAGGACTGTAATGAATTCACTTGAGGTGCAGTAACTGTTGTTATGTCGGAAATTATGGCAGCCATTTTGCACACAGCAAGATTCCACAGCCAGGAAATGAGTGATGAGTTTTCGCTGGTGTTGAGGTTGGAATAATGGTCACGACAAAGGGAGAACCCTTCTTCAAATTGTTTCCATGGGATCTTCACTAAATTTATTTACAAGGACATTTCACATAGTAACTTGTGTGGAATTTTCTGGAATAGCCATAACTCAATTTTTACTTGAAAAAGACACTCGGGAGAGTGTCAGCTGTGGCTCAGTGGGTAGCACACTCGCCTCTGAGTCAGAAGGTTGTGGGTTCAAGTCCCACTCCAGAGACTTGAGCACATAAAGCTAGGCTGACACTCCAGCGCAGTGCTGAGGGAGTGCTGCACTGTCGGAGGTGCCGTCTTTCGGATGAGACATTAAACCGAGGCCCCCGTCTGCTTTCTCGGGTGGACATAAAAGATCCCATGGCACTATTTCGAAGAAGAGTAGCGGGAGTTATCCCCGGTGTCCTGGTCAATATTTCTCCCTCAACCAACATAACAAACAGATTATCTGGGCATTTTCACATTGCTGTTTGTGGGAGCTTGCTGTGCGCAAATTGGCTGCCGCGTTTCCCACATTACAACAGTGACTCCACTTCAAAAGTACTTCATTGGCTGTAAAGTGCTTTGAGACGTCCGGTGATTGTGAAAGGCGCTATAGAAATGCAAGTCTTTCTTGCTTTCTTTTAAAGGCCTTTCAGTTCTCAAAGGAAAAATAGCAGAGTTTGCTTTGCAACTATTCAGGTGCATTTTTCCATCGGTTATAACAAACTTACTGAGCTGAAATACAGCGATATCATGTCTGGAAATGTATTTCACAGTCACTGAAAACACAACATGTTTAGCATTAGTTGATACAACAATACACGAGGATATGTGGGGAGAAACTCATTTCAAAACATAGATTTTTTACAGTTATTAAGATGTAATCAGATAAAAGCTGCCGGGATTTCAATTTAGTTGGAAGTTGGGACCCGCGGTATATTCCTCCCATGGCTTTCAAAGATTGCACTGCAGCCTGCAAAGCAATTTCCTGTCTCCTACACAATTAGAAAAATCTAGGCCGACAAGGTTACTGTACCAATGTCAGCTCCTGTTATCATGGAGTCCATTATACTCACAGGTAAACATTAGGCTTTTGACAGCATTGCAGAACCAAAATAAAAACATTATATTGCCCTCAAAATATCTGTTAAAAGCAAATTAAAATGTAAAAGAATAAGGATCTGGGAGCACGTAAGTGAGATGATAATGGTTTTATCATCATGACAAGATAAGTCCATTTCTTAATCATTTTCAACAAAAAAATCCACACATCTGTCTTATCCAAATATCATTGAGATGCCTATGACTCAAATAACTAATGATTGTTAAAGTAAATTGGGAGCAGTGGCTTAGCGAGGTGTAGATACACGTGCAAATGTGTACAAGTTTTATCCCCTGGGGTGGCGAATGCAGCAGATCAAAAAAGTGCGCCCATGAAGTATGAGCTCGAGGCCTTTCGAGGTAAGCCAATGCTTAGACTGAGCTGAGAAGCTGCACCGTGGTGTCCGGGCTCTGCAGGAAGAGTTTTTCCTCCCTTGGATAGTGGTTGCACTGTCTTTCGTCCTCCCAAATCCAACTGCTCTCCTGGTTGGCCAGTGGGTTTAGAGGTTTGCTCATCTTCATCACGAAGTAAAGTCCCACGTGTATTTGTCCCAGGTACTGTCCCAGACCTGCAACATAAAAGATCAGCCGTGGGGGTCCGTTTCTGTGCGGGCAGATTATGGTCGAGAAATTCAATGACGCTGGGCCCATTTTACAGGTGGAAAGCGAGCACTAAAGTGTCCAATATGCCGGGCAGAGCGCGTACGCTCATTACGCAACTGAAGTGCACATTGGAATAGGCATCCAAAGAGGTGTCCAGGGCCCAGGCTCACTTTGAATGTGGAAATCCGCAGCCTAAATCCTCTCTGATGCCTCCATTACCAAATTGGTTTGCCCTGAATGCAGCTGGCGCTCTTTGCACTCGTTCTTGGGAGTGAGGGTGGAGAGGGCAGTGGAAAGGGGTTTATAGAGATGGTTGCTAGTGCTGAAAAGAAGTGGGGTTATTTTTGCTCTGCAGGATGATCCTGGATTAGGGAACAGTTTTGGGAGTGGAAAGTAAGGTCCGATAGAGCTCAGCACAATTGGACATTTTAGTTCGTGCCAACTAAACATACACACAACATGCCTTTTAAATAATTTAGTCCATCTAACCATGTGCACTAGAATATTAACTTTACACTTTGGATAAAATATTACAATTTAACACAGAAAGATAATCTATAAATAAGGTTGGCTCCAGATTCAGTTGAAATAACTGAGCTACATCCATTGAACTCAGAATCTAAACCGCGAAATTCAGTGGGAGGTTAGCGGCAGCGGTAGCCGGTAGCACCCCGTGGCGCTGCGCCTCCGGCGATGACGTCATCACCGTGCGCAGCGCCCCAGCCACAAACTTCGGTTGCGCCCCCTGACCTATCGCCGGACGATGTGTCCGACAGGGTCAGGGTTGCATTTTTGCGGCCGCGGTATTTAAAGGGGCAGGTGTCGGGCAGCCATCTTTTTTTCTGGCCGCCTGCCAGCACCTGCCCCCTTCCCCTCTTTTATTCGGGGTGCCGGCCGCAATCGCTCAGCCTGGCACTCCGAGTGCCGGGCTGTTTTCACGGCACCCCGCTCCCCGGTGGTCTAGCAGGGCCCCGGTGCGTGCAGTGCTAGGCCCCTCCCCTTTAATCGGGGGAGGGAGGCCTGCAATACCGCGGCGATACGTGCCGACGCGCATGGCACTGTTGCACATAGCGTCGTGTTATTCACTGATAGCGCCCCAGGAAGGAGGGGGAGCACTTTCAGTAGCGCCCCGCCTCCTGCTTGGGGCGCCACCACTGAATTTATGGCGCAGGGGTGCTAACTTTTTCGTGGCGTTAAATATAGCGCCCCGGTGAAGTTAGCGCCCAAAAGGGGGCGCCACCGAATTTCCCCCCCCCCCCTAAGTCTCCCTCCACTGCTGCAATTCTCAGCTAAATGTCCCACCAGTTAACAAAAATTCTATAAATTGAGATACCAAATCTATATTATTTTAGTAAATTCAGTTATCGAACCAGCAGTGATGCTATTTGTCAATGTATTGCAGAAAAATTCATGTCAATCAATTTACAACACAAGAAACGTGCCATCTCTATGTGCTGTTGAATTACGGAAATAGAATAGAGCAAATAGACAATGATTCATTCAATTTTGTTCCTTCTTTTCTGCAATCTTTCTCCCCTCATCTTCTCCTGAAGGCAGTAGCTCTTTGCTGGGTTATATTTCAAGGAGCACGGGTCATCCTATTCGTATCTTGCCCACGTGACCATCCTAAATGTGTCAATCTAGAGAATGAATGCTGACAGACTATCGAACAGGGTCATTACAGTCGAGCCTGGTCCTTTCTTCAACTAACATTCACATGTATTTACTTCCAGCAGAGGTCACTGATAACTGGTCAATTTTTCACTTCCCAACCCAGGGGAACCAAGGCCAATTATAGCAGCTCTTACCATTGCTCCAGATGAGTTCCGTAAGCCATCACAGACCTGATATCCTCCTAGTCTATATGCTTCAGCTACTCACTGCCTTAACCAGAGTGACAGCCACAATTCATTCCGTTTTTACAGCATTTAATCATTATTGTTGGAAAAAAATTATCTTCATAAGAGAGGATCCAGATTCTCTCAGAATTGATATTACAGCTCTTTGATTTCTTTTTTAGAATCTATTTCAGAAACGTCACACTTATATTTGCGGAGATGCCGGTGTTGGACTGGGGTGGACAAAAGTGAGAAGTCGCACAACACCAGGTTATAGTCCAACAGTTTTATTTGAAATCACAAGCTTTCGGAGCGCTGCTCCTTTGTTCACCTGACGAAGGAGCAGCCGCTCCGAAAGCTTGTGATTTCAAATAAAACTGTTGGACTATAACCTGGTGTTGTGTGACTTCTCACACTTATATTTGAGTGAACTAGGTTGGGGCTTCTACCTTTAGAAAAGAGAAGACTTAGAGGTGACCTAATAGAGGTCTTTAAAATTATCAATGGGTTGAACAGGGTAAATGTGGAGAAAATGGGCTCGATTTTAATGTGCAGACGCTCTGGGAGCAGTGGGGTGCCCCAAGGGTACAGACTATCCAAGCTCTGCTCAGCTGGACGCAGATGCTGTACCCCGGGGGCCATCGATGAAGAGGATAATCATTGAGCAGCAGCAGAGAATGTGCGATGTACTGACAGGACACTGTCCATGATTGCAGCGAGATTGGAGGAGTCTGCCTCAAGCCGGAGTGGGATGCTGTCGCAGGCCATTGAGATGATGTCTTCTTCCATGGATGAAGTTGCACAATCTGGATACCACCTTAAAAAGGATTAACGATTCCTGAGCCTTAGCCTTGCAGCGCCCCACTGATCTGCAGCAAAGTGTTCTCCAACACAAAGATAGCAGGGAAGTGTGGCTGGGCCATGGGAGGGATGATGGTGAAAGGGGACATGGAAGTGGGGGCTCCACTCAAAGAGAAAAAAAAGCAGATAGTAAGATTTCAAATATGGAATGCTTTATAACATCAATTCCTTTTCCAAAGCAGATTGTTAAGTAAGTCCAAAGTGGGGGTAAGATGCCACGTAGAGTTCTAGCAATTGGCGTGTCTGTGAGGCTCAATAGCTAAGGAGTTGGCTTCTAAACACCCTCTCCCACCCCCCCGCAACATAATTGCTATATAATGGTGGCTATAGGGAGGAAGGGGAAACATCTTTTGAGTACAGTTACTTAAGATCTTTAATTGCCGTCTAGTCTCAAATTGAGTTTCTGTAGTACCAGGGTAATGCAATGTTCCTGGACTATCAGGGACAGTGGGATTTTCCACATTCCTTTCAATAGCAACCTCACATTAACATGGATCTTTGTTTTTATACTTGGGCTTCTGCACCATGATACCGTTTTAGCCTGACCTCTGGCATTCTCCCACTTTCTTTAATGAAGTGGGCTGGCCACCTTCCATAGAGGAACATAATACACTGCAGCATTGGAGTTTTGCTCAGGAAATTGCTCCTAAAACTGACCTACTGCCACTAACAGGATCCTGATGAGCTAGAACATATGTTCAATGTCAACATCCTTCATTACCCAAGAAAATCTGTCAGGAGGCAAACCCTCCACAAATTATTTTATTGATATGATAAGAAATGAATTGCAAGTAACATTTCCACTAAAACTATGGACAAGGAGAGACCAGCTGGTCAACGTGACCCCCAGGGGCAGAAGCAGGCAGTGCTATGGAGGTGGAAGTAGGCAGTCCTTGTGATGGAGAGGATGTTGAATCACCTCGAAGTCGAATAGGACGCTGAAGTTGCGCACAGTGCGGTTGTGCCTGAGACAGTGGCTGGGCAGGGGATGGAATCGGTGTCAAGGCTATGGAGTTTGTGGTGGCGGTCGACGACCATGGCTCTGACCTTCCCAAATGTTTAGTTGGAAAAAGATAGAAAGACTTGCTTTTCTATAGCGCCTTTCACGACCACCGGACGTCTCAAAGCGCTTTACAGCCAATGAAGTACTTTTGAAGTGGAGTCACTGTTGTAATGTGGGAAAGGAGGAGACTAATGGAGGAGCCTGCAGTGCATCAAAGATTGAATGTTGCCGCTCGAAGGAGGAGAAGGTGCCAGAGGAGTTGGGGAGAGACGCCAAGGTGTGATTGGTGATTAGGGCCACACTGTCACAGCAGCAGTTTGGGCAAGTTAGTTGGTGGGAAGTATAAGCAGGTGGGGAGGCTTCCATAAGAGGCAAGGTGTTACCACCCATGAGGCACATTTCAGTGAAGCCAACTGTCAATGCAATCATCCACAATAAGGGCCTGAAATCTACAGAATGTTCCTGTAAAAGTAGCCACCTGCAAGTAGCTGAAATGTGGTGATGGCCACCCACGGAGCTAGGTTTGAGTACTAGCACAATTTAGGTTATATCATACTTGGCTGACTTCGGGTCTTGGTCTTGACATTATATTGCAAATCTATTGCAATTACAGCTTCTTGAACTGAACTTTTGAAAGAGGTTAACATTGGTTCAAGGATCCTAAGAAATGATCACTCGGAATTTAATCTAGTTTTCTCAATGGTGTCACTGGTAATCGGAAAAAAACAAATAGATGCAGCAAGATAGGGAGGGGAAGACTTATAGACGCAGTAAGGGAAGATTACATTGTTCCTGTGTGAAATCTGTTAAAATAACTGAATGTCATGATTATATTTAATACTTAACCATAATAGTTGGAGTGTAAAGAAATGTTAATTATTTGGCATGGAAGTTGCACATCTAAAATATTAATTTATAATTAATAGATATTAAACTGCTGTGCTTACTAAAAAAAATTGAGACAAAACATCTTAAACATTGCTGAAAAAACTGCTTTAATATTTTGTGTTTTTCAATGTTATAGTTGCTATTCAGATATCTTCTTCTTCGGTAATCCTGAGGATGATTTGCTTCCACACTAAAAATGAGTTCTCAGGTGACTGATGAGTCCAATGCGGGACCTACAGTCTCTGTCACAGGTGGGAAGACGATGGTTGAAGGGGCGGGTGAGTGGGGTGCTTGGGTTGACGTGTACTCCTTCCGCTGTTTGCGCTTGGCTTCCGGAAGCTTGCTCCCGGCGAAGAGACTCGAGGTGTTCACCGCCTTCCTGGATGCTTCTCCTCCACTTAGTGCGGTCTTGGGCCAGGGATTCCCAGGTGTCAGTGAGGATGTTACACTTTTTCCATGAGGCTTTGAGGGTGTCCTTGCAGCGTTTCCTCTGCCCACCTGGGCTCTCTTGCCGTGTCGGAGCTCCGAGTAGAGTGTTTGCTTTGGGAGTCTCGTATCGGGCATGCGGACGATGTGGCCCATCCATTGGAGCTGATCGAGCGTGGTCAAAGCTTTGATGCTGGGGATGTTGGCCTGAGCGAGAACACTGATGTTGGTGCGCCTATCCTGCCAATGGATTTGCAGGATCTTGCGGAGACAGCGTTGGTGGTACCTCTCCAGTGCTTTGAGGTGCCTGCTGTACATGGTCCATGTCTCTGAAGCATACAGGAGGGCGGGTATCACTACTGCTCTGTAGACCATGAGCTTGGTGCTGGGTTTGAGGTCCTGGTCTTCAAACACTTTCTTCCTCAGGCGACCGAAGGCTGCACTGGCACACTGAAGGCGGTGTTGGACTTTGTCATCGACGTTTGCCCTTGTTGACAGTAGGCTCCCGAGGTATTGAAAGTGGTCCACATATACAGCAGTCTTTGCATTCATAATCTGTTTTGTTATTCAACACCTTTAACTACCATTTGAACTAAATTATCTTTGCACTAGAATATGAAGTTCTAAGCTAAAATTTTACTTCTCTGAATAAAATACCACAGCCGTACCTATTATATTTCCTTAGGGATTATGTCTGATTTTCTTTTTATCTCTCCCACCCAGTCTGCCCAACTGTTTCTCCTGCAAAAAATACTGCACCTGCACGAGAGAAGCTTTTGACTTTCTCCCAGCGACCAGTCTTTGCAGAAATTGCTTTAATAATGGCCCCCCGAGTGCATAATTTCACCGGCTGAGAACTAAACACAATAGAAGGATTTGAAGTGCATTACAAACAACAAATGCAAAGAAAAATCCACATAGATCTGAATCAATTTGACACAGTTTGAAGCCAAATTAACAAACTGCTCAAAAGGGCACTGAATATTGTGGGCTGTCTCAATTATTAGTTATTTTGAACTGTGTCAAGCAATGAGAAGGTTACAATCTCCGAGACCTCATATTCCACCACTGATTTGGATCATGCCTTTACTGACATGGCGTCTACTGAGGTTCCTGCATTTATTGTTATTTTATTGCTTGAATTTTTCCCCTTCTGTGTTCAGTGGCCGGCCACATAACGATATTTCCAATTATTCATATGACATTTTTCAAAAAGGTTGTAAGGATGGATTAGCTTTTCGCTAAAAATTGAGGGGAACTGCCTATTAAAACTTGAAAGCTAGATGAAATGACACACAATATCTCTCATTGATTAATTATTTGAAAGGAATGTTTAGATGTCAGCTCCAAGTATATACAAGCATTTGACCGTAACCATTTAAAACTAAAAATTCTGCCTCACTTCTTCTTTAGTGTGAATGGTGAAATGAAATAAAATTAAGAATTTCAATTTAAAAAATAAAGCTTTTTACTAATAGTCAGAGAACACATTATTGTTCATAGATATAACTCTCATATGGACAAAAAACAAAATATATGGGATGTTAACCATTATCCTGCAGTGATAAAATAGGAGAGGAAGATGCAGCTTTAGCCTAAATTACACGTACAACTAGGACAAAAGAGCTGGTCCATGCTCAGGTTTGACTGTACACACCGTTTTGAGAAAAAGGTTTATCTATAACTCACACAAAGACATTTAAAAAGACTTAACGTAGATGTTATTGTGAGCAATGCCATCATACTGAACAGGCTGGGGCTCTATTCTCCAGAAAAGAGAAGGCGGAGTGATGACCTAATGGAGGTCTTTAAAATTATGAAAGGATTTGATAGGTTAGACGTAGAGAAGATGTTTCCACGAGTGCGGGGGGGGGTCCAAAACTAGGGGCCATCAATATAAGATAGTCACCAATAAATCCAATCGGAAATTCAGGAGAAACTTCTTTACTCAGAGTGGCGAGAATGAGGAACTCGCTACCACATGAAGTGGTTGAGGCAAATAGAATAGATGGATTCAAGGGGAAGCTAGCTAAGTACATGAGGGAGAAAGGAATAAAGGGATACGCTGATAGTGAGATGAAGTAAGGTGGAAAGAGGCTTGTGTGGAGCATAAACACTGGCCATTGTAGGGCCGAATGGCCTGTTTCTGTGCTGTAAATTTTATGTAGTAGCCGGGGGAATTTGAAAGGAGCATATTAAGTGTTTGTTGATATTTTGCTTAATGTGCTTGTTTACGTTAGGAAGGGAAATGAAGAAACTGTCAACGGGAGGGATCCCATTTGATATTCCTAGCTCCGCTTGGGTGTTGGAATGTTTCAAATAGTAACATCAAAGAGTTTGAATTATTTTGCAGAGTGGTCTAAATGTCCTTCTGTGCACGTATGATGCCACAGGTTTCCTCATTATGATCACTGCTGGCAAATAAGTAACTAGAGCTTGTGGCTGGAGGTGCAGCAACAAATGTAAGGGGCATTTTTGATTTTTAAAAATTAGATAGAGGGGGATTCATGGTAATATAGCAAGGTCTGAATCTTTGTAATCATTAGGTCAGCACTCCTTGAAAGTCTTGCTGGTGTAGGTAGTTGAGAGACAGCAGTAGGTAGGCAGGTACAGTCTCAGAGGGCATGATCATTAGTCTATGGATATCCTAAGGATGTGCAATATATAAAAGGTAAATTTGTAGTTTATTTCTTTAGTGGGACATACAGGAATATTTTGATCTTGCTGGATCAATCACAAGGAGATGCTCTAATGCACCTTGAACTTGAGCTGGCATCACTTCCCTCCTGGTTAACCAGAGCCCATCCTACTGTTACTGCACCATCAGCCAAGACCCAAGTGAGGAAGAACACACAGTCTGCTCAGCCAACCCACATTTTATGTATGGTCATGTTAGCGATATTATCCACGAGAATGATTGTTTGTAACATCATCTGCAGGCACTGTGTATGCTGAAGATGCCCCAGTATACTTCTGCACCAATTCTCAACCTCTTGACTGCCTCAGTATTGTCAGACTGCTTTTCAGTCATCAAGTCCTTGATTAATCCCAGCTTCCTCCAGCTCAACATCAGGAGGACCAAAGCCATCATCTTTGGCCCCAGTCATAATTCTTTCTATCCATTGTCCCTGACCTTGCTTACCTACACTAGCTCACCATATCACAATGCATTATTTCAAAATCAGTGTCCTCCTTTATGAACCCTTTCATAGATTGGCCAACCCTTTCTCTGAAATCTCATCCAGCCCTGTACCCCCTCCTGAAGTCTTCCTTCCTCCGACAGTGACCTCCTGTAAAACTCCCTGCCTCTTTGTTCCCACCACAAGTCTTCAACCGCCTCAGTAATTATCTCTGAAATTCCGTCTCTAAACATCCTCACCTTTAAAAACCTCCTCAAAACCCATCTCTTCAAGCTTTTAATTATCCCTCCCAATCTCTCCCTTCCTAGATGTTTTCCTTATGCTTAGTCATGAAACATCTTGGAATGTTTCTTTGCATTAAAGAGGTTATACAAATGCAAGTTTTAAAAAAAATTCATTTCTGGGATGTGGGCGTCGCTGGCAAGGCCAGCATTTATTGCCCATCCCTAGTTGCTAGAGAAGGTGGTGGTGAGCCACCTTCTTGAACCGCTGCAGTCCGTGAGGTGAAGATACTCCCACAGTGCTGTTAGGGAGGGAGTTCCAGGATTTTGACCCAGCGACAATGAAGGATCGGCGATATACTTCCAAGTCAGGATGGTGTGTGACTTGGAGGGGAACTTGGAGGTGGTGGTGTTCCCATGCGTCTGCTGCCCTTGTCCTTCTAGGTGGTAGAGGTCGGCAACACGGTGGCATAGTGGTTAGCACTGTTGCCTCACAGCGCCAGGGACCCGGGTTCGAATCCGGCCACGGGTGACTGTCTGTGTGGAGTTTGCACATTCTCCCCGTGTCTGCGTGAGTTTCCTTGGGGTGCTCCGGTTTCCTCCCACAGTCCAAAGATGTGCGGGTTAGGTTGATTTGGCTATGATAAATTGATCCTTAGTGTTAGGGGGATTAAATATGTGTGGTTACGGGGATAGGGTGGGACATGTGTCGGTGCAGGCTCGATGGGCCGAAATGGCCTCTACCTGCACTGTGGGGATTCTGTGATTCTGTGAGGTCGTGGGTTTGGGAGGTGCTGCCGAAGAAGCCTTGGTGAGTTGCTGCAGTACATCTTGTAGATGGTACACACTGCAGCCACGGTACGCCGGTGGTGGAGGGAGTGAATGTTTATGGTGGTGGATGGGGTGCCAATCAAGCGGGCTGCTTTGTCCTGGATGGTGTCGAGCTTCTTGAGTGTTGTTGGAGCTGCACTCATCTAGGAAAGTGGAGAGTATTCCATCGCACTCCTGACTTGTGCCTTGTAGATGGTGGAAAGGCTTTGGGGAGTCAGGAGGTGAGACACTCGCTGCAGAATACCCAGCCTCTGAACTGCTCTTGTTGCCACAGTATTTATGTGGCTGGTCCAATTAAGTTTCTGGTCAATGGTGACCCCCAGGATATTGATGGTGGGGGATTTGGCGATGGTAATGCTGTTGAATGTGAAGGGGTGGTGGTTAGACACTTGCTTTTTGGAGATAATCATTGCCTGGCACTTGTGTGGCGCGAAAGTTACCTGCCACTTATCAGCCCAAGCCTGAATGTCATCTAGGTCTTGTTGCATGCAGGCATGGACTGCTTCATTATCTGAGGAGTTGAGAATGTCACTGAACACTGTGCAGTCATCAGCAAACATCCCTACTTCTGACCTTATGATGGAGGGAAGGTCATTGGTGAAGCAGCTTAAGAGGGTTGGGCCTAGGACACTGCCCTGAGGAACTCCTGCAGCGATGTCCTGGGGCTGTGACCAACCACCACAACCATCTTCCTTTGTGCTAGGTATGAATCCAGCCAGTGGAGAGTTTTCCCCCTGATTCCCATTGGCTCCAGTTTTACTAGGGCTCAATGATGCCATTCTCAGTCAAATGCTGCCTTGATGTCAAGGGCAGTCACTCTCACCTCACCTCTGGAATTCAGCTCTTTTGGCCATGTTTGGATCAAGGCTGTAATGAGGTCGGGAGCCGAGTGGTCCTGGCGGAACTCAAACTGGGCATCCGTGAGCAGGTTATTGGTGAGTAAGTGCAGCTTGATGGCACTGTGGACAACACCTTCCATCACTTTGCTAATGATTGAGAGTAGACTGATGGGGCAGTAATTGTCTGGATTGGATTTGTCCTGCTTTTTATGGACAGGAGATACCTGGGCAGTTTTCCACATTGTCAGATAGGTTCCAGTGTTATAGCTGTACTGGAACAGCTTGGCTAGAGACGCGGCTAGTTCTGGAGCACAAGTCTTCAGCACGATAGCCGGGATGTTGTCGGGGCCCATAGCCTTTGCTGTATCCAGTGTGCTCAGCCGTTTCTTAATATCATGTGGAGTGAATCGAATTGGCTGAAGCCTGACTTCTGTGGTGGTGGGGACCTCAGGAGGAGGCCGATATGGATCATCCACTCGGCATTTCTGGCTGAAGTTGGTTGCAAACGCTTCAGCCTTGTCTTTTGCACTCACGTGCTGGGTGCCACCATCATTGAGGATGGGGATATTCACGCAGCCTCCTCCTCACATTCGTTGTTTAATGGTCCTCCACCATTGCCGACTGGATGTGGCAGGACTTCAGAGCTTTGATCTGATCCGTGGATTGTGGGTCCGCTTAGCCCTGTCTATAGCATGCTGCTTCCGCTTTTTAGCATGCATGTAGTCCTGTGTTGCAGCTTCCCCAGGTTGGCACCTCATTTTTTGGTATGCCTGGAGCTGCTCCTGGCATGCTCTTCTACACTCGTTGTTGAACCAGGGTTGGTCCCCTGGCTTAATGGTAATGGTAGAGTGAGGGATATGCCGGGCTATGAGGTTACAGATTGTGGTGGAATACAATTCTGCTGCTGCTGATGGCCCACAGCACCTCATGGATGCCCCGTTTTGAGCTGCTATATGTGTTCTGAATCTGTCCCATTTAGCACGGTGTTACTGCCACATAACACGATGGAGGGTGTCCTCAGTGTGAAGACAGGACTTCATCTCCACAATGACTGTGCGGTGGTCACTGCTACCAATACTGTCATGGACAGATGCATCTGTGACAATTAAATTGGTGAGGATGAGGTCAAGCAGGTTTTTCCCTCGTGTTGGTTCTCTCACCACCTGTCGCAGGCCCAGACTGGCAGTTGTGTCCTTCAGGACTCAGCCAGTAGTGGTGCTACCGAGCCACTCTTGGTGATGGACATTCTGTGCCCTTGCTCCTCTCAGTGATTCTTCCAAGTGGTGTTCAACATGGAGGCGTACTAATTCATCAGCTGTGGGAGGGCGGTAGGTGGTAATCAGCAGGAGGTTTCCTTGCCCATGCTTGACTTGAAGCCATGAGATTTCATGGGGTCCAGTGTCAATGTTGAGGACATTGTGTAGTGGGGAAAATGCTAGAGTCCATTATGAAAGATGTAATAGCAGAGCACTTGGAAAACAGTGACAGGATCAGACAAAGTCAACATGGATTTACAAAAGGTAAATCATGCTTGACTAATCTATTGGAATTTTTTGAGGATGTAACTGGTAGAATAGATAAGGGAGAACCAGTGGATGTGGTGTATTTGGACTTTCAGAAGGCTTTTGATAAGGTCCCACATAAGAGATTAGCGTGCAAAGTTAAAGCACACGGGATTGGGGGTAAGGTACTGTCTTAGATAGAGAACTGGTTGGCAGACAGGAAGCAAAGAGTTGGAATAAACGGGTCTTTTTCCGAGTGGCAGGCAGTGACTAGTGGGGTACCGCAGGGATCGGTGCTAGGACCCCAACTATTCACAATATATATATATATAAATGATCTAGACGAGGGAACTAGATGTAATATCTCCAAGTTTGCAGACGACACAAAGTTGGGTGGGTGTGTGTGCTGTGAGGAGGATGCAGAGAAACTCCAGTATGATTTGGACAGGTTGGGTGATTGGGCAGATGCATGGCAGATGCAGTATAATGTGGAAAAATGCGAGGTTATCCACTTCGGTGGCAAAAACAGGAAGACAGATTATTATCTGAACAGCAATAGATTGGGAAAAGGGGAAGTGCAACGAAGCCTGGGTGTCCTTGTGCACCAGTCGCTGAAGGTAAGCATGCAGGTGCAGCAGGCAGTTAAGAAGGCAAATGGTATGTTGGCCTTCATAGCGAGAGGATTCGAGTACAGGAGCAAGGATGTCTTGCTGCAGTTGTACAGGGCCTTGGTGAGACCACACCTTGAGTATTGTGTGCAGTTTTGGTGACCTTATCTGAGGAAGGATGTTCTTGCCATGGAGAGAGTGCAGTGAAAATTCACCAGACTGATACCTGGGATGGCAGGAATGACGTATGAGGAGAGATTGGGTCGATTAGACTTATATTCGCTAGAGTTTAGAAGAATGAGAGGGGATCTCATTGAAACTTATAAAATTCTAACAGGACTAGATGCAGGAAGGATGTTCCCGATGGCGGGGGAGTCCAGAACCAGGGGTCACAGTCTAAGGGGTAAGCCATTTAGGACTGAGATCAGGAGGAATTTCTTCACCCAGAGAGTGGTGAACCTGTGGAATTCTCTACCACAAAAGGCAGTTGAGGCCAATTCATTAAATATATTCAAGAAGGAGTTAAATATATTTCTTAAGGCTAAAGGGATATGGGGAGAAAGCAGGGACAGGGTACTGAATTTGGATGATCAGCCATGATCTCATTAAATGGCGGAGCAGGCTCGAGGGGCCGCATGGCCTGCTCCTGCCTTTCTATGTAGATGGGTTTTTACGACAATCTGAGTTTCATGGTTACCATTACTGATATTAGTTTTTTATTTAATTAACTGAATTTAAATTCCCCAGCTGCTGTGGTGGGATTTGAACTCACGTCACTGGATCATTAGTCCAAGCCTCTAGGATTACTAATCCAGTAACATAACCACTATGCTACCATTCCCAATATTAGCAGTTAGGTGTTCCTATGTTCCTATATCGTCAAATACAATACCTGCATTGCCCCATTACACAATGGGACAGATTAAGCCTAGAATTCTGCGAAATTCTTGATAAGAATTGTCACTACAGAGCCAGGAAGCTCATATACAGCTGAACAGTTATCAGCGTTGCATACACTGACGTAAGACTCAAACTTCTAAAAGAAAAGAGAGACTAATCTATATAATTCTTTGTGTGAATTTTATGCTCATCAAGGTGAGGAATGTTAGTGTTGGAGAATAGAAGATTAACATCCAGGTATCCAGTGCCAGTATTAAGTGTTGCAACATCAGGTGAAACACAAGGGTAACATTTATGAATGAAAACCATAGGATCTGCAAATCGGGCACATGCCTGAATTCCCAAAATGCCTTCCAGGCTTGTGCTGGAGAAAAATGTATCCTATAAAGCTTCCACGCATCCCCTACTCTACTTCAACAATATGCCCCAGCCCCAACCACTGGAGAACCCACTGCACCATTTTACATTTCCCGCATTAGCCAGCCTCTGAGTAAGATTGCCATTTTAGTACCAGTTAGGCTCAATTTTACATAAGAACATAAGAAAATAAGAATTAAGAACAGGAGTCGGCCATACGGCCCCTCGAGCCTGCTCCGCCATTTAATAAGATCATGGCTGATCTTTGACCTCACCTCCACTTTCCCACCTGATCTCTGTATCTCTTGATTCCTTAGAGTTCAAGGCCGGAACTTTCCTTACCGAATCGGGTCAGGTGCGCGCAGGTCGCCTGGCAGGTCGGCACCACGTTGTACTGATGAGCTCGCTCTCAGAGCGACCTTCAATTAATGGCCCCTATTAAGGCTGAGGTGCGAGTTTCCCAGCCCTATTAAATGGTGCGGGTCTGATGATGCAATTGATGACTCATTTCCAATGGAGATATTTAAAGCAGCCTTGTCCACAGCGCATTTGAAGGTTGATCTAGGAGTGTGGAGGGAGGATATTGGAGGATCTTGTTATTGCTCAGACTTGTAAACATGATTTCCCAAAGACAGAGGGCTGCACCCACATTTTTCGATGACTCCCTACATGTTCTTGTGGAGGGAGTCAGAGCACGCTGGGAGGTCCTCTTCCCTGCTGATGGGCGGAATAGACCTCCCCAGGAGACAAAAAGAGCCTGGATCCAAATAGCTGAGGAGGTCAACAGCAGAGATGTGGTGAGGAGGACCTGGGTGCAGTGACGGAAGCGCTTCAATGATCTGATGAGATCAGGAAAGGTGAGTGCAAAGCCACACTTACCTTCATCCTGATGTACCGGTCACCACATCCCCATCACTCTGCCTTCCCAAGCCTACTCCTGCACATCATTACTCACACCAACATACCTTTCACCTCCACCCATCCCTCTCTCCCTATGTATATACTCACATCCCCAAAAAACTAACCACCCCTCACACTCACCCTCATCCTAATACAATCATACCAACTAACACCACACACGGAGGCCATTTTGCATTGGCACCTCACTCCCTCAGTCACCCTCTACAGATGTAACCCACACAATGCTTACACTCATGCCACCACTCTCACTCAAACTTCTCTTCTTTCCCTCCTTGCAGAAGAGAGCTCACAACAGCAGGGAGAGGGAGAGAACCGGAAGTGGCCCTCCATCCTTCAGCACTTTAACTCCAGTGGAGGAGGTGGCCCTGGAGGTCTCAAGTGCTGTAGAGCTGCTGACAGTGGGAGATGGAGAGAGGGAGACCTCTCAGCAACTTGGTGACAGAATTACATCTCATAGCCACATGGCATACAGCAGTCACTCATATGGTGACTGATGTCAGCAGCCAGTGAATGTTCATTATGTGCATAATGGTATCGTTACCCATTCTTAATATAACATTTCTAAATCATCTCTTTGCTCTCCCACAGGTCCATCAAGAGCCCCCCCAACCCCCGCACCCTCTACCCCACCCACTGTCCAGCTGGAGGTGGAAGACGACTCATCAGAGGAGCCTCCAGCCTCTGAGGGTGCACCGTCAGCATACCCAAGCGCAGATACGTACACCTCAGTGGGTGCTACGCAAGATAAAGTAGGGTTGTCACCTACTGTCTCACAAGTGAGCAAGAGCAGTTGGTGGAAACGGACAGCAGTGGAGACTCCTCGCTGGAGGGTGCAGGACGCTGCCAACTCTGCTCAGCTGCATGCAGACGCTGAGCCTCGGGGGCCATCGAGAAAGAGGGCGATCCTGGAAGGGCAGCAACAACTGCAATGTCTGCAAATGTGCAGAGAATGGAGGAGTCCATTTCCAACATGAGCACCACCATGTCGCAGGCGATGGCGACGGTATGCTCTTCCATGGAAAGGATGGCCATCTGCATGGAGCAACTAATGCGCCAGTCACAGGAGCACATGCTAGCCCAGGAAAACAGATGGCAGAGACTCATAGACCTCCCCTCTAGGAGAGATCTAAACGTAGACTTGGGTCCTCATGGCCCCACTGCTGTGCAGCAAGGTGCTCGCCAGCTCCTTGCTAGCAGGGAAGTGCAGGTGGCCCATAAGAGGGATGATGGTGACAGGATACATGGAAGTGGGGGATCTGCTCAAAGTGCTCACACTTGTCCCCCGCTGCACCCCCACCTCGCTCAGTCAGAACCTCAGATGCTCCTCGGATCGCGATGGCTGAGTCTGCCCCTGCACAGTCGCAGGAGGAGCAGACTTTGGTGGGGCCATCAGAGGCTCCAAAACCCTGAGGACGTCCGCCAAAAGTGTCTACGCAGTCACAGCAGGGGAGTGAGCAGCCTGCCTTTACTTCTGCTGAAGCCATAGGGTTGCACCTCGTAGAAGCACGCGAAACAGAAAAATGACACAGAAGTAGATGCACAAGGGTAAACACATGGGTGTAGAAAGAAGTATTATTGTTAAGGTTCCGTTACTGTTATGACACATATAAAAGTATTTATTTTCACCACTTTCCAGCCATGCCCATTATTGTCTCTCAACACCAGCATTTAATAGTTTCTCACCATTTAAAAAATATTCTGTTTTTCTAATCTTCCTAACAAAGTGAATAACCTCACATTTCCCATTATACTCCATCTGCCACCTTATTGCCCACTCACTTGACCTGTCTATATCCCTTTGCAGGCTCTTTGTCTCCTCCTCACAGCTTACTTTCCCATCTTACTTTTGTGCTGTGGGCCCGTGCACGGTGGGAGCTGCATTGAGAATGCCCATCTAACTCATATTGGACTCTTACAGCAACAGGATGGGGCGATAGGCCACAGAAACAAACTATTGTAAGGGGAAGACATCAACCAGAATTTCCATGTTATTAACCATAATCAAGACTAATAATTGCCTCCTGCTATCAGCCACCAGGGATCTTATTTGTTAGTTGAATAATGTCAGATCACTCGAGATTGTGCCATGTTAATTAAGTTTTAAATGTCATGCTACATTAAATTAGAAACTACTGCTTTGTTGCACTTTAAGTAAATGCAAATGGTGCAATAAATTAGTGGATGATCACCATAAAACATTTTCCAGATTCCCTCATGACTGTCAAAATATATTAGAACCGTGTGTCACCATTATATCCTCTGACACATTATATATCCATCTAGGTTCTACTTTATGTTTAATTGCATTAGTTAGCTGTGTTGACAGTAAGGTTACCCTGCAGAACATTTAGAGCAATCTTGACATATTAAAAGTAAACAACTTGAACAGATTCCACTAATGGCATATCCTACGAGTGGCTTCCCGAGTAAGCTTAAATTACCGCTGCAGTGCACTGGTGCCTCACATCAATCTCGGAGAGGGGATCAAGATTTAAGTTCATAAACTAATTAATACATTATTATAAAGTAGCCAAGATGACATTTATTTTAACATAGATATGAAATTAATATTCAGCATGTGATATTTAAATTAACCTTTAGCGGATTCCAGTCGGAGAGCATTTTGGTGACAGTGACCATAATTCGGTGAGATTTAAGGTAGTCATGGAAAAGGACAAAGATGGACCGGAAATAAAGGTTCTAAATTGGGGGAAGGCCGATTTTAATATGATAAGGCAGGATCTGGCCAAAGTGGACTGGGATCAGCTACTTGTCGGAAAATCCACATCAGAGCAGTGGGAGTCTTTCAGAAAGGAAATAGAGAGAGTACAGCGCCAACATATTCCTGTAAAGGTCAAGGGTGGGACCAACAAGCCCAGGGAACCCTGGATGTCAAGGGATATTCAAGAATGGATTAGGAAAAAAAAGGGAGGCTTTTGGCAGATACAAAGGACTAAAAACAGTGGAAGCCCTAGAGGAGTATAGAAAGTGCAGGGGGGTACTTAAAAAAGAAATTAGGAGAGCAAAGAGGGGGCATGAAAAAACACTGGCGGGCAAAATAAAAGGAAAATCCCAAGGTGTTTTATAAGTATATTAAGGGCAAGAGGATAACCAGGGAAAGAGTAGGGCCCATTCGGGACCAAAGTGGCAATCTGTGTGTAGAGCCGGAAGATGTAGGTGAGGTTTTAAATTAATATTTTGCAGCGGTGTTCACTATGGAGAAGAGCGATGTAGGCATAGAAATCAGGCAGGGAGATTGTGATATACTTGAACAAATTAGTATTGAGAGGGAGGAGGTACTAGCGGTTTTAGCGGGCTTAAAAGTGGATAAATCCCCAGGCCCAGACGAGATGTATCCCAGGCTGCTGTGTGAGGCAAGGGAGAAGATTGCAGGGGCTCTGACATAAACTTTCAGAGCTTCTCTGGCCACAGGGGAGGTGCCAGAGGACTAGAGAACAGATAACGTAGTACCATTATTCAAGAAGGGTAATAGGGATAAACCAGGGAATTACAGGCCAGTGAGCCTAACATCAGTGGTAGGGAAATTATTGGAAAAAATTCTGAGGGACAGAATTAGTCTCCACTTGGAAAGGCAAGGATTAATCAAAGATAGTCAGCATGGCTTTGTCAGGGGGAGATCATGTCTGAACAATTTGATTGAATTTTCGAGGGGGTGACTAGGTGTGTGGATGAGGGTAGTGCAGTTGATGTGGTCTACATGGACTTCAGTAAGGCTTTTGATAAAGTTCCGCATGGGAGACTGGTCAAGAAGGTAAGAGCCCATGGGATCCAGGGCAATTTGGCACATTGGATCCAAAATTGGCTCAGTGGCAGGAGGCAGAGGGTGATGGTCGAAGGTTGTTTTTGTGACTGGAAGCCTGTGTCCAGTGGTGTACCGCAGGGATCGGTGCTGGGTCCTTTGCTGTTTGTAGTGTACATTAATGATTTAGATATGAATGTAGGAGGTATGATCAGTAAGTTCGCAGATGACACGAAAATTGGTGGAGTGGTAAATAGTGAGGAGGGAAGCCTCAGGTTACAGGACGATATAGACGGGTTGGTTAGATGGGCAGAACAGTGGCAAATGGAATTTAACCCTGAAAAGTGTGAGGTAATGCATTTTGGGAGGACTAACAAGGCAAGGGAATACATAATGAATGGTAGGACCCTAGGAAGGACAGAGGATCAGAGGGACCAAGGTGTGCATGTACATAGATCCCTGAAGGCAGCAGGACAGGTAGATAAGGTGGTTAAAAAGGCATATGGGATACTTGCCTTCATTAGCCGAGGCATAGAATATAAGAGCAGGGAGGTTATGATGGAGCTGTACAAAACGCTAGTTAGGCCACAGCTGGAATACTGTGTGCAGTTCTGGTCGCCACACTATAGGAAGGATGTGATTGCATTGGAGAGGGTTCACCAGGATGTTACCTGGGCTGGAGCGCTTGAGCTATGAAGAGAGACTGGACAGGCTGGGGTTGTTTTCATTAGAGCAGAGAAGGCTGAGGGGGGACCCGATTGAGGTGTACAAAATTATGAGGGGCATAGATAGGGTAGAAAGAAAGGAACTTTTCCCCTTAGTAGAGGGGTCAATAACCAGGGGGCATAGTTTCAAGGTAAGGGGCAGGAGGTTTAGAGGGGATTTGAGGAAAAACTTTTTCACCCAGAGGGTGGTTGGAATCTGGAACTCACTGCCTGAAAGGGTGGTAGATGCAGGAACCCTCACAACATTCAAGAAGCATTTAGATGAGCACTTGAAACGCCATAGCATACAAGGCTACGGACCAAGTGCTGGAAAATGGGATTAGAATAGACAGGGCTTAATGGCCGGTGCGGACACGATGGGCCGAAGGGCCTCTTTCTGTGCTGTATGACTATGAGTAGAATTTCGGGGAAGAAAAACTTGCGAGATTCAATTTTTGTTTGAATGTAGGAAAATAGTAACAGGAGTAGGCCGTTCGAGCCCTCCAGCCTCTTTCAGCATTCAATTCGATTATTGCTGATCTGCACCTCAACTCCATTTATCCGCCTTTGTCCCACATCCCTTGATATCCTTACCCAACAAATATCATTCGATCGCAGTCTTTAAACTTTCAATAATTTTGACCTAGAATCCATAGCGTTTTTGGGGGAAGAGAGTTCCAGATTTTTACTTTTTAACCAGAAGTGCTTCCTGATTGCACTCTTGAATGGCTTGGCTCTAATTTTAAGTTTTATGTCACTTGGTTCAGGATTGATCCACCAGAGGAAAATCGTTTTACTGCATCTCGGCTACAGAATCCTTTTATCAATTTAAACAACATGATTGGATCACCTGTCAACCTTCTAAACTCAAGGGAGTACAAAAAAAATGTTTATGCAACCTGTTCTCACAATTTAACCCTTTAAGCCCAGGTATCATTATGGCCAATCTGTGTTGTACCCCCTCCAAGACCAATATATCCTTCCTGAGGTTTGATGCCCAACACTGAACACAATACTCCAGATGGTGTCTGACCAAGGCTCTGGACAACTGAAGCAAGTTTGATCAAGTTACTTTCCCTTGCTGCATTTTTATATTCCAGATTTCATACTCTGTCCTTTTTCTTCCATCGTTGTGTAAGATACCCTATTCGTGTACACATATATACATAGGATTTGGATTTGGTTTATTATCATATGATTAAAGGTTTTTACTTGCTTTTTACTTATAAATGGCTTGTGGATTGGATTTGTACTGCTGCTAGAAATAATGAAATGGTTAAATTGTTCATTCCCACGTTAAGGTTCAAATGTTTACAATTTAGCTGACAGTGCTGTTGAGATGCAAGAGGTGAGATTCGTGCCTGTTTGACTAAAACTTTGTCAATACATTTTGAAACAATGGGCCCTAGTTGGTAAACAGGTTTGCATCTGGTGTTTTGACAGGAACTACCTAATTTCTGGGGGCCTTCCTTATGAAAAACAAATGAATCATCAAGGTTACAAGGACAGTATGCGGGACTAGAAGCCTATAAAGATCTCGAGCTTCCCTTCACAATTTGTAGAGAGCGATGTGAATGAAAGGTTCGATGAAGATTCTGGGCCAGAAATTCGGGTCGGAGGCTTCCCGCGGGTGCAAGCCCCCAACTTGAACTTACCTAGCGCGCCTACCGTTGTGCTGTGGGCCCGCGTGGGATTCCGATCCTGGGCCTCCTCCAGCTGCCGGTGTGCAGTGCTCACGTATCCCAGGGGCGCAGTTAGTTTGAAGCGTCCCCTGGGATCACGTGGGCCATGGAGAGCCAATCGGAGCAGGGAATCTCCATTCATAGATTTGACAGGAAGACCTGTCAAATCTATGAATAGAGAGCAGCCCCAAAACCTAACTAAAACTTCAAATATTTTTTTTTTTAAATCTCATTTTTTAAATAACTATAAATTACATAAATTAACTATTTTAAAACAAAAATTTAAATTTTTGAAAAAATTACAGTTTTTAAACGGGGCTAAAAGTAAACTTACCTTTCTTTAAAGTATTTAAAAAAGATAAACCTGTGGGAAAATGTTTAAATATTACTTAATTCACCACTTACCTTCTTAAAAGCAGGCCTTGCGCCTCCTTTTTCCCCGCGCAGCTGCCAGGGACTTACCCTCAGAGAAACTTGAAAAACAAGCGGAAGTTCGATGCGTGCGCGCTGCCTCTCCGGTGCACGCGTTTGACCTCCGAACCCCTTCCCTCAAGGGAACAGAAGTTCCGGTTTCCAGCCCATGCGCAGTGCATGCGCGAAACCGGCACTTTCGTTGGGTCTACGGGTGAGTACACAGCGCGTACTCACCCGTGGAGACCCGAATTTCTGGCCCTCTGTCTCTACCCAGAGGAAAAATGGGGTAATTGCATTTATTTCTCTGTATGTCCAGTGGTTAGAGATATTGGCCGCGATTTCGCCAACAGTGGCAAATCCAGTGCGGCCGGGCTCGGTGGCGGCTTTAAACCCAGCTCCCCTCTTCATCCCGCCTCCTCCAAGTGATTTTGCCCTGATTGGGCTTGTTAAGCCCGCCCTGCGAGGTTCCTGGCCAATTAAAAGGAAGCGGGTCTGATGACGCGTCATCAGCTAGTTTCCTTAAAGGGACCATGTACACATTCATTTTAACAGTTGTGCTGTCAGTGTTCTACAGCATTGAGGTGCAGCAAACACTGACAAGCACTGCACAAAGGTGCACGGCTGCACCCAGGCTCTCCCATGACTCCCCCATATGCTTATGGAGGGAGTCACAGCACGGAGGGAGGTTCTCTTCCCTTCCCATGGGCGGAAGAGACCTCCCCAGGAGATCAACGCAGCCTGATTGCACATTGCACAGGAGGGCACAAGCAGGGATGTCGTCAGGAGGACCAGGCTGCAGTAGTGCAAACCTTTCAATGATCGCTGGCATAGTGGTTAGCACTGGTGTCTCACAGCGCCAGGGACCCGGGTTCGAATCTGACCTCGGGTGACTGTCTGTGTGGAGTTTGCACATTCTCCCCGTGTCTGCGTGGGTTTCCTCCGGGTGCTCCGGTTTCCTCCCACAGTCCAAAAATGTGCGGGTTAGGTTGATTTGGCTATGATAAATTGACCCTTAGTGTTAGGGGGGGATTAAATATGTGGAGTTATGGGGATAGGATGGGATATGTTAGGGGGAATTAAATACGTGGGGTTACGGGGGTAGGGTGGGATATGTGTACTGTGGGGATTAAAGCAGGGACAGGGTACTGGATTTGGATGATCAGCCATGATCGTATTGAATGGTGGAGCAGGCTCGACGGGCCGAATGGCCTACTCCTGCTCCTAGATTCTATGTTTCTATGTTTCTATCTCAGTAGATCACAAAACATTACTGCAAAGCCACACTCAACCTCATCCTGCTGTGCCACTCATCACATCCCCATCACTCTGCCTTCCCTACCATACTCCTGCACATCCTTACTCACACCAACTTACCTTGCACCTCCACCCATCCCTCTCTATCTATATTATCACTTCCCCATCTCACTAGCCACCCATCACACTCACCCTCATCCTTGTCCAATCATTCAAACTAACACACAAGGGTAGACATTGTGTGCTTTAGCCAATGCTTGTGTAAAGTGTCTGTTAATGTGTTGTCAAGCATTGAAATCTTTATTTTCAACACTTTGCCTTCTTGGACAGATTTGTGTGCACCTTTGGAAGTGTCTTAGGGAGTTCCAGTGAGTGGTGAGACATAACGGTACCCCTGCAATGGCAACGAGTGTGAAAGGAATAGCTTGGGCATTGCAGGGATGCTTGATGGTGCTGGTGTGGGGTGGTGCCAACCTGGTGCATCATGTGGCAGCCAGGGTGTACAGCATCAAGTGAAGTAAATCTGGCCATGGTGAGGCCATCCCTGGCCTCCCGGGCAGCAATGTGGTTGGGTGTTGATGCCCTGTGTCCTGTGCAGCATCAGTTGATTGCGGAGAAGGTTAGTATTGTTGTGGGTGCTGCTGGTGTGCCTGGTGATGTTGGTGTTGGGGCCGATCGTGGTGGGATTCTGAGGACCAAGGTGAGATTTTTTCAAGGGCACCGATGCTGCTGAAATAGATGTGAGAAGTCGCACAACACCAGGTTATAGTCCAACAGTTTTATTTGAAATCACATCATGGCTGAAATAGATGGCAGCTGAAGTTCAGATGACAGAAGCGATCGGTCAGTGTTGAGAGAGCTTGCTCCAAGGAGGTGACAGTGGATAGAGAGTTTACACCAAACTGCATACAGCGCAAAAAAGTGTCTTCCAAGTCCTGAAGGCTCAAGCTTCTGACATTGGAAATTTAGCAGCTGTGAAATGGTAGTTTCTATACCACTTTTGCAGCTGCCACCTATTCACAGCAATGGAGAGCCATAGAGAACCCAATACACTTGCCTGATGTGATCCCTGAGCGCCAGGAACCTCGTGGAAAAGTTGGAAAAATGGTCAGTAGCTGGTAAAATGCATCCATGGCAGCAGCAGAACCAGGCAGCTCAGCAGCAACATCAGCAGGAGCCCCAACCTCCTGCTCAGCCACCTGATGCTGCACAGGGCAGAAGGCACCAGCGCATCTAGGCACCTCGCCGCAGGAGATACCCCCGACAGAGGGTTTACAGACAAAGGATGAGCTACCTCAACATGAGTGAGCAGCAGTGCCAAAGGAGGCTGAGACTTTCACGAGAGGTTGTCCGAGAGATCTGCAGCCTGCTGCAGCAAGACCTGGTGCCCAGAGGAACGGGTGGACAACCCTTACCAGTGGCTGTCAAAGTCACCACCGCACTCAACTTCTTTACCTCAGGCTCCTTCCAGGGATCATCAGCAGACATCAACGGCATCTCCCAGTCGGCCGCCCATAGTTGCATCATGCAGGTTACCGATGCCGTTTTTGCTAAGGCCCACAATTACATCAACTTCTCAAAAGATCAAGCAAGTATAACCGTGCGTGCGGTTGGCTTTGCAAATGTGGCAGGCATGGCAATGGTGCAGGGCATCATAGACTGCACATGTGGCCCTTAGGGAATCCCATCACAACCCAGCTATCTTTGTCAACCGCAAGGGCTTCCACTCCCTCAACGTACAGCTAGTGTGTAACCACAAGAAGGAGTTCTTGCATGTTTGCGCCAAGTTCTGTGGTAGTTACCATGACTCTTTCTTCCTGCGGAACGCTAGTGTTCCTCCGCTTTTCAATCCGCCAAACCAACTTAACGGATGGCTCCTTGGTGACAAAGGCTACCCCCTGAAGAAGTGGCTAATGACGCCGATCAGGAGGCCAGCTAACGAGGCAGAAGAGCGCTACAATGCCAGCCACACTTCGACCAGGTCCATCATCGAGCAAACCATTGGGTTGTTGAAGATGCACTTCAGTTGCCTTAACCGATCAGGTGGAGCCCTGCAGTATACACCATACAGGGTCTCCAGAATGGTCGTGGTCCGCTGTGCACTGTACAACATCGCATGGCGTCGTGGCTTGCAGCTTCCTGAGGAGCAAGTGGCTCAGTTCCAGGCCTCCTCAGCTGAGGATGAGGAGGAGGAGGTGGCTGAGGAGGTCAGAGCGCCGGTGTATCGACCAGCAGCAGCAGCAGCACGCGAGCCCATGGCTGCCCGGGATGCAAAGGATGAACTTATCTTGTCGAGATTTGCATAGTTTGCCCAAGTTGGCACATGTCCTTGGCTCCATCCTAAGACATCATTGACAATGGACATGACTGTCTGGCCTCGTTTCACTCAGGCCACCAACCTGACAACGCAAGTGTCGCGGAGCCCGCAATGTGGAGCTGCCTAAGGCGAAAGAACAGATGCCATAATGCCAACATTTTGGCATCAAATCATTTTCATGCTTTCCAACAGGGATGGCATTTCATCAATACACAGAAACATTCTCCCAATCTGCACACAGATCTGGAGGCTATATCCCTTGCCAGCTGTACCCACACAACCTTCTTTGGGAGGCCTCTTCCTCCCAGATGAGTGGAAGAGCACCTCCCTGCTAGCTGTCACCCCCTCAAATAACATTTGCAGCACCTCATCCGAGAGCCTTGGGGAGGCCCTTGCCTTGGAATTGGACATAGTGGTTTTTCAGAATATGTTGCAGGTGGTGCAGCATAGGCAGAAATCCTGTGGAATGAGCCAAGGGAGCAAGAAGCCATAAAATCAGACTGGAAAAGTGATGTCAACAGAGGCGGGTTTCAGTCCCAAAACACTAATTGACCAAGGGCATCCCACACCTCTGAAATCAAGTGGCCAATCATGGGAAAATCTCAATTTTTTGAAAACTATCAGTGGAGGCGGGTTTCAAACCCACCCAAACCGAAACCCGCCTCCATCTCGCCTCCAGTGGGAAAATCGCCCCCAGAGTCATTTTTCAGTGTATCGTTTTCATAGAAATCATGAGATAGCTCTTCAAACCTTTCACACAGTTTTACTGCGTTCTCAGAAAAGTTTCGAAAATGACTGATACTGTCCTTCTGGCAGCTTCGCATTTTGTTTTTTTCGTACCACATTAGTGGCCCGTTGAGGTCAATCTCAGGTGCTTAGGTTCCTGTCAATTCATCTTTGCTCTCCAGTTGATTTCAGTTCCCAGTTTCAAGCTCTGTGTTGAGTGAAGCCCTTGACAAAAAAAAATCCTGTTGCTGGAAAATGTGGAGCTCTCAGGGGATGAAGATGTTGCATTCAAACAGTAAAGGTCAGAGTCTTCTGGAGAGGAGGAGGGGGGAAGAAATAGTTTTTAAACAAGCACCTCCAGGCCTGGAATAGTAGATTTGTATTGATCTATTGAGGTTAGGTTATGGGGTGCTAGGTTGCAGTACTCACAGTACATGCAAACAAGATATAGAGGCAGCAGGCCTCTTACTAGAAGCTATAAGTATATTTTTGTACTTCTTAATGCTCTTATTATATTTATTTGTGAGCTGTAATGGTGCATGTTTCTAAGATGTGATCACCCAATATACCAAAATATTTTATATTGCTTGAAAAGAGGTTTTTGGTCAACAGGCAAATGTTGGGTCCCAGACAGCCCACTACCCACCCAAGCATTTCCAGAATCCCATCCTTAAATCCCATCCAGTGAGTCTCACCACCTACCATCTGTTCAACCTATTCCTCAGCCAAGAAACCACAAGGACCTTATTTGTGCATAGTGCGATTCAAATACACACAGCTATGTAAGGACCTCATTGTACACGCTTGTGAGTTTTGGATGTGTTGGAGTTTATGCAGGGAGGCCAGAGAGAGAAGGGAGTTGGAGAAGTCAAGTTTTTCGGTAACAAAAAGGAAGAATAAAGGTTTTGAGTAGTGGTGGAGGTGAGGTCAGGCTGAAGGTAAACAATGCTGCAGAGGTGGAATTATGTGTTCTTACTCATGGCTGGGATACAGGGTTTGGCCAGCAGTGTTATAGTGGGAAATCACAGAGAACAGGCTTCCACAGTCACATCTGTGTGAACTTTAGTGCAATTGCACCAACTTGAATTGAAATGCAATGGCATTAAATTTAATTTCACTGCATGTTATGGATGAACAACATACTCTGCATTAATTGTTATAGTATCATTTACACTGTTCTGATCACTTTGAGCAAATCTGGGTCGCCATCTTCTGGGGCTGGTATTGTTGATATATGACTGCCACAAGAGCTGGCAGTGCACATTGTTGAAATTCCTTCTCCCACTTATCATCATACGGTATGGGGAGAGAGCGGGAATATGGTATTGAGATAGAGGATCAGCCATGATCATATTGAATGGCAGAGCAGGCTCGAAGGGCCGAATGGCCTACTCCTATTTTTCGATGTTTCTATGTTTCTGACATTGTGAATAACGTGTAGCTTCTTGAAATGGTATACACTGATTTGACAGTAAGGCTATATCTAGTTTGGAGAATAATTGTTTATGAGACATATTTTGCTTGTGCGTGAAGCCACAACAGCACAAGTATTACATGGAAAAATATTAACATACATCTGACTGGTATGTATTAGAAATTTTTTATGATACTCAGACAGCTTTCATTGCCTTTTTGATAGCCCTGATCATCCCTTTTTCTAAAAGGTGTTGAGAACATTACTTGACCTTAACTTAACTGCTTATTGAGAGCAATGTTCAGTGGAGCTTTGACAAGAGTATTATCAATAATATACACAAGACAGATTGCAGTGGAGAGAGAGGTTGGAAGTTAGATGCAAGAGAGGGATGCCCCATCGGACAACAAGGGGGTGAAATTGGTCTTCGCCAGTAGCGCAAAACAGGCTCATAGTAAATCGGCAGCCCCTTTACACCGGGTCCAATTTTATTTTCCATTGCCGTCAATTGAAAAGAAAATTGGCCACAGTGTAAAATGGGCTGCCGATTCGCCAGGAGACCATTTTGCAACACTGACAAAGACCAATTGCACACCACTCGTTATTCCCTGTATCCTGTGTAAGCATGCAGGAGAGGAGCAAGAAAATCCTCTTCAAATATGGGAGCAGTTTTGAAGTCTTGGACACACTTGGGTTTTATATAATGTTAAGAATTGTTGAAGGAAAAGAAGTGTTTGGCAGATAAGAAGGTCAGCTTGTTGGAGGCGGCTAAAGCTTAGGAAGAGATATGAAAGTCCCACTTGAGATCAAGGAGATAGCGAGGCTAAGAATGTTGATAGATTTAAAAGGATGAAGGGTAGAGCCATGAAAAGTTCAAGATACATGTTATGGTTAGGCCATGAGAAACACGAGGAAGCTACATTTTGAAGAATTAAAAAACAAGATTTTCATTGCCCAATGGAAGGAATGGAGAAAGTTAAGATGCAACAGTGCAGCTATTCCACCACACAAGGCTTGACGTTTATAAGCTTCCAGGGTAGCCAATTGGAAAGATGTTGGTGAATAATAATGAAATCATCGGCAAAAGAGTGGATAGTGTTTGGTAACAGGTAGACGATGTCACTGATATGAAGAAAGAAAGTAAGTGAGGCAAGAGACCTGGGGAGCCCCTGAATTAATGGAAAGGGTCCGAGAATGAACCATCTACCACAGCACAGACGGTGATAGGTGCCCTGAACATAGCTTTGGTGGGAAGACATTGGGCCTGAATTTGCGATTGGAGACTTTCCGCGGGCGGATGCCTCCGATCATCAAAAAAACGCATTTACCTGGTGGTCCGGGAGATACGGAGGCTTCGCGATCCTGGGCCTCCCCTGGTAGAAATGCGTAGAGGCCCACGTATTCCAGGGTCACATGCGGTTCGCAAGCGCCTGGGATCATGTGAGCCAGCCCAACCAATGAAAGAAAGGAATCCCCATTCACACTTATGACAGTTCTGTACGTACAGAATCCCCATAAGTATGAATGGGGATGACTTAAAAAATACACGAACAGATGAAAGAGTTTTTTTTTTAAATTACATAAATAAAATTAATTAAAATGACATATAATTAAATATTTTAAACAAAAGTTAAATTTTTTTTTAAATGTATATGTTTTAACGGGACTAAATATAAACTTACCTTATTGGACAGGGCTTTTAATGTATAAGTGAGTGATAAAATTTTATTTTTCTATTTTTTAAAACTCTTATGCTGGTAAAAGCTGGCCTTACACCTGCTTTTTCCAGGCGTAAGAATTTCACGACCTTTCAGCGGGTGGAAGTTGAGCAAATAGCGCAACTCTCCACCCGCGGAGGCCCATCTCCCGGGGATGCGGAGGATCTGTCAAGAAGATTCTTGACAGATCGCAAGTGCCGGGTTTCAGCGCATGCGCTTCGCGCGCCTAAACCCGGAGCTTGCGCGGCCCCAACGGGCGCGTGCGCACCTCGTACGTGCCCGTAGCGGTCGCAAAATACGGCCCATTAAAACGCATGGTGCAAAACACTGACTATGGAGATGTGTAAGGTTATGATAGATGAATTGCCAAAGTGTTCAAAAGCAGAATTCCAGAAATGCACAACATAGGCAGCAAGGTGACCAATGGAATGGCCATGTTAGCGAACATACCATTAATTAGGCCAAAATTTCCAATTTGCAAGTTAACAGCAATCTCCATAATGTTTCTGTTTTAAATTTGCTTTAGTTTAAATTAATGTTTGAGTCAACTGCATGTCTTACCACAAAGTAATATTCTGGGTTCACCTTATTTATACCAGTTAATACTTTATAAAATCTCGATGAGATTGCTAGTTATCTTGGGACTACTGTCACACTACAATTTCATAGCCCTAAAGCTTACATGAGGCACATGCATTTGTTCATACATTCAGTTGCAAAATTCACAGATTGGAAAGTAAAGGTTAAACTGCCAATGGGCTGCATCTGTTGAGGGTATACCATGGGATTTGCATTTCATTTCGACCAGAATTTGAATTCTGTTTTTGACTTTTTTTTTAGCAACAGTCCTGAATTAACGCAACTGTTCAGAGTTTAAGCAGTTACAGTATTGCTAATGTATTGCCATCTGGCATCTGCCTTTAGTTTTCCCCCTGCTGTTAATGGGAGTGTTGTGTGTGCAAGTACATAAATGTTCAATAACACCGGCTTACAGTGAGAGAAGGAGAACAGATGTGCTTAATTCTGCAACATTTTTTTTTATAAACAGAACGGCAGCAACAGATGCACTGATTTTATATCCGGTGTGTTCCAATTATCCATCACCTTTAAATACAATGAAGGCTTCACATAAGAAGTCTTGCTGCAATGAATATATTGATTCATTGAACGTTTGGTCTGGTCATGGGCCCGATAATAAAATTACACTGAATTCAATATATCGAAGTAATGTTTTGGCTCCACTCAGATGCACTTGCGTGCTTCTGGTTTGACCTCATTCTCTTCGACTCTCTAAATCAGTCTCCTGCTGCCCCAAGCTGCCACTTTTACCTGTGCTGTGCTGTGTTTAAAACTGGCCGATCTGTCTGCTAGAAATTCTGTGGTTGCTCCCTGCATTACATTCCGGTGGCCATCTACAAACCCTTCCGCTCTCTCTGACTGACTCCGAGCCCATGCGGGGAGTAGTGAGACCAGGAGTCGCAAGAGTTATTCTTATCTATGCTGCTGGGTCGGTCTGTTGGAATCTGACAGGTCCAGCAGCTTAGACAATGGCTGATCTCATTGCTACCGCCTTATTGGTGGCGAAAATACCAGACTGTCATTAAAGAGGCAGTATTCATTTGAAAGCTACTTAACCAATTATTAGCCTTTACCATGGTGGTAGGTTCAGGGAAATCTGGCTCACTGGGCTTACTAGCATTGTTAGTTCATACACCAAAATTAGCCACGTAAAATGCAACTTTACATAAGAACTAAACACTTACTTGTGCTCTCGCTACTGTCTCTTCTGCCTAAGACTTTGTCCTTTTTTAAATTTTAGCTTTCATTTTACTCTGTCCTACTTAATGAGACCATATTTTCTTAATGTTCAGGCTTAATATTTTGATAAACTTTTCATCATCTACATTCCTACTCCCACCATCCATTTGAAACCAAAAAGCACTATAGAAGAAGGGTTTCCATTGGCTGAAAACTGCACAGATACAACTGGGTCAATCTTCACTATGAAAACACACCCATGGTGATGTGAGGGTTAAATGCAATTGTAAGTAGGATTGGATGCATTAATTTTCTTCTTTATAAGTGACTATGTAAATAAGATTTTTTTTAAATCTCACACATGACAGTAAAAAACTAGCATGAGTTGTCTTACACCAGTCACTTGCACAACAGATTCTTTATCAAGCATAGCAGGAGCCCAGCACCCACAATAGATCTGTAAAGATTCTCATTTTCACACTTTTCAATTAGTTAAGGTGTGTAAGAATTCATAATTTCCAATGTGGTACCCAACCAATTGGAAGGAAGATACAGCGCTAATAGGAAATATTCATCTATCCTGGTTAGTGCTCAGGCAGCATTAGCAGGGAGGGTTGTTGTGCAGTGTAGTGGTAATGGTGTGTTAAGGGGGAAGAGTTTATCTGGTAATAATAGTGGGAGAGAATTGAAGGCTGTTAGTGGGTTTCAGCTGACTGTGCAAGTATTGCATTGAAGCTGATACATGTTACGCATTGTTTCCCACATTAAGATCTGCGTTCGGTAAACATTATGAAGAAAGTGTAGGAGAAATGGCCCAAGAATTGGCTTAAATGTGGCCTCAAAATGGAGTCAACAGTTAGACTGAAAGCTGGGAAAGGAAAGGACTAATGCCAATTAAACCATGAAGATCTTTACAAACAAACAATTTCTTACCGGGGTAAAAGACATGCCATCAAGACCACAGGCCCGGAGGTGGCTTGTTGTGAGCGTGGAGGGGGGCAGTGGTTGGTAGGGGTACATAAAGATGTCTTGTCTTATCTGGACTTGGATGTAACGCCTTTGTTAGTAAAGACCCGAGAAGCTAGGGAGCTTGTGAAGATCCTGATGTGGAGTTGGCAGTGGAAATGCTAAAATAATCTGAACCGGTTGATGCAAGACATCACTAACTCCTAGGCATAAACTGGGTGGTAAGCCTCAGATGGTTCCTTGACGCGGAGTTAAGGTGAAGGGGTGTCCTTGATGAATATTCCTATTAGGGTATCGATCCCAGTGTTCTTACAAAAGTTCTGCCTATATTGTGCCCTGAGGAAATTGGCACTCGCTGCACAGAGATTTTCATGAAAAAGGCCATGAAAGGTATTAACAAGTCCTTAATAAGCTTAATTTTTCTCTCAACTTTGTTATTACTAGTTTTTCAGTCCTTAATGCCTTTGAGCACTTCTGCGAATAGTGCGGACAGCACATTTAATCTTCAGCTGTTAACAGCGTTTTCGGTAGCCAGTAACGCAATGAGCCAAATGTGGACCACACAGTCTACAGCTTTGAGTAAGAAGTAGCTCAAGGGATTCAGATGATGTTATAAAGCACAAGAGTGAAACTCGATCAGTTTATCAACATCATCAAAGCCCCATAATGCGTTATTGTCTCAAAATATACATTTGTAGAACAATCACACCTTTCTCCATGTGGAAAATTAGTTTAATTGTTTTTTTTAATTAGTTTATGGGATGTGGGCGTCGCTGGCAAGGCCAGCATTTATTGCCCATCCCTAATTACCCTCGAGAAGGTGTTGGTGAGCCGCCTTCTTGAACCGCTGCAGTCCGTGTGGTGAAGGTACTCCCACAGTGCTGTTAGGGAGGGAGTTCCAGGATTTTGACCCAGCGACGATGAAGGATCGGCCGATATACTTCTAAGTCAGGATGGTGTGTGACTTGGAGGTGAACTTGGAGGTGGTGGTGTTTCCATGCGCCTGCTGCCCTTGTCCTTCTAATTGTAAAAGATGCAGCAAACTCAGATTACCAGCTTTATCACTGACACTCTGAACTGTACACAGTTTGTACTCAGGAATGTCTGACTTGCAATGTGAAAAAGCCTCTAATGAGATCTCTCTTTAATTGACACAGAATGCCTATTGGTGATATGGGATACGCTTTGGCCGGAAGTAACACTAATTCATTTATTTAGAGGAAGCATGCATTGAAACTGTATCGGTTTTCTGAACCTTCTCCGTACAGTAATTAATCCCACACTACTGCTCTTACAGCAAATGGTTTATTTGTGGCAGCTGATCAGCTGGAAATACTATAAAGAAATGCCTGCTCGTGTGCTTTATTTTCAGCTGGGTTAGCCAAGAAAGGCAAAAGTAGAATATCCCCTGCGAGCTACAGTCACTACAGACATCCCAACTAAACTGCAGATTACAAACCCACAGGGATTTCAGAATCCCTCTGGTTGCTCGATGTGACAATATCATTCAGGAGCATTTCTGGTGTTCACTATTTCTTCCAACATCATAACTATATTCCAAATGTGCTTCCAATTTCACGAGAAATAACAAAGGGAAGCTCCACAAATAGATCCTCCATGTCACTGCAAATAGGTTAGAGGAGATCTTAACCGATTATTTCCCATCTACGCTAAAATGTATCTGACTTCATAAGTAACCTTTAAGTAACGGTGGTGAAGTTGCTGAACTAGAATGAACTGCTTCTCTTTCCAGCTCCATGCGAGTCTCCTGCGAGAGGCATGAGGAGCACAAGATGATACTTGTCATTTGCAATGTTAATTCCATGAGATTGCAAGCATGGCAGATGAGAGAGTTATTTTCTGCACTGAGGTAAATCATTCTGCCCTTTTGTCTGTCACGTTGTCAGCACATCTCTGTAATTTGGATGGGGCAGCTCTTACACTTGTATAAAATACCACATTCCAGATCTGCGGCCTCAGATGTAAATAATCGCCAGTCTCACAAGACGTGACACCATGCTGCCACTGTATCAGCGATTGTGCTCAAACACTTCCCCGTTCCGGGTAAAAAGGCACCCGTCCCTTCCGAACCCAAAACAACACCACTGGCAGACAGCGTATGCCAAAAATACGGTCCTTCCTTGTATTGCAACCGCCAGTCTCAAGTCCTCTTCCAGCATTTGTATACGGTGACATCTTTGCGAATAGATGAAGCTAGCAATCCCCCTGCTCCGGTGACAGGTAGCTCATGATGTGCACCAGAGAGGAATTCTATTTGGCTGCAATGATTCCAATTAGTGGAGTGTGCTTGCACGTATCCAGGTATAATGTCGGCGTGGTAACAAGGCTGAACTAACAAGAACTGAATACACAGATCTCTTGATACTTCATTGCCTGTGCCTGATAGAATACAAACTACTTTTACGGTGCTTCGCAGGAGAATGGGAAGGGCGGTTTGTTGACACTTATGAATTTTGTTCCTGAAAAATAAAAGCTGTTGCTTGGCAGATTCCCCGTCACTCTACGCCTGCTGTTCACTTTTTGCACTTTCAATTCCAGAGAGCTTCGCTGAGGCCAAGTCAGCATGGCCTTGATTCCCAAAGGGCTGTACGGAGAGCTGCCCAGGGCTGCATTAAGATGCCTACCCAATGCACATTGTGAGTGTTGACTGAACCAGGTGGAAATCTGTCAGACATTCAAACTGGTTGTTGTAGTGTTATCAATTCATGAGCGTAAACATACAGCACAAGTAAAAATAGGGCTTAATAAAATTCTCTCGGCAGAGTTCTGTTAGTCATATCCTGTTCAACATGCTGGTGTCCCTTTTGTGTTCTGTGAGGAAAGCTATGTTTAAGAGAGTGAATTTAAAACGATTGAGGAGGGGCAGGGGGGGCACGGTGGGGAGAGATTTTCAAATACCTGTTTCTCAGGAACTTGAGTACGTAAAGCTAGGCTGACACTCCAGTGCAGTGCTGAGGGAGTGCTGCACTGTCGGAGGTGCCGTCTTTCGGAGGAGACGTTAAACTGCGGCCCCCTCTGCTCTCTCAGGTGGACGTAAAAGATCCCGTGGCACTATTTCAAAAAAGAGCAAGGGGAGTTATCCCCGGTGTCCTGGCCAATAGTTATCCCTCAATCAACATAACAAAAACAGATTATCTGGTCATTGTCACATTGCTGTCTGTGGGACCTTGCTGTGCGTAAATTGGCTGCCGTGTTTCCAACATTACAACAGTGACTCCACTTCAAAAAAGTACTTCATTGGCTGTAAAGCACTTTGAGACGTCCGGTGGTCGTGAAAGGCGCTATACAAATGCAAGTCTTTCTTTCTTTCACCTGAAAAACGGGCAACTAGCAGAGCAAAATCTACTGAGGACCTTGTGCACCTATTTGCCCACCACATTTGGACAAAACAGGGGCAGCAGGCTGATAAAATATGCAAATTGGGTCCTATGCCTGTTGTGGGACACGAATTGAGTTTCTGTTGAAAAATGGGTGCAACATGCATGGCGCATATTAGAAACATAGAAAAATAGGAGCAGGAGTAGGCCATTCGGCCCTTTGAGCCTGCTCCTCCATTCATTATGATCATGGCTGATCCTCTATCTCAATACCATATTCCTGCTCTCTCCCCATACCCCTTGATGCTTTTTGTGTCTAGAAATCTATCTATCTCCTTCTTAAATATATTCAGTGATTTGGCCTCCACAGCCTTCTGTGGTAGAGAATTCCACAGGTTCACCACCCTCTGAGTGAAGAAATTTCTCCTCATCTCAGTCCTAAATGTCCTACCCTGTATCCTGAGACTGTGACCCCTCGTTCTAGACCCCCCAGCCAGGGGAAACATCGGGCTGGATTTTCAATGACCCGTGGAGTCAGGTTTGGAGGCGTGTGGGGGGTTAAAGTTGCAGATTCGGGGGTCCCGACCCCATCCTGACTCCACGCAATTTTGACAAAAATCGGTCGCGGGGTTCCCGACTCTGTCCCGCCTCCAAGAGGTGGGAGAGGCCATTAACAAGCCCTAAATTGGCTCTGTAATGCCATTTTGAAACGTTTTAGCTAGTTTAACCCTTTTCCGACGTGAAGTACGCCTGATGTGATCTCTCTCTCTCTCTCTCTCTCTCTCTCTGAGACCTGCAATGATGACATCAGAGGCGACTTTCAGACTGAAACCACTAATTGGTTCATGGGTTCCCACATGCTGGAACTCAATTGCCCAATTAAGTGAAAATTGCATCAATCTCCCACATCCAATTGCAGGCGGGTGGATAACATGAAATGCGGATGACACGACCCCAATATCAAAATCCAGCCCATCCTCCCTGCATTCAGTCTAACTAGCCATCTCAGAATTTTACATGTTTCAATGAGATCCCCCTCTCATTCTTCTAAACTCTGGTGAATACAGGCCTAGTCGACCCAATCTCTCCTCATACGACAGTCCTGCCATCCCAGGAATCAGTCTGGTGAACCTTCGCTGCACTCCCTCTATGGCAAGTATATCCTTTCTTAGGTAAGGAGACCAAAACTGCACACAGTACACCAGGTGTGGTCTCACCAAGGCCCTGTATAACTGTAGCAAGACATCCTTGCTCCTGTACTCAAATCCTCTTGCAATGAAGGCCAACATGCCATTTGCCTTCCTAACTGCTTGCTGCACCTGCATGTTTGCTTTCAGTGACTGGTGTACAAGGACACTCAGGTCTCTCTGTACATCAACATTTCCCAATCTATCACCATTTGAATAATACTCTGCCTTTCTGTTTTTCCTACTTTCTCCAGGCACTGAGAGGCATAACCGGCAGTCCTTAAAAGGACCACTGGAGGCCAATTATACGTCACAATTACAGTGAATGCACTGGATCCAACAATGAAATGAAGTGCGGCTGTCGAGGGAACAGTCCTTCCACATGAATACATTACACTGACTATGCTAATGTCTTTACAGATTCCTCATAGGTCAAATTAAATAGAGTCTTCCGTAAAAAAAACAGCGGATAAATACTTTACATCACTCACTGTTCAAAACTAAAGGAGTTATTGTCAGTTAGTGTTAAACAAGAAGTATATCAATAGCTGGTAAAATATTCAGCAATGTACAGCCGAAACAAATGAACAGTGACCACTTAAGTATGACGAGTGAAATACAGACTTTCATCTAGGAGTCCCTGGAAAGATTGTAAAAGATCCCCATGATGACAATGTATTTTACATATGATAGTGCAAAGCCCCCATTTAAATTCATATCATTCAACTGGATTGCAAGATTCTGACTACTTGAAATTCCAAACTATTAAATTAGATGACTAGTCCTGCATATAACTGCTATCTTCTAGGGTCAAAATAATCACTAATTAAAGGTCTGGGACTATTACTAGCTTTGGAGTGATGGGTGGGGGGTGAGGGAAATCGTGCATTGAGAAGTGTGTGAGGCTAGAAATGCAGTTGGGAGGCGACGGCTTTTGAAGATGTATTCACTGACCTTGACCATTGGTCGGAGGTCATGAAGCTTCTTTGGGCACTGGAACCAGAGGGTGGGGGTCGACACTGCTGGCAGTGACGGCCTCGATGATGTGGTCCCACATCGTTCTTTCTAGAGGGCCTCCTGGCCCCTGTGGGTAGAGCACCTCTCAGTGTTGATCCCCTGCACAAAGCTGGAGTGCTGCGTGCGAGACCCTGGGTGCCCCTTCCCTGACTTACTGAGCCATTTGGGTTAGTGCAGAAGCACATTTCCTTTTTTTTTAAGGTGCGGAAGGCAATTCAGCTTTAAGAGCCCATTTGGGAATTCTTTTTAATGTTAATTTTTTTTTCAGAAGGCAGTTGAGCTGTAAGGGCTAAAAACTGCATATTTTTACATCATTTTTATTTTTAGCATTTCAGAATGCATTGCCCTTTTAAGAATCCCACAATGCTTTGTGAAATTACAGCCTCGCTTTCAGAGGCTGTCGAAGCAGCAACCACGCCACATTAGGGCCTGCTGCCGGGACCAACGCCACCAGGACGGCATTCAGTGGCGAGTTTAGCGCTGGGCTATTGATAATTAGTCCCCAGCACCAATTTTTCGGTCCTGCTAGCGCCACCATTTTCAGTGGCCGTTAACCCCCGGCCGCGGCGGCACTGGCAGCGTTTGTGGCGGCCTCGAATTTCTCGGCCAGAATGCTTACACTGTCAAATTATGAGATACAGCGTTCGTTGCCAATTGAAGCTGTCCTGTTAATTCGGACTGCTTTTATCTTAAAAGCCAAAGTTTCACTGAACAATAGGTCAAGTGGTGGAGCAGGTGATGGTCTTTCCCAAGAAAAGATTTGTAACTGTATATTCAGCTCATGCAGCAAATCACAGGGAGGGAGCTATTGGAAGATATTGATTCTACTGAGGTTGGAGAGGTACACCGATCATCTGGTATATGTGCCATATAATCAGATATGATTTAGACCATATGTTACATCAATGTTTCTATACAGACTGATTATGCACAATTACATGTGACAAAAGTACAACATCCAAATGGATAAGGGTGCTCATTTGGTAATCATATCGCATAAAGGTTTACAGCATAGAAGGAAGCTATTTGGCCCATTTCATCTGTGTCAACTTGTTGCTAGAGCTATACAAAACTAATCCTAATGCTCTGATCGCTCCCTATTGTCTTGTATCTTCCTCTGTTGCAAATTATTTTGTCAATTTTCTCTGAAATGCTGCAATGGTTTTTGCCTCAATCACCCCCTTGTGCCAAAACATTCCATGCTCCAACAATCTTCTGTAAATTTCTTCTAACCTATCTCCTCTCTCGGTGACAATTTTAAATAAATGACTTCTATAACAACTACACCACCACCTTGTATTTATATAGCGCCTTTAACATAGTAAAACATCCCAAGGCTCTTCACAGGAACGTAATCAAACAAAATTTGATATCCAGCCACATCAGGAGATGTTAGGGCAGATGCTTAGTCAAAGAGGTAGGTTTTAAGGGAGCGTCTTAAAGGAGGAAAGAGAGGTAGAGGTGTTTAGGGAGGGAATTACAGAGCTTAGGGCCTTGGCAGCTGAAGGTATGGCCTCCAATGGTGGAGCAATTAAAATCAGGGATACACAAGAGGCCAGAATTGGAGGAGCGCGGATATCTCAGAGGGTTGTAGGACTGGAGGAGATCACAGAGATAGGGAGGGGCGAGGCCACAGAGGGATTTGAAAACAAGGATGAGAATTTTATAATCGAGGCATTGCTTAACCGGGAGCCAATGTAGGTCAGCGAGCACAGGGGTGATGGGTGAACGGGACTTGGTGCGAGTTAGGACACGGGCAGCAGAGTTTTGGATGAGCTCAAGTTTACAGAGGGTAGAATGTGGGAACCCGGTGTGTTGGAATAGTCAAGTCTAGAGGTAACAAAGGCATGGATGAGGGTTTCAGCAGCGGATGAGCTGAGGCAGGTGTGGAGTCGGGCGATGTTACGGAGGTGGAAATAGGCGGTCTTAGTTATGGCGCGGATATGTGGTCGGAAGCTCACCTCGGGGTCAAATATGACACCAAGGTTCCGAACTGTCTGGTTCAGTCTCAGACATTTGCCAGGGAGAGGGATGGAGTTGGTGGCGAGGGAACGGAGTTTGTGGCGGGGACCAAAGACAATAGCTTCAGTCTTCCCAATATTTAGTTGGAGGAAATTTCTGCTCATCCAGAACTGGATGTCGGACAAGCAGTCGGACAATTTAGACAGTGGAGGGGTCGAGAGGAGTGGTGGTGAGGTAGAGCTGGGTGTTGTCAGTGTACATGTGGAAACTGACGCTGTGTTTTCGGAGGGGGTCAAGGATAGATCCTTCGAGGACACCAGAGGCAACGATGCAGGAGCGGGTAGAGAAGCCATTGCAGTCTTGTTGCTAACTGGTCTATAGTTACCTGGTTTCTCCTCTCCTTTCTTGAATGTAAGTATTTGGATTGGCGAGTTGCCAGTCCAATTAAGAAAAGAAAGAAAGACTTGCATTTATATAGCGCCTTGCACGACCACAGGAGGACATCCCAAAGCGCTTTACAGCCAATTGAGTATTTTTGAGGTGTAGTCCTGATTATAATGTAGGAATACTGCATGGCACAATTTTAATATTCAAAAATAGTGGCCAGAGCCTCTCTGACTTGTTTCAGACTAGGGTGCACACCATCAGGGCCTGGAGACTTACTTCAGTTCTGTTATTTTTTCTAGAGTTATCTCTAATAACTGCTCCATATCCTCCTCTAGTACATCTGTAATCTCACTTCCACCATCATTTAATAAAATCAATGCAAAATATTTATTTAACTTCTCTGCCATATCCTTAACCTCAACAATTAGACTCCCTCATACATCTCTCCCTCAGACTATGAAGAATGCAGTTGTCTTCCTAGCACAGCCAAAAAGGAGCATTCACCATAGCACCAACCATATTTAAATAAATGACCATTTAAATCAAGAAGATAGTTTTAATGTTAGATTTTTTAAACAAAGTGCATACTTACAAGATTTTTTAAAAAAGGCACCTAGCTGAAATGTGGAAATTTTCCTCAACAGAAGTGGTTTTCCCCAGAGTCTAAACATTACGCAATTCATAGCTTGTCGAGATCATCCTAAAACAACTCATACCCATTGTGTTGGAAAGTCCTTTGATCCCTGTCTGCCTGTGAACAGCGCAAAATAAAAGGAAAGACCATTAGAGAGGCTTTTTGAAACAGCAAGGCTCTGAGGGCTGTTAAAGGGAAAGCTGTGAGGGCTTTCACAGGTGAAGAGATTAGACATGCTGGAAGCTAGTAGCCATTTTGTTTATGTCAAGTAAGATGACCCACTGATGAGGGCTAGCATGGCATTTTCTTTGTTGTGCATTAATATGCAAAGATAAGCTGTACAGATTCAATTAAGTGAGTTCATTCAGTCATAACGGCTATTGTGTATATTCACTATATTGTGAAAGAAAAGCAACTTATCGATTTGTATCTGGCCTTGTCTCACGCAGTGTTTGCTGGTCCAGCTTCAGAGAAGTACACAAATACCCAATTCAAGTCGCAAGGGGGTTCTATTCTTTTACCCGAGGTCATGCTATTGTACCAGCAGCTGTAGGACAGTATGGGTCAAAAGAAAGACACTCAGATCATTTATGGAAGCAACTGAAGCCATTGTACCCGAGATGGTCCTATAGCAGTCCCAAATTCATAACAATGAATTCAGTAAAAGCCTGCCTTAAGGTTCCTCCTGTCTGCAGGTGAGGTTGTGCACACATGTTCTCAGCCTCTGAGTTGGTGTCCTCTTCTGCCATTGGATGTGGCTGGGCCTCATTTTGCAACAGCTCCATGATGATGTCTCTTTAGATATGATGTCGTGCAAGAAGCAACACGTCACAATGATCGAGCCATACTTTAACTAACTCTCCCCCCACCAGCCGCCCCCATATCCCCTCGCCAATTGGTCTAGGCATCAGATCCTTTTGCTTCAACATCCCAAGAGTCTGCTCCACCACAAACCTAGTGGTGGGTATGCTTCATTACATTCCTCCACTGTTCTTCCTCATGGCTGTCTCGAGGGGGGTTAGTCTGTCGCTTACGAGCAGCTAACAGTCCAGTTTTCATAGCCCTTCAAATAGTGGTGGTATCATCAATTGCCATAAAATAAGGGAACCATGACGGACATCAAGATGACAAGCAATTACATGCACGATTCTTTGGGGGGAAATTGGGTGCCTTTGCACCTCCTGCTGGAGCCCCCAGGGGGCGCTAACGGGGCGCAAATGGCTTTGCGACCGGGCGCGGCGCTGACATCGACTCCCACGATAATCGGCGGGAGTTGGCCGCGGCACTACGATGTTGCGCCACGATCTCCTTCGCCCGGAGATTGTGACATCATCGCCGCGGTAGCGCCCCGGACCCAAAATTGACTTCCGCCCCCTGCGGCAGCACTGGACGAAAACACCGACAGCTGCAGGAGGCGTGCATCGGGTGGCCGGCCGCCTCAGGGGCAATGATCAAAGGCGAGGTGGCTGAGATGTGTGGAAAAAAACACTTACTTTTCTTCTTCTGCTTTTTTCCGCGGGTTCCTGCACTGGATCGCGGCTGCCTTGGGGGTCCAGGTAGGTACTTTTTAAATTGCAGAGCCTGCAGCGATGGCCCTTCCCTTTGAGGGAGGGAAGGAGTCTTTGAACGCGGCAACGCTGCTGAAGTCTCCGCCCCGCCTGCTGCTGATTGCGCTCCAAGATGCAAGTGGAGCTTGATTTAGTGCTTCACTTCCTTCTTGGAGCGCAAAAATGAATTTTTTTAAAGTTTGGAAGTTAGCGCCCCAAACGGGGCTATAATGAATTTCTCCCCTTTTACGATAGCTTTTTTCCAGTTCTGACGAAAGGTCTTCGACCTGAAACGTTAACTCTGTTTCTCTCTCCACGGATGCTGCCTGGCCTGCTGAGTTTTTCCAGCGTTTTCTGTTGTTATTTCTCCCCTTTTACCTTTGGCTACAGACCAGATACACATTAGTGGAAAAGGATGGGATTGAGGGTTTATGTGTGCAATAAATAATAGCCTGCATCCTGGAGAAATCTAACACAAAGTAAGAGTGCAGTGCTCTCATGTTGCCAATTAGTTTCCATTAGAAAACTGATGAAGGAGTCAGCCCTGGAAAACAAGGCACCTTTCTTTCTTTGATCGATGCATTGGTGCACTGCTGGCTATGAGATCTGGAAGATATTCCGTGCTGTTGCTTGGAATTAAATCAATTGTGTCAGTCTTTATGGCACTGGTGACCACCTTGACAGCCACTGGCACTGCCGACAATGCCCTGTAATTGGTCTAAGATCTGACTCTGGGAGATTGTATATTTCTATTACTACCCCTTTGTTAGCAATAACCTCCTCAAGCTGATCTGCTCGGAGATGTCCAGGTGCGTCTTGGTTTGTTAGGATCGGTTTCAGCATGATCATCTTAAGATGCAAACTCACTTCACTCTCTTGCTTCCTCAGATCTCTCGTCGTGAACAAGGAAATTTAGTGGTATGCCCAGTGGAATACCCATGACCATAATTACGGTCCTCCCACATTAATTTGCACTTGGCAAACAACCATAAATGGGAGCGAGAATCCTGGTAAAATGGCAAAAATCAATGCTCATTGTTATGTCTGTGTCTCTCATTTTTAACAGTATCGCTATTTTATTAAGTTTTACAATGTTTTTTTTAAATAGTACACGGAAGATCAAAAAAAATGCAACAGATTATAAGATGGTTCCTGCAATAGCAGCTGAAAGGAACGCAGAAAAACTCCCAGAATTTACAAAGGTGGCAAGATTTCAGGATACGGCAGAATTAAAATCAAGAAAAGATGATTAAGAATAATTTCAAAATCCAGGCATTTATCAGTGAAATTGAGGCGTAACATGATTAGTATAGCATCCAAACAGAAGTTAAGTAGCTTCTGGAGTTAAAGTCGGAGAATTAAGTTCAGCACCCAAAGTGATTTGAAGCAATCCTGAGTCTCCGTGTTCAGTGAAGCAATGTGTAGAAATAACGAGACATATGACAGTAAAGAATCTACTGGGTATTCCGTAAATAGAGACACATGGGGGGAAATTTAGCCCCCCAAAAACGGATGGGTTTGGGTCGGGTGGGAGGTTAAAGTGTTAGAAATCGGAATCCTGACCACACCCCGCCGACTTCCGGTTTTAACGTAAGCGGGATGGGGGGGCGGTGAGCAGGAGGCGGGTTGGCACTTTAAATATTATAATAAGGCTGCGTGCCTCATTTGGAAGCACCATTTTAAATTTAACTCTGTGCGGCCGGGTTTCCCGGGCCTCGGAAAAGGCAACAGCTAAAAGGTGAGGACTGCTGGATCCAGGAGGTAAGTGCCTTTCCGCTTACCTGCTGGGTCCAACGTAACTGCCTCGCCAACCCTCTGTGATCAGATGCCCCCCCCCTCGACCCTTCCGATCTCCCCCCGACCTCCCCCACAAGGCCGCTGATCTCACCCTACCCCCCACCCACCGCCCCCCCGCCCGGCTTCCCACCTCACACTCGAGGTCTCCGATCTTCCCCCCCCCCTCGACCTCCGGCCTCCGACCCGAGGCCTCCGATCTCTGATCCCCGACCCCTCCCCCTCCCCCCAGCCTTCTGATCTCCAACCCCTCCTCTGGCCTTTCCGAACTCTGATCCGCAGCCATTGATACTCCCGTGGCTTTTCCGATCCCTCCCTCTCTCCTCTCTGATCCCCGACTGTGGCCTGGTGCCACAGGCCTACCCACCCGACAGCCAGCCAGCCTCTCAGTCTGGCTGGCTGCAGGTAGGAAACAGAGAATAACAATGTTAAGCAGGCCCTGCTGTTAAATTTGAGGGAAACCTGTTCTCCTGGGTTTCCCGACCGCAATCCAGCCTCCCGCAACCCCGCTCCCTCTCCGCCTCCAAATTAAAATCCTGCCCATAAACACACTGGGCTGGATTTTGTGAATGGAGGCGAGTTGGAGGTGGGACAGCTGCTTGTCGTGTCAATGTCCCGCCTCCATCCTCGCCTGACCAACCAGAGGGATTTTCCCCTGATTGAGCTTGTTAAACTCATCCTGCAGGCTCAGCAGGCCAATTAGGGAGGAAGTCACTGACAGAGCACGTCAACGTCAGACGTGCTATCTGTCAAGACTTCTTGAAAGAAGCAATGTCAGTGTTTGACAGCTCTGTGAAGCTGTCAAACACTGACATTCTCTTTAGTTTGATGAGGCCTTGTGTTCAGGACTCATCAAACCTTTCAAAAGTGTAAATTTCACATGGCTGTTGGTACGGAGTTTCCAACAGCCAGTATGTGAAATTGACAAGGAGGATGTTGTCTCTCCCGATCCACCGTGGCTAAAGGCTGTAGAAAGAAAACAAGGTAAATTAACACTTTTTAAAACTTATCACTCACCTTGCATACTTACCACTCCACACTTGCACCTAGCACTCACCTCTACATCTTACTTCCAGGAGCCTCCGACCGCCGTAGACCTCCTCCACATCTCCTCCAACCCGGCGGGGTTCTCCGAGGTTGGGAAGCCTTCACCTGTGAAGGTAAAATGGCACTAATCCTGTTTCCTGCCTGTTAACTACCTGTTAACAGGCAGTTAAAAAGGATTAAATGCCTTTCCCGCCTCCAGGAGACGGGATCCGAGACTGCACATCTTCCCGCCTCCTGGCAAAAGGGCACGGAGGCGGGTCGGGGGCGGGTTTGCCCTCCGCCCCCACTTTCCGCTACTTTGCCAGCAGTCCCGCCTCCATGCCCGCTTTCTTGGGGCTGAGAAAATCCAGCCCACTGCATCAGAATTGCTACAAACTACCGGCTGCACAAGGATTACCACCAACTGAATAATTGCAACTCCTAACTAGAAGCTCGGTGGACAGCTGGAAGAAGTTTAAACAAACAATGGTAGGTGAACTATGAACTAACTATAGCTACTGCAGAAAAAAAAAAGACAACATTTAAGGTCACAACACCCCTTACTGTGATTAGTTATGAAGCCGTTGAAGAACATTACAAATTTAGATTCAATATAGCAGGTAAATACAGAAGGTTATAGAAATGTTTGAGAATCTTTGTCAGTAAAAGGGAAAAAACACACGATATGACACATATATACAATTTAAGAAATCAAGAGAATGGGAACAAATCAGTGCAGTGAAGAGAGAGTGTTGCACTGTTGGAGCTGCTATTTTTCAGATGAGATGCTAAATTGAGGCTACAACTTCAAGCTCGAGTGGACATAATCGATCCCATGGCACTATTTGAGGAAGAGCAGGGAATTCTCTTGATGTCCTTACCAACATTCCTGCCTCAAACACCACCAACAAAAATGCATATTCCTGTCATTCATTTCATTTGCTGTTTGTGGGACCTTGCTTTGCACAACTTGGCAGTTGCGTTTCCCTGCGCAACAACAGTAACTACTCTTCAAAAGTTTGTAAAGTCTGGGATGTCCTGAGGACAAGCGCTATATGAATGCAGTTTTTTTGTCTTGATCACCATGTGAAAGTCATGAAGTTCTTGAAGACACTTCTGAAGGAGTCACTGATTCCTGATATAATTGCGTTTGGACTTCCAATAAAAATGTTTGTAAGAAAGAGAGAGGGAGAAAGAAAAAAAGGAAAAAGACTGCTCAGCGAGCTAAACCTCGAAGACCTTAAGAAAGCTGTAAATATGATAAAAGGAGCCAAAGTTCAGTAATGATGAAATTATCCATATAATTAGGCATAAAGGGAGTGCCAAGAATAAGCAACCTGTTAGGGAACTCAGCCAACAGAAGCTGCAGCTGATTAGAGATGAACTGGTGGGCCATGATTTATTATCAGTGTTTAGGATTCAGGCAGACATCTAATAAGTATGGTTGAAAAATACATTTTGCTGTCAAGTGTTATGTAGAAAAAGAAACAACTGCACCTCAGAGACAGAAGAAGAAGATAATGAGTACACGTATACAACTGGAGCAGAGAATGATAGAGAAACTGTTCCAAATGTTGCTTGTGACAATGAGGGTAAATGTTAATGACGATGCCAATGTTAAGCTTCAGCTTGATTGTGGAGCAATGTGCAAGCTCAATGAGTACATGGATGCTGTGGAAAAGTCAGATAATTGCCATCTCCAGAGGAGTAATGGTTAGATAAAAGTATTTAACAAATCAGTGAAGTTCCCATCAGTAGATGTAATCTAAAATCTACCAGAGAAGAAGTTGCACACAATATTGATGGGCTGAAACCAAATGTAAAGAAAACTGAAGATAATCTGGAGATGAGTAAAGCAAATGATATCTGTTCATTTGAGCAGTTCTTAATTATTGTATACGTTTCTGCCATATATGCCAACCACACAACCATTGATACATTGAGAAGATAAGGTGTCGAGTTTCACTGGTTAGAGAATCACGACCAAGCCGTAACTAAAGTAAGTAAGTTAACCACAGACTATGAAGTTCTGGAGGACTGAAGGATGAGGTTGTTGCTGTGTGATGCATCAGCATCTGATCTTGATGCAGTTTTGTACCAAAAAAGATTAATTCTGTTTCTAGAAGGCTATTCTAACACCTTGTTCACACAAAACAAAACCTCCAACCTGTCTCCTTTCTATATCCTCATTACAACTTTAAAAAAATCAACATTACTTTTCTCAGTGCTTTTCCAAACTTTGGTCCTTTGTTCTTTCTAAGCTCCAAATGTGCCATCTGATAAACTCTGCTTTCTCCCTACATCCTCACATTTTTGAAATCAATATTCTTTGCACTCTCCTACTCCAACTCATTTTTTCCCCAGAACTTTAAAAGTGTGGAACATTACTTTCCCCTTATTCCCATATTTATCAGGTTTTTAAAAGACAATCTTATTGTCACTTAATCACTATTACCTAATTTGCCTTATCTTCTCTTTTCATTCTGTTCAGCCTTAGTGGTGTCCTGCATGTGGACCTTTCACTTTGGTTTTAAAAAATCTCTCTGCCCTCTCTTTACACTCACTCTCCACTTCCTCACAGTCACTCTTCATACCTTCACGCCTGCATTTACTCCCTTCTCTCCACATTCATTCTTTCTCCCCATGTCTCTTAACATTTCTTGACCTTTCACCATCTTCTTTTTTTTAAGCACAGGATGTACAGTGGAGGTTTAATCATGGGGAAATAGAAGGATTTGAAGATGAGCAGCGGTAGAAATGTAGAAATAAATGCAGTGACTTTGCAGAAATGGAGAGGACTGTATACAGGAATGGAGAGGACTATACAAAAGAAATTGAGAGAACTGTATACAGGAATGCAGTGGAAGCACAAGTGAAGGTGGCCAGTCCATGGATAATGGATTTGGAGATCAACCTGGATAGGATGCACAAGAAGAAATAAGGATGGGATAGATATAAGGGAATGGAGTCTATAGATTGCTAGGACTATAGATTGACAAGTGAGCAGGCAGGAATGGGAAAAAGGATGGACAGATAAGGGAGCATGATGCACAAATCAGCATACCATGAACAGAATGCATTGAACTGGCAGCTGTGTAGACTGGCAGCCAAGAGGGAAAGAAATAAAATCGGCACAAAGACAATATCCAAAAATAAATAGCACTCTACACTTTACAACAAAGAATTAATGATATGCAATGAGCTGTGACTGGGCTAGCAGCCAAGCAGAGTTAAGATAACAAATATCCTATTGTCATAAAAGGTATATAGAAAAAGAACATTGGCTGCACAGCAAAGGGTAAAACGTCTGAAGTGAAAGAGATTAATTTTAAATTTGAAAGCGCATCCAGAGTCTTGTGTTACAATTTGATCGCCCTACTTCAACAGGAACATCATATTATTTGTAAGAGTTCAGTACAGGGCACAAGATTGACGCCACAACAGAAATTGCAGATAAAATAATTCTGGAACGGACACATTCCTGGAGCTAATTAAAAAGGCAGATTAACTCAACTGCTATTTCTGGATCAATAGCGAAATTTAAGAAAACATACATTCATACAAAAATACTGATTTTTGTTTCTGTAGACATCAAAGTATGACCTTAAACAGAATCAACCTGTGCTACTATTGGTTAATAATTGTATTACAAAAATAGGGAAAAGTTTAATACACGTTCTTTAAAGTCCAATCTCCCTCGCTTGTATATGTGCATAGTACATGAGTAAATATTAAATGATTGCCATCTAATATTTGGCATCGGAACCACAGTAATGGAATGGCACCCACAATAAAATAATAGGAAAAAGTGGATAATAATTTTATTAGATCTTTCATGCAACACCACACCATATGCTTCTTAATGTGTTTATAATGAGATCCTAAATCATAAATAAAGAGCTATTGATACTGGATCAGAGTCTTCTAACAGTTTATAACAGCATATTTGCGACAAAATGATATTTATAACAAAGTCCTGGAATACAGGAATCCCGCCCCAACCGTGGTTTTGCCATACGCGGATTTCAAGTATACTCGGTTTCCTCTCTGCCACAACTTTTGCCAACCGCAGCAATGAATTTTGTGTATACGCAGTTTTTAATTTAGGATTAAGGTAAATAACATGATTTTATTGCTTTTATATTCTTTTTTATTGTGTTATTTGAACATTTATACTAACCACGGGGGTTTTCAGGGACGTATCACCCGCGTTTGGGGAGGGATTGACTGTACACTCAAAAATTCATTGATGTTGGAAAAGCTAAATATCACTTTTATTTTCATTATTTTACTGGTTCTCCACCCTCACTAAACCCATCAACCCATCCAAAACTCTGCTGCCAGTATCCTATCCTACACCAAGTCCTGCTCACCAAACATCCTGTCCTCGCTGACCTACATTGGATCCCAGTCCCCCAATGCCTCCAATTTAAAATTCTCATCCTTATGTGTATATATTCCTTCATGGCCTCAGCCCTTCCCATCTCTGTAACCTCCTCCGTCCCTACAACCCCCCCAACCCTGCTTGAACTCTCCATTCCTCTGACTCTGGCCCCACACTCTGCAATTCCTTCCCTAATCCACTCAACTTCTCCCTCCTTCATTAAGATCCTCCTTAAAACCCACCTCCTCAACCAAGTTTGTGGCCACTCCTAATATATCCCTCCTTTGGCTCAGTGTTAATTTTTTGGGGCATTTTTCTACATTAAAAGGTGTTATATAAATGCCAGTTGTTGTTGTGAGCATGACAAGGCAAATATTGTGTTATAATAGTAGAAATATTACTTGCAATTCATTTCATATCATATCAACAATGTAACATGAGAAGGATTTGCCAGCTACCAGATTTTCTTGGGTAATGAGAGACGTTGACATTGAACATATGTTCTAGCTCATCAGGATCCTGTTAAGGACAGTAGGTCAGCTTTAGGGGCCATTTCCTGAATAAAAATGTGATGCTGCAGTGTATTATGTTCCTCGATGGAAGGTGGCCAGCCCACTTCATTAAAGAGAGTGGGAGAATGTCAGAGGCCGGGCTAAAATGGTATCATAGTGCAGAAGCCCAAGTTTAAAAACAAACAACCAGGTCAGCAGAAGAGGCAGAAATGATGGAGGATGCTATTATTTTAGCAAGCATTAAATTCACTGATGTGACTTTCCATAAGGAAAGATTACTGAGGGAGACACAGTACAACAAGGCAACGAGTGAAGCATTGGGCTAAAAACTATACTGCTATAACACGAGAGAAACACATCTCACGATATGGAAATAGAAAAACATGAAGAATGACATATACTACAAGCAGGCAGGACTGGCACAGAATGTCTGAATCAATTGTGATGTTCATAGCTGTCTTCTACTAGTGGAGTACTATTACTACTACTGCTGCAACAATGACAACAACAACATATCCCAGCTTTTAACACTCTCACATATGGGGGTCAGTATTCCTATGGTCTCTGTGTAGCAACATGAAAAATGCATTCAAAATGAACATATTTTCATTTTACTGTACATAGAAACCAAGCCCGTCTTCCTCCGGGTCTGGATATGCTGTGAACAATTAATCCAATGTCACCTTTGATATTTCAGATTCTCCTCTTAATCGTAAACCTCACTTCTTCTGTATCTGGCATTGCTCTTGGAAACTCCCCGTGCATTACTTCAGCTACAGGGTAAAATGCGTGGCCTTAGGGCAATATATTGTTCGGACTGATAATGACAACCTTTTCAAAGAGGAGCTGTCCGAAACTCTTGCTTAGATGTTTTTTTTAACCCAACTGCTGTCAATAGAGAGCCAAACCAACCTCGGTTCAGATACTTTCCATGAGCTGCTTGCTCATAATCTTTTCCTTCATCCTCTAAAGTGTGAAATTCAATTTGACTAGCAAAACATTTCTAAATTGTCAATAAAAGGTGCAGCAGCACATGTGCAAGGAGCTATGCATTTACGAAAAGGGTTTTGCTGAATGTGCGAATCTCTGCATATGCACAGCATAACTTTGTGTGTGGGAGAGTTGTGTGGAATAGGATGAAATGTAATTGGAATCTGAACTCGGCTGGAGAATGTCTGTGCTTATTTTAGTCCAGATAAAAAGCTTCAGATTTTGAATCTGAATTTATCAAGATTGAGCCAGTCACTCGCGCATCTGTCGTAGTTTGTGTGCGTTAGTTACCCCATGTATTTAATTTCTACTTGCCAGTCTAGCACTTTGCAATCAGCACTTCAAATTAATTATGGATATTCAGTTCACTCGGAACATAGGAACAGGAGTAGGCCATTCGGCCCCTCGAGTCTGTTCCGCCATTCAAGTAGATCATGATCAATTCCATTTACCCACCTTTGCCCCATATGCCTTGATATACAACAACTGGAAGGAAGTAAAGCTGGCAGCCATTAGGTTTGCAGTGGTAAACTTTCCTCCTCTTGTGCAAGCCCCTGCCCTAGAATGGTCCTCCATTTGATAATGCTCCATAAAAGCCCTAGAGATGGATAGTTCACTATCTGTACCATATATAATACCAACAGTTTTAAGCTTGTGTATAGAATAGTTTGTTTCAAGTTTAATTTCTCTTAACTGTACAGATGCAAACATTGAATGACCTGAATTAGATCTTATTTTCAATTGGACCCCATCTGAGCCCAATTTATCAAGCTCAATGCCAGTTTTCAATCAGTGCAGATTCTGACCCAATGGTAATAGTTCAAATGAAAAACGGATTCAGCTCTGCATCAGTGACCAGGATTTGAATTTCCTGATGAAGAGATAAATCTGAATCTTTATAATAAATCCTGACTGAGCTGATTAAAATCGGCTGGCAGACCAGCGTAATCTAACCAGTAACGTTTGGTTAATTTTAAAGGAGTGCCAAGCAAAGTTGAGTTAATGTCAGATAACAAGTCATCTGATATGGTCTGAATAACATTATACTACCTCAGTACAGTGCCTACCTCACCAAGTCACTTTAGTGTGTAGTCTTCATAATTACCAGGCTCTCCTAGAATGATGCAAAGTATTCATGTTCAAAATAGCTACAACTAAGATGGATACAGTAAAACAGAATAAGTGCTTCTTACAACACTGCCACGTAAAAGTACCTGTGCTGAAAAATGATTATACAGGACTAATTTAGTAGAAAATAAACAGGTCTTTTATAACAGGTCTTTAAGATGATGTTGAAAATAACACAGCAATGCAGTATTTTCTTCATTTAAATGAAATGTCTTTTCATTTTCCAGTAGATTAAGCCTATATAATAATTTTCCAGTGCATGCATCTGGAAGACAAAGACAAGTTATTGTTTACGGTGTGACCCTTCACCCAAAACATAAGCCTATCTTTCTCTCGACTGATCTATGTAGTTCCAACATTTTCTGTTTCATTTCAGATATCCAGGACTTACAATTTTTCATTTTATCTTCACATTTTAAATCTGTTTATCAGTTTAAAAAGTAATAATTTAAAAGAGATTCATTTATCCAAGGAACAAAATTGTCTTTTTCATTTTTATTTTGTGTTTACTTCTCTATGTCCTTATCTCCCATGAGCTTATTTGTTTCTTTCACAAGGCACGAGAACCTGCTGCTTGTTTATCTGCAATTGTTGATCTAGTGTCAGAGATGAAAGTCAACTTCTCCTATTGACATCAATTCTCACTTTGGGTTGTGGCTGAACCAATAGGCTATTGGCATTTCAGGTCCTACAACAATAAAACACAGGCCCTACTTAAGAGCAAGTCTTTTATTATTTATATCTTCAGCGGAGAAGTATTTTCTGATGAAAGGCCATCGACCTGAAACATTAACCCTACGTTTCTCTCTCCACAGATGCTGCCTGACCTGCTGAGTATTTCCAGCGTTCTCTGTTTTATTTCAGACTTCCAGCATCCGCAGTATTTTGCTTTTGAGAAATATTTTCTGGATATCGAGGAGGAGAAGGGAACGTTTTCCAATTATTGAACCCAATGAGCCAGCGGAGTGCTCCCCGGTCAAGTAAAGAATGGCTAGACACAATCTAAATCTCTCTAGTACTACAACAACACAGCTTGAATCCCAAACACAAAAGAACATTCTCTACTGTGCCAACATGATATTCTGCACACTAATTATCCTTTTGACCATTGAGTGAGGCTGAAAATTGAAAAAAAACAATATTTGCTAAATTAAGGTAGTTTTGCACAGTTGACATGTGCTCACCAGGAACTGGGTTGCGATTGCCCAACCTTATTTTGCTTAGGACCCTAACAGCTCATGAAGAAAGGAGACTTTCATTCATTAAATGTGAGCTGGATGGAAAGCATGCATGCTAATCTAGAACGCCAGGAAAAGCTGTTGTACCAGCCTATTTGTTATATGTAACTTCTTTGGGGACAAGCAACACGTAAACAGACCTAGGATTACGACTGTCAGAAGCCAACAACTCATTTTAGTGTTTTATGCCTTAAGTCTGTGCCCAACAAATAATGGGAGAGAGTAAAGTCTGATTGATTTTAGTCATGCCATCCGACCTATCTAATTTCCTCCAGTCCCATGGACTAAGTTATCAGCCCTGCCATGCAACTGAAATAATTGGTCGTTAGTAACAAGTGCCAAATCCCAGTGAAAACAAGCTGATTTTTTCCTATGGAACGGTGACACTTGGGTTGAAATGCTGATGTCAGCTTAAAAAAAAACCAGATGGTTTGCGTGTGCTGGAAACCCTCTTACTGCTGAAGGAACTGAAGTAAAGCAACAATGTTCTAGCCCATTGACCAAGTCATCCTGACTGAGAATGGAAAAGAAGACATTGCACTAGAGGTTAAGCATGCACCGTTTACGCATTCATTCCGTGTTTCTAGGTCACTGAATTCCTGTTACGGACAAGCTGTTCCTCTTATAATTTCTTTTAGTTACAATGAACCTCTTGAGTTGAGATGACCTTCAAGGCTTTTGAACTAAGTGCCAAGCATGCAACAAGCTATCTAACAAAATGATTCTGATTTCGAATCATCAGAAACTGCTAATAATAACAATTAAAAAAAAATTAAAAATATGTTTCTTCACAGCAAATGACCTCTGTTTAAGAGTATGGTTCAATTCTAAATAACTAATGTGTACTCCTGGTTAAAAAGTACATTTTTACAAAAATCCTGGTTGGCTCTTAATAAAAATCAGTTGCAAGTAAATCAAAGAAAATTGTGTAATTCTTTACATTGCAGCATAGGTTAGCTTTGTATTGCTTTTGCATAATACATAAAAAATAACCAAATCATATTACAGAGGCAAATGGCAATTCAGTAAGAACTACTTTGCCAATATGACATAATGGCCCGGAATTTGCCGTCGGGATGATAGCAAACTGGCAGCGTTCATCGTCATTCCGCCTTTGAAACTGACCGCAGGCGGAAATTCCGAAATTGCGGTCTGTCATTCACTGCTCCGACACAGGTTGCGCTGTGCGCCCCCCCCCCCCCCGGAGCCGGCAATCAGTGTAATCGCTCAAATCAGGGAAACTGATGAAAACTTCGGCTGTTCCGCAGTAATTACGCTGTTAAATTTCCCACTAAAAGTTAGACCCAAAGGGATTAGGTGTAACTGGGGTTTTAACAGTGTCTTGACTGCTAAACAAAGGTCACGGGCCTGAAAATCTCAATTTAATTTTGTGCAATGTGAAATTTATTCATTTTTAAAGAAACTTCTAAACAAAAATTTTTTTTAAAGTTCGTCCATCTTTATTTCAGGTTTGCCTGTTCCCCATGAGAGAGCCCCAATCTTTGTTTTGCTCTCTCTAACATTTTTGAAAAGATAGAATTTTAAGAGCTTACCCACTTCCTTGTTCGTGGTCTGTGAGAATTTTGCGTTTTGATTGGCTGCTCAGACAGCTGGTTGACGTCACAGCAGCTCGCACTGAGGGATCCCCACTAACTTCCGTTGATTTGAATTGAACATCGGAAAACCTGAACTTCGACACAGAGATCACGAGATCTTTGTCCGAAGCTTACTTCGGGGCCAGCAGCGAGTGTCTTCGCTTCGCCGCTGACCGCAAATTCCGGGCCAATAAATGCTATTTAACAGAATGTAGCATAAAAATGTTATCGTTTTGTAGACTGTTCTTATTTTCAATACATTTTATTATGAGACATCAATAGTAACCTATTGTCCATGCAGTACTGTTCAGTACAGGGTATTTGGAGTTCCGTATACGTTTAATTTAAAAGTTAAGACAAAATGAGACAGTTCAAATACAGTCCTAGTGATGTTTAGGAACACAGATAATTCTAATTAAAAGACTCTGTCACAGATCTTTGTCTCATTCAAGTATAACTGTTCAAAGAGTGTTGCTCCATGCACTGTGAAATTCTATACCTTACAAACAGTTTTTTTTTCATGTAACTAAACTTTACAGGGAATAAATTATCTGCACATACAATAGCTGAGAATTGAAAAACTAAGATATGAGGAAATGATTTTATATGAAGATTAATGACTCAGAGGATCAATTAATCACATACAGTGTGCCGTGAAGTCACACAAGATCTCAGGTTCGATTAGATCTCAGTTAAGAGTATTACTGGGGACACTATAATTGACCAGGGTGTCCCTAGGCTGCAGAGGGAATGAAATCAGGTGCATACTCTTGAATATGACTCAGCACTTGTTGATGAAGTATGTGTGGGCGGGTGACAGCCAAGGACAATCCTGGATGTGGCTCTGAATAGCTCAAGGCGGTCAAGCACATGGGGGAGAAATTTAATCCGAAAACATGCGTGATGGTTATTCGTACCATTTTGCACAATGCCACAAAAACAAACTGCAAAGCACAGTCTGAATGTCTATGCAATCACTTCAGCAAACAGCAACAAATGAACACTGATAGCACAGATCAGAATACAAGCATTTACCTGACAAGAGAAGGGAGGCACCAATGGCAAAAGAGCAAGTCGCATTTAAGAAGTGAGTGTGCATTTTGGCAACAGCTTTGTATTTTAAAGGAGCTGTAACTAGCAGACAGCATTGGTGAGATAAACAGTTAGCTGAATTGTAACAAACCGATTTCCCCTTTTGTGATGATAGTACACAACAGCTTATTTTGTTAACAGGGATGGATGACCAAAAGTGTTCAAACTCAATCATTTTATCTCAATCTTAACACCAGGTCCCAAAATCTCAATTGTTAACATGCTACAACACACTGAAAATGGTTACGAGCATTCACTCACTGGTGCTGCATAATTTTTAAATAGTTATACATGGAATCATAGAAATGATGCAATTTGATGAAGGAGTTTGCATCACTTCTAAACCACAACAGAAAAGCCCGTGGTGAACCTCAAGACTGAATTATAGCTTTAACTCACGGCATTTGTTATTTTTGAAACATATAGATAATGTTAAAATACAAAACATGTTTATTTTCTTTCAAATTCATCCAAACATATTCCACATTAGTTGCAAGGTTCAAACATTGTGTCATATTACTAAGGTCATTACTGCTTACTGTGACATTCACCCTGATTGACAATATCCATCAAAGCCTATTGTATTACAAACTTGTTGACATTCATTCATTGGTTAATATAATGCTTAGTATATACATGATATAGTTATTGGGCAATTTGCTAGGTTAGAATACACACAATTTATATTTGCCCAGTCATTCGCTGTAGATTATCACTCAGTAAGATGGGTGCAATTATGTCAGAATATTAATTCTACAGTGTGAATATCACATTTTCGTGGAGAGGCTGAATGGCCTACTCCTATTCCTATGTTTAAATATGAACTATATAGGAGGGCACTGACCATCAATGCCTCCTGCTGTCAGGAAGCATGCAACCAAAGTGTAATAAAACCACCTGCACAAATCCTATAGTCGACATGGCAACAACAAACAACAAATACACAGCAGGAGCTTCCAGACTCTAATTGCATCTTGGGTTCAGATAATAGTTATTTTGAGGGCATTGTACAGGACGTTATGAACATTTATCCAAAGAGGGCAAACCTCATTAAAAAAATAGTCAATGGGGATTTACAAACTACAGGTCATGGCTCATTAATCTACTGGAACTTTTTGAGGAGGTAAACTACTGGATGAGCATTATCCAGTGGATGCAATTTACTTGAACTTTGAGAAAGCATTTGATAACCTTTCACATATGGGACTTTGAACGGAAGGTCCATGGAACTGTTAGCAAAAGTTGGGTCGACAGTTTGAAAGCTGACTTGTCAATAAGTGCAAGGCAAGGACTCATGGAAAAAAGTTCTGTCTGGAGAGTAGCGACAATTAAAGTTAACCCGAGCTTGTTTTGGGTTCCACACAATTCATAAAATTATTTTATGTATGAGTTTTTCTTGCAGTGTCACAATTTGTAAAATGTTGCCTTGAACAGCTTAAATAATTTCTACACACAAACCAAACAAAACCCACCCGGGGTTAAATCCAGCAAATTAAAACTAGATTCTGAACTTGCACTTCAGCTACAGGACTAGTTAAGAGCGGAGGACTGTAAAAATCTCCCATCCAGAAGGTTTATCAACATTTGTCACACAAAAAACAAAGTAGCATAAGACATTTGCAAAATTCAAAATAATTATAAGCTACAATTAAATTTCATAAGAAATTCAAATAAGTGATTCTGCTGAAAACAATGGGAATTGGCATCAATTTATATTTATGGCAAATAAATACATTAAGATTACACACATGAATATTTGTATACATTACAAATGTAAACACTTTATTTTTTAATTACCATAAATGTTAAATAATTTTGTATTACAATTGAATTTTTCCTAGAGATTATTTTTCCGATTAATATCAATCACTGTCTTTTGATGCCACGGTGATATGAAGTTTGCAATAAAAAAAATACTTTGCTCTGAATAGCCACAAAAATTGTTTAACTTTACAATAATTCATTTAGAGCAAAACATGCAATACAATTAAAGGTTCACTAACATCCTTCAGTGTGATGTATCCACACTAAGAACTACCCACTCCTGAATAATTCTGAAATAATATCAGTAGAAAGCTGTGCCGGTGGTCACGAGGTACCATGACACCGCCGACGTGGAAAACTAAAGGTCTTTCATTAAGCATAACATCACGTTCTTTAAATAGCATCCAACTGCTCACGTGGCACTGCAAAGACTTGAAAGAATAGTGCAAGTACAGTGAGCAAAATCCATTCACATTTCCAGAAAGAAATATCCGTGGTTAAAGCCATCCGACTTACCGCAACTTCCAGCTCACTCAGATCCATGTGCGTTCCGGATAAATGTCATCAACAGCATGTGGAGAAGGCTGGGGCTTGTCTGAGAATTTCAGCTGGGCTGGGCTGCAGAGGAAACAAGGCAACAGTGAAAGACATACAAAGCAGAGTAGATAGCATATTCAGCAAAACAACACGCACAGAATAGCAATGGAATCTATGTACACATCAGTAGTCTTTCAAAATGTTCGAGTTTATTCGCCAAACACCACGAGTCTCAAAGGGATCTCTGTTATCAGAATCTGTGAAGTTGATCCCCATGAGGTGAATATAGACTGTGCTGTAGCAATGATCAGAATAGCAGGCAATCATTTTTTATTTGGTTTTGTTTCGTTTGTTTGCAGTGGAGCAAGCATACAAAAACTTACATGATCGGTGCTCTGTTTTGCACATTATTTCTGCTGGCAAAGCACAGCAGCAAAGGTGCCCTCCTAACTATCAAAAGTGAGTGATTTGATCAATTGTCATACCTTTTAGGACGTTTTTGTTTGCTAGTCTCCTAATTTAATATTCTGAGATTTCACAAGTGATACTCAATGTCTAAAACAACGTTAAAAAGAAAGTTTTTTCTTAAATGGTCCTAAGGTTTGCCTCTCTGTTTCCCTCTCCCAGCAGATTGCATGACTGTCGTGTGTGTGTGAGAGTGTGTATGTGTGTCTGTGCTTGTGCGTTTATATATGCGTATGTTTGTCTGTGTTTATGTGTGTATATGTATGTATGTACGTGTGTGAGTGAGTTTGAGTGTGAGTGAGTTTGAGTGAGTTTGAGTGAGTGAGAGAGAGAGTACATGGTGGGAGGAAGGGGGTAGTTACACCACGATGGGACAGGAAAGACTCGATAGACCTGCTGCTCTTTCCCTGGCCTCCTTCATATGTTTGTATGTAAAGTTACATGAAACTTTCTCAACAAAGCATAGGCTAGAAACTATTACAGGTGCTATTAGCACATGAATATTTAACAAGTTAGTCTGACATTCCTGTGCCCACTGTTTTAACTGAGGGATTGACGCACTTATTTTATGCGTCAACATATACGTTAAAATAGAAAATAGAGGAATGTCATCAGAATACATTAAACGTCTGCCTCCTAATATTGTCAACAGTCATTTCTGGTTACAAATATCTATAACACATTAAAAACTGTGGGCTAAAAATTCGGGGGCTTTACGCCGTTACCGGCAACAACAAAAAAAAAATCGCGAAAAGAGGGCAGGCCGCTGCTCTTTCACCAGCTGGTGGTAGGTCCCACAGTGTCCTCCATTTCCCTAGGCTCGGTAACGCTGCCAGTAAGATCCATCGTCCTGCAGATTTAAATGAGGGAGCGGTGACGTCAGTCAGCGTGCAACGCCAACTTAACGTCACCGCGGTGAACTTGGACCTTTGCGCTGAGTCCAGCATTGGGTCATAAGGGGCAACACGGTGGCATAGTGGTTAGCACTGTTGCCTCACAGCGCCAGGGACCCGGGTTTGAATCTCGGCCTCGGATAACTGTCTGTGTGGAGTTTGCACATTCTCCCCGTGTCTGCGTGGGTTTCCTCCGGGTGCTCCGGTTTCCTCCCACAGTCCAAAGATGTGCGGGTTAGGTTGATTTGGCTATGATAAATTGACCCTAAGTGTTAGGGGGATTAAATATGTGGGGTTACGGGGATATGGTGGGATATGTGTCGGTGCAGGCTCGATGGGCCGAAATGGCCTCTATCTGCACTGTGGGGATTCTGTGATTCTGTGATAAGCTCGCCATGTAAACCCAGTATGCAAGCAGACTGACAGAGGCACTGTCAGCACCTCCGAAAGGGACACACACATCTTTCAGGTAAGGTTGGATTTAAGCATTTGGACTGGGCTTTATTTTATATTACTGAAGTAGTGACTTGCAACAATAGATGTTAAAAGTTTTTAAGTTTGTAGGGAGTGCTGCTGGATGCTTGCTAGGCCTCGGATGGTGAAGGGAGACCTCTGAGAAGACAGAAAATGCTGCAAATACTCAGCAGGTCAGGCAGCATCTGTGGAGAGAGAATCAGAGTTCACATCTTAGGTCAAGATGCATCCTGACCTGCTGAGTATTTACAGCATCTGCTTGCTAAAGAGGAAGAAGAGGAGGCAGCATCCCAGACAACCCCTTTCTGGCCGGGATATCCAGGATGGAATCATCCGCCTGCGGTACTAGTGACTACAACTCCAATTCCCCTTTCAACATTTGTCCCACACCTTACCTTCCCTCTGTCACTGACCATCACAGCGTCCTCTTGGCCATGATGCCGAAATAAAAGCCACCACAAAGCAAACGTTCCAATCCAACTTTATCCATCTATCCATCCAATATATCATCAAGAAATCAACTCACCACTGTTATGTATTCTCTAAGTGACTGTCTTGTGTGTACCTTTGTCTATCCTACTAAAGTCACACAGTGCTACCCCACTGGCTGCAGCATGGCTGGTGGAAGGCTGCTGACTTTCAGTGGGGGGACACTGCAAATGGCCTTGCTGCTGGTCCGTGAGGAGCTGGTGGCTGGGCGTGTCAAATCAATCTTCTTCTTCACTCTCCTCTCCCTCTTCTTGGCCAACCACTGGCTGGGCAGGCTACATTTCTCGGCTGTGTGAAAGGAGGAAGGTACAAGGGTGGAGTTGTGGTGAGATGAGGGCAAGAGGTGCATGCCAGAAGAAGGATAACATATGAGGATACCAGCATCTTGTATTCTTTCTGCCCCGCCGCTGGCCAAGGGCTCAGCCATGCCCCTGCCAAGAATGGCCTACACCGTCTCCTCCAAGGGTGTGAGGTGAGGCTAGGAATGGGAGATGTGCCTCGTGATTGGTACAGATTGTTGGTAGGTGAGTGATTGGGGGGGTGGAGTCATGCATTGAGCAGCGTGTGAGGCTAATGGTGCAGTTGGTCTGAGGTCATGAAGCTTCTTTGGGCATAGGAGCCAGGTGGTGGGGGCGGCACTGCTGTCAGTGACAGCCTCAGTGGTGTGGTGCCACATCCTTCTTTCTGGAGGGCCTCCTGGCCCCTGTGGGTAGAGGACCTCTCGTGCAGTATTGACTCCCTGCACAAAGCTGGAGTGCTGCGTGCGAGACCCTGGGTGCCCTTTCCCTGACTTTGAGCCATTTGTGTTAGTGCTGAAGCACTTTTCCCATTTTTTAAGGTTCAGAAGGGAATTCAGCTTTAAGTGCTGAAGACGCCCATTTGGGACTTTTTAATGTTAATTTTTTTTTAAAGGCAGTAAAGGCTGAAAACTGCATTTTTTCACTTCATTTGCATTTGTTTTTTAGTTCTGAAGGCATTGCCCTTTTAGTTTCCCACAATTCCTAGCGAACGCCATGCCTTGCTTCCGGTGGCTGTTGAAGCTGGAATGCCATTTCAGGACGGGAACTTCGACTCGCATGCCTGCACTAACGCCACCAGGAGGGCATTACATGGTAAGCTAGTGCAAGTTTAGCCCCCAGCACGAATTTATCCCTGGTAGCGCTTTGTCCATTTCCAGCAGTCATTAACACAAGTTGCTGGTGACACCGGCAACTCTCTTGGCGGCCACGAATTTTTCCCCCTGTAAATGTGTAGACATCACAATCCAGAAATGACACTTTGTTACGGATGCAAAACAATCTCAGGACGCTGCACACTTCTGACATACACCTAGGGGCAGGATTTTGTCAGCGCTCAGGGGGCGGGTTTGGAGGCGGGACCGGTGGCAAAATGGTAAAAAGTGGGAGTGGGTCCCGAACCTGCTCCCAACCGATCGCCCCAGGAGGTGGGTCCCTGATTCACACAGGGATTGTCTCCTAGGGGCGGGAAGGGGATTAGAGCCAATTAACTGCCTGTTATCAGGCAGTTAAGAGGCTTTTTCCCCATTTTGCGCCTACTGCTGCAGGCTTCCCAACGTCGGGGAAACCCCGCCAGGGTAAGTGAGGCGAGCTGTGGGTCTGTTGTACTGTAACAGTAGAAATGACAGCTGCAGAGGTAGTGTGAAGGCTGCAATGGGACACTGGTAAGTATGACAGGTGAGAGAATGTTGGGGAAAACATTTTTACTGTGGTTTGATGCTTCTGCAGGTGACAAGTTGTGATGTTTCTGTGCAGCCTCATCTCATCGGGAGAAGTGACAGATGGCTTCTGCAATCTCACATGCAGCTGCCATCTGTTTCATCCTAAGGAGAGAGTCATTGGAGAGCCTGGGTTCAAGGGCTCACCTTTGGACAGTGATTGTCAGCACCTCAATGCTGTCAAACACTGACAATTCATCTGTCAAAAAATTATGGTGCCTGTCACTTTAACAAAACCGGCAGATGAAGCGTCATGCACTGACATCATCTGACACCGGCTTTCCCTTAATTGGCCGGCAAGCCCGCAGGGTGGGCTTAACAAGGCCAATCAGGGGAAAATAGCGTCTGTTCGTCAGACATCGCTGGGGGCGGGACTGAAACCCGAAAACCAGCAGTCCCGCCTCGACCTCCAGATCCAAGGTAAATCCAGCCCTAACCTCCAGCCTGAACTAACAAGCAAATTCAAATCTGCAAAGTTCCCTGAGCAGGCAAAACTAAAATTCGGAATGATCTGAACCTCTGTTTACTTATCCAAAATTAGAGTTTGTGGCCTTAAATAGACCACGGCACCGTAGCTGAACAATACATTGTGCATTACATGATACAATCCTTCTGTCTCATTAAACAGCATATCATCCAATCAGGATGATACCAGGGATGAGGTACTTAAGTTATGAGGAGAGGTTGGAAAAGTTAGGACTGTTCTCCTTGGACAGAGAAGGATAAGAGGTGACCTAATGGAGGTTGTCAAGATGAGGAGAGGTTTTGATAGAGTAGATCGAGAAAAACTATTCCCTCTGGTGAGTGGGTCAATAACTAGAGGTCATAGATTGAAAATCATTGGCAAAGGATCTAGAGGTGAGATAAGGAGAAATCTGTTCACTCAGAGCTGTTGGGATCTGGAATGCTCTACCTGAAAAGGTGGTGACAGCTGATTTCTTAAATAATTTTAAAAAGGGAGTTGGACAGATACTTGAGGATGAGGAGTTAGAGTTACGGACAAAAAGCTGCTATATGGGACTAAGCACAAATGCTCTTTCAAACAACCAGCACAGGCACGATGGGCCAAATGGCCTCCTTCTGTGCTGTAAGTTTTGATGATTCTATGAACTTACTCTAAGCAATGTAATACAAGCTAGTGTATACATGTACATAGGGTAATTTTACAGAATCGTCTTCCTGCTATGCGACCTCACCCACCAGGGGTGCATATCAGAAACTTCCAAGTGATTATTCTTCCACTAGACTATCCATTTCAAAATCTGTGTCAGCATCAAACACACCCAGCTAGAGCTATAGCATGGACAGATGCAGAATAAAGGTCTCCCTATTCAGCCCCAATGATGTGCCTCAGTCCCTACCTTAGATAACCACCCTCCTCCTGCACCAATAAGGCATTTCCCATTTCCTATGCTAGCCATCCTTTGGCCTCTGTGTGCGACTGCCAATACAGTATGCCAATTGATGCCAAATTAAGGGCAGTTACATACTGTGCCCAATGGGAATTGAGCAGGGATTGCTTAAGCGCATTTTATTTAGAACCCTTACAGCCAGAAGAGACTTTCGTCCCAACGGTCTGGACTGGATTTAAATCCAGGTCACAGAACTGAAGCCACTGTCTAGCCCACGGCACTCTTTAATTAGTGATTGATGAAAAACTATCGATCAATTAACAACAGATGTATAATTTTACTGGCATACAGGCATTTGCTCATCAATATGAGATGTTCATTTTTCCACTTAATTAACTTATTAGAATAATACAATAGTTTTTACATTTTTTTTGATGAGAGAAGTTACTTTAGAGGCAAATTTACATTTGACATTATTGGGTAAAACAGTTCAGTGCATCTTTCAACAGAATGATGGGGTAGTCATTATTTATAAATAGCTATGAACCATCATGAGAGCAGCCATTTCCGCAGTATAAATAAATCCAACCATCCTCACAGCTTCGGAGTTTCTCCAGCTTAGCTTACAGATGAGATGTCACAAAGATTTATTAAAGAGAGGAGAACTGAAACTTCATTAAGTATTGCTTCACAATAATTGGGCCTTTATCCAGCTGATTCAGAAATCACAGTGGAAACTACAAGAAGCTCCATGTCTAATTGGGCAAGGATACACATCAACCAATCAAGTAGCTTGCAAACATCCATATATACATGAACATTAACCAATCTCTTTTCAGTAAAAGGGCATTTATAATTCATGCTGGTCTGCGCTTCATAAAATTGCATGAACAGAAACAAAGGTTGTCCACTAAAATCCAGGAAACAGTATCCTGCCTGTCATAGAATAGAATCGTAGAAATTTACAGCATGGAAGGAGGCCATTTCGGCCCATCGTGTCCGCGCCGGCCGACAAAGAGCTATCCAGCCCAATCCCGCTTTCCAGCTCTTGGTCCGTAGCCCTGTAGATTACGGCACATCAAGTACATATCCAAGTACTTTTTAAAATGTGGTGAGGGTTTCTGCCTCTACCACCCTTTCAGGCAGTGAGTTCCAGACCCCCACCACCCTCTGGGTGAAGAGATTTCCCCTCAAATACCCTCTAACCTCTGACCAATTACTTTACATCTCATCTGTCAGGCGATAACCCATATGATATTTTGAATGTTCCTGTCCATGCAAGAATAGTTAATCACTTTAAAATCCACAATCAAAAATGATATTACATGTATCGATATTTTTAATTATTCAGTGAATAAATAAATTCATAAATCTTTAATGCAAAAGGTTGTTGCGCATAAAGAAAGACTAGCATTTATATAGCGCCTCTCACGATCTCAGGATGTCCCAAAGTGCTTTACAGCCAATTAAGTACTTTTGAAGTGCAGTCACTGTTGTAATGTAGGAAAAGTGGCAGCCAATTTGTGCACAGCAAGGTCCCACAAACAGAAATGAGATAATGACCAGATAATCTGTTTTTTAATAATGTTGATTGAGGGATAAATATTGACTTGGACATTGAAATTTGAATTTAGAATTTAATGCGTTTTAACCAATACAGTAGTTGTTTTTTTGTACAATTACACAAAATCATACACTTTCTCTTAAAAAAAAGTTGCCCATTATACCACTTGTGTTGGAATTTAGTTGTGGGTGTGGGGGATTGTGGGAGTATTGCATTACATGGGATCTGTAACAAAGAGGAAATTGGGAGAAAAAAAACCCACTACAGCTCCTGGAGCGCCTCCTGGTGTCTTGGCACCTGCGCAGTATTAAATAAGCAGCGGAGGTACATAGTAAGGAAAGGCTTCCTCTGTGCACTATTTGAAGCAAAATCATAACCACAACTTTTGTTACATATAATGCGTGTGGAGAATGTTCCCCCACTGCTGGTAATGGAAATGCCATCATTCCCATAAGGCAGTTTGGTATATATAGTCCCTCTCGGTCCTTTCAGACCAATTGACATTATTTAATCCAAGCAATTAAAGAGTTTATTTTCTGAGAATGCTCATAATGTTACACTTAGAGTAAAATTAACCTTACAATATAATTATCATACATTTGATTATATGTTAAGCTGCCTACCTTAGTTATACTGCCACTTTTACATTGATGTAGAGCAAGTTCAGGTGAGCACTGATGTGAAGTGGCAGTATAACTCAGGAGGCAGGTAGCCTGATCTGACTCGAGCATGTGGAAGCCAAGAGATGTGACATAACCACCAAATAATTCACGTACATAACAATAGCCACCGATTTTCATGTGTTCACGTGAAATGCTTTAGGATGTTCCTGAAAGATGTGATAAGGTGATGTATAAATGCAAGCCTTTCTCTTCTTGCTCGGATTGCTTGAAGATGGCACTGAATGCGATACAACTCCAGTGCTGCAACTGATAGCCCTGAATGACTCAAATACCATATTCATAAAACAACAACAACTTGCACTTATATAGCGCCTTTAACGCAGTAAAAGTCCCAAGGCTCTTCACAGGAGCATTATCAAACAAATTTGACACTGAGCCAAATAAGGAGATATTTGGAGAGGTGACCAAATGCTTGGTAAAAGAGGTAGGTTAAGGAGCGTCCTAAAAGAGGAGAAAGAGGCGGAGAGGCTTAGAGAGGGAATTCCAGAGCCTAGGGTCCGGGCAGCTGAAGGCACAGCCGCCAATGGTGGAACAATTAAAATCGGGGATGTGCAAGAGGTCAGAATTGGAGGAGTGCAGGGATCTCAGAGGGTTGCAGGGCTGGAGGAGGTTACAGAGATAGGGAGGGGCGAGGCCATGGAGGGATTTGAACACAAGGATGAGAATTTTAAAATAGAGGCTTTGCCAAACTGGGAGCCAATGTAGGTCAGCGAGCACAGAGGTGATAGGTGAGCGGGACTTGGTGCGAGTTAGGATACTGGCAGCCGAGTTATGGATGAGTTCAAGATTATGGAGGGTGGAAGATGCAAGGCCGGCCAGGAGAGCATTGGAATAGTCAAGTCTAGAGGTAACAAAGGCGTGCATGAGGGTTTGTAATCAGTCAAAGCCATTAAGTGGAAAAAAACCTTTTGGCCACCATCGCACTAAACTGAGAAAAATAGTACTAAAAATAAGTTTTGTAATATCATAAAAACACATAATTTTTTTTTTAATTACATGCGTAGTATATATTTATGCATTTAACAATATTTAACAATACTTCTTGTTAGATGCTTGTGTGTCTCTGATTATTCTAGGGCTTTAAATTAAATGTGCCTCCAAAAATTGTTTTGTGACTGACAGCAAAACTTGTCATTTAGAGAGAGTGCCACAACTTGTTGTTTTCAAGCCCCACTCCCTGGTCACTGTGGATGGAACATAGGAAAGGGATTATAGGAACAGGAGTAGGCCAATCAGCCCCTCGAGTCTGTTCTGCCATTCAATGAGATCATGGGCATGGCTGATCTGTACCTCAAATCTTGGCCAGGACTGATGACGACAAACCCTCAGGAAAGCTGTTTTTAGGAGCAGTTAGAATAATGAATTTTTTTTTGGTATAAAATTGTCAAAACAACATAAATCATAAACATTGGAATTTAGCTGAGCTAATATTCACAGGAAGTCAGTGCAAGTTACTTTATTCAAGATACTGCTTATTTACCAAATACACGTGTGACAAATTAAACATCGTATTTTGAAATTTTGGTATTCATTTCTGCATACTTTGCAATAATATGACTTTTTGGCATTGTTTATTTTTCTATACTTTGTAGTAATGATCACTATACACATTAGGATAGCTCCATTTTATTTATTTGTTTGGGAACTAAAAATTAGCAAGAAAGGTGGCAACTTTTGAAAGGACTGCATAAATGTCATCAATTTAAATGTTTATTTTAGCTAAACTCTTGTTACATTAAGCACTGCGCCAGAGGTTTCTGGTGAAGAATACAAGACACAAATACACTTTAAAATAAAAAAGAAGAAACCTGCAAAGGTTGGAATAAAAACAGAAAACGCTAGAAATACACAGCAGGTCCATCAGCATCTGTAAGAGATATGTAGCTTAATGTTGCAGGTATATACTCTTCCTCAGCACTGGAATGTGAAGGATAAATTGGTCCCTTTGAAGAATGGAAAGGGGAGGGAGGACAAATGACAACAGATGTTCAAATCACCAAGTCAAACATAATGGGCTGAATAGCCTGCAAATTGCTAAATAGAGAAGCAAGAATCTGTTAGAGTTTGTTCATTCCAGTGCAAGTACCCTTTTAACAATGTGGCAAGACTTAATTACTGACAAACAAACAATCTCTCTGGCATTGCAAATTAACTTTTACAAGTATGGCGTCTCATTCCTTCAGATTTTAATTACTGTTGGAGATTTTAAAATATTAAAACATTAATAGTTTTTTACATTCTCTTTCTGTCTCTTTAATTTCTCTGTCTTAGTCCACTCTTTCTTTCCCTCTCTTTATTTCGCTTTCTGTACCCGATTTGACATTGAAGTAACTATTCTATCCAACACTTCCTGGTTCAGACTCTGTGCTGCTCAGTAACGATTCTTCAACCCAATTGGTTAAGGAGATACACCATTGCTTGTCGTGTTCACACAGGACCCAGATGCCCTGTAGAGGGCGTTGCGCTTTTTGGGGGTTTGGCTGACAGGAACTTGCCATGCAAAAGCCTATGGAAAGTCTGTGGGAAAGTGCGAGTTTAATGTCGTTCGCTCGCCGCTGACTGCAAAATCCGGCCCAAGGTCGATCTGCCAGATGTGATAAAAAAAATTCAGATCAGCAGCCTGGGCACATTATCCTACCCTGTGCTAGAGATCTATCCTAATCAAGGGTCCCCACCCATAGAATGAACTTGTCTCCAACTCTCCTCAGATGCCAACAAGCTCACCCTGCACCCCAGCAGACCCTGTTGAAAAACAAATGGCTGAAGTTTGAAGTTACTAAAGTTAACTTTCAGACCTCAGGGCTAATACTAGAGGTGATTCCACAATCCAGCATTCCCAGTGAGCAGCAACACTCACAGGTAGTGCAGGTTGGACATAGCACTACAACAATGTCGCCTCAATTCTCCAACCCACAATCGCTGCAAGTGTGACTCCCCGCTAGGAATTTTGGATCATGGAATTGCCCCTACTGTTCTTGAAGCACGTCTTGAGCTTGGTTGGAGCAGCGCAAGAGGTCAAAGATGGAAAGGTCAAACGCGGAATGGGACAGAGTTAAAGTGGCAAGATACAGATTGGTAAGGGCCACACTTAAAAATGTTCAGAAAGTAGGCACCTAGTCTGCATTTAGTTTCTCTAGTGCAAAGAAGACTGCATGTAAGCAACTGATACAGTAGAAATTGTTGTCTCACATGAAAGGAATGGCTAGGGCCCTGGACAGTGGAGTGGGAAGCGGTGAACAGACAGACAAGGGTACCCCAGAGGGTATGGTCCCTCCAGAAAGGTTCTAGATGATGACAAGGGGAACCTGGTCATTGTTGAGAGGAGAGGTAGGAGCGAGAGCATGGACATGAGAAACAGGGCAGACTTGTCTTTTCCCGTTGCAGATACTGAGGGACCTAATACATAGATACATAGAAGATAGGAGCAGGAGTAGGCCATCCGGCCCTTCGAGCCTGCTCCGCCATTTAATGAGATCATGGCTGATCCTCCAATTCAGTATCCCGTCCCCGCCTTCTCTCCGTAACCCTTAACCCCTTTTGCCTGTAGAAATATATCTAATTCCCTCTTAAATATATTTAATGAGCTGGTGTACACTGCCCCCTGTGGCAATGAGTTCCACAGGTTCACCACCCTCTGAGTGAAGAAATTCCCCCTCATTTCTGTCCTAAATGGTTTAGCCCTTATCCTTAAATTATGTCCTCTAGTTCTGTTCTCACCCGCCAAGGGAAACATTCCTTCTGCATCTAGTTTGTCTAGACCTGTCAGAATTTTATACACTTCTATGAGGTCCCCTCTCAATCTTCTAAACTCCAGTGTGTACATCCCTAAACTACATAGTCTCTCCTCATACGTCAATCCCGCCATTCCTGGTATCAGCCTGGTGAATCGCCGCTGCACCCCCTCCATGGCAAGAACATCTTTCCTCAGATGAGGCGACCAAAACTGTACACAGTACTCGAGGTGTGGTCTCACCAGTGCCCTGTACAGCTGCAGCAAGGTATCCCTGTTCCTGTATTCCAACCCTTTTGCTATGAAGGCCAGCATACCGTTTGCCTTCTTGATCGCCTGTTGCACCTGCATGCTCGCCTTCAGTGACTGGTGTACAAGAACACCCAGGTCTCTCTGTACTTCCCCCTCTCCCAATTTATTGCCATTTAAATAATAATTTGCCCTCCCGTTCCTGCACCCAAGGTGGATAACTTTGCACTTGTCCACATTATAGTGCATCTGCCATTTATCCGCCCAATCACCCAGTCTGTCCAAATCGCTCTGGAGCTTCCTGGTCTCCTCCTCTGAGCCCACCCCCCCTCCTAGGTTTAGTGTCGTCTGCAAATTTGGAAATGCTGCATCCGACTCCCTGATCCAGGTCATTAATATAAATTGTGAACAGCTGGGGACCCAGGACAGATCCCTGTGGTACCCCACTTGTTACTGCCTGCCATTCAGAAAATGAGCCGTTTATTCCAACTCTCTGTTTTCTATCTGACAGCCAGTTCTCTATCCACGTCAATACTTTCCCCTTTATCCCATGAGCTTCAATTTTCCGTACTAATCTTTTATGTGGGACCTTATCGAAGGCCTTTTGGAAGTCCAGGTACACCACATCTACTGGCTCTCCCCCATCTATTTTACCAGTTACTCCCTCAAAAAATTCCAATAGATTAGTCAAGCACGATTTACCCTTTGTAAATCTTTTCTTCAGTTTTATATTTCTTGTTTTTCCAGTTTAAAAACTTGCTTCTGAAACACATAGAACAACCTGCCTATGACAGTCATGCTGGTGAGTGGCAATGCCCATTTCTTCAGGCTATAAACCTAGAAACTAGTGTTATTAATGCATGGACACTAAGCATGCTTGCATGACATCCTCCATCAACTAATTTAACACAGGAATTAATCCATTTATTTTAAACAAGTTGGTGCCTTTGCTAAAATATGGTATCACGGAATATCAGACAAACATATTAAACGTTCATTGCTAATATCATCAAGAGTAATTTGTAGGCTGTCATTTGTTTTCTCATCACAGAAACTAATGCCCGTGTCCTCGAGTGGATCTGAAGTTAATTGCAGTTAGAATGCAATAGAAACTCTTCATTGAAAAAAATAAATTCAACCAATGTTAGTTTGTTAATTTAAAAGATTCCAACCATAAATGTTAAAAGATATTGCCACACAAAACCTGTGTATATTGTCTCATCATTGAAATTAACGTACCTGAACTTTTAACGCAGAATAGGTGTCAGCCTTAGCTCAGTGGTAGCACTTATGCCTCTGAGTTGGAAGTTATGGATACAAGTCCCTCTCCAGAGACTTGATCACAGAATCTAGGTTGACACTCCAGTGCAGTAAGAACATAAGAAATAGGAGCAGGAGTAGGCCATTTGGCCCTTCGAGCCTGCTCCGCCATTCAATAAGATCATGGCTGATCTTCTACCTCATCTCCACTTTCCTGCACTATCCCCAAATCCCTTGATTCCCTTAATATTCAAAAATCTATCGATCTCTGTCTTGAATGTACTCCGTACTACAGATCCTGTCTGCCCTCTCAGATGACATAAAAGATCCCACAGTACTATTCGAAGAAGAGCAGAGGAGTAATCCATGGTGTCCTGGCTAATATTTATCCCTCAACCAACATTACTAAAAACAGATTAATTTGATCATTTCTCTCATATCTGTTTCTAGAACCTTGCTGTGCGCAAATTGGCTGCCACATTTCCCTACATTACAACACTTCAAAAGTACTTTGGGACATCCGGAGGTCGTGAAAGGTGCTATAGAAATGTAGCTTCTTTCTTCCCATGTTATTACAAGACATGAATCTATTGAAATTTAAAGTGATTTGTGTAGGGGGGTTAGAACACTGTTCTCCCACCTCTAGGATCTGGATTTTCGACTGCAGGAATGAAAGTGTCGAGGTTCAGGTACCTGTAAGGATCATTTTCCCCCCTCACCCAAAATGTTGTCTGTCTTGTCCTGGAGTCTGTGACTTGTACTGGGTCCACTCTGCAGTACCAGCAGTACTGCCTTTCAAGACTCTCCTTTTGTGACTTCATCTCACAGTTACCAAGCAGTACTTTCATGCAAGAGGGGAATATACTCACCCCTCCACAAAATAAACAACAAACTCCCTGATAGTCTAACTAAAGGCAGCACCAGGTCTAATAGTGAGCCATACAGACCAGAAGATTAGTGGCTGAATTTAGGATTGTCACGACTGATCTCTGGCAAGGGCAGTAGTGACAATTCTACAATTAGCTTCAATAGCCCCCCAACCTTTCCCACAGGGTAGAGAAGACACTCAAAACTGAAGATATCAGAGGGTATTTAAAAAAAAAATAATAATTGGGCAAAAGGGGACCAAAAGTTATTAAAACGTATTAAACTTCACTGGTGGCTCAGTTGTTAGAGTTGTCAGCCGTGGCTCAGTGGGAACACTCTTGCCTTGGAATCAGAAGGTTGTGGGTTCTAAGTCCCAAGACCAGAGATGTGAGCACAAAATTTAGGCCGACACTCCACTGCAGTATTGAGGGAGCGCTGCACTGTTGGAGGTGATGTCTTTCAGGTGAGATGTTAAACCAAGGCCCCGTCGGACCTCTCAGGTGGACTTAAAAAGATCCTATGGCAATATTTTGAAGAAGAGCAGGGGAGTTATCCCCTGTGTCCTCGTCAATATTTATCCACCAACCAACATCACTGAAACAGGCTATCACATTGCAGTTTGTGGGACCTTGCTGTGCGCAGATTGGCTGTCGCGTTTCCCTACATTACAACAGTGACTACACTTCAAAAATGTTTCATTGGCTGTGAAGCACTTTGGGACATCCTGGGGTCGTGAGAGGCGCTCTCGAATTGCTAGGCATTCTTGAGTACAAATCTCAGTCCAGAATTGAGCCGTGTAGACAAGGTTCAGTCCTGCTCCATGTTGAGTTATCTGTTCTGAGTTGGGGCAGCAGAAGGGATACTACAATTAGGCTCAGCATCCCCAATACTGGTGAAGGGGGAAATCGGCTGGTGTTTCCTGCTCCTCATTACTATCCAGTGAATCAACTTGGAAAGTGTGTACGGGTGAGTCGGATAGAGCTTGACTGAAATGCCGGCCCATGGTTTAATAGACCACCAAAACTCACCGTCTCCACACACACACACATGGCCACTTGATTGAAACACTAGCGGACAGCTTGTATCTGTGGAACTATACATTAGTGTAAGTTACTATCCTCAGTGGAGGAGGGAGCGGGGAAGAGTTCTACCCACAGATCGACTGCAGGAGCAGGGAAACCGTTAAGTTAAGCAATTTAAACGTAAACAAAAAGAAATCATAAAAGGGTCAGCTTAAGTAGAATACGGTAAGATACAGAGCAAATTTACAGTCAACAGTAAGAGGAGAAAATCTGGATGACAACACAGGCAAAAATCATGAACTTTTTTATTTTTCTGTAATTTTGTGCTTTAAGTGCTTCATTGATTGGTGTTTGCTTCTTATATTTTGTCGGCGTCAGTGTCTGAACTAAAAACAAAGAAGAAGTGTTCAGCCAGGGAGACAAGAATATGCCTCAAACTGCCAGCAACCTATATTATCATTTATAGAGAGCTTCCCGCTGTAGTGAACACATCAGAATCTTTGCAGACCTTCAGGCTTTTACCACGTTACGTTTCATTTTGCCAGTGGCATTAAATAATAAAAAGAGACCCACTGATCAAGATTATTAGGAAGCATCGAGTAAAGGAAAACTGAAGAGATCAAATAAATCCCTATGAAAAATAACAGTTACAGTTTTATTTCAGAATCATCTGTGCAACTAGAATCCTTGTTGCATTTGCTTAAAATAGGAATACAGAGAATAATTTATATCGTCACTTCACAGCAACATATCCTGTTGCAGTTTTCAGTGGCGATATCTTAAAATAAACTCGATAGAAGCAGGGATTAAAGCTGCAATAGAGGAACAGAATTTAAAAGCAGAGAAGATAAGTTAAACAACAACTTGTATTTATATTGCGCCTTTAACGTAGTAAAACGTCCCAAGGCGCTGATATAGAACCTTGGTTAGACCACACTTAGAGGACTGTGCACAGTTCTGGTCTTCATATTACAAAATGGGTATAGAGGAACTGGAGAAAGTGCAAAAAAGATTTACAAGGATGATACCAGAACTGAGAGGTTATAACTATCAGGAAAGATGGAACAGGCTGGGGCTCTTTTCTCTAGAAGAGAGAAGGCCGAGATGTGACCTGATAGATGTCTTTAAAATTATGAAGGGGATCGATATCGTAGACAAAGAGAAGATGGGAGGAATTTTAACCTAAAATAAACAGGCGAGTTGGGGGCGTGCGGGGTACTTAAGCGTTAAAAATCGAAATCCCGACAACAACCTACCCACTTCCGGTTTTAACGGAGGCGGGACGGGGGCAGGCAGCCAATCCGCTGCCAGGAGGCGGGTTGTCTATTTAAATATTATAATGAGGCTGGAAAACTCTGCTTTAGCCTCCATTTTGTGTTTAACTGTAGCTGGTCAGGTTTTGCAGGCCTCGTAAAACCCATCAGCTACAGCAAGGCAAGGACTGCTAGATCCAGGAGGTAAGTGCCTTTACACTAACATCCTGGAGCCAGGGTCCCTGCCTAACCCACCTGCCGCGATCGGAGACCTCACCATGAGGCCTTTGATCCCACCCAAAGCCTCCAATCCCCCCCATGAGGCCTCCCCCCTCCCCGATCCTCTGGCCCTCCCCGTGCTGCTCTCAGCCCCTGACCCCTACAGACCCCCCACCCAACCACCCCTCTGGCCGGCCCACGATCGCAATCTTCTGGAGACCCCCAGCCCCCTGCTCCTCCCGGCCCGTGACCTTGTTGACCAGCCCCCGTGCTCCTCCTGGCCCGCAATCATTCATCGACCCGTTCCCCGCTCCTCCGGCCGCTCCCAGCTCCCACGCGATCCCTCCATCCCTCCTCTGTGCGGCTTAGTGCCGCAGGCCTACCCACCTGGTTGGCTGCGGGCGGGAAACAGAGGCTTCCTATGCAAATCGGGCCCTGCCGTTAAATCTGTTCTCTCGGGTTTCCCGACCACTTCGGAGCCCCTCCGTCCCCAACCCGCCTTCCCCATTTAAATTCAGGCTGATGTTTCCACTTGTGGGGGAGCCCAGAACTAGTGTTTATAAATCTAAGATCGTCACTAATAAATCCAATAAGGAATTCAGAAGAAACTTCTTTACTGAGAGTGCTGAGAACATGGAACTCACTACCACGTGGAGCGGTTGAGGCGAATAGCATAGATGTATTTAAGGAAAAGGTACAAACATGCAAACAATGACGGACAAGTAAAGACACTCTTGTCCATCGAGCCTGTCCCACACAATTGCAATACCTTGTTTATCACAATATATACACTCCCTTCACCAGCTAAAACCATGTGATCTCCTGGGAGAGGTGAAAAAAAGATTAAAAACCCAGGCCAATTTGGGGAAAATAATTCTGGGAATTCCTCTCCAACCCATCTAGGCGATCAAAACTAGTCCAGGAGATCAGTCAGAATTCCCTGCAGTACCTGCCTTCTGTAAGAGGTGATCTCCGCCCCAGCCAGAAACAGGTCCAGCTCTCGCTTGAAGGAATTCAGCAAGTCCGCGTCCACCACACGAGATGGCAGCCTGTTCCACATGTCCACTATTTTCTAGGAAAGAACCACCTCCTGACATCTAACCTAGATCTAGCCTTATACAACTTAAATTTGTGACCCCTGGTCCTACCTTACCTATTTAAATGGAACACACTGTCAGCTAGAACACAATCTATTCCCTTCAATATCTTATAAACCTCAAATCAGATCCCCCCCTAAGTCTACTACAACAATACAAACAGAAAATACTGCAGATGCTGGAAATCTGAAATAAAAACAGAAAATGCTGGAGATACTCAGCAGGTCAGGCAGCATCTGTGAAGAGAGAAACAGAGTTAACGTTTCAGGTCGATGACCTTTCGTCAGAACTGGAAAAAAGCAGGAAGTGGAACAGATTTTTAAGCAAGTGTAGGGGCTGGGAAAGGGAGGAGGGGATAAAGAACAAAAAGGGGAGGTCTGTGATAGGATAGAAGGCAGGAGAGGTTAAGAGACATTAAGAGATGTTCAAGGCAAAAGGAGATGGTAATGGGACAGGTTAAGAAACAAAGGATGGCTCTGGATGAAGTGTAAATTGCGCTGGCAGAATGAAAGACAGCTGCCATGTGGGAGAGAAGAAAAAAAGACAGACAAAAAAAAATGTGGATAAAAAATATATCTATGATGGGGCTGAGGTTATGATCTGAAATTGTTGAACTCTATGTTGAGTCAGAAGGCTGTAAAGTGCCTAATCGAAAGAGGAGGTGCTGTTCCTCGAGCTTACGCTGAGCTTCATTGGAACAATGCAAGAGGCCGAGGACGGTGAGGTCTGAGTGGGAGTGGAGCGGAGAATTAAAGTGACAAGCGACCGGAAGCTCGGGGTCCCCCTTACGGACTGAACAGAGGTGTTCCACAAAGCGGTCACTCAATCTGCGTTTGGTCTCCCCAATGTAGAGGAGACCGCATCATGAGCAGCGAATACAGTATACTAAATTGCAAGAAGTACAAGTAAATCACTTTCACCTGGAAGGGGTGTTTGGGGCCCTGGACAGTGGGAAGGGGAGGTATAAGGGCATGTGTTGCATCTCCTGCGCTTGCATGGGAAGGTGCCGGGCGAAGGGGAAGGGGTGATAGAGGAGTGGACCAGGGTGTCGCGGAGGGAACAGTCCCTTCGGAATGCTGAAAGGGGAGGTGAGGGGAAGATGCGTTTGGCCCTAAGTCTACACTTCTCTAAAGTGTAGAGTCCCAACTCTTTTTGCCCATCTTGATAACTAAGATGCTTTAAACTTGGAATTAGTCAAGTGTCTCCTCTGCACCCTTTAAAAAGCCTCAATATCACCCACCATGTGGGGAGACCAATACTGAACACAGTATTCAAAGTGAGGCCTGACTAAGGTCTTGTACAAGGACAAAATAGTATGCCTCGTCTTGTATTCAATTGTCCTCTGGATACACCCAAACACCCCATTTGCTCTAGCTATCGCTCATGCACCTTTAGAGATGTATGCACTAGAATGCCCTAATCTCTTTCTATCTCCACCTTCTTTAATGCTTTCCCTGAAGGGTGTATGAATGTTGAGCATTTGCCCTGCCCACATGCATAACTCTGCATTTATCTGAGTTATACTTCATTTGCCAGTCATGAGCCCAATCTCCCAACACATTAAGACCCGCCTGAAACAGACGAGCATCATCTACAGTCCTAACACTCGCACAGATCTTAGTATCATCTGAAAATTTGCAGCTCGTGGTCCCAACCCCTACATCCAGATCATTCATAAAAATAGTAAAGAGCAATGGTCCCAATACCAATCCCTGAAGGACACCACTGGTGACCATCTCCAAACAGATCCAAATCCATCTATAACTACTTTTTGCCTACATCCTGTCAGCCAGTTCTTAATCCAGCTCAAATACCAGATGCTTTGATCTTAGAGAAGTCTCTTGTGCGGTACCTTATCAAAAGCTTTTTGGAAATCTAAGTAACCAATGTCTACTGGCTTCCCTCATCCACCAACTTTGTAACTTCTTCAAAAAGATACAATTTGATTAGTAAGACATGACCTCCTTTTTATGCAGTCATGTTGGTGTCCCTAATATGACCTCTCTATCCAAGCATTCATATATCCCTAATGATTCCTTCAAGCATCTGACTTATTACTATTGTCAAACTAATGGGTCTATAGTTACCCAGGCCCATCTGATCACTTTAAAAAAAAAAACGGTGGAGACTACATTAACCTCCTTCCAGTCTACAGGAACCATTCCAGAGAGCAGTGAGCTATTAAAAATACAGGTTAGGGGCTCTCAAAGCACATGTCCCATCTCCCCGAGGACCTTTCGGTGGATATCATCTGGCCCGGCTGCTCTATCTAATTTCAAGTTCTTAGTTCTTTCTAAAACAATATGTTCATCTATGTTAAAAAAAACTAGTAATATTATTTGTTCATGGGATGTGGACATCGTTGGCAAGGCCAGCATTTATTGCTTATGCCTAGTTTCCCTTGAGAAGGTGGTGGTAAGCCGCCTTCTTGAACCGCTGAAGTCCGTGTGGTGAAGGTACTCCCACAGTGCTGTTAGGGAGGGAGTTCCAGGATTTTGACCCAGCGACGATGAAGGATCGGCGATATACTTCCAAGTCAGGATGGCGCATGACTTGGAGGTGGTGGTGTTCCCATGCGTCTGCTGCCCTTGTCCTTCTAGGTGGTAGAGGTCGCAGGTTTGGGAGGTGCTGCCGAAGAAGCCTTGGCAAGTTGCTGCAGTGCATCTTGTAGATGGTATACACTGTAGCCACGGTACGCCGGTGATGGAGGGAGTGAATGTTGAAGGTGGTGGATGGGGTGCCAATCAAGTGAGCTGCTTTTTCTTGGATGGTGTCGAGCGTCTTGAGTGTTGCTGGAGCTGCACTCATCCAGGCAAGTGGAGAGTATTCCATCACACTCCTGACTTCGTGCTTTGTAGATGGCGGAAAGGCTTTGGGGAATCAAGAGGTGAGACACTCGCCGCAGAATACCCAGCCTCTGACCTGCTCTTGTTGCCACAGTATTTATGTGGCTGGTCCAGTTAAGTTTCTTGTCAATGGTGACCCCCAGGATATTGATGGTGGGGGTTTCAACAATGGTAGTACCGTTGAATGTCAAGGGGCAGTGGTTAGACGCTTGCTTTTTGGAGACAGTCATTGCCTGGTACTTGTGTGCCACTTATCAACCCAAGCCTGAATGTCATCCAGGTCTTGCTGCATGCAGGCATGGACTGCTTCATTATCTGAGGAGTTGCGAATGGCACTGAACACTGTAGTCATCAGCGAACACCGCCACTTCTGACGGGGGGGGGGGGGGGGGGGAAGGTCATTGATGTAGCAGCTGAAGATGGTTGGGCCAAGGAAACTGCCCTGATTAACTCCTGCAGCGATGTCCTGGGGCTGTGATGATTGACTTCCAACCACCACAATCATCTTCCTTTGTGCTAAGTATGACTCCAGCCAGTGGAGAGTATTCCCCTTGACTTCAGTTTTACTAGGGCTCCTTGATACCACACTCGGTGAAATGCTGCCTTGATGTCAAGGGCAGTCACTCTCACCTCACCTCTGGAATTCAGCTCTTTTGTCCATGTTTGGACCAAGGATAATATGAGGTCTGGAGCAGTGTGGTCCTGGTGGAACCCAAACTGGGCATCGGTGAGCAGGTTATTAGTGAGTAAATGCTGCTTGGTAGCACTGTCGATGACACTTTCCATTACTTTGCTGATGATTGAGAGTAGACTGATGGGGCGGTAATTGGCCAGATTGGATTTGTCCTGCTTTGTGGACAGGACATACCTGGGCAGTTTTTCACATCGTCGGATGGATGCCAGTGTTAAAGCTGTACTGGAATAGCTTGGCTAGAGGCGTCAACCACCACAACCATCTTCCTTTGTGCTAGGTATGACTCCAGCCAGTGGAGAGTTAGCTAGTTCTGGAGCACAAGTCTTCAGCACGACAGCCGGGACCCACAGCCTTTGCTGTATCAAGTGCTCTCAGCTGTTTCTTGATATCACGTGGAGTGAATCGAATTGGCTGAAGACTGACTTCTGTGGTGGTTGGGACCTCAGGAGGAGGCTGATATGGATCATCCACTCGGCACTTCTGGCTGAAGATGGTTGCAAATGCTTCAGCTTTGTCTTTTGCATTCATGTGCTGGGCTCCACCATCATTGTGGATGGAGATATTCATGGAGCCTCCTCCTGTTGTTAGTTGTTTAATGGTCCACCACCATTCATGACTGGATGTGGCAGGACTGCAGAGCTTTGATCTGATCCATTGATTGTGAAATTGCTTAGCTCTGCTTCCGCTTTTTAGCATGCATGTAGTCCTGTGTTGCAGCTTCCCCAGGTTGGCACTGCTTCTTAGGTATGCCTGGTGCTGCTCCTGGCATGCTCTTCTACAATCCTTATTGAACCAGGGTTGGTCCCCTGGCCTGATGGTAATGGTAGAGTGAGGATATGCCGGGCCATGAGGTTAAAGATTGTTGTGGAATAGAATTCTGCTGCTGATGGCCCACATCGCCTCATGGAGGCCCAGTTTTCAGCTGCTAGATCTGTTCTGAATCTATCCCATTTAGCACGATAGAGGGTGTCCACAGTGTGAAGACAGGACTTCGTCTCCACAAGGACTGTGCGCTGGTCACTGCTACCAGATGCATCTGTGACTGAATTTAAATAAAGGAAACTACGATGGTATGAGGCGCGAATTGGGTAGGATTGATTGGGGAATGTCACTCAAGGGGTTGACGGTGGATAGGCAATGGCAAACATTCAAAGACTGCATGGATGAACTACAGAATTTGTACATCCCAGTGTGGCATAAGAATAAAGCAAAAAGGGTGACTCAACCGTGGCTAACAAGGGAAATTAGGGATAGCATAAGATCCAAGGAGAGGGCATTTAAATTGGCCAGAAAAAGCGGTAGCCCTGAGGATTGGGAGCAGTTTAGGATTCAACAAAGGAGGACAAAGGGATTAATTAAGAAGGGGAAAATAGAATATGAAAGTAAGCTTGCTGGGAACATAAAAACTGACTGTAAGAGCTTTTATAGATATGTGAAGAGAAAAAGATTAGTGAAATCAAGTGTAGGTCCCTTGCAGTCAGAAGCGGGGGAAGTTATAATGGGGAACAAAGAAATGGCAGCCCAATTAAATGCATATTTTGGTTCTGTCTTCACAAAGGAGGACACAAATAACCTCCCAGAGATGTCGGGGAACATACGGTCTGATGAAAGGGAGGAACTGAAAGAAATCAGTATTTGCAGGGAAATGGTGTTAGGGAAATTGACGGTATTGAAGGCCGATAAATCCCCAGGGCCTGATAATCTACATCCTAGGGTACTTAAGGAAGTGGCCCTAGAAATAGTAGATGCATTGCTGATCATCTTCCAACATTCGATGGAATCTGGAACTGTACCCATGGATTGGAGGGTAGCTAATGTTACCCCACTATTCAAAAAGGGTGGTAGAGAGAAAGCGGGGAATTACAGACCGGTAAGCCTGACATCGGTAGTGGGGAAAATGCTAGAGTCCATTATAAAGGATGTAATAGCTGAGCATTTGAAAAACAGTGACAGGATCGGACAAAGTCAACATGGATTTACAAAAGGTAAATCGTGCTTGACTAATATACTGGAATTTTTTGAGGATGTAACTGGGAAAATAGATAAGGGAGAATCAGTAGACGTGGTGTATTTGGACTTTCAAAAGGCTTTCGATAAGGTCCCGCATAAGAGATTAGCGGGTAAAGTTAAGGCACATGGGATTGGGGGCAAGGTATTGACTTGGATAGAGAACTGGTTGGCGGACAGAAAGCAGAGAGTAGGAATTAATGGGTCTTTTTCCGAGTGGCAAGCAGTGATTAGTGGGGTACCACAGGGATCGGTCCTTGGACCCCAGCTATTCACAATATACATTAATGATCTAGATAAGGGAATTAAATGTAATATCTCCAAGTTTGCAGATGACACAAAGCTGGGTGGGAGTGTGTGCAGCGAGGAAAATAGCGAGAAACTCCAGGATGATCTGGACAGGTTGGGTGAGTGGGCAGAAGCGTGGCAGATGCAATATAACGTGGATAAGTGCGAGGTTATCCACTTTGGTGTCAAAAACAGAAAGGCAGACTATTATCTGAATGGCAATAGATTGGGAGAAGGGGAAGTGCAACGAGACCTGGGTGTCCTTGTGCACCAGTCGCTGAAAGTAAGCATGCAGGTGCAGCAGGCGGTGAAGAAGGCAAATGGTATGTTGGCCTTCAGAGCGAAAGGGTTTGAGTATAGGAACAGGGATGTCCTGCTGCAGTTGTACAGGGCCTTGGTGAGACCACACCTTGAGTACTGTGTGCAGTTTTGGTCGCCTTATCTGAGGAAGATGTTCTTGCCATGGAAGGAGTTCAGCGAAGATTCACAAGGCTGATACCTGGGATGGCAGGAATGACATATGAGGAGAGATTGGGTCGATTGGGCTTATACTCACTGGAGTATAGAAGAATGAGAGGGGATCTCATCGAAACATATAAAATTCTGACAGGTCTGGACAAACTAGATGCAGGAAGAATGTTCCCGATGGTCGGAGAGTCCAGAACCAGGGGTCATAATCTACGGATAACGGGTAAACCATTTAGGACAGAAATGAGGAAGAATTTCTTCACCCAGAGAGTGGTGAACCTGTGGAATTCTCTACCACAGAAGGTAGTTGAGGCGAAGTCATTAAATATATTCGAGGATGAGTTAGATATATTTCTTAAAGCTAAAGGTATCAAGGGATATGGGGAGAAGGCAGGTACAGGGTACTGAGTTTAGATGATCAGCCATGATCTCATCGAATGGCGGAGCAGGCTCGAGGGGCCGAATGGCCTACTCCTGCTCCTATCTTCCAGGTAGATTGGTGAGGACGAGGTGAAGTAGGTTTTTCCCCTCGTGTTGTTTCTCTCACCACCTGTCACAGGCAGCTATGTTCTTTTGGACCATCAGGCTGTTGCTTGACTAGTCTGTGGGACATCTCTCCCAATTTTGGCACAAGTCCCCAGTGCGAGTTCGATGCCGGGTGGTCTGTCCGATTTTATTCTTATTGTTATTGTTTTTCACAACTGAGGGCAGTTAAGAGTCAACCACATTGCTGTGGGTCTGGAGTCACATATAGGCCAGGAAAGGATGGCAGATTTCTTTCCCTAAATGGATATTAATGAACCCAGATGGTTTCATGGTCACCATTACTGATACTAACTTTTTATTCCAAGTTTATTTAATTAACTGAATTTAAATTGCCCAGCTGTCGTGGTGGGATTTGAACTCGTTTCTCCGGATCATTAGTCCAGAGACTCTGGATTACAAGCCCAGTGACATAACCACTGTGCTACCATCCCCGGTTAGTAACATTATTAAATTCTAATAGTTGAGCATCATCTTCAAGAGTGCAGACCAATGCAAAGTACTCATTTAATATTTCTGCCATACACAGTGACTCCTTTGTAACCTGTCCTTGAACATTCTTCAATGGCCCAATACAGTCTTTGACAGTTCTCTGATTCTTCACATAACTGAAAAATCTTTTCCCATTACTTCCACAGCTGTCTACGATCCTCTTTTCCATTAGCCTTTTAGCTGATCTAATAGGAGCCTTTGTTTTCTTTAGTTGTTCCTTGTACTCAACTCTGTTTTGTTGAGTATTAAATGCCTTTAATTTATAGAAACATTTCTGTTTACATCTTATTTTTCTTTGTACATAACCAGTCAGCCACCTTGGCCTTTTCTTATCACATACTCTTCTTTTGGCTTGGAGTACATAATTTTTTTTCTACATTTTTTCCTCTTGTTCTTAAAAATTTCCATTTGTATTCTACATCGGCCTCATCACCACTCAGTAGTGTTAGCCAATTTACTTGTTCAAAATCGTCTGGCATTTTAGTGAAGTTTGCTCTTCTGAAATCTGGTACGAGTTGCAGGTTCTCAGTACCTTTTGTTCTACCAGCCAATTGAAACCGTATAATGCTGTGGTCACTGTTGGCCAGATGTTCCCCCACATGGAGATAGATAAGTACATGATGGATAAAGGAATAGATGTATATATTGATAGGGTGAGATGAAGTAAATAAGTGGGAGAAGGCTCGCCTGAAGCAAAAACACTGGCTTAGACCTGTTGGGCCGAATGGCCCGTGTCTGTGCTGTAAAGTTCTATGTAACAATTGACATCAGCGCAGGTACAATACACAATTATACCCCTACAGTAAAATATTCAGTATATTATTTACAATTTTCTGGCAGTATAAATATTATATTTTGGTGTATTATTTGTTACATAAGTGAATATAGCAAAGAGAACCATGGTATATTTAATAGTAACCAGATGATGACTGAACTCATCCCAACAAGCAAATAAAAAGTGCCAGTCATTAGAGATGTTTGATTAGAGTTCAATGATAACAAGCAAAGCCAATTCACTTTTATCTCGTGTTGTTTTATGCCCAATTATCTTATTATCTTAATAAGTTACATTAGTGAGGGTGACTTAATGGAACCAGAGACAGATGGGCTAGAGGGACTGCCTTTTTTTCTGAAGTTTAATCTGCTTTAAAACTATCACCCCCATCCCATCCTTTCTACCCTGATCAGATGAGGCTGGATCTGGTCGGCAATTGCAATTATTTTCTGTTGTTGTAAAGTGGCTAATAGCAACATCAAAACCCGTTCATTTTACTTGGATCAATTGGAGAGTGTAATTTGTTTTACCTAACTTAATGAAGTCAGAATCTGCTTTCAGTCAATTCTGATTCACTTCACCCACTTGGACCAACAGAGTGGAAACATTGCTAGGAGTTGTAAGCAGTGCATATGTCATCCCACCAGTGCTGTGTAGTGTTGTTCCATTTCGTGTTACTCATGCCCTCTGTTGGGTGCTAATGTAATGGTTCTCCTCACATCTACCTGTGCCCCAGATTTGCAATCGAGCACAGCAAGATATGCTCGGTGCATGAGGGAAAACACCATTATGCTAAGTTTTTAATCCTGTGTTACTATCAGTAGGCTTTTAAATTGTGGGATAAATTTCACACACTACCCCTAAATGGGGAAATCTTATATGCAATAAGAGCAGAAGACTGTTTAATACATTCTTATGATATTCTTCTGTTCACTATTTTAATAGAAGTATTAACCCATTATGGAGTTCCACAGTTTTGAGGTGCTGGGGGAAAATTATTTGAGTAGGAGATAGCCTTGGTTTGAACATAGTAAGGCTATATGGAGGAGATTGTGTGTAAGGCAGCATTTTTGGAGCTTAGGGGTATTGTGCACTACAATAACACTTATATAGCTCTTTTTAAATGTAGAAAAAAAGTCACAAGATGCTTCATAGAGATAAGTTTCCAACAATAATTAAAACCTGAAGGAATAAGACTCCACACTAGTTAATTTCAGCATCAGAGAGGCTGTTTGGCAGTATTTATTTTTATTCACGGGATGTGGGCGCATTTATTGGCCATCCCGTGAGAAGGCAGTGGTGAGCTGCCTTATACAGCGGAGTGGCTTGCTAGGCCATTTCTGAGGACAGTTAAGAGAGTCAACCACATTGCTGTGGGTCTGGAGTCACAGACCAGGTAAGGACAGCAGATTTCCTTCCCGAAGGACATTACTGAACCAGATGGGTTTTTATGACAACCTGGTAGTTTCATGATCACCGTTGCCGATACTAGCTTTTTATTCCAGATTTGTTTAATGAACTGAATTTAAATTCCCCAGCTGCCGTGGTGGGATTGTGAACTCATGTCTCCAGATCATTAGTCAAGACCTACTGGATTACTAGTTCTGTAACATAACCACTATGCTACCATACGCTATATATAGTTAGCACTTATCACGTCGCTTAAAGGGTACTTAGACTGAAATGGACAAGACTTATATTTCTTTGGCAAGTTTAGTTTGTACCTATCGCTCAAATACAGCAATTTCACAACGTTCAATGTATTTCAAATGGTGAGCCAGATAGCGAGATGCCGTTTTTGCGAAGCGGAGTGGTGCAACACGGACAGCAACTTTTGGATTTCCGCGTTTATCTGCGCATCTGCCCAAGTCTGAAGTTGCTGTAGCAGTTGTGCATAAATACTGGCGAGCGCCATTAGCTGCATCATTATTTTTTTTTATTTTTAAGAGCAAATTATGGCCCAAGACCTTGATCGATATGGACTTCTCTAGACAGGGTGCTACCCAGGTAGATGAACCGGCCCACAGCCTGACCTGTACGATCACCGATAGTGATGATCAGTGGAGTGTAACCCAGTGTAATCAAGTGTGCCTTAATAATTCTTTTTTGAAATTGCTTGTTTGTTGTGGCACATCTTGTTCTAGTACTGAACAAAATTACTGTGGCACTGGAGACATTGCACATTAGCAATCCTTTTTTAGTCTGTTGGTCTATTGTCCATTACATTACCTATTTATTTGCAGTCACTATCTTAGACTGTGTCAAAGGTAACTACACGGATATGAATATTGATTTGAAAGGACAAGTGATTATTTATTTTACCTGTAATGGCCCGTATTTTCCGATCCCTACGGGCGTGTACGAGCGTGCCGGTTTCAGGCATGCGAAGCGCATGTGCTGAAAACCGGCACTTCCGATCTGTCAAGAATGCTCTCGACAGATCCTCCGCCTGCCCTGGAGAAGGGCCTCTGCGGGTGGAGAGTTCCGCTTTCTGCAGAACCTCCGCCCGCTGAAAACCTTTAAAAATCTTACGCCTGGTAAAAGCCTGCTTTTACCAGCATAAGAGTTTAAAAAAGTAAAAAAATATTTTCCCCCCCCCCCTCATTTATAATTAAAAATACTGTTAAAAAAGCTAAGTTTATTTTTAGCCCCGTAAAAAACTTGAATTATTTTTTTCAAAAAATTAAATTTTAACTAATTTTAAATACGTGATTTAAAAAAACATTATTTAAAGTTTTAGTGTGTTTTGAATGATCTCCATTCATACTTTTGACGGGTCTAAGCTGAGAGTCCTGTCAAAAGTGTGAAGGGGGATTCCCTTCTTCCATTGGTTCTCCATGGCCCACGTGATCCCAGGGACGCTTGCAAACTGCCTGCGCCCCTGGGATACCTGGGCCTCTGCACGCACACCAGGAGAGGCCCAGGAGTGGAAGTGTCGGGACCTACGGAGCCAGCAGGTAAGTGTGTAGATTTTTTTCCAGATTGGAGGCATCCTCATGCAGGAAGTCTCCGATTGGAAAATCTGGGCCAATATTTTTCTACTTATTGAAGCAAATTTATGTTTCTCATTTATGGCCACTGCCATCTTTTTGCTTTTTGTGGCAGTTTTTCAATCCCAATTCATAAGTAGAATGGATCCTCAAACAAGTTGCCTCTTCATCCACCCGAGTGTAATGATGAGAATTTCTTAAATGTTCTTCCAAATTTGGTGCTCCTTTACCTGTACCATTCATAGTTACGTAACAGGTATCTTAATTTGTGATAACTGTAAGAGGAATTATTTGCTCCATGTTAATGTTCCACCTGCACCATTCCCAGTGCCTGTATTCAGAGTAATGCACTAATATAACGAAATACAGAAAAGACTCAATGCATATTGCAATTAGCACCAATGTGGACAAAATTCATCAGTGTTAGAAAAAGATAACTCTGCATGCATCAATATTACAGTACACTTAATTTAACTGACACATTCTGATAAATATTTTTGAAACATGACTGAAATCATATTGACTTTCGTCTGCTGGCATAGATTAAGGCCTGGTCTGAGTGGGATTTAGAACGCTGATACAATATACCACAACTATTTATAACATAATGCATGACTTGCATTGATTTGATACATGTGCACTCGTTTTAATACCAGCCAAAGTAGCTTTGACAAGTAAATGGCCATTTTCTGAATGACTGCAAGCCCATGTATAAATAAACAGGAGTTAGCATACAACAGGACTACAAGCTCAAAAATTCTGTGGATATACAAGACTGTGCTTGTTAATTTTACTTTGTGCCTGATATATAACCGAGAGTTCCAGAAAGTCGAGTTGGGAACGTTTTCCTGTTGCTAATCTGTTGCTGCTAATGGTTTAATGTAAGCGTGTAGCTGTTAAAAAGTGACAGGCTACTGTCTTAAGACTACTCAGAGAATGTCACCTTATGACATGGAACACTGTTCCAAATACCAAGATTCGCCTTTATAAAACAATTCCGCCAACAGTAAGCATCAAATCTGCAGATATCAGCAGAGGTGAAGGGTCACTGGGGGAAAATGGATGACTTAACAAGTTATGGCTGTTCTGTTTGATCTGAACCAGCATTTGCTCCGGATGTCAGGGACTTGTACTCATTCCAATCACAAGAAGCTTGCCAGGCTATCCCCAAGGGCATTGGATTCTGGCAGAATGTAATAGGGAATTAAAACAGGCTTACTTTAGCGTTACTATGAAGTCAGTGAACCAAGCTACTCCTCTCCTGGAGAAATACCAAATGCAACAAGTTAGTTTTGATGTACTGTGCACTCACAAGAGAAAAGGAGCAAACAAATGAAAAAGCTGTGTTGGTCATCAGAAATATGTATTATGTTTGACTTTTAGACGAAACAGAGATGGAACTCTGGGTTGTGTTCCAAGATGGAAAAAGTACAATTCAGTGGAACTAATTCAGCAAAGCAAGCCATTCCACCCCCACACAGTATGCCTACAGCTCTAAATACAGATTTGTGTCAGGTAACGGTATCAAGGGATATGGAGCAAAAGCAGGAAAATGGAACTGAAGTGTAAATCAGCATTGATCTAATTGAATAGGCTGAAGGGGCTGAATAGCCTACTCCTGTGCCTAATGTTACTAAGCTACTACTGTATCCCAAGAACCAGATTTATCAGCCCCCCGCCCCCCATAAACTTTTACAATAATCTACAGTTCTTGTACTTTATTTCATGCTGCACTTATACTGCAAGGATCGGCTTCTCACCTGTAACGGATTTGAAAGCAGTGCAATAGCACAGCACTAAGTTTAAGTGTCCTCCTCTCACACCTCTCCACGTTGGACAAAGCAGAATTATTTTGCTGCATACTTAAACATCTACCAGGCTCCACTCACACACATCCCAGTGCTGGTAAAATATTTTACTGACAAGACGGAACGACTGCAAAAAAGTCAGCTCTCTCCCAACGTTAGAAACTTAAAACTGGTCCAGTCAACTATCAGTGTGCGTTTTAATTTTCAAATTTATGTTTAAAAAGTTTGATGAAGCCAATGTGAAGAAGTGCTGTGGTCTCTCACTGCTGCTATTTGATCTGAACATGAAATTATTTCACATAAATTGGAGAATAACATAAATTGGAGAATATTATAGATTCTATCAGCCTGATTTTAACTCCAAGCCTGGTTCTGGGCGGGTCAGTAGTGGTGTGAATTAGAAACTCTCCCTCTGCTCCAGAAAGGAGGCCCAGGCTATTTTAACTCCTGGGTCTCATTTAAATCCTGCCGGCCGACTTCACGCTCGGGAGGACCAGAGGCTGCCCGCCGAGACCAGGTATGTCAGGATTGGCTTCTGGGGCCATCAAACGGGGATCGCGTGATCGGAAAGGGGGGCCTGCCCATGGCAGGGGAAGCCTATGCTTTTCTCGGGCGGCCTGGGGAAGTACTTTGGCTCTGCCTTTTCCCCCCCACACAAGAACATTTTAAAAACGGGCCTCTTCTGTCCCCAATCAGCTTCCCCACTCAGCTGGCCTGGCAGGAAAGTCCCTGCTGCTTCCCGCTGAAACCACTGATTTAAGATTGCAGTCAGATTCCCCTGACATTACTGGGAACCGACATGCATGTGTAAAAAGAGGGCCCAGGACGCTTTGGGCAGGTGTCTTTCAGTTGAGCAGCTTAAAAATCAGGAACTGTCATTTCCCGGCATCTCCATGGTGGCTCAGTATCCTGGGTGGTTTGAAATGCTTTTAACATTGTCCCCTATATGTTTGCAACATGAAAACTGCATTAAGTTACTGCAAGACCTGCAGTATAGTTGGGACATGAGGATGCACCGCATTCCCTCCCTACCTTTGTAACCGCCTCCAGCCCTACAATCCACCAAAAATCACTGCACTCCTCCAATTCTGGTTCCTTGCGCATCCCCAATTTATCACTCCACCATTGTTGCACAAAAATCTAGGCTGTCACTCCAGTGCAGCACTCCCTCAATACTGCCCTGTCGGAGGTGCCATCTTTCGAATGAGACGTTGAACCAAGTCTGCTCACTCGGGTGGACATAAATAGTCCGATGGCACTATTTCGAAGAAGAGCAGGGGAGTTATCCTAGGTATCCTGGAAAATATTTATCCCTCAATCAACATCACCAAAAATCAGATTATCTGGTCATTATCACATTGCTGTTTGAGGGAGCTTGCTGTGTGCAAATTGGCTGCTGTGTTTCCTACATTACAACAGTGACTACACTTCAAAAGTACCTCATTGGCTGTAAAGTGCTTTGGGACATCCGGAGGTCATGAAAAGTGCTATATAAATGCAAGTCTTTCTTTTTGGTCCGTATCTTCAGCTGGCTTGGCCCTAAACTCTGGAATTTCCACCCTAAACCTCTCCGCTTCTCTACCTCTCTCTCTCCTCCTTTAAGACGCTGCTGAAAGCCTACCTCTTTGACCAAGCTTTTTGGACACTTGTCCTAATATCTCATGTGGCTCGGTGAAGCGCTTTGGGATGTTTTGCCATGTTAAAGGCGCTATATAAATGCAAGTTCTTGTTTTGTGTCATTGCTAAAATTGACCATTTACTCAATCTAAAAGTGTTTCGCTTTAGAGAATATATAAAAAACAGTTTATCATCTCTGTTATATAGACACTTCAGAATAACAGCCTTTAAGTTTTTTTTTAAATTCGCTTATGAGATCTGGGCATCACTGGCAAGACCAGCATTTATTGCCCATCCCTAGTTGCCCTTGAGAAGGTGGTGATGAGCCGCCTTCTTGAACTGCTGCAGTCCATGTGGTGAAGGTACTCCCACAGTGCTGTTAGGTAGGGAGTTCCAGGATTTTGACACAGCGACGATGAAGGATCGGCGATATACTTCTAAGTCAGGATGGTGTGTGACTTGGAGGGGAACTTGGAGGTGGTGGTGTTCCCATGTGCCTACTGCCCTTGTCCTTCTAGGTGGAAGAGGTCGCGGGTTTGGGAAATGCTGCCGAAGAACCCTTGGCAAGTTGTTGCAGTGCATCTTGTAGATGGTTCACACTGCAGCCACGGTACGCCGGTGGTGGAGGGAGGGAATGTTTAAGGTGGTGGATGGGGTGCCAATCAAACAGGCTGCTTTGTCCTGGATGGTGTCGAGCTTCTTGAGTGTTGTTGGAGCTGCACTCATCTAGGCAAATGGAGAGTATTCCATCACACTCCTTACTTGTGCCTTGTAGATGGTGGAAAGGCTTTGGGGAGTCAGGAGGTGAAACACTCGCCACAGAATACCTAGCCTCTGACCTGCTCTTGTTGCCACAGTATTTATATGGCTGGTCCAGTTAAATTTCTTGTCAATGGGGACCCCCAGGATGTTGATGGTGGGAGATTCAGCGATGGCAATGCCGTTGAATGTCAAGAGGAGGTGGTTAGACTCTTGCTTGTTGGAGATAGTCATTGCCTGGCACTTCTATGCACGAATGTTACCTGCCACTTATCAGCCCAAGCTTGAACGTCGTCCAGGTCTTGTTGCATGCGGGCATGGACTGCTTCATTATCTGAGGAGTTGTGAATGGCGCTGAACACTGTAGTCATCAGCGAACATCCCCATTTCTGACCTTATGTTGGAGGGAAGGTCATTGATGAAGCAGCTGTAGATGGTTGGGCCTAGGACACTGCCCTGAGGAACTCCTGCAGCGATGTCCTGGGGCTGTGATGATTGACCTTCAACCACCACAACCATCTTCCTTTGTGCTAGGTATGACTCCAGCCAGTGGAGCGTTTTCCCCAATTCCCATTGACTTCAGTTTTACTAGGGCTCCTTGATGCCACACTCGGTCAAATGCTGCCTTAATGTCAAGGACAGTCACTCTCACCTCACCAATTCAGCTCCTTTGTCCATGTTTGGACCAAGGCTTTAATGAGGGCAGGAGCCGAGTGGTCCTGGCGGAACCCAAACTGAGCATCAGTGAGCAGGTTATTGGTGAGTAAGTGCTGCTTGATAGCACTATCGATGACACCTTCCATCACTTTGCTGATGATTGAGTAGACTGATGGGGTGGTAATTGGCCAGGTTGGATTTGTCCTGCTTTGTGTGGACAGGACATACCTGGGCAGTTTTGCACATTGTCGGATAGATGCCAGTGTTGTAGCTGTACTGGAACAGCTTGGCTAGAGGCGCGGCTAGTTCTGGAGCACAAGTCTTCAGCACGATAGCCGGTATGTTGTCAGGGTCCATAGCCTTTGCTGTATCCAGTGCGCTCAGCCATTTCTTGATATCACGTGGAGTGAATCGAATTGGCTGAAGACTGGCTTCTGTGATGGTGGGGACGTTGGGAGCAGGCTGATATGGATCATCCACTCGGCACTTCTGGCTGAAGATGTTTGCAAATGCTTCGGCCTTGTCTTTTGCACTCACGTGCTGGGCTCCACCATCATTGAGGATGGGGATATTCATGGAGCCTCCTCCTCCCGTTAGTTGTTTCATGGTCCACCACCATTCACGACTGGATGTGGCAGGACTGCAGAGCTTTGATCTGATCCGTTGTGTGATCGCTTAGCCCGGTCTATAGCATGCTGCTTCTGCTGTTTAGCATGCATGTAGTCCTGTGTTGCAGCTTCCCCAGGATGGCACCTCATTTTTAGGTACGCTTGGTGCTGCTCCTGGCATGCTCTTCTACACTCCTCATTGTACCAGGGTTGGTCCCCTGGCTTGATGGTTATGGTAGAGTGAGGGATATGCCGGGCCATGAGGTTACAGATTGTGGTGGAATACAATTCTGCTGCTGCTGATAGCTCACAGCGCCTCATGGTTGCCCAGTTTTGAGCTGCTAGATCTGTTCTGAATCTATCTCATTTAGCACGGTGGTAGTGCTACACAACACGAAGGAAGGTGTCCTCAGTGTGAAGACGGGACTTCATCTCCGCAATGACTGTCACTGCTACCAATGCTGTCATGGACAGATGCATCTGTGATAGGTAGATTGGTGAGGACGAGGTCAAGTAGGTTTTTCCCTCGTGTTGGTTCTCTCACCACCTGTTGCAGGCCCAGACTGGCAGTTATGTCCTTCAGGACTCAGCCAGCTATGTCCTTGTGGAGCTACCGAGCCACTCTTGGTGATGGACAGTGAAGTCTCTCACGCAGAGTACATTCTGTGCCCTTGCTACTCTCAGTGCTTCTTCCAAGTGGTGTTCAACATGGAGGAGTACTTATTCATCAGCTGAGGGAGGGCGGTAGGTGGTAATCAGCAGGAGGTTTCCTTGCCCATGCTTGACCTGAAGCCATGAGACTTCATGGGGTCCAGAGTCAATGTTGAGGACTCCCAGGGCCTCTCCTTCCCGACTGTATACCACTGTGCCACCACCCCTGGTGGGTCTGTCCTGCCGGTGGGACAGGACATACCCAGGGATGGTGATGGAGGAGTTATAGGACATTGGCTGAAAGGTATGATTCTCTGAGTATGATTATGTCAGGCTGTTGCTTGACTAGTCTGTGGGACAGCTCTCCCAATTTTGGCACAGAAACCTTTCCTGTCCTGCGGTGTCTAGATAACTGAAGCTTTACTGTACCATGAAGCATTTCTTGCTTTTATTGCCAACAATAATTTCTAGGCTTAAAGAACTAAATATTGTCCATCCTGTGATCAAGTCTATTGAACAAACTATTATGATACTGATGTTTGTCCTAAACCAGAAATGTCATGAAGTCTACAAAGTACAAAATCAGTATGTTTTAAGTCAGTCAGAAAATAAACACAACCAGGAATCAAACCACTGAAAAATAATTGTTTGCAGTTTTCTATGCAAGCATTCCCAATAACTTAGAATGAGGTAGATATGATTTTACCCTTGAGCATTTCCTTCAGAACTGAACAAAAGGGTTCTAATATCACCTGACTATGTCAGGTGAAGACTGAAGCCCTATGAAAAAGATAGGCTTGTACAAATATAGCACCTATCACGATCATATGACATCCTAAAACACTTTACAGCCAATTAAGTAGTTTTATTGAAGTGCTGCAATGTAGGAAATGCAGCAACCATTTCGTGCACAGCAAGGTCCCACAAACTGCAATGTGATAATGACCAGATAATCTATTTTAGTGATGTTGGTTGATTGGCCAGGACACTAGGGAGCAACTCCCCTGCTCTTCTACAAAAATAGTGCAATGGGATCTTTTATGTCCATCTGAGAGGGCAGATGAACCTCACTTTAACGTTTCATCTGAAAGACAGCACCTCCGAAGGTGCAGCACTCCCTCAGTACTGGACTGGGGGTGTCAGCCTAGATTTTGTGCTGAAGTCTCTGGAGTGGGACTTGAACCCATGACCTTCTGACTCAGAGGCAGGAGGGCTACCAACTGAGCCACAGCTGACATCCTATGGTTTGAGATGCTTGCTTGGGCTGAAAACAGTGGTTGGCAGTCTCACCTAGCCAGTCCCCATAGCTTGTTCTCCCCAATGTTCAAAGCCCCTCGTTTGGAGCCGGAAACTAAATGCCAGTGCACCCACAGTCTCTCAGCCTCAGACCCAGGGGGCCCTGACGAACGAAATCAGTCGTTGTGATTTGTCAGCTTTTGCAGTCATGCTCAAGACCCGAGGTGGGCCTCTCTCCTATTACTCTGTAACGATGTTAATCCAAGAAATGAAGAATGCCCTTGCATGCCGAGAGAAAGGTTAATCCATTACCAAGGCAGTCAACCCATGAGCACTGGGAAGACGTGTCAATACACGTTCAGCTATGTTTGCAGCTACACCCTTAAAAGTAATATCAGATGGCTGAAGGCTTGCACGGCAAATTAATAACATTGCACGTGTTAAGGGAACAGAAATAAAAGCATAAAATAAGGGGTTGCATGGTAATTGGACATCTAAACAAACATTTTCTTCATCAGTATCTTGACAGGAGTTACCAACTAGTCTGGGAAATGGATTTTTATTGTATACAATAAATAAAGAACTCTGACTGACCATCCAGTGGTTGCCATGTGCTGATTTGGAATGCAAGTTGTTGAGGTAACAACCTGATTGAAAACAAACCGAGCCCCTGCTAAATCTCTGGAACAGTCTTCTCCACTAGTTAACAGAGATTGCCATGAGGTTGATCAGATCTACAACCTTCATCAATCCATAATGAAACCGGTGACGTGATCTGTTGCCCTGAGGGAAATGGCCTCCTTTTGACCTTTTAAAATTCCAGTGCCTTCAGGGAAACAAACCCTTTTTAAACCAAAAATACACATTTACCATAAGAGGAGATTATCTGAATGCCAACTAAAACTATACTTTTAATGACAGGAGACAAAGCGCTATATGTTACAGTGTTACATGAGACAATGTAGGAGGCATAATTTCAGAATAAGGGGGCACCCTTTTAAATCAGAAATGAGGAGGAATTTCTTCTCTCAGAGGGTTGTGAATCTTTGGAATTCTCTACCCCAGAGAGCTGTGGAGGCTGGGTCATTGAATATATTTAAGGTGGAGATAGACAGATTTTTGAACGATAAGGGAGTAAAGGGTTATGGGGAGCGGGCAGGGAAGTGGAGTTGAGGTCAAGATCAGCTATGATTTTATTGAATGGCGGAGCAGGCTCAAGGGACCAAATGACCTACTCCTGCTCCTACGTCTTATGTTCTTATGTAGCCTCCAAAACTCGGAGCAAATGAGAGTTTCTGGCTAAGCTCTTACGCAGACATGAAGGAATTCTATTCTCCCAGCCCAACTCAATGCAAGAGCCTAGTAATTACTGTTGACGCTATTACTAAATGTACATAATGTTCCTTTTTGCGGAGGCAACAACCCATTTAAAATATGCAGATTAGTACTTGCTTTAAACAGTAAACAAAGGGATTTCACATCAAGCTCAGTGCGTTCATCCAATAATCTCATCAACATAGGAACAGGAGCAGGCCATGCAGCCCCTCGAGCCTGTTCAGCTATTCAATTAGATCACGGCTGATCTGTGTTCTAACTCCATCCATCTGCCTTGGCTCCATAACCTTTTATACCCTTCTCCAGCAAAAAATCTATCGGTCACATATTTAAAATTATTAATTGAGCTAGCATCTACTGCTTTTTGTGGGAGAGAGTTCCATACTCCTTTGATTGAAGAAGAAGTGTTTCCTAACTTCTCTCCTGAATGGCCGGGCTCTGATTTTAAGGTTATGTCCCCTTGTCCTAGACTCCCCCATCAGCAAAAAAAACCTGTCTTTATCTACCCTTATCAATTCTGTTCCAATCCTAAAAACCTCAAATCAAATCACCTCTTAATATAGGGAGTTAGGAGGTAAATTAAAAAATAGGACCTCAAAAGGTAGTAATCTCAGGACTGCTACCAGTGCCACGTACTAGTCAGAGTAGAAATAGAAGGATATTTCAGATGAATACGTGGCTAGAAGAATGGTGCAAGGGGGAGGGATTCAAATTCCTGGGACATTGGAACCGGTTCTGGGGAGGTGGGACCAGTACAAACTGGATGGTTTGCACCTGAGCAGGGCCGGGACCGATGTCCTCGGGGGAGTGTTTGCTCATGCTGTTGGGGAGGGTTTAAACTAAAATGGCAGGGGGTTGGGAACCTGTGCAGGAGACAGAGGAAAGGGAAGCAAGGATAGAAGAAAAAGACAGGAAGGAGAAAAGCAAAAGTGGAAGTCAGAGAATTCAAGGGTATAAATCAAACATGGCCACAGTAAACAATAATTCTAAATGGTCTAAGAGTGTTAAAAAAAACAAGCCTGAAGGCTTTGTGTCTTAATGCGAGGAGCATTCATAATAAGGTGGATGAATTAGCTGCACAAATAGATGTAAATGGATATGATATAATTGGGATTACGGAGACATGGCTCCAGGGTGACCAAGGCTGGGAATTCAACATCCAGGGGTATTCAATATTCAGGAAGGACAGGCAAAAAGGAAAAGGAGGTGGGGTAGCATTGCTGGTTAAGGAGGAGATTAACACAATAGTAAGGAAGGATATTAGCTCTGATGATATGGAATCTGTATGGGTAGTGCTGAGAAATACCAAGGGGCAGAAAACGTTACTGGGAGTTGTATACAGACCCCCAAACAGTAATGCTGAGGTTGGGGATGGCATTAAATGGGAAATTAGAGATGCGTGCAATAAGGGCACAGCAGTTATCATGGGTGACTTTAATCTACATATAGATTGGGCTAACCAAATTAGTAACAATACTGTGGAGGAGGAATTCCTAGAGTGTATACGGGATGGTTTCCTGGAGCAATATGTCGAGGAACCAACTAGAGATCAGGCCATCTTAGACTGGGTATTATGTAATGAGAAAGGATTAATTAGCAATCTTGGTGTGCGGGGCCCCTTGGGGAGGAGTGATCATAATATGATAGAATTCATTATTAAGATGGAGAGTGAAGTAGGTGACTCAGAGACTAGGGTCCTGAATTTAAATAAAGGAAACTACGATGGTATGAGGTGCGAGTTGGCTAGGATGGATTGGGGAATGTTACTTAAAGGGTTGATGGTGGACAGGCGATGGCAAACATTTAAAGATTGCATGGATGAACTACAGAATTTGTTCATCCCTGTTTGGCATAAAAATAAAACAAAAAAGGTGACTCAACCATGGCTAGCAAGGGAAATTAGGGATAGCATAAGATCCAAGGAGAGGTCATATAAATTGGCCAGAAAAAGCAGCAAACCTGAGGATTGGGAGCAGTTTAGGATTCAGCAAAGGAGGACAAAGGGATTAATTAAGAGGGGGAAAAATAGAGTATGAGAGTAAGCTTTCAGGGAACATAAAAACTGACTGTAAAAGCTTCTATAGATATCTGAAGAGAAAAAGATTGGTGAAGTCAAGCGTAGGTCCCTTGCAGTCAGAATCAGGGGAATTTATAATGGGGAACAAAGAACTGACAGACCAATTAAATATATACTTTGGTTCTGTCTTCACAAAGGAGGACACAAATAACCTCCCAGAGATGTCAGGGAACATAGGGTCTAATGAGAGGGAGGAACTGAATGAAATCAGTACTTGTAGGGAAATGGTGTTAGGGAAATTGATGGGATTGAAGGCCGATAAATCCCCAGGGCCTGATAATCTACATCCTAGGTACTGAAGGAAGTGGCCCTAGAAATAGTAGATGCATTGCTGGTCATGTTCCAAAATTCTATCGACTCTGGAACAGGTCCCATGGATTGGAGGGTAGCTAATGTAACCCCACTATTTAAAAAAGGTGGTAGAGAGAAAACGGGGAATTATAGACCGGTAAGCCTGACATCAGTAGTGGGGAAAATGCTAGAGTCCATTATAAAAGATGTAATAGCAGAGCACTTGGAAAACAGTGACAGGATCGGACAAAGTCAACATGGATTTACAAAAGGTAAATCATGCTTGACTAATCTACTGGAATTTTTTGAGGATGTAACTGGTAGAATAGATAAGGGAGAACCAGTGGATGTGGTGTATTTGGACTTTCAGAAGGCTTTCGATAAGGTCCCGCATAAGAGATGAGTGTGCAAAGTTAAAGCACATGGTATTGGGGGTAAGGTACTGACTTGGATAGAAAACTGGTTGGCAGACAGGAAGCAAAGAGTTGGAATAAACGGTTTTTTTTCCGAGTGGCAGGCAGTGACTAGTGGGGTACCGCAGGGATCGGTGCTAGGACCCCAGTTATTCACAATGGCCCAGAAATTGATCTCGCTCTGTTCCCGCGGGGGTAAGCCTTTCCCGCGATGTCTCACCTCGCTTATGCTTTTTCTGATCCAGCTCGCACGAAATTGATGTTCCAGACATCAGCTGTGCTGGGCTTGCGTATCCCAGCGGCGTAGTTAATTCGTGCGAGCTGTGGGATCACGTGACTCAGTTAGAGCCAATGGCAGCACACCATCTTCCATTCATAAGTCTCACAGCATGGCTGAGAGACTTATGAATCTTACACCCCCCCAAAATAACAGCTAAACCTCAATTAAATTTAAAAAAAAAACCATCACATTAATAAAATAAGTATAGTTAATTAAATTAACCATTTTAAATAAAAAATTTAATTTTTGAAAAAATTTAAAATCTTTTAAAAAGTTATAAAAATAAACTTACCTGTCTTTAAAGTCTATAAAAAAGATATACCTGTAAAAAAAAATTCAAAAAAATACTTAATTCACTACTTACCTTCTTAAAAGCGGGTCTTACTCCTCCTTTTTACATTTCCAAAATCTTCAGTACTTACCTGCGCGTCCAAAGCATGAAGTGCACAGCGTGCGCGCAGCCTGTAGCGCGCACGCGATGCACTCCGGCCCCGCCCCCTTTTCGGAAGAGCAATTGCCGGTTTTCAGCGCATGCGCAGGGCATGCAGAAAACCGGCAATTGGAGTGGGAATACGCGAGAGTATGCAGTGCGTACTCTCGCGTCCCGGGATCAATTTTCGGCCCAATATATATTAATGATCTAGACGAGGGAACTAGATGTAATATCTCCAAGTTTGCAGACGACACAAAGCTGGGTGGGCGTGTGTGTTGTGAGGAGGATGCAGAGAAACTCCAGTATGATTTGGACAAGTTGGGTGATTGGGCAGATGCATGGCAGATGCAGTATAATGTGGATAAATGCGAGGTTATCCACTTTGGTGGCAAAAACAGGAAGGCAGATTATTATCTGAATGGCAATAGATTGGGAAAAGGGGAAGTGCAACGAGACCTGGGAGTCCTTGTGCATGCAGGTGCAGCAGGCGGTTAAGGCGGCAAATGGTATGTTGGCCTTCATAGCGAGAGGATTCGAGTACAGGAGCAAGGAGGTCTTGCTGCAGTTGTACAGGGCTTTGGTGAGACCACACCTTGAGTATTGTGTGCAGATTTGGTCACCTTATCTGAGCAAGGATGTTCTTGCCATGGAGGGAGTGCAGCGAAGATTCACCAGACTGATACCTGGGATGGCAGGCATGATGTATGAAGAGAGATTGGGTTGATTGGGGTTTTATTTGTTAGAGTTTAGAAGAATGAGAGGTGATCTCATTGAAACTTATAAAATTCTAACAGGACTAGACAGACTAGATGCAGGAAGGATGTTCCCGATGGCGGGGGAGTCCAGAACCAGGGGTCATAGTCTAAGGATAAGGGGATAAGCCATTTAGGACTGAGATGAGGAGGAATTTCTTCACCCAGAGAGTGGTGAACCTGTGGAATTCTCTACTACAGAAGACAGTTGAGTCCAATTCAAGAAGGAGTTAGATATATTTCTTAAGGCTAAGGGGATCAAGGGATATGGGGAGAAAGCAGGGACAGGGTACTGAATTTGGATGATCAGCCATGATCGCATTGAATGGCGGAGCAGGCTCGAGGGGCCGAATGGCCTACTCCTGCTCCTATCTTCTATGCTTCTATGTTAACCTTCTATAATCCAGGGAGTACAAGCTGAGTTTATGTAATTTCTAATCATAATATAACCCTTGCAGCCCTGGTAACATTCTGGTGAATCTGCACTGCTCTTCTTCCAAGGCCAATATATCCTTTCTAAGGTCCGGTGCCTAGAACTGTACACAGTGATCCAGATGTGGTCTAACCCCGGCGGGCCTTTGTATAGCTGTAGCAAAACTTCATTCCCTTTATATTCTAGGCCTCTAGTTATAAAGGCTAACATTCCATTAGCCTTTTTGATTATTTTTTGTACCGGACTACTACATTTTAGTGATCTGTGTACAGGGACCCCTAAATCTCTTTAGACCTCCACTGTTCCTCGCTTTTCAACATTTAAATAATACTCGGATCTATCCTTTTTTGGTCCAAAATGGATGGCCTCACATTTACCCGAGTTGAAATCCATCTACCACAGTTTCGGCCACTCACTCTGTCTATCAATGTCTCTTTGTAATTTTATGCTCCTGTCTACACTACTTACTATAACACCAATGTGTGGGTCATTGGCAAACTTGGATATATGGCTCTCTAATGTGTTTTCCAAGTCATTAATAAATATAGCGAATAGTTGAGGCCCCAACACAGATCCTTATGGGACACCACTAGTCACTTCCTTCCAATTTGAGTTCATACCCATTATCCCTACTCTCTGCCTTCTACCAATGTCCTAACCAGGTCAATAATTAGCCTTCAATTCCATGAGCTTTCATTTTAGCTAACAGTTTCTTATGTGGAACCTTAGCGGATATCGTCTGGATGTCCGTATAACCTACATCCATAGACATTCCCCTGTCTATTACTTTAGTTACTTCCTCAAAAAATTCAATTAGGTTCGTTGGACTTTACCTACACTTTACACAGTAGTTTCTAAGCTTAGATTACAAGATGGACATGGATGAGAAGGCCATTTGGCCCATCCTAGCCCATCAGTCCAGAGATATTCTACAATTTCTACATGACAGCATCTAACTGACTCCCAGATAATTCCAGGGTTTTGCCTCCATGCCCGATCTGGCAACCCATATGTGATCATACTAGAAATATTCTGGAACATGTGAAGAAAGGGACTTCAGACTTCTTTTGATCCAAGATGGTGAAGGAAAAAAAAAAGAGTCTTTACAACCAAAATGTAGTGTGCTTCCTTGAATAAGAAAAACATACCTGAATACTGGAAGCATGGCCCTGCTAAGAAAAGGGCTAACAAGAGATTCAAATTTAAAATAAAAACTAGACTACTGCTAATTAGAATCATCACTGAAGAGGACAGGACCTAATAAAAACCCATCATGTGAGACTCGAGTCACTTTTTAAAATAAATAGCAATAAAGCTCAAAAGGCAGAAACTGTAGAATCAGACATTGAGAAAATGAAGAAAGATCTTAAATAGGAAGGAAGTCAGATCGAAATAATTGTTACTTAAATCACCCTTAGCACTAATTTAACATGATTAAATCAATTCAAGTAGCTGTAAAGAAAATATTTGATCAAAGGCTGCATCATTGGTAGAAGATGCCTCAAAACTTTAAAAGTTTAGCTATACTTGCACCATATAAAGTCTGCACAACAGGTATCACTTTTATATTCTTTAGGGGCTATAAACAGGAACACATCTTGCAATTTGTAGATTCTATTCTGTAACTATTTAATGCCAGCCTCTAAGCGATATATGTGCATTGATCACATAGTCATCACACATATGTTTTCTATCTGCTGCCTCTGCTATGTTGCTTATAGCACAAATAACACACACACCTCTGTATCATCATTGTTCTTACCTGAGGTGGCGTCTATGACACAAGGAGACAGATCTCAGCAACCGATTCATTAATGTTGAGCTTCAGTGCTACGCTTGTTGCTGCTCCTCAGGCTGTTTAATAGCTAAGAAGGTGCCACGCTGCCATCAACTAGCAGAGGCATAAACATGCACAAGCGGAAAAGCAAATCCCTGCTGGCTGGAGTTCAGTTAGTGAGGGAGCACTGGCAGCTTCCACGAGCTGTTGCACATTGGAATGTGCAAAGGAAATGAAAAGACCAATCAGAAGCTGTTTATATCCAGGCAAGGACCTCCACAGCTGCATCTGTGCACAGGAAATACTTAAAGCTTAATCTGTTCATCTGATCCTCTCTTTAATGTCAGAATCATTGAAGTCAAATTGAATATCAAATATTCACTTATTAGTTTTTTTTTAAAATCAGACATGACATGCCAAAAATGACCAAAGAGTGATTCACCATGTTTTGTGAAAAAGTAATACATTGGAAATGGTGGGACAATTTATACATGCTTATATTTAAAAGGATGAACAAGTGCTTTTATAACATTGTGAAATTCAACAATAAAATGAGCTTTGTAGCAATCATTCACTTGGTTGTAGCTACATAAGTACAGCAAATCTTATTCCCTTCTCATTAGATATAATACATAAAATGTCACTTAAGACCCATACTAAATAACCCTTCAGTATTTGTAGCAAAATTTAAAAGTAATTTTGATTAAAGGAAACTCTTTAATCATTTCCTGTAATACTTCCCCAATTTAGAATTATTAATTTAAATTAATATGGCTTGATGGAAAAAAAACATCAATTTGAGTCTTTTGAATCCAGCTTTGCAACAGTACATCTCAAAAAAATGTTATATTAAGTATATTATGATGGTGAACTTGATACAGATAAACATAGGCAAATGTAGCAAAAAATATGGGGAGCGTTGTAATCTTCTGTTTTAGTTAGCATAACAGAAAGTTTGATTGCTGTGCAATCCAGACGATTTAGCTGCAAATTTATTAATTTTCTTAAACTTAGAGCCATTTTGAATATCAATGTAAACACCACACTGATTTTGTTTGGTCATGCTTTTTTGCAAAATTAGAGGCCAGTTAAAAGCCAGATTCGAATGAAGTTACTGTAGTCCCAAGTTACTTGTTGGCCCAGAGGAAACCAGATTACACACATCAGGGTAGTAATTACTGTGTACTCTTTTTTTTAGTGCAACCAAAAAATCAAACAAACTTAACAAAAACACATTAAATGAAACTTAACAACTTAAATTAAAATTTGGTTGCTGGGGGTGATGATGCACTCCAGTCCCCGCGGTGCCCACCGGTCGCGGAAGGCCTCGAGCGTGCCGGCGGACACCGCGTGCTCCATCTCCAGGGCCACCCGGCCGCAAACGTGGTTCGCGGAAGAGAGGCGGGCAGTCGGGCCGAACGACCCCCCTCCACCGCCCGCTGCCTGGACCAGTTGATGGCCACTTTGGCCAGGCCCAGGAGCAGTCCTACGAGGAGGTCCCCCCCAACCTGCCCGCTCCCCTCCGCACCGGGTGACCAAAGATCAGGAGCGTGGGACTTAAGTGCAATCAAAAACTGAGGAGCAGCCCCTTCAAATAATGGAAGAGAGGCTGCAACCTCTCACATTCTACGTACACGTGGAACAAGGACTCCTCCAGGCTGCAGAAAAGGCAGGAGGCCTGGGAGTCCGTAAACCTACTTAAAACCTTATTGCACGGGACTGCCCTGTGCAACACCCTCCAGGCCAAGACCCCAATAGTAATTACTGTGTACTCTTCTGGTTAAAACAATAAAACTGTAACTTAACTTAAAACATTAAAAGAACCTTAACAACTTAAATTAAAATTCTATTCCCAGGGGCAATGATGCACTCCAGTCCCTGCGGTGCCCACGGGTCGTGGAAGGCCTCGAGCGTGCCGGCGGACACCGCGTGCTCCATCTCCAAGGCCACCCAGGCGCGAACATGGCCATGGAAGAGAGAACATAAGAATGTAAGAAGTAAGAGCAGGAGTAGGCCATATGGCCCCTCGAGCCTGCTCCGCCATTCAATAAGATCATGGCTAATCATCGACCTCAACTCCAATTTCCCGCCCGATCTCCATATCCCTTGATTCCCCTAGAGTCCAAAAATCTATCTATCTCAGCCTTGAATATACTCAAAGACTCAGCATTCACAGCCCTCTGGGGCAGAGAATTCCAAAGATTCACAGTGAAGAAATTCCTCCTCATCTCAGTCTTAAATGGCCGACACCTTATCCTGAGACTATGCCCCCTAGTTCTAGACACTCCAGCCAGGGGAAACAACCTCTCAGCATTTACCCTGTCAATCCCCTTCAGAATCTTGTATGTTTCAATGCAATCACCTCTCATTCTTCTAAACTCCAGAGAGTATAGGCCCATTCTACACAATCTCTCATCGTAGGACAGCCCTCTCATCTCAGGAATCAATCTAGTGAACATTCGTTGCACCGCCTCCAAGGGAACTATATCCTTCCTTAGTACTCCAGGTGTGGTCTCACCAAGGCCCTGTACAATTGTAGCAAAACTTCCTTACTCTTATACTCCAACCCCCTTGCAATAAGGGCCAACATGCCATTTGCCTTCCTTATTGCTTGCTGTACCTGCATGCTAGCTTTCTGTGTTTCTTGCACGAGGACACCCAAATCTTTCTGAACACCAACATTTGAAAGTTTCTCACCATTTAAAAAATATTCTGTTTTTCTATTCTTCCTACCAAAGTGAATAACCTCACATTTCCCAACATTATACTCCATCTGCCACCTTACTGCCCACTCACTTAGTCTATCTATATCCCTTTGCAGACTTATTCTCCTCACAGCTTACTGTCCCACCTAACTTTGTACCCTCAGCAAACTTGGATACATTACACTCAGTCCCTTCATCTAGGTCATTAATACAGATTGTAAATAGCTGAGGCCCCAACACTGATCCTTGCGGCACCCCACTAGTTACAGCCTGCCAAACTGAAAAAGATCCGTTTATCCTTACTCTCTGTTTTCTGTCCATTAACCAATCCTCTATCCATGCTACTATATTACCCCCAAACCCATGAGCCCCAATCTTGTGTAATAACCTTTTATGTGGCACCTTATCGAATGCCTTTTGAAAATCCAAATATACTACATCTACTGGTTCACCTTTATCTACCCTGCTAGTTACATCCTCAAAAAACGCTAATAAATTTGTCAAACATGATTTCCCTTTCATAAAACCATGTTGACTCTGCCGAATCATGTTATGATTTTCTAAGTGACTTGATACCACTTCCAGCATTTTCCCGACGACTGATGTCAGGTCGGCAGTCAGAGGCAGGCAGTCGGGCCGAACGCCCCCCCTTGTTCGCCCGCTGCCTTGACCAGTTGATGGCCACTTTGGCCAGGCCCAGGAGCAGTCCCACGAGGAGATCCCTCCCAACCTGCCCGCTCCCCTCCACACCGGGTGACCAAAGATTAGGAGCTTGGGACTGAAGTGCAGCCAAAAATTGAGGAGCAGCCCCTTCAAATAGTGGAAGAGGGGCTGCATCCTCTCACATTCTACGTACACGTGGAACACGGACTCCTCCAGGCCGCAAAAAAGGCAGGCAGCCTGGGAATCCGTAAAGCTACTTAAAACTTTATTGCACGGGACTGCCCCGTGCAACACCCTCCAGGCCAAGTCCCCAATAGTAATTACTATGTAGTATGTAATGTAAAGGTGCTTAAGTATTGACAGATGCATTCACTTTTGAGTCCACTTACACTACAACTGTCATATCAGAGGGAGTCTCAATCTGTTTTGGAGTCAGTTGGGACCTTGGCATCCGATTTGCACTAAACTTCTTGCTTTAATGCTTGACTTACACTGCACAACTTGAGTGTCAGTGTGATGCTGTCATTGCTTCACAATGACTCTAACTTATAGTGCAACCTGAAAACCAAATGGCATTAAATCTGTCTGCGATTCTGAAACTAGTTCATCCATAGTCTCGTGTCCAGTCTTCAAAATTCCAACACACAGATTCAAGAAATAAAAGTGCAGAAAAAAACTAGGGCAATAATAATGCGCAGTCCCTTCATGTGGTTAGCATTCTTTGTAAACATGATAAAACTGAATAGTCACTAAATGTACAACTTATATCTGGTAGGATGCCAACCAGCTTTTGTTTTTATTACATTGTTAAGCCATTCAATTTAAATAATTCTAATCCTTTCCAAAATGCCTAATCAAAAGGTCAATTGTCTATTGGAACCACTTCAAACGATGCTTTTGGCTGCAGTTATACTTCATCACTGATCTACAACTAGTAGCTGCGGTCTGAGTCTGTAACTGGCAGCAGTCCATGGAGCTGCACTCCTGCTACTATGAGAGAGCTTTACTCATGCCTATATTGCGAACAAACTCTGTTCCTGGTCAGTAAACTTTGAGGGGGTTATTTTGGTGAAAGGGTGGAAACAGGTGCTAAATGGGTGCTGTACTAATAAGACAATCCTGTTTGAAAGGCTGGTTTTATCACACAACTTTGGTCCTAATTGCGGATTACCATAATTTGAACTTGCCTGGAAACGCTAACCAGAAACCTGCTCAAGCGCTGATTAGACGCAATTTTCGTGGAGCAGTATATGTGGGCTCCACGCACCCACTTCCACTGAAGGTGTGGAGTGGGCTGGTTGACACACAGCAGCAGGTTTCAGGATGGCTCATGGGTCGAGTGAGAGGGCGCACAGGTTCTCGAACGTGGCACTCTTAGTGGAGGAGGTCCAGAGGAGGAGTGATGTCCTGAGTCCCCCTCGCCCTCCTGTCCCTCTCTCCTGCAGCAGCTCTGCCTGGCCTCATGTCCTCCTCCCATTCCTCCTGCTGATCAAGGGGGACCCCTAGCAAGATGCCCATGACCAAGCACTCCCTTTCTCTGGGTGACTCCTATAAAGGTGTCCAATCGGTAAGGTAGCACAGCACTCACTCTTTTTAGGTGAAGTCCTCAGAGAATTTGTGGAATAAATGTTGAGAGAGTGTTGGTGAAGTCTTGACAAAGTGTCCCAGAACGTCTCCTGATGTGTTTCAAAAGACCTCTTCAAACCTCCAGCAGCAAGTGAACAGTAAACTGTGATATACCGTTAAGTAGCGCGCAAAATCCTCAGCAACAACTTGTTTACTGTTAATCAGCTTATTAGGAGAGGGCGTTAAGTCAAATGCTGTCCATCAACGTGCTGTGCAGCCTCATTAATGAGCAATAGCAGGCAATTTAAGTGAAAATCAGCCCCTTAATGATCCTCCAGGCGGCCGTTCCTAGCGCAAGTTTCAACTCCTTTACCAAGATGGCGTCTTGCGCTAAACGTGGGCTAAACCGGAATTTCAGCTCATGGACTCCCCACCTTGGCCACCTCGGAGGCCCTTCAGCACCTGAAGGAGCCGTCAAATATCGCCCCCTGAATATTTTGAGAGGGCCGACAAAAGCTGTCGTTTTCTTAAAATATTGTTAAGAAATCTCTGCTTTAGTAGATACAGCACCCAAGAGCTATACTGTCACTTTTTGCAGTTTTCTATGCAGTGATAACCTCAGGTCGCACATTCACTTTCCAAACGTGTCAGCCGCGTCTCAGTCGTAGTACTCTCGCCTGAGTCAGAAGATCGTGAGTTCAAATCTCACTCTAGAGACTTGAGCACATAATCTAGGCTGACTCTTGAGTACAGAACTGAGGGAGTACTACACTGTCAGAGGTGCCGTCTGTTGGATAAGAAGTTAAACTGAGGCCCCTTTAGTCTGCCCTCTCAGGTGGATATGATAGAATAGAATTAATATGATATAATTTTATATTTTATATTGAGTTTGAAAGTGATTTAGTTCAATCCGAAACTAGATTCTTAAATCTAAACAAAGCAAACTATGTAGGTATGAGGGGCAAGTTGGCCAAGGTAGATTGGGAAACTACATTAAAAGGTATGATGGTAGACAAGCAATGGCTAGCATTTAAAGAATTAATGCATCATTTACAACAAATATACATTCCTTTAAGGTACAAAAACCCCACAGGAAAAGTGGTCCAACCGTGGCTAACAAGAGAAGTTAAAGATAGTATTAGATCGAAGGAACAGGCTTATAATGTTGCCAAAAAGAGTAGTAAGCCTGAGGATTGGGAGGATTTTAGAATTCAGCAAAGGAGGACCAAGAATTTGATAAGGAAAGAGAAAATAGAATATGAGAGTAAACTAGCGCGAGACATAAAAACAGACTGTAAAAGCTTCTATAGGTATGTAAAAAGGAAAAGATTAACTAAAGTAAATGTGGGTCCTTTCCAGGCTGAGACAGGAGAAATTATAATAGGGAATAAGGAAATGGCAGAGAAATTAAACAAATACTTTGTGTCTTTCTTCATGGAAGAAGACACAAAAACTTCTCGGAAATAGTGGAGAACCAAGGGTCTAGTGAGAATGAGGAACTGAAATACATTAGTATTAGTAAAAAAATAAGTACTGGAGAAATTAATGGGACTGAAAGCCAATAAATCCACTGGACCTGATGGCCTACATCCTAGGGTTTTGAAAGAGGTGGCGAAAGAGATAGTTGATGCATTGGTTGTCATTTTCCAAAATTCCACATATTCTAGAACAGTTCCCGTGGATTGGAAGGTAGCAAATGTAACCCCATTATTTAAGAAAGGAGGGAGAGAGAAAACAGGGAACTACAGACCAGTTAGCCTGACATCAGTAGCAGGGAAGATGCTAGAATCTATTATTAAGGACGTGGTAACAGGGCACTTAGAAAATAATAATAGGATGGGGCAGAGTCAACACGGATTTATGAAAGGGAAATTGTGTTTGACAAATCTATTAGAGTTTTTTGAGGTTGTAACTAGCAGAATAGATTGGTTAACGGAGAGAAAACAAAGAGTAGGAATAAATGGGTCATTTTCGGGTTGGCAGGCTGTAACTAGTGGGGTACAGCAAGGATCAGTGCTTGGGCCTCAGCTATTCACAATCTACATCGATGATTTGGATGAGGGGACCAAATGTAATATATCCAAGTTTGCTGATGATACAAAGCTGGGTGGGAATGTAAGTTGTGAGGAGGATGCAAGGAGGCTTCAAGGGGATATTGACAAGCTAAGTGAGTGGGCAAGAACATGGCAAATGGAATATAATGTGGACAAATGTGAAGTTATCCACTTTGGTAGGAAAAATAGAAAAACAGAGTATTTTTCAAATGGTGAGAGATTGGGAAATGTTGGTGTTCAGAGGGACCTGGGTGTCCTTGTACACGAATCACTGAAAGTTAACATGCAGGTACAGCAAGCAATTAGGAAAGCAAATGATATGTTGGCCTTTATTACAAGAGAATTTGAGTATAAGAGTAGACATCTTACTGCAATTATATAGGGTCCTGGTGAGACCACACCTGGAATATTGTGTACAGTTTTGGTCTCCTTACCTAAGGAAGGATATACTTGCCACAGAGGGAGTGCAACAAAGGTTCACCAGACTGGTTCCTGGGATGGGGGTATTGTCCTATGAGGAGAGATTGAGTAGACTAGGCCTATATTCTCTGGAGTTTAGAAGAATGAGAGGTGATCTGATTGAATCATACAAAATTCTTACAGGGCTTGACAGGATAGATGCAGGGAGGATGTTTCCCCTGGCTGGGGAGTCTAGAACCAGGGGTCACAGTCTCAGAATAAGGAGTCGGCCATTTAGGACTGAGATGAGGAGAAATTGCTTCACTCAGAGGGTGGTGAATCTTTGGAATTCTCTACCTCAGAGGGCTGTGGAGGCTCAGTCGTTGAGTATATTCAAGACAGAGATCGATAGATTTTTGAATAATAAGGGAATCAAGGGATATGGAGATAGTGCTGGAAAGTGGAGTTGAGGTAGAAGATCAGCCATGATCTTATTGAATGGCAGAGCAGGCTCAAAGGGCCAAATGGCCGACTCCTGCTCCTATTTCTTATGTTCTTATGACATAAAAGATCCCGTGGCACTATTTCGAGGACAAGCAAGGGAATTCTTCCCAGTGTCCTGGCCAATATTTATCCCCTCAACCAACATAACCAAAACAGATTATCTGGTCATTTATCTCATTGCTGTGGGAGCTTGCTGTGTGCAAAACAGCTGCTGTATTTTCTACATTACAACAGTGACTACACTTCAAAAGTACTTCATTAGCTGTATTGTGCTTTCAGATGTCCTGAGGTCCTGAAAAGGGTTATTTAATACAAGTTTGTTCTTTCTTTAATGACAGAAAGTTGCTGAGAATCCTGTCAACTTGTTTATTTTATTTGTTCTGGTTTTTATTATCAATTTTCTCCCATGCTTTCCTCTCCTGAAGCATAAACTCCTCACTGGAGCAGCAGATGCTCTTTGCCACTTTGCTCAACTGAACATTATTCGTGTGTGAGCCTTCACAATGAATGTAGGCAGGCTGTGCATCCAAGGGGCATCACATTCAGGTCTTTTTCTGCCCCTATCTGACATCTCCACCCATGTACAGTTTCCCCAGATATCACGGATTAGTGATTAGGAGCGGAACCCCGAACTAATTTTCTTCCTTCCTCATCCAGGGATGTAGAGGTCAATTGTAAAACTCCTACAGCAAGGTAGAGGGGTTGAGAAAAAAGGTTCCAGAATGCATGGAGATAGATAGATTTCTAGACACAAAAGGCATCAAGGGGTATGGGGAGAGAGTGGGAATATGGTATTGAGATAGAGGATCAGCCATGATCTTATTGAATGGCAGAGCAGGCTCGAATGGCCGAATGGCCTACTCCTGCTCCTATTTTTCTATGTTTCTATGTTCTATGCATGGGCATGAAGATGGGTACCCTGCCACTGATAGTGAAGTGGAGGGGGAATGCACAATAGACCACAATCAGAAAAGCAGATGGTGTGAACTGAGAAGGGGGTTGCAGAGTTTGTGTGCAGCAAGGTCAGGAAAGGATTTGTAAACAAGAATATTGAAATCAGTGCGCTGGGGGAACCGCATAGTCATCTGCAAAGATAGAGGTGATCGGTTACCAGCACTCAGTGCAAGATAGGAAGCAAAAGACAAAATTCTGGATGAGCTGTAAATTTCACATGGTGAAAATGGGGAGAACAGCAATGAGAAGCCAGTGAGAGTTTCAGCAGCAGTGGAGTGAGATAGGGGTAGAGGCAGGGAATATTAATGAGGTGGTAATTGTTATGGAGCAGTTGTGGGGTTTGAGGCTCAGCTCAGGGTCAGATAGGACAATTACTTTGCTCACCACCAGGTTCAGCCTTCGTTATCCAGCTGGAGGGAAAGGTGGCATCAGTGGTGAATGTGCAAAGCTGCTGTTAGGAGCCAAGCAGGATAGTTTTAGTTTTGGTAATGCCCAATTTGCCATCAGGCAGGCAGGCGGACAGCACGGCAACAGTTGTGGAGTAGAGAAAGTGGCAGATAGGTAACACGGGTGTCATTGTCGTAAGTATGGAAGCTGACCCCAAACACACAGTTAATAGAGGCACGCACATACATAAGGAATAGGGAATCCCAGTCATGTTAAAATTGACTTAAGCATGCATGGGAAGAGAACCTATTACAGGAGATGTGCTGACTGAGTCTGGGACTGGTGCAAATTAAATCATGAAAGGGTTGTAGAGGAATAAGGTGCTGCGATCACAATCACACAATATTATTGACTACTTTGACCAGGGTGCTCTCGTTGCTGCCAGCAGACTGAAGGGATTTGAATAGGAAATAGTGGGAGAGGTGGGTTCAGAGTCGTTGGCAATAACTCACTTGAGGACCTTAGCATTGTCTTCAGTGGAAGTTTGAGATGAACAGCAGGTGGAAAGGACAGAGTGGGGTCAAGAGTTGGGAGAATCTAGAACTGGGGGTCACTGTTTAAAAATAAGGGGTCGCCCATTTGAGACAGAGATGAGGAGAAATTTTTTCTCACAGAGGGTCGTGAGTCTTTGGAACTCTCTTCCTCAGAGGGCGGTGGAAGCAGAGTCTTTGAATATTTTTAAGGCAGAGGTAGATAGATTCTTGATAAGCAAGGGGGTGAAAGGTTATCGGGGGTAGGCGGGAATGTGGAGTAATCAGATCAGCCATGATCTTATTGAATGGCAGAGCAGGCTCGAGGGGCCGAGTGGCCTACTCCTGCTCCTAATTCGTATGTTCGAATGTAAGAGTTCACTTTTTACGGAGGAAGTGGTGATAGCAGTTTTGAACGGGTGGAGCTGAGCCAGCCAAGTGGGGTGGTCTGAATTTTGAAATACATAAGCTCCTTCAGCTTGTGTTTGGAGATGGTGAAGGTCGAAGGTTGTTTTTGTGACTGGAAGCCTGTGTCCAGTGGTGTACCGCAGGGATCGGTGCTGGGTCCTTTGCTGTTTGTAGTGTACATTAATGATTTAGATATGAATGTAGGAGGTATGATCAGTAAGTTTGCAGATGACACGAAAATTGGTGGAGTGGTAAATAGCGAGGAGGGAAGCCTCAGGCTACAGGACGATATAGACGGCATGGTTAGATGGGCAGAACAGTGGCAAATGGAATTTAACCCTGAAAAGTGTGAGGTGATGCATTTTGGACGGACTAACAAGGCAAGGGAATACACAATGAATGGTAGGACCCTAGGAAGGACAGAGGATCAGAGGGACCTTGGTGTGCATGTACATAGATCCCTGAAGGCAGCAGGACAGGTAGCTAAGATGGTTAAAAAGGCATATGGGATACTTGCCTTCATTAGCCAAGGCATAGAATATAAGAGCAGGGAGGTTATGATGGAGCTGTACAAAACGCTAGTTAGGCCACAGCTGGAATACTGTGTGCAGTTCTGGTCGCCACACTATAGGAAGGATGTGATTGCATTGGAGAGGGTGCAGAGGAGATTCACCAGGATGTTACCTGGGCTGCAGCGCTTCAGCTATGAAGAGAGACTGGACAGGCTGGGGTTGTTTTCCTTAGAGCAGAGAAGGCTGAGGGGGGACCTGATTGAGGTGTACAAAATTATGAGGGGCATAGATAGGGTAGATAGAAAGGAACTTTTCCCCTTAGTAGAGGGGTCAATAACCAGGGGGCATAGTTTCAAGGTAAGGGACAGAAGGTTTAGAGGGGATTTGATTAAAAACTTTTTCACCAGAGGGTGGTTGGAATCTGGAACTCAGTGCCTGAAAGGGTGGTAGAGGCAGGGACACTCACAACATTCAAGAAGCATTTAGATGAGCACTTGTAACGCCATAGCATACAAGGCTACGGACCAAGTGCTGGAAAATGGGATTAGAATAGACAGGGCTTGATGGCTGGCACGGACACGATGGGCCGAAGGGCCTCTTTCTATGCTGTATAACTCTATGACTCTATGAGGATGGTGGAAGTGAGGGAGTGAGCTCATGGAAGGTGATTTGTGTGAAGAGGAGGAGTTCGGAATTTCCGTTGCCTTCCAAGATAATCCTGGAATAGTAAAAGGATTTGGGCACAGAGAGATCATCTGCTTGAAGTGGCCAAGCCAGATCTACCAGTGAATGGTCAGGAGCCATACGCGCTCAAGCCTACGGCTCTTCGGTTTGAGGTTGCAGAAGCAAATGTTGTGCCAGGGAGGAGGAGAACTGTGAGACGGTGAAGGATCTTGCAGGGACAAAGGCATTGACTGCAGGAGCAATGCAACAAAACATATTTTTTTTCGGCAGAATCAAGTGTGTGCAGAGATCCCCACCTTGACGGAGCACAAAAAAAATACAAAGACCTTGGGCTGGATAAGAATGATGGAGCATTTGGACTGGATGATAGTGTGATTTCAGGATGGATGGGTGGGCTAAAGGTGTTCGGTAGTCGGGTGATGTGGGATTATGCAGAAATGCAATCCAGATGGAGGTGAGAAAAGCAATTTAAAAATCACTGCAGGATGCTGTACTGCCCTAACTATTAGTGTTTAAAATATCTTCATAGATAAATAGACAGTTTACATAGAATTTACAGCACAGAAACAGGCCATTCGGTCCAGCTGGGTCATGCTGGTATTTACGCTCCACACAAGCTTCCTCCCACCCTTCTTCATCTAACCCTAGAAACATAACCTTCTCTTCCTTTTTCACTCATGTGTTTATCTAGCTTCCTCTATGATTTAAGGGTCAAACACTTAAGGGTGCCCACTGACATCCTTCACTTTATTACACCCAAATTTCTTACAATACAGCACACAACCTGTAGCTACGTGGCACAGATAGATGGTTTACTCATATAATCTACTGCTATTCTTCGATACACATATTAACATTCTAGTCTACAATCCCAATCCATGTTGTGCTGTTCAGGAAAAAAGAAAGAACTTTCCTTTCTATCGTACCTTTCACCTCCTAATTACTAAATATCTCGATGATGAGAAAATAATTTGAAGCAGGCAACAGGAATTTCAGAAAGGGATATCGCGCTTGACAAACCTGACAGAGTTCTTCGAAGAGGTGACACATTTAATGGATTGGAAATGCAATGGACGCAGATTTTCAGAAAGGTTTGGACAAGGTACCACATAGGGGACTATTGAGGAGGATTAAAGGTATGAAATTAGGGGGAGGGTATCAAATCGTATTAAAACTGGAGTTCTTTTTCTTAACCACTGCTTCACAGACAAACAGATCAAAAGGGTTTTCAATACAGCTGGTGAGGGGTGTTTTCCAATTGCTCAGAGAAGCCAACAAATTATTTATTGTTTATTTAGTCTCTGAGATATAAAATTTCCATTTAGCATTTGGATACCTTTTTCTTTAAAAAAGAATAAATCCTGATATCAAGAAACGGCTGAGCGCACTGGATACAGCAAAGGCTGTGGGCCCCGACAACATCCCACTGTCGTGCTGAAGACTTGTGCTCCAGAACTAGCCGCGCCTCTAGCCAAGCTGTTCCAGTACAGCTACAACACTGGCATCTACCCGACAATGTGATAAACTGCCCAGGTATGTCCTGTCCAGAAAAAGCAGGACAAATCCAATCTGGCCAATTACCGCCCCATCAGACTACTCTCAATCATCAGCAAAGTGATGGAAAGTGTCGTCGACAGTGCTATTAAGCAACACTTACTCACCAATAACCTGCTCACCGATGCTCAGTTTGGGTTCCGCCAGGACCACTCAGCTCCAGACCTCATTACAGTCTTGGTCCAAACAAAGACAGCCCCAGGACATCGCTGCAGGAGTTCCTCAGGGCAGTGTCCTTGGCCCAACCATCTTCAGCTGCTTCGTCAATGACCTTCCCTCCAACATAAGGTCAGAAATGGGGATGTTCGCTGATGACTGCAGAGTGTTCAGCGCCATTCACAACTCCTCAGATAATGAAGCAGTACATGCCCGCATGCAGCAAGACCTGTTCAGGCTTGGGCTGATAAGTGGCAGGTAACATTCGCGCCACAGAAGTGCCAGGCAATGACTATCTCCAACAAGCGAGAGTCTAACCACCTCCCCTTGACATTCAACGGCATTACCATCGCCGAATCCCCCAACATCAACATCCTGGGGGTCACCATTGACCAGAAACATAACTGGACCAGCCACATAAATACTGTGGCAACAAGATCAGGTCAGAGGCTGGGTACGCTGCAGCGAGTGTCTCACCTCCTGACTCCCCAAAGCCTTTCCACCATCTGCAAGGCACAAGTCAGGAGTGTGATGAAATATTCTCCACTTGCCTGGATGAGTGCAGCTCCAACAGCACTCAAGAAGCTCGACACCATCCAGGACAAAGCAGCCCGCTTGATTGGCACCCCATCCACCACCTTAAACATTCACTCCCTCCACCACCGGCATACCGTGGCTGCAGTGTGTACCATCTGCAAGATGCACTGCAGCAACTCGCCAAGGCTTCTTCGGCAGCACCTCCCAAACCCGCGACCTCTACCATCTAGAAGGACAAGGGCAGCAAGCACATGGGAACACCACCACCTCCAAGTTCCCCTCCACGTTGACTCCAATTTAAGTGTAGCCACTGTTGTTTTGTAGGTAAATTTGGCAGGCAGTTTGTGCACAGCAAGGTCTCACACGCAGCAATCATATGAATGACCAGTTAATCCATTTTCATGATGTTGTTTGAGGCATGAATGTTGACCAGGAAACTGGAGAATTCCATGCTCTTCTTCAAAAAGTGCCATAGGGGCTTTTATGTTCACCTGGGCAGGCCAACTTCACCTCAGTTTAAGATCTCATTGAAAGACAACAACTCCGACAGTGCGGCAATCTCTCAGTGCTGCACAGAAGTGTCAGTCCTGGAGTGGTGCTTGAATCCTCTGACCCAGAGTCAAGAGCACTGCCACTACGTCAAGACAATAAGATGTTGCGGAGAGGTGGTACACAGAAGTCAGCCATCTCCTTACTAGAGAAGAGGTCAAAGAGAAATTAGAAGATTCCACCAGGTTGTTCATAGATACCTTCTAGCAGCCAAGATTGGTATAAGTGGTAGCCAGGGTGTAAGCCACCTTACCATCTTAAATTTCACAAGGTGCATAAGGCAGCTGATCAATGGGGAGGCACAAAAACAACCAGCACCAAAAATGGCAGAAAAAAAAAGGAGAGTACATAACATTAGCAAAATTAATAATGAACATAAACATGTGTAGAAATTAGGGTTGCCAATTAATCACAGTTATCTTCTGCGATTAATGCATTCATTTTTGGGAGAAATTAGAACAAAAGTGACGTAATAAAGACTCACTACGCACTTGAACATAAAGCAAGGCTTTAATCAACTTGTAACAAAACATGGAGGTCTAGTTAGCAGTCACTAGCTTCCGGTTTCCAGATTGTCTCTGCCCAAGGTGGGCCCATGCCTGAGTATTTATACTCCCTGGACGGCGCCCCAGCTGGCCACCCAGTAGTACTTCCTGAGTTGTTACTTGCGATTTATGACATTCTTCCTCCCTAAAAGGTTTGGAAGTCCAGTCTTCCTTTAACGGACTAGGCGGACCAGAAATAGCCGCAGACGTTTAGCTCTCTGCTTGTGACTGGAAGGCACGTCTCCCCGGACCGTGTCCTGGTCCCTGGGTCGCTTGGCCCGTACCGGTAAGTCAGTAGAGTCCGCGTCATCTTGATCATCCTGTGGTGGACTGGGAATATCATGACTCCGGGTGTGGGTCCCCACAGGTGCTGAGCTGGCCTCATCCCGGGTCGTGGCTGGAGATTGTCCGGCGTCCTGGTTTCGGGTGGCCATCCTACGGGGAGCGTCCAGCTCCCTGAGTTGATCCGGTAGCGTTGCCGGCAGATCCCCCGATGTCCCAGGCGGGGCGTCATTTTCATAGGGGTGAGGAGTGTTGATATCATTGTCGGGGGATCCTTCATCATTCGGGCCCGTGTGACCGGTTGGGCAGGGAGCCAGATCTCGGAGCGAGACGGTGGTCTCCCGGCCATCAGGGTACCGTACGTGCGCATACGTGGGGTTTACCTCCGTTAACTCCACCTTGTCAACGAGAGGGTCGTTTTTGGCAGACCGGACGAACCTCCGGAGTAGCACCGGGCCTGGAGCCACCAACCATGACGGTAGAGACGTCCCATGTGTAGAGCGACGCCGGAATTTGAAGAATCGCTCATGAGGCGTGACATTAGTAGATGTGGAGAGAAGAGACCTGATAGAGTGTAACGCGTCGGGGAGCACCGTTTCCCACTGCTGGTCCGGCAGGTTGCGTGACCTTAGTGCCAGACGGACAGCGTTCCAGATGATGGCATTGTATCGTTCAACCTGTCCGTTACCGATTAGGTGATATGGTGTCGTCCTACTTGAGGCGATTCCCCGTTGGGAGAGATAACTTTTAAGTTCACTCGACATAAAGGAGGGACCCCGATCAGTGTGGATAAAATTGGCCGTCCCGCAAAGGGAAAAGACCTGATCGAGGCATTTAATTACCGTAGAGGTAAGCATATTAGGGCAGGGGAAGGCGAAGGGAAAGCGTGAATACTCGTCCACCATCGTAAGTAGGTAGGTGTTCCTTGTCGACGAAGGCAATGGCCCTTTAAAGTCTATGCTGAGCCTCTGCATAGGCTGCATTGCATGTATGAGTAAGCCATCTGATGGGCGAAAGAATTGTGGTTTCAATTCTGCACAAATCCTACAGGAGGAGCATGTTTTCTTTACGTCCTCGGTTGAAAATGGTAGATTTTTGGAGCGCACAAAGTGCAACATGCGGGTCACACCAGGATGGCATAAGTCCATATGCAAATCCGCCAGAGTCGACGTTGACATTGAGGAGCAAAATGCCCGTGTGAAGGTATCTGGGGCCACGTTCTGTTTGCCGGGTCGGTAACAGATAGTATATCCAAAGGCAGCCAGCTCCATCCTCCAGAGTTGAATTTTATTATTTTTGATTTTCGTGCGCCTCCGGTTATCCAACATGAAGGCCACAGAGCGCTGGTCAGTTATAAGCGTAAAATGACGCCGAGCAAGAAAATGACCCCATTGGCGTACAGCCTCGATGATGGCCGTAGCCTCCTTCTCGACAGGGGGGTAATGGAGCTCGCTACCCTGCAAGGTTCTGGATAGGAATGCCACGGGTCGGCCACCTTGATTCAAGGTAGCGGAGATCGCCACCTCCGATGCATCGCATTCGACCACAAAAGGAAGATTTTCGTCAATGGAGCGAAGCGTGGCTTTCTCCAGCTGTCGTTTGAGGAGGTTGAAGGCAGAAATAGCCGTAGCTTCCAATGGAAAAGACTTCGCATGGAGCAGGGGCTGTATTTTATCGGAGAAGTGTGGTATCCATTTTGCGTAATAAGCAAACATGCCAAGTGCCCGACGAAGAGAGCCGAGGTTCGTCGGGGGAGGGAGCTCCTGAAGTGGACGAAGTCGCTCTGGGTCCGGTTTAATAACACCGTTGCCCACCCAGTAGCCAAGAATGTTCACCGATGGCACCGACTTCACCGATTTGGATTCGTTTAACGTTAAGTGGCGACGGCGGAGTACGTCAAAAAATCTCTGAAGATTGGCGTCATGCTCCTTTTGATCATGGCCGGCAATAGTGATATTGTCTAAATACGGAAAGGTATCCGTCAAGTTCTCTTGCCGGACTAGGCCATCCATGGCCCGTTGGAAGACGGCCACCCCATTGGTGACCCCGAATGGAAGGCGGCGAAACTGGAAAAGCCGACCATTGGCCTCAAAGGCCGTATACTTCTTGTCGGAGTCTTGCAGTGGCACCTGATGGTACGCGCTTTTTAAATCGAAGGTCGAGAATACCTTGTATTTGGCAAGGTTGTTGACCATGTCATCTATGCGTGGCAGCGGGTAGGCATCCAGATCGGTATATAGATTAATAGTCTGCGAATAATCGATACACAGACGTTTTTTATGTTGTTTTAAGGGATTCCTCACGATGACGACCTGAGCCCGCCAGGGAGATGAACATGGCTCGATAATACCGTCGACTAAAAGGCGAGAGATTTCCGCCTCAATAAACGATCGATCATCTTGGCTAAAGCGCCGCGATTTGGTGGCTATGGGTTTACAGCGGGGGGGAAGATTGGCAAACAGGGAGGGTTCACCGAGTAAGGCCGCCGAGAGTGCACAAAACGGCACCTTAGAAATGGTAAGCTCCGGCCTTGACCCTCCAAACTCAAAAGTGATCTTCTTGTGCTGCTTCTGGAAGTCCTGTCCCAGAAGCACATCGCTGCATAAGTTTGCGAGTACTCCGAGCCGGGTGGAGAGATACGTGCGGCCGTTGAGGATGAGGTTGACCAGACAGAAGCCAGAAGAATTGGTGGTCAGAGTCGTCAGAGCCATTGCAATCTCCCTGTCCGAGGGATAAATGTGCAGTTTTAACCTGTTGACAGCCCGCTTACTAATGAAGCTGTCAGAGCTGCAGGAGTCGATTAGCGCGCTTAGAGTGTGCCCATTTACTGAAACCTTCGTGGCTGCATGGGACAAACTTTGGGGAAAAACAGCCGTGATGGGAGGAGGGGCAATTTTCCCTTCGGCAACTGTAGCCTTAACAGTAGTTCTTGGGGGAGGAGCAGCTCCATAGATAGCAGCTGTGAAGCTAACAGGAGCTCTCGACCGGTATACTTTAGAGGAGCAGCCTTTCTTGTTAGCAAAGGCCCGTGACTGGCATACCTTGGAAAAGTGTCCTTTCTTGCTGCAATGATTGCAGGTCACATTACGAGCCGGGCAAAATTTTCTGTGATGGCACGCCCCTCCACAAAAGAAACACTTTCTTCCTGATTGCCAGGATGCTGCTAGGGCGGGGTCATCATCAGCGAAGGCCTCTAGGGTAGGGTCGTCGACTGTTAGAGTAGAGTCAACATCAGTGGGGGCATCCGCCCGAGACCTACCGAAAGACTCATTAAAGGAGATAGCCGCCGCCCGTGCACGTGGTGGGAGATAAGTGTCTGCATTTTTCTTGGCCAAGTCCAAGGAACACGCCTGGTCATAAGCAGCCCGTAAATTGAGGGTTTTATTTTCCAGCAGGCGCTGACGTATAAAAGGGGACGCGATTCCATTGATAAAGGAATCGCGGATTAGTTCCTCTTGATACTGTTCAGCTGAAACCGCTTTAAGGTTACAATCCTTGCTGAGCCTGCGAAGTTTCTGGAGAAATTCATCGAGTGATTCCCCAGGCTGCTGCCGAGTTGTGGCCAGTAGGTGTCGAGCAAAGATTTCATTTGGGGACTTGACATATAGCTGCTGTAAGATTTCGATAGCAGTGTCATAGTCTATACAGTCCTCAATATAATCATACACATGAGGAGACACGTAGTTGATAAGCATTCGTAACTTATTAGGGACATCCGCCCCACATTCTTCAAGAAAGTTGCTAAAGGTACGAAACCAATGCTTCCATACCTTTGCTGCCGCAGGTGCATTCGGGTCCAGGTCGAGACGAGCGGGTCTAAGGAGTTTTTCCATGATGGGTCAGTTTCTTGCCCAAGTTCCCTTCTGTGGTTCGAGTTGCAGCTGGTTGTTCCGAATCACCCAAAGCGTGGAGACGATATCAAGTTGATTAAATTGACGTAATAAAGACTCACTACGCACTTGAACATAAAGCAAGGCTTTAATCAACTTGTAACAAAACATGGAGGTCTAGTTAGCAGTCACTAGCTTCCTGTTTCCAGATTGTCTCTGCCCAAGGTGGGCCCATGCCTGAGTATTTATACTCCCTGGACGGCGCCCCAGCTGGCCACCCAGTAGTACTTCCTGAGTTGTTACTTGCGATTTATGACAAAAAAGAACATAAGAAACAGGAGCAGGAGTCGGCCAATCGACCCCTCGAGCCTGCTCCGCCATTCAATAAGATCATGACTGATCCAATCTTGGCCTCAACTCCACTTTCCCGCTCTCTCCCCATACCCCTTGACTCCCTTGTAGTTCAAATGTCTGTCGATCTCCGCCTTGAATATATTCAATGACTCCGACTCCACAGCTCTCTGGGGTAGAGAATTCCAAAGATTCACGACCCTCTGAGAGAAGAAATTCCTCCTCATCTCCGTCTTAAATGGGCGACCCCTTATTCTGAAACTATGCCCCCTCATTCTAGATACCCCCACTAGGGGAAACATCCTCTCAGCATCCACCCTGTCAATCCCCCTCAGAATCTTATATGCCTCTGATCTGCAAATAAAATGCCCGCGTACCTGGTGGTCCGGGAGGTACGGAGACTCACGGTCCTGGGCCTCTCCGGGTACCCGGGAGAAGAGGCCCACATATCCCAGTGGCGCAGGCAGTTCACAAGCGCCCCTGGGATCATGTGGGCCGGCTCAACCAATAAAAGAAGGGAATCCCCATTCATACTTATGGGGATTCCGTATGTACGGAAACTCCGTAAGCATGAATGGGAATACCCCAAAAAATACATCTACACATCAAATAAATAAAAATTACATATTTAAAATTAATTGAAATGCCATTTAATTAAATATTTAAAACAAACATTTAATTTTTTGAAAAATAAATTTAAATGTTTTAAAGGTGCTAAAAATAACCTTACCTTATTGCACAGGTTTTTTAATGTTTAAATGATTGAAAAAAAATTATTTTTAATGTTTTTTTAAACTCTTACGCTGGTAAAAGCAGGCCTAGCGCCTGCAGGCTTAAGACTTTCACGGGCATTTGCCGGGTAGAAGTTGGGCAATTAGCGCAACTCTCCGCCCGCGGAGGCTCTTTTCCCGGGGTTGCGGTGGAGCTATCAAGAAGATTCTTGACAGATCACAAGTTCTGGGTTTTCGCGCACGCGCTTTGCATGCCTAAACCCGGAAGTTGCGCGGCCCTTACGGGCGGGTATGCACCTCGTGCGCACTCGTCAGGGCCGCAAATTACAGCCCACAATCTATAACCATCAATGCTCCTTGTAGTAATTTACTCAGTTTATAATCAACCTTTGTCCCAGCAGACAAATCACCCCATGCTAACAGTGAAGGCAAAGCTGACATATCGGCACAGAGGCCAAAGCAGACACCAATATATCCAACATGGCAACCAGAAAGCATAATAGTAAAGTTGGCATGTAGTAAGACCGGCGGCAATGGTACAATTAGATATGTGATTAAAATCAAGATAAACAGATTCAAATTTTTAATCGTGAGAATAATTGCGGCTAATTTTTAAAAATCGGTTGAGGGCCTAATAAGAATCTTCAGAAGCTATGGGCTGGATTTTAATGTGCAGATGCGCTGAGAGCAGGGGCTGTCCGATAACAGGTAGGAAACCCGGAAATATGTTAAGTCCACCTGTCAGTGGCTTTTTAACTCAGCCACCTCATTATCATTTTCATTCCGAGTCCACTTTGAAGGCAAAAAGTTGGGATTTCACCTGGTGACTCACACCTCACAAGTGAGCAAGTGTAGGTGGTCAAGACAGGGACACAGTTGCTGTCGCCCGGGGGGTTGTCAATGAAGAGGAGAATCATTGAGCAGCAGCAGACAATGTGCGATGCACCGAGTGGACTCACATCGATTGCAGAGAGATTGGGGGAGTCCACCTCAAGCGTGAGGGAGGTGATGTCGCAGGCTTTCTTCCATGGATAGAGTGGCCAGTGCCATGGACTATCATATGCTCCGATCAAATGAGTCCATGCATGCCTTCAACACCATCGTGCAGAATCTGTATGCCAACATGTCTGCCACCTTAAATAGGTTGACAGCTACCTTAGCCTTGGCCTTACGGGGCCGCACTGATTTGCATCAAACTCTTCTCCAGCACAGTGGTAGCAGTGAAGTGCGGCTGGGCCATGAGAGGGATGATGGCGAAAGAGGTCATGGAAGTGGGGACTCCACTCAAAGCGCTTCCACTTCTCACCCACAGCCCACCTCTCAGTCAATGGCTAACTTGCTGCCTCGTCTTCCGATGGCTGAGCCTGCCCCTGCACAGGTGCAGGTGGAGCAGTCTATGGCAGGACCCTCACGGGCTCCGAAACCCAGAGGACACTGGCCAAGAGAATCTCAGCAGTCAGAGCAGGGATGTGAGCAGCACGTAGAAGTAGCAGAAAAAGGAATTGTTAGGCTTTGTAGTTGGACAAGGGTATGCACATGGGTGTCTCTGAAAATGTTATTTTGATAAGTTGCTGTTCTTAATTTACATCACATAAATGTTATTCTTTTTCACCACTTTCTCATCTTCTCTATTCTTATATGCTGGGTGGTAAGTGGCCTTCTAAGTAGTTTGCTGATGAATATGAGGACATGAATTGATGGGGACCAAGGGGGGGGATGATCAAGGGGTGGTTGGTTAGTTGCAGGACTGCTTTGTGTCAGTGGAATTGGAGGGGGCGGTAGAATGGGAAGAGCGGCCGTTGCATTTCCTTGTGACATGGCTACTGGTGCAGCCAAAGCGAACCTTGCGTTAATAAGGCCATCCATGGCATCCTGGGCAGCAATGCGAGCAGCTGGGCATGCATTTCACTCATCACCCTCCTCCTCCTCCTCCTCCTCCTCTTCTTTCTCCTCCCCCTCCAAATCGTCTGAGGAGGATCTGAGCTCTTCTCCTTGTTACTCCTGCAGGTCCAAGCCTCGCTGGTGCGCAATGTTGTACAGACCACAGCAAACCGCCTGGCTGTGCATACTGAAGGGTGCCTCCAGATCTGTCTTGGCACGTGAAGCACATCTTCAGCATGCCGATGGCCTGTTCGATCAAACATCTGGTGGTGATACAGCATTCATTGTAGCACTGTTGGTCTTCAGTGGTCGGGCTTCTGACGGGTGCCATCAACCAAATTTGCAGTTGGTATCCCTTGTCACCTAGCAGCCGCCCCTTAAGTTTGCTTCCAGGTCCGAAGAGATCAGGGAGCTTGAACTGCCGCAGGACAAAAGGATCGTGGCAGCTGCCCGGGAATCTTGCGCACACCTGCGTAAAGATCTTTTTGTGGTGGCACATCAGCTGCACATTTAATGAGTGGAACCCCTTGCAGTTGACAAATACTCTTGGTTGTTCTGGGGTTGCCCAGATTGCCACGTGTGTGGAGTTGATGGTGCCCTGTAGCTGTGGGAAGTCAGCCAGAACTGCAAAGCCGAGCGCAAGCTCATTCTGACCGGCATCATCACTGGCAAAATGGCATAATTGCCAGCCCTGGCAAAGAAGCCCTCAGTCACCTGTCTTGTGCATTTGTGGGCCGCTGGCTGGGAGATCCTGGATATGTCTGCGGCAGAGCACTGCGGGCGGTGGTGGCTTGGGCAGCCACTAGTGACGCGTGGCCACCAGGTCCAGCAGGCAGCAGGTCTTCTTCTAGGAGGCTGCAGATGTCTGCCACCACCTCATGTGACATCCTGAGCCTCCTGAGACACAGGTGTTCAGACTTGTCAAGAAAACTCAGCCTCTGCCTGTACACCCTGCTTTGTGGGTATCGCCTCCTGGGTGCTGCACCTCCCTCCTGATCACCTCTCTGCTGGTTGACACTCTGCTGCTCCCCTCTCTGCCGCTCCCCTCTCTGCCGCTCCCCTCTCTGCTGCTCCCCTCTCTGCCGCTGCACTCTCTCCTGCGGAGCTACAGGTCTGTGAGCAACAGGCTACTGTGGGTGCTGTTGCTCGTCATCTTGGTTCTCATCTGAGGTCCAATCTAAAGCAGCATAAGGGGCACCCATCCTGATCTGATAGAACAAACCTCCAAGGTGTAGATGTGATTTTAATCGCTGCACCATTGGTGGCCGTGCCTTCAGCTGCCTCGGCCCTCAGCTCTGGAACTCCCTCCCTAAACCACTCCGCCTCTCTACCTCTCTCTCCTCCTTTAAGACACTCCTTAAAACCTACCTCTTTGACCAGGCTTCTGAATCTGCCCTAATTTCTCCTTATGTGGCTCGGTGTCAAATTTTTTTTGTCTTTTAATACTCCTGTGCAGCGCCTTGGGACATTTTAATACGTTAAAGGCGCTATATAAATACAAGTTGTTGTTGTTGTAACCTCCAACGTGTAGAAAGTAACCTCTCAGCAAAAGTACTCTGAATATACCCTTTCCAACAAGAGCAGCTGTGAATACTGAGCATTATTTGCCATCTTTCCCTGAGATTGATTCAGCCCCTTCAATTGCCGCTGCGTTCTCGCCTTGCTTCCACTGGCGAGTTCCAGGAAGTCCGGGAAACCCGTGGGCCCGACGCTAAACTCGAAAGTGTGTGTTAATATCGCTTTAATTAGGGGGTTGCACACACGCAGCCGACTGCACTCGAGTAAGATATGGAAGTTGGCGGGTTGGAGCCGGCTTCCCAAGGCGCTGACATTTTTCCCGGTTTTAAACCCCCCTCCTCCCCCACCCGCATCCAAACCCACGCGCTCTTCCAGGTTAAAATTCCGCCCCATACGTTTTCATTCATGATTGCTTTTCTCTTTTCTTAGATGCTATTCTATATCTACACATCTTCATCATTAGTAATATTGTGGTTGAATGTCATTAAAGAGGGCAAAAGACAGCTATGAGGAGTTGGATCCTTTTTCTAATGTCTCAGTTGTGTTTTTTCAGTCAGAGATTGTATTGTAAATGCACCTGAACAATTGGAACATCTGTTTTAGAAACCTTATTGGAATTGGACTAAGAAATTAAGGGGGAAAAATTGAGTCGCGCCCCCTTTGGGGTGTTAACTTCGCCGGGGTGCTACTTTTAGCGCCACGAAAAACTGAGCGCCCCTGCGGCCGAAATTCATCGGTAGCGACCCAAGAGGGAAGCGGGGCGCTACTGGAAGCACCCTGCCTCCCTCTTGGGGGGCTGCGAGGGAATATCGCGGCGCTATGCGCTGCGGCACATCGTAGGGGAGGGGCCTTGCGCAGCGCGACCCGGGGCCCAGCTGGCACTCCGCGGGGGAGCTGAAGAGGAGGCCGGGGACAACAACGGGGGCAGATGCTGGCAGGCGGCCAGCAACAAAAATGGCCACCCTGCACCTCGCCTTTAATTAGCACCACCCCGGCCACAGGTAGACCCAACCTGACTCCGTTGGACATAGCATTCGGCGGTAAGTCAGGGGGCGCTACCGAAAATCGCGAGCGGGGCGCTAACGGTTACCGCTGCCGCTAACCTCCCGCTGAATTTCGTGGGAGGCGTTGGCAGCGCCGCGCCCGGGCGCTGTTGCTTTGCGTCCCGTTAGTGCCCTCTTAGGGCGCTAACAGGAGGCACAAAGCAACCAAATTTTCCCCCCTAAGTCACTTACAGTTACAACCATGAGGTACTATATGAAGCAACAACAACTTGCTTTTATACAGCCCCTTTAACGTAGTAAAACTTCCCAAGCCTAATCAGAAAATTATTGACACCAAGCCAAAGAAAGAGTCATTAGGACAGGTGACCTAAAGCTTGGTCAAAGAGGCAGGTTTTAAGGAGCATCTTTAAAGGAGCTGAGAGAGAAAGGTGGAGAGGCGGCGAGGATGAAGGAGAAAATTTCCAAACTTCGGGATGCACAAGATGCCAGAATTGGAGGAGCGCAGAGATCTTGTAGGGTTGTAGAGCTGAAGGAGGTTACAGAGATAGGGAGGAAATGCATATCCCCTCATGTCCCTATTGTACTGCAGGTTTTGCAGCAAGCCGAGACGTTGATGGATTGGGAGCCAATGTAAGCCAGCAAGCACAGGGGTGATGGGTGAACATTTAAGAGTCCCTGCAAAGAGGAGACAGTGCTTACCTTATGTAATATGCAAGTATGAAACATTAAATGTCCAATAATTTTTTTACCATCTCATATTTATTAGGAATTTAAGAATTGGTTTGCATGCAAATCTGAACAATATAATGTGAAATTAAAATCTTGTCAGGAAATTTATCATTTGCATGCAGAGATAGCAAGGGATACAAATCACTTCCAATAAGTATGCAGATGTATTGTCCTGCACATTGAAATGATCGTCAATTAGCTAGTGGGAATGAGAGTTTGCATAATAATATGCCCTGTTGTATAATTTAAATATGATAAAAGGTGAAATCCATTCTGTAATTTGTGTAAAAAGAAACTCAATTATCACATTTCTAAAATGACAAGCTTCAAAAAAACTATTTTGAAACTTGTCAGTTACTATGATTCATAATTAACTTCCCAACAGTTTAATAATTATACTTTAATCTGACAGCAAACTACTGTCAGGCTGCTTTTAAATGTTATCATCAGTGCTGTACCACGACACCAGAATTATCCGAGGATATCAACAGCCCCATTTTTGGACTCGAAAATTTTCATACTGCCTTACTGTCCAACAATAAACAGAAATCTGATGTGAGAAAAAATGAATGGGCCAGAAATTCGGCTCCCTGGCTTCCCGCGGGTGCAAGGATCTCGCGCGCACCTACCTACCGCGCCTGCCGTTGACCCCTGGGCCCGCGGGGGATTCCGGTCCTGGGCCTCCTGCAGCTGCCGGCGCGCAGTGCTTGTGTATCCCAGGGGCGTAGTTAGTGCGATGCGTCCCCTGGGATCACGTGGGCCATGGAGAGCCAATGGCAGCAGACCATCTTTCATTCATAGATTTCACAGGAAGACCTGTCAAATCTATTAATACAGATCGGCCCCAAAACATCCCTAAAACTACAAATGTTTTTTTTTTTTAAATGACATTTTTATAACAACTATAAATTACATTCATTAACTATTTTAAACAAAAATTTAAATTTTTGAAAAAATTAATTACACTTTTTAACGGGGCTAAAACTAAACTTACCTTTCTTTAAAGTAATTAAAAAAGATAAATCTGTGAAAAAAATGTTTAAATTTTAATAAAATCAACACTTACCTTGTTAACAGAACGTGACTTGACATCATGGCCGGTCTTCCCAGGTGTTTTTTTTTTAAAAAGGCTAACACAAGAACCTACACAGATTGACAGGATATGCAGCCAGCAGGTGGTTTGACACGTTGGACCCCCTGGGACACATCTCATTGTCTTGGCTATGCTCTTTGATGTGGGAAAGATTTGAATATTTTTTGTCTGTGTTTAAATTGTGAATTCTGGGAGATTCTCTCACTGCTAAACTTACCTGACGAAGGAGCGAACTGCTCCGAAAGCTTGTAAAATTAAATAAATCTGTTGGACTATAACCTGGTGTTGTGCGACTTCTCATTTTTGTCCACCCCAGTCCAACGCCGGCATCTCCACATCATTGTTAAAAGAAGGCCTTGCGCCTCCTTTTTCAATGTGCATCTTCTCCGTGCTTACCCTCACGGAGGAACCTGTAAAAAAACCCGAATTGCGAGGCGAACGCGCTGGCCCTCCGGTGTGCGCATTCGACCTCTGAACCACTTCCTTCAGGGGAACGGAAGTGCCAGTTTTCCGCGCATGCGCAGTGCATGCAAGAAACCGGCACTTTTGTTCCGTCCACGGGTGAGTACATAGTGCGTACTCACCCGTGGCGAGCCTAATTTCTGCCCCAATATTTTCATCCTTGGCTGTGTACTTCGATTTAAAAGCAAGAAGCAACTAAGGGGGCGATTTTCGGCAGCGCATTCATCCTCCGAGGTGGCCAAGTTGGGGTCTTGAGCTGAATGCTGGTTAAGCACAAGACACCATCTTGGTGCAGGAGTTGAAGTCTGCGCTAGGAATGGCCACCTGGAGGATCGTTAAGGGGCTGATTGCCATGATTCACATAACTTGTTATGACTTTAATCAACTTCCCTAGGTACATTCTTCAATCTTCTTAGGCAGTCCCTCGGAACTTGCTTCCACACTAAAAATGAGTTCTCAGGTGACTGATGAGTCCAATGCGGGACCTACAGTCTCTGTCACAGGTGGGGCAGACGGTGGTTGAAGAGGCGGGTGGGTGGGGTGTTTGAGTTGACGTGCGCTCCTTCCGTTGTTTGTGCTTGGCTTCCGCTTGCTCCCAGTGAAGAGATTTGAGGTGTTCGGCGCCTTCCCGGATGCTTCTCCTCCACTTTGTGCAGTCTTGGGCCAGGGATTCCCAGGTGTCGGTGGGGATGTTGCACTGTTTCAAGGAGGCTTTGAGGGTGTCCTTGAAGCGTTTCCTCTGCCCACCTGGGGCTCTCTTGCCGTGTCGGAGCTCCGAGTAGAGCGCTTGTTTTAGGAGTCTCGTATCGGGCATGCGGACGATGTGGCCCATCCATTGGAGCTCGGGACAGGGATTGTTCGAGGCTGGAGTAGAAATCTCCAGGCAAACCTGAAAAAGAACGCCGCCTCCATGGGGTAGGCTTCGCCATAAAAAATGAGCTAGTTGAACGTCTCAGAGACTCCCCTTGTGGAATAAACGAACGCCTCATGACTCTACGGCTCATGCTAGCCCGGAACCAGTGCGCTACCGTCATCAGTGCGTATGCCCCAACACTGGAAGCCACAGACGATATCTCAATACTTGATCAGCAGCATTAATACAACTTCACATTGGTTGAATATTTCCGGTGAATATCTTTCTGCTTTGCCATGGACAAATTGTGTAAATGTTTCATTTTACCTGTACTGGGGTATTAATTTGCATTTATTTATACAAAAGTCCTTAACCCATCTATTTAATTTGATATGATCTCTTTGAATGCTAACCGTCTCTCCTATATTCGTCAGTTGATCATATCGGGCGGCACTTTCAACTTTGGAGGGGGAGTAAAACGGACGGGAGCAGATCGGCTGCCTGATATAGACCCCGCCTGAGTTTCCTTTCCATTGAAGTCAATAGACAGGAAAATCGGGCTGAGTGTATAACGGATGCCTTGATCCACTACCGTTCGTTTTACTCCCCTGCTGAAGTTGAAAGTTCTTCCCTTAATATGTAATTTGCAAACTGTATTATATTACTGAGAATACCTTCCCCATTGTCAATCAATAGTGTGGCCAAAGGACTCAAAAAAACCTCTGCTCATCTCTGTAGCCCTGATAGAGACCTGTTAATTTAGCCCCAGCTTCTGCTTTGAATTATCAATTCCATTTCCAATGAATCTAGTTAATTTAACATTAATTCCCCGCACATTTATAATTTCTTTCACAAAGCGTGAATTGCAGACTCCATCAAAGTCATTCTGATAATCAGAGCAAATTATATTTATTAGATAACTCTCATCTGCAAATTTAGTTACATCTTCAAAGAATTTCAGGCTGTTTCGAACACCACAGGGTCTAGGTGAAGAGCTAGAGGCCTTATTGCAGAACATCACCAAGGCTGAAAAGTTTAGGAGATGAGATGAGGTGGTGATTCGGTGTCACTCGATTACTGATAAACCCCTTTGGGTCTATATGAACTTTAGATGAATATCAAAAGCACTCCATAATATGGTCGCATTTTAACAACTAGCAGTGTTAGACTATTCTGTATAATGTTATTGGTGATTAGTTATAGTTAGTTCAGAAATGATCGCAGTACAAAATTGATTGAGTACAAAAGTAGAGAAGTTATGCTGAACCTTTATAAAGCGCTGGTTAGGCCACAACTGGAGTATTGCGTCCAGTTCTGGTCATCACACTTTAGGGAGGATGTGAAGGCCCTTGAGAGGGATGGGGGATCTTAGCTACAAGGACAGGTTGGAGAAGCTGGATTTGTTTTCATTGGAGCAAAGGAGGTTGAGGGGTGATTTGATAGAGGTGTACAAGATTATGACGGGTTTGGATAAGCTAGACGGGGAAAGGCTGTTCCCACTAATTGATGGTACAAGGACTAGGGCGCAATTATCGGCTGGGTGCAAAGTTTAGCGCCTGGCGCTAATTATCGCCTCTGACTGCAAACTTGACTTTTATCGCCCCTGGAGGTGATTAGAGTGCTAAATCAGTCGCTGCACACCTCTCTTAAGGCACTAATGCCGAGGAGCGAGGCGCTACCACAGAGCGCTGGTGAAGCTCATGTGATGTCAGTCAGCAATGGAACACAGACACACTGGCGCCGGCCAGTTCTTAAAGGGGAGGGTGGATCTTGCTCTCCATCCAAACCCTGCTCATTGCAGCCTTGAATCTCGGCCTGGAGAGACCTGCATATCAAATCTGCTGGAAAGAACAATGGAGAGGACCAGGGAAAGAGCTCAGACTGCAGCCCCCAAAGTTTCTTCTAAATCGATGCAAGGAAGATCAAATCAAAATGAACCTGCAAAGTGCTGCTCAGTACCCAAAACTCCTCAACACAGCATTGATTATCTCCAGAAGTCTCTCTCTCTCACTCAGAATGCGTGGTGCAAAAATGTCGCCGAAAAAAAAGGCAGGAAGCAGTCGGCTTTAAATAGCGCTCCCCCAGTCCCTTCCCGACTGCAAAACGCTCCCCTCAACCTGTTGTTGCTAGCGGCAGGCGGTAAGGCAGGGGGCACCACTCAATATCCGGTCCAGGGCGCTACCGGGGCATTGCACGCTCGACTGACGTCACGATCTGTGGGCGCAGGAGATCGTGGCGGTAATGTTTAGCGCCACCGCAAAATGTCTGGTCAATTTCGCGAGCGACGCAAACATCGCCGCGCCTGGGTGCCAGTTGCTTTGCGCCCCACTAGCGCCCTCTTAAGGTGCTAATGGGAGGCGCAAACCAACCGAATTTTTCCCCCTAAAGGTTTTGGGCAAGAGATACAGGGGGGTTCTGAGGGAAAACTTTCTTACGCAGTGAGTGGTGAGGACCTGGAACTCACTGCCGAGGGAAGTGGTGCAAGCGGAGACAGTCAGGGGGAAAAATTGAGTCGCGCCCCCTTTGGGGCGATAACTTCGCCGGGGCGCTACTTCTACCGCCCCAAAAAAATTAGCACTCCCGTGATGAAAATTCATCAGTAGCGCCCCAAGAGGGAAGCGGGGCACTACTGGAAGCGCCCTGCCTCCCTCTTGGGGCGCCGCGAGGTGCTGCGGCACATCGCGCTGCGGTACTGCAGGCCTTCCTCCCCTTCGTCCCCTCCCCAGCTGGGCCACCAGGGATCGGAGTGCCGGCAAAAGAGCCCGGCACTCAAGAGAAGTGCCGGGCTCACGGAGCGCAGCCGACACTCCGCGGGGGGCTGATCAGGAGACTGGGGACAGCAACGGGGGCAGGTGCTGGCAGGCGGCCAGCAACAAAAATGGCCGCCTGGCACCTCGCCTTTAATTAGCGCCGCTCCAGCTGCAGGTAGGCCCCCCTGACCCCGTCGGACATAGCATCTGCCGGTAAGTCAGGGGGCGCTACCGTAGATCGCGGCTGGGGCGCGATCGGGGCGCTGCACACGGCGATGACCTCATTGCCAGTGGCGCAGCGCCACAGGGCGCTAACGGTTACCGCCGGCGCTAACCTCCCGCTGAATTTTGCGGGAGGCGTTGGCGGTGCCGCGCCCAGGCACTAGTTACTTTGCGCCCCATTAGCGCCCTCTTAGGGTGCAAAGCAACCGAATTTTTAGGCCTCAATGTTTTCAAGGGGAGACTGAATAGGTACTTGCAGGAAATAAGCTTGCAGGGCTATGGGGATAGAGCGGGGGAATGGGACTGACTGGATTGCTCTACAGAGAGCCGGCACAGACTCGATGGGCCGAATGGCCTCCTTCTGTGCCATTATGCCACTATGGGGGAAAAATTTGGTTGCTTTGTGCCTTCCGTTAGCGCTAACGGGGCGCAAAGCAACTAGCTCCTGGGTGTGGCACTGCCTACGCCTCCCGCGAAATTCAGCGGGTGGTTAGCGGCAGCGATAACCGGTAGCACCCCGCGGCGCTGCACCTATAGCGATGACATCATCGTCGTGCGCTGCGCCCCGCTCGTGCCCCAGCCGCGATCTTTGGGAGCGCCCCCTGACTTACCGCCGGACGCTATGTCCGACGGGGTCAGGGGGGCCTACCTGCGGCCAGGGAGGCGGTATTTAAAGGCGAGGTGCGAGGCGGCCATTTTTGTGGCTGGCCGCCTGCCAGCACCTGCCTCCGCTCCCATCCCTGGCCTCCTTACCCGCCCCCTTGCAGAGTGCCAGCTGCGCTCCATGAGCCCGGCACTTCACTTGAGTGCCGGGCTCTTTTGCCAGCGCTCCCAATCCCCGGGGGGCCCAAAGGGGGCGCTGCTCAATTTTTAGCCTCATGACTCAATGAGTTGAGATTTAAATGGAGTGATTTTCCTTGTCTTTTCACCCAGGGAATGAATACAAAGCAGAGGACAAAGAGACAGGGCCCCATCACACTGACTCTCTCCCCCTTTGTGTTGCTCACATAGGTCGGGCCATTTGGAGCGTTCAAAGGCTCTGCAAATGAGGCCGCAGTGACGTCACCGCACTTTACGCTTCATTTTCCTGCGGCTCCACTTGGTAGAGGGCCCAAGTAGAGCCGTGCCCACAGAAGTGGTCCTTAATCCTTGCGTCAAGGCCCCCTCAGATTGCAGACAGTAAGGACATGGAGCACTCAAGAAAAAAAGCTAATGTCCCTTTTTTTTGCAGTAAAGAGACTTCAGGGTCAGATTGCTTCTGTCTGCTGCAGCCAGCAGCCATTAGTGCTGCTCCAGATCTGTGCCAGGGGACCAGCCAAAATGACCTGAACCTGAGATACAGGTCTGGCCAAGAGCAGAATGCACTTTGGGAACTCTCTGCCCGACTTGTGCCCAGGTTGGGGGGGAGGGTGAAGAAAATCGACCTGATAGAGTAGTCAGCTTGTTTTAAGCTTTATTATCTTTATGTTTTGACATAAGGTGATAGTTTCAAAGCCTACTCAGGATACCAAATTGAAGGTATATTTGCGCCCTGCCCCCACTTTACGTTGAAGTCATTCATGGAATGTATGCAAGATAGTTTTCTAGATCAGTATGTTGAGGAACCAATTAGGGAACAGGCTATTTTAGATCTAGTATTGTGCAATGAGAAAGGGTTAATAAATAACCTGGTAGTAAAGGGGCCTTTAGGGAAGAGTGACCATGATATTTTGGAATTTTATATTGAGTTTGAAAGTGATTTAGTTAAATAGAAGGAAAAACTTGCATTTATATAGCACCTTTCACGACCACTGGATGTCTCAAAGCACTTTACAGCCAATGAAGTACTTTTTTGGAGTGTAGTCACTGTTGTAATGTGGGAAACGTGGCAGCCAATTTGTGCACAGCAAGCTCCCACAAACAGCAACATGATAATGATGAGATAATCTATTTCTGTTATGTTGATTGAGGGAGAAATATTGGCCAGGACACCGGGGATAACTCCCCTGCTCTTCTTCAAAATAGTGCCAAGGGATCTTTGACGTCCACTTGAGAGAGCAGACGGGGCCTCGGTTTAACGTCTCATCCGAAAGACGACACCTCCGACAGTGCGGCACTCCCTCAGCACTGCACTGGAGTGTCAGCCTAGCTTTATGTGCTCAAGTCACTGGAGTGGGACTGTGAACCCACAACCTTCTGACTCAGAGGCGAGAGTGCTACCAACTGAGCCACAGCTGACACTATGGCCTTAAATCTAACCAAAGCAAACTATGTAGGTACGAGGGGCGAGTTGGCTAAGATAGATTGGGAAACCACATTACAAGGTATGACGGTAGACAAGCAATGGCTAGCATTTAAAGAATTAATACATAATTTACAATTAATATACATTCCTTTTAGGCACAAAAAAGTGGTCCAACTGTGGCTAACTAGAGAAGTTAAAGATAGTATTAGATCAAAGGAAGAGGCTTATAATGTTGCCAAAAAGAGTAGTAAGCCTGAGGATTGAGAGGATTTTAGAATTCAGCAAAGGAGGACCAAGAAATTGATAAAGAAAAGGAAAATAGAATATGAGAGTAAACTAGCGAGAGGCATAAAAACAGATTGTAAAAGCTTCTATCGGTATGTAAAAAAGGAAAAGATTAGCGATAGTAATTGTGGGTCCCTTACAGGCTGAGAATGGAGAAATTATAATGGGGAATAAGGAAATGGCAGAGAAATTAAACAAATACTTTGGGCTGGAGTTTACCAGCCCTGAGGAGACGGGTTTGGAGGCGTGACAGCTGGGAAAATCAAAAAAAATGGGAGCGGGTCCCGAACCCACTCCCAACCCACCTCCAACCAATCTTCCTGGGAGTCGGGTCCCTGATTTGCGCAGGGACCCAACTCCTAGCTGTGGGAAGAGGATTATAGCCACTTAACTGCCTGTTAACAGATCGTTAACAGGCAGTTAAGAGGCTTTTTCCCATTTTGAGACTTCTGCTGCGGGCTTCCCGACATCAGGAACCCCGCCAGGGTAAGTGAGGCGTGCTGTGGGTCTGTTGTAATGTTTGTGTATAAATGACAGGTGCAGAAGTGGCGTGAAGGATGCAATGGGACACTGGTGAGTATCAGAGGTAAGGAAATGTTGGGAAAGTCATTTTTAATGTGTTTAGATTTTTCTGTAGGTGACAAGCTTGGATGTGTTTGTGTGGCCTCACCTCATTGGGAGAAGTGACAGATTGCTTCTGTACCCTCACCTGCTGCTGCCATCTGTTTTATTCTAAGGAGAGGGTCATTGGAGAGCCTGGGTAAAAGGGCTCACCTTTGTACAGTGATTGGCAGTGTTTGACAGCACTTCAATGCTGTCAAACACTGTCAAATCATCTGTCAAAAATAGATGGTTCATGTGCCTTTAAGAAAACCGGCAGATGAAGCTTCATCAACTGACATCATCTGACACCAGTTTTCCCTTAATTGGCCAGCAAGCCTGCAGGGCGGGCTTAACAAGGCCAATCAGGGAAAAATAGCATCTGTGCATCGGACGATGCTGGGGGTGGGACTAGAACCCGGAAGGCAGCAGTCCCGCCCCCAACTCATCTCGGTAAGTAAAATTCAGCCCTTTGTGTCAGTCTTCACGGAAGAAGATGCAAAAAACTTCCCCGAAATAGTGGAGAACCAAGAGTCTAGTGAGAATGAGGAACTGAAATAAATTAGTATTAGTAAAAAAATAGTACTGGAGAAATTAATGGGACTGCAAGCCAACAAATCTCCTGGACCTGATGGCCTACATCATCGGGTTTTGAAAGAGGTGGCTATAGAGATAGTGGATGCATTGGTTGTCATTTTCCAAAATTCCATAGATTCTAGAATGGTTCCCGCAGATTGGAATATAGCAAATGTAACCCCACTATTTAAGAAAGGAGGGAGAGAGAAAACGGAGAACTACAGACCAGTTAGCCTGACATCAGTAGTAGGGAAAATGCTAGAATCTATTATTAAGGACGTGGTAACAGGGCACTTAGAAAATGATAATAGGATTGGGCAGAGTCAACATGGATTTATGAAAGGGAAATCATGTTTGACAAATCTGTTAGCGTTTTTTGAGGTTGTAACTAGCAGAATAGGTAAGGGGGAACCAGTGGATGTGGTGTATTTGGATTTTCAGAAGGCATTCGATAAGGTGCCACACAAGAGGTTATTAAACAAAATTAGGGCTCATGGGATTGGGGGTAATATACTAGCATGGATTGAGGATTGGTTAACAGACAGAAAACAAGCAGGTCATTTTCGGGTTGGCAGGCTATAACTAGTGGGGTACCACAAGGATCAGTGCTTGGGCCTCAGCTATTCACAATCTACATCAATGATTTGGATGAGGGGACCAAATGTAATACATCCAAGTTTGCTGATGATATAAAGCTGGGTGGGAATGTAAGTTGTGAGGAGGATGCAAAGAGGCTTCAAGGGGATATAGACAGGCTAAGTGAGTGGGCAAGAACATGGCAAATGGAATATAATGTGGAGAAATGTGCAGCCCTGCTGGAGTGGTGATGTGAGTAGCATCACTTTCTCGTCTCTCAGGCTGCAGCTGCTCAGCGTGATTCCTTCGCTCTAACGCAGGAAGTCCTGAAACAAAGGGAAACCTCAGATCATCACACAGGAAAATACCACTTCCAGCTCGATAACTGATGTGTGTTGGGATGTAAGTGGCAGATAGAGAATCATGGGACAGAGGAAAAAGCAGATAATAAAGGGTTAGAAGCAGAGCGGTGACGTGAATCTGACAAATTGGAGACTGAATTACTTGAAGTGTCTCCGTCAACACTGCGACTGACAAAGAAGAAAATATGGCAGGAGGGCAGAAGGGAGTAAATAATTGGTGTGATGGGGAGAGCGTAAATTAAAAGCAGAGAGAGAGATTTTATTGAAGAGAGGTGCCTGCTCCCAATGTATGACTCTCAGGTTCTAATAATTACCATATGAACATTTTGTATATTGCAATAACCTTAAACTTCTCCTATCAATATAAGCCTATGTGAAGTCCGCAGGGAATTTGCAGAATAAATATTGCTTGAGTGTTAGTGAAGTCTTGACAAAGTGTCCCAGAAAGTCTCCCGATGTCTTTCAGAGATCCTCTTCACAGCTCCAGCAGCAAGTGAACATGAAATGGTGAGCAATCCTTTAAGTAGCGCTTGAAATCCTTATTAACACCTTGTTTACTCCAAAACAGCCGGTTGCTGTTAGGAGAGGGCTAGCAGGCACTTTAAGATGACGTCATCGTCGTGCTCAGCGCCCCGCTTGCGCCCCGGCCACAAACTTCCCTTGCGCCCGCTGACCTATCGCCGGACGATATGTCCGACAGGATCAGGGGGCGTTTTTGCAGCGGTGGCGGCGCTACTTAAAGGGCCGGTGTTGGGCGGCCATTTTTATTTTGGCCGACTGCCAGCACCTGCCCCCTTTCACATTTGTATGCAGGGGTGCCGGCCGCGACCGCTCAGCCTGGCACTCCTCTTGAGTGCCGGGCTGTTTTCCCGGCACCCCGCTCCCCAGTGGTCCAGCAGGGCCCCGGTGTGCGCTGCGCTAGGCCCCTCCCTTTAATCAAGGGAGGGAGGCCTGCAATACCACGGCGCTATGTGCCGACACGCGTGGTGCTGCTGCACGTAGAGCTGCGAAAATTCAGTAGTAGTGCCCCAAGCAGGAGGGGGAGTGCTTTCCAGTAGCGCCCCACCTCCTGCTTGAGGCGCGACTACTGAATTTACGGCGGAGGGGCGCTAACATTAGTGCCCCGGTGACGTTAGCGCCCCAAAATGGGCGCCACCCAATTTTTCCCCCTAATTGTTTTAATAGGGACTAGGGCATCAAAGGTGGTGGTGAGGGTGTGGTTGAGCAGATCGGTAGCTGCAGAAATGTCATGGTGAATGGAGAGCCAAATGCTGGAAAGTTGGGATTTTATAAGTGCAGTTGTAAGAGAGTTGGGAGAGAGTTTTTTCCAGGGGCGGACACAGAAGGAAGTAGGGTTGGAGAGGGGGAAGGGGTTGTGGGTGGAGAGCGATACGAGGAAGTGGTCAGAGATAGCCTTATCTGCAACAGGAGCAATTATGGATACCTCACCTGCAAAGAATATTGATGCATTAGAGTGGCCTTAGAATCTATAATATATTACATATCTTATGTCTGTGTGTACTTCCTGTCCCTAAAACCTTCTTCCTGTTGTCAAGTTTTCTCATTATAAATGCTTATGTTCACATTTATAATGGGAACGGTAGCGTAGTGGTTATGTTGCTGGACGAGTAATGCAGAGGCCTGGACGAATGATCCGGAGAAGTGAGTTCAAATCCCACCACGGCAGCTGGAGAATTTAAATGTGGAATAAAAAGCAAGCATGGTGACCATGAAATTATCGGATTGTCGTAAAAACCCATCTGGTTCACTAATGACCTTTAGGGAAGGAAATCTGCCTATATGTGACTCCAGAACCATAGCAATGTGGTTGACTCTTAACTGCCCTCTAAATGGCCTAGCAAGCCACTCAGTTGTAACAAACCGCTACGAGAAACAATAATAAGAATAAAACCGGGCGGACCACACGGCATCAACCTCAGCACCGGCTATGGACATGACAACGGTACACCCAGCCCAGTTGACTCTGCAAAGTCCTCCTCACTAACATCTGGGGACTTGTGCCAAAATTGGGAGAGCTGTCCCACAGACTTGTCAAGCAACAGCCTGACATAGTCAGACTCGCAGAATCATACCTTTCAGCCAATGTCACAGACTCCTGCATCACCCTGGCAGGACAGACCCACTAGTGGTGGCAACACAGTAATATACAGTAGGGAGGGAGTGGCCCTGGGAGTCCTCAACATTGACTCTGGACCCCATGAAGTCTCATGGCATCAGGTCAAGCATGGAAACCTCCTGCTGATTACCACCTACCACCCTCCCTCAGCTGATGAATCAGTACTCCTCCATGTTGAACACCACTTGGAAGAAGCATTGAGGGTACCAAGGGTACAGAATATAGTCTGGGTGGGAGACTTCAATGTCCATCACCAAGAGTGGCTCGGTAGCACCACTACTGACCGAGCTGACCGAGTCGTGAAGGACATAACTGCCAGTCTGGGCCTGCGGCAGGTAGTGAAAGAACGAACACGAGGGAAAAACCTACTTGACCTCGTCCACACCAATCTATCTGTCACAGATGCATCTCTCCATGACAGCATTGGTAGCAGTGACCACCGCACAGTCATTGTGGAGAGGAAGTCCCGTCTTCACACTGAGGACACACGTCCATCATGTTGTGTGGCACTACCACCGTGCTAAATGGGATAGATTCAGAACAGATCTAGCAGCTCAAAGCTGGGCATCCATGAGGCACTGTGGGCCATCAGCAGCAGCAAAATTGTATTCCACCACAATCTGTAACCTCATGGCCAGGCATATCTCTCACTCTAACATTACCGTCAAGCCAGGGGACGTACCCTGGTTCAATGAGGAGTGCAGAAGAGCATGCCGGGAGCAGCACCAGGTGTACCTAAAAATGAGGTGCCAACCTGGGGAAACTGCGACACAGGACTATATGCATGCTAAAGGCAGAAGCAGCATGCTATAGACAGAGCTAAGCGATCCCACAATCAATGGATCAGATCAACGCTATGCAGTCCTGCCACATCCAGTCGTGAATGGCTGTGGACCATTAAACAACTAATGAGAGGAGGAGGCTCCATGAATATCCCCATCCTCAATGCTGGTGGAGCCCAGCACGTGAGTGCAAAAGACAAGGCTGAAGCATTTGCAACCATCTTCAGCCAGAAGTGCCGAGTGGATGATCCATATTGGCCACCTCCTGAGGTTCCCACCATCACAGAAGCCAGTCTTCAGCTAAGTCGATTCACTCCACCTGATATCAAGAAACGGTTGAGCGCACTGGATACAGCAAAGGCTGTGGGCCCCGACAACATCCCTGCTGTCATGTTGAAGACTTGTGCTCCAGAACTAGCCGTGCCTCGAGCCAAGCTGTTCCAGCACAGCTACAACACTGGCATCTATCCGACAATGTGGAAAACTGCCCAGGTATGTCCTTTCCACAAAAAACAGGACAAACCCAATCCAGCCAATTACCACCCCATCAGTCTACTCTCAATCATCAGCAAAGTGATGGAAGGTGTCATCGACAGTGCTATCAAGCGACACTCACTCACCAATAACCGATGTTCAGTTTGGGTTTCACCAGGACCACTCGGCTCCAGACCTCATTACAGCCTTAGTCCAAACATGGACAAAAGAGCTGAATTCCGGAGGTGAGGTGAGAGTGACTGCCCTTGACATCAAGGCAGCATTTGACCGAGTGTGGCATCAAGGAGCCCGAGTAAAACTGAAGTCAATGGGAATCGAGGGGGAAAACTCTCCACTGGCTGGAGTCATACCTAGCGCAAAGGAAGATGGCTGTGGTTGTTGGAGGCCAATCATCTCAGCCCCAGGACATTGCTGCAGGAGTTCCTCAGGGCAGTGTCCTAGTCCCAACCATCTTCAGCTGCTTCATCAATGACCTTCCCTCTAACATAAGATCAGAAGTGGGGATATTTGCTAATGATTGCACAGTGTTCAGTTCCAATCGCAACTCCTCAGAAAATGAAGCAGTCCATGCCCGCATGCAGCAAGACCTGGACGACATTCAGGCTTGGGCTGATAAGTGGCAAGTAACATTCATGCCACACAAGTGACAAGCGAGAGTCTAACCACCACCCCTTGACATTCAATGGCATTACCATTGCCGAATCCCCCACCATCAATTTCCTGGGGAGGGTCACCATTGACCAGAAACTTAACTGGACTAGCCACATGAATACTATGGCAACAAGAGCAGGTCAGAGGCTGGGTATTCTGCAGTGAGTGTCTCATCTCCTGACTCCCCAGAGCCTTTCCACCATCTACAAGGCACAAGTAAGGAGTGTGATGGAATACTCTCCACTTGCCTGGATGAGTGCAGCTCCAACAACACTCAAGAAGCTTGACACCATCCAGGACAAAGCAGCCTGCTTGATTAGCACCCCATTCACCACCTTAAACATTCACCCCCTCTATCACCGGCGCACCGTGGCTGCAGTGTGTACCATCTACAAGATACACTGCAGCAACTCGCCAAGGCTTCTTTGACAGCACCTCCCAAACCCGTGACCTCTGCCACCTAGAAGGACAAGGGCAGCAGGCGCATGGGAACACCATCACCTGCAAATTCCCCTCCACGTCACACACCATCCCGACTTGGAAATATATCGCCGTTCCTTCATCGTCACTCGGTCAAAATCTTGGAACTCCCTCCCTAACAGCACTGTGGGAGTACCTTCACCACACGGACTGCAGCAGTTCAAGGAGGCGGCTCACCACCACCTTCTCAAGGGTAACTAGGGATGGGCAATAAATGCTGGCCTTGCCAGCGACGCCCATGAATAATAGAAAAAAACTGCCGATGTGAAGCTGTCCCGCTGTAATTACATCTTTCCGCCATTGGTACTACCTCGGTTTTGTGTTTCCCAGCTTATCAGCCTATACTTTCGAGAAGCTCCAATGCTCCAATCGATTCTACTTCCCTGCCTCCCAAATTGCTGCACATTTTCCTTTCTTAAAACAAAAAAGAAAGACTTGCATTTATATAATGCCCTTCACAGCTTCAGGACGTCCCAAAGCATTTTACAGCCAGTTAAGTTATTTTTGAAGTGTAGTCACTGTTGTAATGTAGGAAGTTAAATGTTATCATATAAAAACAAAATATATGAAATAAGGGTAGAATCTTAAAATGGGGACTGCATTATGCCTGCATTCAATAGTCCCCTGCCCTCTAATTAGACTTCATCTGAAGATCACACTTGGTCTTGATGCAATGTCATAGGAGATTGGCTATTGAGAAGAATAAATCTTGGACTTAAAATCCTAACTTATGAGGACATGCAAATAGAATTGAAGTTGTTTTCATTGGAGAAAAGAAGATTCAGAGGGGACATAATCCTCTTTTTCAAAATGCTGAAAAGGATGGCTAATATAAATGTTAGCACCTTAATTAACTTAAATCGTGATAAAATAACTAGATTATAAGTAGAAGTCTTAAAAAAAAGAAAGAACTTGCATTTATATGACCTCAGGACATCGCAAGAACATTAAAACCAATGAAGTACTTTTGATTTATAGTCACTGTTGTAATTTAGGAATCGCTGGAGCCACACAGCAAAATCCCACTAACAACAATAAGATAAATGACCAGATGATCTGTTTTTGTGGTATTGCTTGAAGGATAAATATTGGCTAGGACACTAGGAGAACTCACTTACCCTTCTTTGAATAGTGCCATGGAATATTTTACATTCACCTGAGAGGGCAGATGAGGCCTTGGTTTAATGTCTTACCCAAAAGACAACGGGAGGAATTCTTCGGTGGATCATTGGGCATGTTCGGTGGTGGGTCGGGTGGGAACATTTTTTTTTTGGCAGCAGATTGGGACCCCACTGTCAACCCGCCACCACGTGCCTTTCCCATATGTTGGGTCTGTCAGCGCTGAACAGACCCGTCACGCAGCGGCTGGGGAGGCAATTCAGTTCATTATGACCCTGTTAAGAGCCCATTAAGAAGTATTTTGAGCTCACCTTTACATTTTACGAGGCCGCCCATGGGATCCACGCGACTCGGGGATCATGTCAGGTACGCAGGTCGAGAGTTGTATGACCATGGAATCATTTCATTTCTTGACAGCTACAAATGTACTATAAACTCTCCCATCTCACATCTGTTTACTTTCCAAGCAGAGAAGCTGTTGCTTACTGCACTTGGAAGACAGGTTGAGCTTTATGCAGATTGCAAGTGTCACAGAGTCATAGAGTCACAGAGTTATACAGCACAGAAAGAGGCCCTTCGGCCCATCGTGTCCGTGCCGGCCATCAAGCCCTGTCTATCTAATCCCATTTTCCAGCACTTGGTCCATAGCCTTGTATGCTATGGCGTTTCAAGTGCTCATCTAAATGCTTCTTGAATGTTTGGAGTAAACTCTCTATCCAGTGTCATCTCATTGGAACAACCTCTCTCACCATTGACAGATCGCTTCTGTCATCTCAAGTTCATCTGCCATCTCCGCATCATCTATTACATCAGCATCGGTGCCCTTGAAACTATCTCACCTTGGTCCTCAGAAACCCACCACGATCAGCCCCAACACCAGCAGCACCAGGCACACCAGCAGCACCAACAACAACACCAACCTTCTCTGCAGTCAACTGATGCTGCACAGGACAGAGGGCATCAGCACCTGACCACATTGCTGCCCGGGAGGCCAGGGATGGCCTCACCATGGCCAGATTTACTTCACTTGATGCTATGCACCCTGGCTGCCACATGATGCGCCAGGTTGGCACCACCCCACACCAACACCATAAAGCCTCCCTACAATGTCCAAGCCATTCCTTTCATATTCATCACCATTGCGGGTGGTACCGTTATGTCTCACCATTCACTGGAACTCACTAAGCCTCTTCCAAAGGTTCACATTAATCTGTCCAAGAACGCAAAGTGCTAAAAATAAAGATTTCAATGTTTGACAGCACATTAACAGAAACTTTACATGAACATTGGATAAGACACCCAAATGTACACCCTTGTGTGTTGTTAGGTGGTATGATTGGACAAGGATTAGGGTGAGTGTGAGGGGTGGCTAGTGAGATTGGGAAGTGATAATGTAGATAGAGAGGGATGGGTGGAGGTGCAAGGTAGGTTGGTGTGCATAAGGATGTGCAGGAGTAGGGTAGGGAAGGCAGAGTGATGGGGATGTGATGAGTGGCACAGCAGGATCAGGATGAGTGTGGCTTTGCAGTAACATTTTGTGATCTACTGAGATCATTGAAAGGTTTGCGCCACTGCAGCCTGGTCCTCCTGACGACATCTCTGCTTGTGCCCTCCTCTGCAATGTGCAACCAGGCTGTGTTGGTCTCCTCGGGAGGTCTCCTCCCCCCATTGGAAGGGAAGAGGACCTCCCTGCGTGCTGTGACTCCCTCCATAAGCATATGGAGGGCGTCATGGGAGAGCCTGGGTGCAGCCGAGTACCTCTGTGCCGTGCTTGCCAGTGTTTGCAGCACTTCAGTGATGTAGAACACTGACAGTACAACAGTCAAAATTAATTTGCCCATGGTCTCTTTAAGGAAACCGGCTGATGACGTCATCAAATGATGTCATCAGACCCGCTTCCTTCAATTGGCCGGCAAACGCACTGGGCGGGCTTAACAAGCCTAATCAGGGGAAAATCATTTTGGACAGCGGGCTGGAGCCAGCAGTGAAGCCGGGACCCGCCACTGACGTCGCCTGCCACGGACCCGCCGAGGTTGGTAAAATCCAGCCCAATAGCTCCCTTGGCACTACACTGAAATGCTGGCCTGGCTTATGTGCTCAAGTCTCTGGAGTGGAGCTTAAATCCACAACTTTCAGGCTCAGAGACAAGACTGCTACTTCTCAGCCAAATCTGATATCTCAAGTAAGAGAATGGGTTAGCAAAAAAAAAATCCATTAAGAGTTTAAACGTGAAATGGACTCCCAAGGAACTCCTCGAAAAGGAGATGCATAAATAACTGGTTAAGAAGCAGCCACAAGCGTGTAGACTTTACAACTGGGTACTCCTCATGCTGAACTTCTGGAACTCGAGCACATGTCAAGACTTTGGGCCATGGAAGTCAGTGCAACCAACAACATTTGTAGTCAACTCTGATTAATGGACAGTCTGCACTGAAAATGCTAAATTATAAAATGTAACCCTCAGACTTTAAAGGATAAAAACAGATATTGATGATCAAATTCTCTAGAACATTAGTCAGCTAATCCCGCAGGGAGCATAAGATCATTAGCGGTGGAATCCAACTGATCGAGGCTGAATAATATAGACTGTAAAGGTAGATCGATATTCTGGTGCATTTGCTCGAGTGCCTTCGTTTTGCAGAGTTTTATCTTTGTGGAAGTTTTATTTCTGCTTGTGCGCATCCCTCAGGAGTTTAAATAAATTCAGGCTGGGTGACAGTACACATTATACATGGTCTGTTGGAAAGTGCAGGCCCATTGGGCCAAATTACATTTCCTCTTTCCATACTTTCCTAGATTCTGATTTAATATGTAGAAAAAGATTTGCCGCTAGGTTATAGGATTAGCCATCATCTTAGTCGTCAGAATTGAACACTATAATCACACTGCTTTCTTAGCATTCGTCTCAGACCAAAAACATCCTGTAGAATATTTTAGGATTTGTTCTGTTCAATTTGGTATTGAGTATCTGCTAATTATTTTCATTCAGTTATTAAACTCAAAGGATTGCAATTGAGTGCAGCATTTCCATGCTTATTTCTAAGAACCTGTTCGCCTTACTCACAAGTTAAGATAGTACCTTCAACAACTGTAACAAAATTTGAACATAAACATAGAAACATAGAAACATAGAAGATAGGAGCAGGAGTAGGCCATTCAGCCCCTCGAGCCTGCTCCGCCATTCAATGAGATCATGGCTGATCATCCAAATTCAGTACCCTGTCCCTGCTTTCTCTCCATATCCCTTGATCCTTTTAGCTTTAAGAAATATATCTAACTCCTTCTTGAATATATTTAATGAATTGGCCTCTACTACCTTCTGTGGTAGAGAATTCGACAGGTTCACCACTCTCTGGGTGAAGAAATTCCTCCTCATCTCAGTCCTAAATGGCTTACCCCTTATCCTTAGACTGTGACCCCTGGTTCTGGACTCCCCCGCCATCGGGAACATCCTTCTGCATCTAGTCTGTCTAGTCCTGTTAGAATTTTATAAGTTTCAATGAGATTCCCTCTCATTCTTCTAAACTCCAGCGAGTATAAGCCCAATCGACCCAATCTCTCCTCATACGTCATTCCTGCCATCCCAGGTATCAGTCTGGTAAATCTTCGCTGCACTCCCTCCATGGCAAGAACATCCTTCCTCAGATAAGGCGACCAAAACTGCACACAATACTCAAGATGTGGTCTCACCAAGGCCCTGTACAACTGCAGCAAGACATCCTTGTTCCTGTACTCGAACCCTTTCACTACGAAGGCCAACATACCATTTGCCTTCTTAACCGCCTGCTGCACCTGCATGCTTACCTTCAGTGACTGGTGCTCAAGGACACCCAGGTCTCGTTGCACTTCCCCTTCTCCCAATCTATTGCCATTCAGATAATAATCTGCCTTCCTGTTTTTGACACCAAAGTGGATAACCTCGCATTTATCCACATTATATTGCATCTGCCATGCTTCTGCCCAATCACCCAACCTGTTCAAATCATACTGGAGTTTCTCGGCATCCTCCTCACAGCACACACTCCCACCCAGCATTGTGTCATCTGCAAACTTGAAGATATTACATCCAATTCCCTCGTCTAGATCATTAATATATATTGTGAATAGCTGGGGTCCTAGGACCGATCCACTAGTCACTGCCTGCCACTCGGAAAAAAAACCATTTATTCCAACTCTTTGCTTTCTGTCTGCCAACCAGTTCTCTATCCAAGTCAATACCTTGCCCCCAATCCCATGTGCCTTAACTTTACATGCTAATCTCTTATGCGGAACCTTATCGAAAGCCTTCTGAAAGTCCAAATACACCACATCCACTGGTTCTCCCTTATCTATTTTACCAGTTACATCCTCAAAAAATTCCAGTAGATTAGTCAAGCACGATTTACCTTTTGTAAATCCATGTTGACTTTGTCCGATCCTGTCACTGTTTTCCAAGTGCTCTGCTATTACATCTTTTATAATGGACTCTAGCATTTTCCCCACAACCGATGTCAGGCTTACCAGTCTATAATTCCCCGTTTTCTCTCTACCACCTTTTTTGAATAGTCGGGTTACATTAGCTACCCTCCAATCCATGGGTACTGTTCCACAGTCTATAGAATTTTGGAAGATGACCAGCAATGCATCTACTATTTCTAGGGCCACTTCCTTAAGTACCCTAGGATGTAGATTATCAGGCCCTGGGGATTTATCGGCCTTCAATCCCATCAATTTCCCTAACACTATTTCCCGACAAATACTGATTTCTTTCAGTTCCTCCCTCTCATTAGACCCTATGTTCCCCGACATCTCTGGGAGGTTATTTGTGTCCTCCTTTGTGAAGACAAAACCAAAGTATGTATTTAATTGGTCTGCCATTTCTTTGTTCCCTATTATAAATTCCCCTGATTCTGACTGCAAGGGACCTACGCTTGACTTCACTAATCTTTTTCTCTTCACATATCTATAAAAGCTTTTACAGTCAGTTTTTATGTTCCCTGCAAGCTTACTCTCATACTCTATTTTCCCCCTCTTAATTAATCCCTTTGTCCTTCTTTGCTGAATCCTAAACTGCTCCCAATCCTCAGGTTTGCTGCTTTTTCTGGCCAATTTATATGTCCTCTCAGGAATTCTGTGAGATCTTTATCCTGATACATGGAATGAAGATGATAAATGGCAAGAATGAGAGCAAAGCAAATCTTAGATTATCACTTGCACCTAAATGATTGTAAGGTTTCCAAAATTTGCAGATCCCCAAAACCTAAGGAAAAAGGACTTTGGAACTACCTCAGAGTGATAAAAATGCATTTGGGCCTAACATAAGGAATTTAAGACCAAAAACCAAGTTTTGGCATTTTAAAAACATGTCTGGGCCTGTAAAGGGAGAAAAGGCTGTGAAGGAAGTTGGCTGAACCTCTGTAAAAACAGTTTGGGTATTGCAGTTAATTGCAATGTCTGGGGAACCGGGATGATCTCACTCAAAGCCCCAGGACGCATTAACATTTTGACAATAGACCCTAGGAGAAGACAGCCCCACCCAAAACAATAGGTCCCATCAAACCGATTACAAGGCCCATCAAGAAGCATGCATAATACAGAGCACCCAGGACTAGGCTATAGATCAGCCTAAGAACCCAAAACACAAAACCAATCACCAGCAATCAGCCAAGAAAATCGACAGGATACAAACCATCCCAAAAACCCATTTGACACTTACAGAGCAGTTACTGGTAACAGGCCCGCCAAATTCAGACAATGAACTGAACAGATTTGGCGGGTAGATAAGACCATATTCAATGGGTCAGATTGAAGGCCTGTTAAAACCCAGTTAACGTGCTAGTAAATCGTTACCGATTTACGAGCCCGCCAAAACTAGACAATGAACTAAACAGATTTGGCGGGTAGATAAGGCCACTTCAATTCTGTATAATTGAAGGCCCACCAAGCACACATGAGGAGAAGCAGGAGAGAGAAGAAGGAAGGAGAGCCAGCGAGAAGAGGAGAGACCAAGAAGAAGAAGGCCCGAGCTGGAAGCGAGTCGGTTTTGCTCACCACTCAGACACACCTGAGCCCAGCTCGCAAAAACACCACCTCGACGGACCTCCAACCATGGCCCCAACACAGCGAACCCGGAGCAACAAGCAGCAACCAGTCACCGACGGCTCCACAAGGTCAACCGACACACCAACCAAGGCCTAAAGCCATCGCGGAAACCAAAGGCCTCACGAAACCAACAACCGCGCATTACCCCCAACTGACCGGGTAATCGCAGGCCACCGCGACCAACAAAGACCAACTCCAGGGAAGAAAACCCGAAGAATCACAAATTTTCCAAACTGCAAACTACTCCTGACTTACCCCCTGGATAAGATTTTCCCCAAAGACTCTAAGCCCTACTGCTGAACCAAAGAAATTGGGTACTCACCAGATAAATCCATAACGACATCCTACCGCATCAGCGGACTTGCAAAGACTGACCAGAGACCCAGGTGAAGTCCTCTACCGCGTACGGGGTATGGCAGACACTAACTGCTATAAACAGTGAACCCCAAAACCGCGATTTAGCCCAACTGTCAAAGGATTGGTGAGCATTATCCCTGGTCCTTCAAAACCTAACTTAGCTAGTAAAGTGGGGTTGGGAGGGGTGAAGTATTGTTCTACTGTCATTTCCCTCGCTTGTACCGAAGTGTTCCCCACCTTCAGAGTGATAAGAGTGTCATTATTTGTGTCTTACCTTTTAATAAAGATTGAAGTTCTTTCATCAAACTCAGTTGTCTGCTGCACCTTTTGTATCACAACCCCCAAATAAGTCCAAGGTCTAGAACCAAGGGTGTGGGAGCAATTAGAACCGCTCAGAAGTCAGAGGTAAAGCTGACACAAAAACACCACCCCCTACATGATTTCTCATAAAAGAAGGAAATACGCAAAGACTGCTGTGCAAGAAGCAAAAAAACACATTGCGATACCAAACAGGATAACGGTTTGAAATGAAGTATATTCTCTTTTACCTGCAGATAAACTTAATGTAAACTTTATCCATGGCCTTGTGTTCAGGTGTCAGCCATTGCTCAGTTGGTAGCCCTCTTACCTCCAAGTCAGAAGGTTTAAGTCCCACTCCAGAGACTTGAGCACAAAATCTAGGTTAACACTGCAGTGCAGTACTGAGGGAGTGCTGCACCGTCAGAGGTGCTGTATAACAGATGAAACATTAAACTACAGCCCCGTCTGCCCTCTCATGTGGACGTAAAAGATCCCATTGCACCATTTCGAAGAAGAGCAGGGGAGTTCTCCCCGGTATTTATCCCTCAACCAACAACTAAAAACAGCTTATCTGGTCATTATCGCATTACTGTTTGTGGGACTTTACTTTGCGCAGATTGTTGCTTTTCCTGCATTACAACAGTGACTGCATTACAATCAGTACACGTCAAAATTGCTTAACTGGCTGTAAAGCAATTTGGGACATCGTGAGGTCATGAAAGGCGTCATATAAATGCAAGTCTTTCTTTTTTTAATATATGTAGCTTGTCCATTTGTTATATGATGCGGAGATGCCGGTGTTGGACTGGGGTGGACAAAAGTGAGAAGTTGTCGACTTGAGTGGGTTCGTGATCTGTTGCGATAATGACCAGATAAGCTGTTTTTAGGTGTTGGTTGAGGGATAAATACCGGGGAGAACTCCCCTGCTCTTCTTCGAAATGGTGCAATGGGATCTTTTACGTCCACATGAGAGGGCAGACGGGGCTGTAGTTTAATGCTTCATCTGTAATACAGCACTTCTGACGGTGCAGCACTCCCTCAGTACTGCACTGGAGTGTTAACCTAGATTTTGTGCTCAAGTCTCTGGAGTGGGACTCACATTTGTTATATGACATCTTACATCAGAATATTAAAAGCCATGCTTTGCAACACCAACGTGAGTTCTTGTGCACTTTTTCAACCGCAATGTTGCATAGCATTCATGCCTTATCTTATAAAGTGATATAAAAGGCAGCATAACAAGCTCCAAATTTTACGAGACTTTCTATTCTTTTGTAACCCTCTTTAGAGCCATACCTACTGCCAGCAGGATTCAGGCAAACTGGGATTAGGAAATTAGATGACTAGTAATCCTGCCCACGCCCCACCTAAAATCCACCATGGGCAGATTTCCATTGGGGCTTTACACCCATGCACTTTACTCCCAGTCCTTTTGAGTGGGAGCTGAATTAAGCATGTATCTCGTGAGCTAATCAGCAGGTCCCTTCAATGGCCAGCAATACTTCCACCCTATTATAATAAGAACATAAGAAATAGGAGCAGGAGTAGGCCATTCGGCCCTTCGAGCCTGCTCCGCCAATCAATGAGATCATGGCTGATCTTCTGCCTCAACTCCATTCACCGGCCCTATCACCATATCCCTTGATGCCCTTACTAGTCAGAAATCTATCGACTTCTGTTTTGAATATACTCAATGACTGAGCCTCCACAGCCCTCTGGGGTAGAGAATTCCAAAGATTCACCACCCTCTGTGTGCAGAAATTTCTTCTCATCTCAGTCCTGAATGGCCTACCCTTTATCCTGAGGCTGTGGCCCCTGGTTCTAGACTCCCCAGCCAAGGGAAACATTCTCCCAGCATCCATCCTATCAAGCCCTTTAATAATTTTGTATGCTTCAATGAGATGCCCTCTCATTCTTCTGAATTCAAGAGAATACAGGCCTAGTTTACTCAATCTCTTTTCATACGACAGTCCCGTCATCCCAGGAATCAATCTCGTGAATCTTCGTTGCACTCCCTCTATGGCAAGTATATCCTTCCTTAGGTAAGTAGACCAAATTGTACACAGTACTCCAGGTGTGGTCTCACCAAGGCCCTATATAATTGGAGTAAGACTTCTTTACTCCTGTACTCAAATCCTCTTGTAATGAAGGCCAGCGTACCATTTGCCTTCCGAATGGCTTCCTAAGGCATTACATGGAAAGTAATTAAAGGCCCAATTTAAAGGAGCAGAGCGAAATAATTATTTAAAGACTGTTAAAATATCTGTTAATTTTCAGGTAGTGTTTCCAATATTAACTATTATTTTTCAGCTAATGTTTTAATATATTTTCCCATGTTTTCTGAATCAGACCGTGGTGGGAATGTTTATAAGATAAGCTAAGCACAGAATCATTGTTACCAATATTACAGAGAAGCTGACTGCAGAACAGACAGATCCTGAAAGAAGACATCTTTAAATAAAGTGTCTCTCACAAGTCACGGCACTGCAACATGTACCACACCAGCTAACTGATAGTTACACCAAGTGCAGGGCCTTATGACAAGTTAATGCCACTTCACTGCTGGGGGAATTATTGGGAAGCACTCCAATCACTGTAAGTGCACTTTAAGTGCAGCTCCCACCACTTATACTCCCTGTGGCTATTGAGGGCAACTGTCTACATCGGGCAATTCACGGTAGACAGTTGCCATTCCCATAGGTCAATTACAAAGATGCCGCTGATAGCGTATCAAGTACGCCAGCTATTTCAGGCAGACTCAGCTGTTCATCCAGCAGTACGCACCTCGTTAGGTGCAATTACCTTGGTAATTAGTGTTGAGTTACAGCTCGTGCTAATTAGCACTGACTGCAACAGGGCAGCTGTTCCAGGAACACAAAAAGCAACTCTTTACATTCCAATAATTTGGGGAATACTGATAGCAAGTTTATTAAGGACAACCGGCTCATCAGATTTCATGGTAGTAAACAAATCAGACGAGAGGGTTTGAGAAGTCCGACTCCTTTTACTGTCCCCTTCATATAGCAGGCAAACCGCATCAACACCAATGTGCTCGATATAAGCGGTGGGAATCCAATGCAAGATGAAAGAAGGGAAAATAGAACTTGAAAGTAACATTTTAATATGAATCAGGCCAAGATCCTTCAAAGGTGAAATAGTCAGAAATCCTGAAATGTGACCTAAGAAAAGGGACAAAAGTAAATACATCTGTGCTTTGAAAATGTATTTCAAACCTATCCAAAGAACATTGAAAGTACTGTATTTATTAAACTAAATGATGAAATTGATAACGGAAAATAAGAGATGGATCAATAAGTAGGCTGATGAAGGACTCTCCCAGTGACACTACAAGTTGATGCAGTGAGTAGCTGGACCACATAAACCAAAAAGATCAGGACAGATCCCAGGTATGTGCTAAATTAGTTGATCTGAGAAAGGGAAGCAGTAGGAGTGCGAATAATCATAGAATCATAGAATAGTAGAGCACAGAAGGAGGTCATTCAGCCCATCGCGTCTGTGCCGGCTCTTTCGAAGAGCAATCTAGTTAGTCCCACTCCCCCGCTCTTTCCCCATATCCTGCAATTTTTTCTCCTTCACGTATTTATCCAATTCCCTTTTGGAGGCTACTATTGACTCTGTATCCACCACCCTATCAGGCAGTGCATTCCAAATCCAAACTACTCGTTGCGTAAAAAGTTTTTCCTCATCTGGTACTTTTGCCATTTCTGTGCCCTCTGGCTTATCGAACCTTCAGCCATTGGAAACAGTTTCTCTTTATTTACTCTATCTGAACACTTCATGACTTTAAACACCTCTATCAAATCTCCTCTTAGCCTTCCTGCTCTATGGAGAACCACTCCAGCTTCTCCAGTCTATCCACATAGCTGTAATCCCTCATCCCTGGAACCATTCTAGAAAATCTCTTCTGGACCCTCTCCAAAGCCTTCACATCCTTCGTAAAGTGTGGTGCCCAGAATTGGAGACAATACTTCTTGGCATACGGAGGGCGAAATTGACAATGCTTCCCACCGTTCAATACCTTCTGCTTGAAGTGCATGTGTAGATGTTGGGCGAGGGCAGATTGGGGTTGGCTGTTATAGCAGAATGGGCATATAATTAGCAAATGAATTTCAACATAGATAAATGGGAGGTATTACATTTTGGTAGGAAGAATAGGGAAGTCACTTACAACTTGGAGGGTGCGAGTCTGGGTGGGGTAGAGGAACATAGGGATCTCGGAGTACAAATACACAAATCGCTAAAGTAGCGACACAGGTTAACAAGGCCATAAAAAAAGCAGATCAAGCACTGCGGTTTATTTCTAGAGGGATAGAATTGAAAAGTAGTGAAGTTATGCTAAACTTGTATCGAACCTTGGTTAGACCACATTTGGAGTACTGTGTACAATTCTGGTCGCCATATTATGGAAAGGATATAGAGGCACTGGAGAGGGTGCAGAGAAGATTTACAAGGATGATACCAGAAATGCGAGGGTGTACATATCAGGAAAGGATGAACAGGCTGGGTCTCTTTTCGCTTGAAAAAGAAGTCTGAGGGGTGACCTAATAGAGGTCTTTAAAATTATGAAAGGTTTTGATAGAGTAGACACAGAGAGAATGTTTCCACTTGTGGGGAAGAGCATAACTAGAGGCCATCAATATAAGATAGTCACCAAGAAATCAAATAGGGAATTCAGAAGAAATTTCTTTACCCAGAGAGTGGTAAGAATGTGGAACTCGCTACCACAGGAAGTAGTTGAGGTAAATAGTATAGATGCATTGAAGGAGAGGCTAGATAAGCATATGAGGGAGAAGGGAATAGAGGATTATGCTGATAGATTTAGATGAGGAAAGACGGGAGGAGGCTCGTGTGGAGCATAAACGCTGGCATGGACTGGTTGGGCTGAATGGCCAGTTTCTGTGCCGTATATCCTATGGAATCCTATGTAAGCCTTCACCCAACTGAATGGCTTCACTCTAAAGGCTCACACATGAATAATGGCCACTTGCAGTTGTTAACTGAACTGAACTGTCCTGTCAGAAGAGGCAAAAGGAGATAGCTGGAGCGACAAGAGGGAAAAAATGATAAGCAACCAAACCATTAGAACTATGAGACACAATGTCCGCGATTTTAACCCTGCCCACCTGACAGGAACGGGGCGAGTGAGGGGTTAAAATTGCGAAAAATCGACTTACTGCCCCGTCCCACCCAGCAGCCAACCTGCTCAGTGATACCTCGCGGGATTGGCCTGAGAAACTGACTGACCAGCGCTGCTACAAGAATTTAAAAAGGGCAAATTACCTGAAGGCAGTCAATTATAGAGGTGCTTGTGCTGCAGAGAGTATTGGAGTTCCAGGGCATTGGTAAGCTACCGCATTTATTTTTTATCCTCGTATTTAGTCTTCACTCACTCTGACTAAGCACCCTCTGCTTGTCATGAGTTCCAGTATTGCTCAGAGGTACTCTGGTGGGAGGAAGAGGCGCAGCAGCAGTCTCAGCAGCCAGGACAAGCTACAGTCGGGTCTGTTAAAGCACAGCGGGTGAAGGGAGCAGCCCGAGAGGCCAAGGATCAATTGCCCTCTCAATTCACTCACCTGACAAAAAGCTCCGCTGCTTTAACAATCCATGTTATCCCCTTCAACACTCCCTTCATTATAAATTGAAGAACAATCAAACCATTGCATAAGAACATAAGAAATAGGAGCAGGATTAGGCCACTTGGCCCCTCGAGCCTGCTCCGCCATTCAATAAGATCATGGCTGATCTTGGGCTCAAAGCCACTTCCCCGCCCGCTCCCCATAGCCCTTCACTCCCTCATCTTGCAAAAATCTGTCTATCTCCACCTTAAATGTATTTAATGACCCAACCTCCACAGCTCTCTGGGGCAGAGAATTCCACAGATTTACGACCCTCTGAGAGAAGAAATTCCTCCTCATCTCAGTTCTAAAAGGGCGACCCTTTATTCTGAAACTGTGCCCCCGCGTTCTAGATTTCCCCACGAGGGGAAACATCCTCTCTGCATCTACCTTGTCGAGCCCCCTCAGTATCTTATATGTTTCAATAAGACCACCTCTCATTCTTCTAAATTCCAATGAGTAAAGGCCCAGCCTGCTCAACCTTTCCTCATAAGTCAGCCCCCTCATCTCTGGAATCGTCTCTGAACTGCCTCCAATGCAAGTATATCCTTCCTTAAATAAGGAGACCAAAACTGTACACAGTACTCAAGGTGTGGTCTCACCAACGCCCTGTACAGTTGTAGCAGGACTTCCCTGCTTTTATACTCCAACCCCCTTGCAATAAAGGCCAACATTCCATTTGCCTTTTTGATTACTTGCTGTACCTGCATGCTAACTTTTTGTGTTTCATGCACAAGGACCCCCAGGTCCCTTTGAACTGTAGCATTTTGTAATCTCTCTCCATTTAAATAATAATTTGCTTTTTTATTTTTCCTGCCAAAGTGTATAACCTCACACTTTCCCTTTCCCAACGTCTAATTCACTGATATCCTGTCAAAGCAGACTAACTAGCTAGAATGAAACGAGACCATGCAACAAACTCCCCAGTGCGGAAAAAAACTGATGAATTATTTGCAAACTGAAAATTGAACTAAAATCTTTTAACACTTAAACGCTCAACTTGTAGGGTTTTTCTGGACAAAAGGTTTCCTCACTCTACTACCCTTACGAGCTGCTCCCCCCAGTGTCTTCTGTAGAGCTGGTGGAAGGCTGCTGTTGCTCACGTGGGGACCCTTGAGATGACCGTGGCCAACAATGCCTGTGTTTCAGTAAACGCTCACTAAATCTTGCCATCTCTGCCGGCAGGACAAAATGGCGCACAATAATCAAGATTGGAGAAAGACCATGGAAGGACCAGCTAACCTCATGATCCTCAGCGAGCTGGAAAAGCAAGACATGGAAATTTGTCGGCCTGTCAGAGTTCTGCACATCGGGTATTCCGAGGCTGGAGGCTTCGCAGAGAAAATTAATAGGTGTTAGGATGGCAATGGGAGGCTGCACAGTTGCAGAAGACATGCATTACAATGTAATTTGATGTCGTGAAGCTTGGCTGAATGTGTGTTTTTACAGTACTGAAGATGTTGCACTTTGTCTTCTGCCGGGGAGTCTGGCTTTCTGGCACCATGGTTGGTCTTGGTTCAGGGGTTGGTGAGGGAGCAGACATCCTGAGAGAGGGCAACACCAACCACTCCCGTTGCGCCACTGCCACTCCCATGGCACTGGGGCTCTACACTTCGACTGATCTGCAGGAAACAGACTGCAGAATGATGAGTGACTCTTTGAAAGCCCCTATCCACTTGCTCCACCAGTCTCTCCAAGGTGGCCATCTATCTATCCAAGGTGGAGCACAGTTTGAGCCCAGAGTTTGCATGGCAGCCGTTTGAGTTTCCACCAAAGCCACAAAGTGTGCGACCATGGACTCCTGTTGTGAGGGCCTGGCTGCAGAGCCCCTGGAGATAGCCACACTCGCCAAGGTAGACTGCAGAGTGCTGATGCTATGCAAGATGTCACCACACAGGCTGGAAGCGGACTCCTCCATACTATCAGCCATGGGGCTGAAACTCCTTAGCAGGCCTTCCAATACCTGATATAACGGCTTGTGTGAAGCAAGCAGTTTTTTTCTCATAGCTGGGTCCCTGAAGTCCTTATTTCTGTCCCGCTCAGCAGAGCTAGGAGAGGACCTCGCCACCCCCCTCCCCCATAACTGATTGTTTCTCTTCTACGGGCTGTGCCAAGTTTGGCTTTAACAACGACAACCTGGTTCGTGGCTGTCGTTTGAGAAACAACTCTGCTGGTTTTCTACCAGTAGTGGTATGAGGAGTATTCCGATAGGTAATCAGAAAATTTGCCAGTTTGTGGTCTAACGACAACTGATGTTTCTTTGGATTTGGATCCAACATTTGCTTGAAGAGGGCACGTTTGACAATTTGTACTGTGCGCTCTGCTGCACCATTTGAAGCAGGGTGGTACGGTGGAACTTTGGTATGTTTCACACTGATTCTGCTCATGAACTGTGTGAACTCTACTGAACAAAATTACGTCCCATTATCAGTCACAATTCCTTCTGGGAGGCCGTATGAAGAAAACAATCTTCGCAAATTGTCTAGTGTTTTGCTTGTTGTTATTATCCGCATTGGAAACACCTCTACCCACTTCGAGTGACTATCTATCACTATGAACAATTGCTGTCCTTCTAGCTCAGTAAAATCCACATGTAACCGTGGCCACACTCTGGGAGGTCATTTCCATGGCTGTAATGGTACTGATGTTGGTTTCCTGCTCACCGATTGACATGTTGTACACTGACTGACTATGCACTCTATCTCTTTATCTAAGCCTGGCCACCATAAGTAACTGCGTGCAAAACTCTTGGTCAAGCACATTCCCAGGTGCTAGTCATGAAGATCTTCTAACAATTTAGACCTGAACCTATTTGTGATAACCACTCCTGCTCCCAACATGATACAATTAAGTGGGAAGCCCGCCAGTCACATTATAATGAAGCCCGGGAGTTGAAATACCCCAGGCCTGTTCTCCGCAGCAGTGGGTAATTTTTAAACTCACTTCACTATGGACTTGCCCAAAAATCACCCAGAGTTAAAATTGGGACCAATATGTTGCTAGCTAGATGCAAAAGTATAACGCACGATGGGTTGAATTATAACAGCCAAAAATGGGTGGGTTGGACGGAGGCGGACAAGGGAAGGGCAGCCAACCCGCTCCCAGGAGGTGGGTTGTCAATTTAAATACGTTAATGAGGCTGGTATCCTCTGATATAACCTGCTTTGCAAGTTTTACAGTGGACGGACGCCCAGATATCAGGAAACCTGGCAGCTGAAGGGAGGCGAGAATAGCTTTGGGGAGAAGGTAAGTGCCTTCTAGTAATCACTGCTCGTGGGCCAGTAGGAGCAGGAGTGCTTCCCCCCACCTCCCCCAAGCTCCCCCACCCTATTCAGACGCCCTCCCCTTAAAAAGACCCCTGGGATCGGACCCCCCACCCCGGCACCGGGGTTGGGGATTGGAACTCCCTCTCCCCCATCTCCGGGATCGGACCTCCCCGGGGTTGTGGATCAGACCTACCTGGTCTTGCGGCCTGTTCCAGAGTCCTCCCCACCCGACTGGAAGCCAAGCCTGTTAATCAGGCTGACTTCCAGGCAGGGAACCTGTCAATGACAAAAGCCGCAGGTTGTGGAGTTAAATCTCCACAACACGCGGGGAAACCCGGAGTTTCCCGTCCGAAACTCCGCCCCCCCCCACCCCCTGCCTAAGTAACCCATCCCTGTTAATATCCAGGTCAATGAGTTTGGACAGTCTGTTTGCTCTTAATACTATGCATTTACCATTTAATGTTACATAAATTTGGCTGTTTGTTTATGGCCCAAGTCGCACTCTGAAAGAGTGCATACCTGTTCATCTACTGAAGACAAGGAGCTCACGTGGCAGCATGTGGTGTATTCCAGTAACAGTGGCAAGCGTTCTTTGTATATCTCTGAGTCTTGCTACATGTACCTAGATATTGGGCAGATAAGAACACACTTTCATCGGGCATGTAGGGTCCACTTACATGAGTGGACTAGACGGGGAAAGGTTGTTCCCACTAGTTGATGATACAAGGTCTAGGGGTCACAGATTTAAGGTTTTGGGGCAAGAGATACAGGGGGGGATGTGAGGAAAATCTCTTTTACTCAGCAGGTGGTGAGGACCTGGAACTCGCTGCCAACGGAAGTGGTGGAAGCGGAGACACTCAATGTTTTCAAGGGGAGACTGGATAGGCACTTGAGGGAAATAAACTTGCAGGGCTACGGGGATAGAGCGGGGGAATGGGACTGACTGGATTGCTCGACAGAGAGCTGGCACAGACTCGATGGGCCGAATGGCCTCCTTCTGTGCCGTTATGACTCTATGACTCTATGGTCATTGATGCTGACCCCAAGTAGTACATCATTTGTAAAAAAAAAACATAAGCAAAACAACTATGTCCAGAAATCCAGCAGAAAGTTTACAAAAATGGGAATGTGTTCACCAGATGGCATGCTATTTCCCATACACAAAAGAGATAAGGCTGAGGCTCAGATCATAGGGAGTGTGGACTCATCCATGGAAGCTGCCCTTTGAGATAACAATGTAGAGAAAGTACTGGGAATAAGGCTGAATTGTAATGGTATGCAAGAGCTTCTGTGCCAATAAGCCAGAAGTGGCAAGGAAAGTGGCAGGAATATCTGAATCTCTTTCTAGAGAATTTGGAATATGTTACACACTGAGTGTAAGTACTTACAATCCACAATGGAGATCAAGGAGCTTGTCTGCCAGGTGGCAGGAGTCACGGAGTATGAAATAAACGGAAGGGGTGGGGGATACAGAGGTCCATTGACTTGCATTGCAGGGTTATTTCTACACAGGTTTATTGAAATGGAGAACAAGAAGAGAAGATTCTGGGGCCATAAAGGTTTGCAGTTTTATCGGTGATGCTTTAGAGGGAAATGCTGTAGAGCAATCGAGTCAGTCCCATTCCCCTGCTCTATCCCCGTAGCCCTGCAAGTTTATTTGCCTCAAGTGCCTATCCAGTCTCCTCTTGAAGACATTGAGTGTCTCCATTTCCACCACTTCCATCGGCAGCGAGTTCCAGGTCCTCACCACCCGCTGCGTAAAAAAGTTTTTCCTCACATTCCCCCTGTATCTCTTGCCCAAAACCTTAAATCTGTGTCCCCTAGTCTTATACCATCAACTAGTGGGAACAGCCTTTCCCCGTCTAGTCCACTCATGTAAGTGGACCCTACATTAGAGGGTTTTATTTATCTAGATTGGTTACAGCATCATTGATTGTTCCTGTAGATGCGCATTCACTTTCTATTTCCCAGAGAGTGCTTTCACTTGCCCAGATTTCTGTGTGAATTTGTAGTGTGCCCAGGTATCGAACTTTGTTTTGGCTTACTGGTTTTATCACATGCCTTCACACGATCTTCCTGGACTTCAGGAAACAGCCGAATGACTTCAGGAGATGGCCAAATAAGGCTACACGAGACTGTGACTTAGGCTTATACTTGCCAAACAAATTTATTAAACAGTAAAAGAATAAATGAAGCGTAGCAGCTATTGTATCAAAGATATACTGGGGCATGTTTCCCATGGGTGAAGCAAATTTTCAACCTCTTATGTTATGGCAAAATGTTAAAAAGCCAATACCATGCTGAATCTTAGACAAAAACTTTATCATCGGGAACGTACTCACTTTGGTAGTGGGAGAATATTTCTGTGGTAGACCATCACTGTTGTGCTTAGTACCAACAGAATGTGAAAGGATTCATTCAAATTATTCTACATTCTGCATAGTTATGAATTGATTCCGTGTTGGGCAGGGAAGATATGTTCCCAAATGACGGTACCATCTCAATGGCTTCCTCGGACCATGGCCTGATTTGAGTGATGATTGCTTTTGGTGGTGAGAGATGAGAGTGAATCCCGGAGGAGAATGAATAATTCACTTCTGAATGATAGATGGCTGGTTGAAAAAGCATATCTGGAAATAAGTCATTTCTTTTCAGATAATAGGGGCTGAGAGAGGTCAGGGGTCATCGTATAGAAACAGCTGAAAACAGCATTCTGTAAAGATTTATGTTATGCAGCTGACAAAAAGAATTCGAAAGGGGTTGGGAGGTGGAAATATCAAATGTCACCGGAGAGGGTTTGAAGGTTGTAAATCCTACAGCAAAGTACTCTGTCAGAAAAGGATTTGCAACAATTAATGAAGGTAAAATTTGCCCTGATCTCTTTACTGAGAGAGGAAGCTCAGCCTTTGCGGCTCCGCACCAGGCAAACATTTCACGATGAAATGTAAAGCCGGTAAGCTGCTGGCTCTCCTGTATACAAGGTCAAAGCTGCCACCGCCATACCAATGGTTCAGAATAAAAATGGAGCATTACATCCAAATCCAGAGACGGTGAATGAAGCATCTGTTACTTTTACAGCTCTTTCTACAAGTCGGAGGCAAGGGATGAGCTCTGTAGATTTAACAGATTTTCAGAATCTTTCCAATACCCTGGATTTTGCGGGAGGTGAGAGGCCCACCAGAGAGGGCTGCAAATTTCAGGGTGTTCGAGCAGGCTTGTCAGCCGTGGCTCAGCGGATAGCACTCGCTCCTCTGGGTCAGAAAGTTGTGGGTTCAAATTCTGAGACTTGAACACAAAATATGGGTTGACACTCCAGTGCAGTACTGAGGGAGTGGTGCACTGTCGGAGGTGCTGTCTTTTAAATGAGACATTTTGAATGAGGTCCCGCCTGCCCTCTCAGGTGGACGTAAAAAAATCCCATGGCACTATTCGAAGAAGAACAGGGGAGTTTTCCCTGGTGTCCTGGCCAATATTTAGACTTTAATCAACGTATCTGGCCATTATCACATTGCTGTTTGTGGGACCTTGCAAATTCCTACATCACAACAGTGACTACACTTCAAAAGTACTTAATTGGCTGTAAAGCGCTTTGGATGTTCTGAAGTCATGAAAGGTGCTATATAAATGCAAGACTTTCTTATTTTCTTTTTTATTGGAGAAATTTGGAAAATGAACCATCTAGCCCAAATGGGTTTGATGGATGGTGGAACTGTGGATGTGATGACATAGGAATGGTTCAATGGTAATAATCGTAGATCTTCAGTTTCAGCATGCTTGTAATTCATTGAGGGTCATAAGAAGATGTTAGGGTTTAAGGTCAACTGGTTCAAGGACCTGCTCTTAAACATACACTGCCTTACTAGGCACAGAATCTTGTGGTTACAAGTGATAGCTTTCCCATTATGATTACCTGGGTACGTTGCTGGCATTATTTCCTCAAACAAGAAACATTACTTGCCGTTGGATGGAGACAAACATGGTTCAGAAACGTCAAGTCAAATGTTGAAAGCTGTTACACCTTAACCTTGTTCTCGAGGGTGGTGAGGAAGAAAATGGGGAGCTTAAGATCTTGTGGATGAATGTTATAACGCATCTTAAATAAGCATTCATGATCCTGGAGATATTCAGCTCAATGATTTAAGAACATGTATATATTTCTGCTTTTCTCCTAGGATGGGAAAAACCTATCCATAATATAACCTAAACTCTAAACGTCTAACATTATGATGGATTAGAACTACTGTACAAAGGCTGGACTTCCATAGAAAAGTCTGGCATGGTGCTGGATTCCCTAAAACAGTAAAAGTTGGTTAATTTGTATTTTCTCCCTCACATGTAAAGTCTTGGGCGCAGAATGTAGTTTTACTGGCAAAAGGGAAGTGTTTTGCCCAAAAAATGATTTGACAAAATCTTCAAGGAATGGCAGACAGCAAGAATAAACACAGGTAGGTGATAGATCACCATGAGAGTAAATTAGAATTGCTTCAATCTGCTTAAAAGCAAATATTGTCATTAATATCCTTACTTACAAATTAGGGATTCACTGGTGATGGACTGTTGTGTGTTTGGGTCATTAAAAAAAGCAAATTCAGAGGTTACAATGAGAAACTACGCCTACTTATAAAAAAAACCTCTGAAGAAAAATTGGAATGCCTTAATCCAACAGTTACAGAAAAATGGGGAAATCTGATTGTGGGAAAATTAGGAAGGAATCTATCAAGATAGGAGTGGATTAAAACTATTTCTTTTAGATTTGGGAATTCTTGAAAAGGCAAGTTTGAAACACTGAAAAGTCAGGGTAAGCTAGGGTAATAATACGTGGCAAAGAAAGCCATGAATAGCTTATTTACCTTTTTTGTTTACAACAATATGTATCAGATTTATTTCTGAAGTGCTTCACAGATGTTCAAAGAAAGGGACAGCATTAGATAGATAGCCTTATCAGCATCAAGCACTATTGCAACAGATACACCAACAGGTTGAAGGTTTTGATACCAATCAACTGCAACAGGACATAGAAAGGCTAGCAGAATGGGCAGACAAGTGGCAGATAGAATTTAATAGAGAGAAGTGTGAGGTGATTCATTTTGGCAGAAGGAACAGGGAGAGGCAATATACACTTAATGACATAGTTTTAAAGAGTGTGCAGGGACAGAGGGACCTGGGAGTTAATGTGCATAGGTCCTGAAGGTGGCAGGACATATTGAGAGAGTGGTTAGCAAAGCATTTGAGATCTTGGGCTTCATAACTAGAGGTATTGAGTACAAAAGAAGAGAGAAGATTTACCAGAATGGTTCCAGGGATGGGGGCTCTTAGCTACAAGGACAGGTTGGAGAAGCTGGATTTGTTTTCATTAGAGCAAAGGAGGTTGCGGGGTGATTTGATAGAGGTGTACAAGATTATGACGAGTTTGGATAGGCTAGACGGGGAAAGGCTGTTCCCACTAGTTGATGGTACAAGGACGAGGGGACACAGATTTAAGGTTTTGGGCAAGAGATACAGGGGGGGACGTGAGGAAAAACTTTTTTACGCAGCGAGTGGGGAGGACTTGGAACTCGCTGCTGACGGAAGTGGTGGAAGTGGAGACACTCAATGTTTTCAAGGGGAGACTGGATAGGCACTTGAGGGAAATAAACTTGCAGGGCTACGGGGATAGAGCAGGGAAATGGGACTGACTGGATTGCTCTACAGAGAGCCAGCACAGACTCGATGGGCCGAATGGCCTCCTTCTGTGCCGTTATGACTCTATGGGGTAAAAATTGAGTCGCGCCCCATTTGGGGCATTAACCTCGCCGGGGCGCTACTTTTAGCGCCCCGAAAAAATTAGCGGCCCCGCGCCGGAACTTCAGTGGTTGCGCCCCAAGAGGGAAGCGGGGCGCCACTGGAAGCACCCCGCATCCCTCTTGGGGCGCTGCGAGGGAATATCCTGGCGCTACGTGCCGCAGCGCCAGGCGCTGCGGCACGTCGCGCCGCGGTATTGCAGGCCTTCCTCCCCTTCTTAAAGGGGAGGGACCCTGCGCAGCGCGAACCGGGGCCCAGCTGGGCCCCCAGGGATCGGGAGTGCCGGCAAAAGAGCCCGGCACTCAAGAGAAGTGCCGGGCTCTTGGAGCGCAGCCGGCACTTCACGGTGGGGGAGCTTCACGGGGGCCGGGGACAGCAACGGGGGCAGGTGCTGGCAGGCGGCCAGCAACAAAAATGGCCGCCTGCCACCTCCCCTTTAAATATCGCTGCCCCGGCCGCACGTACGCCTCCCTGAACCCGTCGGACATAGCGTCTGGCGGTAAATCAGGGGGCGCGACTGAAGATCGCGGCTGGAGCGCGAGCGGGGTGCTGCGCACGGCGATGACGTCATCGCCGGTGGCGCAGCGCCACAGGGCGCTACCGGCTAGCGCCGCCGCTAACCTCCCGCTGAATTTTTCGGGAGGCGTGGGCGGCGCTGCGCCCGGGCGTTAGCTGCTTTACGCCCCATTAGCGCCCTCTTAAGGCGCTAACGGGAGGCGCAAGCAGCTGAATTTTTCCCCCAGAGACTCTATGAATGGGAATGGACAGGAAGTATTCCCATGTTGATGAAGAGTTTATTTATTAAAGCACATTCCTTTGGTTTGCTTTGATGTTCAGCAATAAAATAAATACATAGCTTTACCCCGTTTTGAGACTGTAAAACAGATTTAGAAGATATACAAAGGAAGATTAATTCGGACTAAGAAAGAGAAAAAAATCAGAGAACACCCAGTAAGAGGAGCAGACTATTTCAGAAACAGAAAGAAATTTGCGCAAGAGAAGAAAACTAGAACATTAAGAGCACTTATTTCAGTTAAAAGAAACCTTTAGTTTAGTGAGGTTCTGTGATGGGAGCTCAGCTCTGCTGAATTTATTCTGTATTTCCTACATCAGTTGTGAGCAATGTAACATCAGGATTTTCCAGCTAAGCGTCCCCATCATAATGTAGCTCGGAATCAATACATATCTTCATCATTCTTACAAGATCAATCTCTGCTACGGTTTGGGGAAAACATTTTGCCGAAAGTTTACATAATGTATAAATGCTCGAAATGACACTGTGAGGAAAGTTTCTGAAAGGATTTTCACTCCTTGGATACACAATCAAGCAAATCTCCATCTATCTATGGATAGCAACATCTATCTATCCTTATATCCCGTGTTATTCATCTGTCACCAGTTGTCTTATTTGGCATGACACTTCCAAGGTCCCAGAATACAATTCATCTTCTATACAGCATTTAGATGTAATTACACTGCTAAACATTTCCGAACGAGATATTCATCAGCTCTTATTTAAAAAAGGAGGTGTTTAACTGCTTATGCTGCAAGTCTATTCCAAGTATCCACTGCTGTGGGGAACTTAAACCTGCTAATCTCGAGGCTCGTTACTTTTGTCCACGTGGCTGCATCTACATTAGAATATTGAATATTATACGGAACTGCAATATGGTTCAAATAGTTTCATCGAATGTATGGCACAAACTGACTGGGGTTATTTTGGTGAAAAGGTGAAAACAGGTGCTAAATGGGTGCTGTGCTAATAAGACACACTCCCAATCAGCTGGTCGCCATTAGGAGAAGGCATTAGGTCAAGTGCTATCCACCAAAATGCCATGCAGCCTCGTCAATGAGCGCTAGCAGGCAATTTAATTGGCAATCAGCCCCTTAACAATCCTAGCGCAGGCTTCAACTCCTTTACCAAGATGGCGCCTTGCGCTAAACGTGGGCTAAACTGGCGTTTCAGCTCATGACATCATCTTGGCCACCTCGGAGGCTCTTTAGCGACTGAAGGAGCTGTCGAAAACCGCCCCCACAATGTTGCCAAAGCTCATTGCTATTGTTTGATAATGATGATCATAATACCTAAACGCTCATTGTACATAAGGCATTCTGTATGCTGCCATGATGTGGAATGTAATGACCTTCATTTCTAGTAAGTTCTGTTCCAACAGTGATATCAGTGCAAATGGTGTAATAGTTTAGTTATGCCAGTAAAAACTTTGTAACTTCAGTTGATTAGATTTGCCCTTTAATAATTGACTGAACTGGTATTTTTAGTCAATTGCCATAAATATCTTAACATTCCAAAAAAAACCTGCATTGGAAAATACGATTCAACAATAGCGATGCATAGATACAATTTAATGCCAAGCTTTAATTTCCAAATTAAATTAAGTCAGCGCAAAAATGACAAAAACCCAGAAAATAGCTGCCACGGAGTAATTAGAACAATTTGTACTGACCCTCTGTTGAGTTACATTGGAAATCGATCTGATTTGAGATGCAAAAAAAAAAACTACTTACTTGTTCAGAATTCTTTAACATCTGCCAAGGCTACAATGTCAATAAAATATTTGGATTCTTGCCTCATATCTGTCCTAAGAATAAGCCTCAATTTAGATGCTCTTCACAATAAGCCTTCATAATATGTAATACTTACTTATTAAACCATAATGAACTAGAACAGCCATGTATACATTTTAAATATCACCTTCGTGGGAGGCTTTGCAAAAGACCGAGAACTCTGTTATTTAAGTGGCTCTCAAACAAGTTGAAACGATGCATCTTCTGTTCTGCTGTCATTTATTCGCTTAACAAATGGCTGCTTGACGATGAAGGACTCAGTGCACAGTGATTGGCATCGCTGTCAACATTTTCAAGCTAAGCGAATATATATTGTTCATGTTATCATAATCTCATCATTTTCTCATTCCGCTGGCAAACGGGCTCATTTATACTTGACCTCATCACATTGCCTTCATTTGTCATTTGGTGTCATCCCAGCACAATGTATTTAGAATACATAAACTGACTTAATAGGTGCCAGCAGGAGGATTATATTTGACATTTTAACTACAACCTCATGAAGCAGTGCGACTAGTTTTAAATGATTGGCATGCAGATTAACAGGCCTTCTAAGGGACTGAAAGTAGGAATTAAAACCGCAAATTCTGTCTGTTGAAAGGTTAGTTGAAGATGCCAGTCTCTTTCTTAATGGCAAAAGGTAGAGCGTGGGATTTTATTGTGTTTGACACATCCAGTCAATATTAGTCCCTTTTTATATTGTACTGTCCAGGTGAGCCTCACACAAATTTTCTCCCTGTGTGAGTCTCAAACTTTGATAACATGTAATAATCCAATTACCTGTGTTTTCGTATATTTTTCCCAATGATCAACTTGTCAATTTAAAAAGCATTAAACAAATAAGATGAAAGAGTTTCAAGCAAATCAAAATAATGCATTCCGCACTGACCAAATGACATACTTTTAAAATGGATCAATAGGCTACACAGGAAAGCTTTAAGTTACTTTGCTATTATTCATCAAGCACAAGGAATCTCGAGGGGTTTCACTGTATAAACAATATAAGTGTTAATCTTTCTAACGAACCAGATCCGGCATACGAATGCCGCAAGCAATTAACAAAAGTTAATTTAAAAATCCCAGCAGCTTGATATTAGCTTTCAAGATTAGATGCAAAAGCTTCTACATGTAAAAATAAAAGAAAATGAAAATAGGCAGTGGAAGAGATTCAGTATACAGGAAACTCTCGTTTAAGCAGCACCTTAAATATCCGGAATTCTCTATTAACCGGCAAAATTCAGGAGTAGGTTCAGGGAAGTTTTACTGTATATTAGTGGCCGTGTAACCGGGGTTCCTGCACCTGTGGCCGTGTAACAGGGACTCCTGGATCTGTGGCTGTGTAACGGGGCTCTCGTACCTTGGTAGGTATACCTCTCCGTTATCCGGAATTTTTAATAAACCGGCACCATCCCGGTCCCATAGGTGCCGGATACCAAAGAGTTTCCTGCAGTAACTTGTCAGCAGGTTTAAAGTGTTGCCTCAATACAGTGTGACTTTATGTACATTTGTAAAATAAACTTGAGAAAAATGCATTCAAATAGTTTGGAAAATGCAAGTTAATATGAGGCATTGACAACTGGGGTAAGTGTTACAAATTTGCACTCCCGGGGCCAGAACTTCAGACCCAAGGAGCCCACGTGGGGGATTGCAACACCGAAGTCAGTACGTCCCAAATGACATCCAGTCCCTTAAAGCCTCGCACTGACCTCCATGGCAGAATTCCAAATATGCATTCCTGTCGCGTGAAGCTCTACCCCAGGAGTGCAAATTTGTAAATTTTACCCCTGGTCCTACTCCCAGTGCGATTTTCTTCAAAAACGTTTGAAAATCAAAAGTTCAGCTGCTGAGTAAAATGCAGAACTTTTCCAATTGTTCACCATCTCCAGAAGGAGTCTACTTGGAGTTAAATGTGTTAATGTTTATGGCCTGGAGTTTCCGCTCGATTGGGCTGTTTTTTTTTGGCAAACTTCGACCGAAAGTGACAAAGGATCGCGGCATTTTAAGCGCAATTTGCGCTCAGGGCAACTCGAGCTTCCACAATCTTTTGCGCTAGTTTTAAAAAGATCGCGCTGGAAGCCGGCCCCGCCCACAAAACCGACCACCCCCACCACCCCAGGGTGAATTAATCGCCATTGGGAGATTCCGCTAATTGCGCTCGTTTGCGGGCCTTCGAGAAGGCTCTTAAAATTAAGCTGGTTCTTTTGGGAGCAAGAACACTAAAAGGTATGTTTTCAAAGCTTTTAAACGTGATTTTTGTTCTAATTTAATAAGAACCCGACTAATGTACCCCAATATAACTAGAAAATAGTTTTATATATTCTTAAAAAGTGAATTTCAGTCATTTAAAATCGGGTCACTCACAGGTGGTGGATTGACACGAATTAACAGTGCTTATTTTTTGTGATAAACCTATTTTCAGCTGTTTTAATCAAACTTCACCAAGTTACCACTTTTAAATATATGAAGGAAAATCTTTTACAACAAACGTAATTTTTTTAAATAATTATGTTTTAAAACGCTGCCCGGTTGCGCTGGTTCATGGCAGATTTTGCGTTCGGCAATATGCAAATGTGTGCACTAAGCCCCTGAAGTGGAAAGTGTTCCATTAGCCAGGACTAAGAGAGATTAAAGCAGGTTGCTTGCATTATCTCAGCTGGTGAATGATGCCTCAAAGGAAAATAAGTTAGAATCAGGAAATAGGCACATTAGCTTAGCATAAGTGACAGACAATTTGCTGAAGGGATTATTAGAGGTGCAATTTATGAACAGTTTGATAGAGCAGGGGCTATTACAGAATCTCAGCATAGCTTTTGGAAAAATAAGTCCTGTCTTACCCACTTACGAAGTTGGTAAATGAGGGAAAACTGCTTGACAATGTTTATATAGACTTTCAAAATGTTTTTCATAAAGTACTGCACAAAAGGCTGCTAAGAAAGATTGCATAGTGAACTGTTAACTTGGTTTTTCACTGCACAGATGCTGCCTGACTGGCTGAGTGTTTCCAACATTTTGGGGGAAAAATTCGGTACCTTAGTGTCTCCCGTTAGCAGCAGCAGATGGCGCTAACAGGGCACTAGAGCATTATCGCCGGGGCGAAGCGAATCCAACACCATATGCCAAATTCCGCACTCCCCCCCGCCCCCTCACAGTACCGCCAGTAACAGTTATCGCCGGAACCCTCAACGCCAGGTGGATCGTGACATCAGCGAGTGTGCAACGCTCACTGACCGCCCGATCTGCAAAATTGATTGTTGCCACTTACCTTAGCGCCTGGAGGAAACAGCGACAGGGAGAGCTGGCGTGAAGCAGCAGGAAGCCGGCTCCAGGGACATTATTTAAAGGGATCATCAGTAATGAGTCGCAGCTGTAGGTTAGTGGAGTTTCAGTGCGTTCTTGTCAGTTTCACATTGTCCTACAGTTTTGGTCAGTAATTTCAAGGTTATTTTGTATCAGGAGTGTTGTGGGAACTAAAAAGTAGCTACATTTATTCTTAAAAAAATCAAACTGCTACACTTGGTTACATTAATGGAAGCTATACTGGCAGGCGACCTCGCCCTCCAGGATCTACGGTGGAGAGAGCGGAGGCAGTGAGAAAGACTGGAACATGTGCCCAGAGGGAGGAGGAGGGCCATCAGGGGTCTCAACAGGAGGTCTTACCCTCCAAGGGTATTCCAAGAGCACTTCTCCTACCTCCAATTAAGTGAGGAGCAGTGCATTAGAAGGCGTTGCTTCACCAAGGAGGTGGTCACAGAACTCCTGCCACCTTTTGCAATCAGACCTCCAGCCTCAGATCAGGGCGACCACGACTCTCTCAGTGGCAGTCAAGGTGACCGTTGTCCTCAATTTCTTCACCGTAGATCATTCCAGTCTGCAACAGGAGACATAGCTAACATCTCACAGTTCGCCATCCATCACTGCATCCGGGAGGTCACAGAGGCTCTCTACAGCAGGAGAAGGGATTATATTTTGTTCCCCATCACCAGAGAGAAGTAGGACGAATGCACATGTGGCTTTGCCAGGATAACAGGATTCCCCATGGTGCAGGGCACCATTGGCTGCACCCACGTGGCTTTGCGTGCACCGCATAACATTCCTGAGATCTTCAGTAACCGCAAAGGCTACCATTCACATAATGTGCAGTTGGTGTGCGACCACAGACAGCGAATCCTCAATGTGAATGCCTGTTATCCTGTCAGCAGCCACGATGCCTTCATCCGGTGTGCCAGCAGTCTTCCAGCCACCACGTCAAGCTCGCAGCTGGCTGGTCGGAGTCAAAGGCTATTCGCTCTCCACCTGGCTCATAACTCCCCTCCACATCCCCAACACTCCTGCCCAGCACTCATATAATGAGAGCCATGCCGCCACCAGGAACATCATCGAGCAGACCATCGGCCTGCTGAAGCAACAGTTCCGCTACCTTGACCGCTCGGGAGGAGCCCTCGAGTACTGGGCTGAGCAGGTGTCCCATTCCGTCGTGGTCTGCTGCACGCTCCACAACTTGGCCTTACCACCAGGGATTGCGGGACCACCTCAGGAGGAGGAAGAGGGAGAGGAGGAGCAGGAGGAGGATGAGGAGGGAGAGGAAGATGAGGAGGACAACGAGGAGGTTGAGGAGGAGGAGGAACAGGAACGAGGGAGGAGGCAGCCACTCAATCAGCCTTCCGGAAGGGCGGTCCGTGATTGCGGTTCCAATGAATTAAACCCCGATCCCCGTTGCTCACCACATCCCCATCATTCCATCCATGTCGCAGGCCATATCACAGTGCACAGCTCAAATGAGACACACCACAAAAGAATTCAAACAGAATTAATAAATTTATCATCAATCAGTGAACACATATTTACAACAAAAATATTAACTATTCACCCTTGTGCAATCCCTTAGTGCCTCGCGTTACTGTGCCTTTGCCTACTCGAGGGCTCCTATGAAGTGTTGGCCCAGTGGCTGCAGCAGGGCTGGTGGAAGGCTGCTGAGTGTCCGTGCGGGAGACTTCAGATGGCCTTGCAGGATGCCCTCGACCAACTCTGGGTCTGGAAGGCCCGGCTGTAGACTGCACCACCTCAGCATGGACTGCAGCAGTCTGGGCTGGCTGGATGACAGGCAGCGACAAGAGCAATGGTGGACTGGCTGTGGTGGGAACAGGAATGTCATCCTGAGAGAGGACAGCAGGTTTTTTTTAATTTAATTATGGGATGTGGGCATCGCTGGCAAGGCCAGCATTTATTGCCCATCCCTAATTGCCCTTGAGAAGGTGGTGGTGAGCCGCCTTCTTGAACCGTTGCAGTCCGTGTGGTGAGGGTACTCCCACAGTGCTGTTAGGGAGGGAGTTCCAGGATTTTGACCCAGCGACGATGAAGGATCGGCAATATATTTCCAAGTCAGGATGGTGTGTGACTTAGAGGCGAACATGTAGGTGGTAGTGTTCCCATGCGCCTGCTGCCCTTGTCCTTCTAGGCGGAAGAAGTCGTGGGTTTGGGAGGTGCTGCTGAAGAAGCCTTGGCGAGTTGCTGCAGTGCATCTTGTAGATGGTGCGCACTGCAGCCATGGTGCGCTGGTGGTGGAGGGAGTGAATGTTTAAGGTGGTGGATGGGGTGCCAATCAAGCGGGCTGCTTTGTCCTGGATGGTGTCGAGCTTCTTGAGTGTTGTTGGAGCTGCACTCATCCAGGCAAGTGGAGAGTATTCCATCACACTCCTTACTTGTGCCTTGTAGATGGTGGAAAGGCTTTGGGGAGTCAGAAGGTGAGACACTCGCCGCAGAATACCCAGCCTCTGAACTGCTCTTGTTGCCACAGTATTTATGTGGCTGGTCCAGTTAAGTTTCTAGTTAATGGTGACCCCCAGGATGTTGATGGTGAGGGATTTGGCAATGGTAATGCCATTGAATATCAAGGGGCGGTGGTTAGACTCTCGCACGTTGGAGATAGTCATTGCCTGGCACTTGTGTGGCACAAAAGTTACCTGCCACATATCAGCCCAAGCATGAACATCGTCCAGGTTTTGCTTCATTATCTGAGGAGTTGTGAATGGCACTGAACACTGTGCAGTCATCAGCGAACATCCCCATATCTGACCTTATGTTGGAGGGAAGGTCATTGATGAAGCAACTGAAGATGGTTGGGCCGAGGACACTGCCCTGAGGAACTCCTGCAGCAATGTCCTGGGGCTGTGATGATTGACCTTCAATCACCACAACCATCTTCTTTTGTGCTAGGTATGACTCTAGCCAGTGGAGAGATTTCCTCCCGATTCCCATTGACTTCAGTTTTACTGGGGCTCCTTGATGCTACGCTCGGTCAAATGCTGCCTTGATGTCTAGGGCAGCCACTCTCACCTCACCTCTGGAATTCAGCTCCTTTGTCCATGTTTGGACCAAGGCTGTAATGAGGTCTGGAGCCGAGTGGTCTTGGCGGAACCCAAACTGGGCATCAGTGAGCAGGTTATTCGTGAGTAAGTGTCGCTTGATAGCACTGTCGATGACACCTTCCATCACTTTGCTGGTGATTGAGAGTAGACTGATGGGGCGTTAATTGGCCGGTTTGGATTTGTCCAGCATTTTGTGGACAGGACATACCTGGGCAGTTTTCCACATTATCGGATAGATGCCAGTGTTGTAGCTGTACTGGAGCAGCTTGGCTAGAGGCGTGGCTAGTTCTGGAACACAAGTCTTCAGCACGATAGGGGCCCATAGCTTTTGCTGTATCCAGTGCGCTCAGCCGTTTCTTGATATCACGTGGTGTGATTCGAATTGGCTGAAGACTGGCTTCTGTGATGGTGGGGACCTCGGGAGTAGGCCGATATGGATCATCCACTCGGCACTTCTGGCTGAAGATGGTTGCAAACGCTTCAGCCTTGTCTTTTGCTGGGCTCCACTAACCCACTGCCACACCCCCGGGGCAGCAACTCAGCATCCCTAGCAATCTGTTGGAGTACAGATTGCTGGCCTGCTGCGACACTGTGAAAGATCCAGCCACGATAGCAGCAGTCAGAGCTTGTGTGGCATCAAGCTTCGACTGCATGAGAGCAGTCTGAGATTGGATGCCACCAAGCATAGACTGCATTACAGCACTAAGACGTTGCGTCACTTCCGCCTGTGCTGCAATGGAAGCTGCCAGATCGCCCATCACACGCGTCATCAGATCTGGGTCACCACGGTCTCTCTGGAGTCTACCATCATTTTGCAGACTGGAAATGATGGCTCCATGGTGTGCGCTGAGCCTTGTGCAATGTTGGAGGTGGACTCCTCCATGCTCCTTATTATTGCCGAGAGGCTCTCGGGCACCCTTGCCATTGCACCTATCATCTCCGTGTGCTTACCCATCACCCTTCTTCTAAAGGCCTCCCCATCGAGGTCCTCATCTGAGGCATGTGCAGCAGAACTCGTGTGTGAACTTGCCCTCCGGGGAGCTGGACCCCCAGCTACCCTTTCCCACTGGCCTTGCTGCAGCCCACTCGTCCCCGGTGCCTCATCCCGTGCAGATTTCCCGACTATATTAGCCTCTAAAGAACGCGTAGTGCCAGTATCTGAGCTGGTGCCTGCGGGTAAGAGATGCAGTGATGCGGTGTGTTCTTCCTTCTCCTCTTCTCCCGCTCGCTCTCAACGGTGCCCTCAGGGACAGGCTGCTCAGGTGCTTGCTCATTATCTGAAAGCATAAAGGCACAAGATTCAGGTTAAGGTGAGGGGAGGGGGACAGGAAGGGAGAAATGCATGCATACAGCGCGATGAGCTGGAAAGTACGAACCACTTGTGGGGTGAGTGGGAAGTGGGATGTCAGAAGAAGGAGTAGGGATGAACATACCGTTGTTGTCCCCAAGGGGGTAAACGTCGTCGGTGGCCACGGCACCCACCATCTGATTCCCAATAGTCTGCAGCACTCTATTCTCCAGCGAAGACAGTGGTTGGGTGTCAGCTTGTCCCCAACCTGTGCACTCCTGCTCCCTCCTGTTGTGAGCCACCTTGGCCTGCAAGAGAAAGGAAATTGTGTGAGTGAGTGTGGAGCAATGTGTTTGGGAGATGTGCCTGCCATAGTTGAATAGCTGTCATTGTGTGCAAGGTGTGAGATGTGGGTGTGAGTGTTGGGAGGTAGAGATTGTTGGTTGGTGAGTGTTGGGGGTGTGGTGGTTTGGGCAGTATGTAAAGAGTGTGGTTCAGATGATTGTATGTAGCATTTGTTGAAGCATTCACTTAAATTTCTTCCTGCACTGTGTGTGGGTCCTGGGGACCAAAGTGCTGCCTGAGATGTACTGCGTTACCTCCCTTCACATGGTGTGGAAGACTTGCGGCGAGGGTCTCCTGCCACTTGCCGGAAGAGCACCGCCCTCTGCCTCTCCACAGTGAACACCAACGCCTGCAATGCTTGATTGCAGAATCTGTGGGCTCTCTCCCTGGAGCATGGATCTGCCATGAGTACAGCTGCTTCAGTCCTCCGGCTCCTTCTCCTTGTCCTGCTGCTGCTTGCTGAGGCAGCTGCACAGCCAACAATGCTGAGAATGAGGTTCTGCAGCATCAATGAACCTCCCCCTTTAAGTACTGAAAAAAGCCTGTGGCAATCATGATTTGCGATTAGACTGCACCTGATATTGGTCCTGATGGGCAATAAATGCTGGCCTTGCCAGCGACGCCCACATCCCATGAACGAATAAAAAAATAACCCTTTGAGTGTAACGCCAATGAGCTTGGGCTTTAAGACTTGAATTAGGACTCAAATAATTTCTTTGAGCAGTGAGCATGAATTTTGCATGCAGTCTAAAGCATTAGCGCCTGGCGCTAATTCTCCAACTTTTCTCATGGCACCGCCCATTCCTGGGCTATAATAAATTTCTAGCCCTTTCTGTTTTTTATTTCAGATTTCCAGCATCCAGAGTATTTCGCTTTTGTTTTAGAAGAAAGATTGCTTTTGTGGGATTAGTGGGATAAAATGTTAGTTCCATTCACATGGACAGAAGGTAGTTATTAATGGTAGACCAGTCACTGGTGAGTTCCCGCAGGGATTGGTGTTAGAAACTTTGATCGTCAGCATTTTTATTAAGGTTGTAGATGAAGGGATCGGTGGAACGATTTGCAGCTCTGTGGATGATAGGAAGATATATGCAGGAGTGAAAACCTTAGATGAGGAAAAATAAGTTGCTGCTTGATTTGGACATAATGGGGGAATGGACCCATGTCTGGCAGATGTCTTTTAATACAGGCAAGTGCAGCATGATGCATTGGGGCAGGGACAATTCCAAACTCATATACACCATGCAGGGTTGTGCCCTTAAGGTAGCTGAGTGGGAAAAGACCCTGGAGGGGTTATAGTTCATGAGTCAGTGAAGGTCCATAACCAGTGTTGCAAGGCTGCTGCAAAAGCGAATAGGCTACTAAGATCCACAGACAATATGGTCCATACCTTGTACAAGATGTTGGTCCAGCCACATCTTGAACACTGTGTCCAGTTTTGGTCCAGGTGGAGGATATCTAGGCACTGGAAAAGTTTCAGAGGTGGACCTTTGTATTGATACTAGTTCAAAGGCCCTTAGTTATCAGTATATTCTTCGAGAGCTGGGATTGTTACCCTGGAAAACTGTAGACTTTGAAGGGCTATGATTGAAGTCTTTAAAATTATGAAGGGATTAGATTCTGTCCACGTGATAGGCAGGGGGGAACTAGTGGCTATCAGTACAAATAGCCTAAGCAGAGTTCTTAGTTAGATGGCAGGTAATTCCTTCTTTTTCAGAGAGTCAACGATCTCTGGAACAAGTTGCCAGTATGCGCGGCGAGTGCAGGATTTGCTGCAAGTGTTCAAAAGGGAGCTGGCCATGTTTCTCAGAGTGGAAGACATCTCATGTTATGGAAGGCAGGCTGGTTGATGGGAATTGTGGTGTCAGTCTATGGAGGCTCCTGGAGCTTGGTTTTGATTGCTCGATGGTTGGAGAGGAATTTTTTTGGCAAAGGTTTTTTCACTTCTTCCAGGTGATTGCATGTCCGCTGGGTTGGAGAATGGGTGGGGGTGGGTTAGATTTATGGTATGAGTAGGTTGTACCATGTGGGATGGGACAGGCTTGATGGATCAGTTGGTCTTTTCCTGTCCTTTTCGTGTTGGTGGGCGTGTGCGGGCAGAGTGTCCAACCATTGTTAGAGAGCAGTGTTGTAGAACAAGATTAATTTTTGTGCTTGGATTTGTGTTGAATAATTTTTTTTAAAAAGCAGTTAAGCACTTCCCGGGTTAGATTTCCCGCATGTGGAGTCTGCTGGCCCGCCGCCCGATAGTGCCGGCCAAGGGAACAGTCCTCGGTACTCAGGTAAGTCATGGGAGGGGAGGTGGGATTCGGGAAAGCTTCACGATCAGACGGAGGGGAGTGAAGCCCGGGGCAGAGAAAGCACGTCCTGACCCCACCAGGAAAGTGAAAAAAAAAAGGACAACCACTTACCTTTTCTGGCCCCGATTCCTCTTCCCACTTGGCCAGCCTGGGGGGGAAAGCCATAACGGTTTTCCCGCACTGGCTTCTCGTTAAAATAGCAGATGTCAGCCGTGGCTCAGTTGGTAGCACACTCGCCTCTGAGTCAGAAGGTTGTGGGTTCACAGTCCCACTCCAGGGACTTGAGCACATAAAGCTAGGCTGACACTCCAGTGTAGTGCTGAGGGAGTGCTGCACTGTCGGAGGTGCTGTCTATTGGATGAGACATTAAACTGAGGCCCAGTCTGCTCTCTCAGGTGGACGTAAAAGATCCCATGGCACTATTTCGAAGAAGAGCAGGGGAGTTATCCCCGGTGTCCTGGCCAATAGTTCTCCCTCAACCAACTGTGTGCAAGTTGGCTGCCGCGTTTCCATTACAACAGTGATTCCACTTAAAAAGTATTTCATTGGCTGTAAAGTGATTTGAGACGTCCGGTGGCCGTGAAAGGCGCTATATAAATGCAAGCCTTTCTTTCTTCTTTCTATGTCATCAGAGCCCAATCTGCATATTTGAAGAAGGACCCAGCCAGTTTCCGGTGGGTGTCCCTCTCACCTACTCAGAAGAGCTTAAATCAGCGGGTCCTCGACAGGGAGGTACCACGGGCGAGTTTAACTGCCTGTCCGCACAGCTGCCACCAGGCAGAGTTAAAATTGCCCCTATAACGTCGGCCACAACATCGCCGGGAACAGGGTGGTAAGTCACACCCCACCATTTCCGGGGCGCTCCCACCTTGTCCCCATGTCTTAGCTTCAACAGCAGTAGATTTGGCAGTGGCTGCCACCCAGAATAAAGTTCCTGGCCTTCCGTCTCATTGCATCCATTAAGCATGGTATCACGAGGCACCAAATAACCACTTCTTGCTCTACAGCATAAATGCTTAGCATGAAGATAGTATCCAAATCATTTTAGTTGAAAATTTTGTGTTTGAATATTGTTGCAAGGCTTTTTTTTAACTTTAGGCCTAAAATTAAATTAGAAATAAGTTGTATTAGATATCTCGCTAGCAAGTTATTTCCTTATCACCAATTAGTAATGGTATGAATATTAAAACACTATAAATACTATATCATAGTAGTATTGATTCAGCTCCTAAATGTATTTTAAAACACCAACAATCGTGATTTGTGATGAATTATTTTGAAAGCTTATGATCGTTTGTGCCAAAATATGTGAAGGAATGGTTTCATGCTAAATGTTTACTTCCTTCATTGTATAATTAATTATTAATAGAAAATACTGTCCACTTTTAATCAACCAAAAAAGTCAGTATCTCACTTATGCATAGCAATCCAAAAATGTATTTATTTTAAAGGCGGCGGAACTATGTTATGTAATATATGTTTGAGCGCTTAACACATTTGTATGAAAACGGAGGCACTAACTGCTCAATATAAACCTTCATTAAAATAGTGAACATAAAAATGCGCTAAACATTTGTTCACTAATAATACACAGCGTCATTGTAAAGTCATTGGCCCTGGATTTGCAGTCAGCAGCAAAGCGAAGGCCCAGAAGTATGTTTCGCACAGGGATCTCGCAATCCAAACGCGATATGATGGCGTACTCTAACGCCGTCTTACCGACCGCAAATTCAGGGCCATTGATTAACTTAGTTCTTTGAATACCGTAGCCACGAACAGTTACTACTTCAATGACTGAAGAACCAGAATAAATGCTGGTCAATCTATTGACTTCACAAGAAATTAAGAATATATAGGGCTAGAAATTGCGGAGCGCCCCGTTTGGGGCGATAACTTTTGCGGGAGTGCGAAGGTATCACCGGGCGCTACGCAATTGATTCCGACGGGAACTTCCGGTTTAGTGCTCCAAGAGGGAAGTGGATCACTAAATCAAGCACTGAACCACTTCCCTTAGAGCGCTAAAGGGAGCGAGAGGGGTGGTAGCGGCAGAGCGCTGCAAAATATTCCGTGCAACGCTGCCGGTTTTACAGGCTCCTTCCCTCCCTTAAAGGGAAGGGTCAATGCCGCGGTCTTTGAAGGCTGAGGCTGGGAATGGTCGTCGACGGCACCTGCGATACGCGCATAGCAACCCTAAGCATTGTAAGAGAGTGCAGGGCTGACCAATCGCGGGCTGGAAAAAAAAATCTAAACACAGCACACTGGGGACATTATTAAATTTTGGCCTACCTGACCACCACTGCCTTTAATTAGTGCTCCCCAAGTGACCGGCCGAGGTGACAACGCCTCCTGCAGCTGCCGTTGTTGACGCCCGGCGATGCTGCAGGGGGCGGAAGCGAATTTTACATCCGGGGCGATAGCGGGGCGCTGCGCACCGGATGATGTCACAATCTCCGGGGCGCAGGAGATCGAGGCGGTAAGTTTTAGCGCCAGCGCTAACCCGCCATGGAAGTTCGCAGGCGTCAGCAAAATCACCGACGCCCGGTCGATAAGCCCTTAGCGCCCCGTTATCACCCCCCGGAGGCGCTAACAGGAGGCGCAAAGGAGGCCAATTTCTCCCCCATAATATTTAAAATAAGACAAATTACTACTGTTAGTTGATATCCTATTAAGATTCTATATAGCTGTACGGAAAGAACAGGTCATTGCATCGTGAACCCAATTATTCTGTGTCTTGCAAAGCCTTAGCAGATTCGACCAGTTCTGCTCTTTGAATGGTACTACATAAAGATGAAAATACCCTGTTACACACACAAACTGCCAGCTAATCTAAATTGTAAATGTTAAATTAAAATTCTCACTTAAGTCTTGGCTTAAGACTGGGGAAGATCACCTTGCACATCACACACCCTGACTAAGCATGTTTGAAAAGAGCATAACGTCTGATAAAATAAGAAGGTTTCTTCTTCTTACCCGTTTGATAATCAAAAACAAAACAATCAGTCTGTAAGTACGACCCTTGATATTGGCAAAGTATTGGATCCACATTCATTGCAGGTTAGCTTTAGTCCGCACTTCACACCATGGCCAACCACTGTGCAAAAAGCAACAAACCTCTCTCAAACAATATTACGCATCCTTTAAGCCTTGAATCACAGTGGGCACACTCCTCAATGGCAATATTATTCAGTTATTTCTAAGTAAAACAAAATAGAATGTTGAAATCTGGGTCAGCTTTGGAACTAAATAATCACTTCCCTATCATAAACAATACAACTTTATATTATCTTACATATTGGCCCGTATTTTCCGATGCCTACGGTTGTGTACGAGGTGTGTACACACCCGTAGGGACATCGGAAATGCCAGTTTCAGGCATGCGATGCGCATGCGCTGAAAACCGGCATTTCTGATCTGTCCATCCTCTTGACAGATCGGCCGCCTACCCTAGAGGCATAGCCATAGAGTTATACAGCACAGAAAGAGGCCCTTCGGCCCATCGTGTCCGCGCCGGCCATCAAGCCCTGTCTATTCTAATCCCATTTTCCAGCACTTGGTCCGTAGCCTTTTATGCTATGGTGTTTCAAGTGCTCATCTAAATGCTTCTTGAATGTTGTGAGGGTTCCTGCCTCTACAACCCTTTCAGGCAGTGAGTTCCAGATTCCAATTTTGGGTGAAAAAGTTTTTCCTCAAATCCCCTCTAAACCTCCTGCCCCTTACCTTGAAACTATGCCCCGTGGTTATTGACCCCTCTACTAAGGGGAAAAGTTCCTTTCTATCTACCCTATCTATGCCCCTCATAATTTTGTACACCTCAATCAGGTCCCCCCTCAGCCTTCTCTGCTCTAAGGAAAACAACTCCAGCCTGTCCAGTCTCTCTTCATAGCTGAAGCGCTCCAGCCCAGGTAACATCCTGGTGAATCTCCTCTGCACCCTCTCCAATGCAATCACATCCTTCCTATAGTGTGGCGACCAGAACTGCACACAGTATTCCAGCTGTGGCCTAACTAGCGTTTTATACAGCTCCATCATAACCTCCCTGTTCTTATATTCTATGCCTCGGCTAATGAAGGCAAGTATCCCATATGCCTTTTTAACCACCTTATCTACCTGTCCTGCTGCCTTCAGGGATCTATGTACATGCACACCAAGGTCCCTCTGATCATTGTGTATTTCCTTGCCTTGTTAGTCCTCCCAAAATGCATCACCTCACACTTTTCAGGGTTAAATTCCATTTGCCACTGTTCTGCCCATCTAACCAACCTGTCTATATCGTCCTGTAGCCTGAGGCTTCCCTCCTCGCTATTTACCACTCCACCAATTTTCGTGTCATCTGCGAACTTACTGATCATACCTCCTACATTCATATCTAAATCATTAATGTACACTACAAACAGCAAAGGACCCAGCACCGATCCCTGCGGTATACCACTGGACACAGGCTTCCAGTCACAAAAACAACCTTCGACCATCACCCTCTGCTCCTGCCACTAAGCCAATTTTGGATCCTGGAGAAGGGCCTCTGCGGGGGGAGAGTTCCGCTTTCTGTGGAACCTCCGCCCGCTAAAACCCTTCGAAATCTTACGCCTGGTAAAAGCAGTAAGGCGTAAGGCCTGCTTTTACCAGCATAAGAGTTTAAAATAGTAAAAAAAAAAATTTAAAAATACTTTTAAAAAAAGGTAAGTTTATTTTTAGCCCCGTAAAAAACTTCAATATTTTTTTCAAAAAATTAAATTTTTGTTTAAACTCATTTTAAAAACGTGATGGTTTTTTAAAAATGTATTTAATGTTTTGATGTGTTTTTGGGGTGATCTCCATTCATACTTTTGACAGGTCTATCTGTCAAAAGTACGAAGGGGGATTCCCTTTAATCTCATTGGCTCACCTGGCCCACGTGATCCCAGGGACACTTGTGAACCGCCTGCGCCCCTGGGATACCTGGGCCCTGCGCATTTCGACTTTGGAGAGGCCCAGGGTCGGAAATGGCCGCACCTCGGGAGCCCTCAGGCAAGTTCGTAGATTTTTTTCCCGATAGGAGGCCTCCGCACGCAGGAAGCCTCCTATCGGAAATTACGGGCCATTATGTCAGTTTTGTCCCAACAGCTTGATATAAATGAAAGGCTTACATGGGCATCTTTGTTGCACCATTCTAATCGAGCACAATAAAAAATAACGACACGTTGAAAAATAATAAACATAAAAGATCAGGATTATTTTACCAGCAGGCAAGGCTTCTCTTCCAAAAATATTGAAATCTGGACAGTAGAAGATATCTTTGAATGTTTAAAGACTTATGTACTGTGGAACCATTCATCTCTGTTCTACAATATCAGAAATTCAGCCGATGAGACACATCTTTAAGTTCCTCGAGGAGGAGCCACATTTGGAAATCGCCTGTGGAACAATGCTACCAACTCCCAGAAATCTGCAAAGCAAAGGTTTATGAATGCAATAACATAAATGTCATTCAAAACATACTGAGTAAGATTATTCATACTGGAAGAAGGCATCAAAACCTTAGGATATTCGGGAGACTGAGGAGATTCAACACATAGAGGCAGATATTCGAAATAGAGCGTTGCAGTGCAATCTTATTAGACAGTCCTACCCACTTATGTCGACATGTTGGGGAGAGTTCTATTTTGTCAATAGATTATTGAAATAAGCAGACACGACATATGTTTGGACATTTGGACATTTTGTAAACGAAAATTATTTATATACAAGAAATAATATGTTATAAAGAAAAACTTGCATTTCTATAGCACCTTTCACGACCACCGGACGTCTCAAAGCGCTTTACAGCCAATGAAGTACTTTTGAAGTGGAGTCACTGTTGTAACCTGGGAAACGCGACAGCCAATTTGCGCACAGCAAGGCCCCACAAACAGCAATGTGATAATGACCAGATAATCTGTTTTTGTTATGTTGGTTGAGGGAGAAATATTGGCTAGGACACCAGGGATAACTCCCCTGTCTTCTTCGAAATAGTGCCATGGGATCTTTTACGTCCACCTGAGAGAGTCAGACGGGGCCTCGGTTTAATGTCTCATCCGAAAGACGGCACCTCCGACAGTGCAGCACTTCCTCAGCACTGCACTGGAGTGTCAGCCTAGCTTTATGTGCTCAAGTCCCTGGAGTGGGACTTGAACCCACAACCTTCTGACTCAGAGGCGAGTGTGCTACCCACTGAGCCACAGCTGACACACTAATAATATAATATAATACATGAACATAAAAATAACATCACTAACACAGTGGGCTGAATTTTCCCGGGTCCCACCCACACGGTGCGAGGGCACCAGGGAGACGACGGGAAACCCGGAAGTTCGGGTTTTAACTCCATAGCGTGCGTGCGATGTAAAGAGCGGGTTCTCCGCCCAGAAGTCAGCCTGAGTGACAGGCTGGTTTCCAGTTGTGCGGAGAACATGGAGAAGGAGGCTGCAGCAACAGGCAAATGCTGGGCCCAGGATGGTGGGGGGGGGGGCGCGATCCCTCGGCGGGCGGGGTCCAAATCCCCTGGGGGTGGGGAAGTGTTCCAGGCCCAGGGGGGCCCGATCCCTGTCCCTGGGGTGGGGGGGAGTTGCAATCCTGGGGGGTGCGAGATCTGATCCCCGACCCCAAGACCAAGTCACGATCCCGGGGGTGGGGGTGTGTCCAATCCCCGACCCCAGGGAGGGCCAGGCTGATGGTGGGGGAGCTTGGGAGGCCGGGAGGAAGTACTCCTGCTCCTCCTGGCCCACAATCATTGCTCCCCGAGGCTGAGGCCGCCTCATTGCAGCCACCGGGAATCCCGAGCTCTGGGATCCCCGGCCGCCTGGAGTAAAACCTGCAAAGCAGGTTAAAGTAGAGGCTTCAGGCCTCATTATCATATTTAAATTGCCAACCCACCTCCTGGCAGCGGTTTGGCAGCCCATTCCCCGTCCCGCCTGAGTGAAAGGTGAAGGTGGGTGGGTTGGAGGCGGGTTGGGGGGTCAGGGTTCACTTTTTTTCAACTTTCACTTCCCCCTCCACGCCTCCAACCCACCCGCACTTACTTCAAAAAATTCCGGCCAGTATTTCTGAATTTTAAGTTTCTGCACATGTATTCTCCTTAACTTATTCATTAAAAAATATTTAAGAGTAGACTACTTCAAACACGACCGGTCTTTTTGGATTGTGCTTGTAGTTTAACAAATACTTCTTCCATTTATTTCGATGGCTCCGATTGAAAAATAAATATCTACAATCTAAATGTCTCTTACGCATATAAACTAACTAGAAACCATCGAATAGTTAAGTTAGAACCTCCCCAGAATGCAGAAGGGTATAGCTAAGTAAACTGATGCAACAAGTTGCCTATATAGCAGTCTGGTTAAGTCCTTGAGCAATTAAGATAAGGGGCAGAAGAATGTGAAAAAACAACACCACGTAACAAAAGGCACATGTGACAAGAAGGCTGTAAGAATCCGAGTTTAAACAACTTGTGTTAGAGAGACCAGGATGGAAGACCATCCGAGGCTTACGACCACAAAGCAGTTATCGACTAATAATATTTTCTGACCAGGTGTCGTCACCTTCTGATCAAGTTTTTGCATCCATCTTGTGAAAATGTAGTAGGGTAGTAGGGATAAACCAGGGAATTACAGGCCAGTGAGCCTAACATCAGTGGTAGGGAAATTATTGGAAAAAACTCTGAGGGACAGAATTAGTCTCCACTTGGAGAGGCAAGGATTAATCAAGCATAGTCAGCATGGCTTTGTCAGGGGGAGATCAGGTCTAACCAATTTGATTGAATTTTTCGAGGGGTTGACTAGGTGTGTGGATGAGGGTAGTGCAGTTGATGTAGTCTACCTGGACTTCAGTAAGGCTTTTGACAAAGTCCCGCATGGGAGACTGGTCAAGAAGGTAAGAGCCCATAGGATCCAGGGCAATTTGGCACATTGGATACAAAATTGGCTTAGTGGCAGGAGGCAGAGGGTGATGGTCAAAGGTTGTTTTTGTGACTGGAAGCCTGTGTCCAGTGGTGTACCGCAGGGATCAGTGCTGGGTCCTTTGCTGTTTGTAGTGTACATTAATGATTTAGATATGAATGTAGGAGGTATGATCAGTAAGTTCGCAGATGACACAAAAATTGGTGGAGTGGTAAATAGCGAGGAGGGAAGCCTCAGGCTACAGGACGATATAGACGGGATGGTTAGATGGGCAGAACAGTGGCAAATGGAATTTAACCCTGAAAAGTGTGAGGTGATGCATTTTGGGAGGACTAACAAGGCAAGGGAATACACAATGAATGGTAGGACCCTAGGAAGGACAGAGGATCAGAGGGACCTTGGTGTGCATGTAGATAGATCCCTGAAGGCAGCAGGACAGGTAGATAAGGTGGTCAAAAAGGCATATGGGATACTTGCCTTCATTAGCCGAGGCATAGAATATAAGAACAGGGAGGTTATGATGGAGCTGTACAAAACGCTAGTTAGGCCACAGCTGGAATACTGTGTGCAGTTCTGGTCGCCACACTATAGGAAGGATGTGATTGCATTGGAGAGGGTGCAGAGGAGATTCACCAGGATGTTACCTGCGCTGGAGCGCTTCAGCTATGAAGAGAGACTGGACAGGCTGGGGTTGTTTTCCTCAGAGCAGAGAAGGCTGAGGGGGGACCTGATTGAGGTGTACAAAATTATGAGGGGCATAGATAGGGTAGATAGAAAGGAAATTTTCCCCTTAGTAGAGGGGTCAATAACCAGGGGACATAGTTTCAAGGTAAGGGGCAGGAGGTTTAGAGGGGATTTGAGGAAAAACTTTTTCACCCAGAGGGTGGTTGGAATCTGGAACTCACTACCTGAAAGGGTGGTAGAGGCAGGAACCCTCACAACAGTCAAGAAGCATTTAGATGAGCACTTGAACCGCCATAGCATACAAGGCTACGGACCAAGTGCTGGAAAATGGGATTAGAATAGATAGGGCTTGATGGTCGGCGCGGACACGATGGGCCGAAGGGCCTCTTTCTGTGCTGTATAACTCTATAATCTATGTTAGATGTCATCTAGGTTTCCGCGTTGGCCTCATAATTGACTGGTAGATGCATTATGTTTTCAAAGCATTGAAGGTATTTTGACTTTCCTATTATGAGCAGCTGTAGCCTATCTGTTCCAATCATGTTGGCAGTGGCTAGAATTGAAACACGGGGCTGAATATTAACTCCCAAAAACAGGTGCGTTGCGGTCGTGTCAGAGGTTAAAATGCAAAGAATCTGAAACAGGAACCCAATGTACCTCCAACCCTCCCACTTACGATTTTAACGGAGCGGGATGATGGGTGGGCGACCTATCTGCTCGCAGGAAGATGGTTGGTCATTTAAATGTTGTAATGAGGCTGCCTGCCTTCATTTTAACAGTCATTCTATTTTTAACTCATTTTGGCTGGGTTTCCCGGGCTTCGAGAAACCTGGCAGCTGCAAGGAGGCGAGAAGGGCTGAATTTGTAAGCTAAGTGCCTTTACGGCACTGCTTGTTGGCCAGGAGGAACAGGAGTGTTTCCTCATGGCCCAACAAGCTACTCCGTAACCCCCACCCCGGGATCTGACTGCTCTCCCCCGGCCGCCATCGTACCCCTCGACCACCATTGGACCCCCACAATCACCATCTGACCCCCCCAACCACCATTTGCCCCCTGACCAACATTTGCCCCTCGACCATCATCTGACCCCCCCAACCAACATTTGCCCCCCGATCACTATTTGCCGCCTCCCCCCACAAGCTCGACCACCATCTGCCCCCCACCCCGACCACCATATTACACCCCCCGAGATCAGGACCCTCCCAACTATATTCGGACCCCCCTCCCACCGCCCCCCCCCCCCCCCCCCGCAATTGGAACAACGCTGCAATCGGGAGCCACCTCACGATCGGGATCCCCCCACTGCGGTCACGACTCCCCCCCACCCCATCCACCCTCTCACGATCTCGCTCTCTCCCCCAATACCTGCTCTCGTAGGCTTTGGCCTTGTGAAGCAGGCTTCCTACCCGAAAGGCCGCCAGCCTGTCAATCAGGCTGTCGGTGGGCGAGAACCCAACAGAAAAAAGTTTAAAGGAGACCTGCAGTTAAAAACTGCAGGACATTCTGGAAACCCGTTCTTCAGGGTTTCACGACCTCACAACAGACACCCCCGCACAATACTTGCCTCCAGGCTAAGATCCAGGCCACGCTCCTTATGTTGTTTACCCTCAGTACACGGTTAGAATCATAGAATCATACAGCACAGAAGGAGGACATGTGGCCCATTGTGCCTGTGTTGCCTCTTGGAAAGAGCGATCCAATTAGTCCCACTCCCCTACTCTTTCTCCACTGCCTACAAATTTTTCCTTTTCTCGTATTTAATCCAATTTCCTTTTGAAAGTTACTATTGAATTTGCTTCCTCCACCCTTACAGGCAATGCATTCCAGATCATCATAACTCGCCGCATAAAAAAAGTGTCACCTTATCTCCACTCTGGTACTTTTGCAATTTCCATAAATTTGTGCCCTTTGGTTACCGACACTCCTGCTGGTGGAAACAGTTTCTCCCGATGTACTCTATAAAAACCCAACAAAATTTGAACACCTCTATTAAATCTGCCCTTAAACTTTGCTCCTCTAAAGAGAACAATCCCAGCTTCTCTAATCTCGCCACATAAATGGGAAAGGTAGCATAGTGGTTATGTTGCTGGACTCGTAGTCCAGCAGCCTTGACTAATCTAGTGACGTGCGTTCAAATCCCACCACGGCAGCTGTGGAAATTTAAATTCAGTTAATTAAATAAATCTGGAATTAAAAAGCTAGTATCAGTAATGGTGACCATGAAACTATCAGATTGTCATTAAAAACCCATCTGGTTCACTAATGTCCTTTAGAGAAGGAAATCTGCCGTCCTTAATTGGTCTGGCATATAGGTGACTCCAGACCCACAGCAATGTAGTGGCACTACCCTCTGAAATGGCCTAGCAAGCCACTCAGTTGTAACAAACTGCTACGAAAAACAATAATTGAATAAAACCGGACGGACCACCCAGCATTCGACCTAGGCACCAGCTTCAGACATGACCACGGCACACCTCAGTCCACCCTGAAAAGTCCTCCTCACTAACATCTGGGGACTTGTGCCAAAATTGGGAGAGCTGCTGCACAGACTAGTCAAGCAACAGCCTGACATAGTCAGACTCACAGAATCATACCTTTCAGCCAATGGCCCAGACTCCTCCATCACCATCCCTGGGTATGTCCTGCCAGTAGGACAGGGCATCGTGTACTAGTGAGTCCTCAGTCAGGAGGGTATGGAGCTGGGTGTCCTCAACATTGACTCTGGACTCGATGAAGTCTCATGGCTTCAGGTCAAGTATGGGCAAGGAAACCTCCTGCTGATTCCCAACTACCGCCCTCCCTCAGCTGATGAATCAGTACTCCGCCATGTTGAACACCACTTGGAAGAAGCACTGAGCTGCAAGGGCTCAGAATGTACTCTGGGTTGGGGACTTCAATGTCCATCACCAAGAGTGGCTCGGTAGCACCAATACTGACCGAGTCCTGAAGGACATAACTGCCAGTCTGGGCCTGCGACAGGTGATGAGGGAAAAACCTACTTGACCTCATCCTCACCAATCTACCTGTTGCAGATGCATCAGTCCATGGCAGTAACAACCGCACAGTCCTTGTGGAGATGAAGTCCTATCTTCACACTGAGGACATCCTCAATCGTGCTGTGTGGCACTACCACCATGCTAACTGGGATAGACTCAGAACAGCTCAAAACTGAGCAGTGAGGCACTGTGGAGCAGCAGCAGAATTGTATTCCACCACAATCTATGGCCTGGCATATGCCTCACTCTGCCATTACCATCAAGCCAGGGGACCAACCCCGGTTCAATGAGGAGTGCAGAAGAGCATGCCAGGAGCAGCACCAGGTGTACCTAAAACTGAAGTGTCAACCTGGGGAAGCTCCAACACAGAACTACATGCAAGCAGCATGATATAGACAGAGCTAAGCGATCCCACAACCAATGGATTAGATCAAAGTCCTGCCACATCCAGTCGTGAATGGTAGTGGACAACTAACAGGAGGAGGAGGCTCCATGAATATCCCCATCTTCAACGATGTTGGAGCCCAGCACGCGAATGCAAAAGACAAGGCTGAAGCATCTTCAGCCAGAAGTGCCGAGTGAATGATCCATATCGGCCTCCTCCCGAGGTCCGCACCATCACAGAAGCCAGTATTCAGCCAATTCGATTCACTCCACATGTTATCAAGGAATGGCTGAGCGCACTGGATACAGCAAAGGTTATGGGCCCTGACAACATCCCGGCTATCGTGCTGAAGACTTGTGCTCCAGAACTAGCCGCACCTCTAGCCAAGCTGTTCCAGTACAGCTATAACACTGGCATCTACCCGACAATGTGGAAAACTGCCCAGGTATGACCTGCCCACAAAAAGCAGGATAAATCTAATCCAGCCAATTACCGCCCCATCAGTCTATTCTCAATCATCAGCAAAGTGATGTAAGGTGTCGTCGATAGTGCTATCAAGCAGCACTTACTCACTAATAGCCTGCTCACCGATGCTCAGTTTGGGTTCCGCCAGGACCACTCGGCCCCAGACCTCATTACAGCCTTGGTCCAAACATGGACAAAAGAGCTGAATTCCAGAGGTGAGGTGAGGGTGACTGCCCTTGACATCAAGGCAATGTTTGACCGAATGTAGCATCAAGAAGTCCTAGTAAAACTGAAGTCAATGGGAACCGGAGGAAAAACACACCACTGGCTGGAGTCATACCTAGCACAAAGGAAAATGTTTGTGATGGTTGGAAGTCAATCATTACAGCCACAGGACATCGCTACAGGAGTTTCTCAGGGCAGTGTCCTAGGCCCAACCATCTTCAGCTGCTTTATCAATGACCTTCCTTCCATCATAAGGTCAGAAGTGGTGGTATTCGCTGATGACTACACAGTGTTCAGTGCCATTCGCAACTCCTCAGATAATGAAGCAGTCCATGCCCGCATGCAGCAAGACCTGGATGACATTCAGGCTTGGACTGATAAGTGGCAAGTAACATTCGTACCACACAAGTGCCAGGCAATGACTATCTCCAACAAGCGAGAGTCTAACTACTGCCCCTTGACATTCAATGGCATTACCATCACCGAATCCCCCACCATTAACATCCTGGGGGTCACCATTAACCAGAAACTTAACAGGACCAGCCACATAAATATTGTGGCTGGTCAGATGCTGGGTATTCTGCGGTGATTGTCTCACTTCCTGACTCCCCAAAGCCTTTCCACCATCTACAAGGTACAAGTAAGGAGTGTGATGGAATACTCTCCACTTGCCTGGATGAGTGCAGCTCCAACAACACTCAAGAAGCTCGACACTATCCAGGAAAAGAGTTCCGCTGGATTGGCACCACCTTAAGTATTAACTCCCTCCACCACCGGCGCACTGTGGCTGCAGTGTGTACCATCTACAAGATCCACTGCAGCCACTCGCCAAGGCTTCTTCGGCAGCACCTCCCAAACCCGCGACCTCTATCACCGAGAAGGACAAGGGCAGCAGACGCATGGGAACACCACCACCTTCAAGTTCCCCTCCACATTACACATCATCCGGACTTGGAAGTATATCGCCATTCCTTCATCGTCTCTGGGTCAAAATCCTGGCACTCCCTCCCTAACAGCACTGTAGGAGTACCTTCACCACACAGACTGCAGCGGTTCAAGAAGGCGGCTCACCACCACCTTCTCAAGGGCAGATAGGGATGGGCAATAAATGCTGGCCTTTCCAGCGATGCCCACATCCCAGGAACAAATTAAAAAAAACATAATTGCAGTCCCTCATCCCTGGTACCATTCTGGTAAATCCCTTCTGCACCCTCTCTAAGGCCTTGACATCCTTCCTAAAGTCTGGTGCCCAGAATTTTACACAATACTGCAGCTGGGGCCTAACCAGTGTTTTATAAAGGTTTGGCATATCTTCCTTATTTTTATACTCTATGCCTCTCTTTATTAAGCCAAGGATCCCGTATGCTTTTAAACCGTCTTCTCAACTTGTCCTGCCATCTTCAAAGATTTGTGTACGTAAACGATTTGTGTCTCTCTGTTCCTGCATCCCCTTTAAAATTGTACCATTTAATTTATATTGCCTCTCCTCATTCTTCCTTCCAAAGTGCATCACTTCTCATTTCACAAGGTTGTCCCTTGATGCAGTAGGTTTCGTCCAGGCTGAGCTTAAAAAACAAGGCTGTCATGTCCGCATTATTAATATGGCCCGAAATGTGGCCCTGCAGAATTTCATAGACATGAGTCTTCTACTTGTCGAGCCGGGTCAAGTCAGTAGATTCGATCTCGCGGCATATTTACTGGTATACAACCACATGCTGAGCCTTGAAGCGACCAAACCACCTGTTGCTGTCAGTGAAATTTTCCATGCCTCGCTGATCAGCAAAAAGCTTTGACCTTCTCAATGAACATGTCCCGATCAATTGCGATGGTGGGATTTTGGACACGTTTTTCATTAGATCACATGGATAATGCATCCTCAACATCTTCATAAATGTATTTATTTTTGTCTGTGATGCGCATGTTACAACTGCATACTCAGCCCTTCCGTGTTCAACACCTTCACGGAGAAGGTTCATCAGGCTTCATTTCTGGACTTTCCACCCTCAATTGCTTTGATTGCACAATATTTATGATTGAGTGCCTCAAGTTAAGTTTGCATTTAAACCCAGTCTGGGTCAACCTCCCAAACCCACGAACCCTACCACCTACAAGGACAAGGGCAGCAGGCGCATGGGAACACCACCACTTCCACGTTCCCCTCCAAGTCACACACCATCCTGACTTGGAAATATATCGGCCGTTCCCTCATCGTTGCTGGGTCAAAATCCTGGAACTCCCTCCCTAACAGCACTGTGGGAGTACCTTCACCACAAGGACCAGTCACATAAATACTGTGGCAACAAGAGCAGGTCAGAGGCTAGGTATTCTCAAGGGCAATTAGGGATGGGCAATAAATGCAGTAAACTATGATCAGCTCTCATAACAAGGCTAATTTATGAGCCTAATAAGCATGAGCCACTCACTCATGTGTCACACATAAAGATAAGGCCCTGGCAATATAAAAGGTCATGAATTGAGTCCTTTAATACTGTTAAGGACATTAAAAATTAGTCAAATTAGGGTGCCAGAGTTTATGTGGATGTCAACATACACAGTAAGTATTTGGTATTAGTGTGCAGAGAAGGGACTGGGACTTCAGCTTTATTGTGGATATAAGCAGAATGTCGACATAAACGAGTTTGACATAAGTGGGTAGGACTGTATCTTATATTAAGCTGACTTGAACACATAAATAATCTAGCACAATATAATTTAGTAGATGCAGTTAACTTATATGTAGGGCATATTTAACTCATTACTTACACTGTAAAATAGGCATCTTACATGTACTGTTAGAATAGGTATACCAGGTAGAATATCCCATAAAAGAATTTCCTAATGTTAAACATACAAGCACACACACGTTAAACTAATTCTGCAGTCGTTGTAGGAGGCCACACACAGCATGAGGTCAGGTCCTAGTGTTATCCCAGACACTACGCACTAACAGTTCGTGGGGAGAGATGAGAAATGCTATGGGCATAAGGCCAGATAGTCTGGAGGCAGGTTGGGAATGCAAAAATAGCACTAGCTATATGATGTACCGAAAGGAGATAAGGAAGTGAAGGCCATGATTGATATGTAGCTTTCTCGTGCAGAGAGAACAATGAACAAAAGGCAGATGATTCCACTGGAGGGAAAAACATAAGAACCTCACTTGACATGATGGCATAGTAGGTAACGTACTCGCGTATTAACCAGATGTTAGGAGGATGTAATTAACCCTACAAAAGATATGATCCATGGGAGCGCCTCACGGACTTCTACCTAGTCTTGCTTAGGTTGGTGAGAGGAGACTCAATCTTATCTTTCAAAAGGGAGTTGGATAAGCATCTGAAGGAAAAAAATTTGCAGGGCTACGGGGAAAGGGCGGGGGAGCGGGACTGGCTGAGAGTCGGCACGGGCTCGACGGGCCGAATGACCTTCTTCCGTGCTGTAACCGTTCTATGATTCTAACACCCAACAAGTCCGTTGCACGTGAATTCCTTTTGATACCAATCTCATGGGCAATGTTGTATCGATGATTTGATAAATAAAGACTATTAATCAGGCATCTCAGTATTCCCTTGTCCTCAAATTTCTATTAAGAGTTATGATAAATGCTTATCTTCTAAACCCTACATATACCAACTTTAAAATCTTGCTGAAGCTTAGATCATTTTGTTTACAATTTATAATTTGTTACTTTTTCAGAGCCATCAATCCTTTTCCCCTTTCCCACCCGCTGTGTTTGATGGTCAATGTTAGTGTCAGAAGATCTAACTGCCAGTTTTACATACTGCGGTCATATTTTCACAGATAATATACTGCAATGCAAGTCAGAAACATCTTTGTGTGGACAGTTTGCACAAAATTAATTGTACTGAAATTATTAATTACACTGTGAACAAAGGAGCCACTTCAGCTGAATCCAACAGAGGGTCCAATTCTGATCTTTTTTTTGTGAAACTATGAGGCAAAAGCTTCTAATTCTATTGTTCATACCCACTGCGTAATCCTGGCAACCAGATTTGTGACTTGATCCTAAATACGTGGTGATTCTTGATTTGGAGAAATCATGAATATTTCAGATTTAGATCACGCACCTCACAGGAAGTTAAAATCCAAACATCTTTAATCTGTTTTTTGTTAAGGCTCGAGTTTCACTAGAATAAGCCTTTTCAAGATCTGTTATATGGACTCAAAGTTAATTCTGATGTCTTTTCTGTTTATTTTTGGAATTTTTTATTTAAACTGTAAATGTCAAAAACATCAGGAGAGATAATTAGATGTAACAGCATGAAGGAGCTAAATGAACATCAATAGACACAGTTGTTAACCCAGGTGGTTTCAGCAATTTCCGCTTTATGCTGCAGAAATAAAGGATGCAGTTTATATTCCACAAGTTGATCTCAGTGCCCAATGCATCGTGTCTGGCTGGGACTAAGGGGGAGAAATTCATTATCGCCGTGTTTGGGGGCGGTAACTTTTGAAAGCTGGGAAACTTCGCTCCAGGCGCTAATGATTCCCAGCTTTCACGAAATTGGGTTTAACGCTCCAGGAAGGAAGGAGGCCACAGAGGCAAATAATGCAGCGGATGTGGGAGGTGATCACCAAGGAGGCAACAGCCAGGTCCTCTGTCCCCAGAACGTGGCTCCAGTGCCGCAAAAAAAATTAACAATTTGACACGAGTGGTCAAGGTAAGATCCCATCTTACAAACACACTGCTCAATAACTGCACCACCACCGGCATCACAACCTCAACACACTGCACCCACCATCTAACACACAGTAACATTCACACACCCCACACTATTGCATCCATCAACGGCACTGCTTACACCCCAGACACATCACACAGCTCTTCAACCATGTGAGGCATATCACACACACACACACACACACACACACACACATACACACACACATACACATGCACACACAAACACAGCTGCCAATACACGCATTCACAATCACCACTTTTTCTCTTCCAGGACAAGATAGCACATAACAGGCATCAGCAGGACCTGACCAGGGGAGGGGAAGCATGACTGCATGAGATCACTCCCCTTGAGGAGACAGTGCTGGCCGTGATCGGGCAGGGAGTGACAGACACCATGGCCACAGGCAGAGCAGAGGAAATCTCGACTAGAGGTATTTGGCCACTCCAGCTTCCTTACAGATGCGCGACTATTCCTGATCCCTAATCCCCAAACCTATCCTCACTCACATGCTCCATATGGCCTCATCACACACAAGGGTAAGAGGAGGAGGATGAGAGCAAGAAAGTTGGCAATGCGTCAATTGCTGCCACTGTCGCAGGTACCAGCTCATGTAATTTAGAGGCTAGGGTAGAACACGGATCCTCACAGCCGCATGCACTGGGCACTAGAGGGCAGTAGCTACGCTGGTGGAAGGGACACCACAGGTGCCACCTTGCTGAGGGGGGGGGGGGCAAGGTCGCATACTAGTTCTGCTGTAGAGGAGTCAGATGAGGACCTCACAGGAGAGCCTGGGAGCAAGGGCTCACCTTTGTGCAGTGATTGTCAGTGTTTGCAGCACCTCAATGCGGTCAATCACTGACAGATCAACTGTCAAAATAAAATTGTGTGTGGTACCTTTAAGGAAACCGGCAGATGACGCGTCATCGAATGACGCCATCAGACCTGCTTCCTGCTAATTGGCCGGCAAGGCCAATTAAGGGAAAATCACGTCTGCAGAGCGGAGGCAGCTGGGGGGCGGGACCGGAACCTGGAAACCAGCTGACCCGCCCCTGTCCCGCCTCCAGAATTAAGTTCGCGGCCCAAACGCTTGGTGCAATGGAGAGCCTGCCTGAAAGCTTACAGGTCATGGCTAGGGGGATGGAGGAGTCCATCCAGCAACTTGTGGAGCCCAACATCATGTAGCATCTGATGACTGAGGTCGCAGTCATGGCAGCTTCCATGGAACGCTAAACAGCTTTCATGGAACGCCAAACAGCTTCCATGGAATGTCAAACAGCTTCCATGGGATGACAAAGTGCTGCAATGGAAGCCCAAACAGCTTCAATTGAACTACTAGCATCTTCCATGGAATGGCAAAGTGCTGCAATGGAAGCTCAGGCAGCTGCCATGGTGGCTCTGGGCTCCTCGGTTGAAAGGGGCTAGCAGTGTGTCGCCGATGCCCAGGGATCTGTCCTCCACAAGGTCAGTGGGCGGGCTGAATAGAGGCCCCGAGGTAGTGGTGTGGGAATCATGGAGCAGGAACCTACTGGCCTCTCTTCAGATGGCAGCGTTCCTGCTCCCTCCCCCGCCACTCCGCCATTGCCTGCAGTTTTCTGTCAGCCAGGCGGCCCAGACTGCTGAAGGCCATGCTGCGATGGTGCAGTCTGAGGCAGGGCCATCATGGCCCACTGCCTCTCGAGGGCGTCCCAGGAGGACGCATGAACTTCCCTCTTCAGATTCTCAGCAACCATCCACCTCGCCAGCTGTTGCCACTCGGGTTGCACTTCATGGAAGCACCAGAGTCGACAAGAGCACGTATAGATAGTGACTAAGGGTAAGCACCAGGGTGAATAGTTTAATATTTGTAAGTGCTGTTGGTTGTGTCATGTTTTATTGTTTGTACTTTCTCTTGATAAAGATTGATTATGGTAATTGGGTAGTGGTGGAATTGGTGATCTTTTATATTGTGTTCTTCATGGGGAAGGGTTTGAAAGGATTATGTGCAGATGCTGGACTTCTTGATGGACCCTCAGTCCTGGAAGGTAAGGCATGTGGCAACAGTGTTCCAAAGTCCGATGGTAGAGGACGACTCTCAAAAGTGCTCTTCAATTAGATGACGACAAGCGTCCCTCCCAGGTGTGAGCCATCTAGCCGGAACCCTCTGGTGATCCCTGGTCCTCCTCGTCTTCCTCCTCCTCCTCTTGTGGTTCCTGAGCTTGATCCTCTGGCACAATTGCTGGTAGTAACGGCTGGTCTCTCATGATCGGCAGATTCTGGAGCTTGCAGCAAGTCACCACGAATCTGGAGCACTCTTCGCCCCCCCCCCCCCTCTCTCCTCCAGCAGCTGGTGCTGCTCTGCCTGGCCTCAACTCCTCCTCACGTTCCTCTTCCAGACGAAGGGGGACCCCTGGCAAGATGCCCATGACCAAGCACTCCCTTTCTCCTGGTGACTCCTATAAGGTCTCCAATAAGGTGGAGTAGCACAGCACTCACTCTCTTCAGGTGAAGTTTGTCAGAGAATTTCCGCAATAAATGTTGATAGAGTGTTGATGAAGTCTTGACAAAGTGTCCCAGAAAGTCTCCCGATGTGATTCAAATGTCCTCTTCAAATACAGTGTAGTCAGTCGATCTCCAGCAGCAAATGAACAGTGAAAGCTGAGCATGGCTTTAAGTAGTGCTCGCAATCCACACTAACGACTTCTTTACTCCTGTTCAACTGGTCGCTGTTAGGAGAGGTCGTTAATTGAAGCGCTAGCCAGCAAAATGGTGTGCAGCCTCTTTAATAAGAGTAAGGAGCCAATTTAATTGGTCATTAGAGCCTTAATCATCTTTGGGATGGCCGTTCCTAGCACACGCTTCAACTCATTTACCAAGATGGTGTTCTGAGCTAAAGGCGGGCTAACCAGGCATTGCAGCCCAAGACCCCATCTTGGCCACCTTTAGAGCCTAAAGTATCCGGGGAAAATCTCCCCCTGAGTTTTGTAACATTGCGCATATTATACAATAAAATACATACTTCCCAAGATAGAGATATGCACACACTGCCTGGTGCGATCAGTTGGTGTAATGTGTGGAGGAAAATAGAGAGAGAGAAATCAAGAAAATCAAGGTAGGGGAAAGGAAACTTACTTGAAGTGAAGAGAGTGTCTGGAGGTTTTTGAAAGCAGGGAAGGAGATGAAAAAGCAGATGTATTTAAGGAGTGCATTCCAGAGCGCAGAGCTATAGGCCCCGATATTGACAGGAGCGGGTTGCGTAAGCTCAGGGGAAGAGATTTGGTTGGGACCCACATGCTGTGGAGGCTTAATTCCACAGTGTGCGTCTTTTTGTTTCAACAGGTTCCCCGCCCGAAAGCCAACCTGATTGACACTCTGGAGCAGGCTGCAGCGCAGGAGCAGGTAAGCAAACTTCTACTGCGTCAGTGGGAGCGTGGTAGGGGGGGTTCCGGATCTTGGGGGTGTCCGGTCGGGGGTCAGATCCCAGGGGTGGGGGCAAGCGTCCGATGGCAGTGAATCAGGTACGCTTGGTGGGCCGGGGGGAAGCACTCCTGCTCCTCCTGACCCACAATCAGTGCTGGGTACTGACCTTTCCCCCGAAGCAGTCCTTATCTCCCTTGAGCTGCCGGGTTTCCCGAGGCCAGGGAAACTTGGCCGGCCAGGGTTAAACCTGTAAAACAGGTGAAATGTGAAGCTCCCAGCCTCATTATAATACGTAAATGGCTAACCCGCCTCCTGGGAGCCGGTTGGCTGCCCGTCCCCTGTCCGGAAGTGGGCGGGTTGGAGGTGGGTTGGGGTCGGGTTTGAGATTTAAAACATTTTTACACCTCACCCGAGCCCAACCCACCTGTTTGGGGGGGTTAAAATTACCCTCATAATGGTTGAAAGAGCAATGACTAATGGTGGAGTGGAGGGGAGCAGGGAACAATGGGTGTTAGAGTGTGGGATATGTATGCATATGGCTGGAGGAGATCACTGGAGCAAGACCTTGAAGGGTTTGAAAAGGTAGGATGAGGATCTTAAAGTCAATTTTCTGGGGAATGGAAGTGATGAAGCTTGGCAATGAGTTACAACAGGGTAGATTTTCGTCTTCACCACTCGGATGGTAATCTACCGGAACAGGTTGCACACACTTTATAGAACCTGCCTGATTTTCATGCCATTGATTTCAATGGAGGGTGGAGACAGGGAGACTGGGTAGGAGCGGATCAGTGAAGTCAAGCATTGAAGTGACAAATATACGAATTAGGATTTCAGCAGCACCGGGGGCAAAGTACAGACTCCAATAGTCTCAAGCCGCACATCACTATGGGGGAAAAATTCAGTTGGTTAGCTCCTGCAGCTGGAGTTAATGGGGCGCTGATGCAGTAGCGCCGGGGCGAGGCGAATCCGTTGCGCTGCCGGTACGAGGTACCGCTGGGGACTTCAACACCAGGCAGATCATGACGTCAGTCACTGGGCGCCCGATCTGCCAAATTCATTGTGGACACGTACCTTTGCACCTCGACCAGACAGCGACAGGGAGAGGAGGCGCACAGCTGCAGGACGCCGGCTCCAGGGACGTTATTTAAAGGCATCCACATTAATCACTCACAACTCCCTCCCTAACAGCACTGTGGGAGTACCTTCACCACACGGACTGCAGCAGTTCAAGAAGGCAGCTCATCATCACCTTCTCAAGGGCAACTAGGGATGGGCAATAAATGCCAGCTTGCCCGCATCCCGTGAACGAATATAAAAAAAACTTGTCAGGGCAGGTTAGTTTCAGTGGCCTCTTGTCAGTTTCAGCTAGTGAATGGGCTTGCATGAGTAATTTCAAGGTTCTTTTTTATCAGCAGTGTTCTGGCAAGTGCAAAGTGGCTACATTTATTATTCAAAGCTTCAAACTGCTACACGTGGCAACATTTCAGGGGGCTGTACTGGCATGCCACCTCACCCTCCAGGATCTACGATGGAGGCAGCCAGAAATACGGGAACATGTGTGCAGAGGGATGACGAGGGACATCAGCGCTCTCACCAGGATGACTTAAACCCCAGATCCCTTTTGCTCAACACATGCCCATCATACCATCCCTGTGTCATGCCATATCACAGCGTCCTCCTGGACACAAAGGTGAAATGAGAGAGACCACAAAATATTGCAAACTCCATTAATAAATTTATGCATAAACATATCACACACATCACATTCATTCTAATAACTAATGACCCTTGTGCCTGCAATAGTTGAATAGTTACAATTGTGTACAAGGCATGAGATGTGGGTGTGAGTGTTGGTAGGTAGAGATTGTTGGTGGCTGACCGCTGGAGGTGTAGTGCTTTGGGCAGTGTGTGAAGCTTGTAGTAGCATTTGTTGAAGCATTCAATCACCCTGACCACCCGACTGAGGTGGATCTGCCATGAGCACACCTGCTTCAGTCCTACGGCTCCTTCGCCATGTTGTGCTTCTCCTTGCTGAGGCAGCTGCACAGCCAGCAATGCCGAGAATGAGGTGCAGTATCAATGAACCCTCCCCTTTAGGTACTGGGAAAAGCCTCTGGCAATGATGAGTTGTGATCAGACTGCACCCGATATTGGTCCACCCTTTCAGTGTAACGCCACTGAGCTAAGCCTTTAAGACTTGATTTAGTGCCCCAATCATTTCTTTGAGCAGTGAGAATGAATTTTGCCTGCAGTCTAAAGCATTAGCACCTGGCGCTAATTCTCAAACTTTTCTAAAGATTCCGCCCATTCCTGGGCTAAAATGAATTTCTGGCCCTATGTATTTCATAGAGTTCAGTCAAAAGACAAGTTTGAAACAGGACTGGTGCTGCAGAAAGCATGTAACAGAGAGTTTACTAAAGCTAATCAAGTGGTCAATCAGCTGACTGTATGATCCAAAGCACTATTAAAGATATTCAGCATGAAAATATCAAGAAATATATGTTTATCTCATTTGAGTAATAGACAGAGATACTAAGAACAATGATAATGTATCAACACAATAAGAATCTGCACTTGGAGGGATTAAATGAGTTCAGTCTGTCAGGAAGCACAGTATTAATTAATAGTACATTAAAAATGAATGATATTGGCCTAGCACCAATTTAACAAACGAATGATTTGACATACTTGCAAATTCATTAAAGCACTCAAATCTTCATTTTTAGTACTTCCAAAGGCCCTTTACATAAATTTGATATTTATTACTTCTTTATGCATACTTTTCACATTATTGTTACAATGTCCTACTTACATACTACTTTGCATTCTTAATTATAGCTTGGGAGCTTAGAAGGTGTACTGGGTCCTTGGGAGTAATTTTTCATTGTCACTTGACTATCTCATGCTAGTTTGTTTTATATAAAAATGAACCATGAAAACTTTAGTCATTAAAATACAATCAAGATATTTGGTAGATCATTACCAATGCAATACTTAAAGCACTGAAATGATTAGCCTCATGAATATGCACACATGCATATTTGAACACTCCTTGATTATATACAGCCTATAATACTAACATGCATTTAAGTGTAGAGTTTTCTTTTTTTAAAGAAAAAGTAAACATTAGTCATTTATGTTATAGAACTCTATTCTATTATATTCCTTGTTTTCAAATCCCTCCATGGCCTCACCCCTCCCTATCTCTGTAATCTCTGTAACCCCCCCTGAGATATCTGCGCTCCTCTAATTCTGCCCTCTTGAGCATCCCTGATTATAATCGCTCAACCATTGGTGGCCATGCCTTCTGTTGCCTGGGCCCTAAGCTCTGGAATTCCCTGCCAAAACCTCTCCGCCTCGCTACCTCTCTTTCCTGCCTTTAAGATGCTCCTTAAAACCTACCTCTTTGACCAAGCTTTTGGTCACCTGCCCTAATTTCTCCTTATGTGGCTCGGTGTCAATTTTTTTGTCTTATAACACTCCTGTGAAGCGTCTTGAGACGTTTTACGACGTTAAAGGCGCTATATAAATACAAGTTGTTGTTGTTGTTGTTAGTATTAAATAAGAAGATAAGAAAGGTCAAAAGGAGAAAAGGTCATTCAATCAATCAAGCCCGCTCCATTCAGATTTCACATATAATTATTCTATTATAGACTCCCCTCCCCTATTCTTCCTACTACTCTTGATCCCTAATTTTAATGTTCACCAAGTTCCTTTCCCTACTTTACATGAAGATAATCAAGCAGTACTCAATTCCCCTTTTTCAGCAGAGATTGATCCAGCTCCCTTTTTAAGGTATCATTTGACCCAAAATCAGCTACCCACTCTAAGGCCGCGATCTCCCCTACCTGGGCGGCTACATGGCAGGAGAGATCGTGGCGGGCCATGAGCCCGCTGTCATCTTCATCGCGCTGAGAATTTTTTTTTTGCATTAATGGGCCTTGTTAAGCCCATCCTTCACGTTCCCCGACCCAATTACAAGGTGCGGGTCAGGTGACGTCAGCGCTGACGCTTCCGTTGCCGGTATATTTTAAAGGGCCCATGGCCCCATTTCATTTCACTTCTTCATATTCAAGTCTGCAGTGCAGAGAACTTTGGTTTATTCAGAAAATGAGTTTGCAAAGGCAGAGGGCTGCTACTCGCTTCAGTGATGACTCCCTCCATGTCCTTGTGGAGGGAATCAGAGCACGCAGGGAGGTTCTCTCCCCTGCCAGTGGGCGGAGGAGACCTCCCCAGGAGACCAAGGCAGCCTGCTGCAAATAGCTGAGGAGGTCACAGGCAGGTATGTGGTGATGAGGACCTGGGTGCAATGCCGCAAGCATTTTAATGATCTTCTACGATCAGGAAAAGTGAGTATAAAGCCACACTTAACTTCAAGCTGCTGTGCCTGTTATCACTTCCCCATCACTCAGCATTCCCAACCCTACTCCTGCACATCGCTACTCAATGCAACATCCCTTGCACCGTCACCCATCCCTCTCTATCTATCTACATTATCACATCCTCATCTTACTATGCACCCCTCACACTCACCCTCATCCTAATGCAATGACACCAACTAACAACACTAAGGGAGGCAACTTGTTACAGCCACCCCACTCCATCATAGTCTCCCTCTAAAGATCTAACCCATCCATTCCTTACACTCATTCCATCACTCTTACTCAACCTTCTCTTCTTTCCCTCCTTGCAGGAGAAGAGAGCCCACAACAAGAGGGAGAAGGGGAGAACGAGAGGTGACCCTCAATCATTGGCCATTCTAACAATTGCAGAGGAGGCTGCCCTGGAGATCACTAGAGCGGTCGACCAGCCGGAAGTGGGGGACGGAGAGAGAGGCTCATCAGAACAACCTGGTGACAGAATCATTTTCCATACACCTACATGGCATTCATCAGTCACTCATATGGGGGCTGATGTCAAGAGAAATTGAATGCTCATAATGTGCATAATGGTATCTGTATGCAATTGACATATTATATATCTAACTGATGTCTTTACTCTCCCACAGGTCCATCAAGAGCCCTCCCACTGTCCAGGAGGAACAGCAAGAGGGCTCCTCAGAGGAGGCTCCAGCCTCTGAGGGCGCAGCATCACCTCTGACAAGGCAAGCCAGCACCAGCACAGATACAATCACCTCGGTGGGTCCGTCGCGAAATAGAATAGTTTTGTCACCTGGTGTCTCATTCAGGTGAGCAAGAGCAGATGGTGGAGACAGGGACAGCAGTGGAGACACCTCATTGGAGGGCGCAGGAGTCTCCTAGCTCTGCTCAGCTGCATGCAGACGCTGAGCCTCGGGGCCCATCAAGGAACAGGGCGATCCTGGAGCTGGAGCAACAAGTGCAGTAGGCTCTGACAGAGTTTGGAACCGCGGTGACTGCGAGTGTGCAGAGAATGGAAGAGTCCATCTTAAGCATGAGCACCACCGTGGTGCACGCACTCGCGACTGTTGGTTCCTCCATGGATAGGATGGCCACCTACATGGAGGACATAATGCGCCAGTCGCATGAGCACATGGTCTCAATTCAAAATAGATGGGCATCTATGGAGGAGAGAAACCAGAGGCTCATAGATGTCCTTGCTAGGAGGAATGTCAGTATAGGCATGAGTCCTCATGGCCCCACTGATGTGCAGCAAGATGCTCTCCATCTACTTGCTAGCAGAGAAGTGCGGGTGGCCCATGAGAGGGATAATGGTGGGAGGGCACATGGAAGTGGGGGCTCCTCTTCAAGTGCTCACACTTCTACCCCTTGCCAACCCCTCAGTCAGAGCCCCAGATGCCTCCCTGGACAGCGATGGCCGAGTCTGCCACTGCACAGTCGCAGGAGGAGCAGACTTTGGCAGGGCCCACACAGGCTCCAAAACCCAGAGGATGACCGCCAAAGGCGTTGAAGCAGATGCAGCAGGGAGGTGAGGAGGCTGCCTCTACCTCTGCGGAAGCCACTGGGGTTGCATCACGTAGAAGCACTTGGAAAAGAAAGAAGCCACACAAATAGAGTCACAGAGGGTAGTCACTTGGGTGTTTCTTTCAATGTTATTGACAAGTTTATGTTAAATTAATTGTGTGTATTAAATCATTTAATTCGTTAACTTTGTGGTCCTTGGCAAATGTGTGTGGACACTTGGAAGTGGCAGAGTGAATGGTCAGGGCTAATTTAATCTCCAGCAATGGTGGTAACAGTGATAATAAAGGACTGGCCATTGTAGGGATGGTTAATGGTGTTGATGTGGTCTGATGCCAATGTGCCAACGCATGTGGCAGCCACATGTCTGTGGTGTGTGAAGTTAACTAAATCTGGCCATGATGAGGTGATTCCTGGCCTCACGGGCAGCAATGTGGTCATGTACTGGTGGCATTGGGACCACCGGCTCCTCCAGGTCTTCATTATCCTCGTCCTCAAACTCATGCTCTGCTCCTTGTTCCTCATGCAGGGCTAATCCTTGCTGCTACGCTATGTTGTGCAGGACGCAGCAGACCACTACGATTCTGGAGACCCTGGCTGGTGTGTACTGAAGGGCTCCTCCAGATCTGTCCAGGCATCTGAAGTGCATTTTAAGCAATCCTATTGTCTGGTGGAGATGAGGCTTTGATCATAATGTTCCTCAACCTCGTTTGTTGGCCTCCTCAAAGGTGTCATGAGCTGTGTCTTTAGTGGCTAGCCTTTGTCTCCAAGCAGCCAGCCGGAAAGACTGTTTGGAGGTCTGAAGAGCTGAGGTACGGTGGACTGGCGCAGGATGTAAGAGGCATGGCAGCTCCCAGGGAACTTGGCGCACACATGGATGAATAAAGACATATCCTACCAACTGCACCACTAGCCTCACACACTGTTCAATGCACAACCCCCAATCACTCACCTACCAACAACCTGCACCAATGACGAGGCACATCTCCCATTCCTAGCCTCACCTCACCCTCTTGGAGGAGACGGTGCAGGGGCATGGCTGAGCCCTTGGCCAGCGGTGGGGCTGAAAGGATACAAGATGCTGGTATCCTCGTACGTTATCCTCCTTCTGGTTTGCACTTCTTTCTTTCTTGCCTTCTCCTCGGCACAACTCCACACTTGTGCCTTCCTAATTTCACACACCCAAGAAATGCAGCCTGCCCAGCCAATGGGTCAACAAGAAGAGGCAGCCTGCCCAGCCAATGGGACTGCCGGCAGATGATGCCATCCCGGATATCCGGGCCACATAGGGGCTGTCTGGGATGCATCCTTCCATCTGATTCCTCCTCTTTGGCTTCCTCCTCTTCTGCATCTTCCTCTTCCCTCTGCAAGCGAATGTTGTGAATGTGAAATGACAGCATAACATGCTGGAAATACTCATTTGGTCAGGCAGCATGTCGACCTGAGACGTGAATTCTGTTTTTCTCTCCACGGATGTTGCATGACCTGTTGAGTATTCACTGCATGTTCTGTCTTCTCAAAGGCCTTCATTTACCATCTGAGCCCTTGCAAGCATCCAGCAGCACTCCCTACACACTTAGAAAACTTTTCACATCTATTGCAGCAAGCCACCACTTCAATAAAATCAAAAAAATCCAGTCCAAACCCTTAAATTCAAATTTACCTGAATAATGTGTGAGTCCCTTCAAGAGCTGCTGACACTGCCACTGTCAGCTTGCTTGCACGCCAGGTTAACCTCGCCTGCTTAGGACCCAGCACTGAATTCAGCGCTAGGGTCGAAGTTTGCGTTGATGATGTTAAGTCGACGTTGCACGCCGATTGACGTCACCACGCCGCCATTTTTTTCCCAGGGCGCTGCCAGTTACCAGCAGCGCAAACGGAGAGGAATATGGCGGCCGCCGCGGGACCCACCCCCAGCTGGCGAAAGAGTGGTGGCCGCCATTTTATCGTCATTTCATGGCTCTATGGACTGTCGGTAAGTAGATGAATTTCTAGCCCAGAGAGAGTGTTTCCACTTGTGGAGAAGACCAAAACTAGAGGCCATCAATATAGGATAGTCACCAAGAAATCAAATAGGGAATTCAGAAGAAACTTCTTTGCCCAGAGGGTGATGAGAATGTGGAACAGGGAGTGGTTGAGGTGAATAGTATGGATGCATTGAAGGGGAGGCTGGATAAGCATATGAGGGAGAAGGGAATAGAGGGTTATGCTGATAGATTTAGATGAGGAAAGACAGGAGGAGGCTCGAGTGGAGCATAAATGCCAGCGTGGACTGGTTGGGCCGAATGGCCTGTTTCTGTGCCGTATATCCTATGTAGTTCTATGTAAATCACCACAGACCTGGAGGCTGCAGATAATGAGGTGTCACAATTACCAAATATATGGATATCTCAAACTGGGTCACTGGGGGCGGCCTCTTGCCACCCGATTATAACAGTAAAATTGGCCGAGCCCACTGCTACCGCTCCTGGATTGGGCCAGTCGCTCGCTTTGCCACATCGTCACCTGGGCCCAATCGAGCCCATTTGTTCATTCCAATACGGCACTGTTAAAAGAATGGGGGAGAAATTCCCTTGGTTTGTGCCTCCCGTTAGCACCTGCGGGGGACGGTAACGGGGCGCTAAGGAGTTACCGACCGGGCGCAGCGAATTCACCGATGCCACGATCTTCCTGGCGGGTTTGTGTTGGTTCTAAGACTTAACGCCTCGCTCTCTTGCGCCCCGAAAGTCATGACATCATCTGGTGCGCAGCGCCCCGTTAGCGCCCCGGAAGTGATATTTGCTCCCGCCCCCTGCAGCATCGCTGGGCATCAACAACGGCAGCAACAGGAGGCGCTGTCACCTCGGCTGGCCGCTTGGGGAGCGCTAATTAAAGGTAGTGGTGATCAGATAGGGCAAAATTTATTTCTGTCCCCATTCTGCTGCCTCCTGCTGTCTTCTGCCCCCGTGATTGCTCAGCCCTGCACTCTCTTAGAGTGCTTGGGGCTGCTATGCGCGTTGCGCAGGTGCCGTCGCCCAACAGACGCAGCCTGAAGATTCATTCAACGCAGCATTGGCCCTTCCCTTTAAGGGAGGGAAGGAGCCTGTAAAGACGGCAGCGCTGCCCTGAACATTGCTCAGCGCTCTGTCGATACCGCCCCTCTCACTCCCTTTAGTGCTCTAAGGGAAGTGGTAGCGCTTGATTTAGCGTTCCACTTCCCTCTTGGAGCGCTAAAGCGGAAGTTCCTGGCAGCAGCAAATCTTTTTCGCCAGGCGATACTTTTGCTGTCCCTGAAAAGTTATCGCTCCAAATGGGGCGCTACACAATTTCTAGCCCAATGTGTTTAAGTACAGCAACATTTTTCAATTGCATTTGTTGCCTTTTGGTCCAGTCAATTACCTAAGTTAGGGCACAAATTGTTTTTTTCCCCTAGATGAAACCAACTAGGTTAATACACATCTGTCCAGATTTTATTTTTGTTTCAAGGTTCATTGTTGCCGACTGTTTATTTACTGCTCCTCATGTACAACACAGGAAACTCTAGTAAATAACCCAAGTATGGCAAGCCAGTAGTAAGAATCCTGAATAGCACTCTCTGAGCAACTCCTTCTTCCCTGAATAAATAATTTCTGTACCTGTCTCTCAGTCTCTGTGTTCTTCCCTCTGAGCAATAAGATCCTTTTCCTTCATTGGTGTACGCGCGCTATCACATTTAAAAAACTGCAACAAGAAAAGAAAAAGGGCAGCATAAATTCCATCGAAATCTTATCCAATTGCCCGAGTGGAAAAACCTACGATTCTATTAAGCTTTTACCATTTCTGACCATCTGCTCCGAAAGGAAACTTTGGCGGGAGAATCTCTATCACTCAGTTCTGGAAGATGAAGTTAGGTGCAAATGATGTGACGACATTTTAGCAATGAAGTGATGTAGCGTATCTGCATTGCAAATAAGAGGGCCCAGTTAAAACACGTAAATATCAGGCGAGCAAGCAGTTAAAATGGCCACAGTGACTTACCCGCTGCGTTCCCATGGGTCAGGATTTTAATCTGCTCTTTTGAACAGGCGGGCGGGACACCCTCCTGAAGGCAGCAGGATCCAGCTTTAAATATCATCGGGGGACCAACGGCAATTTTAACCAAGGCCTGCGTGGGGAAGTCATCGTGGCTTCCCCATCAGACCAATCTAGTTGCAAACAGGGATCCTCCATACATTGATAGTCTGGAGGGGGTATATAGGGGGAAAAATTGAGTCGCGCCCCCTTTGGGGCATTAACTTTGCCGGGGCGCTACTTTTAGTGCCCCATAAAAATTAGCGCCCCCGCGCCGGAAATTGCGTGGTTGCGCCCCAAGAGGGAAGCGGGACGCTACTGGAAGCGCCCCGCATCCCTCTTGGGGCGCTGCGAGTCAATATCGTGGCGCTACGTGCTGCAGCGCCAGGCACTGCGGCACGTCGCACCGCAGTTTTGCAGGCCTTCCTCCCCTTCTTAAAGGGGAGGGGCCTTGTGCAGCGCGAACCGGGGCCCAGCTGGGCCCCCGGGGATTGGGAGTGCCGGCAAAAGAGCCCGGCACTCAAGAGAAGTGCCGGGCTCTTGGAGCGCAGCTGGCACTTCGCGGGGGGGGGCTTCATGAGGGCTGGAGACAGCAACGGGGGCAGGTGCTGGCAGGCGGCCAGCAACAAAAATGGCCGCCCGCCACCTCCCCTTTAACTAGCGCCGCCCCAGTCGCAGATAGGCCCCCCTGACCCCGGCAGACATAGCGTCCGGCGGTAAGTCAAGGGGCGCTACCGAAGATCGCGGCTGGAGCGCAAGCATGGTGATGACGTCATCGCCGACGGCGCAGCGCCACAGGGCACTACCGGTTAGCGCCGCCGCTAACCTCCCGCTGAATTTTGCGGGAGGCGTGGGCGGCGCCGCACCCGGGCGCTAGTTACTTTGCGCCCCATTAGCGCCCTGTTAAGGCGCTAACGGGAGGCGCAAACCAACTGAATTTTTTCCCCATAGTGTCAAAATTCCCAAAGGCAATTTTCACACAAGCATGTGATTCACGTGTAAGGAGTTCTGAAAATAGCACGAAGGAGGAGAAGCGATTGGTTTGTTTAAAAAAATAAACTCACGACTTAGAAAAAAAAATCAGCTGCTTTCTTGCAACATCTGAAGTCGATAGAAATGCACAGAAATCCCAACAAGGAAACAGGCCAGTCAGCCCAACCATTCTATGTTGGCGTTTACCCTCCAAATGAACAAATAGCTCTATTCACATTTACCCACCATGTTCTATTTCCTTTCGGAGCAGATGCTCAGAATGGTAAAAGCTTAATAGAATTACCTAAGTTGGGGCACAATTTGGTTTTTTTCCCCCTAGAGGAAACCAACTAGGTTAATACACATCTATCCAGATTTTACTTTTGTTTCAAGGTTCAATGTTGCCTACTGTTTATTTACTGCTCCTGATGTACAACACTGGTAACTCCAGAAAATAACCCAAGGATGGCAATCCAGTAGTTCCCATATCCCTTCTACTCCTTTTCCTTCACTGAACAATATTGAGGAATAATGGCAATGCTACTAAGGACTTGAAAAAGAGTCTGAATATCGAATACATTCAAATTGTTCAAACAACCAAAAACCTGATTGAGTTGCAATTATTGCATAGTTGAAATGTTGGAAGACTTTCTTGACTAGAAAGGAGAATTCAGAATGAAAGATAGGTCACATAGTTTACATCAATAATTATATTTCAGGATGTCAAAGAAACTGACCTCAGGGCTGAATAAAACAAATATGTGAAATAAAACACCCATATTGTACATAAAATGCGAAGGGGTAAAAGTTCAGTTGGTTGCGCCTCCCGTTAGCGCCTTAAATGGGCGCTAATGGGGCGTTAAGGCGCTAACGCCCGGGCGCGGCGCTGTTTGCGCCGCTCGAGAACTTAACTTGAGATTGTGCGGCGGCGCTAAAACTTACCGCTGCGACCACCTGCGCGCGCAGATTGTGACGTCAGTCCGTGGTGCAACGCCCTTGGGGCGCCCCGGAGCGGAAATTGAGTGGCGCCCCCTGCCTTACCGCCTGGCGCTTCCAACGACCGGAAGACTGGAACGTTATCAATCGGTGTGGGGCTGGGGGGGGCGCTATTTAAAGGGGGCCTCTTCCTGTCTTTTTCTGTGGTCGACATTTATGCACCACTCGTTCTGAGAGAGAGAGAGAGATTCGGAGAGAGAGAGAGAGAGACTTCTACATTGACTCAACGCTTTGTGAGGTAGTTTTGCCTAGTTCATCCTAACTTTGCTGCTACTTTCGTTGCTGTACCTCATTACTTTTCTGGCAAAGAGAAGATGGGGGCTGCAATGATTGGGGGCGTCGTCCTGCTCCAGCTCAATCGGAGCAGAGTGAGACGCAGACAGAGAGTGGCAATGATGGCCAGACGGAGGAGGCCCATCAGGCGCATGTACAGGAGAGCTTACCCTCCCAGGGTATATCGTGAACAGCTCTCCTACATCCACATGTCCGAGGAGCTGTGTTTGCGAAGGCTGCGATTCAGCAAGGAGGTGGTCACTGAGCTCTGCCACCTGCTGCAGCCAGATCTGCAGCCTCAGCTGAGGTCCAGGACGTCTCTGTCGGTGGCAGTGAAGGTCACAGTGGCCTTGAACTTCTACGCCACTGGCTCATTCCAAGCTGCTGTTGGGGACCTCGCCAATATCTCCCAGTTTGCGGTGCATCGCTGCATCCGGCAGGTCACCAATGCCCTCTTCACAAGGAGACGAGACTTCATCTCCTTCCCTATGACCCCAGACAAGCAGCATGACCGTGCTATGGGCTTTGCGAGGGTAGCGGGCTTCCCCATGGTGCAGGGCGCCATTGACTGCACGCATGTGGCTTTGCGTGCTCCGCGAGAGAATGCAGAGGAGTTCCGGAACAGAAAAGGGTTCCATTCCTTGAATGTGCAGTTGGTCTGTGACCACAGACAGGTGATTTTCGCTGTCAATGCCCACTATCCGGGCAGCTGCCACGATGCTTTCATCCTGCGCCAGAGTACTGTGGCAGAAATTTTCGAGGCACCGCATCAGCCAGTCGGTTGGCTTCTGGGGGACAAGGGGTACGCATTGAGCACCTGGCTGATGACACCGCTCCGTGCGCCAAACACCCCTGCTGAGCTGCGGTACCAGGAAAGCCAACAAGCAACGAGGAACATTATTGAGCGCACAATCGGCGTGCTCAAACAACGATTCCGCTGTCTGGACCATTCCGGAGGAGCCCTGCAGTACTCGCCTGAGCAAGTTTCCAAATTCGTAGTGGTGTGCTGCATGTTGCACAACATGGCAATCCTCAGGACGCAGCCAATGCCACCAGGCCTTGCAGCACCACAAGAGGAGGAGGAGGAAGAGGAGGAACTGGCCGAGGACGATGATCAGCAGCAGCACCAAGGCAGGAGGGCGGCCCACAATGGTCAAACTGCAAGGGCCGTCCGTCAACGACTAATAGCAAGCCGCTTCTAGGGCCCCTGCCAGTGCTACAAACACGAATCAACCCAGCACGCAACCCCTAAGCCGGCCAAGGCACCAATAATTCCAACCACCAGCCATGTATATTTTGAATACAGAAACTTATTTATTGTACAAACTCTGTGTGTGTCAATTCCTCATGACAAACTCATAGAAATAAACACAAAAAAACAGTCAATAACATAACTGGTTCTCACAACCTGGAGATAATGTCCAAAACACTAAACAAAAGTTGGGCCATGAACCTCGGCCTTTAATAAAAAAATGACCAGCATTTTGGCACACCTCCTACTTTTTGCCCTTCGAGGGTGATCTCCTTCCCTTGCGCACTTCCCCCCTTCTAACCCTACTGCTCCTCCGTAATGGGACCTCAGTGGCTGCAGCAAGGCTGGTGGAAGGCTGCTGCTTGTCAGACCCTGACACTGCAGATGCCCCTGAAGGACGGCCTCGACCACTTCTGGGCCTGGAGGGCCCGGCTGCAGACTGCACCAACTCTGCATGGGCGGCAGCAGTCTGTCCTACAGGCGGTGGCAAGTGCAGTGGAGAAGTGACAGTGTTGGCAGCAGGAATGCTGTCATCGTGAGAGAGGACAGCAACTCCCTGCTCGCCCGACACACTGGCACTCCCACGGGGCAGCACTTCAGCATCCGGAGCAATTTGCCTGAGAACAGATTGCTGGCCTGCTGCGGCGCGGTGACAGCCCCAGGGACATGTGCACGAACCATCGAGGATGGCAGCAGTCAGTGCTCGCGTGGCCTCAATCTGAGTCTGCATGAGAGCAGGCTCAGATGGGTTCCTGGCAGCCAGTGACTGAATTGCAGCAGTAAGCTTTAGTGTGGCATCCGCCTGTGCTACAGCGAAGTGCTCCACACTCCTTGCCAGTGCCTCAATGCATTCGGGCACCCTTCCCACTGCACCCATGAGCTCAGTGTGCATGACCACCGCCTGGCTGTTCATTTCTGCAATCAGCCGCTCCTCCTCTGCGTCCATTGCATTAGGAGTGTCTGGCATACTCTCCCTCTGGGGAGAAGGCTCCCGTTCTTCCCTCCCCCCCCCATGGCGTTGCTGCAGCCCGCTGGGTCCTGGAACTTCACCATCATCAGCCCCTTCCCCCCTGCTCCCCTCCGGGGAAGGCGTGTTCCCAGTGTGGCCATGGGCTTCCTCGGGAGAGGGTGGCACTGATGCTCCGGCTTCCTCTTCCTCCTCAGCTGCAGCATCACTCCCAGTGGCAGCTTCAGGGACCATCTCCTCAGCTGGTGAATCACCATCTGAAAGCAGGGAGGTACAAGAGTGGCTTTAGCGTGAGGACAGGGTGGCAGTAAGGGAGGAATAAGTGCAGCGAGTTAGCAAGTTGGATTGAAAGTGTCAAAGGCTGGTATTGTGAGGGACAAGTGGAAGGACAGAGGACAAAAAGGTGATGACCTTACCATTGCTGTCCACAACGGGGTCGGCGTCTCCAGTGGCGACGGGACCGATCACCCGGCTTGCCACAATCCTGTGGACGCGCTCCTCCAGATCGCTGAGGGGTTGCAGCTGAAGCCGCCCTCCACCCGTCCGTTGCTGCTGTCTCCGATTATGAGCCAGCTTAGCCTGCAAGAAAAAGGACAGCATCTGAGTCAATATACAGCCATGGTCTTGCCTGATGTGCCTCCCATAGGTGAATAGCCCTTACAATATACAGCCATGGTCTTGCCTGATGTGCCTCCCATAGGTGAATAGCCCTTACTGTATGCAAAGTGTGGAATGTGTGTGTGTGTTTGATGAAAGGGCCATAGGTGTTGGATGAGTGTTGTGCATTGGGGTTTTAAGACCCTCTGGCCATAGAGTGAGGTTGAGATGGAGGGATGGAGAGGTATTGAGAAAAAGCCACTCACCCAGACGACCCGAGTGAGGTCGTTGAACTTTTTGCGGCACTGGACATGGGTCCTGGGCACCATGCTCCTGGAGGAGACGCTCTGAGCCACCTCCCTCCACACTCTTCTGAACTCGCGTGGCAAAGGCCTCCTGCCACTCTCTGGGAACAGCATGCATCGTCTGCGCTCCACTGCGTCAACCAGAGCATCCAAGGCCCGCTCGGTGAAGCGATGAGCGCGTTCTCTCACCCTCTCCATGCTTGGCAGCAAAATGGATTACAGGTCTCTCCAGGCTGAGATTCAAGGCTGCAATGAGCAGGGTGTGGCTGGGGAGCAAGTGGCCCCCCCCGCTTTAAGAAGTGTCCGGCGCCAGTGTGTCTGTGTTCCCTCGCTAACTGGCAGCAGCTGCGCTGCGCTCGTGCGCTGAGTTAGCGCCTCACTCCTAGGCCTTTGCGCCTTAAGAGAGGTGTGCAGCGCCTAATTTAGCGCTCCACTCACCTCCCGGGGCGGTAAAAGTGAAGTTTCCTGTCAGTGCCGATAATTAGCGCCAGGCGCTAATATTTGCGCGCGGACGATATTTGCGCCCCAAATGGGGCGCGACCTAATTTCTACCCCGAAGTGTTTTAAAGGAAATTAAAATGAAAAAGTAGAATCTTATCAAGCCAATAAAGCAGTCATGTGCAGAAGTAAATAAATTAGGTATTCAAATAGCCAACATCATTAATTGGTGGCAGCTAAATCATTATATCATCTCATCTTCAAAACAGAACATTCGGGAAATATAGAACAGGTCTGTCAACATCTGAAAATAGAATAATGGGGGAAAAATTCAGTTGGTTTGCGCCTCCCGTTAGCACCTTAAGAGGGCGCTAATGGGGCGCAAAGCAACTAGCGCCCGTGCGCTGCGATGTTTGCGCCGCTCATGAAATTAACTAGACATTTTGCGGCGGCGCTAAACACTACCACCACGATCTTTTGCGCCGGCAGATCGTGACATCAGTCGAGTGTGCAACGCCCCGGTAGTGCTCCGGACTGGATATTGAGTGGCACCCCCTGCCTTACTGCCTGCCGCTAGCAACGACATGTTGAGGGGAGCGTTTTGCAGTCAGGAAGGGACTGGGGGAGCGCTATTTAAAGGTGAACGCTTCCTGCCTTTTTTTGTTGGTGACATTTTTGCACCACGCATTCTGAGAGAGAGAGAGAGACTTCTGGAGAGATTCAACGCTGTGTGAAGGAGTTTTGGGTACTGAGCAGCACTTTGCAGGTTCATTTTGATTTGCCCTTCCTTGTATCGATTTAGAAGAGACTGTGGGGGCTGCACTCTGAGCTCTTTCCCTGGTTCTCCCCATTGTTCTTTACAATAGATTTGGTGTGCAGGTCTCTCCAGGCCGAGATTCAAGGCTGCAATGAGTAGGATGTGGATGGAGAGCAAGATCAACCCTCCCCTTTAAGAACTGGCCGGCGCCATTGTGTCTGTGTTCCATTGCTGACTGACATCACATGAGCTTCGCCAGCGCTCTGAGGTAGCGCCTCGCTCCTCGGCCTTTGCGCCTTAAGACAGGTGTGATGCACCTGATTTAGCGCTCCAATCACCTCCAGGGGCGATAAAAGCCAAGTTTGCAGTTGGAGGCGATAATTAGCGCCAGGCGCTAATCTTTGCGCCCGGCCGATAATTGCGCCCCAAATGGAGCGATACTGAATTTTTCCCCCAAAATGTTTTAACATTTCAGGTGCAGGCCCTTTGTCCGATCTAGAAATTGGAAGATAAGCACTTGACAATGTGCATGCACTTCTCTTCAGAGATGCTGATGGACCAGTGTATTTTCAGTTTTAATATCACATTTCTAGCATATACAATTTATTTTTTATTTTTTATCTCCATCATATCTCCTGTTTCACAGCTCCATTTTCAAAGTTCCCCTCACTCAACCCAAGACCATATCAATCTTCATCTTTTTAACTTCAAAAATATACCAGAAAACTAGTGTGCGTCAATAGTTGACATGTTTACTGTACAAAAATCAGCTACTGCATGCTCAAACAGTTCGACCTCATCGTTTATTCAACTTGTGGGAGCTGCTTCTTCTCAGCAACTTTGACATTCAGTGCTTAATTGGTTCTAAGTGGAAAGCAGGGAGGTAGTTCACTCAATCCCGAGTACACGGTTCTACCAAGGCAATGCAGACCCACCTTTTAAAAACAGAAAAGTGACAGGCGACCGGAAGCTTGGGGTCACCCTTATGGACTGAACGGAGGTGTTCCGCAAAGCGGTCACCAAATCTGCGTTTGGTATCCCCAATGTAGAGGAGACCGCATCGTGTTCAGCGAATACAGTTTATTAAATTGCAAGAAGTACAAGTAAATCGCTGTTTCACCTGGAAGGAGTCACCTGTCACTTTAATTCTCCGCTCCACTCCCACTCAGACCTCACCGCCCTCGGCCTCTTACACTGTTCCAATGAAGCTCAACGTAAGCTCAAGGAACAGCACCTCATCTTTCGATTAGGCACTTTACAGCCTTCTGGACTCAACATAGAGTTCAACAATTTCAGACCATAACCCCTGCCCCTATCTTTTTTTTCCATTTATTTATTTTTTCTCTCTCCCACATGGCAGCTGTCTTTCATTCTGCCATTACCATTTACACTTCATCTAGAACCATCTTCTGTTTCTTAACTTGTCCCATTACCATCTCCTTTTGCCTTGCACCATCATCCCTTTTGTCTCTTAACCTCTCCTGCCTTCCATCCTATCACAGACATTCCCTTTTGTTCTTTCCTCCCCTCCCCCCTTTCCCTACCCCTGCACTTGCTTAAAAACCTGTTCCATCTCCAGCTTTTTCCAGTTCCGACGAAGGGTCATTGACCTGAAACATTAACTCTGTTTCTCTCTCCACAGGCACTGCCTGACCTGCTGAGTATTTCCAGCATTTTCTGTTTCTATTTCATATATCCAGCATCCGCAGTATTTTGCATACTGTATAATGTATTAGTTGGTTGCGCCTCCCGTTAGCGCCTTAAGAGGGCGCTAATGGGGCGCAAAGCCGCTAACGCCCGGGCGCAGCGATGTTTGCGCCGCTCGGGAACTTAACTAGAGATTGTGCGGCGGCGTTAAAACTTATCGCTGCGACCACCTGCGCGCGCAGATTGTGACGTCATTCCATGGTGCAATGCCCTTGTGGCGCCCCGGAGCGGAAATTGAGTGGCGCCCCCTGCCTTAGCGCCTGGCGCATCCAACGACCAGAAGACTGGAACGCTATCAATCGCTGTGGGGCTGGGGGGGGCGCTATTTAAAGGGGGCCTCTTCCTGTCTTTTATTGTTGGTGGCATTTTTGAACTACGCATTCTGAGAGAGAGAGGGAGAGACTTCTGGAGAGATTCAATGTTGTGTGAAGGAGTTTTGGGTACTGAGCAGCACTTTGCAGTTTCATTTTGATTTGCCATTCCTTGTATCGATTTAGCAGAGACTGTGGGAGCTGCACTCTGAGCTCTTTGCCTGGTACTCTCCATTGTTCTTTCCAGCACATTTGATGTGCAAGTCTCTCCAGGCCGAGATTCAAGGCTGCAATGAACAGGATGTGATGGAAAGCAAGATTAACCATCCCCTTTAAGAACTGGCCCGTGCCATTGTGTGTGTGTTCCATTGCTGACTGACATTACATGAGCTTCGCCAGCGCTCTGAGTTAGCGCCTCACTCCTTGGCCTTTGCGCCTTAAGACAGGTGTGCAGCGCCTGATTTAGCGCTCCACTCACCTCCCGGGGCGGTAAAAGTGAAGTTTCCAGTCAGTGCCGATAATTAGCGCCAGGCGCTAATATTTGCGTCCAGACGCTATCTGCTGCCAGAAATATTTGTTAATAAAAAGGACATGAAATTGGAAATTAAATCATTTTTAAAGTTCACCTGACAGTAGAGACAATGGGATGGATTTTGCTGTAAAAATAACGCTCATCATCATTTATGCGCAAATCGGATAGCGCCTTCTTGCGAGCACACATGCGCAGTTAAACTCAGAAATTCGGAAGTTGCTGTCCGAGATGCACTGCTCCTCTGTAAGCTGCGCGAAAACGGCTTCTCGCTGTCTGGCTCCCCATTCAAATGTATTGAACGACGTGAAGTTCCTGCCCTGGCATCGTAGATGCAAACTAAACTTGCCACAAGAAGTTAGGGCTTGTCCATTTCAGTCTAAGTACCATTTTAACAATGTGGTAAGTCTTGATTACTGCCAAACAACCTCTCTGGTACTGAAAATTAACTTTTACAAATGTGGAGTCTCATTCCATCAGATTTTAATTATTGTTGGAGATTTAAAAATAAATTAAATATTTTTAAAAACTTTTTTCTGTCTCTTTTATCGCTCCCTCTCTTAATTAAATCTTTCTTTCCCTCTATTTCGCTTTCTGTACTGGCTTGACATTGAATTCACTATTCTAACTTACATTTCCTGGTTTAGACTCTGAGCTACTCAGTAATGATTCTTCAATCTGATTGGTTAAGGAGAAACACAGTTGCCTGCCCTGTTGACAAAAGTCCCAGATGTTCTGTAGAAAGCGCCATGCTTTTTGGATGGTTGGCTTACAGCAACTTCCACTGCAAAAGCTGGCGTTGTTCGTTTGACGCTGACAGCAAAATACGGCTCAATGTTTACTGTAATGTTTAGTGATGCTGTAGGATGTGTTGTTTTTCTTTTCCAGACTTTTTTGTGCTTCGATAGTTATCCATAGACTGGTTTCCAAGACTAGAAGCTTATAAAGACGATTACTCAGAGACCTGCAGCTAATTATTTAACAATTCAGTTTGTACTGACTGCTCAGCGAGTTTACGCCTTGCATTTGCTGCACCGTGAGTTTATCATACTGACTGAAATGGTGGCACTGTGGTAGAGTTTGCAAAGTAAGCTATTGCTGCAACTAAGCCTGCACGCCAATTCTCTTCAAGATGCGACTGTCCTTTTAATTAATTTCACACCATGTTATTTCCTTTCAATGCATGTGGCACCATTTAATTTCCAAAGCAATTAATATACCTACCTGTTTTAGCCTGTAAAGAAGGTAAAATTGCGTATGACAAAGCACAATGTTGGAATATAGATGGAATAAACTCTAAAATTTATGTTGAGTACCTCCTTCTTTTCATGAATATGTCAGAACTACGATAACCAGCTCTATAAATCATCACATTGGCCCGAAAATTAGACCTAATACGCGAGAGTACGCACTGTGTACTCTCGCGTTTTAGGTCTCCAATTGCCGGTTTCCAGCATGCACTGCGCATGCGCGGGAAACCGGCACTTCGTGAATTCAAAAGGGGGCGGTTCCTAAGTGAACCGCGTGCGCACTGCAGGCTGCGCGCACGCAGTGCACTTAGTGCTTTGAACGCGCAGGTAAGCATGGAAGATGTTACACATAAAGAAAGGAGGCGTAAGACCCTCTTTTAACAAGGTAAGTAGTTAATTAAGTATTATTTAAAAAAATTTTCAACAGGTTTATCTTTTTTAGAGACTTTAAAGAAAGGTAAGTTTATTTTTATAACTTTTAAAAAGATTTTAAATTTTTTCAAAAATTAAATTTTTTGTTTAAAGTGGTTAATTTATTTAACTATACTTATTTTATTAATGTCATGGATTTTTTTAAATTTAATTGAGATTTAGCTGTTCTTTTGGGGGTTATAGTATTCATAGCTTTGACAGCTCTTGCTGTGAAAACTATGAATGAAAGATGGTGTGCTGCCATTGGCTCTAACTGAATCACGTGATCCCAGAGCTCGCACGAACTAATTGCGTCTCTGGGTCACGCAAGCACTGCACAGCTGCAGCCTTGAAACTAAAGTTCGTGTGGGCCCGGAGGAAAAAGGTAGGCGCGGAGTGAGATATCGCGGGGAACCCTTACCCCCGCGTTAACACTCAGTGTTTAATTTCTGGGCCATTATTCCTAACCAATCATTTACATGCATGCGGATGGTTCATCAAAGCCTGCCTCTTGACTGATACACTTTTTTGGAGTGTCCCATATTCCTCGCAGGAATTTAATTTTGACTCGCTGCTATATATTGTCACTCAATATCTCATGTTCTGTCCATTAGCTGATTTTTTAAGTTTATTTTTCTCCCTAAATTGGTGCGGTCAGAAAATGATTCAAAATTAAATCCCTATCAATCTATTAATGAACTAAAGAAAAGGCATGTGGTTGCTGTTCTTTCATTCTATCTATAATCACTTTGAATGATCCCCAGCAAAAATATGTAAGCTTCACTTCACACAGATTTCACTTCACAATCAACTTGGTTCTGCAAGTCTTAGAAAAAATATAATACTCATTTTGGTCATGAATTGCAGATTTAAGAGTTTTTGAGGTCGACCTGAGGTCGTGAAAGGCACTATATAAGTGCAACTTCTTTCTTTCCAGGCCACGTGAAGACCCCTACTGTTGCCTACCCTCAAAAGCAGGGTTTCTCAACCGGGGGTCTGTGGCCCCCTTGGGATTCAAGAGAAGATTTCAAGGGGTCCGTCAGTGAATAGCCATTTCATGGGGGTGGGGGCCCTATTTGGGGAAGTTCGTGGCTGGGGGAGGGCCCTTGATTGGGTTAAGGGGGCGGGCCCTTGGTCGGGTTGAGGAACCGATTGCTAGGGAGGTTGCAGTCGGACAGGGATCAAACAGCTCAGCTGCCTATGGGATGGCGTCAGGTAGGTGCAGGCTGCGTCGGTGGGCTTGGCTAGGGTGCGAGGGTCCCTGGCTGCCCCGGTGCGGCTGACTGGTTTCATTGGGTTGGTTACCGAGTCCGGGCCCCAGGCCCCAGGCCCCAGGCCCCGGCTTGGTAACCCCCTGAAACCGTTACCTGGAGGCTCCGAGGGTGCCGGGCCCGCAGCATTTCCAGAACCTTCCATTGTCATTAAAGCCTAGTAACTGAATGTGTGACTGGAACTCGGAACCAATCCACCCACATACTGTGGAACAAACTGTCCCTCCCCCCACAGACTGTGGAACAAACTGTCCCCCTCCCACATACTGTGGAACAAACTGTCCCCCCCCCGACAGACTGTGGAACAAACTGCCACCCCCCCCCCCCACAGACTGTGGAACAAACTGTCCCTCCCCCCACAGACTGTGGAACAAACTGTCCCCCCCCACAGACTGTGGAACAAAATGCCACCCCCCCTACAGACTGTGGAACAAACTGCCCCCCCCCAGACTGTGGAACAAACAGCCCCCCCCCCCCCACAGACTGTGGAACAAACTGCCCCCCCCACAGACTGTGGAACAAACTGTTCAACGCGGAATTTTTATAACATGGGAGGGGGTGGCCTCAGAAGTAAAAAGGTTGAGAAGCTCTGCTCTAAAGTATGTGATGCGGAGATGCCGGCGTTGGACTGGGGTGGACAAAAATGAGAAGTCGCACAACACCAGGTTATAGTCCAACAGATTTATTTAAAATTACAAGCTTTCGGAGCTGTCGCCCCTTCCTGAGGAAGGGGCGACAGCTCCGAAAGCTTGTAATTTTAAATAAATCTGTTGGACTGTAACCTGGTGTTGTGCGACTTCTCACTAAAGTATGTGAGCTGCCCAGCTCTGAGCTGGTGCATGCTAGGGTCAGAGCCAGGGACTCTGCATCTGCAGGAAGCCGCGCTTCTTCTTCCTGAAGTGGCACAGAGGCGTCCACCATTTCAACAATAAAGGAGAAGGACCAGGGTTAGCTTTCAGTGTAAAGGGAGGGCAGAGGAGAAGTGGCTGGTGAAAGCAGCTGCAGTTTGTCATGCTGATGACGCGCGTGATAGCCAGCACATTTTCTTCCACAGGAGACAGGATGTGCTGGTGGGCTCGGCCTCCTCCAGAAGTAGCCTCCTGCCACAAGTTGTGCAGAACCTGCTCTTACAAGAAAGAGCATTTGTGATATCCTTGTGAGGTGTTTAGAGAATGTACCTGTTATGGTATAATCATTCGTTTGGAGTGTGTAAGATGTGAGGTGTGGCGATGTGAGGGTTGCAATTGCAGGGGGTGTAGGAAGAGAAGGAGCTGGAGTGAAGTGTGGTGCAGTGATTGTACGAGAGTGAAGGGGAGGGGAGTATTGTGAGTAATGAGGGATGGGAGAAGCGAGAGCAATTGAGGTAAGAGGTAAGATTCTTACCTTGATAACTCTGGTAAGGTCATTGAACTTTTTTCTACGTTGCAGCCATGCCCTGGGAGCTTAGTTCCTGGCATTAACCGCCACTATAACCTCTTCCCACTGGCAATGGAAGCGTTGCCTGGAGGACTTTCTACTCCCTGGGGGGGGGGGGGGCGGGGAAACAAGATCTCCCTCTTCCTGTCTACCACCTGGACCAGAGTCACCAACATTGGAGAATTTGGTGGCCCGATCTGCAGGTCTCACAGCTCCTTTTTCCTTCAGACGCCTTCCTTCCTATGTGCAGCCAGAATGCATCCCCCCCTCCCCCCCCCCCCCCCCACCCCACCCCCTTTAGGAGGTGCTGGCTACCTTTAAGTGGTGTCAGTGAAGCCCGATTTCCTGCCCCCCTCCCCCCACCTAAGCAGGCATGAAGCCAATAAATAGCACAGGCAGTGCTGGCTGCGTGCCTGACTCATTATACTGAGCTGCTAGCACCAATTTCATGTGGTCTCTGAGAATTTCTAGGCTATCAAGTTTAATCATCAAAAATATTAACTGTAATAGGGATGGGTTATTTCTTATGGGCTACGAAAATATATTTTGTCCCACATAATCATTTTATGCTGAAAGATTATGAGGATGTCATGGGAGATGACTGATTCATGTTGGTTGAAGGGGAAGATCATTCTGATTTCTTCAACTCAAAATTTTTCTGAGATTTGGTTAGCCAGAGTGTTTAAAAAAAACAGAGGCTGAATTTCAAAATAGTTGAAAACAGGCCAGCTATATTATAAGAGAGCAGGGTAGTGGACAATCTTGGAATTTCCCTTAGTAACTACACTCATAACACGGCAGGGTAGCGGAGACATTGAATGGTGATCTCCCTTAAGTAAAGTCACTGGAGCACAACGGCAGGTTTCTTCATTAATCAAACAGTGTCTTCTGACATATATCGTGCAGCTCTTCCATTATTGATTCGACTGAAACAGTGAAGAGAATTACAAAATAACTACATGGAAAACCGTGGTGCCAAAAAAGCACGTTGCATCTCTTGGTGTAATGGGAATCCCACACTCTCACCGTCTGATGCAACAAGCCATGGCCTGCTCCCTTTCTGTGGCGCAGATGCTCAATCAAAATGAAAATAGTCAATAATATGCCTTCCTTTAATTTAACCCGTTCCCCAAGATCAGTGACTTCATAACCTTTAGCGGCCACCAGGAGTTGCGATGCTATTCTGCTGCTGTAAACTCAGACTGAAAGCTCCGTACACTATGGTTAATGAGACCCATTTAAATTTCATTTCCTTACTTTACCATATTGATGGCTGTGCTAATTGCCACAGTATTTGGCAGACAAGACCACATGGCTACTTTGAAATGATGCCTTTTTCTTACAAGGTTGATGTTTACTACACTACGGAATTGTGCAGTCTTATACTTGCACTCTTAAACAGCATACCTCCATTCAAAAAAATGGTTGACAAAGCTTGGAGACAGGGAACAGCCATAAAAGCTGTGTGTCAGTTTTAACACAATGACATCGCATGCAAATAATGTAACAACGCAGTTCAATGTAATCACCGCCTTTACATGATGTATTTGCAAACACAACAATAACAACTTGCATTTAAAAACTTATGGGATTATGCTCTCTTATAATATAGCTGGCCTGTTTTCAACTATTTTGAAATTCAGCCTCTGTTTTTTTTAAACACTCTGGTGAACCAAATCTCAGAAAAATTTTGAGTTGAAGAAATCAGAATGATCTTCCCCTTCAACCAACATGAATCAGTCATCTCCCATGACATCCTCATAATCTTTCAGCATAAAATGATTATGTGGGACAAAATATATTTTCGTAGCCCATAAAAACTTGCATTCACCTGACGAAGGAGCAACAGCTCCGAAAGCTTGTGATTTCAAATAAAACTGTTGGACTATAACCTGGTGTTGTGCGACTTCTCATTTTTGTCCACCCCAGTCCAACACCGGCATCTCCGCATCACATCAACTTGCATTTATATAGCGCCTTTAACACAATAATAGATCCCAAGATGCTCCACAGGAGCATTATAAGACAAAATTTGACACCGAGCCACATAAAAAGATATTAGAAAAGCAAAATGCTGTGGATGCTGGAAATCTGAAATAAAAAGTAAAATTGCTGGAAATACTCAGCAGGTCAGGCAGCTTCTGTGGAGAGAGAAACAGAGTTAACGTTTCAGTTTGATGACCTTTCGTCAGAACTGGAAAAAGTTACCGATGTACCAGGTTTTAAGCAAGTACAGAGGCAGGGAAAGGGGGGAGGGAAGGAAAGAACAAAAGGGAAGATCTGTGATAGCATGGAAGGCAGGAGTGAGTAAATAGCAAAAGGGATGATGGAGCAAGAAAAGAAACAAAAGATGGGTATAGAGCTGTAAATGGCAACAGCAGAACCATTATCAGCGCCTTCCGAAAAAATGGGAGCAGTGGTTATGATCTGAAATTGTTGAACTCAGTGTTGATGGTTGTAAAATTCCTAATTGAAGATTAGGTGCTGGTCCTCGAGCTTCCGCTGAGCTTCATTGGAAAAGTGTATGAGGCTGAGGACAGAGAGGTCAGAGTGGGAGTGGGACGGAGAATTAAAATGGCGAGCAACTGGAAGTTCAGGGTCACACTTGCGGAGGTGTTCAGCAAACCGATCACCCAATCTGTGTTTGGCCTCCCCAGTGTAGAGGAGACCGCATCGTGAGCAGCGAATACAGTATACTAAATTGAAAGAAGTACAAGTAAATCGCTGTTTCACCTGGAAGGGGTGTTTATGGCCCCGGACAGTGGGAAGGAAGGAGGTGAAAGAGCAGGTGTTGCATCTCCTGCGCTTGCATGGGAAGGTGCCGTGGGAAGGGGAGCGGGTGTTGGGAGTGATTTAAGAGTGGACCAGGATGTGCTGAAAGGGGAGGGGAAGCTGTGAAAGAAAAAAGAAAAAGAAAGACTTGCATTTATATAGCGCCTTTCACATCCTCAGGATGTCTCTAAGCGCTTTACAGCCAATAAAATACTTTTTGAAGTGGAGTCACTGCTGTAATGTAGGAAAGGCAGCAGCCGATTTGCGCACAGCAAGGTCCCACAAACAGCAATGTGATAATGACCAAATAATCTTTTTTTTAGTGATGTTGGTTGAGGGAAAAATATTGACCAGGAAAATGGGGAGAACTTCCCTGCTCTTCTTTGGGCTAGTGCCATGGGATCTTTTACGTCCAGCCGAGAGGGCAGACGGGTCTTTGGTTTAACGTCTCATCTGAAAGATTTTGCTGACAGTGCAGCACTCCCTCAGTACTGCACTGGAGTGGCAGCCGCCTCTGGTTATTAAACTACACGTTTGAGTGGGGTTGGGAGTGTATAGAAACATAGAAACATAGAAGATAGGAGCAGGAGTAGGCCATTCGGCCCCTCGAGTATATATTGTGATGGGCAGGACGCCGCAGTTGTGTGTGGCAGGCTGGATGAAGCAGAGGGTCTTTTCCTGTCCATCATTGTCCATATCTTCGTATGTTTTAACATTTGTCCGTTTACCTTCAGCTGCACAGCAACAGGCAATGCAGTGGCTATGAAAGAGGTAGCACCAAGCCCGTGCGTAACTGACGGCATCCATCAGTGAGCACTTTTCTGCTGAGGAGATATCGACAGAGACTCTGTTGTTCTTTAAATGCCACATGGTGGGTTCTTGCCCTTGACATTTTCTGAAAATGATCACTTCAGACTCACTTCCCTACTTTGTCTTTCTTTCTGTTTAAGGCTGCAAGGCGTCAGTGATTGAAACCAAAAATAACCCATGGGACGCTGGTACTACTTAAAAAGATGGTTAAAAGAGCCTACTTCAATTGCAACTTTAGTGAGTGAAGTACAAGGAGGTTTCATATGAAAAATATCTGACTTTGCTTAAACATTTGCAGCTCAATATTATGGCCTCGGTGGGTCTTTACCCACTGTACACCAATACATTATGACTGTGTTTAATTCGATGTGGAAAATGTGAACCAAACTATCAAACAGTAACATGACAGCAGGTAGGATGATTTTGGTCATAATCTTTTTAGATGCTGCTTTTAAAATGCTATATTAATTTCCAAAATGCAGCAAACGAGCACAATATTTAATATTTTCTTTTTTATTAACTAATTTTCCCAGCTATTTTCTCACTCCCTGTCCTGAAGATGTCTTGCTCAGGCAGATTTTTATGTCCTCTCCAGTACCTCATCTAAATGGCCAATCTTCATATGTGAACCTTGTTAGTGAATGCAGGGAGATTGTCCAACCAGAGTCAAGCTCAATCTTGTCCTCACCCAATGTCCACATATGCCTATTACTAACAGGCGTCATTGGTTGGCAAGAGGAGCTGTTCCTCGCCCAGCGTATTCTCCTTAGCCAAGAAGCAGAGTCCAGTTGTAGTGTCCTGGCTGCTACCCAGCCGAGGTTGCCACCGACAAAATATCCTTATTCCAAGTGTGTAGCACAATAGTGCTCAGAAAAGCAACTATGCCAAAGGCTGAACTTGTATCAATGCGTGTCCCTGCAAATGTTATTTGTGCAGAATATACAACAGCTGCAGCAGTATATAAATAGGCATTATCATCATCGTCGGTCGACAATCGTCAGAATTCCTGTGACTGTTCTCCACACTTATGTGTTTCGGATTTATCCATGGCTGCTCTTTCATTGGCTGCTTAGGAACTGCACAGCTTAATCTTGCAGATGTAATTGGCTAATTCAAGGAGGAGCTCATTCGCCTTTTGATGTCATGTCCTCCATCAAGAGTCTCACTACCGTCCTCCGGGCGCTCATTCGCCCAAAGTCGTTGCCGATTTCTGGAGTTGGCCGTGTTAGCTCACCACTGCCACCCAGCACCTGGCATTGACCAGTTACTGTCACTACAGCAGCAGGTTTTAACACCCGACCCGACAACAATAACTAGACATAACGGGGGCCATTTTCGCCGAATACTTTAGGCACTAAAAAGGTAAAAGAGGTGGCCAAGATGGGGTCTTAAGCAGAAGCGCCGGTTTAGCGCATGTGTAGCGCAAGACGTCCTCTTGGTAAAGGAGTTGAAGCCAGCACGCGGAACGGCTTGTTAAACAGCTGATTGCCACTTAAAATGCCTGCTCGCTTTCATTAATAAGACTGCACGGCATTTTGCTGGCTAGCCCTTCAACTAATGCCCTCTCTGAACAGCGACCAGCTGTTTGAGAGTAAACACGATGTTGATGTCGATTTCATGCTCTACTGAAAGGGATACTCACTATTTCATGGTCATTGCCACTGGAGCTATGAAGAGGACCTCTGAAACACAATGGGAGACTTTCTGGGACACTGTCAAGACTTCGTCAACACTCGAGCAACATTTATTACAAAAATTCTCTGAGGACTTCATCTAAAAAGAGTAAGTGCTGTGCTGCTCCATCTTACTGGACACCTTATAGGAGTCACCCAGAGAAAGGGAGTGCTTGGTCATGGGGATCTTGCTTGGGGTCCCGCTTGGTCTGGACAAGGAATGGGAGGAGGACATGAGGCCAGGCAGAGCAGATAACTCCCCTGCTCTTCTTCAATATAATGCCATGGAATCTTTTACATCCACCTAAAGAGAACATACGGGGCCTCGGCTTAAAGTCTCATCTGAAAGACAGCACTCGCATTTGGCATTACAATATTAAGAAAATACAAATAAAGTACAATACACTTTGAAACAATCCTAAATAAAGTTATTTTCAGTTCTCTCTTCCTTTATTCCTTTTTGTCTATTTTTTCTCAACTTGTATTCTGCTGTTTATATTGCTATATCCACTATGCTCACCGTTGATTCGCCACTCTGCCTTGGCCCTCTCTTTCCACTGGACAGCCTCCAGCAGTGCGCCCAATCATACTCCATCCATCGAACAATTCCTGGAATCTCTCCCTCTCCACAAATCTCTCTGAACCTGGATACTAGTTCATGGATGTACCAAACTGACTCCACTTTGTCTACAAGTCATCTTCATCCTACCACAGGATTTAAACTTTAACTTTGGACTCTCATATTATCTCCTCCTTATAGTCTATTCACGACCAGGACATGTCTCTCCTAATCTCCGATACCTTGGTCTTTACTCAAGCCTCCCTACCTGGCTATACCTTCTACCAACCATCCTGCACAAACTGCCATGGTGGCGTTGTGGTCCTTATCACCAAATCACACCTCGGCCCCCCGCCCTCCCCGCCCACCGCCCCCCCCCCCCCCACCCCCCCGCGACTCCTTTGGCACTTATTCTTCTTTCAAGTAACTCACATTGTTCCGCTCCTCTCACCTCTCCTTTAAAATCCTGGTTCCCGATCTCCCCCTACAAGCCACATGCGGAGTTTCTTCCCAAGACTCCCTTTACTCCCTCATCCTTTGCATAGAATGACTTCTCATCCTCAGTAATTTCAATCACCATCTTAACTCACCTTGCCCTCCTCTGATTTCACCGCTCTCCTGTACTCCCTAAACCTCTCCCTCCATATTAACTCTCCTAGCTGTATTCATGGCCAATCTTTTGACCTTGCCATATCGCATGGCCTCTCTACTGCCATAGCCTCGACCACAGACAAGGCCTTCTCTGACTACTTACTCGTATCCCTCACCATCCACATTCCACAACCCCACTTCCTTCTGAGTATTGTTCTCAATGATTGTGACGCTGATGAATAAAACTGATACATTTTAGAGGAGTAGTTTTGGCATTACAATATTAAGATAATACTAATAAAGTATATCACACTTTGAAACAATCCTAAATAAAGTTACGTTCAGTTCTTTCTTCCTTTTTGTCAATATTCTCTCAACTTGCATCTTGCTGTTTATATTGACCAGTACTGCTGTACCCACCATCTATTCCGGGATTGAGGTCCGCTGGAGTAAAATCTGATCTCTGAAAGGTCAGTGTGTTGGTTTGGATAACGGAAACTCTTTTTTGGACTGGTGTTCAGTGTGTTGGTTTGGAAAACTCATTGGTGGCCGAGGCAGTTGGAGACACCAGTACAATGTGTCTTGGTAGTGATGGCCAAGTGTTAATAGATGATCTGAATTCATTCATGACCTCCAGGACATTTAAAACTGTCAACTGACGAGGAAGCACTTGATAATGCTTTATAACACATCACAGAACTTGAAGATAAAAGCAAATGAATTCCATGATACATACTAATCGATCATAATATGCAACAGATCTCACCTGTCAAAGTGTTAGAAAGTGGCATCTGGCTCAACACATTAACAGGAAGTCTATATGGATTGTCAACTATTTCTAACTCAAAATTATACTAGAAACTCTCTGAAAATCTGTGAAACAAGTTGTGAAGCATAATATCAATGTACATCGAAGCTGCTGATTTTATTCTGCTTAAAAAAAAACAAAAAAGGATGCAAAATGTTACATAGAATTACATAGAATTTACAGCACAGAAACAGGCCATTCAGCCCAACTGGTGTATGTCAGTGTTTATGCTCCACAAGAGCCTCCTCCCGCCCCTCTCCATCTAATCCCATCAGCCTAATCTTCTATTTCTTTCTCTCTCATGTGCTTATCTAGCTTCCCCTTAAATGCATCTGTGCTATTCACCTCAACTACTCTGACTGCTGCTCCTGATGCTCCTCACCTCCCTACAGCTTTTCCTCCAACAATCTCCCTCATCTGCACTGGTCCCATTGATTTACCTTTCATTCTTCCCTGCATCCTTGGATTTCAATCCTTTTGGTCGTTGGATTCCATTCCTACTGCTCCTCGCTCGTCATCTGGTATACTGAATCAGCTGGTGCCCACTGCTAGCACCCAAGGCCACTATGCACCTCCACTGGATCCCTGGATCAACCTCCACTGGCTCACCGTTGATTCGCCACTCTACCTTGGCCCTCTCTTTCCACTGGAGAACATCCAGCAGTGCGCCCATTCATACTCCATTGTAAGGGGTTTCGGCGTGCTTGTATCGCAGACGGTGCTGGTGCGGGGTTAGGCCTTCGTTGCCTAATACTATTGCTTGCTCTGGTCTCCGGCCAGCCTTGTTGCAATAAGCACCTGTGAGTGGTTCCACCCACTCGCCCTTACGGTTCTAACACTGGACTTAGGTGCGAGAGCAGTAATGCAGAGAAAAACTCAAATAGACGCGGTTGAATAGTACGAAATGGAAATCTTTATTGCATAGCGTCCAAAATCATGAAGTACATGTCATAGGCGCAAATTAACGAGAGTACAAGTATACATACATTCATAAAGCTTGGTCTATGGTAATGAAGAACGCACGGCACATCGTAAAAAGGGGAACACATTATACTTTATCCTTAATAAAACCACCCTCCCCTATCAATACCTACACTACATCTAGATTTGTAGGATCGGGAAACATGCTCACCACTCGTGATACTTCGGAGAATTCTAAAGTGAGGCACTCGGCTCGTTTCGCTGCAGCGCCTGACTGTCACGTGTTTGGAGGGGTCTCTGTACCCCACTTGTTTATCTTCGCTGCTGCGGCAAGCAGGCTGGGCTCCCCGTTGTCATGAAGAACTCGACAGCACTCGGACCCGGCTGTAGAACTCAAAGAAAAGTCTTCCTGTACCGACACCAGTTGCTGGTAGAATTCAAAGAAGAGTCTTTGACCGGTTCGTGCAGTAACCTGTAGAGTTCAAGAAATGGGTCGTATATTTTCGGGCGTGGTCGGGGTTTACTGACCGCGGCGGCACGTGGATTCTTCTTCTTCTCTTGTCATTTCGTCTCGTCTCGTTGGGCCTTTGGGTCCAAACACCGTTTACCGACTCTCGGGATGGTGCACCCGGTCACTGGCCTTCGTCGGGGCGACTCGTTCCAATTGAGCTCCACCCAACATTTGAATAACCGTCTAGTGCGGCTAAAAGTCCAGAGGCAACAGAGTCCAGAGAAAACACAGAAGGCTGCTCGTCCAGCAGAGTTCAGCCCGAGTCAAGAGTCCGCAGAGATAAGAGCACGAATCAAGCGAAAAAGAGAGCGATGGACATTTGTTGTCTATAGTTATAGTGCTGTGTTCCCTTATCTCCCGCCCAAATCTTAATGTTTGTCCTTTGTGAAATATTGGCACTCAAAACTCCCAGCATGGGGTGATCCTTGTCTTTAACGGGTTTCGGTAGCACCTTAGACTGACCAACTACCCGTTAATGTTTTCCCCATTGTTGATCGTCTCCCTGACTGGTTTTGGAGGCCCCCGAATACTTGTTTAATCACCCGAGAATGGCTCTCTCATTGTAGAGCCGTGGGGGTATTTGTGTATTGATGTGTCTGGATGGGCCTTCGATTGCCCAGTACAATGGTCCTTACTTGTGCATGGAAAACGATTCCAGCACTCATATCTTTTGCTATTGTTTCGAATGCAAACAGGTTGCATCCTGTCTTTATCAGTGCTTATCGAGTATGATCCCGTCTTATATTGAAATGTATATTCGACGCCATCTTGTCTGCCCACTGTATTCTAGAAGCTTCTGCCACGATGCGCGGCAGCCATTTTACAGGCTTCTGTGTCCTTTATATCATGACAGCATTTCGTTTAAATAAACTGATCAACCGAATCTGCTTCTATCTTGTTATTTCGAATCGCGATAATTGCGAAACTTTACAGTCCCTCCTGTTGATGCGAATAACTCCGCTTATCGTATCAATTAAAAGTGGTGGTGAGCAAAATTATCCCGATTCTCCACATCCAAACACTCCCTTAACTTAAACTATCTATGGCCTCCGTGCCGTCCTCATTTCCCAGGGAAATTACATTGTTTAGACTTGGACAAACCGTAGGCAGTATTGCCTTTAAACTTACATTGCGTATACGCCTTCCTGGTGCAACAGGCCGATGCCTCTCGCACCACCTGTATATGCATGTTTTTATTATACAAGGAAAAAATAATCAAAACCACTCTTTAAAAATACAAAGTTCCAAACTTAGTTACACATACTCATAACTAAATAACAATTACAAAAACACACATGGTAAAATGGAGCGGCGTCATCCTGGCCGTTTACGCGGTACTTTCTTCGTTCACACGCACATAACGTTCTCTCCACTCCCTTGTGTTCTCCTGCTTTGTGAGGCGTTTGCCTCTTTTGCAGTGCACGACCAATAGGTACACTACTATTATAACTTGGCACACAACCAAACTGTGGGAGGCTCTCCTGATCCATGATGGGACTGAAGGCTGAAAAATCCCCGGGGCCTGATGGTCTGCATCCCAGAGTACTTAAAGAGGTGGCCTTGGAAATAGTGGATGCATTGACGATCATTTTCCAACATTCCTTAGACTCTGGATCAGTTCCGATGGAGTGGAGGGTGGCCAATGTAACCCCTTTTTTTAAAAAAGGAGGGAGGGAGAAAGCAGGGAATTATAGACCGGTCAGCCTGACATCGGTCGTGGGTAAAATGATGGAAGCAATTATTAAAGATGTCATAACAGACCATTTGGAAAGTGGCGACATGATAGGTCCAAGTCAGCATGGATTTGTGAAAGGGAAATCATGCTTGACAAATCTTCTGGAATTTTTTGAGGATGTTTCCAATAGGGTGGACAGGGGGGAACCAGTAGATGTGGTGTATTTGGACTTTCAGAAGGCCTTCGACAAGGTCCCACACAAGAGATTGGTGAGCAAAGTTAAAGCACATAGGATTGGGGGTAATGTGTTGACGTGGATTGAGAACTGGTTGGCACACAGGAAACAAAGAGTAGGAGTAAATGGGTACTTTTCAGAATGGCAGGCAGTGACCAGCGGGGTACCGCAGGGTTCGGTGCTGGGACCCCAGCTGTTTACATTATATATTAATGATTTGGACGAAGGGATTAAATGTAATATCTCCAAATTTGCGGATGACACTAAATTGGGAGGCAGTGTGAACAATGAGGAGGATGCTAGGAGGCTACAGAGTGACTTGGACAGGTTGGGTGAATGGGCAAATGTATGGCAGATGAAGTACAATGTGGATAAATGTGAGGTTATCCACTTTGGTGGTAAAAATAGAGAGGCGGACTATTACCTGAATGGTGGCAGATTAGGGAAAGGGGAGGTGCAACGAGACCTGGGCGTCATGGTACATCAGTCACTGAAGGTGGGAATGCAAGTGCAGCAGGCAGTCAAGAAAGCAAACGGAATGATGGCCTTCATAGTAAGGGGATTTGAGTACAGGAGTAGGGAGGTGATGCTGCAGTTGTACAGGGCCTTGGTGAGGCCACACCTGGAGTATTGTGCGCAGTTTTGGTCTCCTAACTTAAGGAAGGACATTCTTGCTATTGAGGGAGTGCAGCAAAGGTTCACTAGATTGATTCCTGGGATGGCCGGTCTGACATATCAAGAAAGATTGGGTCAACTGAACTTGTATCCTCTGGAGTTCAGAAGAATGAGGGGGGATCTTATAGAGACATTTAAAATCCTGACTGGTTTAGACAAATTAGATGCGGGCAGAATGTTCCCAATGTTAGGGAAAACTAGAACCAGGGGTCACAGTCTAAGGATTAAGGGGAAGCCATTTAAGACTGAGCTGAGGAGGAACTTCTTCACCCAGAGAGTGGTGAATCTATGGAATTCTCTTCCACAGAAGGTTGTTGAGGCCAGTTCGCTAAATATATTCAAAAGGGAGTTAGATATAACACTCACAACTAGGGGGATCAAGGGGTATGGCGAGAAAGCAGGAATGGGGTACTGAGGTAGCATGTTCATCCATGAACGCATTGAATGGCGGTGCAGGCTCGAAGGACTGAATGGTCTACTCCTGTACCTATTTTCTATGTTTCTATGTTTCTATGAAGGAACTTCAATATTAGTGAACAGGTCCCACCACGGTGGGATTACTATGTCCAAAATTTCTCTCCCTATTTCTACAGTCTTTTGTTCCAGGGTGTAAAAATGTTTTTGTGATACCGCGACGGCTTTAAAAAGCTTGGTGAGGTGTTCAGGGAGAGGGGGAATGATGTACCCGAAATGCGCGACGAATTGCTGCAAGTCGGTGAAATTCTCTTTTACTGTGAGATGAACAGTGGATGGTTCAGGGATCGGGACAATTCGCTGTTGTGCCACTTGAACTTCAGCCCTGGGTTTAAAACAGAAACTGCTGTCACTCACCGGACACCGGCTGTGGTTTCCATGCTGGTAGTGTTGCCCTGCAGTGGTAACGCAATATGTTCCACCCCCTATGTATGCCACCTGCGGAGGCATATGATCTTGTGTCATTGCTTCCATGGTGCAATTCATGGGCTTGGCGCCAGCCGTTCTGAACCCGCATTGTGGTGTTAAAAAGGCATTCAAGTGCTGGGGACACAGTATGATGTGTGCTCCCCGGCCACGACAACCCGATAGGTCGGTACCTGTCATCGTTTGCTCCCAGCGGATGACGTAAGGTGGGACCGCTGGGTAGCGAATGTGGGCTCCCCCCTGAATGACACCAATGTTCTCTACCCGATACACCGGGGCGGGCTTTGCTGTGTCACCCAAAACCGGCATACGTAGTACTATACCCATGATGGTATGGTTTGACCGTCCGCAGTCCACGGGGACTGGGTATGCCTCTGAGGCTAGCCTGAGCTGGCACGGGCTTAATGCGTTCTGAAAAGGGTGGAGCGCCTGCAGGTGTTTGTTACTTATCCAGGACGGGACCAAACCTTGTTTTAAAACCCCCAAATTACTGCGGCCCTCGCCCAGTAACCATGCCCCGTATAGTACGCACACCTCGTTCTGCGCAGCTTGATCGGATGCATTCCGATCTTCCCTAATCAGGGCATTTACCGTTCTCGCATGCTTCTCCAGCTCTGCTATAATCTCCTTTAAGTGTAGTGTCATGGCCTGGTCCTCATGTAACTCAGACCCTACTACCTTGTTTTCGCTTGTGAGGATGTTTTTTAATTGTGTTTTTAAACCATTGATCTGGGTCTGCAGCTCCACGTTGTCTAGAGCGTTGACCACAGATGTTCCTGTATTAAAGGCGGTGAACATATCGTTCACAATACCCCTTCTTTGTCTCCCCACCTGACCCAAAACTTTGTGTGGTGTGGTGTACAAGCTTGTTTTGTCAATCTCTGCAAAATCAAACTCGTAGAATTGTCTGAACATGTTTGTCAACAGGACCTGGTACAATTGTTCCGTTTCTTTGGGACACCACTCTGGTAAACGCACCTCGGTGAGATTTAGAATCATCGAGGCCACCGCGTAATGTACCCCCTGAAATAGTATCGGGTCTGTTGGGTACAGTACCAAACCATTCCCGGGCCCCTTAGTGGTTTTAGGGCACCCTTCCTCCTGAGCCAAAACCACCGGAATCGTGGGCGGAGCCTTGCGTGGGCGCGTGATGAGTTCAGTGGCGTTTACCGGGATCGGGGAGAATGGAGCTCCGCACCCCTTTGTGCTGACATCCCACCTCATCCCTTTCCCGTTATCCTGCCACTGGTGTACGAAAAATATGGATATACCCTTGGGGCAAACGTACTTCGATCCCCACATACAAACATATATTCCCTCATCCGGTTCCCACCATTTGTCCCAACAGACTTTCAATTGTCCGTTAGTCCCCGTAATTGTCCGATGGGTATTGTTACCCAATCGCTCCCACTCAACCGAGGAATTTCTCATAGTCTTGCTTAATTTCCGTAACCACCACCATCGGCTCAATGGGACCTTCCCATTGCATGTCAAACAAATCCTTTTGCCGACGGTGACGCTGATGCTGGGTGCAATGATCCTCACTCTGGGGCACAGTAAAGAAGTCTCTTTGTAGGCAAATCCAGATGCGCTGGAGTATTCCGTTGAATTCGTTCCCAGCCATCCCGGCCACCTTCCCTTGTGGAAATAAGTGGCGGTCTCCTCAGCCTTTGGCTCCCCGGTCCCATCCGTCGCAATGGGGCCCGTGTCCCCGGAGCAACCAAACACAACGACATCCTTGGTGAGGCCCCGATAGGCCAATCCATATCCGATCGTTGCGAGCACTATCAGAATCCTTTCCATCTTTCCTGGTTCCTGTGATCAGATAAAATGATGTAGCCAGCCTCCCAAGAGTCTCTGGCTTTTGTGAAGGGTGAGCGGGTCCCTTGACCTCGTCTCACGTAAAAAGACATGTATGCTGGATAGACTTTAACTATTCCTATCACTAAAACTCCCATCACTTTACCATTTACTTTTAAAATTAAACTACAAACTTACCAAACTTACAAACTTAAACTTAAACTTATAAACTTATCCTAAAATTAAAACTGTACAGCGCCGCCCGTTCCCAGGGCGGCCTACCTAAATTCTGCGAAGGCTGCCACGAGCTTTTCCCAGTGGTGGGAGGGCACTGACCCCTTCCTTTGATCTGTCGCAGCCTGTCGCCGCTGCGCTGGGACTGGGATCTCCCTGGGTTGCCTTGACCTTGAACTTACGCCTGGGGGTGCACGGGGGATTTGACCACGACTTCCTGGGCTGGGGTGTCCGACTTGACCTACGGAGGGCTACTTTGGGCAAGATTTCCAGGGCCGACGGACCAGGAACCAAGACTTCCACCATTGCGGCCTGTGGTCCCACCACAGCCGCTGGCTCCGTCTCCCCTGGCCCTGCCCCCCTGAACTCGGGATTTGCAGTTTCTGGCTCCACCCTACTTGGCCCAGTATGTGGTCCTCCACTCGCAATCCCTACCTCCCGCAAGGGCAAGACTTCCAGGGCCGACGGACCGGGTACCGAGACTTCCACCGTCACGACCTGTGCTCCTACCACAGCCGCTGGCTCCATCTCCCCTAGCTCCGCCCCCCTGGGTTCGGGATCTGCAGTTTCTGATTCCACCCTGTGTGGATCGCCACTCGCAGCCCCGATCTCCCCTGAGCTTGAGTCGAGGACGAAACTTTCGTCCTCCGACCCCAGCACCTCTCCGATCGGGTCAATACCTTGGTCGAGCTCCTCGAGCTCTTCCTCATCTGAATCCAACCCCAAGAAAAGATCCTACACTTTTCCAGAATGTCCTCTCCCCTCAAGCAGGCTGCTTTACTGGTCTGTATGCCCTGCGGTCCTACCCGGGGCTGCGAGTCCCCACTCGCAGTTTTGGCCCCTGTGGTTGGCCCCTGTGCACCCGGCTTATACAACTTGCACTGGTTAATGTGGAACCATTTCGTGCGCCGAGGTACCTTTACGGCGTACACCATGGGACTCGCTTTATCTACAATACTGTAGGGCCCCATATACAGTGGTTCCAAACTCCCTACTCTGGCATAGTTCCTAACCATGACCTGATCTCCGACTTCCCACTCCTGCTTCTTGCGGGGTTCCAGCAACAGGCGATTGCCCTGATGCTGTCTTCCCATGTTCCCAGCTGCCTGCTCGTAAACCTGCTTCTTGCGCTCCAAGAGGGTCTGGACAAACTTGTCCCGTTTCACCTCTTCGAGCTGACCCTCAGTGAGCACCGGGGCTAGTACATGGGTGGGGGTTCGCATGATCCTCCCAGTCATCACCTCGTACGGGCAGTACCCCGTACTTTTCGACTGACTGGCCCGGATCCCCATGAGGTCTAGAGGCGGAACCTCCGCCCATTTTTGGGGCGAGTTCATAGTCTCTTTCCTCAGCTTCTCCTTTAGGGTCCGGTTCATGCGTTCAACAATCCCTGATGACTGGGGATTGTGCGCTACGTGCCACTTCCCTTCAATGCCCAAAAGCATGTGGGTGTTCTGCATCGCCTGGCCGGTGAAATGACTCCCTTGGTCTGACTCCACGAAACGGGGGAGTCCCCACCGCGAGAACACTTCCCGGACCAAGATTTTTGCAGTACCCAGCGCCGTAGCTGTTCTACAGGGGAAGGCTTCTACCCATTTGGAAAACACATCCAGCAAGACGAGGCAGTATTTGTAGCCTCCCTGGGTGGTGGGCAGGGGCCCTATGTAATCGATCTGTATCGACTGCCATGGTCCCTCCACCCTCCTGATGTGCCCCATGTGCACTTTCCTTTTCTGGGGGTCTGGGTTGTTTGCAGCGCACACCAGACAGTTTGCACAGAACTCGCGGACCTGCTCCCTGAGTCCCGGCCACCATCCCGCCTGCTCTACCCGTTGCCAGGTAACCTCGGGCCCGGGGTGTCCTGCCCCCGGCCCCTCATGAGCTAACTGGAGGAATTCCCTCCTGTGCTGCTGCGGCACAACCCACTGTTCTTCACGGAACAGCATGCCTTCTTTAACGGAGAGGGTTGCCGTACCGTACGGGCCCTCTACCTGCTTGCCCTCAGTAATCGTTCTGAGAACTGCTTTTAGGGCGGGATCCTGGTTCTGGACGGTCTTAAGGTCTCGGGGCAGTGCTACCCTGGTGTTCCCGGGATTCCCTTCCCGGCCTTGGATCGCTGCCACGGGTCCAGGTCCATAGGGGTCCCAGAAAATGCCGTTGCGGGCACCCTCCCTGGCTAGCGCATCCGCCTGCTGGTTGCCCTCCCCGCAGGGCTCTGTGGAGGAGTGAGCTTTCACGTTATGGATGAAAATCTCCCCTTCCTCCCCTACTGCTGCTAGGATCTTTTCCAGCAAGGGCTTCACCGTTAAAGGTCGCCCGTCCGCGGAGGTGTACCCACGGCGGGACCAAATGGCCAGGTATTCCGTACATGAATTGCACGTAAACATACTGTCCGAACAAATCGTGTATGGGGTTGGGAAAATTTCTGAGTGGGTAACGACATACGCCACCGCAGACAGCTCAGCCTGCTGTTCGCTCATGGTGCTGGGGAGTTTAATTGCCAGGGCAAGGTCTGCCGCAGGGTCATAAACTCCACACCCTGTGAGTCGTTCGCCAGCGGACACTGTGCTGGAACCATCAACATAAATCTCGCGACCTGTGGGATGTATCCCGGCCCGTAAACCTATGTTGACCTCCCACACCCCTTCCACCGAACACCGGTGGGCTGTTCCGGGGTATACCAAGTTGGCCGCAAGCCTGGGCTCGCAAAAACCTTTAACTCTAAGATCCATCTGGGAAAGGAGAAGGGTCCAGCGCGCAATACGAGCGCTGCTTACGGTCCCATCCTTAATCCTCCCATCTAGAAGCATCTTAGTTGGCGTGTGATGGGTGAGGAGAGTGATGGGAGAGAGCCCTGTGAAGATCGCTGACCTTTTCACAGCCTAATGCGTGGCTTACAGATGCCTTTCGCAATTGGAGAAACTCCTCTCCACATCCGTTAACACCCTGGACGATTAGACAACCGGCCTCAGCTTGCCGTGACGCTCTTGGAGCAGCACTGCGCTCAAGCTGTCTCCGCTGGCAGCTACCTCCAGGAAAAACTCCTTCCCCCCATCTATGGCCCCTAAAGCTGGCGCAGTCTGCAAATCCCTTTTTAACTTCTTGAATGCTGCCTGACAACCCTCGTCCCAAGACCACTCCACTCCCTTATGGAGGAGTCGGAGCAGCGGAGCTGCTGTGGCCGCATAGTCCTCGATGAAGTCTCTACAGTAACCGGTCAGTCCCAGAAAGGACCTCACACCCATTATGGTGTTGGGAATCGGTAACTCCTGCACTGACTCCCTCCTAGCCTTATCTATGGGTCTTTCCCCAGCGCGAATGGTCAGACCCAGGAATTTTACTTCCTGCTGACCGATCCGTGCTTTCTTAGGGTTCACTTTAAAACCCTTTCTCGCTAGCAGCTCCAATAACTCGGCTAGCAGTGGTCCATGCTCCTCCCTTGAGTCCGTGAACAGGAGCAAATCATCCACGTACTGCACTATCTGATTGGGCTGACTAAACTCCTTTAAACTTCCTGCCATGCAGTGATGGAAAATACTGGGGCTGTTGTGGAAACCCTGTGGCAAACAGTTCCATGTGTACTGTTGTCCTTTAAAAGTAAAGGCAAACTTGTACTGGTCCTCTCGCCGCAGCGGGATGGACCAAAAACCGTTCGAGATATCCAGCACCGTGAACGTGGTCGCGGACGCTGGGATACTCCCTATTAGGTCAGCAACTGCTGCTACTGTGGGTGCGCAGGCGGGGATGTTACTGTTAAGGACTCTGTAGTCCACCGTGGCCCTCCACGAATTATCCGGCTTCCTCACCGGCCATAATGGGGAGTTCACGTGTGTGGCTATCGGCCTCAACACGCCCTGCTGCACCAATGAGGACATTGCTGTCTCCATATCGGGTTCTGCTTCTTTGGGGAAGTTATACTGCTTTTGGGGCCGGGTCATGGGGTCCCCGTCTACGCTGACCTCAAACCCGGTAACCCTCCCACAATCGTGCTTGTGGGTTGCAAACGCGTGCATATTATCTGACACGTACGATTGCATGTCCGTTGGGACATCCGCGACCATAAGCGCGAGGTCGTAACCTCCGGATGGCTTCATGGTACACAGGGCCCCTTTACCTTCCATCCCTGGGATTACAACTACCTTGCCTTTCCCACCCTTGGCTCCCCAGAGACAGTGATTCCTAAGGTCCACGAGGTTCCCGTGTTCCGATAGGAGATCCGATCCGAGGATACCTCTGCCACCCCCCTCTTGCCATTTCATCAGTATGCACTTCCATGTGGTGTGGAGTGCTCCTAAATGAATGGAGAGCGGAATGGAGAACGCGCCAGCCTGCTCTTTTCCCGTGAACCCAGCTAATGTGAATGGGACCTTGGTGGACAGTGGTGAGTCAAAGGGGCTATCCGTATGAATCACGGTGCATGAAGCTCCCGTGTCCAACAAATAACTACCCTTCTGCTTCTCTACCTCCATCTCAACCAGGAATCTTTTCCACGCATCATAGCTGAGCGGACACAGGTAAACGGGCTGCGCGGGCTCTAGTCATTGGGTACCGGTGGACGGGGTTGTGGCATCTGTGAGGCCGGTAGCGACTGCCACCCTTCCTTGTGAAATCATGAGGGACCGCATAGCTCCCAACATTGATTCTATCGCATCGGGATGGATAGGCACACCAGCTCCTCTCTCAGAGACAGGCGCTTGGGTTCGGGCTGCGGGATTTTTATCCCTGGGGTCCTTCCAGGGGTTCCTACAGTTCTTACGCCAGTGACCTGTCTTCCCGCACCCGTAACAAGCACCACTGGCCTGTGGGGCGCGGTTTCCCTCCTGATGCCACTCCTTTTGAGCCGGGGCTGCGGGCCATGCCTCATGCACCTTTCCCTTAAGGGGACGCGCTCCCGTGCTCCTAGTGTTCCGATACCCTATCGTGAGTCGATTTAGGACAGACTCCTCTGTTGTGGCGGGGTTAGTGGGATCAAACCACGCTTTGGCCTGCTCCCTGACGGCTGGCAAACTGTTGGCTACTAAACACCTGAGCCAATGAGTTAAACCGGCACCGTTCAGGTAATCGAGCCCTGGCGCACCTGGGCAGCTACGCTGGTATACTGGCCACAGCCTGTCGCCGAAAACCTTCGGGGGTTCTCCCTCCATCTGTATGGTTTGACCCAATCTGACGAACGGGCCTTCGTCATCCGCCCCTAACACTTCTAGGACCTCGTCCCGTAACTCCCCATAGGTTTTATTTCCCTTCTTGCTCTCGTCTGAGAGACACTGAAGGATCGAGCTATCTAACGAGAATAGCAACATTTTGGTCTTTTCCACATCGTCGCAGCCATTAATTGCTGCGGTCTGTTCTACCTCCCTAAAGTGTACGGAAGGGTCGTCTGACTCTGACAGCTTCCGTACATGGCTAATCATTGCTCTCAGCTGGTGTGAGCTGTGAGGCAATACAAGCTGGTTCAGGACATCCCCGTCATCCCCATTGGCTGCGTTCGGGCCTCTCTTGTGACCTCGGAGCGGACACATCGGTCCCGGGCTCGACTCTACCTCCGGGGATTGTCCTACCTCGGGGACCTCCTTTTCTATTTCCACCACTTCCTCCCTTACCCAGGTTGCCGAATAGCTGGGTGGCGCGGAGGGCGCAGTGGCCAATACCACCTCTGCTTTGTCTGGTAGGGATTTTGGGAATTCCCTACCCACCTGTGGCTGGTTTGCTGACGGGCTGATGAGGCACACCATGCCGTTTGCCTTATTCAGGGCCTCTCTAAGGTTCCCTATCTCCTTCTGGCAAACACTGTGGTCGGCTCCCTCATGCCTATCCTCGAGGGCCATCTTATATGCCGCCCTAACTCCCTTCATGCTTTCTTCTTGGGCTTTTATCTGGTTAGCTAGGCGGGCACACCGTTCTCTAATCCTACCCTCATTTAATTTCGCTTCCGTGACCTGACACTCTAGGTAATCAATTTTAGCCTCATGGTGGTTAGCTACTATCTGGCGTTCCTGATGTAACGCATTCAAGGATGCAATGAGTTTCTGTCCTCCCGTGATCTTTTCCTCCATCTCAACCTCCAAATCCCTGATCTGAGCTGCCTGTGCTACAATGACCTGGTCCGAAAGTTTGACTTGCTTCTTGTAGCACATCAGCCAGACCGCTTTCTCTACCGACTTCTTATGCTCTTTACTGCCTGTCCATTTGATGGCGGCGTCTAGCGGACGCTTATCCATCAGTAGGTCACTTATCCACCTTTTGGTTAAGTTAACCTTCCCAAACACATAGTCGGCTACCCTCTCATCCATCACATTTCACCTATTCACACCAGGGTCTAAAACATTACTCTCTCGCTGCCAATGTCCTGCCACGGTCGCCATTTTCTGTAAGGGGTTTCAGCGTGCTTGTATCGCAGACGGTGCTGGTGCAGGGTTAGGCCTTCGTTGCCTAATATTATTGCTTGCTCTGGTCTCCGGCCAGCCTTGTTGCAATAAGCACCTGTGAGTGGTTCCACCCACTCGCCCTTACGGTTCTAACACTGGACTTAGGTGCGAGAGCAGTAATGCAGAGAAAAACTCAAATAGACGCGGTTGAATAGTCCGAAATGGAAATCTTTATTGCATAGCGTCCAAAATCATGAAGTACATGTCATAGGCGCAAATTAACGAGAGTACAAGTATACATACATTCATAAAGCTTAGTCTATGTTAATGAAGAACGCACGGCACATAGTAAAAAGGGGAACACATTATACTTTATCCTTAATAAAACCACCCTCCCCTATCAATACCTACACTACATCTAGATTTGTAGGATCGGGAAACATGCTCACCACTCGTGATACTTCGGAGAATTCTAAAGTGAGGCACTCGGCTCGTTTCGCTGCAGCGCCTGACTGTCACGTGTTTGGAGGGGTCTCTGTACCCCACTTGTTTATCTTCGCTGCTGCGGCAAGCAGGCTGGGCTCCCCGTTGTCATGAAGAACTCGACAGCACTCGGGCCCGGCTGTAGAACTCAAAGAAAAGTCTTCCTGTACCGACACCAGTTGCTGGTAGAATTCAAAGAAGAGTCTTTGACCGGTTCGTGCAGTAACCTGTAGAGTTCAAGAAATGGGTCGTATATTTTAGGGCGCTGTCGGGGTTTACTGATCGCGGCGGCACGTGGATTCTTCTTCTTCTCTTGTCATTTCGTCTCGTCTTGTTGGGCCTTCGGGTCCAAACACCGTTTACCGACTCTCGGGATGGTGCACCCGGTCACTGGCCTTCGTCGGGGCGACTCGTTCCAATTGAGCTCCACCCAACATTCGAATAACCGTCTAGTGCGGCTAAAAGTCCAGAGGCAACAGAGTCCAGAGAAAACACAGAAGGCTGCTCGTCCAGCAGAGTTCAGCCCGAGTCAAGAGTCCGCAGAGATAAGAGCACGAATCAAGCGAAAAAGAGAGCGATGGACATTTGTTGTCTATAGTTATAGTGCTGTGTTCCCTTATCTCCCGCCCAAATCTTAATGTTTGTCCTTTGTGAAATATTGGCGCTCAAAACTCCCAGCATGGGGTGATTCTTGTCTTTAACGGGTTTCGGTAGCACCTGAGACTGGCCAACTACCCGTTAATGTTTTCCCCATTGTTGATCGTCTCCCTGACTGGTTTTGGGGGCCCCCGAATACTTGTTTAATCACCCGAGAATGGCTCACTCATTGTAGAGCCGTGGGGGTATTTGTGTATTGATGTGTCTGGATGGGCCTTCGATTGCCCAGTACAATGGTTCTTACTTGTGCATGGAAAACGATTCCAGCACTCATATCTTTTGCTATTGTTTCGAATGCAAACAGGTTGCATCCTGTCTATATCAGTGCTTATCGAGTATGATCCTGTCTTATATTGAAATGTATTTTCGATGCCATCTTGTCTGCCCACTGTATTCTGGAAGCTTCTGCCATGATGCGCGGTGGCCATTTTACAGGCTTCTGTGTCCTTTATATCATGACAGCATTTCATTTAAATAAACTGATCAACCGAACCTGCTTCTATCTTGTTATTTCGAATCGCGATAATTGCGAAACTTTACACCATCCATCGAACAATTCATGGATTTCCACCCTCTCCATAAATCTCTCTGAACCTGGATACTAGTTCATGGATGTACCAAACTGACTCCACTTTGTCTACAAGTCATCTTCATCCTACCACAGAATTTACACTTTAACTTTGGACTCTCATATTATCTCCTCCTTATAGTCTATTCACGACCAGGACATGTCTCTCCTAATCTCCGATACCTTGGTCTTTACTCAAGCCTCCCTACCTGGCTATACCTTCTACCAACCATCCTGCACAAACTGCCATGGTGGCGTTGTGGTCCTTATCACCAAATCACACCTCGGCCCCCCGCCCTCCCCGCCCACCGCACCCCCCCCACCCCGCCACTCCTTTGGCACTTATTCTTCTTTCAAGTAACTCACATTGTTCCGCTCCTCTCACCTCTCCTTTAAAATCTTGGTTCCCGATCTCCCCCTACAAGCCACATGCGGAGTTTCTTCCCAAGACTCCCTTTACTCCCTCATCCTTTGCATAGAATGACTTCTCATCCTCAGTAATTTCAATCACCATCTTAACTCACCTTGCCCTCCTCTGATTTCACCGCTCTCCTGTACTCCCTAAACCTCTCCCTCCATATTAACTCTCCCAGCTGTATTCATGGCCAATCTTTTGACCTTGCTATCTCGCATGGCCTCTCTACTGCTATAGTCTCGATCACAGACAAGGCCTTCTCTGACTACTTACTCGTATCCCTCAACATCCACATTCCCCAACCCCACTTCCAACCCCACTTCCTTCTGGGTCTTGTTCTCAATGATTTCCTCCAGCATGTTTTAGCTTGTTTCATCACAGGCTGTTTGCCTGTAAATAGCAGCAGCAGCCCTTTAAACTAGAGTTCTGCTGATGTCACATTGCATTGGTGTAAAATGAAAGTATTTTGACGGCTACTAGGGTCACAGACCGTCTGCACGTTAACCAAAAGATTTATTTTTCTTCTTAACGAAGGGCTTAACGCTGCACAGCACCTCCCCCACTCCCACCGACCCCCACAACCACCCGTTCCCTCGCAAGGTCAGCCTTTAAAACAATGTGCCATGACAACACATGTTGTGATTCATTACTCCTGACCTTTCATTGAACTGTAAAACCGGCCCCAGTATTACCAGGAGTGGCATAGATGTTTTCATAAACCTGACCCTATCACTAACAAATGCTCATCAAGGTCATCCTGAGCGTACACCTATATACCACAGTAGCCAGTTATAGAGCCTCCATACACTTCATATGGAGTTAGAGTTTATTTCAACCAAGAGACTGGCTAATTTTAAACTAGCTGTTTACATGCCAATAGTCTTTATTTCATTTTAACTGCCGACTCTTCGAAAATTTGGGAAAATCTGAGCTCTATTCAGAGGTAAAAACAAATGGGGCAAAACCCATCCCTCCCAAATCTGAAAAATAAGACTGATTAAATGCTACCAGTTTAGTAACAATAGAATTATTATTGGGTCAAAATCCTGGAACTCCCTGCCTAACAGCACTGTGGGAGTACCTTCACCACACGGACTGCAGCAGTTCAAGAAGGCGGCAAGGGCAACTAGGGATGGGCAATAAATGCTGGCCTTGCCAACGATGCCCACATCCCATGAACGAATAATTTTTTAAATTGTTCACTCCCATTCCCAACCCCACATTCAACAACCAATTCAGAAGATCGTGGCCCGGATTTTCCGGGGTCTATGACCGCGTATGCACATGGCAGGAAATGGACGTTCGCTGGCGGAGAGTTGGGCTATTTGCCCAATCACTGCTCAGCGAAATGCCCACGAAACTCTTACATCTGCTAAAAGCAGGCGCAAGGCCTCCTTTTACCAGTGTAAGGGTTTAAATAAATATTAAAATAATTTTTTTTAAGTGATTTAAACATGAAAAACCTTTAAATTAGTTTAGGTTATTTTTCGCCCCTTTAAAAATGTTTAAATTTATTTTTCAAAAAAGTAAATCTTTGTTTTAAAATGTTTAATTAAATTGTATTTTAATTAATTTTGAACATGTGAGGATTTATTTTTATTTAAGTGGGGTGAAGTGTGTTTTTTATGTCATTCCTATTATACTTATGGGGATTCTGTATGTAAATGGAATCCCCATGAGCGTAATGGGAATCCCCCTTTTTGATTGATTGGGCTGGCCCACATGATCCCAGGGATGCTTGCGAACCGCCTGCGCTCCTGGGATACGTGGGCCTTTACACAGGCGTATGCCCGCAGGCCCAGGACCGCAAGAGTCTACGAAGATACGGAGGCACCAGGTGGGTGCGTACTCTACTTGCGGTTCGGAAGCATTCGCCTGCGGGAAGCCTCCGGCCGCAATTTCCAGCCCTATGACTCCATACCAGCCAAGTTACTTTTATGTTAAAGATAGCATGGATAGGGTGGGGGGAGAAAATACATGGGTTTGGGAAAAGGCCATGCTGTACAGTAACCAATGGGGGAGGCAATGAAACAGATTGCATAACAATAAGGGAAGAGGGGGAAAGCAGGGAAGGAAAGAATGGTCTGGAGTGATAGGAGAAATCTGTGTGGAGAGTTAAAGGAGAGGTACTAGCAAACTGTGCATTTTTTCTAATACAGTGTGACTGTAATGGGAGTTCACGCAGACCCTCTGCACACATTGAATCAGGATAGGCCTTGACCTCTTTTACACTATCAAGTCAAACGGAGTGTTAGACATAATGGATAAAACAACATCAGTTTATTGAAATGTAGAAAAGCATGTTTCAATTTAATAGATAAAATAATATCAATTTATTGAAACATAGAAAAACAGGTTTCAATTAGAGCAGTGATGCCAGATGCTGTGTTGAATGCAATCACGACATATAACAATCCACCTTGCATATAACTGAGCAAGGCATCTTGAACCATAGAAACATAGAAAAATAGGATCAGGAGTAGGCCATTCGGCCCTTCGAGCCTGCTCTGCCATTCGATATGATCATGGCTGATCCTCTATCTCAATACCATATTCCCTCTCTCTCCCCATACCCCTTGATGCCTTTTGTGTCTAGAAATCTATCTATCTCCTTCTTAAATATATTCAGTGACTTGGCCTCCACAGCCTTCTGTGGTAGAGAATTCCACAGGTTCACCACCCTCCGAGTGAAGACATTTCTCCTCATCTCAGTCCTAAATGTCCTACCCCATCCTAACCAAATACCACAAAACACATCTTCCCCTTCCCCTCCCCTCCCATTTCAGCATTCCGAATGGACCATTCCCTCCGTGACTCCCTGGTCCACTCTGGCTGAACGCCTCTATTCAGTCCGCGAACGGGACCTTCGGCTTTCAGGCACTTGCCACTTTAATGCACCATTCCACTCCCACTCTGACCTCTCAGTCCTTGGCCTCCTACACTATTCCAATGTAACCATTTACACCTCCTCTGGACCAACCTTTTGTTTCTCTGCTTGTCTCATTATCACCTCATTTTGCCTTGCACCACCCTCACTTTTGCCATTTAACCAGTCCTGCTCTCGACCCTATCACAGACCTCTCCCTTTTGTTCTTTTCCTACCCTTCACTTTTTTTTCACTTTCAGGGTAGATACAACCAATTTCCTCTGGCAGTGCAGTCAAGAACAAGAGGGCATAATCTTAAAATTAGAACTAGGCCGTTCAGGAGGCAAATCAGGAAGCAATTTTTTGCACACACAGGACAGTAGAAATCTGGAATTCTCTGCCCCAAACGGCTGTGGATGTTCAGGTCAATTGGAGCTTTCAAGACTGAAATCGACAGGAATTATAATGGAGAAGTTGACCAGGAAGCGCATGTGGGCAGGCGTAGGATGTTTAATATATTGCTAGTCAATCTCCTGTCGTGTTACACACTCGGATTCAAGACCCAGTATAGACCTCAGGTGAAGCAATTTTTTCCCTGGCTCTGCACTTGCTTAAAAGCTGTTCATCTCTAACATCTTCCAGTTCTGATGAAAGATCACCGACCTGAAATGTGTGCTGGAATTTTGCCCTCAAAAAAAACGGGTGGGTTTGGAGCGTGAGGGCAGTTAAATTGTTAAAAGTGGGATTCCCGACCTCCAACCCACCCACTTCCAGTTTTCCTGGAGGCGGGACGGGGCGGGGTGTCGGGCGGGCGACCAACCCGCTGCCAGGGGACGTTACCTCAATTTAAATATTGTAATGAGGCTGGAAGCCTCTATTTTCCCCGTCCATTTTAAATTTAACTGCCTGGGGACGGGTTTCACCCAATCCGTGAAACCCGGCAGTTAAACCATGGCAGGAACTGCTGCGTCCAGGAGGTAAGTGGCTTTATACCGACCTCCTGGATCCAGGGACCCAACTATACCCACCCCCTGCAATTGGAGACCCCCTCACGAGGCCTCCAATCACCACCATGAGGCCTCCCACCCCCCCAGCCCCAGAAATCCCCCTCCCCCCACCCCCAGGCCTCACCCCCACCCCCACCCCCACTGATGCTGATGAGGCCGGCCTCGATCCTCCGTTCCCCCCCCAAATCCCCGGTCAACCCCCCCCCCCCCCCTCCAATCGCTGACCCCCCCACCTCCCCCTCTCCGGCGTTCCCAGAACCGGACCCCCCGATCGCTGACTCTCCTCCCCCCGATCGCTGATTCCCCTCCCCCCGATCGCTGACTCCCCTCCCCCCGATCCCGGACCCCAGATCGGCGACACCAACTGAGGCCTACCCGCCCGCAGCCAGCCAGCCTCTCAAGTTATCTGGCTGCAGGTGGGAATCCAAGGCCTGAGATTGAAATTAGGCCCTGCCTTGAAAATCGGCAGGGCCTGCGGGAAACCCGGCCTCCCAGGTGTCCTGCCCGCCTTGGAGTCCCCCGCCCCCAACCCGCCTACCCGTGGCCATGAACTCTGTTACTCTCTCCACAGATGCTACATGACCTGCTGAGTTTTTCCAGCATTTTCTGTTTTTATTTCAGATTTTCAGCATCCGCAGTATTTTTCTTTTGTTTTTTTAGCCTAATACTTCTGTTTAAATCACAGTAACATCCTAACTTGCTGGCCAGACTTGTTTCAGATAATGTATGGTGTCCAAACCATATCTGAGCCTTGAACAATAATAGGATACAACTAAAGAGCTAAAGATCGAAGATGACCCATCCAGCTCTGAATACTGAAGCAAAAGAAAAGCTTTTTTCACACACCAGTCTAATTATATTTATTAGGGTCTCCTTCAAGTTGCAAGTCAAACTATCAGGTCTGGAAACTCCTTTCACATCGCTGCTTTTGCAAAAACCTATTGCCATTGCAAGGCAATCAGTGCCGGGGGTACCAGCAGCAAAATAGCCAACTAAATTTGTTCTGAATTGGAGGATTCATTGACTTCCCCTTTCGCCTGTGAATCATTTGCTGAGATGATGGTTATACATGTACTATTTAACACCTTATTCACTGACATTGCCTCTCGGCCTAGGCTGTGACTGACATGAATCTGTCATTCATGAAAGAAAGACTTATGAAATAACACTGAGTGGCCTGCGGGTGGCGCTGTCCAGGGAGAGTATAAATACTCGGGCATGGGCCCAGCTTGCGCAGGACATTCTTAACAGGAACGAGTAAAGGACACAACTAGACCTCCATGTTGTAAAACAGTTGATTAAAGCTTTGTTTAACGCTTAGACCAAGTGCCTAGTAGTTTTCTTACATCAGTGACTATTGCTACGTTTTAAAAGTATTACATTTAAACCAGAAGGTGCTTCTGATTTTTCAGGAAATACTGAAAATAGGAGATTCACAAATGCATCTGCACCAAAGAGAAATTCTTACCGCTATGTTGCCAATTTCTATTGGTTTTCCCACCTATTTATTCACACCTACCTGTTCATTGAACATTTCCCACTGAGGAAAATACAACCCTACTTGAAGGGATAATTACTAGTCCATGCCCCTTTAGAGCTACCCCGGATCAGGCGTATTCCCCAGATGTTCGCTTTCAACTAAAGTTTGAGGTAGCCAAATCCTAAAGACGCTTAATTGGGTCTAAAGGTTCAGACTATCTCTCCCTAAAGGAAAGGAACAACCTGAAGATGTTACCGTCCTCCAGATAGCACTTTTAATAAGTTTAGCTAGACTGTAACATTCCGGATATTATGTGGGTCCGGAAAACTCCCTCAGAATTCTGCAACTCCTCATGAAAGAGCGTACAGAGATTGAGTTTGTGAGTTTGATACAGAAGTGTTATGAGACAATTCTAAAAATATATAGATTTATTAAAGAACCGACATGTAATTACAGTAGGTGTTTCAATCGCAACATTAACAGTTCCAAAAATAGAAAGCTTACAATTCTATTATCAGAGATCCTTATTCTCAAATCTTAACTTCGCTACATTTTTACAATTCTTAGTCTTATTCCAGGATATCCACCAAAATCAAATACAGTACAATACCTTGATCCCCGAGGTACAAAGAGTTGTAGACTTACAGAGCTTGCCTCTGAAGCCGAGAATCGCTTTGCCCCTTTACAGCGAGACTATCATCCCATTTGAAAGTTCAATATTTATATCCTTTCTCAGTGGTATTTCCTTTGAAGTTTTCTGCTGATGTAAGCTAATTATCTCTAGTCATTTTTCTGCTGACCCCTGCTATTCTTACAGTCAGTTCAGCTGGTAGCAATGCAGAATTATGTCTCCTGTGCAGGTGTCTCAAGCTTAACACAAAAACTGTGTAACAGCAGGTGCATCTATTTGATGTCATTTTTACCAAGGTCTTCTATGCAATTCTTGGTCACCTCAGCTGGTTATAACACAGAATTATGTCTCTCTAGGTGTTCCAAGTTCAACACAAAAACAATGTGATGGCTGGTGCCTCCCCCACTTGATGCCATTCCCACGAAGGCATATGTTTCTTAATTTTATATGTTTCTTTCCGAAGTGTAATTTAGGACACCTTAACAGCGTGTACCATTATGTTCTTTCCAAAGCTGCAGACTTCAAGAGCCTCCAACCTCCTGTTTCAATAAGGTTATTGATTCAGTGTCAACAACTTATCTTATCTCAATAGCCTGTATGCTGTTAACAATACAGCTTCTCCATTGTTAGGTTTTTAGATTTTCAAGCCCAGTTTGTCATGTTACAAAGGTTAGAATTCTTTCATAGAATGGTGTATTTTTCTGAATATGGCTTATTCCTTCACACCCCCATCTTGACCAAAAAATAAACTCGAGCATCAAGACAGAGTTTGGTCAATGTTACTAATAAGGTTACAATAGCACATTAATGTCACGAAATTCACAAAAACCTAATCATGTGCTACATGAAAATTCCTTTTAAGTCATCCTAGGACAATGTTTTGCCTTATTTTAAATTGAACACAATTTAAAAGGATGATAGGTACATTGTCATGTAATTAGCAAAACAACATGTACTTAGACTATCCAATCAGCAGATGTACGTTCCGTAGAGGTGAGTTATTCATACGAGTCAAGGAGACGTCATTTGGAACTAGCTGAAGCTTGACACGCTGTTCCTTCGATCCGGCGTGTGGACAGATTCTTGTTTACATAAAGGCCTTGCCAGGTGTTCAGTTGATTCCTTCTTCATCCGCGGTGTTTTACTCCTTCGTTGAAGTAGTTCGTTGATCTTTCCTTGTTTCGGTTGTGGCTTTTTGCAAATCCAATTCCTGAGGCGTTGCCAAGCATCGTGTGTGGAGGAGTCGGCGACACCGTCTGACTGACAGTCGTCAGTAGTTCAATCGCATCCATTTCCTGTGTCGTGCTCCAAGCTGGGTCTTGAAAGATAGTGTACGACTGCACCTTATATTGTTCCTCCATTTTGGTATCCCGCAGGACATCTTTTGAGATTGTCTATGGAGACAGTTTTAAGAATATGCTTGCCATTCGGCTGATTAATATGTATTTTAACTGTTCTTTCGTTAATAACAGAATGTATTTGAACAGGTTTTTTCCACTTCGGTCTTAAACCAGGTTTTTGTTCGAACTTTTTTTCCTGTACCCATTCTCCTACTAGGGGTTGCCATCTTTGTTTGTCAATTTTTTCTGCCTATTTGCCTCCCTTATCCTCTGTTCAATTTGATGAATCTCCTCTGTTACTTCTTTTTTAAAATCTAACTGTCGCTGTCGGGTCAAGGACTCAGAGAGTGTAGAGGCAATAAAAGAACTATGGGTAAGTGGTGTATGCATCTCAACCCCATACATCAGATAATATGGAGTTTTGGGGGACACTGTCCCTGATGCAGATGCGGGCACATTATTAAGTGATAGCTGCACCTCCGGAATGACAGTGGTCCACTTATTTCCCCTGATTCTCAACAGTTTGACCAATAGCTTTTTTACTTCCTGGTTTTTACGTTCCACCAGCCCCGCTGATTGCGGATGACGTGGCGTGCTGTGCACTAAACCAATCCCCCTTTGTTCACAGTAGTCTTTGAAGACTTGGAGACAAAGGCTCCGTCTTGATTGGAGTGTAAGATTTTGGGTGCACCAGCTACAGTAATTATGTCAGTAATAGCATTGGCGAGTGCGTTTTCCGAAACAGTTTTTGTGGGGACCAGCCAGCAGAAGGAAGTGCATCCATCTACACAAATGAGAACATGTCTGTATCCCAAAGACGGGGGAAGTGGTCCAATAAAGTCAATAAAGAATTTTCCCATTGGCTCATCAGCTTTCACAGGAGCCAATGGGGGTGGCTTAATTAGTGATGACTTATTGGTCAAATAGCATGGCTCACAATTTGCCATGTATGTTTTACAGGCCTTAAGCATGCCTGGCCACCAATATAAGTGGGTCAATTTGCAGAATGTTGTTCTGGCACCACAATGTGCTTGACCTATGCCCTTGTGAGCTTCTTTTACAAGCTGTTATTGTTTGTGCCTCAGAGTGTGACAGTCAGTTGTCATGGTCCATGTTGGAACAAACGACATAGGTAGGAACAGGGAGGAGGTCCTGCTGAAAGAGTTTCAAGAGTTAGGCTCTCTATTAAAAAGCAGGACCTCGAAGGTAATAATCTCTGGATTATTGCCCGAGCCACGTGCAAATTGCCATAGAAGCAGACAGATCAGGAGACTTAACACATGGCTAAAGGGTTGGTGTGGGAAAGAGGGGCTCCTTTTCATGGGACACTGGCACCAGTTCTGGGACAGGAAGGAGCTGTATCGATGGGACAGGCTCCACCTGAACCGGGATAGGACTCGTGTCCTAGCGGAAAGGGTAAGTAGGGAGGTGGCAAAGGCTTTAAACTGGTAAGAAGGGGGAGGGATCTACAAAAAATGTAAGCAGCCTAAATATTAACAAAACAGGAAAAGTGAGCGCAGGAAAGAATAAAGTAAGGGAGGACATCGATAGCAAGGGAGCAAATAGAGTTATAGAACAGGAGTCTAAAAAGATGGTTAAACATAAAGTGAGAGGAAATCCTATTAAAAATGAGTTAAACTGTCTGTTCAGCAATGCACATGTCTGTAATAAAACAGGGGAGCTGGAGGCAATCATGCGTTGGGAGGAACCAGACATGGTAGGGATTACTGAGACATGGCTACAGAAAAATCAGGACTGGGAATCAAACATTGCAGGTTATAACATATTTAGAAAAGATAGAGAGGGAAAAAGGGGAGGTGGAGTAGCTGTACTTATTAGGGATAACATAATGGCAGTAGAAAAAAGGGACGTAGATATCAGCAAGACAAAAATAGAATCCATATGGATAGAGATAAATGATAATAAAGGATCAATCACACTAATAGGCGTAGTCTACAGACCACCTAATAATGGAAGGGAGGTGGAGGAAGAAATATACAGACAAATTAGAGAAATTAGTAAAAAACATAGAATAATAATCATGGGGGATTTCAACTACCCCGATATTAATTGGACAGAAAAGGTAGGTAAAGGGGATAAGGGAATGGAGTTACTCCAATGTGTACAGGACTCCTTTCTAACCCAATATGTAAAAAGCCCAACAAGGGAGGATTCGCTATTGGATCTAGTTATGGGGAATGAGCCAGAGCAGATAAGAGAAGTAAAAGTAGGAGAGCATATAAGCAATAGTGACCATAATGGGCCAGATATTCCAATCCCTACGGGTGTGTACGCGCTGTGTATACACCCGTAGGGACATCGGAAATACCAGTTTCAGGCATGCCAAGCGCATGCGCTAAAAACTGGCATTTCCGATCTGTCAAGAATGCTCTTGACAGATCGGATGCCTGCCCTGGAGAAGGGCCTCTGCGGGTGGATAGTTCCGCTTTCTGGAGAACCTCCGCCCGCAGAAAACCCTTAGAAATCTTACACCTGGTAAAAGCAGGCGTAAGGCCTGCTTTTACCAGCATAAGAGTCGAAAAAGTAAAAGAAAAAATTTCACTCATTTATCATTTAAAAATACTTTAAAAAAGGTAAGTTTATTTTTAGCCCCGTAAAAAACTTTAATTATTTAAAAATTACATTTTTGTTTAAAATATTTAATTTATTGTAATTTCAACTCATTTTAAAAATTTGATTTTTAAAAATTTATTTAATGTTTTACAGTGTTTTTGGGGTGATCTCCATTCATATATTTGACAGGTCTATCTGTCAAGTGTATGAAACATAGAAACATAGAAACATAGAAAATAGGTGCAAGAGTAGACCATTCGGTCCTTCGAGCCTGCACCGCCATTTAATGCGTTCATGGCTGAACATGCTACCTCAGTACCTGTAGAATTCGCAATATTATCGCGATTTTATAAATAAGGAGGAGACACATAGTTTCGTACAAACAGCTTTATTTCAGCAGAATGCTGTCAGGTTTCAAAAGTGGACACAAGCAGCCTGTAAAATGGCCGCCACACCTCGTGGCAGAACGTTCTAGACTTTTCAATGAGCAGACAAGATGGCATTCCAATAAACATTTGTGCGAGATCGGACAAGACTCAGCACATTTGAGATAAATCACAAGACATAATGGGCCGAAAATTGATCCCGGGACGCGAGAGTACGCACTGCATACTCTCGCGTATTCCCACTCCAATTGCCGGTTTTCTGCATGCCCTGCGCATGCGCTGAAAACCGGCAATTGCTCTTCCGAAAAGGGGGCGGGGCCGGAGTGCATCGCGTGCGCGCTACAGGCTGCGCGCACGCTGTGCACTTCATGCTTTGGACGCGCAGGTAAGTACTGAAGATTTTGGAAATGTAAAAAGTAGGAGTAAGACCCGCTTTTAAGAAGGTAAGTAGTGAATTAAGTATTTTTTTGAATTTTTTTTTACAGGTATATCTTTTTTATAGACTTTAAAGACAGGTAAGTTTATTTTTATAACTTTTTAAAAGATTTTAAATTTTTTCAAAAATTTAATTTTTTATTTAAAATGGTTAATTTAATTAACTATACTTATTTTATTAATGTGATGGGTTTTTTTTTTAAGTTAATTGAGGTTTAGCTGTTATTTTGGGGGGGTGTAAGATTCATAAGTCTCTCAGCCATGCTGTGAGACTTATGAATGGAAGATGGTGTGCTGCCATTGGCTCTAACTGAGTCACGTGATCCCACAGCTCGCACGAATTAACTACGCCGCTGGGATACGCAAGCCCAGCACAGCTGATGTCTGGAACATCAATTTCGTGCGAGCTGGATCAGAAAAAGCATAAGCGAGGTGAGACATCGCGGGAAAGGCTTACCCCCGCGGGAACAGAGCGAGATCAATTTCTGGGCCATTGGGTTTGCATTTTACACATAAATACTGGAATCGTTCTCCCAGGTGCGAATAAGGGCTATTGTACCAAGCGATCAAGAACCCATCCAAAGACATTAATATGCAAAATCCCCACGACTCTACGATGAGAGAGCCGTTTGCGGGTAGTTACAGAAACATTTGGAAGCCCCAAAACCCCTCCAGGGAGAATACTGGCCGGTTACACAATGGGAGAAATATTAACAGGTACTCAGGCAGTTACAAGTATCACCGAAACCCATTAAACGGAGATCACCCTATACAAGAAGTTTGAGCGCCAAAACCCGAACAAAAGAAAAGACATTAAGATTGGGCGGGAAAAGAGGAATTACAGCACTATAACTGTAAAGGTACAACCGTCCATCTCTCTCTTTTTCTTCGCCTGCGACTCTTGACTCTTGGATCCTGACTCCTTGCTGCTCGACTTGCCAGAAGACTATTGAACTTTCTGATCCGACAGGATCAACCTCGTGGCTTGCCACGAAGATCTGTGTGGAACTGGGCTGTGAAGCCTTGAAACGGGCACACCATCCCGAGAAGTCGGTAAACGGTGTTTGAACCGAAGGCCCGAGATGAGAAGAGAAGAAGACGACCATACGTATCGCCACGGTCAGTAAGCCCCGACCGCGCCTGTAGGTCGAATAAACATTTTCCTTGCCCAGGAAGACTATTTTTGAGTTTTACAGAACTGGTATCGGAAGACCATTCTTCGAATTTTATCGCATCGGTCTGAGGGCACAGGGAGACTCTTCTTTGAGTAGTGTCGGAACTCCGAGGACAACACAGATCTTCATGACAGCAGACGGTCCAGCCTGCTAGCCGGAGCAGAAACGAGTAAACAAGTGGGGTACAGACACCCCTGATCAACACGTGGGTGGTCAGGTGCTGCGGTAAAAACATCCGAGCAGAGTTTCGGAATTCTCCGAGTTATCACGAGTGGTGAGCATGAGTCTCGATCCTACAAATCTAGTTTAGGTCAGGTATTGATAGGGGAGGGTTTAAGTTTTAAGGATAATTGTAATGTGTGCCCCCTTTTACGATGTGTCGTGCGCTCCTCGTTTCCCTAAAATTAGTTACATAACTGCGTGTAAGATTGTACTGTCATTAATCTGTGCTTATGACATGTATTTCGTAATCTTGAATAATATGCAATAAAGATTTTCCATTTCGCACTATTCAACCGGGTCTACCTGAGTTTTCTCTGCATTATTGCTCTCGCATCTAAGTCCAGTGTCAGAACCGTAAGGGCGAGTGGGTCGAACCACTCACAGGTGTCTAGTGCTACCAGGCTGGCTGGAGACCAGAACAAGCAACAAGGCCTAACCTCGCACTAGCACCCAGGCTAAGCACAGAGCCTCAAGCGTGTCACACACACGACGCAAAACCCTTACATACCCCATTCCTGCTTTCTCGCCATACCCCTTGATCCCCCTAGTTGTGAGTATTATATCTAACTCCCTTTTGAATATATTTAGCGAACTGGCCTCAACAACCTTCTGTGGTAGAGAATTTCACAGATTCACCACTCTCTGGGTGAAGAAGTTCCTCCTCATCTCAGTCTTAAATGGCTTTCCCTTTATCCTTAGACTGTGACCCCTGGTTTTAGTTTTCCCTGACATTGGAAACATTCTGCCCGCATCTAATTTGTCTAAACCAGTCAGGATTTTAAACGTCTCTATAAGATCCCCCCTCATTCTTCTGAACTCCAGAGGATACAAGTTCAGTTGATCCAGTCTTTCTTGATATGTCAGTCTGGCCATCCCAGGAATCAATCTAGTGAACCTTCGTTGCACTCCCTCAATAGCAAGAATGTCCTTCCTCAAGTTAGGAGACCAAAACTGCACACGATACTCCAGGTGTGGCCTCACCAAGGCCCTGTACAACTGTAGCATCACCTCCCTACTCCTGTACTCAAATCCCCTTGCTATGAAGGCCATCATGCCATTTGCTTTCTTGACTGCCTGCTGCACTTGCCTTCCCACCTTCAGTGACTGATGTACCATGACGCCCAGGGCTCGTTGCACCTCCCCTTTCCCTAATCTGCCACCATTCAGGTAATAGTCTGCCTCCCTATTTTTACCACCAAAGTGGATAACCTCACATTTATCCACATTGTACTTCATCTGCCATACATTTGCCCATTCACCCAACCTGTCCAAGTCACTCTGTAGCCTCCTAGCATCCTCCTCATTGTTCACACTGCCTCCCAATTTAGTGTCATCCGCAAATTTGGAGATATTACAATTAATCCCTTCGTCCAAATCATTAATATATAATGTAAACAGCTGGGGCCCCAGCACCTAACCCTGCGGTACCCCGCTGGTCACTGCCTGCCATTCTGAAAAGTACCCATTTACTCCTACTCTTTGTTTCCTGTGTGCCAACCAGTTCTCAATCCACGTCAACACATTACCCCCAATCCCATGTGCTTTAACTTTGCACACCAATCTCTTGTGTGGGACCTTGTCGAAGGCCTTCTGAAAGTCCAAATACACCACATCTACTGGTTCCCCCCCGTCCACCCTATTGGAAACATCCTCAAAAAATTCCAGAAGATTTGTCAAGCATGATTTCCCTTTCACAAATCCATGCTGACTTGGACCTATCATGTCGCCACTTTCCAAATGGTCTGTTATGACATCTTTAATAATTGATTCCATCATTTTACCCACCACCGATGTCAGGCTGACCGGTCTATAATTCCCTGCTTTCTCCCTCCCTCCTTTTTTAAAAAGAGGGGTTACATTAGCCACCCTCCACTCCTTCGGAACTGATCCAGAGTCTAAGGAATGTTGGAAAATGATCATCAATGCATCCACTATTTCCAAGGCCACCTCCTTAAGTACTCTGGGATGCAGACCATCAGGCCCTGGGGATTTATCAGCCTTCAGTCCCATCAATTTCCCCAACACCTTTTCCCGACTGATAAGGATTTACCTCAGCTCCTCCCTCTTACCAGATCCTTTGATCTCTTTTATTTCCGGAAGGCTGTTTGTGTCCTCCACAGTAAACACCGAACCAAAGTACTTGTTCAATTGATCTGCCATTTCTTTGTTCCCCATTATGACTTCCCCTGTTTCTGACTGCAGGGGACCTACGTTTGTTTTTACTAACCTCTTTCTTTTTACATATTTATAGAAGCTTTTGCAGTCCGTTTTAATGTTCTCCGCAAGCTTCCTTTCATATTTTATTTTCCCATCTTTGATTGGCTCCCCATGTCCCACGTGATCCCAGGGATGCTTGCGAACCGCCTGCGCCTCTGGGATACCTGGGCCCTGCACATTTCGAGTTGGAGAGGCCCAGGAGCGGAAGTGTCTGGACCTCAGGAGCCCTCAGGTAAGTTCATAGAGTTTTTCCAGATCGGAGGCCTCCGCACGCAGGAAGCCTCCGATCGGAAAATACAGCCCATTATAATACGCTTTAAGATGATAAGAGAGAAGGACATAAGTATGACAAAAATAAAGTTAATAGATTGGAGAAAAGCTGATTTTGAGGGGCTGAGAATAGAACTTGGGAAGATAAAATGGGCAACAATATTGGCAAACAATGATGTAGAACGACAATGGGAAACATTTAAAACGGTGTTCAACAGAGTGCAGGAAAAATATATACTGCTAAAAGGAAAGAACAAACTGAACACGAATGAGACTCCATGGATGAATAAAGACATAAGGGAACAATTAAGGGTAAGGAAAGAGGCGCACATTAAATACACAGGCAGCAGAGGAGTGCATGATAAGAGAGAATACGAAGGGATTAAGAGAGAAGTCAAAAAAACAATTAGGAAGGCAAAGAGGAACTATGACATTAAATTATCAAGGAAAACAAAACAAAATAGTAAAATATTTTACAGGCACATCAATAAATAAAGTAAGGTTGGGATGGGAATAGGGCCATTAAGGGATAGACAGGACAATACCACAGGTAACGATAGGGAGATGGCAGAAATATTAAATCATTATTTCGCTTCGGTATTTACCAGTGAGATAGAACAGGTAGACATGACATTGGATGATGAGATGAGTAATGAGATAAGTGCATTTAAGATTTTAAAAAGGGGATATATTAAATAAACTAATCAAACTCAAAGAGGATAAACCCCTGGTCCAGATGGATTGCATCCACGCATTTTAAAAGAATCTAGGGAAGAGATAGCAGAAGCATTACTAAACATATTTAATAATTCATTAGAAAAGGTGTAGTGCCAGAGGACTGGCGGATAGCTAATGTAATACTTATATTTAAGAAGGGGGATAGAACATGTCCAGGGAATTATAGACCAGTCAGCTTAACATCGGTGGTAGGAAAAATAATGGAATCCTACTAAAGGAGAGAATAGAAGAACATCTAGAAATGAAAAGTATAATAATGAATAGTCAGCATGGATTTCAAAAGGGAAAATCTTGCTTAACCAACCTTATTGAATATTTTTGAAGAGGTAACAGAGAGAGTAGACAATGGTAATGCAGTAGATGTAATTTATCTAGATTTTCAAAAGGCCTTCGATAAGGTACCCCATAATAGACTGATGAACATTGTCAGATAATGCGGAGTCAGGGGACTAGTAGCAGAATGGATTGCTGGCTTGCTTCAAGACAGAAATCAGAGAGTGGGAGTAAAGGGTAGCTATTCACAGTGGCAGAAAGTGGGTAGTGGTGTTCCACAAGTATCAGTGCTAGGACTACTGCTGTTCACAATTTACATTAATGATTTAGACTTTGGAATGAAAACACAAATTCTAAATTTGCGGATGATACCAAATGGGGGAGATAGTCAATACTGAGGAGGACTGCTACAAATTACAGGAGGACATTAATAAACTTGTAGAATGGGCAAATAATTGGCAAATGAAGTTCAACACAGATAAATGTGAGGTATTACATTTTGGTAGGAAGAATAAGGAGGTCACTTATCACTTGGAGGGTGCGAGTCTAGGTGGGGTAGAGGAACAAAGGGATCGCGGAGTACAAATACACAAATCCCTAAAAGGTGCGATGCAGGTTAGCAAGGCCATAAAAAAGGCAAACCAAGCACTCACTTTATTTCTAGCGGGATAGAATTGAAAAGTAGGGAAGTTATGCTAAACCTGTATTGAACCTTGGTTAGACAACACTTAGAGTACTGCGTACCGTTCTCGTCACCATATTATAAAAAGGATATAGAGGCACTGGAGAGGGTGCAGAGAAGATTTACAAGGATGCTGCCAGAAATGTGAGGGTATACATATCAGGAAAGGATGAACAGGCTGGGTCTCTTTTCTCTTGAAAAAAGAAGGCTGAGCGGTGACCTAATAGAGGTCTTTAAAATTATGAAAAATGTTGATAGAGTAGATACAGAGCAAATGTTTCCACTTGTGGGGAAGAGCATAACTAGAGGCCATCAATATAAGATAGTCACCAAGAAATTCAATTGGGAATTCAGAAGAAACTTCATTACCCAGAGAGTGGTGAGAATGTGGAACTCGCTACCAGAGGGAGTGGTTGAAGAGAATAGTATAGATGCATTTAAGGGGAGGCTGGACAAGCATATGAGGAAAAAGAGAATAGAGGGTTACGCTGATAGATTTAGATGAGGAAAGACGGGAGGAGGCTCGAGTGGAGCATAAAAGCTGGTATGGACTGGTTGGGCCGAATGGCCTGTTTCTCTGCTGAATATCCTATGTAATCCAATGTAGGAGGGATGTAAACGTAGACTTGGGTCCTCATGGTCCCACTGCTCTGCAGCAAAGTGCTCTCCAGCTCCTTGCTAGCAGGGAAGTGTGGGTGGCCCATGAGAGGGATGATGGTGAGCGGGGACATGGAAGTGGGGCTCCCCTGAAAGTGTTCACAGTTCTCCCCCATTGCCCCCCCACAGTCAGAGCCCCAGATGCCTCCTCGGATCGCTATGGCCGAGTCTGCCCCTGCACAGTCGCAGGAGAGCAGACTTTGGCGGGGCCATCGCAGGCGCCAAAACCCAGAGGACGGCCGCCAAAAGTGTCTACGCAGTTGCAGCAGGGAAGTGAGGAGGCTGCCTCTACCTCTGCTGAGGCCACAGGGGTAGCACCTTGTAGAAGCATGCGTAAATGAAAATGACACAGAAGTAGATGCACAAGGGTAAGCACATGGGTGTTTAAAGTAGTGTTATTGTTAAGGTTCCATTAATATTATGACACATATAAAACTATTTATTTTCACCACTTTCCGTTCATGCCCATTTTTGTCTGCTACTTTGGAAGTGGCTGAGTGAGTTGAAGTGAATGGTGAGACATTACGTTACCTCCAGCAATGAGGGTCAGTGTGAAAGAAATGGGTTGGTGATTGTAGGGATGCTTTATGGTGTTGTTGGGGGGGAAACCTGACACAGCATGTGGAAGCCATATGGGTGTAATGCAGGAAGTTAAGTAAATCTGACCATGATGAGGCCATCACTGGCCTCTCAGGCAGCAATGTGCTCTGGCGCTGGTTCCTCCTGCTCCTTCTCGTTTTCCAGCTGATGCTCCTCTTCCTCTTCCTCCTCCTCCTCTGAAGAGGTTGTGCGCTATGTGCCTTGCTCCTCATGCAGCGCTAATCCTCATTGCTGCGCTATGATGTGATGACGATGATTCTGGAGACCCTGGCCAGTGCGTACTGAAGGGCTCCTCCAGACCTCTCAAGGCATCGGAAGTGCATCTTCTGTTTGCTCTATGACACATCTGGTGGACATGTGGCCTTTGACGTAAGAAAACTACTAGGCACTTGGTCTAAGCATTAAACAAAGCTTTAATCAACTGTTTTACAACATGGAGATCTAGTTGTGTCCTTCACTAGTTCCTGTTAAGAATGTCCTGCGCAAGCTGGGCCCATGCCCGAGTGTTTATACTCTCCCTGGACAGCGCCACCCGCAGACCACTCAGTATTATTTCATAAGTCTTTCTTTCATGAATGACAGATTCATGTCAGCCTTCATTATAGCGCTCCTCAGCCTCATTGCTTGGCCTCCTCAAGGGTGTCATGAGCCATGTCTTCAGTGGCAAGCCCTTGTCTCCAAGCAGCCAGCCGGTGTGTGTTTGGTGGTGCGAAGAGCTGAGGGAGGGTGGACTAGTGCAGGACGAAAGAGTCATGACAACTGCCAGGGAATCTGGCGCACACATGTGCATGATGATCTTCCTATGGTTGCAGACGAGCTGCACACTGAGGGAGTGAAAGCCCTTGTGGTTCAGAAACACTCCTGGGTGATGTGGGGGTGCCTTGATGGCCACATGTGTGCAGTCGATGATGCCCTGCACCTGTGGGAAGCCAGCCAGAGCCGCAAAGCAGTGCGCCCACTCAGTAACACTGCCTTCATCAGTGGCAAAGTTCATATAATTGGCTGACTTATGAAACATGGCATCGGTGACCTGTGTGATGCATCTGTGGGTGGCCGACTGCGAGATGCCGCAAATGTCTGCTGCAGATCCCTGGAACGAGCCAGAGGCGAAGGAGTTGAGGGCGGTGGTGACTTTGACAGCCACTAGTAAGGCGTGTCCACCAGGTCCTCTAGGGCTGCAGGTCTTCCTCCAGCAAGCTGCAAATGTCTGCAATGACAAGATGCGATAGCCTGCGTCCTCCTTTGGCACTGCTGCTCAGTTATGTTGAGGAACCTCAGCCTCCACCTGTATACCCTGTGTTGGGGGTATCGCCTCCGGCGCGGTGCAGCCCTGCGCTGATGTCCTCTGTCCTGTGGAGCATCAGGTGGTTGAGGAGAAGGTTGTTGGTGTTGTTGCTGCTGCTGCTGCTGCTTCTAGTGTGCCTGCTGTTGCTGCTGTTGAGGCTCATCCTGGTTCGATTCTGAGGATCAGAGTGAGACAGTATAAATGGCACCCATGCTGATATAATAAATGGCAGGTTCGAATCTGACCTCGGGTGACTGTCTGTGTGGAGTTTGCACATTCTCCCCGTGTCTGCGTGGGTTTCCTCCGGGTGCTCCGGTTTCCTCCCACAGTCCAAAAATGTGCAGGTTAGGTTGATTTGGCTATGATAAATTGACCCTTAGTGTTAAGGGGGGATTAAATATGTGGGGTTATGGGGATAGGATGGGATATGTTAGGGGGAATTAAATACTTGGGGTTACGGGGGTAGGGTGGGATATGTGTACTGTAGGGATTAAAGCAGGGACAGGGTACTGGATTTGGATGATCAGCCATGATCGTATTGAATGGTGGAGCAGGCTCGACGGGCCGAATGGCCTACTCCTGCTCCTAGATTCTATGTTTCTATGTTTCTATGTTAATTGGAGATCAGAGGAGTAATCTGTCAATGTTGTGATAATTAGTAGCAATGTGATGAGAGCGGCGTCCGAGGTTACAGAAAAGAATTTCAAACTCTACACACCTAAATATGCACTCCAAATGGAGTCAGCAAAAGCCTTTCCCTTAGGCAAGTAATGAGGTGTCATGTGGGAGTATTTATTGGGATTTCCATGCTCTGCATTAATGACCTCGCTCAATGGCCACTGAGCTTCAGCCTCAGGTTGACAGACGTGGTTCCCGAGCTGCGTGATCCCTGTGGTCATCCAGTGAAATTCAAAAGGTCTGCTTAAAATCCCTGTTAAGATCTGACAACAAGGTTTCAATGAGATTAATTTGGTCGCCCGCCTCTGCCGTTCAGGTGGGTGACGCGCTGGCAAACGCGCTCGAGTGAAAGGCGCGAGGAGGCGGGATGACGGCGCGTTCCGGATGCGCTCCCACTTTCTGCGACTGTTACTATCAACCCACCACCAAGCCCACACGCACGGCAGCAAGAAAATTCCATCCCTGATCTCCAAAATTTTAAGATTCCATTCGTCCTGAAATATACAGTTGAAGAACAGCTTTAAGAACAGAACGATTTATTAACAGCTGTTCTTTGCAGATTGCTCATTGAGCAGCCTAACTGGGAGAGATCTTTATTTGGGTTTCAAGAGAAGCAAGCAACAGAGGAATTCATCCCATTAAACTTTCATACAAATTCATCAGTTACTAAGTGGCAAATTTGAATGTAATCAGCTTTCGGCTTTCAGGCAAATGGAATTTTCCTGCATCTTCCATCTGGCATTTTGTATAATCTCTTCTGTTTCATTTCTTCAATATCTTCCTCCTTTAAACTAGAATTAACATTCTGTATTTAGATTACCTTCCAAGGGTTGGTTCAATCAATCCCAAAATATAATGTGAGAAGTCGCACAACACCAGGTTATAGTCCAACATCTCTATTTGAAATCACATGCTTTCGGAGCGCTGCTCCTTCGTCAGGCTCCGAAAGCTTGTGATTTCAAATAAAGCTGTTGGACTATAATCTGGTGTTGTGCGACTTCTCACATTTGTCCACCCCAGTCCAACACCGGCATCTCCACATCATGGCTACTACCAAAATATAACCACAAGGTGGAGTTTCTGCAGAGTCAATCAGAGGCATTACCATCGCCAAATCCCCCAACATCAACATCCTGCGGGTCACCATTGACCAGAAACTTAACTGGACCAGCCACATAAATACTGTGGCAACAAGAGCAGGTCGGAGGCTGGGTATTCTGCGGCGAGTGTCTCACCTCCTGACTCCCCAAAGCCTTTCCACCATCTGCAAGGCACAAGTAAGGAGTGTGATGGAATACTCTCCACTTGCCTGGATGAGTACAGCTCCAACAACACTCGAGAAGCTCGACATCATCCAGGACAAAGCAGCCTGCTTGATTGGCGCCCCATCCACCTCCTTAAACATTCACTCCCTCCACCACCGGCATACCGTGGCTGCAGTGTGTACCATCTACAAGATGCACTGCAGCAACTCACCAAGGCTTCTTCGGCAGCACCTCCCAAACCCGCGACCTCTTCCACCTAGAAGGACAAGGGCAGCAGGCGCATGGGAACACCACCGCCTCCAAGTTCCCCTCCAAGTCACACACCATCCTGACTTAGAAGTATATCGCCGATAATTCATCGTCGCTGGGTCAAAATCCTGGAACTCCCTCCCTAACAGCACTGTGGGAGTACTTTCACTACACGGACTGCAGCGGTTCAAGGAGGCGACTCACCACCACCTTCTTGAAGGCAATTAGGGATGGGCAATAAATGCTGGCTTTGTGAGTGACGCCCACATCCCATAAACAATTTTTTTTTTAATTTGAAAATAGTCCAGTTCCTTTTTTAATTTTATTTTTGGATAGAAAGTAAACTAAAATAATAATTTCAGCAAGAATCATTCGGAGAGTGATAATAAATCATTAACGGAGAAATATAGCGATTCATGGTCATTGTTATTTTGCTGCAAAAAAAATATTAGAAATATCGGAATTAATGCCTAAGTTCATGAAACGCTACAATCAGTTAGGGAATACCCAGGAACTAATCACCCTCCAACTGAACTCAGAAACTGTAACGTGAGGTCTCCTGCAGCCTTTGCATCGATGTGTGCATTGTCTGTATCATTCTGCCATTCCCATTTGCAGCATTTAATCACTCCTGCCTTCCACCCTATCACAGACCGTCCCTTTTGTTCTTTCCTCCCCTTCCCCACCCCCCTTTCCCTGCCTCTGCACCTGGTTAAAATCTGTTACAACTCTAACTTTTTCCAGTTCTGACGAAAGGTCACAGACCTGAAAGGGAAAACTCTGTTTCTCTCTCCACAGATGCTGCCTGACCTGCTGAGGAAAACCCATTCTATGTGGTCCCACCTGAGCTGGAGTCCTGTGACGGTGCACGCTCAGAAGGACTCAGCTCCTGTGAGGAATCGGTGGCGGTGACCTCCACCGACTCCTGCTGCATGCGTGAAGGCCACATCGGAGATAAAAGACATGAAGTAGTCCTGGCCAGGTAAGAATGTTGCAACTTATCATTATGTGATGATCATATTTCACTCGCTGTTGAAATCAAGTCAACGTGACTGAGTGCCGTATGACATGTGGGTCGCTAATATTGAATTGTGTCACCAGGCAGCTGGGAGCTCCCCGTCTCCCCATCTCCGACAGCCAGCGACGCTGAAACTCCACTGATCTCCAGCGCCTCCTCCTCTGCACTTGTTAGCTGGGAATTGTGTGGAGGGCCACTTCTGATTCTCTCCCTCTCCCTCGTGTTGTGTGCTCTCTTCTCCTATAACGAGGGAAAGAACAGACTTATGAGTGAGTGTAATGGCGTGCGTTCACCCAATGGATAGCGAGCATTTGGTGAGGGTGACTATCAGGAAGAGGCATGAAATTGCATAAGGATGAGGGTGAGTGGGAGTGGTGGATGGAGAGATGGGATGTGAGGAAGTGCATAGAAAGAGGATGGGTGGCATGCAAGGTAAATGGGTGTGAGGAGTGATGTGATGGAGAAGGCTTGACAAGGCAGAGTGAGGGGTTGGGGTGATGTGCATACAATGATGTAGGTGAATGTGCAACTGTACTCATCTTTCTTGACGTAGTTAGGTCATTAAAGCGCTTCCTGCACTGAATCCAGGAGCATGGTACTACTGCTGCTCACCTCCTCGGCAGCCTCCAGCCACATTTTCTTTGAGGCAACAGCAGGTTTCTTCCTCCCATTGCTGGGGAAGAGTATCTCTCTGCGGCTCCTCACAGCCCCCAGCAGCACATCAAGGGAGGCATCATTGAAACGTGCTACAGACTTTCCCCATCTCAAATCCATCATTTAATTGCCTGTTCCTTTGTTGCAAACTCCAACTCCTCCAAATTCCATCTTTGGGTTGGCCCTTTAAATACTGGAGTTGAGATCGCGTCATGTGAGTCCCCATTGGAGATCAAACCCAGAAGTAAAATGCTAATGAACTGGCTGAGTTAAAAAGCCACTAGCAGATGCACTGAACTTAATAGCCCCGCCCCCCCGCTCCCAACGCATCTCCGAGTAAATATCGGGCCAAAGTGCATGCAACGTTAGTTAAGCCAGGATGAGGAGACGATTAAAGAAAGAATGAAAACAATTATGATAGCAACACGCCAAGGGCATCCCCAGAGGAACAGCTAAGCATTCCAGAGGAAGGCAAGGCTACAGTTGCCAGATTACTAATAGGGAATGGTTGTGTGTTTTTAAGGGGTGAATTTGCACGGTGGTTCTCCCGCTCAGCCACCATGACTTCAGTGGAAGAGCCATGAAAACCCTGGAAAAACGTCCTAAAGGCCAATTATGTTGTTTTTCCCCAGGGTTTCTGCAGCCCTTCTACCAAAGTTACAGTGGACGAGCGGGAGAATCCCCATGGAATTCACCCCATTTCAATTTCTGAGGAATATGCCAATGTTGAAACTTCTCACTGACAGGATTGAATAGGGACCATAATCCTAACCTTGCTAAGTCACTCTGCAATCAGCCATTGAATATAGTTCTGTAATAGCGACAATAAACAAAAACCACAATTGAAAATCACCTCAAATCCGACAATGCTACAGTAAGAGATCAGGCGAGCCAAGCAGAAATTCTGCTTCAAGCAGTTTACCAATAATTGACGACCAACTATAATTTGTTGGCTTATTCTGGTGTCCATTTTCGAAAAGAGAAGACACATTTACCACCTTCCAGTCCTCTGGCACTATTTCCCTATTCACAGAATTTTGGAAAATTATAGTCAGAACCTCCACTATTTTTTTCCTTAGCTTCCCAAGTATCTTCAGATCAAAATTAATCAGGTTGAATAATAACCTCCACTGACTTTTACATCCATCTCTCACAATCCTAAAATCCACTTCCTCGGAAGCAAAGCACTTACTTAATGTATTTGCATTCCCCAACCTCCATTATAAGTTATCCCCCTTTATCTCTTTGTGGCCTTAATCCAATCTTGATTGTCATCTTACTATTAAGGAGCCTATAGAAAATCTTGTTTTATTGCTCTGTGTTTTGACTAATTTTCTCCCATATTCCCTTTTGCCCTTTCTAATCTCCCATTTTCTAGATTTCCTACATTCATTATTATATTTGTCCTGACTTTCATATTTATTACCTTCCATGTCTTTTATTAACTTAAAATTTTATCTAACCACTCTATTCAAACGTTGAACCCCAGCCTACGATGCACTCCCTTTTCCCCTACTGGAACACATTTGATTTACAAGCTTCCCATTTCCTGTTTAATACATCCCTTTGCTGATGTTTTTTTTTATTCATGGGATGTGGGCGTCGCTGAGAAGGCCAGCATTTATTGCCCATCCCTAATTGCCCTTGAGAAGGTGGTGGTGAGCCGCCTTCTTAAACCGCTGCAGTCCGTGTGGTGAAGGTGCTCCCACAGTGCTGACTTTATTGTAGTGGTTTGGTACAACTGAATGGCTTGCTAGGCCATTTCAGAGAGCAGTTAAGAGTCAACCACATTGCTGTGGGTCTGGAGAACATAAGAACATAAGAAACAGGAGCAGCAGTTGGCCATTTGGCCCTTCGAGCCTGCTGCGCCATTAAATAAGATCATGGCTGATCTTCTACCTCATCTCCACTTTCCTGCACTACCCCCATATCCCTTGATTCCCTTAATATTCAACAATCTATCAATCTCTGTCTTGAATATACTCAACGACTGAGCCTCCACAGCCCTCTGGGGTAGAGAATTCCAAAGATTCACCACCCTCTGCGTGAAGAAATTTCTCCTCATCTCAGTCCTAAATGGCCGACCCCTTATTCTGAGATTGTGACCCCTGGTTCTAGACTCCCCAGCCAGGGGAAACATCCTCCCTGCATCTATCCTGTCAAGCCCTGTAAGAATTTTGTATGTTTCAATGAGATCACCTCTCATTCTTCTAAACTCCAGAGAATATAGGCCTAGTCTACTCAGGGCAATCCCCCCATCCCAGGACTCAGTCTGGTGAACCTTCGTTGCACTCCCTCTATGGCAAGTATATCCTTCCTTGGGTAAGGAGACCAAAACTGTACACAATACTCCAGGTGGGACCCTATAGAATTGCAGTAAGACGTCTTTACTCTTATACTCAAACCCTCTTGTAATAAAGGCCAACATACCATTTGCTTTCCTAATTGCTTGCTGTACCTGCATGTTAACTTTCAGTGATTCGTGTACAAGGACACCCAGGTCCCTCTGAAAACCAACATTTCCCAATCTCTCACCATTTAAAAAATACTCTGCTTTTCTTACCAAAGTGGATAACTTCACATTTCTCCATATAGGCCAGACTAGTTAAGGACAGCAGATTTCCTTCCCTAAAGGACATTAGTGAACCAGTTGGGTTTTTCCCCAACAATTTGGTAGTTTCAGAGTCACCATTACAGATATTAGCTTTTTTAATTCCAGATTTATTTAATTAACTGAATTTAAATTCCCCAACTGCCAGTGTGGTGATTTGAACTCAAAGATCATTGGATTATTAGTCCAGATCTCTGGATTACTAGTCCAGTAACATAACCACTATGCTACTTTAAAGTTTCGCAATTATCGCGATTCAAAACAACAAGATAGAAGCAGATTCGTTTGATCAGTTTATTTAAACGAAATGCTGTCATGATTAAAAAGGACACAGAAGCCTGTAAAATGGCCGCCGCGCATCGTGGCAGAAGCTTCCAGAATTACAGTGGGCAGACAAGATGGCGTTCGAATAAACATTTCAATATAAGACGGGATCATACTCGATAAACACTGATAAAGACAGGATGCAACCTGTTTGCATTTGTGACAATAGCAAAAGATATGAGTGCTGGAATCGTTTTCCATGCACAAGTAAGGACCATTGTACTGGGCAATCGAAGGCCCATCCAGACACATCAACACACAAATACCCCCACGGCTCTACAATGAGAGAGACATCGACGGGTGATTAAGCAAGCATTCGGGGGCCCCCAAAGCCCAGCCAGGGAGGCTCCTAGCCAGTTCAACAATGGGGAAAACATTAACGGGTAGTTGGCCAGTTTCAGGTGCTACCGAAACCCGTTAAGGAAAGAATCGCCCCATGCTGGGAGTTTTGAGCGCCAATATTTCACAAAGGACAAACATTAAGATTTGGGCGGGAGATAAGGGAACACAGCACTATAACTATAGTGAACAAATGTCCATCGCTCTCTTATTCTCTTATCTCGCTGCTGACTGCTGAGGGTTTATTCTCTTATTCCCTTGATTCGACTCCTGACTCGCTCGATCGCGGGCTGAAGCTCTTCTCTAGGGCTGGACTCTATTGACTCTGGACTTTTAGCCGTACTGGATGGTTATTCGAATGTTGGGTGGAGCTCTATCGGAACGAGCCGCCTCGACAAGGGCAAGTGCACCATCCCGAGAGTCGGTAAACGGTGTCTGGACCCGAAGGCCCAACAAGACAAGACGAAATGACAAGAGAAGAAGAAGAATCCACGTGCCGCCGCGGTCAGTAAACTCCGACCGCGCCCGAAAATATAGGACCCACTTCTTGAATTCTACAGGTTATTGCACGAACCGGTTTTGGGCCCATCGAATCCCTCATAACAACAAGAAAGACTCTTCTTTGAATTCTACCGACAACTGGTGTCGGTACAGGAAGACTTTTCTTTGAGTTCTACAGCCGGGCCCGAGTTCTGTCGAGTTCTTCATGACAACGGGGAGCCCAGCCTGCTTGCCGCAGCAGCGAAGATAAACAAGTGGGGTACATAGACCCCTCCAAACACGTGACAGTCAGGCGCTGCAGCGAAACGAGCTGAGTGCCTCACTTTAAAATTCTCCGAAGTATCACGAGTGGTGAGCATGTTTCCCGATCCTACAAATCTAGATGTAGTGTAGGTATTGATAGGGGAGGGTGGTTTTATTAAGGATAAAGTATAATGTGTTCCCCTTTTTACGATGTGCCGTGCGTTCTTCATTACCATAGACCAAGCTTTATGAATGTATGTATACTTGTACTCTCGTTAATTTGCGCCTATGACATGTACTTCATGATTTTGGACGCTATGCAATAAAGATTTCCATTTCGTACTATTCAACCGGGTCTATTTGAGTTTTTCTCTGCATTACTGCTCTCGCACCTAAGTCCAGTGTTAGAACCGTAAGGGCGAGTGGGTCGAACCACTCACAGGTGCTTATTGCAACAAGGCTGGCCGGAGACCAGAGCAAGCAATAGCATTAGGCAACGAAGGCCTAACCTCACACCAGCACCGTCTGTGATACAAGCACGACAAAAAAAACCTTACACTACCAAAGTCTATTTGGCATGTTTTCTGCAATTCAGTCTGAACAAGGTTCCTTTTCACCTTATTATAAGTTGACTTTCCCCAGTCAAGTACCATTGCCCATGACTTTTTTTCCCCTTTTTTAAAATTCTTACACTACATTATATTATAGTCACTGTTTTCCCAAATGTTGCCCTACTTTTCGGTTCCCTACTGATTCTGCTCATCACCCAGGACCTAATAGGGCTTCTTCCTTGTTAAAGGTGGAACATATTGACTGAGAAAACAGTCCTGAACATAATGCAAAAAAAACCCAGACCTTTACTGTGTGCAACATTTTGCTTTTGTGTCTATAATTCATTGATTATTGGGGATAATTTTCTGAGAGTCCAAGGTGACTGAGAAGTTATGATTGAGGTAATTTTTGATTTGAGGTGATTTTCAATTGTGACCTGTGTTGCTCTATAAAAAGGCTGCCACATCTATAGAATACTCTATGTTAGACCGTGAAAAGTTAGACATAAAGGGGGAAAAATGAATACAAACTCTAATTTTGTGCATGGTTCTCATTGCCAGTACTCCAGAACCAGGATAGTCACCACCAACAAATATTTCTATAGCACCTTCAATGTAGGAAACATTAAGATGCTTTACGGAGGGAGAAAGCAAAAAAAAATGAATAGATAAAGGAATGGAGGGAGAGATTAGGAAAGGTAACTGAATTTTTGCTTGAGAAGATGGATTTTATGAAGGTTTATAAAGATGGAGAGAGGATAGGTGGAGGGGTTTGAGGAAGGAATTCCAGCGTACACAGCCTAAACAGCCAGAACCTCTGTCACCAAGAGTGGGGTAAAGGGAGGGGGTGATCCAGGGAAGCCCAGAGTTGCAAATCCAAAAGGGTGAAAGATGGATATAGATTGGGGTGAGGCTGTGAGTTTTAAATTTAGCAAATTGGGGACTGGATACCAATGTAGATCAGCAAGGACAGGGATGATGGACGAGCAGGATAAATACAGGACAAGAAATGGACAGTTGTGTTTTTGGGCCAGTTGGTGTTTATTAGGGTGAAGGATGAGGCACCTGAAGAAGAATATTAGAGAACTCGGGCTGGATTTTACCAACCTCAATGGGTCCATGGCGGGCGAAGTCAGTGGCGGGTCCCAGTCTCGCTGCCGGCTCCAGCCGGCTGTCAAAATTATTTTCCCTTGATTGGGCTTGTTAAGCCCGCCCAGCACGGTTTCTAGCCAATTGAAGGAAGCAGATGATGACGTCATTTGATGATGTGTCATCAGCCAGTTTCCTTAAAGGGACCATGCGCAAATTGATTTTGACATTTGTGCTGTCAGTGTTCTACAACATTGAGGTGCTGCAAACACTGATGTGTACTGCACAGAGGTGCACGGCTGCACCCAGGCTCTCCCATTACTCCCTCCATATGCTTATTGAGGGAGTCACAGCACGCAGGGAGGTTCTCTTCCCTTCCAATGGGCGGAAGAGACCTCCCCAGGAGATCAATGCAGCCTGGTTGCACATTGCAGAGGAGGGCACAACCAGGGATGTCGTCAGGAGGACCAGGCTGCAGTGACGCAAACCTTTCAATGATCTCAGTAGATCACGAAACGTTACTGCAAAGCCACACTCAAACTCATCCTGCTGTGCATTCATAACATCCCCATCACTCTGCCTTCCCTACCCTACTCCTGCACATCCTTACTCACACCAAATTACCTTGCACCTCCACCCATCCCTCTCTATCTACTTTATCACTTCCCCATCTCACTAGCCACCCCTCACACTCACCCTCATTCTTGTCCAATCATACCAACTAACAACACACAAGGGTGGGCACTTGGGTGTTTTATACAATGTTCATGTAAAGTTTCTGTTAATGTGATGTCAACCATTAAAACCTTTATTTTCACACTTTGCATTCTTGGACAGAAATGTGTGCACCTTTGGAAGTGGCTTAGTGAGTTGCAGTGAATGGTGAGACATAACGTTACCCCCCGCAATGGTCATGAGTGTGAAAGGAATGGCTTGGGCATTATAGGGATGCTTTATGGTGCTGGTGTGGGGTGGGGCCAACCGAGTGCATCATGTGGCAACCAGGGTGTACAGCATCAAGTGAAGTAAATCTGGCCATGATGAGGCCATCCCTGGCCTCCCAGGCAACAATGTGATCGGGTGCTGATGCCCTCTGTCCTGTGCAGCATCAGTTGATTGTGGAGAAGATTGGTGTTGTTGTTGGTGCTGCTGGTGTGCCTGGTGCTGCTGGTGTTGGGGCTGATCATGGTGGGCTTCTGAGGATCAAGGTGAGATAGTTTCAAGGGCACTGATGCTGCTGTAATAGATTGCAGGTGAAGTTGAGATGACAGAAGCGATCTGTCAATGGTGAGAGAGGTTGTTCCAATGAAGGTGACACTGGATAGAGAGTTTACTCCAAACACTTGCAACCTGCATAAAGCTCAATCTGTCTTCCAAATGCAGTAAGCAACAGCTTCTGAGCTTGGAAAGTGAACAACTGTGAGATGGGAGCTTTTGTAGCACATTTGCAGCTGTCAAGTAATAAGATAAGTCCATGGTCATACAACTCCTGACCTGCTTACCTGACGTGATCCCTGAGCAGCGTGGACCCCATGGGCGACCTCATAAAATATAAAGGTGAGCTCAAAATACTTCTTAATGGGCTGTTAACAAGGTCATAATGACCTGAATTGCCTCCCCCGGCCCTGCGTGTCGGGTCTGTTCAGCACTGACAGACCCGACATCTGGGAAAGGCACATGGTAACGGGTTGACAGCAGGGTCCCAACCCGCTGTCAAAAAAATAATTTCCCACCCGACCCGACACCAAACTCGCCCGCTGACCCCAAGAAAAATTCCCCCCATCAAGTCTAGAGGTGACAATAGTATAGACAAGGATTCCAATGATGGAGGTTCTGAAGTAAGCAATCTTGGGGAGGTACATAGATACATAGATACATAGAAGATAGGAGCAGGAGTAGGCCATCCGGCCCTTCGAGCCTGCTCCGCCATTTAATGAGATCATGGCTGATCCTCCAATTCAGTATCCCGTCCCCGCCTTCTCTCCGTAACCCTTAACCCCTTTTGCCTGTAGAAATATATCTAATTCCCTCTTAAATATATTTAATGAGCTGGCGTACACTGCCCTCTGTGGCAATGAGTTCCACAGGTTCACCACCCTCTGAGTGAAGAAATTCCCCCTCATTTCTGTCCTAAATGGTTTAGCCCTTATCCTTAAATTATGTCCTCTAGTTCTGTTCTCACCCGCCAAGGGAAACATTCCTTCTGCATCTAGTCTGTCTAGACCTGTCAGAATTTTATACACTTCTATGAGGTCCCCTCTCAATCTTCTAAACTCCAGTGTGTACATCCCTAAACTACATAGTCTCTCCTCATAGGTCAATCCCGCCATTCCTAGTATCAGCCTGGTGAATCGCCGCTGCACCCCCTCCATGGCAAGAACATCTTTCCTCAGATGAGGCGACCAAAACTGTACACAGTACTCGAGGTGTGGTCTCACCAGTGCCCTGTACAGCTGCAGCAAGGTATCCCTGTTCCTGTATTCCAACCCTTTTGCTATGAAGGCCAGCATACCGTTTGCCTTCTTGACCGCCTGTTGCACCTGCATGCTCGCCTTCAGTGACTGGTGTACAAGAACACCCAGGTCTCTCTGTACTTCCCCCTCTCCCAATTTATTGCCATTTAAATAATAATTTGCCCTCCCGTTCCTGCACCCAAGGTGGATAACTTCGCACTTGTCCACATTATAGTGCATCTGCCATTTATCCGCCCAATCACCCAGTCTGTCCAAATCGCTCTGGAGCTTCCTGGTCTCCTCCTCTGAGCCCACCCCCCCTCCTAGTTTAGTGTCGTCTGCAAATTTGGAAATGCTGCATCCGACTCCCTGATCCAGGTCATTAATGTAAATTGTGAACAGCTGGGGACCCAGGACAGATCCCTGCGGTACCCCACTTGTTACTGCCTGCCATTCAGAAAATGAGCCGTTTATTCCAACTCTCTGTTTTCTATCTGACAGCCAGTTCTCTATCCACGTCAATACTTTCCCCTTTATCCCATGAGCTTCAATTTTCCCTGCTAATCTTTTATGTGGGACCTTATCGAAGGCCTTTTGGAAGTCCAGGTACACCACATCTACTGGCTCTCCCCCATCTATTTTACCAGTTACTCCCTCAAAAAATTCCAATAGATTAGTCAAGCACGATTTACCCTTTGTAAATCCATGTTGACTCTGTCCTATCCTGTCCCCATTTGCTAAGTGCTCCGCTATTTCATCCTTAATGATGGACTCCAGCATTTTGCCCACAACTGATGTAAGGCTTACAGGTCTGTAATTACCTGCTTTTTCCCTACCCCCCTTTTTGAATAGTGGGGTAACGTTAGCTACCCTCCAATCCATGGGCACTGTTCCCGAGTCTAATGAATTCTGAAAAATCATACTTAGTGCATCCGCTATCTCTAGGGCCACCTCCTTCAGCACCCTAGGATGCATGTTATCAGGCCCTGGGGATTTGTCCGCCTTCAATCCCTTTAGCTTCCTTAACACCATATCCTTAGAGATATTGATTTGCGTCAGTTCCTCCTTTGCAAATGTCCCTATTTTTCCCGATATCCCAGGGAGGTTTTTTGTGTCTTCCTTCGTAAAGACTGACCCAAAGTATGCATTTAGTTGGTCTGCCATTTCCTTATTTCCCGTTATATATTCCCCCGTATCTGACTGCAATGGGCCAACTTTGGTTTTCACCAGTCTTTTCCTCTTGATATACTTATAAAAGCTTTTGGAGTTAGTTTTTATATTTTCCGCCAGCTTGCTTTCGTAAGCTATTTTGCCCCTCTTGATTAAGCCCTTTGTCCTCCTTTGCTCTATCTTAAACTGTTCCCAATCTTCCGCTCTGGCGCTTTTTTTGGCTATTTTATACGCCCTATCTTTGGATTTTATGCTGTCTCTAATTTCCCCTGTTATCCACGGTTGAGTCACCTTTTTAGATTTCCTTTTATGCCAGATTGGTATAAACAATTTTTGCAATTTTGTCATTCTATCTTTAAATGCTTGCCATTGTTTATCTACCTCCAGTCCTCCCAGGAACGTTGTCCAATCAGACCTACTCAGTTCCCGTCTAATGGCATCATAATTCCCCTTGTTTAAATTCAGGACCTTAGTATCTGAGTCAATTTCTTCGCTCTCCATTTCGAGTGAGAAATCGATCATGTTATGATCGCTCTGACCCAAGGGTCCCCGTACAACAAGATTACTAATTAGTCCCTTCTCATTGCACAGTACCCAGTCCAATATAGCCTGTTCCCGAGTTGGTTCCTCGACATATTGATCCAGATAACCATCCCTTAAACACTCAAGGAATTCCTCCTCCTCATTATTTTTACTGATTAGGCTATTCCAATCTATATGTAAGTTAAAGTCACCTATGATGACAGCTGTGCTCTTATTGCACGCTTCTCTAATTTCCCTCGTGATGCCCTCCCCAACCTCTATTTTACTATTTGGAGGCCTATATACCACTCCTATTAATGTTTTTCGCCCCTCGCTATTTCTTAGCTCCACCCATATAGATTCTGTATTAACTGAGTTAATATCCTTCCTTTCAATTGCATTTATCCCTTCTTTTACCAGCAATGCTACCCCTCCTCCCTTTCTTTTTTGTCGATCCTTCCTAAATACTGAATACCCCTGTATGTTAAGCTCCCAGCCCTGCTCACCCTGCAACCATGTTTCCGTAATCCCAATTAGATCATAATTATTAACCTCTATTTCCACAGCTAATTCATCTACCTTGTTCCTGATGCTTCTCGCATTAAGGTATAAAACCCTCAGGCTTTTTTTATGCTCACATTTTTTATGAATTGGTTTGGCCCTTTGTTTTTTGTTCCTCACCCTTTTACCATTTATTTCTGTCTGCCTTTCACTTTCCTCTATTTCACTACATAGGTTTCTAGCCCCCTGCCATACTAGTTTAAATGCTCCCGAACTGCTTTATCAAAAATTACCCCGAGAACATCAGTTCCATCTTTGCACAGGTGTAGACCGTCCCTTTTGTATAGGTGAAAGTAGGTAGTCTTGGTGCTGGATAGTATGTGGGGCCAAGGTTTTGCACAGTGTCCACAAAAACAAACCTGGCATTTCCAAACTCTGCCACTCTTTCCTGATGTCACTTTCAGACCCAATCCAATTGTCTACCTTTACGTTTGATAGAAATATTTTACATATTAGTATCACAGTAACAGTCATTCAAGGCATTTCAGTAGCTTTGTTATTAGATTATTGAATAATATTTGTCTTGGTGTCTCATGTAAAATGTTAAAAAATGAGTGGTCTCAAGTTAGGATGTGTAATAAGTACTCTGGAGATGTTACCATTATAAGGGTTAATGAAATTTCCAGAGACTGTTAGCTAAATCATGTAGGTGTGGTGTTATTGAAATGTTAAAAGACCCATGCATCTATCTATGATGCATGGTCAATGTGCTCTCCTGGACAAGTTTTGATTGCCTGAGGGGGTCAGAGAGAAATTTTCCAGCTTCCCCCACCCCGCCCCCCCCCGCCCCCCACATTTGTGTTTTCTCTGGCCAGAATTTTGCCTACGTGGGCGGGTCCAGTGTGACCGGTGTCCATGGTGGGCCGTGACCCCGCTGCTGGCTCCATCCTGCTGTTGAAAATGAACTTACCTTTAATGGGGCCTATTAAGCCCACCCAGCGCGTAACCCGGCCCAATGAGATGGTGCGGGTCTGGTGACGTCATTCATGGTGCGTTTTCAGCTGTGGTCTTTAAAGGGACCATGGCCACATTAGATATGACGTTTAATCTAACATAGTGCTGTCAGTGCACTACAGCATTGGAGTGCTGCAAACACTGACAATGACTGCACAGAGGTGCAGGGCTGCACCCAGGTTCTCAGATGACTCCCTCCATATGCTTGTGGAGGGAGTCAGAGCACGCAAGAAGGTCTTCTTCCCTTCCCATGCGCGGAAGAGATCTCCCCAGAAGACCAAGACAGCCTGGTTGCAGATTGCAGAAGAGGTCACAAGCAGGGATATGGTCAGGAGGACCTGGGTGCAGTGCCGCAAACCTTTCAATGATTTCATTAGATCAGAAAACGTTAGTACAAAGCCACACTCAACCTCATCCTGCTGTGCCTCTCATCACATCCCCATCACTCTGCCTTCCCTACCCTACTCCTGCACATCCTTACTCACACCAACTTACCTTGCACCTCCACCCATCCCTCTCTATCTATATTATCACATCCCCATCTCACTAGCCACCCCTCACACTCACCCCCATCCTAGTGCAATCATACCAACTAACAACACACAAGGGTAGGCACTTGGGTGCTTTGTACAATGTTTATGTAAAGTTTCTGTTAATGTGGTGTCAAACATAAAAATCTTTATTTTCAACACTTTCCGGTCTTGGACAGATTTGTGTGAACCTTTGGAAGTGGCTTAGTGAGTTGCAGTGAATGGTGAGACATAATGGTACCCCCCAGCACTGGTGATGAGTGTGAAAGGAATTGTTTGGTCTTTGTAGGGATGCTTTATGGTGTTGCTGTGGGGTGGTGCCAATCTGGTGCATCATGTGGCAGGCAGGGTGTACAGTGTCAAGTGAAGTAACTCTGGCCATGGTGAGGCCATCCCTGGCCTTCTGGGCAGCAATGTGCTCGGGTACTGATGCCCTGTGACCTGTGCAGCATCAGGTGATTGCGGAATAGGTTGGTGGTGTTATTGTTGGTGCTGCTGGTGTGCCTGGTGCTGCTGGTGTTGGGGCTCATCGTGGTCGGATTCTGAAGACCAAGGTGAGACAGTATAAATGGCACCCATGTTGCTGGAATAGATGGCAGGTGAAGTACAGATGACAGAAGCATTCTGTCAATGGAGAGAGAGTTCTTCCAATGAGGTGAGACTGGATGGAGACTTTGCTGGAAACACTTGCAGCCTGCAGAATCTGTGCTGGGAATGGACTGAGCAACAGCTTCTGGCTGAGGAAAGTGATCATCTGTCAGGTGGGAGCTTTTACTGTACATTTGATGCTGACAAGTCATCAGCTGGAGCAATGGCCACTGAACTCCCGCCTCAGGTTGACAGACGTGGTTCCCGAGCTGCGTGAATCCTGTGGCCATGCAGGGAAATTTAAATAGTAAGTTAAAAAAGGCTCTGAAGTGCCTATAAACTACCATGATAATGATTTCAATTGGGTCGCTCGTCACTGCCGGTCAGGTCGGCTCCACGATGACAGACACGCCTGGGGGAAAGGCGCGTGGGAGCGATCAAAAATAACAACTTTCCCACCCGACCCGCCACCGATCGCGCATGCTACCTCCCCGGAACATTCTGGCCCCTGATTTTTTTGCCTCTCCTCGGAGGTTACGTGGCTATGGGAGTTGGGGGTGGGAGGGTAGGATGTTTCTAGTCATAATGTTCCAGACAACGCGAGTGTGGGACAGACTTGATGGACAAGCTGGGCTTTTCCTGCCCGCCAATTTTGCATGTTCATATGACCTTGACAATTCCTGCAATCCATTCTCTATGTCTGGTTCGCTGCACGTTCTCCCAAGTCTCCCAAGTCTCCCAGTCAATTCCTGTCTGTCCATATGTGATTACCCCATAGAGAGTAAAAAGGGATATAGAGACCAGAAGGACATGACAATGTGAACCAATGTATGTCAGCTATTTTTACTTATTGATTACTGATTATATTTGCATATGATCTCTACCCATATTATCTAGCCTTTAAAGCAGTGACCTTCTAATTTATGCTAAGCATGATTGTTGATTGAACACACAAATTATTAATGATCACAGCAATACTTATAATGCTACGCAGTCATTGATCATCAAAAATATCTTAATTTCAAGACTTTAGTTTAGCAGCCACTTGACAATCATCATTATTCATGACCTACGATTTTAATTATTGATCACTTATAAAGATCTTGATGGGCACATGATTTTATTCAGGATTTAGAATGACAAGGACAGAATTTGAGTAGGTTATGCTGAGGTAATTGCTGTTTGAATGTAGCGTTAACATAGAAAATAAGTGCTACCATCACTTTCGCATCTGCTGGCAAGCCTGTGGCAACTACAGGCCGAGTCCACATCTTCCCGCAATGTGGCAGATCGTCGTTTAGTTCTGGCTGATTTTTCTGAAGTGCTCAGCACAGTCTTTTGCAAAGCTTCAGAAATGTATTGCAGCTACAATGGATCCACTGAAGGGAGACGGGAGGTCCTGAATCTCACTTCTCTTGGAGCACTGAAGTAAACAAAGATTTGAGCTAAAATAACAACAGAAAATGCTGGAAGCACTCAGCAGGCCAGGGGCAGCATCCGTGGAGAGAGAAACAGAGTTAACGTTTCAGGTCTGGGACCCTTCGTCAGAACTGGAAAAGGTTAGAGATGGAACAGATTTTAAGCAGGTGCAGAGGCAGGGAAAGGGGGAGAGGTGGAGAGGAAGGAACTGAAGTAATATTCTGTGCTAGGGTAGGAGGCAGGAGAGATTAAATGTTGCAAATGGGGATGGCAGAATCATCAACAACCTAAAAAATGTGGGCAGGGATTATAGTCTGAAATTGTTGAACTCAGTGTTGAGTCCAGAAGGCTGTAAAGCGCCTAATCAAAAGATGAGGTGGTGTTCCTTAAGCTTACGTTGAGCTTCATTGGAACAGTGTAAGAGGCCGAGGACAGAGAGATCAGAATGGGAGTGGGGGGGAGAATTAAAGTGACAGGCGACCGGAAGCTCGGGGTCACCCTTACGGACTGAACGGAGGTGTTCCGCAAAGCGGTCGCCCAATCTGCGTTTGGTCTCCCCAATGAAGAGGAGACCGCATCGTGAGCAGCGAATACAGTATACTAAATTGTAAAAAGTTCAAGTAAATCGCTGTTTCACCTGGAAGGGGTGTTTGGGGCCCTGGACAGTGGGAAGGGAGGAGGTAAAAGGGCAGGTGTTGCATCTTCTGCGCTTGCATGGGAAGGTGCCAGGCGAAGGGGAAGGGCTGTTGGGGGTGATTGAGAAGTGGACCAGGGTGTCGCGGAGGGAGCGGTCCTTCGGAATGCTGAAAGGGGAGGTGAGGGGAATTGAGCTGCTTTGATCATTGCCATGAGGGGAAAGGGAAGCTTCAGTCCAGCAATCTTCCCTTTTGATAGTACAGGTTGGCTTTAATTGGAATGGAGGCAATTCCTGTATAACACCGCTAAGCCAGTTATACATTCTGAATGGTAGGATGTTTCTAGTCAGAATGTTCCAGGCAACGTGAATGTGGGGCAGACTTGATGGACAAGCTGGGCTTTTCCTGCCCTCAATTTTGCATGTTCATATGACCTTGACAACTCTTGCAATCCATTCTCCATGTCTGGTTCGCTCCACATTCTCCCAAGTCTCCCAGTCAATTCCTGTCTGTCCATATGTGATTACCTCATAGAGAAAAAAAGGGATATAGAGACCAGAAGGACATGACAATGTGAACCAAGGTATGTCAGCTATTTTTACTTATTGATTACTGATTATATATGCATATGATTCACGTACGAACCAGGGTCAAGCAAGGCTGTGTCATCGCACCAACGCTCTTCTCGATCTTCCTTGCTGCAATGCTCCATCTCACCCTCAGTAAGCTCCCCTCTGGAGTGGAGCTAATTTACAGAACAAACGGGAAACTGTTCAACCTCCGTCGCCTCCAGTCCAGATCCAAGGTCATTCCATCCTCTGTCATCGAATTACAGTATGCAGACGACGTTTGCGTCTGCGCTCACTCAGAGGTCGAACTCCAAACCATCGTCAACACCTTCACCGAAGCGGACGAGAGCATGGGCCTTACACTAAACATCCGTTAGACAAAGGTCCTCTACCAACTTGCCCCCGTCACACAGTACTGCCCCCGATTATCAAAATCCACGACAAGGCCTTGGACAACGTGGACCACTTTCCATACCTCAGGAGCCTACTGTCAACAAGGGCAGATGTCAACGACGATGTCCAACACCGCCTTCAGTGTGCCAGTGCAGCCTTCGGTCGCCTGAGGAAGAGAGTGTTTGAAGACCAGGACCTCAAACCCGGCACTAAGCTCATGGTCTACAGAGCAGCAGTGATACCCGCCCTGCTGTCTGCCTCAGAGACATGGACCATCTACAGCAGGCACCTCAAAGCACTGGAGAGGTACCACCAACGCTGCCTCCGCAAGATCCTCCAAATCCATTGGCAGGATAGGCGCACCAACGTCAGTGTTCTTGCTCAGGCCAACATCCCCAGCATCGAAGCTTTGACCATGCTCGATCAGCTCTGATGGACGGGTCACATTGTCCTCATGCCCGATACGGGACTCCCAAAACAAGCTCTCTACTTGGAGCTCCGGCGTGGCAAGAGAGCCCCAGGTGGGCAGAGGAAACGCTTCAAGGACACCCTCAAAGCCTCCTTGGAAAAAGTGCAATATCCCCACCGACACCTGGGAATCCCTGGCCCAAGACCGCACAAAGTGGAGGAGAAGCATCCGGGAAGGCGCCGAACACCTCGAGTTTCTTCGCCGGGAGCAAGCGGAAGCCAAGCACCCCACCCACCCGCCCCTTCAACCACTGTCTGCCCCACCTGTGACAGAGACTGTAGGTCCCGCATTGGACTCATCAGTCACCTGAGAACTCATTTTTAATATGGAAGCAAGTCATCCACGTTTCCGAGGGACTGCCTAAGAAGAAGATATGATTGCTACCCATATTATCTAGCCTTTAAAGCAGTGACCTTCTAATTTATTCTAAGCATGATTGTTGATTGAACAAACAAATTATTAATGATCACAGCAATATTTATAATGCTACGCAGTCATTGATCCTCAAAATTATATTAATTTCAAGATTTTAGTTTAGCAGCCACTTGACAAACATAGAAACATAGAAACATAGAATCTAGGAGCAGGAGTAGGCCATTCGGCCCATCGAGCCTGCTCCACCATTCAATACGATCATGGCTGATCATCCAAATCCAGTACCCTGTCCCTGCTTTAATCCCCACAGTACACATATCCCACCCTACTCCCGTAACCCCACGTATTTAATTCCCCCTAACATCCCATCCTATCCCCATAACCCCACATATTTAATCCCCCCCAACACTAAGGGTCAATTTATCATAGCCAAATCAACCTAACCCGCACATTTTTGGACATCGTTATTCATGACCTACGATTTTAATTATTGATCACTTATAAAGATCTTGATGGGCACATGATTTTATTCAGGATTTAGAATGACAAGGACAGAATTTGAGTAGGTTATGCTGAGGTAATTGCTGGTTTGAATGTAGCATTAACATAGAAAATAAGTGTTACCATCACTTTCGCATCTGCTGGCAAGCCTGTGGCAACTACAGGCCGAGTCCACATCTTCCCGCAATGTGGCAGATCGTCGTTTAGTTCTGGCTGATTTTTCTGAAGTGCTCAGCACAGTCTTTTGCAAAGCTTCAGAAATGTATTGCAGCTACAATGGATCCACTGAAGGGAGACGGGAGGTCCTGAATCTCACTTCTCTTGGAGCACTGAAGTAAGCAAAGATTTGAGCTAAAATAACAACAGGAAATGCTGGAAGCACTCAGCAGGCCAGGCAGCATCCGTGGCGAGAGAAACAGAGTCAACGTTTCAGGTCTGGGACCCTTCAACAGAACTGGAAAAGGTTAGAGATGGAACAGATTTTAAGCAGGTGCAGAGGCAGGGAAAGGGGGAGAGGTGGAGAGGAAGGAACTGAAGTAATATTCTGTGCTAGGGTAGGAGGCAGGAGAGATTAAATGTTGCAAATGGGGATGGCAGAATCATCAACAGCCTGAAAAATGGGGGCAGGGATTATAGTCTGAAATTGTTGAACTCAATGTTGAGTCCAGAAGGCTGGAAAGTGCCTAATTGAAAGATGAGGTGCTGTTCCTCGAGTTTACGTTGATCTTCATTGGAACAGTGTAAGAGGCCGAGGACAGAGAGATCAGAGTGGGAGTGGAGCGGAGAATTAAAGTGACAGGCGACCGGAAGCTCGTGGTCACCCTTACGGACTGAACGGAGGTGTTCCACAAAGCGGTCGCCCAATCTGCGTTTGGTCTCCCCAATGTAGAGGAGCAGTGAATACAGTATAATAAATTGCAAGAAGTACAAGTAATTTGCTGTTTCACCTGGAAGGGGTGTTTGGGACCCTGGACAGTGGGAAGGGAGGAGGTAAAAGGGCAGGTGTTGCATCTCCTGCGCTTGCATGGGAAGGTGCCGGGCGAAGGGGAAGGGCTGTTGGGGGTGATTGAGGAGTGGACCAGGGTGTCGCGGAGGGAGCGGTCCCTTCGGAATGCTGAAAGGGGAGGTGAGGGGAATTGAGCTGCTTTGATCATTGCCATGAGGGGAAAGGGAAGCTTCAGTCCAGCAATCTTCCCTTTTGATAGTACAGGTTGGCTTTAATTGGAATGGAGGCAATTCCTGTATAACACCGCTAAGCCAGTTATACATTCTGAACGTGACCGGTTGGTTGCAAGTAATTCGAGCAGCAGTGCTGATGGTCTTCGTGTTACTGTCACAGGGGTGAACAGTAAACCACCACGGCCCAAATGAATATGATGCAGATCAGATTACTATCTGGCAAATGTTACCCATTTTATCTACTTTACTACCAGCACAACCTGTTTTGTGCCAATGTCAATTAAAAAGACAATTTTGTAAATTGTACACATGCCAGCCTTTGGAGCCCTCATTTCAGTGCACGTGCAGGTAACACCAGTGAACAAGGCACCAATAATCAAAATTTGTGGATTTGAATGGCTACAGAGGATTTATGTGTCAATTGGAATAAAATCAAGCAGTCGTTAACAAAATAGAATATAACTCAGGCATTCCTATAAAAACTTCACTGTAAAAATTCAAAAAAAGCAATTTGTTCAGCAGGGAGGAAAGACTTTGTAACTTTTTTTTGTTTGCCTGATTTTGTTATGGCCATTCGTTCAGTGTGCTTCAGTATCTCACTGGAGCAAAATGTATGAGAAGCTAGATGATGTGTGGTACACATTCCTATTTACAGTAAAGTAGAAAAAAAAATTTGTATTGTTAAATGCTATCTCAGAATTGCAATCAGAGAACGCTAACACTCGGGCCATTTTTTGTGTAGTTACACCAGATTTGGACTGACTGTGCATGATGTGCTTGCTGTCGTGAGACAAATCCGTAATCTTACTGCGACTGTGATGAGAATCAGGTCCTGATTCTGTGGGTAAAAAAGGCAGCCCTCTAATGCAGTGTGCCAATCCCACTTTTGAATAAAATGCTTGTGCAAATAGCTATTAAAATAAGCTGGAAATAACAGATGTCTAAGAACTTGTTGTTATTTAAAGAAATTACATAAACTATTTTATAAAGAACTCGAAAGGAAGCTTATGATCAAAAAGTGTAGCAAAAATGCCATGTGGGTTAAAAGGAATATCACCATTTATCGTGTTAAGTGTCTTACTTCAACCTTAAACAAGATTAACATTCACAAATAATTAAAAAAAACACATGGTCAAAATCAGTTGATAGCTTCCTGAAGCACATATTGCCTCCCCAAATGCTCAGATTCTAATTTCGAGTGAGTCTCTTTGTTGCCACGTTAATCTTCTAAATGCAAGTTGTTAAACACTGGGTGTTCTATGTCAGTACATAATGTACCCAAGCACAGCACAGTCGCTTCTAAGGCTAATTCATTGACTGAGAATTCTGAACAAGATGCCTCCGACATAAGAAAGAGGAATTAAGTTGGCCCCAATTAAGTGGAATCAATACCCAATCTGGAACAGCATTAAGGTCCATTGAAAAACAAAATTAATTTCAAGACAACTGTTGCAGTCTACCAAGGTTAGCATAGATTAACTGGGATCTTAGTTTTCCAGTAACTCATGACAGTGATTGGGAAAATTAACATCATCTAATATCCTCTACAAGATCTCCACTTGATTCAAATATACCCTTGCATTAACTTAATGTATGAATGCAGTTGCAAAAAAAGTACTGAACTCTCACATACATCTCCTACCCGTACAATGTTGTAATAATGATTAAACCTTTATGAATAAACCTGTGATGCATTTCAACACCCAGCACTTGTGAGTTGAAATCACACTATGCAAAATTAGTAATGAACACTTCAATACAGTTATATGAATTTCCATTGTCCCCTATTTTAATGAAGGTTTTTACTTGTGCATTAAAATAGCACTCAAAGGAATTTCATATGAATGTGTAAACACATTTATTACTAATATATTGCAGAGCAGAATAGCAAGTTACAAATATCAATAACCCAATCAAACCAAATTTAAAAAAATACCGACCTGAGAGTTATAAAGCATTTAATAATCAACAGCTAACATCCAAACATTAACCTGGAGTTTCCACTAGGGGCGCAATCAGGAAAATGGGCCCCAAAATGCACCGGACACTGTATCTACTATTGAGAAACAAATGGTTCAGTCTGAAACATTCCAGCATCTTTAGATCAGAGAACGGTAAATTGGAATTTTTTTAATGGTAAGAGATTAAAGTGGAAAAATAGGGTAGCTTTGCAACTCACATTAGCGCCCCGGGCCTAATGGCTCCGGTGCGCACTGCGCTAGGCCCCTCCCCTTTAATCAGGGGAGGGAAGCCTGCAGTACCGCGGCGCGACGTGCCGGCGCGTGTGGCACTGCTACACGTAGCGCCGAGATATTCACTGCTTCCAGTAGCGCCCCGCCTCCTGCTTGGGGCGCTAACATTGAATTTCTGGCGCGAGGGCACTAACTTTTAGCGCCCCGGCGAGGTTATCGCCCCAAAGGGGGCGCGAGCCAATTCTCTCCCCTGGTAAGAAAGCTAATGCACAGGGGCACAAAGTAATCAGAGAGGCTAATGGAATATTGGCCTTTATCTCAAGAGGGCTGGAAGTCAAAAGTGAGGAAGTGATGTTTCAGTTATTCAGAGCCTTGGTCAGACCACATCTGGAGTATTGTATTCAGGTTTGGGCATCGAATCGCAGGAAAGATATATTGGCCTTGGAAGGGATACAGCTCAGATTGACCAGAATTATACCTGGGCTTAAAGGGTTAATTTATGAGAACAGGTTGCATAAATTTGGCTTGTGTTCCCTTGAGTTCCCAAGGTTGAGGGTGATCTAATCAAGGTATTACAAAAAATTATGGGATTCAATAGGGTAGATACAGAGAAACTATTTCCTCTGATGAGGGAATCCAGAATAGTGCACCGCCGACCTCTGAGGCGGGTGCTCTGACAAGCGAAACAGGATAAGGACTTTGTATCTCACCTCACGCAGCTGCATGTCCATTTTGCCAGCCATCAAACACGAGGTCAGGTATTGTACTCCTTTGGTACTTCAGCCTTGGTTCACTGGTAGCCATCTCACCTCTGAGTCAGAAGGCCATGGATTCCCAGACCAGGATTTGAGCACATAATCTAGGCTGACACTTCAATAAAGTAGAGGGAGTGTTGTGTTGTCTAAGGCTCTGTCTGCCTGCTCAGGTGGACGCAAAAGATCCCACAGTACTATTCAAAGAGGAACAGGGGAGCTTTCATGGTATTTTGACCAACATTTATCCCTAACTAACATTATTAAAAACAGACTAACTGGTCATTTATCTCATTGCTCTTAGTGGGTCTTTGCTGTGTGCAAATTGACTGCCATATTTGCCTGCAAAACAAGAGTGACCACACTTCAAAATAATGTGCTGACTGCAAAATGCTTTGGGATATCCTGAGGACTTGAAAGGTATGATTAATACAAGTTTGTCCATTTTTCCTCACAGAATCTGTTTCATGTTTCCACTTTTGGTTTCCTTTCATCACTTTTGCTTGGCACTTCTTCCATTTCATTCTGAGGAGCCTTGGCAAAGGCTGACAAATATTTAAAATTAACTTTGCATCTTCATAAAGGTTGAAACAATATTTGTTCCCATATATAGCCACTTACATTAAGTGTATTTGTCCCTTTAAATTTGACCTGGTAGCCAGATTTTCCATCTGCCCGATTGGGCTAGCTCCCTGCACAAGAGCAAAGCTGCCCGGGCAACAATAAATAATTATCCTCATGAGCTGACCACAGAAAATTGTAGGCAGTCAGCTCACTGTACCACTGGCTAGCATTGCACCAACAACTAGGCAGAAAATCTGAAGTGGAGTGGAAAATTGGTCTTTATATTACAATTTCTAAAACATGTCTATTTACTTGAATGGCACCTTAGAGAGTGATCAATGTTGCTAAATAGTTTTTTTGATTGGCCAGGTCATCTGTAGTGGAACTCGTTTTATGGCAGATTAAAGTGTCTAAGAATAGATATCACTTCATCTAAATAGCAATGGTCTTAAAAAGCTTTTGAAGGAGATTAGAAGGTTAGTGGACTAAAAAGTCGAGAAAGGTTTTAAGACTGCAAGGCTAGGTTCAGAACAGTTGAAGTTGCTTTAGATCCATGTAGGATTAGAAAATCTAAAATGTAATTCAATAGCAATTTTCTAAGCACTGAGTGAAAGTACAGTAACATCTAATAGTGAACATGCAAAGCTTGCTAAAGAAGACAATTGAAGAAAGACAATGGCCACGATTTTACTTACCTCGGCGTGCGACGTCGGTGGTGGGTCCCGACCCCGCTGCTGGCTCCACCCACTGTGCAAAATTACTTTCCATTGATTAGGCTTGTTAGGCCCGCCCAGCGCATTTCCCGGGCCAATTAGAGGCAGTGGGTCTGGTGACGTCATTTCATGATGCGTCATCAGCCGGTTTTCTTAAAGGGACTATGGCCACATTTGTCTTGACATTTGTGCTGTCAGTGTCCTACAGCATTGAGGTGCTGCAAACACTGACAATGACTGCACAGAGGTGCAGGGCTGCACCCATGACTCCCTCCATATACTTACGGAGGGAGTCACAGCACGCAGGGAGGTCCTCTTCCCTTCCAATGGGCGGAAGAGACCTCCCCAGGAGACCAACACAGCCAGGTTGCACATTGCAGAGGAGGGCATAAGCAGGGGTGTCGTCAGGAGGATCTGGGTGCAGTGGCGCAAACATTTCAATGATCTCAGTAGATCACAAAACGTTGGTACAAAGCCACACTCAAACTCATCCTGCTGTGCCTCTCATCACATCCCCATCACTCTGCCTTCCCTACCCTACTCCTGCACATCCTTACTCACACTAACTTACCTTGCACCTCCACCCATCCCTCTCTATCTATATTATCACATCCCTATCTCATTAGCCACCCCTCACACTCACCCTCATCCTAGTGCAATCATACCAATTAACAGCACACAAGGCTAGGCACTTGGGTGTTTTATGCAATGTTCATGTGAAGTTTCTGTTAATGTGCTGTCAAACATTGAAACCTTTATTTTCAACACTTTGCGTTCTTAGACAGATTTGTGTGCACCTTTGGAAGAGGCTTAGTGAGTTACAGTGAATGGTGAGACATAATGGTACCCCCCAGTGGTGATGAGTGTGAAAGGAATGGTTTGGGCATTGTAGGGATGCTTTATGGTGTTGATGTGGGGTGGTGCCAACCTGGCGCATCATGTGGCAGCCAGGGTGTATAGGGTTGTGAAGTAAATGTGACCATGGTGAGGCCATCCCTGGCCTCCCGGGCAGCAATGTGGTCGGGTGCTGATGCCCTGTGTCCTGTGCAGCATCAGTTGATTGCGGAGAAGGTTGGTGTTGTTGTTGGTGCTGCTGGTGTTGGGGCTGATCATGGTGGAGTTCTGAGGACTAAGGTGAGAGAGTATAAAGGGCACCCATGTTGATAGAATAGATAGCAGGTGAAGTAGAGATGACAGAAGCATGCTGTCAATGGTGAGAGAGTTCTTCCAATGAGGTGAGAGTGGTTAGAGAGTGGAAAGTGGAAAGTCTGCAGGATGTGTGCTGGAAATGGAGTGAGAAGAAGCTTATGCCTGTGGAAAGTAAATATCAGTCAGGTGGGAGCATTTACTGTACATTTGAAGCTGTCAAGTAATCAGCTGGAGCAATGGCCACTGAACTCACGCCTCAACTTGACAGCCGCGGTCTGCGCACAACGGGGATCCCATGGTCATGAAGTTAAAGACAAAAGGTAAGTGAAAAAAGGCTGTTAAGCAACTGGCAACTAGACGCAAATCATTTTAATTGGGTCCCCCGTCACTGCCGGTCGGGTCTGCTCAGCGTTGACAGACCCGACATTGGGAAAGGCGCGTGGTGGTGGGTTCACAGTGGGGTCCTGACCCGCTGTCAACAAAAAACACTTTCCCACCCGACCCCCCTCCAATCGCGCCCGCTGAACCCCAGGAAAATTCCAGCCACAGAGCCCAAAAATTCCATTATGCTGGGTGCATCTCGGGCATTGCTGCTGAGGGTGGGAGGAAAGAGTGGAGTGGAACCTGCCCGATGGAGAGGAGGCTGGAAAGTTCCGCTGGGGGGGGCCATGGGTGGAACTTCTGCCAGCGCCGCCACCCCAACCGCCCATCCCACCCCCCCCCCCGCCACACACCACCACCACCCCTCCGCCAGCCCCACCACTTCAGGAGGGCATGGTTGGTGGACTTCTCAAACTTCCCCGGGAAAGTCCCTCCAGTTCACCTCCTGATAGGTCTATACCTGCTGAGACCAGGCATGGGCTCTGTTACGGGCCTAATAGAAGCCCCAGAGTGCCAGATGGAGTAGGTCATTTGCCCGGGAGGGGATTGATTGCCTTACAGCAACGGCCCTCTGGGAGCCGCAGAGAGGGGACCACTCTCTCCTTGTGAGGCTCTGCCTGGGCCACATCTGCGATGTCAGAGCAGCGTGGATCTGCTCTGACATTCCGGGTCTCAGTCGGAGTCAACGCTGCAAATGCACCCTCCCCAATCATGTTAATGACCCCATCCCAAATGGTAGGTATGGGGTCAGCAGCCTTCACTTTGGGTGGCTGACGTTCCACGCTGTCGCATTTGCGTTAGTGGAGCAGGCCCATTGGAACTTTGGTTCAATTGACTCATCCCAGTGAATTGAAGTGGAACGTAGCACAACCCAATGCTGCAGCCAGCCTGCTGCTCAAAGAGAGCTTTTAGGACTTTATCCCCACATCTCCGAGTGTTACTACTGGATGCTTACTAGTGTACACTGAACGTAGACTGTGTAATTAACCTGGCTAAAGCTGCATTGTAATTCTGGATAGCAAACACAATTGTGTTATTATGCTTACTAAGTGAAACCAGCTAATGAAGAGATATTATGTACCTTAGAATTAAGTTTACTGTTACGCTTATGACAATTTATATTCTGTGGCTTGACATTCAGCATAAGCTCACTTTTACTGGAATCACTACTACTTAACCTTGAGCTGGCACTACTTACATCACCGTAGATGGTGATAAATATTGTTGTGCTAGAAAGGCATTGCTGTTTCCAACTAGGTCATTGACGCCTTTAGCAAGAATAAGTTAAGTTGCACTTCACTTAGTGATTTTCTGTACTGCTGCTATTGATATACTTGTCTGGGACAATAAATCAGTATCTTTCAGATTGAGTTATGTAGCACAATTGAAAATGAGCTAATTTAGATATCATCTGGGAAACCCTTGACATAAATGTTAAATCCTGTTCTAATTATCTGATAGATGGATAGTTCTGGAGATAATGATGAAAGGGAGCATAGACTTGTTTGATACCCTTCAACTAATAATGGGCCAAAAATTCGGCCCTTCCCGGGTGAGTACACAGTGCGTACTCACCCGTAATGCGTCCCGAAGTGCCGGTTTCCTGCATGCAATGCGCATGCGCGGGAAACCGGAACTTCCGGTCTGGTGAAGGGGGCGGTTCCTAGCTGAACCACGTGCGCGGTAGAGGCTGCGCGCACGCAGCAAACTTAGATTTTTTTTCAGGTTTCTACGGGAGGGTAAATAGTGAAGAACCTACGCTTATAAAAAGGAGGCGCAGGACCCGTTTTCAACAAGGTAAGTGGTTAATTAAGTATAATTTAAAAAAAATTTCAACAGGTTTATCTTTTTTAGATACTTTAAAGAAAGGTAAGTTTATTTTTATCACTTTTAAAAAGTATTTTAAATTTTTCAAAAATTTTAATTTTTGTTTAAAGTGGTTAATTTATTTAACTATAGTTATTTTATAAAGTGATGGTTTTTTAAAACATTTATTTTAAGTTTAGCTGTTCTTTTGGGGCCGATTTCAATTCACAGATTTGACAGGTCTCCCTGTCAAATCTATGAATGAAAGATGGTCTGCTGCCATTGGCGCTCCATGGCCCACGTGATCCCAGGGGACGCATCGCACTAACTGCGCCCCTGGAACACGCAAGCACTGCGCGCCGGCACTTGGAGCAGGCCCAGGAGCTGAAGTTCCCGTGGGCCCAAAACACAACGGCAGGCGCGGTAGGTAAGTGCGCGCGCAATCCTTACCCCCGCGGCAAGCCGTAGAGGCGAATTTCTGGGCCAATGTATCTCAAATCTCATTGGGCCTGAATTTGCGGTCGGAGGCTTCCCGCGGGCGGATGCCCCCAAACGGCAAAAAATCTACGCACCCACCTGATGGTCCGGGATTGACGGAGACTTGTGCTCCTAGGCCTCTACACATAGGCCTGCGTAGAGGCCCACATAGCCCAGGGGCACAGGCGGTTCGCAAGTGCCCCTGGGATCACGTGGGCCAGCCCAACCAATGAAAGAAGGGGGATCCTGATTCATGCTTATGGGGATTCCGTACGCACTCACCAATAAGCTGCTCACTCATGTTTAGTTGGGGTTCTGCAAGAACTACGTGGCTCCAGACCTCATCACAGCCGTGATCCGGAAATGGACTCAAGAGCTGAAGGCCAGAAAGGAGACAAGAGTAGCTGCACTCGACATCAAGGCAGCATTCGATCGAGTACTGCACCAAGGAGCCCGAGCAAAACTGGGGATCAAAGGGAAAACCCTCTATTGGGTGGAGTCATACCAGACATTGGTATGAGAGGGGACCTGATTGAGGTGTACAAAATTATGAGGGGCATAGATAGGGTAGATAGAAAGGAACTTTTCCCCTTAGTAGAGCGGTCAATAACCAGGGGGCATAGTTTCAAGGTAAGGGGCAGGAGGTTTAGAGGGGATTTGAGGAAAAACTTTTTCACCCTGAGGGTGGTTGGAATCTGGAACTCACTGCCTGAAAGGGTGGTAGAGGCAGGAACCCTCACAACATTCAAGAAGCATTTAGATGAGCACTTGAAACGCCATAGCATACAAGGCTACGGACCAAGTGCTGGAAAATGGGATTAGAATAGACAGGGCTTGATGGCCGGCGCGGACACGATGGGCCGAAGGGCCTCTTTCTGTGCTGTATAACTCTATGATCTATGACTCTATGAGACACAAAGGAAGATTGTCATGGTTGTTGGAGGCCAGTCATTGCAGTTACAGGACATCGCTATAGAAATTCAGGGAAGCATCCTTGGTGCAAACATCTTCCGCTGCTTCATCAAAGACCTTCACTCCAAATAAAAGGCTAGGACTCCTGCTGCACACTGATAATTGCACAGTATTCAGCTCCATTCACAACTCCTCCGATAATGCTGCCTCCCATGCCATCCTAAAGCAGGAACTGGATAACATCCAGGATTGGGCTAACAAGTGGCAATTAACATTCTTACCACATAAGTGCCAGATAAAGACCATCTCAAACCACTCCCACTCTGACATCTCTGTCCTCGGCCTCATATACTGTTCCAATGAAGCTCAATGTAAGCTCGAGGAACATCACCTCGTCTTTCGTTTAGGCACTTTACAGCCTTCCGGACTCAAACATAGAAACATAGAAACATAGAAACATAGAATCTAGGAGCAGGAGTAGGCCATTCGGCCCGTCGAGCCTGCTCCGCCATTCAATACGATCATGGCTGATCATCCAAATCCAGTACCCTGTCCCTGCTTTAATCCCCACAGTACACATATCCCACCCTACCCCCGTAACCCCACGTATTTAATTCCCCCTAACATATCCCATCCTATCCCCATAACCCCACATATTTAATCCCCCCTAACACTAAGGGTCAATTTATCATACATTGAGTTCAACAATTTCATATCACAACCTCTGCCGCCATTATTTCAGACGGCAGCTGTTGCTGCTGTTTCTGCTATTCCCATTTGCACCTCCTCTAGACCCATCTTTTATTTCTTTACTTGTCCCATTACCATCTCCTTTCGCCTTGCACCATCATCCCTTTGTCATTTACATAGGATTACATAGGATATACGGCACAGAAACAGGCCATTTGGCCCAACCAGTCCATGCCAGCGTTTATGCTCCACTCGAGCCTCCTCCCGTCTTTCCTTATCTAAATCTATTAGCATAACCCTCTATTCCCTTCTTCCTTATATGCTTGTCCAGCCTCCCTGACATGAATCTTGTCATTCATGTGGAAATGACTTATGAAATAATACTGGGCGGCCTGCTGGTGGCGCTGTCCAGGGAGAGTATAAATACTCGGGCATGGGCCCAGCTTGCTCAGGACATTCTTTAACAGGAACTTGTGAAGGCCACAACTAGATCTCCATGTTGAAAAACAGTTGATTAAAGCTTTGTTTAACGCTTAGACCAAGTGCCTAATAGTTTTCTTACATCACTCCCCTTAAGTGCATCTATATTATTCACTTCTACCACTCCCTGTGGTAGTGAGTTCCACATTCTCACCACTGTCCTGCCTTCCACCTTATTACAGACCTTCCCGTTTGTTCTTTCCTCCCCTCCCTCCTTTCCCTGCCTCTGTACTTGCTTAAAACCTGTTACATCTCTAACCTTTTCCAGTTCTGACGAAAGGTCATCGACCTGAAACGCTAACTCTGTTTCTCTCTCCACAGATGCTGCCTGACCTGCTGAATATTTCCAGCGTTTTCTGTTTTTATTTCAGATTTCCAGCATCCGCAGTATCTTGCTTTAGTTCAGTTACTGGCACCTCTTTGTGGCTTCAGCATATGCAATCTCTAGGATGCGCTGCAGCAATTCACCAAGGTTACTTCAACAGAACCTCCCCTTCCCTGCAACCTTTGCCACTGTGAAGGACAAGAGCAGGAATGTCATGGAAACACACTCACCCCCCAAGTTCCCTTACCACACGGACTGCAGTGGTTCAAGAAGGCGGCTCACCACCACCTTCTCAAGGGCAACTAGGGATGGGCAATAAATGCTGGCCTTGCCAGCGACGCCCACATCCCGTGAATAAATAAAAAGAACATCAAACACCACCCTGATGAGGACATATATTGCTGTTCATAATCCTGGATTTCCATGCCTAACACCATTGTGGGAGCACCATCTCCACAAGGACTATAACGGTTCAAGGAGAAGGCCCACCATCACCTTCTCTGGGCAACTAGGGCTGGGCAATAAATATGGCATGGCCAGCATTGCTGCATCCTGAGAACAAACTTTTAAAATGTACACTCTTTCCCATCCCCTGACGGTGAGTTATTGCCAGGAGGCTCAGTTGGGCCAGAGCTTGCTATGAATAATTAATAAGGCTGTCCTGAGAACTTGAGAAGATGGCCCAGCACAATATCAGCGAGTGGCAAGGTCAGCTACTTTAGCACTCACTGAAAAATCCACCCTTTCAACACATTGCAATATGTGAGCAAATCCTGAAAAGGATTTTAAATTTACCCTCTTGTGGAAAATTGCATAAGGAGATTCTGGCAATACCTTCCAAATGCTCACCCAAAATACCTAATAAATGACCCATAAATACATATATTTGTCAAAACTGAGCACAGTTCACAGGATGCAGAAAAAGCAAAGAAAATACAGCTACAAAATCAGAACCAGCTAGCAAGTTCTCCCAAGTCAATATCAGCACAGGGATCCTTTGAGAGGTCTCTGATTTTGCTAGACAATGGCAAATTTGGGGCCAGTGAAATAACTCACTATTTTTGGAGGAGAGCATTGTTACAGAGCAGTGAGATAAATCTCTGCTCCCCAGTAAAAAGAGGGGCAAGTCTAGAACCAGTGAAAACCCTGAGATGCCAATGAGGGGCAATCTCAGTCTAGCTAATTAGGCAGAAGATACTGAAATGTTTGGAGATATCTTGCCATGCACTTAGCACTTGCTGCATGAAAGGGTGACTTCTTGCAGATGCTGGGACAGTAGCACTCAGCGCAAATGGCAAAAGAGAATCAGGGAGGGCTTTAGAATAAACCTATCCAAGACTGCAATGGTGAGGGACAACCCAATTCTAAAATAAATAAATGGGGGTCCACCTTGTCTTCTTCCCTGCTCAACAGAAGACGACAGCACCTTAAACGGGACATGAAATTCCTGCAGCAAATTGACAATTTTCAATCAAGGTCCATGACGTAATAAAGACTCGCTACGCACTTGAACATAAAGCAAGGCTTTAATCAACTTGAAACAAAACATGGAGGTCTAGTTAGCAGTCACTAGCTTCCTGTTTCCAGATTGTCTCTGCCCAAGGTGGGCCCATGCCTGAGTATTTATACTCCCTGGACGGCGCCCCAGCTGGCCGCCCAGTAGTACTTCCTGAGTTGTTACTTGCGATTTATGACAGTCCACAAAAGGCAGATTTTGATATGTGGACCAGGAACATTTGAGGCATGTGAAGTATCTGGGGACTATGTTCATCTCTGAAATACTCATGCTCTCCCACAAAAATAGTAAAAGACAAAATCCAAAAGTCTAATTCATCATAGACAGTATTAAAAATGGTGGGAAACGGCTAAGTGGGTAAAGGCACCACCTGGAGTAAGAACATAAGAACATAAGAAATAGGAGCAGGAATAGGCCACTTGGCCCCTCGAGCCTGCTCCGCCATTCAATAAGATCAAGGCTGATCTTGGGCTCAAAGCCACTTCTCTGCCCTGCTCCCCATAACCCTTCACTCCCTTATCTTGCAAAAATCTATCTATCTCCACCTTAAATGTATTTAATGACCCAGCCTCCACGGCTCTCTGTGGCAGAGAATTCCACGGATTTACGACCCTCTGAGAGAAGAAATTCCTCCTCATCTCAGTTCTAAAAGGGCGACCCTTTATTCTGAAACTATACCCCCGAGTTCCAGATTCCCCCATGAGGGGAAACATCCTCTCTGCATCTACCTTGTCGAGCCCCCTCAGCATCTTATATGTTTCAATAAGATCACCTCTCATTCTTCTAAATTCCAATGAGTATCGGCCCAACCTGCTCAACCTTTCCTCATAAGTCAACCCCTTCATCTCTGGAATTAACCTAGTGAATCGTCTCGGAACTGCCTCCAATGCAACTATATCCTTCCTTAAATAAGGAGACCAAAACTGTACGCAGTACTCAAGGTGTGGTCTCACCAATACCCTATACAGTTGTAGCAGGACTTCCCTGCTTTTATACTCCAACCCCCTTGAAATAAAGGCCAACATTCCATTTGCCTTTTTGATTACTTGCTATACCTGCATGCTAACTTTTTGTGTTTCATGCACAAGGACCCCCAGGTCCCTCTGAACTGTAGCATTTTGTAATCACTCTCCATTTAAATAATAATTTGCTTTTTTATTTTTCCTGCCAAAGTGGATAACCTCGCACTTTCCCACATTGTACTCCATCTCATATAGACTAGAAAGAACCAGGTTCAATTCCTGGTCTGTGCTGAGTTAACTCATCTCAATCAATGAGTTGCTGCAACTGGCTGCAGTGTCCCAGGGGTGGGAGGCGAATCAGTCTGGGTTCTTCCTTCTGATTGTTATTCACTGACCCCCCACTAAAATGTACTCAGGTGGATATCAGGTGAGGACACTATGGAACAAGTTTTGGTGTATTCTATGATTGAATGGACGATCAATAGTACTGTCTAGACTCACTTGAAGAATGACCACTTTAGAGGTACTGGAGGGCTCTGGTCCACATGGACCCAAATGCCTGCAAGAATTGGGAGAAAATTGGGAAAACAATATCTTGGACTAAGGCACTGCCTCAAAATGCTGACTCTTCAAAGGAAGACTTGTTCTTTCATGCTTGGGGTGCGGGGGGAGGAACAGAAAACTACATATTCCAGGAATCTGCTGCTCTTTTGCATTGTAGAATACATTCCACCAAGATCCTGTTTATTATAAAATCTAACAAGATGCTTTTCTTGCTGACCTGAGCAAAAAAAACAGGCGCTAGGGCATGTTCTGCTTTACCCAGCAGTTTGCACGAGAGGATGGAACATAATGTGTGTTTATTTGTTCAGTTTCACAACTGCATCACATTTCACATTTCCAATTAATTAGTTAGTTCTGTTTGTTGGCAATTGAAAACAATTTTCAAGGGAGTAACCTTAAAACTAAGAAGATATTAACCTGACATACAGTGAAATCCTGTTGGAAGCTATGTGTATGACATTAACACGTGGTATGCAGACAGAATTATGTAATAACATGATTGACTATTGAACAAATATAATGTATGGAGAAAATATATGGAGACAAATTGGGATTTGGAAAGATTTTGAACATGAACAGAACATTCCCAATAATTTACTTTGGGGATATGAAATTCCTCTGTGCATCAGAGCTAAATCACACAGAGCAGATCTTCATGTTTCCACTGATTTGCTTATGAACAGATTGTTGCATCTGTGGATATCTTACTGATGGTTCTCTGCATCCTGTCTCTGAGGGAACAGAAGCCAGCCATCATTTTGTCTTGGATTTTGAATCGTCAAGAGTCGACAGCATCAGCTGAAACACTCTTCAGAGATGCTCAAACTGTGCTCGGAACCTGCATGACTACGGTCTCCTCTGCAGATGTTACTGATAATGTATTATGCTCAACAACAGTGTGTGGAGCAAAGACTTCTTCCTGCATGTCTGGCTGGATCGTAACTGTACCAAACCCAGTTTGCATCATGCTCTGTAAGGAGTTAAGTGACCAGTGCACCCATTCGTGTTCTTTATTTGTCTCGCAGCTAGCTGTAAGTTAGAGTCACAAAGTGATCCAACAGGAAGCATGTCGATGCTTAGCCATTGCTCAGCAGCTACCAGCCCTTCTTCAACTCCAGCTCAAGCTCTTTCATGCCCTGTGAAGTGATTTGCCCTTTGCATCTAGTGATGTGTGATGTGTGGGCTCTGTAGTACAGAGTGACTAGCTTGCTCCTCCTGAGATTTTGGTATACCTGCAAGAAAGGGGACATAATACTTTGCCCATTACAAAGCCAAGTGGGAAATTCCAATCCTGATTCCTGGAGTTCAAGTGGAAGTCTGGCAGAACCATCAAGGAAATTCGACCCCCATTTGTCAAAAGTTTTACGTCTATGGGAATGCAGTGATAGATATATGAGGGTAGAGCAATAACAGTGTTGCTTATGGTTCATGCTCGCAACATAATATTATCCAGTCACATGATCATTTGAACCGATCACCAAACCGATCACTCAACTGATCACCCAACCGATCAATCAACCGATCACTCAACCGATCACTCAACCGATCACCCAACCGATCACCCAACCGATCACTCAACCGATCACCAAACCGATCACTCAACTGATCACCCAACCGATCACTCAACCAATCACTCAACCGATCACTCAACCTATCACCCAACTGATCACTTAACCGATCACTCAACCTATCACTCAACCGATCACCTAACCGATCACTCAACCGATCACTCAACCGATCACTCAACCGATCACTCAACCTATCACTCAACCGATCACCTAACCGATCACTCAACCGATCACTCAACCTATCACTCAACTGATCACCCAACCGATCACTCAATCGATCACCCAACCGATCACTCAACCGATCACCAAACCGATCACTCAACTGATCACCCAACCGATCACTCAACCGTTCACCCAACCGATCACTCAACCGATCATTCAACCGATCACCCAACCGATCACTCAACCTATCACTCAACCGATCACCCAACCGATCACTCAACCGATCACTCAACCGATCACTCAACCAATCACTCAACCGATCACCTAACCGATCACTCAACCGATCACTCAACCGATCACCCAACCTATCACTCAACCGATCACCTAACCGATCACTCAACCGATCACTCAACCTATCACTCAACTGATCACCCAACCGATCACTCAATCGATCACCCAACCGATCACTCAACCGATCACCAAACCGATCACTCAACTGATCACCCAACCGATCACTCAACCGATCACCCAACCGATCACTCAACCGATCACTCAACCAATCACCCAACCGATCACTCAACCTATCACTCAACCGATCACTCAACCGATCACCCAACCGATCACTCAACCGATCACTCAACCGATCACTCAACCTATCACTCAACCGATCACCTAACCGATCACTCAACCGATCACTCAACCGATCACCCAACCGATCGCCCAACCTATCACCCAACCGATCACTCAACCTATCACCCAACCGATCACTTAACCGATCACTCAACCTATCATCCAACAGATCACTCAATCGATTAATCAACCGATCACTCAACCGATCACTCAACCTATCACTCAACCAATCACTCAACTGATCACTCAATCGATTAATCAACCGATCACTCAACCGATCACTCAACCTATCACTCAACCAATCACTCAACCGATCATCCAACCGATCACTCAACTGTTCACTCAACCGATCACTCAACCGATCACTCAACCGATCACTCAACCTATCACCCAACCGATCACCCAACCGATCACTCAACCGATCACTCAACCTATCACCCAACCAATCACCTACAGCCTGACTAATTTCATCACCAATCTCTCACACCCAGCCCCAACAGATCTCAATCCACAGCCTAGGTTCACCCTCATTTCTTTTGAATCATCATTAATTTCCTCCTTTAATTGTTTGAGGATTCGAAAATGTATCATATCTGGCCCAGAATTTTAGTACTTCCACTTTCTGTATAACACATTCTTTATTAACTTCTATATGTGTTATGAATCATTTACCTGGACTGGAATTTGTCTCTTTCAATCCACTCAATACATCTGCCATATCTTAATCATGTACAATGGATTTAATGAACCCACATGTTTCTTGACCTTGCTTTTAATATTAAGATAGTTGTAAAATTTTAAGTCCCTCTTTCTGCCCTCCCTGAGTTAATTCTATTTCTCTATTACTTTTTCTGATATTTTTAGGATTCCTATTACATTATGTGTGAATCCTAGTCCTGCCTATTTTCCTCTGTTTTGGATCCTTTAAAGTATCTCTGCTTGTTTTGTAGTTCCCTTTTGACCTCCTAATTAAACCACTCCACAACCGGTGCAACGTGGCTGCAGTGTGTACCATCTACAAGATGCAATGCAGCAACTCGCCAAGGTTTCTTCGACAGCACCTCTCAAACCTGCGACCTCCACAACCTAGAAGGACAATGGCAGCAGGCGCATGGGAACACCACCACCTCCAAGTTCCCCTCCAGGTCACACAGCATCCTGACTTGGAAATATATTGTCATTCCTTCATTATTGCTGGGTCAAAATCCTGAAACTCCCTATCTAACTGCACTGTGGGAGTACTTTCACCACACGCACTGCAGCGGTTCAAGAAGGCGGCTCACCACTACCTTCTCAAGGGCAATTAGGGACGGGCAATAAATGCTGGCCTTGTGAGCAATGCCCACATCCCATGAATGAATAAAAAATTGTGGTGTAGCTCTTGGTATGTGTCTCTTGTATTTAAACTGAGTAAGCTTCCTTTCCATATCCTGTATGATGGTTCTAAATAAATTATGTTATGATTATCCTCATCTTTGTTTTCTTTTCCATTTGTTCAAAATGTAAATGAGTCATTGGAGGAACTGGAACAGCAACAGAAAACGCTGGAAAAACTCAGCAGGCCAGGCAACATCTGTGGAGAGAGAAACAGAGTTAACGTTTCAGGTCGAAGACCCTTCGTCAGAACTGAGAAAAAAGCAGGAAATGAAACAGATAAAAAAGCAAGGGGGAGACTGGGGGGAGGATATTGAGTGGCGCCCCCTGCCTTACCGCCTGCCGTTAGCAACAACAGGTTGAGGGGAGCATTTTGCAGTCGGGAAGGGACTGGGGGAGCGCTATTTAAAGGCGACCGCTTCCTGCCTTTTTTTGTTGGCGACATTTTTGCACCACGCATTCTGAGAGAGAGAGAGAGAGACTTCTGGAGAGATTCAAAGCTGTGTGAAGGAGTTTGAGCAGCACTTTGCAGGTTCATTTTGATTTGGCCTTCCTTGCATCGATTTAGAAGAGACTCTGGGGGCTGCACTCTGAGCTCTTTCCCTGGGCCTCTCCATTGTTCTTCCCAGCAGATTTGATGTACAGGTCTCTCCAGGCCGAGATTCAAGGCTGCAATTAGCAGGGTGTGGATGGAGAGCAAGATCAATCCTCCCCTTTAAGAACTGGCCGGCGCCAGTGTGTCTGTGTTCCATTGCTGACTGACATCACATGAGCTTCGCCAGCGCTCTGCGGTAGCGCCTCGCTCCTCGGCGCTAGCACCTTAAGAGAGGTGTGTAGCGCCTGATTTATTGCTCCAAACACCTCCAGGGGCGATAGAAGCCAAGTTTGCAGTCGGAGGCGATAATTAGCGCCAGGCGCTAAACTTTGCGCCCGGCCGATAATTGCGCCCCAAACGGGGTGATACCAAATTTCTCCCCCCTTGTCACTTATCTGAAAACGTGACACACTCCGGTTAAAAAAAAGTCAACTGAACTGAATGGAGCTTTTAAGAAATATTTCAAGACAGGCCCCTACAATGACTTGATCTTCAAGAATTCACTCAGAAGCTATAATGCCATGGTTCAATTATGTGGTAATATTTTGTGATGAGATACCTTTCTGATTGAGCCATGTTCTTTGCTTCATCAGTTCAACAGATCATTCAGGAGTAAAATTCATCTGACATAAGAGAGCATTCTAAGTCCAGCAGTAAAGTTTAAAATGTAGATTCAAAATTTTGAAGATTGGGTATTAATAAAAGTAACATTTGAGTGCCAGATCTTTAAAGCTATACTGTTCAGTCACAAATTTACATTTAATACACAAACATTCCAACTGTTGTCTCTGTGTGTGGTCTTTGGCTTCTGCCCATTCTACTTAGGCAGTCCCTCGGAACCGAGGATGACTTGCTTCCACACTAAAAATGAGTTCTCAGGTGACTGATGAGTCCAATGCGGGACCTACAGTCTCTGTCACAGGTGGGGCAGACGGTGGTTGAAGAGGCAGGTGGGTGGGGTACTTGGGTTGACGTGCGCTCCTTCCGCTGTTTGTGCTTGGCTTCCGTTTGCTCCCGGCGAAGAGACTCGAGGTGTTCGACGCCTTCCCGGATGCTTCTCCTCCACTTTGTGCGGTCTTGGGCCAGGGATTCCCAGGTGTCAGTGGGGATGTTGCACTTTTTCAAGGAGGCTTTGAGGGTGTCCTTGAAGCATTTCCTCTGCCCACCTGGGGCTGTCTTGCCGTGTCGGAGCTCTGAGTATAGCGCTTGTTTTAGGAGTCTCGTATTGGGCATGCAGATGATGTGGCCCATCCATCGGAGCTGATCGAGCGTGGTCAAAGATTCGATGCTAGGGATGTTGACCTGACGTTGGTGCGCCTATCCTGCCAATGGATTTGCAGGATCTTGCGGAGGTAGCGTTGGTGGTACCTCTCCAGTGCTTTGAGGTGCCGGCTGTACAATGTCCATGTCTCTGAAGCATACAGGAGGGCGGGTATCACTACTGCTCTGTAGACCATGGTTATTAACCATGGTTATTAACCATTACATGGTTATTATCCACAGACACCATTTAAAAAAATATCCCACCCAATGCTGGTGGGTGTAACGTTTCATACCAAAATATATTTCACAATAGTTTAACACACGATTGAATTGTATTATTTTAGCTTGTATAATCTGGCTGGTATCAGTTTATTACAGACACAGTGGGGAGATTTTTAACCACCAAGAATGGACGGGTTAGGAGCGGGTGTGGGTTAAAATGTGTGATTTTTAGAGTGGGAGTGCAACCCGGCTCCGACTGGCCCCCTTCCGGGTTTAACGAAGGTGCATTTGGATGCAGGCGAGAAACCTACTCACTGAAATCTGGGATTTAATAATTGGATGTGGGCAGGTACTTATTTGCTCAATTAAGAGGCGTTAATTAATTATTTTTAAATTGTTTTTAACTTGGCTCCAAATTTAACTTGAGCAGAACCGGTTTCCCGGGGCTCGGGAAACTGACAAGGGAAATGGAGGCGAGTTTGAGCAGCAGTTCAGGTGGGTATTTAAACCACTTATTGTCCCATCTAAATAAAAGCTCACTTATTGCAGCTGGTTTCTCAGTTCACTCTGGCATAAGTTTGGCAGAGAGCTTGTGTGGGTACAGCTTTTTTCAAGCTTTGAGGATTTGAAATTGACAAGATCAGGATGGGAGGTGCCTTTGATGTGTTTGACAGCACATCAGAAGAGGAAGACCATCACCATCCATGCTGCGACGGTATGCTGTGGTGGGATCAGCACGTTCACAGCAGGGAGTTGCACGCGAGGGAGTTGAACAAAATAGAGGTGCACAGAAGGGAGGTGCATGCGAGGGAGTTGAACAAGATAGAGGTGCATAGGAGGGAGTTGCACAGGAGAGAAATGCACAGGAGAGGGGCCAAGGTCACAGGAGGCAGTACACACGTCACTGCGTTTACAGACAGATGCTCAGCTTTCTTGACCGCTCAGAAAAGCAGTGCTTCCACAGGCTGAGGTTGTCATGTCGGATGGTGGTCGTCATCTGCAGTCTCCTACAGGAAGACCTGTTGCCTGCTGGACCTGGTGGCCATACATTACCAGTGGCTGTGAAAGTGACCTCCGCCCTCAACTTTTTCGCCTCCAGATCCTTCCAGGGCGCTATCGGCCACATATCCAGGATCTCCCAGTCAGCTGCACGTAAATAAATTAGGCAGGTCACTGATGGGTTGTTTGCCAGGGCTGACAATTGTGTAACTTTCCCCTGCGATGAAAATAGCCAGAAGGAGTAGGCTTTCGGATTCGCCTCTCTGGCTGGATTCAGGGTGCCATCGACTGCACACACGAGGCAATCCGAGCACCACCACAGCAACCAGGAGTTTTTATAAATCACAAGGGATATTCGTCCATCAATGCACAGCTGGTGTGCCACCACAAGAAGAGGCTCATGCAGGTGTGCACCAGATTCCTTGGGATCTGTCATGATGCCTTCATACTGGGGCAGTCCAACATCCCAGACCTTTTCGTTCCAGGAAGCAGACTTAAGGAAACAAGGGATACCCACTTCAAACTTGGCTCATGACACCTGTGAGGAACCGCACCAATGAGGAGCAGGAGTGCCACAACAAGAGCCATATGACCACTAGGTGTGTCATCGAGCAAGCCATTGGAATGCTGAAGATGCGCTTCAGGTGCCTCGATAGGTCTGTAGGTGTCCTTCAGTACTCACCAGGGAGGGTGTCCAGAAATAAAGTGGTGTGCTGTGTCCTGCACAACATTGCTCAGCAGAGAGGATTGCAGGTGGAGGAGGAGGAAGGGGCTCATCACTCATCTTCGGACGAGGAGAGCATTGAGGAGAAGGAGGAGCAGGCGGAGGAGGAGGAGGATGAAGATGGGGCACCCATCTCTAGACCAGGAACTTACATTGTTGGCCGGAATGCCAGGAATGCCCTAATATCATGAAGGGTCACCTAGTGTGAAACGTAACAAATGAAATCCTGCGGTCCGCTGTCCTGCCTGCCCTGACTGTTGACATGCTTTTAGCCGACACCCTCTTGGTTTTGGAACCCCTGAGGGCCCCAACAAAGATTGCTCCACCTGCACCTGTACAGGGACAGACTCAGTCATCAGGGGATGAGTGAGAACGGGTGAGAAGTGGGAACGCTTTGAGCGGAGATCCTCCTTCCATGTGCCCTTTTGCCATTATCCCTCTACTGGGCTAGTGCCACATCAGTCCTACCACTCTGCTGCAGACCAGATTGGTGAAGATCACTGACGCATTATAAGGCCACTGATAAGTATCTGTCATCCTGTATAAGGAGGCTGGCAAGTTGGCATCCAAAGTCTGCATGGCCGTGGTCATGGCCTACATGGACTCATTTGAGAGCCATGCTTGAAGCTCCATGGAGGCGGGTCTCTCTCCATGGCAGAGATTCTCACAATTCCCTGCTCTACCAATCCACTAGTGATCGAGTTGGACTCCTCCATCCTCTCTGCTATTGCGGAGCGTGCTTGGCACGCCTGTCAGTACTGGCTAAGTTGGTGATGCACCTCTCGCATTCTCCTTCCCAACAGTAGACCCTGGGGTTCAGCAACTGTGTCCAGTTGAGTAGAGCTTGGAGAGGATTGCACCACCCCCACCCCCGACCCCCGCCCGACCCGGACTCTCCACAGCAGTCCCCGTCACCAGTGTCTTCTCGTGCTCACTTGTGAGGTGTGAATCACCAGGTGAAAACCCAACTAACTCTCTAACTGGAGCCACCGAAGTGGGAGTATTTGTGCTTTATGTCCTGTGACGATGCACCCTTAGAAAGACAGAGGTCCTCTGAGAACCCTCCTCATGGATGTCCAGCAACACTTGCTGTACGTGTGAAGGGCCTAGACGGCAAAAGAAAGGGATATGATTTAGTCGTGGCAAAGTCACAATCTTGACAATCACCATATTCAATCTTCTCATACTTCAGTCATTGATGAAACGAGTCAGCATATGTGTGCCAGAGATATTTGTAATTCTGTCACCAGCTATCTGTGAGCCCCCTGTCTCTCTGTCTCCTGGCTGAAAGGGACGCAGATGTGTCACTTATCTCCAGCGCCTCCTCCTCTGCATCAGTTAGCTGGACAATTTGTCGCGGGCCACCTCCAGTCCTCTCGCTGTCCCTTACATTTTACTGAAAGTTGAGTGGGTGTGAGGAGTGATGTGATGGAGAATGGTTCGCAAGACAGAGTGAAAGGGGGAGGGGGTCTTAAACCACAGGATGTAGTTGAATCAGCAAATGTACTCACTTTTCCTGATTTGATTCGGTCATTAAACCACTTCCTACATTGCATCCATGACCTTGGCACAACGCTCCTGCTGCTCATCTCCTCAGCTACCTCCAACCAGGCCTTCTCAGTGACAGCAACAGGTTTCTTCCTCCCATTGCTGGGGAAAGGTATATCGCTCCTGCTCCTGAATGCACCCAGCAGTAATTCCAGCGATGCGTCATTGAATCTGGGTGCTGCCCTCGCTCTATGTCCACCATCCATCCTGAACACCTCCAATTTCCATTTGTGCACTGTCCCTTTAAATACAGCTGAGATCGCATCATGCGGGTGCGCATCATGCCCGCTGCGCAGCTTGGAGACGCGAAATCCGGAAGTCAAAAGTAATTGAGTTGAGATCGCAGATTCTGACCTGCTCAGTTGACTTCCGGGTTTCCCCCACGCAATTCCAACCCTCCACCCCTCGCCGCTTGGAAGCCACCTTCACATTACTATCGGGGTCAGTGACACAAAGAAACAGACTGCTTCAAAAATTCACAATTGTTTTCACTTTTCGAACAAAATGCTTCCTTTAAACTCAATCTTTAACATTTTACTGCACAACCGCATGTTTTGTCAGTGCATCAATAGAAAATTGGCACTTTCAGTGCTGATGTCTTGGGTTTTGAAAGAAGAATTGTTATAGATGTCTACAAAATTATCACGAAGTAAGTGAGTAATGCAAGCATCATTTTCTTTTTGTCCCAACAATCCCACTGTACTCTGAAGTTTCCAACTTTCCTGTGTAAAATGTTTTTCTTTTGAGCTGCATCATTTAAATCCTCCATGAACAGTGGGGAATATAAAAATGGTAGACTTTCGCAGATTGTTTTTATTTACGGCTTTTACTTTAAGAACATAAGAAAGACGAGCAGGAGCGGGCCATAAAGCCCTTCGAGCCTGCTCCGCCATTCAATAAGATCATAGCTGACCTTCTACCTAAACTCTAATTTCCCACCCTATCCTTGATTCTCTTAATATCCAAAAATCTATCGATCTCTGTCTTGAATATATTCAATGACTGAGCCTCCACAGCCCTCTGGGGTAGATCATTTCTCTTCCTTGTGCAAATATTTTAACATGAAAACTACTGGCGTGTAAACTTGTGTGTGAAATTTGTCTGCCTTTTCTCCCCCTCAAAATTAGGGTTCCATCTACATTCACATTGTTTGGACAAACACTGAACAAATCCTAGGGGTAAGATTTTCACTCCTGACTTGGACACTTCTGCTCAACTTGAATGTTGATGTCACCTTATGACCATAGTTAAGCAGAGTAAGTTTCCCAAGTGTTCCCTTTGACCAAGAACTGCTCATATGATTGACAGTTGCAAGCAGTCCAGTTGGTATGGCTGATTAAGACGATCATCGGAACAGGAGTAGGCCACTCAGCCCCTCGAGCCTGTTCTGCCATTCGATTAGGACTTGCTGATCTGGAGCTCAACCCTATTTACCCACCTTTGTTCCACATCCCTTGATGCCCTTACCAAACAAAAATCTATCGCTCTCAAGTCTTGAAAATTTCAATTGATCCGGCATCCACAACATTTTGGGAGAGCTACTTCCAGAGTTCCACTACCCTTTGTGTGAAAAAGTACTTCCTCATTTCACTCCTAAATGGCCCGGCTCTAATTAAGATTATACCCTCTTGTTCTGGATTCCCCTACTAGCAAAAATACTTTTTCTGTATCGACTCTATCCAATCATTTAATCACTTTAAATATCTTAATTAGATCACCCATCCACCTTATAAACTCAAAGGAATACAAGCCAAGTTTATGCAAGCTCTTCTCATAATTTAACCCTTTAAGCCTTGTCAGCTGTGGCTCAGTGGTAGCACACTCGCCTCTGAGTCCGAAGGATTGTGGGTTTCAAGTCCTACTCCAGGTACTTGAGCACATAAAATCTAGGCTGACACTCCAGTGCAGTGCTGAGGGAGTGCTGAACTGTGTCAGAGGTGCCGTCTTTCAGATGAGACGTTAAACCAAGGCCCCGTCTGCTCTCTCAGGTAGACATAAAAGATCCCATGGCACTATTTCGAAGAAGAGCAAAGGAGTTATCCCTGGTATCCTTAGCCAATATTTATCCATCAATCAACATCACTAAAAACAGATTATCTGGTCATTATCACATTGTTGTTTGTGGGAGCTTGATGTGTGCAGATTGGCTGCCGCGTTTCCCACATTACAAAAGTGACTACACTTCAAAAGTACATCATTGGCTGTAAAGTGCTTTGAGATGTCCGGTGGTTGTGAAAGGCGCTATATAAATGCAAGTCTTTCTTTCTTGGTATCATTTTGATGAATCTACACTGTATCCCTTCCAATACCAATATATCTTTCCTGAGGTTTGGTGCCCAAAACTGAAAGCAGTGTCCAGATGGGGTCTGACCAAGGCTCTGTATAACTGAAGCTCCACTTCCTCACTCTTGAATTTCAATCCCCTGGAGATAAAAATACAACATTCTTTTAGCGTTTTTGATTAATTTTTGTAACTGTGCACTAGCGTTTAGGGATTTGGACACATCTCCTTTTCTCACCATTAAGAAAATATTTATATTTCTCAGATCTAAAGCTGATGACCTCACACTTCCCCACATTAAACTGCATCTGCCATAGTTTTGCCCATGTCCCTTTGTAACTTCCTTCTCCTATCCACACAATTTACTTCAAACTTAATGACATCTGCAAACTTGATATACAACTCTCCATTCATTCATCCAAAGTCATTACGTCATATGGTGAAAAGATAAGGTCCCAGTACAAATCCCTGTGGAACTCCACTCATCATATCCTGCCAATCAGGGTATGACCCTTTTATCCCTACACTCTATTTCTTACCTCCCAACCAATTACTAATCCACGTCACAAGATTACCTCCAATTCCATGTACTCTCATTTTTGCTAATAATTTCTTGTATGTAGCCTTCTGGTCGTCCATATAGACAACATCCATAGACATTTCCCTGTCGACCATGCTAGTGACCTCCTCAAAAAGAAATACACAGAGTATGTTTTGAAACTTTCAAGTCTTTTCTAAATTTTTACCAGCTGAACTTCATAACAAATGCTACAGCAGGTTTTAATAGAAGGAGGGATAAAAACAGCTACCTCCAATTCCATTGCTTTTCAGCTAAAAACGTTAAACTGATCAAATTCTGCTCTGTGCTGGAATCCAGCAAAGTCACTAAAATGGTAAGCACCAGGAATGCAGACACCCTACAGTTCTGCAAATTTATTATTGAACATATATTATTCTCAGCACAACTAGAAATAGCAGGTAACATAGCCACAATTGGAAAAGCGTTAAGAAGATTGGACAATTGAGATTGCATTACATCTCATTAAGCAGCCAAAATATTCACAATTGCTACATTCATTACTTGTATAGGCAGAAAAGCTCCAAACATATTTGATGGTGTTCAGTTTTCAGACAGATGGAGGCAAGACTTAGCAAGATGGAACAATTTTTCATTGAAAAAATTAATTAAATTAAAAATTCCTGAAATAAACTATAAACATTGTGCAAAGCTTCATGGTAGAAAAAAAATGCACCTGCTGCTTGGAATTGGAAGTGTAATACGTGGAGAGAACAGAACCATTTCTCAGCCAGATGTTCAAAGTCCACAATTCGGAAAAAAAAGGGCTACATACAATGGATAAAGCCAATTGTGACTCAGGTGAAGTTTACACTCTCACTTGAACCTGTTGGATCTGTAGAAGATCATTGTGCTAACAAATTATCTGTCAACAACAAACAAGTCGGGACTATGTTGCTACTGTCAGTGCTCGGGGAATGAATACCAGAGAATGGTTGATGATCCAAGTGGCAGAGAACTTCACTGCTCATATTCAACAAAACAGAAATCAAATCACCGGTGTTTTCCTGCAAGAGATTGCTGTGAGGCAGCCCTATCCCTGCACTCATAATCATAGTGCAATCTGTTAAATGTTTGGCATCGGCCCATCTCCATTACAGTCACTTGTTTTCTCTTACTGGAGACTCCTGCCAATTGCAGGAGAGTTAGTCAGCCTGGTGATACAAAATGACACAAAACCTCGCAGAACACCAGGTTGGTTGCACAGAAATACAAAGGAATTCACTATACCCTGGAAATTACAACAACTGGGAAATTAGCCAGCCTCACTGTTCACATGACTTTCTTTGGACCAGAAAAGTCCTGTCAGAAACCCATGATTTTCCATCGATTAATGTCACTCGAACAAACAAGATTTTCCAATCAGTTGCCAGCTGTGTGCAAGGTCTGGGCTGTGGCAAGGGGTATCAGGCAGTTCCACCTTTACTGTCAAAGTTCACACCCAAGGAATGGCCAGTTGCACGGGGTACCGGTGAGTACCCATGCCCCAGTATGAGTCAGCACCACGAAGCGAAGATGGCTGCACCAGATTTTTCCATCGGCTCCTATTGCAGCGAAAAAAGTATTTAGGCTGTGCATAACTCATTTTCAAAAATGTGAAATCTTCTAATCCCCTGAGGAAGAAAAAATATTGAATATCAGGCATTTACGTCACCCGGTACAGATTGTTTCAAGTTGGAACTGAAGGCTGCTATCAGTATGATGGCTGGGCTAGTGAGTAAAGCCCTATTTTGGAATACACAGCACAAAAAGATATAAATTCCATAGTCTAACATCATAAACCACACATTTTGAAAATATTTTAGAACAAGTAGTAAGGTGTTTGCAAGAGGTTTTTTTAACTGTTTGTAATTAGAAGCCAGATCTATTCTGCACCCTTTCTCCTCAGTGAGGTGAATAACTGGTAATGGCTGCACGCTCAAAGTTTTATCTGGAGCCAATCTTTCAGAGCCTGGTTATATAAATCCACAGATTGCACAGTGGTAGGAGAATAGATGTTTGCCATGCATTTCATAATGACTGTGGAGTAATGAGTTTACGGGCAATATATTCTGTGCAACATCTTGTTCTCTGGCTTATTTCTTTTTTAAAAAGAGATTGTAACAAAGATTAAAAGCTTTAAGATTATCCCTAGCGACAGCAGATACACATGGAACCAACAAAACCACTCACCAGCCATCATAAACAGAACTGTTATGCGGAAATAAACGTAACTCTCACTAATCACCACAACCAAAAGAAGTACTGTGTTTAAATTTTAGTCATGTAGGGTCCTTGAACTTCATGACTGCCCCGACACAGTGAAGTTACAATGAAGCTCTGCAGCATTACACAATTCAATTTGAGATAAATTTGCAATCAAAATGTGCTTAAAGGAAAATACAGAGGGAAGTTTTGAGGTTGCACAAAGGACTAAGCCTTGGGATTTGCAGCTGATGTATGTTTCGGTCAAATACAAACAGTTGGAGCTTATACAAGCTGCTGACTGTGCAAAAGCACAAACACTCATGTGCAGCCAACGTAGAAGTAAATGCAAATTATTCAGCCTATGGGCAAGTGCACAGGCCAGACATTCAAATTCATAAAGATTTTTAATACACAGTGCCCTGGAAATCTGCCTTACTGGCTAGATAGTAAAACCTAGATGAAATTGCGAGAGAAAAAAATGCTTCTGAGCTTTAATAACTCCTTATGCTACGAGGAGGATGCAATGTTAGGCTTATCTTGATTACCATTGCAGTGAAATTGCCACGGATACCCTGCAAACATGCCCTTTGGCGTGCTGGTGAGGTTGTTATGCCACCACGTCATAGCAACTTGCAAGGCATCATTTTCCGACTCGTTCCGATGGAAAAAAAAAATCCAAGTAGGAGCCAAATTTTAGATTTGTTACTTCTGATTGAAAGCGGAGGGAAACAGGCCCCTGGAGCCAGGAACGGGCCGGTGGTCTGATGACTTCGGCAGCACCATGAAGTGATTTTCCAGGTAATAAAAATCGCTGCTGGAACTGTCAGAATTACTTTATTTCTGCTTCAAGTTTCAGAGACGAACCTTTGCTTACGCAGCAATGTATCGATAGATAAACCATGGAATAAAATATTTTATGTCAAGAGCACCATTTAGGAATATAGAGCTGATATCATATCCATATAATATACAGCGGTTTATCACTCCCCCACCACCCCCCCAACCATAAAGGTGTTTTCACACAACTAGCAGTAACTTTATATGATTAAACACCATGCCAGTCCATTCATTCTGATTCAAGGTTCCAGCTGAAACAATTAATATTCATTGTACTGCTCAATATGTTGTTCCCTTTCTGCTCGATTTTAGGTTTTTATGCAGTTTAAAATAACAGTGTTAAAATAGCGGACATAGAAATGTACATGAACACATTAAACAGAGCACTACCAGACAAAATTAAACTCCAAATATTTATCGCTTTCAGATGCCAACTCATCTGCTGTGCAAATCTAGCACCTTCTTGTTTTATTCTTAAATTTGAACGTACTCTTTGCCCCTAGTAACCACCAACATTTTCTATGGCCCGCTTAGCACATGTACTGTTCCTCTTCCAATCAAACTGCAGTTATCACCCACTTTCTCAAAAATAAGCTAATCTTGGTCTCTCTGCCCTCTCCGATTACCATCCTATATTTAACCTTTACTTCTTCTTCAAGCTCCTCTTGTCCCAACTCCACCTTTCTCGCTGGCTGCTCAAGCAGGCTGAACCAGGTGGCCCGCATCTTCAGTGTTCTACTTGACACCGACGTTTCAAACTCTTCAGACTATCCTTCACCAAGATCACATACACCAACCTTTGCGACATTATCTGCCTCCATCCTACCTCATCCCCACTGCCACCAAAACTCTGACAAAAATGAAACATTTTTTGCCCCAAGATTTAGCTTGCTATAACTCAGACACAGTACATAAGGGGTTAAAGACCATCTTCATTGACAAATAGTGGTTCCTACTCAATGTTACATTCTGTTGCAATGATCAGCCGATTACTGAAAGGAAAAGAGCCCCAAAGGACGGGCCAAGCCTTCCAATTTAACGACAAATGTTCTTTATGTGTTTGATTGGCATTTTCTTTTGAATTTAAGTTATTTAAATTCATGATGTCCCAGTAACAGTTTCAAAGTTATTGATCAGCACACCTTTCTCAAATCAGAAAGACTACGTGCAACCTGCAAAGAGAGTCAGCTAAGCCGGACAACTTCTGCAGCTTACAAGAAGAAAAACACGATGTAAGAACATTGCGGTAGAAATAACGGTGAGGCTGTCAGTGCTCGCTGTTATTAAAGTGTAAATCAGTCAGCAACTTCCGGCGGCTGCACGTGTGCAGTTAAATGCAGAAGTCATGAAGTCGCTGCGCGAGTTGCCCTGCTCCTCTAGAAGCTTCGCTACACCGGTATCTCGCTGACAGACTCGGCATTGAAACACATGGAACGGCGTGACGTTGCTGCACTTACGTGATAGATACCCACTAAACGCGCCAGAAAAAGTTAGGGCTTGTCCATTCCAGAGTAAGTGTTCTTTTAATGGTGTGGTAAGTCTTAATTACTGCCAAACAACCTTTCTGGCACTGAAAATTAACATTTGCAAGTGGAGTCTCATTCAGCTTCAGCTTTTAATTATTGTCGGAGATTTAAAAAAATAAAAAAATGTAAACAATTTTTTTAAACTTTTTCTTTCTGTCTCTTTTATCTCGCTCACTTAATCCCATCTTGCTTACCCTCTATTTTGCTTTCTGCACATGATTTGAAATTGAATTAATTATTCTAAATTAGGCCACGATTTTGCCTACCGAGGCGGGTCCTGGGCGGCCGGGGTCGGGGTGCGACCCCGCTGCTGGCTCCAGCCCGCTCTGTGAAAAGAATTTTACGCTAATTGAGCTTGTTAAGCCCGCCCAGCACGTCTCCAGGCCAACTGAAGGAAGCGGGACTGATGACGTCACTTGATGACGCATCATCAGCCGGTTTCCTTAAAGGGACCATGCACAAATTTATTTTGACAGTCCTGCTGTCAGTATTCTATAGCATTGAGGTGCTGCAAACACTGACAATCACTGCAGAGAGGTGCACAGCTGCACCCAGGCTCTCTCATGACTCCCTCCATATGCTTATGGAGGGAGTCACAGCATGCAGGGAGGTTCTCTTCCCTTCCGATGGGCAGAAGAGACCTCCCCAGGAGATCAATACAGCCTGGATGCACATTGCACAGGAGGACACAAGCAGGGATGTCGTCAGGAGGACCAGGCTGCAGTGGCGCAAACCTTTCAATGATCTCAGTAGATCACGAAACGTTACTGCAAAGCCACACTGAACCTCATCCTGCTGTGTCACTCATCACATCCCCATCGCTCTGCCTTCCCTACCCTACTCCTGCACATCCTTACTCACACCAACTTACCATCCACCTCCACCCATCCTTCTCTATCTACATTATCACTTCCCCATCTCACCAGCCACCCCTGACACTCACCCTCATCCTAATTCAATCATATCAACTAACAACACACAATGGTAGGCACTTGGGTGTTTTAGCTAATGTTCATGTGAAGTTTCTGTTAATGTGCTGTCAAACCTTGAAATCTTTATTTTCAAAACTTTGCATTCTTGGACAGATTTGTGTGCACCTTCGGAAGTGACTTAGTGAGTTGCAGTGAATGGTGAGACATAATGGTACCACCCGCAATGGTGATGAGTGTGAAAGGAATGGCTTGGGCATTATAGGGATGCTTTATGGTATTGGCGTGGGGTGGTGCCAACCTGGTGCATCATGTGGCAGCCAGGGTGTACAGCGTCAAGTGAAGTAAATCTGGCCATGGTGAGGCCATCCCTGACCTCCCGGGCAGCAATGTGGTCGGGTACTGATGCCCTGTGTCCTGTGCAGCATCAGTTGATTGCGGAGAAGGTTGGTGTTGATGCTGCTGGTGTGCCTGGTGATGCTGGTGTTGGGGCTGATCGTGGTGGGATTCTGAGGACCAAGGTCAGATTTTTTCAAAGGCACCGATGCTGATGGAACAGATGATAGGCGAAGTAGAGATGACAGAAGTGATCTGTCAATGGTGAGAGAGGTTGTTCCAATGAGGTGACACAGGATACAGAGTTTGCTCCAAACACTTGCAAGCTGGATAAAGCTCAATCAGTCTTCCAAATGCAGTAAGCAACAGCTTCTAACGTTGCAAAGTGAAGACCTATGAAATGGGAGCTTTTATAGACCATTTGCAGCTGTTAAGTGAAGAAATCATCCCATGCTGACACAACACCCGACCTCCTTACCTGATGTGATCCCCGAGCAGCGGGGAAGCCATTGAAGAACTCTAAAAATCAAAATACTACTTAATTGCCTCTTAACAATCCAGCTAATGATCTAAATTGCCTCCCCTGCCGCTTGGTGTCGGGTCTGTTCAGCGCTGACAGAGCCGACATCTGGGAGACTAGCGTGGAGGCGGGTTCACAGCGTGTTCCCTACCCACTGTCAAAAAAAACCTTTTCCCAGTCGACCCGCCACCAAACGCACCCCATGACCCCCCGAAAAATTCCGGCCTTTCACTTCTTGGTTTAGACTGTGCACGGCTCAGTAAGGATTCTTCAGTCTGGTTGGTGATGGAGATACACAGTTGCTTGCCCTGTTCACACAGGTCCCAGATCCCCTGTAGAGGGCGCTGTGCCGAAGTGGCACTCTAATTGCAGTAAGTTCCAGTGTAAAAGCCCATAGAAAGTTTGTTTGCCTCTTACTGGAAAATCCGGCCCATTAATTGCAGTACAGTTTCGCACATAACTTACAAACTATGTTATTTTCTATAACAGATGGCATAAATACTGTAAAATATATTGGGGGAGATTTTCAGCTTGCTGCCTGGGTATAAAACTGGCGTTGTGGATCAGCTGCCCGTTATGGAGCCTGCCCTATTTTCATTTCCATTGATCTCAATTTCTGTAAAAGGCGGCTGATCCAAAAGAAATTCGCCTCTCCGGCTTGCCGCGGGGGTAAAGATCGCGCGCGCACTTACCTACCGCGCCTGCCGTTGTGTTTTGGGCCCACGGGAACTTCAGCTCCTGGGCCTGCTCCAACTGCCGGCGCACAGTGCTTGCGTGTCCCAGGGGCGCAGTTAGTGCGATGCGTCCCCTGGGATCACGTGGGCCATGGAGAGCCAATGGCAGCAGACCATCTTTCATTCATAGATTTGACAGGAAGAGCTGTCAAATCTGTGAATTGAAATCGGCCCCAAAAGAACAGCTAAACTTAAAATAAATTAAAAAAAACCATCACATTTATAAAATAACTATAGTTAAATAAATTAACCACTTTAAACAAAAATTTAAATTTTTGAAAAAATTAAAATACTTTTTAAAAGTGATAAAAATAAACTTACCTTTCTTTAAAGTATCTAAAAAAGATAAACCTGTTGAAAAATGTTTTAAATTATACTTAATTAACCACTTACCTTGTTGAAAACGGCTCCTGCGCCTCCTTTTTATAAGCGTCGGTTCTTCACTACTTACCCTCCCGGAGAAAACTGAAAAAAAATCTAAGTTTGCTGCGTGCGCGCAGCCTCTACCGCGCACGCGGTTCACCTAGGAACCACCCCCTTCACCAGACCGGAAGTTCCAGTTTCCCGCGCATGCGCAGTGCATGCAGGAAACCGGCACTTCGGGACGCATTACGGGTGAGTACACAGTGCGTACTCACCCGGGAAGGGCCGAATTTTTGGCCCAATAGCTTTACACCCAGGCAGCAAGTTGAAACTCTATTCCATTAGGGTACTTCTACTATTTACATGTTTTATTTCAAACTCTGGTCTCTTTTGCATTCTCCATTCTCCTCCTCCAAAAAACAAAGGCAGGACCTTCAGCTGGCCCAGTCCTAGTCTCTGGAACTCGTTCCATAAACTCCTCCACCTTTCTACTTATCTCAAGTCTTTTCAAAAATTATCTTTGCCACTACTGCTCAGCATCGTCAGGTAAATATAGACAAATGGCAGTTTTTACATAAATGCAATGCAGTTTTCCTTTGCAATAGCTGCAGCAAAGTGTGATGTCACATTGTCCGCATGCCCGATACGAGACTCCCAAAACAAGCGCTCTACTCGGAGCTCCGGCACGGCAACAGAGCCCCAGGTGGGCAGAGGAAACGCTTCAAGGACACCCTCAAAGCCTCCTTGAAAAAGTGCAACATCCCCACCGACACCTGGGAATCCCTGGCCCAAGACCGCACAAAGTGGAGGAGAAGCATCCGGGAAGGCGCCGAATACCTCGAGTCTCTTCGCCGGGAGCAAGCGGAAGCCAAGCGCAAACAGCGGAAGGAGCGCGCGTCAACCCAAGTACCCCACCCACCCGCCCCTTCAACCACCGTCTGCCCCACCCGTGACAGAGACTGTAGGTCCCGCATTGGACTCATCAGTCACCTGAGAACTCATTTTTAATGTGGAAGCAAGTCATCCTCGGTTCCGAGGGACTGCCTAAGAAGAAGAGAAGAAGAAAGTGTGATGATAAAATTTGATGGCTCCTCAAATTTTGAGAAGCTGTGTAAGACACGCTTGAAAAGGTGCTCTCATTGCAAATCAGCTTTGCCCTAGCTCGGTAGAACTGCATGCAATGTTGACCAAACATTAAAAACTTACCAGATAGTTCCCAGTCCAGCTGAGAACCTTTAAAACTTAATTTTAAACTTTATCTTTGCTTTTGCCTGTTGGGTTAGCTCTTTGCTAACATTAAAACCTAAGTGACATTTGGACAGCAGCAAGTGGAGCTCTGTGCGTACATGTTTTCTGTGTGTTCATCTGCTTTGGACTCTCTTGCATAACATCCAAAATCATTGACCTGACATTTTTTATTCGAAGCATCTTTAGTGTAAACATAGATAGGTCAGCCCATGTCACTGAAGGGGAAGGATTTTTGGATTCTCTGGATTTTCTTCTTCTTCATTTGCACTGTAGGCTGCATTTACCTTTGTTCTGCAGCAAATATATTCAATTTCAATGAGTGCTGTAGGCTTATTGTCAACTAAATAAGCACCTACCTACATCAGCTTGTTCTCAGAATAGTGTTTCGCCATTGCAATAATGAGGCCTCCCGATAATCACCAAATGCTGCATTACTCTTGGCTGTTCTTGGTGGTTAGAAAAATGTGAATTACAGATAAAGGTTTGGATTAGAGTGGGTAGACTGCACTGAGAAAATATGTATTACTGGATTCAAACAATGTAAACTCTTAAAATAACTGTCATAGGCCCCAAATATTAATGTACAGCAAAGCTCAAGCTACATTTGGGTAACTAATCTACATACCCAAATGTAATTCCTTGACTGGAAATGATTCAGCTCCTGCCTATAATGTGCTGTAAAAGAAAGACTTGCATTTATATAGCGCCTTTCATAACCACTGGGCGTCTCAAAGCGCTTTACAGCCAATGAAGCACTTTTTTTTGGTGTGTAGTCACTGTTGTAATGTGGGAAATGCGGCAGCCAATTTGCACACAGAAAGCTCCCACAAACAACAATGTGATAATGACCAGATAATCTGTTTTTGTTATGTTGATTGAGGGATAAATATTGGACAGAGACACCAGGAATAACTCCCCTACTCTTCTTTGAAATAGTGCCATGGGATCTTTTACATTCACCTGAGAGAGCAGACAGGGCCTCAGTTTAACGTCTCATCCGAAAGACAGCACCTCTGACAGTGCAGCACTCCCTCAGCACTGCACTGGTGTGTCAGCCTAGCTTCATGGGCTATGAGTTCCTGGGGGTGGGATTTGAACCCACGCAACACTTGCGGACTCAGAGGCGAGTGTGCTACCCACTGAGCCACAGCTGTAATGATGATAATAGTTACATATATAGCCCAGGGACCTCTCAGTGATGTAAGACTTTTTTATAAGGCAAAGTCCCTGCTCACTGGCAATCATGCGGGAAAAAAAAACCAAATAATTAATTTTAAAGTTGTTTTTAAATGAAATGATTCATTTATCTTAATTTTTAAACAAGAATAATGGCCTGGATTTTGCAGTCAGTGGCGAACGAACGGCGCTAGCCGTTCATTACACTTATACTCATCCACTGACTTTCTATGGGCTTTTGCACTGGAACTTGCTGCGATTAGAAATCCATTTTGGCGCAGTGCCTTCTACAGGATATCTGGAACCTGTGTGAACAGGGCAGCAATGGAGTGTCCCTAACCAATCAGATTGAAGAATCCTTACTGCAATTGCAGAGTCTGAACCAGGAAGTGTAAGTTAGAATAGTTAATTCAATGTCAAATCATGTACAGAAAGTAAAAAAAGAGAGGGAATGAAAGATGGGATTAAGAGAGACATAAAAGAGAAGGAAAAAAATGTTTTAAATTAAAAAAAAAAAATTATTTAACTCTCTAACAATAATTAAAATCCGAAGGAATGAGGCTCCACACTTGTAAAAGTTAATTTTCAGTGCCAGAGAGGTTGTTTGGCAATAATTAAGACTTATCACAGCATAAAAAATTACTTACACTGGAATGGACAAGCCCTAACATTTTCTGGCGAGTTTAGTGGGTGTCTATCACGTAAGTATAGCAACTTCATGTGTTTCAACGTGAAGTCTCTCGGCGAGATACCGGTGTAGCGCAGCTTCTGGACGAGCAGGGCAACTTGGACAGCGACTGCGCATATGTGGTCACCGGAAGTTGCAGTTCAATTTACTCTTTAACAATGATGAGCGCTGATAGCCTCACCATTATTCCTACCGCAAAATCCGGGACTATGTGTTTACTGATGTGGCCTGTAATAATGCAGGCTGAATCACAGAAAATACAGCCCATTCAGTGGAGGTCCATGTTTTGTTGACAATAAGATTTTATTTTCAGGCTTGTACTTTTTCTGTCAATTTTTATTCTATTCTGCAAGGGTGTAAAATTACATGTTGACTGTCAGAAAGAAAATACAAGGATAAATGAGATAGAATACTAAGCAATTTTTGTTGCTTGAAATAAAGAGAAATGTGTGTTTTTCAACATAATTTTATAACAAAATTGTGTGAAAATAAGATTTTGAAATTTGCAGTTGTCGACAGTAATTATTTCAGCAGTAATAATTACAGTGCCTCTATGCATCTCAAGCAACTCATAACTCCCTTAAACTAGTTTAAATAGCTGAAAATTAAGTAATCCAGCAACAAAGGCCGCGATTTTACTTACCTCGGTGGGTCCGGGGCGGGCGATGTCGGTGGCAGGTCCCGACCCCGCTGCTGGCTCCATCCCATTCTGTGGAATGACTTTCCATTGATAGGGCTTGTTAAGCCCACCCAGCACGTTTTCCGGGCTATTTAGAGGAAGCGAGTCTGGTGATGTCATTTCATGACACGTCATCAGCTGATTTCCTTAAAGGGACCATGTCCAAATTTATCTTGACATTTGTGCTGTCAGTGTTCTACAGCATTGAGATGCTGCAAACACTGACAAGCACTGCACAGAGGTGGGTGGGAAAGACCTCCCCAGGAGACCTAAACAGCCTGGTTGCACATTGCAGAGGAGAGCACAAGCAGGGATGTGGTTAGGAGGACCTGGGTGCAGTGGTGCAAATCTTTCAATGATCTCAGTAGATCACAAAACATTTGTCCAAAGCCACACTCAACCACATCCTGCTGTGCCTCTCATCACATCCCCATCACTCTGTCTTCCCTACCCTACTCCTGCACATACTTACTCACACCAACTTACCTTGCACCTCCACCCATCCCTCTCTATCTACATTATCACATCCCCATCTCACTAGCCACCCCTCACACTCACCCTCATCCTAGTGCAATCATACCAACTAGCAACACACAAGGGTAGCCACTTGGGTGTTTTATGCAATGTTCATGGAAAGTTTCTGTTAATGTGGCGTCAAACATTGAAACCTTTATTTTCAACAATTTGCGTTCTTGGACAGATTTGTGTGCAGCTTTGGAAGTGGCTTAGTGAGTTGCAGTGAATGGTGAAACATAACATTACCCCCCGCAATGGTGATGAGTGTGAAAAGAATGGTTTGGACATTATAGGGATACTTTATGGTGTTGGTGTGGGGTGGGGCCAACCTGGCGCATAAGGTGGCAGCCAGGGTGTATAGCATCAAGTGAAATAAATGTGGCCATGGTGAGGCCATCCCTGGTGTCCTGGGCAGCAATGTGGTCGGGCGCTGATGCTCTGTATCCTGTGCAGCATTAGATGATTGCGGAGAAGGTTGGTGTTATTGTTTGTGCTACTTGTGTGCCTGGTCCTGCTGGTGTTGGGGATGATCGTGGTCAGTTTCTGAGGACCAAGGTGAAACAGTATAAACGGTACCCATGCTGATAGAATAGATTGCAGGTGAAGTTGAGATGACAGAAGCGATCTGTCAATGGTGAGAAAGGTTGCTCCAATGAGGTGACATTGGATAGAAAGTTTGCTCCAAACACTTGCAACCTGCATAAAGCTCAATCTGTCTTCCAAATGCAGTAAGCAACAGCTTCTGAGCTTGGAAAGTGAATAGCTGTGAGGTGGGAGCTTTTATAGCACATTTCAAGCTGTCAAGTAATCATCTCATTCAATGGCCATTCAACTCCTGCCTCAGCTTAACAGACATGATCCCCGAGCAGCATGGACCCCGTGGATGAGCAGTTAAAGAGAAAAGGTAAGGTAAAATGTATTCTTAATAATCTGTCAGCAAGGCAATAATCAGCTTAATTGGGTCCCCCGCCATTGCGTGTCGGGTCTGCTCAGCACTGACAGATCTGACATTGAGAAAGGCGCGTGGTGGCGGGTTGACAGCGAGGTCCCGACCCGCTGTCAAAAAAAAACACTTTCCCACCTGACCCACCACCGATCCCGCCCGCTGACCCCTCGGAAAATTCCGGCCATAGTGTGTAAATTTTGCGGCAGATTGTCAATCAGAATACATGTTTTGGACTAAGGTGGGGAGGCTGTATCAGCTACATGCCCCATCCCCCCTAGTATCCATGGGCTTAAGCATTGCATTTCGTCTCCCTTTTCTCATCCCCGCGACTCACTTACTTTATTCTTTCCGCTACTGTTACCCTCAGTTCAGCATGACCCAGGTCAGAGGACAGGTACTTTGTGACAAGCTGTTACAGAGATATTTTCTAAAAGGACAATTATAAGAGTAATTGTCTAATTCTCTTCGTAAATGAAATACAAGACAGCGATTTGACAAATGAGCACATTTATCACAAATTCCTATTAAGAAAAGGCAATTTTAGATCTAAAGTCAGGATGTTTTAATGCGTGACCAATAATCATTTAAAAAAACAAATGGATATTGTGATGGGGGAAATTGTAGGGTCTTTCTGGATGGATGAGCTAAGATTTTTTTAATATTCATTCATGGAATGTGGGCGTCGCTGGCAAGGCCAACATTTATTGCCCATCCCTAATTGCCCTTGAGAAGGTGGTGGTGAGCCGCCCTCTTGAACCGCTGCAGTCCATGTGGTGAAGGTACTCCCGCAGCGTTGTTAGGGAGGGAGTTCCAGGATTTTGACCCAGCGATGATGAAAGATCCGCGATATATTTCCCAAGTCAGGATGGTGTGTGACTTGGAGGGGAACTTGGAGGTGGTGGTGTTCCCATGAGCCTGCTGCCTTTGTCCATCTAGGTGGAAGAGGTCACAGGTTTGGGAGGTGCTGTTGCAGAAGCCTTGGCGAGTTGCTGCAGTGAATCTTGTAGATGGTACACACTGCGCCACTGGTGGAGGGAGTAAATGATTAAGGTGGTAGATGGGGTGTCAATCAAGTGGGCTGCTTTCTCCAGGATGGGTTCGAGATTCTTAAGTGTTGTTGGAGCTGCACTCATCCAGGCAAGTGGAGAGTATTCCATCACACTCCTGACTTGTGCCTTGTAGATGATGGAAAGGCTTTGGGGAGTCAGGAGGTGAGACACTCGCCACAGAATACCCAGCCTCTGACCTGCTCTTGTTGCCACAGTATTTATTTGGCTGTTCCAGTTAAGTTTCTGGTCAATGGTGACCCCCCCAGGATGTTAATGGTGGGGGATTCGGCGATGGTAATGCCGTAGAATGTCAAGGGGCGGTGGTTGGACTCTCGCTTGTTGGAGATAGTCATTGCCTGGCACTTGTGTGACATGAATGTTACTTGCCACTTATCAGCCCAAGACTGAATGTTGTCCAAGTCTTGCTGCATGAGGGCATTATCTGAGGAGTTGCAAATGGAACTGAACACTGTGCAATCATCAGCGAACATTCTCACTTCTGACCTTATGATGGAGGGATGGTCATTGATGAAGCAGCTGAAGATGGTTGGGCCTACGACACTGCCCTGAGGAACTCCTGCGATGATGTCCTGGGGCTGAGATGATCGACCTCCAACAACCACAACCATCTTCCTTTGTGCTAGGTATGACTCCAACCAATGAAGAGTATTCCCCCTGATTCCCATTGACTTCAATTTTACTAGGGCTCCTTGATGCCACACTCGGACAAATGCTGCCTGGATGTCAAGGGCAGTCACTCCCACCTCACTTCTAGAATTCAGCTCTTTTGTCCATGTTTGAACCAAGGCTGTAATGCGGTCTGGAGCCAAGTGGTCCTGGTGAAACCCAAACTGAGCATCGGTGAGCAGGATATTGGTGAGTAAGTGACAACTACACCTTCCATCATTTTGCTGATGATTGAGAGTAGACTGCTGGGGCGGTAATTGGACAGATTGGATTTGTCCTGCTTTTTGTGGACTGGCCGTATTTGGGCTATTTTCCACTTTGTTGGGTAGATGCCAGTGTTGTAGCTGTACTAGAACAGCTTGGCTAGAGGTGTGGCCACTACTGGAGCATAAGTCTTCAGCACTATAGCCGGGATGTTGTTGGGCCCCATAGCCTGTGCTGTATCCACTGCTCAGCGCTTTCTTGATATCACCTGAAGTGAATCGAATTGGCTGAAGACTGGCTTCTGCGATAGTGGGGACCTCAGAAGGAGGCCGGGATGGATCATCCACTCAGCACTTCTGTTTCCTGCTCTCACCCTGAACTAGAAAATTTCATTCACTTTGCTTCCAATTTCCACCCTTCTCTCACCTTCACATGGTCCATCTCCGACTCTTCCCTTCCCTTCCTCGACTTATCTGTCTCCATCTCTGGAGATAGGCTATTGACAAACATTCACTACAAGCCCACTGACTCCCACAGCTACCTGGACTACACGTCCTCCCACCCCGCTTCCTGTAAAGACTCTATTCCATTCTCCCAGTTTCTCCGTCTCCGCTGCATCTGCTCTGACGATGCCACCTTCCATACCAGTGCTTCCGACATGTCTTCCTTTTTCGTCAACCGAGGATCCCCCTTTACTGTGGTTGACACGGCCCTTGACTGTGTCCATTGTATTTCCTGCACTTCTGCTCTCACCCCTTCCCCTCCCTCCCAGAAACACGATAGGGTTCCTCTTGTCCTCACCTTTCACCCCCACCAGCCTCCACATTCAACGGATCATCCTCCGCCATTTCCGCCACCTCCAGCGTGATCCCACCACCAAACACATCTTCCCCTCACCTCCCCTTTCAGCATTCCGAAGGGACCGCTCCCTCCGCGACACCCTGGTCCACTCCTCTATCACCCCAACACCCCTTCCCCTTCGCCCGGCACCTTCCCGTGCAAGCGCAGGAGATGCAACACATGCCCTTTTACCTCCACCCTTCCCACTGTCCAGGGCCCCAAACACTCCTTCCAGGTGAAACAGAGATTTACTTGTACTTCTTGCAATTTAGTATACTGTATTCGCTGCTCACGATGCGGTCTCCTCTACATTGGGGAGGCCAAACGCAGATTGGGTGACCGCTTTGTGGAACATCTCCGTTCAGTCCGCAAGGGTGACCCCGAGCTTCCGGTCGCCTGTCACTTTAATTCTCCGCTCCACTCCCACTCAGACCTCACTGTCCTCGGCCTCTTACACTGTTCCAATGAAGCTCAACGTAAGCTCGAGGAACAGCACCTCATCTTTCGATTCAGCACTTTACAGCCTTCTGGACTCAACATAGAGTTCAACAATTTCAGACCATAACCTCTGCCCCTATCCTTTCTTTTTCCCCATTTATTTTATTTATTATTTATTTATTAAAAAAGAAAAATTCTCTCTCCCACATGGCAGCTGTCTTTCATTCTGCCAGTGCCATTTACACTTCATCTAGAGCCATCTTTTGTTTCTTAACTTATCCCATTACCATCTCCTTTTGCCTTGCACCATCTTTTCATGTCTCTTAATCACTCTTGCCTTCCACCCTATCACAGACCTTCCCTTTTGTTCTTTCCTCCCCTCCCCCCTTTCCCTGCCCGTGCACTTGCTTAAAAACCTGTTCGATCTCCAGCTTTTTCCAGTTCTGATGAAGGGTCATCGACCTGAAACGTTAACTATGTTTCTCTTTCCACAGATGCTGCCTGACCTGCTGAGTATTTCCAGCATTTTCTGTTTTTAATTCAGATTTCCAGCATCCGCAGTATTTTGCTTTTGTACTTCAGGCTGAAGATGGTTTCAAATGCTTCAGCCTTGTCTTTTGCACTCACGTGCTGGGCTCTGCCATCATTGAGGATGAGGATGTTCATGGAGCCTCCTCCTCCCGTTAGTTGTTTAATTGTCCAGCACCATTCACGACTGGATGTGGCAGGACTGCAGAGATTTGATCTGATCCATTGATTGTGGGATTGCTTAGCTCCGTCTATAGCATGCTGCTTCTGCTACTTAACATGCATGTAGTCCTGTGTTGTAGCTTCACCAGGTTGGCACCTCATTTTTAGGTACGCCTGGTGCTGCTCTTGGCATGCTCTTCTACACTCCTTATTGAACCAGGGTTGGTCCCCTTTCTTGATGGTAATGGTAGAGTGAGGAATATGCCGGGCCTAAGTTTACAGATTTTGATGGCATGCAATTCTGCTGCTGCTGAAGTTTCACAGAGCCTCATGGATGCCCAGTTTTCGAGCTGCTAGATCTGTTCTGAATCTGTTCTATTTAGCACGGTGGTCGTGCCACACAACACGATAGAGGTTTGAATAGCCTTCCTCATAATCACTTGTATTTATCTTGAACAGACAGCAGCAGTTGTCATTCCTACTTTTGTATTAAAGGTCATAAGCCCGATTTTATCTCAGGGAGGTTGGTCGTGCAGGCCCCCTCCCCATGATGTTACCACGAGGCCACGGTCTATTTTAACTCCCGGCCTCATTAACATTTGGAGGTCCAGCACTGGGTATTCACCGCTCTAAAATTAATTAAAATTGAACAAGGGTCCTATTGACATCATAAACCACCAATTTTTAAACTTTACTGAGGCTCCCCACAATGTCTAGGCCCCAATCAAAATGGCAGCAGGTAGACTGGCAGCAGGACTGGTGCAGCAAGTCCTATGCCCATACTGTCATTGTACTGCCACCCAGACCCCTTCTCTAGCCTGCAAATCACCCCCTGTAGGTATTGGCGGAGGGGGAAAAAGATTGGTCTGATGCGCAATCTAGGTCACATGGGCATGAGCTATTTCATACATTAAGTAATATTTAGTATTCACTTGCAGTATGACCATATGCATCGTATTGCAGATCCTTGTCTTAAACCAACAGTTTCTCTCAATCTCAAACAATGCTGTAAACGTTACTATGTGATCATACAGTCCCTTCATGGTTTCCTTTATTGTTAGCGGTAAAATGTTTTGAACAAAAATAGAAGTTGTATTTCTTTTAAAGTTCAGACTCAGGTGCTCCTACGAAGATTATCAGCAACAGTACATAGAGTAACTCAAAGGTTTTGCTTGAATAAGCATGTCTGTAACAGGGTTTCTGAGATTTTTCTGGTTGAAAGACCCCTTTTCAAATGGATTAGTAATCACGGACCATCCCCACTAAATTATAATACTATATAATACTCACAACATGAAAGTGCTGCATGTAAAGTGTGTTTTAACAATGCTTTTAACAAAACAGGTACTGACTTACAGATATCAGTGAGATGGGTGTGCATGCTTCTCACTGCAGAGTCTGTCTGTCCTTGGTGTGATGTTTGACAATAACACTCATAAATGATTGACAGCTATTTTATCCAATCAACGGTCTCCAATGATTGGTCTTTCACCAATCAGAAAAGGGGCGGGATCATTAAAAAAAAACATATATTAATAACATATATATATATATATATATATATGGGCTGGATTTTGATACTGGGGCGGGTTGGGGTCGTGTCATCCGCATTTCGTGTTATCCACCCGAATTCAATTGGATGTGGGAGATTGATGTAATTTTCACCTAATTGGGCAATTGAGTTCCAGCATGTGGGAACCCATGAACCAATTAGTGTTTTCAGTCTGAAAGTCGCCCCTGATGATGTCATCATTGCTGCTGCATTGAAGGTCAGAGACTGCCTGGCCTTTGCTGTGAGAGGACCTGGATGCAAAATGAGCAGTAGCTCTGAGAGAGAGAGAGAGAGAGAGAGAGAGAGGAGGGCTGATTTTGTCTTGGGGTCGGGTTGGGGTCGTGTCATCCGCATTTCGTGTTCCCCCCCCGACTCCAGATTAATGTGGATGAATGATGCAATTTTCACTTAATTGGGCAATTGAGTTCCAGCATGTGGGAACCCATGAACTAATTAGTGGTTTCAGTCTGAAAGTCGCCTCTGATGATGTCAGGTGAGAGACTGTCTGCCTGGTCTCAGAGACTGTCTGGCTGTTGCTGAGAGAGGATCTGCCTGGCTTTTGATGTGATTGGACCTGGATGCAAAATTGATATATATATGAGTGAGAGAGAGAGAGAGAGAGAGGAGAGAAGAAAGAGAGAAAAAAGAGAGGAGAGAAGAGAGAGAGAGAGAGAGAGAATTTTTTTGCATCCAAGTCCTCTCACAGCAAAGGCCAGGCAGTCTCTGAACACATTCAATGCAGCAGCATCAGAGGCGACTTTCAGACCTAATACTACTACTACTACCTTCATCACATCTCCGTTGTAATAGTGGACCTGCAGCTGATAGTCAGCTATCCACTTGTGCTCCCGCCAGGTTTCACTGGCGTGTTTCACACCAGGCGTACTTCACGTCAGAAAAGGGTTAAGCTAGCTAAAATGTTTCAAAATGGCATTACAGAGCCAATTTAGGGCTTGTAAAGGGCTTTAATGGCCTCTCCCGCCTCTTGGAGGCGGGACGGAGTCGGGAACCCCGCGACTGATTTTGTCAAAATTGCGTGGAGGCGGGATGGAGTCGGGATGGGGTCGGGACCCCCGACCCCGCAAATTTAACCCCCCACACGCCTCCAAACCCGACTCCATGGGTCATTCAAAATCCAGCCCAGAGTCTCTGAAGACCTTCAATGCAGCAGCATCAGAGGCGACTTTTAGACCTAATACTACTACTACCTTCATCACATCTCCGTTGTAATAGTGGACCTGCAGCAGATAGTCCGCTATCGAAATGTGCTCCTGCCAGGTTTCACAATCGTGGTTCAGACCAGGCGTGCTTCACATAGAACAAGGGTTGAAATCACAAAGGCCTTTCAAAATGGCATTATAGAGCCAATTTAGTGCTTGTTAAGGGCCTTAACAGCCTATCCCACCTCTTAAAGGCGGGACGGAGTCGGGACCAGCAGACACGATTTAATGAAAATTGCGTGGAGGCGGGATGGAGGCGGACTTGTGCCCGCCCGCCAGTTTTTGCAATTTTAACCCCCCCCACATGCCTCCAAACCCGCCTCCACGGGTCAATGAATCCAGTCCTATGTGTGTGTGTATATTACAATAATTACAAATTAATTATTGTCAGATGCACTCCAGAGTTGTTTCCATTGGTTAAAACCTAAGCCTAGTTTTTAAAGTACGATTCTACTTATTCCTGGTGTCGTATGATTGACTCGTCAAAAAAACAATAAATGGTGAATCTCTGTTCCTGTCTGGAGCTTTCCAACCAGTCAGTAGGCAGTGAGGCGGTGCTTATCGAGGTTGGTGGGGGTGGGAGCGAAGGTTATTATTAGTTTTAATAATATTTAATTTATCATTATTGAAGCGGTCCGCACAGTGCAGGGTTAAAACGGAGTGAACTTAAACAGAGTGTTTTATTTGGGAATTTGGAAAGAGTGGGAATTTCTGGTAAGTATTGGGTCAGTAGTAGATGTAAAAAGTGAAATTTAGTTTAACATTTTGATTTTAACGTAGAACTTTAAAAACTGTAGTTAGCAGAAGCTGCCTGCCAGTGGCAGTTAACTGTCAGTCAGCTGCAGGTGTTTGTCTTGAATAGGCGCTAATCACCAGGAGCAGGGGAGCTGAGTCAACACTTGTAAATTGGGTGATATAGGTAGGACTAAGAAAAAGGTTCTGCTGAGGGAGTATGAGCAGCTAGGGGCTAAATTAAAAAGCAGAACCACAAAGGTAATAATCTCTGGATTACTACCTGAGCCACGAGCAACTTGGCAAAAGGGTCAATAAAATCTGAGAGTTGAATGTGTGGCTCAAGGATTGGTGTGGGAGAAATGGGTTTCGATTCATGGGGCACTGGCACCAGGACTGGGGAAAGAGGAAGCTGTTCTGTTGGGACGGGCTTCACTTGAACCGTGCTGGGACCAGTGTCCTGGCAAATCGAATAACTAGGGCTGTAGATAGGGCTTTAAACTAAATAGTGGGGGTGGAGGGTTCAGGTGAGGGGAAACTTAGAAAGTTAAAGAGAAAGGACAAGGCAATAGTGCAGAGTAGCGAAAGGGGTAATGATAACCAGAGTGTGACAGGAAGGGACAGAGCGTACAAGCATAAGAGTGCACCAGCAAATAGGGTCAGAGTAGGAAAAAATGGTAAAAAGATAAAATTAAAGGCTCTTTATCTGAATGCATGCAGCATTCGTAACAAGATAGATGAATTGACGGCACAAATAGAAATAAATGGGTATGATCTGATAGCCATTACAGAGACATGGCTGCAAGGTGACCAAGGCTGGGAACTGAATATTCAGGGATATTTGACATTTCAGAAGGATTGGTAGAAAAGAAAAGGAGGTGGGGTAGCGCTGTAAATAAAGGATGAGATCAGTACAGCAGTGAGAAATGATCTTGACTCGGAAGATGAAGATGTAGAATCAGTTTGGGTGAAGATAAGAAATAATAAGGGAAAGAGGTCACTGGTGGGAGTGATCTATAGGCCCCCTAACAGTAGCTACACTGTGGGACAGAGTATAAATCAAGAAATAATGGGGGCTTGTAAGAAAGGTACTGCAATAATCATGGGTGATTTTAATCTTCATATAAATTGGACAAATCAAATTGGCAAAGGTAGCCTTGAGGACGAGTTCATAGAGTGTATTCAGGACAATTTCTTAGAACAATACGTTGTGGAACCAACCAGGGAACAGGCTATTTTAGATCTGGTAATGTGTAATGAGACAGGATTAATTAATGATTTCATAGTAAAGGATCCTCGAGGGAAGAGTGATCATAACATTATGGAATTTCACATTCAGTTTGAGGGTGAGAAACTTGGTTCTGAAACTAGTGTCTCAAACTTAAATAAAGGCAATTACAAGGGTACATACATAGATACATAGAAGATAGGAGCAGGAGTAGGCCATCCGGCCCTTCGAGCCTGCTCCGCCATTTAATGAGATCATGGCTGATCCTCCAATTCAGTATCCCGTCCCCGCCTTATCTCCGTAACCCTTAACCCCTTTTGCCTGTAGAAATATATCTAATTCCCTCTTAAATATATTTAATGAGCTGGCGTACACTGCCCTCTGTGGCAATGAGTTCCACAGGTTCACCACCCTCTGAGTGAAGAAATTCCCCCTCATTTCTGTCCTAAATGGTTTAGCCCTTATCCTTAAATTATGTCCTCTAGTTCTGTTCTCACCCGCCAAGGGAAACATTCCTTCTGCATCTAGTCTGTCTAGACCTGTCAGAATTTTATACACTTCTATGAGGTCCCCTCTCAATCTTCTAAACTCCAGTGTGTACATCCCTAAACTACATAGTCTCTCCTCATAGGTCAATCCCGCCATTCCTGGTATCAGCCTGGTGAATCGCCGCTGCACCCCCTCCATGGCAAGAACATCTTTCCTCAGATGAGGCGACCAAAACTGTACACAGTACTCGAGCTGTGGTCTCACCAGTGCCCTGTACAGCTGCAGCAAGGTATCCCTGTTCCTGTATTCCAACCCTTTTGCTATGAAGGCCAGCATACCGTTTGCCTTCTTGATCGCCTGTTGCACCTGCATGCTCGCCTTCAGTGACTGGTGTACAAGAACACCCAGGTCTCTCTGTACTTCCCCCTCTCCCAATTTATTGCCATTTAAATAATAATTTGCCCTCCCGTTCCTGCACCGAAGGTGGATAACTTCGCACTTGTCCACATTATAGTGCATCTGCCATTTATCCGCCCAATCACCCAGTCTGTCCAAATCGCTCTGGAGCTTCCTGGTCTCCTCCTCTGAGCCCACCCCTCCTCCTAGTTTAGTGTCGTCTGCAAATTTGGAAATGCTGCATCCGACTCCCTGATCCAGGTCATTAATGTAAATTGTGAACAGCTGGGGACCCAGGACAGATCCCTGTGGTACCCCACTTGTTACTGCCAGCCATTCAGAAAATGAGCCGTTTATTCCAACTCTCTGTTTTCTATCTGACATGATGCGGAGATGCCGGTGTTGGACTGGGGTGGACAAAATTGAGAGGTCGCACAACACCAGGTTATAGTCCTACAGCCAGTTCTCTATCCACGTCAATACTTTCCCCTTTATCCCATGAGCTTCAATTTTCCCTGCTAATCTTTTATGTGGGACCTTATCGAAGGCCTTTTGGAAGTCCAGGTACACCACATCTACTGGCTCTCCCCCATCTATTTTACCAGTTACTCCCTCAAAAAATTCCAATAGATTAGTCAAGCACGATTTACCCTTTGTAAATCCATGTTGACTCTGTCCTATCCTGTATGAAGACAAAGTCGGCTAAAGCGGACTAGGAAATAAGCAGTGGCAGAATTTTAAGGAGATATTTCATAACTTTCAACAAAGATATATTCCAGTGAGAAAGAAAGACTCTACGAGAAGGATGAGCCATCCATGGCTTACTGAGGAATTTAAGGAGGGTCATTGACCAGAAATGTTAACTCTGTTTCTCTCTCTACAGATGCTGCCTGACCTGTTGAGTATTTCCAGCATTTTTTGCAAAGGGATATTGATAGGTTAAGTGAGTGGGCAAAAATTTGGCAGATGGAGTATAATGTGGGAAACTGTGAGGTTATCCACTTTGGTAGGAAGAATAGAAAAGCAAAATATTATTTAAATGGAGAGTGACTACAGAATGCTGCGGTATAGAGGGATCTGGGTGTCCTCGTACATGAAACACAAAAGGTTAGCATGCAGGCACAGCAAGTAATTAGGAAGGCAAATGGAATGTTGGCCCTTATTGCAAGGGGGATGCAGTATAAAAGTAGGGAAGTCTTGCTACAACTGTATACGGCATTGGTGAGACCACACCTAGAGTACTGCGTACAGTTTTGGTCTCCTTATTTAAGGAGGGATATATTTGCATTGGAGGCAGTACAGCGAAGGTTCACTAGGTTGATTCCTGGAATGAAGGGGTTGTCTTATGAGGAAAGGTTGAGCAGGTTGGGCCTATACTCGTTGAAGTTTAGAAGAATGAGAGGTGATCTTATTGAAACATTTAAGATTCTGAGGGGGCTTGACAGGGTAGATGCTGAGAGGATGTTTCCCCTCGTGGGGGAATCTAGAACTAGGGGGCATAGTTTCAGAATAAGGGGTCACCCATTTAAGATGGAGATGAGGAGGAATTACTTCTCTCAGAGGGTCGTGAATCTTTGGAATTCTCTACCTCAGAGAGCTGTGGAGGCTGAGTCATTGAATATATTCAAGGCTGAGATAGACAGAATTTTGAACTATAGGGGAGTCAAGGGTTATAGGGAACAGGCAGAAAAGTGGAGTTGAGGCCAAGATCAGATCAGCCATGTTCTTATTGAATGGTGGAGCAGGCTCGAGGGGCCGAATGATCTACTCCTGCTCCTATTTCTTATGTTCTTATGTTCTTACAAGGTCATATCGGGATGGCAGGGTAGGTGGTGTGCCGCAACTGCAGCATGTGGGAGTTTGTGGAGAGCATTTTGATCCCAGAGAACCACGTTTGCAGTAAGTGCCTGCATCTTGAGGAACTTCAGCTCAGAGTTTTTGAGCTGGAGTCTGAGGTGCAGACCTTGTTGGGCATCACGGATGGGGAGAGTTCCCTGTACACTTTGATCCAGGAGGCAGTCACACCCCTTAGGTTAGGTTGTGGTACAGGTCTGGTTAGTGGTCAGGGACAGGAGGGTGTGATTGCATCTCAGGCAGGTAAGGGGACCCCAGGTGCAGTGCTGGTGGAGCCTCAGCCTTTGCCCTTGTCCAACAGGTATGAGGTTCTTGCTGCCTGTGTGGATGAGGGAAAAGCCTGCAGGATGGATGAGCAAGCTGACCATGGCACCATGGTGCAGGAGACCATTCAAGTGGGTGGAGTGAAAGGGAATGTAGTTGTGGTAGGGGACAGTATAGTCAAGGGGATAGATACTGTTCTCTGCAGCCGCAACCGAGAGTTCTGAAGGTTGTGTTGCCTGCCCGGTGCCAGGGTTAAAGACATCTCCTCGCAGCTGGAGGAGAACTTGGAGTGGGAGGGGGAGGATCCAGTTGTCGTGGTCTACATAGGTACCAATGACATAGGTAGAACTAGGAATGAGGTTCTTCTGTGGGAGTTTGAGGAGCTAGGATCCAAATTAAAAAGCAGAACCTCAAAAGTAATAATCTCTGGATTGTTACCTCAGCTACGCTCAAATTGGCATAGGGACAAACAGATTAGAGGTTTAAATGCGTGGCTCAAAGAGTGGTGTGGGAGGAAGGGGTTTCAGTTCATGGGGCACTGGCACCAGTACTGGGGAAAAAGGGAGTTGTTACATTGGGACGGGCTCCACTTAAACCGGGCTGGGACCAGAGTCCTGGCGAACCGAATAACTAGGGCAGTAGACAGGGCTTTAAACTAATGAAGGGGGTGGGGGGTGGGGGGGAGCTGGTAGGATTCAGGAAAGAGTATATTTAAAAGCAGCGAGAGAAATGTCAAGGCTCTAGAGCAGAGTAGAGTTTTGGGTAAAAATAAGCAGAGTGGGTCAGGAAGGGACAGAGAGAGTAACAAAGTTAATAAGGCATCAGTGACGAAGGTGACATCAGGGAAAAATATAAATAAGTCAAAGCTAAAGGCACTATATCTGAATGCGTGAAGCATTCACAACAAAATAGATGAATTAATAGCGCAGATTGAAATTAATAGGTTTGATCTAATAGCCATTACGGAGACATGGTTGCAATGTGCCCAAGGTTGGGAACTAAATATTCCAGGATACTTAACTTTTAGAAAAGATAGGCAAAATGGAAAAGGAGAAGGGGTAGCCCTGATAATAAAGGATGGGATAATTCAGTAGAGAGAAAGCATTATAGCTCCATAAATCAAGAAGTAGAATCAGTTTGGGTGGAGCTAAGAAATAGCAAGGGGCAGGAAACATTTGTGGGAGTTGTTTATAGGACCCCAAACAGTAGTTGTAATGTAGGGCAGAGTATAAATCAGGAAATTAGAGGTGCATGTAACAAGGGTAATATCGTAATCATGGGGGACTTTAATCTACACATAGACTGGGCAAACCAAATTTGCAGGAATAATGTGGAGGACGAATTCATGGAATGTATGCAAGATAGTTTTCTAGAACAGTATGTTGAGGTACCAACTAGGGGACAGGCTATTTTAGATCGAGTATTGTGCAATGAGAAAGGGTTAACTAATAACCTTGTAGTAAAGGCACCTTTCGGGATGAGTGACCATAATATGATAGAATTTTATATTGAGTTTGAAAGTGATTTATTTAAATCCAAAACTAGGGTCTTAAATCTAAACAAAGCAAACTACGTAGGTATGAGGGGAGAGTTGGCTAAGGTAGATTGGGAAACTACATTAAAAGGTATGACGGTAGACAAGCAATGGCTAGCATTTAAAGAATTAATGCATCATTTACAACAAATATACATTCCTTTAAGGCACAAAAACCCCACAGGAAAAGTGGTCCAACCATGGCTAACAAGAGAAGTTAAAGTTAGTATTAGATCAAAGGAAGAGGCTTATAATGTTGCCAAAAAGAGTAGTAAGCCTGAAGATTGGGAGGATTTTAGAATTCAGCAGAGGACCAAGAAATTGTTAAAGAAAGGGAAAATAGATTATGAGAGTAAACTAGTGAGAGACATAAAAACAGACTGTAAAAGCTTCTATAGGTATGTAAAAAGGAAAAGATTAGCAAAAGTAAATGTGGGTCCCTTACAGGCTGAGACAGGAGAAATATAATGGGGAATAAGGATATGGCAGCGAAATTAATCAAATATTTTGTGTTTGTCATCACGGAAGAAGACGCAAAAAACTTCCCGGAAATAGTGGAGAACCAAAGGTCTAGCGCATATGAGGAACTGAAAGAAATTAGTATTAGTAAAAAAAAGTACTGGAGAAATTAATGGGACTGAAAGTCGATAAATCCCCAGGACCTGATGGCCTACATCCTAGGGTTTTGAAAGAGGTGGCTATAGAGATAGTGAATGCATTGGTTGTCATTTTCCAAAATTCCATAGATTCTAGAATGGTTCCCGCAGATTGGAAGGTAGCAAATGTAACCCCACTATTTAAGAAAGGAGGGAGAGAGAAAATGGGGAACTACAGACCGGTGTAACTAATCGGGTACCACAAGGATCAGTGCTTTTTCACAATCTATATCAATGATTTGGATGAGGGGACCAAATGTAATATATCCAAGTTTGCTGATGATAAAAAGCTGGGTGGGAATGTAAGTTGTGAGGAGGATGCAAAGAGGCTTCAAGAGGATATAGACAAGATAAGTGAGTGGGAAAGAACATGGCAAATGGAATATAATGTGGAGAAATGTGAAGTTATCCACTTTGGTAGGAAAAGTAGAAGAGCATAGTATTTTTTAAATGGTGAGAGATTGGGAAATGTTGGTGTTCAGAGGGACCTGGGTGTCCTTGTACACGAATCACTGAAAGTTAACATGCAGGTATAGCAAGCAATTGCGCGTTTAAATTAATTGGATTAATTGAAAGCGTCATGCGGATTTCCCGACCAATTAAATGGAGCGCGTCTGATGAGGTCACCGATGACTCGCTTTCAGCTCAGATATTTAAGGGAGCTTTGCATACATTACATAAAACCAGTGAAACCAAGAGGCCATGGCTGGAGAGCACACAAGAAGTGAGCAGCAGGGATGTTGTCAGCTGCTCCTGGGTCCTGTGCCACAAGAGATTTAATGATCTCATGAGGTCAGGAAAGGTGAGTACAATGCCACACTCAACTACATCCTGATGTGCCTGTCACACAACCCCATCACTCTGCCTCCCCAAACCTACTCCTGCACGTCACTCCTCACACCAACCTACCTTGTAGGTGCACCCATCCCTCACTGTCTATGCACCTATTCACATCCCCATCTGACTAACCACCACTGACGCTCACCTTCACTCTAATGCAATCCTACAAAGTAACACCACAGAAGGAGGCCATTTGGCAATGTCATGCCACTCCCTCATAGTCGCCCTCTACAAATGTAGCCCATCCATCCCTTACACTCATTCCATCACTCTCACTCAAAGTTCTCTTCTTTCCCTCCTTGCAGGAGAAGAGAGCACAGAACAGGAGAGAAAGAGAAAGAAGCGGAGGTGGCCATCTAATATACACTAATTTGATGCCAGCAGAGGAGGACGAAATAAGTGGAGTGACAGAGCAGCTAGCGGTGGGAGACGGAGAGAGGGAGACCTCCCAGCAACCTGGTGACAGAATTAAATATCCCACATGGCATACAACAGTCACTCATGGTGACTGATATAAACAGTCAATGAAATATCATCATGTACATAATGGTAATGCTACACATTCTTATCATAAGAGGTCTAATTCATGGCTTTACTCTCCACAGGTCCATCATGTGCGGCCCCACCCCCCACCCCTGCACTGTCCCGCTGGAGGAGTAAGACTACTCCTCAGAGGAAGCTCCATTCTCTGAGGGTGCACCATCACCAGACCCATGCGCACCCAGCACCAGCGCAATACGCGCATGTCAGTGCGTCCTGCGAGACTTAGAGTCGTGTTGTCACCTGGTGTCTCACACATCACAAGTGAGCAAGAGCAGATGGTGTTGACAGGGACGGCAGTGGAGAGAGTCCTCGCCAGAGGGCGCAGGAGGCTCCAACCTCTGCTCAGCTGCATGCAGACGCTGAGCTTCAGGGGGCCGGCGACAAAGAGGTTGATCTTGGAGGAGCAGCAACAAATGCGCGAGGCTGTGGCAGCTTTTCCAGCTGTGATGTGTGCGATTGTACAGAAAATGGGGGAGTCCATCTCCAACATGAGCACCACCATGTCGCAGGCGATGGTGACAATGTGCTGTTTCAAGGGAAGGGTGGCCACCTGCATGGATCAGCTAATGCGCCAGTCGAACGAGAACATGCTTGCTGTGAACAACAGATTGCAGATTCTTATTGACCTCATCTCTAGAAGGGATAGCAACGTAGACTTCGGTCCTCATCGCCCCACTGATGTGCAGCAAGGTGCTCTCCAGCTCCTTGCTGGCAGGGAAGTGCGGGTGGCCCATGAGAGGGACAATGCTGAGAGGGGACATGGAAGTGGGGGCTCTTTTCAAAGCACTCCCACTTCTCCCCCGTTGCCTCCCCCTCAGTCAGAGCCCCACATGCTGCCTCGGATCCCGATGGCCAAGTTTACCTCTGCACAGATGCAGGAGGAGCAATTTTTGGCGGGGCCATCACAGGCTCCAAATCTCAGAGGACATCTGCAAAAAGTGTCGAAGCAGTTGCAGCAGGGAAGTGAGCAGCCTACCTCTATCTCTGCTGAAGCCACAGGGGTTGCACCTTGTAGAAGCACTCGGAACACAAAAGGGACACAATCGTAGATGCATAAGGGTATGCACATGGGTGTTTGCCACAATGTTCGTATTAAGTTTCAGTTCTATTTATGATGCACATAAATTTATTTCTTTGCACCACTTTCCCATCTTGTCCATTTTTGCCTGCTACCTGGGAAGTGGCTTTGTCACTTGGACTGAATGGTGAGACATTACTTAACCTCAAGCAATGGGTGTTTGTTTGACAGGAATGGTTTGGTCATTTTAGGACTGCTTTGTGGTGTTAGTGGGGGGCGGAGGGGCAGGGAAGTTGGTACAGCATCTGGGAGTCAGATGGGTGCACTGATGCAACTTAACTAAGTTGAGCCATAATGAGGCCATCCCAGACCTCCCGTTCAGCAATGTGCACTGCTGCTGGTGCCATCTCCATCTCAGGTTCCTCCTCCTTCTCCTCATGTTCCACCTGTTCCTCCTCCTCCAAAGCGGTTGTGCGCTCTGCACCTTGCTCCTCCTGCAGCTCCAATCCTCACTGCTACGGTATGTTGTGCAGCGCGAAGCATACGACGATGATTCTGGAGACCCTGGCTGGTGCATACTGAAGGGTTCCTCCAGATCTGTCAAGGCATCTGAAGCGCAGCTTCAGCATGCCGATTGCTTGCTCTATGACACATCTGGTCAAGATGTGGCTTTCATTATAGCGCTCCTTGACCTCATTGCTTGGCATTACTTGTCATAAGCCACATCTTCAGTGGATAGCCCTTGTCTCCAAGCAGCCAGCCGGTGAGTCTGTTCGGAGGTGTGAAGAGCTGAGGGAGGGTGGACTGGCGCAGGATGAAAGAGTCATGACAGCTCCCTGGGAATCTGGCGCACACATGCATGATCATCTTTTTATGGTTGCAGACAAGCTGCACATTGAGGGAGCGGAAGCTCTTCCGGTTCACAAACATTCCTGGGTGATCTGGGGGTACCTTGATGGCCACAATTGTGCAGTCGATGATGCCCTGCACCTGTGGGAAGCCCAGACAGAGCTGCAAAGCCAAGTGCCAGCTCAGTAACACTGGCTTCATCAGTGGCAAAGTTTACATAAGTGGCTGACTTGTCAAACATGGCATCGGTCACCTGGGTGATGCATCTGTGGGCAGCTGACTGCGAGATGTCTGCTGCAGATCCCTGGAAGGAGCATGAGGCGAGGAAGTTGAGGGCCGTGGTGACTTTGACAGCCACTGGTAAAAAGTGTCCGCCAGGTCTTCTGGGCAGCAGGTTTTCTTCCAGCAAGCTACAAAAGTCTGTCATGACTTGGTGTGATAGGCTGATCCTACTGTGAAGCACTGCTGTTCAATCATGTCCAGGAAGCTCATCCTCTGCCTGTATACCCTGTGTTGGGGGTTTCGCCTCCGGTGCGGTGCACCCCTGTGCTGATCTCTTCTCTCCTGTGGAGCATTAGGTCAGTGAGGAGAAGGCTGCTGGTGTTGCTACTGCTGCTGATGGTGTGGCTGGTGCTGTTGGTGCTGGGGCTCACCTTGGTTGAATCTGAGGTCCAAGGTGAAACAACATAAGCGGCACCCATGCTGATCTGATAGATACCAGATAAAGTGGAGATCAGAGGCACAATCCTCTAGTGTAGTGTGAGTGATCAGCAATGTGGTGAGAGTGGCTTCTGAGGTTTGCTGACAGCAAAATCTCTACCCAAAATGGTGTCAGCAAGAGCCTTTCCCTTAGACAAGGAAGCAGGTGTAACGTATGAGTATTTATGTGCTTTTTCCAGCTGTCACTTAATGAACTCGCACAATGGCCACTCAGCTCCCACCTTGCCTTCACAGGCGAGCTTCCCGAAGCCCGTGAATCCCGTGCGCATCCAGTTAAAGATGAAACCTCATGTTAAAAAGGCTCTTAAGGGTCTCTCAATGAGCAGTTAACTACCTCAATGAGGTCGCCCGCCTCTCCTGAGCGGGTCCGTGGCACGCCTCGAAACGCACCCAGTTAAATGCAGAAGTTGGCGGGATGACGGCGGGTTCCCGATGCGCTGTCAATTTCCGCGCTTTTAATTTGGGTCAAAATCCTGGAACTCCCTCCCTAACAGCACTGTGGGAGTACCTTCACCACACGGACTGCAGCGGCTCAAGAAGGCGGCTCACCACCACCTTCTCAAGGGCAACTAGGGATGGGCAATAAATGCTGGCCTTGCCAGCGACGCCCACATCCCAGGAACGAATAACAAAAAACTGCCGACCCGCTCCCAAACCCGCGCGCTCTGCAATGTGAAAATTCCGGCCGATGTTTCAGTCCTTCCAGAATTTGCCACTGTTACATTAATCATTTCCTGCTGGTTATTGTTGAATTCTCTTTTACAGGCACGGATATAAAATAAAGGCAATGAAACACTTATAATGCATTGCAGCACCATTACAAATTACACAAACATTAAATAGCAACAGTTCAAAGTGCAACATTTCACTGTTCGCTCGTGTTGAGCCCCAAAATAAAATATAGAAAGTTCGGACAAGGAAAGCAAGCCCCAGATCCTGAAGAGAAAGTAAATCTCGAGGGGCAAAACCTGATAGATTTCTAAGAGGGCCGTGACAATTTTACATTTGTGCGCATGTTATACTGCAAACCCTCTCCTTGGAGTCAAAGATATTTAAAAAGAAAGCTATTTTATTGGTTCACCTCCTACTTGCCAGTTGTTTATTAGTAATTCATAGAAACATAGAAAAATAGGAGCAGGAGTAGGCCAGTCGGTCCTTCGAGCCTGCTCCGCCATTCAATATGATCATGGCTGATCCTCTATCTCAATACCATATTCCCGCTCTCTCCCCATACCCCTTGATGCCTTTTGTGTCTAGAAATCTATCTATCTCCTTCTTAAATATATTCAGTGACACGGCCTTCTGTGGTAGAGAATTCCACAGGTTCACCACCCTCTGAGTGAAGAAATTTCTCCTTATCTCAGTCCTAAATGTCCTACCCCGTATCCTGAGACTGTGACCCCTCGTTCTAGACCCCCCCAGCCAGGGGAAACATCCTCCCTGCATTCAGTCTGTCTAGCCCTGTCAGAATTTTATACGTTTCAATGAGATCCCCTCTCATTCTTCTAAACTCTAGTGAATACAGGCCTAGTCGACCCAATCTCTCCTCATACAACAGTCCTGCCATCCCAGGAATCAGTCTGGTAAACCTTCACTGCACTCCCGCTCTGGCAAGTATATCCTTTCTTAGGTAAGGAGACCAAAACTGCACACACTACTCCAGGTGTGGTCTCACCAAGGCCCTGTATAACTGTACAATAGCAAAATACTGCGGATGCTGGAAAACTGAAATAACAACAGAAAGCGCTGGAAAAACTCAGCAGGCCAGGCAACATCCGTGGAGAGAGAAACAGAGTTAACGTTTCAGGTCGAAGACCCTTCGTCAGAACTGAGAAAAAAGAAGGAAATTAAACAGATGAAAAAGCAAGTTTGGAGGCTGGGGGAGGGAATAAAAGAACAAAAGGGAAGGTCTGTGAGAAGTAAAGAGACATAAAGAGATACTCAAGGCGAGACGAGATGATAATAGGACAGGTTAAGAAACAAAAGATGGCTCTAGAAGTGTGAAATGCGCTGGCAGAATGAAAGACAGCTGCCATGTGGGAGAGAAAGAAAAGGGAAAAGGCACAAACCAAAAGTGCCTCTTGCATTGTTCCACGGAAGCTCAGCGTAAGCTCGAGGAACAGCACCTCATCTTCCGATTAGGCACTTTACAGCCTTCCGGACTCAACATAGAGTTCAACAATTTCAGATCATAACCTCGATCCCTACCATATATATATATATATGTGTATTTTTTATCCACACTTTTGGTTTGTGCCTTTTCCCTTTTTTTCTCTCTCCCACATGGCAGCTGTCTTTCATTCTGCCAGCGCATTTCACACTTCTAGAGCCATCTTTTGTCTCTTAACCTGTCCTATTACCATCTCGTCTCGCCTTGAGTATCTCTTAATGTCTCTTTACTTCTCACAAACCTCCCCTTTTGTTCTTTTATTCCTCCCCCCAACCTCCAAACTTGCTTTTTCATCTGTTTCATTTCCTGCTTTTTTCTCAGTTCTGACGAAGGGTCTTCGACCTGAAACTTTAACTCTGTTTCTCTCTCCACAGATGTTGCCTGGCCTGCTGATTCTGTTGTTATTCCTGTATAACTGTAGTTCACTTCACTGCTTGGGCATTCATGGGTTTCTTACCTGTTTGGTAATATCGCAGGCAATCAGCATCACTCACTTAGCAAGGCTTTGTCCCTTTGTGAATATAGCTAAGCTAATTACGTAGAAGTGTGACATTTGTGCATGGACTGCTGCTATTTAGGTAAATAGTACAGAATTGTTCATTATGGTAGGCTTTGAGAATGGAAACAACCACTTCTTCATGCCAATTTTCTGCAGTAATGTGAAGCAGGATATACAGATCAACCTGCTGTATAAATTGCTGGTGTAAATCTAATTTCGATCTGAACAAGTAATAAGAAGCCAGCACATGCATCAGGTAGGTACTTTAATATATACGAGTATATTAACTGACCTGCTTCAGCAACCCTCACAATAAACCCTAGGGGGTGAAATTCACCTTGGGTCATCCTGACCCGAACTGAATGTGATCTCACTGGGGGTGAAAGAATAACCAAGAGTATTACAGAACATTCCTTCTTAGAAAATCAACACTCAGTCTGTTTACATTACTGCTGCTACACACTGACATATTGTCTGTCAAAATGTTAGTAAAGTTTGACGTTTTAAAATCCCATGGTAGGGAATGCATAACTTGCTAACACCAGAGAAAACTCAAACTTTGATATGTATACTTCGAGAGAAGAAAAGACTGCTGCATTTTACATGACATTGGGATGTGTCAAATCGAGTGATTTGCAGTCATCAGTATCAGTTGTGAAGTATTTTACATCGACTTCGTCATCATACAGTGACGTTTTAAATGGTCAATAACCTGCTATCTCTGGCTGATGTAGGTCTAGGCTGATGCTTCAGTGCAGTACTGAAAGAGTGAGATGTTAAATCGAAGCCACGTCTGCCCTCTCAGGTTGATGTAAAAGATCCCATTCAAAGAAGAGCAGGGGCGTTCTCCTGGTGTCCTGGCCAATATTTACCCCTCAACCAACATCACTAAAAAAAAGATGATCTGGTCATTATCATTGTCTTTGTGGGACCTTGCTGTATGCAAATTGGATGCCATGTTTCCTACATTACAACAGTGGCTACACTTCAAAAGTCCTGTAAAGAGCTTTGGGATGTCCTGAGGTTGTGAAAGGTGCTATATAAATGCAAGTCTTTCTTTCTTTCACACAACACACAGGGGCAGGAGTAGGCCATTCAGCACCTCAATCCTGTTCCACCATTCAATTAGTTAATGGCTGATCTGTATCTTAACTCTATTTACCTGCCTTGGTTCCGTAGCCTTTAATACCCTTGCCAAACAAAAATCTATTATCCTCAGTTTCAAAATTTTCAACTGTTTGTTGGGGAAGAGAGTTCTAGTTTTCCACTACCCTTTGTGTGAAGAAGTGCTGACTGACATCACCCCTCTATGGCCAAGCTCTAATTTTAAGGTTATGCTCCCTTGTTCTGGATTTCCCCACCAGAGGAAAGAGTTTCTCTCTTTCTACCCTATCAACCCCTTTAATAATCTTCAACACCTAAATGATATCACCCCTCAATCTTTTATACTCAAGGGAGTACAAGCCTAGTCAATGCAACCTGTCCTCATAATTTAACCCTTTTAGCCCCGGTATCATTCTGCTGACCCTGCGCTGCACCCCCTCCAAGGCCAATATATCCTTCCTGAGGTGCGGAGCCCAGAACTGAACGCAGTACTCTACAAGTCATCATCACAGAGAATAAAGTTCAATTGAGGGTAGAGGAGGCGAAAAATTTTCATTCAAGTGTTAGTTACAGCAAAATTAATCAATCAATTGGAGAAAATTCAAATAGAAAAATATAAAGAGAGAAATTGGGAAATAGGACAAAAGAAAGATAAAATTATCAATGTGTGAAATTTTATTTTCCACCATTTGCAACTTTCAATGAAAAAGCTGACATGTGTATTCCTGCTGTATGCTCCCACTTCCACCAAGGCTAGCATGTTCCAGAAAGAATACTCCCACATTGTTTTCTGCAATTTGATAATCTACTTATTAATTTTTTTTTAATTATGCATTTCGTTTGCAAGAAAAGTTATGCTAAAATCTATAGTGTTAAACACAGGCATTCACAATATCACAGTGGTCAATTTGGAATACAGGATGAATCAGCATTAATATCCACCAGAAGCTGTTGCAAACTAGATTTTCAGCATCACTGAACATGGTTTCGAATACTTGACAAAGGATTATGTTTCTGAGCAAAGTATTAACCCTCACAGTGAATGAGTTTTGCTATCCAGATGCCATCAAGCTACAAGGCACTGGGCAGCAATACTTCCAGATTTTGATAAGTTTTGGAATCCAATATTGATTTGGCCTCATCACAATCACTATCAATCTTGCAAATGTCGAGTTTTTGGCTTTTGGTTAATGAAAACATTTTTTTTTTAAATACTTGTTCCTACTGCATCAACGGGTCTTGGGATCCAGGATGGCAGGCTACTTGTGGGGCAGCCGAGGAGGAATTTTGTAAAACGTTTTACGATTTTTGGGATCCTGGTGCACAATCAAATGCCTTGGAGGCCTTTTAAGTCTCCTCCTGCCCATCCCTTGTGTCCAGTGTTGCTATGGGGGTAATGGCATTTTGACATCATTACCGCCCACTTGGACAATGCCCGATATTTGGGTGAATTTATTCACCGTCACTTACAGGAGAACATTTCAAAGTGGCAGTGATCAGTGGCACAGCTCTCTGCCCAGGTTCCTACCCCTGACGGAGTGGAAGTGGAAGATCCTGCCTTTACAGGCCAATTGCCAATTTATCCCCTCTGTTCTCAATGCCAGAATGGAAGTCCTGCTGTATCTTCAGCACCTATGAGGTTTCAGAGGCCGATTTGAATTGAAATCAAATATATTCACTCTCAGAATTCATTCAAGTGTGCCAAACATGACAAATTGATTATAAAGTTTGTTGCTCAGTTCATTTGAACAGCGCACATATTTGGCATATAACATAGAGTTGTACAATGCTTGTGAGCGAAATAAAGGGAACGGCGCCCATGAATGAATGGGGAGGCAGCAGTTCAGGCATGCTCACATTGATATTATTTTACATTAATAGTGAGGTGCACCATTTTCTGCAAGCAAATCCATTTGTGGATTGGGCAATAGCAATCTCTTCATTTGACCAGTTGATTTACAACTAGTTTTACAACAAGTTTTACAACAACTTTATCAAAAAGACATGCAGTGGGGGGGGGGAGGGAGCAATTTTCAACTTTCAAGCCCGCCTGTTTGTTGGAGTGGTTAGAATGTGGAACTTGCTACCACAAAGGAATAGTTGAGACGAAGAGCATTGATGCATTTAAGGGGAAGCTAGATAAACACACGAAGGAGAAAGGAATGGAACAGTAGACAGGTTTGACTGGAGGTGAGGGTTGGAGATGACCAACACCTATATGTGGAAGGGATGCTTCTAAACGTGAACTATATTGGGGTTTTGAACAATGGGAAAAAAGGAGAAATGCTGCAAGGGAACTTGCAATTAGGAGTTAGATACTGGGAGCGCTATTTGCGATTTAGAATAGTTTGCCTTCCTAAAAGATGGCGGCTAGGTTGATTTTTAAAATTAGCAGTGATCCAAATTTTGGAAAACATATAAAACGTCAGCCTTGTCGAAAGATTCAGTGGTTGCCACAGCCTCAAGTAAAATGCTCCTTTTCCAGTCACGAAATAAGAACTACACTTGGACACACAATACACTCATTCTGCAGAAAAGCCACAGAAGGCATCAGCTGTGTGGCTGTGATTTCTCCTTCCCCCTCCCCAACAGTTGAATTGCTTGCCAGCATCTACCATCAAGTCACGGACGTACCGAATGGCTGCGTGATAAAGTACTGAAGGGAACAAACCCTACCGCTCAGAGCGAAGCCCTGTAAGGGAGAAGAGAAAAGGTGTTCGAAATTGGGAAGGAATCAATATTTTCTGTAACAAGAAAAGCTAATTGTGAAAAGCCGCTTTTGTATCAAATCCTGTTTAGGTGCTTTCAAAGTGGAAAGAGAAAAAGATTGATTTCAGTTAAAAAAAAAAACAACAGCAGAGAGAAAGATATTGTTAAGATGTGAAGAGAAAGAGAGGTTGGTTCAACTTTCAAACTCGTACACCAGAAAAATCAATGTTTTTAGCCTGTGGGCAGTATGGAGCATACAACATGGAATAGTAAAGACAAGCGACTAGATATTCAGCCCAATTTTTTCAGCGCTACGGGCGGCGTTTTGTGACAAAAATGGCGTCCGCGCTGCGCACTTCTGGTGCGTGCCGCGCCGGATGCCATCTTGGTGAGGGCGGAAGGGCAGGCGTTAGGAGCATGCGCCAGAAGTGTGTTGAGTGGGCAGATCGTGACGTCAATCAGCGTGCAACACTGATTTGATGCCAATGCTCACTGGATTTTAAATAGAAAAACCCGCATGCGTGGAATTTTGAATGGGCCACGCAGCCCGTTAAAGGGGTCGTGCAGCCCCCCAAAAAATTAAAGGGAACATTGTGACAGACGCTCTTTATGCCAGAAGAGGGGAGTTCATTGTCTTCTCTCTGACCAGAGGGAAGCAGGTGGAGTGTGCAAGTGACTTTGCCAGGATAGCGGGCTTCCCCATGGTGCAGGGGGCCATCGACTGCACGCATGTGGCTTTGCGGGTGTCGCATCTAAATGCTGAGATGTACCGCAAAGGCAAAGGTTACCACTCGCTGAATGTGCAGTTAGTGTGCGACCATGCTCAGCACATCATGGTGGTGAATGCGCGGTATCCTGGCAGCAGTCATGATGCCTTCATTCTGCGGCAGTCCACTATTCCCTTGGGGGCAACTACAGTATGTTCATCCCCTCTCCTTCTCTCATCCCACTTCCCCCTCACGCCACAAACCTTTCCCACTTTCCACCTCCTGAGAATGTCTGCCTTCCTTGCTCCATTCCTGCCCCCCCCTGCCCTCACCTTAACGTGAGACTTGTGCCTTTATGCTTTCAGATAATCAACAATCAGATGACCAGCCTGTCCCTGAGCCCCCCACTGAGAGTGAGGAAGGAGAAGAGGAGGAGGAGCAAAGCACCGCGTCACTGCATCTCTCACCCAGAGGCACCACCTCAGATACTGGCAGTTTATCCTCCTGTTCCTCCTGTTTCTCTTCTTCTTCCTCCTCCTCCTCCTCCTCCTGAGGTGGTGTGGCTATGCCTGGTGGCAATGGCTGCGCCCTCATGATGGCCAAGTTGTGGAGCATGCAGCAGACCACCACGAAAAGTGACACCCGCCCAGCCGAGTACTGCAGGACTCCTCCCGAGTGGTCAAGGCAGCAGAACCGTTGCTTGAGCACTCCGATAGTCTGCTCCATGATGTTCCTGATGGCAGCATGTCTCTCATTGTACGAGTGTTGGGCACGAGTGTTGGGTTGCGGAGGGAAGTTGTGAGCCAGGTGGAGGACGGATAGCGCTTGTCTCCCAGCAGCCAGTCACAAGTTTCATGTGGTGGCTGGAACAGATCTGACACACTGGTCTGGCACAGAATGAAGGCATCGTGGCTGCTGCCAGGATAGCGGGCATTGACGGTCACACACCAACTGCACATTAAGTGAGTTCTAGCCATTGCGGTTATGGAATAACTTAGAATTGTTATGAGGTGCCCGCAAAGCAATGTGGGTGCAGTCAATGGCGCCCTGCACCATGGAGAAGCCCGCTATCCTGGCAAAGCCACATGCTCACTCGCGCTGTTTCTCTCTGGTCATGGGGAAGGAAATGTATTCCCTTCTCCTTCTGTACAGAGCATCTGTGACCTTGCGGATGGAGCAATGGACGGCACTTTCAAATCTCCCCTCAATGAAACTCAATAATCTTTATGTGCCAGAACACTCGTTGAAATGAAAAATGCACAAATCGATCAAAAGGCCTCTTAGCCGATGTGAAATTAACAACGCAGCATTGATGGTCGACGAAAACTACACCGGAAGTGGACGCCTTTAAATAGCGCTCCTCCAGGGGACATCTGACTGAAAGCCGCCTCCTCTACCTGTCATTGTTAATGGCAGGCACGCAAGCAGGGGGCGAGAGGGAAGCTTTTCACCTGGGGTGCAACCGGGGCGCTGCGCACAGCAATGACGTCATGATCTCCAGCCGCAGGAGATCGGGGCGCAAAATCTTACCGCCGCCGCAAAAGTCCTGTCGAATTTAGCGGGAGGCGTTGATATCGCCGCGCCCGGTCGCAAACCCATTTGCGCCCCGTTAGCACCCCCCAGAGGTGCTAACGGGAGGTGCAAAGGAGCCAAATTTCTAGCCCTGGGTGGCTTCTGCTTGTGCTACAATGGAAGCTGAGACATCTGCCATCAGATGCTGCATCATGGTTGGGTCCACAAGTGCGCTAATGGATCTGCCCACCTCTTCCATGCTGGAAATCATGGGTTCTCATTGAAGTCCTCATCTGAGTCCTCTGCAGCAGAACTCATGTGCGACCACGCCTTCTAGGGAGCTGGCATCTACGCTACCCTTTCCCCTGCCCTGGCCGCAGGCCATACATGTCCGATGTCTCACCATGTCCAGACCTCGTGTCTGAATGTCAGTATCTGAGCTGGTGGCAACAAGTGTGAAATCGAGTGAGGGTGCTGTTTCTTCATCATCAGTCCCTTGGTGTTCTTCTATTACATGTTCCGGTATCCGTGCCTGGCCAGGTGTCAGTTCTTGGCTATCTGAATGGAGAAAGGCACAAGGGTAAGGTTGTGGTGAGGGGCCGGGTGGGGGGGGAAGCAAAAGGTGCATGCTTACACCATCTGCAGCTTATAAATCAGAAGAGGTTGTGGGATGAGGGGAAAGTGGGATGTGAGAAGGAGGATTACGTATGAGGATATCGGCAATTTTTATTCTTTCAACCCTGCCGCTGACCACGGGGCTCAGCGATGCCCCTCCCAAAAATGGCCAGCTCCATGGGGGTCAGGTTACGCAGGCGTGCCTGTGCCCTGCCGTTTATGTACTGCTAGTGCCTGTTGTGAGCCACCCGCAAGAGAAAGGGAAGTGTGGCAGCAACAATGTGTTCCCTTGGCATATCCAGCGACCCTACTTTAGATAGAACATAACAGTCACGCTCCACCAGGTATTCATGGCCAGTTTTAAATATTTTTATCATTGGCCCAAAAATTCGGCCGTTCCCGGGTGAGTACACAGTCCGTACTCACCCGTATTAATTCCCGAAGTGCTGGTTTCCTGCATGCACTGCGCATGCGCAGGAAACCGGAACTTCCGGTATGGTGAAGGGGGCGGTTCCTAGGTGAACCGCGTGCGCACTAGAGGCTGCGCACACGCAGCACACTTGGATTTTTTTTCAGGCTTCAACGCGAGGGTAAGTATTGAAGATTCTACGCTAGTAAAAAGGAGGCGTAAGACCCCTTTTGAACAAGGTAAGTAGTTAATTAAGTATAATTTTAATTTTTTTTCAACAAGTTTATCTTTTTTAGATACTTTAAAGAAAGGTAAGTTTATTTTTATAACTTTTAAAAAGTATTTTAATTTTTTCAAAAATTTAAATTTTTGTTTAAAGTGGTTAATTTATTTAACTATAGTTATTTTATAAATGTGATGGTTTTTAAAAAAAAATTATTTGAAGTTTAGCTGTTCTTTTGGGGCCGATCTGTATTCATAGATTTGACAGGTCTTCCTGTCAAATCTATGAATGAAAGATGGTCTGCTGCCATTGGCTCTCCATGGCCCACGTGATCCCAGGGGTCGCATCGCACTAACTGCGCCCCTGGAACACGCAAGCACTGCGCGCCGGCTCTTGGGAGAGGCCCAGGACCCGAAGTTCCTGTGGGCCAAAACACAACGGCAGGCGCGGTGGGTAAGAGCGCGCGCGATGCTTACCCCCGCGGCAAGCCGGCCACGCGAATTTCTAGGCCATTGTGCCAAACAGAACCCCATTTGCTTTTAGGAAACTTTTTCCTTAACTTGTTCTTGAGAGGCACCAATTTTGATACCATGTCAGGAACAGACAAATAGAAATCTGCTTGAATGTGTTTGGGTGATATGCCTGTCATGGTTGAATATCTGATAGTGTGTGCAAGCTGTGAGATGTGAGTATGAGGCTTGCAGCAGTGGTGTGAGGGTGAGGTGAAGCTATGAATGTGAGGTACGAGTCGTGTTTGGTAGAGATTGTTGGTAGGTGAGTGATGGGGGTGTGGTGCATTCAGCAGTCTGTGAGGCTAGTGGTGGATATGGTGGGATGTTATTTTTTATTCGTTCAGGGATGTGGGTGTCGCTGGCAAGGCCAGCATTTATTGTCCATCCCTAATTGCCCTTGAGAAGGTGGTGGTGAGCCGCCTTCTTGAACCGCTGCAGTCCGTGTGGTGAAGGTACTCCCACAGTGCTGTTAGACAGGGAGTTCCAGGATTTTGACCCAGCGACGATGAAGGAGCGGCGATATATTTCCAAGTCAGGATGGTGTGTAACTTGGAGGTGGTGGTGTTCCCATGCACCTGCTTCCCTTGTCCTTCTAGGTGGAAGAGGTCGCGGGTTTGGGAGGTGCTGCCGAAGAAGCCTTGGCGAGTTGCTGCAGTGTATCTTGTAGATGGTACACACTGCAGCCACGGTACACCAGTGGTGGAGGGAGTGAATGTTTAAGGTGGTGGATGGGGTGCCAATCAAGCGGGCTGCTTTGTCCTAGATGTTGTCGAGCTTCTTGAATGCTGTTGGAGCTGCACTCATCCAGGCAAGTGGAGAGTATTCCATCACACTCCCGACTTGTGCCTTGTAGATGGTGGAAAGGCTTTGGGAGTCAGGACGTGAGACATTCGCCGCAGAGTACCCAGCTCTGACCTGCTCTTTTAGCCACAGTAATTATAGGGCTGGTCCAGTTAAGTTCCTGGTCAATGGCGATCCCCCAGGATGTTGATAGTGGGGGATTCGGTGATGGTTGCCGTTGAATGTCAAGGGGTGGTGGTTAGACTCTTTCTTGTTGGAGATAGTCATTGCCTGGCACTTCTGTGGCTCAAATGTTACTTGCCACTTATCAGCTCAAGCCTGAATGTCATTCAGGTCTTGCTGCATGCGGGCAAAGACTGCTTCATTATCTGAGGAGTTGCAAATGGAACTGAACACTGTGCAATCATCAGCAAACATCCCCACTTCTGACCTTATGATGGAGGGCAGGTCATTGATGAAGCATTGAAGATGATTGGGCCGAGGAAACTGCCCTGATGAACTCCTGCAGCGATGTCCTGGAGCTGAGATGAATGGCCTCCAACAACCATAATAATCTTCCTTTGTGCTCGGTATGACTCTAGCCAGTGGAGAGTTTTCCCCCTGATTCCCATTGACTTCAATTTTACTAGGGCTCCTTGATGCCACAGTCAGTCAAATGCTGCCTTGATGTAAATGGCAGTCTCTCTCACCAAACCTCTGGAATTCAGCTCTTTTGTCCATGTTTGGACCAAGGCTGTAATGAGGTCTGGAGCCGAGTGGTCCTGGCAGAACCTAAACTGAACATTGGTGAGTAGGTTATTGGTGAGTAAGTGCCGCTTGATAGCACTGTAGACGACACCTTCCAACACTTTGCTGATGATTGAGAGTAGACTGATGGGGCGGTAATTGGCCGGATTGGATTTGTTCTACTTTTTGTGGACAGGACATACCTGGGCAGTATTCCACATTGTCGCGTAGATGCCAGTGTTGTAGCTGCACTGGTACAGCTTGGCTAGAGGCGCGGCTAGTTCTGGAGCACAAGTCTTCAGCACGACAGCCGGGATGTTATTCGGGCCCATAGCCTTTGCTGTATCCAGTGCGCTCAGCCGTTTCTTGATATCACGTGGAGTGAATTGAATTGGCTGACGACTAGATCTGTGATGGTGGGGACCTCAGGAGGAGGCTGAGATGAATCATCCACTCGGCACTTCTGGCTGAGGATGGTTGCAAACGCTTCAACCTTGTCTTTTACATTCGCGTGCTGGGCTCCGCCATCATTATGAATGGGGATGTTCATGGAGCCTCCTCCTCCCGTTAGTTGTTTAATGGTCCACCACCATTCATGACTGGATATGGCAGGACTGCAAAACTTTGATCTGATCCGTTGGTTGAGGGATCGCTTAGCTCTGTCTATAACATGCTGCTTCCGCTGTTTAGCATGAAATTGATATGCTCCTTAAAGGATCACACTAAAATTAAAATTACCTCATGTAACACAACGATTAAAAAATATTCATTTATATTTCTGATCTAATAAAAAATAAACTTTGGGATATCAAATGATTTGTTTATTAACACAGGACGTTAGATTGTTAAACTCAAAACAAAGGACTTCTCCACTTATTCAAACATAATAGAGAGGCTCTGCCATCAACTACTGGGTAGAAGCACCATTCTCAATGCACTGAGACATATAGACCAGAAGGTCCTTTCAACAGTTAGTTAGCATGTAGTCCTGTGTTGCAGCTTCCCCAGGTTGGCACCTCAGTTTTAGGTACACCTGCTGCTGCTCCTGGCATGCTCTTCTGCACTCTTCATTGAACCAGGGTTGGTCCCCTGGCTTGATGGTATACGCCAGGCCATGAGGGATATGCCGGGCCATGATGTTACAGATTGTGGTGCAATACAATTCTGCTGCTGCTGATGGCCCGCAGCGCCTCATGGCTGCCCAGTTTTGAGCTGCTAGATCTGTTCTGAATCTATCCCATTTAGCACGGTGATAGTGCCACACAACACGATGGAGGGTGTCCCCAGAGTGAAGACAGGACTTCGTCTCCACAAGGACTGTGCAGTGGTCACTGCTACCAAAACTGCTATCATTACGGCATTTGAAGATGAATTCATTCACCTTGACCACTCGTGTGAGGTCATTAAACTTCTTCCTGCACTTTGTCCAGGTCCTCGGGGCTATACTGCTGGCATTCACCATGGTGGCTAACTGCTCCCGTTGGATTTTACACATTTGCCTGGAGGGCATCCTGGACCCCCTGTGGAAATATGACCTCTCTCCTCAAGTTCACTCCTGCACCAAGGCCTCCAATGCTGCATTGGAGAACCTTGGCGCATGCTCTCTCCCGTGTTGCAACATAATTGTTGTTTTTTCCTCCTCTCCCTCTCTTCCCCAGCCAGTGGAATGAGCTGCTGCAGGCAGAATGCAGCTCCCCTTTAAGAGCTGCAGACAGCCTTCAAGAAATGCAGGCTAGCTTTAATTGATGCTAGCCTTGTACAAACCGAGGCTCCCTGCTGAGCATTCAGTCCCTCAGCAGTGCATTCAGCGCTGGGCTGAACGCAGCAATCATGTTAATCAGCAGGCAGCATGAAGTTAGCGTGCTGCCTGCATTCCTTTGAACGGGCGCGGGTTGGTCACTCATCAGGATACCCGCGCCCGTTTTCAGGGGCAAATTAATTTCTCAGCCAAGTTCTTTATAAAAAGATCATTTGGAAGAGCGCTCGGATCTGTGGTGGTTGTGATCGACAGAAGCAAATTTGGAAGACAAATCAATCCACACTTCTATCGTATAGCTCAGCCAGGAGATGACGGGGAGAAGGAAAGAAAAATAACTAGCAGATGAAGAAAAAAATAATAATTTAAACTTCATGTTGTTGTTATAATGGAGTTGCATGTCCTCTCCCTTTTTTACCAGTTCACTGTGGGTGTTGCTTAACTATGTTTTATGGTTTGTTCCCAAATAGTTTATTATGCTGAAGCTCTGCTGCACTGTAACACCAAACCATTGTGCAAAATAAAAGATTGCTGATTAAATAAAACTGAAATAAATTAAGGCATTTCCACATACAATGTACATGTACAATCTTTTCATACTAAGTCAAGTAGTAGAAGCATACATGCACAGGTTAATTCAAAAATATTAAGTGATCAATCAGGAAATTAAAATCCAGCCTGCAAGCAAAACCCACCCTTTACTGTCACAGTAAATGATTCTGCTTTGCAGAAAAGGTGCAATGAATCGTGTATGGACTGCAACAGAATAACTTCCCACAGCAATGTCAAGCTCCTTCTGGCTATGTATTTGATACTGTAATGATAATAGTATCTGCAGAGTGTAAAGAGTGGTCCGAAAGGCTTTGATCTCCCTCAAGTGGCTCCAGGCAATATCAGAGTGATGTGTGGTGATCTGAACTTGCAGTATGATCATAATGGGAAGGATTGCTGTAGTTCTTTGCCCGCTAAAGTCAATCCCTCATTTAGCATTTCAAAGGAAATTGGATGCACTTAAATCTCTCCATACTATGTGCAATGTCCAACACAGGTGCCAGGCAATGACCCTCTGGAGTCTAACCATCTCCCCTTAGCATTCAATGGCAGTACCATTGCCAAGTACCCCACTATCAACATCCTGGAAGTCTCCATTGACCTGAAACTCAACTGAACCAGCCACGGAAATGCTGTGGCTACTGGAGCAGGTCAGAGGCTGGCTTTTTTGCTGTGAGTGGCTCACCTCCTGACTCCACAAATCTTCTCCACAAGGTACAAGTCAGGAGTGTGATGGAATACTCTCCACTTGCCTGGACGAGTGCGGCTGCAACAGCACAAGAAGCTCGACTTCATCCAGGAAAATGCAGTTTGCTTAATAGGCCGCCTAAAACATCCACTCCCTCCAGCACTGGCGCATCATAACTGCAATGTGTACTATCAAGTACATTTACCACAGGGATTCAAGAAGAAGGCTCACCACCACCTTCTCAAAGGCAACTAGGGATGGGCAATAAATATGCTAGCAATGCCCATTGAGAATAAAAAAAACGTTGATATAACAGCAGAAAATGCTGGAAACACTAAGCAGGTCAGGCAGCATCGTGGAGAGAGAAACAGAGTCAACGTTTCAGGTCGATGACCCTCCGGTTTAATGATTCAGGTCGATGGCCCTTCGTTCTGACTTAGCGCAAATAAATTACTAGAAATTTTTTTATAAAACAAGCACAGAAAAGGAAAGAGTGAACTCCGCAACTTGCAGTCTCTCTGTAATCCATAAATATGTCTCTGTAAAGGGCATGCACAGACATTATAGTATGAGGTATGTCTAGAAATTGTTGCTGCTATTCCTGGCCAGACACCCTGGCCTAGAAATTGAATTAACCCCAAAAACAGCCGGTGCCACCACGGGCCAAGGTTAATGGCCACCCGCAAAAAGAGCGCAGGCGGCACCGGTATTTTGGTGCCGCCTGCTGATTTAAATGAGCGCAGCGCCGAAGTTCCCGTGCAACGCGCTCTTTTCGGCGGTAACATCAGCAGGAGGCGGAAGGTCGTGTTTAAAGGATCAGTGCAGCGTGCTCGGGCAGTCACCTTATTAACAGTACAATTCCAAGTGAAAGCCCAGCGTAGATGTCCTTAAACCGTTGCATGAGAAATCCTAAGATTATACCCAAAATATAAGCCAAACGCAGAAAATGTAGTGGACTGAGTGCAATATAAGGGAGGTAGCGCCATTATGTGGAGGAAAGATGTTGCTAAAGTGGCGAGGATGCAAGAGATACCAGTGAGTACTGGCCACTTGCTAAATTTGTTAAAATAGGGCAACGATCACAAGACGTGTACTGTGGAACTTCCAAACTGTTCTTTCAAGCTTATTTTAGGATTATGGTTGTATAGGAGCTGTATATTATATAGCCACCTATGTACATATTTTCAATAAGAACAAAATGAACCTCTATAAATCTTAATATTTCTTTGCTTAGTGGGTTCATCAGCACTTTCCTAATGTAAACTGGATCTTGATGAAAAGAAACAAAAAGTAAATTAAATTAAACAACAACGGGAAAAAAAAGCCAGCTCGATCCAAATCATATTAAAGAATTTTTTGCAATAAACTGGAAGACAATTAAAGTCAGTTATTTTGATGTAACTTATTTAAAAGTAACACGGTAAATATGAATTGAAATAAATTTTAACAAAGGGAAACATGAATCTCTTGGTCAGGTGTTTGCTGGTGTAAACCGTGCAGAAGAGAGTTCAGTCAAATGTTTAACAACAACAGACTTGTGAAGATCTCTTGGTGAGAATATGGTGTGAAATTTTCTTTAATTTTTGGCCTTTTAAAAACAAACTTCAAAACTTTGCATACTATTTTATCAGTTCCTAAACTAGAAAACCCAATGTATAAAATTTAAGGAAATGCAGCTTTAATTTTTTCCTGAGATTCTTACAACTGTAGTGCAGTATAGTTTATTTTAAAAGTATTTAGCACCTGCCATGTTTGACTGACCAAGGGGGAGATTTGATGCATCTCATTGGAAGCGGTTTTCATTCCAATTACATAGTCTGAGCTCTCCATAGTTACCAGTTATCTCAGCAGCTGTTTACTGTATGGGTTAAAGCTCACCGCCGCTTTCTCCCAGCATTGAGAGAGTGGTTAGCAAAGCATATTGGGCTGGATTTTGATACTGGGGCGGGTTGGGGTCGTGTCATCCGCATTTCGTGTTATCCACCCGACTGCAATTGGATATGGGAGATTGATGCAATTTTCACCTAATTGGGCAATTGAGTTCCAGCATGTGGGAACCCATGAACCAATTAATGTTTTCAGTCTGAAAGTCGCCTCTGATGATGTCATCATTGCTGCTGCATTGAGACTGCCTGGCCTTTGGTGTGAGTGGACCTGGATGCAAAATGAGCAGCAGCTCAGAGAGAGAGAGAGAGAGAGAGAGAGAATTTTTTTGCATCCAGGTCCTCTCACAGCAAAGGCCAGGCAGTCTCTGAAGACATTCAATGCAGCAGCATCAGAGGCGACTTTCAGACCTAATACTACTACTACCTTCATCACATCTCCATTGTAATAGTGGACCTGCAGCTGATAGTCAGCTATCCACTTGTGCTCCCACCAGGTTTCACTGGCGTGTTTCACATCAGGCGTGCCTCACGTGGGAAAAGGGTTAAACTAGCTAAAATGTTTCAAAATGGCATTACAGAGCCAATTTAGGGCTTGTTAAGGGCTTTAATGGCCTCTCCCGCCTCTTGGAGGCGGGACGGAGTCGGGAACACCGCACATGATTTTATCAAAATTGCGTGGAGGCGGAATGGAGGCGGGATCAGGTCCACCTGCCACTTTTCGCAATTTTAACCCCCCACACGCCTCCAAACCCACCTCCACGGCCCTATGAAAATCCAGCCCATTGGATCTTGGGCTTCATAAATAGAGGTATTGAGTACAAAAGTAGAGAAGTTATGCTGAACCTTTATAAAGCGCTGGTTAGGCCACAACTGGAGTATTGCGTCCAGTTCTGGTCACCACACTTTAGGATGGATGTGAAGGCACTTGAGAGGGTGCAGAGGAGATTTACCAGAATGGTTCCGGGATGGGGAATCTTAGCTACAAGGACAGGTTGGAGAAGCTGAATTGGTTTTCATTAGAGCAAAGGAGGTTGAGGGGTGATTTGATAGAGGTGTACAAGGTTATGACGGGTTTGGATAGGCTAGACGGGGAAAGGCTGTTCCCACTAGTTGATGGTACAAGGACGAGGGGACACAGATTTAAGGTTTTGGGCAAGAGATACAGGGGGGAATGTGAGGAAAAGCTTTTTTACGCAGCGAGTGGTGAGGACCTGGAACTCGCTGCCGACGGAAGTGGTGGAAGCGGAGACACTCAATGTTTTCAAGCGGAGACGGGATAGGCACTTGAGGGAAATAAACTTGCAGGGCTACGGGGATAGAGCGGGGGAATGGGACTGACTGGATTGCTCTGCAGAGAGCCATCATGGACTCGATGGGCCGAATGGCCTCCTTCTGTGCAGTTATGACTCTATGGGGTAGAAATTAGGTCGCGCCCCATTTGGGGCGCAAATATCGTCCAGACACAAATATTAGCGCCTGGCGCTAATTATCGGCACTGACAGGAAACTTCACTTTTACCGCCCCGGGAGGTGAGTGGAGCGCTAAAGTAGGCGCTGCACACCTCTCTTAAGGCGCAAAGGCCAAGGAGTGAGGCGCTAACTCAGCGCACGAGCGCAGCGCAGCTGCTGCCAGTTAGCGAGGGAACACAGACACACTGGCGCCGGACACTTCTTAAAGAGGGGGGGGCCACTTGCTCCCCAGCCACACCCTGCTCATTGCAGCCTTGAATCTCAGCCTGGAGAGACCTGTAATCCATTTTGCTGCCAAGCATGGAGAGGGTGAGAGAACGCGCTCATCGCTTCACCGAGCGGGCCTTGGATGCTCTGGTTGACGCAGTGGAGCGCAGACGATGCATGCTGTTCCCGGAGAGTGGCAGGAGGCCTTTGCCACGCGAGTTCAGAAGAGTGTGGAGGGAGGTGGCTCAGAGCGTCTCCTCCAGGAGCATGGTGCCCAGGACCCATGTTCAATGCCGCAAAAAGTTCAACGACCTCACTCGGGTCGTCAGGGTGAGTGGCTTTTTCTCAATACCTCTCCATCCCTCCATCTCAACCTCACTCTATGGCCAGAGGGTCTTAAAACCCCAATGCACAACACTCATCCAACACCTATGGCCCTTTCATCAAACACACACACACATTCTACACTTTGCATACAGTAAGGGCTATTCACCTATGGGAGGCACATCAGGCAAGACCATGGCTGTATATTGTAAGGGCTATTCACCTATGGGAGGCACATCAGGCAAGACCATGGCTGTATATTTACTCAGATGCTGTCCTTTTTCTTGCAGGCTAAGCTGGCTCATAATCGGAGACAGCAGCAACGGACGGGTGGAGGGTGGCTTCAGCTGCAACCCCTCAGCGATCTGGAGGAGCGCGTCCACAGGATTGTGGCAAGCCGGGTGATCGGTCCCGTCGCCACTGGAGACGCCGACCCCGTTGTGGACAGCAATGGTAAGGTCATCACCTTTTTGTCCTCTGTCCTTCCACTTGTCCCTCACAATACCAGCCTTTGACACTTTCAAGCCAACTTGCTAACTCGCTGCACTTATTCCTCCCTTATTGCCACCCTGTCCTCACGCTAAAGCCACTCTTGTACCTCCCTGCTTTCAGATGGTGATTCACCAGCTGAGGAGACGGGCCCTGAAGCTGCCACTGGGAGTGATGCTGCAGCTGAGGAGGAAGAGGAAGCCGGAGCATCAGTGCCACCCTCTCCCGAGGAAGCCCATGCCCACACTGGGAACACGCCTTCCCCGGAGGGGAGCAGGGGGGAAGGGGCTGATGATGGTGAAGCTCCAGGACCCAGCGGGCTGCAGCAACGCCATGGGGGGGGGTAGGGAAGAACGGGGGCCTTCTCCCCAGAGGGAGAGTATGCCAGACACTCCTACTGCAATGGACGCAGAGGAGGAGCGGCTGATTGCAGAAATGAACAGCCAGGCGGTGGGCATGCACACTGAGCTCATGGGTGCAGTGGGAAGGGTGCCCGATTGCATTGAGTCACTGGCAAGGAGTGTGGAGCACTTCGCTGTAGCACAGGCGGATGCCACACTAACGCATAGTGCTGCAATTCAGTCACTGGCTGCCGTGATCCCATCTCTGACTGCTCTCATACAGACTCAGATGGAGGCCACGCGAGCACAGACTGCTGCCAACCTCGATGGTTCGTGCACATGTCCCCGGGGCTGTCACCGCGCCGCAGCAGGCCAGCAATCTGTTCTCCGGCAAATTGCTCCGGATGCTGAAGTGCTGCCCCGTGGGAGTGCCAGTGTGTCGGGCGAGCAGGGAGTTGCTGGCCTCTCTCACGATGACAGCATTCCTGCTGCCAACACTGTCACTTCTCCACTGCACTTGCCACCGCCTGTAGGACAGACTGCTGCCGCCCATGCAGAGTTGGTGCAGTCTGCAGCCGGGCCCTCCAGGCCCAGAAGTGGTCGAGGCCGTCCTTCAGGGGCATCTGCAGTGTCAGGGTCTGACGAGCAGCAGCCTTCCACCAGCCTTGCTGCAGCCACTGAGGTCCCATTACGGAGGAGCAGTAGGGTTAGAAGGGGGGAAGTGCGCAAGGGAAGGAGATCACCCTCGAAGGGCAAAAAGTAGGAGGTGTGCCAAAATGCTGGTCATTTTTTTATTAAAGGCCGAGGTTCATGGTCCAACTTTTGTTTAGTGTTTTGGACATTATCTCCAGGTTGTGAGAACCAGTTATGTTATTGACTGTTTTTTTGTGTTTATTTCTATGAGTTTGTCATGAGGAATTGACACACACAGAGTTTGTAAAATAAATAAGTTTCTGTATTCAAAATATACATGGCTGGTGGTTGGAATTGTTGGTGCCTTGGCCGGCTTAGGGGTTGCGTGTTGGGTTGATTAGTGTTTGTAGCAATGGCAGGGGCCCTAGAAGCGGCTTGCTATTAGTCTTTGACGGACGGCCCTTGCAGTTTGACCATTGTGGGCCGCCCTCCTGCCTTGGTGCTGCTGATGATCATCGTCCTCGTCCTGTTCCTCCTCTTCCTCCTCCTTCTCTGGTGGTGCTACAAGGCCTGGTGGCATTGGCTTGGTCCTGAGGATTGCCATGTTGTGCAACATGCAGCACACGACTACGAAGTTCGAAACTTGCTCAGGCGAGTACTGCAGGGCTCCTCCGGAATGGTCCAGACAGCGGAACCGTTGTTTCAGCACGCCGATTGTGCGCTCAATAATGTTCCTGGTTGCTTGATGGCTTTCATTGTACCGCAGCTCAGCAGGGGTGTTTGGCGTACGGAGCGGTGTCATCAGCCAGGTGCTCAATGCGTACCCCTTGTCCCCCAGAAGCCAACCAACTGGCTGATGCGGTGCCTCGAAAACTTCTGCCACAGTAGTCTGGCGCAGGATGAAAGCATCGTGGCAGCTGCCCGGATAGTGGGCATTGACAGCGAGTATCACCTGTCTGTGGTCACACACCAACTGCACATTCAAGGAATGGAACCCCTTTCTGTTCCTGAATTCCTCTGCATTCTCTCGCGGAGCACGCAAAGCCACATGCGTGCAGTCAATGGCGCCCTGCACCATGGGGAAGCCCGCTACCCTCGCAAAGCCCAGAGCACGGTCACGCTGCTTGTCTGGGGTCATAGGGAAAGAGATGAAGTCTCGTCTCCTTCTGAAGAGGGCATTGGTGACCTGCCGGATGCAGCGATGCACCGCAAACTGGGAGATATTGGCGAGGTCCCCAACAGCAGCTTGGAATGAGCCAGTGGCGTAGAAGTTCAAAGCCACTGTGACCTTCACTGCCACCGACAGAGACGTCCTGGACCTCAGCTGAGGCTGCAGATCTGGCTGCAGCAGGTGGCAGAGCTCAGTGACCACCTCCTTGCTGAATCGCAGCCTTCGCAAACACAGCTCCTCGGACATATGGATGTAGGAGAGCTGTTCACGATATACCCTGGGAGGGTAAGCTCTCCTGTACATGCGCCTGATGGCCCTCCTCCGTCTTGCCATCATTGCCACTCTCTGTCTGCGTCTCAGTATCCTCCGATTCAGCTGGAGCAGGACGACGCCCCCAATCATTGCAGCCCCCATATTCTCTTTGCCAGAAAAGTAATGAGGTACAGCAACTAAAGTAGCAACAAAGTTAGGATGAACTAGGCAAAACTACCTCACAAAGCGTTGAGTCAATGTAGAAGTCTCTCTCTCTCTCTCTCCGAATCTCTCTCTCTCTCTCAGAATGAGTGGTGCATAAATGTCGACCACAGAAAAAGACAGGAAGAGGCCCCCTTTAAATAGCGCCCCCCCCAGCCCCACACCGATTGATAACGTTCCAGTCTTCCGGTCGTTGGAAGCGCCAGGCGGTAAGGCAGGGGGCGCCACTCAATTTCCGCTCCGGGGCGCCCCAAGGGCGTTGCACCATGGAATGACGTCACAATCTGCGCGCGCAGGTGGTCGCAGCGGTAAGTTTTAGCGCCGCCGCACAATCTCAAGTTAAGTTCTCGAGCGGCGCAAACAGCGCTGCGCCCGGGCATTAGCGGCTTAACGCCCCATTAGCGCCCTCTTAAGGCGCTAACGGGAGGCGCAACCAAGTGAATTTTTACCCCTATGACTCTACGCGCTGTCAACGGTTGCACGCACGGGCGTGCTTTGGAGAGGGCGGCAAGAGGAGCGGCGACGTCCAAAATCGCTAAGCGTGCGTCAATTCGGCATAACACGCTGACTGACGTCATGCTCCTGGTAATTAAAATACTCGCGGTGAGCGCAGGCAACGGCAGCGCTGCCGACCTGCCCAATATGGCGGCCATTGCGTTCTGCACCGGAAGTGGGTGGAAGCGAGCTGGCCGCTATTTTTTCTTCAAAAGTAGCCTTAACATCCAGCGCTAAAGGTTCGAAATTCTAGGCCTCTCTCTTGGGGAAGAATTCACACCTTGAGCAGCAGTTCCATTCTCCTCAAACATTTCATTTGCAGAAATGGGCTGCAAAAAAGAGTTTAAAATTAACCTATAGACTACTGGAATGTTCAAGGTAATTCCTGGTCAGACTGAATCAATTCAGCACGCATACATTTATTGATGCAGATGCAAATACGAAGATTATCACAACAAAAGCTACTCAAAATGCCCTGAATAGCTGTGTTACTACAACATTGAACCTGAAAGTACAAAGAATAACCTTTCATTCAACTTCTTTCTCATGCTTGGTTTTGAAAGCTTTGATTGGTTCATTGATGAGGTAATAGAGAGTGTTGATGAGGCTAGTGCAGTTGATGTTATGTATATGGACTTTGAAAAGGCGTTTGACAAAGTACCGCATAATTGTCTTGTAAGAAAAATTAAAGCCCCTGGGATTAAAGGGACAGTGGCTGCATGGATACAAATTGGGTAAGGGACAGTGTCAGTTGTGGCTCAGTTGGTAGCACACTCGCCTCTGAGTCAGAAGGTTGTGGGTTCAAGTCCTCACTGACACTCCAGTACAGTGCTGAGGGAGTGCTGTACTGTCAGAGGTGCCGTCTTTCAGATGAGATGTTAAACTGAGGCCCCGTCTGCTCTCTCAGGTGGACGTAAAAGATCCCATGGCACTATTTCGAAAAAGAGCAGGGGAGTTATCCCTGGTGTCCTGGCCAATATTTATCCTTCAACCAACATAACAAAAACAGATTATCTGGTCATTATCACGTTGCTGTTTGTGGGAGCTTGCTGTGCGCAAATTGGCTGCCGTGTTTCCCACATTACAACAGTGACTACACTTCAAATAGTACTTGATTGGCTGTAAAGTGCTTTGAGACGTCCAGTGGTCGTGAAAGGTGCTATACAAATGCAAGTCTTTCTTCTTTCAGAAAGCAGAGAGTAGTGGTGAAAAGCTGGTTTCTGATTGGAGAGAATTATACAGTGATGTTCCCCAGGGGTCGGTATTAGGACTACTGCACTTTTTGATATATATTAATGACCTGGACTTGGATATACAGGGCATAATTTCAAAGTTTGCAGATGACACAAAACTCGGAAATATAGTCAACAATGAGGAGGGTAGTAACAGACTTCAGGAGGACATAGACAGACTGCTGAAATGGGCAGAGATGTGGCAGATGAAATTTAACGCAGAGAAGTGTGAACTCATACATTTTGGCAGGAAGAATGAGGAGAGGCAAAATAAATCAAATGGTAAAGGCGTGACAGACCGAATGGCCTCCTGCTGTGCTCTATCATTCTATGATTCTATAAATTATACTTTTCACATGTAATAAAATCTATTTTCGTACACAATGGGCCTGAATTTCTGGTCGGAGGCTTCTCGCGGGCGGATGCCTCCGACCGGCAGAAAATCTACAAACTTACCTTCTGCCTCGGGCTCCAGGGAGACTCATGCTCCTGGGCCTCTATGTGTAGACATGCGTAGAGGCCCACGGACCCCAGGGACGCACGCTGTTCGCAAGCGCCCCTGGGGTCACATGGGCTGGCCCAACCAATGAAAGAGGGATCCCCATTCATTCTTATCGGGATTCTGTATGTAAGGAAACCCCATAAGTAAGAATGGGAATACCCCAAAAAATACACGTACACTTCAAATAAAAAATTTTTGAATCACATATTTAAAAACAATTAAATATTTAAAACAAAAATGTAATTTTTTGAAAAATAAATGTACATGTTTTAAAGGGGCTAAAAATAAACTTATCTTATGTCACAGGTTTTTAAATGTATAAATGATTGAAAAACATTTATTTTTCTGTTTTTTAAAACTCTTACGCTGATAAAAGCAGGCCTTACGCCAGGCATAAGAATTTCACAGGCATTCACTGGGCAGGAGTTGGGCTAATAGCCCAACTCTTCACCAGAGGATGCCCTTTTCCCAGGGATGCGAATCATTTCACAAGTTCTGGGTTTTAGCGCATACGCAGCGCATGCCTAAACTGGGAACTTGCGAGGCCTTTACGGGCATGTGTGCACCTCGTACGCACCCATAGGGGTCGCATAATACGGCCCCTTATTTATTTTGAAAGTTAACTTTTAAACAGTTCTTTTTCCCAGCTCTCATCATCCAAAATTGACAGAACCACACAACATCAATCCAGCTTAGAACAAAATAGAAAGGGCCACCAACAAAGAAACATGCTCAGTAACAGCTGAGAAAACAAAAACACACAAGGGCTAGAAAACTCATAGCGAATTAAAAGCTTAACATCAAAATCAACTGTACACAAGAAAGCTAGAATTCTTTACCATACTAACCCTCCGATAGCAGCTCACTGCAAGATTATCATGGATTGGTTGGTTTCTAGAATTCTTTGTCATCAGTATCTTATAATAATCATCAGTAATGTATTTATAATTGTGTGTAAGAATTAAATCTAAAAGTCTGTAATCATTAATTGTATGAAATGATAACCTGAATTATATAGGACATGTCACCCGTTTGCTTATAATGAAAAGTCTGGGAGTAAGCTGTAACCAGACAGCTTGGCGTGAGAAAGAAGATTGTCATGGTTGAATAGAGTCAGCTAGCCTGGGTAGCAAGATCGGGGGGAGCTGCCACTGTGTTGGAATGTTATGATATCTGTGGTGAATTAAAAACCTAGGCCTCTGACAATGAACAGCAAGGATACTATGGAGACATATTGCTTATGTATTGTCATAACCACCCCAGATATGAGTCTTGATGGTCAAAAACAGATGATGTAAGAGTGTCATAAGACTAGAACCTGCGTAAGCCAAGGTACTGCGGACCTGGCATCTTTATGATTGGATTTTGGGTTTTGGGTGTAGGCCAGTGATTGGTTCAGGAGGACTCCATGGGGGAAAAATTGGGTTGGTTTGCACCTGTCATTCGCACCCCCGAGGGTGCGAACGAGCAGCGCAAATCCCCTAGCGGGGGCGGCGCCGCTAACATCTCCCGCGAAATTCAGCGGAAGGATAGCAGCAGCAGTAGCTAGTAGCTCCCCGCTCCACTGCGCCGCCGGCGATGACGTCATCACCATGCGCAACACCCCGTTCGTGCCCCGGCCGCAAACATCCCTTGCGCCCCCTGACCTATTGGCGGACGATATGTTCGACAGGATCAGGGGGCGTTTTTGCAGCGGCGGCGGCGCTACTTAAAGGGCAGGTGTCGGGCGGCCATTTTTATTTTGGCCGACTGCCAGCACCTGCCCCCTTCCCCTATTTTATGCGGAGTGCCGGCCGCGATCACTCAGCCCGGCTCTCCTCTTGAGTGCCGGCCTGTTTTCCCGGCACCCCGCTCCCCGGTGGTCCAGCAGGGCCCCTGGTGCGTGCAGCGCTAGGCCCCTCCCCTTTAATCAGGGGAGGGAGGCCTGCAATGATGCGGCGCTACGTGCCGCCGCGCGTGCTGCTGTTGCACGTAGCACCGTCAAATTCAGTAGTAGCGCCCCCAAGCAGGAGGTGGAGCGCATTCCAGTAGCGCCCCCACCTCCTGCTTGGTGCTGTACTACTGAATTTACGATGGAGGGGCGCAAACTTTATCGGGGCGCCACCCAATTTTCCCCCCCATAGATTTTGAATTAGAATAAGGGTTTAAGAAGGGGTTCGTAACAGCCACAAAGTGTAGAAGATTTCAGCATGAATCAAGGAGACACCCGGGAGACGAGGAGAGATGAGAGACAAGAGACACAGGGTGTAATTTACTCACAGTTGCGGCTTCTACCCAGAGTATAACAGGGTAATATAATATAATACTGCTCGGATACTGTAATGTATTAAGTCTTGCTTGTGCTGAATAAAGCTAAATCACTGTCCTCAATATGGGTCAACCTTGAATCATTTGGAACCAGGGTCTCTCTGGGGTCTTATATCACAGATTGGCTTGGAGTACCTCAGACATGTGGCTTGAGCAGTTGTAGCTCATTAACTCAGAAACTGATCATTGACTGATCAATTGACTTAATTAATAAAAATTCTGAATCATAAATTGCAGTGTGACACTGAGGGGCACAGGTCAGAAAGATCCCAAATACAATCTCTGGGGCTGGGCTGTGCAGATGATCTCAGCATGGGGTAGTTTTGGGAGCATCATGTCCCTGGGCTACATTAGGGGACACATTGGCTTGGATTCCTGCTTTTGATTATCATCTCGTGAAGCTTACTGAAAAAGTATATGTATATTGATGGTGGGTGAGGACAGATTTTGGCTTGGCTGTAATGTTTGCCACGGATGAGTAGCTGGCCAGCACTCATTAGGCTTGTTTATTAAGAGTCGGCACTTGGTGAGGTGCCACAGGGCTGTCAGCGCGGGGGGAAATGTAATTCTGCATGATTGCCAACATTCAGCTAAGGAGAGGAAAAAATTGGAAGCAAAGAAAAAATACCCTATGCGAATATGGGGAGAATTTTTACAATGTAGTGCTCCCGCACAGAGTGTCAAGTAACAGACGTGTATACGGGAAAATTCAGGGCTGGATATTAGCCCAATTTGTATGTCAAAACCATATCCATCTGCTAGTTTTATATTTACCTTGTAATTCAAGCTGCTTAGAGGTCGTAAGTTATTGACAGAATGTTGCATAGAATTTACAGCACAGAAATAGACCAGTCGGCCCAACTGGTCTATGCTGGTGTTTATGCGCCACACGAGCCTCCTCTCACCCTTCTTCATCTAACCCCTTCTGCCTATTCTACTGTTCTTTTCTCCCTCATCTACCTGTCTAGCTTCCCCTTAAAGGCATCTTTGCTATTTGGTTCAGCTACTCCATGTGGCAGCGAGTTCCACATTCTAATCACTCTCTGGGTAAAGACATTTCTCCTGTATTCTTTACGGTCCCTAGTTTTGGAAGCCCCACAAGTGGAAACATTGGGGGTTAAATCGGGCCGTGTAAGTGCCCGTTTGTTAGGCACCACACCACGCCAACTAAGACTTTAAAATGGGCTCCGAGATACGTGCGCGCGCTGCCGATGGAAAGTGCGCAGGATGCCATCTTGGTAAAGGGGCTAGCGTGCGCATCTAACGACCTACAGCAGCATGCTGAGCAGGAAGATCATGATGTGAACCAGTGTGCAACACTGGTTTGACACCACCACTGCCCTTTCGAAACTCCGCACTCCAGCCTACGCCCTGCCTTAAAATCGCACAGCTGAACACGGCATTAAACTGCACGAAGGACCACCCCCCTCCCCCCACCAGCGCTACTTAAAGGGATCATGAACTACTTACAGGTTAGTTGCTGGATTATTTCTTCTGCCTGCTGGTGCAATTGTACGCGTTAGTGGAGCTTTCCTATACTTGGCTAAAGTTTAAGTAAGTACTTTACAGGGAGTGGACTGGCTGGTGCTGAAGTACCTTTTGTGACATTTAAAATATTGTGCTGGAAAAAGTTGCTTCCAGACATGGGTGGCTTGGATGCCTTCCTCTTGGAATTGTGCATGACTGGGAGAATGAAGAGAGACCACGCAGAACAGGACAAGCTGCTAGAAGAGGGAGGAGGAGGAGGGGGAAAAGGGTTCTCGGCAGGAGGCCATATCTGCCGAGAGTCTTTAGGGAGAAATTCTCTTACCTCAACTTCAGTGACGACCAATGCATGAGACGTCTTTGTTTCACAAAAGAGGTCGTGACTGAAATCTGCCAACTGCTGAAGCCACAACTGCAACCTCAAAGCAGGGCAAGGATCGCATTGCCTGTGGCTGTCAAGGTGACCGTGGCTCTTAATTTTTTGCTTCTGGCTCCTTTCAGGCTGCTGTTGGAGACATAAGCAACATCTTGCAGTTTGCATAAGGGAGCTCACTGAGGCTCTCTATACAATGAGAAACATGTACATCTCATTACCTCTTGCCAGAGAGAAGCAGGCAGACTGAGCACAAGGTTTTGCTCGGATTGCAGGCATCCCCTTGGTGCAGGCTGACATTGACTGCACGCACATTGCTTTGCATACTCCTCATCTGAATTCGGCCATATTCATCAACAGAAAGGGATTCCACTCCCTCAATGTGCAGCTGGTGTGCGACCACAGGGAGTGCATCATGCAGGTGAATGCCCGTTATCCTGGCAGCAATCACGATTCTTTCAGTCTGTGGCAGTCCTCTGTTCCACCAGCACGGCAAGTCAAAGTCTGGCTACTGGGCGACAACGATTATCCCTTCTTGACATGGCACGTGACTGCAGTCAGGAACCCACACACACCTGTACAGCAGGCCTACAGTGAGAGCCATGCTGCCACAAGGAACATTATAGAGCACACCATCTGCATCCTCAAGCAATGCTTCCACTGCCTGGACTGCTCTGGAGGAGCCCTGCAGTACTCAGCTGAGCGGGTATCGAGATTTGTGGTAATATGCTGCATGCTGCACAACCTGGCCATTATGAGGGAACAGCCCTTGCCACCACCTATCCGGCAAGAAGCTGAGAAGCAGAAGCATGAGGAGGAGTAGGAAGTGCAAAAGGACATGGAGGAAGAGGAAGGGAGGCTACAACATAGACAGGCCCTTCCTGCCAGGGCGCTACATGATCGGATTATTCATGAGCGATACCAGTAACCTAAACTACCTCCCCATTCAGTCCCACGCTTCTTACCTTTCTTCTATCACTGATCATCACGTCATTCTCTTTCTGACCACACATATTGGTTCCTCCCTCAGTTCACCGCAGTAATAAAAAACACCACCAAATGCAAATTCAAAGCCAAATTTATCAATTCATTCATTAAATAATGCATACAAAATGAAACGAATCACCTTTGAACGTTCCCTCTGCGCCTCTTCCCTGTGCCTTTGCCTCTCCTAGTGCTCCTATGAGGTGCTTCCCCAGTGGCTGCAGCATGGGTGGCGGAAGGCTGCTGAAATTCAGTGGAGGAGACTGCAGATGGCCTTGGTGGACGACCTCAAGTAGCTCTGGGCTTAGAAGGACCAGCTTCAGATTGCACCATCCTGGGTGGCAGCAGTCTGGGCTGGCTGGCCGATAGGCAACAGCAAGGGCACTGGTGGAGTGGCAGGAGAAATGCTGTCATCCTGTTCCATGGAGCCACTACCACTCACCGAGGGCAGCGCCTCAGCAATCCTGGTAATCTGTTGTTGAACAGATTGCTGGAGTGCTGTGAGGCCCTGGAAGCCCCTTTGAACAGTGGTATCCAGAGCCACGATGGCAGCAGTCTGAGCTTACAAGGCAGCAGTCTGAGATTTGATGGAAGCTGCTTGTGCTGCAATGGAAGCTGTGACATCAGTCATCAGACGCTGCATCGTGCTGGGTTCCACAGGTGTGTTGATGGAGGTGGCCACCTGTTCCATGGTGGAAAAGGTGGGCTCCAAGCTCTGCGCAAAGCCCTGTGCCAAGTTAGTGCTGGACTCCTCCATCCCCTTGACATTGTATGCAGGATTTCTGGCAAGTTTTTCAGTGCACCAAGCATTTGGTTATGTATGCCCATCAGTCTTCTTTTGTAACCTGGCCCATCGAAGTCTTCATCTGAATCCTCTGCAGCAGAACTGGTGTGCGACCTCGCCCTCCAGCAAGCTGGCACCTGTGGTATCCTTTCCCCCTGCCCTGGCTCTAAAATACGCCAATGTCAGTCTCTCAGCTGGTGGCTGCAAGTGTAAGATCGAGTGACGGTGTCTCTTCATCGTCACTTTCTTCTTTCTCTTTCTCCTCTGGCTGGGAAGGTTCCAGTTCTTGGGTATCGGAAATGAAAAATGGACAAGGGTTAGGTTGTGCAGAGGAGAAAGTAAGTTTACATCATCTGTAGCTTGTGAGTCAGAAGAGATTGTGGGATGAGGGAGAAGTGGGAAGAGAGAAGGAGGATAAGGTCTCTATGAGACCCTCATCATCGATTGCTCCAGCCCCACCAGTGGCCAAGGCCTCAGCAATGCCCCTTCCCATGATGTCTAGCACTGTCTCCTCCATGGGGGTTAAGACGTGCAGGCACACTTGTCCTCCTCCAGTTCTTCCTGCTGCCTGCTGTGATACACCATCTTATCCTGCAAGAAAGAGGGGAGCGTGTCAGTGAGTGTCCTGCAATTTGTTTGGGTGATGTAGCTGTCATGGTTGAATAGCTGCCAGTGTATGTGAGCTGCAAGTTGTGGGTGCGAGGCTTGAAACAGTGCTAAGTGTGTGAGAGTGAGGTAGAGCATTGAAGGGTTGAGTAATGATTGACAGAGATTGCTGGTAGGTGGATGTAGGTGTATTTAATTGAGCAGTGGATGAGGCTAGTTGTGCAGTTGGTAGGATATGCCATTTGAAGATGAATTCACTTAACTTGACAACTCGTGTCAGATCATTAAACTTCTTCCTGCACTGCATCCATATTCTTGAGCTATACTCCTGGCATTGACCTCCACCGCTATTTGTTCCAACTGCCTCCTGAGCATATGTCTGGAGGGCGTCCCCCCCCACCCACCTGTGGATACAGGATGTCCCTCCTTCTCTCCACCTCTTGCACCAAGGCCTCCAGTGCCTTGTCAGAAAAACTTGGTGCACACTTCTCTCGCAGGTTGAACCTCCTTGACAAAATTCTTCAAAATCAATTCTCTTCCTGACACCACTTCCAGCAGCCACAATGCACCTCCAGTTTAAGAGGTGCAGGCTACCTTTAAGTAACGCTAGCCGCTCACGATATCCAGCCCCCTGCTGATGCGTGCAACCAACGAGCAGCGTGGGTAGCGCTGGCAGCTCGCAGCACTCATGTGACACAGTCGGCAGCACAAATTTAACATTCTGCCTGCAGCACACTGAACAGGCACGGGTTAATCGGCACCACGATCCCCATGCCTGGTTTCAGGGGCTATCCAATTTAACCCCCATTTTCTCTACATCTACCCAATCAAACCCCCTTCATAATTTTAAGGACCTCTTTTAGGTCGACCCTCAGCCTTGTCTTTTCTAGGCAGAAGAGCCCCAACCTGTTCATTCTTTCCTAATTGTTATAACCTCTCAGCTCTGATATCATCCTTGCAAACCTTTTTTGCACCTTCTCCAGTGTCTCTATATCCTTTTTGTAATATGGAGACCAGAACTGTACACAGTACTCCAAGTGTGGAATATCCACCATACTGCAATCCATTACTAAACGTTCACAGTCGTGAATAAAACGTATTTGAGTGAATAAACCGTTTATGCAGTATGTGCTTGAACACAGAAGAAGGGCGGCACTGAAATAAAAAGAAAAAAAAAAGACTTGCATTTATATAGCGGAATTCATGACCACCGGACGTCTCAAAGCGCTTTACAGCCAATGAAGTACTTTTGGAGTGGAGTCACTGTTGTAATGTAATAAATAAGGAAACAGCCACTTCAGAGAGTTATTCAAAGCCTCATGTCTCGGGTAGAAATTAGAATTCTTTTGTTTCCATCACCTAGCTTAGGTTTCTGTGGCGTATAAACATCAGCATGGGCCAGTTGGGCCGAATGGGCCGTTTCTCTGCTGTGCATTCTATGCAATTATGGAATGGTTGTGGCAGAGCCCTGAGAGCAGACTGCCTGCCCACCTTCTCAATGGGAGATAGCACTTTGCAAAGAAAAACTGAGGAGAAAAGAAAGCAAATACTTGATGAAAAAATAATTCTTACTTCTGAACGGACTGCGTGTTGTACATTTATTTCTCAGGTTCTGCTTGCATTTCTGAGGACTATAATGAAGGATTAAAATCATGCATATATAAACCTTTGAAGGAATGAACTGAAGCAAGGCTGACTGCGTGAACAAAGCAATTCCAATTGTTACCTGTGACCTCAGATTATGAGGCTGTATGTGGCATGCTGTGAATGTGCCATTCAGCCATCAGTCTTGTTCAGCCTCAGACACGGGGAAAAATAATTGCTCTTGCTGGAGTTTCTCTAGCCTGAGCATAATTATTCAGCTTCTAAGATGATGTTGTCAATTTGTCTATTGTTCAGTGTCCGACAGTGAAAATTATTCTACATTATTTGACAAATGCAGTTAGTCTCTGTCTATTTGAACTCACAGGCCATGTTACCAATGCACTGCATGGAGCAGTATGACCTTTTCCTATAAAATGCTTTCCTATAGTGTCATCTTACAGCAGCAGGGCACAAGTTGTCATTGCTACTTATTACTGAAACTGTTAACACACTGACATCTTAAAAGGGCTTTCCACAAAACCTCCTTCCAATATAGTCTAGTTGCATCATGTACTCTAATGTATTCCCACACATAGGATAGACCGCAACACGGCCAAGTGGGTGTCACTGGATGTTCTGCTGACACTTAAGACACTTAGGGGGCAAAATTCAGGTTGCTTTGCGCCTCCTGTTAGCGCCCCAAGAGGCCCGCAGTACCGCGACGTTACATGCCGACGTGCACGGCGCTGCTGCACATAGCGCCGCGATATTGAACTGGAGCGCCCTAAGAGGGAGGGGGAGCACTTCCATTAGCGCCCCGCCTCCTGCTTGGGGCGCTACCATTGAATTTCGGGCACAGAGGGTGCTAACTTTTTCGGGGCACTAAAAGTAGCGCCCTGGCGAAGTTAGCGCCCCAAAGGGGGCGCGACCTAATTTTTCCATCTTAAACATTACAGTTCCAAGATTCCAGTTGAGGCCCAGGCCGATTCTCGACGGATCTCCAGTTAGGAGTCTGGAAAATGGAGTGAAACGTGGTTCTGCAGGGATTCCACTCTATTTTTTTCTATCTTGCTGTTTTTTGGTAAAGGGGGAAAGCAGATCTTCAGCCTGAGAATGAAGTAGGATAAAGCAACCTCTTCAAGTTGAGGATTAGTATTATCTTTCTTAGTTTGTTTATGTCCACCTAAGAAGGAAGATGAAGAAATATGAATGGATAATAAATATGACATTGCCAGCATCACCCACACACTATTAGCAAATAATAATAAAAAAGAAGTAAAATTATTACTATCCAAATATTTTTTTAACCCACACTAAAAGTTTTTTGGGGAAAAATTCAGTTGGTTGCGCCTCCCGTTAGCGCCTTAAGAGGGCGCTAATGGGGCGCAAAGCATCTAGCACCCAGGCGCGGCAAAGTTTGCGCCGCTCGCAAAATTAACTAGACATTTTGCGGCGGCGCTAAACACTACCGCCACGATCTCCTGCGCCGGCAGATCATGACGTCACTCGAGTGCGCAACGCCCCGGTATCGCCCCGGAGCGGATATTGAGTAGCGCCCCCTGCCTTACCACCTGACGCGAGCAACGACAGGTTGAGGGGAGCGTTCTGCAGTCATGAAGGGAAAGGGGGAGCGCTATTTAAAGGTGACCGCTTCCTGCCTTTTATTGTTGGTGCCATTTTTGAACTACGCATTCTGAGAGAGAGAGGGAGAGACTTCTGGAGAGATTCAACGCTGTGTGAAGGAGTTTTGGGTACTGAGCAGCACTTTGCAGGTTCATTTTGATTTGCCATTCCTTGTATCGATTTAGCAGAGACTGTGGGGGCTGCACTCTGAGCTCTTTGCCTGGTACTCTCCATTGTTCTTTCCAGCACATTTGATGTGCAAGTCTCTCCAGGCCGAGATTCAAGGCTGCAATGAGCAGGATGTGGATGGAGAGCAAGATTAACCATCCCCTTTAAGAACTGGCCCGTGCCATTGTGTGTGTGTTCCATTGCTGACTGACATTACATGAGCTTCGCCAGCACTCTGAGGTAGCGCCTCGCTCCTCCGCCTTTGCGCCTTAAGACAGGTGTGAAGCGCCTGATATAGCGCTGCAATCACCTCCAGGGGCGATTAAAGTCAAGTTTGCAGTCGGTGGCGATAATTAGCGCCAGGCGCTAATCTTTGCGCCCGGCCGATAATTGCGCCCCAAATGGGGCGATACTGAATTTCTCCCCCTTTGTCTTATTTACAATAATTTTTTTTATGGATCACTTCCTTATTGGACCTCTGTGTTTTTTTCCAGCAGACATATCCCACACCAGGTCCCACTCACACAGCACCTCGGTCCTCACTGAGCTACATTGGTTCCCGGTCTCTTAACACCTCAAATTTAAAATGTTCATCCTTGTGTTGGCATCTTTTCATTACCTTGCCCATCCCTATCTCTGGAGCTTCTTCTAGCCCTACAACCCCTTCCCCACCCCTACCCACGCCAAACCCTCAATTCCTCTGAATCTGGAGTCTTGTGCCTTCTCCCCTTCCTTCACCCCACCATTGGCAGGTATGCCTTCAGCGGCCTCAGCTCTGTGCTCTGGAATTCCCTCCCTAAATCTATCTGCCTTTCCACCTACCGCTCCTCCTTTGAGACCTTCCTTAAAAACCCACCTCCATGACGGATAGTGGAGAATTCACCTTAGCACCAATGAGCCTGCTATAAGCAGTGGGGACTGTATCTCCTTGTTTGGTTCGGCATCCATTTTCTGATTGTGTCTCTGTGAAGCGCCTTGGCATGTCCTCCTAAATTTTAAGCACTATATCGATACAGGTTGTTCTTCTTCTTCTTCCAGATAGAAAGACAGACCTGGAAAGGAAAAACTTTTTGGAGAGTGGGTCTAACTGGCTTGCTCTTGGAAAGAGCCGGCACAGACTTGAAACTGTTTCCAATGACTGAAGGTTCGATAACCAGAGGGCACCGATTTAAGGTGATTGTCAAAAGAACTGGAGGCGATATGAGGATAAGCTTTTTTACACAACGAGTGGTTAGGATTTGGAATGCACTGCCTGATAGGGTGATGGATACAGATGCAATAGTAGCCTTCAAAAGGGAATTGGATAAATACTTGAAGTGGAAAAAATTGCAGGATATGGGGACAGAGCGGGGGAGTGGGGTTAACTGGATTGCTCTTCGAAAGAGCCGGCACAGACTTGATGGGCCGAATGGCCTCCTTCTGTGCTCTACTATTCTATGATTCAGGCACCATTATTAAGTAGTTAAGTAGCAGTTAAGTAGTTATTTCAGCCAGTCACAAATGTTTGCTCTACAGACTTGTGACACTATTGAATTATGGTGCTTTGGGATGTGACATCCTGATATGTGATGTCCTGAAATGTGTTCCTTTTGATGTGTTATGCCTCACTTTCAGGTGTTGCATTTGCTGGATGGAAATTTTCAATGACATTAAGAAAGAACTTGCTTTTACATAGCACCTTTCATGCTATTAGGATGTCCCAGACCACTTTGGAATCAATGGATTATTTTTGAACCTTTGTTGTGAGGGCAAACATAGCAGTAAACAGTAGAACAGCAAAGATGACTAACACAACAATGGGCCGAAAATTGATCCCGGGACGCGAGAGTACGCACTGCATACTCTCGCGTATTCCCACTCCAATTGCCGGTTTTCTGCATGCCCTGCGCATGCGCTGAAAACCGGCAATTGCTCTTCCGAAAAGGGGGCGGGGCCTGGCTGCATCGCGTGCGCGCTACAGGCTGCGCGCACGCTGTGCACTTCATGCTTTGGACGCGCAGGTAAGTAGGGAAGATTTTGGAAATGTAAAAAGGAGGAGTAAGACCCGCTTTTAAGAAGGTAAGTAGTGAATTAAGTATTTTTTTGAATTTTTTTTTACAGGTATATCTTTTTTATAGACTTTAAAGACAGGTAAGTTTATTTTTATAACTTTTTAAAAGATTTTAAATTTTTTCAAAAATTTAATTTTTTATTTAAAATGGTTAATTTAATTAACTATACTTATTTTATTAATGTGATGGGGTTTTTTTTAAATTTAATTGAGGTTTAGCTGTTATTTTGGGGGGGTGTAAGATTCATAAGTCTCACAGCCGTGCTGTGAGACTTATGAATGGAAGATGGTGTGCTGCCATTGGCTCTAACTGAGTCACGTGATCCCACAGCTCGCACGAATTAACTACGCCGCTGGGATACGCAAGCCCAGCACAGCTGATGTCTGGAACATCAATTTCGTGCGAGCTGGATCAGAAAAAGCATAAGCGAGGTGAGACATCGCGGGGAAGGCTTACCCCCGCGGGAACAGAGCGAGATCAATTTCTGGGCCAATGTTTTGCTTTGTAACAATAACAAGCAAAGTCTGATTAATTACAGAATGACTGCATGTTCAGTTGTTCCACAATCAAGTAGATAATTAAACGTTCTTAACGTTTCAGCAATTTATTAGGTCTATACTTAATTGTTTAGCTGATTTACCATTTTTAATTTTAGTAGCAGCATCAAGCTCTTCAGTTTCTTTTATTCTTTGATAATCACCTCAGTGACGTTGTCACTCTCCCCTCATCTCCAGATCTAGCATTCGGTTCAACCCAGTTTAGGATTTGTCCTCAGGCAAACATGTGATTCTATTCTGTGTAAGTAAAGACAGACGTGCATTTATACAGCACTTTTCACAACCTCAGGGTGTCGCAAAACGCTTTACAGCCAATTAAGTACTTTTGAAGTGTAGTCATTGTTGTAATGTAGGAAACTCAGCAGTCAATTCGCGCACAGCAAGCTCCCACTACTGAGCTATGGCTGGCACCTTTGAAAAATTCACACCTTTTCCTCAATTGCAGTGGTTAAGCACAATCATTTTTTTGAGATACTCTATTACATACATTATTGAGCAGCCATCAGATAGTCCGATCATTCCATTACTGATTGTTAGACGACCTTTAATATGCAAGAGAGCAGTCAGTCTGACTGTTCTCATTTAGTAATGAGTCTGAATTAGTCAATAATCTAATGGTAAGGGAATACCGAGCTAACAGTGACCATAATATGATAAAAATTCAATATCAGGTTTGAGAGGGAGAAGGGTGAGTCACGAACCAAGGTTTTAAATTTAGGCAATGCTTACTTTGGAGGGATGAGGCAGGAATTGACCACAATATACAGTGCAGAACTATTCATGGATAAAACTACTGATGAACAGTGGGAGGTTTTCAAAAAAATATGTTGTAGAATACAAGACCTGTACACACCCCTAAAGGGCAAGAGCTCTACATGTGTAAGTAATAACGGTGGTCAACCAAGGAAGCAAGAGATAGCATAAAGCTAAAAGAATGGCGCATACGAAGGAAAAGAACAATAGGGACCTGTGGACTGGGAGAGATAGAAAGAAAAGCAAAGGGACACTGAGAAAGTGGTAAGAGCTGCAAAAAGGGATACGAGAAAAAGCTTGTGAGGGATATCAAGGACAAAACTAAAAGCTTTTACGAATATATTAAGAGAAAGAGGGTGGCTAAGAGTAATGGGGGGCCCTTAATGAAAGACGCCAGAGATATTGTAATTGGAAATCAGGAAATGGAAGACTTACTAAATAGTTACTTTTTATCAGTCTTCATAGTAGAGGTTGAGGATGAAGTACCAACGATCCAAGGAAAACTAAAAATAAATCAAGGGAGAAAAGTATACATTCAATGCAAGTAAAAAATAGTAATGGAGAAACTGATGAGATTAAAGGTAGACAAATCTCCAGGACTTGATGGTTTCTAGCCCAGGGTTTTAAAAGAAGTAGGTTACGAAATTGTTGATGTGTTAGTCATGATCTTCCAAAGCTCTCTCGATTCAAGAATTGTCCCCTTGAATTCAAAAACTGCCAAATTATAGGCCTATTAGTCAAATGTCAGTTGTTGGGAAGTTACTAGAATCTGTTATTAAGAACAGAGTGACTGAGCATTTGGACAAATATGAGCTGATCAGAGAGAGCCAGCATTGATTTGTAAAGGGTTAATCATGTCTAACGAACCTAGTTAAATATTTTGAATTGTAACAAACGTGGTCGATAAGAGACTGTCTATGGATGTTATTTATATGGACTTCCAGAAGGCATTCGATAAGGTTCCACATAAGCGACTATTAACAAAAATGAAAGCACATGGAATTCGAGGCAACCTATTAGCTTGGGTAGGGAATTGGTTAGGAGGTAGGAGACAGAGAGTAGGGATAATGGGTATGTACTCCAATTGGAAAGATGTGACTAGTGGAGTCACCCAATGATCTGTACTGGGGCCTCAGCTTTTCATTATATTTATAACTTGGATGAAGGAATAGAGAGCTGTATCTCTAAGTTTGCTGACGACGCTAAGTTAGGTGGCACAGTAAATAGTGTAGATGGGAGCAGAAAGTTGCAAAGGGGATAGATTAAATAAGTGGGAAAAACTGTGGCAGATGGAGTTCAATGTTGGAAAGTGTGAGGTCATCCACTTTGGACCTAGAAAAAATAGATCAGAGTATTTTCAAAATGGCGAGAAGCTAGGAACTGTGGAGGAGCAAAGAAATTTAGTACAGAAATCACTAAAAGCTAGTGGACAGGTACAAAAGATAATTAATCAGGCTAATGGAGTGTTGGTCTTTATCCCAAGAGGGCTGGAATACAAAGGGGAGGAAGTTATGTTACAATTATGTAAAGCTCTGGCTAGACCCCACCTGGAGCACTGTGTTCAGTTCTGGGCACCGCACCTCAGGAAGGATATATTGGCCTTGGAGGGGATGCAGGGCAGATTCACCAGAATGATACCGGGGCTAAAAGGGTTAAATTATAACAACACGTTGCTTAGACTAGGTTTGTATTCCCTTGAGTATAAAGGTTAAGGGATGATTTAATGGAGGTGTTGAAGATGATTAAATAATTTGATAGAGTAGATAGCGAGAAACTATTTTCTCTGGTGAGGGAGTCCAGAACAAGGGGGCATAATCTTAAAATTAGAAGTAGATCATTCAGGGGTGATGTCAGGAAGCCCTTCTTCACACAAAGCATCATGAAAATCTGGAGCTCTCTCCCTCAAAAAGCTGTTGAGGCTGGGTCAACTGAACATTTCAAAACTGAGATTAATTGATTTTTGTTAGCCAAGGGTATTAAGGATTATGGAACCAAGGCAGATAGATGGAGTTAAGATACAGATCAGCCATGATCTAATTGAATGGGAAAACAAGCTGCTATGTTTTCATACATCTTTTCAAACACATGGCTGAAGATGTGGACGCCCACTAAGTTACATATGAACAGACAAAAAATAACAGACAAGACCTATTGGCCCATCCAGCCTGTCCCATATAATTGTGATGTCCTGTGCTTCACAATATATACACTCCCCATCGGCCCAAAAGCCATATAATTTCCCGGGAGAGGATGAAAAGCAGATAAAACCTCAGGCCAATTAGGGAACAAATCTGTAAAATTCCTCTCTGATCTCCTTAGGTAATCAAAACTAGTCTAGAAGATCACTCTGGCCTTGATTAATGTTATACCATACCTACCTCTTAAACAAGGTGATTTCCACCCAGCCAGGAACAGGTCTAGTTCTCGCTTGAAGGAATTCAACAAATCAGCGTTCACTGCACGAGCCAGCAACCTGTTCCACCGCTTCACTTTTCTCTTGGAAAATAATCACCTCATAGCCTAGTTGTGCGTTTACATTGTGAAGGAATAAGCTATATAACCTATTCAGAAAAATACACTATCTTATGAAAGAATTCTGGCCTTATTAAAACATGACAAACTGGGTTTGGAAATTTAGAAACCTAACTATGAAATAGCTATGAAAGCATTCTGGCTATTGAGATAAGACAGTTGTTGACCCTAAATAAATAACCTTATTGAAACAGAAGGTGAAGGGCTCTGACAGGCTGAACTTTTAGGAATGAAACAATGACCCAGAAATTAGGCTCCCTGGCTTCCCGCGGGTGCAATGATCATGCGCGTACCTACCTACCGCGCCTGCCGTTGACCTCTGGGCCCACGGAGACTTCAGCTCCTGGGCCTCCTGCAGCTGCCGGCGCGCAGTGCTTGTGTATCCCAGGGGCGTAGTTAGTGCGATGCATCCCCTGGGATCACGTGGGCCATGGAGAGCCAATGGCAGCAGACCATCTTTCATTCATATATTTGACAGGAAGACCTGTCAAATCTATGAATTGAAATCGGCCCCAAAACAACACCTAAACTTCAAATAAATTTTTAAAAAACCATCACATTTTTAAAATAACTATAAGTTAAATAAATTAACTACTTTAAACAAAAATTTAAATTTTTGACAACATTAAAATACTTTTTAACAGTGCTAAAAATAAACTTACCTTTCTTTAAAGTATCTAAAAAAGATAAACCTGTTGAAAAATTTTTTAAATTGTAATTAATTAACCACTTACCTTGTTAAAAATGGGTCCTGCGCCTTCTTTTTAAAAGCGCAGCTTCTTCCATACTTACCTTCCCGGAGAAACCTGAAAAAAAAACTAAGTTCGCTGCGTGCGCGCAGCCTCTCCTGCGCACGCAGTTCACCTCTGAACCACTCCCTTCACGAAACCGGAAGTTCCGGTTTCCCGCGCATGCGCAGTGCATGCAGGAAACCGGCACTTCAGGTGGCCTTACGGGTGAGTACACAGCGCGTACTCACCCGGCAAGTGCCTAATTTCTGGCCCATTGGTTCACCCTGGATAAGGTGTTCTAATTTATACTTTGTAAAGAAGCACATAAGATAAGAAACATCACTTCTCTTCTTCTTAGGCAGTCCCTCGGAACCGAGGATGACTTGCTTCCACTTTCAAAATGAGTTCGCAGGTGACTGATGAGTACAATGTGGGACCTACAGTCTCTGTCACAGGTGGGGCAGACAGTGGTTGAAGGGGGCGGGTGGGTGGGATGCTTGGGTTGACGTGCGCTCCTTGTGCTGCCTGCGCTTGGCTTCTGCTTGCTCCCGGCGAAGAGACTCGAGGTATTCGGCGCCCTCCCGGATGCTTCTCCTCCACTTTGTACGGTCTTGGGCCAGGGATTCGCAGGTGTCAGTGGGGATGTTACACTTTTTCAAGGAATCTTTGAGGGTGTCCTTGAAGCATTTCCTCTACCCACCTGGGGCTCTCTTGCCGTGATTTAAAAGTAAGATTCTCTGATAATAAGGAAAATCTGCCCTCGTAAAGATGACATAAAGTAAGGAACACCTGCCATCACACCATTTTGAAATGGTAAACTTAGAACACCTAGAGATAAGACATGAGTCTGGCTGAGGTGGCAGTAAGAGTTGCAGAGATCTACAGAAAAATGACTAGAGATAATTAGCTTGCATCAGCAGAAAACTTTAAAGGAAATACCACTGGAAAAGGGTATAAATATTGAACTCACAAATGGGATAACAGACTCGCTTTAATCGGGCAAAGCGATTCTCAGCTTCAGAGGCGGCTCTGTAGTCTCCAACTCTTTGTACCTTGGGGATCAAAGGTATTTGATATTGGTGGATATCCTGCCTTTATAAAATCTTTAAGAAATGTAATACTGTAGTGAAGTTAAGATTTAAAAGTAAGATTCTCTGAAAATAAGATCGTAAGTTTTCTCTTTTTGGAACTGTTAATATTGCAATTGACTCACCAACTGTAAATTGCATGTCGGTTCTTTAATAAATCTATATATTTTTAGAATTGTCTCACATAAGACTTCTGTATCAAAAACTCGCGAACTCAATCTCTGTACACTCTTTGGTGAGGAGTTAAAGAATTCTGGGGGAGTTTTCTGGACCCTCATAATATCCGGAACGTTACAGCCTAGCTAAACTTATTAAAAGCGTTATCTGGAGGACGGAAACATTCTCGGGTTGTTTCTTTCCTTTAGGGAGAGATAGTTTGGACCTTTAGACCCAATTAAGCGTCTTTAGGATTCGGCTACCTCAAACTTTAGTTGAAAGTGAACGTCTGAGAAATACGCCTGATCCGGGGTAGCCCTAAAGGGGCTAGGACTAGTAAAAATCCCTTCAACAAAACTTGAGTTTGTGACTATCAGTCGTCCCTAATCTATTTAGTTGAAACAGACTGTCAACACAAACACAATCTAGTCCCTTCATCATCTTATCAACCTCAATCAAATCATCCCTAAGTCTACGCTTCTCTAAAGTGTAAAGATTCAGCTCTTTGAGCCTATCTTGCATTAAACTGCGCTGTTGTATTTACGTTGCCTTATATTTTACTTCCCTTCCACTTATGTTGATTGAAGGTAGGATAAAATTGCACTAATAAATACTTTTACTCTTTCAGTCAAAAATAAGAATTATTCCCAAATTTTCCTTCTGGTAGTGTCATAGCATTCAGTGGTGTCCTCTCAATTGAACTAATTAACAATGAAACTCATCATACAATCATAACAATCATTAAAGAGAAGGTAGGAATTATGGTGGGGATTTTCAATGGGCACTCGCCCGTTTATCATTAATAATATGGGCGCTAGAACTCTGAAAATTGGGCTGCAGTCTCACCTGCCTGTTACATGCGGAAGGACAACCAATGTCATTTTGGGTAGGACCTTCTCTTAGGCATACCTGAAATCAGCGGAAGCCTATTTTAAAAAATCGAATGCGGATCCTGGGCTTGTTTAAAGACCCTGGTGCCATTTTCAACACATTTATGGTGCTATTGATCAGTTACATAGAATTATATAGTATTTACAGCAAGAAACAGGCACTTCAGCCCAACCGGTCCATGCCGGTGTTTATGCTCCACACGAGCCTCCTCTCACCCTTCCTCATCTAACCCCATCAACGTATTCTTCTATTCCTTTCTCCCTCGTGTTTATCTAGCTTCCTCTTAAATGTATCTATGCTATTCGCCTGAACTACTCCATGTGGTAGCGAGTTCCATATTCTAACCACTTTCTGGGTAAAGAAGTTTCTCCCGAATTCCCTATTGGATTTATTAGTCACTATCTTATATTTATGGCCCCTCGTTCTGGTCTCGCCCGCAAGCGGAAACATCTTCTCTATATCTACCCTATCAATCCCTTTCATAATCTTAAAGACCTCTATTAGGTCACCCCTAAGTCTTTCTCTTTTCTAGAGAAAAGAGCCCCAGCCTGTTCAATCTTTCCTGATAGGTATAACCTCTCAGTTCTGGTATCATTCTAATAAATCTTTTTTGCAACTTCACCAGTGCCTCTATATCCTACTTATAATATGGACACCATAACTGTTCACAGTACTCCAAGAGCAGTCTAACCAAGGTTCAACACAAGATTAACATAATTTCTCTGCTTTTCAATTCTATCCCTCTGGAAATGAATCCCAGTGCTTTGTTTGCTTTTTTTATGGTCTTATTAACCTGCGTCTCTACTTGTAGAGATTTGTGTTTCTGTGCCCCCTGATACCTCTGCACCTCTACCCCATTTAGACACTTAGGCGGAAAAATTTGTGTAAGCCAAGAGAATTGCCGTATCACCCGCAACTTGAGTTGACGGCCGCTGAAAATGGCTGCAGCGCTACCGTGCAATGCCCTCCTGGTGGCGTTAATGGAGGCCTCCGACCCAAAGTTCCCATCCACAATCAGCGTTGCAGCTTGTTACAGCCTCTGGAAGTGAGGCTGTGGAGTTCGCAAGGAATTGTGGGCAATTAAAGGGGCTAGGAATTAAAGGGGCAATGCATTCAGAACTAATAAAGATTATAATGCAGTGAAAAATGCAGCTGTCAACAATTACTGCCTTTCAATAAAAAATTTACCATTAAAAAGGGATTCTGTAGCACTTAAAGCTGAATTTCCGTCCGAACCTCATAAAATGGAAAAAGTTCTTCAGCACTAACACAAATGGCTCAGCAAGCCAGGGAAGAGGCACTCAGGGTCTCACTCGCAGCACTCCAGCTTTGTGCAGGGGGGTCAACACTGCAAGAGAGGTCCTCTACCCACAGGGGTCAGGAGGCCCTCCAGAAAGAACAATGTGGGACCACATCACCGAGGCCATCACTGCCAGCAGTGTCACCCCCACCACCTTGCTCCAGTGCCCAAAGAAGCTTCATGACCTCAAACCAGTAGTCAAGATCACTGAATGGATCTTCAAAAGCCATCTCCTACCAACTGCACAACCAGCCTCACACACTGGTCAATGCACGACTCCCCCCCCACCCAATGACTCACCTAGCAACAATCTGTACCAATCAGGAGGTACATCTGCCATTCTTAGCCTCACCTCACCCCCTTGGAGGAGACGGTGCAGGCCATTCTTGGCGGGGGCATGGCTGAGCCCTTGGCCAGCGGCGGGGCTGAAAGGATACAAGATGCTGGTATCCTCATACGTTATCCACCTTCTGGCTGCACCTCTTGCTTTCCCGCCCTCCCGTCACCACAACTCCACTCTTGTGCCTTCCTCATTTCACACACCCAAGAAATGCATCCTGCCCAGCCAATCGTTGACCAAGAAGAGGGAGAGGACAGAGAAGAAGAAGAAGAAGAAGAAGAAGAAGAAGAAGAAGAAGAAGAAGAAGAAGAAAAAGAAGATTGATTTGACACTCCCAACCACCAGCTCCTCGAGGTCAATCAGCAAGGCCATCTGCAGTGTCCCCCACTGAATGTCAGCAGCCTTCCACCAGCCATGCAGCAGCCACTGGGGTAGCACTGTGTGATATTAATAGGATAGGCAAAGGCACACACAAGACAGTCAGTAAGAGAATGCATAAGGGTGATGTGTTGATTTCTTGATGTCCTATTGGATGGATAGATGTATAAAGTTGGATTGGAAAGTTTGCTTTGTGGTGGCTTTTGTTTCAGCATTGTGGCCAAGAGGACACTGTGATGGTCAATAACAGAGGGAAGGTAAGATGTGGGACTAATGTTAAAAGGGGAATTATGGTTGTGGTCACTGGTACCACAGGCAGATGATTCCACCCCGGATATCTCTGCCAGAAGGGGCTGTCTGGGATGCATCCTTCCTTTCGCTTCTTCCTCTTCTGCTTCCTCCTCTTCGGCTTCCTCCTCTTCTGCTTCTTCCTTTTCTGTCTCTTCCTCTTCCCTCTGCAAGCAGATGCTGTAAATCTGAAATGACAGCCTAAAATGCTGAAATACTCAGCTGGTCAGGCAGCATCTCGACCTGAGATGTGAACTCTGTTTCTCTCTCCACAGATGTTGACTAACCTGTTGAGTATTTACAGCATTTTCTGTCTTCTCAGAGGCCTTCCTTTACCTTCTGAAGCCTTGCAAGTGTCCAGCAGCACTCCTTGCACACTTAAAAAACTTTTATCGTCAATTGCAGCAAGCCACTACTTCAATAAATTCCAAAAAAAGTCCAAAGGTTTAAATGCAAACTTAGCTGAAAGATGTGTGTGTCTATTTAAGAGGTGCTGACAGTGCCTCTGTCAGTCTGTTTGTACGTTGGGTTTCCCTGGCGTGGTTATGAACTCAGCGCTAGGGTCGAAGTTGGCTGTCGTGACGTTAAGTCGGCGTTGCACGCTGACTGACGTCACCACTCTGCCATTTTCTTGCAGGGCGCTTCTACTTATCGGCAGCGCTACCAGAACGTCGAAAATGGAGGACGCTGCGGGACCCACCACCAGCTGGCGAAAGAATGGCCACCGTCGCTTTTTTGCCATTTTCTGCCAGTAACGGGTGATGTTAACCCCTGAATTTTTAGCCCTTATTTTTTAAGGTGTATGTGGCCTCTTTATTCTTCCTACCAAAATGTCTCACCTCATACTTATCTATATTGAAGTTCATTTGCCAATTACGCACCAATTCTGCAAGTTTATAAATGTCTTCCTGTATTTTGCCACAGTCTTCCTCTGTATTAACTACACCCCCCAATTTGGTGCAAATTTGAAATTGTACTTCCGATTCACGAGTCCAAATCATTTATGTAAATGGACCATAGCAGTGGTCCCAGCCCCGATCCCTGTGGAACACCACTTCCCACCTTTTGCCAGTCTGAGTAACCACGTTTAACCCCACTCTCTGTTTTCTGTTTTGTAGCCAGGTTGCTATCCATTCTGCTACTTGTACCCTGACTCCACATGCCCTGACCTTAGATATAAGTCTCCTATGAGATACCTTATCAAAGGCCTTTTGAAAATCCAATTATATTACGGCTACAAAATTAGCCTTATCTAACTTTTCTGTTACTCTTGAAAGGATTCAATAAGATTGGTCAAGCATGACCTTCCCTTTTGAAATCCGTGCTGACTACTCTATATTACATTTTCAGTTTCTAGATGTTTTTCTATTACATCTTTGAGTAAGGATTCCATTATCTTTCCTGCCACCAACGTCAAGCTAATTGGTCTATAGTTGCCTGGACTTGTTTTATCTCCCTTTTTAATATAAGAATCACGTTAGCTGTCCACCAGTCCTCTGGCACTGTTCCCTTTTCTAATGAATTTTTCTACAAATGTAATAGTGCCTCTGCTATCTCTTTCCTAACTTCTTTTAATACGCGTGGATACAATCCGAGGGTTTTATCCTCTCTAAGTTTGATTAGTTTATCAATTATCTCCCCCCTTTCTATCTTAAATGTCTTTATATTTTTGCTGATCTTTTCTTCTAATGTCAGGTCCACCATTTTAGTCTCCCTAGTAAATACCAAGGCAAAGTAATTATTTCATCTTTCTGCCATTTTGCTGTTAGAATCTATGAGCTGGATTTTTTTTTGCGCCACCAGATGCCAGCCAGCCCCAGTCACTGATAGTCAGCCCAGTCACTGATAGTCAGCCCAGCCACTGATAGTCAGCCCCAGTCACTGATAGTCAGCCCAGCCACTGATAGTCAGCCCAGCCACTGATAGTCAGCCCAGCCACTGATAGTCAGCCCCAGTCACTGATAGTCAGCCCAGCCACTGATAGTCAGCCCAGCCACTGATAGTCAGCCCAGCCACTGATAGTCAGCCCAGCCACTGATAGTCAGCCCAGCCACTGATAGTCAGCCCAGCCACTGATAGTCAGCTATCCAAATGTGCTCCCGCCAGGTTTCACAATTGTGTTTCAGAACAGGCGTGCTTCACGGAGAACAAGGGTTAAAATCACAAAGGCCTTTCAAAATGGCATTATATAGCCAATTTAGTGCTTGTTAAGAGCCTTAACAGCCTATCCCGTCGCTTAGAGGCGGGACGGAGTCGGGACCAGCAGACACGATTTAATGAAAATTGCGTGGAGGCGGGATGGAGGTGGACTTGTGCCCGCCCGCCAGTTTTTGCAATTTTAACCCCCCACACGCCTCCAAACCCGCCTCCACGGGTCAATGAAAATCCAGCCCTGGGAGTTTATCGTGTGTATCCCTCAGTGGCCCTATCCCTATCCTGAATTTTCTTTTGTTATGTGTCTGTAGAATACTTTACTATTTTTTTAAATATTCCTTGATAATTTAATAGTTTTGTCTTCCTAATTGTTTTTTTTGACTTCTTTCCTAGCCTTTTTATATTCCCTTTTGTCATCTTCTTCTTTGTTGTCTATGTTCTTAACGTGTGCCTTTTTTAAAATTTAAATTTTTCCCTTATTTCTTTATTCATCCATGGCGTGTCATTACTGGCTGGTTTGTTTTTTGCTTTTTAGTGAGATACATTTCTCCTGGACTCTATTGATCACTGTTTTAAATGTTTCCCACTACTGTTCTATTTCTTTGTCAGTAAATTTTACCAGTTTATTTTCCTTAGTTCAATTCTCATCCTCTTAAAAATCAGCTTGTTTTCCAATGTATTACTTTGGTCTTTGTCTTACTTATGTCCTTCTCAATCTTTATCTGAAACCTTATTATGTTGTGATCGCTATTGCCTGGATGTCCCCCCTACACTTACTTCTCTTATCTGTTCTGGTTCATTTCCCATTACTAGATCCAGCAGTGCTCCCTCTCTTGTTGGGCTTTTTACATACTGGGTAAGAAAGGAGTCCTGCATACATTGTAAAAACTCAATTTCCTGTATCCCTTCCTTACCTCTTCTTGCCAGTTTATTTGGGGGTAGTTAATATCTCCCGTGATTATTATTCTATGTCCTTTAGTCATTTCACACATCTGCTTACATATTTCTTCCTGCACCTCCTTTTCACTGTTTGGTGATCTGCAGCATATCCCTATTCACGTGATTGATTTATTCTTATCTTTTATTTCAATCCATATGGATTCTGTTTCTAACCTTCTGTTAGCTATATAGCCATGTTTCAGTTATTCCTACTACATCTGGTTCCTCACTGTGGATTATTGCCTCCAGTTTCCCCCGTTTTATTTTGGATACTGTGTACATCGCAGTACAGGCAGTTTAATTCGTCTTTAACATTTTTTCCTTTTACTTCATTTTTAACAGACCTTTGTTCCCTGACTGTTTATGTTGCCCTTGTTCCTTTCCTGTGTCTGACCTTTACTCTCATCTCCTATTTCTTTTATCGATTTATGTTATTTTCCCCAGATCCCTCCCCCCGTCTTATTACTTTAAAGTTCTACAATAGATACAATGATGGGTGGGAACATTTGGAATGACGCCATTGCCAGCGCTGTTTGTAAAGATCATCAGCTGCTCTCATGTGAATCACTGCTTGGTTGCTTTTGGCTGCCAGTGAGCTGCCTTTGCTTTTTTTTGGCCGAGTTGGCTGTCGGAGCAGACATTTAAATTGTCAACGAAAGTTATCTGGCAAGGTCTACACTGGAACTTTAACCGGGGGCTTCTGGCAAGCTTCGGGTTGTCAATACAGTTTGGTGATTGTAATGCTATTGTGGCTGGAAGAGGAGGAGCAGCAGACAAGAGTCCAGAAGCCGGCAGTTGTAGAGAGAAGATAGCAGAAGGAGGGGAGCTCACAACGAAGCCTTATTCCACTGCAGTTTACAGGCCAAAAATCGTCATTCTCCGGTTCAACGAGGAGCAGTCTGAGCTTCCATCAAAGCTGTCAAAGCTGTCACCACAGGACACGTTACTGAGGGCCCCGCTGCAGCATCCATAGAGCTGATCACTTCATAGTTGTCTGCATTACCTCGATGCCAGGCGCAATGACCCCCGTGCAAGTTGGAAATGCACTTTCCCACACTGTCCGAGATGGTGTGGTGGCTCCGTGGCAGACCACCCAATGCACCAAAGAATTGCTGGTGCACACATTTCACTTTAAAGGCTGGGCCCTGGAAGTTCTCATCTGCACCCTCTATACCAGAGCTAAGACCCAAGCTCATCCTCCGGAGAGATGTGTCCTGTGCCATCCTTTCCCACTGCCCTCGCTCCTGCTCACTTGTGTGTGGTGAATAACCCGGCGCAAACACTTGAAACTTATTGTCTAAAATACGTAGAGTGCCCATTTTTAAGCTGTGGCTTGCAAGGGTCAGCGTGAGTAACCATGCTTCTTCAGGAAGGCTTGCAAAGGATCTGGAAAGAGGGGAGATAGACAAGAGTTAGCACTTAGTGGCAACGGAAAGCAGCAGCAGGTGAATGGCTGTTGCATGGGCCCCAGGCTGTCATTCACTGTGTGTCTGGGGGAGGGTTCAGTCTCAAGAGAAAAGGAGGGGAAGTTGGTCAAACACCCTGCAGGATGCTACCTCCTGCCTCGCCATCTGCCACTCTTTGAGCTCTCCCTCTGCCCCTAGCATCGACTGCAGCCTCCTCCATTGTATGTGAGCTCCTGGGTAGAACGTGGACCTTCTCCAGATCTGGAGAGCTCCCTCTCGCTTAGCATGCAAGAAAAGTTTGAATGTGTTAAGGTGTGGCCTGTTGAAGGGATGTGAAGATGTCTATGTCAGCTCAGCATAGTTTGTGACATGAATCTTGTCATTCATGTGGAAATGACTTATGAAATAATACTGGGCGGCCTGCTGGTGGCGCTGTCCAGGGAGAGTATAAATACTCAGGCATGGGCCCAGCTTGCTCAGGACATTCTTTAACAGGAACTAGTAAAGGACACAACTAGATCTCCATGTTGAAAAACAGTTCATTAAAGCTTTGTTTAACGCTTAGACCAAGTGCCTAGTAGTTTTCTTACGTCAGTTTACATGTTGAGAGATAGAAGTAGCAGGTGTCTGGATGAGATAGCAGCAATTCTGAGGGCAGTAGCAGGTGCAGAGTGTGCAAGTGGAAGCCAAAGGAGGCACAATGATGTGTGTTGCTGTGATTAGAGGTAAGAGAGATGGAAAATGGTGGGGGGGGGGGCGCGGAGGGTGGTGGTGGTGACAAGGCACGCTAGTGCTTGGGGCTACAGCAGAGTGGTGCAAGTTCTAAGAAAGCTCAGAATGGGAGTTTTACCTGAGCAGCTCTGGTCAGGTCATTGAACTTCTTCGTACATTGCTGCCAGGTCAGTGGTGTTAGTCACTTGGCATTGCTATAAAGTTTTGCAATTATCGCGATTCAAAATAACAAGATAGAAGCAGATTCGTTTGATCAGTTTTATTAAACGAAATGCTGTCATGATATAAAGGACACAGAAGCCTGTAAAATGGCCACCGCGCATCGTGGCAGAAGCTTCCAGAAATACAGTGGGCAGACAAGATGGCGTCGAATAAACATTCGATATAAAATTGGATCATACTCGGTAAACACTGATAAAGACAGGATGCAACCCGTTTGCATTTGGAACAATAGCAAAGATATAAGTGCTGGAATCATTTTCCATGCACAAGTAAGGACCATTGTACTGGGCCATCGAAGGCCCATCCAGACACATCAATACTCAAATACCCCCACGGCTCTACAATGAGAGAGACATCGACGGGTGATTAAGCAAGTATTCGGGGGCCCCCAAAAGCGGTCAGGGAGATGATTCATACAATCCTGGCTGGGTCAACAATGGGGAAAACATTAACGGGTAGTTGGCCAGTTTCAGGTGCTACCGAAACCCGTTAAAGAGAAGAATCGCCCCATGCTGGGAGTTTTGAGCGCCAATATTACACAAAGGACAAACATTAAGATTTGAGCAGGAGATAAGGGAACACAGCACTATAACTATAGTGAACAAATGTCCATCGCTCTCTTGATTCGACTCTTATTCTCCCGGCTGGCTCTTATCTTGCTGCTGACTGCTGAACTCTTATTTCTCTTGACTCGCTCGACCGCTGGCTGAAGCTCTTCTTTAGGGCTGGACTCTGTTGCCGCACTGGTCGAATGTTGGGTGGAGCTCAATCGGGACGAGCCGCCCCGACAAGGGCAAGTAGCAGGGTGCACTATCTCGAGAGTCGGTAAATGGTGTCTGGACCCGAAGGCCCGAAGAGACAAGACGAAACGACAAGAAAAGAAGAAGAATCCACGTGCCGCCACGGTCAGTAAACCCCGACCGCGCCCGAAAATATAAATACAGAACTCATTCTTTTGAATTCTACGGGTTACTGCACGATCCGGTTTGGGTCCATCGACTTCTTCATGACAACAGGGAGCCTGGCCTGCTTGTCGCAGCAGTGAAGATAAACAAGTGGGGTACAGAGACCCTTCCAAACATGTGACAGTCAGGCGCTGCAGCGAAACGAGCCGAGTGCCTCACTTTAAAAATTCTCCGAAGTAACACGAGTGGTGAGCATGTTTCCCGATCCTACAAATCTAGACGTAGTGTAGGTATTGATAAGGGAGGGTGGTTTTATTAAGGATAAAGTATAATGTGTTCCCCTTTTTACGATGTGCAGTGCGTTCTTCATTACCATAGACCAAGCTTTATGAATGTATGTATACTTGTACTCTTGTTAATTTGCGCCTATGACATGTACTTCATGATTTTGGACGCTATGCAATAAAGATTTCCATTTCGTACTATTCAACCGGGTCTATTTGAGTTTTCTCTGCATTACTGCTCCTGCACCTAAGTCCAGTGTTAGAACCGTAAGGGCGAGTGGGTCGAACCACTCACAGGTGCTTATTGCAAAAAGGCTGGCCGGAGACCAGAGCAAGCAATAGTATAGGCAACGAAGGCCTAACCTCGCACCAGCACCGTCTGAGACACAGGCACGACGAAACCCTTACATTGCTCTGCTATCTCTTGTTGCCGCGCTGTCTGGCAGGGCACTCTGTGCTCATCTGCAACCAACAATACTTCCTTCCTCCTGTCATCTCCTCCACCAAGTTGTCCACGGCATTGTCCGAGAAACTGGGGACTCTAGCCGCAGACATTATGCTTGCAGCAGCAACTCTGTTGTTCACCATTCACTAAAGGCACCTCCCCTTTAAGTGGTGCAGGCTGCCTGTAAATCGTGGGATTTAAGTACTAATTACAGGTGCAAGAAGCACTGATAACTCACCCTCATCATGAAAACGGGCCATGCAGCTCAAAATGGTGCGTGTCTCACATCAGTTGGTTCGGGCAGTTTTAATGAATGCCCGCTTTGGCTGCGACTGGAAAATCGCCACCTACACGTATAAACTATAATGTAGAAACCAACACGCTTCAGTCCGTTACTCATTCAGGTCAGATAACTGTTACTTTTGCAATCAATGAAGATTAAAATATAAAATTCCCTATGAACATTTATTGCATGCAAGAAAGATTGAAAATAATCTGATAGCTTCTATCATGTCTTTCAACTCCTCAGATAATGAAGCAATCCATGCCCGCATGCAACAAGACCTGAACAACGTTCAGGCTTGGGCTGATAAGTGGCAGGTAACATTCACGCCACAGAAGTGCCAGGCAATGACTATCTCCAACAAGCGAGAGTCGAACCACCTCCCCTTGACATTCAATGGCCTTACCATCAACGAATCCCCCACTATCAACATCCTGGGGGTCACCATTAACCAGAAACTGAACTGGACCAGCCACATAAATACTGTGGCAACAAGAGCAGGTCAGAGGCTAGGTATTCTGCGGCGAGTGTCTCACCTCCTGACTCCCCAAAGCCTTTCCACCATCTACAAGGCACAAGTAAGGAGTGTGATGGAATACTCTCCACTTGCCTGGATGAGTGCAGCTCCAACAACACTCAAGAAGCTCGACACCATCCAGGACAAAGCAGCCCGCTTGATTGACATCCCATCCACCACCTTAAACATTCACTCCCTCCACCACCAGCGTACCGTGGCTGCAGTGTGTACCATCTACAAGATGCACTGCAGCAACTCGCCAAGGCTTCTTCGGCAGCACCTTCCAAATCCGGGACCTCTTCCACCTAGAAGGACTAGGGCAGCAGGCGCATGGGAACACCACCACCTCCAAGTTCCCCTCCAAGTCACACACCATCCTGACTTAGAAGTATGTCGCCGATCCTTCATCATCGCTGGGTCAAAATCCTGGAACTTCCTACCTAACAGCACTGTGGGAATACCTTCACCACACGGACTGCAGCGGTTCAAGAAGGCGGCTCACCACCACCTTCTCAAGGGCAATTAGGGATGGGTAATAAATGCTGGCTTTGCCAGCGACGCCCACATCCCACAAACACATTTTTAAAAAAGCACCGGCATTACAGATGTTTTGGGAGAGGTGGTTGAGTTAGAAAATATTGATGTTGCAAATAAAGTTCATAATTTCCTCCTTAATGATTTACAGAACCAGACTGGAATATACAACAATGATTAACACAGATAATGAACAATCATTTCATATGTAGCTCAAGGTTTAAATTTTCTAATTAAATGTTGATAGATAACTAGACTAAAGGCAGACCATAGGTTTGAGACTTGATGCAGTGATCTGTGCAGATTTCTAAAACACTATACAGTACAGATATATTTTTAAAATATTTGTTCTTATGGAGTACATTAATTTAAACTTCAAATTGCAAAATCTATCTCATGAAGCATTTTTCATGTTCATAGCGATGACATTACATCACATTCTAATTACTGAAAGTAGTCTTCCTTTGAAAGTTCAGTAGCGAGAATGTTCAAAGCAATGCTCTGAACTCACTGTATTTAATTAGCATCAGCAGGGCACTGGAACTAAATCACAAAGGAGTTCAGTAAAGCATCAAGTGCAGCCCCTTTCTGCTCTGATCTTCTCCCCTTACCTCTGCTCTTTTTTTGACATGAGGTTGAATATTTTGCATTGTTCACAGAAGGCGCGGGAATGGAGCGGAACGGGATCTCTGCCTGTCTGAATGGAGGATGCCTAAGTCTACTGAATCTTCTATGGTCAGGCCCATTTACCAATTAAACAGCAAGCTCCTGGCACGAATGCTGCCTATTATTGGGAGCCCGCTTTTTGGGGCGGGGCCAGCAGAGTGCCTGGTACTGCTGCTGGGGTTTAAAGGCAGCAGCAGCAGTTGCAGGCAGAGGGTACTTGTGAAGGTAACAATTTCAGTGCAGTCAGGAAAGTGGAGCAGAGGCTGAGCAGAGCACTGGTACTCACTGATATCTCCTGGTGCTCCTGGTGCTAGTGCAGCAGAGGATGATGGCTCCCCTTTCACATCAAAGGACACTATCCACATAGATGAACTGTACATTGGATTGCTCTACAGAGAGCCGGCACAGACTCGATGGGCCGAATGGCCTCCTTCTGTGCCGTTATGACTCTATGGCCACGATTTTGCCGGCGCTCAGTGGGCGGGTTTCGAGGCGGGTCAGAGGTTAAAGTCGTTTTGATTGACGGTGGGTTCCGAACCCGCCGTCAACCCGCCTCCACACAACCTTCCCAAGTGTCAGGTCCCCAATTTGCAAATGGACCTGACACCTAGTGGCGGGAAAAGGGTTAAAGGCAATTAACTGCCTATTAACAGGTATTTGTGAGCAGTTTTTAGGGTCTTTTTCGATTTTCCAGCTTCTGGGTCGGGTTTTACGATGTCCGGACGACACGCCAGGTAAGTGTGGTGTGTTGTGAGTCTGGTCTGATGTTTGTGAAAAGATGACAGCTGCAGAAGTGGTGTCAAGGATGCCATGTTGCACATCGTGAGTTTCAGAGCAAAGAAAATGTTGGTTACTGCATTTTTAATACATATACAGATTTCTTTAGCTTACAAGTTTTTAAATTCAACTGTATGTCCAGTGCCACCTCATTGGGAGAACCTCTCTCACCAGTGACAGATCGATTCTGTCATCTCACCTGCAGCTGCCATCTATTCCAGCAACATCGGAGCCAATGAAACAATCAGACCTTGGTCCTCCGAATCCTTCCACAATCATCCCAAACACCAGCATCACCAACCTCATCACCAACCTTCGCCGCCATCACCTGATGCTGCACTGGACACAGGGCATCAACCCCTGACAACATTGCTGGCCGGGAGGCCAGTGATGGCATCACCATGGCCAGACTTTCTTCACTTGATGCTGTAAACCCTGGCTGCCACATGATGCACCAGGTTGACACCATCCCACACCAGCACCGTGAAGCATCCCTTTAATGTCCAAGCCATTCCATGCACACTCATCACTATAGTGGGACCGGGGCGGCGGGGGGGTGGGCGGGGGGGGTGCGGCGGGGGGGTGGACAGTTGTGACTGAACAATCACTGGAACTCAGTAAGAAACATTTCAATGTGCGCTCAGATCTGTCCAATAAGGGGCATTTTTTGAAAAATAGATTTCACAGTATGAAAACTCATTACCAGATACTTCACATGGACATTGGCTAAACCTCTCAAGTACCCACCCTTGTGTGTTGTTAATTGGTATGCTTGCAGTACAATGAGGGTGAGTGTGAGGGGTGGCTAGTGAGATGGGGAAGTGATAAAGTAGATAGAGAGGGTTGGGTGGAGGTGCAAGGTAAGTTGGTGTCCTGAACAGGTCTCTTCCACCCTTGGAAGGGAAGAGAACCTTCCTGCGTACTGTGACTCCCTCCATAAGCATATGGAGGGAGTCATTGGAGAGCCTGGGTGCAAGAGTTCACCTTTGTGCAGTGATTGTCAGTGTTTTCAGCACCTCAATGCTGTCAAACACTGAAAAATCAACTGTCAAAATAAAATTGTGCATGGTCCCTTTAAGGAAACCGGCCGATGACGCGTCATCAAATGACGTCATCAGACCCGCTTCCTGTTAATTGGCTGGTAAGCCCACAGGGTGGGCTTAACAAGGCCAATCAAGGGAAAATCACGTCTGCAGAGCGGAGGCAGCTGGGTGGGCGGGACTGGAACCTGGAAACCAACTGACCCGCCCCCATCCCGACACCGCTGAGAAAATCGCGGCCTAAGACTCTATGAGGTGGCATTCAATGTCAATGCCATCTCAATCGCACACAGGAGGTGGCTGCAAGTAAGAAAAAAGTCCGCCCAGTGAGATACAAATGAGTTCACACAGGGCTTCTGTAGCAAACTGAAAAAAAAAATTATTTCAGTCAAGGATGAACAGAATTAGTTTGTAATTGAAGCAGCAGTGGAGGTCCTTACATGAGCACTCTGTACGCCAATAAAAGGACAATAGAAGTAATACAGTTTGCTGAGAAAGGGTTTGCCTACCTTCACACTTCTTTTTATCAATGGAATCGTGTGCTTGAATATTTTATGCCACATTCGGCTTATTGACTTCTGAGAAAGTCACAGAGTGGCATTTAGAACTTAAAATGTCAATTCTATCTCAGTATGATTTCATAACAATATCCTATCACAGGCATTAATATTACACTGACTGCCTCTTAATCCAGAGTCGTCCTTCACATCCATTTTAATTTTTTTCAGATTTGAACACTCAGACATAACCTTCCCAACTCTGGACTTTAAATGTAACAGCTCTCTCTTATTAGATTCCTGGATACGTGTCTGTGGCTCAGATAAGCATGAATTGAATTCAACACATTCTGGACCTGTTTTGCCAGCAATGTTTTCAATATCTGTACATTCAAACATTGTGCTGCTGCCACAGATTGCTAGTTGTCTAGTTGAAAAGAGCCTTAGCTGGTCTTCACTGTTTTCTGTGTAGTAAGCATCACAGAAGACGGGAACGATTTGACGGACAACACGACTGCGGAGAGACAGATAACGGGCGTAATTATCCAAAATGATCGGCTCCCAGTATCTGCCATACCAGCTGAGCTCGTGCTGGTCAGCAGGGGAGGGGGAATTTCTTCACAGAGACAGGGGGAAAATCAGAGTGTAGGTCAAACTAGGTGGCTGTCAGATGCCTTCTCATGGCAATGTACACAGCTTTATTAGCAGAAAGCTAGAAACAGCTCGCTGGCTTATCCCGAGTTAGCAAATTGTGCGTCACGAAGAAGGAGCTAAAGCGGGTTAAAAAAAACTTTTTAAAAATTATTATATTGAAGCAACATAAGAGGCAAAACATCCAACAAATTTGTATCCATTAAAAGTAAAAAGAAACTGCTGGAGTAAATGGACACCCAAGCATTCATGGATTTTACTTCCAATAAGAAACTAAATTGTTGATGCAAACTAGTAGATAAATGAACTGAAACCTTATTCTAACCGGACGAAGGTAAACTACGGGATGCTATAACAAGTTAGCACATTGTCCCTTCACCTCAGTGAGTGTTGTTCAAATGTAGCCCAGACTGATGGGATGAAGTTCTCTTCTCACTTTTGGCTTTACCATCTCCCCAAGTTCTAGTTGATGCCAGATAATGACAGAAGTGGAAAAATTCACACTGATGCAGCTAAGGGATAGGGTGTGTGTGTATAGATGTACTACTCTGTGCATGGAGTTGGGGAGAGTAGAAAACTGATGTGGATAATATAGGGCTAATATTCCTCCCTTCCCCCTGCACCTAGACATGACCAAAACCTGCCCGTATCTCTGGGTTCAGATCATTTTTAAGTAGACCATACACTCCCCCAGTGCAGGCATGCCCCTGTAAACATGGGAGCAAAATCAGCTGTCGGCGCAGGCTTCAGACGCCTGGAACAGCAGCAATGAGCTCTAGTTGTGGGCTCTTCTGGTTACTGTCCAGACACAGCAACCTGGAGGCTTCCAGCCCCCAAGATGGTATCATGGAACCTGGTAACTGAAAGAAAAAGATACTTCCCTTTTTCCCAGCCCTATCTTCCTGCTGTCTGCTCCTGCTCAAATCTGAATGGGACTGGGTACAGGGTCTACGGCCAACTTCTTTCGGGCACCCCTCCAAATGGACACCTACCGGCTGAGGCAAATGGACAGTTATGCTCTCTCCTGCCTCATTTGCATTGTTATGTCTGATAGGGACAGCACTGTTCTGCCCACACTTGGGAGTAATCCCCCGCAAAATCATTGGGTTACATAAAGGAGATGGAGTCCTAGCATCATAGGTCTACACCCTCCTTTCACTTTCCTTTGCACCTGGGAACTGTGGAGAAAGAAGATCTTGATGTCATCGTTCATTACTCTGTAATGGTTCACGACTGTAGAAAGTATACACAGACCCTTAATTTTAATTTTGATATATATTGAAATGCTTTGCCAGGCCAAAAGTTTTTTTTCAAAGTGAAATAAAGTTGTAACAGACGGTCTTTCACTGATAAGTGGACATGGAATGTGCTTTGATGTGCTTTACTAACAGGCAGCAAACATGGTTGTGACTGCAGGGGGTAGTCATAGACACCAGAGATAAACAAACCCCCTTAGATTTGCAGACATCATGTCTAAAAACAAATAGGCCACGAGATTGTAAGATGATTTTTGGTGGCTAAAGGGGAGGAGTCAAACCTTTGAAGTTTTGAAATGCAGAATACGACGTAACACATGAATTGTAACCAAGTGGTTTTCTGCCACGTTTGTAAACTTTATGAGTGAATGAACAATTTTGAGCTTTGATAAAGGCAACTAATGGATAATGACACAGGAGGTGTGAGTGTGAACGTTTGACAGCTCAAACAACTTACGTCGAACGTTAAAGCTACATTTCACTATCTCTGAATGATTGATTTACTGCAAAAGGCAAGGAAAACTTTATAAAAACCAGTGACGAAAAATATCAGCACTGCAGTCGGAGGGAGGTGGTTTGGCCAGTCATCTCACCTACGAGGATCAGGCTGCAGTCAGGTGGATGGGGCCTGGCTGATCGTCTAAAGGTGAAGAGCTGCAGTTGAAAGGACGCGGCCTACAATCAACGCTGGACTGATCATCTGCGGGCGGTTGTATGTATGATTTTCTGTAACATTATTGGTGGACCGCTCGAATAGTGGTCGAGGTTTTGAATCTGTCTTCGGAACAATAAAAGGTTAAAGGCAGAACCCGGTGTGTCTGGTATAATTTCTCATAAGTCTCAAGTCCGAACTCTATAACCTGTTGGACGGGACGAGGGGTAATTCCGCACGTCCTACAACGACCAATGCCTTGAAGCTATAACTAAAGCAATTAGGTGACGGGGCTGCATTCACAGGACAACCATTACAAAATGAAACATCCCATTTTGTCCTTTTACAAGACCTTGGTCAGGCTGCATATGGAATATTGCATCCAGTTTTGGTCCCTTCTCATTTGGTGATATTAAGGTTTTTGAAAAAAATTCAGAGGAGGGCCACAAAAATGATTCTCAATTTAAAACACTTTAGCTACCCAAATAGACTTAAAGAGCTGGGTCTATATACTTTAGAGAAATAGACTCAGGAGCGATTTGATTGAGGTCTATAAAATAATGAAAGGATTAGATTGTGTGCTCGCTGACGAATTATTTTTATTTAAATAGGTTGGGGAGGATCGGGATCATGCATATAAATTACACAAAGGGAGAAATAATTTAGATGTTAGGTGGTTCTTCTTTTCCCAGTAAAAAGTACTGCCTATGGAACAAGCTGCAACTTGCGTGGTGAGTGTTGATTTATTGTCTACCTTCAAGGGAGAGCAGGACCAGCTCCTGGCTAAAGCCGAGATCGCATCATACAAGAGGTTGGAACCAAATAATACAAGTCCTGCCCAGTGCAATTTCCCGGAATAGTTTTGATCACCTAGAGGGATCGGAGAGAAACTTTTCAGATTTGTTTCCCTAATTGGCCTTGGGTTTTTCATCTTTTTTTAATCTCTCCCAGGACATGACACCTCGAGGGTAAGGAATCTCTTGACTTGATGCAAAAGCTGTTAGGGACAGGCTGAATGGATCAGCTGGTGTTTCCCTGTCCGATGTTTTTTGTATGTTCATTGTCCAGGTGCACTGGACAGGAATTTTTTTGTTATTATTCATTCCTGGGATGTGGGTGTTGCTGGCAAGGCCAGCATTTATTGCCCATCCCTAATTGCCCTTAACTGAGTGGCTTGCTCGGCCACTTCAGAGGGCTGTTAAGAGTCAACCACATTGCTGTGTGTCTGGAGTCACATGTAGGGCAGACCAAGTAAGGATGGCAGGTTTCCTTCCCTAAAGGACGCTAGTGAACCAGATGGGTAATCAATCCTTACATGACAGAATCATAATTTTTTAAAAAATTCCCAGCACTTTGTACCTCTCACTTTCAAGAGCACAAAATAATTACTAAAGAAATCTAATGTAATCAAACTCATGTTTTGAATTGTTGTGCTGAGGTTTGTTGCATGTTGTGTTGATCATGATGTCTGTCAAAGATTGCCTTTCTGCATTAAAGTGGGTGACACGGCAATTTTCACTCAGTGACTAAAACAGTTAGCAAATATCTGCTTAATTTATTGGATTGAATGATAAAATCAAAGGAAGTTCAATTATAAACAAACAAATATACTACTCCTGAATACTACATAGCATCAACAGAGGAAAGTATGTCTTCAATCAAATGGATTAGATTCTGAATGAAAATTCAAGCATGGAAAATGGCCCAAAAATATTTTAATGACGGAACAAATAATGACTGAACAGATCTCAATGTTCACATTCAAGCCTCCGAAACAAAAGATGATTTATATTGAAAATCTCCTCACAGAACTAGAATCCTTTGAACATCATTGTTGAGTCTAGTAGCTGAATCCTACTTGGCAAAAAAAAGAGTTGGAACTAGTTAGAGGATCTAAACTCTTAACTGCAAATGCAAAGATTATGGCCGGAATTTCGCCTACCTGGGTGGGTCTGGTGTGGGCGGTGGCCATGGCGGGTCGCGACCCCGCTGCCGGCTCCATTCCGCTGCTGAAAATTAGTTTTCCTTAATAGGGCCTATTGAACCCACCCTGAGCGTTACCCGGCCCAATTAAAGGGTGCGGAACTGGTGGCATCATCGATGACGCGTTTTCAGCCGGGATCTTCAAAGGGGCCATGGCCACATTGGATTTGAATGTCAATTTAACATAGTGCTGTCAGTGCCCTGCAGCATTGGAGTGCTGCAAACACTGACAATCTCTGCACAGAGCCAGAGGGCTGTACCCAGGTTCTCCGATGACTCCCTCCATATACTTATGGCTGGCGTACTGACACCAGAGATAAGCGCACCCAGCAACAGCACGGATATGCTTATGGAGGGAGTCTCAGAGCACGCAGGGAGGTCTTCTTCCCTTCAAATGGGCGGAAGAGACCTCCCGAGGACACCAAAACAGCCTAGTTGGAGATTGCAGAGAAGATCACAAGCAGGGATATGGTCAGGAGGACCTGTGTGCAGTGTTGCAAATGCTTCAATGATCTCATTAGATCAGAAAACGTGCATACAAAGCCACACTCACCTTCATCCTGCTGTGCCTCTCATCACATCCCCATCACTCTGCCTTCCCTACCCTACCCCTGCACATCCTTAGTCACACCAACTTACCTTGCATGTCCACCCATCCCGCTCTCTCTATCTACATTATCTTTTCCCCATCTCACTAGCCACCCCTCACACTCACCCTCATCCTAGTGCAATCATACCAACTAACAACACACAAGGAGGCCACTTGACTTTGGCACCCAACTCCATCATAGTCACCCTCTAAAGATCTAACCCATCCATTCCTTACACTCATTCTATCACTCTCACTCAACCTTCTCTTCCTTTCCTTCTTACAGGAAAAGAGAGCCCACAATAAGAGGGAGAGGGGGAGAACCGGCGGTGGCCCTCCATCATTTGCAAACCTTACAACAGCAGAGGAGGCTGCTTTAAAAATATCTGGAGTTGCCTGAACAGCTGGAGGTAGGAGACAGAGAGAAGGGGACATCTGAGCAACCTGGTGACAGAATTACATATCATACAGCTACATGGCATACAGCAGTTACTCATATGTGGACTGACGTCAGCAGCCACTGAATGGTCATCATGGTCATAATGGTATCTGTACCCATTATTCAATAGACATATCTAACTCATCTATTTACTCTCCCACAGGTCCATCAAGAGCGCCCCCACTGTCCAGGAAGAAAAGAAAGATGAGTCCTCAGAGGAGCCTCCAGGCTCTGATGGCGCACCGTCACCAGACATAAGCGCACCCAGCACCAGCGCAGACACGCACACCTCGGTGGGTGCCACACGAGATAGAGTCGTGTTGTCACCTGGTGTCTCACAACTCACAAGTGAGCAAGAGCAGATGGTGGAGACAGGGACAGTAGTGGAGACTCCTCACCGGAGGGCGCAGGGCGCTCCCAGCTCTGCTCAGCTGCATGCAGACGCTGAGCCTTGGGGGGGCCATCAAGAAAGAGGGCGATCCTGGAGGTGCAGGAAGAAGTGCAGGAGGCTCTGAGAGGTTTTGCAACCGCGATGTCTGCAAATGTTCAGAGTATGGAGAAGTCCATCACCAATATGAGCACCACCGTGTCGCAGGCGATGGCGACGGTATGCTCCTCCATGGATAGGATGGCCACCTGCATGGAGCAGCTAATGCACCACTCATAGGAGCACATGGTCTCTATGGGGAATAGATGGCTATCTGTGGAACATAGATGGCTATGTATGGAGAATAGATGGCAGAGGTTCATTTACCTCCTCTCTAGGAGGGATGTCAGCATAGACGTGGGTCCTCATGGCCCCACTGATGTGCAGCAAGGTGCTCTCCAGCTCCTTGGCAGCAGGGGACTGAGCAGGCTGCCTCTACCTCTGCTGAAGCCACAGGGCTAGCACCTCGTAGAAGCACATCGAAGAGAAAGATGACACACAGGTAGATTCCCAAGGGTAGCCACTTGGGTGGTTTATCCAATGATTATGTAAAGTTTCCATTAATGTGCTGTCAAACATAAAAATCTTTATTTTCAACACTTTCCGGCCTTAGACAAATTGTGTCCACCTTTATAAGTGGCTTAGTGAGTTGCAGTGAATGGTGAGACATAACGGCACCTCCAGCAATGGTGGTCAAGTGTGAAAGGAATGACTTGGTCATTGCTGGGATGCTTTATGGTGCTGGTGTGGGGTGGTGCCAACCTGGTGCATCATGTGGAAGCCATATGCACGTACAGCATCAAGTGAAGTAAATCTGGCTATGGTGAGGCCATCCCTGGCCTCCTGGGCAGAAATGTGGTCGGGTGCTGATGCCCTCTGTCCTGTGCAGTATCAGTTGATTGCGGAGAAGGTTGGTGTTGTTGTTGGTGCTGCTGGTGTGCCTGGTGCTGCTGAGGTTGGGGCTCATTGTGGTCAGATTCTGAGAACCAAGGTGAGAGAGTATAAACGGCACCCATGCTGATGGAATAGATGGCAGGTGAAGTACAGATGACAGAAGCATTCTGTCAATGGTGAGAGAGTTCTTCCAATGAGGTGAGACTGGATGGAGACTTTGCTGGAAAGACTGCAGCCTGTGCTGGGAATGGACTGAGCAACAGCTTCTGCCTGAGGAAAGTGATCATCTGTCAGGTGGGAGCTTTTACTGTACATTTAATGCTGTCAACTAATCAGCTGCAGCAATGGCCACTGAACTTTCACCTCAGGTTGACAGATGTCAGGGGACTGGGAACCTAAGTGTGGGCCCAGAACGGAGAGAAACAAAGCTGGAAGTGCAAGTTAGAAAAGTAGTCAGCAAAACTAGTAGGGAGCAGAAACAAAGGCCAACAGTAAAGAGTGTCAAAGTGCAGAAAAATATTAAACAGGCAAAGTTGAAGGCACTTTATCTATAGCATTCGCAACAAGGTGGATGAATTAATGGCACTAATAGAATTAAATGGGTATGATGTAATTGCCATTACAGAGACATGGTTGCAGGGTAACCAAAGCTGGGAACTGAATGTTCCAGGGTACTCAACATTTAGGAAGGACAGACAAAAAGGAAAAGGAGGTGGCGTAGCGCTGTTAATAAGGGATGAACTCGGTACGGTAGAGATAAAAGATCTTGGCTCGGCAGATCGTGATGTAGAACTGGAATCAGTTTGGGTGGAGCTAAGAAACAGCAAAGGGCGGAAAACATTGGTGGGAGTTGTGTATAGGCCACCAAACAGTAGTGGTAATGTAGGGCACAGTATCAATCAAGAAATTAGAAGTGCATGTAACAAGGGCAATACGGTAATCATGGGGGCCTTTAATCTACATATTGACTGGGCAAATCAAATTACCACTAATGGTGTGGAGGACGAATTCTTGGAATGCATGTGAGATGGTTTCCTCGATCAGTATGTGGAGGAACCAACCAGGGAACAGGCTATTCTGGATCTGGTACTGTGTAATGAGAAAGGGCTAATCAATAATCTTGTGGTAAAGGGGCCTTTAGGGACAAGTGACCATAATATGGTTGAATTTTACATTAAGTTTGAGAGTGATGCAGTCCAATCTGAAACTAAGGTCTTCAAACTAAACAGAGGAAACTACAAGGGTATGAGGGACAATTTGGCCATGGCAGATTGGTAGACTACACTAAAAGGTATGAAGGTGGACATACAATGGCTAACATTCAAGGAAATAATGCATCATTTGCAACAAACATATATTCCTCTAGGGCATAGAAACCCAAAAGGAAAAGTGATCCAACCATGGCTAACAAAAGAAATTAAAGCTAGTATTAAGTCAAAGGAGGAAGCTTATAAAGTTGCCAGAAAAAGCGGTCAGACTGAGGATTGGGATCTTTTCAGAAATCAGCAAAGGGGGACCAAAAAATTGATACAGAAAGGGAAAATGGAATATGAGCACAAACTAGCGAAAAATATAAAAACGGATTGTAAAAGCTTCTATAGGTATGTGAAAAGGAAAAGACTGGCGAAGGTAAATGTAGGTCCTTTACAGTCAGAGATGGGAGAATTTATAATGGGGAATGAGGAAATGGCAGAGAAATTAAATAAATACTTTGTTTCTGTCTTCACGGAGGGAGGAGCTGAGGGAAATCCTTATTAGTTGGGAAAAGGTATTGGGGAAATTGATGGGACTGAAGGCTGAAAAATCCCCGGGGCCTGATGGTCTGCATCCCAGAGTACTTAAGGAGGTGGCCTTGGAAATAGTGGATGCATTGACGATCATTTTCCAACATTCCTTAGACTCTGGATCAGTTCCGATGGAGTGGAGGGTGGCCAATGTAACCCCTCTTTTTAAAAAAGGAGGGAGGGAGAAAGCAGGGAATTATAGACCGGTCAGCCTGACATCGGTCGTGGGTAAAATGATGGAAGCAATTATTAAAGATGTCATAACAGACCATTTGGAAAGTGGTGACATGATAGGTCCAAGTCAGCATGGATTTGTGAAAGGGAAAGGGAAATCATGCTTGACAAATCTTCTGGAATTTTTTGAGGATGTTTCCAATAGGGTGGACAGGGGGGAACCAGTAGATGTGGTGTATTTGGACTTTCAGAAGGCCTTCGACAAGGTCCCACACAAGAGATTGGTGAGCAAAGTTAAAGCACATGGGATTGGGGGTAATGTGTTGACGTGGATTGAGAACTGGTTGGCACACAGGAAACAAAGAGTAGGAGTAAATGGGTACTTTTCAGAATGGCAGGCAGTGACCAGCGGGGTACCGCAGGGTTCGGTGCTGGGACCCCAGCTGTTTACATTATATATTAATGATTTGGACGAAGGGATTAAATGTAATATCTCCAAATTTGCGGATGACACTAAATTGGGAGGCAGTGTGAACAATGAGGAGGATGCTAGGAGGCTACAGAGTGACTTGGACAGATTGGGTGAATAGGCAAATGTATGGCAGATGAAGTACAATGTGGATAAATGTGAGGTTATCCACTTTGGTGGTAAAAATAGAGAGGCGGACTATTACCTGAATGGTGGCAGATTAGGGAAAGGGGAGGTGCAACGAGACCTGGGCGTCATGGTACATCAGTCACTGAAGGTGGGAATGCAAGTGCAGCAGGCAGTCAAGAAAGCAAACGGAATGATGGCCTTCATAGTAAGGGGATTTGAGTACAGGAGTAGGGAGGTGATGCTGCAGTTGTACAGGGCCTTGGTGAGGCCACACCTGGAGTATTGTGCGCAGTTTTGGTCTCCTAACTTAAGGAAGGACATTCTTGCTATTGAGGGAGTGCAGCGAAGGTTCACTAGATTGATTCCTGGGATGGCCGGACTGACATATCAAGAAAGATTGGGTCAACTGAACTTGTATCCTCTGGAGTTCAGAAGAATGAGGGGGGATCTTATAGAGACATTTAAAATCCTGACTGGTTTAGACAAATTAGATGCGGGCAGAATGTTCCCAATGTTAGGGAAAACTAGAACCAGGGGTCACAGTCTAAGGATTAAGGGGAAGCCATTTAAGACTGAGCTGAGGAGGAACTTCTTCACCCAGAGAGTGGTGAATCTATGGAATTCTCTTCCACAGAAGGTTGTTGAGGCCAGCTCGCTAAATATATTCAAAAGGGAGTTAGATATAACACTCACAACTAGGGGGATCAAGGGGTATGGCGAGAAAGCAGGAATGGGGTACTGAGGTAGCATGTTCAGCCATGAACGCATTGAATGGCGGTGCAGGCTCGAAGGACCGAATGGTCTACTCCTGTACCTATTTTCTATGTTTCTATGTTTCTAAGACACAAAAACCTCCCAGAAATACAAGAAAACTAAGGGTATGGCGAGAATGAGGAACTTCAAGAAATTATTATTAGTAAAAAAACAGTACTAGCAAAATTAATGGGACTAAAAGTCGATAAATCCCAAGGACCGGATGACCTACATCCTAGGGTTTTGAAAGAGGTGGCCATTGGGATAGTGGACGCATTGGTTGTCATCTTCTAAAATTCTATAGATTCTGGAACGGTTCCTGCAGTTTGGAGGATAGCAAATGTAACCCCGCTATTTAAGAAAGGAGGGAGAGAGAAAACGGGGAACTACAGACCTGTTAGCCTCACATCAGTAGTTGGAAAAATGCTGGAATCTATTATAAAGGATGCAATAACTGGGCACTTAGAAACTAATAGTAAGATTGGGCAGAGTCAACATGGATTTATGAAAGGGAAATCCTGTTTGACAAACCTAATGGGGTTCTTTGAGGATGTAACTAGTGGAGTAGATAAAGGGGAACCGGTAGATGTGGTGTATTTGGATTTTCAGAAGGCCTTCGATAAGGTCCCACACAAGAGGTTGGTGAACAAAATTAGGGCACATGGAATTGCGGGTAATATACTAGCATGGATTGAGAATTAGTTAACAGACAGAGAACAAAGAGTAGGGATAAACTGGTCTTTTTCAGGATGGCAGGCTGTGACTAGTGGGGTACCGCAAGGATCGGTGCTTGGGCCCCAGCTATTCACAATCTATATCAATGATTTGGATGAGGGGACTAAATGTAACATTTCCAAATTTGCTGATGATACAAAGCTAGGTGGCAGTGTTAGTTGTGAAGAGGATGTGAAGAGGCTTCAAGGGGATCTCGACAGGCTCAGTGAGTGGGCGAGAACATGGCAGATGGAATATAATGTGGATAAATGTGAAGTTGTCCACTTTGGTAGATAAAACAGAAAGGCAGAGTATTTCCTAAATGGTGAAAGATTGGGGAATGCAGATGCTCAAAGGGACCTGGGTGTCCTTGTACATGAGTCACTGAAAGTGAATGTGCAGGTGCAGCAAGCCATTAGGAAGGCAAATAGTATGCTGGCCTTCATTACAAGAGGATTTGAGTACAGGAGTAAAGAAGTCTTACTCCAATTATATAGGACCTTGGTGAGACCACACCTGGAGTACTGTGTACAATTTTGGTCTCCTTACCTAAGGAAGGATATACTTGCCATAGAGGGAGTGCAACGAAGGTTCACGAGATTGATTCCTGGGATGGCGGGACTGTCGTATGAGAAGAGATTGAGTAAACTAGGCCTGTATTCTCTTGAATTCAGAAGAATGAGAGGGGATCTCATTGAAGCATACAAATTATTACAGGGCTTGATAGGGTGGATGCTGGGAGAATGTTTCTCTTGGCTGGGGAGTCTAGAACCAGAGGCCACAGCCTCAGGAGAAAGGGTAGGCCATTCAGGACTGAGATGAGAAGAAATTTCTTCACACAGAGGGTGGTGAATCTTTGGAATTCTCTACCCCAGAGGGCTGTGGAGGCTCAGTCATTGGGTATATTCAAAACAGAATTCGATAGATTTCTGACTAGTAAGGGCATCAAGCGATATGGCGATAGGGCCGGTGAATGGAGTTGAGGCAGAAGATCAGCCATGATCTCATTGAATGGCGGAGCAGGCTCGAAGGGCCGAATGGCCTACTCCTGCTCCTATTTCTTATGTTCTTATGTTCTTATGTGTTTCCCGAGCAGCGTGCTTCCCGTGGCCATCCAGTTAAATTTAAAAGGTAAGGTTAAACCACTCTTAAGGGTCTGACAACAAGCTACTAATACTTTAAATTGGGTCACCCGCCTCTGTCGGTCGGGTCGGGTCCATGCTGACAAACGCGCCTGGGGGAAAGGCGTGTGGGAGCGGGATGACAGCGGGTTCCCGACCCGCTCCCAAAAATAAAAACTTTCCCACCTGACCCACCTCCGATCGCACCCGCTACCACCCTGGAAAATTGCAGCCGATGGTTTACCTACAGCTACTAACTTCTGAATCAAAAGGTAATTCTAAATTACCAGCATGTAACAATAATTATGAGGAACGACCAACTGGAAGGACTACCTAGAAGCACCAATGTCCCAGTGCCAAATCGTGCAGCCACTCTCTGTCCATATTATCTAAGAATAAATTTAGTTCATGCAACAAAACATTAACATACCTACCAGTTCTATCTGTATTGATTAACCGATAGAAAAATGATAAAAATGCACAAACATTTGGCTGCAGAGGTAAAAACTGCTGCACGGTACTGTGGATGGATCTAGTTTGCCAATACTTGCAACAGTCAAGAGGAACAGTACCATATCATTCAATTTTACAGTGAGCAAATGTAAGAATATTTGAAATTTAGGCAGTAAAAATCTTTCAGTTAACAAATGTTCGAATTGTATCGTATACAGATATGTCATTTTGCTTGATGCACAGCAGTTGGTCTTTATGACAATAATTCCAAAAATATTCGAAGCCACTACTTAAAATATGTATTTCTCTAAGAGCTCTGAACTATAGGTTCAATGTATCAACTGGTAAGTCCCTTTACTTTGCATTAGATTCTAACTTCAAAGAATAACAGAGAAAACAAAATTCTCTGAATTTTTTGACATTTCATATAATATTCATTGTTATTTCCTTTTAAAAATGAAAACAAGGGAACACATTCAAATATTTCAAGTTAAAATATCATCAGCCACTTGAAAGGAATGAGGAGCAGCCAAACGCACAATATGTTACTTCAATGGGTGTTAAATCTCAACCAGGCTTTTTGATGAACAGTGGTCCACGTAGTAACCAGAGGAATTCTTAGCTCATCATTTGTTAGAACATGGCTCCTGGATACTCTTTGACATCTCAATAACTTTTGGTTTCACCTTGCACTGACCAAAGAATTTATTATTTGATATTTAATTCTGCTGAATATTTGAAACCCCGATGTTAAACTGGGAGGGGTCCGGTGCAGGCAGGGGCTGGGGCGAGAGGGGAGTCCCCATTGACTCATTGGCCAGAGGCCCGGGTCATTTTAACATCCCCGGGCCTCACTTTAATATTCGTCCCTTGCCCAGAATCGACGGGAATTACGTCAAAGCTGTTCCGGAGGGAGTGGGAATAGGGTTGGGAGCAGGACGCTGCAGGGGATCAAGGGAACGTTTCCCAGCATACGGTAAATGTTGGGATGGGGGGTGTTGCAGAACCGATGCTGGTTGGGGGGAGGGGGAAGGCAAGATCGTGGCGGGGGAGGGCCAACGATTCCTTGTGGGGCCGGTGGAGCGTTACTTCTCGCCCCCAAGGAACGCTTCCAAAAATGAAAGAATTTAACTTATCTTGGCCTATTCTGGCTATGCTGCCGTCTGGCACCAGTTTTCGCTGGCGGCTTTGGCACGTGCGGCCCTCTTGTGATTTGAAGTTAAAATGGCATTGTGGCGCTGATGATGTTATCGGGACGCAACTTTCACATTTTAATTAGGCCCCCACCTGCCTGTGGCTGGTGGCCTCCACACTGCCAGAATCTCAGCAGTCAAAATGATGGTGGGCGCGAACGCGTGGCGAATCTCCCAGCCTTGGTTTTAATTACTTGCCGGGCGGACTGGGTTAAAATCAGGCCTACTGTTTCAGGACAGACATGATTTTAATGAGCTGTTCAAGCTTCGCTCACAGTTTGGGACAGGACCCAAACCTCTCATAGACATTACGGGCTAGAAATTGGCCTCCTTAGCACCTCCTGTTATCTCCTCCGGGGGGCGATAACGGGGCGCTAATGACTTACCGCCCGGGCGCGACGAGATGAACCGCTCCCGTTAACTTGGCCGGGAGGTTTGCGGCGGCGGTAACACTTTGCGCCACGATCTCCTGCGCCCAGAGATCGTGACGTCATTGCCGTGCGCATCGCCCCGGTAGTGCCCCGGTCCCTGAAAACACCGACAGCTACAGAAGGCGTTGGTCGGGAGGCCGGGCGCTTTGGGGGCGGAAGTTAAAGGGGAGGTTGCCGAGGTAAGTAGGAAAATTTCTAAAATGCTTTTCTTTCAATTTTTCTTTTTCCTTCTCCTGGGCCGCGATCGATCAGGCGGGCACTCTGCTGGAGTTGCACGGGGCTGATCGAGCCGGATCGCGGTCGCCGTTGGGGACCAGCTAACTGGTCCCAATGCAGAGCCTGCAGCGATGGCTCTTCCCTTTACGGGAGGGAAGGAGCCTCGGATCGCGGCAGCGCTGCACGGGACATTGTGCACCACTACCGCCCCGCCTGCGTCCTTTAGCGCTCCAGGAAGGAAGTGCAGCCCTTGATTTAGTGCTCCACTTCCTTCCTCGAGCGCAAACACTGAATTTAGAAAAAGATGGGAATCATTAGCGCCTCGGTTTCCCAGCTTTCAAATGTTACCGTCCCCAGATGGGGCGATACTGAATTTCTCCCCCTGCAACTTCATACCACATCTTGGTTGATCTTTGACCCTGTGCAGTATTCACTGCACTGAGTCCAATTTTGATATTAATAAGTGAAAACGCACACGATTGCAACTGGACTGCTGAACTGGGTGATGTGAGGGAATATTAGTCACAGTTGGAAGCAATACTCTGGCAACGCTCATGATGAGCCTAGCAATGGATTATGATGTATGCAAAAAAAATATATCCGAGGAGTCAGAGGAAGGTACAGCAAAGCTTTTCCTTTGTTCCTGCAGTGGAATATATATGTGCACCTGTGTTATATTTGAGAATTGAAGCTATAAGCACCTTACTGCTGTTCAATCAGACCTTCAGAACGCTGAAGGAAAGAATTCTTCTGCTGAAGATCAGCTTTACTTTGTTGTTCTTACTTCAGGCTGAAAACAGTGCACTATCTCAGAAGGTTATTGGAAAGCAGGAAGTTAGAACTTGGCAATGTTCAGAGGTGTGGCTGAATTAGTTATCAGTATGTGTGCAACAGATCCGGGTTTACCATTTTCCAACAGTGTATTCTGCAATGACAGAACCTGTGAAACCATAATTTAAGCTGAATTTTCGTATGTTTACAGCATGGAAATTGATTTGCATCATATTAAACATTTATAAAATGCAGTGACAAACTGGTAAGATAAAATTGCTAAAACAGTAAAACATGACGATGCATGCACTTTATGAATTTAGTTTATCACAATACCACAGCATTTGGCTGAATGCACAGTAATTTACATTGTATTCATTTTAATTCATAAAGTTTTATCAAATAGCTTCCAAAACATACAATTACCGAAACAATGATCAGTCTTTTCTGTCAGTGTATTTCTTCATGCTCAGCTCTTTTTCTTGACTCTAAGGGGGGAATTTTGCCAGCCCTGGGGAGGCGGGTTTGGAGGCGGGACTGCCGGGAAAATGGCAGAATCTGGGGGCGGGTGCCCATCCCACCCCCAACCCGTCTCCGGGCCATCTTCTCAGGAGGCAGGTACCCGACCCGTGCTGGGAGCCGCCTCCCCGAGGCGGGAAGGGGATTACAGCCACTTAACTGCCTGTTAACAGGTAGGGAAACCCCGCCAGGGTCAGCGAGGCGAGCAGTGGGTCTGCGGGGGTCGGAGGGGTCCAAAAGTGCGCTGTGAAGGTGAGTGATGGGTGCAAGTGTGGAGAGGTGAGTATGTGAGGTGAGTGTAAAGTGATAGAAAATGTTTACTTACCTTTGTTTCTTCCTGCAGGCTTCAACAGTTGGGGAACCGGAGACTCCCGCATCTCCCCGGCAGAGATGATAGAATGGCTGCTGCAATCTCCGATGCAACAGCTATCTGATTTCTGCTCAGCAGATAGGTTTGATGAGTCTTGAATACAAGGACTCATCAAACAACAGAGAGTGTCAGTGTTTGACAGCTTCACAGAGCTGTCAAACGATGACAATTCAGCTGTCAAAGATTTTTGACAGATGAAACGTCATACGCTGACATTCTCTGTCACCGGCTTCCCCTTAATTGGCCTGCTGAGCCCGCTGGGCGGGCTTAACAAGGTCAATGAAGGGAAAATAGCGTGGGTTGGCCAGAAGTCGATGGAGGCAGGACTAAAACCCGACAAGTGGGAGTCCCGCCTCCAAAAGCTCCCCATTGGCAAAATCCAGCCTAAAACAATAGGAGCTGCACTTGAAGGGAACAGGAATCAGAGAATCAGGGCTACAGTGTTGCGGCTCTAACTTCGACCTCTGCTCCATCTTCTGCTGAGTGCAGAATTTATTTTAATATTCCCTCACATTTTTTTTTACCCAAACAGCATTTATATCGAATTGCATTTTTATTGTTAATCTTATGTACATTTACTTCACTGCACCAATGTAAATGTTGACTGAGAGGCATATGCTTTAATGGGCCTAATGTTTGTTTGAGGCCCCCTCTCTGAGATTGGCTTGCCTTGAGGCAGCCGAGGCTGCAAGAAAGCTATTTGTCAGTTGTGGTTTCACAAATTCTAAAATAATTAAGCTAATTTTGCACTTTCCTGAAATTGCCGTTTATCTCAACTCAGGAGTTTTAAGACATTCTTGATGGTATTCAGAACAAGTCAGGAGTATTTAGCATAGTTATAAAGTTGTAGTAAGAGAAAATATCGGCCTGGATTTTCCTCCACTATCTCACCTCAAATCAATGGGGATAACGGTGGCAAAGGCAAAACGATTGGGTAGCTAAGCTGATTGCCGCGTTCCTACCTTGACCTCAATATTTCTCACCACGCCCAGCCAGGAAAACAACTGACCACCCCTTCCTTGCCTGCCGCACATAAATGAGGACGGGGAGATAAGTTCTGGCAAGTGGCCCCATTTCCCTGCCTTCTGTCACTAGTCACATAGACAACCGTGAGAGGGATGGCGGTAATCCCCAAAGCAGTGGCAGTAAGTGCACTGGACCCCCTTTTGGAATGGGAGGGCTCAGCAGTGGGCCCCTCTCCCTCTTTCTATGCCCCAACCACTCACCAGGTGAAGGCTTCAGTCCAGTCTGAGGCCTAAACAAAAATTTCAAGGCTGGTCTTCAGGGCTCCTCTGCCCCCTTTAAGTGGTCTCTTCTTTTCTGGCAGCTGTACTGCTGCACCTCTGGAATTTTCCTTTCCTGGGAGCGGCAGGCTAACTCTGAGTGAGATCCCACCCTCCAAAGATAGCTGACCCTTCATCGTGGGTCATGGCAAGGTTGGAGTAGAGACCCAACTCAGGTAAATTGAGGCAAATGCAGTCCAAATCTCCGTATTACAAATTAATTTTTGAATTAACTGCAACGCTGGCTTGGGAGTACTTTAGCTTCCCTTCATTCTGGTCATGTATTCATATAAAGTCTTAATAAGGGAGTTTGACAGGATCCATAATGATTTGTTTCATCTGGAGACTTCATTTAGTATGATTGGAGAATGCCCAGATTGGTTTGGAGGGAGTGCAAAGCTCTGGTCAGTTTGGCTTGGAGTTAGAAGATCACTCCAGTCTGTATATCTTAGGATACAGAACAGGCCTGACTGCTTGACCTAGCCTTAACCTTTGGCTTTCCATTTTCTATTAAGCAAATTATTCACTGAAAGATTTATCAGAACCAAGAATATATTTCACATGTTAATAAATCAAGGGAAAAAGACATATATCAGTTACATAATGGGAAAGATTTCCTCTGTGCACTATGCATAATAAGATTATAAACTGGTTCCTTATAAATGGGTTTACAATTTCATTAGACATGGTGTATGGAAGAAACCTCCTCTTAGTGCTTTTTTAAATAAAAAAGGAATATATAAGAGTTGAGGGGGGGTGATATTCGTCCCCTTAGCACCTCCTGTTAGCGCCAGTAGATCGTGCTAATGGGGCGCTAGACCAGTATCGCTGGGGCGGGGCGAATCCAGTGCCGTACACCAAATAGAAACATAAAAACATAGAAAAATAGGAGCAGAAGTAGGCCATTAGGCCCTTCGAGCCTGCTCCGCCATTCAATATGATCATGGCTGATCCTCTATCTCAATACCATATTCCCGCTCTCTCCCCATACCCCTTGATGCCTTTTGTTTCTAGAAATCTATCTATCTCCTTCTTAAATATATTCAGTGACTTGGCCTCCACAGCTTTCTGTGGTAGAGAATTCCACAGGTTCACCACCCTCTGAGTGAAGAAATTTCTCCTCATCTCAGTTCTAAATGTCCTACCCTATATCCTGAGACTGTGACCCCTTGTTCTAGACCCCACAGCCAGGGGAAGCATCCTCCCTGCATCCAGTCTGTCTAGCCCTGTCAGAATTTTTTACGTTTCAATGAGATCCCCTCTCATTCTTCTAAACTCTAGTGAATACAGGCCTAGTCAACCCAATCTCTCCTCATATGGCAGTCCTGCCATCCCAGGAATCAGTCTGGTGAACCTTCGCTACACTCTCTCTATGACAAGTATATCCTTTCTTAGGTAAGGAGACCAAAACTGCACACAGTACTCCAGGAAAAACTCAGCAGGCCAGGCAGCATCCGTGGAGAGAGAAAGAGAGTTAACGTTTCAGGTCGATGAGGTGGAGGATGAGGAGGAGGAGGGACAGGAGGGAGGGAGGAGGCAGCGAGACAATCTGATTTCTGGAAAGACTGTCCGTGACCGGCTCATCAGACTCCGATTCACATGAATAAAACCCCAGATCCCCGTAGCTCACCACATCCCCATCATACAATCCCTGTCTCATGGCGTATCACAGCGTCCTCCTGTGCGCAAAGGTGAAATGACAGAGACCACAAAATATTCCAAAGACCATTAATAAATTTATCTATAAACATATCACACATATCACATGAATTTTAATAACTAATGACCCTTGTGCCTGACATAGTTGAATAGCTGTCATTGTGTGCAGGGTGTGAGATGTGGGTGTGAGTGTTGCTAGGTGAAGATTGCTGGTGGGTGTGTGCTGGGGTTGTGGTGCTTTAGGCAGTGTGTGAAGATTGTGGCTCAGATGCATTTGTTGAAGCATTCACTCACCCTGACCACCCAAGTGAGGTCATTAAATTTCTTCCTGCACTGTGTGTGGGTCCTGGGGACCACAGTGCTGCCCGAGACGTGCTGCGCTACCTCCCTCTAAATGGTGTGGAAGACTTGTGGTGAGGGCCTCCTGCCACTTGCCAGGTAGAGCACCGCCCTCTGTCTCTCCACAGTGAAAACCAATGCCTCCAATGCTTCATCAGAGAATCTGCGGGCTCTCTCCCTGGGGCGTGGACCTGCCATGAGCACACCTGGTTCAGTCCTCTGGCTCCTTCTCCTTGTTCTGCTTCTGCTTACTGAGGCAGCTGCACAGCCAGCAATGCTGAGAATGAGATGCTTCAGCATCAATGAACCTCCCCTTTAAGTAGTGAAAAAAGCCTGTGGCAATCATGACTTGCGATTAGACTGCACCCAATATGGGTCCACCCTTTAAGTCTAACACCAATGAGCTTAAAGACTTGATTTAGGACTCCAATCATTTTATTGAGCAGTGAGGACGAATTTTGCGTGCACTCTAAAGCATTTGCGCCTGGCGCTAATTCTCCAACTTTTCTACTGACACCGTCTATTCCTTGGCTATAACAAATTTCTAGCCCCTTTGCAATGGGAGAGAAGATTATGGATTCCTGATCTTTTCCATTAGTGTTTTATGAAGAAAGTGGAGCCGAAGCATTGCGTTGACTGTAGAAGTCCTGCTACCCTGCAGGACTTCTGCAGGACTGCAGCGGTTCAAGAAGGCGGTTCACCGCCACATTGTTAAGGGCAATTAGGGATGGGCGATAAATGCTGGCCTTGCCAGCGACGCCCACATCCCATGAATGAATGAAAAAAAACCTCAATCTCTAGGTCAGGTTCACAGTCAAGAACCAGAAAACCTAATCCCCGACCATGATGTATCAATGCAGCTGACCTATACCAATTTGAATGGCATTCCATTTGGACTAGATGGGGGCTCACAACTCAAGCCAAATCATTACAGATCCTGCCAAGCCCCTCTGACCATACTTTCAGGGACTTGGATCATCAAAATCAGCTTTGGCATGCTTTGATTTTGGTCTAGATTTAAATCTCGGCGATGCTGAGAAGATTGTTGGCAGCAGCTGAGTTAGTTTATTGTCTTTCTCACCACTGTGTAACCTGGGCACTAAATCAGTCATTGTCAAATAGGAACCACAGCACTACATTTGAATCAGAAGAGGACTATAACATTAACCTGAGCTCAAGTATTTGCATGTCAAATTTCTAGAATGATTTGGATGCTAACAGGTGGAAAAGAAATTGTGATGGCTACATACATATTCCTGTGTTGGTTTATTTTTCACTTTGCTTTTTCTTTACCTTTAAGGTATTACAATTAAGGTTATTTCCCTTTTGTATCCGAAGTAAACCGCTGATCATAAAATGTAGATAATGATATATTCCTTCGGGGCTAGTTTTTTAAATTTTGTTTAATGCTAATTGTATCAATGCAACAATAACTTTTCCCAAAATACCAAACATGATTCTGATTTCCTTTTTCAGGATGGGTTGATTTCAGCATCAACGTCCTACACTTCCACCTCTTCTTCTGTGCCCTAAATTAATCTGTTCAGGAATTATTACTACATGCAGACCATCTCCTTTATGGGGTGAACTTCTCTGAGAATCCACTAAAGGGGAGTTTTTATCCCTTTTGAACACAAAAGGGACAATTTTCATCTGCTGCCTGCTCCATTTCCGAGGAGTCCAGCAGTGGAAAATAGCAGGGAAGCAGCGGCTGCCCCTTGGATGTTCAAGGCCCACCTGGCGCGATTTTCAAGCAGGCCTGTCAACGGGCACCCAGCACACTCGCCCGAAACATTTGCGAGGCAGCTTGCATACGCAAAGCAGGGTCCTATGCTAGTTGTAGGACCATGTTTGCAATTTTCGAACAGAAATGGAATTTTGCACTGTGCACGCTCTGTCCACTTGTACCAGGCAGTGAGTAGTCTAACGAGCAGTCCTTAAAGGGACCGCTCCAAAAATGGCCTACAACTTTGTTATGGGATTTTTCGTAGGGCCAGGAGCAGCAGAAATGCTCCTCCTGGCCCCACAAAAATACTGTGACCCACAGTCGGTTGCTGGGTAGCACCCCCACCCCCCCCCGCCTTCAGTTCATGTATCCATCCCCCACCTTGGCTCCCTTATGGAGCTGCCGAATTTTCTGTCCCCTGGTTTGGCGAGCTTGCTGCTAGCTCTTGTTAACCGCTGGCCAGCTCGCTGACTGTATTCTAATGAGGCCCGAAGCTGAAAATGGTTTGGACCTCGCGCTGAAGGGCTCGGGCGGGCACCGCGGATGCGCCGCTAACTTCACGCCAAGTGTAATGTAGCCAAGTTTGCGGATGATACAAAGATGGGTGGGAAAGCAAGTTGTGCAGAGGACTCATCTGCAAAGGGATATAGACAGGCTAGGTGAGTGGGCAAACATTTGGCAGATGGAGTATAATGTGGGAAAGTGCGAGGTTATCCACTTTGGCAGGAAAAATAAAAAAGCAAACTATTATTTAAATGGAGAGAGATTACAAAATGCTACACTTCAGAGGGACCTGGGGGTTCTTGTGCATGAAACACAAAAAGTTAGCATGCAGGTACAGCAAGTAATCAAAAAGGCAAATGGAATGTTGGCCTTTATTGCAAGGGGGTTGGAGTATAAAAGCAGGGAAGTCCTGCTACAACTGTACAAGGTATTGGTGAGACCACACCTTGAGTACTGCGTACAGTTTTGGTCTCCTTATTTAAGGAAGGATATACTTGCATTGGAGGCAGTTCAGAGACGATTCACTAGGTTAATTCCAGAGATGAGGGGTTTGACTTATGAGGAAAGGTTGAGCAGGCTGGGCCTATACTCATTGGAATTTAGAAGAATGAGAGGTGATCTTATTGAAACATATAAGATACTGAGGGGGCGCGACAAGGTAGATGCAGAGAGGATGTTTCCGCTCATGGGGAAATCTAGAACTCGGGGGCACAGTCTCAGAAAAAAGGGTCGCCCTTTTAGAACTGAGATGAGGAGGAACTTCTTCTCCCAGAGGGTCGTAAATTTGTGGAATTCTCTGCCCCAGAGAGCCGTGAAGGCTGGTTTATTAAATACATTTAAAGTGGAGATAGACAGATTTTTGCAAGATAAGGGAGTGAAGGGTTATGGGGAGCGGGCTGGGAAGTGGCTTTGAGCCCTAGATCAGCCATGATCTTATTGAATGGCGGAGCAGGCTCGAGGGGCCAAGTGGCCTATTCCTGCTCCTATTTCTTATGTTCTTATGTTCTTAAGTTTGGGCGTGTGTTTAAAATTTCCCCAGACAATGTATCAATGGTCTGCTCGCAATCATTATCAACCTTTTCTAATAAGCTTCATCTGCCCCTTCAAACAACGTCAGATTGATGCTATCTACTACTAGCCGGTCTATTTTATTTCTACAGTAAAAGGAGCTTTGGTTAGTGCCTAATGATGCAGTTAATCTGTAGCACTGTAATGTGATACTGGTAATATTTTCAGAAGGGTGGAAGCATGGCATTATACTGCCCACTCTCATTGCTCTTGTCAGGGAAAACAAAGCTTTGTGAAATGATACTTCAACACGTCCGCAGAGCTATGTTCACAAGCTTAAAATGACAGTGACATTTCTAATATTGGAAAAATAGCCAATGGGAGAGTGTGCTCTTTTCTCTCATTAGAAACTTCAAGGCAGTTTAGGGGATTGCCTGATTTCTTAAATTAAAATGTAAAAATTGGCTGTACATCAGTTGGAGTTAGACTGCACAATTTCAAGTGGTCTCGTATTGATACAAAATGCTTAAGCAATGTGAGTTGGAAAGCATCTGTACTTGTTTGATGTGCTTCTTTCACTGAAATAGGCTTTGCATTATAGCTATCCTGCAAAACCTTTCAATAGGGGACTCTGCCTGAGCTTCTCAGAATAACGCTACCACACGACCTGTCAGTATTTTCTCTTTTTAAGGCTTACCAAAATGAGGGATGTCCATCCTGCGAAATGGAACATTTGTCTCTGTATTTTCATAACCGCTGTGATTGAGGTGTTTCATGAGCGAGGGTCCACATCCTATTCCATGGTGCTACCTCCAACGACATACAAGCTTGCGTTTAAATACAAGCTTGGATTTATTACACAAACTAGGGTTGTATTCCCTGGAATTTAGAAGATTAAGGGGTGATTTGATCGAAGTTTTCAAGATATTAAGAGGAACCGATAGGGGAGATAGAGAGAAACTATTTCCGCTGGTTGGGGAATCTAGGACTAGGGGGGGCATAGTCTAAAAATTAGAGCCAGGCCATTAAGGAGTGAAGTTAGGAAACACTTCCACACACAAAGGTTGGTAGAACTTTGGAACTCCCGTCCACAAGCAGCAGTTGATGCTAGATCAATTGTTAATTTTAAATCTGAGATTGGTAGATTTCTGTTAACCAAAGGCGGGTATATGGAGTTAGGTCGCAGATCAGCCATGATCTCACTGAATAGCGAAACAGGCTCGAGGGGCTCAATGGCCCACTCCTGTTCCTATGTTCCTAAGTTAGCCCATTTCCTTTATCTGGGTATGCACTCAACCATTATGACATGCAGAATTTGCATAACTGCATCTTTCACTTCTACATCCTTGCTAACATTTCTTTGTCAGTACAGTGTTTACCAACAATTGGTGTCCTTATATGTTCTTTTCTAATATTTTTTAATAATATTCATGCCTTTCTACTCTCCTTTAAATCAGTATATGTATTAATCAATGGCACAAACGTTGAATCCAAGGACAAGCATAGAGATTGAAGGCTACAAAATCCCAGTGAGGATGCATACCTTGTTTAAAAAAGTTTATTACATAGCTGTGAGGCAACAGACCACAGATAAAACCCTAATTTTGATGGCCAGAAAATTGGTAACACTGCAAATCTGGCACACTGATGTCTGCACCTGATTCTCTGATCTGTTTTTCCACTGAGCGAGAATCCGTTGAAGAATAATGAACACATTTGTATGTGCTGTGCATATACAATATACTTATTTTGGTTTGCCTCAGATATTCAATACGGTCTATGATTGTGCCATGGCCCTCTCAGTATCACTTGAGGTACTGAACAGTGGCTTGACTGAAATGTCAATGCCAGAATATCTCAGGAATATTATCAACATGGCTTCACAGATTACTTTCCCCAAGGGAATAACCGTTTTCCTTTGCTTCCTTGGCAAAATGATGCTGAGCACCTTGAGTGAGGGTTTTATAGACCTCATGGAAGGCCAAAGATCTGTAGTTAGTGAGATCAGGACTCTTTGTGAGGACTTAGGCTCCAGCAGATATATACAAGCTGACTCACAGCATCTGGCACCTCCATCTCTTAGCACAGTACAGTGATGTCATCTTGTGCCTCTGGAGAAGTGAGTGTGCAGTATTCCAACATTGTGAAGACCACCAATAAAGTGGAAAAAATTCCAGGCATTGCTGCAGGTACCAATGAGATCTTGAAATCTGGAGACACCATCCTGTCCCAACCTATGGAAGCTCAGTAGCAGACTTCCCAGCCAGTATAAAGGGATTACTTGAGAATAGAACTTCCGAAAGACCGCATGGCACTTCTACACAGGGTGGATTAAATTCTCTGCACATTACACAAATAAATGGAATGTGTATAACAGAAATTTTGTTATGATCCCTTAAGGTAAATTCAACGAAGCTATGTTCTTGGCACAGAATTTAGTTTGACATTAGCATAGATTGGAGAAATGCAGTGCTCCTGATTTTTCGGTCATTTAAAATTTAGAACGTTTACCATAATCGTTCCAACGCATTCAGGGATATTTTGTAGAGTGCCACTTGACTAATCGATTTAAAAATGCACGATGAACACGACCTGTAGCTTTTTTCCCTTCATCACAATGGTTGTGCTATTTTCAGTAACTATTGTACTTCTTCCCTGCAGCAATCCACCTTTCTGCTCATAAAATCAATTAACAGTAGAATCATAGACAAAACTAAAACCAGAGGTACATGATTGTAGGAATATTTTCAAATAGAGAGTTATTGTTTCATTAACAGCAATGTCTATCCACATCCATTTATCCAAATGATTCCAACACCTCATTAATTATCTGTAATTCTGCAGTATCTGTAAAATCACGAGTCACAAATCACACTGTGAAACATATAACTTTTACTGGTTTCTATCAGATCTCTATTTGCTGGAGCAACACATATTTCATATGTATACATTTACAATTGTTAATAAGCAAATTCATGAAAAGTTATTCATCAGTAATAAACAATGACTGACAGCGAGCCAAGAAATTATTACTTTACTCCTAGTATTAATTAACTGGTACACAAACTGTGATGATTCTTTACCACTTAACAAGCTGGAATCAGCCTGACTGCATCTCTCTGCATCACTTTCCAAAACAACCTTCATATAAACATGCATCTCAGTGCTCACCTTTCTGAGGACAAGTCTCACCAGGCTTAGCAATAGATGCAATTCAGCAGTCACATCTGACACTCAGCCTTAATAGATGACAGAATGAAATGTGCATTGGAAGAATCCTGCTTTCAGGAAAGTAATCACAGTAATACTGGAAGCTATTTGCTTGGTAGCTGCAGCCTGCTCATTCTTGGCGGTGTTGCTTTTTGCACATCCAGGATACAGCCAGCAGAGGAGTCCAATGATCTGTTAACTTGAGTAAGACAACTGTAAAAAAAAGCCTCCGACACTCAGTCTTGCAATCAGTGTGTGAAGTATATCTCGGGAAGTGATCGGTTCCAGAAAGAAGCATTGATCATAATCCCAGCATCTATTTAAAAAAAAAAGAATGCTTCACAAGCAACACAGATCATTGTGAGAGCATTTGTATTAAACAGAAACAAGCTTTAGAAGGAAAAAAAGGGATTTGCATTTATACAGCATCTTTCACAATCTCGGGATGTCCCAAAATATTCCACAGCTGGTGAAGAACTTTAGAAGTGCAGTCATTGTTAGGGAAATGGACAGATAGTACTCAATTTGATATATAACGTGAATAAGGATTGTTACACAAGGATAGATATTTTGAAAAATATTAAGAATTTGAAGCTTTTTTATCAATAAGTTTTCTCCCCTTCTCTTTCCCATCTACCAGTGGTGTCACAGGTAACATTGTTCCCTAATTTAGTGCATGTTTTAATACTATTATCCTTTAATTATTAGATTATAGTTTGAAGGAAAAAAAGCTAATTTCCATAAATATTGATTGAAGTTTGCAGTTAAAGTACTGGTTACAGTATTCGTTATGATTTTATGAAATAAATTTAGAAATTTATAATTTATGTGTAGGGTGTATGTTATTTTAACACTTAAAATATTTAGAAAAGCATGTACATTAGTAACCATAAGTGAAAGGTAGTCTGGAAGCGTATGCAGTGACAGCGCACTGCCAATATTGGCTTAAGCCGAGCAGCTCTTTGAGAGGATAACATTTGGCTAGATAATTGAAAGTTGCTGGAATTGAGATTGTTATAACAAAGGTATGGGGGGGGGCGCACGAAGCTGGGCTTGCTAGCGCCCATTTTTTGGGGTGCTACGAAGCCCCTTAAGTGTCCAAAATGGCATGTGCAGCGTGCACGCGAACATCCGACGGGAGGCGCGGCAGATGCCATATTTTAAAGGGGTTAGCGCGTGCCCACCGGCAGCATGCAGCGCAGGCAGATCGTGACGTCAATCAGCGTGCAACGCTGATTTGCCGCCAGCGCTGCCACTTTGGAGCTCCACGCTTCAACCTACGCTCTCTCTTGACCCCGCACAGCTGAACACAACGTTAAGCAGCATGAAGGACCCCCCACTATTTAAGTGGATCATCAACTACCTACAGGTTAGTTGCAATTCTATGAGTTTTGGGTGCTTTTCACAGTTGGTTAAAGTTTCAATAGTGTACAGGGAGAATACAGGGTGTGGCAGGTGCTAAAGTACATTTTTGCTGACTTAAAGGCTTCTGCACAGATCAGTTGCCTCCAGACATGAGTGGCCTAGTAGGCCTTCCTCTTGGCATTGAGCATGACTGGGAGAATGAAGAGATGCCACGCAGAGCAGGACAAGCTGCTAGAAGATGAAGGAGGAGGAGGAGGGGCAGAAGCAGCTCTTGGCAGAAGGCCATATCCGCAGAAGGGTGTTTAGGGAGCAATTCTCCCACCTGAACCTCAGCCACAACCAATGCTTGGGACGTCTGCCCTTCACCAAAGAGGTCATCACTAAAATCTGCCACCTGCTGCAGGCACAACTCCAACCTCAGAGCAGGGCAAGGACCGCATTGCCTGTGGCTGTCAAGGTGACTGAGGCTCTGAACTTTTATGCTTCTGGCTCCTTCCGAGCTGTTGCTGGAGATATAAGCAACATCTCTCAGTTTGCAGTGCACTGCTGCATAAGGGAGCTTACTGAGGCTCTCTATGCAAAGAAAGATAACTTCATTTCATTTCCTCTTGCCAGACAGTAGCAGGCAGAGCGAGCATGAGGGTTTAGAACATAAGAAAATAAGAAATTGGAGCTGGAGTAGGCCATTTGGCCCTTCGAGGATTGCAGGCTTCCCCATGTTGTAGGGTGATGTGGAGATGCAGGTGTTGGACAAATGTGAGAAGTCGCACAACACCAGGTTATAGTCCAACAGCTTTATTTGAAATCACAAGCTTTCGGAGCGCTGCTCTCTTCACTTCACCTGACGAAGGAGCAGCGCTGCGAAAGCTTGTGATTTCAAATAAAGCTGTTGGACTATAACCTGGTGTTGTGCGACTTCTCACATGTTGTAAGGTGCCATTGACTGCATGCCCATTGCTTGGCATATGCCTCATGTTAACTCTGGCATGTACCTGAACCAAAATGGGTTCCTCTCGTGAATGTGCAGTTGAAGTGTGAGCACAGGCAGTCCATCATGTAGGTCAATGGCCGGTATCCTGGCAGCAGTCACGATGCATTCATTCTGTGGCAGTCCGCTGTGCCAGCTGTATTTCAACCACCACGGCAAACGAAAGGGTGGCTACTGGGTGACAAGGGTTATCCGCTGACGACATGGCTCTCATGACTCCGGTGCGTAACCCACGCACACATGCACGGCAGGCATACAACGAGAGCCATGCAGCCACAAGAAATCTGATAGAGCAGACCGTTGGCGTCCTGTAGCAATGATTCCATTGCCTCTACCACTCTGTAGGAACCCTGTAGTACTCGGCTGAGTGAGTCTCAAGATTTGTTGTGGTACAATGCTGCATGCTGCACAACCGTGTTATTATGAGAGAACAGCCCCTGCCACCACCTATCAGGCAAGAAGCTGAAGAGCAGGAGCACAAGGAGGAGGAGGTGGAAGAGGAGGAGGTGGAAGAGGAGGAGGTGGAAGAGGAGGAGGTGGAAGAGGAGGAGGTGGAAGAGGAGGAGGTGGAAGAGGAGGAAGAGGAAGGGAGGCTGCAACCTAGACAACCCCTTTCTGCCCAGCCTGTAGGTGAACAAATAATTAATGAGCGACATCAATAACCTCAACCCCAATTCCCTATCCACCAACAGTCCCACATTCCTTACCTTTCCTCTGTCACTGACCATCACATCGCCCTCTTTCCCACAATGTAAAAATAAAAGCCAACGCAGAATACACATTCCAATCCAAATTCATGAATTAAATCACGCCATAGCACATACAAAAATAAAGTAATCACCCTTGTGCATTCCCTTAGTGCCTCTTCCATGTGCTTTGCCTCTCCTAGTGCTCTTACGAGGTGCTACTTTCAGCGGCGAGGACTACAGATGGCCTTGGAGGGTGACCTCGAGCAGCTCTGGGCCAAGAAAGCCCGGCTGCAGACTGCACCATCTCAACATGGGCGGCAGCAGTCTGGGCTGGCTGGCTGACAGGCAACAACAAGGGCACTGGCGGAGTGGCAGGGGTGGGATCGCGAATGCTGTCATCCAGAGAGAGGACAGCAGGCTCGTGCTCCATGGAGCCACTGCCGCTCTCCCGGGGCGGCATATCAGCAATCCTAGTGATCTGTTGGAGAACAGATTGCTGGAGTGCTGTGATGCACTAGAAACCCCTTTGAACAGTGGTTTCCAGAGCCATGACGGCAACAGTCTGAACTTGCATGGCACCAGTCTGAGCTTCCACTGCAGCCAGCACTCAAACGTGGGTAGATGTTGCTTGCAATGCAATGGAAGCTGAAACATCGGCCATCAAACGTTGCATCATGTCACTCTGCTAATTAAGAATGGCGAGAGAGGGAAACCAGGGAATTATAGATCAGTTAGCCTAACATCTGTTGTCACAAAATTACTAGAGTCTATAATTAAGGATAGGGTAACTGAATACCTCAAAAATTTTCAGCTGATCAGAGAGAGCCAGCATGGATTTGTGAAAGGCAGGTCATGTCTGACCTGATTGAATTTTTTGAAGAGTTGACTAAAGTAGTGGACGAGGGAATGTCTATGGATGTTATTTATATGGACTGCCAGAAAGCATTTGATAAAGTCCCTCATAAGAGACTGTTCACTAAGGTTGAAGCCCATGGAATTGAAGGCAAATTATTGACCTGGTTAGGAAATTGGCTGAGCAGCAGGAGACAGAGAGTAGGAATAATGGGCAGGTACTCAAATTGGCAGGATGTGACTAGTGGTGTCCTGCAAGGATCTGTGTTGGGGCCTCAACTATTGACCATATTTATTAACGACTTAGATGATGAGATAGAAAGTGACATATCCAAATTTGCCAATGACACAAAGATAGGCGGCATTGTAGGCAGTGTAGATGGAAGCATAAAATTACAAAAAGATATTGGCCCAGAAATTGATCTCGCTCTGTTCCCGCGGGGGTAAGGCTTTCCCGCGATCTCTCACCTCGCTTGTGCTTTTTCAGATCCAGCTCGCACGAACTTCATGTTCTAGAGATCAGCTGGGCAGTGCTTGCGTATCCCAGCGGCGTAGTGAATTCATGCGAGCTGTGGGATCACGTGACTCAGTTAGAGCCAATGGCAGCACACCATCTTCCATTCATAAGTTTCACAGCACGGCTGTGACATCTATGAATCTTACACCCCCCCAAAATAACAGCTAAACCTCAATTAAATTTAAAAAAAAACCATCACATTAATAAAATAAGTATAGTTAATTAAATTAACCATTTTAAATAAAAAATTAAATTTTTGAAAAAATTTAAAATCTTTTAAAAAGTTATAAAAATAAACTTACCTGTCTTTAAAGTCTCTAAAAAAGATATACCTGTTAAAAAAAATTCAAAAAAATACTTAATTCACTACTTACCTTCTTAAAAGCGGGTCTTACTCCTCCTTTTTACATTTCCAAAATCTTCCGTACTTACCTGCGCGTCCAAAGCATGAAGTGCACAGCGTGCGCGCAGCCTGTAGCGCGCATGCGATGCACCGAGGACCCGCCCCCTTTTCAGAAGAGCAATTGCCGGTTTTCAGCGCATGCGCAGGGCATGCAGAAAACCGGCAATTGGAGTGGGAATACGCGAGAGTACGCAGTGCGTACTCTCGCGTCCCGGGATCAATTTTCGGCCCATTGATAGATTAAGTGAATGGGCAAAACTGTGGCAAATGGATTTCAATGTAAGCAAATGTGAGGTCATCCACTTTGGACCTAAAAAGGATAGAACAGGGTACTTTCTAAATTGTGAAAAGCTAAAAACAGTGGAGGTCCAAAGAGACTTGGGGGTCCAGGTACATAGATCATTAAAATGTCATGAACAAGTGAAAATAATCAAAAAGGCTGTTGTGGGATGCTGGCTTTTATAGCTAGAGGACTAGAATACAAGGGGGTAGAAGTTATGCTGCAGCTATACAAAACCCTGTTTAGACCACACCTGGAGTACTGTGAGCAGTTCTGGGCACCACACCTTAGGAAGGATATATTGGCCTTGGAGGGAGTGCAGCGTAGGTTTACCAGAATGATACTCGGACTTCAAGGGTTAAGTTATGAGGAGAGATTACGCAAATTAAAGTTGTATTCCCTGGAATTTTGATGGTTTTCAAGATATTAAGGGGAACAGATAGGGTAGATAGAGAGAAACTATTTCCGCTGGTTGGGGAGTCTAGGACTAGGGGGCATAGTCTAAAAATTAGAGCCAGACCTTACAGGAGTGAAGTTAGGGAACACATCTACGCACAAAGGATGGTAGAAGTTTGGCACTCTCTTCTGCATACGGCAATTGATGCTAGATCAATTGTTAATTTTAAATCTGAGATTGATAGATTTTTGTTAACCAAAGGTATTAAGTGGATAAATGGAGTTAGGACACAGATCAGCTATGTTCTCATTGAATGACAGAACTGGCTCAAGGGGCTAAATGGCCTACTCCTGTTCCTATGTTCCTTTGGTTCCACAGGTGTCCTGCTAGAGGTGGCCACCCATTCCATGGTGGAAAGGATGGGCTCCAAGCTCTGTGCAAAGCCCTATGCCAAGTTGGTGCTGGATTCCTCCATGCTCCTTGACATTGAGCGCAGGTTTTCTGGCAGGGTTTCCAGTGCACCAAGCAGTTGGGTATGTACACCATTCAGCTTTCTTTTGTAGCCTGACCCATCAAAGTCATCACCTGAGTCCTCTGCAGCGGATCTGCACGTGGTGAGACACCGGGCACAAGTGCCCTGGCTGCAGCGCACTTGTGCCCGGTGTCTCACCAAGTGCAGATGCCGCCTCTATGCTCCTCTCTAAATTACGCACAGTGTCAGTATCTGAGCTGGTGGCTATGACTGTGAAATCGAGAGATGGTGTGTCTTCATCTTCACTGTCTTCTTGCTCTTCCTCCACTGCCTGGGCAGGTGCAGTTCTTGGGTATCTGAAAGGAAAAAGGGACAAGGGTTGGGTTGTGGTGAGGGGAGAGGAGAAAGTAAGAACTGCATGTTTACATCATCAGCAGCTTCTCAGTCAGAGGAGATTGTGGGATGAGAGAGAAATGAGATAAGAGAAGAAAGATTAGGTATGTGGATACACTCACCTTCAATGTCTTCAGCCCCACTGGTGGCCAGGGGCTCTGCAATGGCCCTTCCCATAATGACCAGCACCATCTCCTCCATGAGGGTTAGAACATGCAGGCGCGCCTCTCCCCCTCCGATTAGTTCCTGCTGCCTCTGGTTGTGCACCACTTTCCCCTGCAAGAGAGGGAAGTAGGTCAGTAAGATTTTTTTAATTCATTCATGGGATGTGGTCGTCGCTGGCAAAGCCAGCATTTATTGCCCATCCCTAATTGCCCTTGAGAAGGTGGTGGTGAGCCGCCTTCTTGAACCGCTGCAGTCCGTGTGGTGAAGGTACTCCCACAGTGCTGTTAGGGAGGGAGTTCCAGGATTTTTACCCAACGATGATGAAGGATCGGCCGATATACTTCTAAGTCAGGAAGGTGTGTGACTTGGAGGGGAACTTGGAGGTGGTGGTGTTCCCATGTGCCTGCTGCCCTTGTCCTTCTAGGTGGTAGAGGTCGCGCGTTTGGGAGGTGCTGCCGAAGAAGCCTTGGTGAGTTGCTGCAGTGCACCTTGTAGATGGTATACACTTCAGACACGGTACGCTGGTGGTGGAGGGAGTGAATGTTTAAGGTGGTGGATGGGGTGCCAAATCATGCAGGCTGCTTTGTCCTGGATGGAGTCGAGCTTCTTGAGTGTTGTTGGAGCTGCACTCATCCAGGCAAATGGAGAGTGTTCCATCACACTCCTGACTTGTGCCTTGTAGATGGTGGAAAGGCTTTGGCGAGTCTGGAGGTGAGACACTCGCCGCAGAATACCCAGCCTACTCTTGTAGCCACAGTATTTATGTGGCTGGTCCAGTTAAGTTTCTGGTCAATAGTGACCCCCCACAGGATGTTAATGGTGGGGAATTCGTCGATGGCAATCCCATTAAATGTCACAGGGAAGTGGCTAGACTGAATGAATAGCATATGAATGTTAGGTATTAGTCCTGATTGATAGAGATTGTTGGTAGGTGAGTGATGGGGATGTGGTACATTGAGCAATGGCTAGGCTGGAGCAGGCTCGAAGGTCCGAATGGCCTACTCCTGCTCCTTTTTTTCTATTTTTTTCTAAGGCTACTGGTGCAGTTGGTAGGATATGGCATTTGAAGATGCATTCACTGACCTTGACCACTCGTGTGAGATCACTAAACTTCTTACTGCACTGCATCCAGGTCCTTGGGGCTACACTCCTGGCATTGACCTCCGCTGCTATCTCTTGCCACTGCCCTCTGAGCCTGTGTCTGGAGGGTCTTCAGTCCCCTCTGAGGGTACAGGACATTTCTCCTTCTTTCCACCTCTTTCACCAAGGCCTCCAGTGCAGCATCCAAAAACCTTGGTGCCCGCTCTTTCCCATGGTGAGCCATGGTTGATTGTTGCACAGTGCACTATTCCCAATGATCTCCGCACCTCCCGCAGCCACAGTGCACTTTCCCTTTAAGAAGTGCAGGTTAGCATTAAGTAGTGTTGGCAGTAACAATATTGCGCCCCTGCTGATGCGTGCAGCCAATGAACAGCGCAGGGTGTGCTGGCTGCACGCAGAAATCGTGATAATGAGCAGCCAACATGAAGTCAACGTCCTGCCTGCATTTCAATCAACGGGCGCGGGGTAAACATCCATCGCGATCCCTGCACCCATTTTTGGGGTTATCCAATTTAACCACCGTGTTCTTTTAACTGCTGCCCCATGTATTTCCTCTTTTGAACAAGTTGTGGAGCCATTGATGAGAATTGTGCCAAGATAGTGATATCTTTTCTGCCTAGCTTCTCAATTAGTTCCCTCATTGCTGCAGCTAAAGTTTCCCACACAGCTAGCACACCGTGGTAACTTAGGTCCGAAATTTCTACAAAAAAGGACCATCAATTTCCATGAGGGTTCTCTCAATTGTCTACCGTAACTTCATCAGAATATCCTTGGAAACCTCAGAAACATGGCTCTTCTGCTCCAGTTATGGTGGACAAGCGAGAGAACCCTGTGGAAATTCTACCCCGAGGTGTCACTAACCCTATTGAAGTGGCATGTTTAAAATAATCTACGAGCAAATAGCTTATTTCTTTAACTTTACTGTCTAAACATGCAAATGATGTCAATTTTTGGGACTTGATGCTGAAATTTTAACTTTGGGTAATATAGTTGTAAAAATATGCTGAAGGACTAGGCAATTAAAATGAAGCCACTTATTAGCATCAGACAGTGATGAGGTTAGGAATGCTTTCACTTACTGCTGATGTAGGAAGGCTCCACTTTCCAAAAATACAGCTGGTTAACTTAATGCTTGTGGTAAATCAAGATTGCAAATCAGTGCACAGAACTGAGAGTCGTAACTAATTAAGCAGTTAACAAACACCTGTGTTCATTCTCAGTGGCTGATAATCTCCGACGGTAATTCTCATACAGGATAATTGAATGGAATCATATTAAACAGATGAACCTGCCATGAGATCAGAAAATATGTTAACAAAGCACTATCAAAGAAGCAAGTGGGTTCAGAAGTTAATGCGCCAGCCTTCAAGTTAAAAATTCATTCTTGGGAAAAGGATGTCGCTGGCAAGGCCAGCATTTATTGCCCATCCCTAGTTGCCCTTGAGAAGGGGGTGGTGAGCCTTTTTCTTTAACCGCTGCAGTCCGTGTGGTGAAGGTACTCCCACAGTGCTCTTAGGGAGGAACTTCCAAGATTTTGACCAAGCGACGATGAAGGATCAGCGATATACTTCTAAGTCAGGATGGTGTGTGACTTAGAAGGGAACATGCAGGTGACGGTGTTCCCTTGCGCCTTGCTGCCCTTGTCCTTCCAGGTGGCAGAGGTCATGGGTTTGGGAGGGGCTACCAAATAAGCCTCGGCAACTTACTGCAGTGCATCCTGTAGATAGTACACTCTTCTTTTCTTAGGCAGTCCCTCGGAACCGAGGATGACTTGCTTCCACATTAAAAATGAGTTCTCAGGTGACTGATGAGTCCAATGCGGGACCTACAGTCTCTGTCACAGGTGGGCAGATGGTGGTTGAAGGGGCGGGTGGGTGGGGTGCTTGGGTTGACTTGCGCTGCTTGCGCTTGACTTCCGCTTGCTCCCGGCGAAGAGACTCGAGGTGTTCGGCGCCTTCCCGGATGCTTCTCCTCCACTTTGTGCAGTCTTGGGCCAGGGATTCCCAGGTGTCGGTGGGGATGTTACACTTTTTCAAGGAGGCTTTGAGGGTGTCCTTGAAGCGTTTCCTCTGCCCACCTGGGGCTCTGTTGCCGTGCCGGAGCTCCGAGTTGAGCGCTTGTTTTGGGAGTCTCGTATCGGGCGTGCGGACGATGTGACCCGTCCATCGGAGCTGATCGAGCATGGTCAAAGCTTCGATGCTGGGGATGTTGGCCTGAGCAAGAACACTGACGTTGGTGCGCCTATCCTGCCAATGGATTTGCAGGATCTTGTGGAGGCAGCGTTGGTGGTACCTCTCCAGTGCTTTGAGGTGCCTGCTGTACATGGCTGCAGTGTGGACTATCTGTTACCATGTACAGATAGTACACACTGCAGCCACGGTGCGCTGGTAGTGGAGGGAGTGAATGTTTACACAAAGATTATGCGTCTTGTCACAATAATGAGATGCACCTCACATCTGATCAGAGGTTGGCAACAATTGAAAAATCCCGGGCCAGAATTTCATGGGCCTTTCGATGCACTGCTGCTGCACATCTGGCAGGAGTGCAGCGAAGGGTGGAAAATAAGCTGGGGCTCACAACTTTGCCCGAGGTCTTGTTTGGGGCCAGAACCTCTGCCTGCCTCGGACAAGGCCATTGACTTAGCTGGGGCATGAAAAATAGCTGGAGGAGAGGCAGAGACCTGGTGGAGCAGCAGGATGAAGAAAACCTGCTGCTGCTTCAATGGGAGATGATTGGACTGGAGGAAGCAGGCAATCTTGATGAAAAGGATGGCCGCCAGATCAAAGAAACAAGCAACAACTTCTGAGAGCTGAACCTGGGTGTCCTTATAATGGAGATGCAGCAGGAAGAATGGTCTTTATGGGGTTGGGTGTTGGGAGTTGGGGACCAGATTCCCACCAAGAATGGTTTACTCACTCTTTAGAGGGAGGTGGCTGTGGCAGTGTGTGCCACCTACTTGAACCCCAGGGTTCCCTTGCAGTGCAGGAAGAAGTTTAACAACCTCACCAGAGCAGTCAAGGTAAGATACCTGCTTCTCTGGCCCTTCCTTGCAGTCTCTTTGTACGTGTGGCATTCTTTTATTCATTACCCTTACCCTTTACAGCACCAGAGTTATACCACTTCCCATCCCCGCCAAAAATAAAATTGCAGAATTTTAGGCCCATAGACTTCACAGAATCCCCACAGTGCAGATAGAGGCCATTTCAGCCCATTGAGCCTGCACCGACACATATCCCACCCTATCCCCGTAACCCCACATATTTAATCCCCCTAACACTAAGGGTCAATTTATCATAGCCAAATCAACCTAACCCGCACATCTTTGGACTGTGGGAGAAAACTGGAGCACCTGGAGGAAACCCATGCAGACACGGGGAGAATGTGCAAACTCCACACAGACAGTCATCCGAGGCCGGATTCAAACCCGGGTCCCTTTTGCTGTGAGGAAACAGTGCTAACCACTATGCCACCGTGTTGCCCACTTCTTGTTTTGTATGAAGAGTAAAGCTTTTAATGGGATGTTGAGTTTGGCTATCCATTCATTGGCCTCCTGAGATGCTGAGTGGAGAAATGAGGTGCCTCCCTCAACATCTCGAAGTGGGCAGGTTGATGTGATGTGTTCCACGGTCTGGGACTCATGGCCACAGTCACACTTCGGGTCGTCCCTCATCTTCCACTTGTGGATGGAAAAAGTCATGAGCAACATCAACCTTTCCATTCACAAAGACGTGAAAAACCCACCACGAAAGCACTTAAAATCGTGCCGACCATTCTGGGAAACAGCAGCCAATACCCATGCAGTGGGTATCAACCCACTATCGAGATGGAGGGAATCGTGGGACGCATGCAACATAAAGAACCAACACCTCATCACTGGCCCAACAGCAGAGGTCCCCTGGCTTCGACCCCCCTCGAAGACAGAGGACAGCGCTCAATCGAATCCGGACAGGGCATGAGCGATGCGGCCACCTGCTCTATAAGTGGCCCATAACTTATATTGCTGTAGCAGCACTCAGAAATCTCACAGTAGATTCCGAACTTGTTGTGCCCACTTTACCGGCAGAAAACAGGCACGAGGGTTTTTTTCAGAGACTAAGAGGGTGATTTTGCCAGCCCTGGGGAGGCCGGTATGGAGGCAGGACTGCCAGGAAAATGGCAGAATCTGGGGGCGGGTACCCATCCCGCCCCAACCCGCCTCCGTGCCATCTTCCCAGGAGGCGGGTAGCCGACCCGCGCCGGGTCCCGTCTCCTGGAGGCGGGAAGGGATTACAGCCTCTTAACTGCCTGTTAACAGATAGTTAACAGGCAGTTAAGAGGATTATCCCCATTTTTCCACCAGAGGTGCGGCTTCCTGACGTCGGGAAACCCCGCCAGGGTCACCGAGGCGAGCAGTGGGTCTGCAGAGGTCGGAGGGGTCCAAAAGTGCGCTGTGGAGGTGAGTGATGGGTGCAAGTGTGGAGAGGTAAGTGTGTGAGGTGAGTGAAAAGTGATAGAAAAAGTTTCCTTACCTTTGTTTCTTCCTGCAGGCTTCAACAGTTGGGGATGCAGAAGCTCCGGCATCTCTACGACAGAGATGACAAAATGGCTGCTGCATTCTCCGATGCAACAGCCATCTGCTTTCTGCTCAGGAAACAGGTTTGGTGAGCCTTGAGTACAAGAACTCACCAAACAACAGAGAATGTCAGTGTTTGACAGCTTCTCAAAGCTGTCAAACGATGACAATTCATGTGTCAAAAATTTTTGACAGATGAAACGTCATACGCTGACATTCTCTGTCACCGGCTTTCCCTTAATTGGCCTGCTAAGCCCACTGGGCGGGCTTAACAAGGTCAATGAAGGGAAAATAGCGTGGGTTGGCCACAAGTCGATGGAGGCGGGACTAAAACCCGACAAGCAGCAGTCCCGCCCCCAACGCGCCCCCATTGGCAAAATCGCCCCCTGACATCCCGCACACAAAGGGCTTCTGACCTGATAATGGGTCATACCATTTTTCAGGCCTCCATAGCGACCATAACGAAAGGGCTTAACACATGTTTTAGGCCCCTTCTGCTAAATTGGACATCGCAGAGCAGAGCAGGAGCCAGGCCTGCTCTGTTTGCGATTCTTCGGCGGACCACCACCATATGGTACATTTTAAAAGTAAATTTTGAAAGTCGTTGCTGTGGAGCCAGGAGGAGTAAGAGCCCTCCCTCCCGATATCACAGTAGCCCAAATGCCCCTCCTCCCACACTGCTGCTCCATCCCCCTCCTGCAACTTGACGATAGGCTGATGCTGACGAAGCTAGTGGCCTAGTATTCCATTTCTTCAAGTCAGCGATCTCCTGTGGAGACACGACAGGCAGCTCACTCAATTAACGTTAATGAAGCCCATGGCCCAATTATGAGCTGGCCTCAGGCCTCCCGGTCCCGGGGGTGCGTTGCGACTTCATTGCCGCTTTCACACCCGGAACCGGGCGCCAATGAATGTCTACCCCTCTTCTCTAGGTGTACAAGCTACAGAGCCAGCTCCTCTCACATACATAATGAGTGGCCAAATCTGAAGTTATGGTGGAATAACTGTGCACGCTAAGTCAGACAGATGTCATGCTTTGCGCCATCTCCACCCCAGGAGTGCCCAGGAGTTCTGGAGTTTTTCCCATTTACTTCACTTCAGTTTCAACTTTCTGCATCAGTTTGCCTGCCTTCTGCGGGATGCATGAAGTCATTGTGACAAGATTTTCTTGCATGGTGGGTTCACTTGCCAGAAGTATGCCGGGAATAACTTCAGCTCACCGGTGTTACTCTGTCCTATTTTCTGCTCACCGGTGTTATTCTGTCCTACTTTCCATTCAGCGGTTTGACTCCATCCTATTTTCTTCTGCCAACTTCATTTTAATGTTGACAAACTTCCAGCGCTATTTGTGACCTCCCTTGGAAATTCACCTTGGCCGGGAGGGAATGCAAAGTGGTGCAGAGCAGCCATTTTGTGTCTGAATCAATTTTAATCAAAAATGAGAAGTCGCACAACACCAGGTTATAGTCCAACAGTTTTATTTGAAATTACGAGCTTTCGGAGCGCTGCTCCTTCGTCAGGTACAGTGAGGGAATACAAATTGGTCACAAAGTATATATAGACAGAGAACAATGTGTCTGCAGAGATACAATCCGTCAGGGAGGCATTACATCAAAGACACAGCTAAGACAATGAGGTGGGGTCACAGGGGGTCCAATGTGTCAAATGCTGCAGTCTACATTTAAGCTTTTTACTTTTTTTTAAAACTGGAAATCACATCTGTGAACCAGACAACGACGTTGATTTTAATCAGTTCAATGTCCAAGGCTAGTGATTCTTCAGGGCACCAAACCCTGTAATTTACAACCCTCCGAGATCTCTGCGCTCCTCCAATTCTGGCCTCTTGCACATCCCCGCTTTTAATCACTACACCATTGGTGGGCTTCAGCTGCCTAGGCCCTGAGCTCTGGAACTACCTCTCTGACCCTCTCCGTCTCTTTCTCCTCCTTTAAGCCGCTCCTTAAAACCTACCTCATTGTCCAAGCTTTTGGTCAACTGTCCTGATATCTCCTTCTGTGGCTTAGTGTCAAATTTTGATTAATAACTCTCTTGTGAAGCACCTTGGGATGTGTTGCTACATTAAAGGTGCTATATAAATGCAATTTGTTGTTGTTGTTGTTGTTGTTAAAAACTACCTCTGTCCTAATATCTCCTTATGCGGCTCGATGTGAAATTGTGTTTGATATCGCTCCCGTGCAGTGCCTTGGGATATTTGACTATGTTAAAGGCGCTTTATAAATGCAAATTGTTGTTGAGGTGTTATTAGCCAAAAGCCAAAAAAAAGGGGCACCCAGCTTGCTCCAAGGGAAGGAGATCCATGAAGAGCATAATCCAGGCCTAATGGAAGAAGATGGTAGGCAATGAGTGCCATCTCCAGCCATCCCTGCAGCGCTGAAAGATGTTCACTGACCTCACCAGGACATCAGTAGGCAATCAGACCTTGTAACATTGCACTGTAATAAGTATGTTTCCCACTCCCAATCACATGCCCCTCACTGCCTTGAACACCATCTAAAACCTACCAGCAATTAGTAGAGGCACAATACCCTTCACACCTCTTCCTGTATATAGAGAAGCAATAAAAGCCTTATATGGTCTGTAATTGCTAATTCCCTGAACCTATTATCACCCCAATTAAGAAATGGTTTCTGACACCTGGGCTGCGTTCCACATAATGACAAGCAGACTGCTGTCATATTCTCCGCTCTCTTCTTAAAGGGGGAAACAGCCCACAGCCAAATATAATAGAGTGCAACTTCAGAGTGCAACTTTCCCCTGGCTGGGGGGTCTAGAACGAGGGGTCACAGTTTCAGGATATGGGGTAGGACATTTAGGACTGAGCTGAGGAGAAATTTCTTCACTCAGAGGGTGGTGAACCTGTGGAATTCTCTACCACAGAAGGCTGTGGAGGCCAAGTCACTGAATATATATATAGATAGATTTCTAGACACAAAAGGCATCAAGGGGTATGGGGAGAGAGCGGGAATATGGTATTGAGATAGAGGATCAGCCATGATCATATTGAATGGCGGAGCAGGCTCGAAGGGCCGAATGGCTTACTCCTGCTCCTATTTTTCTATGTTTATTTTTCTATGTTTCAGACCTCAAGTCTCCTGCTGGAAAGCATCAGTCAGCTATCTCTGAACCTCCTGCCTCTAAGCAAGCACTGACGAGAGGTAGCAGGTTTAGGTTGAAAGGGTACATAATTGTCGGCACCAAGGAGAGGCATGATAGTTAAACAAAAGTAGAAAGGCATAAAGTTGTTCTCATTGAAATGTTTTTATGACAGTACATTTGTGGAATGATTCAGTGCAAAGTGGGGGAATGTCTGCGAGAAAGAGTAGCAGAATATTTCCCAAATAGATAGTTGTTGAGAAGTGTTACATCTCGGCAAATGAATGAGTTGATGTCGTTGCTAAAGGGGCACCATGGTGGCAGGACTGGTTCGGCAATGGATCGGGATCTTATCTAACTGAAGGTGTCCCTTATTATCCCAGAGTGACTTAATCCTGAAGTGGGGCCTCCGCATGTCAGCTTACCCTACTGCCGACTTTACATTCCTGTTCTTCTTCATAACTCCAGTATGTGCTGAGCTTTACAGCTGAAATGCCGAAAAAATCTCCACAGCACCAGCAGCAATGCTGCAGCTATTAGCAAGTTGGAGTTAGAAAAAGCCCCCAAAACAGAAAACAAGCTTGACTAAGTGCACTATCCTCTTAAGGTGGCCTTCAACAGCACTTCTACCTTTTTAATTACATAGAATGTACAGCACAGAAACAGGCCATTTGGCCCAACTAGTCTATGCCGGTGTTTATGCTCCACACGAGCCTCCTCCCACCCTTTTCATCTAACCTATCAACATATCTTTCTATTCCTTTCTCTCTCATGTGCTTATCCAGCGTTCCCTTAAATCCAGCTATGGTATTTACCTCAACTGCTCCTTGTGGTAGCGAGTTCCACATTCTCACCACTCGCTGGATAATGAAGTTTCTCCTAAATTCTCTATTGGGTTTATTACTGACTATCTTATATTCATGAGCTCTAGTTTTGGTCTCCCTCACAAGTGGAAACATCTTCTCTATGTCTACCCTATCGACCCCTTTCATAATCTTAAAGACTTCTATCAGGTCACCTCTCAGCCTTCTCTTTTCTAGAGAAAAGAGCCCCAGCCTATTCAGCATTCCCTGATAGTTATAACCTCTCTGATCTGGTATCATCCTTGTAAACCTCTTCTGCCCCTTTTCCATTGCCTCTATATCCTTTTTATAATATGGAGTCCAGAACTGTTCACAGTACTCCAAGTGCAGTCTCACCAAGGTTCAATACAAGTTTAACACAACTTCTCTGCTCTTCAATTCTAACCCACTAGAAATGAACCCCAGTGATAGGTTTGCTGCTTGTATGGTCTTAATAACATGTATTGCTACTTTTAGTGATGCCTAATGCTGCCTAGCAACCAGCAATGCCTCTTTTTTGCAGGCATTGATTTTTTGAGGAGGGCCACAGGCAGTAGGGGTGGAAATCCAACGTTGGAGATGTACCAACATCATTTCAAAAACATGTGCACGTGGTAAACGTCCAACACTGTAAACTCATGATGCTGCAATTACATCCTCCCACCAATGGTGGTGCTGTAGTACCTCAGTTTTGTATCTGGCAGCTCCTCAGCCTGAACTGCAGCGAAGCCCCAACCAACTCTGCTTTCCAAATTATTGCACGTTTTGCTATTTAACTATAAAATAATAAAATCAAATCAAAAGTATTCTATAAAATTAAGGACAGGATGTACGATTGTAAAATGGGGACTGAATTACAGCAGCAGGCTCTAGTTGTATTATACCCGACCCCTAACCCTGCTTTACCTGAACACTGCACTTGTTCTCCATTCCCTGTGTGCTGTGCTAATATAGACACAATCTGTAGCTACTTTACAGCTGTAGAGAGAGACTGTCATCCATTCTCTTTTTCCAAACAAACTAACAAAAAAATTAGTTCTACGCAATGTTAACATTCTGTAAAATACACTGCAAAGCGAAGAAGCGAGGGAAACCAAACAGTGCCAAGGTAACGCACTGAATCCTTTTATTATTCAGAATTTATTATTATAGGGATCACAACAGATTTGACTGTGAGGGTTTTCACGACATAAAAAAAGAATAGAAATAATCAAAAGGCTCAGCTGATTCATAGCACTCTAAACTATTCCCCAAACTAGGTTTGTGAATGATGTTATTGCTTTAAACATAAATTGTTTTCAGACACCATAGACTCAGTTCATTTTCTAAAAAGCAGCAATATAAAATATGCAGCCTCTTTTAAATGACCCATGAAAGTGCAATAAATATTTCTGAGTAGTTATGGGCTACAGACACCATATCTGATAAAGAATTCATCTTTCAAAAATACTTCAAAATGTGGTTTCGTTTTGAAAACTGAGAAAGCGTGAAATATCTTGAAAGTGTGTATTGGTGAAAGAAACGTACTTTTCTCGAGGCTATTTGATGGAAAACCTGAAAAGGATTCAGGCGAACCCTGAATCATAGGCGATTCGCTGAATGATATGGTATGATTGTGGATAAGTTACTGATCTCTCCTGGGTTGAGGTGTAGCTGTATTAGGCAGAAGACATGTTTGTGGCTATTTTCGTGCTACTTTTGATCCCCTTCATTTTGTGCTTGTATTTTAAAAGCACTTCCCAGTTTGTGGCCAGAACAATTTAATGTAGATCGCCCTTCATTATCTGTTACATAAACTTGAGCTCATCCAAAACTCTGCTGCCGATATCCTAACTCGTGCCAAGTCCTGTTCGCCCATTACCCCTGTGCTCGCTGACATTGGCTCCCGGTCCAGCAACGCCTCGATTTTTTAAATTCTCATCCTTGTTTTCAAATCCCTCTATGGCCTCAACTTTTCCTATCTCTGTAATCTCCTCCAACCCTCCAACCCTCCAAGATCTCTGCTCTCCTGTGCATCCCTGATTTTAATCACTCCATCATTGGCGGCTGTGCCTTCTGTTGACGAGACCCTAAGCTCTGGAATTCCCTCCCTAAACCGCTCTGCCGCTTGACCTCTCTCTCCTCCGTTAAGACGCGTCTTAAAACCTAACTCTTTGACCAGGCTTTTGGTCATCTGTCCTGATATCTATTTATGTGGCTCGGTGTCAAATTTTCTTTGATAACGCTCTCGTGAAGCGCCTTGGGACATTTTACTACGTTAAAGGCGCTATATAAATGGAAGTTGTTGTTGTTGTATAGGTCAGATAAACATTTATGGACTGAAGCAAGGAGATACAGAAGGATATTATTTGTTGGCAGGTTATACCATTTCACAGCAAGAGAATATCAATATTATGGACTTAAAAACTATCTTATGCAATGTGGAAAACAGCTAAAGGAATCTTTGCTTTCCTTCCTCTGTAGTTTTTTGTGAAGCATTTTTGTCTGTGCTGGAGTGTTGATTTGGATTCTCTACGGTTAGTAATAGGACATGAAGGGGTAGAAATTAGGTCGCGCCCCATTTGGGGCGCAAATATCGTCTGGACGCAAATATTAGCGCCTGGCGCTAATTATCGGCACTGACTGGAAACTTCACTTTTACCGCCCCGGGAGGTGAGTGGAGCGCTAAAGCAGGCACTGCACACCTCTCTTAAGGCACAAAGGCCAAGGAGTGAGGCGCTAACTCAGAGCGCTGGCGAAGCTCATGTAATGTCAGTCAGCAATGGAACACACACACAATGGCACGGGCCAGTTCTTAAAGGGGATGGTTAATCTTGCTTTCCATCCACATCCTGTTCATTGCAGCCTTGAATCTCGGCCTGGAGAGACTTGCACATCAAATGTGCTGGAAAGAACAATGGAGAGTACCAGGCAAAGAGCTCAGAGTGCAGCTCCCACAGTCTCTGCTAAATCGATACAAGGAATGGCAAATCAAAATGAACCTGCAAAGTGCTGCTCAGTACCCAAAACTCCTTCACACAGCGTTGAATCTCTCCAGAAGTCTCTCCCTCTCTCTCTCAGAATGCGTAGTTCAAAAATGCCACCAACAATAAAAGGCAGGAAGAGGCCCCCTTTAAATAGCGCCCCCCCCAGCCCCACAGCGATTGATAACGTTCCAGTCTTCTGGTCGTTGGAAGCGCCAGGCGGTAAGGCAGGGGGCGCCACTCAATTTCCGCTCCGGGGCGCCACAAGGGCGTTGCACCATGGAATGACGTCACAATTTGCGCGCGCAGGTGGTCGCAGCGGTAAGTTTTAGCGCCGCCGCACAATCTCAAGTTAAGTTCTCGAGCGGCGCAAACATCGCTGCGCCCGGGCGTTAGCGGCTTTGCGCCCCATTAGCGCCCTCTTAAGGCGCTAACGGGAGGCGCAACCAACTGAATTTTTACCCCGAAGGGTTTACACTGATGTTACTTTCATGAAATGATACACAAAATCTCATAATCTAGACAATGGGCATCGATGGGGAAGGGACTGGTAAATAGTAAGGTTGTGTCTTGATGGCATGCCATTATTTCTCTAAGTGTGGTTGCAGAGAAGTGACAATTCAATCAGTACTGCAACTATCAGGCAGGGAGGGGGTCAATCAATTGAACCGAAGGAGTCAATACCCTGTACATCTTTTATAAATTTAGTCTGAATGGTTTTGAGAACAACAGCGTGTTAAATGATGTCAATTTTAACAGGAGGTGAGACCGACAGGTGGGAGGCTCGAAGTGGGAATGATTTTAAGGCTTGTCGGCCTATCACCCGAATCTGGCCAAAGTCATTACGTAGCCAACGGGTGGCAGAGGGATTTGTGGAGGCAGGAAGCCGCCACTGAGGACCCACAGGAATGGTCATTAGCACTAAGGTAGGTTGATCTGGGTTGGGAGGGGGGGGTTGGTGGTGGTGGAGGGATGGCAGGCAATTGACATCTGGGTAGGGGTGGCCTACAAGGAACCGTTAAAAAAAATTAAAGAGACTGACCCCGCAGGGCCTTTTCTGGCCCTCAGTCCAGGTAGGTTTGGCCTGGCAATAAAGTCACAACTGCCCCCTGCCTCGGGCTTTAGGTTAACATTGCAGAAGGGGGCAATAATTGAAATAATTGAAGCCCAATCTGCATATTTGAAGAGGAATCTCATCAGCTTTAGGCGGGTGGTCTTGCCACCTACAATTTAAAATTGCAGTTGGCCAGCTGGGAGCAGGAAGTTTGTGGTGAAGTTCCCCCACTCCATTTGAACTTTTCTTTTGTTCTGACATGTCTTCAAACAGCTCATTAAAGTTGGTCAGTCAGCACCTTTGGAGAAAACAGATGAGTTAACAGTTCAGGTGCAAACCTTTCATCAGAACTGAGTTCTGGTGAAGGCTCTACACAGGAAACATCTGTTCTCTCCACAGATGCGGACTATTTTTGACAGATCTGCTGAGTGTTTCCGACATTTTCTGTTTTTGTTTCAGATTTCTGAAGTCTGCGGTTTATTTTTGTTTAGGGCGTTTAATTTATCTGGCACACATCAATCCATCCTGATCTTATTAGTGGATTTCATTGCCAACTGGTACAGGGGTAGAAACTTGGATCAGACCTATGAGTCATAGAGTCATAACGGCACAGAAGGAGGCCATTCGGCCCATCAAGTCTGCGCCGGCTGTCTGCAGAGCAATCCAGTCAGTCCCATTCCCCCGCTCTATCCCCGTAGCCCTGCAAGTTTATTTCCCTCAAGTGCCTATCCAGTCTCACCTTGAAAACATTGAGTGTCTCCGCTTCCATCACTTCCGTCGGCAGCGAGTTCCAGGTCCTCACCACTCGCTGCATAAAAAAGTTTTTCCTCACATCCATTGGTTGTAAAGTTTTGACTGACAGCTCTGAAGCTATAAGCCTCTGATTGTGGGCTTATCTGATGCTGCCTCAGCCCAGCTAATCAGTCTGAAGCTAGCAGGGAGGTTGCGTCATTCTGATTCTATGTTGATGTTTTTCCAAGTAAGGAATGAGCATCCATTTACAAGTTTAAAAAAGTGACTTTGTTGTTATTGATATATTGAGAAGAAATAACAAAGTTTGTAAATTACTGGAAAGTCGCTGTTTTATATTGATCACTCTGTATTCACCAGTTCTGTGTCAAATAAATTGTTATGATGCGGAGATGCCGGTGTTGGACTGGGGTGGACAAAAGTGAGAAGTCGCACAACACCAGGTTATAGTCCAACAGCTTTATTTGAAATCACAAGCTTTCGGAGCTGCTGCTCCTTCGTCAGGTGAAGTCACCTGACGAAGGAGCAGCGCTCCGAAAGCTTGTGATTTCAAATAAAGCTGTTGGACTATAACCTGGTGTTGTGCGACTTCTCACAAATAAATAGTTGGTCTATAGTTTGAGCCTTGCTTATCAAAAATGAGAAGAATCAGGCGGTGGCATGTGGCAACGTCCCAGCAAGAAAGAACTTGCATATAGATAGCACCTTCACCATCCTCAAGACATCCCAACGGATTTCCAGCCAAGGCATTTCAGTTATTGTTGTGATGTCAGCAAATGCAACAGTCAATTTGCACAAAGCAAGCTCCCACATCGGCAATGAGATAAATGACCTGATAATCTGGGTTTTTTTTAGTGATGTTGATTGCGCAAGAAATATTGGCCAGGACACTGAGTGAACTTCCCTGCTCTTCTTTGAATAATGCCATGGGTTCTTTTACAGCCACGTTCTTTATTTTATGTTATTATTAATATTAATAAATTAAGTAAGTACAATCATAACTGCTGTTCTGTATAGAATCATACAATCATACAGGCAGAAGGAGGCCATTTGGCCCATCGAGTCTGCGCAATCTAGGTAGTCCCACTCCCCCGCTCTGTCAGCTGCAAGTTTTTCTCCTTCAAGTATTTTTTCAATTCTCGTTTGAAGGCTACTGTTGAATCTGTATCTACCATCCTATCAGGCAGTGCATTCCAAATCCTAACCATTCGTTGCGTAAAAAAGATTTTCCTCATGTCACCTCTGGTTCTTTTGCCAAGCACCTGTGCCCTCCCGTTACCAACCCTTCCTTGGAAACAGTTTCTCTTTATTTACTCTATCTAAATCCTATATGATTTTGAACACCTCTATCAAATCTTCTCTTAGCCTTCTCTGCTCGAAGGAGCACAACCCCAGCTTCTCCAGTCGAGCGACATAACTGTAATCCGTCATCCCTGGAAACATCCCAGTAACTCTCTTCTGTACCCTCCAAAGCCTTCACATCCTTCCTAAAGTGTGTTCACATCCTTCCTAAATGGTGCATTCACCTTACCATTAAATAAAGCAGCTCACTGAGTCGTATCAAGCCTTGTCTCACCAAGTGCATGCCTTCGAGGAGATTGAAGAAGTACATGTGCAAATGGCACAAATATCCAATTCCGGTTGCAAGAGAGTACTATTGTTACACCCCTGGGTTATGCTGTCATACAAGTAGATATAGGGCAGTATAAGTCAACTCCCACAAAAGTAAGATGCTCAGACTAGCTACAGGAGTGACCGACACCACTGAATCCAAGACGGTATCCACAGCAGACCAGAATACAAAACAACAAAAACCAACTGCAAAGTCACAGCACTATTACTGACACTGGAAATGGCTGACACTCGAGAGCAAGAGACAGCAGACAAGTGCAAAGAATGACAGGGTTTCATGATACAAAGGCCAATCACACTGGCATGGACAAAATTACAAAGAAAAGCCTTAAGGACGGGCAGTAAGTCTGAGTAAAATCACTTGAATATCAAGTGCCTCTTGAGGAAAGTACCACTCAAGTGTGTTATGTAGCGGCAGTACATTGGAAAGGGTGGGACATGAAAGCTCTCTGCTAGCTCTTGATATTAAAGTCTTCTTTGAAGTCGCCTACATACTAGCACTTAATTTGCATACTGCAATAGAATGAATTTCAGATACGAGTATAGCAGCTTCATCTCAGAAGAGATGAGGGCATGATGCTCAAAAGGCTTCTCTCAAGGTTGATATAACTCGTAAGCCACAAGAAATGCAAATAGAGGCATGCAAAGCAACTCATCTAGTTTCAACAAGTTAAAAAGATTCAAGAAGCAGATTTCATTGTTAACTCGGAGTAACAGAATACCATGCCGTTGTAGCCTTAAATTATGCTTTCAGAGATTTTCTTTGATTCTCTCAGACTTATCTTCTTCATAACATGTGGGGACTAAGCCGACATTTAACAATGGTGCAAAAGCAAAATACTGCGGATGCTGGAAATCTGAAATAGCAAAAGAAAATGCTGGAAATACTCAGCAGGTCAGGCAGCATCTGTGGAGAGAGAAACAGAGTTAATGTTTCAGGTCAATGAGCTTTCGTCAGAGCTGGAAAAAGTTAGAGATGTAACAGATTTTTAAGCAAGTGTAGGGGCAGGGAAAGGGGGGAGGGGAGGAAAGAACAGAAGTGAAGGTCTGTGATAGGCTGGAAGGCAGGAGAGATTAAATGGCAAAAGGGATGATGGTGCAAAGCAAAAGGAGATGGTAATGGGACAAGAAAAGAAACAAAAGATGAGTCTAGAAGAGGTGTAAAATGGGAATGGCAGAAACATCAACAGCTGCCATGTGTAAAAATTGGGGCAGAAAAATATAGTGATCATAATATAATACGCTTTAAGATGATAATTGAGAAGGATATAAGCATGACAAAGACCAGGGTAATAGATTGGAGAAAAGCTGATTTTGAGGGGCTGAGAATAGAACTTGAGAAAATAAAATGGACAACAATATTGGCAAACAACGATGTAGAACACAAAAGGCATCAAGGGGTATGGGGAGAGAGCGGCAATATGGTATTGAGATAGAGGATCAGCCATGATCATATTGAATGGTGGAGCAGGCTTGAAGGGCCGAATGGCCTACTCCTGCTTATATTTTTCTATGTTTCTAACAACAATGCGAAACATTTAAAACAGTGTTCAACAGAGTGCAGGAAAAATATATTCACTAAAAAACAAGGACAAGCTAAACACAAATGAGACACCGTGGATGAATAAAGCCAAAAGGGAAAAATTGAGGATAAGGAAAGAGGCATACAATAAGTATGTGGCCAGCAGGGGAGAGCATGATAAGAGAGAATACGAAGAGATTAGGAGCGAAGTCAAAAAAGCAATTCAGAAGGTAAAGAGGAACTATGAAAGTAAATTATCAAGGAACATAAAACAAAATAGTAAAATATTTTACAGGCATGTAAATAAAAAAGGAAGGTCGGGATGGGTTTAGGGCCACTAAGGGATGGACAGGATAATACCACAGGCAGCGATAGAGAGATGGCAGAGATATTAAATCATTACGTTGCTTCAGTATTTACCAGGGCCATAGAACAGGTGGAGATGACATCGGATGATGAGATTAGTAATGAGATAACTGCATTTAAAATAAAAAGAGGGGATATATTAAATAAACTAATGAAATTCAAAGAGGATAAAACCCCTGGTCCAGATAGATTACATCCACGCATTATAAAAGAATCTAGGGAAGAGATAGCAGAGGCATTACTGCACATATTTAGTAATTCATGAGAAAAAGGTATAGTGCCAGAGGACTGGCGGATAGCTAACGTAATACCTATATTTAAGAGGGGAGATAGAACATTTCCAGGGAACTATAGACCAGCCAGCTTAACATTGGTGGTAGGAGAAATAATGGCATCACTACTAAAGGAGAAAATGGAAGAACATCTAGAAACCAAAAATATAATAATGGGACAGAAATTCGGCTGTTGTCGGGTGAGTACGCACTGTGTACTCACCCGTAAGGCCACCTGAAGTGTCGGTTTCCTGCATGCACTGCGAATGCGTGGGAAACCGGAACTTCCGTTCCCCTGAAGGGAGGGGTTCAGAAGTCGAACGCGTGCGCGGGAGAGGCTGCGCGCACGCAGCGAACTTCAGGGTTTTTTTCAGGTTTCTCCGGGAAGGTAAGTATGAAGAAGCTGCACTTTTAAAAAGGAGGCACAAGGCCTGTTTTTAACAAGGTAAGTGGTTAATTAATTACAATTTAAAAAATTTTTCAACAGGTTTATCTTTTTTAGATACTTTAAAAAAAAGGTAAGTTTATTTTTAGCACCGTTAAAAAGTATAATTAATTTTTTCAAAAATTTAAATTTTTGTTTAAAGTAGTTAATTTATTTAACTTATAGTTATTTTAAAAATGTGATTTAAAAAAAAAAAATTATTTGAAGTTTAAGTGTGGTTTTGGCGCCAATCTCTATTCATAGATTTGACAGGTCTTCCTGTCAAATCTATGAATGAAAATGCCCTGCTAGGATTGGCTCTCCATGGCCCACGTGATCCCAGGGGATGCTTCGAACTAACTGCGCCCCTGGGATACACAAGCACTGCGTGCCAGCAGCTGCAGGAGGCCCAGGACCCGAAGTCCTCGTGGGCTCAAAGCACAACTACAGGCGCGGTAGGCAAGTACGCGCGCGATGCTTGCACCCGCAGGAAGCTGGAAAGCTGAATTTCTGGTCCATTAAATAGTCATCATAGATGTCAAAAGGGAAAGTCTTGCTTGACCAACCTAATTGAATTTTTTAAAGAGGTAACAGAGAGAATAGACAAGGGTAATGCAGTAGATGTAATTTATCTAGATTTTCAAATGGCCTTCAATAAAGTACCACATAATAGACTAATGAATAATGTCAAGGAATGCGGAGTCAGTGGACAAGTAGCAGAATGGATAGCTAGCTGGCTTCAAGACAGAAAGCAGAGAGTAGTAGTAAAGGGTAGCTATTCAGAGTGGCAGAAGGTGGGAAGTGGTGTTCCACAAGGATCAGTGCTGGGACCACTGTTGTTCACAATTTATATTAACGATTTAGACTCTGGAATCAAAAACACAATTTCTGAATTTGCGGACGACACCAAATAGGGGGGATAGTCAATTACTGAGGAGGACTGCAACAAATTGTAAGAAGACATTAATAAACTTGCAGAATGGGCATATAATTAGCAAATGAAATTCAACACAGATAAATGTAAGGTATTACATTTTGGTAAGAAAAATAGGGACATCACATATTACTTAGAAAATAAGAATCTAAATGGGGTAGAGGAGCAAAGGGATCTCGCAGTACAAATACACAAATCACTAAAAGTATCGACACAGGTTAACAAGGCCATAAAAAAGCAAACCAAGCACTCGGAATTACTTCTGGAGGGATAGAATTGAAAAGTAGTGAAGGTATGCTAAACTTGTATCGGACCTTGGTTAGACCACACCTGGAGTACTGCATACAATTCTGGTCGTCATATTATTAAAAGGATATAGAAGCACTGGAGAGGGTGCAGAGAAGATTTACAAGGATGATACCAGAAATGCGAGGTTATACCTATCAGGAAAGGATGAGCAGGCTGGGTCTCTTTTCTCTTGAAAAGAGAAGGCTGAGGGGTGACCTAATAGAGGTCTTTAAAATTATGAAAGGTTTTGATAGTAGATACAGAGAGAGTGTTTCCACTTGTGGGGAAGAGCAAAACTAGAGGCCATCAATATAAGATAGTCACCAAGAAATCAAATAGGGAATTCAGAAGAAACTTCTTTACCCAGAGAGTGGTGAAAATGTGGAACTCGCTACCACAGGGAGTGGTTGAAGTGAATAATATAGATGCATTTAAGGGATGGTTAGATAAGCATATGAGGGAGAAGGGAATAGAGGGTTATGCTGATAGAGTTAGATGAGGAAAGACGGGAGGAGGCTCGAGTGAAGCATAAACGCCGGCGTGGACTGGTTGGGCCGAATGGCCTGTTTCTGTGCTGTATATCCTATGTAATCCTATGTAATCCTATGTAGAGGTTATGGTCTGAAAATGTTGAACTCAATGTTGAGTCCAGAAGGCTGTAAAGTGCCTAATTGAAAGATGAGGTGCTGTTCCTCGAGCTTACATTGAGCTTCATTGGAACAGTGTAAGAGGCCGAGGACAGGAGAGTCAGAGTGGGAGTAGAGCGGAGAATTAAAGTGACAGGCGACCGGAAGCTCGGGGTCACCCTTACGGACTGAACGGAGGTGTTCCGCAAAGCGGTCACCCAATCTGCATTTAGTCTCCCCAATATAGAGGAGACCACAATGTGAGCAGCGAATACAGTATACTAAATTGCAAGAAGTACAAATAAATCACTGTTTCACCTGCAAGGAGCCTTCTGGATTTAACATCGAGTTCAACAATTTCAGACCACAACCTCGGCCCCTATTTTTTCACATGGCAGCTGTTGATGTTTCTGCCATTCCCATTTACACCCCTTCTAGACTCATCTTTTGTTTCTTTTCTTGTCCCATTACCATCTCCTTTTGCTTTGTACTATCATCCCTTTTGTCTTTTAATCCCTCCTGCCTTCCACCCCATCACACACCTTCCCTTTTTTTCTTTCCTCCCCTCTCCCCTTTCCCTGCCTCTGCACCTGCTTAAAATCTGTTCTATCTCTAACTTTTTCCAGTTCAGACGAAAGGTCATCGACCTAAAACGTTAACTCTGTTTCTCTCTCCGCAGATGCTGCCTGACCTGCTGAGTATTTTCAGCATTTTCTGTTTTTATTGAACAATGGTGGTTATTTTGCCGAATAGTGAGTATTCTACTCACTTTCTGAAAACCACGGTGTCAATTTCCAAATGCTTATTCCAGGCATGTTGGTGATGTATTATAAACTTTTTTTCATTTCGGCAGTCAATATCATGTGCAATTTACATTGTTTTATTTCAAATCTTAATGTCCATCAAATGTCGATGGACCACTTGCACTACTTCTACCTTACTACTAAATTGGAACATTTGTTAACTTGGTAAAAGAAGAAGGAACTTGCATATCCTGAGGATATCCCACCGTGCTTCACTTTTAAAGTGTTGTCACTGTTGTTTTGTAGATAAATCTTGCAGTCAAATCCCACAACCAGCAATGAGATGAATGACCAGTGAATCTGCTTTTGATGTTTTAAAGACTTGCATTTATATAGCGCCTTTCACCATCTCAGGACGTCCCTAAGCACTTTACAGCCAATGAAGTACTTTTGAAGTATAGTCGCAGTTGTAATGTAGGAAACGTGGCAGCCAATTTGCGCACAGCAAGCTCCCACAAACAGCAATGTGAAAATGACCAGATAATCTGTTTTTTGATGGTGTTGATCAAGGATAAATATTGGCCATGACACCAGGGATAACTCCCTTACTCTTCTTCGAAATAATGGCATGGGATCTTTTACGTCCACCTGAGAGGACAGACGGGGTCTCGGTTTAACGTCTCATCCAAAAGACGGCACCTCCGACAGTGCAGCGCTCCCTCAGCACCGCACTGGAGAGTAAGCATAGATTTTTGTGGTCAAGTCTCAGGAGTGGGACTTGAACCCACAACCTTCTGACTCAGACCTGCCACAGCTGACACATTTATTTGAGGGATAATTGTTGGCTAGGACAGCGGAAGAACTCCACTGCTCTTCTTCGAATAGTGCCCTGGGTTCTTTTATGTCCACCTGCATAGGCAGCCTGGACTTCAATGTAACGTCTCATGCAAAAGATGGCACCTCTGGCAGTGCAGCACTCCCTCTGTACTGCACTGAAAAGTCAGCCCAAATGGTGTGCTCAAGTCTCGGGAATGGGGCTTTATCCCACAACCTTCAGACTGAGAGGCTACCATTGAGTCAAGCTGATGCTTGTTCACAAATCCATACAAATTACTTTAAAATTCCTACTTTAAAAAAAAATGAAGAGTGCAGTACTAGTCCATCGTAAACACTGTAAAGATCAGATGGTAGGTGGCCCTTATTTTCCACATTCTCCAGTGGAGTATCAGGGCTGCGGACCTTCTAGTTGTGCTGCTTATGGAGCAGCACCCAGAAAGTGCCTGGAGCCGACAACTATTGCCACTGCTGCCGGCCTCTCAATTAGAAGGGGTCAGGTGGGGTGCACTTTGGGTACACTTTGGCTGGCTTTCCCTAGGCTAGGAATGTGGGGGGAGGGGTGCAGAAGAGAAAAATAATGTCCCCTTAAAGCCATAGTTACATAGAAACATAGAAACATAGAAGATAGGAGCAGGAGTAGGCCATTCGGCCCCTCGAGCCTGCTCCGCCATTCGATGAGATCATGGCTGATCATCCAAACTCAGTACCCTGTCCCTGCTTTCTCCCCATATCCCTTGATACCTTTAGCTTTAAGAAATATATCTAACTCATTCTTGAATATATTTAGGGGTAAAAATTCAGTTGGTTGCGCCTCCCGTTAGCGCCTTAAGAGGGCGCTAATGGGGCGCAAAGCCGCTAACGCCCGGGCGCAGCGATGTTTGCGCCGCTCCGGAACTTAACTAGACATTGTGCGGCGGCGCTAAACTTTACCGCTGCGACCACCTGCGCGCACAGATTGTGACGTCATTCCATGGTGCAACGCCCTTGTGGCACCCCGGAGCGGAAATTGAGTGGCGCCCCCTGCCTTACCGCCTGGCGCATCCAACGACCGGAAGACTGGAACGCTATCAATCGCTGTGGGGCTGGGGGGGGGGCGCTATTCAAAGGGGGCCTCTTCCTGTCTTTTTCTGTGGTTGACATTTTTGCACCACTCGTTCTGAGAGAGAGAGAGAGATTCGGAGAGAGAGAAAGAGAGACTTCTGCATTGAGTCAATGCTTTGTGAGGTAGTTTTGCCTACTGATCCTAACAGTTGGCCCCCCCCCGCTTTAAGAACTGGCCAGCGCCAGTGTGTCTGTGTTCCCTCACTAACTGGCAGCACCTGCGCTGCGCTCGCGCGCTGAGTTAGCGCCTCACTGCTCGGCCTTTGCGCCTTAAGACAGGTGTGCAGCACCTGATTTAGCGCTCCACTCACCTCCCGGGGCGGTAAAAGTGAAGTTTCCAGTCAGTGGCGATAATTAGCGCCAGGCGCTAATATTTGCGTCCAGACGATATTTGCGCCCCAAACGGGGCGCGACCTAATTTTTCCCCCTTAATGACTTGGCCTCAACTACCTTCTGTGGTAGAGAATTCCACAGGTTCACCACTCTCTGGGTGAAGAAATTCTTCCTAATTTCTGTCCTAAATGGCTTACCCCTTATCCTTAGATTATGACCCCTGGTTCTGGACTCTCTGACCATCGGGAACATTCTTCCTGCATCTAGTTTGTCCAGACCTGTCAGAATTTTATATGTTTCGATGAGATCCCCTCTCATTCTTCTATACTCCAGCGAGTATAAGCCCAATCGACCCAATCTCTCCTCATATGTCATTCCTGCCATCCCAGGTATCAGCCTTGTGAATCTTCACTGAACTCCCTCCATGGCAAGAACATCCTTCCTCAGATAAGGCGACCAAAACTGCACACAATACTCAAGGTGTGGTCTCACCAAGGCCCTGTACAACTGCAGCAGGACATCCCTGTTCCTATACTCAAACCCTTTCGCTATGAAGGCCAACATACCATTTGCCTTCTTCACCGCCTGCTGCACCTGCATGCTTACCTTCAGCGACTGGTGCACAAGGACACCCAGGTCTCGTTGCACTTCCCCTTCTCCCAATCTATTGCCATTCAGATAATAGTCTGCCTTTCTGTTTTTGACTCCAAAGTGGATAACCTCGCATTTATCCACGTTATATTGCATCTGCCACGCTTCTGCCCACTCACCCAACCTGTCCAAATAATCCTGGAGTTTCTCTGTATCCTCCTCGCAGCACACACTCCCACCCAGCTTTGTGTCATCTGCAAACTTGGAGATATTACATTTAGTTCCCTTATCTAGATCATTAATGTATATTGTGAATAGCTGGGGTCCAAGGACCGATCCCTGCGGTACCCCACTAGTCACTGATTGCCACTCGGAATAAGACCCATTAATTTCTACTCTTTGCTTTCTGTCCGCCAAGCAGTTCTCTATCCAACTCAATACCTTGCCCCCAATCCCATGTGCCTTAATGTTACCTGCTAATCTCTTATGCGGGACCTTATCGAAAGCCTTTTGAAAGTCCAAATACACCACATCTACTGGTTCTCCCTTATCTATTTTCCCAGTTACATCCTCAAAAAATTCCAGTAGATTAGTCAAGCACGATTTACCTTTTGTAAATCCATGTTGACTTTGTCCGATCCTGTCACTGTTTTTCAAGTGCTCAGCTATTACATCCTTTATAATGGACTCTAGCATTTTCCCCACTACCGATGTCAGGCTTACCGGTCTGTAATTCCCCGCTTTCTTTCTACCACCTTTTTTGAATAGTGGGGTAACATTAGCTACCCTCCAATCCATGGGTACAGTTCCAGATTCCATCGAATGTTGGAAGATGATCAGCAATGCATCTACTATTTCTAGGGCCACTTCCTTAAGTACCCTAGGATGTAGATTATCAGGCCCTGGGGATTTATCGGCCTTCAATCCCGTCAAAGTCCCTAACACCATTTCCCTGCAAATATTGATTTCTTTCAGTTCTTCCCTTTCATCAGACCGTATGTTCTCCAACATCTCTGGGAGGCTATTTGTGTCCTCCTTTGTGAAGACAGAACCAAAATATGCATTTAATTGGTCTGCCATTTCTTTGTTCCCCATTATAACTTCCCCCGCTTCTGACTGCAAGGGACCTACACTTGATTTCACCAATCTTTTTCTCTTCACATATCTATAAAAACTCTTACAGTCAGTTTTTATGTTCCCTGAAAGCTTACTTTCATATTCTATTTTCCCCTTCTTAATTAATCCCTTTGTCCTCCTTTGTTGAATCCTAAACTGCTCCCAATCCTCAGGGTTACCGCTTTTTCTGGCCAATTTATATGCCCTCTCCTTGGATCTTATGCTATCCCTAATTTCCCTTGTTAGCCACGGTTGAGTCACCCTTTTTGTTTTATTCTTATGCCACACTGGGATGAACAAATTCTGTAGTTCATCCATGCAGTCTTTGAATGTTTGCCATTACCTATCCACCGTCAACCCTTTGAGTGACATTCCCCAATCAATCCTACCCAAGTCGCGCCTCATACCATCGTAGTTTCCTTTATTTAAATTCAGGACCCTAGTCTCTGATTCAACTACTTCACTCTCCATCCTAATGAAGAATTCTATCATATTATGATCACTCTGACCCAAGGGGCCTCATACAACAAGATTACTAATTAATCCTTTCTCGTTACATAATACCCAGTCTAAGATGGCCTGATCTCTGGTTGGTTCCTCGACATATTGTTCCAGAAAACCATCCCGTAAACATTCTAGGAATTCCTCCTCCACCGTATTTTTACTAATTTGGTTCGCCAATCTATATGTAAATTAAAGTCACCCATGATGACTGCTGTGCCCTTACTGCATGCTTCTCTAATTTCCCTTGTAATGCCATCCCCAACCTCCATATTACTGTTTGGAGGTCTATATACCACTCCCACTAACGTTTTCTGCCCCTTGTTATTTCTCAGTTCGACCCATACAGATTCCGCATCATCAGAGCTAATATCCTTCCTTTCAATTGTGTTAATCCCCTCTTTAATCAGCAATGTTACCCCACCTCCCTTTCTTTTTTGCCTATCTTTCCTAAGTATTGAATACCCCTGGATGTTGTGTTCCCAGCCTTGGCCACCCTGGAGCCAGGTTTCTGTAATCCCAATCAAATCGTATTCATTTACCTCTATTTGCGCAGCTAATTCATCTACCTTGTTCCGAATGCTCCTTGCATTAAGACACAAAGCCTTCAGGCTTGTTTTTTTAACGCTCTCAGACCTATATGAATTATTATTTACTGTGACCATGTTTGATTTAAACCGTTGAGTTCTTTGCCTTCTACTTTTGTTTTTCTCCTTCCTGTCTTTTGCTTTTATCCTTGTTTCCCTTTCCTCTGTCTCTCTGCTCAGGTTCCCAACCCCCTGCCACTTTAGTTTAAACCCTCCCCAACAGCACTAGCAAACACTCCCCCTAGGACATCGGTCCCGTCCCTGCCCAAGTGCAGACCGTCCCGTTTGTACTGGTCCCACCTCCCCCAGAACCGGTTCCAATGTCCAAGGAATTTTAATCCCTCCCCCTTGCACCATTCCTCTAGCCACGCATTCATTTGAAATATCCTCCTATTTCTACTCTGACTAGCACGTGGCACTGGTAGCAATCCCTAGATTACTACCTTTGAGGTCCTATTTTTTAATTTACCTCCTAACTCCCTATATTCTGGTTTTAGGACCTCATCCCGTTTTTTACCTATATCGTTGATGCCTATGTGCACCATAACAACTGGCTGTTCGCCCTCCCCCTCCAGAATGTTCTGTAGCCACTCTGAGACGTCCTTGACCCTTGCACCAGGGAGGCAACACACCATCCTGGAGTCTCATTTGCGGCCGCAGAAACACCTATCTATTCCCCTTACAATTGAATTCCCTATCACTATAGCTCTTCCACACTTTTTCCTCCCAGCCTGTGCAGCAGAGCCACCCATGGTGCCAGGAAGTTGACTGCTGCTGCCTTCCCCTGATAAGTCATCTCCCCCAACAGCATCCAAAGTGGTATATCTGTTTGAGAGGGGGATGGCCACAGGGGACCCCTGCACTACCTGCCTGCACCGCTTACTCTGCCTGGTGGTCACCCATTCACTTCCTGCCTGCGGTGTGACCAACTCTCTAAACGTGCTATCCACGATGTTCTCAGCATCGCAAATGCTCCAATATGCATCCATCCGCAGCTCCAGCACCGCAATGCGGTCCATCAGTAGCTGCAGCTGGATACACTTCCCACACACATGGTCGTCAGGGACACAGGAAGCGTCCCTGATTTCCCACATATAGCAGGAGGAGCATATCACAGGGCAGAGCTCTCCTGCCATGACTTACCCTTTAATTAATTAATTAAAATCAAATTAAATGAATCCCACCAATTTTACTTCAATTAAATGATATACTCAAGGGCCCTTGTTTAACAGCAGTCCCCACTACACCACAGAGACTCTCGAAACTATAAACCACAGAATTTAAGTATGGAAAAAAGGAGAAAGAGAGAAATACTCACCAACCAATCACTTACCTGCTTTCTGGTGACGTCACACTTCGATTACTTTTTACTTCTGTCTCCCGCTCTGAGATTGGTAAGCCTACCTGCTAGTTATGTTTATTCTGATTATATGTAAGGAACCTAGGCTAATTATTAAAAAAATTAACTTGTTTGTTTAGAATTAAATTGATTAGTAATGAGAGGAGCCTTGAAATCCAAAATCAAGTAGTTATTTTATCGAGGTTAGAGTTTTGCGTTGCTACCGCTGATACATTCAAGATTCAGATTTTAAATTCTGGTTTATAATGTCCAAATTTGTAGCAGAAAAATGGCATGAGTATTTAACTACCACACTGACTTTATTTTGGTTGCCTGTGAAATACACTGTACTACTGACTGCAACCTCAATTTATTGAGAGTTTTTCCTCTCTGACCCGCCAAATAATAAAAGCTTCAATATGAGCAATTGAGCCGGTATTCCTGAAGCCACAGCATTGATATTCTTGCAATTCCTTGTACCAAAGGCTGCAGTCATACTGCCCCTTTCATGCTGATGTAGAGGGGTTTTGTATACACACTAACAGGCACCGCTGCAGTACAACTACAGTGTCAGGACCTGACCTGATACCTGGGCACACTAAAGCGAAGCTGTAGCAGACCTCTCCCGAGAGGCAATCTCACACAACCTTGACCTCATGCCAGCTGCAGTATAACTCCACTCTGTGATTTAAACCTGCTTAGGTGATCAATTGGGTCTGCTGGGACCCTTTCAAATTGATGAGGAAAGTTTGTATTGCCTATTCAGTTATTGGAGGGGTAGCAGAGAAGGACTACATGGTTAATCCCAGAATTTAAGCAAATGACATTTGAGGGAAGACTTGGGGGGGGGAAAATTTGGTTGATTAGTGCCTCCCGTTAGCGCCGTAAGAGATCTCCTGCGCCCGCAGATCGTGACGTCAGTCGAGCGTGCAACGCCACGGTAGCGCACCGGACCAGATATTGAGTGGCGCCCCTTGCCTTTCCGCCTGCCGCTAGCAACGACAGGTGAAGGGGAATGTTTTGCAGTCGGGAAGGGACTGGGGGAGCGCTATTTAAAGGTGAACGCGTCCTGCCTTTTTTTGTTGGCGATATTTTTGCACCACGCATTCTGAGAGAGAGAGAGAGAGTTCTGGAGAGATTCAACGCTGTGTGAAGAAGTTTTGGGTACTGAGCAGCAATTTGCAGGTTCATTTAGATTTGACCTTCCTTGCATCGATTTAGAAGAGACTATGGGGGCTGCACTCTGAGCTCTTCCCCATGGCTTCTCCATTGTTCTTTCTAGCAGATTTGATGTACAGGTCTCTCCAGGCTGAGATTCAAGGCTGCAATGAGCAGGGTGTGGCTGGAGAGCAAGATCGACCCTCCCCTTTAAGAACTGGCCGGCACCAGTGTGTCTGTGTTCCATTGCTGACTGACATCACATGAGCTTCGCCAGCGCTCTGAAGTAGCGCCTCGTTCCTTGGCGTTAGGGCCTTAAGAGAGATGTGTAGCGCCTGATTTAGTGATCCAATCACCTCCAGGGGCGATAGAAGCCAAGTTTACAGTCGGAGGCGATAATTAGCGCCAGGCACTAAACTTTGCTCCCGGCCGATAATTGCGCCCCAAACGGGGCGAAACCGAATTTCTCCTCCCGGGACTTTTCTCTCTTTGAAAGAGAAGACTGGGAGGTGATATGATAGAAGTGTTTAAAATTATGAAAGGTTTACACAAATTAGATCCAAGTAATCTTTTCTGCTGTGTCCAGAATTTAAGCACAAGACACCTTCCCGATCTCCCCCGGCCTTTCCCATCTCCCCCCGGCCTTTCCCATCTCCCCCCGGCCTTTCCCATCTCCCCCCGGCCTTTCCCATCTCCCCCCGGCCTTTCCCATCTCCCCCCGGCCTTTCCCATCACCCCCCGGCCTTTCCAATCTTCCCCCCGGCCTTTCCCATCACCCCCCGGCCTTTCCCATCTCCCCCCGGCCTTTCCCATCTCCCCCCGACCTTCCCGATCTCCCCCGGCCTTTCCGATCTCCCCCCGACCTTTCCAATCTCCCCTCGGCCTTTCCGATCTCCCCCCGACCTTTCCAATCTCATCCTGGCCTTCCTGATCTCCCCCCGGCCTTTCTGATCTCCACCACCGCCACCCACCTCCCGCACCCCGCCAACCCCCCGTCCCGAACATAAGCACAAGGCATCATATTTACAAATTAAAGTCAACAACAGAAAGTAGGAAAGGCAGGAGGAACTTCTTTACCAAAAGGGTGGTAAGTATGTGGAACAGATTACCGACACAGGTGGTTCAAAAAGAAGCCTTTCAGGAAGACATTAGACAGATACTTGTCAATAAATGGGATTCAGGGTTATTAGACATACTGCGAGTTTACTGTGGATAAGTGGTCCAGATGTATCGAAGGTGTTAACCTGTTATTATGGAATAATTACTATTATCTTTCTCTCTTACCATTAGAAATGAGTGGCTGGGGAAATAAAGCTCAGTACAGGTGTATGAGCATGTGCCCAGAGCTCAGCTGTTGTTGCACCATGTTGCTGTTCAGGCTACAGGATGGACATCTGTGGACAGTTGGCAGATACTGGACTCAGATCAGTAAGTGGAGTATAATTGCACCCGAGGTAGCACAGACCACATTGGATGGCACAGTTATATCTTAGCCCTATTCCAGTACCTACGTAATGCGCCACTATTGATTGATCTCCACCTCCTGCAGCTTTCATCCTTTAAGAAAATCTCAGCAATGCCAGATCATGTAAAATCCATCTCCAGCAGAAAGGGAAATGAAATCCCCTCTGCCTCGGCTAACTCCTCCACTGCTTTCATTATTACACACGCTTGGGCTCCGAGCCGGAACATAGATGTCTATCGCCTGAATTTCGAAACAAGTAAAAGCCAGAAATATTATTTGGAATCCACTCACACCATCCTGATGATTAATGTTCATTCTGCAATAAAGCTCTGTATTAGTAGAGGAAGACAGAGAGGTCAATTGGCACTAAGTTGATTAAAATAAAAGAATGCTATTGTGCAGCATTGCCTGGAGGTAGTGATGGTGAATGGTATCACTGTAACCTAACTGAAGGCTTCTCTTGCTGCCTCTCTTGAATCTTCTTCTGTTGTCTCTCGTTAAACTATCGTTGCTGTTTCTCATTTTACCTTTTCTGGATCAGACTGATTCTGACTCATAAGAAAGCCACTGGTCAGCATTTAACAAGGCCACTATCTGTCATCTCATCTGTTACTTCCACATTAACATTTTTCAATCGCCTACACACGCATGGAATCATAGACTCATAGAAGTTTACGGCACAGAAGGAGGCCATTTGGCCCATTGTGTCCACGCCGGTCAAAAAAAGAGCTCTCTAGCCTAATCCCACTTTCCAGCACTTGGTCTGCAGCCTTGTAGGTTAGGGCACTTCAAGTGCATTACCAAGTACTTTTTAAATGCGATGAGGGTTTCTGCCTCTACCACCCTTTCAGGCAGTAAGTTCCAGACCCCCACCACCCTCTGGGTGAAAAATAAATCCTCAACTCCCCTCTAATCCTTCTGTCAATTACTTTAAATCTACGCCCCCTGGTTATTGACCGCACTGCTAAGGCAAATAGGTCCTTACTATCTATTCTATCTAGGCCCCTCATAATTTTATACACCTCAATTAAATCTCCCCTCAACCTCCTCTGTTCCAAAGAAAACAACCCAGCCTATCCAATCTTTCCTCATAGCTAAAATTCTCTAGTCCAGGCAACATCCTCGTAAATTTCTTCTGTACCCTCTGTAGTGCAATCACATCCTTCCTGTAATATGGTGACCAGAACTGTATGCAGTATTCGAGCTGTGGCCTAACTAGTGTTTTATACAGTTGTAGCATAACCTCTCTGCTCCTATATTCTATGCCTCGGCTAATAAAGGAAAGATGACTTGGACGAAGGGACCGAGTGTACTGTTGCCAAATTTGCTGACGATACAAAGATAGGTGGGAAAGCAAGTTGTGAGGAGTACACAAAGAGTCTGCAAAGGGATATAGATAGGTTAAGAGGGTGGGCAAAAATTTGGCAGATGGAGTATAATGTGGGAAAATGTGAGGTTATCCACTTTGGTAGGATGAATAAAAAAGCAAATTTTTATTTAAATGGAGAAAGACTACAGAATGCTGCGGTACAGAGGGATCTGGGTGTCCTCGTACATGAAACACAAAAAGTTAGCATGCAGGTACAGCAAGTAATTAGGAAGGCAAATGGAATATTGGGCTTTATTGCAAAGGGGATGGAGTATAAAAGTAGGGAAGTCTTGCTACAACTGTACAGGGCGTTGGTGAGACCACACCTGGAGTACTGCATACAGTTTTGGTCTCCTTATTTAAGGAAGGATATACTTGCATTGGAAGCAGTTCAGAGAAGGTTCACTAGGCTGCTTCCTGGTATGAAGGGGTTGTCTTATGAAGAAAGGATGAGCAGGTTGGGCCTATACTCATTGGAGTTTAGAAGAATGAGAGGTGATCTTATTGAAACATATAAGATTCTGAGGGGGCTTGACAGGGTAGATGCAGGGAGGATGTTTCCCCCCGTCGGGGAATCTAGAACGAGGGGGCATAGTTTCAGAATAAGGGGTCGCCCTTTTAAAACAGAGATGAGGAGGAATTTCTTCTCTCAGAGGGTCGTGAATCTTTGGAATTCCCTACCCCAGAGAGCTGTGGAGGCTGAGTCATTGAATATATTCAAGACGGAGATAGACAGATTTTTAAAAAACAGGGGAAATCAAGGGTTATGGGGAGCGGGCAGGAAAGTGGAGTTGAGGCCAAGATCAGATCAACCATGATCTTATTGAATGGCGGAGCAGGCTTGAGGGGCCGAATGGCCTACTCCTGCTCCTATTTCTTATGTTCATATATTCTTATGTATCCCATATGCCTTCTTAACCACCTTATCTACCTGTCCTGCTACCTTCCAAGATCTGCGGACATGCACTCCAAGGTCCCTCTGTTCCTCTATGCTTCTCAGTATCCTACCACTTATTGTGTATTCCCTTGCCTTGTTAGCCCTCCCCAATTGCATTACCTCACACTTCTCTGGATTGAATTCCATTTGCCACTTTTCTGCCCACCTGACCAGTCCATTGATATCTTTCTGCAGTCTACAGCTTTCTTCCTCATTATCAGCCACACGGCCAATTCTTGTATCATCTGCAAACTTCTTAATCATGCCCCCTACATCGAAGTCTAAATCATTGATGTATACCACAAAAAGCAAGGGACCTAGTACTGAGTCCTGCGGAACCCCACTGGAAACAACCTTCCATTCACAAAAACACCTGTCGACCATTACCCTTTGCTTCCTGCCACTGAGCCAATTTTGGATCCAACTTGCCACTTTCCCTTGGATCCATGGACTTTTAATTTTCTGACCAGTCTGTCACGTGGGACCTTGTCAAAAGCCTTGCTAAAATCCATGTAGACTACATCAAACACACTACCCTCATCAACCCTCCTTGTTACCTCCTCAAAAAATTCAATCAAGTTAGTCAGGCATGACCTTCCCTTAACAAATCCATGCTGACTGTCCTTGATTAATCCGTGCCTTTCTAAATAGCAATTAATAGTATCCCTCAGAATTTTTTCCAATAATTTGCCCACCACCGAGGTTGGGCTGACTGGCCTGTAATTACTCGGTCCATCCCTTTCTCACTTTTTAAGCAATGGTACAATGCTAGCAGTCCTCCAATCTCCCAGCACCATGCCTGTAGACATCTCTCTCCACAACCAAATGAAACAAATCTGAAATCCTTCTGATGTGAATCATGATCATAAACAATCTATAATTTGATTCTTGAGGTAAACAATTTTGTTGAAGAATAAATACTTCAGCAAGATACCTATGGCATTCTATTAGAGTTGTGATGGTCAACTGATATAAATTGTAATTTTATTTTAGTATTTAAAAAAAAATAAGACAATATGGGGGAACAATTGGGTTTCGCCCATTTTGGGGCGCTAATATCGGCCGGGCGCAAAGTTTAGTGCCCGGCGCTAATTATCGCCTCCAACTGCAAAATTCGCCTCTATCGCCCCTGGAGGTGATTTGAGCGCTAAATCAGGCGCTACACACCTCTCTTAAGGTGCAAACGTCAGGGAGCGAGGCGCTATCGAAGCTCAGGTGATGCCAATTACCATGGAAGCCAGACAGACTGGCGCCATCCAGTTCTTAAAGGGGAGGGGGCATCTTGCTGGCCAGCCACTCCCTGCTCATTGCAGGCTTGAATCTCAGCCTGGAGACCTCAAAAGCAATTGTGTTGGAAGCACTAATGGATGGGCCCAGGGAAAGAGCTCGGCGCTTAGGAACCTCAAAAGTGGTGCTGAGGGCCAAAACTCCTTAGGACAGCGTTAAAACCAAAAATTTTGCTGACAAGAAAAGGCAGGAAGCGCCCGCCTTTAAATCGCACTCCCCCAGCCCCTTCCCGACTTGAAAACGTTCCCCTCTACCTGTCATTCCTAGCGGCAGGCACTAAGGCAGGGAGCGCGACTCAATATCCGGTCTGGGGTGCTACCGGGGCGTTGCACGCTTGACTGACGTCATGATCTGCTGGAGCAGGAGATCATGGCGGTAGTGTTTAGCGCTGCCGCAAAACGACAGGTCAATTTTGCGAGCGGCGCTAAAATCGCCACGCTCGGGCTAAGTTCCTAGCGCCCCCCGGAGGCGCTAACCAAGCGAATTTTTCCCCCTCTATATTTATTTAATCTTGTTCACTAGCCTGGGAACCAAAGAGTTGAAATTTTGGCCGTTCATTATTAAGCCTAGATTTGAACCCAGGCCAGACTGGTTGGATCAAACTCTTGTTACTCTGGTAATTATAATCATCCAAAGTCACTTCCGATGTAAAAATCCATTTGGGTAAAATCAACTAAATTTTTATTGGGCTTAGTGCATCAAACTGCCATAAATTGTCAATATCACTTCCACGTTTAGTTATAAGGGTAACCGAGGCTAGAAGTGAAGGCACTTGGGAGGTTTTCTGAGTTGGACATCAAGCACACTGTAGAAGGAGTGTAGGGAAGTTTACTGCACATCTGGTTGTATTATATGGGACCTGGAAATGCATGATGCTAACAAGAGGTTTGCAAGAAAATGATGCATTCCCCAGAATTGACATCTTTTATATTGAGGAAAATAAAAAAATCACCAAACTATAATGAGAATAAGGCCTGAATTCTCCTCTTCCTGCCCTGGGAGGGTTCAGGTGGGACTTCTACCCTTTGCTCAGACCATGCCATGATGCCAACCCATCAGAAAGAATGACTTGCTTTTATATAGCACCTTTCATGATGTCAGGATGCCACAAGGCGCTTTACAGTGTAGTCACTGTTGTGATGTAGGCAACACGGCAGCCAATTTGCACCCAGCAAGGTCCTACAAACAGCAATGTGTAATGATCAGATAATCTACTTTGGTGGTGTTGGTTGAGGGATTAATATTGGCCAGGACACCAGGGAGAGCTAGTGCCATGGGATCTTTTACATCCACCTGAGAGAACAGATGGCACTTTGGTTTAACGTCTCATCCGAAAGATGGCACTCTGGCAGTGCGGCACACCCTTAATACTGCATGGAGTTTCAGCCTAGATTTTGTGCTCAATTCTCTGGAGTGGGACTTGAACCCACAACCTTCTGGCTTAGAGGCGAGTGTGCTACCAACTGAGCCATAGTGGTGCTGGGGTCATTATTTATGCAGGATGGACTCTCAGTGGGTATCTTACCAGTAACTGGGAGCCCAGTACAAGGGTAGAAAATTCAGAAAAGGCAAGGACTAGTTAAAGGGGCAGAAAAGCCCCAAAGATCAGCATTGACTTTTTTACTGAAGGACTGGGCCAAGACTGAGACCTTCAACAGGTGAAAAATTGGGGTCAAATGGAGGGAGAGGAGGCCACTACTAGGCTAATTGTAGTTCTCTAATCCTGCTCCTATTACTTCTTCTCTACTATCCAAAGAAGTGTTACCCTAAGGGCTGGGCCTGTTCCCAATCTTAGAGCAAGCTGTGCTGTTCAAAATGATTCATCAATTTAATGGACAGTTTAGTGGGGTGAGCCCATTAAAAATCGAAGTGACCTTGCCAAAACTCATTTTGCGGCGAGAATCACTGGACGAGTCGGAAGATTTTAATCTCAATGGTATAGTCTGGATTTGAACACAGACCCCAAACGAAAGCATGCTGCTTTAAGGCCTGTGTCACTGAGTTCCCAAACTTATACTTATGAAAGAAATCGAAGTTAACTTCTATTCAACAGATACAAACACAGAAAGACAATTCCTATTACTAAAAAGCTATTGAGCTGCATCTACAATGTATCATGAATGGCCTTGCTTCAGAGACTAGTCATCATGCGAAGGAGGAGGATATGTGAACATTTCAGATGAGGCCATCATAAGAGTTCTAACGAAAAATCTGACAAGAAGCTTTAAAGAATCAATTGGCATTGTACCACAACAATGTACATTTATATAAGTATCTTTGTTGTAGTAGATATTCCAAGGTCCCAAGGAGAGAGAGAAAAGCCCACCAAGCAGCAGTGAGAGAAAGATCTGGGAAATAACAAAGATGTAATTGATGGAGTTGGTTTTAAGGAGGCTTTTGAAGGTTGAGAGAGATTAGCAAGCTGGGAGGGGTTAGGGTAGAAGCTCCAAAGTGTAGGACCGAGACAAGTGAAGGCTCTGCCACCAATGGTGCATCGGAGGGAGGAGTGATCCACACGAGGCCAGAGTTTGAAGAACAAAGGGCATACACTGGCACATAGAGCACCAGGACGCTGTAGGGTTATGCTGGGGTAAAACTATGGAGGAATTTGTAAAAAAGAAAGACATGTTGGGGGCTAAATTAGGCTTTGTGGGCCTCCTAAAGGTTGAAAATGGCTTCCGCGATGGGCGCACACACTTCCGACGGGAAGTGCGCCGGATGCCATATTTGGAAAGGGGTTAGCGCACATACCAAACCACTGCCGGCACCATGCAGAGCAGGCAGGTCATGATGTTCATCAGTGTGCAACGCTGATTGGTCGCCAGTGCTGCTATTTTTGACCTTGATGGTCCAGCCTACACCCTCTCTTAACCTCGTACAGCTGAACACGACGTTAAATGGCATGAAGGACCCCCCACCAGCACTATTTAAAGGGATTATCAACTAGTTACAGGTTGGTTGCTGGATTATTTCTTCTGGCTGTTGCTGCAATTCTATGCGTTTTGGGTGCTTTTCCATAGTTGTCTACTACCAATAGTCTACAGGGAATGGTCTGGCTGGTGCTGAAGTACATTTTTGGTGACTTAAAGGCTTTTGCTGAAAACAGTTACTTCAAGATATGGGTGGATTAGTAGGCCACCTCTTGGAAACAAGCATGACTGGGAGAATGAGCAGAGGCCATGCAGAGCAGGACAAGCTGCTAGAGGAGGGAGGAGGAGGAGGAGGGCAGAAGCGCTCTCAGCAGGAGGCCATATTCGCCGAGTTTGTATAGGGAGCAATTCTCAGACCTAAACTTCAGCGATGACCAATGCTTGAGATGTCTTCGCTTCACTAAAGAGGTCGTCACTGAAATCTGCCACCTGCTGCAGACTCAACTACAACCTCAGAGCAGGTCAAGGACCACATTGCCTGTGGCTGTGAAGGTAACCATTGCTCTGAGATTTTATGCGTTTTTTTTTATTAGTTCATGGGATGTGGGCGTTGCTGGCAAGGCCAGCATTTATTGCCCATCCCTTATTGCCATTGAGAAGGGGTTGGTGAGTCGCCTTCTTGAACCGCTGCAGTCCGTGTGGGGAAGGTACTCCCACAGTGCTGTTAGGTAGGGAGTTCCAGGATTTTGACCCAGCGACGATGAAGGATCAGCGATATACTTCTAAGTCCGGATGGTGTGTGACTTGGAGGGGAACTTGGAGGTGGTGGTGTTCCCATGCGTCTGCTGCCCTTGTCCTTCTAGGTGGAAGAGATCGAGGGTTTGGGAGGTGCTGCCGAAGAAGCCTTGGCGAGTTGCTGCAGTGCATCTTGTAGATGGTACACACTGCAGCCACAGTACGCCGGTGGTGGAGGGAGTGAATGTTTAAGGTGGTGGATGGGGTGCCAATCAAGCGGGCTGCTTTTTCATGGATGGTGTCGAGCTTCTTGAGTGTTGTTGCAGCTGCACTTATACAGGCAAGTGGAGAGTATTCCAAGACAGTCCTTACTTGTGCCTTGTAGATGGTGGATGGGCTTTGGGGAGTCAGGAGGTGAGACATTCGCCGCAGAATACCTAGTCTCTGACCTGCTCTTGTTGCCACTGTATTTATGTGGCTGGTCCAGTTGTGTTTCTGGTCAATGGTGACCCCCAGGATATTGATGGTGGGGTGTTCAGCGATGGTAATGCCATTGAATGTCAAGGGGAGGTGGTTAGACTCTCGCTTGTTGGAGATAGTCATTGCCTGGCTGTGATGATTGACCTTCAACCACCTCAATCATGTTCCATTGTGCTAGGTATGATTCCAGCCAGTGGAGCGTTCTCCCCCCGATTCCCATTGACTTCAGTTTTACTCGGGCTCCTTGATGCCACACTCGGTCAAATGCTGCCTTGATGTCAAGGGCAGTCACTCTCACCTCACCTCTGGAATTCAGCTCCTTTGTCCATGTTTGGACCAAGGCTGTAATGAGGTCAGAAGCCGAGTGGGCTTGGCGGAACATAAACTGGATATCACTGAGCAAATTTTTGATGAGTAAAAGCCGCTTGATTGTGCTGTCGATGACACCTTCCATCAGTTTGCTGATGATTGAGAGTAGACTGATGGGGCGGTAATTGGCTGGGTTGGATTTGTCCTGCTTTTTGTGGACAGGACATACCTGGGCAGTTTTCCACATTGTCGGATAGATGCCGGTGTTGTAGCTGTACTGGAACAGCTTGGCTAGAAGCGCGGCTAGTTCTGGAGCACAAGTCTTCAGCACGATAGCCGGGATGTTGTCGGGGCCCACAGCCTTCGCTGTATCCAGTGCGCTCAGCCATTTCTTGATATCATGTGGAGTGAATCGAATTGGCTGAAGACTGGCTTCTGTAATGGTGGGGACCTCAGGAGGAGGCCGATATGGATCATCCACTTGGCACTTCTAGCTGCAAACGCTTCAGCCTTGTCTTTTGCAATCACGTGCTGGGCTCCACCATCATTGAGGATGGGGATATTCATGGAGCCTCCTCCTCCCGTTAGTTGTTTAATGGTCCACCACCATTCATGATTGGATGTGGCAGGACTGCGGAGCTTTGATCTGATCCGTTGATTGTGGGATCGCTTAGCCCTGTCTATAGCATGCTGCTTCCGCTTTTTAGCATGCATGTAGTCCTGTGTTGCAGCTTCCCCAGGTTGGCACCTCATTTTTAGGTACGCCTGGTGCTGTTCCTGGCATGCTCTTCTACACTCCTTATTGAACCAGGGTTGGTCCCCTGGCTTGGTGGTAATGGTAGAGTGAGGGATCTGCCGGGCCATGAGGTTACAGATTGTGGTGGAATACATTTCTTCTGCTGCTGATGGCCCACAGCGCCTCATGGATGCCCAGTTTTGAGCTGCTAGATCTGTTCTGAATCTATCCCATTTAGCATGGTGGTAGTGACACACAACACGATGGAGGGTGTCCTCAGTGTGAAGATGGGACTTCATCTCCACAATGACTGTGCGGTGGTCACTGCTACCAATACTGTCATGGACAGATGAGGGCGAGGTCAAGTAGGTTTTTCCCTCGTGTTGGTTCTTTCACCACCTGTCGCAAGCCCAGACTGGCAGTTATGTCCTTCAGGACTCGGCCAGTAGTGGTGCTACCGAGCCACTCTTGGTGATGGACATTGAAGTCCCCCACCCAAAGTGCATTCTGTGCCCTTGCTACTCTCAGTGCTTCTTCCAAGTGGTGTTCAACATGGAGGAGTACTGATTCATCAGCTGAGGGAGGGCAGTAGGTGGTAATCAGCAGGAGGTTTCCTTGCCCATACTTTACCTGAAGCCATGAGACTTCATGGGGTCCGGAGTCAATGTTGAGGACTCCCATGACCACTCCTTCCCGACTGCATACCACTGTGCCACCTCCTCTGGTGGGTCTATCCTGCCGCTGGCACAGGACATACCCAGGGATGGTGATGGAGGATTTTGGGACATTGTCTGAAAGGTATGATTCTGTCAGGCTATTGCTTGACTCGTCTGTGGGACAGCTCTCCCAATTTTGGCACAAGTCCCCAGCTGTTGGTGAGGAGGACTTTGCAGGGTTGACTGAGCTGGGTGTGCCGTGTCCGTGTCCATAGCCGGTGCCGAGGTCGATGTCGGGTGGTCCATCCAGGTTTTTTCTTATTATGTTTCATAGCACAGTTAATTACAATTGAGTGACTTGCTAGGCCATTTCAAAGGGCAGATAAGAGTCACCCATATTGCTGTGGATCTGGAATCACATATAGGCCAGATAAGGACAACAGATTTCCTTCCCTAAAGGACATTAGTAAACCAGATCGGTTTTTACAACAATCCTATATTTTCATGGTTACCATTACATGACACTAGCTTTTTTTAAATTCCAGATTTATTTAATTAACTGAATTTAAATTCCCCAGCTGCCATGGTGGGATTTGAACTCAAGTTTCTGTGAGTCATTAGTCCAGGTCAACTGGATTACTAGCCCAGTGACATTACCACTACGCCACTGTTCCCATGCAGTCTACAGCAGTCCTCTGTGCCAGCTGTATTTGAACCACCATGGCAAATCAAAGGCTGGCTAATGGCCGACAAGGGTTCGTGACTCCGGTCTGGAACCCACGCACACGTGCACAACACGCATATAATGAGAGCCATGCTGCCACAAGGAACTTTATAGAGCACGCCATCAACATCCTCAAACAACGCTTCCGCTGACTGGACCGCTTTGGAGGAGCCCTGCAGTACTCAGCTAAGTGAGTCTCAAGATTTGTGGTACAATGCTGCATGCTGCACAACCTGGCCATTATGAGGGAACAGCCATTGCCACCACCTATCAGGCGAGAAGCCGAGGAGCAGAAACACAAGGAGGAGAAAGTGGAGGAGGAGGACATGGAGGAGGAGGAACAGGAGGAACAGGAAGAGGGGAAAGAGGAGCGGAGGCTGCAATGTAGATAGCCCTTTACTGCCCGGGTTCTACGTGAGTAAATAATTCATGAGAAATATCAGTAACCCTAGTTCTCCATTCACCAACAGTCTGACACTCCTTACCTTTCCTCTGTGACTGACCATCAGATTGTCCACTTTCCCACAATGCAAAAATAAAAGCCAACACAAACTACACATTCCAATCCAAATTTATAAATTAAATCATGACATAATGCATACAAAAATAAACTAAGCACCCTTGTGCTTTCCTTTAGTGCCTCTTCCGTGTGCTTTTGCCTCTCCTTGTGCTTCTACGAGGTGCTTCCCCAGTGGCTACAGCATGGCTGGTGGAAGGCTGCTGAACTTTAGTTGAGAAGACAGTAGACAGCCTTGGAAGGCGACCTCAAGTAGCTCTGGGCCCAGAATTCCCGGCTTCAGACTGCACCATCTCAGCCTGGCCTGCAGCAGTCTGGGCTGGCTGGCTGGCTGACAGGCAACAGCAAGGGCACTGGCAGAGTGGCAGGGGTGCAAGCACGAATGCTGTCCTCCTGAGAGAGGGCAGCAGGTTCATACTCCATGGAGGCACTGCCACTCTCCAGGGGCGACACCTCAGCAATCCTAGTAATGTGTTGGAGATTCCAATAGGAAGTCCGCTGGATGCCATCTTCATAAAGGGGATATTGCAAGTGCACCTAACGGCCACTGGCAGTGTGCAGAGCAGGCAGATTATGATGTCAATCAGCATGCAACGCTGATTTGATGCAAGCGCTGCCATTTTGGAGCTCTGCGCTCCAGCCTACACCCTCTCTTAACCTCACACAGCTGAATGAGATATTAAATGGCATGAAGGACCCCTCACCGGCTCTATTTAAAGGGATCATGAACTACTTATAGAATAGTTGCTGGATAATTTCTTCTGGCTGTGCTGCAATTCTACGGATTTTGAGTGTTTTTCCATACGTGTTTAAAGTTATAAAAGTCTACAGAGATTGGTCTAGGTGACTGAAGAACTTTTTGGGGGCCTTAAAGGCTTGTGCACAAATCAGTTGCTCCAAGACATGGGTGGACTAGTAGGCCTTCCTCTTGTCATTCAGCATGACTGGGAGAATGAGCAGAGGCCACACGGAGGTGGACAAGCTGCTAGAAGAGGGAGGAGGAGGAGGGGAGAAGGGCTCTCAGCAGGAGGCCATATCCGCAGTGGGTCTTTAGGGAGCAGATCTGTTGGAGAACAGATTGCTGGGCTGCTGTGACACCCGAGAAGTCCCTTTGCACACTGGCAGTCAGAGCCATGATGGCAGCAGTCTGAGCTTCCACTACAGCACTCCGACGTTGAGTAGATGCTGCTTGTGCTGCAATAGAAGCTGAGGCATCGGCCATCAGACGCTGCATCATGGTGGGTTCCGCAAGTGTTTTGATGGAGGTGACCACACATTCCATGTTGGAAAGGGTGGGCTCCAAGCTCTGCGCAAAGCCCTGTGCCAAGATGGTGCCAGGACTCCTCCATGCTCCTTGACATTGAACGCAGGCTTTCCGGCAGGCTTCCCAGTGCACCAAGCATTTGGGTGTGTACACCCATCAGACTTCTTCTGTAGCCTGGTCCATCGAAGTCCTCATCTGAGTCCTCTGCAGCAGAACTAGTGTGCGACAGCGCCATCTGGTGAGCTGGCACCTGTGCTATCCTTTTTCCTAGCCCTGGCTCCAGCGTACTTGTGCCCAGTGTCTCACTACGTGCAGATCCCACCTCTGTCCTATCCTCTAAATGACGTGCATTGTCAGTATCTGAGCTGGTGGCTGCGACTGTGAAATCGAGTGATGGAGTCCTTTCTTCCTGCTCTTCCTCCACTGATTGGGCAGGTTCCAGTTCTTGATTATCTGAAATGAAAAAGCAACAAGAGTAGGGTTGTGTTGAGGAGAGAGGAGAAAGTGAGAAGTGCATGCTTACACCATCTGCAGCTTGTAAACCAGAAGAGATTGAGGGATGAGAGAGAAATGGAATGAGAGAAGGAGGATTAGGTATGAGGATACCCTCTTCTTCAATTGCTTCATCCCTTTTGTCAGTCAATCTCTCCTGCCTTCCATCCTATCGCAGACCTTCCCTTTGTTCTTTCCTCCCCACCCCTGCTTAAAAATCTCTCTTCTCTAGCCTTTTCCAGTTCTGACGATGGGTCCCCGACTTGAAACGTTAACTCTGTTTCTCTCTCCACAATGCTGCCAGATCTGCTGAGTGTTTCCAGCATTTTCTGTTGTTATTAAAGCATATGAATGTTTGGTATGAGTCCTGTTTGATAGAGATTGTTGGTAAGTGAGTGTTGTGGGTGTGGTGAATTGAGCGTAGATGAGGCTAGTGGTGCAGTTGGTAGGATACGGCCTTTGAAGACGCACTCACTGACCTTGACAACTCGTGTGAGATTATTAACCACCTTCCTGCACTGCATCCAGGTCCTTGGGGCTACACTCCTGGCATTGACCTCCTCCGCTATCTCTTGCCACTGTCTTCTAACCATGTGTCTGGAGGACCTCCGGCCCCCTGAGGATACAGGACATCTCTCCTTCTTTCCAGCTTTTCCAGCAAGACCTCCAGAGCAGCATCCGAAAACCTTGGTGCAGCTCTCTTCCATGGTCAGCCATTGTTGATTCTTCCACAGCACACTATTCAGAATGATCTCAGCCCCACCAGTAGCCACAAGGCACCTCCCCTTTAAGAGGTGCAGGCTAACTTTAAGTAGTGCTAGTCACTAACAATATTGGGCCCCCTGCTGATGCGTGCAGCCAATGAACAGCGCAGGGAGCACTGGCTGCATGCAGCAATCATGGAAATGAGCAGGCAGCACAGAGTTGGCATTCTGCCTGCATTGCAATCAACAGGCGTGGGTTAATCGCGCATTGCAATCCCTGCGCTTGTTTTCGGGTCTTATCCAATTTAACCCCCTCTATGTTTTAAACACACGCCTGGCAAAGATTTGAGCAAGCAATTATTAAAAATCTATCTAACTATGGAATTTCAACAAATCCTGATTGCTATTAAAATTCATATTGGAATAATAATGAACAGAATATATACAGAGTATCGCAACCTTTAATAATCAATAAATATAAATCTGGCATTAAAATTATTGCATATGACCATAGAACCACTTGTTCATATATAAGTAGTTATTACATAAACCAGGAGAAACAAAATGCAGGTAGTAAATGTCTATTGCTTGAAAGATAAGGGAAAAAAGGGAAAAATGTCCTATGCACTTTTATTTAATCAATCCCTAATGGCTCATGAATGGATTTGGCCTGTATTCTGTGGGGAAATACTAAGTTACTTTCAAAAATTGTTATAGGTCCTGTGTCCATTCCTCAAAATATTTTTACAAGCTGCATGAGGTCATCAGTTACACCTTATCTGGGCAAAATCCCATATACATCTTATGTCCATGCACACTTTCTGTCTGCAAAACCTCACTTCCTGTTGCCATGTTTGTGTCACACTTTTCTGTCAGCTTTTTCCATATCTAATCCTATGGTCACATTTACAATGGAAATTTTCTATGTAAACTTGTCACATTGTACTTGAACCCTCCTGCCAGAGGTGACACTGCAGCACCTCAGTTTTGCAACCACCAGTTCCTCAGCCTATACTGCCCTGAAAGTCCTATACTTCAACCAACTCCACTTCTCTGCTTCCCAAATTGCTGTAAGTTTTGCTATTTAACTGTAAATAATATCAAATCAAATGATTATGTAAAAATAGATACAGAATGTATGACCAAAAATGGGGACTGAATTATATATTCACTTCCTGTGTGTGATGTCATGGGAGATAGACAACTGTATGTATGATGTTTAAAGGTCAGAGAAAAGGACAACATTAGACACTTCCAAAGGAAGTGTACTAGAGTGTCCACTTCAATTCAGGAACAAACCAATTACAAAATAATTGATTCCTGATACTTGGGAACAACTGGATTGATTTTCTTTTATCAATTTATTTGGATAAGGCTGGCTAAGCTCTTTATCGAAGAATATTTTCAGTAGACTTTCAATTGTATCAAAAGATATGATTGCCCTGCAAGTGATAAGAAAACAAAATGAAAACAGGATTTGACAGGTATCACTGGTAAACAGCACTGATAAATATTTGATCTTGTTGTTCTCCCACAAGTCCTCTAGATAGAAAGCCTACAATCCAATTAAGGCACAAAAAACACACACTGAAACCTGAAGGGGAGGGGAACACTAATCCATTCCAGTGTAAGCTTGAAAGTTGTCTAAAAACACCACTCTTTGGTGTCTTCAAAGAAGCTGGACATAATTTGCGCTTGAAATTCCTCGATCTTTTGCCTGGTTTGGCTGATTTCAAGCGGATTGCACTGAAAAAACCAATGCATCCTAACCTGATGTTTCAAGGTCAGAAAAAAAGGAGAATATTAGACACTGCAGTGCTGTACTTGAATTATAGCCGCATTACTGTTGTTTGTGAGCTACACAAAGGAGTCAACAACAACAACAACAACTTGTATTCATATAGCGCCTTTAACATAGTAAAACGTCCCAAGGCGCTTCACAGTATTAAAAGACAAAAAATTTGACACCGAGCCACATAAAGAGAAATTAGGGCAGGTGACCAAAAGCTTGGTCAAAGAGGTAGGTTTTAAGGAGTGTCTTAAAGGAGGAAAGAGAGGTAGCGAGGCGGAGAGGTTTAGGCAGGGAATTCCAGAGCTTAGGGCCTAGACAACAGAAGGCACGGCCACCAATGGTTGAGCGATTATAATCAGGGATGCTCAAGAGGGCAGAATTAGAGGAGCGCAGATATCTCAGGGGGGTTGTGGGGCTGAAGGAGATTACAGAGATAGGGAGGGACGAGGCCATGGAGGGATTTGTAAACAAGGATGAGAATTTTGAAATCGAGGCGTTGCTTAACCGAGAGCCAATGTAGGTCAGCGAGCATAGGGGAGATGGGTGAACGGGACTTGGTGCGAGTTAGGACACGGACAGCCGAGTTTTGGATGACCTAAAAGTTTACATAGGGTAGAATGTGGGAGGCCAGCCAGGAGTGCGTTGGAATAGTCAAGTCTAGAGGATTTCAGCAGTGGATGAGCTGAGGCAAGGGCGGAAACGGGCGATATTATGGAGGTGGATATAGGTGGTCTTAATTATGCTGCGGATATGTGGTCGGAAGCTCATTTCAGGGTCAAATATGACACCAAGGTTGCGAACAGTGTGGTTCAGCCTCAGACAGATGTTAGGGAGAGGGATCGAATCAATGGCTAGGGAACGGAGCTTGTGGCGAGGACCGAAAACAATGGCTTTGGTCTTCCCAATATTTAATTGGAGAAAATTTCTGCTCATCCAGAACTGGATGTCGGACAAGCAGTCTGACAATTCAGAGACTGTGGAGGGGTTCAGAGAAGTGGTGGTGAGGTAGAGCTGGGTGTCGTCAGCATACATGTGGAAACTGACGCTGTGTTTTCGGATGAGTCACTCTGCATATTTTAAGTTGTACTAAAAAAAGAAATACTTAGAACATTAACTATTTAAATTGGACTTACAGATACTTTTTGTTGTTTGGTAAGACTATTGCTCCCCCACCTATTTCCTTGTAGTTAAGGTATAGAAGAACCTCAAAATTTTAGAGACAGCTAAAGATCATAGCCTGAATGTTCTGAGTCAGAGACATCTCCAGCAGGGTAGGACTTTCGTCCACCGCGGATGTGTCCTCCTGACCCTGGCTGAATTTCAGATTGAAGCGTCAGTAATATAATATAGGCTTTGCCAGAGAGTCCCATGAGATTCAGGACATAAATCAGAAGTAGCGGGCCATGGATGCTTACCAGAGAGTGAGCGTCAGCAGCCTCGGAATCACCAATAAAAAATAAAATGAAAACAAATTTTTAAAAATTTACTTGCGTCGTCTAGGCATTGTGTGTGCCCTTTTATAGATCAAATACCACCTACCAACTTCTGACCAATCATATTCTTTAATCCATTGTTTTTTTGCAGAATCACATCATTTGTTTATTGAACCCAGTTACACTTTTCACTTCAATACCCTTCAACAACAATGCCTTTAACATAGCAAAATGGCCCAAGGCACTTCAAAGGAGCGTTCCCTGGTAACTTATCCCACAATTCCCTTATTCTATGACTGGAAGAGTTTTGATGCGGAGATGCCGGTGTTGGACTTCACCTGACGAAGGAGCAGCAGCTCCGAAAGCTTGTGATTTCAAATAAAACTGTTGGACTATAACCTGGTGTTGTGCGACTTCTCATTTGGAAGAGTTTTGTATGACTTCCCTTCTATCTCCTAACTTCCAAATTTGAATTGTGCATTTGAACCTTTCATCAGAGCAAACAATTGGACTGGATCAGTTTTGCCAATTCTGTTTATAAGTTTATTCTTGAAAACTTCAATAATTTATCTTAAAATCTCCGCTTTTCCGAATAAAACAAGCCCAACTTCCTTAGGTTTTATCATATTTTACTTCCTGATACCAGAGTCATCTTTGTTGCTTGTTTCTCTACCCTCTCAAAGGCACAAATAGCCTTCCTATGATGAGGTATCCAGAACTGGAGACAGTACTCCAGATGGGTTGTGACCAATGTTTTATTGGTAACATTGCAACCTCTTTAGACTTGCAGTCTACATGCCCGATTTTGCAACAGTAACAAAAATGGGGTTGAGCTGGCCTATGGCATACCTGTGGCGGCAACTCAAAGGGCTAGTTGCAATGAATGTACTCGTCCTTCACCATGATTAGAATAGCCCAGTTGTACATGGAATATATGTTCAGGGAGCTTATTCAGGAAAACACACGGCTGGGGAGTGTGAAATATGGAGAGGCAGCAGGTCTTCAAGGGTGGTGTGAACAGAAAAGTGGACTAATTGTACAGTGAGATATGTGGACAACAGTGCTCCCTTAGTCCTGAAGAGTTGGAGGCACTGGCGCCGAAGGTGCAACAAGAGCCTTCCAAGGGCGGAAGGCTATCCTCCCCTAAAATAAAGGTGGAAGGTGCCTGGAGGGAGGTTTCAGACTGAGTCCGTGCAGTCACTAGGTCCCACATACCTTGCTGCAAAGGATGAAGAAGTTTGCTGGTCTCAGGAGAAAGGTGAAGGAATGTGTGCTCCTCACTTTTGCCACCTGTTTCTTGTGAGGCCAGTCAAGCATGACACCAACTTAAGTTGGGGACTACTCAATGAGGCACCATTTAAAGCATTATGCATTACCAATGCCTTTTTTCATACCACCCAAAGCCCTTTTGAAGGCTGGCAAGTGGAAATGCTGCTGCACAAGGGGAATTGCGGTGGGCTGCCCTCTTTGGCAATCCAGGGCACCCTCTTCCAAAGACAACAATGCCTCATGCCTGACAGGAGGTAGCAGCTAGACTTGATGTTATCCTTTTTTTATTATTGATTCTCAGGATGTGGGCATCGCTGGCAAGGCAAGCATTTATTGCACATCTCAAGTTGCCCTGAGAAAGTGGTGGTGGGCCGTCTTCCTAAACCACTGAAGTCCGTATGATGAAGGTGCCCAGCAGTTTGATACAGCTAAGTGGCTTGCCATGCCATTTCAGGAATCAGTTAAATGTTATCCAAGTTGATGTGGGACTGGAGTCACATAGAAGTCAAACAGGGTAACGATGGCAGGTTTCCTTGCCTGAAGGGCATTAGTGAACAAGTTGGGTTTTTACTGACACCAACTTTTTATTTCCAGTTTTTTTTTAACTGAATTCAAATTCTCAAACTGCTATGATGGGATTTAGAACTGACGTTGGATCATTGGTCCAGGCCTCTGGATTACTCGTCCAGTAACAGAACCATTAAACTACTGTACCTCTTGCATCGATGATTTTAAATGGATGGGCAATCAGCCATTGCACCCAAAGCACACAATCATGGAACCAGCCCTTGCAGAAAGAAATGGCATATCTTAAGGAAGTTACCAAAATAAGTTAATAGGTAGATGTCTCAAGTGTGTCTCCTGCAAAGTGTTTCCTGTCATCCCTTCATGTTGATGAGCCATAGCAAACTCTCTCACAACCTTATAGCACTTTCATTGCTTCTCATACATATCCATACCCCAGCAGGACACACGTTTTTACAATTAAAAGGCTTGGCAGACTCACATCTTCAAAGGTGATCTCACATAACCATATTGGAACACAACCAACCTGCATGACTGACACATATGAGAAGCTGAAATTGGGACAATTCTGTCACTGTGTATGTCTTTCTTCAACTTATGCCACTTGCAGACTACTTCACTGCTTGCATGACATTGTGACATATTACAAGAGAACAGACCCATCGTGGAAGTGTACTCATAAATTCCAAGCCTTAGATATCCCTGAAGGGAATCAGAATGTGTTATATTTTTAGGCTTTTATCTGAGACAGTTTCCGAATTCTATAAACCAGTGGGTACCTATACCTACCCAATATCTAGGTCATTGTATTGAGCTCAGGGACCACCCAGAAATGCTTGTCACTCTACTTTGTCTTTCTGTTTCCTTTGATTCAGAATTTTGATTATGGCCCAGAAATTGCTGGAAAAATAATAGCAAGTTAACGGCGCTCACCATTATCAGTTTGTAAAAAAGATCCAGCAATTCGTGGCGAGGAAGAGATAAGCAATGAGTCCCAATTCTACACAAATTGCTGGACGATTTGCGCCACTCCACTGTTAGCTCCGACAAAACTGAAACAATTGCGAGCTCGCAGTGAGCTTCCCCATTGAAGGTCATTGCGTGTGTTGAAATTGCTGGATGTACTCTGTTAATGCAAATTAATCTCACCGCAGCCATTTAGGGCTGCTAATTTATGTCATAAGGACCCTGTTAATGACATTATTAATGGTCCTGACATGACACTCAACCAGAAAGGGAGCAATGAAACTGTGGCGTCTCACTCTATCAGGTAGTAAATTGTTCCTAGAAGTTTATAAAAACTTTTTTTTCAAATCAATCTTGGCAGTACTTTTGTGCCAGTCTTTCCATCCGGACTCCTGTTAGTGTTTGTTGGAAGGCAATAATTTTCAGGATACAAAGTTGTTTCAACACTCAGAAATTCAAATTAGATAGATTTCTTTCAGAAAATAAGATTTTGCGACAGAGTATTTGAGACGCGGGCCGAAATTTTCCTTACCTCGGTGGGTCTGGTGTGGCAGGAGTCGGTGGCGGGTCACGACCCTGCTGCTAGCTCCATCCCGCTCTGGAAAATGATTTTTCATTGAGAGAGCTTATTAAGCCCGCCCAGCGTGTTTCCCGGTCCAATTAGAGGAAGCAGGTCTGGTGACGTCATTCATGACGCGTCATCAGCTACCTCCTCAGAAGACGAACACGGGACACAACCAACAGAGTACCCTACGTCGTCCAGTACTTCCCCGGAGCGGAAAAACTACGCCATGTTCTTCGCAGCCTTCAACATGTCATCGATGACGACGAACACCTTGCTAAGGCCATCCCCACGCCTCCACTACTCGCCTTCAAGCAGCCGCCTAACCTCAAAAGTACCATCGTTCGCAGCAGATTACCCATCTTTCAGGCGAACAGCAACCAAGACACCACACAACCCTGCCACGGCAACCTCTGCAAGACATGCCAAATCATGGACACAGATACCATCATCACACGTGAGGACACTACCCACCAGGTACACGGTACATACTCATGTGACTCGGCCAACGTTATCTACCTGATACGTTGCAGTAAAGGATGCTCCAGAGCATGGTACATCGGCGAGACCATGCAGACACTGAGACAACGTATGAACGGACACCGCGCAACAATCGCCAGGCAGGAGGGTTGCCTCCCAGTCGGGGAACACTTCAGCAGCCAGGGGCATTCAGCCTCGGATATGCGGGTAAGCGTTCTCCAAGGCGGCCTTCGAAATACACGACAGCGCAAAATCATAGAGCAGAAACTGATAGCCAAGTTCCGCACTCATGAGGAGGGCCTCAATCGCGATATCGGGTTCATGTCACGATACAGAACGTGACTTGACATCATGGCCGGTCTTCCCAGGTGTTTTTTTTTTAAAAAGGCTAACACAAGAACCTACACAGATTGACAGGATATGCAGCCAGCAGGTGGTTTGACACGTTGGACCCCCTGGGACACATCTCATTGTCTTGGCTATGCTCTTTGATGTGGGAAAGATTTGAATATATTTTGTCTGTGTGTAAATTGTGAATTCTGGGAGATTCTCTCACTGCTAAACTTACCTGACGAAGGAGCGAACTGCTCTGAAAGCTTGTAAAATTAAATAAATCTGTTGGACTATAACCTGGTGTTGTGCGACTTCTCATTTTTGTCCACCCCAGTCCAACGCCGGCATCTCCACATCACAACTTTATTTTGACAGTTGTGCTGTCAGTGTTCTACAGCATTGAGGTGCAGCAAACACTGACAATCACTGAACAAAGGTGCAGGGCTGCACCCAGGTTCTCCCATGACTCCCTCGATAAGCTTATGGAGGGAGTCACAGCACACAGGGAGGTCCTCTTCCCTTCCAATGGGCGGAAGAGACCTCCCCAGGAGACCAACACAACCTGGTTGCACATTGCAGAGGAGGTCACAAGCAGGGATGTGGTCAGGAAGACCTGGGTGCAGTGGCGCAAACCTTTCAATTATCTCATTAGATCACAAAACATTAGTATAAAGCCGCACTCACCTCATTCTGCTGTGCCTCTCATCACATCCTCATCACTCTGCCTTCCCTACCCTACTCTTGCACCATCACCCATCCCTCTCTCTCTATCTACATTATCATATCTCCATCTCACTAGCCACCCCTCACACTCACCCTCATCCTAGTGCAATCATACCAACTAATAACACACAAGGGTAGCCACTTGGATGTTTTATCCAATGTTCATGTAAAATTTCTGTTAATGAGCTGTCAAACATTGAAACCTTTATTTTCAACAGTTTGCGTTCTTGGACAGATCTGTGCGCACCTTTGGAAGTGGCTTAGTGAGTTGCAGTGAATGGTGAGACATAACTGTACCCACCGCAATGGTGGTGAGTGTGAAAGGAATGGCTTGGACATTGTAGGAATGCTTTATGGTGTTGGTGTGGGGTGGTGCCAACCTGATGCATCATGTGGCAGCCAGGGCATACAGCATCAAGTGAAGTAAATCTGGACATGGTGAGGCCATCCCTGGACTCCCGGGCAGCAATGTGCTCAGGTGCTGATGCCCTGAGTCCTGTGCAGCATCAGGTGATTGCGGAGAAGGTTGGTGTTGTTTGTGCTGCTGGTGTTGGGGCTGATCGTGGTCGGATTCTGAAGACCAGGGTGAGACAATATAAAGGGCACCCATGTTGATGGAATAGATGGCAGGTGAAGTAGAGATGACAGAAGCATTCTGTCAATGGTGAGAGAGTTCTTCCAATGAGGTAAGAGTGGATGGAGAGTGGAACGTGGAAAGTCTGCAGAATCTATGCTGGAAATGGACTGAGAAACAGCTTGTGGCTGAGGAAAGTGATGATATGTCATATGTGAGCTTTTACTGTACATTTGAAGCTGTCAAGTAATCAGCTGGAGCAATGGCCACTGAACTCCCGCCTCAGGTTGACAGTCGTAGTCCCTGAACAGTGTGGTTCCCGTGGCCCTGAAGTTAAAGTCAAAAGGTAAATTAAAAAAGCCTGTTAATCATCTGTCAACTAGATGCTAATGAGTTTAATTGGGTTGCCCGCTGTTGCCTGTCATGTCTGCTCACCGCTGACAGATCTGACATTGGGAAAGGTGCATTGTGGCGGATTGACAGCGGGGTCACAACCCGCTGTCAGAGCTTGCGTGGCATCAAGTTGAGACTGCATGAGAGCAGTCTGAAATTGGATGCCACCAAGCATAGAGTGCATTACGGCACTAAGACGTTGCGTTGCTTCTGCCTGTGCTGTAATGGAAGCTGCCAGATCGTTCATCACATGTGGCATCATGTCTGGGTTGTCACGGTTTCACTGGGAGTCTACCATCCTTTGCAGACTGGAAATGATGGGCTCCATGGTGTGCGCAGAGTCTTGTTCAATGTTGGAGGTGGACTCCTCCACACTCCTTACCATTGCCAAGACTATCTCCAACAAGCGAGAGTCTAACCACCGCCCCTTGACATTCAATGGCATTACCATCGCCGAATCCCCCACCATTAACATCCTGGGGTCACCATTGACCAGAAACTTAACTGGACCAGCCACATAAATACTGTAGCAACAAGAGCAAGTCAGAGGCTAGGTATTCTGCGGCGAGTGTCTCACTTCCTGACTCCCCAAAGCCTTTCCACCATCTACAAGGCACAAGTAAGGAGTGTGATGGAATACTCTCCACTTGCCTGGATGAGTGCAGCTCCAACAGCACTCAAGAAGCTCAACACCATACAGGACAAATCAGCCCGCTTGATTGGCACCCCATCCACCACCTTAAACATTCACTCCCTCCACCACCGGCGTACTGTGGCTGCAGTGTGTACCATCTACAAGATGCACTGCAGCAACTTGCCAAGGCTTCTTCGGCAGCACCTCCCAAACCCGCGACCTCTTCCACCTAGAAGGACAAGGGCAGCAGATGCATGGGAACACCACCACCTCCAAGTTCCCCTCCAAGTCACACACCATCCTGACTTAGAAGTATATGTGATGCGGAGATGCCGGCGTTGGACTGGGGTGGACAAAAATGAGAAGTCGCACAACACCAGGTTATAGTCCAACAGATTTATTTAAAATTACAAGCTTTCGGAGCTGTCGCCCCTTCGTCAGGCAAAGTAACTTTGCCTGACGAAGGGCCGACAGCTCCGAAAGCTTGTAATTTTAAATAAATCTGTTGGACTATAACCTGGTGTTGTGCGACTTCTCATTTTAGAAGTATATGGCCAATCCTTCATCGTCGCTGGATCAAAATCCTGGAACTGCCTCCCTAACAGCACTGTGGGAGTACCTTCACCACACGGACTGCAGCGGTTCAAGAATGCGGCTCACCACCACCTTCTCAAGATCAATTAGGGATGGGCAATAAATGCTGGCCTTGCCAGTGACGCCCACATCCCATCAACAAATTTTTTAAAAAGAGGCTCTCGGGCACCCTTGCCATTGCACCTATCATCTTCGTGTGCATGGTCATCACCCTTCTTCTAAACGCCTCCCCATCGAGGTCCTCATCTGAATCCTGTGCAGCAGAACTCGCCCTCGGAGGAGCTGGACCCCGAGCTATCCTTTCCCCCGGTCTTGCTGCAGCCCACTTGTCCCCAGTGCCTCACCCTGTGCAGATCCCACTACTATACTAGCTTCTAAAGAATGTGTAGTGCCAGTATCTGAGCTGGTGTCTGAGGGTGAGAGATGCAGTGACGTGGTGTATTCTTCCTCCTCCTCTTTTCCCGCCTCACTCTCTATGGTGCCCTCAAGGACAGGCTGCTCAGGTGCTTGCTCATTATCTGAAAGCATAAAGACACGAGTGTTGGGTTAAGGTGAGGGGTGGGGGGCAGGAAGGGAGAAATGCATGTATATAGCATGATTAGCTGGAAAGTGCAAAACGCTTGTAGGGTGAGGGGGAAGTGGGATGTGAGAAGAAGCAGTAGGGATGAACATACCGTTGTTGTACCCAAGGGGGTCAACGTCACCGGTGGCCACGACGCCCACCACCTGGCGCCCAATGATCTCCAGCACTCTATTTTCCAGCACAGACAGTGGTTGGGTGTCGGCTTGTCCCCCGCCTGTGCGCTCCTGCTCCCTCATGTTGTGATCCACCTTGGCCTGCAAGAGAAAGGAAAGTGTGTGAGTGTGTGTGGAGCAATGTGTTTGGGTGATGTGCCTGCCATAGTTGAATAGCTGTCATTGTGCACAAAGTGTGAGATGTGGTTGTGAGCGTTGGTAGGTAAATATTGTTGGTTGGTGAGTGCTGGGGGTGTGGTGCTTTGGGCAGTGTGTGAAGATTGTGGCTCAGTTAGTGGTATGTAGCATTTGTTGAAGCATTCACTCACCCTGACCACCTGAGTGAGGTCGTTAAATTTCTTCCTGCACTGTGTGTGGGTCCTGGGGACCACAGTGCTGCCCGAGACATGCTGCACTACCTCCCTCCACATGATGCGGAAGACTTGTGGCGAGGGCCTCCTGGCACTTGCCCGATAGAGCACCGCCCTCCATCTTTCAACAACGCAAACCAATGCCTCCAATGCTTCAGCACAGAATCTGCGGGCTCTCTCCCTGGGGCGTGGATCTGCCATGAGCACACCTGGTTCAGTCCTCCGGCTCCTTCTCCTTGTCCTGCTTCTGCTTGCTGAGGCAGCTGCACAGCCAGCAATGCTGAGAATGAGTTGCTGCAGCATCAATGTGCCTTCCCTTTAAGTACTGAAAAAAGCCTGTGGCAATCATGACTTGCGATTAGACTGCACCTGATATTGGTCCACTTTTGAGTGTAACGCCAATGAGCTTGAGTTTTAAGACTTGATTTAGCGCTCCAATCATTTTTTTGAGCAGTGAGCACGAATTTTGCGTGAAGTCTAAAGCATTAGTGCCTGGCGCTAATTCGCCAAATTTTCTACTGACATCGCCCATTCCTTGACTATAATGAATTTCTAGCCCTATAGAATCATAGAAATTTACGACACAGAAGGAGACAATTTGGCCCATCGTGTCTGCCGGTTAAATTGGTTAAGGAGATGGACCATTGGACCCAACGTTCTTGAGGCCCCAGATGCGACGTTGACATCGCTGCCCCATTATCAATTCGCATTTCCAGTAATTTGCGGTGCATAATGTGATCTGAAGGTTGAGGTAAAAATTCCAGTTCACGTCACTCGCCATTCCAGCGATTTCAGGGCCAATATATCTTAAGCTGACTTGCTCCAAATCAACAGTTCTTCTGAAGCTACCAGGCAGCAAGGTAGGCTGGAGACTCCATGGTTAACAGTGAACTGCCATGTAAGGTTATAGTCAGGGACCTTGTTTCACTTCTAGATTTACATTGAGTGTTAATCCAGCAGATACAACTTTTTCTTCCTTCAAAGGAGAAATTGTTAAGCCTGTAATTGATATAAATCTACTGTTTATCCTTGCTATTGCTTTCTTACCTACTTACTGGTAATAAATTCATTCTGTAATCTAGTGTCAGCTGTGGCTCAGTGGTAGCACTCTTGCCTCTGAGTCAGAAGTTTGTGCGTTGAAGTCGCGCTCCACAGATTTGAACTCAAAATCAGTTCTGAGGAAAGGTCATCAACCTGTACCTTAACTCCCTTTCTCTCTCCGCAGACGCTGCTGACTGAGTACTTCCAGCAGTTTCTGTTTTTTTTTTCCAGATTTCCAGCATCCACAGTATTTTGCTTTTGTGTTAGAGTTCTCCCGGTATCCTGGCCAACATTTATCCCTCAACCGAACCTAAAACAAATGATCCGGTCATTCACTTCATTGCTATTTGTGGGACCTTGCTGTGCACAAATTGGCATCCACGTTTCCTACATTACAACAGTGGGACGTCCCGAAGGTCATGAAAGGCGCTATATAAATGCAAGTGACATGAATCTTGTCATTCATGTGGAAATGACTTATGAAATAATACTGGGCGGCCTGCTGGTGGTGCTGTCCAGGGAGAGTATAAATACTCAGGCATGGGCCCAGCTTGCTCAGGACATTCTTTAACAGGAACTGGTGAAGGACACAACTAGATCTCCATGTTGTAAAACAGTTGATTAAAGCTTTGTTTAACACTTAGACCAAGTGCCTAGTAGTTTTCTTACGTCAGCAAGTTTATCTTCGTTTGTAACCTTAGCCACGGTCTGACAGAATGTTTATTCTACTGCTTTCCAAAGTGAAAGAGACCATATGGTGGCACATGATATATCCCAATAAAAACCTATCTCTCACACAAATAGATCTGCCAATATATATTTTAATTCAGAAGAATGAGTTGCAATCCTAATCCATCTCAAATTGATCTTCTAGATATACAATGCATTAGGTTCATTGATTGCAAACCAATAGGCCACAAGGTGTTCATTATTCTAGCCATGATAAATATTTATAGCACATTTTTGAACATTCTTTCTCTCCTCCTCAACCCTGCTGGAATACCTTACAATGTGTTTATGTCCTGGCTTGCATAAAATGTTGTTGATTTGAAATGGTAAAAGATTTAGGGCCTTCAAAGTGTTAGTTTGTAAATTGTTCAAAGAAAAATAGTTTATTACTACATCTTCTACAAAGAGTGACTGTCCTTGACAGCAAGGCAGCAGTTGACCGAGTGTGGCATCAAGGAGCCCTAGTAAAATTGAAGTCAATGGGAATCGGGGATTAACTCTCCACTGGCTGGAGTCACACCTAGCACAAAGGAAGATGGCTGTGGTTGGAGGTCAATCATCTCAGCCCCAGGGCATCGCTGCAGGATTTCCTCAGGGCAGTGTCCTAGGCCCAACCATTTCAGCTGCTTCATCAATGGCCTTCCCTCCATCATAGGGTCAAAAGTGAGGATGTTTGCTGATGATTGCACAGTGTTCAGTTCCATTTGCAACTCCTCAGACAATGAAGCAGTCCCTGCCCGCATGCAAAAAGACCTGGGAGACATTCAGGCTTGGGCTGATAAGTGGCAAGTAACATTTGCACCACACAAGTGCCAGGCAACAAGAGCGAGTCTAACCACTGCCCCATGACATTTAACGACATTACCATCACCAAATCCCCCACTATCAACAACCTGGGGGGTCACCATTGACCAGAAACTTAACTGGACCAGCCACATAAATACTGTAACTTTAAGAGCAGGTCAGAGGCTGAGTATTCTGTGGCAAGTGTCTCACCGCCTGTCTCCCCAAAGCCTTTTTCACCATCTACAAGGCACAAGTCAGGAGTGTGATGGAATACTCTCCACTTGCCTGGATGAGTGCAGCTCCAACAACACTCACAAAGCTCAACACCATCCAAGACAAAGCAGCCCGCTTGATTGGCACCTCAACCACCACCTTAAACATTCACTCCCTCCACCACTGGCATACCGTGGCTGCAGTGTGCACCATCTACAAGATGCACTGCAGCAACTCACCAAGGCTTCTTTGATAACACCTCCCAAACCCGCGACCTCTACCACCTAGAAGGACAAGGGCAGCAGGCGCATGGGAACACCACCACCTCCAAGCTTCCCTCTAAGTCACACACCATCCTGACTTGGAAATATATCGCCGTTCCTTCATTGTCACTGGGTCAAAATCCTGGAACTCCCTCCCTAAAAGCACTGTGGGAGTACCTTCACTACACAGACTGCAACGTTTCAAGGCGGCGGCTCACCACCACCTTCTCAAGGGCAATTAGGGATGGGCAATAAATGCCCATCTTTTCTTTTCATTTGACTTTCAGCCCAAGACCAATTTCACCAACCCTGAGCCATCAAAAGAGCCTACCAAACATTTCTATCCATGTGACCTGCCTCAAACCGGGTTGGGAAGAAAAAGATATGCTGACATGATCTAATTCGATATGCCGATAGGTTAAATGAAGAGCGGTGGGAGGAGGTTCGTGTGGAGCACCGGCATGGACCAGTTGGGCCAAATGGCCTGCTTTTGTGCTGTAAATTCTATGTAATTCTACATAATAACAGCAAGGGAAACGTGTTATGAAAGTCTGTCTAATTGTGTGAATAGCACAATTCACCAGGGCCTGCAAGGTGAGGCATGAAAACAGATTGAACTACTGATTATTATAACTCCAGTCGCATGCATCCCATAGGGAACACTAATTTTATTTCTAACTTTACAACTTTTACCAAGCTTTCAATTGTTCATGAGTATTGATTTTAAGTACACAATCTGTTAATTCAATTCACTTTATCATATCAAGAAACACACCAACCTAGACTTCAACGGAAATGAAAATCGGGGAGAGATGTATAACGGGATGGTTGATCCGATATCGTCTGTTTTACGCTATCACCCAAAGTCAAAATGACCTCCGTTGTATTTTTATTTTAATTTCTAGTTATTTGACTTATTTTTCCTGTAAATATTATGTAAAAATGTGATAAAAGCTAGAGGTTTCAGGTTAGTAATATATAACAATTATTTTCTCTGGGATAGAAATCTATTCTGCAACTTCCCTCAAAGAAGGCGATATATCCCACCATATAACCTCCATTGTGCAGCAGTTGGCTGTGACTTGAGAAATTCAGGCATTCCAGTATCATAACCCTGACTTCAAATCTACACTCCAGCACATTTACTATATTGCTTGTTATCAAGACAGAAAGGACTGCACAGAATGAAACGGAAGGTGAAACCTAATAGAGAAATAGTAATATAAACGAAATGCTGTTATCTATCTCACTGAACATGCCAAGAAAAGTGGTTTTAAAATGATTTCCATATTTTATCTTTGTGCGTATAGAAAAATGTACAGGAAAACTAGAATGGGAATAGATTCATATCTGAACTAAGTATAATTCAGATCCATGTAGAGAATTTCAAATCTTGTCTTCACAATTCCTTGCCATTCTATGGAAAATCTTGTATAACATTTCTTGACAATATTGCTGTGCAATTATTAAGATTTAATTATAGAGACATTAGTTCCTAAACACTAAGGATTATCAGAATGTTCTCTGATGTATAAAGGTACGAGTACTGTGTCACTATGTAACCCCCGTAGACAACCATCTATGACTGGCATTTCATGATCTGAATGAAATTCCTGATTCTATTGATGATGCTCCCTGACATTGATTGACATTTCCAGTCTCTGAAATTTCTTCAAGCTCTATAATTCTGCTGTTACTACAATAGGTTTTGTCAAATCCATTTTGAATAAATCTTCCAAGAAAATGTTTTACATTCAAAACATGACTCATGAGGCTTTTTAATGCTGAATAGAAACTTACAGCACAGAAACAGGCCATGTGGCCCATCACTAGCTCCCACAGGGAGTGGTTGAGGCGAATAGTATAGATGCATTTAAGGGGAGGCTAGATTAGCATAAGAGGGAGAAGGGACTAGAGGGTTATGCTGGTAGAGTAATGGGAGGAGGCTCGAGTGAAGCAGTAATGCCAACATGGACTGGTTGGGCCGAATGGTCTGTTTCTGTGTTTTTTATTTTATGTAACTCTATGTAATTCCTGTGCCAGCTTTTTGAAAGAGCTATCCAATAGTGTGGAATACTTTTCATTTTCCTTGCTATTCTTTACTTAATGGGTATAATAATTGCAGTGAATAACTCGAGCATAGTTGTCCAAGTTTTAAGAGAAAAGTAAGGAGACTACATTAATATCACCCACTCTTCATCCTTTCCTTGACTGATTGCACATTGCACCACCTTCCACCCTCCGTAAACTTGAACTCGTCCAAAACTCTGCTGCCCGTATCCTAACTCGCAACATGTCCCGTTCACCCATTACCCCTGTGCTCACTGACTTACATTGGCTCGTAGTCCGGCAACGCCTCGATTTTAAAATTCTTATCCTTGCTTTCAAATCCCTCTATTGCCTCGCCCCTTCCCTATCTCTGTAACCTCCTCCGGCCCTACAACTCTCCAAGATCCCTGCGCTCCTCCAAGTTGGTCTCTTGAGCATCCCTGATTTTAATCGCTCCACCATTGGCAGCCGTGCCTTCAGCTGCCTGGGCCCTAAGCTCTGGAATTCCCTCCCTAAACCTCTCCGCCTCTCCACCTCGCTCTCCTCCTTTAAGACGCACCTTAAAACCTACCTCTTTGACCAATCCCTCTGTGGCTCGGTGTCAAATTTTGTTTGATAACGTTCCTGTGAAGCGCCTTGGAACGTTTTACTGCATTAAAAGACGCTTTATAAATGTAAGTTGTTGTTGTTGTTATTGCAGCAGCAGTCCTGCACCATAATCAAAAATTGAATGTTGGCTGGTCTCAGATCTATAATTGTGGTCGAAAAGTGAGCGTAGGGAGGTGGTGGGAAGGTATAACACTGTTGGCTATTTGTGTGGCTAACGTCTGCCATTCTAAACAGCTGTGCAAATAAGCAGTGTTCACTGCATCCCTTCATATCAGAAACACTTTTGAGAGTGTACTTTTCCTATCTTTGGAAGTATAAATGTGTGCAACTATTTTCTGATAAGGAACCACTTAAACGCAATGCAATGATTTCATTCCAATGTTCATGTTAATATAAATTGTTATGGAATATTTTGGTCCATTCGAAGTGTTGTTTGTCAGCACCAGAAAGCATGCTCGAAGTACTGAGACTGCTTCAGAACACTAAACAAAAGGAACATGCAATCTCAGTAGAAATGGCTGCGCATTCTATTGAAAAGCAACAAGATGGCACCAGGCTGATTTTTGATTCTGGCACAGCTAGGGTGCTCATTGGATGAGGCGTCATGTCGTCCCTGCCTGATGATGTTGGCGGGAGGCCCAATTGATTTTTGTGATCAGGCCTCATTTAAATTCTGGAGGCGAGCTGCCAGCACTGATCGTGCTGCTTATAGGCAGTTCGCTGCTTGGGAAGACAGGAAATCTTTTAGGCCTGTCACTTCTTAAAGCCAGCAGCTCTTAAAGGGGAGGTGAATTTTCAGTGATGTTAAGCGGATAACGCGTTACCGGGGCAGCGGGCAGAATGAGGATCGCCAGGGCATGCAGATTTTTAGATACTGCAGTGTAGCCTCTTGTGGAACAAGTGAGGCCCAGGAACGAGGCCCTATTTCCTTCAGATGGGCAAAGGGTGCCCAGTATAATTAGTTAGCAGCAGCAGAGAGAGGTAGCTGAAGAGGTCACTAGCAGCAGCTTAGCTACAAGGACCTGATTGCATTGAAGGAAGACATTTAATGACCTCACCAGACTTGCCAAAGTAAATTTCCTCTTCACATCTCTCTTACTCTCTACATAGCCCTGCAACACCAGATTTTAGCTCCAGGACTTGAATGAAATTTAACGACCTCACCAAGACTGGCAAGGTAAGATGGCCCTTCCAATCTCTCTTACTCTCTGCACAGCTCTACAATGCCCTACACTAGCCCCAGCACTATCAATCTTTCTCTGATGTGCTTCCCAAGCCTCTCCTCCAATCACAATGAGACACTTCACTACGCCTCCTTCTACTTGAAGTCACATTCTTAGCAGCAGCTTCTGTCCTCACAACTACTTTCCCCTCTTGCCCACACTTGCTGCTTCTTCCTCTCAGCATGCACACTGTGCTAAACTGACTTACTCATCTTCACAGCCCTTAAACAGAGCACACATTAACACAATCCCACAACACAAGGACTAGAGGACACAGATTTAAGGTTTTGGGCAAGAGATACAGGGGGGATGTGAGGAAAAACCTTTTTACGCAGCGAGTGGTGAGGACCTGGAACTCGCTGCCGACGGAAGTGGTGGAAGCGGAGACACTCAATGTTTTCAAGGGGAGACTGGATAGGCACTTGAGGGAAATAAACTTGCAGGGCTACGGGGATAGAGCGGGGGAATGGAACTGACTGGATTGCTCTACAGAGAGCCGGCACGGACTCCTTCTGTGCCGTTATGACTCTATGGGGGAAAAATTCAGCTGCTTGCGCCTCCCGTTAGCGCCTTAAGAGGGCGCTAATGGGGCGTAAAGCAGCTAATGCCCGGGCGCAGCGCCGCCCACGCCTCCCGAAAAATTCAGCGGGAGGTTAGCGGCGGCGCCAGCCGGTAGCGCCCTGTGGCGCTGCGCCGCCGGCGATGACGTCATCGCCGTGCGCAGCACCCCGCTCGCGCTCCAGCCGCGATCTTCAGTCGCGCCCCCTGATTTACCGCCAGACGCTATGTCCGACGGGTTCAGGGAGGCGTACGTGCGGCCGGGGCGGCGATATTTAAAGGGGAGGTGGCAGGCGGCCATTTTTGTTGCTGGCCGCCTGCCAGCACCTGCCCCCGTTGCTGTCCCCGGCCCCCGTGAAGCCCCCCCACCGTGAAGTGCCGGCTGCGCTCCAAGAGCCCGGCACTTCTCTTGAGTGCCGGGCTCTTTTGCCGGCACTCCCGATCCCTGGGGGCCCAGCTGGGCCCCGGTTCGCGCTGCGCAGGGTCCCTCCCCTTTAAGAAGGGGAGGAAGGCCTGCAATACCGCGGCGCGACGTGCCGCAGCGCGTGGCGCTGCGGCACGTAGCGCCAGGATATTCCCTCGCAGCGCCCCAAGAGGGATGCGGGGTGCTTCCAGTGGCGCCCCGTTTCCCTCTTGGGGCGCAACCACTGAAGTTCCGGCGCGGGGCCGCTAATTTTTTCGGGGCGCTAAAAGTCGCGCCCCGGCGAGGTTAGCGCCCCAAATGGGGCGCGACTCAATTTTTACCCCTATGACTCTTTTTGTAGGAGAAGCTATCTGCTGCACATAAAGCTCATAACTCATAACTGGCACACAACAGGAGGGAGAGTGCAAGATCAGGACTCCAATGGATGGCACCATTATCGACGCCAATGGCAAAGGAAGGACACACAGCATTGGTGATGTTAAGACTGGAGGCCATGCACAGCCTTTTCCCATTCCATTTAACTGTCTAACTGATACACACAGTACCTCAACCTGAGGCTGCATTTTTAAAATTTATTCGTGGGGTGTGGGCATCGCTGGCAAGGCCAGCATTTATTGCCCATCCCTAATTGCCCTTGAGAAGGTGGTGGTGAGCCGCCTTCTTGAACCGCTGCAGTCCGTGTGGTGAAGGTGCTCCCATTGCATTGCACTGCCTCCCATCGGCTACTGCTTACCCTTGTCATTCCATGTTAACCCTTCCCCTCTGCCCTCTTTCTACATCCTTCAGATGACTGAGACCCTGCAGCTGCATAGAGAGAAGGGGGACAACCCTCCCAAAGATGCACCATCACTCGCTCATACCTTTCCAAACACCAGGTGGCATAGACTGTGACTTCGAAGGGGGTCTGCACAGGATGATTTACAGAGCACAAGTGGGCAGAAGCAGGTGAAAATGGAAATCACAACTCAGGACAAGGCTCTCCAGAAGGAATGCTCGGGTCCTAGCTCTACTGAAGAAAGGCAGAGGTGCAGACTTTGGGGACTCAACAATTGCTGAATGTATTGGATTGCTTGCCTGGGAGCTACAGCAAAATGTTGGACACGGTGTAGGAGTCCACTACGAACATGCGTGAGGTTCTGGAGCACAGTATCAACACTCTACTGTCAACCATGGAACATGTGGTTGCCTGACTGGACACTTCAGCTAGACCCTCCCTGCAGCAGTCTTTAGCACCAAGAATAACAATGCTCAAGGAAGCTCATACTTGCACCATGAAGGCTCTGGCCTCCACCATCACCTCCACCTTGGACAGGCTGCGAGACTGAACGGATAGAGGCGTCAGTCAGATATCAGATCTCCTACAATTTATTCTGCTGCAGATCAGCGAGAATGCTGGTCTGCAGCCCAAAAGCAGGGGCAGTCATGCAATGGGAGTGGAACCTATTGCTCTCTCTCAATATGGCAGCATGTCTGGACATTCATCACCCCCTCAAGCTCTGTCTGACGCCAAAAAGCCAGCTCAGCCAGGCTGCTTAGTCCCCAGAGTGTTGCGGGTCGTCGAAGCAATTGGCATTTCATCTCACAGCATATCGCCGTTCTGTACTCCCCGAATCATTGGGGGCTGGTGTGCAGACTCCAGTCACCCTCCCCTTTAATGGCTGGAAGGCGCCTGCGCCAATTTTCACTTCCGATTACACAACACTTCATATTACTTATCGCTTGGAGCCAACGCCACTCACCTACGCCACTAGCGCCTGATTTAGCGCTCCCCTGCATCCTTTGAGCACTGAGACTGAATTTAGCGGGCAGCGAGATTGATTAGCGCCTGGCACTAAATTTCCATCTAAATTTCTCCCCCACAAAATAATATTTGCATTTACATTCTTCCCTACCACATTGAAATGTCTCAAAGCACTTCACATAATAAATAACTTGTGAAGTTAATGCAATGACTGCTGCATAGGCCATTCTGTGATAAACAGCATCCTCTTTACTTTAGAACAGGGCAGCATCCAGTGTAATGTTGCTTTAACAGTTTCCAAAATTGTTGCATTTGAAAATGTCTCCTGCAGGACCACAGTTGATTTCTCAGTTGTACTATCATAAATAGTTCCCCAGGGTAATAGCACACTGGTAGATGTGAAATACAGCTTTTTTGAAAGCAAGTCGTTTGAAAGTGTTCATAACGTCTGCCGTAACCACCATTTTATTATTACTTTGTTAAATCATTGGGGGGAATATTAACCTGGAAGAGCAGTGGGTTTGGCAAAAATATCAGCGCATCCAGAAGCTGGTTCCATCACTCCAACTTCCGCATTTCACTGAAGCAGATTAGACAGTGTGTGCGCAAACCCCTTGGGAGAGATGGGTTGTCAATTTCAATACGTTAATTGCTCAATTAGAGCGCTATTAACAGAGATTTTTGTGCTTAATTTCGGGGCCACGGTTTTCCCGGGCTCCCTGGAGCTCGTCAGTGAAAGCAAGGTGAGTGCACAACGGCAATAGAGGGGGCTGAATCAATCTCGGGGAAATATGGCAATAACTACTCAGTACTCACAGCTGCTTTCTTACCTGCGAGTGGGAAAGGACATGCTCACAGTACTTTTGCTAAAAGGTTACTTTCTACACTTTGGAGGTCTGATCTACATTTTGGAGGTTTGATCTATCAGATCAGGATGAGTGCCGCTTATGCTGCCTTAGATTGGACCTCAGATGAGGCCACACAGGGTCTACAGGCAGAGGATAAGCTTCCACAACATGTCAGAACAGAAGTGTCTCAGGAGGCTCAGGGTGTTGTGTCAGGTGGCGGCAGACATTTGCTGCCTGCTGGAACAAGACCTGCTGCCTGCTGGACCTGGTGGCAATACTTTACAATAGGCTGTCAAAGTCAGCGCTGTGGGTCTGGAGTCACATATAGGCCAGACCGGGTAAGGACGGCAGATTTCCTTCCCTAAAGGACATTAGTGAACCAGATGGGTTTTTATGACAATCCGGTAATTTCATGGTCACCATTACTGAGACTAGCTTTTTATTCCAGATTTATTTAATTAACTGAATTTAAATGTCCTCACGTGGCAATGCGAGCACCCCAAGATCACCCAAGAGTATTTGTCAACCATAAGGGCATCCACTCCATCAATGTACAGCTGGTGTGAAAGATCTTTATGCAGGTCTGCGCAAGATTTCTGGGCAGCTGCCATGATGCTTTCATCCCATGATGTGGATGTCCCAGCTCTGACGTCTTCACCCCTGGAAGCAGGGTTAATGGGTGGCTGCTCGGAGACAAGGGACACCCACTTAAAATGTAGCTGATGACATCGCTCAGAAACCCGAGGAATGAGGCCCAAGAGTGCAACAATCAATGCCATATGACCACCAGATGTGTCATTGAACAAGCTATTGACATGCTGTAGATGCGCTCCTGGTGCCTGAACAGATCTGGAAGCACCCTTCAGTATGCACCAGCTAGGTTCTCCAGAATGGTCGCGGTTGAGCGCAGAGCCTCTTTGGAGGATTCTGAGGAGGACGACGTGGAAGAAGGTGATAAGGGTAATGCACCACCAGCTGCGCACATTGCTCCCCAGGATGCCCTGAATATTATGAGGTTCACTTCGGTTCCACCAGTGCACCCATCTAACAACCACATGCAAAGCTACTTATTGCCCCACCCGCAATGCCACTAACACAAAGCAGTCCTGCAAACAACCAAGCATCCCTTACACATCCCCCCATTGGTTGTCATCAATTCATGTCTTCCCATTCATCATCAAACAACTAAAAAGGCCACTTGCCAGCCAGCAACCAAGAATGGACAAGACAGGAAACTGGTACAAATTAATAATATTTATGCGCTTCAAATATGGTAGCATGGTGGTTATGTTACTGAACTAGTAATCTAGCGGTCCTCGACGAGGAATGAGTTCCAATCCCACCACGGCAGCTGGGGAATTGAAATTCAGTTAATTAAATAAATCTGGAATTAAAAAGCTAGTATCAGTAATGGTGACCATGAAACTATCGGATTGAAGTAAAAACCCATCTGGTTCACTAATGTCCTTTAGGGAAGGAAATCTGCCGTCCTTACCTGGTCTGGCCTCTAAGTGACTTCAGACCTGGTCTGGCCTATATGTGACTCCAACCAATGTGGTTGACTCTTAACTGCCCTCTGAAATAGCCGAGCAAGCCACTCAGTTGTATAAGGCAGCTCACCTTCCCAAGTGCAATTAGGGATGGCCAATAAATGCTGGCCTTGCCAGAGACGCCAACCTCCCGTGAATGAAAAAAAAGTAAAGAACCGAAACTTAACAGTATAGCAATGTCTAACACACCTATGTGCATTACCCTTGTGCAACATATCTTTAAGCTTCCTTTTCCTAGAATTCCTACATGGCATGAGCAGAGGTAGCGGCAGGGTGCTCTGACTGTTGAGATGCTCTTGGCCGACGACCTCTGGGTTTTGAAGCCCATGAAGGTCCCGCTAAAGAAGGCTCAACCTGCACCTGAGCAGGGGCAGTCTCTGCCATCGGGAGTCGAGGCAGCATGTTCGGTACCGAGTGGTGGGGGGCGGCAGGGAGGCAACGGGTGAAAAGTGGAAGCACTTTGAATGGTGTCCCCACTTCCATGTCCCCTTTCGCCATCATCCCTCTCATGGCCCAGCTGCACTTCCCTGCTACCACTGTGCTGGAGGACACTTTGCTGCAGATCAGTGGGACACTGCAAGGCCAAGGCTAGGATTGCGGTCATCCTATTTAAGGTGGCATCCAGAGTCTGCAAGCCCTTGTTGAAGGCTTGCAAGCACTTGTCTGATTGCCGCGTTTGATGCTCCAAGCAGTTGACCCCTCTATCCATGGAAGAAGACATCATTGCCTGCGACAGGAACCCACTCATGCTTGAGGCGGACTCCTCCAATTTATCTGTAATCGTGGACAGTGTGCTTGGAACGCCTGTCAGTACATCGCACATTCTCTGCTGCTGCTCAATGATTATCCTCTTCATCGACGGTCCCTGGGATACAGCATCTGCGTCCAGCTGAGCAGAGCTTGGAGAGGTCTGCACCCTTCGACGCGGACTCTCCGCTGCTGTCCCTGACTCCACCATCTGCTCTTGCTCACTTGTGAAGTGCTAGTCACCAGGTGAACATACAAACATACAAAATTGATGGACAGGAAAACCCAACTATCTCTGTAACTGGTCCCGCCGAAGTGCAAGTACCTGAGCTGGTGCATGGTCTGCATGAGTCCTGTCACTGTGCACCCTCAGAGGGATTGAGCTCCTCTGAGGAGTCATCAATGCAACCTCGACCAACTCCTGCTGGACACGTGAGGACCCTGTGGGAGATAAAAGACATGAATGAGTACTGTCAAGGTAAGAATGTTAGAACTTATCATTATGAAGATGATCATATTTCATTCGCTGCTGACATCATGTCAACATGACTGAGTGTTGTATGACATGTGGCTGTCTGATATTTAATTCTGTCACCAGGTAGCTGGGATGCACAAGTCTCCCCATCTCCGACGACCAACCACGCCAAGACCCCGTTGATCTCCAGCACCTCCTCCTCTGCCCATGTGAGTTGTGAGATCTGTGGAGGGCCACCTCTGGTTCTCTGCCTCTCCCTGGTTTTCTGTGCTCCCTTCTCCTGCAATGAGGGAAAGAACAGACCTATGAGTGAATATAATGGCATGTGTTCACCCGATGGATGGAGAGCATTAGTTGAGGGTGAGGCATGAAATTGCATAATGATGAGGGTGAGTGGGAGGGGTGGACGGACAGGTAAGGATGTGAGAAAATGCATCGAGAGAGAAGGATATGTGCACCTGCAAGGTTTACATTACATAGAATTACATAGGGTATAAGAACATAAGAACATAAGAAATAGGAGCAGGAGTAGGCCAATCGGCCCTTCGAGCCTGCTCCGCCATTCAATAAGATCATGGCTGATCTGATCCTCACCTCAAATCTAAAGAACACAAAAAGTAGGAGCAGGACCTGGCCACTCAGCCCCTGGGCCCGCTACGCCACCCACAGGGCCTCGACCGATCCGAACTCAGCCTCATTTCCAGTTTCCTGCCCGCTCCCCATAACCCCTAATTCCCTTTACGTGTGTATACAGCACAGAAACAGACCATTCGGCCCAACCAGTCCATGCCGGCATTTATGCTCCACTCGAGCCTCCTCCCGTCTTTCCTCATCTAAATCTATCAGCATAACCCTCTGCCCTTCTCCCTCATATGCTTGTCTAGCCTCCCCTTAAATGCATCGATTCTATTCACTTCAACCACTCCCTGTGGTAGCGAGTTCCACATTCTCACCACTTTTTGGGTAAAGAAGTTTCTTCTGAATTCCCTATTGGATTTCTTGGTGACTATCTTATATTGATGGCCTCTAGTTATGCTCTTCCCCACAAGTGGAAACATTCTCTCTGTATCCACTCTATCAACATTTTTCATAATTTTAAAGACCTCTATTAGGTCACCCCTCAGCCTTCTTTTTTCAAGAAAGAAGAGACCCAGCCTATTTATCCTTTCCTGATATGTATACCCTCGCATTTCTGGTATCATCCTTGTAAATCTTCTCTGCACTCTCTCCAGTGCCTCTATATCCTTTTTATAATATGGCGACTAGAACTGTACGCAGTACTCCAAGTGTGGTCTAACCAAGGTTCGATACAAGTTCAGCATAACTACCCTACTTTTCAATTCTATACCTCTAAAAATAAACCCTAAAGCTTGGTTTGCTTTTTTACAGCCTTGCTGATGCCCTGTGTCACAACTTTTAGTGATTTGTGTATTTGTACTCCTAGATCCCTTTGTTCCTCCACCCCACCTAAACTCGCACCCTCCAAGTAATAAGTGACCTCCCTATTCTTCCTACCAAAATGTAATACCTCACATTTATCTATGTTGAACTTCATTTGCCAATTATAGGCCCATTCTGCAAGTTTATTAATGTCCTCCTGTAACTAAGTGGTAAGTGGGTGTGAGGAGTGATATGCTGGAGTAGGCTTGAGAAGGTAGGTGAGGGGGTTCGGGTGATGCACACATCAGGATGTAGGTGAATGTGCAAATGTACTCACCTTTCCTAACCTGATTAGGTCATTAAACCGCTTCCTGCACTGCATCCAGGATCACATCACGCCCGCTGCCGCCGATTGGACGGGAAACCAGGAAGTAAAATGTTAATGAGGTGGCTGCGTTAAAAAGCCACTGACAGACGCGCTTGACATACCTCCGGGTTTCCCACGCGATATCGGGCCCCCCCCCCCTGCTCCCAGCACATCTGTAATTACGATCAGGGCCACAAAGTCCTATGCTCAAATTCCTCAGATGCACTTGAGCTGCATAATTTATCCTGTGGCTCTTTGGTATCTGTAGCAGGCTTTGTTAATTTTCAAAGTTGTTAATGGAGCAAAGTCCTACTTGTCATCAAATATGAGTCACCCTCATACAGCACTTCTGCTATATTTCACACTGCATCCATTCATGAGGCTACAACCATCTCAGAGAAGGGCACCCGTTAAGTACTTGAGATCATCAAGTTCTCTGGCAAGGAAGAGCCAAAGACGTGTTACCTCTAGAATGGAGTCTACACTGTGCAGGTGAGCAGCAGAAACAAAGAAAAATACTTCGCCTGTTACAGGATACTCCTTAGGTCTTCCTTGTCTTGCGATACAAGCAGGAGAGTCTGTAGTAACAGACCAAGGGCAGTCAGCCATAAGCGACACATGATGGAACTTACATTCCCTTACCGCTGTCCAAAAGCCTTCTTGAAGGATAGTATACGTCTACTTCATCGGGCCGTCTTCCTTGCCCAAGTACCAGATGTGGAAGTCTAATGTCAATCCCTTCATCATGTAGTCAAACTTTGAGGAGTGAACTTTGTGTATCTTCAGTAGAAATCCTTAAAAACATTGGAGCCAAAAATTTATGGCCCCCGCATCCCAGCTTAAATGCCGGGATGTGTCTGCACGTGACCTCTAGTGCTGACGGTGCCAAAATCTAGAGTAGGTGATTTCAAATAAAGCTGTTGAACTATAACCTGGTGTTGTGCGACTTCTCACATTTGTCCACCCCAGTCCAACACCGGCATCTCCACATCAAAATCTAGAGTGTCAGTGGGAGATCATTTAACTCAAATAAATTTGGTGGTGGCCGTGCCATTCTGGTCATATCTTGGGTGCCCGTCTGCTCCTGGAGGGTACAAACTGTGGCAGAGTGTGTTATTTCTATGGGGCGGTGCCAGGGATCATGCCAGCATTTGTTGCATCAGCTCCCTTTATAAAGAGCCCAAAGATATTCATAGAATCGTAGAATGCTACAGCACCGAAGGAGATCATAGTGCCCATGCCGGCTCTTTGAAAAAGCCATCCAATTAATCCCACTGCCCTGCTCTTTCCCCAGAGCACTGTAAGTTTTATCTCTTCAAGTATTTATCCAATTCTCTTTTGAATGCTACTATTGAATCTGCTTCCACCATCCTTTCAGGCAGCGCATTCCAAATCACAACAACTCACTGTGTAAAAAAAATGTTTCCTCATGTCGTCTCTGGTTCTTTTGCCAATCACTTTAAATCTGTGGTCTCTGGTTACCGACCCTTCTGTGACTGGAAACAGATTTCATTATTTACTCTATCAAAACCATTCAAGATTTTGAACATCTCTTTTAAATCTCCTCTGAACCTTCTCTACTCTAAGGAGAACAAGCCCAACTCCTCTCCACATAACTGAAGTCCCTCATCCCTGGTCCGATTCTATTAAATCTCCTCCGCATCCCATCCAAGGCCTTGACATCCTTCCTAAAGTGTGGTGCCCAGAATTGAACACAATACTCCCACTAACACAAGAATGGGTAGCCTTAGATGTTGCTTATGAAAGCCCAACGTCCTGTGCTTAATTAGATAGTGAAGTTGAGAGGCAGAATGACCATGAAGTGAGGTATGGATTTAGAAATTCAGGGCTGGACTTTACTCCCCCAAACTGTCTGAAAGCTGGGGTTGGGTGGCTGACTTCCTTGTGGTGCAAAATGAAGGAAAATCTGCTGGAGAGGCCGACCGCTGCGCCCCAAGTCAGCACGAATGCCTGCTTTAAATCTGCTCCCAGAATTCTGATCTACAGACCTCATGAATTATAATTACATGGACTTTAAACTGAAGGTCATCCGCACTGGTTTTATAAACTAGATTCTAAGAATCTGCCTTCTCTGTATTGTAAATTCTCTAAAGCATTTGAAGAATAAAAGGCCTCTATTCTAAACTTCAAAGAATGCTCCAGCATGTGATGTTTCTGCAGAAAGAAATAAGGCTGCGAATTTTCAATACAATGGCAACCCAGAAGCAAATGTATCTTGCTCATTATTATTGGCAACTCAAGCCTTCAACATCCATGAAGTGCTTTATTCAATACAGCAATCCAAATATTTCTTTCCCCAATATGTAATACTTCAAGAAAAATAATGAGGTCTTGCCGTTGTTTTTTCTAAGATGTGCTCAGACATATTTAGAAACTGGACGGTTATAAGCGGTCCATTACTCTTGCATATGGAGAGGTTCATTCAGTCTGCTCATTTTTGTTTGACTACATCAGAAATATAACTGAATTAACATCTTCTACTGCGATCAATTTAAAAATATACACAGATCAAGTGATCTGAGTCAATGAAACATATACTCGTATACGAGGCGACACCCCCAAAAATCCACTTTAAAAAAATCCATGACGCTTGTTTAAGAGGAGGGTCAACATTACAGAGCTTTGAACTACCAAAGTTGCCCCTTCCATGTTGACTGGTGTCTGTAAATACATGTCTCCTTTTTCTCATTTCAACCAACACATTCTTATCAGCTGTTGCTCTGCTCCTCCAGCGCTGTGATATTTAAATGGTAATTCTGCCTCCTGACTTCATTCCTGGCTCTCGCTACAAATATTAAATCTCCTCAGCAGGATTCTCTCCCTGCCAACCCATCCCGACTGTCTGGGATTCTCCCAGAATTGACGATCAGAAGATCTACCAGGCGCTGCTGCCGGTAACCTGAGAGAAAACATGGAAGTAAAGTCTGCGGTTTGCCCGCACGGCACTTCTCGTGCGATAGCTTCAAGTTCTGGCACCAAACCCATCTTGCCACCAGTGCCGTGAAGGAGAGCTGAGGAAAGGCTGTGGTCAGCGGTGCGAGTGCTCCACACTGGGGAAGCAGCATGAGTGGGGTTGCCAAGTTTGGATCAAGTCCAAAGCCAGAGAAGAGATAGATTCACAAAATATGTTAAGCCACAAATAAAGGACTGGTTTCAACAAAGTTTAAAGATAGCATTAACTTCAAACTATATTTCTTAACAATGAATACAAAAAAAACACATGCATAACCACTGGACTCGACTACTCCATTTTATTTTGCACTTAAAGCACTTGATAAAACCAGGAATCTTAAACAAGCATAAACAAGCTTCATCTGAAATAAAATTCAATCGACATCACACCTTTGTATTTCAATGACTACAAATATCAACATACCTGAGCTGCCCCTTTAAGGAACCTCCCTGTCCACATGTACAAAAATAAAATGGCCCAAAATACTTCCAACAGTACAGTGCTCTGCACTTCTTCAACTGCCATCAGTGCCCATTCTTTGCTGTGATGTTAAATCACAAAGACATTCTCAATACAAAGTACAAAGTAAGTACAACCCATTTATTTCTTTCTTTATGTGATGTGTGTGTGATATCAATGAATTTTGCCACAGTGCTTTCCCTTTATACTGATCAATGGCGTGAAATAGCTCTCACCCAACCCTATTAACTTCTTCTAAGTTATTCCCTGTGGAGGCAGTAAATATGTTAGCTCACTGCAGGGTTTCAGGAACAGCCAGTTGGGATTCTGTTCCTCGACTTTCTTGCGATGACCCAGTAACTGAGTCAGCCATATCCACTGCTGCTAAGGCTGCTTGTCCTGCCCACTTGCTGACACACCTACTGTCACTTGTACAGGGATGCTGGATGAGCTGGACGTGGCATTGCCTTGCGTGACAGTAGCCTCAAGCGTGCCTTCTCCAGCCACACCCCTACTGCTGGGCAGTCCCTCAGCCTGTCCAGTAACCTGTGAGAGAGCAGAACTGTGGGCAGCAATAAGGTCTGTGAATCTCTGTCTCAAAGTTCTCGCGACTCATCATCAGCAGGTTGAAGTCAGACGCAACAGCCTCGTTTCGATTTGAGCACCAGGCCTCTTTTAGTAGCGGTGTGAATATTAACGAGAGATACTCCCACTGTGCTTCCGACCTGTGTCACTGAGGGCTTTGCTGCGGATGCCACAGGCGTTGCTAGACAGTCTCTGGTAGACCGCGTACAGAGACGTGTTCATACATGACTGCGCGGAAAAGTTTGCATGGGTGTTAGTAACTCATGGAGACAATTCCGCTCCGACAGCGATTTCCTTTAATAAGGAGGATTGTGAGGTCAGAATCCCGAGGCACTGCAGCAGAGGCAGGAAGCATGCTGGCCCTCTGAGAAGCAGATACCTGCACTTCAATTACCATCATCAGAACACATTTCACCTTGCCCTCTGCTCAACCCGTATCATTTGCCGAGGAAAGGTTCTGCACGTTTCTTCCCGTACGCTAAAGGTTAGCCGAGCAATCCTCCAGAATGCAAATCTAGTTTCCATTATTAATTCCCGACAATGACTTTTCACTGGTAATACCAACTCAAGAAACTTTAGGGGGAGAAATTGGACATCGACGCGCCCATTCTTTGGGCGGGAACTAGGCAGAACGGGGTCCAAAATCGGGTTACGTTCCCCGCGCCCGCTTGAACCTGGAAGTGTGCCTCCAGACAGCAGGCTGATTTGGTTATTCCAATCAGGGTCCGACAGCGGTTTTACGACTCCGATGTGAAATTAGAGAGTAACTAGGCGGAGCTTGCGCCACGTAACCTCCGACCAGTTCTTGCGGGTCGAGTGCACATTAACCAGCCGTTCCTTAAAGGCAGCTGTGGAAAAGAAAGCCCAAAAACACATTCAGGGGAATTTTAACCCCCAAAAGCGGGTGGGTTTGAGTCGGGTGGGATGCAAAAATGTTAAAAATCTCAAACCCGAGCCCAACCCGCCTTGAACCCACCCACATCAGGTTGTAACGGAGGTGGAATGGGGGCGGGTGACCAACCCGCTCCCAGGAGGTGGGTTACTCTTTTAAATATTTTAATGAGGCTACGTGCCTCAGATTTAGGTTTAACACTGGCCGGCCGAGTTTCCTGGGCCTCGGGAAACCCGGCAGCTAAAGGGGGGCGACAACTGCTATGTGGAAGAGGTAAGTGCCTTTCCAGCACTGCTTGTGGGCCAGGAGGGGCAAGAGTGCTTCTCCCCAGCCCCCCAAGTTAACCTGCTTCCCACTCCATGTGATCGGTCCTCCCCCTGTGCTCCGATCTCCCTCCCGAGCAACAATCTCCCGCCGACCCGGCCTTCCTGATCTCTCCCCCTCCTCCATCTTTCTGATCCCTCCCTCCCTCCTCTGTGTCCCCAGCTGTGGCCTCTGTTCTCCCTACCTCTCCGAGCTTTCCGATCTTCCCCCCGCCCCCCACCAGATCCTTCCCATCTCTCCCCCCGCCCCCCCACCAGATCCTTCTGATCTCTCCCCCCGCCCCCCACCAGATCCTCCCGATCTCTCCCCCCGCCCCCCCACCAGATCCTTCCGATCTCTCCCTCCACCCCCCACCAGATCCTTCCGATCTCTCCTGTAAGGGTTTCTGAACCTGTGAGATTCGTGTGGCTCTGTGCTCAGCCTGGATGCTAGTGCGAGTTTAGGCCTTGTTGCCTGTTCTGGTCTCCAGCCAGTCTGGAAGCACTAGACACCTGTGAGTGGTTCGACCCACTCGCCCTTACGGTTCTAACACTGGACTTAGGTGCGAGAGCAGTAATGCAGAGAAAAACTCAAATAGACCCGGTTGAATAGTACGAAATGGAAATCTTTATTGCATATTATTCAAGATTACAAAATACATGTCATAAGCACAGATTAATGACAGTACAATCTTACACGCAGTTATGTAACTGATTTCAGGGAAACGAGGAACGAACGACACACCGTAAATGGGGGCACACATTACAATTATCCTTAATACTTAAACCCTCCCCTAACAATACCTATTCTAAACTAGATTCGTAGGATTCGAGACTCATGCTCACCACTCGTGATAACTCGGAGAAATTCCGAATATCTGATCGGATGTTTTCACCGCAGCACCCACGTGTCGATCAGGGGGTCTCCTGGCCCCACTTGTTTACTCGTTTCTGCTCCGGCTAGCAGGCTGGAACGTCTGCTGTTATGAAGATCTGTGTTTGTGGGTTTCACGTACCAGTCAACACTTAAGAGAATAATCTCCCGGTGTCCGTCATGAAGATCTGTCTTGGTGGGTTTCACATTCCAGTCAACACTTAAGAGAATAATCTCCCGGTGTCCGTTCTTTAAAGTTCAAAGAAGTCTTCCTGGCAAGGAAAAATGTCAATTCGACCTACAGGCGCAGTCGGGGCTTACTGACCGTGGCGATAAGTATGGTCTTCGTCTCTTCTCATCTCATCTCATCTCTTCTCTTCTCGGGCCTTTGGTTCCGATACCGGTTACCAACACAGGTCTTCGTGACACGACACGAGGTGGATCCGAGCGGATCACAAAGTTCAAAAGTCTTTTAAAAGGGACACGAGGCAAGCAGGAGCAAGACGGCGAGTCAAGAACACAGGAGCAACCACCAGGATGAACACCAGCAAGATAAGAGGATAAGAGTCAAGAGAGAGATGGACGGTTTGAGCTTGTAATTATAGTACAAAATCTTCCGTTTCCCGCCCAACCTTAATGTCTTTTCTTTTGTTAGGGTTTGGCGCTCAAATGTCTTGTATAGGTGATCTCCGTTTTTAATGGGTTTCGGGGCTACTCGTAAATGTCTGAGTACCTGTTAATATTTCTCCCATTGTTTAATCGGTCGGTAGTCTCCCTGGAGGGGTTTTGGGGCCTCCAAGTGTTTTCTGTAACTACCCGCTAACGGCTCTCTCATCGTAGAGTCGTTGGGATTTTACATATTAATGTCTTTGGATGGGTTCTTGATTACTGGGTACAATAGCCTTCATTCGTACCTGGGAGACCGATTTCAGTATCTATGTGTATACTGCAAACCCAAGATGTCTCGTGTATTATCTTCAATGTGCTGAATCTTAATCGATCTTGCACAAATGTTTATTGGAACGCCATCTTGTCTGCCTGTCGAGCAGTCTAGAATGTTCCGCCACGAGGTGCGGCGGCCATTTTACAAGCTGCTTGTGTCCACTTTGAAACCTGACAGCATTCTGCTGAAATAAAAGCTGTTTGAACGAAACTATGTGTTTTTCTCCTTATTAATAAAATTGCGATATATTGCGAATTCTACAGTCCCTCCTGTTGATGCGAATAACTCCGCTTATCGTATCAAAAATATTGTGGTGAGCAATATTATCTCGATTTTCTCCGAATCCAGAAAATTTAATCCCATAACTTAAACTATCTAGGGTCTTTGTGTCGTCCTTATTTCCCAAGAAAATTACGTTTTATAGCAGCGTAGGCATCATTTGCCTTTAAACTTACACCACTTGTTTTCCTTCCCGGTGTGACCAGGCCGATGCCTCTCGTATCACCTGTATATTCATCTCTTTATTCAGGGAAAGGAAAAACAAAACAAAACCAAACAATCATTTTTAACTACAACACCATCACCAAAATAACCAACACCAACTCTTAAATATGTCGAGTTCCAAACGTATTTCCAGTCTTTGAAAATCATGATCGAGTACAAACTTCCGCGGCGCACGTGGCGAGCGGGAGTGACGCCATTTTCCGATCACACGGTGTTTTCATCGTGCACGCGCACGTAACGTTCTCGCCACTCTCCCGTGTTTTCATGCTTGGTGAGGCGTTTGTCTCTTTTACAATGTACGACCAATAGGTACACTACAATAAAACTTGGCATATGACTAAAATGTGGGAGGCTATCCTGATCCATGAAGGCACTTCAATATTGGTGAACAGATTCCACCACGGTGGAATTACTATATCCAGAATGTCTGTCCCTATCTCGACAGTTTTCTGCTCTAATGTGTAAAAATGTTTCTGTGACACCGCGACGGCTTTTAAAAGCTTGGTGAGGTGTTCAGGGAGAGGGGGAATGAGGTATCCGAAATGCGCGACGAATCGCTGCAAGTCGGTGAAGTTCTCTTTTACTGTTAGATGAACAGTGGATGGTTCAGGGATTGGGACAATTCGCTGTTGTGCTCCTTGAACTTCCGCCCTGGGTTTGAAACAGAAACTGCTGTCACTCACCGGACACCAACTACGGTTTCCATGCTGGTAGTGTTGCGCTGCAGTGGTAACACAATATGTTCCACCCCCGATGTATGCTACCTGCGGAGGCACATGATCTTGTGCCATTGCCTCCATGGTGCAATTCATGGACTTGGCGCCAGCCGTTTTGAACCCGCACTGTGGTGTTAAAAAGGCATTCAAGTGCTGGGGACACAGTATTATGTGTGCTCCCCTGCCACGACAACCAGAGAGATCTGTACCTGTCATCGTTTGCTCCCAGCGGATGACGTAGGGTGGAACCGCTGCATAGCGAATGTGGGCTCCCCCCTGAATGACACCAATGTTCTCTACCCGATACACCGGGGCGGGCTTTGCTGTGTCGCCCAAAACCGGCATACGTAATACTATACCCATGATAGTATGGTTTGATCGTCCACAGTCCACGGGGACTGGGTATGCTTCTGAAGCTAGCCTGAGCTGGCACGGGCTTAACGCGTTCTGAAAAGGGTGGAGCGCCCGCAGGTGTTTGTTACTTATCCAGGACGGGACCATACCTTGTTTTAAATCCTCCAAATTACTGCGGCCCTCGCCCAGTAACCACGCCCCGTAAAGCACGCACACCTCGTTCTGCGCAGCTTGATCGGATGCATTCCGATCTTCCCTAATCAGGGCATTTACCGTCTTTGCATGTTTCTCTAACTCTGCTATAATTTCCTTTAAATGGAGAGTCATGGCTTGGTCCTCGTGTAAACCCGACCCTACCACTTTATTCTCATCTGTTAGAATGTCTTTTAATTGCGTTTTTAAGCCATTAATCTGGGTCTGCAGCTCCACACTGTCTAGAGCGTTGACCACAGATGTACCCGTGTTAAACGCAGTGAACGCGTCGTTCACTACACCCCTTCTTTGGCTCCCTACTTGATCCAAAACTTCATGTGGTGCGGTGTACAAACTTGTTTTATCAATCTCCGCGAAATCGAATTCGTAAAATTGTCTGAACATCTTGGTCAACAGGACCTGATATAACTGTTCCGTCTTTTTGGGGCACCACTCTGGTAACCGCACCTTGGTGAGATTTAAAATCACCGAGGCCACCGCGTAATGTACCCCCTGAAATAGTATCTGGTCTGTGGGGACCAGTACCAAACCATTCCCGGGTCCCTTACTAGTTTTAGGGCACCCTTCCTCTTCAGCTAGAACCACCGGAATCGTGGGCGGGGCTTTGCGTGGGCGCGTAATGAGTTCAGTGGCATTTACCGGGATCGAAGAGTATGGGGCTCCGCACCCCCTGGTGCTCGCATCCCACCTCATCCCCTGTCCGTTATCCTGCCATTGATTAATGAAAAATATGGAGATGCCTTTGGGGCAAGCGTACTTTTACCCCCACATGCATACATAAATTCCCTCATCCGGTTCCCACCATTTGTCCCAACAGACTCTCACTTGTCCGTTTGTCCCCGTAATTGTCCGATGGGTATTATTACCCAGTCGTTCCCACTCGACCGAAGAGTTCCTCATGGTTTTGCTCAGCTTTCGCAGCCACCACCATCGGCTCAATGGGACATTCCCACTACAAGTCAAACAAATCCGTTTGCCGACGGTGACGCTGATCCTGGGTGCGATGATCCTTACTTTGGGGCACATTAAAGAAGTCTCTTGGTAGGCAAACCCCGATGTGCTGGAATACTCCGTTGAGTTCGTTCCCAGCCATCCTGGCCACCTTCCCTTGTGGAAATAGGTGGTGGTCTCCTCAGCCTCCCGTCTTCCGGTCCCATCCACCGCGATGGGGGCCGTGTCCCCAGAGCATCCAAACACCACGACATCCTTGGTGCGGCCTCGATAGGCCAATCCACATCCGATTGCCGCGAGCAATACTAGAATTCGTTCCATCCTTCCTTGGTTCCTGTGATCAGATAGAATGAGGTAGCCAGCCTCGCAAGAGTCTCTGGCTGCTGTGAAGGGTGAGCGGGTCCCCTGACCTCGCCTCACGTAAACTTCAATGTTCGCTGAATAAACTTTAACTAAATCTATCTCTAAAGCTCCCATCATTTTACCATTTTTTGTTAAAATTAAACTACAAACTTAAACCGATTTTAAAACTATAACCTCATAACCTTATCTAAAACTATAAACTTATTCTTACCCTTAAACTATAAACTTAGAAACTTATAAACCTAAACTTATTACTGTACAGCGCCGCCCGTTCTCAGGGCGGCCCCTTTAAATTCTGAGAAGGCTGCTGCGAGCTCTTCCCGACGGTGGGAGGGCACTGACCCTTTCCTTTGATCTGCCGCAGCCTGTTGCTGTTGCGATGGGACCGGATCCTATCTGGGCTGCCTTAACCTTAAGTCTGCGCCTTGGGGCAGTCTGGGGACATGACCACATCTTCCTGGGCTGGGGTGCCCGACCTGACCTACGAGGAGTTGTCGGGGGCATGAATCCCAGGACCGACGGACCGGGTTCCGAGACTTCCACCGGGACGACCTGTGGTTCCACCACAGTCGCTGGCTCCGCCTCCGCTGACTCCGCCTCCCTGACCTCGGGACTTGCAGCTTGTGGCCCCGCCCTGCTCGGCCCAGCAGGCGGCCCTTCGCTCGCGATCCCTGCCTCCCCCGAGGGTGGGACGTTCAAAGCGGTCGGCTCGGGCTCGGAGGTTCTCACCGTCACTCCCTGTGGTCTCACAGCGGCTGGCTCCGCCTCCCCTAGCTCCTCCCTCCTGTGTTCGGGACCTGCAGCCTCTGTGTCCACCCTGTGCGGATCTCCATCTGCAGCCCGTGTCCTCCCTATACCTAAAATGGGGGCGACCCTTACGTTCCCCAAATCCCACTCGTCTTCATCACTATCCTCATCTGACTCCCAACCCCACAAAAATGCTTCATGACTTTCCAGGATGTCTCCTCCCCTGATGCAAGCTGCTTTGCCTGCCTGTGTGCCTTGTGGTCCTACCTGGGGCTGCGCGTCCCCACTCGCGGGGTTTTCCCCTGTGGTTTTCCCTTGCGCACCTGGCTTGTACAGTTTGCACTGGTTTACATGGAACCACTTAGTGCGCCGAGGTACCTTTACGGCGTATACCATGCGACTCGCCTTATCTACAATGTTGTAGGGTCCCATATACAGTGGTTCCAGACTCCCTACTCTGGCGTAGTTTCTGACCATGACCTGGTCTCCTACTTCCCACTCCCGCGTTTTGCGGGGTTCCAGCAACAGGCGATTGCCCTGATGCTGCCTTCCCATGTTCCCAGCCGCCTGCTCATACACCTGTTTTAGGCGCTCCAAGAGGGTCTGGGCGAACTTGTCCCTGCTTATCTCTTGGAGCTGACCCTCAGTGAGCACCGGCGCTAGCACATGGGTGGGGGTTCGCATGAGCCTCCCAGTCATCACCTCGTGTGGGGAATACCCCGTACCTTTTGACTGACTGGCCCGGACCCCCATGAGGACTAAAGGCAGAACTTCCGCCCATTTTTGGGGCGAGTTCCTAGTCTCTTTCCTCAATTTCTCCTTCAGGGTCCGGTTCATGCGTTCAACAATCCCGGATGACTGGGGATTGTGTGCTACGTGCCACTTCCCTTCAATGCCCAAAAGCATGAGGGTGTTCTGCATCACCTGGCCGGTGAAATGACTCCCTTGGTCTGACTCCACAAAACGGGGGAGTCCCCACCGCGAGAACACTTCCCGGACCAAGATTTTTGCAGTACCCAGTGCCGTAGCTGTTCGACAGGGGAAGGCTTCCACCCATTTGGAAAACACATCCACCAAGACGAGGCAGTATTTATAGCCTCCCTGGGTGGTGGGCAGGGGCCCTATATAGTCGATCTGTATCGACTGCCATGGTCCCTCTACCCTTCTTACGTGTCCCATGGGCACTTTCCTTTTCTGGGGGTCTGGGTTGTTTGCAGCGCACACAAGACAGTTTGCACAGAACTCGCGGACTTGTTCCCTGAGCCCTGGCCACCATCCCGCTTGCTCTACCCGTTGCCAGGTAACCTCGGGCCCGGGGTGCCCTGCCCCTGGTCCCTCGTGAGCCAACTGGAGGAATTCCCTCCTGTGCTGCTGCGGCACAACCCACTGCTCCTCGCGGAACAGCATGCCTTCCTTAACTGAGAGGGTTGCCGTACTGTACGGACCCTCTACCTGCTTCCCCTCAGCAATGGTTTTTAGGACTGCTTTTAGGGCGGGATCCTGGTTCTGGACGGTCTTAAGGTCTAGGGGCAATGCTACCCTGGGGTTCCCGGGATTCCCGTCCCTGCCTTGGATCGCTGCCATGGGTCTGGTCCCATAGGGGTCCCAGAAAATGCCGTTGCGGGCACCTTCCCTGGCTAGCGCATCCGCCTGCTGGTTGCCCTCCCCACGGGGCTCTGTGGAGGAGTGAGCTTTCACCTTATGGATGAAAATCTCTCCTTCCTCCCCTACTGCTGCTAGGATCTTTTCCAGCAAGGGCTTCACCGTTAAAGGTCGCCCGTCCGCGGAGGTGTATCCACGGCGGGACCAAATGGCCAGGTATTCCGTACACGAATTGCATGTGAACATACTGTCCGAGCAAATCGTGTATGGGGTTGGGAAAATGTCTGGGTGGGTAACAACGTACACCACGGCAGACAGCTCAGCCTGCTGCGCGCTCATGGTGCTAGGGAGCTTGATCGCCAGGGCAAGGTTTGCCGCAGGGTCATAAACTCCACACCCTGTGAGTCGTTCGCCAGCAGATACTGTGCTAGACCCATCAACATAAATCTCGCGCCCAGTGGGATGTATCCCGGCCCGCAAACCTATGTTGACGTCCCACACCCCTTCCACCGAACATCGGTGGGCTGTACCGGGGTATACCAAATTGGCCGCAAGCCTGGGCTCGCAAAGACCTTTTACTCTAAGATCCATCTGGGAAAGAAGAAGGGTCCAGCGCGCAATACGCACGCTGCTTACGGTCCCATCTTTAATCCTCCCATCTAGAAGCATCTTAGTTGGTGTGTGATGGGTGAGGAGAGTGATGGGAGAGAGCCCTGTGAAGATCGCTGATCTTTTCACAGCCCAATGCGTGGCTAAAAGGTGCCTTTCGCAATTGGAGAAACTTCTCTCCACATCCGTTAACACTCTGGACGAATAGACGACCGGCCTCAGCTTGCCGTGACGCTCTTGGAGCAGCACAGCGCTCAAGCTGTCCCCGCTGGCAGCTACCTCCAGGAAAAACTCCTTCCCCCCATCTATGGCCCCTAAAGCTGGCGCGGTCTGCAGATCCCTTTTTAACTTCTCGAAGGCTGCTTGGCAGCCCTCGTCCCAAGACCACTCCACTCCCTTATGGAGGAGTCGGAGGAGCGGCGCCGCTGTGGCCGCATAGTCTTCGATAAAATCCCTGCAGTAACCGGTCAGTCCCAAGAAGGACCTCACACCCCTTATGTTGTTGGGAATCGGTAACTCTTGCACCGACTCCCTCCTAGCTTTATTTATGGCTCTTTCCCCAGCGCGAATGGTCAGTCCCAGGAATTTTACTTCCTGCTGACCGATACGTGCTTTCTTAGGATTTATTTAAAAACCCTTTCTCGCTAGCAGCTCCAATAACTCGTCCAGCAGTGGTCCATGCTCCTCCCTTGAATCCGTAAATAGGAGCAAATCATCTACGTACTGCACTATCTGATTGGGCTGACTAAACTCCTTTAAACTTCCTGCCATACACTGATGGAAAATACTGGGGCTATTGTGGAAACCCTGTGGCAGACAGTTCCATGTGTACTGTTGTCCTTTGAAAGTAAAGGCAAACTTGTACTGGTCCTCTCGCCGCAGCGGGATGGACCAAAAACCGTTCGAGATATCCAGCACCGTGAACGTGGTCGCGGACGCTGGGATACTCCCTATTAGGTCAGCAACTGCTGCTACCGTGGGCGCGCAGGCGGGAATGTTACTGTTAAGGACTCTGTAGTCCACCGTGGCCCTCCACGAATTATCCGGCTTCCTAACCGGCCATAATGGGGAGTTCACGTGTGTGGCTATCGGCCTCAACACGCCCTGCTGCACCAAGGAGGACATTGCTGTCTCCATATCGGGTTCTGCTTCTTTGGGGAAGTTATACTGTTTTTGGGGCCGGGTCATGGGGTCCCCATCTACGCTGACCTCAAACCCGGTAACCCTCCCACAATCGTGCTTGTGGGTGGCAAACGCGTGCATGTTATCCGACACGTACGTTTGCATGTCCGTTGGGATATCTGCGACCATAAGCCCGAGGTCGTAGCCTCCGGATGGCTGCATGGTACACAGGACCCCTGTTTCTTCCTCCCCCGGAATCACTACTACCTCGCCTTTTTCACTCTTAGCCCCCCAGAGACAATGATTTCTAAGGTCCACGAGGATCCCGTGTCCTGATAGGAGATCGGACCCGAGGATACCTCTTCCACCCCCCTCCTGCCATTCCATCAGTATGCACTTCCACTTGATGTGAAGTGCCCCCAAACGAATGGATAGCGGAAGGGAGAACGCGCCAGCCTGTTCTTTTCCCGTGAACCCCGCTAATGTGAATGGGACCTTGGTAGATAGCGGCGAGTCAAAAGGGCTATCTGTATGAATCACGGTGCAAGAAGCTCCCGTGTCCAACAAATAACTACCCTTCTGTTTCTCTACCACCATCTCCACCAAGGGTCGCTTCCACGCATCATAGCTGAGCGGACACAGGTAGACGGGCTGCGCGGGCTCTCGTCATTGGGTATGGTTAGACGGTCCTGCGGCACCTACGGGGCCGGTAGCAACCGCCACCTTTCCATGTGCACTCATGAAGTTGCGCATGGCTCCCAATACTGATTCGAGGTCGTTGGAAGGGGTGGGTGCACTAGCTTCCCTAGCAGGGACAGGCGTCTGGGCTCGGGCTGCAGGAATTTTATCCCTGGAATCCTTCCAAGGGTTCCTGCAGTTCTTGCGCCAGTGCCCTGTCCTCCCACACCCGTAACAAGCATTACTTGCCTGCGGGACGCGATTACCCTCCTGATGCCACTCCCTTTGATACGGGGCTGCGGGTCGTACCTCATGTACTTTTCCCTTAAGGGGACGTGTTCCCATACCCCTTATATTGCGATATCCTAACGTGAGTCGATTCAAGACCGACTCTTCCATAATGGTGGGGTCATTGGGATCAAACCATGCTTTTGCCTGCTCTCTGACGGCTGGTAAACTGTTGGCTACTATGCACCTAAGCCAATGATTTAAACCGGCGCCGTCCACATCGTCGCGCTCTAGCGTTCCTAGACAGCTGCGCTGATATACTGGCCACAGCCTGTCGGCAAAAACCTTCGGGGGTTCTCCCTCCATCTGCACTGTCTGTCCCACTCTAGCAAACGGACCTTCATCGTCCGCCCCCAACACTTCTAGGACCTCATTTTTCAATGCCTGATAAGTCTTGGTTCCCCTCTTGCTCTCGCCCGAGAGACACTGAAGGATTGAACTGCCTAACGAAAACAACAGCATTTTTGCTGTTTCCCCATCATCGCAGCCGTTGATGGCTGCGGTTTGTTCAATTTCTCTGAAATGTACGGAAGGGTCGTCAGTCTCGGTCAGCTTCCGGACGTGATTTATCATAACTCTCAGCTGGTGTGAGCTGTGAGGCAACACAAGCTGGCCGAGGAGATCCCCTGGTTCCTCCCCACCGTTTCTGTTTGGGCCCCTTTTTATACCCGTTACTGGATACAACGGTCCCTTTTCCACTTCTTTCTCAATGGGCTCTTTCGTTTCTTCCACCACTTCCTCCCTTACCCAGGTTTCCGAATAGCTGGGTGGCGCGGAGGGCACAGTGGCTAATACTTCCTCTGCTTTACTTGGTGGGGATTTCTGAAACTCCTCATTTACTAGCGGCTGGTGTGCTGACGGACTGATAAGGCACACCATGCCGTGCGCTTTGTTCACGGCCTTTTTAAGGTGCTCTATCTCTTTTTGGCAGGCGCTATGATCGGCCCCCTGAAATTTATCCTCAAGGGCCAACTTATATGCCGCCCTAACCCCCGTTAAGCTCTCTTCCTGAGTTCTTATCTGGGCAGCTTGGCGGGCACATCGTTCCTTTAGTCTGCCCTCACTTAACTTTGCCTCAGTGACCTGGCACTCGAGGTAATCTATCCTTGTTTTATGGTGACTGGAGATTTCCTGGCGTTCTTGGTGCAGCGCACTTAAATTCCTAATGAGCAATTCCCCTCCAGAGACCTTCTCATCCATTTCTCCCTCTAAATGACTGATTCGAGCTGTTAGCGCTGTAATGACCTGGTTTGAAATCTGGACCTGCCTTTTGTAACACATTAGCCAGACTGCTTTCTCGATTGTCTTTTTATGTTCCTTACTATCTGTCCACCTTTCGGCTGCCTCTAGTGGACTCTTATCCGCTAACAATTCACTTATCCATTTCTTAGTTAGATTCACCTTTCCGAACACATAATCTGCTATCTTTTCCTGCATAACATTTTGTACAGTCACACCAAAGTCTAACACACTACCCTCTCGCTGCCAGTGTCCTGCCGCGGTCGCCATTTTCTGTAAGGGTTTTGAACCTGTGAGATTCGTGTGGCTCTGTGCTCAGCCTGGATGCTAGTGCGAGTTTAGGCCTTGTTGCCTGTTCTGGTCTCCAGCCAGTCTGGAAGCACTAGACACCTGTGAGTGGTTCGACCCACTTGCCCTTACGGTTCTAACACTGGACTTAGGTGCGAGAGCAGTAATGCAGAGAAAAACTCAAATAGACCCGGTTGAATAGTACGAAATGGAAATCTTTATTGCATATTATTCAAGATTACGAAATACATGTCATAAGCACAGATTAATGACAGTATAATCTTACACGCAGTTATGTAACTGATTTCAGGGAAACGAGGAACGAACGACACACCGTAAATGGGGGCACACATTACAATTATCCTTAATACTTAAACCCTCCCCTAACAATACCTATTCTAAACTAGATTCGTAGGATTCGAGACTCATGCTCACCACTCGTGATAACTCGGAGAAATTCCGAATATCTGATTGGATGTTTTCACCGCAGCACCCACGTGTCGATCAGGGGGTCTCCTGGCCCCACTTGTTTACTCGTTTCTGCTCCGGCTAGCAGGCTGGAACGTCTGCTGTTATGAAGATCTGTGTTTGTGGGTTTCACGTACCAGTCAACACTTAAGAGAATAATCTCCCGGTGTCCGTCATGAAGATCTGTCTTGGTGGGTTTCACATTCCAGTCAACACTTAAGAGAATAATCTCCCGGTGTCCGTTCTTTAAAGTTCAAAGAAGTCTTTCTGGCAAGGAAAAATGTCAATTCGACCTACAGGCGCGGTCGGGGCTTACTGACCGTGGCGATAAGTATGGTCTTCGTCTCTTCTCATCTCATCTCATCTCATCTCTTCTCGGGCATTTGGTTCCGATACCGGTTACCAACACAGGTCTTCGTGACACGACACGAGGTAGATCCGAGCGGATCACAAAGTTCAACAGTCTTTTAAAAGGACACGAGGCAAGCAGGAACAAGACGGCGAGTCAAGAACACAGGAGCAGCCACCAGGATGAACACCAGCAAGATAAGAGAAAGAGTCAAGAGAGAGATGGACGGTTTGAGCTTGTAATTATAGTACAAAATCTTCCGTTTCCCGCCCAACCTTAATGTCTTTTCTTTTGTTAGGGTTTGGCGCTCAAATGTCTTGTATAGGTGATCTCCGTTTTTAATGGGTTTCGGGGCTACTCGTAAATGTCTGAGTACCTGTTAATATTTCTCCCATTGTTTAATCGGTCGGTAGTCTCCCTGGAGGGGTTTTGGGGCCTCCAAGTGTTTTCTGTAACTACCCGCTAACGGCTCTCTCATCGTAGAGTCGTTGGGATTTTACATATTAATGTCTTTGGATGGGTTCTTGATTACTGGGTACAATAGCCTTCATTCGTACCTGGGAGACCGATTTCAGTATCTATGTGTATACTGCAAACCCAAGATGTCTCGTGTATTATCTTCAATGTGCTGAATCTTAATCGATCTTGCACAAATGTTTATTGGAACGCCATCTTGTCTGCCTGTCGAGAAGTCTAGAATGTTCCGCCACGAGGTGCGGCGGCCATTTTACAAGCTGCTTGTGTCCACTTTGAAACCTGACAGCATTCTGCTGAAATAAAAGCTGTTTGAACGAAACTATGTGTTTTTCTCCTTATTAATAAAATCGCGATATATTGCGAATTCTACACTCCCCCCGCCCCCCCACCAGATCCTTCCGATCTCTCCCCCCACCCCCCCACCAGATCCTTCCGATCTCTCCCCCGTCCCCCCACCAGATCCTTCCAATCTCTTCCCCCACCCCCCCACCAGATCCTTCCGATCTCTCCCTCCCGCCCCCCCACCAGATCCTTCCGATCTCTCCCCCCGCCCCCCCACCAGATCCTTCCGATCTCCTACCCCCGACCCTTCCGTTATCTCTTCCCGACCCTTCCGATCTCCATCCTGAGTCCCTGACCCTTCCGATCTCCTCCCCCCGACCCTTCCGATCTCCCCCCTCAGACCCTTCCATTCACACTCCCAGACCCTTCCGGTCTCTCTTCCCGACCTTTCCGATCTCCACCACGAGTCCCCAACCAATCTCCTCCACCTGACCCTTTCGGTCTCCCCCCCACAGGCCCTTCCATTCATCCCCGGACCCTTCCGTTCTCTCTTCCCAACCCTTCCAGTCTCTCCCAGACCCTTCTGATCTCCCCCCCTGCCCAGACCCTTCCAATCTCCCCAGATCCTTCCTATCTCCTCCCCCCACCCCACCAGACCCTTCCATTCTCCCCCCCGACCCTTCCGATCTCTCCCACCAGACCCTTCCAATCTCCCCCATCGACCCTTCCAATCTCCCCCATCAACCCTTCCGATCGCCCCCACTGACCCTTCCGAGCTCAATCTGGATGGCTGCGGCCGGGAAACAGAGACAAAAAATGTTAAGCAGGTCCTGCTGTTTAATTCGGCAGGACCTGAGGGAAACTCATTCTTCCAGGTTTCACAAATACAAAACTGCACTTCTCCACTCCCCCCCCGCCCCCGCTCCCTCCCTGCCTCCCCGTTAATATTGAGGCTATTGAAAATGTTTGTAATTCGTGGAGTCGGGAGGGTGCAGGAGTGCTCCTCCTGGATCAACAAAATGACAGCAGGCCACTACTGGCCAGGGCTCGCCCACCCCACCCCACCCCTCCCCACCTCCTCCTCATCCTCAAGGGATATGGAGATCGGGCAGGAAAGTGGAGTTGAGGTCGATGATCAGCCATGATCTTATTGAATGGCGGAGCAGGCTCAAGGGGTCGTATGGCCTACTCCTGCTCTTATTTCTTGTGTTCTTATGTCCCATCCTACCTCACAGGACCTACCTGAGAGCACCTGACGGAGTCACAGACGGCCCAAATTGCTGCCTCTGGATGCCCACCTGTTTAGGGCACGAGTCCAAATTCTAGCCCTTTGTGTTTATCTGTTCCTGATCAGATACTTGTCTGGCTCTTTTCCAAAGCCGTTAATTAACACAGCGTAAACAACTTTAGCTGGAAGTCTACTCGACATATCCACTACTCTCTGTAGAGGGAAAAAAATATTATTTTGATTTAATCTTGCTTCAGGCAGCTCAAGGTTGCATTCACACCCTCGGTTCCTTTGCTGACAATTCAAGTTAAATCTACATTATCCATTCCTCACTGCATTTTAACAGCCTCCATCATTTCTCCTCTTAACCTTCTTTTATCAAATGAAATAGTTGAATTCTATGCATCTCTCTTAAAACCTCAGATCTCAACGACTTGGAATAGCCCTTGTCGTTCTTCTCTGAACTCTTTCCACTGCACCAGAGCTTTTTGAAGTTGGGGTACCCTAACGTGTACACAGTGGGGGAAGGTTTGCTCTGTGTGCTGTGTCTGCCCCAGCCATAGACTCTACTGCCTTAGGCTATACAAAACCTTGGCATCCTGTTCGACCCAGAGCTGGGCCTCAAACTCCACAAACTATCCATTGCCAAGACTGCTTATTTCTACCTTTACAAAATTGCCTGCCTCTGCCCCTCCTCCAGACCTCCTCTGCTGAAACCATTATCAAAACTTTTGTCACCTCTAGATTCTAGACTCCTTGCTGCATTCTCATCCTTCACCCTCTAATACTACAGATTTTCCAAAACTTAGCTGCTAATGTCCCGTCCCACAGTACTTCCTAGCCACCTGCCATCACCGTCCTTACCAATCTAGATTGGCTTCCTGTCCCTGAATGCATTCAATTTAAAACTCTGGTCCTTATCTTCAAATCCCTCGATGGTCTCACTCTATTGTATCTCTGCAGCCTCCTTCAGCCTGAAATCCCCTCTTACACCATTCGTTCTTCAGAATCTGGCCTGTTATGCACCCTCCTTCCTTCACCCACCACTGATGGCAGAGCATTCATCCACCTCAGCCCAACTCTCTGGAACGCCCTCCTTAACACCTACTCAAAACCCAGCTTTTTGACCACGTTTTTCTGTCACCTTTCCCAATGCCTACCTCTATGGGTTGGTGCCCATTCCACTATTTCTTTTGTGAAGCATATCGAGTTGTTTTTAAATGAAAGGCTCTGTATAACTACAACTTTTGCTACACAAAATGTGGATGAAATCTTTCCCCAGTAGTCAAAATATGTTTTTAGTTATTCATTTTCGGAATATGGGTGTCGCCAGCAAGGCCAGCATTTATTGCCCATCCCTAGTTGCTCTGAGAAGGTGGTGGTGAGCCGACCTCTGGAACCGCTGCAGTCCGTGTGGTGAAGGTACTCCCACAGTGCTGTTAGGGAGGGAATTCCTGGATTTTGACCCAGCGGCGATAAAGCAAAATATGGTCTCAACAATGGTCTACAAAAAGTTAGAATCACTTTTTTTTTGATTCAGAACCATTGAATCAACTTGATTGAGTTTCAGCCAAGGCTAGGATTTGGACATACAATCCCATAATTTCCACTCAGTGTGTGGTAATGATCTTGCCTGACCTACGTTGTCAGGGTGGTTTGATAACCATTTAGATAAAATAAACTGAGGCTGTGGTCCCCTAATATTGATTCCAGTGTCCTCATATAAACTTTAAATGTGTTTATTTTGAAATTTCTTTCCATATTGCAAACAATATTCCTTGGAATGACGTGCTAAGATGTAGAATACAAATGCCCCATGTCAGGAGTGCAATGGAATACTCTCCACTTGCCTGGATGAGTGCAGCTCCAATAACGGGAGTGGCGAGACCGGAGGTCCTGTGAGTATTTAAACACACTTTCGCGGGCTTTTCTTTCACAGGCTGGTGTCGGGAGTGGCGAGACCGGAGGTCCTGTGAGTATTTAAACTCACTTTCGCGGGCTTTTCTTTCACAGGCTGGTGTCGGGAGTGGCGAGACCGGAGGTCCTGTGAGTATTTAAACTCACTTTCGCGGGCTTTTCTTTCACAGGCTGGTGTCGGGAGCGGCGAAACTGGAGGCCCAGTGTGTATTTAACTCACTTTTGCGGGCTTTTCTTTCACAGGCATACCAATCTCAGACCGCCGGCGGCGTTCCAGAGCCACGTCACGATTCAAAACGTGATGCGGGCAGGAGGGAGCAGCTGATTGGGTGAGTACGGCTAGGTAAGTATTTATACTACTCTATAGTTTGACAGTTAAGGTTCATAAAGTTTAGTAGGTCTTAATTTTGTGGATATAGTTTGTAGTGCTAGTAACCAAGAGCCCTTGAGTATATCATTTAATTGAGTGTAATTGGTGGTATTGATTTGATTTAATTTAAGTTCAATTAATTAAAGGGTAAGTCATGATAGGACAGCCCAGCCCCGTGTTATGCTCCTCCTGCTTGATGTGGGAAATCAGCGACCCTTCTGGTGTCCCTGACAACCATGTGTGCGGGAAGTGTATCCAGCTGCAGCTACTGACAGACTGCATTGCGGCGCTGGAGCTGCGGATGGATGCGTATTGGAGCATTCGCAATGCTGAGAACCTCGTGGACAGCACGTTTAGCGAGTTGGTCACACCGCAGGCAAAGGGTGTGCAGGCACGAAGTAAATGGGTGACCACCAGGCAGAGTAAGAGGTGCAGGCAGGTAGTGCAGGGGTCCCCTGTGGACATCCCCCTCTCAAACAGATATACCACTTTGGATACTGTTGGGGGGGATGACTTATCAGGGGAAGGCAGCAGCACCCAACTTCCTGGCACCATGGGTGGCTCTGCTGCACAGACTGGGAGGAAAAAGAGTGGAAGAGCTATAGTGATAGGGGACTCAATTGTAAGCGGAATAGATAGGCGTCTCTGCGGCCGCAACCGAGACTCCAGGATGGTGTGTTGCCTCCCTGGTGCAAGGGTCAAGGACGTCTCGGAGCGGCTACAGAACATTTTGGAGGGGGAGGGCTAACAGCCAGCTGCCGTGGTGCACATAGGCACCAACGATATAGGTAAAAAAGGGGATGAGGTCCTAAAAACAGAATATAGGGAGTTAGGAGGTAAATTAAAAAATAGGACCTCAAAGGTAGTAATCTCAGGATTGCTACCAGTGCCACGTGCTAGTCAGAGTAGAAATAGGAGGATATTTCAAATGAATACGTGGCTGGAGGAATGGTGCAAGGGGAAGGGATTCAAATTCCTGGGACATTGGAACCGGTTCTGGGGGAGGTGGGACCAGTACAAACTGGACGGTCTGCACCTGGACAGGGCCGGGACTGCTGTCCTAGGGGGAGTGTTTGCTAGTGCTGTTGGGGAGGGTTTAAACTAAAGTGGCAGGGGGTTGGGCACCTGAGCAGGGAGACAGAGGAAAGCGTGTCAGGAAGGGACAGAAAGTATGGAGTAAAAGGTAAAGTGTTAAAAAAGGAAAAAGCAGGAACTAAGTGTCACAAAACATATTTGAAAGTTCTTTATCTGAATGCACGTAGCATTCGTAACAAAATGGACGAGTTAACGGCACAAATAAATACGTATGGGTATGATCTTGTGGCCATTACAGAAACATGGCTGCAGGGTGACAACGACTGGGAATTAAATATGCCAGGGTATTTAACAATCAGGAAGGACAGGCAGGAAGGAAGGGGAGGTGGGGTGGCTATGTTAATAAAGGAAGGAATCACTGTAATACAGAGAAATGATATTGGGTCAAAGGATCAGGATAATGAAACAGTTTGGGTGGAGATAAGGAATAATAAGGGGAAAAAACACTAGTGGGAGTAGTATATAGGCCTCCTAATAGTTGCAACTCTGCTGGAAGAAGTATTAATCAGGAAATAGTTGGGGCATGTAATAAGGGAACAGCTTTAATTATGGGGGATTTTAACTATCATATTAACTGGACAAATCAAATTGGGCAGGGCAGCCTTGAGGAAGAGTTTATTGAGTGTATTAGGGATGGATTTCTTGAGCAGTATGTAACTGATCCTACAAGGGGGCAAGCAACCTTGGACCTGGTCCTGTGTAATGAGTCAGGATTAATTAATAATGTCCTAGTTAAGGATCCCCTTGGAATGAGTGACCATAACATGGTTGAATTCCATATCCAATTAGGCGGTGAGAAGGTTGGTTCTCAAACAAGCGTACTGAGCTTGAATAAAGGAGACTATGATGGTATGAGAGCGGAATTGATTAAAGTGGACTGGGAAAATAGATTAAAGGATAAGACGGTACATGAGCAGTGGTGTTCATTCAAGGAGTTATTTTACAACTTTCAAAAAATATATATTCCACTGAGGATAAAAAGGGTGTAAAAGAAATGACAGCCATCCGTGGCTAAGTAAAGAAATTAAGGATAGTATCCGACTAAAAACAAGGACATATAAGGTAGCCAAACTTAGTGGGAGGATAGAAGATTGGGAAGTCTTCAAAAGACAGCAAAAAGTAACTAAAGGATTGATTAAGAAAGGGAAGATAGATTATGAAAATAAATTAGCAAAATATATAAAAACAGATAGCAAGAGTTTCTATAGTTATATCAAAAGAAAAAGGGTGGCTAAGGCAAACGTAGGTCCCTTATAGGATGAGACCGGGAAATTAATGGTGGGAAACATGGAGATGGCAAAATGCTGAACAAATATTTTGTTTCAGTCTTTACGGTAGAGGACACTAAGAATATCCCAACACTGGACAAACAGGGGGCTCTAGGGGGGGAGGAGCTAAATACGATTAAAATCACAAAGGCATTGGTACTCAGTAAAATAATGGGACTCAAGGCGGATAAATCCCCTGGACCTGATGGCTTACATCCTAGGGTCTTGAGGGAAGTGGCAGTAGGGATTGTGGATGCTTTGGTAATAATTTTCCAAAATTCCCTGGACTCAGCAAAGGTCCCGGCAGATTGGAAAACTGCTAATGTAACACCCTTATTTAAAAAGGGTAGTAGGCAGAAGGCTGGAAATTATAGACCAGTTAGCCTAACATCTGTGGTGGGTAAAATTTTGGAGTCGATTATTAAGGAGACAGTAACAGAACATTTAGATAAACATAATTTAATAGGACAAAGTCAGCATGGCTTTATGAAGGGGAAGTCATGTCTGACATTTTTGCTTGAGTTCTTTGAGGACATAACGTACAGGGTGGATAAAGGGGAACCAGTGGACGTAGTGTATTTAGACTTCCAGAAGGCATTCGACCAGGTGCCACATAAAAGATTATTGCTCAAGATAAAATATCACTGGACTGGGGGTAATATTCTGGCATGGGTGGAGGATTGGTTATCTAAGGGACTAATTAGTAATCTTGTTGTACGGGGACCCTTGGGTCAGAGCGATCATAACATGATCGATTTCTCACTCGAAATGGAGAGCGAAGAAATTGACTCAGATACTAAGGTCCTGAATTTAAACAAGGGGAATTATGATGCCATTAGACGGGAACTGAGTAGGTCTGATTGGACAACGTTCCTGGGAGGACTGGAGGTAGATAAACAATGGCAAGCATTTAAAGATAGAATGACAAAATTGCAAAAATTGTTTATACCAATCTGGCATAAAAGGAAATCTAAAAAGGTGACTCAACCGTGGATAACAGGGGAAATTAGAGACAGCATAAAATCCAAAGATAGGGCGTATAAAATAGCCAAAAAAAGCGCCAGAGCGGAAGATTGGGAACAGTTTAAGATAGAGCAAAGGAGGACAAAGGGCTTAATCAAGAGGGGCAAAATAGCTTACGAAAGCAAGCTGGCGGAAAATATAAAAACTAACTCCAAAAGCTTTTATAAGTATATCAAGAGGAAAAGACAGGTGAAAACCAAAGTTGGCCCATTGCAGTCAGATACGGGGGAATATATAACGGGAAATAAGGAAATGGCAGACCAACTAAATGCATACTTTGGGTCAGTCTTTACGAAGGAAGACACAAAAAACCTCCCTGGGATATCGGGAAAAATAGGGACATTTGCAAAGGAGGATCTGACGCAAATCAATATCTCTAAGGATATGGTGTTAAGGAAGCTAAAGGGATTGAAGGCGGACAAATCCCCAGGGCCTGATATCATGCATCCTAGGGTGCTGAAGGAGGTGGCCCTAGAGATAGCGGATGCACTAAGTATGATTTTTCAGAATTCATTAGACTCGGGAACAGTGCCCATGGATTGGAGGGTAGCTAACGTTACCCCACTATTCAAAAAGGGGGGTAGGGAAAAAGCAGGTAATTACAGACCTGTAAGCCTTACATCAGTTGTGGGCAAAATGCTGGAGTCCATCATTAAGGATGAAATAGCGGAGCACTTAGCAAATGGGGACAGGATAGGACAGAGTCAACATGGATTTACAAAGGGTAAATCGTGCTTGACTAATCTATTGGAATTTTTTGAGGGAGTAACTGGTAAAATAGATGGGGGAGAGCCAGTAGATGTGGTGTACCTGGACTTCCAAAAGGCCTTCGATAAGGTCCCACATAAAAGATTAGCAGGGAAAATTGAAGCTCATGGGATAAAGGGGAAAGTATTGACGTGGATAGAGAACTGGCTGTCAGATAGAAAACAGAGAGTTGGAATAAACGGCTCATTTTCTGAATGGCAGGCAGTAACAAGTGGGGTACCGCAGGGATCTGTCCTGGGTCCCCAGCTGTTCACAATTTACATTAATGACCTGGATCAGGGAGTCGGATGCAGCATTTCCAAATTTGCAGACGACACTAAACTAGGAGGGGGGGTGGGCTCAGAGGAGGAGACCAGGAAGCTCCAGAGCGATTTGGACAGACTGGGTGATTGGGCGGATAAATGGCAGATGCACTATAATGTGGACAAGTGCGAAGTTATCCACCTTGGGTGCAGGAACGGGAGGGCAAATTATTATTTAAATGGCAATAAATTGGGAGAGGGGGAAGTACAGAGAGACCTGGGTGTTCTTGTACACCAGTCACTGAAGGCGAGCATGCAGGTGCAACAGGCGGTCAAGAAGGCAAACGGTATGCTGGCCTTCATAGCAAAAGGGTTGGAATACAGGAACAGGGATACCTTGCTGCAGCTGTACAGGGCACTGGTGAGACCACACCTCGAGTACTGTGTACAGTTTTGGTCGCCTCATCTGAGGAAAGATGTTCTTGCCATGGAGGGGGTGCAGCGGCGATTCACCAGGCTGATACCAGGAATGGCGGGATTGACCTATGAGGAGAGACTATGTAGTTTAGGGATGTACACACTGGAGTTTAGAAGATTGAGAGGGGACCTCATAGAAGTGTATAAAATTCTGACAGGTCTAGACAGACTAGATGCAGAAGGAATGTTTCCCTTGGTGGGTGAGAACAGAACTAGAGGACATAATTTAAGGATAAGGGCTAAACCATTTAGGACAGAAATGAGGGGGAATTTCTTCACTCAGAGGGTGGTGAACCTGTGGAACTCATTGCCACAGAGGGCAGTGTACGCCAGCTCATTAAATATATTTAAGAGGGAATTAGATATATTTCTACAGGCAAAAGGGGTTAAGGGTTACGGAGAGAAGGCGGGGACGGGATACTGAATTGGAGGATCAGCCATGATCTCATTAAATGGCGGAGCAGGCTCGAAGGGCCGAATGGCCTACTCCTGCTCCTATCTTCTATGTATCTATGTATCTATAACAGGAAGCAGAGAGTTGGGATAAATGGTTAATTCTCGAACTGGCAACCAGTAGTCAGTGGTGTTCCGCAGGGGTCGGTGCTGGGTCCCCAACTCTTTACAATCTATATTAACGATTTGGAGGAGGGGACCGAGTGTAACATATCAAAGTTTGCAGATGATACAAAGATGGGAGGGAAAGTAGAAAGTGAGGAGGACATAAAAAACCTACAAGAGGATATAGACAAGCTGGGTGAGTGGGCGGAGATTTAGCAGATGCAATACAATAGTGGAAAATGTGAGGTTATGCACTTTGGTAGGAAAAATCAGAGAGCAAGTTATTATCTTAATGGCGGGAAACTGGAAAGTACTGCAGTACAAAGGGATCTGGGGGTCCTAGTGCAAGAAAATCAAAAAGTTAGTATGCAGGTGCAGCAGGTGATCAAGAAGGCCAACGGAATGTTGGCTTTTATTGCTAGGGGGATAGATTATAAAAACAGGGAGGTATTGCTGCAGTTATATAAGGTATTGGTGAGACCGCACCTGGAATACTGCATACAGTTTTGGTGTCCATACTTAAGAAAAGACATACTTGCTCTCGAGGCAGTACAAAGAAGGTTCACTCGGTTAATCCGGGGATGAGGGGGTGGACATATGAGGAGAGGTTGAGTAGATTGGAACTCTACTCATTGGAGTTCAGAAGAATGAGAGGCGATCTTATTGAAACATATAAGATTGTGAAGGGGCTTGATCGGGTGGATGCGGTAAGGATGTTCCCAAGGATAGGTGAAACTAGAACTAGGGGGCATATTCTTAGAATAAGGGGCTGCTCTTTCAAAACTGAAATGAGGAGAAACTTCTTCACTCAGAGGGTAGTAGGTCTGTGGAATTTGCTGCCCCAGGAAGCTGTGGAAGCTACATCATTAAATAAATTTAAAACAGAAATAGACAGTTTCCTAGAAGTAAAGGGAATTAGGGGTTACGGGGAGCGGGCAGGAAATTGGACATGAGGCTGAGTTCGGATCGGTCAAGGCCCTGTGGGTGGCGGAGCGGGCCCAGGGGCTGAGTGGCCGGGTCCTGCTCCTACTTCTTGTGTTCTTTAGATTTGAGGTTAGGATCAGATCAGCCATGATCTTATTGAATGGCGGAGCAGGCTTGAGGGGCTGATTGGCCTACTCCTGCTCCTATTTCTTATGTTCTTAACACTCAAGAAGCTCGACACCATCCAGGACAAAGCAGCCCGCTTGATTAGCACCCCATCCACCATCTTAAACATTCACTCCCTCCACCACAGGTGTACCTTGGCTGCAGTGCGTACCATCTACAAGATGCACTGCAGCAACTCGCCAAGGCTTCTTCAGCAGCACCTCCCAAACCCGCGACCTCTACCATCTAGAAGGACAAGGGCAGCAGGCACATGTGAACACCACCACCTCCAAGTTCTCCTCCAAGTCACACACCATCCTGACTTGGAAATATATCACCGTTCCTTCATCGTCGCTGGGTCAAGATCCTGGAACTCCCTCCCTAACAGCACTGTGGGAGCACCTTCACCATACGGACTGCAGCGGTTCAAGAAGGCAGCTCACCACCACCTTCTCCAGGGCAATTAGGGATTGTCAATAAATGCAGGCATTGCCAGCGACGCCCACATCCCATGAACGAATAGAAAAAAAAAACATTCAGGCAAACGTTAAAAAGAATACCCCCCATTGCTTTCACTCGACCCCAGCACAAGGATCACTACTTCTGTACATAGAGACCTGAAGCATCTTACAGTTCCCAAAATCTAATGAGGTTTGTTCAGGATATTTTGATACAGTGGGAGAGACATGTTTTTGAAGCAAAAGTGTAAGTGATTTTACATTAAAAATCCATTTACCACGAAGGTTGCACTCCCACTTAATGGCCTCTATTTAAAATGTCTTCAAATGATTGAAAATGTATTCTAGTTGTGGCACATTGAATACATTATAATGAGAGCTCCTCAAAGTTGTTCTTTGTGTTCACTGAAAATCTGAATATTTATTGTTTATTTTGCATATGATCGCAGTATCCTCAGGCACATCTTGTGATGTATAGGATGGCAATCAGAAGTGCAGTCTCATCACTTCTCCTAAGTGTGCTCGTAATTTTTAATGCAGCAATTTCTTCCATGCATTTTTACGGAAGATTGTTTTTCTAAGCTGAACGCATAATTAGAAGGGGAGCTTCTATTTCAAATATATAGGGGTACATTTTCCTTCACTCACTAATTTTAGCAACAAAAAGATGTGAATAGAAAGTGGGAAACACTGCTTTAGTCTCATGTTTGTTTTTTTAACAAAATTATTGAATGGAGAAAAAGTAAGCCCTGCTGAGATAGGGGCCTCAGGGGCCACGTTTAAAGTTTAAAACCGTTTCCGTGCGTTTACAAGCTGCCGATGCCAACAGATCATGGTGTTCTGATCTAGGATTTATGTACCAATGAGGCGACAGGATTAAGAACCGCCCTTTTTAATGAGACTGACAAATTTCAAACTGGACAAATCAACGAGTGAAAAAAACCAAAAGTAGAAGTACAACAGAGTTACCTTGGATACACGAGCCAGGTTGACAGGGCTTGTGGGTTGCCCATGGCACACAGGCTATACTTTAGGTACCTGTGAACTAAATTGCCTATACAGTATATGCCATCTGCACAGTTAGGGCTGGATTTTCAATGACCCGTGGAGTCGGGTTTGGAGGCGTGTGGGGGGTTAAAGTTTCAGATTCGGGGGTCCCGACCCCATCCCGACTCCAACACGCCTCCACGCAATTTTGACAAAATCAGTCGCGGGGTTCCCGACTCCGTCCCGCCTCCAAGAGGCGGGGGAGGCCAGTAAAGCCCTTAACAAGCCCTAAATTGGCTCTGTAATGCCATTTTGAAATGTTTTAGCTAGCTTAACCCTTTTCCGACGTGAAGTACGCCTGATGTGAAACACGCCAGTGAAACCTGGCGGGAGCACAAGTGGATAGCTGACTATCAGCTGCAGGTCCACTATTACAACGGAGATGTGATGAAGGTAGCAGTAGTATTGTGATGAAGGTAGTAGTAGTATTAGATCTGAAAGTCGCCTCTGATGCTGCTGCATTGAATGTCTTCAGAGACTGCCTGGGAGGACTTGGTTGCAAAAAAAATGTGTTCTCTCTCTCTCTCGCTCTCTCTCTCTCTTCTCTCTCTCTCTCTCTCTCTCTCTCTGAGCTGCTGCTCATTTTGCATCCAGGTCCACTCACATCAAAAGGCAGGCAGTCTCTGAGACCAGGCAGTCTCTGACCTGCAATGATGACATCATCAAAGGCGACTTTCAGACTGAAACCACTAATTGGTTCATGGGTTCCCACATGCTGGAACTCAATTGCCCAATTAAGTGAAAATTGCATCAATCTCCCACATCCAATTTCAGGCGGGTGGATAACACGAAATGCAGGTAACACGACCCCAACCGAACCCCAAGACAAAATCCAGCCCATGGTGTAGATCTCCAATATACGTGATAAGTATACAATACTAATATTCATTTTGATGTAGTGTGTACTGTGTTGAATTACACCATACTTTGCATCTGTACCTTTTCATTTGATACTTCTAAGTGCAGACAAATAAGGAGTATGTTGTACTGATTTGATAAAGTAGCCTTAGGTTTATGTTATGCTTTTAATTATTCAAAAGTTGCCACATGCACTGTTCAGCTGAAACACCTCTTATATTAACTGGCTCCAGACCAATCATTACTTCTGGACCTCTGTTTAATTAAAATTGTTGGAAATAACACAGAACCTAATTGGAAATCATGACAGTGATTTACAATTATTGTGGTATCCATACTTGAGGTTGCAGTGAGCACTCTCGAGTTTTGTTCATCATTGAAACATTAGGTGCAATTATGACAGTACAGTACAATCAATTGAACACTTTCAGTTTCAAGTGCAAGAAAAGTCTTAACGTGCTATTATGTCTTAATACAAAAGAGACATGGTCGGAACAGACATTCGTCGATATCAGCCCAGGAATGTTTCAGGGGTTCGAGTGACATTTGCCTGCTATTTTTGCAGAGGTGCCAACCCATTCAAGTTAAACAGATTGATGTTTGCATTAAAATAACATGCAGAGAAATATCATGAAAACCCAGTAAGCGTCCGTCTATTAATATTGGGAAGCAGCAGTTTCTGGGCTATATTCTTTGACGTACAAGCCAAATGATGTAGTATCATGGGATTTCATTAAAACTATTAGGGTAGAATCTTTGGTGGTGCTGTTGCATCCCACTTTGATCTCCCCCTTGCCCCCATCGACTGTAAGCCAAATCCCGGGGATGGGGTCGTTAACAATATGGGGGTGGACGAACATGGTTAAACAGCATAACAGGAGCACCCGCCCAGCATTGGAACATTGGAGCACCACCCTCTTGTCCTGAAAGTGAGTACAACAGGCCATTAGGCCAAAGATACAAGGCTGCATATAGTGGCACCACAAGTCCCAGCTGGAATGGAGAAGGTTAGGTAATTTCCCCCATCAATCATGCCTGGAGGTGACTGGGACTTATTTTACACACATAATTTGTATGTCTTCTACTCACTGCACTTTGCTAGAGAAATAATCCTGCTGTACTGGGGAGACTCTGTTCGCTGTAGTTTCGGTCCTGAGTTTGGAGACTATGAGGGAAAAATTCGGTAGCTTAGTGCCTCCCGTTAGCGCCTGCTGATGGCGATAATGGGGTGCTGATGCAGTAGCGCTGGGGCGAGGTGACTCCAGTGCCGCACAGCAAATCCGGCCCTCCCGTGACATCAGTGAGCATCCAACGCTCACTGGGCACCCGATCTGGAAAATTAATTGATGCCACTTACCTTAGCGCCTCTACCAGACAGTGACAGGGAGAGCTGGTGTGCAGCTGCAGGAAGCCGGCTCCAGTGATGTTATTTAAAGGCATCAGCATTAATCACTCCCAGCTGTCAGGGCAGGTTAGTTTCAGTGGTTTCTTGTCAGTTTCATCCAGTGGAACAGTTTGTATGAGTAATTTCAAGCTTCTTTTTTATCAGCAGTCTTCTGGCAAGTGCAAAGTAGCTACATTTATTGCTCAAAGATTCAAACTGCTACACTTGGCAACATTAATGGGGGCTGTACTGGCATGCCACCTCGCCCTCCAGGATCTATGGTGGAGGGAGTGTAGGCAGCAAGAAATACAGGAACATGTGTGTAGAGGGATGAGGAGGGATATCAGGGATGTCACCAGGAGGCCTTACCCTCTGAGGGTATTCTGACAGTACTACTCCTACCTTCAATTAAGCGAGGAGCACCTTGGCTCCGCATCACCAAGGTGGTGGTCACAGAACTCTGCCACCTCCTCCAAACAGACCTCCACCCTCACACCAGGATGACTTAAACCCCAGATCCCTTTTGCTCACCACATGCCCATCATACCATCCCTGTGTCATGCCATATCACAGTGTCCTCCTGGGTGCAAAGGTGAAATGAGAGAGACCACAAAATATTGCAAACTCCATTAATAAATTTATGCATAAACATATCACACATATCACATTCATTCTAATAACTAATGACCCTTGTTCCTGCCATAGTTGAATAGCTGTCATTGTGTGCAAGGCATGAGATGTGGGTGTGAGTGTTGATAGGTAGAGATTGTTGGTGCGTGAGTGCTGGGGGTGTGGTGCTTTGGACAGTGTGTGAAGCTTGTGGTACAGATGGTGGTATGTAACATTTGTTGAAGCATTCAATCACCCTGACCACCCAACTGAGGTGGATCTGTCATGAGCACACCTGCTTCAGTCCTCCGGCTCCTTCGCCATGTTGTGCTTCTCCTTGCTGAGGCAGCTGCACAGCCAGCAATGCTGAGAATGAGGTGCTGCAGCATCAATGAACCTCCCCTTTAAGTACTGGGAAATGCCTGTGGCAATGATGAGTTGCGATTAGACTGCACCCGATATTGGCCCACCCTTTGAGTGGAACGCCACTGAGCTCGGCCTTTAAGACTTGATATAGCACCGCAATCATTTCTTTGAGCAGTGAGAATGAATTTTGCGTGCAGTCTAAAGCATGAGCGCCTGGCGCTAATTCTCAAACCTTTCTAAAGATACCGCCCATTCCTGGGCTAAAATGAATTTCTAGCCCTATGTAAATTAAAACCACAAGTCCCGCCCCACCTCCAACTCATTGACTGACACAGTTGTGTCAAAATTCACTCCGAAGATACAAATACGTTGTCATCTTCTTCTTTTGCTTCCACACTAGCAGGCTCCGAATCAAAAGATAATGGATCCCTCAGGGTCCAACTGTTCTTTGATTCTTTCATTGTGGGACCCATTTGCAGCCCAGATTGGCATCCATGTGTGCTCTCTGCAGACATAGTTGGGCCTAGTGGAGGCCTTTGTGGTTATTTTCCCAGATTAGTCAGGGAACCCTCCCCCAGACAGGACCCCAAACAGCTGTTGGGATGCAGGATGGATGGGCAGAAAAAGTGGCCACCCCTGATTGGAATTTTCTTTTGCTTGCTCAATGGGCAGCGAAACCACTGTATAAATTTAAGTTCTGACGAAAGGTCATCGACCTGAAACGTTAACTCTGTTTCTCTCTTCACAGATGCTGCCTGACCTGCTGAGTATCTCCAGCACTTTCTGTTTTTATTTCAGATTTCCAGCATCTGCAGTATTTTCTTTTTGTATAAATTTAAGACCTTTCTGAGGAGAAGTTTCGTGGTTATCTAAATTTTCTTTGAAAATATACCTCCCAAACGCTGTTGCTTTTAGCCATGAAGAAACCTAACCAGGAAAATTTCTCAATTTCTCTAATCCTTTAGCAATGTCTTTGTTGAATAAATTAACTGGTGACCCTTCCGAGGGCTTGCCGTGTGCGGCGCCTCACAGTTGTCCATAAATCAGGCTGTTCTGGATTTTTCTGATTCACCCCAGCCGAGTTTTCCAGAGGCCAAGCTCTGGGCAATCATTTCCTGTGCCTGTAGCCTGCCCATAATTACGGGAAGTGACTCCCATTGGAAAATTGGGTCAGGCCCGACCTCCTGTGCTGCAGGCACAGTAAAGCCTGCACATAGGCCCACAATCAGAAAATCGGGGCCGAAACATTTTCTATGGTTTTCACTATGCCAGAGAATTAATGCCCGTTTGCACAAAGTTGATTTCCAATTGTATTTTTCAAAGAACATTGTCTTATTCACTGCTTACTTTCTTTTCGGAATGTGTGTTTACCATATTGGTCATTTCCTTCTAGTGCGGTAACAGCAAGACTTAACACTTGTAGCGGAGCTCGGTAGTTGCAATGATGCCTGATGCAGTAACTGACATTTGTGGTGAGCCTGAATGTGTTCGGGGGCAGTGCTGTTCAGGTTAGACAACAATGTTGTGACTGGATGTGGTGCAAAGGAAAGTAAGTACGTTCCCATTTGCTAATTAACTGAATACTTGAGTGTTTGGAAAAAGGAACGGCAGCTATATATCGGACTAAGCATAGCGATAATTCTGCTCAGTTGGTTAAATTCGCTGCCTATTGGGAAACTGAGTAATACAGCCGAGGAAGTCGCCAGGTTTAATCCCTCAGCTTGTGCTGGGTTAGCTGATCTCAGCTGGGATGGCAGTAGGGAGTTTATAATTTGCCTCTGTACCTCAAGTTAGGGAGCCACATACCAGCAGGGTTCTTGCTCCTGAAGGGGAATAAAAACCTATAATTGATGTTTTTAGGATTTAAAAGGTGGCCTCTGTCTATTGAAACCAATTTGTCATGGTGCATTCGTAGGTGCTCTAGCGCTATTACAGCTGCACTGAGTGTTACACACTAATCAAAACCCAGGATGAGGCAACAGGTAAATTTTGCAAGGCCGCAATGCCACGAGCAGAGGCTGGGATGCAACCAGCGCATATCGGAAAATTGTGGCTGGGCTGTCTGCGATATTTTGTCCACTGATAAACAACATGCTGCCCATCAGAGTCTATTTCCCAATATGCGTTAGCTGTATGCGAGGCCTATCATCAGTGCAAGGCCTTGCAAAAATTAACCTGAATGTATTTGAGGCTCTGTTTATAGTTCCTTGCTCAATGGGAGTTTGAATATTCTAACCCGAGTCCTAGCTGTTCCTACCTCGGCAATCTATTACTACATTATTTTGACCATGTTTACACAAAAATAGCAGCTCTTGATTTGTGAGTATTGCATGTGCTTTTTACCTCAATCATTCCATATTCTTGTTCTGATCAGAAATGTTTCAGATAATGTTAGATATTAAGGAGAATTTACACATGTGCCAAACTGTTATAACAATTTTTATATTCTGACAGAAAAATATAGGAAGATTAATGGTGCTCACACCAGTCTCATCTGGTGATGATCACAAATGATTAAATTAGATTATTTACATTCTGCTACCATATTACCTACAAACTCAGTAAATTACATTACGCAGGACCAAAGTTCTGCTTGATTAAGATGCGGAGATGCCGGTGTTGGACTGGGGTGGACAAAAGTGAGAAGTCGCACAACACCAGGTTATAGTCCAACAGTTTTATTTGAAATCACAAGCTTTCGGAGCGGCTGCTCCTTCGTCAGGTGAAGTAAAGGAATACAAATCGACAAAGCATATATAGATAGAGAACAATGCATGTGTAACGTACAATGGCAGACGACTACATTTAATCCTCCTGACTGCCTTTTGTCACACCTCGGCAGATAAACAATCAGGTCAGCCAGGAAGGCACCACATCAAAGACATAGCAACATCTTGCTATGTCTTTGATGTGGTGCCTTCCTGGCTGACCTGATTGTTTATCTGCCGAGGTATGACAAAAGGCAGTCAGGAGGATTAAATGTAGTCGTCTGCCATTGTACGTTACACATGCATTGTTCTCTATCTATATATGCTTTGTCGATTTGTATTCCTTTACTTCACCTGACGAAGGAGCAGCCGCTCCGAAAGCTTGTGATTTCAAATAAAACTGTTGGACTATAACCTGGTGTTGTGCGACTTCTCACTTCTGCTTGATTAAAGCAAACGTGGTCCATTTATTTGCTGTGATTTGTCATAGAAATAGAAATAGAAGGGGCAGTATTCTGCGGCGAGTGTCTCACCTCCTGACTCCCCAAAGCCTTTCCACCATCTACAAGGCACAAGTCAGGAGTGTGAAGGAATACTCTCCACTTGCCTGGATGAGTGCAGCTCTAACAACACTCAAGAAGCTCAACACCATCCAGGACAAAGCAGCCCACTTGATTGGCACTCCATCCACCACCTTAAACATTCACTCTCTCCACCATTGGCGTACCGTGGCTGCAGTGTGTACCGTCTACAAGATGCACTGCAGCAACTTGCCAAGGCTTCTTCGGCAGCACCTCCCAAACCCATGACCTCTACCACCTAGAAGGACAAGGGCAGCAGGTGCATGGGAACACCACCACCTCCAAGTTCCCCTCCAAATCACACACCATCCTGACTTGGAAATATATCGCCGATCCTTCATCGTCGCTGGGTCAAAATCCTGGAACTGCCTCCCTAACAGCACTGTGGGAGTACCTTCACCACAGGGACTGCAGCGGTTCAAGAAAGTGGCTCACCACCACCTTCTCAAGGGCAATTGGGATGGGCAATAAATGCTGACCTTGCCAGCGATGCCCACATCCCAGGAACGAATAAGAAAAAGTACACTATAGTCCTGATTTTCCAATTCATGCTTGCGACTAGCCTGGCCTTTATCCAGCAGCTGGTTAGATTACCCTTAATGTCTCACATTGTTCTCACATTGAACAACGTCTCTTTTGACTGCCCTCACTTCCTCCAAGTAAAAGATCTTGCTATGGGAACCCGCATGGGTCCCAGCTATGCCTGCCTTTTCGTGGGATATCTTTGTTCCAGTCCTAATCAGGTCCCTTCCCTCACCTCTTTTTCCATGATGACTGTATCGGCGCTGTTTCCTGCTCTCGCCCCGAACTGGAAAATTTCATCAACTTTGCTTCCAATTTCCACCCCTCCCTTGCCTTCACATGATCCATCTCCAACTCTTCCCTTGTCTTCCTCGACTTCTCTGTCTCCGTTTCTGGGGATAGGCTATCGCCCAATATCCACTGTAAGCCCAGTGACTCCCACAGCTACCTTGACTACACTTCCTCCCACCCCGCTTCCACCAAGGACTCTAATCCATTCTTCCAATTCCTCCATCTCCGTCGCATCTGTTCTGATAATGGCACCTTCCATACCAGTGTTTCCGATATGTCTTCCTTTTTTCCTCAACTGATGATTCCCCTCCACCGTGGTTAACAGGGCCCACACTTCTGCTCTCACCCCTTCCCCTCCCTCCCAGAACCACGATAGGGTTCCCCTTATCCTCACCTTTCACCCCACCAGCCTTCACATTCAACGGATCATCCTCCGCCATTTCCGCCACCTCCAGCGTGATCCCACCACCAAACACATCTTCCCCTCACCTCCCCTTTCAGCATTCCAAAGGGACCGCTCCCTCCGTGACACCCTGGTCCACTCCTCTATCACCCCCAACACCCCCTCCCCTTCACCCGGCACCTTCCCGTGCAAGCACAGGAGATGCAATTTTACCTCCTCCCTTCCCACTGTCCAGGGCCCCAAACACCCCGTCCAGGTGAAACAGCGATTCACTTGTACTTCTTCCAATTTAGTATACTGTATTCGCTGCTCACGATGCGGTCTCCTCTACATTGGGGAGACCAAACGCAGATTGGGCGACCGCTTTGCGGAACACCTCCGTTCAATCCACAAGCATGACCCCGAGCTTCCGGTTGCCTGTCACTTTAATTCTCCAGACCACTCCCATTCTGATCTCTCTGTCTTCGGCCTCTTACACTGTTGCAAGGAATCTCAATGTAAGCTCGAGGAACTGCACCTCATCTTTCAATTAGGCACTTTACAGCCTTCCGGACTCAACACTGAGTTCAACAATTTCAGATTATAACCCTTGCCCTCATTTTTTTCCACATGGCAGCTGTTGATGATTTTGCTATTCCCATTTACGCCTCCTTTTGTTTCTTAACTTGTCCCAACACGGTGGCATAGTGGTTAGCACTGGTGCCTCACAGCGTCAGGGACCCGGGTTCGAACCTGGCCTCGGGTGACTGTCTGTGTGGAGTTTGCACATTCGCCCCGTGTCTGCGTGGGTTTCCTCCGGGTGCTCCGGTTTCCTCCCACAGTCCAAAAATGTGCGGGTTAGGTTGATTTGGCTATGATAAACTGACCCTTAGTGTTAGGGGTGGATTAAATATGTGGGGTTACGGGGATAGGATGGGATATGTTAGGGGGAATTAAATATGTGGGGTTACGGGGACAGGGTGGGATATGTTAGGGGAATTAAATATGTGGGGTTACGGGGACAGGGTGGGATATGTGTCGGTGCAGGCTTGATGGGGATTCTGTGTGAGAGAGTAGGGACAGGGTACTGGATTTGGATGATCAGCCATGATTGTATTGAATGGTGGAGCAGGCTCGAATGGCCTGCTCCTAGTTTCTATTGCCATCTCCTTTTGTCATTTAATCTCTCCTGCCTTCCACCCTATCACAGAACTTCCCTTTTGTTCTTTCCTCCCTCCTCCCTGCCCCTGTACCTGCTTAAAATCTGTTACATCTCTAACTTTTTCCAGTTTTGACGAAAGGTCATCGACCTGAAACGTTAACCCTGTTTCTCTCTCCACGGATGCTGCCTGACCTGCTGAGTATTTCCAGCATTTTCTGTTTCTATTTCAGATTTCCTGCATCCGCATTTGTTTTTGTTATGTCTCATCGAGGAAAAATTTATTGTTACATTGGCCCAGATTTTGCTCCCAAGATAGTGGCAAGTTTAATGGCGCTCGACGTTATTAATGTGTAAATCGTCGAGCAACTTGTGGCGCGGAAGTGTTACCCCGTGAATTGCGAATCGCCACGAGTTGCTGGCCGATTTGCGTCGCTCCGCCATTAGCCTCATGAAAACGGAAGCTCGCCCTCAACCTCCCCTTGAGTTTCGTAGAAAGTTAGGACTGCTACTTAGCAGCAATCGGACCTTTTTACTGACGAGATTTTTGTTCCTGCGATGCCACTCAACCTCGCCAGCCCAGAAAGGAAACAATTGAAAATCTTGGGGGGAGTTCTCCCAGCCCTGAGGAGGCAGGTTTTGAGGCGGGACTGCCGGGAAAATGGCAGAAACTGGGAGCGGGTACCAACCCCACTCCCAACCCGCCTCCGTGCCATCTTCCCGGGAGGCAGGTCCCCGAGTCGCGCAGGGACCCGTCTCCTCGAGGCGGGAAAGGGATTAGAGCCAATTAACTGCCTGTTAACAGGTAGTTAACAGGCAGTTTTGAGGCTTTTTCCAATTTTACGTCTGCAATTGTGGGCTTCCCGACGGCTGCGAACTTTGCCAGGGTCAGCGAGGTGAGCAGTGGGTCTGCAGTAGTGAGAGGGGTCGAAATGTCAGCTGTAGAGGTGAGTGATGGGTGCAAGGGTGAATAGGTAAGTATGAGAGGTGAGTGTAAAGTGTTGGAAAAAGTTTCCTTATCTTTGCTTCTTTCTGCAGGCTTCAACCATTGAGGATCCGGAGGTGCCTCATCTCAACGGCAGAGATGACAGAATGGCTGCTGCATTCTCAGGTGCAGCAGCCATCTGCTTTCTGCTGAGGAGAGAAGTTTTGGTGCGCCTCTGTGCAAGGGCTCACCTTAGAACAGAGATTGTCAGTGTTTGACAGCTTCTCAAAACTGTCAAACGATGACAATTCATCTGTCAAAATTTTTTTGATGGATTAAGCGTCATACGCTGACATTATCTGTCACCAGTTTTCTCTTAATTGGTTGGTAAGCCCGCAGGGCGGGCTTAACAAGGCCAATCAAGGGAAAATTGCGCTGGTGCATCATACGTCGCTGGGGGCAGGACTAGAACGAGTTGGGGGCGGGACTGCTGCCTTCTGGGTTCTAGTCCCGCCCCCAACTCGTCTTGGCTGGCAAAATCCAGCCTGTCGAGTCCCATTCCTTCAGGTGGTAAATTGTTCTGAGAGATTTAAAAAATTAAAAATTTTAATTTTTTCTTACTTTTTCTTTGTATCTCTTTTTTTTCTCTCTCCTAATAATCGAATCTTTCTTTGCCTCTCTTTATTTCTCTTTCTGTACCTGATTTGACTCTAATTCACCCTATTTCCTTCTTGGTCATTCCTCTGTTTCTTTCTCAATCTTTAAATGACGTTGGTTAAGATGATAGATTGTTGGTCCCGTCATTCACTAAGGTCCCAGATGCCCAGTTGCCCTCACTGCACTGTTATCAGATCGCACTTCCAGCAACTTGCAACGCAAATTTTTTCGAGCTGAAGTGCGAGGGAAAAAACACGAGGCAAAATCTGGGACATTATTTAGCCATCTTCCCATAATAGACTCCTTCTTCGTTTGACTTCTACCCCAGTCATCAAAAGTAATAAACAATAACAACTTGCATTTAAATAGCACCTTCAACAAAGAAAAACGCCCCACATTGCTTCACAGAGACGTAATCCAAAAATAGACACAAAGAAGGATATATTAGGAGAGACCAAAAGCTTGTTAAAATAGATGGGTTTTAAGAGGTTCTTCCAGGAGGAGAGGGAGGTGGAGGAGTTTAGGGAGGGAATTCCAGAATGTAGGGCCGAGGCAGCTGAATGGGTGGCATTGGGCTGTATTGCTGGAAAAGTTTATAGAGATAGGGAGGGGCAAAACCATGAAAGAATCTAAAGGATTGGGAGCCAATGAAGTCAAGGACAGGCACAATCAGTGAGTGGGACTTGGTACAGGATAGGATTTTATGCAGCAGAGCTTTGGATGATGGGAAGCTGACCAGGAGAGCATTGGAATAGTCAAGTCTGGAAGTGACATGGATAAGGGTTTCAGCGGCAGATGGACTGAAGTGTAACGGAGGCTGGCAATGTTACAGAGGTGAAAATAGGCACTCGGATGGAGAGGATACGCGATCAGAGCTCAGCTTGGAGTCAAATAGGATGGGAACAGTCTGGTTCAGTTTGAGATAGTGGCCAGGAAGGGGGATGGAATCGGTGGCACAGTATGGAGTTTGTGGAAGTGGCCAATGACAATGGTTTCAGTCTTTCCACTGTTTAGCTGGAGAAAATTGCAGCTCATCCAAGACAAACGTTCAATATGTTACAAGTGATAGAAAAGATTTTTAGGGACTGTTGAAGACTCTGATATTTACTCGGGGCTGTGAAGAGAGCGGGAGGAGGATTTCTGGATGAGAAACCCAGAAGTAAGGGTTTAACTGCAGGACCTCCTTTAAAGTTTTTGAATAGGTTTCCTGCTCGACAGCCAGCCTGATTAACAGGTTGACTGCCTGTCAGGCGGGAAAACAACCAGGGAGCAGATGGCAGGTAAGTGGGGGGGGGTTGGAGATCGCAGGATGGGGGGTTAGTGGTGGGAGTCGTATATCGGGGTGGGGGTTGTCGGAGATCATGGGTGGGTGGGGCTCGGAGATCGCGGGGGAGTCGGAGGTTGCGGGGGGGATTGGTGATGGGGGTCAGAGATCGTGGGGGTTGGGGTTCGGCGATTGCGGGGGTGGGGGGGTCGGAGATCGTGGAGAGTGGATACAAAGGTAAGCTTGTTGGTCCTGGAGGAAGCACTCCTAGTCCTCCTGGCCCACAAGCAGTGCTGTAAATGCACTTACCTCATGGGTCCCGCCCTTCTTGCCTCCTGTTACCTGCCGGATTTCCTGAGCCCCGGGAAACCCAGCCGACATTAAAAGTAAAAACACCTGTAAAAAATGGAGGCTCGCAGCCTCCTTAGAAGATTTCACTGACCAATCTGCCTGAGAGCGTGCGGGTTGGGGTCGGGTTTGAAATTTAAAGCATTTTTACTTGCCGCTCCCCCGACCCAAACCCACCTGTTCCTGGGAGTTAAAATGACCCCCTCAGTGTTCAGTCTATAGAGCTGATGATGATCTATGGGCTGTGGAAGGTGCAGGAAGTTAAAGATGCTCATTATTCTGCTGCTAGGGCACTTGAAGGTTACTGTGAAAAGGACAGAAAACTGGGAAACCTAAATTGAGAGAAATGTTAGCTGATGCTTATAGCATTTTTGCTAAATATTCTCCCGTCAACACAATTTATGAACACATTTCTGGTTTTAAGGGCCAGTTAATGCCTCCTACAATTCCAGCTTGATGCTGTTTTCCTTTGGTTTAATAGAGTCTCCAGTTGCGTCTGGTGCTCCTGACTTCAGTTGCAGTTATTGGGGTAGAATTTCTTCTTCACAGCCTCGGTGGTAATCTAACGGGGCAGGTCGTAAGCCCTGTATAAAACCCACCTGAGGTTCACTCCATTGATATCTGCTCTGCCAGATTACTGCTCAGGCAGTGAAGCTAAAAATCTACTCACTGTATCTCTGGGAAAAGGAAACATGCTGGTGAGTATTACCGAGAATGGGAGTGACTATTACCACAGGAGACAGAGGGCAGAGTGGAAGCAAAGGTTGCCTAGAAGACTCAGAATTAACTGAAGACGTTGTACCTGGGCCTTGTGTACAGACCCAGATACAGCTGCTTGTCTCCAGCAGAGAACAGGCTGTGACTGAGTTATGTTGCCAGGCTGAGGCTGTTCAGGGTGGTTGCTACCAATCTGTGCCACCTCCTGAAATGATTAGGTTTAGGAACAATCTTCAGTCAGCACTGCCCTTGGCCGAACTGGTCTATGCCGGCGTTTATGCTCCACTCGAGCCAATGTTATACATTAATCTCTTAAACATCATAAATATGTCTGAAGTACATACTAGCTTACTAAATACAACTTTCAGGACAGACTGAACAGCCTGGGGCTCTTTTCTCTAGAAAAGAGAAGGCCGAGGGGTGATCTGATCGAGGTCTTGAAAATTAAGAAGAGGTTTGAGAGGGGTAGACGTGGAGAAGATGTTTCCACTTGTGGTGGAGTCCAGAACTAGGGGCCATCAATATAAGATAGTCACTAATAAATCCAATAAGGAATTCAGGAAAATCTTCTTTACTCAGAGAGTAGCAAGAATGTGGAACTCACCACCACAAGGAGTATGTGAAGACAATAGCTTGGATGCATTTAAGGGGAAGCTAGATAAGCACATGAGGGAGAAAGGAACAGAAGGACATGCTGTTAGGGTGAGATGAAGTAAAGTGGGAGAAGGCTCATGTGGAGCATAAACACCGGAATCAGTTGGGCAAAATAGCCTGTTTCTGTGCTGCAAATTCTACGTAATTCTACATCTAATAAATTACACCAATTTATCTTAATATATCTCAAAGCTAAATATACATTGATTTTGTGTTGACACCTGAGGGCATTTTCTCCAAGCCACTGACTGGGCTAATACCACTGAACGGGTAAGTTGAATCAGTGAATGAGTCTGGATATAGTTCAGTGTTTTTGGGTGAATGAAGAGAAAGCAGGAACTGTCACTTCGACTCTTTTCAAAAGGAGAAACTGAATTGAATGAACAGAATCAAGGCTGATTTCAGTACCTGTTTTTTAATTAAATGGGAAGATTTGGAAAGGTTGACTGACAGAGGCTTTGATTCAAGTTATGGTGGAGAACAGAAAAAAGGATAAATCAGGTCCTCAAATAATACTGGGAGCTTTGTTATGAATACAAAATGCTAGACACAGTGTAGGCAAGTCAAACATACACTCAGAGCTACCTCAGATTCATGTGGGAAAAAATAAATGGCCAGTGTATTGATCACTTTAACCACTGGCCAGTGTATTGATCACTTTAACCCCTGGCCAGTGTATTGATCACTTTAACCCCTGGCCAGTGTATTGATCACTTTAACCTCTGGCCAGTGTATTGATCACTTTAACCCCTGGCCAGTTTATTGATCACTTTAACCCCTGGCCAGTGTATTGATCACTTTAACCACTGGCCAGTGTATTGATCACTTTAACCACTGGCCAGTTTATTGATCACTTTAACCCCTGGCCAGTGTATTGATCACTTTAACCTCTGGCCAGTGTATTGATCACTTTAACGCCTGGCCAGTGTATTGATCACTTTAACCCCTGGCCAATGTATTGATCACTTTATCCCCTGGCCAGTGTATTGATCACTTTAACCCCTGGCCAGAGTATTGATCACTTTAACCCCCCGGCCAGTGTATTGATCACTTTAACCGCTGGCCAATGTATTGATCACATTAACCCCTGGCCAGTTTATTGATCACTTTAACCCCTGGCCAGTGTATTGATCACTTTAACCTCTGGCCAGTATATTTATCACTTTAAGCCCTGGTCAGTTTATTGATCACTTTAACCCCTGGCCAGTGTATTGATCACTTTAACCCTTGGCCAGTGTATTGATCACTTTAACCCCTGGCCAGTGTATTGATCACTTTAACCCCTGTCCAGTGTATTGATCACTTTAACCCCTTTCCAGTGTATTGATCACTTTAACCCCTTTCCAGTGTATTGATCACTTTAACCCCTTTCCAGTGTATTGATCACTTTAACCCCTGGCCAGTGTATTGATCACATTAACCTCTAGCCAGTTTATTGATCACTTTAACCCCTGTCCGGTGTATTGATCACTTTAACCCCTGTCCGGTGTATTGATCACTTTCACCCCTGGCTAGTGTATTGATCTCTTTCACCCCTGGCTAGTGTATTGATCACTTTAACCCCCGGCCAGTGTATTGATCACTTTAACCCCTGGCCAGTGTATTGATCACTTTAACCCCTGGCCAGAGTATTGATCACTTTAACCCCAAGCCAGTGTATTGATCACTTTAACCCCTGGCCAGTGTATTGATCACTTTAACCCCAAACCAGTGTATTGATCACTTTAACCCCTGGCCAGTTTATTGATCTCTTTCACCCCTGGACAGTGTATTGATCACTTTAACCCCTGGCCAGTGCATTGATCACTTTCACCCCTGGACAGTGTATTGATCACTTTAACCCCTGGCCAGTTTATTGATCACATTAACCCCGAGCTGGTGTATTGATCACTTTAACCCCTGGCCAGTATATTGATCACTTTAACCCCTGGCCAGTGCATTGATCACTTTCACCCCTGGACAGTGTATTGATCACCTTAAACTCTGGCCAGTTTATTGATCTCTTTAACCACTGGCCAGTTTATTGATCACTTTAACCTCTGGCCAGTGTATTGGTCACTTTAACCCCTGGCCAGTGTATTGATCACTTTAACCACTGGCCAGTTTATTGATCACTTTAACCCCTGGCCAGTTTATTGATCACTTTAACCCCTGGCCAGTTTATTGATCACTTTAACCACTGGCCAGTGTATTGATCACTTTAACCCCTGGCCAGTGTATTGATCACTTTAACCTCTGGCCAGTGTATTGATCACTTTAACGCCTGGCCAGTGTATTGATCACTTTAACTCCTGGCCAATGTATTGATCACTTTAACCCCTGGCCAGTGTATTGATCACTTTATCCCCTGGCCAGTGTATTGATCACTTTAACCCCTGGCCAGTGCATTGATCACTTTCACCCCTGGACAGTGTATTGATCACCTTAAACTCTGGCCAGTTTATTGATCTCTTTAACCACTGGCCAGTTTATTGATCACTTTAACCTCTGGCCAGTGTATTGGTCACTTTAACCCCTGGCCAGTGTATTGATCACTTTAACCACTGGCCAGTTTATTGATCACTTTAACCCCTGGCCAGTTTATTGATCACTTTAACCCCTGGCCAGTTTATTGATCACTTTAACCACTGGCCAGTGTATTGATCACTTTAACCCCTGGCCAGTGTATTGATCACTTTAACCTCTGGCCAGTGTATTGATCACTTTAACGCCTGGCCAGTGTATTGATCACTTTAACTCCCTGGCCAGTGTATTGATCACTTTAACCCCTGGCCAGTGTATTGATCACTTTAACCCCTGGCCAGTGTATTGATCACTTTAACCCCTGGCCAGTGTATTGATCACTTTAACCCCCGGCCAGTGTATTGATCACTTTAACCGCTGGCCAGTGTATTGATCACTTTAACCCCTGGCCAGTTTATTGATCACTTTAACCCCTGGCCAGTGTATTGATCACTTTAACCCCTGGCCAGTTTATTGATCACTTTAACCCCTGGCCAGTGTATTGATCACTTTAACCCCTGGCCAGTGTATTGATCACTTTAACCCCTGGCCAGTGTATTGATCACTTTAACCCCTGGCCATTGTATTGATCACTTTAACCCCTGGCCAGTGTATTGATCACTTTAACCCCTGGCCAGTGTATTGATCACTTTAACCCCTGGCCAGTTTATTGATCACTTTAACCCCTGGCCAGTGTATTGATCACTTTAACCCCTGGCCAGTTTATTGATCACTTTAACCCCTGGCCAGTGTATTGATCACTTTAACCCCTGGCTGGTGTATTGATCACTTTAACCCCTGGCCAGTTTATTGATCACTTGAACCCCTGGCCAGTTTATTGATCACTTTAACCCCCGGCCTGTGTATTGATCACTTTAACCCCTGGCCAGTTTATTGATCACTTTAACCCCTGGCCAGTTTATTGATCACTTTAACCCCCGGCCTGTGTATTGATCACTTTAACCCCTGGCCAGTTTATTGATCACTTTAACCCCTGGCCAGTGTATTGATCACTTTAACCCCTGGCTGGTGTATTGATCACTTTAACCCCTGGCCAGTGTATTGATCACTTTAACCCCTGGCCAGTGTATTGATCACTTTAACCTCTGCCAGTGTATTGATCACTTAAACCCCTGGCCTGTGTATTGATCACATTAACCCCTGGCCAGTGTATTGATCACTTTAACCCCCGGCCAGTGTATTGATCACTTTAACCCCCGGCCTGTGTATTGATCACTTTAACCCCTGGCCAGTGTATTGATCACTTTAACCCCTGGCCAGTTTATTGATCACTTTAACCCCTGGCCGGTGTATTGATCACTTTAAACCCTGGCCAGTTTATTGATCACTTTAACCCCTGGCCTGTGTATTGATCACTTTAACCCCTGGCTGGTGTATTGATCACTTTAACCCCTGGCCAGTGTATTGATCACTTTAACCCCTGGCTGGTGTATTGATCACTTTAACCCCTGGCCAGTGTATTGATCACTTTAAACCCTGGCCAGTTTATTGATCACTTTAACCCCCGGCCAGTGTATTGATCACTTTAACCCCTGGCCAGTGTATTGATCACTTTAACCCCGGCCAGTGTATTGATCACTTTAACCCCTGGCAGGTGTATTGATCACTTTAACCCCTGGCCAGTGTATTGATCACTTTAACCCCTGGCCAGTGTATTGATCACTTTAACCCCTGGCCAGTGTATTGATCACTTTAACCCCTGGCAGTGTATTGATCACTTTAACCCCTGGCCAGTGTATTGATCACTTTAACCCCTGGCTGGTGTATTGATCACTTTAACCCCTGGCCAGTGTATTGATCACATTAACCCCTGGCCAGTGTATTGATCATTTTAACCCCCGGCCTGTGTATTGATCACTTTAACCCCTTGCCGGTGTATTGATCACTTTAAACCCTGGCCAGTTTATTGATCACTTTAACCCCTGGCATGTGTATTGATCACTTTAAACCCTGGCCAGTTTATTGATCACTTTAACCCCTGGCCAGTGTATTGATCACTTTAACCTCTGGCCAGTTTATTGATCTCTTTAACCACTGGCCAGTTTATTGATCACTTTAACCTCTGGCCAGTGTATTGGTCACTTTAACCCCTGGCCAGTGTATTGGTCACTTTAACCCCTGGCCAGTGTATTGATCTCTTTAACCACTGGCCAGTTTATTGATCACTTTAACCCCTGGCCAGTGTATTGATCACTTTAACCACTGACCAGTGTATTGATCACTTTAACGCCTGGCCAGTGTATTGATCACTTTAACCCCTGGCCAGTGTATTGATCACTTTAACCCCTGGCCAGTGTATTGATCACTTTAACCCCTGGCCAGTGTATTGATCACTTTAACCCTGGCCAGTGTATTGATCACTTTAACCCCTGGCCAGTGTATTGATCACTTTAACCCCTGGCCAGTGTATTGATCACTTTAACCCCTGGCCAGTGTATTGATCACTTTAACCCCTGGCCAGTGTATTGATCACTTTAACCCCCGGCCAGTGTATTGATCACTTTAACCCCTGGCCAGTGTATTGATCACTTTAACCCCTGGCCAGTGTATTGATCACTTTAACCTCTGGCCAGTGTATTGATCACTTTAACCCTGGCCAGTTTATTGATCACTTTAACCCCTGGCCAGTGTATTGATCACTTTAACCCCTGGCCAGTGTATTGATCACTTTAACCCTGGTCAGTTTATTGATCACTTTAACCCCTGGCCAGTGTATTGATCACTTTAACCCCTGGCCAGTGTATTGATCACTTTAACCCCTGTCCAGTGTATTGATCACTTTAACCCCTGTCCAGTGTATTGATCACTTTAACCCCTGGCCAGTATATTGATCACATTAACCTCTAGCCAGTGTATTGATCACTTTAACCCCTGTCCGGTGTATTGATCACTTTAACCCCTGTCCGGTGTATTGATCACTTTAACCCCTGGCTAGTGTATTGATCACTTTAACCCCTGGCTAGTGTATTGATCACTTTAACCTCCGGCCAGTGTATTGATCACTTTAACCCCTGGCCAGTGTATTGATCACTTTAACCCCTGGCCAGAGTATTGATCACTTTAACCCCAGGCCAGTGTATTGATCACTTTAACCCCTGGCCAGTGTATTGATCACTTTAACCCCAGCCAGTGTATTGATCACTTTAACCCCTGGCCAGTTTATTGATCACTTTCACCCCTGGCCAGTGTATTGATCACTTTAACCCCTGGCCAGTGTATTGATCACTTTAACCCCTGGCCAGTGTATTGATCACTTTAACCCCTGGCCAGTTTATTGATCACTTTAACCCCTGGCAGTGTATTGATCACTTTAACCCCTGGCCAGTGTATTGATCACTTTAACCCCTGGCCAGTGTATTGATCACTTTAACCCCTGGCCAGTGTATTGATCACTTTAACCCCTGGCCAGTGTATTGATCACTTTAACCCCTGGCCAGTGTATTGATCACTTTAACCCCTGGCCAGTGTATTGATCACTTTAACCCCTGGCCAGTGTATTGATCACTTTAACCCCTGGCCAGTTTATTGATCACTTTAACCCCCTGGCCAGTGTATTGATCACTTTAACCCCTGGCCAGTTTATTGATCACTTTAACCCCTGGCCAGTGTATTGATCACTTTAACCCCTGGCCAGTGTATTGATCACTTTAACCCCTGGCCAGTTTATTGATCACTTTAACCCCTGGCCAGTTTATTGATCACTTTAACCCCGGCCTGTGTATTGATCACTTTAACCCCTGGCCAGTGTATTGATCACTTTAACCCGTGGCCAGTTTATTGATCACTTTAACCCCGGCCAGTGTATTGATCACTTTAACCCCTGGCCAGTTTATTGATCACTTTAACCCCTGGCCAGTGTATTGATCACTTTAACCCCTGGCAGGTGTATTGATCACTTTAACCCCTGGCCAGTGTATTGATCACTTTAACCCCTGGCCAGGTGTATTGATCACTTTAACCCCTGGCCAGTGTATTGATCACTTTAACCCCTGGCCAGTGTATTGATCACTTTAACCCCTGGCCAGTGTATTGATCACTTTAACCTCTGGCCAGTGTATTGATCACTTAAACCCCTGGCCAGTGTATTGATCACATTAACCCCTGGCCAGTGTATTGATCACTTTAACCCCGGCCAGTGTATTGATCACTTTAACCCTCGGCTAGTTTATTGATCACTTTAACCCCTGGCCAGTGTATTGATCACTTTAACCCTGGCCAGTTTATTGATCACTTTAACCCCTGGCAGTGTATTGATCACTTTAAACCTCTGGCCAGTTTATTGATCACTTTAACACCTGGCCAGTGTATTGATCACTTTAACCCCTGGCCTGTGTATTGATCACTTTAACCCCTGGCCAGTGTATTGATCACTTTAACCACTGGCCGGTGTATTGATCAGTTTAACCCCTGGCCAGTGTATTGATCACTTTAACCTCGCCCAGTTTATTGATCACTTTAACCTCTGGCCGGTGTGTTGATCACTTTAACCCTTGGCCAGTGTATTGATCATTTTAACCTCGGCCAGTTTATTGATCACTTTAACCCCTGGCCAGTGTATTGATCACTTTAACCCCTGGCCAGTGTATTGATCACTTTAACCCCTGGCCAGTTTATTGATCACTTTAACCCATGGCCAGTGTATTGATCACTTTAACCCCTGGCCAGTGTATTGATCACTTTAACCCCTGGCTAGTTTATTGATCACTTTAACCCCTGGCCAGTGTATTGATCACTTTAAACCCTGGCCAGTTTATTGATCACTTTAACCCCTGGCCAGTGTATTGATCACTTTAACCCCTGGCCAGTTTATTGATCACTTTAACCCCTGGCCAGTGTATTGATCACTTTAACCCTGGCCTGTGTATTGATCACTTTAACACCTGGCCAGTGTATTGATCACTTTAACCCCTGGCCAGTGTATTGATCACTTTAACCCCTGGCCAGTTTATTGATCACTTTAACCCCTGGCCAGTTTATTGATCACTTTAACCCCTGGCTAGTTTATTGATCACTTTAACCCCTGGCCAGTGTATTGATCACTTTAACCCCTGGCCAGTTTATTGATCACTTTAACCCCTGGCCAGTGTATTGATCACTTTAACCCCTGGCCAGTTTATTGATCACTTTAACCCCTGGCCAGTGTATTGATCACTTTAACCCCTGGCCTGTGTATTGATCACTTTAACCCCTGGCCAGTGTATTGATCACTTTAACCCCTGGCCAGTTTATTGATCACTTTAACCTCTGGCTAGTTTATTGATCACTTTAACCCGTGGCCAGTGTATTGATCACTTTAACCCCTGGCCAGTGTATTGATCACTTTAACCCCTGGCCAGTGTATTGATCACTTTAACCCCTGGCCAGTGTATTGATCACTTTAACCCCTGGCCAGTGTATTGATCACTTTAACCCCTGGCCAGTGTATTGATCACTTTAACCCCTGGCCAGTGTATTGATCACTTTAACCCCTGGCCAGTGTATTGATCACTTTAACCCCTGGCCAGTGTATTGATCACTTTAACCCCTGGCCAGTGTATTGATCACTTTAACCCCTGGCCAGTGTATTGATCACTTTAACCCCTGGCCAGTGTATTGATCACTTTAACCCCTGGCCAGTGTATTGATCACTTTAACCCCTGGCCAGTGTATTGATCACTTTAAACCCTGGCCAGTGTATTGATCACTTAAACCTCTGGCCAATGTATTGATCACTTTAACCCCTGGCCAGTGTATTGATCACTTTAACCCCTGGCCAGTGTATTGATCACATTAACCCCTGGCCAGTGTATTGATCACTTTAACCCCTGGCCAGTGTATTGATCACTTTAACCCCTGGCAAGTGTATTGATCACTTTAACCCCTAGCCAATGTATTGATCACTTTAACCACTGGCCAGTGTGTTGATCACTTTAACCTCTGGCCAGTGTATTGATCACTTTAACCCCTAGCCAATGTATTGATCACTTTAACCACTGGCCAGTGTATTGATCACTTTAACCCCTGGCCAGTGTATTGATCATTTTAACCCCTAGCCAATGTATTGGTCACTTTAACCACTGGCCAGTGTATTGATCACTTTAACCCCTGGCCTGTGTATTGATCACTTTAAAGCCTGGCCAGTGTATTGATCACTTTAACCTCTGGCCAATGTATTGATCACTTTAACCCCTGGCCAGTGTATTGATCACTTTAACCCCTGGCCAGTGTATTGATCACTTTAACCCCTGGCCAGTGTATTGATCACTTTAACCCCTGGCTGGTGTATTGATCACTTTAACCCCTGGCCGGTGTATTGATCACTTTAACCCCTGGCCGGTGTATTGATCACTTTAACCCATGTCGAGTGTATTGATCACTTTAACCCCTGGCCAGTTTATTGATCACTTTAACCCGTGGCCAGTGTATTGATCACTTTAACCCCTGGCCAGTTTATTGATCACTTTAACCCCTGGCCAGTTTATTGATCACTTTAACCCGTGGCCAGTGTATTGATCACTTTAACCCCTGGCCAGTTTATTGATCACTTTAACCCGTGGCCAGTGTATTGATCACTTTAACCCCTGGCCAGTTTATTGATCACTTTAACCCCTGGCCAGTTTATTGATCACTTTAACCCGTGGCCAGTGTATTGATCACTTTAACCCCTGGCCAGTTTATTGATCACTTTAACCCCTGGCCAGTTTATTGATCACTTTAACCCGTGGCCAGTGTATTGATCACTTTAACCTCTGGCCAATGTATTGATCACTTTAACCCCTGGCCAGTGTATTGATCACTTTAACCCCTGGCCAGTGTATTGATCACTTTAACCCCTGGCCAGTGTATTGATCACTTTAACCCCTGGCCAGTGTATTGATCACTTTAACCCCTGGCCAGTGTATTGATCACTTTAACCCCTGGCCAGTGTATTGATCACTTTAACCCCTGGCCAGTGTATTGATCACTTTAACCCCTGGCCAGTTTATTGATCACTTTAACCCCTGGCCAGTGTATTGATCACTTTAACCCCCGGCCAGTGTATTGATCACTTTAACCCCTGGCCAGTTTATTGATCACTTTAACCCCGGCCAGTGTATTGATCACTTTAACCCCTGGCCAGTGTATTGATCACTTTAACCCCTGGCCAGTGTATTGATCACTTTAACCCCTGGCCAGTGTATTGATCACTTTAACCCCTGGCCGTGTATTGATCACTTTAACCCCTGGCCAGTGTATTGATCACTTTAACCCTGGCCAGTTTATTGATCACTTTAACCCCTGGCCAGTGTATTGATCACTTTAACCCCTGGCCAGTTTATTGATCACTTTAACCTCTGGCCAGTTTATTGATCACTTTAACCCCCGGCCAGTGTATTGATCACTTTAACCTCTGGCCAGTTTATTGATCACTTTAACCCTGGCCAGTGTATTGATCACTTTAACCCCTGGCCAGTTTATTGATCACTTTAACCTCTGGCCAGTTTATTGATCACTTTAACCCCCGGCCAGTGTATTGATCACTTTAACCTCTGGCCAGTTTATTGATCACTTTAACCCCTGGCCAGTGTATTGATCACTTTAACCCCTGGCCAGTGTATTGATCACTTTAACCCCTGGCCAGTGTATTGATCACTTTAACCCCTGGCCAGTGTATTGATCACTTTAACCCCTGGCCAGTGTATTGATCACTTTAACCCCTGGCCAGTGTATTGATCACTTTAACCCCTGGCCAGTGTATTGATCACTTTAACCCCTGGCCAGTGTATTGATCACTTTAACCCCTGGCCAGTGTATTGATCACTTTAACCCCTGGCCAGTGTATTGATCACTTTAACCCCAGGCAGTGTATTGATCACTTTAACCCCTGGCCAGTGTATTGATCACTTTAACCCCTGGCCAGTGTATTGATCACTTTAACCCCTGGCCAGTGTATTGATCACTTTAACCCCTGGCCAGTGTATTGATCACTTTAATCCCTGGCGAGTGTATTGATCACTTTAACCCCTGGCCAGTGTATTGATCACTTTAACCCCTGGCCAGTGTATTGATCACTTTAACCCCTGGCCAGTGTATTGATCACTTTAACCCCTGGCCTGTGTATTGATCACTTTAACCCCTGGCCAGTGTATTGATCACTTTAACCCCTGGCCAGTGTATTGATCACTTTAACCCCTGGCCAGTGTATTGATCACTTTAACCCCTGGCCAGTGTATTGATCACTTTAACCCCTGGCCAGTGTATTGATCACTTTAACCCATGGCCAGTGTATTGATCACTTTAACCTCTGGCCAGTGTATTGATCACTTCAACCCCTGGCCAGTTTATTGATCACTTTAACCCCTGGCCAGTGTATTGATCACTTTAACCCCTGGCCAGTGTATTGATCACTTTAACCCCGGCCAGTGTATTGATCACTTTAACCCCTGGCCAGTGTATTGATCACTTTAACCCCCGGTCAGTGTATTGATCACTTTAACCCCTGGCCAGTGTATTGATCACTTTAACCCCCGGTCAGTGTATTGATCACTTTAACCCCTGGCCAGTGTATTGATCACTTTAACCCCTGGCCAGTGTATTGATCACTTTAACCCCTGGCCAGTGTATTGATCACTTGAACCACTGGCCAGTGTATTGATCACTTTAACCCCTGGCCAGTGTATTGATCACTTTAACCCCTGGCCTGTGTATTGATCACTTTAACCCCTGGCCAGTGTATTGATCACTTTAACCCCTGGCCAGTGTATTGATCACTTTAACCCCTGGCCAGTGTATTGATCACTTTAACCCCTGGCCAGTTTATTGATCACTTTAACCCCTGGCCAGTTTATTGATCACTTTAACCCCTGGCCAGTGTATTGATCACTTTAACCCCTGGCCAGTGTATTGATCACTTTAACCCCTGGCCAGTGTATTGATCACTTTAACCCCTGGCCAGTTTATTGATCACTTTAACCCCTGGCCAGTGTATTGATCACATTAACCCCTGGCCAGTGTATTGATCACTTTAACCCCCGGCCAGTTTATTGATCACTTTAACCCCTGGCCAATGAATTGATCAATTTAACCCCCCGGTCAGTGTATTGATCACTTGAACCCCTGGCCAGTGTATTGATCACTTTAACCCCCCGGCCAGTGTATTGATCACTTTAACCCCTGGCCAGTGTATTGATCACTTTAACCCCTGGCCAGTGTATTGATCACTTTAACCCCCGGCCAGTGTATTGATCACTTTAACCCCTGGCCAGTGTATTGATCACTTTAACCCCTGGCCAGTGTATTGATCACTTTAACCCCTGGCCTGTGTATTGATCACTTTAACCCCTGGCCAGTGTATTGATCACTTTAACCCCTGGCCAGTGTATTGATCACTTTAACCCCTGGCCAGTGTATTGATCACTTTAACCCCTGGCCAGTGTATTGATCACTTTAACCCCTGGCCAGTGTATTGATCACTTTAACCCCTGGCCAGTGTATTGATCACTTTAACCCCTGGCCAGTTTATTGATCACTTTAACCCCTGGCCAGTGTATTGATCACTTTAACCCCTGGCCAGTGTATTGATCACTTTAACCCCTGGCCAGTTTATTGATCACTTTAACCCCTGGCCAGTGTATTGATCACTTTAACCCCTGGCCAGTTTATTGATCACTTTAACCCCTGGCCAGTGTATTGATCACTTTAACCCCTGGCCAGTGTATTGATCACTTTAACCCCTGGCCAGTGTATTGATCACTTTAACCCCTGGCCAGTGTATTGATCACTTTAACCCCTGGCCAGTGTATTGATCACTTTAACCCCTGGCCAGTGTATTGATCACTTTAACCCCTGGCTGGTGTATTGATCACTTTAACCCCTGGCCAATGTATTGATCACTTTAACCCCTGGCCAGTGTATTGAACACTTTAACCCCTGGCCAGTGTATTGATCACTTTAACCTCTGCCCAGTGTATTGATCACATAAACCCCTGGCCTGTGTATTGATCACATTAACCCCTGGCCAGTGTATTGATCACTTTAACCCCCGGCCAGTGTATTGATCATTTTAACCTCGGCTAGTTTATTGCTCTCTTTAACCCCTTGCCAGTGTATTGATCACTTTAAACCGTGGCCAGTTTATTGATCACTTTAACCCCTGGCATGTGTATTGATCACTTTAAACCCTGGCCAGTTTATTGATCACTTTAACACCTGGCCAGTGTATTGATCACTTTAACCCCTGGCCTGTGTATTGATCACTTTAACCCCTGGCCAGTGTATTGATCACTTTAACCACTGGCCGGTGTATTGATCAGTTGAACCCCTGGCCAGTGTATTGATCATGTTAACCCTGGCCAGTTTATTGATCACTTTAACCCTGGCCAGTGTATTGATCACTTTAACCCTGGCCAGTGTATTGATCACTTTAACCCCTGGCCAGTTTATTGATCACTTTAACCCCTGGCCAGTGTATTGATCACTTTAACCCCTGGCCAGTGTATTGATCACTTTAACCCCTGGCCAGTTTATTGATCACTTTAACCCCTGGCCAGTGTATTGATCACTTTAACCCCTGGCCAGTGTATTGATCACTTTAACCCCTGGCCAGTGTATTGATCACTTTAACCCCTGGCCAGTGTATTGATCACTTTAAACCCTGGCCAGTTTATTGATCACTTTAACCCCTGGCCAGTGTATTGATCACTTTAACCCCTGGCCAGTTTATTGATCACTTTAACCCCTGGCCAGTGTATTGATCACTTTAACCCCTGGCCAGTGTATTGATCACTTTAACCCCTGGCCAGTGTATTGATCACTTTAACCCCTGGCCAGTGTATTGATCACTTTAACCCCTGGCCAGTTTATTGATCACTTTAACCCCTGGCCAGTGTATTGATCACTTTAACCCCTGGCCAGTTTATTGATCACTTTAACCCCTGGCCAGTGTATTGATCACTTTAACCCCTGGCCAGTGTATTGATCACTTTAACCCCTGGCCAGTGTATTGATCACTTTAACCCTGGCCAGTTTATTGATCACTTTAACCCCTGGCCAGTGTATTGATCACTTTAACCCCTGGCCAGTGTATTGATCACTTTAACCCCTGGCCAGTGTATTGATCACTTTAACCCCTGGCCAGTGTATTGATCACTTTAACCCTGGCCAGTGTATTGATCACTTTAACCCCTGGCCAGTGTATTGATCACTTTAACCCCTGGCCAGTGTATTGATCACTTTAACCCCTGGCCAGTTTATTGATCACTTTAACCCCTGGCCAGTGTATTGATCACTTTAACCCCTGGCCAGTTTATTGATCACTTTAACCCCTGGCCAGTGTATTGATCACTTTAACCCCTGGCCAGTTTATTGATCACTTTAACTCCTGGCCAGTGTATTGATCACTTTAACCCCTGGCCTGTGTATTGATCACTTTAACCCCTAGCCAATGTATTGATCACTTTAACCCCTGGCCAGTGTATTGATCACTTTAACCCCTGGCTGGTGTATTGATCACTTTAACCCCTGGCCAGTGTATTGATCACTTTAACCCCTGGCTGTGTATTGATCACTTTAACCCCTGGCCAGTGTATTGATCACTTTAACCCCTGGCCAGTGTATTGAACACTTTAACCCCTGGCCAGTGTATTGATCACTTTAACCTCTGCCCAGTGTATTGATCACATAAACCCCTGGCCTGTGTATTGATCACATTAACCCCTGGCCAGTGTATTGATCACTTTAACCCCTGGCCAGTGTATTGATCATTTTAACCTCGGCTAGTTTATTGATCTCTTTAACCCCTTGCCAGTGTATTGATCACTTTAAACCCTGGCCAGTTTATTGATCACTTTAACCCCTGGCCAGTGTATTGATCACTTTAAACCCTGGCCAGTTTATTGATCACTTTAACCCCTGGCCAGTGTATTGATCACTTTAACCCCTGGCCAGTGTATTGATCACTTTAACCCCTGGCCAGTGTATTGATCACTTTAACCCCTGGCCAGTGTATTGATCACTTTAACCCCTGGCCAGTGTATTGATCACTTTAACCCTGGCCAGTTTATTGATCACTTTAACCTCTGGCCAGTGTATTGATCACTTTAACCCCTGGCCAGTGTATTGATCACTTTAACCCTCGGCCAGTGTATTGATCACTTTAACCCCTGGCCAGTGTATTGATCACTTTAACCCCTGGCCAGTGTATTGATCACTTTAACCCCTGGCCAGTTTATTGATCACTTTAACCCCTGGCCAGTGTATTGATCACTTTAACCCCTGGCCAGTGTATTGATCACTTTAACCCCTGGCTAGTTTATTGATCACTTTAACCCCTGGCCAGTGTATTGATCATTTTAACCCGGGCCAGTGTATTGATCACTTTAACCCCTGCCAGTGTATTGATCACTTTAACCCCTGGCCAGTTTATTGATCACTTTAACCCCTGGCCAGTGTATTGATCACTTTAACCCCTGGCCAGTGTATTGATCACTTTAAACCCTGGCCAGTGTATTGATCACTTTAACCCCTGGCCAGTGTATTGATCACTTTAACCCCTGGCCAGTGTATTGATCACTTTAACCCCTGGCCAGTTTATTGATCACTTTAACCCCTGGCCTAGTTTATTGATCACTTTAACCCCTGGCCAGTGTATTGATCACTTTAACCCCTGGCCAGTGTATTGATCACTTTAACCCCTGGCCAGTGTATTGATCACTTTAAGCCCTGGCCAGTTTATTGATCACTTTAACCCCTGGCCAGTGTATTGATCACTTTAACCCCTGGCCTGTGTATTGATCACTTTAACCCCTGGCCAGTGTATTGATCACTTTAACCCCTGGCCAGTTTATTGATCACTTTAACCTCTGGCTAGTTTATTGATCTCTTTAACCCGTGGCCAGTGTATTGATCACTTTAACCCCTGGCTGGTGTATTGATCACTTTAACCCCTGGCCAGTGTATTGATCACTTTAACCCCTGGCTAGTGTATTGATCACTTTAACCCCAGGCCAGTGTATTGATCACTTTAACCCCTAGCCAATGTATTGATCACTTTAACCCCTGGCCAGTGTATTGATCACTTTAACCCCTGGCCAGGGTATTGATCACTTTAACCCCTAGCCAATGTATTGATCACTTTAACCCCTGGCCAATGTATTGATCACTTTAACCCCTGGCCAGTGTATTGATCACTTTAACCCCTGGCCAGTTTATTGATCACTTTAACCCCTGACCAGTGTATTGATCACTTTAACCCCTGGCCTGTGTATTGATCACTTTAAACCCTGGCCAGTGTATTGATCACTTAAACCTCTGGCCAATGTATTGATCACTTTAACCCCTGGCCAGTTTATTGATCACTTTAACCCCTGGCCAGTGTATTGATCACTTTAACCCCTGGCCAGTGTATTGATCACTTTAACCCCTGGCCAGTGTATTGATCACTTTAACCCCTGGCCAGTGTATTGATCACTTTAACCCCTGGCCAGTGTATTGATCACTTTAACCACTGGCCAGTGTATTGATCACTTTAACCTCTGGCCAGTGTATTGATCACTTTAACCCCTGGCCAGTGTATTGATCACTTTAACCCTGGCCAGTGTATTGATCACTTTAACCCCTGGCCAGTGTATTGATCACTTTAACCCCTGGCCAGTGTATTGATCACTTTAACCCTGGCCAGTGTATTGATCACTTTAACCCCTGGCCAGTGTATTGATCACTTTAAGCCCTGGCCAGTGTATTGATCACTTTAACCTCTGGCCAGTGTATTGATCACTTTAACCCCTGGCCAGTGTATTGATCACTTTAACCCCTGGCCAGTGTATTGATCACTTTAACCCCTGGCCAGTGTATTGATCACTTTAACCCCTGGCAGTGTATTGATCACTTTAACCCCTGGCCGGTGTATTGATCACTTTAACCCCTGGCCAGTGTATTGATCACTTTAACCCCTGGCCAGTGTATTGATCACTTTAACCCCTGGCCAGTTTATTGATCACTTTAACCCCTGGCCAGTGTATTGATCACTTTAACCCCTGGCCAGTTTATTGATCACTTTAAACCCTGGCCAGTTTATTGATCACTTTAACCCGTGGCCAGTGTATTGATCACTTTAACCCTGGCCAGTGTATTGATCACTTTAACCCCTGGCCAGTGTATTGATCACTTTAACCCCTGGCCAGTGTATTGATCACTTTAACCCCTGGCCAGTGTATTGATCACTTTAACCCCTGGCCAGTGTATTGATCACTTTAACCCCTGGCCAGTGTATTGATCACTTTAACCCCTGGCCAGTGTATTGATCACTTTAACCCCTGGCCAGTTTATTGATCACTTTAACCCCTGGCCAGTGTATTGATCACTTTAACCCTGGCCAGTGTATTGATCACTTTAACCCCTGGCCAGTGTATTGATCACTTTAACCCCTGGCCAGTGTATTGATCACTTTAACCCCTGGCCAGTGTATTGATCACTTTAACCCCTGGCCAGTGTATTGATCACTTAAACCCCTGGCCAGTGTATTGATCACTTTAACCCCTGGCCAGTGTATTGATCACTTTAACCCCTGGCCAGTGTATTGATCACTTTAACCCTGGCCAGTGTATTGATCACTTTAACCCCTGGCCAGTGTATTGATCACTTTAAACCCTGGCCAGTTTATTGATCACTTTAACCCCTGGCCAGTGTATTGATCACTTTAACCCCTGGCCTGTGTATTGATCACTTTAACCCCTGGCAGTGTATTGATCACTTTAACCCCTGGCCAGTTTATTGATCACTTTAACCCCTGGCCAGTGTATTGATCACTTTAACCCCTGGCCAGTGTATTGATCACTTTAACCCCTGGCCAGTGTATTGATCACTTTAACCCCTGGCCAGTGTATTGATCACTTTAACCCCTGGCCAGTGTATTGATCACTTTAACCCCTGGCCAGTGTATTGATCACTTTAACCTCTGGCCAGTGTATTGATCACTTTAACCCCTGGCCAGTGTATTGATCACTTTAACCCCTGGCCAGTGTATTGATCACTTTAACCCCTGGCCAGTGTATTGATCACTTTAACCCCTGGCCAGTGTATTGATCACTTTAACCCCTGGCCAGTGTATTGATCACTTTAACCCCTGGCCAGTGTATTGATCACTTTAACCCCTGGCCAGTGTATTGATCACTTTAACCCCTGGCCAGTGTATTGATCACTTTAACCCCTGGCCAGTGTATTGATCACTTTAACCCTGGCCAGTGTATTGATCACTTTAACCCCTGGCCAGTGTATTGATCACTTTAACCCCTGGCCAGTGTATTGATCACTTTAACCCCTGGCCAGTGTATTGATCACTTTAACCCCTGGCCAGTGTATTGATCACTTTAACCCCTGGCCAGTGTATTGATCACTTTAACCCCTGGCCAGTGTATTGATCACTTTAACCCCTGGCCAGTGTATTGATCACTTTAACCCCTGGCCAGTGTATTGATCACTTTAACCCCTGGCCAGTGTATTGATCACTTTAACCCCTGGCCAGTGTATTGATCACTTTAACCCCTGGCCAGTGTATTGATCACTTTAACCCCTGGCCAGTGTATTGATCACTTTAACCCTGGCCAGTGTATTGATCACTTTAACCCCTGGCCAGTGTATTGATCACTTTAACCCTGGCCAGTGTATTGATCACTTTAACCCCTGGCCAGTGTATTGATCACTTTAACCCCTGGCCAGTGTATTGATCACTTTAACCCCTGGCCAGTGTATTGATCACTTTAACCCCTGGCCAGTGTATTGATCACTTTAACCCCTGGCCAGTGTATTGATCACTTTAACCCTGGCCAGTGTATTGATCACTTTAACCCCTGGCCAGTGTATTGATCACTTTAACCCCTGGCCAGTGTATTGATCACTTTAACCCCTGGCCAGTTTATTGATCACTTTAACCCCTGGCCAGTGTATTGATCACTTTAACCCCTGGCCAGTTTATTGATCACTTTAACCCTGGCCAGTTTATTGATCACTTTAACCCCTGGCCAGTGTATTGATCACTTTAACCCTGGCCAGTGTATTGATCACTTTAACCCCTGGCCAGTGTATTGATCACTTTAACCCCTGGCCAGTGTATTGATCACTTTAACCCCTGGCCAGTGTATTGATCACTTTAACCCCTGGCCAGTGTATTGATCACTTTAACCCCTGGCCAGTGTATTGATCACTTTAACCCCTGGCCAGTGTATTGATCACTTTAACCCCTGGCCAGTTTATTGATCACTTTAACCCCTGGCCAGTTTATTGATCACTTTAACCCTGGCCAGTGTATTGATCACTTTAACCCCTGGCCAGTGTATTGATCACTTTAACCCCTGGCCAGTGTATTGATCACTTTAACCCCTGGCCAGTGTATTGATCACTTTAACCTCTGCCCAGTGTATTGATCACATAAACCCCTGGCCTGTGTATTGATCACATTAACCCCTGGCCAGTGTATTGATCATTTTAACCCCCGGCCAGTGTATTGATCATTTTAACCTCGGCTAGTTTATTGCTCTCTTTAACCCCTTGCCAGTGTATTGATCACTTTAAACCCTGGCCAGTTTATTGATCACTTTAACACCTGGCCAGTGTATTGATCACTTTAACCCCTGGCCTGTGTATTGATCACTTTAACCCCTGGCATGTGTATTGATCACTTTAAACCCTGGCCAGTTTATTGATCACTTTAACACCTGGCCAGTGTATTGATCACTTTAACCCCTGGCCTGTGTATTGATCACTTTAACCCCTGGCCAGTGTATTGATCACTTTAACCACTGGCCGGTGTATTGATCAGTTGAACCCCTGGCCAGTGTATTGATCATGTTAACCTCGCCCAGTTTATTGATCACTTTAACCTCTGGCCGGTGTGTTGATCAGTTTAACCCTTGGCCAGTGTATTGATCATTTTAACCTCGGCCAGTTTATTGATCACTTTAACCCCTGGCCAGTGTATTGATCACTTTAACCCCTGGCCAGTGTATTGATCACTTTAACCCCTGGCCAGTTTATTGATCACTTTAACCCCTGGCCAGTGTATTGATCACTTTAACCCCTGGCCAGTGTATTGATCACTTTAACCCCTGGCTAGTTTATTGCTCACTTTAACCCCTGGCCTGTGTATTGATCACTTTAAACCCTGGCCAGTTTATTGATCACTTTAACCCCTGACCAGTGTATTGATCACTTTAACCCCTGGCCAGTTTATTGATCACTTTAACCCCTGGCCAGTGTATTGATCACTTTAACCCCTGGACTGTGTATTGATCACTTTAAACTCTGGCCAGTGTATTGATCACTTTAACCCCTGGCCAGTGTATTGATCACTTTAACCCCTGGCCAGTTTATTGATCACTTTAACCCCTGGCCAGTTTATTGATCACTTTAACCCCTGGCTAGTTTATTGATCACTTTAACCCCTGGCCAGTGTATTGATCACTTTAACCCCTGGCCAGTTTATTGATCACTTTAACCCCTGACCAGTGTATTGATCACTTTAAGCCCTGGCCAGTTTATTGATCACTTTAACCCCTGGCCAGTGTATTGATCACTTTAACCCCTGGCCTGTGTATTGATCACTTTAACCCCTAGCCAATGTATTGATCACTTTAACCCCTGGCCAGTTTATTGATCACTTTAACCTCTGGCTAGTTTATTGATCTCTTTAACCCGTGGCCAGTGTATTGATCACTTTAACCCCTGGCCAGTGTATTGATCACTTTAACCCCTGGCCAATGTATTGATCACTTTAACCCCTGGCCAGTGTATTGATCACTTTAACCCCAGGCCAGTGTATTGATCACTTTAACCCCAGGCCAGTGTATTGATCACTTTAACCCCTGGCCAGTGTATTGATCACTTTAACCCCTGGCCAGTGTATTGATCACTTTAACCCCTAGCCAGTGTATTGATCACTTTAACCCCTGGCCAGTGTATTGATCACTTTAACCCTTGGCCAGTGTATTGATCACTTTAACCCCTGGCCAGTTTATTGATCACTTTAACCCCTGACCAGTGTATTGATCACTTTAACCCCTGGCCTGTGTATTGATCACTTTAACCCCTGGCCAGTGTATTGATCACTTAAACCTCTGGCCAGTGTATTGATCACTTTAACCCCTGGCCAGATTATTGATCACTTTAACCCCTGGCCAGTGTATTGATCACTTTAACCCCTGGCCAGTGTATTGATCACTTTAACCCCTGGCCAGTGTATTGATCACTTTAACCCCTGGCAAGTGTATTGATCACTTTAACCCCTAGCCAGTGTATTGATCACTTTAACCACTGGCCAGTGTATTGATCACTTTAACCTCTGGCCAGTGTATTGATCACTTTAACCCCTAGCCAATGTATTGATCACTTTAACCCCTGGCCAGTGTATTGATCACTTTAACCCCTGGCCAGTGTATTGATCACTTTAACCCCTGGCCAGTGTATTGATCACTTTAACCACTGGCCAGTGTATTGATCACTTTAACCCCTGGCCTGTGTATTGATCACTTTAAACCCTGGCCAGTGTATTGATCACTTTAACCTCTGGCCAGTGTATTGATCACTTTAACCCCTGGCCAGTGTATTGATCACTTTAACCCCTGGCCAGTGTATTGATCACTTTAACCCCTGGCCAGTGTATTGATCACTTTAACCCCTGGCCAGTGTATTGATCACTTTAACCCCTGGCCGGTGTATTGATCACTTTAACCCCTGGCCAGTGTATTGATCACTTTAACCCATGGCCAGTGTATTGATCACTTTAACCCCTGGCCAGTGTATTGATCACTTTAACCCGTGGCCAGTGTATTGATCACTTTAACCCCTGGCCAGTTTATTGATCACTTTAACCCGTGGCCAGTGTATTGATCACTTTAACAAGTGGCCAGTTTATTGATCACTTTAACCCACGGCCAGTGTATTGATCATTTTAACCTCGGCTAGTTTATTGATCACTTTAACCCCTGGCCAGTTTATTGATCACTTTAACCCGTGGCCAGTGTATTGATCACTTTAACCTCTGGCCAATGTATTGATCACTTTAACCCATGGCGAGTGTATTGATCACTTCAACCCCTGGCCAGTGTATTGATCACTTTAACCCCTGGCCGGTGTATTGATCACTTTAACCCATGTCGAGTGTATTGATCACTTTAACCCCTGGCCAGTTTATTGATCACTTTAACCCGTGGCCAGTGTATTGATCACTTTAACCCCTGGCCAGTTTATTGATCACTTTAACCCCTGGCCAGTTTATTGATCACTTTAACCCGTGGCCAGTGTATTGATCACTTTAACCTCTGGCCAGTGTATTGATCACTTTAACCCCTGGCCAGTGTATTGATCACTTTAACCCCTGGCCAGTGTATTGATCACTTTAACCCCTGGCCAGTGTATTGATCACTTTAACCCCTGGCCAGTGTATTGATCACTTTAACCCCTGGCCAGTGTATTGATCACTTTAACCCCTGGCCAGTGTATTGATCACTTTAACCCCTGGCCAGTGTATTGATCACTTTAACCCCTGGCCAGTGTATTGATCACTTTAACCCCTGGCCAGTGTATTGATCACTTTAACCCCTGGCCAGTTTATTGATCACTTTAACCCCTGGCCAGTGTATTGATCACTTTAACCCCTGGCCAGTGTATTGATCACTTTAACCCCTGGCCAGTGTATTGATCACTTTAACCCCTGGCCAGTTTATTGATCACTTTAACCCCTGGCCAGTGTATTGATCACTTTAACCCCTGGCCAGTGTATTGATCACTTTAACCCTGGCCAGTTTATTGATCACTTTAACCCCTGGCCAGTGTATTGATCACTTTAACCCCTGGCCAGTGTATTGATCACTTTAACCCCTGGCCAGTGTATTGATCACTTTAACCCCTGGCCAGTGTATTGATCACTTTAACCCCTGGCCAGTGTATTGATCACTTTAACCCCTGGCCAGTGTATTGATCACTTTAACCCCTGGCCAGTGTATTGATCACTTTAACCCCTGGCCAGTGTATTGATCACTTTAACCCCTGGCCAGTGTATTGATCACTTTAACCCCTGGCCAGTGTATTGATCACTTTAACCCCTGGCCAGTGTATTGATCACTTTAACCCCTGGCCAGTGTATTGATCACTTTAACCCCTGGCCAGTGTATTGATCACTTTAACCCCTGGCCAGTGTATTGATCACTTTAACCCTGGCCAGTGTATTGATCACTTTAACCCCTGGCCAGTGTATTGATCACTTTAACCCTGGCCAGTGTATTGATCACTTTAACCCCTGGCCAGTGTATTGATCACTTTAACCCCTGGCCAGTGTATTGATCACTTTAACCCCTGGCCAGTGTATTGATCACTTTAACCCCTGGCCAGTGTATTGATCACTTTAACCCCTGGCCAGTGTATTGATCACTTTAACCCCTGGCCAGTGTATTGATCACTTTAACCCCTGGCCAGTGTATTGATCACTTTAACCCCTGGCCAGTGTATTGATCACTTTAACCCTGGCCAGTGTATTGATCACTTTAACCCCTGGCCAGTGTATTGATCACTTTAACCCTGGCCAGTGTATTGATCACTTTAACCCCTGGCCAGTGTATTGATCACTTTAACCCCTGGCCAGTGTATTGATCACTTTAACCCCTGGCCAGTGTATTGATCACTTTAACCCTGGCCAGTGTATTGATCACTTTAACCCCTGGCCAGTGTATTGATCACTTTAACCCCTGGCCAGTGTATTGATCACTTTAACCCCTGGCCAGTGTATTGATCACTTTAACCCCTGGCCAGTGTATTGATCACTTTAACCCCTGGCCAGTGTATTGATCACTTTAACCCCTGGCCAGTGTATTGATCACTTTAACCCCTGGCCAGTGTATTGATCACTTTAACCCCTGGCCAGTGTATTGATCACTTTAACCCCTGGCCAGTGTATTGATCACTTTAACCCCTGGCCAGTGTATTGATCACTTTAACCCCTGGCCAGTGTATTGATCACTTTAACCCCTGGCCAGTGTATTGATCACTTTAACCCCTGGCCAGTGTATTGATCACTTTAACCCCTGGCCAGTGTATTGATCACTTTAACCCCTGGCCAGTGTATTGATCACTTTAACCCCTGGCCAGTGTATTGATCACTTTAACCCCTGGCCAGTGTATTGATCACTTTAACCCCTGGCCAGTGTATTGATCACTTTAACCCCTGGCCAGTGTATTGATCACTTTAACCCCTGGCCAGTGTATTGATCACTTTAACCCCTGGCCAGTGTATTGATCACTTTAACCCCTGGCCAGTGTATTGATCACTTTAACCCCTGGCCAGTGTATTGATCACTTTAACCCCTGGCCAGTGTATTGATCACTTTAACCCCTGGCCAGTGTATTGATCACTTTAACCCCTGGCCAGTGTATTGATCACTTTAACCCCTGGCCAGTGTATTGATCACTTTAACCCCTGGCCAGTGTATTGATCACTTTAACCCCTGGCCAGTGTATTGATCACTTTAACCCCTGGCCAGTGTATTGATCACTTTAACCCCTGGCCAGTGTATTGATCACTTTAACCCCTGGCCAGTGTATTGATCACTTTAACCCCTGGCCAGTGTATTGATCACTTTAACCCCTGGCCAGTGTATTGATCACTTTAACCCCTGGCCAGTGTATTGATCACTTTAACCCCTGGCCAGTGTATTGATCACTTTAACCCCTGGCCAGTGTATTGATCACTTTAACCCCTGGCCAGTGTATTGATCACTTTAACCCCTGGCCAGTGTATTGATCACTTTAACCCCTGGCCAGTGTATTGATCACTTTAACCCCTGGCCAGTGTATTGATCACTTTAACCCCTGGCCAGTGTATTGATCACTTTAACCCCTGGCCAGTGTATTGATCACTTTAACCCCTGGCCAGTGTATTGATCACTTTAACCCCTGGCCAGTGTATTGATCACTTTAACCCCTGGCCAGTGTATTGATCACTTTAACCCCTGGCCAGTGTATTGATCACTTTAACCCCTGGCCAGTGTATTGATCACTTTAACCCCTGGCCAGTGTATTGATCACTTTAACCCCTGGCCAGTGTATTGATCACTTTAACCCCTGGCCAGTGTATTGATCACTTTAACCCCTGGCCAGTGTATTGATCACTTTAACCCCTGGCCAGTGTATTGATCACTTTAACCCCTGGCCAGTGTATTGATCACTTTAACCCCTGGCCAGTGTATTGATCACTTTAACCCCTGGCCAGTGTATTGATCACTTTAACCCCTGGCCAGTGTATTGATCACTTTAACCCCTGGCCAGTGTATTGATCACTTTAACCCCTGGCCAGTGTATTGATCACTTTAACCCCTGGCCAGTGTATTGATCACTTTAACCCCTGGCCAGTGTATTGATCACTTTAACCCCTGGCCAGTGTATTGATCACTTTAACCCCTGGCCAGTGTATTGATCACTTTAACCCCTGGCCAGTGTATTGATCACTTTAACCCCTGGCCAGTGTATTGATCACTTTAACCCCTGGCCAGTGTATTGATCACTTTAACCCCTGGCCAGTGTATTGATCACTTTAACCCCTGGCCAGTGTATTGATCACTTTAACCCCTGGCCAGTGTATTGATCACTTTAACCCCTGGCCAGTGTATTGATCACTTTAACCCCTGGCCAGTGTATTGATCACTTTAACCCCTGGCCAGTGTATTGATCACTTTAACCCCTGGCCAGTGTATTGATCACTTTAACCCCTGGCCAGTGTATTGATCACTTTAACCCCTGGCCAGTGTATTGATCACTTTAACCCCTGGCCAGTGTATTGATCACTTTAACCCTGGCCAGTGTATTGATCACTTTAACCCCTGGCCAGTGTATTGATCACTTTAACCCCTGGCCAGTGTATTGATCACTTTAACCCCTGGCCAGTGTATTGATCACTTTAACCCCTGGCCAGTGTATTGATCACTTTAACCCCTGGCCAGTGTATTGATCACTTTAACCCCTGGCCAGTGTATTGATCACTTTAACCCCTGGCCAGTGTATTGATCACTTTAACCCCTGGCCAGTGTATTGATCACTTTAACCCCTGGCCAGTGTATTGATCACTTTAACCCCTGGCCAGTGTATTGATCACTTTAACCCCTGGCCAGTGTATTGATCACTTTAACCCCTGGCCAGTGTATTGATCACTTTAACCCCTGGCCAGTGTATTGATCACTTTAACCCCTGGCCAGTGTATTGATCACTTTAACCCCTGGCCAGTGTATTGATCACTTTAACCCCTGGCCAGTGTATTGATCACTTTAACCCCTGGCCAGTGTATTGATCACTTTAACCCCTGGCCAGTGTATTGATCACTTTAACCCCTGGCCAGTGTATTGATCACTTTAACCCCTGGCCAGTGTATTGATCACTTTAACCCCTGGCCAGTGTATTGATCACTTTAACCCCTGGCCAGTGTATTGATCACTTTAACCCCTGGCCAGTGTATTGATCACTTTAACCCCTGGCCAGTGTATTGATCACTTTAACCCCTGGCCAGTGTATTGATCACTTTAACCCCTGGCCAGTGTATTGATCACTTTAACCCCTGGCCAGTGTATTGATCACTTTAACCCCTGGCCAGTGTATTGATCACTTTAACCCCTGGCCAGTGTATTGATCACTTTAACCCCTGGCCAGTGTATTGATCACTTTAACCCCTGGCCAGTGTATTGATCACTTTAACCCCTGGCCAGTGTATTGATCACTTTAACCCCTGGCCAGTGTATTGATCACTTTAACCCCTGGCCAGTGTATTGATCACTTTAACCCCTGGCCAGTGTATTGATCACTTTAACCCCTGGCCAGTGTATTGATCACTTTAACCCCTGGCCAGTGTATTGATCACTTTAACCCCTGGCCAGTGTATTGATCACTTTAACCCCTGGCCAGTGTATTGATCACTTTAACCCCTGGCCAGTGTATTGATCACTTTAACCCCTGGCCAGTGTATTGATCACTTTAACCCCTGGCCAGTGTATTGATCACTTTAACCCCTGGCCAGTGTATTGATCACTTTAACCCCTGGCCAGTGTATTGATCACTTTAACCCCTGGCCAGTGTATTGATCACTTTAACCCCTGGCCAGTGTATTGATCACTTTAACCCCTGGCCAGTGTATTGATCACTTTAACCCCTGGCCAGTGTATTGATCACTTTAACCCCTGGCCAGTGTATTGATCACTTTAACCCCTGGCCAGTGTATTGATCACTTTAACCCCTGGCCAGTGTATTGATCACTTTAACCCCTGGCCAGTGTATTGATCACTTTAACCCCTGGCCAGTGTATTGATCACTTTAACCCCTGGCCAGTGTATTGATCACTTTAACCCCTGGCCAGTGTATTGATCACTTTAACCCCTGGCCAGTGTATTGATCACTTTAACCCCTGGCCAGTGTATTGATCACTTTAACCCCTGGCCAGTGTATTGATCACTTTAACCCCTGGCCAGTGTATTGATCACTTTAACCCCTGGCCAGTGTATTGATCACTTTAACCCCTGGCCAGTGTATTGATCACTTTAACCCCTGGCCAGTGTATTGATCACTTTAACCCCTGGCCAGTGTATTGATCACTTTAACCCCTGGCCAGTGTATTGATCATTTTAACCTGGGCTAGTTTATTGATCACTTTAACCCCTGGCCAGTGTATTGATCATTTTAACCTTGGCCAGTTTATTGATCACTTTAACCCCTGGCCAGTGTATTGATCACTTTAACCCCTGGCCAGTGTATTGATCACTTTAACCCCTGGCCAGTGTATTGATCACTTTAACCCCTGGCCAGTGTATTGATCACTTTAACCCCTGGCCAGTGTATTGATCACTTTAACCCCTGGCCAGTGTATTGATCACTTTAACCCCTGGCCAGTGTATTGATCACTTTAACCCCTGGCCAGTGTATTGATCACTTTAACCCCTGGCCAGTGTATTGATCACTTTAACCCCTGGCCAGTGTATTGATCACTTTAACCCTGGCCAGTGTATTGATCACTTTAACCCCTGGCCAGTGTATTGATCACTTTAACCCCTGGCCAGTGTATTGATCACTTTAACCCCTGGCCAGTGTATTGATCACTTTAACCCCTGGCCAGTGTATTGATCACTTTAACCCCTGGCCAGTGTATTGATCACTTTAACCCCTGGCCAGTGTATTGATCACTTTAACCCCTGGCCAGTGTATTGATCACTTTAACCCCTGGCCAGTGTATTGATCACTTTAACCCCTGGCCAGTGTATTGATCACTTTAACCCCTGGCCAGTGTATTGATCACTTTAACCCCTGGCCAGTGTATTGATCACTTTAACCCCTGGCCAGTGTATTGATCACTTTAACCCCTGGCCAGTGTATTGATCACTTTAACCCCTGGCCAGTGTATTGATCACTTTAACCCCTGGCCAGTGTATTGATCACTTTAACCCCTGGCCAGTGTATTGATCACTTTAACCCCTGGCCAGTGTATTGATCACTTTAACCCCTGGCCAGTGTATTGATCACTTTAACCCCTGGCCAGTGTATTGATCACTTTAACCCCTGGCCAGTGTATTGATCACTTTAACCCCTGGCCAGTGTATTGATCACTTTAACCCCTGGCCAGTGTATTGATCACTTTAACCCCTGGCCAGTGTATTGATCACTTTAACCCCTGGCCAGTGTATTGATCACTTTAACCCCTGGCCAGTGTATTGATCACTTTAACCCCTGGCCAGTGTATTGATCACTTTAACCCCTGGCCAGTGTATTGATCACTTTAACCCCTGGCCAGTGTATTGATCACTTTAACCCCTGGCCAGTGTATTGATCACTTTAACCCCTGGCCAGTGTATTGATCACTTTAACCCCTGGCCAGTGTATTGATCACTTTAACCCCTGGCCAGTGTATTGATCACTTTAACCCCTGGCCAGTGTATTGATCACTTTAACCCCTGGCCAGTGTATTGATCACTTTAACCCCTGGCCAGTGTATTGATCACTTTAACCCCTGGCCAGTGTATTGATCACTTTAACCCCTGGCCAGTGTATTGATCACTTTAACCCCTGGCCAGTGTATTGATCACTTTAACCCCTGGCCAGTGTATTGATCACTTTAACCCCTGGCCAGTGTATTGATCACTTTAACCCCTGGCCAGTGTATTGATCACTTTAACCCCTGGCCAGTGTATTGATCACTTTAACCCCTGGCCAGTGTATTGATCACTTTAACCCCTGGCCAGTGTATTGATCACTTTAACCCCTGGCCAGTGTATTGATCACTTTAACCCCTGGCCAGTGTATTGATCACTTTAACCCCTGGCCAGTGTATTGATCACTTTAACCCCTGGCCAGTGTATTGATCACTTTAACCCCTGGCCAGTGTATTGATCACTTTAACCCCTGGCCAGTGTATTGATCACTTTAACCCCTGGCCAGTGTATTGATCACTTTAACCCCTGGCCAGTGTATTGATCACTTTAACCCCTGGCCAGTGTATTGATCACTTTAACCCCTGGCCAGTGTATTGATCACTTTAACCCCTGGCCAGTGTATTGATCACTTTAACCCCTGGCCAGTGTATTGATCACTTTAACCCCTGGCCAGTGTATTGATCACTTTAACCCCTGGCCAGTGTATTGATCACTTTAACCCCTGGCCAGTGTATTGATCACTTTAACCCCTGGCCAGTGTATTGATCACTTTAACCCCTGGCCAGTGTATTGATCACTTTAACCCCTGGCCAGTGTATTGATCACTTTAACCCCTGGCCAGTGTATTGATCACTTTAACCCCTGGCCAGTGTATTGATCACTTTAACCCCTGGCCAGTGTATTGATCACTTTAACCCCTGGCCAGTTTATTGATCACTTTAACCCCTGGCCAGTGTATTGATCACTTTAACCCCTGGCCAGTGTATTGATCACTTTAACCCCTGGCCAGTGTATTGATCACTTTAACCCCTGGCCAGTGTATTGATCACTTTAACCCCTGGCCAGTGTATTGATCACTTTAACCCCTGGCCAGTGTATTGATCACTTTAACCCCTGGCCAGTGTATTGATCACTTTAACCCCTGGCCAGTGTATTGATCACTTTAACCCCTGGCCAGTGTATTGATCACTTTAACCCCTGGCCAGTGTATTGATCACTTTAACCCCTGGCCAGTGTATTGATCACTTTAACCCTGGCCAGTGTATTGATCACTTTAACCCCTGGCCAGTGTATTGATCACTTTAACCCCTGGCCAGTGTATTGATCACTTTAACCCCTGGCCAGTGTATTGATCACTTTAACCCCTGGCCAGTGTATTGATCACTTTAACCCCTGGCCAGTGTATTGATCACTTTAACCCCTGGCCAGTGTATTGATCACTTTAACCCCTGGCCAGTGTATTGATCACTTTAACCCCTGGCCAGTGTATTGATCACTTTAACCCCTGGCCAGTGTATTGATCACTTTAACCCCTGGCCAGTGTATTGATCACTTTAACCCCTGGCCAGTGTATTGATCACTTTAACCCCTGGCCAGTGTATTGATCACTTTAACCCCTGGCCAGTGTATTGATCACTTTAACCCCTGGCCAGTGTATTGATCACTTTAACCCCTGGCCAGTGTATTGATCACTTTAACCCCTGGCCAGTGTATTGATCACTTTAACCCCTGGCCAGTGTATTGATCACTTTAACCCCTGGCCAGTGTATTGATCACTTTAACCCCTGGCCAGTGTATTGATCACTTTAACCCCTGGCCAGTGTATTGATCACTTTAACCCCTGGCCAGTGTATTGATCACTTTAACCCCTGGCCAGTGTATTGATCACTTTAACCCCTGGCCAGTGTATTGATCACTTTAACCCCTGGCCAGTGTATTGATCACTTTAACCCCTGGCCAGTGTATTGATCACTTTAACCCCTGGCCAGTGTATTGATCACTTTAACCCCTGGCCAGTGTATTGATCACTTTAACCCCTGGCCAGTGTATTGATCACTTTAACCCCTGGCCAGTGTATTGATCACTTTAACCCCTGGCCAGTGTATTGATCACTTTAACCCCTGGCCAGTGTATTGATCACTTTAACCCCTGGCCAGTTTATTGATCACTTTAACCCCTGGCCAGTGTATTGATCACTTTAACCCTGGCCAGTGTATTGATCACTTTAACCCCTGGCCAGTGTATTGATCACTTTAACCCCTGGCCAGTGTATTGATCACTTTAACCCCTGGCCAGTGTATTGATCACTTTAACCCCTGGCCAGTGTATTGATCACTTTAACCCCTGGCCAGTGTATTGATCACTTTAACCCCTGGCCAGTGTATTGATCACTTTAACCCCTGGCCAGTGTATTGATCACTTTAACCCCTGGCCAGTGTATTGATCACTTTAACCCCTGGCCAGTGTATTGATCACTTTAACCCCTGGCCAGTGTATTGATCACTTTAACCCCTGGCCAGTGTATTGATCACTTTAACCCCTGGCCAGTGTATTGATCACTTTAACCCTGGCCAGTGTATTGATCACTTTAACCCCTGGCCAGTGTATTGATCACTTTAACCCTGGCCAGTGTATTGATCACTTTAACCCTGGCCAGTGTATTGATCACTTTAACCCCTGGCCAGTGTATTGATCACTTTAACCCCTGGCCAGTGTATTGATCACTTTAACCCCTGGCCAGTGTATTGATCACTTTAACCCCTGGCCAGTGTATTGATCACTTTAACCCCTGGCCAGTGTATTGATCACTTTAACCCCTGGCCAGTGTATTGATCACTTTAACCCCTGGCCAGTGTATTGATCACTTTAACCCCTGGCCAGTGTATTGATCACTTTAACCCCTGGCCAGTGTATTGATCACTTTAACCCCTGGCCAGTGTATTGATCACTTTAACCCCTGGCCAGTGTATTGATCACTTTAACCCCTGGCCAGTGTATTGATCACTTTAACCCCTGGCCAGTGTATTGATCACTTTAACCCCTGGCCAGTGTATTGATCACTTTAACCCCTGGCCAGTGTATTGATCACTTTAACCCCTGGCCAGTGTATTGATCACTTTAACCCCTGGCCAGTGTATTGATCACTTTAACCCCTGGCCAGTGTATTGATCACTTTAACCCCTGGCCAGTGTATTGATCACTTTAACCCCTGGCCAGTGTATTGATCACTTTAACCCCTGGCCAGTGTATTGATCACTTTAACCCCTGGCCAGTGTATTGATCACTTTAACCCCTGGCCAGTGTATTGATCACTTTAACCCCTGGCCAGTGTATTGATCACTTTAACCCCTGGCCAGTGTATTGATCACTTTAACCCCTGGCCAGTGTATTGATCACTTTAACCCCTGGCCAGTGTATTGATCACTTTAACCCCTGGCCAGTGTATTGATCACTTTAACCCCTGGCCAGTGTATTGATCACTTTAACCCCTGGCCAGTGTATTGATCACTTTAACCCCTGGCCAGTGTATTGATCACTTTAACCCCTGGCCAGTGTATTGATCACTTTAACCCCTGGCCAGTGTATTGATCACTTTAACCCCTGGCCAGTGTATTGATCACTTTAACCCCTGGCCAGTGTATTGATCACTTTAACCCCTGGCCAGTGTATTGATCACTTTAACCCCTGGCCAGTGTATTGATCACTTTAACCCCTGGCCAGTGTATTGATCACTTTAACCCCTGGCCAGTGTATTGATCACTTTAACCCCTGGCCAGTGTATTGATCACTTTAACCCCTGGCCAGTGTATTGATCACTTTAACCCCTGGCCAGTGTATTGATCACTTTAACCCTGGCCAGTGTATTGATCACTTTAACCCCTGGCCAGTGTATTGATCACTTTAACCCCTGGCCAGTGTATTGATCACTTTAACCCCTGGCCAGTGTATTGATCACTTTAACCCCTGGCCAGTGTATTGATCACTTTAACCCTGGCCAGTGTATTGATCACTTTAACCCCTGGCCAGTGTATTGATCACTTTAACCCCTGGCCAGTGTATTGATCACTTTAACCCCTGGCCAGTGTATTGATCACTTTAACCCCTGGCCAGTGTATTGATCACTTTAACCCCTGGCCAGTGTATTGATCACTTTAACCCCTGGCCAGTGTATTGATCACTTTAACCCCTGGCCAGTGTATTGATCACTTTAACCCCTGGCCAGTGTATTGATCACTTTAACCCCTGGCCAGTGTATTGATCACTTTAACCCCTGGCCAGTGTATTGATCACTTTAACCCCTGGCCAGTGTATTGATCACTTTAACCCCTGGCCAGTGTATTGATCACTTTAACCCCTGGCCAGTGTATTGATCACTTTAACCCCTGGCCAGTGTATTGATCACTTTAACCCCTGGCCAGTTTATTGATCACTTTAACCCCTGGCCAGTGTATTGATCACTTTAACCCCTGGCCAGTGTATTGATCACTTTAACCCCTGGCCAGTGTATTGATCACTTTAACCCCTGGCCAGTGTATTGATCACTTTAACCCCTGGCCAGTGTATTGATCACTTTAACCCCTGGCCAGTGTATTGATCACTTTAACCCCTGGCCAGTGTATTGATCACTTTAACCCCTGGCCAGTGTATTGATCACTTTAACCCCTGGCCAGTGTATTGATCACTTTAACCCCTGGCCAGTGTATTGATCACTTTAACCCCTGGCCAGTGTATTGATCACTTTAACCCCTGGCCAGTGTATTGATCACTTTAACCCCTGGCCAGTGTATTGATCACTTTAACCCCTGGCCAGTGTATTGATCACTTTAACCCCTGGCCAGTGTATTGATCACTTTAACCCCTGGCCAGTGTATTGATCACTTTAACCCCTGGCCAGTGTATTGATCACTTTAACCCCTGGCCAGTGTATTGATCACTTTAACCCCTGGCCAGTGTATTGATCACTTTAACCCCTGGCCAGTGTATTGATCACTTTAACCCCTGGCCAGTGTATTGATCACTTTAACCCCTGGCCAGTGTATTGATCACTTTAACCCCTGGCCAGTGTATTGATCACTTTAACCCCTGGCCAGTGTATTGATCACTTTAACCCCTGGCCAGTGTATTGATCACTTTAACCCCTGGCCAGTGTATTGATCACTTTAACCCCTGGCCAGTGTATTGATCACTTTAACCCCTGGCCAGTGTATTGATCACTTTAACCCCTGGCCAGTGTATTGATCACTTTAACCCCTGGCCAGTGTATTGATCACTTTAACCCCTGGCCAGTGTATTGATCACTTTAACCCTGGCCAGTGTATTGATCACTTTAACCCCTGGCCAGTGTATTGATCACTTTAACCCCTGGCCAGTGTATTGATCACTTTAACCCCTGGCCAGTGTATTGATCACTTTAACCCCTGGCCAGTGTATTGATCACTTTAACCCCTGGCCAGTGTATTGATCACTTTAACCCCTGGCCAGTGTATTGATCACTTTAACCCCTGGCCAGTGTATTGATCACTTTAACCCCTGGCCAGTGTATTGATCACTTTAACCCCTGGCCAGTGTATTGATCACTTTAACCCTGGCCAGTGTATTGATCACTTTAACCCCTGGCCAGTGTATTGATCACTTTAACCCCTGGCCAGTGTATTGATCACTTTAACCCCTGGCCAGTGTATTGATCACTTTAACCCCTGGCCAGTGTATTGATCACTTTAACCCCTGGCCAGTGTATTGATCACTTTAACCCCTGGCCAGTGTATTGATCACTTTAACCCCTGGCCAGTGTATTGATCACTTTAACCCCTGGCCAGTGTATTGATCACTTTAACCCCTGGCCAGTGTATTGATCACTTTAACCCCTGGCCAGTGTATTGATCACTTTAACCCCTGGCCAGTGTATTGATCACTTTAACCCCTGGCCAGTGTATTGATCACTTTAACCCCTGGCCAGTGTATTGATCACTTTAACCCCTGGCCAGTGTATTGATCACTTTAACCCCTGGCCAGTGTATTGATCACTTTAACCCCTGGCCAGTGTATTGATCACTTTAACCCCTGGCCAGTGTATTGATCACTTTAACCCCTGGCCAGTGTATTGATCACTTTAACCCCTGGCCAGTGTATTGATCACTTTAACCCCTGGCCAGTGTATTGATCACTTTAACCCCTGGCCAGTGTATTGATCACTTTAACCCCTGGCCAGTGTATTGATCACTTTAACCCCTGGCCAGTGTATTGATCACTTTAACCCCTGGCCAGTGTATTGATCACTTTAACCCCTGGCCAGTGTATTGATCACTTTAACCCCTGGCCAGTGTATTGATCACTTTAACCCCTGGCCAGTGTATTGATCACTTTAACCCCTGGCCAGTGTATTGATCACTTTAACCCCTGGCCAGTGTATTGATCACTTTAACCCCTGGCCAGTGTATTGATCACTTTAACCCTGGCCAGTGTATTGATCACTTTAACCCCTGGCCAGTGTATTGATCACTTTAACCCCTGGCCAGTGTATTGATCACTTTAACCCCTGGCCAGTGTATTGATCACTTTAACCCCTGGCCAGTGTATTGATCACTTTAACCCCTGGCCAGTGTATTGATCACTTTAACCCCTGGCCAGTGTATTGATCACTTTAACCCCTGGCCAGTGTATTGATCACTTTAACCCCTGGCCAGTGTATTGATCACTTTAACCCCTGGCCAGTGTATTGATCACTTTAACCCCTGGCCAGTGTATTGATCACTTTAACCCCTGGCCAGTGTATTGATCACTTTAACCCCTGGCCAGTGTATTGATCACTTTAACCCCTGGCCAGTGTATTGATCACTTTAACCCCTGGCCAGTGTATTGATCACTTTAACCCCTGGCCAGTGTATTGATCACTTTAACCCCTGGCCAGTGTATTGATCACTTTAACCCCTGGCCAGTGTATTGATCACTTTAACCCCTGGCCAGTGTATTGATCACTTTAACCCCTGGCCAGTGTATTGATCACTTTAACCCCTGGCCAGTGTATTGATCACTTTAACCCCTGGCCAGTGTATTGATCACTTTAACCCCTGGCCAGTGTATTGATCACTTTAACCCCTGGCCAGTGTATTGATCACTTTAACCCCTGGCCAGTGTATTGATCACTTTAACCCCTGGCCAGTGTATTGATCACTTTAACCCCTGGCCAGTGTATTGATCACTATCCCCTAGGCCAGTGTATTGATCACTTTAAACCCTGGCCAGTTTATTGATCACTTTAACCCTGGCCAGTGTATTGATCACTTTAACCCCTGGCCAGTGTATTGATCACTTAACCCCCTGGCAGTGTATTGATCACTTTAACCCCTGGCCAGTGTATTGATCACTTTAACCCAGGCAGTGTATTGATCACTTTAACCCCTGGCCAGTGTATTGATCACTTTAACCACCGGCCAGTGTATTGATCACTTTAAACCCCTGGCCAGTGAGTGTATTGATCACTTTAACCCCTGGCCAGTGTATTGATCACTTTAACCCTGGCCAGTGTATTGATCACTTTAACCCCTGGCCAGTGTATTGATCACTTTAACCCCTGGCCAGTGTATTGATCACTTTAACCCTGGCCAGTGTATTGATCACTTTAACCCCTGGCCAGTGTATTGATCACTTTAACCCCTGGCCAGTGTATTGATCACTTTAACCCCTGGCCAGTGTATTGATCACTTTAACCCCTGGCCAGTGTATTGATCACTTTAACCCCTGGCCAGTGTATTGATCACTTTAACCCCTGGCCAGTGTATTGATCACTTTAACCCCTGGCCAGTTTATTGATCACTTTAACCCCTGGCCAGTGTATTGATCACTTTAACCCCTGGCCAGTGTATTGATCACTTTAACCCCTGGCCAGTGTATTGATCACTTTAACCCCTGGCCAGTGTATTGATCACTTTAACCCCTGGCCAGTGTATTGATCACTTTAACCCCTGGCCAGTGTATTGATCACTTTAACCCTGGCCAGTTTATTGATCACTTTAACCCTGGCCAGTGTATTGATCACTTTAACCCTGGCCAGTGTATTGATCACTTTAACCCTGGCCAGTGTATTGATCACTTTAACCCCTGGCCAGTGTATTGATCACTTTAACCCTGGCCAGTTTATTGATCACTTTAACCCCTGGCCAGTGTATTGATCACTTTAACCCCTGGCCAGTTTATTGATCACTTTAACCCCTGGCCAGTGTATTGATCACTTTAACCCCTGGCCAGTGTATTGATCACTTTAACCCCTGGCCAGTGTATTGATCACTTTAACCCCTGGCCAGTGTATTGATCACTTTAACCCCTGGCCAGTGTATTGATCACTTTAACCCCTGGCCAGTGTATTGATCACTTTAACCCCTGGCCAGTGTATTGATCACTTTAACCCCTGGCCAGTGTATTGATCACTTTAAACCCTGGCCAGTGTATTGATCACTTTAACCCCTGGCCAGTGTATTGATCACTTTAACCCCTGGCCAGTGTATTGATCACTTTAACCCCTGGCCAGTGTATTGATCACTTTAACCCCTGGCCAGTGTATTGATCACTTTAACCCCTGGCCAGTGTATTGATCACTTTAACCCCTGGCCAGTGTATTGATCACTTTAACCCCTGGCCAGTGTATTGATCACTTTAACCCCTGGCCAGTGTATTGATCACTTTAACCCCTGGCCAGTGTATTGATCACTTTAACCCCTGGCCAGTGTATTGATCACTTTAACCCCTGGCCAGTGTATTGATCACTTTAACCCCTGGCCAGTGTATTGATCACTTTAACCCCTGGCCAGTGTATTGATCACTTTAACCCTGGCCAGTTTATTGATCACTTTAACCCCTGGCCAGTGTATTGATCACTTTAACCCCTGGCCAGTGTATTGATCACTTTAACCCCTGGCCAGTGTATTGATCACTTTAACCCCTGGCCAGTGTATTGATCACTTTAACCCCTGGCCAGTGTATTGATCACTTTAACCCCTGGCCAGTGTATTGATCACTTTAACCCCTGGCCAGTGTATTGATCACTTTAACCCCTGGCCAGTGTATTGATCACTTTAACCCCTGGCCAGTGTATTGATCACTTTAACCCCTGGCCAGTGTATTGATCACTTTAACCCCTGGCCAGTGTATTGATCACTTTAACCCCTGGCCAGTGTATTGATCACTTTAACCCCTGGCCAGTGTATTGATCACTTTAACCCTGGCCAGTGTATTGATCACTTTAACCCCTGGCCAGTGTATTGATCACTTTAACCCCTGGCCAGTGTATTGATCACTTTAACCCCTGGCCAGTGTATTGATCACTTTAACCCCTGGCCAGTGTATTGATCACTTTAACCCCTGGCCAGTGTATTGATCACTTTAACCCCTGGCCAGTGTATTGATCACTTTAACCCCTGGCCAGTGTATTGATCACTTTAACCCCTGGCCAGTGTATTGATCACTTTAACCCCTGGCCAGTGTATTGATCACTTTAACCCCTGGCCAGTGTATTGATCACTTTAACCCCTGGCCAGTGTATTGATCACTTTAACCCCTGGCCAGTGTATTGATCACTTTAACCCCTGGCCAGTGTATTGATCACTTTAACCCCTGGCCAGTGTATTGATCACTTTAACCCCTGGCCAGTGTATTGATCACTTTAACCCCTGGCCAGTGTATTGATCACTTTAACCCCTGGCCAGTGTATTGATCACTTTAACCCCTGGCCAGTGTATTGATCACTTTAACCCCTGGCCAGTGTATTGATCACTTTAACCCCTGGCCAGTGTATTGATCACTTTAACCCTGGCCAGTGTATTGATCACTTTAACCCCTGGCCAGTGTATTGATCACTTTAACCCCTGGCCAGTGTATTGATCACTTTAACCCCTGGCCAGTGTATTGATCACTTTAACCCCTGGCCAGTGTATTGATCACTTTAACCCCTGGCCAGTGTATTGATCACTTTAACCCTGGCCAGTGTATTGATCACTTTAACCCCTGGCCAGTGTATTGATCACTTTAACCCCTGGCCAGTGTATTGATCACTTTAACCCCTGGCCAGTTTATTGATCACTTTAACCCCTGGCCAGTGTATTGATCACTTTAACCCCTGGCCAGTGTATTGATCACTTTAACCCCTGGCCAGTGTATTGATCACTTTAACCCCTGGCCAGTGTATTGATCACTTTAACCCCTGGCCAGTGTATTGATCACTTTAACCCCTGGCCAGTGTATTGATCACTTTAACCCCTGGCCAGTGTATTGATCACTTTAACCCCTGGCCAGTGTATTGATCACTTTAACCCCTGGCCAGTGTATTGATCACTTTAACCCCTGGCCAGTGTATTGATCACTTTAACCCCTGGCCAGTGTATTGATCACTTTAACCCTGGCCAGTTTATTGATCACTTTAACCCCTGGCCAGTGTATTGATCACTTTAACCCCTGGCCAGTGTATTGATCACTTTAACCCCTGGCCAGTGTATTGATCACTTTAACCCCTGGCCAGTGTATTGATCACTTTAACCCCTGGCCAGTGTATTGATCACTTTAACCCCTGGCCAGTGTATTGATCACTTTAACCCCTGGCCAGTGTATTGATCACTTTAACCCCTGGCCAGTGTATTGATCACTTTAACCCCTGGCCAGTGTATTGATCACTTTAACCCTGGCCAGTGTATTGATCACTTTAACCCCTGGCCAGTGTATTGATCACTTTAACCCCTGGCCAGTGTATTGATCACTTTAACCCCTGGCCAGTGTATTGATCACTTTAACCCTGGCCAGTGTATTGATCACTTTAACCCCTGGCCAGTGTATTGATCACTTTAACCCCTGGCCAGTGTATTGATCACATAATCCCCTGGCCAGTGTATTGATCACTTTAACCCCTGGCCAGTGTATTGATCACTTTAACCCCTGGCCTGTGTATTGATCACTTTAACCCCTGGCCAGTGTATTGATCACTTTAACCTCTGGCCAGTGTATTGATCACTTTAACCCCTGGCCAGTGTATTGATCACTTTAACCCCTGGCCAGTGTATTGATCACTTTAACCCCTGGCCAGTGTATTGATCACTTTAACCCCTGGCCTGTGTATTGATCACTTTAACCCCTGGCCAGTGTATTGATCACTTTAACCCCTGGCCAGTGTATGATCACTTTAACCCCTGGCCAGTGTATTGATCACTTTAACCCCTGGCCAGTGTATTGATCACTTTAACCCCTGGCCAGTGTATTGATCACTTTAACCCCTGGCCAGTGTATTGATCACTTTAACCCCTGGCCAGTGTATTGATCACTTTAACCCCTGGCCAGTGTATTGATCACTTTAACCCTGGCCAGTGTATTGATCACTTTAACCCCTGGCCAGTGTATTGATCACTTTAACCCCTGGCCAGTGTATTGATCACTTTAACCCCTGGCCAGTGTATTGATCACTTTAACCCCTGGCCAGTGTATTGATCACTTTAACCCTGGCCAGTGTATTGATCACTTTAACCCCTGGCCAGTGTATTGATCACTTTAACCCCTGGCCAGTGTATTGATCACTTTAACCCCTGGCCAGTGTATTGATCACTTTAACCCCTGGCCAGTGTATTGATCACTTTAACCCCTGGCCAGTGTATTGATCACTTTAACCCCTGGCCAGTGTATTGATCACTTTAACCCCTGGCCAGTGTATTGATCACTTTAACCCCTGGCCAGTGTATTGATCACTTTAACCCCTGGCCAGTGTATTGATCACTTTAACCCCTGGCCAGTGTATTGATCACTTTAACCCTGGCCAGTGTATTGATCACTTTAACCCCTGGCCAGTGTATTGATCACTTTAACCCCTGGCCAGTGTATTGATCACTTTAACCCCTGGCCAGTGTATTGATCACTTTAACCCCTGGCCAGTGTATTGATCACTTTAACCCCTGGCCAGTGTATTGATCACTTTAACCCCTGGCCAGTGTATTGATCACTTTAACCCCTGGCCAGTGTATTGATCACTTTAACCCCTGGCCAGTGTATTGATCACTTTAACCCCTGGCCAGTGTATTGATCACTTTAACCCCTGGCCAGTGTATTGATCACTTTAACCCCTGGCCAGTGTATTGATCACTTTAACCCCTGGCCAGTGTATTGATCACTTTAACCCCTGGCCAGTGTATTGATCACTTTAACCCCTGGCCAGTGTATTGATCACTTTAACCCCTGGCCAGTGTATTGATCACTTTAACCCCTGGCCAGTGTATTGATCACTTTAACCCCTGGCCAGTGTATTGATCACTTTAACCCCTGGCCAGTGTATTGATCACTTTAACCCCTGGCCAGTGTATTGATCACTTTAACCCCTGGCCAGTGTATTGATCACTTTAACCCCTGGCCAGTGTATTGATCACTTTAACCCCTGGCCAGTGTATTGATCACTTTAACCCCTGGCCAGTGTATTGATCACTTTAACCCCTGGCCAGTGTATTGATCACTTTAACCCCTGGCCAGTGTATTGATCACTTTAACCCCTGGCCAGTGTATTGATCACTTTAACCCCTGGCCAGTGTATTGATCACTTTAACCCCTGGCCAGTGTATTGATCACTTTAACCCCTGGCCAGTGTATTGATCACTTTAACCCCTGGCCAGTGTATTGATCACTTTAACCCCTGGCCAGTGTATTGATCACTTTAACCCCTGGCCAGTGTATTGATCACTTTAACCCCTGGCCAGTGTATTGATCACTTTAACCCCTGGCCAGTGTATTGATCACTTTAACCCCTGGCCAGTGTATTGATCACTTTAACCCCTGGCCAGTGTATTGATCACTTTAACCCCTGGCCAGTGTATTGATCACTTTAACCCCTGGCCAGTGTATTGATCACTTTAACCCCTGGCCAGTGTATTGATCACTTTAACCCCTGGCCAGTGTATTGATCACTTTAACCCCTGGCCAGTGTATTGATCACTTTAACCCCTGGCCAGTGTATTGATCACTTTAACCCCTGGCCAGTGTATTGATCACTTTAACCCCTGGCCAGTGTATTGATCACTTTAACCCCTGGCCAGTGTATTGATCACTTTAACCCCTGGCCAGTGTATTGATCACTTTAACCCCTGGCCAGTGTATTGATCACTTTAACCCCTGGCCAGTGTATTGATCACTTTAACCCCTGGCCAGTGTATTGATCACTTTAACCCCTGGCCAGTGTATTGATCACTTTAACCCCTGGCCAGTGTATTGATCACTTTAACCCCTGGCCAGTGTATTGATCACTTTAACCCCTGGCCAGTGTATTGATCACTTTAACCCCTGGCCAGTGTATTGATCACTTTAACCTCTGGCCAGTGTATTGATCACTTTAACCCCTGGCCAGTGTATTGATCACTTTAACCCCTGGCCAGTGTATTGATCACTTTAACCCCTGGCCAGTGTATTGATCACTTTAACCCCTGGCCAGTGTATTGATCACTTTAACCCCTGGCCAGTGTATTGATCACTTTAACCCCTGGCCAGTGTATTGATCACTTTAACCCTGGCCAGTGTATTGATCACTTTAACCCCTGGCCAGTGTATTGATCACTTTAACCCCTGGCCTGTGTATTGATCACTTTAACCCCTGGCCAGTGTATTGATCACTTTAACCCCTGGCCAGTGTATTGATCACTTTAACCCCTGGCCAGTGTATTGATCACTTTAACCCCTGGCCAGTGTATTGATCACTTTAACCCCTGGCCAGTGTATTGATCACTTTAACCCCTGGCCAGTGTATTGATCACTTTAACCCTGGCCAGTGTATTGATCACTTTAACCCCTGGCCAGTGTATTGATCACTTTAACCCTGGCCAGTGTATTGATCACTTTAACCCCTGGCCAGTGTATTGATCACTTTAACCCCTGGCCAGTTTATTGATCACTTTAACCCTGGCCAGTGTATTGATCACTTTAACCCCTGGCCAGTGTATTGATCACTTTAACCCCTGGCCAGTGTATTGATCACTTTAACCCCTGGCCAGTGTATTGATCACTTTAACCCCTGGCCAGTGTATTGATCACTTTAACCCCTGGCCAGTGTATTGATCACTTTAACCCCTGGCCAGTGTATTGATCACTTTAACCCCTGCAGTGTATTGATCACTTTAACCCCTGGCCAGTGTATTGATCACTTTAACCCCTGGCAGGTGTATTGATCACTTTAACCTCTGGCCAGTGTATTGATCACTTTAAGCCCTGGCCAGTGTATTGATCACTTTAACCCCTGGCTGGTGTATTGATCACTTTAACCCCTGGCCAGTGTATTGATCACTTTAACCTCTGGCCAGTGTATTGATCACTTTAACCTCTGGCCAGTGTATTGATCACTTTAACCACTGGCCAGTGTATTGATCACTTTTACCCCTGGCCAGTGTATTGATCACTTTAACCCCTGGCCAGGTGTATTGATCACTTTAACCCCTGGCCTGTGTATTGATCACTTTATCCCCTGGCCAGTGTATTGATCACTTTATCCCCTGGCCAGTGTATTGATCACATTAACCCCTGGCCAGTGTATTGATCACTTTAACCCCCGGCCAGTGTATTGATCACTTTAACCCCTGGCCAGTGTATTGATCACTTTAACCCCTGGCCAGTGTATTGATCACTTTAACCCCTGGCCAGTGTATTGATCACTTTAACCCTGGCCAGTGTATTGATCACTTTAACCCCTGGCCAGTGTATTGATCACTTTAACCCCTGGCCAGTTTATTGATCACTTTAAACCCTGGCCAGTGTATTGATCACTTTAACCCCTGGCCAGTGTATTGATCACTTTAACCCCTGGCCAGTGTATTGATCACTTTAACCCCTGGCCAGTGTATTGATCACTTTAACCCCTGGCCAGTGTATTGATCACTTTAACCCCTGGCCAGTGTATTGATCACTTTAACCCCTGGCCAGTGTATTGATCACTTTAACCCCTGGCAGTGTATTGATCACTTTAACCCCTGGCCAGTGTATTGATCACTTTAACCCCTGGCCAGTGTATTGATCACTTTAACCCCTGGCCAGTGTATTGATCACTTTAACCCCTGGCCAGTGTATTGATCACTTTAACCCCTGGCAGGTGTATTGATCACTTTAACCCCTGGCCAGTGTATTGATCACTTTAACCTCTGCCCAGTGTATTGATCACTTTAACCACTGGCCAGTGTATTGATCACTTTAACCCCTGGCCTGTGTATTGATCACTTTAACCCCTGGCCTGTGTATTGATCACTTTAACCCCTGGCCAGTGTATTGATCACTTTAACCCCTGGCCAGTGTATTGATCACTTTAACCCCGGCCAGTGTATTGATCACATTAACCCCTGGCCTGTGTATTGATCACTTTAACCCCTGGCCAGTTTATTGATCACTTTAACCCCTGGCCAGTGTATTGATCACTTTAACCCCTGGCCAGTGTATTGATCACTTTAACCCCTGGCCAGTGTATTGATCACTTTAACCCCTGGCCTGTGTATTGATCACTTTAACCCCTGGCCAGTGTATTGATCACTTTAACCCCTGGCCAGTGTATTGATCACTTTAACCCCTGGCCAGTTTATTTATCACTTTAACCCCTGGCCAGTGTATTGATCACTTTAACCCCTGGCCAGTGTATTGATCACTTTAACCCCTGGCGAGTGTATTGATCACTTTAAACCCTGGCCAGTGTATTGATCACTTCAACCCCTGGCCGGTGTATTGATCACTTTAACCTCTGGCCAGTGTATTGATCACTTCAACCCCTGGCCGGTGTATTGATCACTTTAACCCCTGGCCAGAGTATTGATCACATTAACCCCATGCCAGAGTATTGATCACTTTAACCCCTGGCTGGTGTATTGATCACTTTAACCTCTGCCCAGTGTATTGATCACTTTAACCCCTGGCCAGTGTATTGATCACTTTAACCCCTGGCCTGTGTATTGATCACTTTAACCCCTGGCCAGTGTATTGATCACTTTAACCTCTGCCCAGTGTATTGATCACTTTAACCCCTGGCCAGTGTATTGATCACTTTAACCCCTGGCCAGTGTATTGATCACTTTAACCACTGGCCAGTGTATTGATCACTTTAACCCCTGGCCAGTGTATTGATCACTTTAACCCCTGGCCAGTGTATTGATCACTTTAACCCCTGGCCAGTGTATTGATCACTTTAACCCCTGGCCAGTGTATTGATCACTTTAACCCCTGGCCAGTGTATTGATCACTTTAACCCCTGGCCAGTGTATTGATCACTTTAACCCCTGGCCAGTGTATTGATCACTTTAACCCCTGGCCAGTGTATTGATCACTTTAACCCCTGGCCAGTGTATTGATCACTTTAACCCCTGGCCAGTGTATTGATCACTTTAACCCCTGGCCAGTGTATTGATCACTTTAACCCCTGGCCAGTGTATTGATCACTTTAACCCCTGGCAGTGTATTGATCACTTTAACCCCTGGCCAGTGTATTGATCACTTTAACCCCTGGCCAGTGTATTGATCACTTTAACCCCTGGCCAGTGTATTGATCACTTTAACCCCTGGCCAGTGTATTGATCACTTTAACCCCTGGCCTGTGTATTGATCACTTTAACCCCTGGCCTGTTTATTGATCACTTGAAACCCTGGCCAGTTTATTGATCACTTTAACCCATGGCCAGTGTATTGATCACTTTAACCCCTGGCCAGTGTATTGATCACTTGAACCCCTGGCCAGTGTATTGATCACTTTAACCCCTGGCCAGTGTATTGATCACTTTAACACCTGGCCAGTGTATTGATCACTTTAACCCCAGGCCAGTGTATTGATCACTTTAACCCCTTGCTGGTGTATTGATCACATTAACCCCAGGCCAGAGTATTGATCACTTTAACCCCTGGCTGGTGTATTGATCACTTTAACCTCTGCCCAGTGTATTTATCACTTTAAGCCCTGGCCAGTGTATTGATCACTTTAACCCCTGGCTGGTGTATTGATCACTTTAACCCCTGGCCAGTGTATTGATCACTTTAACCTCTGCCCAGTGTATTGATCACTTTAACCTCTGGCCAGTGTATTGATCACTTTAACCACTGGCCAGTGTATTGATCACTTTTACCACTGGCCTTTGTATTGATCACTTTAACCCCTGGCCGGTGTATTGATCACTTTAACCCCTGGCCAGTGTATTGATCACTTTAACCTCTGGCCAGTGTATTGATCACTTTAACCCCCGGCCAGTGTATTGATCACATTAACCCCTGGCCTGTGTATTGATCACATTAACCCCTGGCCAGTGTATTGATCACTTTAACCCCTGGCCAGTGTATTGATAACTTTAACCCCTGGCCAGTGTATTGATCACTTTAACCCCTGGCCAGTGTATTGATCACTTTAACCCCTGGCCAGTTTATTGAACACTTTAACCCCTGGCCGGTGTATTGATCACTTTAACCCCTGGCCAGTGTATTGATCACTTTAACCCCTGGCCAGTGTATTGATCACTTTATCCCCTGGCCGGTGTATTGATCACTTTAACCCCTGGCCAGTGTATTGATCACTTTAACCCCTGGCCAGTGTATTGATCACTTTAACCCCTGGCCAGTTTATTGATCACTTTAACCCCTGGCCAGTGTATTGATCACTTTAACCCCTGGCCAGTGTATTGATCATTTTAACCTCGGCTAGTTTATTGATCTCTTTAACCCCTGGCCAGTGTATTGATCACTTTAAACCCTGGCCAGTTTATTGATCACTTTAACCCCTGGCCAGTGTATTGATCACTTTAAACCCTGGCCAGTTTATTGATCACTTTAACCCCTGGCCAGTGTATTGATCACTTTAACCCCTGGCCAGTGTATTGATCACTTTAACCCCTGGCCAGTGTATTGATCACTTTAACCCCCGGCCAGTGTATTGATCACTTTAACCCCTGGCCAGTGTATTGATCACTTTAAACCCTGGCCAGTTTATTGATCACTTTAACCCCTGGCCAGTGTATTGAGCACTTTAACCCCTGGCCAGTGTATTGATCACTTTAACCCCTGGCCAGTGTATTGATCACTTTAACCCCTGGCCAGTGTATTGATCACTTTAACCCCTGGCCAGTGTATTGATCACTTTTACCACTGGCCAGTGTATTGATCACATTAACCCCAGGCCAGTGTATTGATCACTTTAACCCCCGGCGAGTGTATTGATCACTTTAACCCCTGGCGAGTGTATTGATCACTTTCACCTCTGGCCAATTTATTGATCACTTTAACCCCTGGCCAGTGTATTGATCACTTTCACCTCTGGCCAGTATATTGATCACTTTAACCCCTGGCCTGTGTATTGATCACTTTAACCCCTGGCCTGTTTATTGATCACTTGAAACCCTGGCCAGTTTATTGATCACTTTAACCCCTGGCCAGTGTATTGATCACTTTAACCCCTGGCCAGTGTATTGATCACTTTAACCCCTGGCCAGTGTATTGATCACTTTAACCCCTGGCCAGTGTATTGATCACTTTAACACCTGGCCAGTGTATTGATCACTTTAACCCCAGGCCAGTGTATTGATCACTTTAACCCCTTGCTGGTGTATTGATCACATTAACCCCAGGCCAGAGTATTGATCACTTTAACCCCTGGCTGGTGTATTGATCACTTTAACCTCTGCCCAGTGTATTTATCACTTTAAGCCCTGGCCAGTGTATTGATCACTTTAACCCCTGGCTGTGTATTGATCACTTTAACCCCTGGCCAGTGTATTGATCACTTTAACCTCTGCCCAGTGTATTGATCACTTTAACCTCTGGCCAGTGTATTGATCACTTTAACCACTGGCCAGTGTATTGATCACTTTAACCACTGGCCTTTGTATTGATCACTTTAACCCCTGGCTGGTGTATTGATCACTTTAACCCCTGGCCAGTGTATTGATCACTTTAACCTCTGGCCAGTGTATTGATCACTTTAACCCCTGGCCAGTGTATTGATCACATTAACCCCTGGCCAGTGTATTGATCACATTAACCCCTGGCCAGTGTATTGATCACTTTAACCCCTGGCCAGTGTATTGATAACTTTAACCCCTGGCCAGTGTATTGATCACTTTAACCCCTGGCCAGTGTATTGATCACGTTAACCCCTGGCCAGTTTATTGAACACTTTAACCCCTGGCCGGTGTATTGATCACTTTAACCCCTGGCCAGTGTATTGATCACTTTAACCCCTGGCCAGTGTATTGATCACTTTATCCCCTGGCCGGTGTATTGATCACTTTAACCCCTGGCCAGTGTATTGATCACTTTAACCCCTGGCCAGTGTATTGATCACTTTAACCCCTGGCCAGTTTATTGATCACTTTAACCCCTGGCCAGTGTATTGATCACTTTAACCCCTGGCCAGTGTATTGATCATTTTAACCTCGGCTAGTTTATTGATCACTTTAACCCCTGGCCAGTGTATTGATCACTTTAAACCCTGGCCAGTTTATTGATCACTTTATCCCCTGGCCAGTGTATTGATCACTTTAAACCCTGGCCAGTTTATTGATCACTTTAACCCCTGGCCAGTGTATTGATCACTTTATCCCCTGGCCAGTGTATTGATCACTTTAACCCCTGGCCAGTGTATTGATCACTTTAACCCCCGGCCAGTGTATTGATCACTTTAACCCCTGGCCAGTGTATTGATCACTTTAAACCCTGGCCAGTTTATTGATCACTTTAACCCCTGGCCAGTGTATTGAGCACTTTAACCCCTGGCCAGTGTATTGATCACTTTAACCCCTGGCCAGTGTATTGATCACTTTAACCCCTGGCCAGGGTATTGATCACTTTAAACTCTGGCCAGTTTATTGATCACTTTAACCCCTGGCCAGTGTATTGATCACTTTAAACCCTGGCCAGTTTATTGATCACTTTAACCCCTGGCCAGTGTATTGATCACTTTAACCCCTGGCCAGTTTAATGATCACTTTAACCTCTGGCCAGTTTATTGCTCACTTTAACCCCCGGCCAGTGTATTGATCACTTTAACCTCTGGCCAGTTTATTGATCACTCTAACCCCCGGCCAGTGTATTGATCACTTTAACCCCTGGCCAGTTTATTGATCACTTTAACCCCCGGCCAGTGTATTGATCACTTTAACACCTGGCCAGTGTATTGATCACTTTAACCCCTGGCCAGTGTATTGATCACTTTAACCCCGGCCAGTGTATTGATCACTTTAACCACTGGCCAGTGTATTGATCACATTAACCCCTGGCCAGTGTATTGATCACTTTAACCCCTGGCCAGTGTATTGAACACTTTAATCCCTGGCGAGTGTATTGATCACTTTAAACCCTGGCCGGTGTATTGATCACTTCAACCACTGGCCAGTTTATTGATCACTTCAACCCCTGGCCAGTGTATTGATCACTTTAACCTCTGGCCAGTGTATTGATCACTTCAACCCCTGGCCAGTTTATTGATCACTTTAACCCCTGGCCAGTGTATTGATCACTTTAACCCCTGGCCAGTGTATTGATCATTTTAACCTCGGCTAGTTTATTGATCTCTTTAACCCCTTGCCAGTGTATTGATCACTTTAAACCCTGGCCAGTTTATTGATCACTTTAACCCCTGGCCAGTGCATTGATCACTTTAAACCCTGGCCAGTTTATTGATCACTTTAACCCCTGGCCAGTGTATTGATCACTTTAACCCGTGGCCAGTGTATTGATCACTTTAACCCCCGGCCAATGTATTGATCACTTTAACCACTGGCCAGTTTATTGATCACATTAACCCCGAGCTGGTGTATTGAACACTTTAACCCCTGGCCAGTGTATTGAACACTTTAATCCCTGGCGAGTGTATTGATCACTTTAAACCCTGGCCGGTGTATTGATCACTTCAACCACTGGCCAGTGTATTGATCACTTTAACCCCCGGCCAATGTATTGATCACTTTAACCACTGGCCAGTTTATTGATCACATTAACCCCGAGCTGGTGTATTGAACACTTTAACCCCTGGCCAGTGTATTGATCACTTTAACCCCTGGCCAGTGTATTGATCACTTTAACCCCTGGCCAGTTTATTGATCACTTTAAGCTCTGGCCAGTTTATTGATCACTTTAACCCCCGGCCAGTGTATTGATCACTTTAACCTCCGGCTAGTGTATTGATCACTTTAACCTCCGGCCAGTGTATTGATCACTTTAACCCCCGGCCAGTGTATTGATCACATTAACCCCTGGCCTGTGTATTGATCACATTAACCTCTGGCCAGTTTATTGATCACATTAACCCCGAGCTGGTGTATTGATCACTTTAACCCCAGGCCAGTGTATTGATCACTTTAACCCCTGGCCAGTGTATTGATCACTTTAACCCCTGGCCTGTGTATTGATCACTTTATCCCCTGGCCTGTGTATTGATCACTTTATCCCCTGGCCAGTGTATTGATCATTTTATCCCCTGGCCAGTGTATTGATCACATTAACCCCAGGCCAGTGTATTGATCACTTTAACCCCTGGCCAGTGTATTGATCACTTTAACCCCAGGCGAGTGTATTGATCACTTTCACCTCTGGCCAATTTATTGATCACTTTAACCCCTGGCCAGTGTATTGATCACTTTCACCTCTGGCCAGTGTATTGATCACTTTAACCCCTGGCCAGTGTATTGATCACTTTAACCCCTGGCCAGTGTATTGATCACTTTAACCCCTGGCCAGTGTATTGATCACTTTAACCCCTGGCCAGTGTATTGATCACTTTAACCCCTGGCCAGTGTATTGATCACTTTAACCCCTGGCCAGTGTATTGATCACTTTAACCCCTGGCCAGTGTATTGATCACTTTAACCCCAGGCCAGTGTATTGATCACTTTAACCCCTGGCAGTGTATTGATCACTTTAACCCCAGGCCAGTGTATTGATCACTTTAACCCCCGGCCAGTGTATTGATCACTTTAACCCCTGGCCAGTGTATTGATCACTTTAACCCCTGGCCAGTGTATTGATCACTTTAACCCCTGGCCAGTTTATTGATCACTTTAACCCCTGGCCAGTGTATTGATCACTTTAACCCTGGCAGTTTATTGATCACTTTAACCCCTGGCCAGTGTATTGATCACTTTAACCCCTGGCCAGTTTATTGATCACTTTAACCCCTGGCCAGTGTATTGATCACTTTAACCCTGGCCAGTTTATTGATCACTTTAACCCCTGGCCAGTGTATTGATCACTTTAACCCCTGGCCAGTGTATTGATCACTTTAACCCCTGGCCAGTGTATTGATCACTTTAACCCCTGGCCAGTGTATTGATCACTTTAACCCCTGGCCAGTGTATTGATCACTTTAACCCCTGGCCAGTGTATTGATCACTTTAACCCCTGGCCAGTGTATTGATCACTTTAACCCCTGGCCAGTGTATTGATCACTTTAACCCCTGGCCAGTGTATTGATCACTTTAACCCCTGGCCAGTGTATTGATCACTTTAACCCCTGGCCAGTGTATTGATCACTTTAACCCCTGGCCAGTGTATTGATCACTTTAACCCCTGGCCAGTGTATTGATCACTTTAACCCCTGGCCAGTGTATTGATCACTTTAACCCCTGGCCAGTGTATTGATCACTTTAACCCCTGGCCAGTGTATTGATCACTTTAACCCCTGGCCAGTGTATTGATCACTTTAACCCCTGGCCAGTGTATTGATCACTTTAACCCCTGGCCAGTGTATTGATCACTTTAACCCCTGGCGAGTGTATTGATCACTTTAACCCCTGGCCAGTGTATTGATCACTTTAACCCCTGGCCAGTGTATTGATCACTTTAACCCCTGGCCAGTGTATTGATCACTTTAACCCCTGGCCAGTGTATTGATCACTTTAACCCCTGGCCAGTGTATTGATCACTTTAACCCCTGGCCAGTGTATTGATCACTTTAACCCCTGGCCAGTGTATTGATCACTTTAACCCCGGCCAGTGTATTGATCACTTTAACCCCTGGCCAGTGTATTGATCACTTTAACCCCTGGCCAGTGTATTGATCACTTTAACCCCTGGCCAGTGTATTGATCACTTTAACCCCTGGCCAGTGTATTGATCACTTTAACCCTGGCCAGTGTATTGATCACTTTAACCCTGGCCAGTGTATTGATCACTTTAACCCCTGGCCAGTGTATTGATCACTTTAACCCCTGGCCAGTGTATTGATCACTTTAACCCCTGGCCAGTGTATTGATCACTTTAACCCCTGGCCAGTTTATTGATCACTTTAACCCCTGGCCAGTGTATTGATCACTTTAACCCTGGCCAGTTTATTGATCACTTTAACCCCTGGCCAGTGTATTGATCACTTTAACCCTGGCCAGTTTATTGATCACTTTAACCCCTGGCCAGTGTATTGATCACTTTAACCCTGGCCAGTGTATTGATCACTTTAACCCCTGGCCAGTGTATTGATCACTTTAACCCTGGCCAGTGTATTGATCACTTTAACCCCTGGCCAGTGTATTGATCACTTTAACCCCTGGCCAGTGTATTGATCACTTTAACCCCTGGCCAGTGTATTGATCACTTTAACCCCTGGCCAGTGTATTGATCACTTTAAACCCTGGCCAGTGTATTGATCACTTTAACCCCTGGCCAGTGTATTGATCACTTTAACCCCTGGCCAGTGTATTGATCACTTTAACCCCGGCCAGTGTATTGATCACTTTAACCCCTGGCCAGTGTATTGATCACTTTAACCCCTGGCCAGTGTATTGATCACTTTAACCCCTGGCCAGTGTATTGATCACTTTAACCCCTGGCCAGTGTATTGATCACTTTAACCCCTGGCCAGTGTATTGATCACTTTAACCCCTGGCCAGTGTATTGATCACTTTAACCCCTGGCCAGTGTATTGATCACTTTAACCCCTGGCCAGTGTATTGATCACTTTAACCCCTGGCCAGTGTATTGATCACTTTAACCCCTGGCCAGTGTATTGATCACTTTAACCCCTGGCCAGTGTATTGATCACTTTAACCCCTGGCCAGTGTATTGATCACTTTAACCCCTGGCCAGTGTATTGATCACTTTAACCCTGGCCAGTGTATTGATCACTTTAACCCCTGGCCAGTGTATTGATCACTTTAACCCTGGCCAGTGTATTGATCACTTTAACCCCGGCCAGTGTATTGATCACTTTAACCCTGGCCAGTTTATTGATCACTTTAACCCCTGGCCAGTGTATTGATCACTTTAACCCCTGGCCAGTGTATTGATCACTTTAACCCCTGGCCAGTGTATTGATCACTTTAACCCCTGGCCAGTGTATTGATCACTTTAACCCCTGGCCAGTGTATTGATCACTTTAACCCCTGGCCAGTGTATTGATCACTTTAACCCCTGGCCAGTGTATTGATCACTTTAACCCCTGGCCAGTGTATTGATCACTTTAACCCCTGGCCAGTGTATTGATCACTTTAACCCCTGGCCAGTGTATTGATCACTTTAACCCCTGGCCAGTGTATTGATCACTTTAACCCCTGGCCAGTGTATTGATCACTTTAACCCCTGGCCAGTGTATTGATCACTTTAACCCCTGGCCAGTGTATTGATCACTTTAACCCCTGGCCAGTGTATTGATCACTTTAACCCCTGGCCAGTGTATTGATCACTTTAACCCCTGGCCAGTGTATTGATCACTTTAACCCCTGGCCAGTGTATTGATCACTTTAACCCCTGGCCAGTGTATTGATCACTTTAACCCCTGGCCAGTGTATTGATCACTTTAACCCCTGGCCAGTGTATTGATCACTTTAACCCCTGGCCAGTGTATTGATCACTTTAACCCCTGGCCAGTGTATTGATCACTTTAACCCCTGGCCAGTGTATTGATCACTTTAACCCCTGGCCAGTGTATTGATCACTTTAACATCGGCTAGTGTATTGATCACTTTAACCCCTGGCCAGTGTATTGATCACTTTAACCCCTGGCCAGTGTATTGATCACTTTAACCCCTGGCCAGTGTATTGATCACTTTAACCCTGGCCAGTGTATTGATCACTTTAAACCCCTGGCCAGTGTATTGATCACTTTAACCCCTGGCCAGTTTATTGATCACTTAACCCCTGGCCAGTGTATTGATCACTTTAACCCCTGGCCAGTGTATTGATCACTTTAACCCCTGGCCAGTGTATTGATCACTTTAACCCCTGGCCAGTTTATTGATCACTTTAACCCCTGGCCAGTGTATTGATCACTTTAACCCTGGCCAGTGTATTGATCACTTTAACCCCTGGCCAGTGTATTGATCACTTTAACCCTGGCCAGTGTATTGATCACTTTAACCCCTGGCCAGTGTATTGATCACTTTAACCCCTGGCCAGTGTATTGATCACTTTAACCCCTGGCCAGTGTATTGATCACTTTAACCCCTGGCCAGTGTATTGATCACTTTAACCCCTGGCCAGTGTATTGATCACTTTAACCCCTGGCCAGTGTATTGATCACTTTAACCCCTGGCCAGTGTATTGATCACTTTAACCCCTGGCCAGTGTATTGATCACTTTAACCCCTGGCCAGTGTATTGATCACTTTAACCCCTGGCCAGTGTATTGATCACTTTAACCCCTGGCCAGTGTATTGATCACTTTAACCCCTGGCCAGTGTATTGATCACTTTAACCCCTGGCCAGTGTATTGATCACTTTAACCCCTGGCCAGTGTATTGATCACTTTAACCCCTGGCCAGTGTATTGATCACTTTAACCCCTGGCCAGTGTATTGATCACTTTAACCCCTGGCCAGTGTATTGATCACTTTAACCCCTGGCCAGTGTATTGATCACTTTAACCCCTGGCCAGTGTATTGATCACTTTAACCCCTGGCCAGTGTATTGATCACTTTAACCCCTGGCCAGTGTATTGATCACTTTAACCCCTGGCCAGTGTATTGATCACTTTAACCCCTGGCCAGTGTATTGATCACTTTAACCCCTGGCCAGTGTATTGATCACTTTAACCCCTGGCCAGTGTATTGATCACTTTAACCCCTGGCCAGTGTATTGATCACTTTAACCCCTGGCCAGTGTATTGATCACTTTAACCCCTGGCCAGTGTATTGATCACTTTAACCCCTGGCCAGTGTATTGATCACTTTAACCCCTGGCCAGTGTATTGATCACTTTAACCCCTGGCCAGTGTATTGATCACTTTAACCCCTGGCCAGTGTATTGATCACTTTAACCCCTGGCCAGTGTATTGATCACTTTAACCCCTGGCCAGTGTATTGATCACTTTAACCCCTGGCCAGTGTATTGATCACTTTAACCCCTGGCCAGTGTATTGATCACTTTAACCCCTGGCCAGTGTATTGATCACTTTAACCCCTGGCCAGTGTATTGATCACTTTAACCCCTGGCCAGTGTATTGATCACTTTAACCCCTGGCCAGTGTATTGATCACTTTAACCCCTGGCCAGTGTATTGATCACTTTAACCCCTGGCCAGTGTATTGATCACTTTAACCCCTGGCCAGTGTATTGATCACTTTAACCCCTGGCCAGTGTATTGATCACTTTAACCCCTGGCCAGTGTATTGATCACTTTAACCCCTGGCCAGTGTATTGATCACTTTAACCCCTGGCCAGTGTATTGATCACTTTAACCCCTGGCCAGTGTATTGATCACTTTAACCCCTGGCCAGTGTATTGATCACTTTAACCCCTGGCCAGTGTATTGATCACTTTAACCCCTGGCCAGTGTATTGATCACTTTAACCCCTGGCCAGTGTATTGATCACTTTAACCCCTGGCCAGTGTATTGATCACTTTAACCCCTGGCCAGTGTATTGATCACTTTAACCCCTGGCCAGTTTATTGATCACTTTAACCCTGGCCAGTGTATTGATCACTTTAACCCCTGGCCAGTGTATTGATCACTTTAACCCCTGGCCAGTGTATTGATCACTTTAACCCCTGGCCAGTGTATTGATCACTTTAACCCCTGGCCAGTGTATTGATCACTTTAACCCCTGGCCAGTGTATTGATCACTTTAACCCCTGGCCAGTGTATTGATCACTTTAACCCCTGGCCAGTGTATTGATCACTTTAACCCCTGGCCAGTGTATTGATCACTTTAACCCCTGGCCAGTGTATTGATCACTTTAACCCCTGGCCAGTGTATTGATCACTTTAACCCCTGGCCAGTGTATTGATCACTTTAACCCCTGGCCAGTGTATTGATCACTTTAACCCCTGGCCAGTGTATTGATCACTTTAACCCCTGGCCAGTGTATTGATCACTTTAACCCCTGGCCAGTGTATTGATCACTTTAACCCCTGGCCAGTGTATTGATCACTTTAACCCCTGGCCAGTGTATTGATCACTTTAACCCCTGGCCAGTGTATTGATCACTTTAACCCCTGGCCAGTGTATTGATCACTTTAACCCCTGGCCAGTGTATTGATCACTTTAACCCCTGGCCAGTGTATTGATCACTTTAACCCCTGGCCAGTGTATTGATCACTTTAACCCCTGGCCAGTGTATTGATCACTTTAACCCCTGGCCAGTGTATTGATCACTTTAACCCCTGGCCAGTGTATTGATCACTTTAACCCCTGGCCAGTGTATTGATCACTTTAACCCCTGGCCAGTGTATTGATCACTTTAACCCCTGGCCAGTGTATTGATCACTTTAACCCTGGCCAGTGTATTGATCACTTTAACCCCTGGCCAGTGTATTGATCACTTTAACCCCTGGCCAGTGTATTGATCACTTTAACCCCTGGCCAGTGTATTGATCACTTTAACCCCTGGCCAGTGTATTGATCACTTTAACCCCTGGCCAGTGTATTGATCACTTTAACCCCTGGCCAGTGTATTGATCACTTTAACCCCTGGCCAGTGTATTGATCACTTTAACCCCTGGCCAGTGTATTGATCACTTTAACCCCTGGCCAGTGTATTGATCACTTTAACCCCTGGCCAGTGTATTGATCACTTTAACCCCTGGCCAGTGTATTGATCACTTTAACCCCTGGCCAGTGTATTGATCACTTTAACCCCTGGCCAGTGTATTGATCACTTTAACCCCTGGCCAGTGTATTGATCACTTTAACCCCTGGCCAGTGTATTGATCACTTTAACCCTGGCCAGTGTATTGATCACTTTAACCCCTGGCCAGTGTATTGATCACTTTAACCCCTGGCCAGTGTATTGATCACTTTAACCCCTGGCCAGTGTATTGATCACTTTAACCCCTGGCCAGTGTATTGATCACTTTAACCCCTGGCCAGTGTATTGATCACTTTAACCCCTGGCCAGTGTATTGATCACTTTAACCCCTGGCCAGTGTATTGATCACTTTAACCCCTGGCCAGTGTATTGATCACTTTAACCCCTGGCCAGTGTATTGATCACTTTAACCCCTGGCCAGTGTATTGATCACTTTAACCCCTGGCCAGTGTATTGATCACTTTAACCCCTGGCCAGTGTATTGATCACTTTAACCCCTGGCCAGTGTATTGATCACTTTAACCCTGGCCAGTGTATTGATCACTTTAACCCCTGGCCAGTGTATTGATCACTTTAACCCCTGGCCAGTGTATTGATCACTTTAACCCCTGGCCAGTGTATTGATCACTTTAACCCCTGGCCAGTGTATTGATCACTTTAACCCCTGGCCAGTGTATTGATCACTTTAACCCCTGGCCAGTGTATTGATCACTTTAACCCCTGGCCAGTGTATTGATCACTTTAACCCCTGGCCAGTGTATTGATCACTTTAACCCCTGGCCAGTGTATTGATCACTTTAACCCCTGGCCAGTGTATTGATCACTTTAACCCCTGGCCAGTGTATTGATCACTTTAACCCTGGCCAGTGTATTGATCACTTTAACCCCTGGCCAGTGTATTGATCACTTTAACCCCTGGCCAGTGTATTGATCACTTTAACCCCTGGCCAGTGTATTGATCACTTTAACCCTGGCCAGTGTATTGATCACTTTAACCCCTGGCCAGTGTATTGATCACTTTAACCCCTGGCCAGTGTATTGATCACTTTAACCCCTGGCCAGTGTATTGATCACTTTAACCCCTGGCCAGTGTATTGATCACTTTAACCCCTGGCCAGTGTATTGATCACTTTAACCCTGGCCAGTGTATTGATCACTTTAACCCCTGGCCAGTGTATTGATCACTTTAACCCTGGCCAGTGTATTGATCACTTTAACCCCTGGCCAGTGTATTGATCACTTTAACCCCTGGCCAGTGTATTGATCACTTTAACCCCTGGCCAGTGTATTGATCACTTTAACCCCTGGCCAGTGTATTGATCACTTTAACCCCTGGCCAGTGTATTGATCACTTTAACCCCTGGCCAGTGTATTGATCACTTTAACCCCTGGCCAGTGTATTGATCACTTTAACCCCTGGCCAGTGTATTGATCACTTTAACCCCTGGCCAGTGTATTGATCACTTTAACCCCTGGCCAGTGTATTGATCACTTTAACCCCTGGCCAGTGTATTGATCACTTTAACCCCTGGCCAGTGTATTGATCACTTTAACCCCTGGCCAGTGTATTGATCACTTTAACCCCTGGCCAGTGTATTGATCACTTTAACCCCTGGCCAGTGTATTGATCACTTTAACCCCTGGCCAGTGTATTGATCACTTTAACCCTGGCCAGTGTATTGATCACTTTAACCCCTGGCCAGTGTATTGATCACTTTAACCCCTGGCCAGTGTATTGATCACTTTAACCCCTGGCCAGTGTATTGATCACTTTAACCCCTGGCCAGTGTATTGATCACTTTAACCCCTGGCCAGTGTATTGATCACTTTAACCCCTGGCCAGTGTATTGATCACTTTAACCCCTGGCCAGTGTATTGATCACTTTAACCCCTGGCCAGTGTATTGATCACTTTAACCCCTGGCCAGTGTATTGATCACTTTAACCCCTGGCCAGTGTATTGATCACTTTAACCCCTGGCCAGTGTATTGATCACTTTAACCCCTGGCCAGTGTATTGATCACTTTAACCCCTGGCCAGTGTATTGATCACTTTAACCCCTGGCCAGTGTATTGATCACTTTAACCCCTGGCCAGTGTATTGATCACTTTAACCCCTGGCCAGTGTATTGATCACTTTAACCCCTGGCCAGTGTATTGATCACTTTAACCCCTGGCCAGTGTATTGATCACTTTAACCCCTGGCCAGTGTATTGATCACTTTAACCCCTGGCCAGTGTATTGATCACTTTAACCCCTGGCCAGTGTATTGATCACTTTAACCCCTGGCCAGTGTATTGATCACTTTAACCCCTGGCCAGTGTATTGATCACTTTAACCCCTGGCCAGTGTATTGATCACTTTAACCCCTGGCCAGTGTATTGATCACTTTAACCCCTGGCCAGTGTATTGATCACTTTAACCCCTGGCCAGTGTATTGATCACTTTAACCCCTGGCCAGTGTATTGATCACTTTAACCCCTGGCCAGTGTATTGATCACTTTAACCCCTGGCCAGTGTATTGATCACTTTAACCCCTGGCCAGTGTATTGATCACTTTAACCCCTGGCCAGTGTATTGATCACTTTAACCCCTGGCCAGTGTATTGATCACTTTAACCCCTGGCCAGTGTATTGATCACTTTAACCCCTGGCCAGTGTATTGATCACTTTAACCCCTGGCCAGTGTATTGATCACTTTAACCCCTGGCCAGTGTATTGATCACTTTAACCCCTGGCCAGTGTATTGATCACTTTAACCCCTGGCCAGTGTATTGATCACTTTAACCCCTGGCCAGTGTATTGATCACTTTAACCCCTGGCCAGTGTATTGATCACTTTAACCCCTGGCCAGTGTATTGATCACTTTAACCCCTGGCCAGTGTATTGATCACTTTAACCCCTGGCCAGTGTATTGATCACTTTAACCCCTGGCCAGTGTATTGATCACTTTAACCCCTGGCCAGTGTATTGATCACTTTAACCCCTGGCCAGTGTATTGATCACTTTAACCCCTGGCCAGTGTATTGATCACTTTAACCCCTGGCCAGTGTATTGATCACTTTAACCCCTGGCCAGTGTATTGATCACTTTAACCCCTGGCCAGTGTATTGATCACTTTAACCCCTGGCCAGTGTATTGATCACTTTAACCCCTGGCCAGTGTATTGATCACTTTAACCCCTGGCCAGTGTATTGATCACTTTAACCCCTGGCCAGTGTATTGATCACTTTAACCCCTGGCCAGTGTATTGATCACTTTAACCCCTGGCCAGTGTATTGATCACTTTAACCCCTGGCCAGTGTATTGATCACTTTAACCCCTGGCCAGTGTATTGATCACTTTAACCCCTGGCCAGTGTATTGATCACTTTAACCCCTGGCCAGTGTATTGATCACTTTAACCCCTGGCCAGTGTATTGATCACTTTAACCCCTGGCCAGTGTATTGATCACTTTAACCCCTGGCCAGTGTATTGATCACTTTAACCCCTGGCCAGTGTATTGATCACTTTAACCCCTGGCCAGTGTATTGATCACTTTAACCCCTGGCCAGTGTATTGATCACTTTAACCCCTGGCCAGTGTATTGATCACTTTAACCCCTGGCCAGTGTATTGATCACTTTAACCCCTGGCCAGTGTATTGATCACTTTAACCCCTGGCCAGTGTATTGATCACTTTAACCCCTGGCCAGTGTATTGATCACTTTAACCCCTGGCCAGTGTATTGATCACTTTAACCCCTGGCCAGTGTATTGATCACTTTAACCCCTGGCCAGTGTATTGATCACTTTAACCCCTGGCCAGTGTATTGATCACTTTAACCCCTGGCCAGTGTATTGATCACTTTAACCCCTGGCCAGTGTATTGATCACTTTAACCCCTGGCCAGTGTATTGATCACTTTAACCCCTGGCCAGTGTATTGATCACTTTAACCCCTGGCCAGTGTATTGATCACTTTAACCCCTGGCCAGTGTATTGATCACTTTAACCCCTGGCCAGTGTATTGATCACTTTAACCCCTGGCCAGTGTATTGATCACTTTAACCCCTGGCCAGTGTATTGATCACTTTAACCCCTGGCCAGTGTATTGATCACTTTAACCCCTGGCCAGTGTATTGATCACTTTAACCCCTGGCCAGTGTATTGATCACTTTAACCCCTGGCCAGTGTATTGATCACTTTAACCCCTGGCCAGTGTATTGATCACTTTAACCCCTGGCCAGTGTATTGATCACTTTAACCCCTGGCCAGTGTATTGATCACTTTAACCCCTGGCCAGTGTATTGATCACTTTAACCCCTGGCCAGTGTATTGATCACTTTAACCCCTGGCCAGTGTATTGATCACTTTAACCCCTGGCCAGTGTATTGATCACTTTAACCCCTGGCCAGTGTATTGATCACTTTAACCCCGGCCAGTGTATTGATCACTTTAACCCCTGGCCAGTGTATTGATCACTTTAACCCCTGGCCAGTGTATTGATCACTTTAACCCCTGGCCAGTGTATTGATCACTTTAACCCCTGGCCAGTGTATTGATCACTTTAACCCCTGGCCAGTGTATTGATCACTTTAACCCCTGGCCAGTGTATTGATCACTTTAACCCCTGGCCAGTGTATTGATCACTTTAACCCCTGGCCAGTGTATTGATCACTTTAACCCCTGGCCAGTGTATTGATCACTTTAACCCCTGGCCAGTGTATTGATCACTTTAACCCCTGGCCAGTGTATTGATCACTTTAACCCCTGGCCAGTGTATTGATCACTTTAACCCCTGGCCAGTGTATTGATCACTTTAACCCCTGGCCAGTGTATTGATCACTTTAACCCCTGGCCGGTGTATTGATCACTTTAACCCCTGGCCAGTGTATTGATCACTTTAACCCCTGGCCAGTGTATTGATCACTTTAACCCCTGGCCAGTGTATTGATCACTTTAACCCCTGGCCAGTGTATTGATCACTTTAACCCCTGGCCAGTGTATTGATCACTTTAACCCCCCGGCCAGTGTATTGATCACTTTAACCCCTGGCCAGTGTATTGATCACTTTAACCCCTGGCCAGTGTATTGATCACTTTAACCCCTGGCCAGTGTATTGATCACTTTAACCCCTGGCCAGTGTATTGATCACTTTAACCCCTGGCCAGTGTATTGATCACTTTAACCCCTGGCCGGTGTATTGATCACTTGAACCCCTGGCCAGTGTATTGATCACTTTAACCCCCCGGTTAGTGTGTTGATCACTTTAACCCCTGGCCAGTGTATTGATCACTTTCACCTCTGGCCAGTGTATTGATCACTTTAACCCCTGGCCAGTGTATTGATCACTTTAACCCCTGGCCTGTGTATTGATCACTTTAACCCCTGGCCAGTGTATAGATCACTTTAACCCCTGGCCTGTGTATTGATCACTTTAACCCCTGGCCAGTGTATTGATCACTTTAACCCCTGGCCAGTGTATTGATCACTTTAACCCCTGGCCAGTGTATTGATCACTTTAACCCCTGGCCAGTGTATTGATCACTTTAACCCCTGGCCAGTGTATTGATCACTTTAACCCCCGGCCAGTGTATTGATCACTTTAACCTCTGGCCGGTGTATTGATCACTTTAAACCCGGGCCAGTGTATTGATCACTTTAACCCCTGGCGAGTGTTTTGATCACTTTAGCCCCCGGCCAGTGTATTGATCACTTTAACCCCCGGCCAGTGTATTGATCACATTAACCCCTGGCCTGTGTATTGATCACATTAACCTCTGGCCAGTTTATTGATCACTTTAACCCCTGGCCAGTGTATTGATCACTTTAACCCCTGGCCAGTGTATTGATCACTTTAACCCCTGGCCAGTTTATTGATCACTTTATCCCCTGGCCAGTGTATTGATCACTTTAACCCCTGGCCAGTGTATTGATCACTTTAACCCCGGCCAGTGTATTGATCACTTTAACCCTGGCCAGTGTATTGATCACTTTAACCCCTGGCCTGTGTATTGATCACTTTAACCCCTGGCCAGTGTATTGATCACTTTAACCCCTGGCCAGTGTATTGATCACTTTAACCCCTGGCCAGTGTATTGATCACTTTAACCCCTGGCCAGTGTATTGATCACTTTAACCCCTGGCCAGTGTATTGATCACTTTATCCCCTGGCCAGTGTATTGATCACTTTAACCCCTGGCCAGTGTATTGATCACTTTAACCCCTGGCCAGTGTATTGATCACTTTAACCCCTGGCCAGTGTATTGATCACTTTAACCCCTGGCCAGTGTATTGATCACTTTAACCCCTGGCCAGTGTATTGATCACTTTAACCCCTGGCGAGTGTATTGATCACTTTAACCCCTGGCCAGTGTATTGATCACTTTAACCCCTGGCCAGTGTATTGATCACTTTAACCCCTGGCCAGTGTATTGATCACTTTAACCCCTGGCAGTGTATTGATCACTTTAACCCCTGGCCAGTGTATTGATCACTTTAACCCCTGGCCAGTGTATTGATCACTTTAACCCCTGGCCAGTGTATTGATCACTTTAACCCCTGGCCAGTGTATTGATCACTTTAACCCCTGGCCAGTGTATTGATCACTTTAACCCCTGGCCAGTGTATTGATCACTTTAACCCCTGGCCAGTGTATTGATCACTTTAACCCCTGGCCAGTGTATTGATCACTTTAACCCCTGGCCAGTGTATTGATCACTTTAACCCCTGGCCAGTGTATTGATCACTTTAACCCCTGGCCAGTGTATTGATCACTTTAACCCCTGGCCAGTGTATTGATCACTTTAACCCCTGGCCAGTGTATTGATCACTTTAACCCCTGGCCAGTGTATTGATCACTTTAACCCCTGGCCAGTGTATTGATCACTTTAACCCCTGGCCAGTGTATTGATCACTTTAACCCCTGGCCAGTGTATTGATCACTTTAACCCCTGGCCAGTGTATTGATCACTTTAACCCCTGGCCAGTGTATTGATCACTTTAACCCCTGGCCAGTGTATTGATCACTTTAACCCCTGGCCAGTGTATTGATCACTTTAACCCCTGGCCAGTGTATTGATCACTTTAACCCCTGGCCAGTGTATTGATCACTTTAACCCCTGGCCAGTGTATTGATCACTTTAACCCCTGGCCAGTTTATTGATCACTTTAACCCCTGGCCAGTGTATTGATCACTTTAACCCCTGGCCAGTGTATTGATCACTTTAACCCCTGGCCAGTGTATTGATCACTTTAACCCCTGGCCAGTGTATTGATCACTTTAACCCCTGGCCAGTGTATTGATCACTTTAACCCCTGGCCAGTGTATTGATCACTTTAACCCCTGGCCAGTGTATTGATCACTTTAACCCCTGGCCAGTGTATTGATCACTTTAAACCCGGCCAGTGTATTGATCACTTTAACCCCTGGCCAGTGTATTGATCACTTTAACCCCTGGCCAGTGTATTGATCACTTTAACCCCTGGCCAGTGTATTGATCACTTTAACCCCTGGCCAGTGTATTGATCACTTTAACCCCTGGCCAGTGTATTGATCACTTTAACCCCTGGCCAGTGTATTGATCACTTTAACCCCTGGCCAGTGTATTGATCACTTTAACCCCTGGCCAGTGTATTGATCACTTTAAACCCTGGCCAGTGTATTGATCACTTTAACCCCTGGCCAGTGTATTGATCACTTTAACCCCTGGCCAGTGTATTGATCACTTTAACCTCTGGCCAGTGTATTGATCACTTTAACCCCTGGCCAGTGTATTGATCACTTTAACCCCTGGCTGGTGTATTGATCACTTTAACGCCTGGCCAGTGTATTGATCACTTTAACCCCTGGCCAGTGTATTGATCACTTTAACCCCTGGCCAGTGTATTGATCACTTTAACCCCTGGCCAGTGTATTGATCACTTTAAACCCCGGCCAGTGTATTGATCACTTTAAACCCTGGCCAGTGTATTGATCACTTTAACCCCTGGCCAGTGTATTGATCACTTTAACCCCTGGCCAGTGTATTGATCACTTTAACCCCTGGCCAGTGTATTGATCACTTTAACCCTGGCCAGTTTATTGATCACTTTAACCCCGGCCAGTGTATTGATCACTTTAACCCCTGGCCAGTGTATTGATCACTTTAACCCCTGGCCAGTGTATTGATCACTTTAACCCCTGGCCAGTGTATTGATCACTTTAACCCCTGGCCAGTGTATTGATCACTTTAACCCCCGGCCAGTGTATTGATCACTTTAACCCCTGGCCAGTGTATTGATCACTTGAACCCCTGGCCAGTGTATTGATCACTTTAACCCCTGGCCAGTGTATTGATCACTTTAACCCCTGGCCAGTGTATTGATCTCTTTAAACTCTGGCCAGTTTATTGATCACATTATCACCTGGCCAGTGTATTGATCACTTTAACCCCTGGCCAGTGTATTGATCACTTTAACCGCTGGCCAGTGTATTGATCACTTTAACCTCTGGCCAGTGTATTGATCACTTTAACCGCTTGCCAGTGTATTGATCACTTTAACCGCTGGCCAGTGTATTGATCACTTTAATCCCTGGCCAGTGAATTGATCACTTTAACCGCTGGCCAGTGTATTGATCACATTAATCCCTGGCCAGTGTATTGATCACATTACACCTGGCCAGTGTATTGATCACTTTAACCCCTGGCCAGTGTATTGCTCACATTATCACCTGGCCAGTGTATTGATCACTTTAACCCCTGGCCAGTGTATTGATCACTTTAACCGCTGGCCAGTGTATTGATCACTTTAACCTCTGGCCAGTGTATTGAACACTTTAACCGCTGGCCAGTGTATTGATCACTTTAACCTCTGGCCAGTGTATTGATCACTTTAACCACTGGCCAGTGTATTGATCACTTTAACCGCTGGCCAGTGTATTGATCACTTCAATCCCTGGCCAGTGTATTGATCACATTATCACCTGGCCAGTGTGTTGATCACTTTAACCCCTGGCCAGTGTATTGATCACTTTAACCGCTGGCCAGTGTATTGATCACTTTAACCTCTGGCCAGTGTATTGATCACTTTAACCTCTGGCCAGTGTATTGATCACTTTAACCCCTGGCCTGTGTATTGATCACTTTAACCCCTGGCCAGTGTATTGATCACTTTAACCCCTGGCCAGTTTATTGATCACTTAACCCCTGGCCAGTGTATTGATCACTTTAACCCCTGGCCAGTGTATTGATCACTTTAAACCCTGGCCAGTTTATTGATCACTTTAACCCCTGGCCAGTTTATTGATCACCTTAACCCCTGGCCAGTGTATTGATCACTTTAACCCCTGGCCGGTGAATTGATCACTTTAACCCCTGGCCAGTGTATTGATCACTTTAACCCCTGGCCAGTATATTGATAACTTTAACCCCTGGCCAGTGTATTGATCACTTTAACCCCTGGCCAGTGTATTGATCACTTTAAACCCTGGCCAGTTTATTGATCACTTTAACCCCTGGCCAGTTTATTGATCACCTTAACCCCTGGCCAGTGTATTGATCACTTTAACCTCTGGCCAATGTATTGATCACTTTAACCCGTGGCCAGTGTATTGATCACTTTAACTTCTGGCCAATGTATTGATCACTTTAACCCCTGGCCAGTGTATTGATCACATTATCACCTGGCCAGTGTATTGATCACTTTAACCCCTGGCCAGTGTATTGATCACTTTAACCGCTGGCCAGTGTATTGATCACTTTAACCTCTGGCCAGTGTATTGATCACTTTCACCTCTGGCCAGTGTATTGATCACTTTAACCCCTGGCTTGTGTATTCAGCAGTTTAACCCCTGGCCAGTGTATTGATCACTTTAACCCCTGGCCAGTTTATTGATCACCTTAACCCCTGGCCAGTGTATTGATCACTTTAACCCCTGGCCAGTGTATTGTTCACTTTAAACCCTGGCCAGTTTATTGATCACTTTAACCCCTGGCCAGTTTATTGATCACCTTAACCCCTGGCCAGTGTATTGATCACTTTAACCCCTGGCCGGTGTATTGATCACTTTAACCCCTGGCCAGTGTATTGATCACTTTAACCCCTGGCCAGTATATTGATAACTTTAACCCCTGGCCAGTGTATTGATCACTTTAACCCCTGGCCAGTGTATTGATCACTTTAAACCCTGGCCAGTTTATTGATCACTTTAACCCCTGGCCAGTTTATTGATCACCTTAACCCCTGGCCAGTGTATTGATCACTTTAACCCCTGGCCAGTGTATTGATCACTTTAACCCCTGGCCAGTGTATTGATCACTTTAACCCGTGGCCAGTGTATTGATCACTTTAACCCCTGGCCAGTGTATTGATCACTTTAACCCCTGGCCAGTGTATTGATCACTTTAACCCCTGGCAGGTGTATTGATCACTTTAACCCCTGGCCAGTGTATTGATCACTTTAACCCCTGGCCAGTGTATTGATCACTTTAACCCTGGCCAGTGTATTGATCACTTTAACCCTGGCCAGTGTATTGATCACTTTAACCCCTGGCCAGTGTATTGATCACTTTAACCCCTGGCCAGTGTATTGATCACTTAACCCCTGGCCAGTGTATTGATCACTTTAACCCCTGGCCAGTTTATTGATCACTTTAACCCCTGGCCAGTGTATTGATCACTTTAACCCCGGCCAGTGTATTGATCACTTAACCCCTGGCCAGTGTATTGATCACTTTAACCCCTGGCCAGTGTATTGATCACTTTAACCCTGGCTAGTGTATTGATCACTTTAACCCCTGGCCAGTGTATTGATCACTTTAACCCTGGCCAGTGTATTGATCACTTTAACCCCTGCCCAGTGTCTTGATCACTTTAACCCCTGGCCAGTGTATTGATCACTTTAACCTCGGCTAGTGTATTGATCTCTTTAACCCCTTGCAAGTGTATTGATCACTTTAAACCCTGGCCAGTTTATTGATCACTTTAAACCCTGGCCAGTGTATTGATCACTTTAACCCCTGGCCAGTGTATTGATCACTTTAACCCCTGGCCAGTGTATTGATCACTTTAACCCCTGGCCAGTGTATTGATCACTTTAACCCCTGGCCAGTGTATTGATCACTTTAACCCGTGGCCAGTGTATTGATCACTTTAACCCCTGGCCAGTTTATTGATCACTTTAACCCCTGGCCAGTGTATTGATCACTTTAACCCCTGGCCAGTGTATTGATCTCTTTAACCCCTGGCCAGTGTATTGATCTCTTTAACCCCTGGCCAGTGTATTGATCTCTTTAACCCCAGGCCAGTGTATTGATCACATTATCACCTGACCAGTGTATTGATCACTTTAACCCCTGGCTAGTGTATTGATCTCTTTAACCCCTGGCCAGTGTATTGATCACTTTAACCCCTGGCCAGTGTATTGATCACTTTAACCCGTGGCCAGTTTATTGATCACTTTAACCCCTGGCCAGTGTATTGATCACTTTAACCCCTGGCCAGTTTATTGATCACTTTAACCCCTGGCCAGTGTATTGATCACTTTAACCCCTGGCCAGTGTATTGATCACTTTAACCCCTGGCCAGTTTATTGATCACTTTAACCCGTGGCCAGTGTATTGATCACTTTAACCCCTGGCCAGTGTATTGATCACTTTAACCCCTGGCCAGTGTATTGATCACTTTAACCCCTGGCCAGTGTATTGATCTCTTTAACCCCTGGCCAGTGTATTGATCACTTTAACCCCCGGCCAGTTTATTGATCACTTTAACCCCTGGCCAGTGTATTGATCACTTTAACCCCTGGCCAGTGTATTGATCACTTTAACCCCTGGCCAGTTTATTGATCACTTTAACCCCTGGCCAGTGTATTGATCACTTTAACCCCTGGCCAGTTTATTTATCACTTTAACCCCTGGCCAGTGTATTGATCTCTTTAACCCCTGGCCAGTGTATTGATCTCTTTAACCCCTGGCCAGTGTATTGATCACTTTATCACCTGGCCAGTGTATTGATCACATTATCACCTGGCCAGTGTATTGATCACTTTAACCACTGGCCGGTGTATTGATCACTTTAACCCCTGGCCAGTGTATTGATCACTTTAATCTCTGGCTGGTGTATTGATCACTTTAACCCCTGGCCAGTGTATTGATCACTTTAACCCCTGGCCAGTGTATTGATCACTTTAACCCCTGGCCAGTGTATTGATCACTTTAATCTCTGGCTGGTGTATTGATCACTTTAACCCCCAGCCAGTGTATTGATCACTTTAATCTCTGGCTGGTGTATTGATCACTTTAACCACTGGCCAGTGTATTGATCACTTTAACCTCTGGCCGGTGTATTGATCACTTTAACACATGTACATTATTTAACGAGTGATTTTATAAAATTAGATTACAATGTCTTGTTCTGGTGTTTTTTGTGTTGTCTGAAAGAGGACAATGTGATGGTCAGTGATAGAAGAAAGGTAAGGAGTGCGGGACTGTTGTTGAATGGGTTGTTGTGGTTGAGCTTCCTGGCATCGCTCTTGGATAATCGAATCACCTAGGTCCCTGGCAGAAAGGGATTGTCTACGTTGTTGCCTCCCTTCCTCTTCCTCCACTTCCTCTTGCACTTCCTCCTCCTCCTCGTGCTGCTGCTCCTTAGCTTCTCGCCTGAAATACGGTGGTGGCGAGAGCTCGTTCCCTCACACTGGCCAGGTTGTGCAGCCTGCAGCATTCCACCACAAATCTTAATACCCGCTCAGCTGAGTACTTCGGGGCTCCTCCAGAGACGCCCAGGCAGCGGAAGCGTTGCTTGAGGATGCCGATGTTGTGCTCTATCATGTTCCTTGTGGCAGCATAGCTCTCATTGTAGGCCCACTGTGCTCGTGTGAGTGGGTTCCCGACTGGAGTCATGAGCCATGTCATGAAGGGATAACCTTTGTCGCCCAGTAGCCAGACTTTGGCTTGCAGTGCTAATTCAAATACTGGTGGCACAGAAGACTGCCGCAGAATAAAGAAATCGTGACTGCTGCCAGGATAACTCTGCGCTGATGATGCGCTGCCTGTGGTCATACACCAGCTGCACACAAATAGAGTGGAATCTCTTTTGGTAATGTAAATGGGCGAGTTCAGATGAGGAGCACAAAGGCAATGAGCGTGCAATCAATGGCATCCTGCATCATGGGGAAGCCTGCAATCCGAGCAATCCCTCCTGCTCGCTCCGCCTGCTTGTCTTTGGCAAGAGGGAATGAGATGAAGCTGTCTCTTTCATGTATAGAGAGCCTCAGTGACCCCCCTTATGCAGCAGTGTACTGCAAACTGTGAGATGTTATGTCTCCAGCAGCTGCCTGGAAAGAGCCAGATGCATAAAAGTTAAAAGACCCACGGTCACCTTGACAACCACAGGAAATGCGATCCTTGCCCTGCTTTGAGGTTGCAGTTGTGGCTGCAGCAGTCGGCAGATTTCAGTCACAACCTCTTTCGTGAAGTGAGGACTTCTCATGCATTGGTCCTCGCTGAAGTTGTGGTAAGAGAATTGCTCCCTGAAGACACTCGGCAGATATGGCCTCTTGCTGAGAGCCCTTCGCCCCCTCCTCCTCCTCCCTCTTGCCCTGCTCTGTGCGGCCTCTCTTCATTCTCCCAATTGTGCTCAATTCCAAGAAGAAGCCCTACCAGGCTACCCATGTCTAGAAGCAGGTTTTTTCAGTACAAGCTTTTAAATGAGCAAAAAAGTACTTTAGCACCAGCCAGAGCACTCCTTGTAGAGTATTCAAACTTTAGCCAAGTATAGGAAACCTCCAAAAACACATACAATTGCACCAGCAGCCAAAAGAAATAATCCAGCAACTAACCTGTAAGTGGTTCATAATCCCTTTAAATAGCACTGGTGGGGCATCCTTCATTCCATTTAACGTTGTGTTCAGCTGTGTGCGGTCGGCCGGAGTGTGGAGATGAAAAATGGCAACGGTGGCTTCAAATCAGCGTTGCACATGGATTTGCGTCATCACCTTGCCGCTCTACATGCTGCTAGCAGGTTGTTAGGCGCAAGCACCCAAACCCCTTTACCAAGATGGCGTCTTGCACACTTCCCGTCGGACGTGCCTTGGACCCCAATTTTGAGCCTTTTTTGGCTGCGTAGTGCCTAAAAAATAGGTGTCACATGGCCCAATCTAGCCCCCTATCTCCCTTAAATATATAAGTCTCAGAAATGGTTACAGAATGTTGTAATTCTTTTTCACTCACCAATGGATGCCATGTTTGGTATCAGGTGGTTTATTTGGAGGCAGACAAGGAGCAACAACCACAAGCTCCCTTGACAGCTGCTAAAGATATTCACCTGGCTCTCTCCAGTGCCACCATTAACTACTTCAATAGCAAATAGAATGAATCCTCCTTCCAGCTTTTCATATCCTGAAGGGTGAAATTGGTATTGGGCGGAAGCGCAAAATGGGCAATAGTGAATCAGCAGCGTGTCCGGTTTTCTTTTCCATTGATGTCATTGATGCTATTGAGATATCTGCGCTCCTCCAATTCTGGCCTCTTGCGCATCCTTAATTTTAATCGCTCCGCCATTGATGGCCGTGCCTTCAGCTGCCTAGGCCCTAAGGTCTGGAATTCCTCCCTAAACCTCCCTACCTCTCTTTCCTCCTTTAAGACACTCCTGAAAGCCTACCTCTTTGTTCAAGTTTTTGGTCACCTGCCCTAATATCTCCTCGTGTAGCTCGGTGTTTGATAACGCTCCTGTGAAGCGCCTTGGGACGTTTTACTCCATTAAAGGCGCTATATAAATGTAATTTATTATCGTTGTTGTCTTGCTATTGTTTCGTGTTACTGTCCAAGAGCAATTTCACCTCCATCCCACAATCAATACAAAGGGAATCACCCCAGAGAGCAGCTCGCTCTCTCCTCCTTTTCCCAAATTGTTGTGTACACACCCACACTTGTTTTCCCTGTTCATCAATAGTAAAAAGCCAAATGGAACAATGGCTTCCAAGAGTGACTCATTCCAATCTGGTGGGTATGTGAGGGTTTGCTCTATCACCAGGTTGCTTCCCTCTTACCCAGTTTGTTGCTGGCTGGCATCGTGGGTGAGCAGCTACCTATCCGACTGCTCCTTCTCAACGGACTCCCACTAACAGGAGACTGCAAGAGGGCGGGAAGCTGTATCTCCAGCACATGGTGCTGGGGAACAAGATGCCAGAATTAATCATCCCTGTGACTTTTAAACAGTCGACAGGGACTGTGAATGCCTCTGCAGTAATTTATATAGAAAAATTACATTTCATGTGCCATTTACTGGTAGTCCAATTATAGATCAAATTTTATCTGGTAATATTTTGAAACAGTTATTATAACTGTCTCCACACGAAGCTTATAATTATGCAAAATTATGTAAATTTCAGTAACTTTAATTAAGTAAGAAGGATGTTAAATTAACATGTACATTGAAACTTGCCAGTCAAACTATTTAATTCTGAAGATCATGCATGTGGCATACTTTTCCACCTTATTTGCATATTCTTCCTTCGAAGATAAGATGTATAATAACACCAGCAGAGTCATTATTACACATACTGTAGTCCATTGTACTCTAGCTTCAGTTTAGCGATTTTCATACATGGTTGTCTTCCAGTCATATTCTAGTAGCTGCATAGTTTAAATTCTGGTCGCACCAGATTGTTCATGTATTCTGAATAGTGACATGGCCATGGCCATTGGACTCTGAGGGAATCAAGGGATATGGGGATCAGGTCGGAAACTGGAACTGAGGACGAAGATCAGCCATGATATTATTGAAAAGGCAGAGCAGGCTCGAGGGGCCATATGGCCTACTCCTGCTCCTAATTCTTATGTTTTCACATGTGCACCGACTATGCAAACACTTTTGGCACAGTATCGGTAAATTTAAAAGGGTACACTTACACCGTTTCTATAACAAAATGTTTTTTTAAAACTATGCTCCAGTCTGGCCATGATTGAGGGTCCAATCCAAAATATTCACCTCACTTTCTCATTCAGAGAGTGACCCGCTGTGCATGTCCAGTACTTTCTGATTTTAATTCATATTTCCATTATTCACCGTTTTTCCATCCTTTTTCTGTACTCTTGACTTCCATAACCTCATCCTGCGGCTTAAGTGTCTCGTGCCCAATCTCCATCCATGTTGGCACGCTCCTCACCTCAATGAAGTGCTACTGACTTTCAGTAACTTAAGCTCATCTCACCTCAACTGAAATGCATTCTAATTTATTCTGTTTATTATATTCAAGTTTATTCATTCATCTTTTCCCTCCAGAAATCGCATTTTTAAGATTAATTTTGAATAATTGACATGCATGTTTTCTACTGAGATAGCACAAACCTTTTAGCTGTTAGCGACTAATCCTATCAATGGAGATATCTGATGATTTCCCTCACCCCTTACTTATTTTCCTTGCAATTTTCTCCTCTTTACCCCCTCCCTTGAAGTTGATGGCTCATTTGGGCAACACGGTGGCATAGTGGTTAGCACTGGTGCCTCACAGCGCCAGAGACCCGGGTTCGAATCTGACCTCGGGTGACTGTCTGTGTGGAGTTTGCACATTCTCCCCGTGTCTGCGTGGGTTTCCTCCGGGTGCTCCGGTTTCCTCCCACAGTCCAAAAATGTGTGGGTTAGGTTGATTTGGCTATGATAAATTGACCCTTAGTGTTAGGGGGGATTAAATATGTGGGGTTATGGGGATAGGATGGGATATGTTAGGGGGAATTAAATACGTGGGGTTACGGGGGTAGGGTGGGATATGTGTACTGTGGGGATTAAAGCAGGGACAGGGTACTGGATTTGGATGATCAGCCATGATCGTATTGAATGGCGGAGCAGGCTCGACGGGCCGAATGGCCTACTCCTGCTCCTAGATTCTATGTTTCATTTCCAGTCCATGGAAGCTGAGCCTGACTGTTTGATTAAGAAGCTGATTGCCGACAATAATTCCCATTTGCCTTAACCTCTTCATTTTAGTTGCCCCTTGGCCGTTTCCCAACTTGGTTCATATTTTGCTACCATTATTGGCCAAATCAAAATATTGAACATCTCGTCCCTGAGCAACATACCCAGAAGGTTATTTCTCCAGATTGAAAGGAACTCGCTACAGATGTTCTTACTTCAATAACTTCCCCACAGTCAGTTCCTTTCGGGATTTCACTGCCAAGACAGTTTCACTTGCCTGATATTTTTGACATTGCTGCCAAACACCTTTTTTTTTGTTAATTAAGTTAGCTCTCCAGAGCCACTGGCGTACTACCGCACCAAATGCATTTGCATCTGGTTTTGTTTTATGGTAATAACAGTTCTTGCTGCTATGGTTATTTTAACGGCTCAGTCTCATTTTACAAGACTTTCATTTTTCAGTCTCTATACCATTTTAGATATGACTCAAGATGATGTTAATCTGCAGAGGCAGATAAGTGGTAAAGCACGCAATGAATTAAAACAAGCAGCAACGCACTTAAAACAAATTAAATAGGACTGAAGACTAGAAAAGAGGTACAGCCATGGGAAGTACAGAAAAGGTGGTAAGCTGAACATATTTGCCATTGGAAAAGTCATAGGGGGTGAAATTCCCATCGTTAACGCCTCTGATGGGAGGCACAAGTGGTCTTTCGCCTTCCCCGAAGCCGCGCTTCCCACGAAATTCCGCGAGAGGTTAGCGGCGGCACTACCGGGTGTCGCCCCGATCTTCTGTGCCCGGAGATCATGATAGCATCTCTGGGCGCAGCGCCCCGGTAGCGCCTTGGTGTAAAAATTCCCCCTCGTGCCCCGCAGCAGCGCCGGGCGATGTTACCGACTGCTGCAGCGGTCGCGAACAGCGAGGCCGGCCGCTCACGGGGCACCATTTAAAGGCGCGGCGGCCGGCCGACATGAAAAAAAATCGGCGATTTAAAAAACAAATTCTGAGCACCGGGCGCGGGCTGAGCGCCGCGATCGGTCAGCCCGGCACTGAGTAGATCGGTCAGCCCGGCCCCCGGCTGATCGCGCGGCACTCCCGCACCCCGGTGCTCCAGCAGATGGCAAAAATAAATGCAGAGCTCGCAGCGGGGAGCCCTTCCCTTTAATTGAGGGACGAGCCCCTGCAACGCAGTAGCACCACATGTGGCCACTCGTGGCGCTGCTGAGCACATCGCCCCGGATCGGGACATTCGCCGCCTCTTACGCTCCAAGAGGCAAGGGGAGCGCTTGATTTAGCGCCCCACTTCCTTCTTGGTGCAAAAAATTTGAATTTCTCAAATGTTTGAAAAGGTTAGCCTAGCACTAACTTTTCAAACATTTTTGACTTAGCGCCCCAAATGGTCCTCGAGGGGAATTTCTCCCCCATATAATTTTACATTAATGCATTGTCTTTAGTATTTTACTAGTCACTGTCAGAATCAATTTATATTGTAATAGTCTTTTTAACCCAAACAGTCTCCATGAGGTTATGAAATAATAAGTGACATTTAAAATGTGCACGATGTCAAAAGAGCTACATGGCAACTGCCTATAGTACTCCAAGTGTTACATCTACATCACAGAGAAGCATAAAACCCAAATCTACAGGAGCCCATTTATGTTTCTTTGACAGAGTGGAACAGAGCAGAACAGAGTGGAACAGTCTAATGTCCAAAATGCCAATGTCGGCTGCTCAGTTTAAGGTCGAACCAGATTAGAACAGGTTTCAGTGGTGTAGATTTACTCTTCATTTATTTATTTTAATTATTGATTGATTTGATTGTTTAATTATTGAGGTGTGGAAAATTATACACACTGTTTCTAGCCAGGATACAAATGAGAATAACACAATATACGTAACATTGCATATTATATGATACTTGAAGGCAAATAAATCAATGGGGTAGAAATTAGTCATCGTTGCACCGGTTTTCTGGACCAATTTCACAGGGCTAGGCCCTGTGTCTCAAAAACGCCTGAAAAAGGTCCAATGCCATATTGGCCTCGGATGATTTTCAGACATCCAGGGCGGCCATCTAAAACAGGCCACTTGCTTATGCTAATAAGGGACCCGATGCCTGTTTTAGATCCCCTCCGAGAAATTGGGCTGCCCTAAAGTCCGGGCGTTGGGCCTGCTCCACTCAGGTTTTCCATGCGTGTATAAGGCCGAGCAAGCAGCCGCTACCAGCAAGGTAGTCATTTTTTTCTTTTAAGATTTATCTGGAGCCAGGAGGAGCAGGAGTGTCCAATTTCTAGCCAACCTCGAGCCTCTCGGGTGAGACATGTGCTGCGTGCACAGCATAAACGGGCCCAGACAAATTTTTACCTCCGAGGGTCTTATGCGTTCACGGGTTGAATAGGGTTACTTGTAGGCCGGGCCAGTGTCGGGGCTTATTAGAGGAAAGAGAGTGAGGTTCTCAATCAACATTTGGTTAAGATGTGGAGATGCCGGTGTTGGACTGGGGTGGACAAAAATGAGAAGTCGCACAGCACCAGGTTATAGTCCAAGGGGTAGAAATTAGGTCGCGCCCCATTTGGGGCGCAAATATCGTCTGGACGCAAATATTAGCGCCTGGCGCTAATTATCGGCACTGACTGGAAACTTCACTTTTACCGCCCCGGGAGGTGAGTGGAGCGCTAAATCAGGCGCTGCACACCTGTCTTAAGGCGCAAAGGCCGAGCAGTGAGGCGCTACCTCAGAGCGCTGGCGAAGCTCATGTAATGTCAGTCAGCAATGGAACACACACACAATGGCACGGGCCAGTTCTTAAAGGGGATGGTTAATCTTGCTTTCCATCCACATCCTGTTCATTGCAGCCTTGAATCTCGGCCTGGAGAGACTTGCACATCAAATGTGCTGGAAAGAACAATGGAGAGTACCAGGCAAAGAGCTCAGAGTGCAGCTCCCACAGTCTCTGCTAAATCGATACAAGGAATGGCAAATCAAAATGAACCTGCAAAGTGCTGCTCAGTACCCAAAACTCCTTCACACAACGTTGAATCTCTCCAGAAGTCTCTCCCTCTCTCTCTCAGAATGCGTAGTTCAAAAATGCCACCAACAATAAAAGACAGGAAGAGGCCCCCTTTAAATAGCGCCCCCCCCAGCCCCACAGCGATTGATAGCGTTCCAGTCTTCCGGTCGTTGGAAGCGCCAGGCGGTAAGGCAGGGGGCGCCACTCAATTTCCGCTCCGGGGCGCCACAAGGGCGTTGCACCATGGAATGATGTCACAATCTGCGTGCGCAGGTGGTCGCAGCGGTAAGTTTTAGCGCCGCCGCACAATCTCAAGTTAAGTTCTCGAGCGGCGCAAACATCGCTGCGCCCGGGCGTTAGCGGCTTTGCGCCCCATTAGCGCCCTCTTAAGGCGCTAACGGGAGGCGCAACCAACTGAATTTTTACCCCCAACAATTTTATTTGAAATTACGAGCTTTCGGAGCGTTGCTCCTTCGTCAGGTACAGTGAGGGAATACAAATCGGTTACAAAGTATATATAGACAGAGAACAATGTGTCTGCAGAGATACAATCCGTCAGGGAGGCATTACATCAAAGACACAGCAGAGTACAGCTAAGACAATGAGGTGGGGTCACAGGGGGGTCCAACGTGTCAAATGCTGCAGTCTGCAGTTAAGCTTTTTACTTTTTTTTAAAACTGGAAATCACATCACATGTGCGCGCTTCCAGTCAACTTTTCCCATTAGAAATTCCTATGTTCATATTTATAATGGAAAGTATCTATGTAAACCTGTCACACTGCAATTACTTCCACAATTACACCTTCGAGCTCTGGGACCCAAGTTTTTATTCAACACAGACTGAGAAAACACTACTGTCTTAGCAATCTCACTTTTGTGGGAAACAGAAATATGTCACGCATAAAACATGGGCCCGTATTTTCCGATCAGAGGCTTCCTGCGTGCGGAGGCCTCCGATCTGGAAAAAATCTACGCCCTTACCTGAGGGCTCCGGAGGTCCGGACATTTCCGCTCCTGGGCCTCTGCTGTATGAAATGCGCAGGGCCCAGGTATCCCAGGGGCGCAGGCGGTTCGCAAGCGCCCCTGGGATCACGTGGGCCATGGGGAACCAATGAAAGAAGGGAATCCCCCTTCATACTCTTGACAGGTCTCTCAGCTTAGACCCGTCAAAAGTATGAATGGAGATCACTCAAAAAACACATTAAAACATTAAATACATTTTTTTTTAAATCATGTTTTTAAAATTACATTAAATTAAATATTTTAAAGAAAAATGTAATTTTTTGAAAAAAAATTAATTTTTTTACAGGGCTAAAAAGTAAGTTACCTTTTTTAAAAGTATTTTTAAATTATAAATGAGTGAAAAAAAAAATATTTTTTTACTTTTTTAAGCTCTTATGCTGGTAAAAGCAGGCCTTACGCCAGGCTTTTACCAGGCGTAAGATTTTGAAGTGTTTTCAGCGGGCGGAGGTTCTGCAGAAAGCGGAACTCTCCCCCCGCAGAGGCCCTTCTCCAGGGCAGGCGTCCGATCTGCCAAGAGCTTTCTTGACAGATCAGAAATGCCGGTTTTCAGCGCATGCTGTGTACACACCCGTAAGGCATCGGAAAATACGGGCCGTGGTGTTCTTCTGAGGTTGAGCCTGAGGCACATTGTAGAAGATAAGTAGAGAGAGTTTTGCTCTGCATTGAACCTTATTCTTCAGCTGGAGTCTTTGTGCCAACACTGGGTGTCCAAAATTGAAGGTGTTCCATTCCCCGGTATTTATATCCCTCACCTTGATGAGCGCAGATATTTACAATATAAAAACATAGCTTTTTTAATTTCTGGACCACCTCACTAAATGAAGATAGCTTTCAACATTTTTTGTTCATGTTGTCACCATTAATTATCTAGAATTGTACAACTGAACCTTAAATCTGAGAACAAGTTGATTAGACATTTAATTAATCTATTTTACAAATCCGTGGTTCCCCTTGAATGAGGCGGTTAGCTCTCAACTGGACATTAAGCTTTGCTTTGAATTCTCACAAAATTACTAAATGCTGTGTTTTACAAGATTTGTGTCACTTTCTCTCTGTTGCTAGTCCTATGATCAAACTATATGCTCAGTAACATAAATGCTTACTAAACTCAAATGATATACTGTTTAGGAAACAAAAGCATTGTGTAAATGAGGCATGCTTGCTTTAGTTCCAGTATAGTATATTGTTGAAAAAACAACAGAAAACGCTGGACGTTGAGATGGGTAATATGGTAAGGCATGTTCCTCAAATCTGGTTTTACTTATTAGCAGTTCTTACAGAACCAAACCTAGAACCAAATCAAATTGAATCTAGCTGCTTTGAAGACATCACATTAGAATGAAGTGGTCCTGAATTCCCTTGGGGCCTATCGTGTAATTGAAGTGAAAGCTAATGGAGGGAGTAAAAACCATCTGACAATGCAAACCTCCTGTGAGAGCAGGGGCAGATGGAACTTCAAGAAGGAAGTGAGATCGGGGGTGGAGATGACGTCATTTGCCTGGAACACCCCAGTAGATTGTTGTCTTTTTCTTTTATTCGTTTATGGGATGTGTGCGTCGCTGGCAAGGCCAGCATTTATTGCCCATCCCTAGTTGCCCCAGAGAAGGTGGTGGTGAGCCGCCTTCTTGAACCGCTGCAGTCCGTGTGGTGAAGGTACTCCCACCGTGCTGTTAGGGAGGGAGTTCCAGGATTTTGACCCTGCAACGATGAAGGAACGCCGATATATTTCCATGTCAGGATGGTGTGTGACTTGGAGGGGAACTTGGAGGTGGTGGTGTTCCCATGCGCCTGCTGCCCTTGTCCTTCTAGGTGGTAGAGGTCGCGGGCTTCGGAGGTACAGCCGAAGAGGCCTTGGCGAGTTGCTGCAGTGCGTCTTGTAGATGGTACACACTGCAGCCACGGTACGCCGATGGTGGAGGGAGTGAATTGATCAGGTGGTCGATGGGTTTCAAGCAAGCGGGCTGAACACCTTAAATTGACCCTCTTGTAAAGGTGGCCAATTTCAGCATCCTCACTACTTTTTAATCGGTCACCTGCACACAGCAATCCAGCTCCACATTTGTACTCCCTGCTACGACCACCCCCACCCTTTCCCCCCCGCCTCCAACAATGTGCATACTGAGGAAGATCCCATACTGGCGCAGACATCTTCCCGATTTATTCAAAGCACCTGAACCCTTTCCTGAACCCAGAACTTTGGCAGGCTAAGGATCTCTTCACATCGCAATTGCATCATAACTCCCGCTTAACCACAGTGGCAGAACGGGATCGGGATATCCATGGGCTATGTTTGTATTCCATACAGTCAGGTTTTCAAAAGGCAAAATACTGCAGATGCTGGAAATCTAAAGTATAAACAGAAAATGCTGGAAATACTCAGCAGGTCAGGCAGCATCTGTGGAGAGAGAAACAGAGTAATTTCAGGTCTGTTCTGACGAAAGGTAACAGACCTGAAACGTTGGGCAGGATTTTCATGGGGAAGGCTGGTTGGGGGCGGGGGGGGGGCTCCTTTGCAGGGGGGAACCCCGGGAGAACGGGTTTCCCGCAGGCCCTGCCGACTTTAACGGCAGGGCCTGATTTGCATCTGAAGCCTTTGTTTCCCGCCTGCAGTTAGCCAGATGGAGAGGCTGGCTGGCACTGGGCGGGTAGGCCTGCGGCACTAGGCCGCGCAGTGGAGCAAGGGAGAGATTGGACGGGGGCTGGTGCCGGCCTCCAGAGAATCGGGTGGGGTGGGGGGGAGAAGGAAGATCGGGGCCTCCAGAGGATCGTGGGAGGGAAGAGCAGATCGTGGCTGGCCTCAGGATGATCATTGGGGGGGGTCCGGGAAGGCGATCGGAGGCCTTGTGGGGGGGGCTCTCTGATCGTGGGGGGCTGGGTTAGGCAGAGACCCTGTATCCAGGAGGTAAGTGTAAAGGCACTCACCTCCTGGATGCAGCAGTCCTCGCTTTGCTGTAACTGCCGGGTTTTACGAAGTGTGTAAAACCCGACCAGCTAGAGTTAAAAACAAATGGTGGTTAAAGAGGCTTCCAACCTCATTATAATATTTAAATTGACGTCCTGCCTCCTGGCAGCAGATTGGCTGCCCGTCCCATCCCGCCCCCGTCCTGCCTCTATTAAAACCGGAAGTGGGAGGGTTGGAGGCGGGTTCAGGCCTGCGATTCTGATTTCTAACAATTTAACTAACCCCACGCTCCCAACCCACCCATTTTTTCACGTTAAAATTCTCCCCGTTAATGTAAGACGTGTGCAAATCGCCCCTCGCCTCGTCGAACAGTTTCAAAAGTTCAGACTCGCCGAACAGACAGCACAAAACCCAATGAACCTGTGAAAAACTTTTTGATTACAAGTAAGCATCCGACAGTTATGTAGCGTATAATAATTCCCAATTATACCTCAGCACACACAGAGCTATCCCTTTACTTTAAGCTCAAGCGAAACACCACATACGTCCTAACACCAGCGAGTGGTCAATCCGGCAGTGACTAGACGTATGATTTCTGGCAACTGACCAGGTCGCCCCCGACTGCAGCAGCGAGTTGTCAATTTACAGCATCTTTTAAACCCCAAAACTTGGCAACCCTCCCACTGCATACGTGTCCCTAACTATACGGCATTAGTTGGTTTTCAGTTACTCTTATCAATAGTCCGTTAAGCATCCTTGGGCTTCAAGGCCAGTTACATTCCATAGTCTGAAGATGTTTCTGTTTTTGCACTGATTCCACAGCTCAATAGTCTGTTCCCACAGAACTTTCAAAGTCTGTTTTCCATATCTGTTGAAAGACAATTGGCAGCTTTCACAGCTTACAACCGTAACATCTCAGCAACCAGTCTCTTGGCCTCACGAAGCATGATGGTACATAAAAAGTGGTCAACTTTTAAGTTTAGTCAAGTTACAGCAAAAGTTATAGCAAATCGTGTGTTCTTACAGTCCACCCTTCAAGTGACTGTGCACCCGAGTCTTTGGGTCACAGGCACTTACAACCTGTAGGCGTCATCATTGTCTTCTTCCTTTGGCGTCTTCTGCAACAGCTTAACCCACTCTTGTTGCTTGCGTCTCCTGTTGACTCGGCAAGTTATCATTAGTAAGTATAACACAATCACCAATTGAACAATGACCAGAACGTGGGAGATAACTCTTATCCACTTTAAGATTTGGATCACAGGTCACACTCAAACTACCCAGAGGGTCTTAGGAGTTGTAAAGCTTTTTATTAGGGAGCTACAGTTTAAGCACAATCAGATACTGCATGGGATTGAAATAGATACAGTAGACATACAACCCGTGACAGATGAGGGCAATCTACGGCTCTGGATTGGAACGAAACGACCGGACGGATGGACAGATGGTGAGGCAGTACGGTGGTCTCGGATTGGGTGGAGTCCTGCAGTCTGCGGCAGCGGTCACTTCCGTTGGGTCGTCCCTCGAGCTGTTGGAGGTGTTAGGCCGTCAGCCAGCATTGATCCACCTCCGAGGCTAAACTTGACCAAGGTGTTAGGCCGTAGCCGCCTTGGGGAAGCCTTTGCCCCTTGCTGTGTGTTTTCCTTTCTCGGTCACCCATTTTTATACCTTATTTCGATGGGCTGGTGGATACCTGGTGTCAGTCATTTTTACCCATCTCATTGTCCAATTACAAGGGAGAGGCTACCTATGACAGCCCCCTCCCAGCCTCATGAGGTCATTTTCCTCCTTATCTCTGTTCTAAAAGTCTTGTTGCCCTCTTGTAGACAACTTGTTTATCCTACAGCTCCTTGCTGCTTCCCTTATCAGGCCTAGCTATGCCCACTCGAAGGCCTGTTTTTGTGTTCTGACCTCGTAATTCAGCTCTCTGTACAATTATTTTTCTGACATGACTGGAATCTTTCTGTGTCATCAACTTAGGCAAACTGCTGAGCTAGGGAACCCATAACAGCCTATTATTTCTTCCTATCCACGATTTCTTACACCATGGATGAACTTAAGTACTCATACCGATATCCCACCATGACGAATCATCCCCAACCTCAGATCACTTTACGCAGTTCACGATTTTTCAGGGCCAAGGTATGACAGTGCTTTTGGGACTGACTAACGTGTTTCATTTACTCTACCAAGTGTTCTGGCAGAGGTGGAATGTCATAACCGAATCGAGACGCATACTGGTGTAATTGCTCTTTTAGCTCATCTTCTACAGCGATATCTACTTGCCTATGCCAATAAATGCTTAACAAAATCCACGCCCCAAGTCTCACAGGTTGGACTTGGGTAAAACAAAAAGTTCCCGCTGCAATAGGACAAGCCAGGTTGTTACCGTACTGGTATTCCCCGGTGTATGGTGGTGACACAATATTCACCCTTCCCTCGATACGCAGATCATACGGGGAAATGCTGTCCCGCAATCACTTCCATGGTGCAGTTCCATTCTATCCCATCCCAATCAAACCCACACGCAGGGGCTGCATGTTCTACCATGTCATAAGGGCGGATGAATGTGTCCCGAGCTTGCACGCACCCGGCAAGATCTGGGGCCACCCATGTGGTCCCATCCACTCGGGTCGTGTACTTCGGGGTTTCGTCATAACTAATTAAGTGATCTCCCTGACGTACTCCAATGTTCTCCACACGGAACAGAGGGTTTGGGGTTGCCTTTTCGGGCAGGATAGGTTAATACAACAACAGAAAACGCTGGAAAAACTCAGCAGGCCAGGCAACATCCGTGGAGAGAGAAACAGAGTTAACGTTTCAGGTCGAAGACCCTTCGTCAGAACTGAGAAAAAAGCAGGAAATGAAGCAGATAAAAAAGCAAGGGGGAGGCTGGGGGGAGGAATAAAAGAACAAAAGGGGTGGTCTATGGTAAGTAGAGGCATTAAGAGATGCTCAAGGCAAGACGAGATGGTAATAGGACAGGTTAAGAAACAAAAGGTGGCGCAGAAGTGTGAAGTGTGAAATGCTGGCAGAATGAGAGACAGCTGCTGTGGGGGGAGAGAGAGAAAAAAAAGGGAAAAGGCACAAACCAAAAGGGTGGATAAAATGTATAATATATATAAATATACACAATACCATTCCTAACAGGGATGTTCTGTTCCTGCAAATGGCATTCATGTTTCACCGGGTACACCTGTACCAACCCCCTGACTTTACACATATTCATGGTAAATTGGTAAGTGGACATTGCCCTCAGGTGTCGACCAGTCACCCACGAGGGTAGCTTCCCTCAGCAATGCTCTGCAGGCTTGTTCCACTAACCAAGATCCATACATTACACAAATACCATTTCGCACGGCCTCACTGGAGGCATTTCGATTCTCCTTTAAAATTTGATTTATCTTTTTAGCATGGGATTCTAAATACTTAACCACATCCTGCAGATGAATGGTCATAATATGGTCCTCCTTCAATCCCTCTTGTTCCAGTCCATTCATTTTATTCAAAATTTCCCTTAGATGATTTCTAACTGCCTTTACGGATTGAACCAGGCTAGCCAAATCAAGGTTATTAACAAGGGATGTTCCAGAATTAAAAACAGTTGCTGCATCATTTATCAGACCCCGTCACCTTCTGATATGGTCCCCTTTAATCCCGTAACCGACACCATTTTCTTCAATGATCTCGGTACTATTTTCCCCAAAGTTATTGTGAAATCCATTACCCTCCTTAGGGCCCGTGCGATATAACGGCTCTAATTCTGATTCCGCCAGTGTTGTGCTGGCCCTTTCCCAAAATCCCTTTATTAATTCCCACATCATCCTCCCATATAACCGCGCTGTCTCTGGCTTGTGACAGTTCGGTAGTCCCACCTCAGTCAGATTCAATATTACCGGCACCACCTCGTGATGCACATCACGGTACAATATCATCCGAGTTGGGATCACCACTAACCCATTTGTCGGTCCCGGGGTGTGTTTAGGGCAAGTGACCTGGGTTGTATGTTGTCCTTCCCGTGATTGTGTTTTATTCATAGGGGGAGGGGTTTTTGGTCGAACTTTTAATCCTACTGCATGTATAACCGCACTTTCGTCACCATATCTCCTTACGTGTTAGGTGCTAATACCGGTATCGTTGATATACCATTGATAGAGTTCTTTGGCTCTATTGTGGGCAAACATCGTACAACTGGTCACATCCCTTTCAATCATGGACAAGCCGACTGGAATCTATCTGTCACCCCACTTGGGCTTACAGATCTGTAAATTCCCTCATGAATTTTCCACCATCGGGGCCAACATAACAGAGTGTCTCCCGCTGCTCGGGATTGGGTCGGGCTTGCCTACATTCCTCCGAGGGTTCCCTACCTGATAATACCTTGAATGGTCACGTGGTTCTGCTTGTAAGAACCATGCCCTTGGCCCGGTGGGGCGATCTTTGCATTTTATGCATACCCCCCCTACCTTCCTGGACCTCATACGTGGTAACCCATACTGTCTCCGAACACAATCGGTTTCACAATCACCCTTGATGTACTGGAGGGTAATGTTTCGAGTGGCACCTAGGGGTGGTGCCTCTGGGGCCACTGCAATCGAACTATTAGAGGGAAAATTGTTAGTGGTTGTCCAGCATGCCGAATAGGCTGATGAGGAATCTTCGAGATAGAGCAGAATCCCAATCATTGGCCAGAATAATTCCTTCATTTTATATATCTTCTTGCCTGTGGGGATAAGGGACAAAAACAGAGTGTTTCTGCTGGCCTTGTACCCTATGTTCACCCATTAGTTCAGGCTCTCAATACTGATGCTTTTTTAAAAATAAAACGGGGCTTCCTACTTTTCTTTTTCTGCATTGGGTAATTTTCGACTCCTACCACTGACGATAATTCAAGGGTGTCTTTTTATTTCTTTTCCTACGCCGCCGTGGGGTAGGAGGGGTCTGTTGGACTTGTCTGCGGACAGGAGGTGGTTCCGGACCTGGGGGCGAGGAGGTTTCTATAGCTCCCATGTCCTGTACACCTTCATTTGGAGCATACCGTACCTGTGGAGGCGCCACTTCAGGCAAGGGCACCTCATTGGGTGGGGGTGTCCCATTAGGCACCCCTTCTTCACCAGCCCACTGGAGAGGATAAATCCGGCTCACCGTGCTCATTATCCTGGCTTGCTGTCTTCTGGACCTGCTAGTGGGCTGAAAAAAGCTTCATCTGGTTAATATGAAACCATTTAATTTTCTTAGGTAACTGAATCACATACACCATGGGACTAGCCTTATCAACAATGTTGTAGAGGGGTTCAAAGACTCCCACCCTCGCATAGTTTCGTACCATTACCTGGCTCCCTACTTCCCATTCCTGGGGTTTACATGGGACCAAATGTAGTCGATTGTGTCGGTGTGCCCTCCCAATGTTGTGGGCGGCCCTCAGGTGTACCTCCTTTAAAGTTTCCCAGAGGTCGCTCAGGAATTTGTTCCGAGTCACCTCCTTAATTTGTTTATCAGTCAGAGTGGGGACCAACAGGTGTGTGGGGGTTAGCATGGGTCTCCCCGTTACCAATTCATGAGGGGAGTGACCCGTTCCTTTGGATCTGTTACTACGTATCCCTTTAAGGATTAGGTGAAGTCCCTCATCCCACTTAGTGTGCTGTTCGTTTAATTCCTTTCACAGGGCCAACTTCAACGTACGGTTCATTCTTTCCACAATCCCCGATGATTGTGGGTTGTGGGTCACATGCCATTTCCCTTCCTTCCAAAGCAATTTCAGAGTGGCTTGCATTACCTGAGCTGTAAAATGACTTCCCTGGTCTGACTCTACCGCGCGAGGAAGTCCCCATCTGGAGAATACCTCCCTAACTAGGGTCTTGGCCATCCATGAGGCTGTGGCAGACTTGCACGGGAAGACTTCTACCCACCTGGTAATCTTGCACCATCAACACTCATCTGGCCCCCTGCTTAAAAGGAAAAACAGAAAATTCCATTGTGGCTTTCCGGCCAGCCCAATGGGTTAATTTGCCAATTCCTGATTCCCTTCTGTCAATGTGGGGAAATATTCACTTAAAATTAAGAAACTTAAATTTAATAATGTCCATTATCTTTAAATTTCATTCAGCAATAAAAAGTTGTTGTGTGGTGAATTTTTAAAAATCCAGTTGTCAGCGGAATAGGTTAACTCCTTTGCAGGGTTCTAAGAAGGTGGAGCAAATTGTCAGACGCACGCAATTGTGTCACTTAACGTAAATTTAAAAAAAACTTTCCCGATCGAAAAAGACAGTTGGGTTTTCACAATTTTATAGGTTAGTTAACTTTTTTCCCAAAAGAAGACAAACACAAACATCGTCAATCAATCAATGTCAGCTTGTCGCTGCTTTCAAGTAAATTTAAAACAAAGTCTTTGTGCCTTTAAAATCTTTGTTAAGATCCTGATCAATTTAATTCAGCAGGTGAAAACATCAGACATCATAAACATTCTGTGAAACAACTGCACACACAATAATAGCATTTCCCTTTTTTCCCGCTTGGTCACACATACTTGAAATAGGTCAGAAATTTAAAAAATACCAATTATTGATGTGATTGCCTCATGTCCGGAACTAGAGGCTTTCACACAATTTACACCAACCAGAATTTCACTGTGGCCGCAATAATAGTCTGGTTTAAATATGTTAATTAACATCAATAACGCCAATTTAATTCAGACCAATATCTGAAACTAACCAGTCCCACCAGAAAGCAAAAGAGGGAGGAGCTGCCCTCAGCTTGTAGCTTCGAAACATCCATACAAGTTTTTTCAAGACATCACTACACTGAAAGTAGAAAAGGGACAGAATCTTTCCTTTCCTCCTGTCTTTATTTCACCACAGGCTACTGGTCAAAAACTTAGGAAGTGGGCGTCTCGGACTTGCAGTAACCAAATTAAGAAGACAGTGGTTTGTAAACATTCAAATTGATTTAAAAATAAAATCAAACAATAGCAATTTTTGTAATCCAATTAAAACAAAGTACTTTCAAAAAGTCCAGAATCATTTTCTACCAGACACGATCAGAAACCATGGCAACCGTAACTTCAAGGCTGAAGGTTATCTTTTGTAAAACAAACTGCCTGTGATTTATAGTTTGCTGTACAAGCTGTCCCAGTCAAAATATATCCACAGCAGTGACTCTAACTTAAAAATGCAAATCACAAAGTTTCTCCCACTTCTAGGTGCACAATCTTCAATTGAAATGAACATATTTAACACATCCACACTCTCGTAAAACCTCCGCCATCTAAGACAAGACTACAAGGGGTTAAACGGCTTTAGCTCCATGCACAGAAAAGTGGGTGGAGCTAAAACAAACAGAACAGACACTTTAGGGGGCGATTTTGCCGGCGCTCAGAGGGCGGGTTTGGAGGCAGGTCAGGTGGTAAAATTGCAAATAATGACGGCGGGTTCCGATCCTGCCGTCAACCTGCCTCCGTGCAACTTTGCCAAAGGCGGGTTCCCAGACTCCCGATTGGTCCCGCCACCTTAAGGCAGTTAACTGCTTGTTAGCTGTCTGGATAATGCCATTTTGACAGCCCTTTTGGATTTTGCCAGTTTTTCTGCGTGTTCCACGCCATTCCCAAACCACGCCAGCTGATTGTGCCGGGTTCACAAGTGGCTGCCTTCTTGACAGCTGCAGCTCCAGCATAAAAACGGAGCTCTCAACAAGGATCAGTGGCAGGTGGCAGAACTTTGTTTTTTCAGGTCTTGGAAAACTTTTTGCAGGTCTACTGATCTTGGAAGTGGTGAAGCTGCGTTCCATCTCCATTGTGACCTCCTGGAAAAACCCTCTCTCCACATTGACTGAGCGCTTCCTCAACTGAGATATCTACCAGCAGCATGGGAACCATTTATTTCCTTTCATCCTGGTCCTCAGATTCGGAGGACGAGCAGCCGCGGCAGCAGCAGAACCAGGCACAACAGCAGCACCAACAGCAGGAGCGCCAACCTGCTGCTCAGCCACCTGATGCTGCACAGGGCAGAGGGCATCAGCGCAGGGCTGCACCGCGCCGCAGGAGATACCCCCAACACAGGGTTTGCAGGCTGAGGATGACCTTCCTCAACATGACTGAGCAGCAGTGCCAAAGGAGGCTGAGACTTTAGCGAGAGGTAGTCGCTGACATCTGCACAATGCTGCACCGACACCTGGAGCCCAGAGGAGCAGGTGGACACCCCTTACCAGTGGCTGTCAAAGTCACCACTGCCCTCAATTTTTTTGCTTCAGGGTCCTTCCAGGGCTCATCAGCAGACATCAGCGGCATCTCCCAGTCGGCCGCACACACTTGCATCACGCAGGTAACCGATGCCCTCTTTGCAAAGGCGCACAATTACATACACTTCTCCATGGATCCAGCAAGTGTAACCGTACGTGTGGTTGGCTTTGCAAATATGGCAGGCTTGCCAAGGGTGCAGGGCGTCGTAGACTGCACACATGTGGCCCTTAGGGCACCCCATCACAACCCAGCTGTTTTTGTCAACCGCAAGGGCTTCCACTCCCTTAACGTGCAGCTGGTGTGTAACCACAGGAAGGAAATTTTGCATGTTTGCGCGAAGTGCCCTGGCAGTTGTCATGACTCGTTCATCCTGCGGCAGTCTAGTGTGCCTCCGCTCTTCAATCCGCCAACACAACTTTCCGGATGGCTACTTGGAGACAAGGGTTATCCCCTGAAGATGTGGCTGATCGCGCCGTTGAGGAGGCCATCAAACGAAGCTGAGGAGCGCTGCAATGCCAGCCACATTTTGACCAGATCCATCACCGAGCAAACCATCAGCTTGCTGAAGATGCAATTCAGATGCCTTGACAGATCAGGTGGAGCCCTACATTACTCAGCATCCAAGGTCTCCAGAATCATCATGATCTGCTGTGCACTGCACAACATCGCACAGCATCGTGGCTTGCAGCTGCCTGAGGAACAAGTGGCTCAGCGCATAGCCTCCTCAGATGAGGAGGAGGAGGAGGAGGAGGAGGAGGAAGAAGAGCTTGTGGATACGGATGAGCCAGCTGCAGCAGCACGTGAGCACATTGCTGCCCGTGATGCAAGGGATGCACTAATCTTTGCCAGATTCGCTTAGGTAGACATATCAAACACATGTGGCTGGCACCTTCTTATCACACCATAGACAATGGACAAGAACCTGTGGGTTCCTATCACTCCAACCACCAACATTACAAATGCAATTTGCCCTGAGCCCTCAATGTGCAACTTCCATTTCCCAGATCACATAGGCCAGAACTTCAACTGTTTGCCATCACTTCTGTTTAATCAATGCACAAAAGGATGACAATGGCAAAAATTAAAGACAACACAACAGAACATCCAAGTGACTACCCTTGTGATTAATTGTGCTTTATCTTCCTCTTACACAGGCTTCTACGTGGTGCTTCCCCTGTGGCTTCAACAGATGTGGAAGCACATTGCTCACTTTCATGCTGCTCCTGCTTCGACACCTTTGGCGGGTGTCCTCTGGGTTTGCGAGCCTGTGAGGGCTCGGCAACAGTCTGCTCCTCCTGCATCTGTGCAGGGGCTGAGACGCCCATCTCAGTTGGATGAGGACTCTGGTGGGGCTCTGACCGAGGGCTACTCAGTGGCATGGAAGTGTGAGCACTTGGAGAGGAGCCCACACTTCCTTGTTGCCTGCCACCAACATCCCTCTCATGGGTCAGCCCCACTTCAGTGCTAGCAAGTAGCTGGACAGCACCTTGCTGCACATTAGGGGGGCCATGAGGACCCATATCTGCACTGGCTGTCCTACTCAAAAGGACTTCCATGAAGCTCTGGTTTCTCTGCTCAATAGTTGCCCATCGCTCCTCCAGAGATGTCAGTCTATTCTGAACATTCACCATGTTTTCCAGACTCTGGCGACTTATTTCCTCCATGGCCATAGCCATCCTCTCCTCTACCGTTGCCAACCTTTCCAGAGAGGTAGCCATCCTTACCACAGAGGTTGCCATCCTTTCCATGGAGGTTGCCATCCTTTCCGTGGTGGTGCGTTCATGCGCCATTGCCTCCACAAAGGCACTGCTCATGTTAGAGTTGGACTCCTCCATCCTCTCCACACTCGCAGTAACCCTGGAGACAAAACCTGCCAGAGACTCCTGCACTTGTCCCTGGAGTTCCAGCACCACTCTCCTTCTGGATGGACCCGGAGGCACAGGGTCGACAGGCAGCTGAGCAGAGCTGGGTGTGCCCTGCGGCCTCTGACGAGGACTCTCCACTGCTGTCCCTGTCTCCACTATCTGCTGATGCTCACTTGTGAGCTGTGATACACCAACTGACAACACTACTCTATGTCGCGAAGGTCCCACCGAGGTGTGCGCATCTGCGCTGGTGCTGGGTGCGCTTAATTCTGCTGAGGCTGCGCCCTCAGAGGTTGCAGGTTCCTCTGAGGTGTCTTCTGGCTCAGGCTGTTCCTCCTGGACAGTGGAGAGGGGGGCTGTCGATGGTCCTGTGGGGGAGTAAAGGCATGAGTTAGACATGTGATATTAACGTAGCATGCGCATGGAATTGTGCAGATGATCATAAGTCAATCTGTATGAGCATCAGATGCCATATCAGTCACTTATGCAATGTAAATGAGAGAGATGCAAATCTATTCTGTCACCAGCTTGCTCTGTTGCGCCCGTCTGACCGACCCCACTTCCAGATCCTCATCGCCTCCAATGATCTCCAGGGCCACCTCCTTCACGTTGGTGAGATGGGCTATGGAAGGTGGCCCTCCTCCTGTCTTAGCCCTCTCGTTCTTATTGTGGGCTCTCTTTTCCTGCAATGAGGAACACAAGTGAAGCTTGAGGGAGAATGATGGAGTGAGTGTAGAGAATCCATAGCATAGATGCTTAGAAGGAGACAAAGATGGAGTGAAGTGCCAATACCAAGGGCCCTCCCTGTGCGTTGTTAGTTGTTGTCATAGCATCACAGTGATAGCGAGTGTGAGGGCAGCATAGTCGAATATCGAAGTGATTGTGTACATAGAGAGAGAGAGGGATGGTTAAGGGTGCAAGGGATGTAAGGGAAAAGAGGGATGTGCAGGAGTAGGTTGACAATGCAGAGTGCTGGTGATGAGAGGAGATGGGGAGCAGACTGAGGCCAAGTGTGATGTGAGACTCACTTTTCCTAAGTGGACCAGGTCATTGAACCTTTTTCTGCACTGCACCCAGGTTCGAGTGCACATGGATCTGGAGCTCACCTCCTGAGCAATTTGCAGCCAGACTGCTTTTGTTTGCTGTGGTGGCTTCTTCCACCCAGAGGATGGGAACAGGACCTCCTTGCGCCCTCTGACTCCCTCTACAAGAGCATGGAGGGAGTCATCGTCAAATCTGGGAGAGGCCTTGGACCTTGAGGTAGTCATTGCAGCAGTTGTAACAAGGAAATCCAGCAGCAAATAATGAGAACATGAACCAAGGCTGCATGGGCCCCTTAAATGCAGCTGGCTCACCAGACGTCAGCAGAGGCGAGTTCCAGACCCAAAACACTAATTGGGCCAGGGGAGTGCACATGCAGGGAATCAATTGCCCAATTAGGGCAAAATCACACATTTTCACCGGCTGAAAGCGGCAGCGGGATGGGACCCGCCGACCACCTAACCCGCGCCCAACCCACCACCAATGGGAAAATCCTGGCTTTTCTTTCAAAGACAGACTTTCAGACAAAAGGAATACTGTGACTTCTTAAAATCCATCGTCAGGAAAACCTCCACCCTTTAACACACACCTTCACACAAACTGAAATTCCAGCATCCTTTAAGGTTCCTTTCACTCAGCAAATCTTGCGTTTTATTTGTCTCGGCAAAGAAGCTGACAGCATCCGTGGCGGTAAAAGTTTAAGTTTCCTTTTTTCCTTCTTTTAAATTGTCTCAGCAACTTATTCTGGCTCCCCAAATCCCTGTTTTATTTTCCTTCCTTTGCTGAGTTTTCAGATTGGTTAGCCTGCAACTTAGATCTTTTTCCCTCTTTATCTCCCACTGTCTCTTCTGTTCTGTATGCTTCTTCTTACATTCGGTATGATCTCCACAGGCTACACGTTCCTCTAAGGCATGTTTCTGGTTGACCCTAAATGCAACCTTCAGGTCCTCATTGATCTTTTCTGCCTGTTCTGCTCGGTGCTTCTGATCTGCTTCCTTCGTTGCCCACACATCACATTGATTCTGATTATTAATACACTGGCTCTCGAGGTATTGTTCTTTATTAAACCACCTTTCCTTTTCCTTCTCAAATTTTTCCTTGAGCCTCCTGTTGCTCGCCATTAATTCCCCTACCTCCCTTTTTCTGCTTTCCCTTTCTTCTTCTAATTCCTTCAGAAGTCGTTTTACCACCGCTTCTCGGTCACTGGTATTCTCTGCCATATCTTCTTATTTCCTTTCGTAACTTAATCTTTGTACATTCGTCGTTCTTAACCTGCCTCTGATAGGCCAACAACCAAATGGATTTCACGAACCCCGGCCAACACGTGGACCCTTGTGTCCATTGTTCAGCCTCCAATACCGGATCATCACCGTCTATAATGATCTGTGCCCACCCCTCTCGAAGGGGCAACTTCCCTGTCACATACTCAGTGACTAACTCATTTGCCATTGTCTGCTGCGAACGGGTCCCTGTTCGGGCGCCAAAATTTGTAAGACGTGCGGAAATCGCCCCTCACCCCGTCCAATAGTTCAGACCCATCGAACAGACAACACAAAACCCAATGAATCTATGAAAAACATCTTTTACTTAATAATACTGGATCAAGAGATTGCAAGTAAGCATCCAACAGTTACATAGAATGACATAGGATTACATAGGATATACAGCACAGAAACAGGCTATTCAGCCCAACCAGTCCATGCGGCGTTTATGCTCCACACAAGCCTCCTCCCATCTTTCCTCATCTAAATCTATCAGCGTAACCCTCTATTCCCTTCTCCCTCATATGTTTGTCCAGCCTCCCCATAAATGCATCTATACTATTTGCTTCAACCATTCCCTGTGGTAGCGAGGTCCACATTCTCACCACTCTTTGGGTAAAGAAGTTTCTTCTGAATTCCCTATTAGATTTCTTGGTGATGATCTTATATTGATGGCCTCTAGTTATGCTCTTTCCCACAAGTGGAAACATTCTCTCTGTATCCACTCTATCAACATTTTTCATAATTTTAAAGACATCTATTAGGTCACCCCTCAGCCTTCTTTTTTCAAGAGAAAAGAGACCCAGCCTGTTCATCCTTTCCTGATATATATACCCTCGTATTTCTGGTATCATCCATGTAAATCTTCTCTTCACCCTCTCCAGTGCCTCTATATCATTTTTATAATAAGGTAACCAGAACTGTACGCAGTTTGTCACGGAGTGCAGATCGGAACAGAGTGTTAAGCTGCGGGTTTGGTGAGTGAGGGAGTTCGGGGAGGGAGGTGTTCCTTTCTTTTCCATCTTTGTCAGCTTCCAGGAGAGCAGGAGCTAAAAAGCTGCACAAGAGGGGACAGAGAACCAGCGGTGAGTATTTCTACAGTATTTCTACATTCCAGTCATTAAAGTAAAAGTAAGGTCTCTAGTTTAGAGTAAGTAGTGTTTAAAGGGAAGTAAGGTCCCTAGTGTATTTAATATTCTTTAATTTAAAGGGAGTAAATTAAGGGTAGGACATGGCAGGGCAGCTCGGCAGCGTGGAGTGCTCCTCCTGTGCTATGTTGGAACTTTAGGTGTCCAGGACGAACACATGTGCAGGAAGTGTCTCCAGCTGCAGCTACTCGAAATCCGCGTTTCGGAGCTGGAGCTGCGGCTGGAGTCACTGTGGAGCATCTGCGAAGCTGAGATCTTCGTGGATAGCACGTTTAACGAGGTGGTCACACCGCAGGTAAAGAGTGTACAGGCAGACAGGGAATGGGTGACCGCCAGACAGAGTAAAAGAACTAGGAAGGTAGTGCAGAAGTCCACTGGGTCCATCTCCCTCTCCGACAGATTTTCCGTTTTAGATACTGATGGGGGAGATGGTTTCTCAGGGGAATGCAGCAAGAGCCAAGTCCGTGGCACTACGAGTGGCTGAGCTGCACAGGAGGGGAGGAAAAAGAGTGGGACAGCAATAGTGATAGGGGATTCTATCGTAAGTGGAACAGATAGATGTTTCTGTTGCCGCAGACGTGACTCCAGGATGGTCACTGAATGGCTGCAGGGCATTCTGAAGGGGGAGGGCGAACAGTCAGAGGTCGTGGTTCACATTGGTACCAACGGCATGGGTAGAAAGAGGGATGAGGTCCTGCAACAAGAATTTAGGGAGCTAGGTAGCAGATTAAAAAGCAGGACCTCAAAGGTTGTAATCTTTGGATTACTCCCGGTGCCACGTGCTAGTGAGTATAGGAATAGGAGGATAGAGCAGATGAATGCGTGGCTAAAGAGTTGGTACAGGAGGGAGGGCTTTAGTTTCCTGGATCACTGGGTCTGCTTCTGGGGAAGGTGGGACCTGTACAAGTCGGATGGGTTGCACCTGAACCGGAACGGGACCAACATCCTTGCGGGGAGGTTTGCTAGTACTGTTGGGGGGGGTTTAAACTAACTTGGCAGGGGGATAGGATACGGAGTGGAGCTATAGTAGGGGGTGATGCACAGCCAAATATAGAGGAAAAAACAAGTCAGCCTGGAAGGCAGAGCAAATATCTAATGGCACAAGGGAGTATGGCAAGGCTGGATGGCATTTATTTTAAAGCAAGGAGTTTTGCGAGTAAGGCAGATGAATTGAAGGTGTTGATGAACACATGGGAGTATGATATTGTTGCTATCACAGAGACATGGTTGAGGGAGGGGCAGGACTGGCAGCTCAATATTCCTGGGTATAGAATCTTCAGGTGAGACAGAGGGGGGTGTAAAAGAGGAGGGGGTGTCGCAATATTAATCAAGGAGTCAATTACTGCTGTAAGGAGGGATGATATCTTAACAGGTTCCTCTAATGAGGCCATATGGGTAGAACTTAAAAACAAAAAGAGGGCAAGCACTTTGCTGGGAGTGTACTATAGGCCCCCAAACAGTCAGGGGGAGATAGAGGAACAGATATGTAGACAAATCTCAGAGAAGTGTAGAAATAATAGGGTAATAATAGTAGGGGATTTCAGCTTCCCCAATATTAACTGGGATAGTCAGAGTGTGAAAGGCTTAGAGGGTGCGGAATTCTTAAAGTGCATCCAGGAGCGCTTTTTGAGCCAGCATGTAGAAAGTCCTACAAGAGAGGGGGTGGTACTGGACCTAATTCTACGGAATGTAGCCGGGCAAGTGGTAGAAGTGTTAGTAGGAGAGCATTTTGGTGACAGTGACCATAATTCGGTGAGATTTAAGGTAGTCATGGAAAAGGACAAAGATCGACCGGAAATAAAGGTTCTAAATTGGGGGAAGGCCGATTTTAATATGATAAGGCAGGATCTGGCCAAAGTGGACTGGGATCAGCTACTTGTAGGAAAATCCACATCAGAGCAATGGGAGTCTATCAGAAAGGAAATAGAGAGAGTACAACGCCAACATGTTCCCGTAAAGGTCAAGGGTGGGACCAACAAGCCCAGGGACCCCTGGATGTCAAGGGATATACGAGATTGGATTAGGAATAAAAGGGAGGCTTTTGGCAGATCCAAATGAATAAAAACAGTGGAAGCCCTAAAGGAGTATAGAAAGTGCAGGGGGGTACTTAAAAAAGAAATTAGGAGAGCGAAGAGGGGGCATGAAAAAACACTAGCGGGCAAAATAAAGGAAAATCCCAAGGTGTTTTATAAGTATATTAAGGACAAGAGGATAACCAGGGAAAGCGTAGGGCCCATTAGGGACCAAAGTGGCAATCTGTGTGTAGAGCCAGAAGATGTCGGTGAGGTTTTAAATGAATATTTTGCATCTGTGTTCACTATGGAGAAGGACGATGTAGGCATAGAAATCAGGCAGGGGGATTGTGATATACTTGAACAAATTAGTATTGAGAGGGAGGAGGTACTAGCGGTTTTAGCGGGCTTAAAAGTGGATAAATCCCCAGGCCCAGATGAGATATATCCCAGGCTGCTGTGTGAGGCAAGGGAGGAGATTGCAGGGACACTGACACAAATTTTCAGAACCTCTCTGGCCACAGGGGAGGTGCCAGAGGACTGGAGAACAGCTAACGTAGTATCATTATTCAAGAAGGGTAGTAGGGATAAACCAGGGAATTACAGGCCAGTGAGCCTAACATCAGTGGTAGGGAAATTATTGGAAAAAATTCTGAGGGACAGAATTAGTCTCCACTTGGAGAGGCAAGGATTAATCAAGGATAGTTAGCATGGCTTTGTCAGGGGGAGATCATGTCTGATCAATTTGATTGAATTTTTCGAGGGGGTGACTAGGTGTGTGGATGAGGGTAGTGCAGTTGATGTGGTCTACATGGACTTCAGTAAGGCTTTTGACAAAGTCCCGCATGGGAGACTGGTCAAGAAGGTAAGAGCCCATGGGATCCAGGGCAACTTGGCACATTGAATCCAAAATTGGCTTAGTGGCAGGAGGCAGAGGGTGATGGTCGAAGGTTGTTTTTGTGACTGGAGGCCTGTGTCCAGTGGTGTACCGCAGGGATCGGTGCTGGGTCCTTTGCTGTTTGTAGTGTACATTAATGATTTAGATATGAATGTAGGAGGTATGATCAGTAAGTTCGCAGATGACACGAAAATTGGTGGGGTGGTAAATAGCCTCAGGCTACAGGACGATATAGACAGGTTGGTTAGATGGGCAGAACAGTGGCAAATGGAATTTAACCCTGAAAAGTGTGAGGTGATGCATTTTGGGAGGACTAACAAGGCAAGGGAATACACAATGAATGGTAGGACCCTCGGAAGGACAGAGGATCAGAGGGACCAAGGTGTGCATGTACATAGATCCCTGAAGGCAGCAGGACAGGTAGATAAGGTGGTTAAAAAGGCATATGGGATACTTGGCTTCATTAGCCGAGGCATAGAATATAAGAGCAGGGAGGTTATGATGGAGCTGTACAAAGCGCTAGTTAGGCCACAGCTGGAATACTGTGTGCAGTTAGGAAGGATGTGATTGCATTGGAGAGGGTGCAGAGGAAATTCCCCAGGATGTTACCTGGGCTGGAGCGCTTCAGCTATGAAGAGAGACTGGACAGGCTGGGGTTGTTTTCCTTAGAGCAGAGAAGGCTGAGGGGGGACCTGATTGAGGTGTACAAAATTATGAGGGGCATAGATAGGGTAGATAGAAAGGAATTTTTCCCCTTAGTAGAGGGATCAATTACCAGGGGGCAAAGTTTCAAGGTAAGGGGCAGGAGGTTTAGAGGGATTTGAGGAAAAGCTTTTTCACCCAGAGGGTGGTTGGAATCTGGAACTCACTGCCTGAAAGGGTGGTAGAGGCAGGAACCCTCACAACATTCAAGAAGTATTTAGATGAGCACTTGAAACGCCATAGCATACAAGGCTACGGACCAAGTGCTGGACAATGGGATTAGAATAGACAGGGCTTGATGGCCGGCGCGGACACGATGGGCCGAAGGGCCTCTTTCTGTGCTGTATAACTCTATGACTCTATGACTCTACTCTAAGTGTTGTTTAATCAAGGTTCAATACAGGTTTAGCATAACTTCCCTACTTTTCAATTCTATACCTCTAGAAATAAACCCTAGTGCTTGGTTTGCTTTTTTTATGACCTTGCTAACTTGCGTCGCAACGTTTAGTGATTTGTGTATTTGTATTCCTAGATCCCTTTGTTCCTCTACCCCACCTAGTCTCACACCATCCAAGTGATTAGTGACCTCCCTATTCTTCCTACCAAAATGTAATAACTCACATTTATCTGTGTTGAACTTGATTTGCCAATTATATACCCATTCTGCAAGTTTATTAAGGTCCTCCTGTAACTTGTTGCAATCCTCCTCAGTATTGACTTTACCCACCACTTTGTTGTATTTTTGATTCCAAAGTCTAAATCGTTAATGTAAACTGTGAACAGCAGTAGTCCTAGCACTGATCCTTGTGGAACACCACTACCCACCTTCTGCCACTGTGAACAGTTATGTAGTGTATAATAATTCCCAATTATACCTCAGCACACACAGAGCTATCCCTTTACTTTAAGCTCAAGCGAAACACCACATACATCCTAACACCAGCGAGTGGTCAATCCGGCAGTGACTAGACGTATGATTTCTGGCAACTGACCAGGTCGCCCCCGACTGCAGCAGCGAGTTGTCAATTTACAGCATCTTTTAAACCCCAAAACCTGGCAACCCTCCCACTGCATACGTGTCCCTAACTATACGGCATTAGTTGTTTTTCAGTTACTCTTATCAATAGTCCGTTAAGTATCCTTGGGCTTCAAGGCCGATTATATTCCATAGGCTGAAGATGTTTCTGTTTTTGCACTGATTCCACAGCTCAATAGTCTGTTCCCACAGGACTTTCAAAGTCTGTTTTCCTTATCTGTTGAAAGACAATTGGCAGCTTTCACAGCTTACAACCGTAGCATCTCAGCAACCTGTCCCTTGGCCTCACGAAGCATGATGGTACATAAAAAGTGGTCAACTTTTAAGTTTGGTCAAGTTACAGCAAAAGTTATAGCAAATCGTGTGTTCTTACAGTTAAATCTGTTCCTCTCTCCACAGATGCTGCCTGACCAGCTGAGTATTTCCAGCATTTTCTTTTTATATTAAACATAGAGGCAGATTATTATCTGAACGGCAATAGTTTGGGAAAAGGAGAAGTGCAACGAGACCTGGGTGTCCTTGTGCACCAGTTGCTGAAGGTAAGCATGCAGGTACAGCAGGCGGTTAAGAAGGCAAATGGTATGTTGGCCTTCGTAGCGAGAGGGTTTGAGTACAGGAACAAGGATGTCTTGCTGCAGCTGTACAGGGCCTTGGTGAGACCACACCTTGAGTATTGTGTGCAGTTTTGGTCGCCTTATCTGAGGAAGGATGTTCTTGCCATGGAGGGTGTGCAGCGAAGATTCACCAGACTGATACCTGGGATGGCAGGAATGACGTACGAGGAGGGATTGGGTCGATTGGGCTTATACTCGCTGGAGTTTAGAAGAATGAGAGGAGATCTCATTGAAACTTATAAAATTCTAACAGGGCTAGACAGACTGGATGCAGGAAGGATGTTCCCGATGGCGGGTGAGTCCAGAACAAGAGGTCACAGTCTAAAGATAAGGGGTAAGCCATTTAGGACAGAGATGAGGAGGAATTTCTTCACCCAGAGAGTGGTGAACCTGTGGAATTCTCTACCACAGAAGGCAGTTGAGGCCAAGTCAGTAAATATATTCAAGAAGGAGTTAGATATATTTCTTAAGGCTAAAGGTATCAAGGGATATGGGGAGAAGGCAGGGACAGGGTACTGAGTTTGGATGATCAGCCATGATCTCATCGAATGGCGTAGCAGGCTCGAGGGGCCGAATGGCCAACTCCTGCTCCTATCTTCTATGCTTCTATGTTTCTATAAACAGGTGTTTAATTCACCAATGCATTTGATAATTCCCCCACAATACTTTATGATTTAAGAATCTGAGAGCAGGAATTATTCTAGAGGCACACACAAGTAGATCGGAAAAACAGGCAAGACCAACCCTTCCTTGCAGAAGATTTCTTGGCAACCAACAATGGTTACCATGGAGAAATATTTAGGCTGCATTAATATCCTCTCCTTGTTGATGAAGAAAAAGCATAGCGAGATAACAATGATCAGCTGAAAGAATATGTTGGAGTAAAATACAATTGACATTAAAAACAATATAGTAGTTTTAAAAAATCACCATGTTGTCTGGTATCCTTATCAGAGCCACTGCCTCGCCCAGATACAAAAACATGACACTTTCCTGCTGAACCTCTCCTGCACCCCTCATTGTCCATTCGATGAGTAGAGGAGAATGCTAGGAGCTGAGGTGAAGTTAGAAAAATAATTTCATGTTCCTCTGTTAGCACAGAAACTCTGCTGAGAAAGTGGTAACCTTTATTTGGAAACCAGTCACCAGAGTTAGTTTTTAAATAATATATATATTTAGATTAAATACAGGGCGTGTTTCTCAGATGCCTATTAAAGATAAGTCACCACATTTAATTAAAGTACTGCTTCATAAGACTAATTTTGGAATCCAGACAACAGTAACGTGGACCAATACGTTGAACATTTGATTGCATTCCTTTTATCCTTTTTATTACAGGACTATTTATAATACTATATTGGAACATACTGATCATTATCCTACCTTTCTTTGTTAAAATCCATTTTTTAACTAAAATTGCTGACTGCAAAACTATTCCTCTTTTCCAAAGCCAGCTCTCAAAAGTCCAGCCTCTATCACAAGTGTCCCAGGTCGCAGCACACGTTATTCAATGAACTGGGTAGGATCTAACCAATAATATTATGAAGTGGGCAGACTGATCTGAACATTTTATTTGTTTTTATTTGCAATGCTGTGTTGTGGGGCTTCTTTCACCAAGTGCCCGTTGCTGATGCTGCTTTACGTGTTATAAAAGTCATAGATTTGAAGTAATTCCATTTATTCAGCAAACTAAAAATGAATGAAAGCGTATTCATGTTTGATATACGAGGAAGTCCATTCTTGCCTCAGCAGGAATATTTACCAGTTTCTAGCTTCTGTGCATCTGCAGGACAGCATGCTGCGAGTTTTCCCAAGCATCTGCCTCCTTATCTGACAGGTATGAATTCTCTCCTGCAATCCAGGAATCAAAATTATTTTATTCCGATTCCTCAGTGTTACAAGAACGAACTCCTGCAGATGTTGACCTGACCTGCTGTATATTCCAGTGTTTTCCAATTGATTGAATATTGAATGCCATGCATTTTTCAGGTGTCATCACATGTATCAGGGAACCAAAAATATAAACACTAATACAAAAGCAAAGTACTGCGGATGCTGGAAATCTGAAATAAAAACAGAAAATGTTGGAAATACTCAGCAGGTCAGGCAGCATCTGAGGAGAGAGGAACAGAGTTAACGTTTCAGGTCGATGACCCTTCGTCAGAACATCTGTGTGGGCAAAATCCTAGATAAACTGCTCTGAGGACAAGCAGTAGCACGTTTTTAATAATTCCTCATTAATTTGCCAGGCAGAAATATCAGCAGCATATTGTAGAGAGTTGAAAAGATGGGGGAGATTTCATCACGCCAAGTCATATATACAGAAACGAGATTGATAGAAGTGTAGCAGTTTGGCACTATCAGTCACATCTCCTTGATCTGAATGGAGACCTATCGGCTGATGTTTCAATGTAATGATACTTTAGCCAGCAGTTACCACAGTACAGAGAATGCGTGGATTATGAGATCTGTGATGATGCATATCTTATCAAACACTACAGACATTTCGGTGCTGCTTTTGTAATGGAGCTCCTGCATAATACTTTATTTCATCCAACTCGTAGAAACTGAAGGACTCTTGATATTCAACCCATCCAGCTCTTGGCTTGTATGGAAGAAAACACTATCAGGATACAGCTTGATCACTCTGTGAAATGTCATCCACCTATTGCAGTGGAACATTCTTCCCAGTTTCTAACTCCTGTGCAAGACAGCATTTTGTGAGTTTCCCCAAATTTATGCTTCCCTATCTGAAAGGTATCAATTCCTTTCCAAAGTGCACGCGTGACATGACATTCGTAATTTGCATTCGTATAATGGCCCGGAATTTGTGGTCATGATGACACCGAACTGGCAGCGTTCGCCGTCATTCCGCCTTTGAAACTGACCGGCAACTTTAGGATTTATGCGAAAATCCTGAAGTTGCGGTCTGTCATTCACTGCTCCGACACAGGTTGCGCTGTATCCCTACCCGCCCACACCCCCCGCGGCCCCCCCCAGCCCCCCACCCCAACACACACACACACACACACACAGAGCCAGCAATCAGTGAAATCTCTCAAATCAGGGAGACGGACGTAAATTTCGGCTCATCCATGGTAATACTGCTGTTAAATTCCCCACTAAAAGTTAGACCCAAAGGGATTAGGTGTACCTGGGGTTTTAACATTGTATTGACTACTAAACAAAGGTTATAGCCCTGAAAAACTAATTTTAATTTTGTGCAGTGTCAAAATAATTTTTTTTTTAAACTTCTAAGATAATGTATTCTTTTTTTTCAAGTGTGTCCATCTTTATTTCAGGTTTGCCTTTTCCCCATGTGAGAGCCCCAATCTTTGTTTTGCTCTCTCTAACATTTTTAAAAAGTTAGAATTTTAAGAGCTTACCCACTTCCTTGTTCGCAGTCTGTGAGAATTTTGCGTTTTGATTTGCTGCTTAGACAGCTTGTTGATGAGACAGCGACTCGCACAAGGGAATCCCCATGAAACTCCGTTGATTTGAATTACACGTCAGAAAACCCAAACTTCTCGACACAGTGATCGTGAGATCTTTGTATAAAACTTATTTCGGGACCAGTGGCGACTGCCTTTGCTTTGCCACTGACCGCAAATTCGGGCCAATCTTTAACATAGAAATATATCCCAAGGTGCATCGCACATGCGTGAAGAAAATGAACACCAAGCAAAAGAGGGAAATAATAGGGGGAGTGACCAAAAGCTTGGTCGAAGAGGTGGGTTTTAAGGGGCGTTTTTTAAAGGACAGGGTGGCAGAGAGGCAGAGGGGTTGGGAGACAGGGGGGATTTCCAGAAAGTGGGATCCAGGTGGCTGAAAGCACAACTACCAAAGGTGGAGTGAAGAGAGTGGAGGCAGTATGTTTGCATACCTGACAATTTACTGGGAATATATATCTGCTATCCTGTTTGTGGTTAAAATGGGGAACTGAATTGGCCAAAAATAAGCATGTTGCTTGATGTCCTTTTGCCACAATAAACAATGCAAAGTGATTATTTTGCTTTTCAAATAAGGAGGTGGTCTTGACTGTCGAATGATTCAGAGACATGCAGCACCCTGCCAGTATAAACTAGCAGATAGACTTCCCTATCGAGACTTCATTCTTCCAAAAAGAAAATATACAGAAAGGTCAGAGGAAAAGTGAAAAAGAAAATAAGAGGGGCAAAGAGAGGGTATGAGAATAGAATGGCAGCCAACATAAAAGGTAATCTAAAAGTCTTCTATAGGCATATAAATAGCAAAAGGGTAGAAAAAGGAAGGGTGGGGCTGATTAGGGACCAAAAAGGAGACCTGAGCATGGAGGCAGAGGGTATGGCTGAGGTACTAAACGAGTACTTTGCATCTGTCTTCACCAAGGAAGAGGATGCTGCCATAGACATAGTGAAGGAGGAGGTAGTGGAGACACTTGATAGGATAAAAATTGTTAAAGAAGAGGTATTAGAAAGGCTGGCTGTACTTAAAGTAGATAAGTCACCAGGAGTGGATGGGATGCATCCTAGGATGCTGAGGGAATTGAGGGCGGAAATCGCGGAGGTACTGGCCATAATATTCCAATCCTCCTTAGATAAGGGGGTGGTGCCAGAGGACTGGAGAATTGCAAATGTTACACCATTGTTCAAAAAAGGGTGTAAAAATAAACCCAGCAATTACAGGCCAGTCAGTTTAACCTCGGTAGTGGGGAAGCTTTTAGAAACAGTAATCAGGGACAAAATTAACAGTCACTTGGACAAGTGTGGATTAATTAAGGAAAGCCAGCACGGATTTGTAATAAAAGGGACAGTGGCAGCATGGATATGGAATTGGCTAAGTGACAGGAAACAGAGAGTAGTGGTGAACGGTTGTTTTTCAGACTGGAGGAAGGAAAACAGTGGTGTTCCCCAGGGGTCGGTTCTAGGACCACTGCTTTTCTTGATATATATTAATGACTTGGACGTGGGTGTACAGGGCACAATTTCAAAATTTGCAGATGACACTAAACTTGGAAGTATAGTGAACAGTGAGGAGGATAGTGATAGACTTCAGGAAGACATAAACAGGCTGGTGGAATGGGCGGACACGTGGCAGATAAAATTTAATGCAGAAAAGTGTGAAGTAATACATTTTGGTAGAAAGAATGAGGAGAGGACATATAAACTAAATGGTACAATCCTAAAGGGGGTGCACAAACAGAGAGACCTGGGGGTATATGTGCACAAATTGTTGAAGGTGGCAGGGCAGGCTGAGTAAGCAGTTAAAAAGGCTTACGGGATCCTGGGCTTCATAAATAGAGATACAGAGTATAAAAGTGTGGAAATTATGATGAACCTGTATGAAACACTGGTTCGGGTCCAACTGGAGTATTGTGTCCAATTCTGGGCACCACACTTTAGGAAGGATGTGAAGGCCTTAGAGAGGGTGCAGAAAAGATTTACGAGAATGATTCCAGGAATGAGGGACTTCAGTTACGTTGATAGACTGGAGAAGCTGGGGTTGTTCGCCTTGGAGCAGAGAAGATTGAGAGGAGATTTGATAGAGGTGTTCAAAATCATGAGGGGTCTGGACAGAGTAGATAGAGAGAGGCTGTTCCCATTGGCAGAAGGGTCGAGAACCAGAGGACACAGATTTAAGGTGATTGGCAAAAGAACCAAAGGCGACGTAAGAAAAACCTTTTTTACGCAGCGAGTGGTTAAGATCTGGAATGCACTGCCTGAAAGGGTGGTGGAGGCAGACCCAATCTTATCTTTCAAAAGGGAGTTGAATAAGTACCTGAAATAAAAAAAATTGCAGGGCTACGGGGAACGGGCAGGGGAGCGGGACTAGCTGAGAGTCGGCACGGGCTTGACGGGCCGAATGGCCTTCTTCCGTACTGTAACCATTCTATGGTTCTATGAAGGCCAACCATGCTCTCAATGTGCCTGCCCCCAGCAGCTCTACCTATTGTTTACATGTAATCCCAGTGAGTAAGATTTAAAAGCAAAATATAGGATATAAAAAAATTATGCAGCAGCACATGCGGATTTAAAACATTTTCTTTCAATTTTACTTTTAAATCTAGCTGGTTGTAAACAGAGATAAACAGTTATGTAGGGGGGAATTACCTGTGTGGATGGGTGACCGAGAGGTGGAAGTATGTCACTGAGTGTAGCTAGAATTTCTTAACGTGAAATCCTGTAACTTAACCAACAATTAATTGATAAATCACTTAGATGAATTGAATGACTAATTCTAGGTTCCAGGCTCTCAAAACCTAATTTAATCAAATTATATATTGTTTGCACTAAATTCCCACTCTGCTATTATTTTACATTGCTTAATTCAAGTTATTGGATAATTTAATTGTTTTATAGCAATTTTTTTTAATTCAAATTATTAGGAGTAGATGTCTTACTCTCATTTGGGACAGGATCCCATGATCCCACTCGTTAGATTAGTAGAATATAAACTGATCGTGTGTTGCTAGTTTAAGGTGCCAATTACCAAAATCTAAGATATCTACTGCCAATTAATTGTTAATTGCAAAAGAGACAATAAAATTACAAAGAAGTTCAGGAACAGAATTATCAGCTCTAAGAAGGAGATTCTTGGTGAAGTTGGCGAATTCTTATTTCATTGTCACTTCCACACGGAGCATTGCTGCTTGGAAACCCACAGTCTAGTTCAGAATGTGAAGTTATCTGAAAGCTGACATGGAAGACTGAACACATCACACAGAACAATGAAGAGAGGATTTCACAATCAGTAGTAAATAGGAACAGCAGGAATTCTGCCTTCCCATCTGGATTGTTTGAATGTATCTTGTGCATCAACCTTAAATAACATTTCTAACAGGATCTCATCTCGTTGAACACAGATGAAAATGAATGTTTGTGCTTAAACTTCAATCTGCAGATTCTCAGATATTTCATAACAAGATGGACAACCACAGAATAACTAACCACCGTAATATTCTCTCAAAGTTCTTGCGAAAAAAAATAGCCTGTGACAGCAGTTATTTTCTCATTTTTGGCAATAGCTTCCTTTCTGTTCTTGGAACAGGAACTTAAAATCCCACATCAACTTCGAAATAATGGTATAAAATAAATAACCTGACGTGGCCTGAATTGTGCAATTTTCAGTTTATTCATGAACAGCTTAGCAGAGCCTGGTTGAAGCCACTTAAGCTTTAGATGTGTCGGGACCTCTAAGAACATAAGAACATAACAAATAGGAGCAGGAGTAGGCCACTCGGCCCCGCAAGCCTGCTCCGTCATTCAATAAGATCATGGCTGATCTGATCTTGGCCTCAACTCCACTTTCCTGCCCACTCCCCATAACCCTTGATTCCACTGTTTTTCAAAAATCTGTCTATCTCCGCCTTGAATATATTCAATGGGCTGGATTTTCCAAGCCCCGAGGAGGCGGGCATGGAGGCGGGACAGCCGGTAAATTCAGGAGAAAGTGGGGGCGGATGGCAAACCCGCCCCCATCCCGCCTCCGTGCCCTTTTGCCAGAAGGCGGGAAGATGTGCAGCTTTGGGTCCCGTCTCCTGGAGGCGGGAAAGGCATTTAATCCTTTTAACTGCCTGTTAACAGGTAGTTAACAGGCAGAAAAAAGGATTAGTGCCATTTTACCTTCACAGGTGAAGGCTTCCCGACCTCGGAGAACCCTGCCAGGTTGGAGGAGACGTGAAGGAGGTCTGCGGCGGTCGGAGGCACCTGGAAGTAAGATGTAGAGGTGAGTGATGGGTGCAAGTGTGGAGTGGTAAGTATGCAAGGTGAGTGATAAGTTTTAAAAAGTGTTCACTTACCTTGTTTTCTTCCTACAGCCTTCAGCCTCGGTGGATCGGGAGAGCTGACATCCTCCTTGTCAATTTCACAGACTGGCTGTTGGAACCTCCGATCCAACAGCCATGTGAAATTTACAAATTTGAAAGGTTTGATGAGTCCTGAACACAAGGACTCATCAAACTAAAGAGAATGTCAGTGTTTGACAGCTTCACAGAGCTGTCAAACGCTGACATTTCTTCTTTCAAGAAGTCTTGACAGATAGCACGTCTGACATTGACGTGCCCTGTCAGTGACTTCCTCCCTAATTGGCCTGCTGAGCCCGCAGGGCAGGCTTAACAAGATCAATCAGGGGAAAATCCCTCTGGTTGGTCAGGCGAGGATGGAGGCGGGACATTGACATGACAAGCAGCAGTCCCGCCTCCAACACGCCTCCATGCACAAAATCCAGCCCAATGACTCAGCCTCAACAGTTCTCTGGGGTAGAGAATTCCAAAGATTCACGACCCTCTGAGAGAAGAAATTCCTCCTCATCTCCGTTTTAAATGGACGACCCCTTATTCTGAAACTATGCCCCCTAGTTCTAGATTCCCCCACAAGGGGAAACATCCTCTCTGCATCTACCCTGTCAAGCCCCTCAGAATCTTATATGTTTCAATAAGATCACCTCTCATTCTTCTAAACTCCAATGAGTATAGGCCCAACCTGCTCAACCTTTCCTCATAAGACAACCCCTTCAACTCAGGAATCAACCTCGTGAAGCTTCTCTGAACTGCCTCCAATGCAAGTATATCCTTCCTTAAATAAGGAGACCAAAACTGTACGCAGTACCCCAGGTCTGGTCTCACCAATGCCCTGTACAGTTGTAGCAAGACTTCCCTACTTTTATACTCCATCCCCCTTGTAATAAAATGTCTCCCATGTACAATTTCTGAACGCACATCACCATTCGCTTTGTCCAGGCACTACTTTCATGCCATTCAAGGCACGTGGTGGGATAACAACTGTGGCTGGAGTCAGAGCAACATAAAGCAGCTAGACTTTTGTTTATGTTGGACCTTGTAGCCTAGTAAAGCTTTTGCATCGATATTCTGCGATATGTATACATCCGATTTCTGATAGTCTAAGTGGGGGGAGATGTGTTTGATTCCTAATGGTGCAGTCATGATGAGTACTTGTATCTGCATCCAGGATGGTCTAAGCCACATCAATGCCCATATTTTAAGGCTTTGCAAAGCAGAAAGGAAAAAAAAAAAGCCTGACTCATGATAATGAGCTGCTGGTACAAATTTCACATGTTCTCTTGGACCATTTTCGGGGGTGATCGAATTTCTAGGCCACAGTATTAATTTGACGGATCATCCATTATTCTTGCCAATAACTAGCATTGTTGAATGGCAGAATTACTTCACATGTGCACAAAATCCAATGAAATCTTTGGAAATAATTTAATTGTTGTAAACACTTTAAGAATTTATGAACCAGCCTTATTTTAAAAGAAGCTCTTATTGTTGGTCAGTAAAACCTCTGTAACGACCAATTCATATATAAACTGTTCTTTCATTTCTGCTACATGTAGAATTATCGATTTAAATTTAATATTCAAAATTACAAGCTGTAAGCTATTGAGGTAACCATGGAATTTTGAGGATTTTGTCGTGTAATGGAAAGTAACTTATAAATACTCAGAGACCTGGATACTTTGGATTTTAAAAATTTTGATTACATGAATAACCATTCTTTAGATGCATACTAAAAATAAATACAACTGTAGAACAGAATGGAATACATAACAAAATATCACAGGCCAGGACCAGAATTTTCCAGGGTGGTAGTGGGCGCGATCGGTGGTGGGTCAGGTAGAAAAGTTGTTATTTTTGACAGCGGGTCGGGAACCCGCTGTCATCTCGCTCCCACGCGCCTTTCCCCCAGACGCGTCTGTCATCGCAGAGCTGACCCGACCGGCAGCGCCAGGCCACCAAATTGAGATGATTATCAGGTAGTTTACAGGCACTTAAGAGCTTTTTATCACTTACTTTTTAAATTTCCCTGCATGGCCACGGGATTCTCGCAGTTCAGGAACCACGTCTGTCAACCTGAGGCAGGAGTTCACTTGCCATTGCTTCAGCTGATTACTTGACAGCATCAAATGTTCAGTGAAAGCTCTCAGCTGACAGATGATCACTTTCCTCAGGCAGAAGCTGTTGCTCAGTCCATTTCCAGCACAGATTCTGCAGGATATGGCGGGAGTCATCGGAGAACCTGGGTGCAGCCCTCTGCCTCTGTGCAGCCATTGTCAGTGTTTGCAGCACTCCAATGCTGTAGTGCACTGACAGCACTATGTTAGATAAAACCTCAAATGTAATGTGGCCATGGTCCCTTTCAGCATCCCGGCTGAAAACGAGTCATGAATGACGTCACCAGACCCACTTCATCTCATTGGGCCGGGTAACGCACTGGGTGGGCTTAATAGGCCCCATTAAGGTAAGTTCAATTTCAACAGCAGGATGGAGCCAGCAGTGGGGTTGCGACCCGCCACCGGATATTCCCAGGTAGGCAAAATTCTGGCCTAGGTCTCTTTTCGCTTGAAAAGAGAAGGCTGAGGGGTGACCTAATAGAGGTCTTTAAAATTATAAAAGGTAGAATAGAGTAGACACAGAAAGAGTGTTTCCACTTGTGGGAAAGAGCAAAACTAGAGGCCATCAATATAGGATAGTCACCAAGAGATCAAATAGGGAATTCAGAAGAAACTTCTTTGCCCAGAGAGTGGTGAGAATGTGGAATTCGCTACCATGGGGAGTAGTTGAGGTGAATCATATAGATGCATTTAAGGGGAAGCTAGATAAGCATAAGAGGGAGAAGGGAATCGAGGGTTATGCTGAAAGAGTTAGATGAGGAAGAATGGGAGGAGGCTCGAGTGGAGCATAAACGACGGCATGGGCAGGTTGGGTCGAATGGCCTGTTTCTGTGCGTATATTCTATGTAAGGAGTATCCTGCATACTATGGGTGAGTAAACAAACATAGTCCGTAAGGGTGACCCTGAGCTCCCGGTGGCCTGTCACTTTAATTCTCTGCTTCACTCCCACTCTGATCTCTCTGTCCTCGGCCTATTACACTGTTCCAATGAAGCTCAACGTAAGCTCGAGTAAAAGCACCTCATCTTTCGATTAGGCACTTTACAACCTTCCGGACTCAACATTGAGTTCAACAATTTCAGACAATAATCCCTGCCCCCATTTTTCATGCTGTATGATTTTGCCATTCCCATTTGCAACATTTTATCTTTCCTGCCTCTTACATAAGCACAGTATGTTCTTTCAATTCCTTCCTCCCCTCCTAAACCACCCACCCCACCCCCCCTCCACCCCCGTCTCTGCACCTGCTTAATATCTGTTACATCTCCAGCTTTTTCCAGTTCTGATTAAGGGTCACAGACCTGAAACGTTAACTCTGTTTCTCTCTCCACGGATGCTGCCTGACCTGCTGAGTATTTCCAGCATTTTCTGTTGTTATTTCAGATTTCCAGCATCCGCAGTATTTTGCTATTGTAATAGGTTCAGAGGCTCCATTTGCTTCGATTCAAACCAAACCAAACTAATCCTATCAAACCCAATTGTAGAAATAGGCTTTGATATTGGTCCTGAACCCAATCCTCGGCCACATCTGCTGAAACAGCTGCTAATCGAAATGTTCTTACTTCTAGCCTTGACACAACACAACACAACAAGAAAATTCAGAGAGCTGAGACTAGCTCTTCTTTACTTGCACAGCTTTATATCGCCGCTATAGTTGATCTATTTTTGATCTAATGTTCAAATCCTCCAGCCTGTCACTTAATGGCACAGAGCATACTTGCTCCAAGCCCCTCAGCAAGCAGTTCCTCATGTCCATAATAAGATTTATTGGATGGCTCTGATAGATGCTTGATGAGCGTGAAGACACTTGGTGCAAATACCCCCCAGGAGATGCTCCATGGCCATAAAGATGACTGCTCCAAATCCTCCTGGATGTTTCCAATTTCCATCGACTCGGAAATAGCTTCGGTTAAGATAATGGTTGAAGCTAGAATTTAATCTAAAAGCTCAGCATAGGAACTTGTTAGAACAACCAAGCTACTTCTAGCATATAAAATTTTAAATCTGCATTTGAAACGGAGATATGCTTGGACCAGTTACTTATTTATCTGGAGTTCATGGATGTAAGATGATTCAAATCAGAAGTGTACTTGGGAACCGAATCTTTACATTTTATACAAATTATAATTTTATTATCCTGGAAGGAATAGCAAACATGTAGCTGATCAGATATTTACATTTTTCAAAATACAAAATGTTGATATTAAGTCATGAGTATGAAAAAAAAATGCTTCTGCTAGATATTCTCGTGAGCCAAAAGTGATTTTGGTTCTTTGCTATATAAACATGTAAGTTTGAATCATACAATAATTCCTGGGTGATTTACAATTAACTCTGTTTCTCAGAGCATTTTAGCAGCAAGAATGTAACTTTTTTTCCTCGGAGGAACAAGTAAATCAACAATAACAACAGAAAACGCTGGAAAAACTCAGCAGGCCAGGCAGCATCCGTGGAGAAAGAAAGAGAGTTAACGTTTCAGGTCGATGACCTTTCGTCAGAACTGTGAAGAGCCGGAAATCAAATGGATTTAAGGCCAGAGTAAAGCTGGGAAAAGGGGGAGGGGATAAAAGAACAAAGGGGGAGAGGAAGAGACATTAAGAGACATTAAGAGATATGCAAGGCTAGAGGTGGTGTTAATGTGACAGATTAAGGCTGAAAGAATTTTGATTCAGAATTATACTTCTAAACCTTGTCAACATTTTGTGTCTTTGCTATTTTAAACCATTTAGAAAGTACCTGGGTACCTGAGTATAAAAAATATCCCATTACCTGTGCTGACAATGGAACTTCACTGGCAAAGGATTATACCCAACACAATCTTTCACTAAAATTAGTTTTTAAATTTTGATCAACAACTTTCGAGTGTCCAACTGCCTAGTCTTTGGCCTGCTATTTGCCATGATACTTCTGCAGTCATCGATCTGCTCAGCCACTCCCTCACCTCCACATTTGTCCCCAGCAAATTCTTTTCTATCTCTCATCCCGGTCATTCCCCCTGGTATGGCATCTACTTTTGCTCCCTCACGTCCAAGGGGTGCAGACTTAAGTGTATGTGGTGCACAACTGGTTTAGTCATTTATCACCAAATCCGGCTGAACCACATCAATTGCTAAGGAGCCTCACATTCCTCTGCTAAAAGCAACCAGGATCATCCTGAGAGCAAACACAACTCCAATTACTTTTCTCCACAACTAGCAGTTTCCTTAAACCACTCTCCCTTTCCCCCTCCACCCTTACCTCCAACAACAAATGCAAGGAGCTCGGAGACGTCTTTGGCACTAAGATTGAGACCATCCGTTCAGCTATCTCTGTTACTTCTCCCACTTCCTCTTGCCTACCAAACCAAACCATCCCCCAAGATCCCACTGCCCTAAACCTGAACCTGCATCTTTCTCCACTTTCTCTCATATCTTCCCTATCTCCCCTCATGCCTTCTCCAATCTCATATCCATGAGACCTACCTTCTGCTCCCTTGACTGCTGATCATCCAAGTTCCCTTTGTAGCCCCCATGCTAGCTGAGATTCTGTTCCTCAGGTAATGTATCGGTCCCATGCATAATGACTGTCGTAAGAAAACTACTAGGCACTTGGTCTGAGTATTAAACAAGACTTTAATCAACTGTTTTTCAACATGGAGATCTAGTTGTGTCCTTTACTAGTTCCTGTTAAGGAATGTCCTGAGCAAGCTGGGCCCATGCCCGAGTATTTATACTCTCCCTGGACAGCGCCACCAGCAGGCCACCCAGTATTATTTCATAAGTCATTTCCACATGAATGACAAGATTCATGTCAATGACCATCATCACTTTCCCCATCCTTGGAAAAACCCACCATTGAGCCATCTGTCCTTGCACACTACCACGCCGTCTTCAACCTCCCTATCCTCTCCAATGTCCCTGCATGTGTTGTCGCCTCTCAAATCTGTGCCCACCTTTCCTGCAACTTCTGTTTGTATCTCTCCTGCTTCTCCCGGCTCCATATTCAGGTAACTATAATTTAAAAACTTACCTTTTTGATAGCAGTCTGCAGTGGCGACACTACTTTAAGGATGACCTCTTAGGTCGAATGTAGACCTTGTTTTCCTGAATGCAGGCGTTGGCTGCCTCAGGGCAAACCAATATTGCAGAGGGGGCCTCAAACAGATGTTAGGCCCCTTATTTGCATATATAAACAGTCTAATGCCTGTTTGAAGCGTGGGCCCTGGATGCCTATTTTTAAGCCTATACCATTATGGCGGGAGGCACACCTCTGGCTCATAATGGGCATGCACTTTCTGCACGCCATATTGGAGGCTTAGGCATCCACTTAGTACATAACAAACATAAGAAATAGAAGCAGGGGTAGGCCAAACGGCCCCTTGAGCCTGCTCCACATTCAATACGATCATGGCTGAACTTCTACATCAACTCTAGCGCCTGAAAAACGAGCTCTGCACCATTAGATTTCTAGGCCTCAGTATAAATGCCAGTCGCTGAAAGACCATTTCCAAAAGTTCAATCAGCAGATGGCAAAACCCAGATGGTTTGAATCAATCCATAATTTAGATATTTGGAAAAATATGTTAAGTTTGGTCCAGATCAAACCTTTTTGGATTTTGACGAACCTGGTCCTTTGTTAGGAAACTGATTGCATTCAGGCACAAAGTAGGTCTAAAATGTATGGTTTTAAGTACAATCGATTTGTGGGATCTTGTTTTTGAGGTAACTTTGGTCATATCACTTTTCCACATTCACCTCCATAACATCTCCTGGAAGTCTTCTGGTGAAAATCTGTCTGATTCAAAACAGTCATGTTGGGGCATGTGTCTAAATTCATTCTGCTCTGCTGCTGGATGTGAGTTTAATTCCCTGGTACTCCAGCAGAGGGAATGGGCTGGATATTCATCTGCTGTACTGTTCCAAATCGGGTAGTATAGCCTTGGCTAATTAGGGAAAGTCTGGTGAGGGGGCTTACCATCACATACCTGACCTGAACTAAATTTTCCTCCCCCTGGCCCAGCAAGGAATGGCTCTGAGCACCCCTTTCTCCAACCCACTGCGTGTAAATGATGGCAGGGAGGTGGATCCCAGCAACTTGCAACGATTGCCCCACCTTCCACCTGTGCCAACGCTGACCCGCGGGACTGCCAGAAGAGGAGTGGCGGACGTCCCTGGGACAGTGGCAGCAATCCTGCTCAGCACAGTGTTGGAGGTAGAGGGCCGCCTCGTACTGCAGTTGACTTTATCCCCCTTGGGAGCAGTAGGCTGCTGGTAGGGGAGATCCCAAGGGGGGCTTAATTATGCCTGATGGAGGAAACTGGGACGGGCTCCTTAAAACCTACCTCTTTGACCAAGCTTTTGGTCATCTGCCCCAAAATCTCCTTATATGGCTCGGTGTCAAATTTTGTTTGGTAACACTCCTGTGAAGCGCCTTGGGGCATTTTACTACGTTAAAGGCGCTATATAAATTGCAGTTGTTGTTGTTGGGGGCATGGCAGAGTTGGTGCAAGTGGCAGAAGTCCCATCACGAATCTCCTCTGGCAGCAATCTTCTTTGTACTGAAAAGGTCTCTCATCACATAAGCCCGAATAATTGTCCCATTTTTGAATAGTCAAAATTTAAATGTGATTCTAATGTTTGAATTTGTCCAAAAACCTCTCCTTCATAAGTAATAGGGGAGCACGTTGACCTCAGACTGTAGTTTTATTTTTGGATCAATTGGAACTTATCAAACTCGGTTTCGGCTCTTAACAACTTGCTGAGCTATTGTTAACAGTACAGGTGATGACTTCTCCATCTCCAGGTTACGTGGGTTTAGACAAACAGGAACTGTCCACCTCGTAAGCAAGTCAAACTGAGCTGCTTAAAGCATATTTGTGACGTGCTTGATTGAAGTAACCAATAAAGAAAGAAAAGAATGGATTTATATAGCGCCTTTCACGACCTCAGGACGTCAATGGAGGTGAACTTGAATTTTTGGCTACATTCTTACTGAACTCACATTTAAAAAGTAACATAATAGAAAATATATGAAGACTACAACTGACAGTGATATATATATCAATGAAATACTTTTAAAAATTGCGGCATCTGCAATTTATTTTGACACTTATGACTGGCGCCGCTAATGAGAGCAATATTTTCAGCAATCCTTTAGGCTTGTAGTATTGTGGTTTCATTTATTTATTTGACGAGGGGTTGATAAGAATGACATGAAATACTGAAGCACATCCCGTGGTTGCGTTCTGCCAGATTTGCTCGCATCAAGTGTTTCCAGCTGGCGGGATATTGTTATGAGATAGGTGATGTTTCAATAAGCTTTCTTAGAAAATAAATTTAGATTACAAAATAAATTCCTCATTTCTTGGATGCTCTTAAATTTTCGCAATGCATAGAAGGTAAAATATCGGCGTGTGGATTTAATTGGTTATGAATGACTGAATGCCTCTTGTGAAACAATGGCTTGCTTTTTATTAATTGAAAGTTCTGACTATGTTGCCAAAATTGCGACTGGGTATTTCATGAGTCAATGCCAGTACGAGCAGAAGGATTATGGAATCCATAGACTCCGGACCACTGGTTTACAGTGATTGAATAAGTCAAATTCTGGGATTTTAAAGTTTTGGGGATTGCATTTTGTGATTTCATCCACTTTTCTACAATAAGCACAAATCAATCGCCTTGTTTATAATTCATATTAAAGTTACCATGATAAACAAAGTATTAAATATAAATAGGAACCAGAGACTCATTAAAGTCTATCTAATTCTGTAATAGGAAAAGTGAGCTGCAACAATGATATGCAGAAAGTACTTGAAAAAGAACTTGCATTTATATAGTGCCTTATTATGTCTCTCAGAAATATCCCAAAGCACTTTAAACACTTCATTATGCGTGAAGTGCTTTGAGCTATTTGTGAAAGATTATTCAAGTGACTTTGAAATGCAGTCACTGTTGTTATTCAGACAAACATGACAGCCATTTTGCAAATACCAAGTTCCCAGGAACAGCATTATGCCAAATGATCAGTTAAACTATTTTTGGGATCTTTAATGTCCACCTCAACCACAGGAACAGGCAAAGAGAGCCTTCCTTTAATTCCTGATTCAATATAAATTATGGTTTTAAAGCAAAGAACGATTTTCACGTTGTGTCTAAATTACTCATATGAATGGTATTTTGGGGTAGAAATTCATTATAACCCAGGAATAGGCAGTAACTTCTGAAAAGTTTGAGAATTAGCGGCAGGCGCTTATGCTTCAGACTGCATGCAAAATTCAGTCTCATTGCACAAAGAAAGGTTTGGAGCGTTAAATCAAGTACTAATGGCCCAGTTTAGTTGCATTAAACTCGAAGCACTGACCAATATCAGGTGCAGTCTAATCACAAGTCATCATTGCCACAGGGTCTTTCTAGTTCTTAAAGGGGAGGTTCATTGATGCTGCAGAACTTCATTCTCATCGTTGCTGGTTGTGCAGCCGTAATGATGGCAGGTCCACGCCCCAGGGAGAGAGCAAATTATGGGCCACTGCTCCAGTTATATGGAATTACCATGCAGATGGTGAATATAGGTGTTAGCCTTGGCCCAGTGGTAGCACTCTAACCTCACTCCAGGGGCTTGAGCACACAAACTAAGCTGATACTGCAATGCAATACTGAAGGAGTGCTGCACTGACAGAGGTGCCACCTTTTGAATGTGATGTTAAATTGAGGCTCTGCCTGCTCTCTCAGGTGGATCTAAAAGGTCACAAGACACTATTCAGAGAAGAGCAGGGCCATTCTCCCAGTGTCCTGGCTAACATTTATCCCTCAATCAACACCTAAAACGGATTGTCTGCTCATTTATTTCATTGCTGTTTGTGGGAGGCACATCACCCAAACACATTGCTCCACACTCACCCACACACTTTCCTTTCTGTTGCAGGCCAAGGTGGCTCACAACAGGAAGGACCAGGAGTGCACAGGCGGGGGACCAGCCAACACCCAACCACTGTCTGCGCTGGAGAATAGAGTGCTGCAGATTATTGGGCGCCAGGTGGTGGGCGCTGTGGCCACCGGCAACCTTGATTCCCTTGGGGACAACAATGGTATGTTCATCCCTACTCCTTCTCACATCCCACATCCCCCTCAACCCACAAGCGTTTCGCACTTTCCAGCCAATCATGCTGTATGCATGCATTTCTCCATTCCTGCCCCCCTCCCCTCACCTTATGACTCTTGTGCCTTTATGCTTTCAGATAATGAGCAAGCACCTGAGCAGCCTGTCCCTGAGGGCACCATAGAGAGCGAGGCGGGAGAAGAGGAGGAGGAAGAACACACCGCATCACTGCATGTCTCACCTGCAGGCACCAGTTCAGATACTGGCACTACACGTTCTTTAGAAGCTAGTATAGTAGGCACCAGGGACGAGTGGGCTGCAGCAAGGCCAGGGGGAAAGGGTAGCTCGGGGATCAGCTCCCCGGAGAGCGAGTTCATGCGTGAGTTCTGCTGCACAGGACTCAGATGAGGACCTCGATGGGGAGGCCTTTAGCAGAAGGGTGATGAGCATGCACGTGGAGATCATAGGTGCAATGGCAAACGTGCTTGAGAACCTGTCGGCAATGATTAGGAGCGTCTCCAACATTGCACACACCATGGAGCCCATCATTTCCAGTCTGCAAAGGATAGTAGACTCCCAGAGAGACTGTGACGACCCAGACCTGATGCCGCGTGTGATGGGTGATCTGGCAGCTTCCATTGCAGCACAGGCGGAAGCGACGCAATGTCTTAGTGCTATAATGCAGTCTATGCTTGGTGGCATCCAATCTCAGACTGCTCTCATGCAGTCTCAGCTTGATGCCACGCAAGCTCTGACTGCTGCCATCGTGGCTGGGTCTACCACCATCGACCGGGTCTTTCACGATGTTGCAGCAGGCCAGCAATCTGTGCTCCACCTGATTGCAAGGGATGCTGAGGTGCTGCCCCGGGGGAGTGGCAGTGGGTCAGTGGAGCAGGAACCTGCTGTCCTCTCTCAGGATGACAGCATTCCTGCTCCCACCACTGCCACTCTGCCATTGCCCTTGTCGCTGCCTGTCATCCAGCCAGCCGAGACTGCTGCCATCCATGCTGAGGTGGTGCAGTCTACAGCCGGGCCTTCCAGACCCAGAGCTGGTCGAGGACGCCCTGCAAGGCCATCTGAAGTCTCCCGCACGGACACTCAGCAGCCTTCCACCAGCCCTGCTGCAGCCATTGGGCCATCACTTCGTAGGAGCACTAGAGTAGGCAAAGGCACAGTAACGAGAGGCACTAACGGATTGCACAAGGGTGAATAGTTAATATTTTTGTTGTAAATATGTGTTCACTGATTGTTGATAAATTTATTAATTCAGTTTGGATTCTTTTCTGGTGTGTCGCATTTCAGCTTTGCGCTGTGATATGGCCTGCGACAGGGATGGAATGATGGGGATGTGGTGAGCAACGGGGATCTGGAGTTTAATTCATTCGAACCGCAGGTCAATTGAGTGGCAGTCTCCTCCCTCTCTCCTGTCCCTCCTCCTCCTCATCCTCCTCCTCATCCTCCTCCTCGTCCTCCTTGTCTTTCTCCTCCTCCTCTCCCTCTTCCTCCTCCTGAGGTGGTCCCGCAGTCCCTGGTGACAGGGCTGGACCCTCATGATGGCCAAGTTGTGGAGCATGCAGCAGACCACTACGAAATGGGACACCCACTCAGCCAAGTACTGCAAGACTCCTCCCGAGTGGTCATGGCAGCGGAACCGTTGCATGAGCACCCCAATGGTCTGCTCAATGATGTTCCTGGTGGCAGCATGGCTCTCATTATATAAGTGCTGGGCAGGAATTTTGGGTTTGCGGAGGGGAGTCATGAGCCAGGTGGAGAGCGGAGAGCCCTTGTCTCTGAACAACCAGCCGCGAGCTTAACGTGGTGGCTGGAAGAGTGCTGGCACAGGATGAAGGCATCATTGCTGCTGACAGGATAGCGGGCATTCACATTGAGGATTTGCTGTGTGTGGTTGCACACCAACTGGACATTAAGTGAGTGGTAGCCTTTGCGGTTAGGGAAGATCTCAGGATTGTTATGCAGTGCCCACAAAGCCATGTGGGTGCAGTCAATGGCGCCCTGCACCATGGGGAATTCCGCTATCCTGGCAAAGCCACATGCTGCTTGTCCTGCTTCTCTCTGGTGATTGGGAAGTCAATGTAGTTCCTTCTTCTGCTGTAGAGAGCCTCAATGCCCTCCCGGATGCAGCGAACTGCGAGATGCTGGCGCTAATGAGAACCACTAAGGGGACAATTTTTCCCCCTCGTCTCTTATTGATCAACGTGATTACAGTGAAGAGGAGTTTTGTTAAATTTGATTCTCTCAAGAATTCTTCCCTGCATGAGTCATTACAGGGTCATGCAGAGGACCGACTCCTTCCTGAATCTTTTGTATACTTTTTGGGAATGTCTACAAGTACCTCCTGGTGTCAGCCTTGGCTCAGTAGTAGCAAGCTCACCTCTGAGTCAGAACGGTTGTGGGTTCAAGTCCCATTCCAGAGACTTGAGCACAAAATCCACGCTGACACTCCAGTGCAGTACTGAGGGAGTGCTGCACTGTCAGAGGTGCCAACTTTTGGATGACACATTAAAGTCAGGCCCCGTCTGCCCTCTCAGGTGAACATAAAAGATCCCATGCACTATTTGGAAGAAGAGTGGGGGAGTTCTCCCCGGTGTCCTGGGGCCAATATTTATCCCTCAACCAACATCACTAAAACAGATTATCTTGTCATTATCACATTGCGGTTTATGGGAGCTTGCTGTGCGCAAATTGACAGTCACGTTTCCTACATTGCAACAGTGACTACACTTCATTGGTTGTAAAGCCCTTTGGAATGTCCTGAGGTCGTGAAAGGTACTATATAAAGTGCATTTCTTTCTTAATTTCTTCATGTCAGATAATTATGTCAAGTAACAGCCACAGTACCGAATAGAAAGTTTTTTGAGAATTATATTGTGGTACACTCTCAAGATAATTACAGAGGAGAAGGCCATTCAGCCCATCTTAATTTATCCATCCATAGAGATCCTATCCTCCCCCATTGTACCATCCAATTGTTTTTTAAATGATCGGAGACATTGATCGTGCTTTGAATGAAGAATTTCCTGAGACAAGTCCTGAAATTACTGTTTCACTAGTTTAACTCCATTCATTATGTAGAATTCGCAATATATCGCGATTTTATTTTAATAAGGAGAAAACACAAAGTTTCGTTCAAACAGCTTTTATTTCAGCAGAATGCTGCCAGGTTGTTCAAAGTGGACACAAGCAGCCTGTAAAATGGCCGCCGCACCTCGTGACAGAACATTCTAGACTTTTCAACAGGCAGACAAGATGGCGTTCCAATAAACATTTGTGCAAGATCGATTAAGATTCAGCACAGTGAAGATAATACACGAGACATTATGGGTTTGCAGTATACACATAAATACTGAAATCGGTCTCCCAGGTACGAATGAAAGCTATTGTACCGAGTAATCAAGGGCCCATCCAATAGACATTAATATGTAAAATCCCAACGACTCTACGATGAGAGAGCCGTTAGCAGGTAGTTATACAAAACACTTGGAAGCCCCACAACCCCTCCAGGGAGAACACCGACCGATTTAACAATGGGAGAAATATTAACAGGTACTCAGACATTTACGAGTAGCCCCGAAACCCATTAAGAACGGAGATCACCCATACAAGACATTTGAGCGCCAGACCCTAACAAAAGAATGGACATTAAGGTTGGGCGGGAAACGGAAGATTTTGCACTATAATTGCAGGCTCCAAACCGTCCATCTTTCTCTTATTATTCTCGTAACCTCGTGGCTGCTCCTGTGTACTCGTAGTCGGGCTCCTGCTTGCCTGGTGCCTCTTTGAAAAGGACTGTTGAACTTTCTGATCCGTTCGGATCTACCTCGTGTCGCGTAACGAAGACCTATGTTGGTAACTGGCAGCGGAACCAAAGGCCCGAGATGAGATGAGATGAGATGAGATGAGATGAGAAGAGAGGAAGACCATATTCATCGCCACGGTCAGTAAATCCCGACCGCGCCTGTAGGTCGAATAGCCAAGTTTTCCTTGCCAGGGAGACTTCTTCGAACTTGCAAAGAACAATATCATCATCGATGATATTGACTAATCTGTGAACTGTGCTCGAAAGTACCTGTTAAACCAACCAACACAGGTCTTCATCACAGCAGACGGTCCAGCCTGCTAGCCGGAGCAGCAGAAGCAAGTAAACAAGTGGGACCAGGAGATCTCCTGACCGACACGTGGGTGCTGCGGTGAAAAACATCCGATCAGCTATTCGGAATTTCTCCGAGTTATCACGAGTGGTGAGCATGAGTCTCGAAATCGTACGAATCTAGTTAGGATAGATATTGATAGGGGAGGGTTTAAGTATTAAGGATACTTGTAATGTGTGCCCCTATTTACGGTGTGTCGTTCGTTCCTCGTTTCCCTAGGATCAGCTATATAACTGCTTGTAAGATTGTACTGTCATTAATCTGTGCTTATGACATGTATTTCATAATCTTAAATATCATGCAATAAAGATTTTCCATTTCGTACCATTCAACCGAGTCTACATGAGTTTCATCTCCATTACTGCTCTCGCATCTAAGTCCAGTGTCTAGAACCGTAAGGGCGAGTGATTCGAACCACTCACAGGTGTGTCTAGTGTTCCCAGACTGGCTGGAGACCAGAACAGGCAACAAGGCCTAGACCCGCACTGACATACAGGCTGCACAGAGCCGCGTGAATCTCACAGACTGCGAGACACGCAGGGTCAGAATCCCTTACAATTAGTAAGCACAGTTCCACTTGTAAACAATCAGATCGTCCCAGGACCGATGGAAAGGTACAGTGAACTATTATGGAACTGTTTCCCAGGGAAGATTTCCGCTGTACACAATGGGTAGCATAATCGTAAATGCAAGTTACAAATGCACTTCCACTTCAGTTGCATATAATGCTTGGAGGGATTTGCCTATTTTGTGCTTGCTGTTTATCTGGTGTCATCGGGAAACAAATAAAAGAACTTGCTTCATTAGTCAATGAAGCTGTAACACGGTTAATGATACTAAATATAGAGTCTCGGCTCATAATCACAGAATTCCCAGCAGGCGGCTAGAATGAGCCAGTGGCCTTCACTGACACTGTAAAAATGCAGTAATAACAAACGCACCATTTAGATCTATCTGCATTTCTACAAATGTAGGTTACGAACACTCTGCTTCTCCAGGCAGAGTTACCTATGGCACTGATACTAAATTGACAGGCAGCTTCTGCTCGACTCGTACAGCCGCTCGATGCCTCTGTTGTCTCGGCTGCTCCAGCTGCTGCACTATAATCTGTGAAACACGGCTTGAGCTCATCTTGGTCTTCATGTTGCCCCTTCTCTTCATTTTGCTCTGTGGTAGAATTAAACCTTCAGCCAGTATAATTTACATAGTAATTTGTCGCAATGAGAAAGGCAAAACATGCTTGCCTCATCCTTTAATATTGTATTCAGAAGTAAAAATTGAACTCAGTGCAAAGAGCTCGCCTTTGCTCTTGCGGAAAATGGAAAATACAGCACAGCTCTGAATCTTGTGCAAACCAGGATTGCAGCAATAAATTTACACAAGAAAAGGCTTGACTGGGGTAAAATGAATTTCTGTATTTTTCACAAAAGCAAAAAAAAATCAACCCTCGGTGAGCTAGTATTTTTTAAAATTAAATATGAAAATTACAAACATATTGAATGAATAACAGGTGACTCGTGTTTTCGAAATGCCAGGCATTACTAACCTTAAAATATTTTTGCTGCACTGCTTATTTACTCGATACGCAGCAGTGTGCTGAATGAATAAAAACATTCAATTACTTCCATTGGTAAATCTTTCCAGGTTGCTTGCAACGTGACAAGAACAGATTAGCTCTGCTATCTCTGTATGATGGCACGCACCCTGAGTTGGAGGTAATTTACTGCATGCTGTTCGTACGAAGAAAAGCTTTAACTGTGCAATGTATTGTGCAAGTCAGATTACCGTTATAAGAAAGCACTAATTTAAACATTTAAAAAAAACTATACTATCTGTTTTGCCTCTTGTCACCTATCAGCGTGAATAGCTAATTTTTTTAACAATAAGAACATAAGAAATCGGAGCCCAAACATTTGGCAGATGGAGTATAATGTGGGAAAGTGCGAGGTTATCCACTTTGGCAGGAAAAAGAAAAAAGCAAATTATTATTTAAATGGAGAGTGATTACAAAATGCTACAGTTCAGAGGGACCTGGGGGGTCCTTGTGCATGAAACACAAAAAGTTAGCATGCAGGTACAGCAAGTAATCAAAAAGGCAAATGGAATGTTGGCCTTTATTGCAAGGGGGTTGGAGTATAAAAACAGGGAAGTCCTGCTACAACTGTACAGGGTATTGTTGAGACCACACCTTGAGTACTGCATACAGTTTTGGTCTCCTTATTTAAGGAAGGATATACTTGCATTGGAGGCAGTTCTGAGACGATTCACTAGGTTAATTCCAGAGATGAGGGGTTTGACTTATGAGGAAAGGTTGAGCAGGCTGAGCCTATACTCATTGGAATTTAGAAGAATGAGAGGTGATCTTATTGAAACATATAAGATACTGAGGGGGCTTGACAAGGTAGATGCAGAGAGGATGTTTCCCCTCATGGGGAAATCTAGAACTCGGGGGCACAGTTTCAGAATAAAGGGTCGCCCTTTTAGAACTGAGATGAGGAGGAATTTCTTCTCTCAGAGGGTTGTAAATCTGTGGAATTCTCTGCCCCAGAGAGCTGTGGAGGCTGGATCATTAAATACATTTAAAGTGGAGATAGACAGATTTTTGCAAGATAAGGGAGTGTATGGTTATGGGGAGCAGGCGGAGAAGTGGCTTTGAGCCCAAGATCAGCCAAGTGGCCTAATCCTGCTCCTATTTCTTATGTTCTTATGTTCTTATACGACAGTCCCGCCATCCCAGGAATCAATCTCGTGAACCTTCGTTGCACTCCCTCTATGGCAAGTATATCCTTCCTTAGGTAAGGAGACCAAAATTGTACACAGTACTCCAGATGTGGTCTCACCAAGGCCCTATATAATTGGAGTAAGACTTCTTTACTCCTGTACTCAATGGCCAGAATTTGTCCTTAAGAATTTAGTGTGATTCCCTTTTATGGTTGTATATAGATTTGAATATGGATTGAAAATTTTCCTTATCAAAATTCTTTCAACTGGAAGGAAGTTCTCAATGTTCAGGAAACAGGCATTTTTCAGGTTTCGCATGCTGCATCTGGACTGAGAACAAGCCAAGGCAACTGACTTCAGAAGCACTCTGGAGATTGGAGTTCAGCCAATGTCAAAGCAAATTGTTCCTTACGAATAATTTGTATGTAAACCCAAGTTGTATGGAGATGTTTTCTGTCTCACTGAAACTACTGGGAGAAAAAAAATTATAGTGAAAAACAAAGGTTGAGTAAAAGAGGTGGACAGGAAGGTGAACTTCCAGGAGCTGAGAAATCCTCAATTTGACTTCCATGTGCCAAAAAAGTAGAGTTTTGCTCGAATGTTTCACCAGTACAACATTTTCATCATGTTTACTTACGCACACCATATCCAAAAGCCCCAGTTTGGTGACTTATAAGAGGGTGTGTCCAATCAAATGTAGGCACAATGGCCCAGAAATTAAAGACGGAGCCTTCGTGTGGGGGTAAGGCTTCCCCGCGATATCTCACTGCGCGCCTGCCTTTTCATTCCGAGCTCGCACGAACTTGATTTTCTAGACAGCAGCTGTGCAGTGCTTCCGTATCCCACAGGCGCAGTTAATTCGTGCGAGCTGTGAGATCACGTGATTCAGTTAGAGCCAATGGCAGCACACCATCTTTCATTCATAGTTTTCACAGCAAGTGCTGTGAAAGCTATAAATCTATACCCCCTCAAAAGAACAGCTAAACCTCAATTAAATTAAAAAAAAAAACCATCACATTAATGAAATAAGTATAGTTTAATAAATTAACCACTTTAAACAAAAAATTAAATTTTTGAAAAAATTTAAAACCTTTTAAAAAGTTATAAAAATAAACTTACCTTTCTTTAAAGTCTCTAAAAAAGATATACCTGTTGAAAAAAATTCAAAGTAATACTTAATTAACTACTTACCTTGTTAAAAGAGGGTCTTACGCCTCCTTTCTTTATGTGCAAAATCTTCCATGCTTACCTGCGCGTTCAAAGCACTAAGTGCACTGCGTGCGTGCAGCCTGTAGCGCGCACTGCGGTTCACTTAGGAACCGCCCCCTTTTGAAATCACCAAGTGTCGGTTTTCAGCGCATGCGCAGTGCATGCAGAAAACCGGCAATTGGAGACAGAATACGCGAGAGTACACAGTGCGTACTCTCGCGTAGAGACACTAATTTTTGGGCCATTGTGATTTCCTGATACCACTTTCACCAGACACAGAGTCAAGACTGAATCACACAAGATTTAAGCATATGCTTCCTTGCCATTTCAGAAAATAACTTGGACTGGAATAGCTAAGGAGGCACATGAGGGAAAACACGCACCAACACATGGGGTGATTGATGGGGAAAAAACATATCCTGAGGAAAGGTTTTCTGAGCTACAATTTCTTTGTTACCATGGGGGCCTTTCAATTTCCTGGGGGCATTTAGAATCATACAGTACAGAAGGAGGCCATTCAACCCATCGTGCATGTGCCGGCTCTTTGAAAGAGCTTTCCAATCAGCCCCACTCCCTTGCTTTTTCCTCATAGCCCTGCAATGTTTTCCTTTACACGTTTGTATACAATTTCTTTTTGAAAATTACTGTTGAATCTGCTTCCACCCACCCTTTCAGGCAGTGCATTTCAGATCATAATAACTTGCTCTGCAGAAAATTTTTCCTCATCTCCCCTCTGGTTCTTTTGCCAATTATCTTAAATCTATGTCCTCTGGTTACTGACCCTCCTGCCAGGGAAAACAGTTTCTCTTTATTTACCCTATCAAAACCTTCATCTTTTTGAATGCCTCCATTAAATCTTCCCTTAACCTTCTCTGCTCTAAGGAGAACAATCCCAGCTTATCTAATCTCCACATAACCGAAGTCCCTCATCCCTGGTATCATTCTGGTAAATCTCCTCTGCAGCCATATCCAAGGCTTTGACAGCCTTCTTCAAATGTGGTGCCCAGAATTGAACACAATTCTCTAGGCCACTGATTTATAAAGGTTTTACTATACTTGTAGTACCATTGCACAAAGCAAATTGTATACAGGAAAAAACTAAAGCTGCAACGGGGAATTCTTTACACATTCCTATTATAAAGGGGAAAAAATTAAAACAGTTGTAATAAAGTCTCTGTATTAGCTGTAGTTGCAAAAGTACCAGTTGTGGTTGCACACACACACACACATTGAGAAATGCGATCTTAAGAAAAATCCAATGGTACATCAATTGCAAGAGGTTCTGCTCCTTTCACAGGCAGGTGACGTGCAATTCAAAGAACATTATAACGCATCTCATAGCTAAATTCTCTGGTTCCACACAAAGTTCTTTCATTTTAACAATCCATGCATGTCAGCCAAGCTGAATAATCAACTGCGAGTTTGTCTCCTGGGGAATCAAATGTGACCACGGCCTATGACATCTGTACAAAATCCACCAAATGAAGCTGAGCAAAATTCTAATCATGCGTATCAAATCACAAGGTCAGTAACTGTGTGTACTTTTGGACTGCTGAAGCAAAGATTGAGATGAGTTGATCTCTCTTGTGGTCCCTCACTGTATGACCACATAAAGACTTGTAAAATGTTTGTCCAAGCAGCCTAATCTTCAAATTCTGTGTACGTTGAAAAAATTGAGTAAAAAAAAATATGACACATTGTTCTGGGAATATTTACAGAGCGGGGGAACTGAACGCGGGCAGAGGAGGTAATGAATCGCTACCAGTGTCCATTATTTTAATTTGCAAATTAAATCCCATTGAACTAGTGTCTCCTGTGTCAGTGACGTTTAGATACCAGCAACATAGTTCCTAGTTGGTACTGTAGCAGCAGCTGAGCCTTGGAATTTAAATAATTGGGAAAAATTAAAAATAGAGATTGATTTTCATTCATTATAAACTGAGGCATGTGAAGCATGCCAGGTAATAATTAATTTTTAAAACTTCCTTTAATTTGGCAGCAATTGTCAGTAAATTGGAATTCTCACTCAGAGAGGCCACCTTTTGTAGGAAATGGGCTATTTACCTTGGTGCTGTGGGAAGTGCTCTTTTGCTGCATTATTAAGGCACATTGCTGGTCCAGAGTAAACAAAACTTCAATCTGTATCTTCTCCACAAATACTGGACCTGAGAGCACTCATACCAGACGCAATATGACATAAAGGGGGAAAAGTTCGGTTGCTTTGCGCCTCCCGTTAGCGCCCTAAGAGGGCGCTAATGGGGCGCAAAGCAACTAACGCCCGGGCGCGGCGATGTTTGCGCCGCTCGTGAAATTGACCAGACATTTTGCGGCACGCTAAACACTACTGCCACGATCTCCTGCGCCCGCAGATCGTGACGTCAGTCGAGCGTGCAATGCCCTGGTAGAAACCCGGCCCGGATATTGAGTGGCGCCCCCTGCCTTAGTGCTTGCCGCTAGCAACGACAGGTTGAGGGAAGCGTTTTGCAGTCGGGAAGGGACTGAGGGAGCGCTATTTAAAGGCGGCCGCTTCCTGCCTTTTTTTGTCGGCGACATTTTTGCACCACGCATTCTGAGAGAGAGAGAGAGACTTCTGGAGATATTCAACGCTGTGTGAAGGAGTTTTGGGTACTGAGCAGCACTTTGCAGGTTCATTTTGATTTGACCTTCCTTGCATCGATTTAGAAGAGACTATGGGGGCTGCACTCTGAGCTCTTTCCCTGGGCCTCTTCATTGTTCTTTCCAGCAGATTGGATGTACAGGTCTCTCCAGGCCGAGATTCAAGGCTTCAATGAGCAGGGTGTGGATGGAGAGCAAGATCGGCCCTCCCCTTTAAGAACTGGCCAGCGGATGTGTGTCTGTGTTCCATTGCTGACTGACATCACATGAGCTTCGCCAGCGCTCTGAGATAGCGCCTCGCTCCTCGGCGTTAGCGCCTTAAGAGAGGTGTGTAGCGCCTGATTTAGCACTCCAATCACCTCCAGGGGCGATAGAAGCCAAGGCGAGGTGATAATTAGCGGCAGGCGCTAAACTTTGTGCCCGGCCGAGAATTGCGCCCCAAACGGGGCGATACAGAATTTCTCCCCCAAAGTGTTCCATTCAACAGCATTGACATCCTTCCCCCCACCACCTCAGAAAGAAACCATTTTTATCAAAGGTTATGTTCAGGCAGGGTATACAGAGCTGATGATAAAAGGGTACAAGTTGATATGGTCGACATCATGCTGAGGTAATTATTGTTTATTCTGGACTAATAATGCATCAAAAGAGCACCTCTATAAGTGAAACTTGCACATACTGGTGACACCTCCTCATTCAGTCCCCCAGAATGACACAATGGAAAATTAAACATGCTACAATTACAGCACCCTGCCAATGGTGTAGCTTTGTAGCATCTGTGCCATATAGGCCGGACATTCCTGGGTTTTGCCCTGGGGAATGTGGAAAAACAAGGTCGGAGATCAGCTCATCAGATCCCTGTTCCTTCAACGTAGCCCTGTGATGGCTGTGGCTTTCCTGGTGGGGCGTTACTTAGCTGATGGAACTATTTAAATGAGGCAGAATGGGGCATTCCCCTGTCCTAGCATTTGCAGGGTGGGGAAGAACTTTTGCCTGCCACCCTGAAGCCACTGCAACTCCAACCCATTTTTCTAGACCAGGCGTCAGTTCCCATGTGGGCTGGATTCCTGGCTGCATCCCCACCAACAAGCAGGAGCCCACCATGGTGAGAGAACATAGTCCTGGTGGTGCTCCAGTAGGACTGTCACTGCAGCACCAGGAGAAGCAGCCAGGGATATAAAGAAAGCTTAGAGGATTTCATAATTTATTTAAGGCTGCGTGCAGTGATACCCCAACTCCCGGCCAGAATGGCAATGTTTGGGTAAATCCCCCGTCAATCCCTGCTGTAAGTGACTGGGATTGATTTTACGCATAATAATTCATATTATGTAACTATTCTCCACGCTCTGCATTTTGCGGGAGAAATAACCTTGCTTTTATCGGGAGATTTTGTTGTAGTTTCGATCATGAGTCCTGTTTGCTGTAGTTCGCAGAGGCACATTAAATAGAAATAACAACAGAAAATGCTGGAAATACTCAGCAGGCCAGGCAGCATCCGTGGAGAGAGAAACAGAGTTAACGTTTCAGGTCTGGGACCCTTCATCAGAACTGGAAAGAGCTGGAGATGTAACAGATATTAAGCAGGTGCAGAGACGGGGGGTGGAGGGGGGGTGGGGTGGGTGGTTTAGGAGGGGAGGAAGGAATTGAAAGAACATACTGTGCTTTTGTAAGAGGCAGGAAAGATAAAATGTTGCAAATGGGAATGGTAAAATAATACATCTTGAAAAATGGGGGCAGGGATTATTGTCTGAAATTGTTGAACTCGATGTTGAGCCCGGAAGGCCGTAAAGTGCCTAATCGAAAGATGAGGTGCTGTTCCTCGAGCTTACGTTGAGCTTCATTGGAACAGTGCAATAGGCCGAGGACAGAGAGATCAGAGTGGGAGTGAAGCGGAGAATTAAAGTGACAGGCCACCGGGAGCTCAGGGTCCTCCTTACGGACTGAACGGAGGTGTTCCGCAAAGCGGTCACCCAATCTGCGTTTGGTCTCTCCAATGTAGAGGAGACCGCATCGTGAGCAGCGAATACAGTATACTAAATTGCAAGAAGTACAAGTAAACACATTAAATAGACCCTGTTTGCTGAGTAAATAGACCGTTCGCTGTGAGTCCTGCTGTAAGTACCATCCCGCCTCCAACTCATTGGCTGACACAGTGGCGTAAATACTCACGTTGTTTATTTAAACCTCGGCCAAGACTGAGTGAGGTCTATAAAGATTAGCGTCAACTAGATCCTCTTTCTCCATTTAATAACCAATATATAGAAATTTGTATTTATGTCGCATATTAAATCAAGATGAAATTGTATGATTTGTAGACAACAGCAAAACTAATGGGCTGACCTTTTTTTCAATGGTTCCCTGGAAAAGTGTCTGCATTGAGTATTCCAGAATCACAAGAACTTGCATTTATATAATGGGGGAGAAATTGGGTTGCTTTGCGCCTCTCATTAGCGCCCGCGGGGGGCGCTAACGGGGCGCAAATGCCCTACCGCCCGGGCATGGCGCTGCTAACGCCTCCCGCGAAATTCAGCGGGAGTTTAGCAGCGGCGGTAGCCATTAGCACCCCGCTCCGCTGCGTCAGCGATGATGACTTCATCACCATATGCAGCGCCCCGGCCGCAAACTTTCCTTGCGCCCCCTGAACTGTCACCGGGCGATGGGACCGACAGGATCAGGGGGCGCCTTTGCAGCGGCGGTAGCGTGCGGCGACGCTACTTAAAGGGCAGTTGTCAGGCGGCCATTTTTATTTTGGCCGACTGCCAGCACCTGCCCACCTTTAACATTGCTATGCGGGGTGCTGGCCGCGATCGCTCAGTCCAGCACTCCTCTTGAGTGCCGGGCTGTTTCCATGGCACCCTGCTCCCCGGTGGTCCGGAAGGGCCCCGGTGCGCACAGCGCTAGGCCCCTCCCCCTTAATCAGAAGACGAGGCCTGTATGGCGCGGTGGCACGTAGCGCCGCGACATTGAGTAGTAGCGCCCCAAGCAGGAGGTGGAGCGCTTCCTTCTTGGGGCGCTACTACTGAATTTACAGGGGAGGGGTGCTAACTTTTTTGGGGCGCAATGCAGCAATTTCTCCCCCAATGTCTTTAATGTAGGAATATGTCCCAAAGCATTTCACAGAAACGTAATCGGACAAAATGGATGCTGTGCCAAAGGAGGAGATATTAGGAGGAGTGACTAAAAGCTTGGTCAAAGAGGTGGGTTTTAAGAAGGGTCTTAAAGGAGGAGAGGGAGATGAAGGGGTTTAGGGAGAGAATTCCAGAGCATAAGGCCAAGTCAATTGAAGGCATGGATATCAGTGGTGGGGCAAAAGGATTGTGGGATGTACAAGAGGCCAGAGTCGGAATAACAAAGAGTTCTCAAAGGGGTATAGATCTGCGGGAAGTTACAGAGATAGGGAGAGGCAAGGCCATGCAAAGAGTTGAGCATGAGGATGAGAATTTTAAATTTGAGGTGTTGGGGTCTGGGTGCCAATGAAGGGCCGCAAGATCAGGGGCGATGGGTGAACGGAACTTGATGCGTGATAGGATACGCGCAGAAATGTTTTGGATAACTTAGTACTGCACTCATTGCTTCAAGAGTGAGATTTTGTATCAACTTGTAACTTTTGTTAATGAGGCATGACTTTTTCATTATTCTATTAACAGTTAGAATATTTGTCTTGGTGCATTATAAACCACATTCCTGTAGATGGTGAATCTGTTGTGGAAATGCAGTGAGGAAGAGCTTGTGGCTGAGGTGAGATATCTCTGTAAGGTGGGAGCTTTTACTTCACATTTGAAGCTGTCAACTTTACAACTGATTCAATGGCCACTGAACTCCCACCTCAGCTTGACAGACGTGATCCCCGAGCAGCGAGGACCCCATGGGCGAGCACGTAAAATCAAAAGGTGAGCTCAAATGTATTCTTAATGATCTCTGAATAAGTTCATATTGACCTGAATTGGGTCCCCCGCCGCTGTGTGTCGGGTCTGCTCAGCGCTGACAGACCAATGGTGGAGCAATTAAAATCGTGGATGCGCAAGAGGCCAGAATTGGAGGAGCGCAGATATCTCAGAGAGTTGTAGGGTTGGAGGAGGTTACAGAGATAGGGAGGGGCAAGGACATGAAGGTTATTTAAAAACAAGAATGATCATTTTAAAATCGAGGCATTGCCAGACCGGGAGCCAATGTAGGCCAGCGAGCAAGGGGTGATGGGTGAACGAGACTTGGTGCGAGTTAGGAGACGGGCAGCAGAGTTTCAGATGAGCTGAAGTTTATGGAGGGTGGAAGATGGGAGGCCAGCCAGGAGAACATTGGAATAGTCAGGTCTAGAGGTAAGATCATTCAGTAGACCAATAGCCCTACTGCTAAGCTTTTAAATTAGAACGCCAATATACAGGAATGTAGAAAATGGAGGATATTTGCTAGATGGTGGCACAGTGACTCCAAACTCACCCTTGCCATTGCACTCTGTGGATTCCCATCACATAGAGTGAGTGCCATCGCCTCAAAGATAGTAAGCTGCTTTTGTATTGCTGGCTAACCTATCCTGGTTCTCTCCCAATGATCTTACGCACCCTTAGCCCATAAGAAGAGCTGATGAGCATCCCATGCCCTGACCAAATCCCCCCTTGGCCCTGATGGTCCGCATAAGTTCATAGAATGGTATTCCGTGCACAACTATCTTTTCATAGATCTATTAAGAGTTTGCGCAGGAGCAATGCTGTGTACTATCTTGGCAGGTAAATCTCCCAGAGGATGCAGTGAATGGACATTTACATTGGGATCGCACCTTGTATGAAGGAACAGTATGAATGTATGTAAAGCTGCCTATACTACACTTACCTTGGCACTTCTTTTGATGCCACTGAACTTCTTTCTCATCTACTCCCAGGTTTGTTGAAACTGTACTAACTCATTCCATGTTGTTGGTGCTGTCCTTGGGGAAAGAGTGTGAAGTAGTGGAACATTTTGGAGACTGATTAACAGTCTGACAGTCCACAACGTAAATGTTCCTTTAATGGCCATAAGCATCTTTATACCAGCCAATAGGGTGGCTAGTCCTGTACAGCTGCAGGTTTTTATGGGCTTGCACAACCCATATGATGAGGGGCGGGTGGTGGGGGCGGGGGGGGGCACCCATACTCACCGGAGGCGAATATCCCATTGGATGACAACCCAGAATTCAGAGCCAGAGATCCAGACTTCTTTCGCCAGAAATATCCAGAACAGGGTTCGAATCATGCACTATTAAGCCAAGGGCTCACTCCCAACAAATTCCATGAACTCCTCCCAGGAACTGTGGGCCTCTGATTTCAGAGTGGGAATAATCTTTCACTCAAAAGAGGGCCAGCACCCTTTGGCAGAGTTCTGTGATCACTACCTTGGTGATGCAGAGCCATCTAATACACTGCTTCTTGCTTATTTGAAGGTAGGAGAGGTTCTTTCAGAATACCCTTGGAGGGTAAGGCCTTCTGGTGAGAGCCCTGATGTCCCTCCTCATGTTCCTGTATTTCTGGCTGCCTACGCTCCCTCCGCCGTAGATCGTGGAGGGCGAGGTGGCGCCAGTACAGCCCCCATTAATGTTGCCAAGTGTATCAGTTTGAATCTTTGAACAATAAATGTAAGCACTTTGCACTTGCCAGATCACTGCTGATAAAAAAGAACCTTGAAATTACTCATACAAACTGCTCCACTAGCTGAAACTGACAAGAAACCACTGAAACTAACCTGCCCTGACAGCTGCGAGTGACTAATGCGGATGCCTTTAAATAACGTCCCTGGAGCCGGCATCCTGCAGCTGTGCGCCTCCTCTCCCTGTCACTGTCTGGTCGAGGTGCAAAGGGAAGTGGTGAAAATCAATTTTGCAGAAAGGGCGCCCAGTGAGCGTAGCACGCTCACTGACGTCACGATTTGCCTGCCGTTGAAGTCCCCGGCGGTAACTTGTACCGGCGACACAACGGGGCATCCGGATTTGCCGTCGCCACTGGATTCGCCTCACCCCGGCGCTACTGCATCAGCACCGCATTACTGCCCTCTGCAGGCGCTAACGGGAGGTGCTAATTTCCCCCCCCCCCCCGGAGTCTTCTCCTAGGCCATTATTGCATCAATGTGCAAAGTGTCTGCTGTACCTCCACTTTCACTCAGGCGCAGCACTCCTCTACTCTGCTTTAAAGGTGAGCAACAGCCCTTTAAGTGCATTTGGTGGGCCCAATTTTCCAATTTGCAGTCAACCAGCCTCCAGGTCTAACTCCCTATGCAGTCAGATTAAGAGGCGGGGCCTACATTCAGAAATTAGCTCAGGCCTGCCCCTCCCCCCGAGGCCATCACTGGTGCAGCCACCACAGCCACTTTTACTGCGATCGGAAAAGGGGACTTATAATTTTCTGTCAAATCAAACTAGTTTGAGTATTTTTCTCAAATTCTCAAAAATGAGATGCAATTCATTTACCCTTTCTCATCAGTTCTGTGTTCAGTGTATCTTTCTTCAATGCAGGCAGCCATTTACTGTTTTATATTGCGGAATAAGAGGGACGATGTTGCACTGTAGCCCTGTGTCCACCATTTCCAGTTTCTGGAGTTTTCCACCACATGTTGCAGTCCCGTATCCTCGGAGTTCTTTAATACATTCAAGGAGACATTGGTTCACCTGGTGTTAATTAATATCCTGTAAAAAAAAAATTGCACAGTGTGAAATCTAAAAAATGTTCCTACTGTAATTGGTCTTTTAAATCAAGTACACCATTTAGTGAAATCCAAATTATAATTTTAAGATCAGCCATTAATTAAAGTAAGTAATGCATTAGATGTTGCATTCTGGTGAAAGATAATGAAGCTCTATAATTGAATGACTCAGAGCAGATTCATATTTAGGTGAAAATAATACGCTAAAGCTAACAAAGTAAAAGCCATCATCAGGATTAGGATTTAGTTAAACCTTTTCATTGGCAACTGAGGCTTTCAACTGAAACCGTCCAACTGAGACCGCACTTGACCACAGGAAAGATCATTTAATAGAACACCTGCTGTATACCTCAGAGAGTGATAATCCAGTTATGTGATGTTAATTTAGGTGTCATTGTGCTCTACCTGCGTCACAATGCTCTTGAAAACACTCCAGGCAAAGAAAATAATATTTACCTTGTGACTATGGTAGACCAACTCTTCCTGAATCTGCTTTCTGTTTCTGGAGCACTTCAAACATCATATACTAGGGACCAAGAAAAGTGACCCAGCATTCACAGCCTTTTGGGGGAAGAGAGTTCCAGATTTTCACAACCGATACGTGTGAAAAATTGCTTTCTGATTTCTCTCCTAATTGGCTCAGCTCTAACTGTAAGATTATGTAGTCTTGTTCTGGATTCCCCCACCAGCGGGAGTAGTTTCTTTGTATTCACCCTGTTGAATCCCGTTATCATTTTAAAGATCTTGTTTAGATCACTCCTCAACCTTCTATACTCAAGGGAATACAAACCAAGTTTATGCAACCTGTCCTCATAATTTAACCCTTTAAGCACTGGTATAATTCCGGTGAATCTGCGCTGTACCCCTCCTCGGCCAATATATCTTTCCTGAGGTGTGGTGCCCAAAACTGAAGGCAATACTCCAGATGGGGTCTGACCAAGGCTCTGGCTTATGAGGAAAGACTAAAGAAACTTGGGTTTTTTAGCCTGTAAAGGAAACGTCTGACGGTGATCTTACAAAGGTATTTAAGATAGGAGAATAGAAAAGGCAAATCCACAATCTTGCTTTAAGTTAAATAGCAAGTAGGACAGGAGGACATAGATTCAAACTAGTAAATGGTCATTTGGGACTGATACACAAAGAGTAATCATCAACATATGGAATTGACTGGGTGTCCTTGTACATGAGTCACTGAAAGTGAATGTGCAGGTGCAGCAAGCCATTAGGAAGGCAAATGGTATGCTGGCCTTCATTACAAGAGGATTTGAGTACAGGAGTAAAGAAGTCTTACTCCAATTATATAGGGCCTTGGTGAGACCACACCTGGAGTACTGTGTACAATTTTGATCTCCTTACTTAAAGAATGATATACTTGCCAAAGAGGGAGTGCAATGAAGGTTCACGAGATTGATTCCTGGGATGGCGGGACTGTCGTATGAGAAGAGATTGAGTAAACTAGGCCTGTATTTTCTTGAATTCAGAAGAATGAGAGGGGATCTCATTGAAGCATACAAAATTATTACAGGGCTTGACAGGGTGGATGCTGGGAGAATGTTTTCATTGGCTGGGGAGTCTAGAACCAGGGGCCACCGCCTCAGGATAAAGGGTAGGCCATTCAGGACTGAGATGAGAAGAAATTTCTTCACACAGAGGGTGGTGAATCTTCGGAATTCTCTACCCCAGAGGGCTGTGGAGGCTCAGTCATTGGGTATATTCAAAACAGAAGTCGATAGATTTCTGACTAGTAAGGGCATCAAGGGATATGGCGATAAGGCCGGTGAATGGAATTGAGGCAGAAGATCAGCCATGATCTCATTGAATGGCGGAGCAGGCTCGAAGGGCCGAATGGCCTACTCCTGCTCCTATTTCTTATGTTCTTATGTACTTCCAGGAAAAGTAGTGGAGACACAAACCATGGAATCTTTTAAGAAACAATTTGAACTTTCTTACCTACCACTATAACATCACCTCTCAGACATTTCCTGAAACGGGGGGAGGCGGGGGGAGACTTTATGATCTTCCTGGGTGAATGAGCTAAGATGAGCCTAATGGCCTTCCTCATCCATAATTATTGTGTGATCTTGTGACATAACTTAAGTTGAGAGAGGGGAGTGGGTGTAATTGACCTTGAGAGGAAATGATAGGCTGGCATTTTCATTCTGGATTGCCATTCAATGCACTGCTAGAAGGTTCTGGAAGCCAAATGAGCACCAGGTCATTCACATAGTTGAGTAGCGTGTTTACCGTCCCTGTGCAGGCTCGTGAATGAAAGTCCATCTCTTAGGTCAGGTACCAGATGGGAGCTGCCACAGTGAAACTGTGTCCCAGCAAGAACCATTGCCTTCAGGTGAGGTGGACTAAGACGAGAAAGACTTAAAGAAAAATTTGAAGAAATTATTACAGCATGGGAGCATTGGAGAGACCATTGTGGTCCATCTGGCCTGTCCCAGTGTCTGGGAAATGTCATATTCCATGATACCTCTCAAACCCACCTCCCATCAAATTTTTGTCCAAGCACTTATCAAACTTTCTAAAAATTGACAGATTCTTATTCTGTCAGCATACCAAGGGATATGGATCAAAATTGGGTAAATGGAGTTGAGGTACGGATCAACCATGATCTAATTGAATGGCAGACCAGGCTTCAGCAGCTGAATAGCCTACTCCTGTTCCTATGCTCCTTTCGAATTTGCTGATACAAGCAGCCCCCTCTGCCTGCCTTGACAGCCCATTCCATGCACTCATCAGTGTCTGCGCAGATTAATTTAATCAAAATCATTTTTTTTCACTCTCCCTCTATAAGTCTGAGACCGTGCCCTCTTCTGCTTTATGTAAATTTTATGAATCAAGTAAAGCTTCTCAGTAGGCACTGAATGCAAGAGAAAGTACAGGATCATTACACAGCATACAATTCCTAAAACTGAGAACCTGCTGTAAACTTAAGAATCTCTCCTGGATTCTGGAGAGAGATTCTTTGAGCTTGGATGAAAAAGAGATAGTTATTGCAAATACATAAAGTCCCTAATAATGTGTATTGTCTTTGTAATACATGCTGCTCTGGCCTCTCGATTTAGTAATTTTGCAAGGATCTTGGAAGCTGCCTTGAATTTTAATTTTAAACCGAATGTTACATATATAGAGCCTTCCATAATGACAAGAACTCATACATTTCAAAAGTATTAATGGGGGACATAGGTCCAACTGGTGTTGCTTAGGGAATGAGTAACTCAAACTATAGGGCAACTATTCCGCAGCTCACAATGTACATACAGTAATTAAATGTTTTTAAAAACAATTTTCTTGACGTTTATAGAGGCTATGATGCACGTCAAAACTGACACCATATTACTTTTTAATCATGCCCTTGTATGCATATCTGATAGTTTCTCCAGAAACTCAGATCTCCAAGGTGGCATTTTAATGAATCATTGTTGATGGATCATCAAATTATTAAAAGACTTAGAAGAATTACTCATCATTAATGATACAGCTGTATCTCCATCTACTCTTGGTAAATTATTAGAGCTTATTTTAAGCTGAAGATTAATCTCCCATCTGCCATTCAGTAAGTACAGGGCGCATGAAATAGCTTTCGAAACAGAAAAAAGACTGGAAACATACCAAAAATACTTTGGAGCTTAATGAACTGGGAACAAAATATATCAAACAGCATGATAGCTCAAACGTTAAAATTTACTACTGTTCGTGAAGTATAATTTTTAATGCAGTGGAAAATGTGGGCAAATTATTAATGCACTGGATGAGAAAAGGTGGCGTGATAACTTCCACCTGCAATATTAGATAAAATCTTACATTTCACCTCCAGGATTTTAAAAAATCTTGCAAGACATTATGTCCAGCTGAAAATGATCCCTTCTGCGAAAACCTGCCCGATATTTTATTCAATAAACTAATTTTACCCTGTGTTATCGCAGAAGAGAAAAAGTCCCATTGTACATCCCGTTACAATTAAAGAGATAAAAAATGGTATCTGTGCTCTCCTTTCAAAAAGTGCCTTATTCATCAGATTTATATAAAATATACTGTAATAAGCTTGCATCTTTATTGCTATAGATGTATAATAAAGCCCTTACGACCAGGAGTGTCCAGAAACACTCTGTGTGGCTTAATTTCATATATTTAAGAATACATTCAGGTTCATTTCCCTAATAAGTATGGAATGCAAAATCTTATCTCAGATCTTGGTGATTAGATTTGAAAGACATCTTTAATTATTAAGTGGCATCAAGTGAGAATGATCTATCATTGAAATTCTTAAAACATTATTTAATATCTGTTCTGCTCACATAGATTTACAAGTTGCTATCTCCTCTGATGCAGAGAAAGCATTTGATATTGATAAGTGACCCGATCTATTCCATTATTGCCTGAGTGCCTTTGGGGGCAAAATTCCCATCGTTTGAGCCTCTACTGGTTTTTGTTATGTTGTTTGAGGGATAAATATTGCCCAGGACGCTGGGGAGAACTCCCCTGCTCTTCTTCCAAATAGTGCCATGGGATCTTTTACGTCCACCTGATAAGGCAGACGGGGCTTCAGTTTATCATCTTATCTGAAAGACAGCACCTCTGACAGTGCCATAGGAGTTCTGAGACACAGTCTCAGGAATGAGGCCCTGGCTCCTTGGGAGAAGCATCTGCTGTCCTGTCTCAGAATGACAGCATGCCTGCTCCACCACAACCCACTCTGTCAGTGACCTTGTTAGTGCCATACAGCCAGTTGGGCCAGACAGCCCGTCCCATGCTGAGATGCTGCAGTCTGCAGCCAGGCCCTTAAGCCCCAGAGCTGCTTGAGGTCGTCCTCCACAGACATCTGAAGTGTCCTCAATGGAAGCTCAGCAACCTTCCATCACCTAAGCTGTAGCCACTGGCGATATACTTCGTAGAAGCACTAGGAAAGATAAACGAGCATGTTAGACAAGCACTAAGGGGTTTCACAAGGGTGATTAGTGAATTTTCTTGTAAATTATAAGACACAGATGGAATTGAGTTGTTAGATAAATGTGTTTATTATTCTGGATTTGATGTTGGTATTTATATTTGTAAGACAGCAAAGACTGGTGCAGGATAAATGCATCATGATAAATGCATCGCAGATAAGGCCATTTCTTACCACTTCCTTGCATCGCTCTCCACCCTCATCTCCTTCCCCCCTGCCCCACCCCCAAACCTACTTCCTTCTGTGTCCTCCCCTGGAAAAAACTCTCTCCCAACTCTCTTACAACTGCACTTACGAAATCCCAACTGCCCAGTCTTTGGCCCTCCATTCACCATGATATTGCTGCAGCTACCGACCTGCTCAACCACACCCTCACCACCACCTTTGCTGCCCTAGACCCTATTAAAACAATTACTCTTGCTCACCCTGGCCGTTCCCCTGGTATGGCCCTCATCCTCACTCCCAAAAGTCCAAGGATATTACGGAAAACTGGTTTAGCCATTCACCGCCAGATCTGGCTGGACCACATAAAGCATTATCAGGTCCTACTCTCGTCTGCCAAAATTGCTCACTGTTCCAGAATCATTCTGGAATGCAAAGATAAACCCCGGCTCCTATTCTCTACTGCTAACCATCTTCTTCAACCCCTCTCCCCGTCTCCTCCACCCTCACCTCCGACAACAAGTGTGAGGAGCTCATGGACTTCTTTGTCTCTAAGATTGAGACCATCCGTTCAGCTGCCTCTGCCACTTCCCTTCCTTCCCCTACACCAGCGGGCCAAACTTCCTCTAAGGTTCCCCCCTGCCCTAGCCCTGAACTTGCATCTTTCTCCAGTTTCTCTCCGATCACCCCTCATGACCTCTCCGTGCTCATCTTATCCATGAGACCCACTTCCTGCTCCCTTGACCCTATTCCCACCAAACTGCTGACCACACAACTTCCTTTTCTGGCTCCCATGTTAGCTGACATTGTTAATAGTTCTCTCTCCTCAGGTCCTGTACCCCTCTCCCCCAAATCTGCTGTCATCACCCCTCTCCTCAAAAAATAACCCTTGACCCCCTCTGTCCTTTCAAACTACTGCCTCATCTCTAACCTCCCTTTCCTCTCCAAAGTCCTTAAATGTGTTGTCACCTCCTAAATCCATGCCCATCTTTCCAGCAACTCCATGATGAATCCCTCCAATCAGGTTTCCGTCCTTGCCACAGTACCGAAACGGCTCCCATCAAATTCACAAATGACATCCTTTGTGACTGTGACAAAGGTAAACTATCCCTCCTCATCCTTCTCGACCTGTCTGCAGCCTTTGACATGGCTGACCACTCCATCCTTCTCCAACGCCTCTCTACTGTCGTCCAGTTGGGTGGGACTGCACTCGCCTGGTTCCATTCTTATCTTACTAATCATAGCCAGAGAATCACCTGCAACAGCTTCTCTTCCCGCTCCCACTTCGTTACCTCTGGTGTCCCCCAAGGATCTATCCTTGGCCCTCTCCTATTTCTCATCTACATGCTGCCCCTTGGCAACATCATCCGAAAACACAGCGTCAGTTTCCACATGTACGCTGACGACACCCAGCTCTACCTCACCACCACTCCTCTCGACTCCTCCACGATCTCTAACTTGTCAGACTGCTTGTCCGACCTACAGTTCTGGATGAACAGAAATTTTCTCCAATTAAATATTGGGAAGACTGAAGCCATTATTTTCGGTCCCTGCCACAAACTCCGTTCCCTAGCCACTGACTCCATCCCTCTCCCTAACATCTGTCTGAGGCTGAACCACACTGTTCTCAACCTTGGTGTCATATTTGGCCCTGAAATGAGCTTCCGACCACATATCCGCGGCATAACTAAGAACGCCTATTTCAATCTCCATAACATTCTCCGCCTCCGCCCTAGTCTCAGCTCATCCGCTGCTGAAACCCTCATTCATGCCTTTGTTACCTCTAGACTTGACTATTCCAACGTACTCCTGGCTGGCCTCCTACATTCTACCCTATGTAAACTTGAGGTCATCCAAAACTCGGCTGTCCATGTCCTAACTCGCACCAAGTCCCGTTCACCCATCACCCCTGTGCTCGCTGACCTACATTGGCTCCCGGTTAAGCAACACCTCGATTTCAAAATTCTCATCCTTGTTTTCAAATCCCTCCATGGCCTCGCCCCTTCTTATCTCTGTAATCTCCTCCAGCCCCACAACCCCCTGAAATATCTGCGCTCCTCTAATTCTGCCCTTTTGAGCATCTCTGATTATAATTACTCAACCTTTGATGGCCGTGCCTTCTGTTGCCTAGGCCCGAAGCTCTGGAATGCCCTGCCTAAACCTCTTCGCCTCGCTACCTCTCTTTCCTCCTTTAAGACGCTCCTTAAAACCTACCTCTTTGACCAAGCCCTGCCCTAATTTCTCTTTATGTGGCTAGGTGTCAATTTTTTTGTCTTTTAACACTCCTGTGCAGTGCCTTGGGACATTTTACTATATTAAAGGCGCTATATAAATACAAGTTGTTGCTGTTATGACTGCTGCTAAGCAATCAGGCACAGACCTGCATGATGTGATGCCTGTGTTCACAAACAAGCTGAACATTGAGGGAGTGGATTGCGTTTCTATTTAGAAAGATGCCTGGCTGGTGATGGGAGGCACAAAGCCATTGTGGGTGCAGTCAATGGCACTTTGTATCCTGGGAAAGCCTGCCAAATCAGGTGAAACTCATCCTCTCTCATCCTGCTTTGCTCTGTCCATTACAGAGACATGGTTGCAAGGTGACCAAGGTTGGGAACTAAATGTTCCAGGGTATTCAACATTTCAAAAAGACAGGCAGAATGGAAAAGAAGGGGGGTAGCCCTGATAATAAAGGATGACATAAAGACAGTAGAGAGAAAGGATCTCAGCTCGGAAGATCAGGAAGTACAATCAGTATGGGTGGAGATAAGGAATAACTAGGGGCAGAAAACACTGGTGGGTGTAGTATATCGGCCTAACAGTAGCTATACCGCTGGACAGAATATTAATCAAGAAATAGTAGGAGCTTGTAACAAAGGTAGTGCAATAATCGTGGGGGACTTTAATCTTCATACAGACTGGACAAATCAAATTGGCAAAGGTATAGTCTGGAGGACGAGTTGATGGAATGCATTTGTGACAGTTTCCTAGAACAATATATCATGGAACCAACCAGGGAACAGGCTATTTTAGATCTTGTATTGTGTAATGAGACAGGGTTAATTAACAATCTCATAGTAAAGGATCCTTTGGGGCAGAGTTATAATAATATGATAGAATTTTGCATGAAGTTTGAGAGTAACTTGCCTAATTCTGAAACTAGCATCTTAAACTTGAATATAGCCAATTACATAGGTATGAGGGGCAAGTTGGCTAAGGTAGACTGGAAAAATAGATTAAAAGGTATGGTGGTAGATAAGCAGTGGCTAGCATTTAAAGAAATATTTCATAATTCTCAACAAAAATGCATTCCATTGAGAAACAAAAAATCCACGGGAAAAATGATCCATCCGTGGCTAACTAAAGAAGTTAAGGATAGCATTAGATTGAAAGAAGAAGCTTATAATGTTGCGAAGAATAGTAGTAAGCCTGAGGATTGGGAGAGTTTCAGAAACCAGCAAAGGATGACCAAAAAATTGATTAAAAAGGGAAAAAAAAGAATATGAGAGAAAACTAGCAAGAAATATAAAAACAGATTATAAGAGCTTCTACAAGTATGTAAAAAGGAAGAGAGTAGCAAAAGTAAACATTGGTCCCTTAGAGGCTGAGACAAGAGAAATTATTATGGGGAATAAGGACATGGCAGAAAAGTTAAACAAATATTTTGTATCTATCTTCACAGTACAAGACACAAAAAGCATACCAAAAATGATGGGGAACCAAGGCTCTAATGAGGGTGAGGAACTTAACATAATTAATATAAGCAGAGAAAAAGTACTAGAGAAACTAATGGGACTAAAAGCCGACAAATCCCCTGGACCTGACGGCCTACATCCTTGGGTTCTAAAAGAGGTGGCTGCAGAGATAGTGGATGCATTGGATTTGATCTTCCAAAATTCCCTAGATTCTAGAATGGTCCCAACAGATTGGAAGGTAGCAAATGTAACACCACTATTCAAGAAAGGAGGGAGAGAGAAAACAGGGATCTAAAGGCCAGTTAGCCTGACATCAGGTGATAAGGTGCCACATTAAAGGTTATTACACAAGATAAGGGCTTATGGGTTGGGGGTAATATAGTAGCATGGATAGAGGATTGGTTAATGGACAGAAAACAGAGAGTGGGGATTAATGGATCTTTTTCAGGTTGGCAGGCTGTAACTAGCAGGGTGCCGCAAGGATCAGTGCTGGGGCCTCAGCTATTTACAATCTATATTAATGACCTAGATGAAGGGACCGAGTGTAATGTATCCAGGTTTGCTGACAATACAAAGCTAGGTGGGACAGTAAGCTGTGAGGAGAACACAAAGGGCTCGATTTTCATTGACCCGTGGAGGCGGGTTTGGAGGCGTGTGGGGGGTTAAAATTGCGAAAACTGGCGGACGGGCACAAGTCCGCCTCCATCCCGCCTCCACGCAATTTTCACTAAATCGTGTCTGCTGGTCCCGACTCCGTCCCACCTTTAAGAGGCGGGATAGGCTGTTAAGGCCCTTAACAAGCACTAAATTGGCTCTATAATGCCATTTTGAAAGGCCTTTGTGATTTTAACCCTTGATCTACGTGAAGCACGCCTGTTCTGAAGCACGATTGCGAAACCTGGCGGGAGCACATTTGGATAGCTGGCTATCAGCTGCAGGTCTACTATTACAACGGAGAGATGAAGGTAGTAGTAGTATTAGGTCTGAAAGTTGCCTCTGATGCTGCTGCATTGAATGTCGCCTCTGATGCTGCTGCATTGAATGTCTTCAGAGACTGCCTGGCCTTTGCTGTGAGAGGACCTGGGTGGAAAAATAAATCTCTCTCTCTCTCTCTCTCTCTCTCTCTCCCCTCTCTCTCTCCTTCCTCTCTCTCTCTCTCTCTCTCTCTCTCTCTCTCTCTCTCTCTCCTCTCTCTCTCCTTCCTCTCTCTCTCTCTCTCTCCTCTCTCTCTCCTTCCTCTCTCTCCTCTCTCTCTCCTTCCTCTCTCTCCTCTCTCTCTCCTTCCTCTCTCTCTCTCTCTCTCTCTCTCTCTGACATGCTGCTCATTTTGCATCCAGGTCTTCTCACAGCAAAGGCCAGGCAGTCTCTGACCTGCAATGATGACATCATCAGAGGCAGCTTTCAGACTGAAACCACTAATTGGTTCATGGGTTCCCACATGCTGGAACTCAATTGCCCAATTAGGTGATTGCATCAATCTCCCACATCCAATTGCAGTCGGGTGGATAACACGAAATGCGGATGACACGACCCCAACCCGCCCCAGTATCAAAATCCAGCCCAAAGAGTCTGCAAAGGGATATAGATAGACTAAGTGAGTGGGCAGTAAGGTGGCAGATGGAGTATAATGTAGAGAAATGTGAGGTTATTCACTTTGGTAGGAAGAATAGAAAAACAGAATATTTTTTAAATGGTGAGAAACTTTTAAATGTTGGGGTTCAGAGAGATTTGGGTATCCTTGTGCAAGAAATACAGAAAGCTCGCATGCAGGTACAGCAAGCAATGAGGAAGGCAAAAGGCCAAAAACAGTCCGGTGCCAGTACAAAATTAGTCAGAATTCAATTTTACAAGTCAGAAAGCAAGCCAAAAGTGCCCAGAAGTTAACCAGCACTCTAAACGGAGAAACCAGCAACTAATCTGTATGTAGTGGATGAGCCCTTTAAATAGCACTGCTCAAGGATCCTTCCTGCCTGTTAGTGCTGTGAGTTGCTGGGCGAGTTTATCACATGGTGAGTCAGGCAGCCTGATTTCACAAAAGGGCCCTGCAACAAACATAGGACCATTGTTTAAATATTGGATTCATTATTTTACATACTGGCCCATGCCCTTGACACCTGCGAAACAGCCCGATCCAATATGGTGGGTGATGCACTTCCACGTGAAATGAACGCCTAAAAAACAGATGCTGCGCCAACAAAGTTCTGGGCCCAGAAGTTTTAAGAACTGGAAGATATGCTTGTGAAAATGGAAGGGGAAAAAATAAAAAACAAAAGGATTAAATCAAATTTTTCCTTCAGGACTAAATTCAGATTATTTGCCCAAATTCAACGGGGGAGAAATTCACTATCACCCCGTTTGGGGCGCTAATTTTTAAAAGTTTGAAAAGTTAGCGCCAGGCGCTAACGATTTCAAGCGTTTGAAAAATTTGTTTTTGCGCTCCAGGAAGGAAGTGAAGCACTAAATCAAGCTCCACTTCCTTCTTGGAGCGCAATCAGCAGCAGGCGGGGCGGAGACTTCAGCAGCGCTGCACACTGGGCCGTGCAGCACTGCCGCGTTCAAAGGCTCCTTCCCTCCCTTAAAGGGAAGGGCCATCGCTGCAGGCTCTGCAAAATAACAAGTACCTACCTGGACCACCAAGGCAGCCGCGATCCCACGTGATCAGCCCAGTACGCAAGCAGAGTGCCGGGCTGATCGATCACGGGCAGGAACCCGCGAAAAAACTGGAACAAGAAAGGTAAGTTTTTTTTTACTTACCTCGGCCACCTCGCCTTTAATCAATCGCCCCCGAAGCGACCGGCCGCCCGATGCATGCCTCCTGCAGCTGTCGGTGTTTTCGACCGGCGCTGCTGCAGGGGGCGGAAGTCAATTTCTGTTCCGGGGCGCTACCGGGGCGATGCGCACGGCAATAACGTCATTATTTCCAGGCGAAGGAGATCAGGGCGCACCACCGTAGCGCTGCCATAAATCTCCCGCTGAATATGGCGGGAGTTGATGTCAGCGCCGCGCCCGGTCGCAAAGCCATTTGCGCCCTGTTAGCCCCCTCTCCCCCCCCCCATTGAATAAGTCACTCAGCATCTGTAAAGAAATAAGCAATTCAGCTCAGGATGTTGGGTCAATACTGATATATTTTAAATCAAAGTTACTTTACTACAGAGTCCCAAACCAGCTTTGTGGATAGCAAACAAATGAGGAAAATAATTGTTCTAAATTATCTCTGCTGTATCCCCAAAGTCGGTATTCTCCTTCAAACTATTATGTGCTCTGGTCCAGCACACATCCGATCTGCCGCCTCCCAAAGTCCCAGCCTGAAAATCTGTGACCAATGGGCCTGCTGGTCTACTGGGCCTGTGCACTAAGATAACTTGGGATGGTTCTTATTTTAACTGTGAGATTGCTCCATTATTAGTCACCATGTATGATATTTTAAAAATGTTGCTCTAGTGCAAACTTCCCGTTTGTTACAACGACTCTATGTCACAATTGTTTGCCAAGCTATTTCTGTAATGTCTGTGCTATAAGCTGTAAATGCAGCTTTCAGCCCTCCCATTACTAGATAGTGAAAGAAAGAAAGACTTGCATTTAAATAGCGCCTTTCACGACCTCAGGACGTCTCAAAGCGCTTTACAGCCAATTCAGCACTTCTTGAAGTTGAGTCGCTGTTGTAATGTAGAAAACGTGGCAGCCAATCTATGCACAGCAAAGTCCTACAAACAACATGATAATGACCAGATAATCTGTTTACCTTTTTAAAAGAGATGTTGGTTGAGGGATAAATGTTGGCCAGGACACCAGGGAGAACTTCCCTGCTCTTCTTCAAAATATTATCATGGGGGCTTTTACGTCCACCTGAGAGAGCAGACGGGGCCTCGGTTTGACATCTCATCCAAAGGACGGCACCTCCGACAGTGCGGCACTCCCTCATCACTGCACTGGAGTCTCGGAGTGGGACTTGGACCCACAACCTTCTGACTCAGAGGTGAGAGTACTTGCACTGAGCCATGGCTGCCACCTCCATTTCTGTCTCTAGGGCCATTCCTCCTGATGCTACGTTGTGCTGTTCCTCAAGCTCTGTCTCCCAGGTCCATTACAAGTAAGTTTTATATTTCATTGTATGAGTTATTGTTTGCTTCTCCTGCTCTTCAGCATCTTCCTCCACCTGTCCTCACCACTGCAGCCCTTGGGTTTCCACCACTTCACTTCCCAGCACCGCCTTCCCAACAACCCTGAGCCTCTTCACTTCTCATCACCCCCAAGCCTCCTGAGGCTTGAAAGGAAGAGAGGCAGAAGCAAAATAACACAGGGAAACAACCAGAAAACAAGATAAGGAGATGGAGAGAACCAGACAATAGAGAGAAAGAGAGATTAGGTGCTAACGTCCTGAAGTGGGGTTTGAACCCATACCCTTCTAACTCAGAGGCAAGAGTGCTACCACTGAACCAAGAAAGAGAAAAGACTTGCATTTATATAGCGCCTTTCACAACCACCGGACGTCTCAAAGTGCTTTACAACCAATGAAGTACTTTTGAAGTGTAGTCACTGTTGTAATGTGGGAAACACAGCAGCCAATTTGTGCACAGCAAGCTCCCACAAACAGCAATGTGAAAATGACCAGATAATCTGTTTTTGTTATGGTGGTTGAGGGAGAAATATTGGTCAGGACACCGGGGAGAACTCCCCTGCTCTTCTTCAAAATAGGGCCATGGGATCTTTTACGTCCACCTGAGAGAGACAGGGCCTCGGTTTAACGTTTCATCCAAAGGACAGCACCTCCGACAGTGCAGCACTCCCTCAGCACTGCACTGGAGTGTCAGCCTAGCTTTATGTGCTCAAGTCCCTGGAGTGGGGCTTAGAACCCACAACCTTCTGACTCTAGAGGCGAGTGTGCTACCAACTGAGCTACAGTTGACACTTAAAATGCAGTTCTGTTATAAATATTCTGTATGATTCAGATTCTTGCTCACTGTGTCTAATTTCATGGATTGTGTATTTCAGCAGAATATTAATTGGAAAGTTGCACATGACCATCATTCTTTGAAAGCATAAGTTCTTAAAGTGATTCATTTACACATTTTGTTTATTTATTAGTCAGCCCTGTAATGAAGAACAGACAGGCAGCACATTATTCAGCATGAAATTGATCCAAATTGATGCTATGATGGAATAACTGTTCTGGTTACTGTGTGCAGTGAAATCGTAATTATGTTCTTTTTGAGTGCGCTTATGATGTTGATATAGTGACCGGAGGAAATCTTATCCCTGACGTACAGAGATGATATTCTGCCATGGACACAACACAATTGGATTTGTGGGCTGTCAAACCATTCCAATACATAAGATTAGTGGCACTAATGAGGCTCATGCCTTGTAGCAGCAATGAGCCTTTTTTCATTCCCAATGCATTTGAAACATAAACCGGGCACAAGGCCTCTGCCCACCGGTTTTCTGCTTCCCACACGCCTCGCATGCAACACGCACAAGAGTAGAATTTCAGCTCCGCTCCTTGGCTATTACATATTCTAAGATCTCATGAACTGGGAGGATCCAAGGACAACGGCAATTTCATCGATCAGAGAAGTTTCCGAAATCAAAACGAATAGAAATGTCAGTGCTGGTTCACCCTCTGTCAGTACAGGTGGTTGGAATCTTACCCCGAGTGCTGGCAGGAAGCCACACATTTTACTGTCTCAGTGGCTGCTGCTCTCAATGGTGAGCACTACACAACATGTCGAATACCGCAAACAATTTGAACACCGTAGATGGCTCAAGCTATAACGCATTCATGAGCAGCCTTGGCACCAAATCTTCACCCAAGAATGGTTGGCCCAAGTTACTTTGAATGACTGATGTATCTGTGTCCTTCTAGATTGTGCAATGGAGTCAGAAACTCATTAAACCTAGTTTGCAGTCAGCTATCCTGTTCAAACAAACTTGGCACAAGTGAAAGGCTCAGGATGACAGGGGTCACAGGTTGACCTCAGGTACTGCCTCTTTCCCATGAGGACCATTTTAGTTTCACGTACCACCTCCATTTTGAAGTGAATGGAACTCCTTAGGATCAAGGTATACTATCAAGTCGACTATTAGCACCATTGTTTCTAAGCACTTTCAGTTGAACACATCTGGGGAAATGGATGAGCCCAGCAATTTTGGTAACACTGTAGTAATAAACTTTTGAATACTGATGGGCATAATTCTTCTTCAAGTGCTTGAAATATCACCTCCTGGTGGCTGGAAAGATCCAATTAACATTTTGACAGCTGGAGGGTGAACAGTTCAAGTAAGTGATGGTTCCTTTAAAATCAACCTCCAGTATTGCACATTACCTCCCTGGAAAGTCAGAACCTCTATTATGCGACTCCTTGAGGAGGTCTAGATAGAACATATGAGCCCTATACAGCCTCTCTCCACAAAGGCCTTCTCTGCATTTTCCTTCGTCTGTGAACTCAATTCAATCTTTCTTCCCATTCCTTATCCAAAAGCAATATAGTTGCTTCTAAGAGAGCCAAAGCCATGCTATCAGTCCTAACCCACCACTGTCCACTCTGTTCATGTTGTTAAGGACTGGTCTGAATGCAACATATAGTACTAACAAATTATGCCACAATACCATATGGAATATGGTTCCAATGAAGCTCAATGTAAGCTCGAGGAACAGCACCTCATCTTTCGATTAGGCACTTTACAGCCTTCTGGACTCAACATAGAGTTCAACAATTTCAGACCATAACCTCTGCCCCATCCTTTTTTTCCATCTATTTTTTTTTTCTCTCCCACATGGCAGCTGTCTTTCACTCTGCCAATGCCATGTACACTTCATCTAGAGCCATCTTTTATTTCTTAACTTGTCCCATTACCATCTCCTTTTGCCTTGCACCATCTCTTAATCTCTCTTAATGTTTCTTAATCTCTCCTGCCTTCCATCCTATCACAGACCTTCCCTTTGGTTCTTTCCTCCCCTCCCCCCTTTCCCTGCCCCTGCACTTGCTTAAAAACCTATTCCATCTCCAGCTTTTTCCAGTTCTGACGAAGGGTCATCGACCTGAAACGTTAACTCTGTTTCTCTCTCCACAGATGTTGCCTGACCTGCTGAGTGTTTCCAGCATTTTCTGTTTTTATTCCAGATTTCCAGCATCTGCAGTATTTTGCTTTTGTACCATATGGAATATGCAGTGCGACCTAAGTTAATGAGATACCATCCCCACCACACACACACAACGGGCTCAATAAGTGTTTTTTAATTTAGTAACATGAAACATTTAGCAACATGTTAAATCAACACCCAAGCTTTGCTAAGTGGTATTACTATTACCCAAAAGCACCCCTAATGCTGAGGCTGCTAAGTGGCAAAATTATTGATAGTCCAAAGAGAGGCTGAAGATAACCTTTGCTTGAGATTACTACCAGGAGAGAAACGGTTAATGTAGAAGTTAGGTCCAGAAATTGTTTCCTCGGGAAATTGGTAACTGTTCTCAGAATACAATGGGGAATCAAAGCAAAATGCTCTGGCTCAGTAAAGCATGTAATTATCTTTTCACCAAGTAGATTATGATAAACAATACAAGTAGCAAACTTTCTCTAATGTTGTTGTAGTTTCTTATAAGACCGTAACAAATTGCTACCAAACGTATTCAGCACCTCTCATTCATTTATATCTAATAGGAAAAGAAATGGGTCTGATCACCTAACCGGTGTATCCGGATAAATCAATTTTATGAATCTCAGGAGAATTTAACAAAATGCGAGTGCCAAGAAAGTGCTTACAGTTAGTCTGAAATACAATACCTGACATCAGCGAAATAAATGAGCCACGGAGGCTTTGTTAATTCGAAATGAAACCAAACAGTTACTGTAATTATATAGCACTGTATGAGAGTGATTATAGAAGGATTTGTAGCATTCAAATGTTGGGGACACATTTTTCTAGACAATAAATGTAAATGTCCATGGGGGAGAACCATTCTTGCAGCTTTGGAATTCCAAAGACTGAAGGTGATAGTTCGCAGAAACTAAAACTAGGAAAACATAAATGAGGCTTACTAGGAAATATTGGGGCAGAAATTCGGCTGTTGTCGGGTGAGTACGCATTGTGTACTCACCCGTGGACGGAACGAAAGTGCCGGTTTCTTGCATGCACTGCACATGCGCGGGAAACCGGCACTTCCGTTCCCCTGAGGAAAGGGGTCAGAGGTCGAACGCACACGCCGGAGGGCCAGCGCGTTCATCTCACACTTCGGGGTTTTTTTTACAGGTTCCTCCATGAGGGTAAGCACGAAGAAGATACACTTTTAAAAAGGATGCGCAAGGCCTTCTTTTAACAAGGTAAGTGTTGATTTTATTAAAATTTAAACATTTTTTTCACAGATTTATCTTTAATTACTTTAAAGAAAGGTAAGTTTAGTTTTAGCCCCGTTAAAAAATGTAATTCATTTTTTCAAAAATTTAAATTTTTGTTTAAAATAGTTAATTTATTTAACTTATAGTTATTTTAAAAATGTGATTTTTTTTTTTAATTTATTTGTAGTTTTAGGGATGTTTTGGGGGCAAACTGTATCATAGATTTGACAGGTCTTCCTATCAAATCTATGAATGAAAGATGGTCTGCTGCCATTGGCTCTCCATGGCCCACGTGATCCCAGGGGACGCATCGCACTAACTACGCCCCTGGGATACACAAGCACTGCGCGCTGGCAGTTGCAGGAGGCCCAGGAGCCAAAGTCCCCGTGGGCCCAGAGGTCAACGGCAGGCGCGGTAGGTAGGTGCACGCACGATCCTTACCCCCGCGGGAAGCCAGAGAGCCGAATTTCTGGCCCAATAGAAATACTGGTGGAATCTGACTGTGCAAGGAATTTGTCTCATTGCCATCATCTGCCTTTGCAAGCTTTCTTCACTCCAGTTTTAATTACTGAGGGCTTAGTTTATATTCTTCCACACAGACTTAAGTTTCAAATAAAATGTGAGCCAGGTTCCACACTGGTACTGCTGATTGGTGTTAGGCTCTAAATGTGGATTGGAATGTTTGTAGAAGCATTTTTTAAATAACTGTTATTGTCCACAAGCTGACATATTTAGCAATGTATAAACAATTGACAGTAGATTCTCTTTTCTACACATCAAGAAAATGAGACTCCTCGACACCACTTTGTTGTCATATGCCATTTCCTGAAATCAGATTACCTTTCAGTCGCAGCATCCCTTGAGCATCACATGTGTCATCGCTGGATAAATAAATGAAACATAAATATTCTATTAGAAAAAAAAGTCAGCATTATTTGGCACCCCTACTCAAAGAGACCACAGATACAAAAAGAAAATACTGCAGATGCTGGAAATCTGAAATAAAAACAGAAAATGCTGGAGATACTCAACAGGTCAGGCAGCATCTGTGAAGAGAGAAACAGAGTTAACGTGTCAGAAAGGTCATCGACCTGAAACGTTAACTCTGTTTCTCTCTTCACAGATGCTGCCTGACCTGCTGAGTATCTCCAACATTTTCTGTTTTTATTTCAAAGAGACCACAGGATGGCTGGGATGTAAAATAGAAAATTGCAGCAAAGGGTGGTTGTTCTGAAGTTGGGGCGGAGACACATTGTTGGGGCACAGTAGAAAGTCTTTTACTCTGCACCTAATGACTGTATTTACCCTGATACTGACATTGGATGGCTAAAATATGAAGTGCTTTATGTCTCAGCATTAACACTCCTCACCTTGATGAGCACAAAAAACTGTGAAAGGAAAAAAAAAGTTCAATTTCTTTTTCCAAATAGACAGGTTGTTCAAGATTTGCAGCAAGCCGCCTTGCTGCGATTTATAGGCCTGTTGCTCTGCATGCAAAATAATTTCGACAAAATTAGAGGCGATATCCCAGCTTGTGGTTAACAAAGTGTTACATGCTGCAGATTCTGATACACAATGTCTTAACTTATTACCAGCAGTAGATATATAAGAAACCATTTGGAATTATTCCAAAAATACATCCTAAATGAACAAGTGTCGATTACATTATTTATTCTAATGATGATGATAAAGGACTCAGAATGGAGCTGAGGACTAAAAGGTGACTGTTTTATTGAATCAGAAATGGTAAACAATTCACAAAATTCAAAGTTTTTTTTTGGCAGAAAGTCAATGCCACTAACCCCAGAAGAGTGAATGGAAGTGTTGAAATCTCATGAGGCAAATAAGTTGCCCAAAATTTCACAAACACCGCAGATCTGAATGAACGACCTTAAATGGCTGGCAAAGTGGAATATAATAAGCAACAACACTTAACACACCACAGGTGTCCTCCGGAGCTGCCGAAAAGAATATTACCCAGGCTGAGTACATGAATGCCAATCTGTTCATCAACTACACGAGGAAGGAAGTACCTCCCCAGAGTCTCAGCATTCTGGTAAGTGCAGAACATACGCCGTTCTTTTTATTAAAACAATTTCCCTCTATCATTCAAGCATTTTGAAAGAAGCACTCAAAGCACTTGGACGATGCATGTTGATATTTAATTTACCGGTAATATTTTACTAGTCGCTAAAGTAAAAGAAATTTCATTTTAGCGTTTCCGTCTCTAGTGTCTTTCAATTCCTGTTCATATACAGATAGCAACCCTTCAGAATGTTCATTCTCCAGAGTGTAACTACAACTGTATCAGGAATGTTCAGACACACATCAGTCTTTTATTCTTTGGATCCTGTTTCATGCAAATGACACTCTGAATTTTGCCAATTGCAACACAGAAATTATTTCCCCTACGTAAATATTGCACTGGCATCCAAAGTCCAATATATATATATATATAGACAAACTAATACAATGTACTGGGGTTTCGTTACATACATTGAAGTGCCAGTGTTTGTGGAACTCGTTTATGATGCTTCCACATTTGTTGGAATAGTATGCATAATTATTTTAATTGGCACGCGCTGGAAATATCTTTTTTAAATAAGTAAGAAAATTGATTACGGCACAGTCCGAGGGGGTAGTCTTGACTTTGTGCGGTAGTGTAAAACGGGTGATAACGAATGGCTGTTGAAGTCCTTGGAAATAAAAATGGGGAGAGCTGTAAAACGGGCTGCCGACTTGCTGTCGCCCGTTTTACACTATCGCACAGAGTCAAAATTACCCCCCTCCCCCAACAAATGTGACTCGTAAAACTACGAGACAAAGCCATGTAACTATTCAGAATTTAGAACATTGCAGAAGTTAATGGGATCCATTTGCCGCCTTCCTTTCACCCAATAATTTACCTAATGGCAATTTTAGTCCTCAGTATAAAAGATTAAATGCAACATATAATCCATTTGTCATTCAGTGTAAATGCCACTGCCTTTTACCTACTCTTTAGCAATTTTGCATACTTGAATAATGGGAGGAATTTTAAACCCCAAGGATGGGTGGGATGGGGGCGGGTGGGAAGGTAAAAATTAAAAAATTCTCCAACCCAACCCCAACCCGCCCTCTTACGGTTTTAACGGAGGTGGGTCGAAGGGCGGGTTGGGGTTGGGTTGGAGAACTTTAATTGCGTTGCTTGTGGGCCAGTAGGAGCTGGAGTGCTTCCCCAGGCCCAAGTTTCAATCTCTCCTCATAGCTCAGATACCTTAAGCTAAGAACCAGTTTGGTTGTCCTTCTGCACCCCTTGTTCAATGAGGAGTTTAGAAGAGCATGCCAGGGAGCAGCACCAGGTGTACCTAAAAATGAGGTGCCAACCTGGGGAAGAAACATTACACAGGACTAATGCATGCTAAACAGCAGAAATAGCATGCTACAGACAGAGCTAAGTGATCCCACAACCAAGGTATCAGGTCAAAGCTCTGCAGTCCTGCCACATCCAATCGTGAATGGTGGTGGACAATAAGCAAGTAATGGGCGGAGGAGTCTCCATGAACATCCCCGTCCTCACTGGTGGCAGAGCCCAGCACATGAGTGCAAAAGACAAGGCCGAAGCTTTTGGAATCATCTTCACCTCGAAGTGCCGAGTGGATGAGCCATCTCGACCTCCTCCTAATGTCCTCACCATCACAGATGCCAGTCTTCAGCCAATTCAATTCACTTCACATGGCATCAAGAAATAGCTGAATGCACTGGACACAGCAAAGACTACAGGTCCCAACAACATCCCAGCTGAAGATCTGTGCTTGAGAACTAGTATGCCCTTAGTTAAACTGTTCTAATGCAGCTACAACACTGGCATGTACAATGTGAAAAATTGCCCAGGTATGATCTGTAAAGGAAAATCAAGACAAACCCAACTCGGCCAATTACCGCTCCATCAGTCTACTCCCAATCATCAGTAAAGTGATGGAAGGAGTCATCAACAGTACTATCAAGCGGGACTTACTCACGAATAATCTGCTCACTGATGCTCAGTTTGGGTTCCGCCAGAACAACTCAGCTCCAGACCTCATTACAACCTTGGTCCAAACATGGACATGAATAGAATTTCAGAGGTGACATGAGATTGGCTGCCCTTGATATGAAGGCAGCATTTGACTGAGTGTGGCACCAAGGAGCACAAGTAAAACTGAAGTCAATGGGGATTAGCGGGAAAGCTCTCCAGTGGCTGGAGTCATACTTGCCACAAACAGTTGTGGATGTTGGAGGCCAATCATCTCAGCCCCAGGCCATCGCTGCATAAGTTCCACAGGACAGCGTCCTAGGCCTAACTATCTTCAGCTACTTGATCAATAACCTTCACTCCATCACAAGGTCATAAGTGGGGCTGTTCGCTGATGATTGCACAGTGTTAAACCCCATTTGCAATTCCTCAGATAATGAAGTAGTCCATGCCCACATGCAGAAAGATCTGGACAACATCCAAGCTTGAGCTGATAAGTAACAAGTATCATTTGCACCACACAAGTGCCAGGCAATGACCATCTACAACAAGAGAAAGCCTAACCTTCTCTCCTTGACATTCAATGCCAATATCATCATCAATTCCCCCACCATCAATATCTGGGAGGGTCACCATTGACCAGAAACTCAGCTGGACCAGCCACATAAATGACATGGTTACTATAGTAGATCAGATGCTGGAGTGGCTCACCTCCTGACACCCCAAAGCCTCTCCATCATCGACAAGGTACAAGTTAGGAGTGTGTTGGAATACAAGCTTTGGTGTTAGCACAAGCTTTGGAGAAGGTAGGAACTTAAACTACCCTAGTGAGGGTGCAATAAAAACTAAAATACACAGCAAGAGATCTAGTAGCCTGAGCTAAGAGATAATGACATATAACCTTTGCTCCAACAAAGTGCAGAAAGCTACACAGCGGACAATATTTTGAAACCTAAGCAAACATAACAGTCAAAAGCTATCATTGACACTATCACAGATCTTCAGTTACTTAATAACAGAACTAACAACCATCTCCTCTTCAACAGTTTACCTATTTCAAACAATGCTAGATTTATCTCTGGCAACATTTAATTTCATGGTATTAATCCGATAGATCAAAAATGCAAAACTATGAATACATTAGTTACAGATTATTAAAATTCAGTGTGATGAGCGGCTCATAGAGGTAACTGTGAATAATCGTAGATAAAACAATTCATAAATCTTTAATGAATTTCTCTTGGAGATTCTGCTGTATAATTTAAGGTGCAAAGGATACAAGATACATTAGGATATTGGTTTTAAAGTATTTTCTACACATTATCTATAAGTCATAAAGCCACATGATTAGTTAAGCATCATTATAATAGATGCAGCATATTTCTTCATTTAATTTTTGATCAGTGTCATGCTTGTCAGATTGCTTGTAACTCATCTTTTATGTTTACTTACTCTAATATTGATTATGCACAATTCTTCTCTACATCAATGATAGGCATAATCAGGTTAAGAGGGGTTGGGCATGATTATGCTACGCAATTCACTGGTCTACCTTGATATCAATGCATTCACTTGTTACCCATGACTTGTCTTGAGACTGTGTCAAGGTGTACTGTAAAGGCTACTGCAGGAGAGAGATGTTGGCGAGTGTTCTCGCTCAGGCCAACATCCCCAGCCTCGAAGCTTTGACCACGCTCGATCAGCTCCGATGGATGGGCCACATCGTCCGCATGCCCGATACAAGACTCCCAAAACAAGCGTTCTACTCGGAGCTCCGACACGGCAGGAGAGCCCCAGGTGGGCAGAGGAAATGCTTCAAGGACACCCTCAAAGCCTCCTTGAAAAAGTGCAACATCCCCACCGACACCTGGGAATCCCTGGCCCTTCAACTACCGTCTGCCCCACCTGTGACAGAGACTGTAGGTCCCGCATTGTACTCATCAGTCACCTGAGAACTCATTTTTAGTGTGGAAGCAAGTCATCCTCGGTTCCGAGGGATTGCCTAAGAAGAAGAAAAAGAAGAAGAAGACTGCAGGAGAAGAGACAATGTAAACATTCATAGGAAATGGAGCTTGGAAGTAGCAGCAAGAGAAAATTGTCAACTCTGTATATAAAATGTTAGCAGAACAACATTTTTTCAGGGCAAAGAAACATCAGGATATATATTTTTTTGTTTAGTGCTTCCGGCATATAAAACTCTGCACCAGAAGCATTAAAATGAAAATTTACCCTATCATGCATAGATCTCAAAAAATTGACAATTCCTGAAGAAAATTTCACAGTATAAAGCATAATACAGTTTGTAATACTCTAGCATGAAATTACGCATGGGATACTAGCATATGAACACAACGCACTTTAGCACAGGCTTTAACTCAACTAATTTAAACGGTTGGCGTCTCTGCTAAAAGAGCAGAGAGGATCAGTTGAACCCGTTAAGCAATTGTACACTAAAATCCCATATCATAAGTTCAAGGTTTAAGAAAATTTAACCGATTAGCTAAGTGATCAAACACTTCTTCAGTTTACTACTCTAGGTTCCTTCACTTCTCTTCAGACTGTCAGATATTAGGTATTCCTGAATGTCAGAGGAAAGAAAGAAAGAAAGACTTGCATTTATACAGCACCTTTCATGACCTCAAGATGTCCCAATGTGCTTTACAGCCAATGACGTACTTTCAAAGTGTAGTCACTGCTGTAATATATGCAATTCACAATATAAGGGGGAAAAATTCAGTTGGTTGCGCCTCCCGTTAGCGCCTTACGAGGGCGCTAATGGGGCGCAAAGCAGCTAGCGCCTGGGCGCAGCGATGTTTGCGCCGCTCGCGAACATAACTAGACATTTTGCGGTGGCGCTAAAATTTACCGCCGCGATCTCCTGCGCACGCAGATCTTGACGTCATACGAGGGTGCAACGCCCTTGTGGCGCCCCGGAGCGGAAATTGAGTGGCGCCCCCATCCTTTCCGCCTGGCGCATCCAACGACCGGAAGACTGGAACGCTATCAGTCGCTGTGGGGCTGGGGGGGGCGCTATTTAAAAGGGGCCTCTTCCTGTCTTTCTCTGTGGTTGACATTTTTGCACCACTCGTTCTGAGAGAGAGAGAGAGATTCGGAGAGAGAGAAAGAGAGACTTCTGCATTGAGTCAACGCTGTGTGAGGTACTTTTGGCTACTGATCATAACTTGGCAGGTACTTTGGTTTTTGGCCTTCATAACTTTGCTTGCTAAGAGACTATGGGGGCTGCACTGATTGGGGGCGTCGTCCTGCGCCAGCTGAATCGGAGGACACAGAGACGTAGAGAGAGAGTGGCAATGATGGCCAGACGGAGGAGGGCCAACAGGCGTATGTACAGGAGAGCTTACCCTCCCAGGGTATATCGTGAACAGCTCTCCTACATTCAATTGTCTGAGGAGCAGTGTTTGCGAAGGCTGCGCTTCAGCAAGGAGGTGGTCACTGAGCTCTGCCACCTGCTGCAGCCAGATCTGCAGCCTCAACTGAGGTCCAGGACGTCTCTGTCGGTGGCAGTGAAGATTACAGTGGCTCTGAACTTTTATGCTACTGGCTCATTTCAATCTGCTGCTGGGGACATCGCCAATATCTCCCAGTTCGCGGTGCATTGCTGCATCCGTCACGTCACAAATGCCCTCTTTAAAAGGAGACGAGAGTACATCTCTTTCCCCATGACCCCAGACAAGCAGCATGAACGCGCTCTGGGCTTTGCCAGGATAGCGGGCTTCCCCATGGTGCAGGGCGCCATTGACTGCACGCATGTGGCTTTGCGTGCTCCGCATGTGAATGCCGAGGATTTCCGGAACAGAAAGGGGTTCCATTCCTTGAATGTTCAGTTGGTCTGTGACCACAGACAGCTGATACTCGCTGTCAATGCCCACGATCCTGGCAGCTGCCACGATGCTTTCATCCTGCGCCAGACTACTGTGGCAGAACTTTTCGAGGCACCGCATCAGCCAGTTGGTTGGCTTCTCGGGGACAAGGGGTATCCACTGAGCACCTGGCTGATGACACCGCTCCGTACGCCCAACACCCCTGCTGAGCTGCGGTACAACGAGAGCCATCAAGCTACCAGGAACATCGTTGAGTACACAATCGGTGTGCTGAAGCAATGGTTCCGCTGTCTGGACCATTCTGGAGGAGCCCTGCAGTACTCGCCTGAGCGAGTTTCCCACTTCGTAGTTGTGTGCTGCATGCTGCATAACATGGCAATCCTCAGGACCCAGCCAATGCCACCAGGCCTTGGAGCACCACCAGAGGAGGAGGAGGAAGAGGAGGAAGAGGAGGAGGAGGATGATCATCAGCAGCACCAAGGCGGGAGGGCGGCCCACAATGTTGAAACTGCAAGGGCCGTCCGTCAACGGCTGATAGCAAGCCGCTTCTAGGCCCCTGCTGAGGAAATGGCTTCTGCCATTGAGAACAACATGAATGAAACCAACCCGCAACCCCTAAGCCGGCCAAGGCAGTAATGATTCCAAAGACCAAACATGTACATTTTGAATACAAAAACTTATTTATTTTACAAACTCTGTGTGTGTCATTTCTTCATGACAAACTAATAGAAAGAAATACAAAAAAACAGTCATTAACATAACTGGTTCTCACAACCTGGAGATAATGTCCAAAACACTAAACAAAAGTTTAAACACGAACCTCGGCCTTTAATAAAAAATTGACAAACATTTTGTCACACCTCCTACTTTTTGCCCTTCGAGGGTGATCTCCTTCCCTTGCGCACTTCCCCCCTTCCCACCCTACTGCTCCTCCGTAATGGGACCTCAGTGGCTGCAGCAAGGCTGGTGGAAGGCTGCTGATTCTCATAACCTGAGACTGCAGATGCCCTTGAAGGACGGCCTCGACCAGCTCTGGGCCTGGAGGGCCCGGCTGCAGACTGCACCAACTCTGCATGGGCGGCAGCAGTCTGTCCTACAGGCGGTGGCAAGTGCAGTGGAGAAGTGACAGTGGTGGCAGCAGGAATGCTGTCATCTTGAGAGAGGACAGCAACTCCCTGCTCGACCGACACACTGGCACTCCCACGGGGCAGCACTTCAGCATCCGGAGCAATCTGCTGGAGCACAGATTGCTGGCCTGCTGCGGCGCGGTGAGAGCCCCGGGGAAATGTGTCCGAACCATCGAGGATGGCAGCAGTCAGTGCTCGCATGGCTTCAATCTGAGTCTGCATGACAGCAGTCTGAGACTGAATTGCAGCACTAAGCTTTAGCGTGGCATCCGCCTGTGCTACAGCGAAGTGCTCCACACTCCTTGCCAGTGATTCAATGCATTCGGGCACCCTTCCCACTGCACCCATGAGCTCAGTGTGCATGTCCACCGCCTGGGTGTTCATTTCAGCGATGAGCCGCTCCTCCTCTGCGTCCAGTGCAGCAGGACTCGCTGGCCTACTCTCCCTCCGGGGAGAAGGCCCCCGAGCTTCCCTACCCCCATCGCGTTGCTGCAGCCCGCTGGGTCCTGGAGCTTCACCCTCATCAGACCCTTCCCCCCTGCTCCCCTCCAGGGAAGGCGTGTTCCCAGTGTGGGCATGGGCTTCCTCGGGAGAGGGTGGCACTGATGCTCCGCCTTCATCTTCCTCCTCGCCTGCAGCTTCACTCCCACTGGCAGCTCCAGGGCCCGTCTCCTCATCTGGTGAATCACCATCTGAAAGCAGGGAGGTACAAGAGTGGCTTTAGCATGAGGACAGGGTGGCAGTAAGGGAGGAATGAGTGCAGCGATTTAGTAAGTTGGATTGAAAGTGTCAAAGGCTGGTGTTGTGAGGGACAAGTGGAAGGACAGAGGACAAAAAGGTGATGACCTTACCATTGCTGTCCAGAACGGGGTCGGCGTCTCCAGTGGCGACGGGACCGATCACCCGGCTTGCCACAATCCTGTGGACGCGCGCCTCAAGATCGCTGAGGGGTTGCAGCTGAGGCCGCCCTCCACCCGTCCATTGCTGCTGTCTCCTATTATGAGATAGCTTGGCCTGCAAGAAAAAGGACGGCGTCTGAGTAAATATACAGCCATGGTCTTGCCTGATGTGCCTCCCATAGGTGAATAGCCCTTACTGTATGCAGCCATGGTCTTGCCTGATGTGCCTCCCATAGGTGAATAGCCCTTACTGTATGCATAGTGTGGAATGTGCGTGTGTGTTTCATGAGAGGGCCATAGGTGTTGGATGAGTGTTGTGCATTGGGGTTTTAAGACCCTCTGGCCATAGAGTGAGGTTGAGATGGAGGGATGGAGAGGTATTGAAAAAAAGCCACTCACCCTGACGACCCGAGTGAGGTCGTTGAACTTTTTCCGACATTGTACATGGGTCCTGGGCACCATGCTCCTGCAGGAGACGCTCTGAGCCACCTCCCTCCACACTCTTCTGTACTCACGCGGCAAAGGCCTCCTGCCACTCTCTGGGTACAGTATTGATCTTCTGCGCTCCACCGCGCCAACCAGAGCATCCAAGGCCCGCTCGCTGAAGCGCTGTGCTCGTTCCCTCACCCTCTCCATAGTCCTTGGCTGGAAGATTTAGGCACAGGTCTCTCCAGGCCGAGATTCAAGGCTCCAATGAGCAGGGTGTGGCTGGAGTGCAAGATCGACCCTCCCCTTTAAGAATTGTCCGGCGCCAGTGTGTCTGTGTTCCATCGCTAACTGACAGCACCTGCGGTGCGCCCGCGCTCTGAGTTAGCGCCTCGCTCCTCGGCCTTTGCGCCTTAAGACAGGTGTGTAGCGCCTGATTTAGCGCTCCAATCACCTCCAGGGGCGTTAAAAGTCAAGTTTGCCGTCGGTGGCGATAATTAGCGCCAGGCGCTAATCTTTGCGCCCGGCCGATAATTGCGCCCCAAATGGGGCGATACTGAATTTCTCCCCCTAAGTGTTTAAAATAGACAAAATACTTGTTCAAGATCACTTGCCCCGCAAGGTCCTGATCAAAAGCAGGATTGAAATCAGTGAAGCTCACATTTTTGTAAGTTTGCTGAGTTCAGGAGAGATTGGCTCACTTTTATTGATCCCATTATTTAAAAACAGAGATATTTAAAAACTATCGAATCGGACGTTTAACAGTAGTCGTGGGGAAAGTCTTTGAAACAATTTTGAGAGATCTAATGGACAAGCACTTGGAAAAGCATAACCTGTTAAATCAATCAGCCTGGTTTCAGGAAGGGGAGAACTACACTGCTGGAGCTTTGTAGTATTTCAGTTGATATATTCGAAGGTTTTGAGCAAGCTTTTTGACAAGATCCCCTTTCAGCAATGAATGGCTATGGTGAGGAATCACAGAACAGGAGGTAAAGTATAACTCTGGATAGGTCATTAGCTTAACACATAAAAGAGAGGGCAGTCATTAATGGGAACTTTTCAAGGTAGAAAGAAATAGCCAGCACTGCGCTCAGTGGTTGAATTAGGTTGGTCTTGGTATCTTCGCAATCTTTAATAAGGACTAATATCTTAGACAAACTGCTTTTGAGTTTGGACAACACACAGTGCTAATATTGGAGGTGGTAACATGCAGTCCCAACAGTAAAGGTGTTAAAACTGCACTAATGCTAACACACAGCTGGCCACAGATCTAGTCTGCTGACTGGAACAGGGCATGTCTTTATATGAGGAGGGAGCTGACTGAGGTTATGCTGAAGTGTGTTAGATTTGCCCCAACTGTCACTGCCCAGTGTGGGTGCACTGCTGTGCTGAGATTATATCTAAGGCACATCTGAAATTTTTTGCAAGAACATAGACCTGCCATCTCATGCACTCCAAACACAATTATTCAGTAAGCTTTAACTTATTCTTCAGCTGAGCTCTGTTGCTTATGTCACCTCCGGGGCAGATGTCTCCTCAAAGTTGCCCCCGACCTGCTCCTTCCCTTCACTGCTGCTCCTCCACCCAGTAATGTCCTCGCTGTCTCAGATGTATTGGATCCAACATGAGGCAATGCAGTGGACTAAAAGTCACACAGACTTTTAATGAGTGAAGACTTGAAGCATTCGCCAGGATGAATTAGTCAGAACATATTATACTGATGCAGGCTACTGCAGCCAGTAAAAGTGCGGAGCCACATAAAGCACAGCATCAGTCTTGTGTAATTACTAGGAGACTCCGAATCATTACTATGATTAATGTAGTCATTGGTGACACTACCACAAATCATGACTATGATATTTTATTTATTCATTCCTGCGATGTGGGCGTCGCTGGCAAGGCGAGCATTTATTGCCCATCCCTAATTGCCCTTAAGAAAGGGGTGGTGAGCCGCATTCTTGAACCACTGCAGTCCCTGCGATGAAGGTATTCTTACAGTGCTGTTAGGGTGGGAGTTCCAGGATTTTGACCCAGCGATGAAGAAGGAACGGCGATATACTTCCAAGTCAGGGTGGTGTGTAACTTGATGTGGTACTTGGAGGTGGTGGTGTTCCCATGCGCCTGCTGCCCTTGTCCTTCTAGGTGGAAGTGGTCGCGGGTTTGTGAGGTGCTGCCGAAGAAGCCTTGGCGAGTTGCTGCAGTGCATCTTGTAGATGGTACACACTGCAGCCACGGTGCGCCGGTGGTGGAAGGAGTGATTGTTTAAGGTATTCCATCACACACCTGACTTGCACCTTGTAGATGGCGGAAAGGCTTTGGAGAGTCAGGAGGTGAGACACTCGCCGCAGAATACCCAGCCTCTGACCTGCTCCTAAGGCCACAGTATTTATGTGGTTGGTCCAGTTAAGTTTCTAGTCAATGGTGACCCCCCAGGATGTTAATGGTGGGGAATTTGGCGATGGTAATGCCATTGAATGTCAAGGGGCAGTGGTTAAACCCTCTCCTATTCGAGATGGTCATTGCCTGGCACTTATGTGGCACAAATGTTACTTGCCACTTATCAGCCCAAGCCTGAATGTCATCCAGGTCTTGCTTCATGCGGCCATAGACTGCTTCATTATCTGAGGAGTTGCGAATGGAACTGAACATTGTGCAATCATCAGCGAACATCCCCACTTCTGACCTTATGTTGGAGGGAAGGTCATTGATGAAGCAGCTGAAGATGGTTGGGCCTAGGACACTGCTTTGAGGAACTCCTGCAGCGATGTCCTCGGGCTAAGAAGATTGGCCTCCAACAACCACAACCATCGTCCTTTGTGTTAGGTATGACTCCAGCCAGTTGAGAGTTTTTCCCCTGATTCCCATTGACTTCAATTTTACTCGGACTCTTTGATGCCACACTCGGTCAAATGCTGCCTTGATGTCAAGGGCAGTCACTCTCACTTCATCTCTGGAATTCAGCTCTTTTGTCCGTGTTTGGACCAAGGCTGTAATGAGGTCTGGAACTGAGTGGTCCTGGTCGGTGAGTAGGTTATTGGTGAGTAAGTGCCGCTTGATAGCACTGTCGACGACACCTTCCATCACTTTGCTGATGATTGAGAGTAGACTGATGGGGCGGTAATTGGCCGGATTGGATTTGTTCTGCTTTTTGCGGACAGGACATACCCAGGCAGTTTTCCACATTGTCGGATAGATGCCAGTGTTGTAGCTGTACTGGAACAGCTTGGCTAGAGGCGCGGCTAGTTCTGGAGCACAAGTCTTCAGCACGACAGCCGGGATGTTGTCGGGGCCCATATCCTTTGCTGTATCCAGTGCGCTCAGCCGTTTCTTGATATCACGTGGAGTGAATCGAATTGGCTGAAGACCAGATCTGTGATGGTGGGGACCTCAGGAGGAGGCCGAGATGGGTCATCCACTCGGCACTTCTGGCTGAAGATGGTTGCGAATGCTTCACCCTTGTCTTTTGCACTCATGCGCTGGGCTCCACCATCATTGAGGATGGGGATACTCATGGAGCTTCCTCCTCCTGTTAGTTGTTTAATTGTCCACCACCATTCACGACTGGATGTGGCAGGACTGCGGAGCTTTGATCTGATCCGTTGGTTGTGGGATAGCTTAGCTCTGTCTATAGCATGCTGCTTCCGCTGTTTAGCATGTAAATTAATGTAGTCATTGGTGATACTAGCACTGCAATAGCACTGCAATTATACAAATAAAGTAGTCAGTCAGGCAATCTATTGTAGCACTGCGAGACCACATGGAGCACAGCACCATTGTGTGCAACTACTAGGAACCCACGAATCACGACTGTGATTAATGCAGTCGTGCCTGCCACTACTACGGTTCACTACTGAGATTAATACCACTACAATTACACAACTAAAGTAGTTTATCAGACAATCAAATGTAGTACTACGAATTGCAAGCCAACAACTTACCAAAAAGCAGCTATTCGAGTGTTAGGAACAGATTGTTACAAAGAAAAGCACAAATGCGCCATAATCCTTAATTTAGCAGCATGGGTAGATTTCAAGCAACAATTTCAGGCAGCAAATTGGCAAAATGCTATCAACATGGACATTACATTTTAACCTAAAAAGGAAGGAACATTTGCTCAATTTTATTGAAAACTACTCTGTATTTGCCAGTTGGAAATTAATAATTTTTGTTAAAATTTTTAAATGTCTTTCTCCTGGTAGCAGCAATGGCTATTAATGGAAGATATATTTTCAAATTACCTAATAGCAAATAAGGGATTCAAAAGCAGTCTTCTTGACCAGCCAGATAAGGGCTTTGGGCAACGGTGGGAGAGCAATTGACTGCATTGACATAATGGCCCGGATTTTCCAGGGCCTGTGACCGTGTACGTGGTGTGTGCGCAGCCGTAAGCGCCTCGCAAGTTCTGGGCTTGCGCAAGCGCGAAAACCCGGAACTTGCGACCTGTCAAGAATCTTCTTGACAGATCCTCCGCATCCCCGGGAAATTCGCCCAACTACTGCCCAGCGAATGCCCGTGAAATTCTTAAGCCTGGTAAAAGCAGGCGTAGGGCTTTCTTTTACCAGTGTAAGGGTGAAATATATATTAAAATTAAAATTTTTAAATCATTTTAACATTCAAACACCTGTTAAAATAAGTTTGTTATTTTTGGGCCCTTGAAAAATGTTAACATTTATTTTTCAAAAAATAAAATTTTTGTTTTAAATGTTTAATGAAATTGTATTTTAATTAATTTTAAACATATAACGATTTTTTTTTCATGTATTTTTTGGGTGATTCCTATTCATGCTTATGGGAATTCCCTACGTAAATGGAATCCCCATAAGCATAATGGGAATCCCCTTTCTGATTGGTTGGGCCGGCCCACATGATCCCAGCAACGTTTGTGAACCGCCTGCGCTACCCCTGGGATACGTGGGCCTCTACGCAGGCCTACGCATAGAGGCCCATGAGCGCGAGTCTCCGTGGACCCAGGACCATCAGGCGGGTTCGTAGATTTATTGCGGTTCGGAGGCATCCGCCCGCGGGAAGCCTCCAACCGCAAATTCAGGCCCAATGTAAAAGCAGCTGAAGAATAAACATATTTGGCATGAGGTTCAATGCTCATAAAGATTTTAATGATGTAAGGAGAGCCACAGGATAAAAAGATTGTTCCTGAGTTGTTGGGAGCATATAAATGTCATGCCAAGGAAGGCAGCCCATGCATAATGCTAAGCAAGTATTCCAAGCGTTTTGCTTGATTTACCTTTATGGTGCAGGAGGTAACGTTGCAGAAGGAAAGGACGGTCTTATAATGTTGGTGAGTGTCACATAGAAGCCCATTTGGCACAGCTCTCCCAAGACCTGGATTAAAGGTAAAAGTGTTTTTAGAGATTGCATTCAACTGCTTAATAACATCCTCCCAGACCTCCCTTCCAGTGTATGGATTCGAGACATTTCTTCAGTATTTAAAATAAATGGAGGCCCTCTTGGGCCTGATCAACCTGTAGACATCTGCAGAACCACAGTTAAACAGCTTAAGCTACCACCGATGGAAATTAATCCAATTAACAAGAAAATCAAGTAGATATGACCATTGGTGATGGCAATTCAGTGGTGAATGTTAGTAGCTGGGGATATAGCTGTCTAAAATTGCTTTTGCATTTAGCCCAGGTATAGAAGTAATGAGATCAAATGAGCTTGGCTATAATCTTTTTTCCCTGATATATTTATCACTTACTGCACATTTAAAATGCATGAAATTAAAATATGATTTGTCTCAATGTAAACATCACAGATCAGATTAAGTTGCAATAATAATACGTTCATTCTGAGTTGTTTGTTCCTTAACTTGATTTGTCTCATGCGTGAAGTGTTTGAGCTGACTGCGAGTGCTGCTATCATTTGAGAACACATGCATAAAGGTCAGTATGTAAATGCTGCAAAGTTAATTTGATGTGCATCAAAATAAAGCCGACTCCGATTTCAAGCCTAATTGACTGTGAGGCATAAATATAGCTCTGTAATAATTGTGCAATCGAGGTATTATTTGTAACCATGAAGTAGTACTGATGAAAATTCTCTCACCTCAGAGCTCTTGCATTCAAAAAGCAAGAGAAAAGGTTCTACTTCATTTTGAATTGATGTTCGAATCTTTCACCAGTCATTCTGGTGCAAAAGCTGGCTGTGCTCAATTTGCTTCGATATTAGATTTTCTAACTAAGGCTTCCTACTTGCACATCAAGAAGCTGAGACTAAATAGGCTTCTGAAACTATTCCCACGTTTCTGGGGAAGATTTCCTCTTCTTTCTGTATCATAAAACTGTAAGCACAAGCGCAAAGAACACATTTATAATTTTGCCGCAAGTAACAGAGGAAAGCTTATCTTCAGTATTTGTTTCCCTTCGTTTTGAATATTAGGTGCCACAACTACAGAGGGCTGGCAGAGAAAACTGCAACAATGTCAAGGTTGCTGGAAGAAAAGGAGAAAAAGTACTGGGTTAACAATGGACACCACAAATGCCCCATTGTTTAACGTGCTGACTAACACTGCACTTGAATTTCTCTGCACTGTTACCCTGAAGGCACAGGAATAAATGTACCACCTAGTGTGGTATTGAGAACGTAGACATAATTCAATCCATGGTCTGTGCTCCATTAACTAATCACAGTTGGGGGTCACAGGAGGCATGCTGCAATTGGCTCCATTGGCCCGTAATTTCCGATAGGAGGCTTCCTGCGTGCGGATGCCTCCTATCGGAAAAAAATCTACGCACTTACCTGAGGGCACCCGAGGTCCGGACACTTCCGATCCTGGGCCTCTCCACAGTCGAAATGCGCAGAGCCCACGTATCCCAGGGGCGCAGGCGGTTCACAAGCATCCCTGGGATCACGTGGGCCAGGCCAGCCAATGAAAGAAGGGAATCTCCCTTCATACTTTTGACAGATAGACCAGATACACAGCTCGTACACACCCGTAGACATTGGAAAATACGGGCCAATATTCCTGGGGTAGGGAGATGAAATCAGCCAGAGTTCCTTGTTCTGATCACCAACCGGTGACACCTGATGTAAAGCATACTTGTGTGGCTGTTAGCTGAGCAAATCATTGAGCTTTGATATGATGCCCACCACAGTCAAATAGCCCACCAACACTCACTGCATGAAGAATGCCCTCTTGCACAATGTCCTCAAAATCTGCTGGCAACAGTGGAACCATATGCCAGCATCTTTGTAGCTTGGCTGTGATGTCCCCACCCCCCGAAGAATAACCTGTCAGCAATCATTGTCAAGGCTCACGCATGAATCATGCTCCTTTGGGCAAGGAACTGGAGGGACCCACGCCTCTAGTATCAGAGACTAACAAGGAGCCAATACCGTCAAGAGAGCAGGGTAAGGGGAGTCAACTGTCTTGAAAGAAAAGAGCACGGGAAGGGAGCGTGCAAGATTATACTTGATAATGAATAAGAATCCATCTGTGAAATAAGGCACACTAAATCTCAACCTGCAATAAATTAAGACAAACCTACGTATATATCATGCCCCATTTCTCTACACATAAAACCCATGATCTTCCATTAGGCAGTGACTGGATAGTGAACTTGGAGCAGAGCATTGGATAATTTTTCTCTCCGTAGCAGAGGGACACTGAATCAAATTGTAGCATTTCCACTGCTGTCCAGATGAATTAGCTAACAGCACATCCCAGTGATTGAACCTGGGACGTTCCACGATCTTTATGGCTACGTTACACACCATTTATCTATTAACCCATCTGGGAGCCCTTGAAACTACTGGCTACAAAGCAAGTTATTGGCCCTGATTTTAAAGGGAAGGCAGGCTTACCAAAGAAAGGATATACTTGCCATAGAGGGAGTGCAGCGAAGGTTCACCAGACTGATTCCTGGGATGGCAGGACTGCCGTATGAGGAGAGATTGGGTCGACTAGGCCTGTATTCACTAGAGTTTAGAAGAATGAGAGGGGATCTCATTGAAACGTATAAAGTTCTAACAGGGCTAGACAGACTGGATGCAGGGAGGATGTTTCCCCTGGCTAGGGGGGGTCTGGAACGAGGGGTAGGACATTTAGGACTCAGATGAGGAGAAATTTCTTCACTCAGAGGGTGGTGAACCTGTGGAATTCTCTACCACAGAAGGCTGTGGAGGCCAAGTCACTGAACATATTTAGGAAGGAGATAGATAGATTTCTAGACACAAAAGGCATCAAGGGGTATGGGGAGAGAGCGGGAATATGGTATTGAGATAGAGGATCAGCCATGATCATATTGAATGGTGGAGCAGGCTCGAAGGGCCGAATGGCCTACTCCTGCTCCTATTTTTCTATGTTTCTAGGCACGGTGCGTGTGAGCCCTGAAGTAGGCGGTGTGGGAACAAGGGTTCACACTACTTGGGTACCTCGCTATTCTTTCTGCGCAGCCTGTGAGATCAGCACACGATGAGTTAAAATTTAAAGCAGCTTTTGTAAATTGGCTCAGAGGATTTCAAAGTAAGGATATCTTCACAGGAAAGAAAATAGTAGAATGTGTAATAATCATTCAGCCATATCTGAATGTGTCAACTTGATCACTCTGTTTAGGGAATGGAGAGTTTTATTGCAGCAATAAAACAATTAGAACAGTTAAGTGCATGTTTGTTTAGTTTATGTTATTATTCTGTTGGCATTTGTATGCATTTTTGATGTACCATGATTTATTGATAGTATGCATAGAATGTAATAATCAAAGGTAAAGAATGGTATAAGGGATGTGAGCGAACGACATTTAGGACTCAGATGAGGAGAAATTTCTTCTGGAATCGAACAATGTGTTTCTCAAAAGCAACTTGTGCTCATACTGGACTCAGCAGCTCTCATACTGGTTTTGTGTAGTATGAAAAGACTTGTGCACTCACACTGGTTGTGGATAGTATGAGGTTTCAATAAAGACCTGATCCTGCATTACTACAGCTGAGTGTGTGTGTAATTCGATATTTAAAGTAACAAAACGAAAAAGAACCAGAAAGCGGTCCAACAGGCGACACAACCGGGGAGTCTGGAGATGTGGAGGCCCGGCCGATATTAATGGCTGGGCCACATTTCCACAAAAAAAAGTTGGTGAGCTGCCCGATCCCGGCCAGATCCATGACCTGACCAGCAGGCGAGAGCGGGAATTCGGCAGTAGCAGGCTGCAGCCGGGGAACTATGGCGTTCGGGAACTATGGTTCCTGCCAGTCACTTCAGTGGTGAGGCATCTCTGGATGTGATTGCTGGGAGGTGGAGGGGTGGTGGCGGGGGGGGGGGGGGGGGGGGAGCCCGGGGCAATCGGGACGGGGGCAATGGAACCGCAAGGTTTCCTTGTGAGGCCCGGAGGAAAACTCCTGCCCCTCCTGGCCCACAAGGAAACTTAAAGTAACATTTTTAAACTTGCACTGCTGGGACTCTTCTAGCCCACAATCCATTTCCCAGCAGGTCTGGCCTAACTGGGAAGCCGTCACTGCTCAGGCCTCATCGGACCTGATCTGCATGACTAAAGAAAGACCCCGCTGTTTTCATAAGAACAGGAGTAGGCCATACGGCCCCTCAAGCCTGCTCCACCATTCAATAAGATCATGACTGATCTTCGATCTCAACTCCACTTTCCTGCCCGATCTCCATATCCCTTGACTCCCCTAGAGTCCAAAAATCTATATATCTCAGTTTTGAATATACTCAATGGCTCAGCATTCACAGCCCCTTGGGGCAGAGAATTCCAAAGATTCACAACCCTCTGAGTGAAGAAATTCCTTCTCATCTCAGTCTTATATGGCCGACCCCTTATCCTGAGACTATGCCCCCTGAGGTCCAATCTAAGGCAGCATTATCAGCACCCATCCTGATGTGATAGAGCAAACCTCTAAAGTGTAGAAAGTAACCCCTCAGCCAAAGTACTGTGAACAAACCCTTTCCCACTAACAGGTAAGAAAGCAGGGGAGCGTACTGAGTACTAATTGCCATGTTTCCCTGAGATTGATTCGGCCCTCTTAATTGCCGCTGTGTTCTCGCCTTGTTTTCACTGGCAAGTTCCAGGAAGCCCAGGAAACCCGTGGGCCCAAAGTTAAAGTTAAAAACCCAGATCAATATCACTCTAATTGAGCGATTGGCATATGTTAAGTGACAACCCGCCTCTCCCGAGAGGGGTTGCGCGCACGCAGCCTAACGCACTGAAGTGAAACCTAGAAGCCAGCGGGTTGGAGCCGGCTTCCTGATGCGCTGTCAATTTCACCGGTTTTAACCCCCAACCCGTCCCCAAACCCACACGCTCCTGCTCATTAAAATTCAGCCCTATGATTCTAATTTCAAATCATTATGGGTTGGTTTTTACAAGTGAGTTCCCCCAGCGGTGAGCTTCATGCCGTGATTGCACATGGCAATATCGGGCGCGGAGGTTATGGAACCCCTTTTGCAGCCTCCCAAACCCGCGACCTCTTCCACCTAGAAGGACAAGGGCAGCAGGCGCATGGGAACACCACCACCTCCAAGTTCCCCTCCAAGTCACACACCATCCTGACTGAGAAGTATATCGGCCGATCCTTCATCGTCGCTGGGTCAAAATCCTGGAACTCCCTCCCTAACAGCACTGTGGGAGTACCTTCACCACACGGACTGCAGCGGTTCAAGAAGGTGGCTCACCACCACCTTCTAGAGGGCAATTAGGGATGGGCAATAAATGCTGGCCTTGCCAGCGACGCCCAGATCCCATAAACGAATAAAAATAAAAGCCTGCCTGAATTTCCTTACGATCATTTTAATGTTTTTAACAACCAACGTATAACATTTCCTCTTTCTTTGGGTTTAGTCTTACTTTGTAATGATTTTGAAGCCAACAGATGGTGGGGAAGGAGAATGCTCCAGTGCAAGTTGTTGCTGGTATATTTGACTGCTGATGTACAAACCAGCTTCAAATGTATATCAGCACATTGAGTGACTGTTAAGAATAATGTTGATTGACCAGCAACTGTTGCAGTTTGACGCCTTTAAATGTAACCTTTTTTGAAGGTGATCACTGACATGTGAGCATTAATCAGGAGACAGAAAACAATGCCTGATGGGCGAATTCATCACAAAACCCCGTCAGCAGGAATTGTTTTTTTTTTAAAACAATGAAGCCAGTATTTTCAAAACCAAAAGGACTGCACAATTGCTGAATAGCTCCCCGAGCATGCCCAACTCAGTTCCTAGCTATGATTCTCTTGCGATGAACATCTGCTCCTACTTTCATCACTCTGTCAAAACTGCTAAGCAATCCGGCCAGCTCCAACAACAACAAAGCATTTCTGCGCACCATCTCAGTCAGGTCATGACAGCCAGATGGAGATCTGCCTTTTATAAGCTGCACTAATTGTTGTTGTAAGAAAAGCAATCCTTTATTTCATATCCTTACAGCATAATCGACAAATCCCCTGGACCTGATGGCCTACATCCTACTCGGGTTTTAAAAGAGGTGGCTGCAGAGATAGTGGATGCTCTGGTTTTGATCTACCAGAATTCCCTAGATTCTAGAACAGTCACCGTGGATTGGAAAGTAGCAAATGTAACTCCGCTGTTGAAGAAAGGAGGGAGAGAGAAAACAGGGAACTATAGGCCAGTTAGCCTGACATCAGTAGTAGGAAAACTGCTAGAATCTATTATTAAGGACGTGGTAACAGGACACTTGGAAAATCACAACATGATTAGGCAGAGTCAACATGGTTTTATGAAAGGGAAATCATGTTTGACAAATCTATTAGAGTTTTTGAGGGTGTAACTAGCAGGGTAGATAAAGGGGAACCAGTGGATGTAGTATATTTGGATTTTCAGAAGGCATTCGATTAGGTAACAAACAAGAGGTTGTTATGCAAGATTGGGGCTCATGGGATTGGGGGTAATACATTAGCATGGATTGAGGATTGATTAGCGGACCGAAAACAGAAAGTAGGAATAAACAGGTCATTTTCGGGATTGGCAGGCTGTAAGTAGTGGAGTGCCGCAAGGATCCATGCTTGTACCTCAGCTATTTACAATCTATATCAATGAATTAGATGAGGGGACCGAGTGTAATGTATCCAAGTTTGCTGATGATACAAAGCTAGGTGGGAAAGTAAGCTGTGAGGAGGACGCAAAGAGGCTGCAAAGGGATATAGATCGGTTAAGTGATTGGGCAAGCAGGTGGCAGATGGATTATAATGTGGGGAAATGTGAAATTATCCACTTTGCTAGGAAGAATGGAAAAGCAGGATATTTTTTAAAAGGGGAGAGACTAGTAAATTCAGAGGGATTTAGGGGTCCTTGTGCATGAATTACAGCAAGTTAACATGCAGTTAAAGCAAGCAATTAGGAAGACAAATGATATGTTAGCCTTTATTGCAAGAGGGTTGGAGTATAAGAGTAGTCTTGCTGCAATTATACAAGGCTTTGGTGAGACCACACCTGGAGTACCGTGTACAGTTTTGGACTCCTTATCTAAGGAAGGATATACTTGCCTTAGAGGGTGTAACAAAGCTTCTCTAGACTGATTGCTGAAAGGGCTGTCCTATGAGGAGAAATTGAGTAGAAGGAGCTTATATTCTCTCGAGTTTAGAAGAATGAGAGGTGATCTCATTGAAACGTATACAATTCTTAGAGGGCTTGACAGGGTAGCTGCTGAGAGGTTGTTTCCCCTGGCTGGAGAGTCTAGAACTAGGGTTCATAGTCTCAGGATAAGGGGTCGGCCATTTAGGACTGAGATGAGGAGAAATTTCTTCACTCAAAGGTTTGTGAATCTTTCGAATTCTCTACCCCAGAGGGTTGTGGATGCTGAATCATAAGTATATTCAAGACTGAGATCAATAGATTTTTGGGAATCAAAGGATATGGAGAAAGTGGAGCTGCTGTAGAAGTTCAGCCATGATCTTATTGAATGGCGGAGCAGGCTCAAGGGTCATATGGCCTACTCCTGCTCCGATTTCTTATGTTCTTGTGTTTATACTTCTGGAGTTTTAAACCCCTCTATCCCCAAGCCGCAATTTACTCCTTCAAGTCTACCTATTTACATAATGGAAGTGGACTACTTTGCTTTAAGTTTTTCAGTAGTGTCAACCTCGACACGATTTTGTCATCAGTCATCTGCAAATTGAACTTCAAAATTGCCCTACTTCATGCTGTTACAATGTGTTAACATTCTCTGCTGAGGTGTAATCTCTGTCTTTATACCAACAAGTCTGACTGATTCTTCTACAGTGAATGCATTATGCTGCAGGGAACCTAAGCCACAGCAGCCAAAGCAATGGAAGGAGGAGATGTGGTTTGCATCTTTTAGGGAACAAGTTCTTTTTCACATCTTGACCTGGTTGGATTTTTTCAGCCATCACAAAATGATAACGGGTCAAATTGCCTTATCTGCACTAGCATTTTGCCACTCATCAAAAGAATTATCACAGAATCACAGAATCCCCAATTATGAAAAGTACTGTAATTTTAAATGCTTAAACGTTATGTGTCACTGGTAATACATTGGTACAGAAGTAGAAAATCATTAATTAGACCAGTTGTTGAGGGGTAGAACTGATTGTAATCAATGCCCACTGTAAATTTTACACCTCAGATAATACTGTCACACGTGTACAATTTGAAATAGGGTAGAATGTGTTTGTAAAACTTTTAGCCAGATTGCAGCTCTGCAATAGCGCTGGCAACTGATGGCTTTAAAGAAGGTTATTCCTCAGGAAAGTTATGCTGAATTTGTTAACTCAGCTGAAAATTAGCTGGTAGTGAAAAGCAAAAAAGTGATGATAAATGGGAAAAAAAAGTAATGACCGGAAATCTACAGGAGTGTCTTTGGAGCCTTCTACTGTTCATGTGGACAATAAAACTTCTAGCAACTTGCTGCTGACACTGAGCTATGAGGTCAGTGTTAGAGTGATTAATGGCAATCAAAGCAATCTATTTCAATTAAGAAAATAGACTGAAGGATGCAAGATGGATTTTAATATTGATGAATGTAAAATAATGGGCATTGGAACAGGAAACATGAAATCCATACATAATGAAGAGGTTGTAATATGAAAGGGTCCTATTTTGTGATCGAGCAAAAAGCTAATTGCATTGGGATACATCACCAAGCATCCCATTTTGCAATAAGATGATGAAATTGTGAGATTCGGCTAAACCCTAATGATACTGGGGTAGAATTTTCAGTAACATCGCTCTGTCGCCACCATCAACTTGTTCCAAGTCGTTGGGTTGGTGGTCATTTAATATTAGAGACAGGTACCCGTATCAGTAATGGTGCTGGATGGGCGGCCACCCAGTGGAGCTAGCAGGATGTCACAAGTGCTCCTTGGTGCCATATGGTGCCATAGGCCAATCAGCCAAAGACTAAAACTCAATAGTGGGTCCCCAACTCCACGGCAACCTATGCCTGTGGATTTCTAGGAATTCCAGGAATGAACCCTCCCCCACCCCCCCTCGCCCTTCACACACACACACACAGCCAAGCCCCCCAAAATGACATTTAGTTGGAAGAAGTGCCCACAAACCTCCTCCCCTGCCCTCCTCCCCACGGTCAGTAGTTGCTGGTTCTGCAAGGAAGGGGATTAAACCTGGCAGAGATAGGATCCACCATAATTTCCAACCCCTCCATTTCCAGGATGACTGACTTGCATCTCAAAAAGGATCAGGAATTCTACGCCATTCAGTATGCGTACTGGCTTCTCTTCAAAGACTGAATAATTGGTCGGAGCATCCAATTTATGAGAAGCCAAATTCAGTGAGCAGAAACATTTCTAATTCTTTGAAGGCCTTGTAATGAGCTTGTGTTGCAGCTCCTAACTTCAGGCAATCACCAGCAAATTAGTCCCACGCCAAAGTCTCTCTTTTGTATCACTCAGTCACTCCATTAACACCACTAGCCCAGATAAAATGGGTGTGGCAAAATTAAAATTTATCTTTTTAAGTCCCTGTTATGTTATTGGCTTTTATCATGGTATTTATGGAATTAAAAAATACTTTCATTCACAGAAAATGGCCCAGCTTGTTTTGATATACAACAACCCCCACAAAATAGTCTTATTTAGCTTAATTTTTCTCCATTTTATTCCACCATTTACCGACATGACATTAAGTGATTACACTTCAAAAGTACTTCATTGGCTGTAAAGCACTTTGGGACGTCCTGAGGTTGTGAAAGGCGCTGTATAAATACAAGTCTTTCTATCTTTATTGTTCCCAATTCTTCCCAATTAACAACAACAACAACAACGTGTATTTATATAGCGCCTTTAACGTAGTAAAACGTCCCAAGACGCTGCACATAAGTATTTTAAGACAAAAAACGTAGTTACCTCTCCAGAACTCTGGTGTATTATTTTTATTATCCCTTGTTCGAGCCCATGCTGTGAGTTCCACTCGAATGACATTACTATTATCAGTTTTAATGCTCCACTGGTGTAAGCTTTTTATTTCGACTGGCATTAAATTGACAGCAAGACCAATTCTTTTGAAACAATTTGGAATAAGTTTATTAAACACACACACACATGCACATCAAAAAAATCAGTCTACTGGTATCCTATGGACTCTACTTGATTACAACAGAAATGAGAAGTCACACAACACCAGGTTATAGTCCAACAGATTTATTTAAAATTACAAGCTTTCGGAGCTATCGCCCCCTTCTTCAGGTAAAGTTACAATGAGTGAATCTACAAAAGTTCACAGAATATAAACACAGATACTGCAGAGATACAATCTTTCCTTACATCAAAGACACACCAAGAGTATCTGCAGTATCTGTGTTTATATTCTGTGAACTTTTGTAGATTCACTCATTGTAACTTTACCTGAAGAAGGGGCGATCAATAGCTCCGAAAGCTTGTAATTTTAAATAAATCTGTTGGACTATAACCTGGTGTTGTGCGACTTCTCATTTTTGTCCACCCCAGTCCAACGCCGGCATCTCCACATCATGATTACAACAGGTAAGGTAATGAATTACAGATTTAAACAGACCTATACTTCCCTCTGAGTCAAGCAATGCACGCGGCCTTCTTCCTTGCTTCTTGGTCTGGTCTGTAGAGGGTGGGGGGGGCTTCCTGCTTTTCCGCGTGGTCATCAAGAGAGAGAGCACGAGAAAGCCTTTGGGTTCCTTCTTTTATATCTTTTAAAGTCCATTGTCCCTGGTATAAATTGCTAAAACCCCAGGATTGGGTCTTAGTTTCATGACAGTTCTTGATTGGCTTTCCTTACTCATGTGTCTGTCTGCAGCGGCCGGTGCCATTTCTTGGTTAAGTTCATCGCTTTGTTAACACCTTTTAATGGCTCTGAGTTTTGATGGTGAGTTTCGATGGGTTTATTTACCCCTGAAAGTCATGCTGTCCCTGTGGGGGTTATCTTGTTATGCAGATTTCTTTTGTTAAGTTCCGCGCCGTTGCCTTGAGCCCCGCCCACCCAGGGGAGATCCATACACGTTAAATTCATCTTTATTGCATACATCTTATATTAATAGTCTCGAGTCCATCACACATCATAATTTTGACAGAACATACATTTTTATTCTTACAGTGGTCTTCAATCAGATAAATTGACCAAAATAAAGAGATACATAAGCAAATGTGCCATTAAAAATAAAATCATAAATACGCTAATAAAGAATATTTCTGCTTTGTAGAACACTCGCTCAGTGTCCTCTTTGCGGCAGCAATGAAAGAATTAAAAAATCCCCTGGACAGAAACTCCATGAACGCCATTAACAAAAATCTTAATTGTAATAATAACTCTTCTCAAAGAACAGCTAAGCATTGTTAGAACTTCAAAGCAAGCGGCCTGGAGTTTTGGGCACAATCGGTGATCCAGGCACAAATTGCGGCCAAATTTGCGGCCATTTTGAGAAGTGTTTTTTCCCTCAGGTTTCCGCTCAAACTCATTTACATATCGCCGAACGTAAAATCTGTCATGAACCAGCGCAATCGGCCAGCATTTTAAAACGTTTAGAGGGTGAAATTTGGTACCTTAGCGCCTCCAGTTAGTGCCTGGCGGGGGCGCTAATGGGACGCTGAAGCAGGAGCGCCGCGGTGAGGCGAATCCCGCGTCGTGTAGGATTTGGATCACAGGTCACACACAGATTAACCAAAGGGTCTTAGGAGTTGTAAGGCTTTTTATTAAAGAGCTACAGTTTAAAGCATAATCAGATATTACATGAGGTTAAGATAAGTATAATAGACATACAACCCGTGACAGTAGAGAGCGATCTATGACCCCCGAAGCGGAATGCCACGACCGGACGGACGGACGGACAGATGGTTAGATGCCCGATGAGACAGCGTGGAGGTCTCGGGTCAGCGGATCTCTGCAGCCTGCAGCAGTCGTCACTTCTATTAGTTCGTCCCTCGAGCTGTTGGAGGTGCTAGGTTATGAACCAGCATGGATCCACCTCAGAGACTAAACTTGATCAAGGTGTTAGGCATAAGCCAGCATTGATTTCCACCTCGAGGAAGCCTTCGCCCCTCGCTGTGTGTTTTCCTCTCTCGGTCGTCTGTTTTTATACCTTATTTCGATGGGCTGGTGGATACCTGGTGTCAATCATTTTTACCCATCCCATTGTCCAATTACAAGGGAGAGGCTACCTCTGACAGCTCCCTCCCAGCCTCATGAGGTCATTTTCCTCCTTATCTCTGTTCTAAAGGTCTTGTTATGTTTCTTTAAGGATATTTTATAACTTTCTGGCTCCATATTATCTTGTATTTTATGACTCCCTCATCACTTCCGTGTCCTGGCCTCGGCCATTTGTCTTTTGTGCTTTTATCTGACCTTGCTGATATTCCTGCCATCAGTTCCCGGCCGCATTTCTTCAGTTTATTTCTCTGTTCCTTAAGAATTAAAACCCCATTTTTGGATCTAATAGCTATTTCTTACAGCTGCACGCCAAATTTGGCCGCTATGACTTAGCGCCGGGGACTTCAGCGCCAGGCAGATCGTGACGTCAGTGAGCGTGCAACACTTACTGGGCACCCGATCTGCCAAATTGAGTATCACCCCTGCCTTAGCGCCTCACCCTGACAGCGACAGGGAGAGGAGGCATGAAACAATTCGTAGCCGACTCCAGGGATCATGAGTAATGAGTCACAGCTCTCAGGCTAGTGGTGTTTCACTGCTTCCTTGTCAGTTTGACATTGAGTTAAACTGTTGCACAGTCATTTAAAGGTCAGTTAGTCTCTGGAGTGTTGTGGCTACTAACAATTAGTTACATTTATTCTCACAACATATCAAAGTGCTACACTTGGTTACATTGATGGGGGCTGTACTGGCAGTCGACCTCACCCTCCAGGATCTACTGCGGAGGGAACAGAGGCAGTGGAACATGTGGCCAGAGGCAGAAGGAGGGCCATCAAGGCTCTAAACAGGACGCCTTACCCGACGAGGGTCTTCCGACAGCAATTCTCCTACCTTCAATTAAGCCAGGAGCAGTGTGTTAGAAGGCTCCGCTTCAGCAAGGAGGTGGTGACAGAACTCTACCACCTCCTGCAACCAGACCTCGAGCCTCAGATCAGGATGAGGATGGCTCTCTCAGTGGCAGTCAAGATCACTGTCGCCCTCAATTTTTTTGCCAGCGGATCCTTCCAGTCTGCAACAGGAGATATAGGTAACATCAGGCAGTTTGCCGTCCATCGCTGCATTCAAGAGGTCACAGAGGCTCTCTACAGTAGGAGAAGGGACTACATTTAGTTTCCCATCACCAGAGAGAAGCAGGACGAGCGTGCATGTGACTTTGCCAGGATAGCAGTATTCCCCCTGGTGCAGTGCGCCATTGACCGCACCCATGTGGCTTTCTGGGCATCGCATAACAATCCTGCGATCTTTCGTAACCGCAAAGGCTACATCCAGTTGGTGTGCGACCACAGACAGCGAATCATCAATGTGAATGCCCGCTATCCTGGCAGCAGCCACGATGCCTTAATCCTGCGCCAGACCGGTGTTCCAGCACTCTTCCAGCCACCACATCAAGCTCACGGCTGGCTGCTCAGAGACAAGAGCTATCCGCTCTCCACCTGGCTCGTGAATTCCCTCTGCAACCCCCCAACACTGCTGCCCAGCACTCATATAATGAGAGCCATGTCGTCACCAGGAACAACATTGAGCAGACCATCGGGGTGCTCAAGCAACTGTTCCGTTGCCTTGACCACTCGGGAGGAGCCCTCCAGTACTCACCGGAGCGGGTGTCGCATTTCGTCGTGCTGTGCTGCATGCTGCACAACTTGGCCATCATGAGGGCCCAGCCATTGCCAGCAGGGATTGTGGGACCACCTCAAGAAAGAAAGAAAGACTTGCATTTATATAGCGCCTTTCACGACCACCAGACGTCTCAAAGCGCTTTACAGCTAATGAAGTACTTTTTGAAGTGGAGTCACTGTTGTAATGTGGGAAACGCGGCAGCCAATTTGCGCACAGCAAGCTCCCACAAACAGCAATGTGATAATGACCAGATAATCTGTTTTTGTTATGTAGGTTGAGGGATAAATATTGGCCAGGACACCGGGGATAACTCCCCTGCTCTTCTTCAAAATAGTGCCATGGGATCTTTTACGTCCACCTGAGAGAGCAGACGGGGCCTCGGTTTAACGTCTCATCCGAAAGACGGCACCTCTGACAGTGCAGCGCTCCCTCAGCACTGCACTGGGGTGTCAGCCCAGCTTTATGTGCTCAGGTCCCTGGAGTGGGACTTGAACCCACAACCTTCTGACTCAGAGGCAAGTGTGCTACCCACTGAGCCACAGTTGACACTGGAGGAGGAGGAAGAGGGAGAGGAGGAGGAGGAGGAGGAGGAACAGGAGCGAGGGAGGAGGCAGCCTCTCATTCGGCCTTCCGGAAGGGCGCTCCATGACCGCCTCATCAGACTGCGGTTCCAGTAAATTCAACCCCAGATCCCTGTTGCTCACCACATCCCTATCATATCATCCCTGTCGCAGCTGAAATGAGAGACAGTACAAAATTATCCGAGTGAATTAATAAATTTATCAATAATCAGCGAACACATCTTTACAACAACAATATTTACTTTTTACCCTAGTGCAATCCCTTAGTGCCTCGCGTTACTGTGCCTTTGCCTACTCTAGTGCTCCTACGAATTGTTGGCCCAGTGGCTGCAGCAGGGCGGGTGGAAGGCTGCTGAGTGTCCGTGTATGGAGACTACAGATGGCCTTGCAGGACACCCTTGACCAGCTCTGAGCCGTTTAATCCTTTGTTGGAATAAGGACAGGAGAAAAGGAAAGGTTCTGTCCCTTTTTTGACTTTCAGTGTAGTGATGTTTGAAAAAGACGTATGTGAATGTTTCGAAGTTACAGGCTGAGGGAAGTTTCCCCCTTGCTTTTCAAGCGGTACAGGTTAGTTTAAAATATTGGTTTGAATTGAATTGGAGTTTTTGAGGTTAATTAACCTGTTTAAAACCAGACCAGACTTTTATTGTAGCCACGGTAACATTCTGGTTGGTGTAAATTGTGTGAAAGCCTCTAGTTCCGGAAATGAGGCAATCACATCAGCAATTGGTATTTTTGTAATTCTGACCAATTGCAAGTATGTCTGATCAGGGGGGGAAAAAAAGAGGAAATGCTATGAAGTGTGTGTGGAGTTGTTTCACAGGATGTTTGTAGTGGTGTTATTAATGATGTCTGATGTTTTTACCTGCTTAAGTGAATTGATCAGGATCTTAATAAAGATTTTAACGGTGCAAAGACTTTGCAAAAGTAACTTTTTTTATTGGCAAGTTTTTTAAATTTACTTGAAAGCTGCGTGCAGTTGTGTGACAGAACCCGACAGTGATTGATGTCTATCTTTGTCTTCTTTTGAAATGCAAAAAAATGCAAAAATAAAGAAGTTAACTCTTTTCACAAGCAGCTGTGAACTCTGTTATTTTTAAAACTCCACAAGCAGCTGTGTGTGTTGTAAGCATTTTGGACATTGTTAAATTTTTTAAGTTTTTAAATTTGAGTGGCTGTTTTCCCCACATTGACAGAAGGGAATCAGGAATTGGCGAATTAACCCCTTGGGCTGGTAGGAAAGTCGCAATGGATTTTCTGTTTTTTTCCTTTTAAGCAGGGGGCCAGATGAGTGTTGATGGTGCAAGATTACCAAGTGGGTAGAAGTCTTCCCGTGCAAGTCTGCCACAGCCTCATGGATGGCCAAGACCCTAGTTAGGGAGGTATTCTCCAGATGGGGACTTCCTCGTGTGGTAGAGTCAGACCAGGGAAGTCATTTTACAGCTCAGGTAATGCAAGCCACTCTGAAATTGCTCTGGAAGGAAGGGAAATGGCATGTGACCCACAACCCACAATCATCGGGGATTGCGGAAAGAATGAACCGTACGTTGAAGTCGGCCCTGTGAAAGGAATTAAACGAACAGCACACTAAGTGGGATGAGGGACTTCCCCTAATCCTTATGGGGATACGTAGTAACAGATCCAAAGGAACGGGTCACTCCCCTAATGAATTGGTAACGGGGAGACCCATCCTAACCCCCACACACCTGTTGGTCCCCACTCTGACTGATAAACAAATTAAGGAGGTGACTCGGAACAAATTCCTGAGCGACCTCTGGGAAACTTTAAAGGGATTGAACTTGAGGGCCGCCCACAACATTGGGAAGGCACTCCAACACAACCGATTACACTTGGCTCCGAGTAAACCCCAGGAGTGGGAAGTAGGGAGCCAGGTAATGGTACGAAACTATGCGAGGGTGGGAGTTTTTGAACCCCTCTACAAGGGGCCGTGTAACATTATTGATAAAGCTAGTCCTATGGTATACGCGGTTCAGTTACCTAAGAGGATCAAGTTGGGAAGGAAAAAGGATGATGGAAATGTTTTGCGCCTCAGGACCCTGAGTGAAGGGTTGGACATGAGTGTGATGTGGTGGGATCCGCTCTAAGGCGAAGTAGTCGCCAGTTGAAAATCAACCCAACATGGACCCCACTGGGAACAACATCGGCACCCTCAGGAGAAGGTGGGAGCAAACCTAAAAGGAAATGATGTTGAATGTATGAATAAGAGTATGTGAATATTAACTGTGTTATGTGTTACAGAAGCTCCAGGATGGGGAAACTCCTGTACACATTGAGTGCTTTGATGCTCGTGGTGGATGGGATTGAACTATATCAGGAATCACAGCAGCTCGGAAACAGCACCAATGGAACCATAAACTCACTGGATACAGGATTTTCTGTTGTAAATGAGATGAATGTAACAATTAAAAATCAAACTATAACATGTTATAATTGGACAGTGAGGGTAACGGAGCAGAGGGTGCATGGGGGGCAAAGGATTTGTTTAAAATGCTTAAATGAGACCACCCCAAACTTCGGTTTGCACTGGGTGAGACCACAAATAACCTGAGATTGAGGAAGGCAAAAGGAATCAGAGCTACCCCGTTAATTGATGGGACAAGTTACTGTTGGACAAATTTCTGGTCAGGTAATCACACAGGAGTATATATGTGTGTGAACAGAAATTTCTCCCGTGATGATCCTCAAATTGAAAATCGTTATGATAATCTTCAATGTCCTGATCAGTCAAAGAAGCCATTCAATTAAAGGCGAAAGAGAAACCAGTGCCACCCGATGAAGGGGGTGAAAAGTGCCCCAGCCCATCCCCTGCTCCAATTAACGGATTGGTGTTGGTTCCGAGTAAGTTGTCAATGTTACATGATGTTGTATTAGATGCACGGGAGGTTATTATCAAATTGTCTAGTCTTGCCTTGTCGATATGGTGCAGTGAGCCCACTAGGAATTGGCTAAGAGATAGGAAAACGCAATTCATAAAAACCTTTTGGAAGGAAAATAGCGAACAAGTGACCACAGGGGAGGAGCCTCAAGCTCCGAAATCCCCGGTACAGTGGAGAAAGCGCAGTGTGCTCAATAATGTAGCAACAATGTGGAATACCATGTTAGCATGGGTAAATTTAGGGGATATTATGAGCTTGAACTATTAATTGGGAAAATTGAGAGAAAAGGTACAGCAGGCATTAAGAAACCAGAATAGCATAGGTAAAGTACAATTTGAAGCACAATTGACCTTGACAATTCACATGCAAGGGCTGGTCAAATTATTGGAAAATCAGGCACAGGCCATAAACAATTTGACAAGGGAGGATAGAAACACCTCTGATCAGGCAGCACAAAATGACGCATGTGCAATGATGAGTTCTTGGATTCTACAAGACATAGAGGAATTTGAATAGAATAGCTGAGGGAAGGGTTCCATCTTGGATGGAAGATAAACACCTGAAGGCAGCGGAAAAGTATCAGTCAAATTTGACAGTGTGTCAATTGCGAAGTTTTACTGTGGTACGTGTCGCCCCACACGAATGTAATCAGACTAGCGATGATAGTTTGATAGGAATCATACTAAGAATGCCCGTAATGTCCAAACCTTGGGCACCACTGCGGGTGTATAAGGTAGCCAAAGATGGTGTTTTATATAAATATACATCATTACCCAGATATGTTGCATGTACGGACTTATTAAAAGCATATGAATTGCTGGGAATACTTCTATGTACGGAATTAATAAACTGTGGGCAATACATTGCTGAGGGTGCTTCTATGTAAGCTTGAATTTTTAAACTAGTGTGAATAAAGACCACTTTTGTTGATCACAAACATATCTGTCATTGTTACACTTATTTGTAATTCTCGAGGTTCGAACAGTAGTAGAAGAAAGTCCTACAGGGCTGGCTGGATGACAGGCAGCGACAAGAGCAATGGCAGAGTGGCAGCAGTAGGAGCAGGAATGCTATCATTGTGAGAGAGGACAGCAGGTTCCTGCTCCACTGACCCACTGCCACTCCCCCGGGGCAGCACTTCAGCATCCCTGGCAATCTGTTGGAACACAGATTGCTGGCCTGCTGCGACACCATGAAAGCCCCTGTCAACAAAGGTAGACCCAGCCACGATGGCAGCAGTCAGAACTTGCGTGGCATCAAGCTGAGACTGCATGAGAGCAGTCTGAGATTGAATGGCATCAAGCATAGACTGCATTACAGCACTAAGACGTTGCGTCGCTTCCGCCTGTGCTGCAATGGAAGCTGTCAGATCGCCCATCACACGTGGCATCAGGTCTAGGTCGCCACGGTCTCTCTGGGAGTCTACCATCCTTTGCAGACTGGAAATCATGGGCTCCATGGTGTGCGCAGAGCCTTGTGCAATGTTGGAGATGGACTCCTCCACCCTCCTTATCATTGCCAACAGGCTGTCGGGCACCCTTGCCATTGCACCTATGATCTCCGTGTGCATGCCCATCACCCTTCTTCTAAAGACCTCCCCATCGAGGTCCTCATCTGAGTCCTGTGCAGCAGAACTCACGCATGAACTCGCCCTCCAGGGAGCTGGCCCCTGAGCTACACTTTCCCCCTGGCCTTGCTGCAGCCCACTCGTCCCGGTGCCTCACCCTGTGCAGATACCACTATTATAGTAGCCTCTAAAGAACGCGTAGTGCCAGTATCTGAGCTGGTGCCTGCGGGTAAGTGAGGCAGTGACGCGGTGTGTTCTTCCTCCTCTACTCCCGCCTCGCTCTCTACGGTGTCCTCAGGGACAGGCTGCTCAGGTGATCGCTTTTATCTGAAAGCATAATGGCGAGTCGAGTTAAGGTGAGGGGAGGGGGCAGGAAGAGAGAAATGCATGCATACAGCATGATTAGCTGGAAAGTGCGAAAGGCTTGTGAGGTGAAGGGGAAGTGGGATGTGAGAAGAAGGAGTAGGAATGAACATACTGTTGTTGTACCCAAGGGGGTCAACGTCACCGGTGGCCACGGCGCCCACCACCTAGTGCCCAATAATCTGCAGCACTCTATTTTCCAGCGCAGACAGTGGTTGGGTGTCGGCTTGTCCCCCGCCTGTGCACTCCTGCTCCCCCCTGTTGTGAGCCACCTTGGCCTGCAAGAGAAAGGAAAGTGTGTGAGTGAGTGTGGAGCAATGTTTTTGGGTGATGTGCCTCCCATAGTTGAATAACTCATTGTGTGCAAGATGTGGCTGAGAGTGTTGGTAGGTAGAGATTGTTGGTGGGTGAGTGCTGGGGGTGTGGTGCTTTGGGCAGTGTGTGCAGACTCTGGTTCAGACGGTGATATGTAACATTTGTTGAAGCATTGACTCACCCTGACCACCCGAGTGAGGTCGTTAAATGTCTTCCTGCACTGTGTGTGGGTCCTGGGGTCCACAGTGCTGCCCGAGACCTGATGGGCTACCTCCCTCCACATGGTGCGGAAGACTTGTGGCGAGGCCTCCTGCCACTTGCTGGGTAAAGCACGGCCCTCCGTCTCTCCACAGCGAACACCAACTCCTCCAGTGCTTGGTCTGAAAATCTGTGGGCTCTCTCCCTGGGGTGTGGATCTGCCATGAGTACAGCTGGTTGAGTCGTCCGGCTCCTTGGGCTTGGCCTGCTCCTGCTGGCTGACACAGGTTCACAGACAGCAATGCTGAGAATGAGGTTCTGCAGCATGAATGAACCTCCCCTTTAAGAACTGGAAAGAGCCTGTGGCAATGATGACTTGAGATTAGACTGCACCTGATATTGGTTAGCGCTTTGAGTCTAACGCCACTGAGTGAGACCATTAGCACTTGATTTAGCGCTCCCATCCTTTCTTTGAACAATGACACTGAATTTTGCGTGCAGCGAGATTTATTAGCGCCTGGCGCTAAATCTCAAACTTTTCCAAAGTTAGCGCCATTTCCTGGGCTATAATGAATTTCTCGCCCTTACTCTTTGAATTTTTTGCTTTAAAAAATATTTCCTGATATATTTAAGACTGGTAACCTGTTGCAGTTTTATTAATACAGCTAACAATGGGGTTATCACAAAAAAATAAGCATCTTAATCAGCGTGTCTAGTCTACCACCTGTGAGTAACCTGATTTTAAATGACTGAAAATTAGTTTTAAAAATCTATACAGAACCATTTGCTAGTTACATTGATGTACAGTAGCCAGTTTCTTAGTAAATTTAGCAACAATTATAATCAAAAGCTTTTAAAACGTGCCTATTGGTGCCCTTGCGTCTCAAAAAAAGCTTAATTTTAAGAGCCTCCACGAAGGGCTGCAAATGAGCGCAATTAGCGGAAACTCTCCACGGTGATTAATCTGTTGGTTGGACATTCTAGGACGAGGGGGCATAGTCTAAAAATTAGAGGTAGACCTTTCAGGAGTGAAATTAGGAAACACTTCTACACACAAAGGGTGGTAGAAGTTAGGAACTCTTTTCCGCAAACGTCAACTGATGCTAGATCATTGTTAATTTTAAATCTGAGATTGATAGCTTTTCGTTAACCAAAGGTATTAAGGGATATGGGCCAAAGGCAGGTATATGGAGTTAGAGCACAGATCAGCCATGATCTCATTGAATGGCAGCACAGGCTCGAGGGGCTGAATGGCCTCCTCCTGTTCCTATGTTCCTACGTTCCTGGGAACATGGCCAGTTTTGTGGGCAAGGCCAGCTTCTAGTGCAATGTTTTTGAACCAGCGCAAAAGATCGTGGAAACTCGAGTAGCGCTGGACGTAAAGAAATTCTGCGATCTTTTGCGCTGGTTTGGCCGATTTCAGGCAAACTGCGCTGAAAAAAAACACAGAAAAACCTAGCGGAAACTCCAGGCCACTATCTCTCATCATGTACTCATCAATCCTATGCTCCCTTTGAAAGGGATGTGGGTTGGAGATAGGTCTAGAACACTATTGTGGCAATTCTCTTTGAGTATGCCCCCGCCCCCACCCCAGCCATATAGCGCAGAGGATTGGTGAGTTTACCTTATCGTACCCGGTATTAATACCGTCCTATTATGTAAATGGGGTTTCCGCTGATCTTCTGCCAAAATCACGACAGCGAATCGGGAGAACCTCCGAGGACATTTCCGGTGTATATCTGTAAGATTGTAACTTTTGCGAGTCACGTGTATCTAAGTAGTTAACTTTTTTGCTAGATAGAATTAACTCTTCGTCACTTTTTAGATTTGCCTCACCATTAACAACTAAAATTAGAGCTAATTACAGGAAACTCTCTTTTAACCAGCACCCAAATAACCGGAAATCGCTCTTAACCGGCAAAATTCTTGAGTAGGTAACCGGGGTTTTCCTTCGTCTCTCCTTTAAAAATAACTTTAAAAAAAACCCCGAGGCGTTTGCCTTGTATCGGAGTGTGTAGATTGGGAGGGGAATGTGCAGCCCGGGTAGGCAGCGGACACGACAGATGGTCAGCTGGCGGTCCCCGGGGAGACGGAGCTCCGAATGCAGGCGCATGTCAGTGTGTACGGGGCTCTCGTACGTTGGGAGATATAACTCTCCATTATCCGGACTTTTTGATTAACCGGCACCACGCCGGTCCCGTCGGTGCCGGTTAATAAAGAGTTTGCTGTATATGCATTTCCTAGAAACACAAGGGCTAGAAATTCGGTATCCCCCCCAGTTGGGGCGCTAAGTTTTAAAAAGTTGGAGAATTATCGCCAGGCGCTAATCCTTCTGACCTCCCACTAAATTGATTGTTAGCACTCCAAGAGAGAACTGGAGCTCTAAATCAAGCGCTAATCACTTAACTTAGGGCGCTACACGCAGAGAGCGGGGCGCTACCCGCACAGCGATAACCAATTTCAGGTGCACTCCAGTCGGGACTCATCATTCACACTGGCTCCTTCCAGTTCTTAAAGAGGAGGTTCAATCATTCAGCACAAGCTCATTCTCAACATTGCTGGCTCTGAAGGCGACCTCGAAGCAACTCAACAGCTACACCTCTTATCCTCATGGCTGATCCCAGTCCCAGGGAGAGAGCTCGCCGTTTCAGCGACCAGGCATTGGAGGCATTGGTCGCGGCAGTCGAAAGGAGGAGGGCAGTGCTGTTCCCGGCCACTGGCAGGAGGCCATTGCCCCAGGTCCTCAGGGCAATGTGGAGCAAAGTGGCCCAGGACGTCTCGGCCAGCAGTGTGGTCCTCAGGACCCTCACATAGAGTCGTACAAAATTCAGCGACCTCACTTGGGTGGTCAGGGTGAGTACATGCTTCAGCAAGTCCCCCATACCAGCATCTGAACCTCATTCTGTACACGCGGCACAAACCCCCACACCCCACCACTCACCCACCAAGCATCTCCACCTACTAAAGCTCACATCCACATCTCACGCCTTGCCTACAATCACGGCTATTCAACTATGGCAAGCACATCGCCCAAACACATAGCTGCACACTGACTCACAGTCTTTCCTTTCTCTTGCAGGCCAAGCTGGCCCACAATAGGAGGGAGCAGCAACGAACAGGCGGGGGTGAAGCGGACATCCAACAGCTTACAGACCTGGAGGAGCGAGTGTTGAGAGTTATTGTGCGGCCAGGTGGTGGGCGCCGTGGCCGTCGACAATGTCGGCCCCCTTGGGGACAACAACAGTATGTTCATCCCTACTCCTTCTCTCATCCCACTTCCCCCTCACATCGAGATGATAGGTGCAATGGCAAGGGTGCCCGAGAGCTTGTCGGCAATGGTAAGGAGCGTGGAGGAGTCCACCTCCAACATTGCACAAAGCTCTGTGCACACCATGGAGCCCATCCTTGGCAGTTTGCAAAGGATGGTAGATTCCCAGAGAGACCGTGGAGACCCAGACCTCATGCCGCGTGTCATGGGTGATCTGGCAGCTTCCATTGCAGCACAGACGGAAGCGACGCAACGTCTTAGTGCTGTAATGCAGACAATGGTTGCTGCCATCGAGTCTCAGACTGCTCTCATGCAGTTTCAGCTTGATGCCACGCAAGCTCTGACTGCTGCCATCATCGCTGGGTCCACCATAGTCCACCGGGGATCTCACGGTGTCGCAGTAGCCCAGCAATCTGTGCTCCACCTGATTGCTGGGATGCTGAGCTGCTGCCCCGGGGGAGCGGCAGTGGGTCAGTGGAGCAGGAACCTGCTGTCCTCCCTCAGGATGACAGCATTCCTGCTCCCACCACTGCCACTCCGCCATTGCCCTTGTCGCTGCCTGTCATCCAGCCAGCTCAGACTGCTGCCGCCCAGCCTGAGGTGGTGCAGCGTACAGCCGGGCCTTCCAGGCCCAGAGCTGGTCGAGGACGTCCTGCAAGGCCATCTGTGGTCTCTGGCACCGACACTCAGCAGCCTTCCACCAGCCCTGCTGCAGCAACTGGGGAGACACTACGTAGGAGCGGTAGATTAGGAAAAAGCACTGTAAAGAGGGGAAGTAAGAGTTTGCACAAGGGTGATTAGTTAATATAGTTGCTGTATATATGTGTTTACTGAATGTAGAATTTATTGGAACCGCTGTCTGATCAGGCGCTCTCGGACCGCCCTTCCAGAAGGCCGATTGAGTGGATGACTCCCCCCTCACTGCTGTTCCTCTCCTCGTCCTCCTGCTCCTCCTCCTCCTCATCGTCCTCCTCCTCCTCCTCTCCCTCTTCCTCCTCCTGAGGTGGTCCCGCAATCCCTGCTGGCAATGGCTGGCCCCTCATGATGGTCAGATTGTGGAGCATGCAGCACACCATAACGAAAAGGAACACCCGCTCAGCAGAGTACTGGCAGGCTCCTCCTGAGCGGTCAAGGCAGTGGAACCATTGCTTGAGCACCCCGATGGTCTGCTCGATGATGTTCCTGGTGGCAGCATGGCTCTCATTATATGAGTGCTGTGCAGCAGTGTTGGGGTTGCAGAGGGGAATCACGAGCCAGGTGAAGAGCGCGTGCCCGTTGTCTCTGACCGGCCAGCCGCGAGCTTGATGTGCTGGCTGGAAGAGTGCTGGAACACCGGTCTGGCGCAGGATGAAGGCATCGTGGCTGCTGCCAGGATAGCGGGCATTGACGGTGAGGATTCGCTGTCTGTCATCGCACACCAACTGGACATTAAGTGAGGTATCCTTTGCGGTTAGGGAAGACCTCAGGATTGTTACAGGGTGCACGCAAAGCCACGTGGGTGCAGTCAATGGCGCCCTGCATCACGAGGAAGCCCGCTATCCTGGCAAAGCCACATACACGCTCGTCCTGCTTCTCTCTGGTCATGGGGAAGGAAATGTAGTCCCTTCTCATTCTGTAGAGAGCATCTGTGACCTCCCGGATGCAGCAATGGACGGCAAACTGTGAAATGTTAGTTATGTCTCCTGCTGCAGACTGGAAGGATCAGCTGGTGTAGAAATTGAGGGTGACGGCGACCTTGACTGCCACTGATGGTCCTGATCTGAGGCTCGAGGTCTGGCTGCAGGAGGTGGCAGAGCTCTGTGACCACCTCCTTGTTGAAGCGGAGCCTTCTAAGACACTGCTCCTCAGTGAAATTTATGCAGGAGACGTGCTCCCAGAATACCCTGGGTGGGTAAGGCCTCCTGTTGACAGCCCGGTTGGCCCTCCTCCCTCTGGCCACATTTTCCAATATTTGTCTCTGCCTCCGATGCCTCCGACACTGATGCTGGAGGGCGAGGTCGAGCGCCAGTACAGCCCCCATTAACGTATCCAAGTGTAGGAGTTCGAAATCTCAGCACAATGAAGCTGACAAATTTTTAGCAGCCAGAACACTCCTGAAAGTAATAAACATTTACCTCACTAAAAACGGCTGTTTCCCTCTGTCAAACTGAGAAGGCAGCATTGATTGGCGACTAAAATCAAACCGGATGTTGATGCCTTTAAATACCGCTCCTACAGCGGCCGTCCGACTGCATCATGCCTCCTCTTCCGGCCGTTGTTCACGCCAGGCGCTAAGGCAGGGGGCGGCAGTCAATTTTTCATCTGGGTCGTTAACGGGACGTTCCATACGCGTTGACGTCACGATCTGGCAGCCACTAAATGCGTAGGCACTAAATGTTATCAGCAGCGCTAAATCCTGGGTGAATGTCGCGTGTGGCGTTGGATTCACCGCGCCCCGCCACAAACCCATTAGCGCCACGTTAGCACCCACCCCAGGCGCTAAGCGGAGGCACTAACATGCCGAATTTCTCCCCCCTTGTGTCCTATACTTCCATATGTGTTTTTAAAACAATTGATGTTGTTCTTTAACTCTCTGCTACACTAATCGATAAAGCTCTCGCACATTACATCATTACAGACATGCCAATCCAGGCCAGAAATGTAAATCACTGAATCCTCCCTTGTGACACTTAATAAATTCCTCTAGCATCATTTGTCCCTTAATTTTGAACAGCATCAATACAGACAGGGCCTGAACTCTGACTTAATTTGGTCATCTATACTCAGGTGTATACAACTCTTCATTTGCTAGGAGATTAATCTGGATACACGCATTCCCTATAAAATAGTTGACAGTTACATGACGGATGGCCAAAAAGTGCAAGCCATTAAATTGTTACATGAGGAGACTCAAACGGCGTTCAAACGGCCTGTTAAGAGCTAAACTGGGACAGATTGGCCGTGGGAGGCGAAGAATCTGGGTTGGAAGCTAGATCCACTGGATCTCTGCCCCATCGAAGATATATTCTAAAATCGCAATCAGCAAGGAGAGGGGGGCAGGCGAGTCTTCCGTCTGGCCCCCTTACATCTACCAGAGATTTTGACGGTGTCTGGAAGGGTGTTCCTGGACTACCTGGAAATCCCACCCATTATTCCCTCCTTAGGTCCAGCAGAAGCCATGCCTCTGTACTGGGCTTCCCAAAGGCCCAAGAATGCTTCCTAGCAAAGGTATTAGATCCCAGAGTATCTGGTTCCTTCCATTGAAGTGTCAGAGTGTCACTCCCAATTATCTACTAGGCATTTGTGGTGGATGCCTCTGTGTGCCTGAGATTTGGAATGGAGTTCACATCCTGTCCTGTCGGTGGCCGGGAGTCCTGCTCCACCGTACCTTGGAGTTGGACACGAGAGTTTTCCTGATAAGATTTCACTATTCCATATCTGACTGTAATAAACAATACCATGTTTATCAGAGGAAGACACAAGTTTTACAGTGTTTAAACAAGGTAAGTTGTTTCACCTTAAATTCTCAAGAGTATTTTTTTTTAATTCAGGGGGCAAAATTGGGTGCCTTTGCACCCCCGGGGGGCACTAACTGGGCGCAAATGGCTTTGTGACTGGGCCCGGAGATCGTGACATCATCGGCGTGCGCATCGCCCCGGTCGGGCCCTGGACCCGAAATTGACTTCCGCCCCCTGCAGCAGCGCCGGGCGAAAACACCGACAGCTGCAGGAGGCGTGCATCGTGCCGCTTCGGGGGCAATGATTAAAGGCGAGGTGGCCGAGATAAGCGGAAAAAAACTTACCTTTCTTGTTCTGCTTTTTTTCGCGGGCTGATCGTGCGGGATCGCGGCTGCCTTGGTGGTCCAGGTAGGTACTTTTTCTATTGCAGAGCCTGCAACGATGGCCCTTCCCTTTAAGGGAGGGAAGGAGCCTTTGAACGCGGCAGCGCTGCACGGCCCAGTGTGCAGCGCTGCTCAAGTCTCCACCCCGCTTGCTGCTGATTGCGCTCCAAGAAGGAAGTGGAGCTTGATTTAGTGCTTCACTTCCTTCTTGAAGTGTAAAAACCGAATTTTTTAAAGGTTTAGAAACATTAGCGCCTGGCACTAATTTTCAAAACTTTTAAAATTTAATGCCCCAAACAGGGCTATAATGAATTTCTCCCCCTCAGTGTGAAAACAGAATGACATAGTTATGGAATACTATGAGGGAAGTAAGAAGGGATAGAAGGAAATGTTTTTGAATTGTATGCAATCAGCTTGACCACTGACCTATTATCAGTCAAATAACCAAGCACTTCTGAGGTTCAAATCAAAAATCTTGACTAATCCATGCTTCAGACATTATTAGTGAATATGTGCCATACTTCTGCTATCAAAATGAATCACTTATGAATCTTTAGGATAAGCAAGTGGAAGAACAGACCAGAAAGGCTAGACCTCTATAATTCTTACAAAGACTGAAAGAAACTGAAACAAAAACAGTCCTTCAGCAATTGCGGACAAGTTGGCTCCAATCAATAACTCAGAATACATAGGGAGGCAATTTCAATAAGCGATGTTGTGTTTAGTCACATCATCTAATGTGCTGTATTTGTGAGAAGCAAATACTGGCCCCCAAAACTGCATTACATTTATGTCACACGACTGAAACTGTATGTGATTCCCCAGGGAATATATTAAATGGCCTGGATTTTGCTGTAAAAGTAATGGTGAGGCAACGCTCACCATTATTTATGTGCAAATCAGACAGCAACTTCCAGTGACCGCACAAGCGCAGATAAACGCAGAAATCCAGAAGTTGCTGTCCGAGATACACCACTCCTCCAGAAGCTTCTCGAAAACGTCATCTCACCATCTGACTTACCATTCAAATACGTTGAATGGCATGAACTTGATGTACTTACCTTATAAATACAAACTAAACTTGCCAAAAAATGTTCGGGCTTGTCCATTCCAGTCTAACTGCCCTATTAATGGCGTGATAAGTCTTAATTACTGCCAAACAACCTCTCTGGCACTGAACATTAACTTTTACAAGTGAGGAGTCTCATTCCTTCAGCTTTTGATTATTGTTGGAGATTGAAAAGGAAATAAAAATTGTTTGACTTTTTCTTTCTGTCTCTTTTATCGCTCTCTCTTAATCCAATCTTTCTTTCTCTCTCTTTATTTTGCTTTCTTACCTGATTTGACATTGAATTCACTATTCTAACTGGCACTTCCTGGTTCAGACTGCACTGCTCAGTAACGATTCTTCAATCTGATTGGTTAAGGAGACACACAAGGCTAGAAATTCGTTATAGTGAAGGAATGGGCGTAATCAGTAGAAAAGTTGGGATATTAGCGCCAGGCACAAATGCTTTAGACTGCACACAAAATTCGTGCTCACTGCTCAATAAAATGATTGGAGTCCTAAATCAAGTCTTAAAACCCAAGCTCATTGGTGTTAGACTTAAAGGGTGGACAAATATCAGGTGCAGTCTAATCGCAAGTCATGATTGCCAGAGGCATTTTTTCACTACTTAATTGATGCTGCAGCTCCAAATTCTCAGCATTGCTGGCTGTGCAGCTGCCTCAGCAAACAGAAGCAGAACAAGGAGAAGAAGCTGAAGGACCAAACCAGGTGTGTTCATGGCAGATCCACGCCCCAGAGAGAGAGCCCGCAGATTCTCCGATGAAGCAATGGAGGCGTTGGTTTTCGCTGTGGAGAGACGAGAGGCGGTGCTCTACCCGGCAAGTGGCAGGAGGCCCTTGCCACAAGTCTTCTGCACCATGTGGAGGGAGGTAGCACAGCATGTCTCGGGCAGCGCTGTGGTCCACAGGACCCACACACAGTGCAGGAAGAAATTTAACGACCTCACTCGGATGGTCAGGGTGAGTCAATGCCTCAACAAATGCTACATACCACCATCAGAACCACAGTCTTCACACACTGCCCAAAGCAGCACACCCCCAGCACTCATCCACCAACAATCTCTACCTACCAACATTCACACCCACATCTCACACCTTGCACACAATGACAACTATTCAACTATGGCAGGCACATCACACAAACACATTGCTCCACACTCACTCACACACTTTCCTTTCTCTTGCAGGCCAAGGTAGCTCACAACATGAGGGAGCAGGAGCGCACAGGTGGGGGACAAGCTGACACCCAACCACTGTCTGCGCTGGAAAATAGAGTGCTGCAGATTATTGGGCGGCAGGTGGTGGGCGCCGTGGCCACTGGCGACGTTGACCCCACCTTGGAGACAACAACAGTATGTTCATCCCTACTCCTGCTTCTCACATCCCACTTCCCCCTCACCCCACAAGCCTTTCGCGCTTTCCAGTTAATCATGCTGTATGCATGCATTTCCCCATTCCTGCCCCCCTCCCGTCACCTTAACCCAACTCTTGTGCCTTTATGCTTTCAGATAATGAGCAAACATCTGAACAGCCTGTCCCTGAGGGCATCGTAGAGAGCGAGGCGGGAGAAGAGGAGGAGGAGGAAGAACACACCGCGTCACTGCATCTCTCACCCGCAGGCACCAGCTCAGATACTGGCACTACACATTCTTTAGAGGCTAGTATAGTAGCGGGATCTGCACAGGGTGAGGCACCAGGGACGAGTGGGCTGTAGCAAGGCCAGGGAGAAAGGGTAGCTCGGGGGCCAGCTCCCCGGAGGGCGAGTTCGTGCATGAGTTCTGCTGCACAGGACTCAGATGAGGACCTCGATGGGGAGGCCTTTAGCAGAAGGGTGATGGGCATGCACACGGAGATGATAGGTGTAATGGCAATGGTGCCCGAGAGCCTCTCGGCAATGGTAAGGAGCATGGAGGACTCTGTCTCCAGCATTGCACAAGGCTCTGCGCACACCATGGAGCTCATCATTTCTAGTCTGTAAAGGATGGTTGACTCCCAGAGAGACCATGGCGACCCAGACCTGATGCCGCCTGTGATGGGCATTCTGGCAACCTTCATTGCAGCACAGGCGGAAGCGACGCAACGTCTTAGTGCTGTAATGCAGTCTATGCTTGGTGGCATCCAATCTCAGACTGCACTCATGCAGTTTCAGCTTGATGCCATGCAAGCTCTGACTGCTACCATCGTGACTGGGTCTATTACCGTCGACCAGGGCTTTTACGGTGTCGAAGCAGGCCAGCAATCTGTGCTCCAACAGATGGCGAGGGATGCTGAGGTGCTGCCCCGGGGGGAGTGGCAGTGGGTCAGTGGAGCAGGAAGCTGCTGTCCTCTCTCAGGATGACAGCATTCCTGCTCCCACCACTGTCACTCCGCCATTGCCCTTGTCGCTGCCTGTCATCCAGCCAGCCCAGACTGCTGCCGCCCATGCTGAGGTGCTGCAGTCTACAGCCGGGCTTTCCAGACCCAGAGCTGGTCGAGGGCACCCTGCAAGGCCATCTGAAGTCTCCCACACGGACACTCAGCAGCCTTCCACCAGCCGTGCTGCAGCCACTGGGCCAACACTTCGTAGGAGCACTAGAGTAGGCAAAGGCACAGTAACGACAGGCACTAAGGGATTGCTCAAGGGTGAATAGTTAATATTTTTGGTGTAAATATGCGTTCACTGATTTTTGATAAATTTATTATTTCACTTGCCATTCTTTTGTGGTGTGTCTCATTTCAGCTTTGTGGTGTGATACGGCCTGCGAGAGATATGTTATGATGGGGATGTGGTGAGCAAAGTGGATCTGGGCTTTATGTTATCCTGATCTGAGACTAGAAGTCTGCTTGGAAGAGGTGGCAGAGTTCTGTGACCACCACCTTAGTGAGGCGGAGCTGTCTAATACACTGCTCCTCATTTATTTGATGGTAAGAGAAGTGCTCTCGGAATACCTTCAGAGGGTAAGGCCTCCTGGTGACAGCCCCGATGTCCCTCCTCATCTCTCTGCACACATGTTCCGTCTTTCTCGCTGCCTATGCTCTCTCCACCATAGATCCTGGAGGGTGAGGTCGACTGCCAGTACAGCCCCCATTAATGTTACCAAGTGTAGCAGTTTGATTTTTTTGAAGGATAAATGTAGCTACTTTTTAGTTCCCACAACACTCCTGATACAAAAGAACCTTCAAATTACTGAATGAAACTGCCGCAGTCATGAAATTGACAAGAAACCACTGAAACTGCACTAACCTGACAGCTGAGAGTGATTACTGATGATCCCTTTAAATAACATCGCTGGATCCAGCATCCTGGCTCTGCACACCCGCTCTTCCTGTCATTGTTTACTCCAGGTGCTGAGGTAGGTGGCGATAATCAATTTATCAAATCGAGCAGTCAGTGAGCGTTGCACACTCACTGACATCACGATCTACCTGGCATTGACGTTCCCGGTGATACCTCTTGCCGGCGGCACTATGGGGGTGTCGGATTTGGTGTGCGCCGCTGGATTTGCCTCGCCCCGGCGATACTGCTGTAGTGCCCCATTGGTGCCATCTACTGGCGCTAACGGGAGGCGCTAATGGGCCGAATTTTTCCCCAACAGTTGCTTGCCCTGTTCACACTGATCCAAGGTGCCCTGTAGAGGGTGTCACGCTATTTGGATGGTTGGCTGACAGGAACTTGCCGTGAAAGAACCCATAGAAAGTCTTTGGGCAAGTGCAAGTCTAAAGAACTTGCGCCATTCGATTGCCGCTCAGACTAAAGTCCAGCCCATTGTAAACTACCTGAGTCAGTTGCTGAGTCAGGAGCTAGCAAATTAACTTGCCTCTCTGTGACATATTCAACATGAGGGAAATGATAGGAGTGACACTTATGAATATTAAAAGTGACATAACTTATAAATCTATTAAAATAGCTGGAACTGCACTTATTCGACTGGCATATATCAAACAGATCACGCTTTTATAACTAAAATGAGTGACTGCCACTCCTACTGAGTGACACTTAACATAAGTGTCTAAATCTGCAGGAGCTTCATGTTAGCTGCCTATCAAATGCTTGGTTCAAAGGTCCCACTGTCTTTGCTCAAACAAAACCAAGAGGAAGAAATGGAGCATTTGGTCTGAAATCTGATCAGAGTAAATAAATCTCCATCATTCATACCTCGCAAGTTATTGTGATTGTGGATATTAATAACAAATATGAACTTGCAGCACAACTGCAAGCGGGTTATTAAGTAACCACCACAACAGCAAAGGCCGTTAAAAGGCTATAATAAAAATTTATCAAGATACAGATGGTAGTCTACGTGGGAATTAATGGCTTAGGGGTGAAGCAGTCTAAGATGCTCCCAAGTAGGTTTAAGCATATTGCCTGGAAATGGAAATGCAGGTGTTGTAAAGTTGTGTTTTCTGGGTTAAACACCAGTCTTTTGTTTAGGCAGAACAGAATGAACAGAATTATTGGGGTAAATAAGTGGTTGGCCATTGAGACCAATGAGATTGTTGTTGACTGTGTAAATAACTGGACTATTTTGGGGATAAACCTCTTTGACACGGGATAGGTGGACTGCATCCAAACAAGGTCAAACACTTTGAAGTTAAGTTTAATTGTATAATATTGTGTAACACTAAATGCATTCTTATAAAAACCCCTTGTCTGCCATTAACACTTGGAGGTTAAATTTCCACATGGGTTCTCCAATCACAGAAACAAAACATGGAGGTGCTCGTGGGACAGGAGAGAATACCATAAGGCAAAAATTAAATTAAGTGAAAGAAAACAAACACATGGGGGAAAAATTCGGTACCTTAACGCCTCCCGTTAGTGCCAGCAGATGGCGCTAACGGGGCGCTAGAGCATTATCGCTGGGGCGAGGCGAATTCAACATCGCACGTCATATCCCTGCCGCCCCCCCCCCAACCCCGCAGTGCCGCCACTAGCAGTTATCGCCAGGAGCCTCAATGCCAGTTGGATCGTGACATCAGTGAGTGTGCAATGCTCACTGGCCGCCCGATCTGTGAAATTGATTGTCGCCACCTACCTTAGCACCTGGAGTAAACAGCGACAGGGAGAGCTGGCATGAAGCACCAGGAAGTCGGCTCCAGGGACGTTATTTAAAGGGATCATCAGTAATGAGTTGCAGCTGTAGGTTAGTGGAGTTTCAGTGCTTTCTTGGCAGTTTCGCATAGTGCAACAGTTGCATTCCCTAATATAAAGGTTATTTAGTATCAGCAGTGTTGTGGCAACTAAAAAGTAGCTACATTTATTCTTAAAAAAATCAAACTGCTACACTTGGTTACATTAATGGGGGCTGTACTGGCAGTCGCCTCACCCTCCAGGATCTACGGTGGAGGGAGCGGAGGCAGCGAGAAAGACTGGAACATGCGGCCAGAGGGAGGAGGAGGGCCATCAGGGCTCTCAACAGGAGGCCTTACCCTCCGAGGGTATTCTGAGAGCACTTCACCTACCTCCAATTAAGCGAGGAGAAGTGTATTAGAAGGCTCCACTTCACCAAGGAGGTGGTCACAGAACTCTGCCACCTCCTGCAACCGGACCTCCAGCCTCAGATCAGGGTGAACACGGCTCTCAGTGGCAGTCAAGGTCACCATCGGAATCAATTTCTTCACCAGCGAATCCTTCCAGTCTGCAACAGGAGACATAGCTAACATCTCACAGTTCGCCATCCATCGCTGCATCCGGGAGGTCACAGAGGCTCTCTACATTAGGAGAGGGACTACATTTCCTTCGCTATCACCAGAGAGAAGCAGGACAAGCATGCATGTGGCTTTGCCAGGATAGCGGGATTCCCCATGGTGCAGGGCGCCATTGATTGCACCCACGTAGCTTTGCGGGCACCACATAACAATCCTGCAAGCTTACGTAACCGCAAAGGCTACCATTCACTTAATGTCCAGTTGGTGTGCGACCACAGACAGCGAATCCTCAATGTCAATGCCCGCTATCCTGGCAGCAGCCATGATGCCTTCATCCTGTGCCAGACCGGTGTGCCAGCACTCTTCCAGCCGCCACGTCAAGCTTGCGGCTGGCTGCTTGGAGACAAGGGCTATCCGCTCTCCACCGTGCTCATGACTCCCCTCCGCAACCCCAACACTCCTGCCCAGCACTCATATAATGAGAGCCATGCTGCCACCAAGAACATCATTGAGCAGACCATCGGGGTGATCAAGCAATGGTTCCGCTGCCTTGACTGCTCGGGAGGAGCCCTCCAGTACTCGCCAGAGCGGATGTCCCATTTCGTGGTTGTCTGCTGCATGCTCCACAACTTGGCCATCATGAAGGCCCAGCCCTTGTCACCAGGGATTGCGGGACCACCTCAGGAGGAGGAAGTGGGAGAGGAGGAGGACGACGACGAGGAAGATGAGGAGGAGGAAGAGGAGCGAGGGAGGAGGCAGCCACTCAATCGGCCTTCTGGAAGGGTGGTCCATGACCGCCTCGTCAGACTGCGGTTCGAATGAATTAAACCCCAGATCCCCATTGCTCACCACATCCCATTCATTTCAGCCCTGTCACAGGCCGTATCACAGCACAAAGCTCAAATGAGACACACCACAAGATAATCCAAACTGAGTTAATAAATTTAGCAAAAATCAGTGAACACATATTTACAACAAAAATATTAACTATTCATCCTTGTGCTATCCCTTAGTGCCTCTCGTTACTGTGCCTTTGCCTACTCTAGTGTTCCTACAAAGTGTTGGCCCAGTGGCTGCAGCAGGGCTGGTGGAAGGCTGCTGAGTGTCCGTGCGGGAGACTTCAGATGGCCTTGCAGGACACCTTCGACTAGTTCTGGGCTTGGAAGGCCCGGCTGTAGACTGCACCACCTCAGTATGGGCGGCAGCAGTCTGGGCTGGCTGGATGACAGGCAGCGACAAGGGCAATGGCGGAGTGGCAGTGGTGGGAGCAGGAATGCTGTCATCCTGAGAGAGCATGATGCGGAGATGCCGGTGTTGGACTGGGGTGGACAAAAGTGAGAAGTCGCACAACACCAGGTTATAGTCCAACAGTTTTATTTGAAATCACAAGCTTTCGGAGCGTTACTCCTTCGTCAGGTGAAGTAAAGGAATACAAATTTGTCGATCATTTCCAGTCTGCCACATCACCCAAATACATTGCTCCACACTCACTCACACACTTTCCTTTCTCTTGCAGGCCAAGGTGGCTCACAACAGGAGGGAGCAGGAGCGCCCAGGCGGGAGACAAGCCGACACCCAATGACTGTCAGTGATGGGCTCCATGGTGTGCGCAGAGCCTTGTGCAATATTGGAGGCAGACTCCTCCACGCTCCTTACCATTGCCGAGAGGCTCTCGGGCACCCTTGCGATTGCACCTATCATCTTTGTGTGCATGCACATCACCCTTCTTCTAAAGGCCTCTCCATCGGGGTCCTCATCTGAGTCCTGTGCAGCAGAACTCGCGTGTGAACTCGCCCTCCGGGGAGCTGGCCCCTGAGCTACCCTTTCCCCCTGGCCTTGCTGCAGCCCACTCATCCCCGATGCATCACCCTGTGCAGATCCCGTTACTATACTATCCTCTAAAGAACGCGTAGTGCCAGTATCTGAGCTGGTGCCTGCGGGTGAGACATGCAGTGACGCAGTGTGTTCTTCCTCCTCCTCTTCTCCCGCCCCGCTCTCTACGGTGCCCTCAGGGTCAGGCTGTTCTGGTGCTTACTCATTATCTGAAAGCATAAAGGCACAAGAGTCGAGTTAGGGTGAGAGGAGGGGGGCAGGAAGGGAGAAATGCATGCATACAGCATGATTAGCTGGAAAGTGCGAAAGGCTTTTGGGATAAGGGGGAAGTGGGATGTGAGAAGAAGGAGTAGGGATGAACATACCGTTGTTGTCCCCAAGGGGGTCAACATCACCGGTGGCCACGGCGTCCCCCACCTGGTGCCCAATAATCTGCCGCACTCTTTCCTCCACTGCTGACAGTGATTGGGTGTCGGCTTGTCTCCCGCCTGTGCGCTCCTGCTCCCTCCTGTTGTGAGCCACCTTAGCCTGCAAGAGAAAGGAAAGTGTGTGAGTGAGTGTGGAGCAATGTATTTGGGTGATGTGGCTGCCATAGTTGAATAGCTATCATTGTGTGCAAGGCGTGAGATGTGAGTGTGAGTGTTGGTAGGTAGAGATTGTTGGTGGGTGAGTGCTGGGGGTGTGGTGCTTTGGACATTGTGTGAAGACTATGGTTCAGATGGTGGTATGTAGCATTTGTTGAACCATTGACTCACCCTGATCACTTGAGTGAGGTCATTAAATTTCTTCTAGCACTGTGTGTGGGTCCTGGGGACCACAGTGCTGCTGATGATGTGCTGCGCTACCTCCCTCCACATGGTGCGGAAGACTTGTGGCAAAGGCCTCCTGCCACTTGCCAGGTAGAGCACCGTCCTCCGTCTCTCCACAGCGAACACCAACGCTTCCAATGCTTGATCGCTGAATTGAAGGCTCCCTCCCTGGGGCATGGATCTGCCATGAGTACAGCTGCTTCAGTCCTCCGGCTCCTTCTCCTTGACCTGCTGCTGCTTGCTGAGGCAGCTGCACAGCCAGCAATGCTGAGAATGAGGTTCTGCAGCATCAATGAACCACCCCTTTAAGAACTGGACTAAGAACTATTGCCTGTGGCAATCATGACTTGTGATTAGACTGCTCCTGATATTAGTTCACCCTTTGAGTGTAACACCAATGAGCTTGAGCTTAAAGACTTGAATTAGCGCTCCAATCATTTCTTTGAGCAGTGAACATGAATTTTGCGGGCCGTCGAAAGCATTAGCAGCTGGCGCTAATTCTCCAATGTTTCTAATGATACCGCCCATTCTTGGGCTATAATGAATTTCTAGCCCAAAGAAACTACACGATCTGAAATTAAAATATAAAAACTACACCGGAATGCTAGAAGCCTTGGGAATAAATTACCGGAGTTGGATTCTTATGTAGTGGTAGAAGATCCACGGAAAACCCAGAGAAATGCTGTAAATGCTGTTTGTCCAGAGTTTAATCGGATCTTGCGCTAAAGTCATGGTGGATGATTGGGAGAAAATAATGTCGACGATCAAAGGTGTATTCTTATATAGCAATTTATTAATACGAAATAGGCAACATGAACTTAAAAGTGGAAGATCACATCTGACAAACCTTAATTTCTTTGAGGATTTAAAAAATAAAATATATAGTTAAAACCCTTATTATTACATAGTTTATTTTAACCACAAGAAAGTTTTTGACAAAATGCCACATGAAAGACTTTTATTTAAATGAAAGCGCCATTTTTTTGGTTGAGCCAAAAAGTAGCCTATGCTTGAGTGTGCCCATGAACTAGTAGAGTGGTAGTCCAACCCTACAATGGGCTGGGGGCATGGTGGGAGGTGGGGGGGAGGGGGGGCAATTTTAAAGGGCTGCTGTACTCCAGCTTTTTTTTAATATAGGCTGTCTTAGTGGGCAGCATGGCAGGAGAAGCGTCCAATATTGTTTCCTTCATCAAAGAGACCCTGGAGATTTTAGTGAAGCTAGTGCCCCTGAAGAAAGTGTTCATTTATGGGGAAGAGGAGAACCCTCCAAATAGAACCAATATACAGCAGAATGGCAAAAGGTGACTAAATGTAGTGAACGCTTCCGCCTCAGTGCATCACTCATGGGAGCAAATGAGAAAAAAGATCTCGGAGCTGACAGCAAGGGAACGGTAGCATAGTGTTTATGTTACTGGACTAGCAATCCAGAGGCCTGGACTAATGATCCGGAGATGTGAGTTCAAAATTTCACCACGGTGGAATTTAAGTTAATGGGGAATTTAAATTCAGTTAATTAAATAAATATGTAATAAAAATCTAGTATCAGTGACCATGTAACTGCAGGATTGTCGTAAAAACCCATCTGGTTCACTAATGGCCTTTTGGGAAGGAAATCTGCCGTCCTCACCCGGTCTGGCCTTTATGTGACTCCAGAACCACAGCAATGTGGCTGACTGTTAACTGCCCTCTGAAATGGCCTAACAAGCCACTCAGTACCTTCACCACACGGAATGCAACGGTTCAAAAAGGCGGCTCACCACCACCTTCTCAAGGGCAATTAGGGATGGGCAATAAATGCTGGCCTTGCCCACTTCCCATGAATAAATTTAAAAAAAATCCAAGATAGGGAGCACTAATGGGTGCCCACGTATAGCAAGGGGATGGCTGTACTATCCATGCACCAAGCACTTAGCCCATAGTATGCTGTTATACCTGTAATGCGGCCTGCAAAGCATTGGCTCCAGCTCTTAAATATCTAAATTTGCATCTCCAATTTGGTGACTGACAAAGGGATAGGCTTCCATTCACTCACAAAGCTCTGTCATATTTTCTCAGCAATTCCTTATTAGGTTTCTTGAACTATTTGATGCTCCATACTCATCCTTTTACATCAAGTAGAATGTAGACTGCTCATTGGGGTGACAATTATGTTACATTTCAATATTCCAGGGGACATTGTATTCCTTCTTCAAAGAAGAAGGCTGCACATAATTATCAGCAAAGAACCTACACTGCTGGTGGATCAGCTAACCTGTCATGTCTCAGCTGCTACAAGGAGCTGATCCTTCAAAGAATTAGGCTGAGGTGGTCGAGGGAGTGAATGAGGGAGAATTTGGAAGCTTTCTGGCATTCCAACATGATGAGGGCTCACTTCAACTTTCGCTTTGGGTTAGTGCCTAACACTCAGCGACAGATCATCACATTTGCCCCTCTGTAGTGGCCTTGGTACTTGTGAGCACAGCCATTGGCTGCATAACCAATGCGAACACATGTGCTCTTTATTCAGTCTCCTCCAAGATGAGGAAACTGGACCACTAGCCTCAGCCGCTGCTCAATGCATTTTTTGATGATCCCCAATGAGTTAGTTTGGGACAGAGTTGGAGACCCACCACACCAGAACACCATCCCAAAGAGGGGAATCCAGTCCATATAGTCAGAACAGCAGAGTACAATGCTACAGAGGTTTTGCTAAGGCTTTAAAATGCATTATTCAGAGCAGATGGGGTGTTCTGAGTTGAATTCAAGTCACGCTACAAAAGGAACGTAAAACAAGAATAATCCCATGTATAAAGAGGATAATCTATAAGGAACCAATAGAGAAGCTCAAACTCTACATTCTAGAGATTGGATAGTTAAGGGGGACCCTCTTCAAGGTAAGTAAAGTATTTATTAATAGAGATACAGTTAAGTAAGTTAGGCAAATAGGAACAGATGCCATGCATTGTTGGAAGCAGCTATTAGGAAGAGCCTCGTTACTCAGAGAGATAGATGTTTGAAATAACCTATTGTTAGTAGAGAAAAAGCCATTAATGGCATTCAAAAATACTGCAGACCATTTATGCAGTAATTGATTCATCTAGGAGGTGAAGTTCCTAATTTGAGCAAAGAAGTACACACCTGCACACCTCAAGTTAAGAGCCGCCCAGCAGAGCTCCAATTAGCGGCACATGAGGTAATAGGAACCGGTTTCACGCCCACGACTCTCCATGGTGAGTTCGCAATCTCATCTGTACCACCGTGGGGACTTGCCAACAAGAGGCAAGGCACTTCCGTACACAGAGGTAGAGAAAATCAGAAGACTGGTAACCCCAGGCCACCTTTGCACGTCTCCAGTAGATGTCTACTGGATGTAAGTGGCACAAATAGGTGAGCAAGTCTCTCCCCCACCACCCCCCTCACCCCAGCTAAGAAAATTGCATGGTGTTGGAAGACCTCACGAAAGGGATGAAGGAAAAAAGTCAAATAAATGACCTAATTGTGAAGATGTTAAGCAGTAAAATATTGTAATTTTGACAATTATTTTGAAGGTTGGAAGGTTGCGTATGTTTCTAACAGCATTTGGTATCGGATTTCACTTACTTGAAAAATCAAAGTGTTTTGTTTTCATGATTTAATTAACAGCGATGTTCATTTAATGTGAATGAACTTAGGGGGGTGATTTTCAGCAGCACGTTCAAGTGCTAAAGATCCTCCGAGATGGCCAAGGTGGGGTCTTCAGCTGAAAAGCCAGTTTAGCCCGCGTTTAGTGCGAGAGACGCCATCTTGGTAAAGGAATTAAAGCACACGCTAGGAACGGCCACCCGGAGGCTCAATAAGGGGCTGATTGCCAGTTAAGATGTCTGCTAGCGCTCATTGACGAGGCTGCACGGCATTTTGGTGGCTAGAGCTTGACCTAACTCCCTCTCTGAACAGCGACCAGCTGATTGGGAGTAAACAAGGCGTTGATGTGGATTTCAAGCGTCACTTAAAGGGATACTCACCTTTCACTGTTCACTTGCTTCTGGAGCTGTGAAGAGGATCTCTGAAACACATTGGGACACTGTCAAGACTTCACCAACATTCCAGCAACATTTATTCTGGAAATTCTCTGAGACTTCACCTAAAAAGAGTAAGTGCTGTGCTGCTCCATCTTATAGGAGTCACCAGGAGAAAGGGAGTGCTTGGTCGTGATGCATTTTGGGAGGACTAACAAGGCAAGGGAATACACAATGAATGGTAGGATCCTAGGAAGGACAGAGGATCAGAGGGACCTTGGTGTGCACGTACATAGATCCCTGAAGGCAGCAGGACAGGTAGATAAGGTGGTTAAAAAGGCATATGAGATACTTGCCTTCATTAGCCGAGGCGTAGAATATAAGAGCAGGGAGGTTATGATGGAGCTGTACACAATGCTAGTTAGGCCACAGCTGGAATACTGTATGCAGTTCTGGTTGCCACACTATAGGAAGGATGTGATTGCATTGGAGAGGGTGCAGAGGAGATTCACCAGGATCTTACCTGGGCTGGAGCACTTCAGCTATGAAGAGAGACTGGACAGGCTGGGGTTGTTTTCCTTTGAGCAGAGAAGGCTGAGGGGGGACCTGATTGAGGTGTACAAAATTATGAGGGGCATAGATAAGGTAGATAGAAAGGAACTTTTCCCCTTAGTAGAGGGGTCAATAACCAGGGAGCATAGTTTCAAGGTAAGGGGCAGGAGGTTTAGAGGGCATTTGAGGAAAAACTTTTTCACCCAGAGGGTGGTTGGAATCTGGAACTCACTGCCTGAAAGGGTGGTAGAGGCAGGAACCCTCACAACATTCAAGAAGCATTTAGATGAGCACTTGAACCGCCATAGCATACAAGGCTACGGACCAAGTGCTGGAAAATGGGATTAGAATAGATAGGGCTTGATGGCCGGCGCGGACACGATGGGCCGAAGGGCCTCTTTCTGTGCTGTATAACTCTATAATCTATGACTCTATCTCACCAGGGGTCCCCCTTGGTCTGGATGAGGAATGGGAGGAGGACATGAGGCCAGGCAGAGCAGCACCAGCTGCTGCAGGACAGAGGGCGAGGAGGGCAAGGTGGTGTCCTTCCCCCCTGCGGGTATAGGACAACCCTTGTCCTCTGGACCTCCTCGACCAGGACCTCCAGTGCCACGCTGAGACCCTATGCGCCCTCTCACTCCATCCCTGAGCCATCCTGCAACGTGCTGCTAAGTGCCAGTCAGCGCATTCCACACCTTTTGTGGGTTCAAGCCCCACTCCAGAGACTTGAGCACAAAAATCTCGGCTGACCCTCCAGTGCAGTGCTGAGGGAGTGCTGCACTGTTGGAGGTGCTGTCCTTCAGATGAGATGTTAAACCGAGGCCCCACCTGCTCTCTCAGCTGGACGTAAAGGATCCCATGGCACTTTTGAAGAAGAGCAAGGGAGTTATCCCCGGTGTCCTGGGGCCAATATTTATCCCTCAATCAACATCATTAAAACAGATTATCTGGTCATTATCGCCTTGCTGTTTGTGGGAGCTTGCTGTGCGCAATTTTGGCTGCCGCGTTTCCCACATTACAACAGTGACTGCACTTCAAAGTACTTCATTGGCTGTAAAGTGCTTTGGGACATCCGATGGTCATGATTAGCGCTGTATAAATGCAAGTCTTTCTTTTTTTTCACATATACTGCTCCACGAAAATTGTGTCCAATCAGCACTTGAGTGCTAAACCTGTAGAGGGGTTAAATTGGTTAGCCCCCAATAATGGGCGCGGGGATCACGATGCGTGATTAACCCGCACCCGTTCAGTGGGATGCAGGCCGCACGCCAACTCTGTGCTGCCTGCTCATTATAATGAATTCTGTGTGCAGCCAGTGATCCCCGTGCTGTTCATTGGCTGCAGTGTGCTGCGCAACAATCAACAATGGCTAACCATAGGAGAGAGCGAGCACCAAGGTTTCCAGACGCTGCACTGGAGGTCTTGGTGGAAGAGGACCTTGGCGGGGGGTGTGGGATGGGGGGGGAGGGTGGAGGGTGGGGCGGAGGCCCTCCAGACACATGCTCAGAAGGCAGCAGCAAGAGATAGCAGAGGAGGTCAATGCCAGGAGTAAAGCTCCAAGAACATGGATGCAGTGCAGGAGGAAGTTTAATGATATCACACGAGTGGTCAAGGTCAGTGAATGCATCTGCAAATGCCATATCCTATCAACTGTACCACTAGCCTCAGCCACTGCTCAATTCACCACACCCCCATCACTCACCTACCAACAATCTCTAACAATTAGGACTCATACCTAACATTCATATGCTTCACCTCACCCTCACACACTTAGCACTGCTGCAAGCCTTAAACCCACTGACATGGAGATCTAGTTGTGTCCTTCACTAGTTCCTGTTAAAGAATGTCCTGAACAAGCTGGGCCCATGCCCGAGTATTTATACTCTCCCTGGACAGCGCCACCAGCAGGCCACCCAGTATTGTTTCATAAGTCATTTCCACATGAATGACAAGATTCATGTCACCCACATCTCACAGCTTGCACACACTGTCAGCTATTCAACCATGACAGCTACATCACCCACACAGATTGTACGACACTCACTGACACACTTCCCTCTCTCTTGCAGGTGATGGTGTCACACAACCGGAGGCAGCAGGAACTAACTGGAGGGGGCGAGGCACACCTGCATCTCCTAACCCCATGGAGGAGACGGTGCTGGCCACTATGGGAAGGGCCATTGCTGAGGCCATTGCCACTGGCGGGGCTGAAACCATTGAAAATGAGGGCATCCACACACCTAAACCTCCTTCTGTCATCCCACTTCTCCCTCATCCCTCCATCTGTTCTGACAGAGAAGCTGCTGATGATGTAAGCATGCACTTCCTACTTTCTCCTCTCCCCTCACCACAATCCTACCCTTGTCCCTTTTTCCTTTCAGATACCCAGGAACTGCAACCTGCCCAGGCAGTGGTGGAAGAGCAGGAAGACAGTGAAGGTGAAGACACACCGTCATTCGATTTCAAAGTCGCAGCCACCAGCTCAGATACTGACACTGCGCGAATTTTAGCGGATAGGATAGAGACAGGATCTGCACGTGGTGAGACACCGGGCACAAGTGCGCTGGAGCCAGGGCGGGGGCAAGGATAGAGCAGGTGCCAGCTCGCCAGAGGGCAAGGTCACACACTAGTTCTGCTGCTGAGGACTCAAATCAGGACTTTGGAGTCCCAGACTATAGAAGAAGGCTGATGGGTGTACACATCCAACTGCTTGGTGCACTGGAAACCCTGCCAGGAAGCCGACGTTCAATGTCAAGGAGCTTGGAGGAGTCCGGCACCAACTTGGCACTGGGCTTTGCGCAGAGCTTGAAGCCCACCCTTTCCAACACCTATGGAACCAATTATGACGCAGCATCTGATGGCCGCTGTCTCAGCTTCCATTGCAGCACAAGCAGCTTCCACCCAATGTCTGAGTGCGGCAGTGGAAGCTCAGGCCGCTGTCATGCAATCGCAGCTTGCTGCCATGGAAGCTCAGACTGCTGCCATCATGACTCTGGATACAAGTGTGCAAAGTGGCTTACAGGGCATCACAGAAGTCCAGCAACCTGTTCTCCAAGAGAACTGCTCCCTAAAGACCCTCTGCAGATACGGCCTCCTGCTGTGAGCCCTTCTCCCCTCCTCCTCTATCTTCTAGCAGCTTGTCCTGCTCTCCGTGGCCTCTGATCATTCTCCCAGTCATGCTCAATGGCAAGAGCAAGGCTTACTGTTATATTTGTGAGAAGTCGCACAACACCAGGTTATAGTCCAACAGCTTTATTTGAAATCACAAGCTTTCGGAGCGCTGCTCCTTCGTCAGGTGAAGTGAAGAGATACATATAGGCACAGCATATATAGGTGTGATAAAGGGCAGTTAGAAAGATTAACTGTAATCATCCGGCAGTGTTCTCTGACTATATATGCTGTGCCTATATGCATCTCTTCACTTCACCTGACGAAGGAGCAGCGCTCCGAAAGCTTGTGATTTCAAATAAAACTGTTGGGGGGAAAAATTCAGTCGCGTCCCGTTTGGGGCGCAAATATCGTCCGGGCGCAAAAATTAGCGCCTGGCGCTAATTATCGCCACTGACTGGAAACTTCACTTTTAACGCCCCGGGAGGTGATTGGAGCGCTAAATCAGGCGCTGCACACCTGTCTTAAGGCGCAAAGGCCGAGGAGTGAGGCGCTAACTCAGAGCGCGAGCGCAGCGCAGGTGCTGCCAGTTAGCGAGGGAACACAGACACACTGGCGCCGGCCAGTTCTTAAAGGGGGGGGGCGATCTTGCTCCCCAGCCACACCCTGCTCATTGCAGCCTTGAATCTCGGCCTGGAGAGACCTGTGAATCCATTTTCCAGCCAAGGATGGAGAGGGTGAGAGAACGAGCTGAGCGCTTCACCGAGCGGGCCTTGGATGCTCTGGTTGGCGCGGTGGAGCGCCGAAGACCAATACTGTACCCAGAGAGTGGCAGGAGGCCTTTGCCGCGCGACTACAGAAGAGTGTGGAGGGAGGTGGCTCAGCGCGTCTCCTCCAGGAGCATGGTGGCCAGGACCCATGTCCAATGCCGGAAAAAGTTCAACGACCTCACTCGTGTCGTCAGGGTGAGTGGCTTTTTTGCAATACCTCTCCATCCCTCCATCTCAACCTCACTCTATGGCCAGAGGGTCTTAAAACCACAATTAACAACACTCATCCAACACCTATGGCCCTCTCATGAAGCACACACACACATTCCATACTTTGCATACAGTAAGGGCTATTCACCTATGGGAGGCACATCAGGCAAGACCATGGCTGTATACAGTAAGGGCTATTCACCTATGGGAGGCACATCAGGCATGACCATGGCTGTATATTTACTCAGACGCCGTCCTTTTTCTTGCAGGCCAAGCTGGCGCATAATAGGAGACAGCAGCAACGGACGGGTGGAGGGCGGCCTCAGCTGCAACCCCTCAGCGATCTTGAGGAGCGCGTCCACAGGATTGTGGCAAGCCGGGTGATCGGTCCCGTCGCCACTGGAGACGCCGACCCCGTTCTGGACAGCAATGGTAAGGTCATCACCTTTTTGTCCTCTGTCCTTCCACTTGTCCCTCACAACACCAGCCTTTGACACTTTCAATCCAATTTACTAACTCGCTGCACTTATTCCTCCCTTACTGCCACCCCGTCCTCACGCTAAAGCCACTCTTGTACCTCCCTGCTTTCAGATGGTGATTCACCAGCTGAGGAGACGGGCCCTGAAGCTGCCAGTGGGAGTGAAGCTGCAGCTGAGGAGGAAGAGGAAGCCGGAGCATCAGTGCCACCCTCTCCCGAGGAAGCCCATGCCGACACTGGGAACACGCCTTCCCTGGAGGGGAGCAGGGGGGAAGGGTCTGATGAGGGTGAAGCTCCAGGACCCAGTGGGCTGCAGCAACGCGCTGGGGGTAGGGAAGCTCAGGGGCCTTCTCCCCGGAGGGAGAGTATGCCAGCGAGTCCTGCTGCACTGGACGCAGAGGAGGAACGGCTGATCGCGGAAATGAACACCCAGGCGGTGGGCATGCACACTGAGCTCATGGCTGCAGTGGGTAGGGTGCCCGAATGCATTGAAGCACTGGCAAGGAGTGTGGAGCACTTCGCTGCAGCGCAGGCGGATGCGACACTGAAGCTCAGTGCTGCAATTCAATCTCAGACTGCTCTCATGCAGACTCAGATTGAGGTCACGCGAGCACTGACTGCTGCCATCCTCGATGGTTCATTCACATTTCCCCGGGGCTCTCACCGCGCCGCAGCAGGCCAGCAATCTGTGCTCCAGCAGATTGCTCCGGATGCTGAGGTGCTGCCCCGTGGGAGTGCCTGTGTGCCGGTCAAGCAGGGAGTTGCTGTCCTCGCTCAAGATGACAGCATTCCTGCTGCCACCACTGTCACTTCTCCACTGCAGTTGCCACCGCCTGTAGGACAGAATGCTGCCGCCCATGCAGAGTTGGTGCAGTCTGCAGCCGGGCCCTCCAGGCCCAGAACTGGTCGAGGCCGTCCCTCAAGGGCATCTGCATTGTCAGGGCCTGACAGTCAGCAGCCTTCCACCAGCCTTGCTGCAGCCACTGAGGTCCCATTGCGGAGGAGCAGTAGGGTAAGAAGGGGGGAAGGGCGCACGGGAAGGAGTTCACCCTCGATGTAGGAGGTGTGACAAAATGCTGGTCATTTTTTTATTAAAGGCCGAGGTTCGTGGTCAAACTTTTGTTGAGTGTTTTGCACATGATCTCCAGGTTGTGAGAACCAGTTATGGTAATGACTGTTTTTTTGTGTTTATTTGTATGAGTTTGTCATGAAGAAATGACACACACAGAGTTTGTAAAATAAATAAGTTTTGGTACTCAAAATATACATGTTTGGTGTTTGGAATCATTGGTGCCTTGGCCGGCTTAGGGGTTGCGTGTTGGGTTCATTCATGCTGTTCTCAATGGCAGAAGCCATTTCCACAGCAGGGGCCTAGAAGCGGCTTGCTATCAGCCGCTGACGGACTGCCCTTGCAGTTTCACCATTGTGGGTCGCCCTCACGCCTTGGTGCTGCTGCTGATCATCCTCCTCCTCCTCTTCCTCCTCTTCCTCCTCCTCCTCTGGTGGTGCTCCAAGGTCTGGTGGCATTGGCTGGGTCCTGAGGATTGCCATGTTATGCAGCATGCAGCACACAACTACGATGTTGGAAACTCGCTCAGGCGAGTACTGCAGGGCTCCTCCAGAATGGTCGAGACAGCGGAACCATTGCTTGAGCACGCCGATTGTGTGCTCCACGATGTTCCTGGTAGCTTGATGGCTCTCGTTGTACCGCAGCTCAGCAGGGGTGTTGGGCGTATGGAGCGGTGTCATCAGCCAGGTGCTCAGTGGATACCCCTTGTCCCCAAGAAGCCAACCAACTGGCTGATGCGGTGCCTCGAAAAGTTCTGCCACAGTAGTCTGGCGCAGGACGACGCCCCCCATCAGTGCAGCCCCCATATCTCTTAGCAAGCAAAGTTATGAAGGCCAGAAACCAAAGTACCAGCGAAGTTAGGATGAGTAGCCAAAAGTACCTCACACAGCGTTGACTCAATGCAGAAGTCTCTCTTTCTCTCTCTCCGAATCTCTCTCTCTCTCTCAGAACGAGTGGTGCAAAAATGTCAACCACAGAGAAAGACAGGAAGAGGCCCCCTTTAAATAGCGCCCCCCCCAGCCCCACAGCGATTGTTAGCGTTCCACTCTTCCGGTCGTTGGATGCGCCAGGCGGTAAGGATGGGGGCGCCACTGAAATTCTGCTCCGGGGCGCCACAAGGGCGTTGCACTCTCGTATGACGTCACAATCTGCGCGCGCAGGAGATCGCGGCGATAAAGTTTAGCGCCGCCGCAAAATGTCTAGTTAAGTTCGCGAGCGGCGCAAACATCGCTGCGCCCGGGCGCTAGCTGCTTTGCGCCCCATTAGCGCCCTCTTAAGGCGCTAACGGGAGGCGCAACCAACTGAATTTTTCGCCCTTGGACAAGAACCTGGTGTTGTGCGACTTCTCACATTTGTCCACCCCGTCCAACACCGGCATCTCCACATCATGTTATATTTGTGACATTGATTTCTCCATTTCTAATTGTAAATATGTATGCAGGATTGTTAAATTCATCAGAAAATCTCTATCAAATGGTTTGATGCCTGAGAACCTGAAAGCAGGCATTTGAAACAAAATTGGAATTTTTTCAGAAATTATTACTGAAGCATGCAAGAGATCTCAATAGCACACTCTGTTTGAGGATAAATGAAAATTAAGAGGCGACGATAAAAGCAGCCTGAATTTGTTATTCACCAAAAACTTTATTCATCATGATTACCAAGATCTTAAATTTAATCTGGAGCCCTTCATGCAAAGCATAATTCACCATATTACAGACTTTTTCTTTTTATATATTCTTATGCATAGCATTTTGCAAATGTTTATGCTTCATATTTCTATCTATTTGTAAATAACAAAAGGAGTTGTTTCAGTCTGCAAACCGTCCACCTTTCCAAAGAGAATTTAATGGTGTAGCGTGTTTGTTAAATGCATTAAACAAGTGGGGCAATTGATTACCCTCAGGTATGCTCCTCTTTAAGTACAGTATATAAGAAAATGACTGTAGTTGGACCATGGGAAGCAAAGGTCTTATAATGTTGCCAAAAAAGTAGTAAGCCTGAGGATTGGGAGGATTTTAGAATTCAGCAAAGGAGGACCAAGAAATTGATAAAGAAAGAGAAAAACGAATGAGAGTAAATTAACAAGAGACATAAAGACAGATTATAAATGTTTCTATAGATATGTAACTAGGAAGAGATTAGTGAAAGTAAACGTGGGCCAATTAGAGGCAGAGACAGGAGAAATTATAATGGGCAATAAGGAAATGGCAGAGACATTAAACAAATACTTTGTAACTGTCACAGAAGGCACAAAAAAATTCCAGAATTAATGGGGAACCAAGGGTCTAGAGAGAATGAGGAACTTAAAGAAATCAGTATCAGTAAAGACATAGTACTGGAGAAATTAATGGGAGTAAGTGGCGACAAATCCCCTGGACCTAACATAACAACAGCAAATGCTGAAAATACTCAGCAGGTCAGGCAGCAATTTTGGAGAGAGAAAAACAGAGTTAACTTTTCAGGTCGCTGACCCTTCATCAGAACTGGAAAAAGTTGGAGATGTAACAGATTTTTAAGCAAGTGCAGGGGCAGGGAAAGGGGAGGAGAGGAGGAAAGAACAAAAGGGAAGGTCTGTGATAGGGTGGAAGGCAGGAGAGATTAAAAGACAAAAGGGATGAGGGTGCAAGGCAAAAGGAGTTTGGTTCACTGCCACTTCTCATCTAGGAATGCCCACCTTGAAGAAGTTCTGTTCTTCTCTCCGAAGGGATTTCCGTTTGTCTCTTCAACCTTGTTCATCCTCATTGCGTTCTGTTTCCCTTCTCGTGTTTGATCAGGTATCTGCCAAGACTCGTTTTCACAGCCACATCTCTTTCCTCAGCAACTGTCTCTGGTTCCGACTTTTTCCACATGGATTCCAACTGAAATTCCACCTTTCCTGTTTCGGATCCACCCAGGATTACAGATCTCTCTAAGATATTCAGCGCTCCTTGAACTACTGCTCTCGTGCATCCTGAGAGCCAAGCACAACACCATGCGTCGCCACATGAACATTCTTGACCTCTCTCTTCAGCAGCACTGACACGCTCTATCTCAAAGCTGTCGTGGTCCACAGTTTCATTTCATTGATTCGCCTCATCCGGCGCTTCAACAAAAAACTTTTTTTCTTCCTTTCAGATATCAAGGATCGCAAGCTTCAACAACTCTTGGACACCAATGCCCCTCCAGAATGTTCTTCCCCATCACTTTCCTCTGACCCCATCCCTTCTTCCAATCTCACCCCCTGCCGTGTTTTCACTATCCCCTCAGACCTTCCCATCTCTGACCCCGAACGATCAGTCCTCAGCAAAGGCCTGAGTTTTATTCCCTTACACCCCCATCACAATGAATTTCGAGCTCGTCACGACACTGAGCTCTTTTTCCGTCGCCTTCGTCTCCGTGACCACTTCTTTGGCCAGGAGTCTTCCCCCCACACAGCTGACCCTTTCCCCCGCTTTCAGAATTCTCGTTCTACCTGGACCCCTCCCTCTGGCCTCTTACCCGCTCTATATATCTTTTCATTGCTAACTGCCGGCGTGACATTGACTGTCTCAATTTCCCTGCTCCCCTCACTCACTCCGACCTACCTCCCTCTGAACTTGCAGCACTCCGTTCTCTCCGATCCAACCCTAACATTGTCATTAAACCTGCTGACAGTGGTGCTGTTGTTGTTTAGCAAACCGACCTCTATCGTGCGGAGGCTGAACGGCAACTCTCCGACACCTCCTCCTACCTCCCCCTGGACCATGAACCCACTACCATACATCAAGCAATCGTTTCCAAGACTGTCACTGACCTCATCTCCTCTGGAGATCTTCCCTCCATGGCTGTCAACCTCATAGTCCCCCAACCCCTCATAGCCCACTTCTACCTTCTTCCCAAGATCCACAAACAGGGCTGCCCTGGTAGACCCATCGTTTCAGCCTGTTCTTGCCCCACGGAACTGATTTCTTCCAATCTCGACTCTATTTTTTCTCCCCTTGTCCAGGCTCTTCCCACCTACATTCGCGACTCTTCCGACGCCCTCCGCCATTTTAACAGTTTCCAGTTTCCTGGCCCCAACCGTCTCCTTTTCACTATGGACGTCCAATCCCTCGACACCTCCATCACCCACCAGGATGGCCTGAGGGCGCTCCGCTTCTTCCTTGAACAGAGGCCCAACCAGTCCCCATCCACCACCACCCTCCTCTGCCTAGCTGAACTTGTTCTCACATTGAACAACCTCTCCTTTGACTCCACTCACTTCGTCCAAATTAAAGGTGTTGCTATGGGAACTAGCATGGGTCCTAGCTATGGCTGCCTTTTCGTGGGATATGTGGAACATTCTTTGTTCCAGTCCTGCTCAGGTCCACTCCCTCACCTCTTTTTCCGGTACATTGATGACTGTATCGGTGCCGTTTCCTGCTCTCGCCCTGAACTAGAAAAGTTCATTCACTTCGCTTCCAATTTCCACCCTTCCCTCAGCTTAACATGGTCCATCTCCGACTCTTCCCGTCCCTTCCTCGACATCTCTGTCTCCATTTCTGGGGATAGACTATTGACAAACATTCACTATAAGCCCACTGACTCCCACAGCTACCTGGATTACACTTCCTCCCACCCCACCTCCTGTAAGGACTCTATTCCATTCTCCCAGTTTCTCCGTCTCTGCCGCATCTGCTCTGATGATGCCACCTTCTATACTAGTGCTTCCGATATGTCTTCCTTTTTCCTCAACCAAGGATCCCCCTCTTCTGTGGTTGACACGGCCCTTGACCGTGTCCGTTCTATTTCCCGCACTTCTGCCCTCACCCCTGCCCCTCCCTCCCGGAACCACGATAGGGTTCCCCTTGTCCTCACCTTTCACCCCACCAGCCTCCACAGTCAATGGATCATCCTCTTTCATTTCCGCCACCTCCAGCATGATCCCACTACCAAACGCATCTTCCCCTCACCTCCCCTTTCAGCATTCCGAAGGGACCGCTCCCTCCGCGACACCCTGGTCCACTCCTCTATCACCCCCAACACCCCTTCCCCTTCACCCGGCACCTTCCTGTAAAAGCGCAGGAGATGCAACATTTGCCTTTTTACCTCCTCCCTTCTCACTGTCCAGGGCCCCAAACACTCCTTCCAGGTGAAACAGCGATTTACTTGTACTTCTTGCAATTTAGTATACTGTATTCGCTGCTCACGATGCGGTCTCCTCTACATTGGGGAGACCAAATGCAGATTGGGTGACCGCTTTGCAGAATACCTCCATTCAGTCCGTAAGCGTGACCCCGAGCTTCCGGTCACCTGTCACTTTAAATCTGCACTCCACTCCCACTCTGACCTCTCCATCCTCGACCTCTTACACTGTTCCAAGGAAGCTGAACGTAAGTTCGAGGAACAGCACCTCATCTTTTGATTAGGCACTTTACAGCCTTCTGACTCAACATCGAGTTCAACAATTTCAGACCATAACCTCGGCCCTTGTTTTTTTTTTCTCTCACATGGCAGCCGTTGATCATTCTGCCATTGCCAGTTACACCTCATCTAGAATCATCTTTTGGTTTTTTACTTGTCCCATTACCATCTCCTTTTGCCTTGCAACATCATCCCTTTTGTCTTTTAATCACTCCTGCCTTCCACCTAATCACAGACCTTCCCTTTTTATTCTTTCCTCCCCACCTCCCTTTCCCTGCCCATATACTTGCTTAAAAATCTGTTACATCTTTAACTTTTTCCAGTTCTGATGAAGGGTCATCGATCTGAAACGTTAACTCTGTTTTTCTCTCTCCACGGATGCTGCCTGACTTGCTGAGTGTTTCCAGCATTTTCTGTTGTTATTTCAGATTTCCAGCATCCGCAGTATTTTGCTATTTTCCCCTGGACCCGACGACTTGCATCTTAGGGTTTTAAAAGAGGTAGCTGCAGAGATAGTGGATGCACTGGTATTAATCTTCCAGAATTCCATAGATTCTAGAACAGTCCCCAAGGATTGAAGGTAGCAAAAATAACCCTGCTATTTAAGAAAGGAGGGAGAGAGAAAATGGGGAACTACAGACCAGTTAGCCTGACATCAGTAGTGGGGAAAATGCTAGAATCTATTATTAAGGACGTGGTAACAGGGCACTTAGAAAATAATAATAGGATTGGGCAGAGTCAACACAGATTTATGAAAGGGAAATCGTGTTTGACAAATCTGTTATAGAGTTTTTTGAGGTTGTAACTAGCAGAATAGATAAGGGGGAACCAGTGGATGTGGTGTATTTGGATTTTCAGAAGGCATTCGATAAGGTGCCACACAAGAGGTTACTAAACAAAATTAGGGCTCATGGGATTGGGGGTAATATACTAGCATGGATTGAGGATTGGTTAATGGACAGAAAACAGAGAGTAGGAATAAACGGGTCATTTTCGGGTTGGCAGGCTGTCACTAGTGGGGTACCGCAAGGATCAGTGCTTGGGCCTCAGCTATTCACAATCTACATCAATGATTTGAATGAGGGAACCGAATGTAATATATCCAAGTTTGCTGATGATACAAAGCTAGGTGGGAATGTAAGTTGTGAGGAGGATGCAAGGAGGCTTCAAGGGGATATAGACAGGCTAAGTGAGTGGGCAGGAACATGGCAAATGGAATATAATGTGAAGAAATGTGAAGTTATCCACTTTGGTAGGAAAAATAGAAAAGCAGAGTATTTTTTAAATGGTGAGAGATTGGGAAATGTCGATGTTCAGAGGGACCTGGGTGTCATTGTACACGAATCACTGAAAGTTAACATGCAGGTACAGCAAGCAATTAAGAAAGCAAATGGTACATTGGCCTTTATTACAAGAGGATTTGAGTATAAGAGTAAATATGTCTTACTGCAATTATATAGGGCCCTGGTGAGACCACACCTGGAGTATTGTGTACCGTTTTGGTCTCCTTACCTAAGGAAGGATATACTTGCCATAGAGGGAGTGCAACGAAGGTTCACTGGACTGGTTCCTGGAATGGGGGTATTGTCCTATGAGGAGAGATTGAGTAGACTAGGCCTATATTCTCTAGAGTTTAGAAGAATGAGAGGTGATCTCATTGAAACATACAAAATTCTTACAGGGCTTGACAGGGTAGATGCAGGGAGGATGTTTCCCCTGGCTGGGGAGTCTAGAACCAGGGATCACAATCTCAGAATAAGGGGTCGGCCATTTAGGACTGAGATGAGGAAACATTTTCTTCACTCAGAGGGTGGTGAATCTTTGGAATTCTCTACCCCAGAGTATATTCAAGACAGAGATCGATAGATTTTTGAATATTAAGGGAATCAAGAGATATGGGGATAGTGCGGAAAGGTTGAGTTGAGGTAGAAGATCAGCCATGATCTTATTGAATGGTGGAGCAGGCTCGAGGGGCCAAATGGCCGGCTCCTGCCCCTATTTCTTATGTTCTTATAACATTTTAAAGGATCCTGTAAAAGTGATTTGTAAATTTATTCAGTAGTAAATGGTCTTTTTGATGACTTTTGCTTGTAACAAAAGTATTGGGTTATCCTAAAATTCCTGTGCCTTTAGCAGTGGAGACTAAATTCACAGAATTGAAATAAGTATTCAGGACACACAATTCCCTTTAAACATACCATCATAGTGCATTATTCAAATAGTGTATAATGCAAATTCCCGAGATCCATGATCTGAACAAAGTGTTTCCATGCCTTGATATTCTTCATAGCTTCAGCAGGAGAAAGAAAAATCTGATAAATTATCTCTAGCTTCTTTTTCATGGCATGATTACTTAGGCCCTGATTTTAACTCAGAGCGGGAGTCGGACAGTCGGAAGCTGAGGCGAGCGCCGAACCCGTCTGACCCCAGCAGCGTGAGGCCCAGGCGATTTTGAACACCCGCCCAAAACTAGGAGGAAGCGGTAGCTGGCCAGCGGGTGCGAGTGTAATTTCAGGCGGCAGTAGGACACCAGCCCGGACCAAAGGAACGGTCGCCGACACTCAGATAAGTCACGGTGAGGAGGATTTTGGCAGGGTCTCGTGATCAGGAAAGGGTGGGCGGGGGGGGGGGCGGGTGCGATGGGGAGCTCGCAGCGGAGGAGGCCGAAACTTTCACTCCTGCTCTTCTTGGCTCCACAAGGAAAGTGACAAAAATAAAAAATACTTACTGCTGGGGCCTCTTTTGGCTCCGGTTCCTCTTCCCGCGAGCTTCAACTGGCGGCAAACCACAATGGGTTCCCAGTCAGGCCACCAGTTAAAATAACAGTCTAGGCCCGATAACGTCATTGGACCCCGATCTTCATATTTAAAGAAGGACCCTACTGTTTCAGGCGGGTGTCTTTGCCGCCTGCTCCGAAGTGCTGCGCTGTCGGAGGTGTCGTCTTTCGGATGAGACGTTAAATCGAGGCCCCGTCTGCTCTCTCAGGTGGACGTAAAAGATCCCGTGGCACTATTTCGAAGAAGAGCAGGGGAGTTCACCCCGGTGTCCTGGGCCAATATTAATCCCTCAACCAACATAACCAAAACAGATTATCTGGTCATTATCTCATTGCTGTTTGTGGGAGCTTGCTGAGCGCAAATTGGCTGCCGCGTTTCCCACATTACAACAGTGACCACACTTCAAAAAGTACTTCATTGGCTGTAAAGCGCTTTGAGACGTCCGGTGGTCGTGACAGTCGCTATATAAATGCAAGTCTTTCTTTTCTTGAAAATAGATGACAGCGGGAATAGAGCGGGATGTTGGCGGGTAAGCCTCCTGGCCAATTTTAACAGTTGAGGTATATCTAGAGGAACAATTTTAATCCTGCCTACCTGGCCCGGTGCCCCTTTAGATACACCTCAAATCACTTGCTTTGTTCCACTGATGACATCAGTCCCTATTGATTGTCAGCATACACTCCTAATAGCTGCTGACCTGCCAATTCCATTAAGTCTCATTCCAATATTGCATCGTACATAAAAGTAATTTAAATAAATTACAAACAACAGTTTGCCACTATTCCAGCTCCATCACTGCAACTCACAGGGGAAAAAAATGCTGATATTGCTTTCGTATTATTTTATTCAATGCGTTCCAGAAACGGTCGTTGCTAAAATTTCAACATGAAATGATTAATAATTTTATTAAAAACTTAACTGGAATGTAATGAAGAAGCTATATGTGAGGTGAAAGCCATTTCTATTAAGAAGAAGCTAGTTATTCATATATTCCTTTTAATACATTATTATCTTGAGATGAAGAAAAATGTAATCACTATACCACTAAAAGCAAGATTTTGCCCAGATATTGCACATGGACATCATCTAAAGGGGAATAATTAAATTTTGCACCACTTTCATTACTGTAGGCCTAAATTAATCCATCCAACAGGATGCAGTTTATGTTGGAGGGCAGGGTCGGAAAGCTTAACACAGAAGTCTCAATAAATAACAGAATATTCAGTACTGCACAAGGTCTCTGACACACTGAAGAAAAGCCTGCTGAAACGGCATTGAGCTACAGCACGAAGCAATGGTACAAACTCCGACCTCAATGGAAACCCAATCAAACTGTAGAATCTGTGGATTCCTGCTGACTCCTGCGTTCTTATATTTTAAGTGTAACACTGGTTGATTTCTATTTTTAGAAACTTTTAAGCTGCACCACTGAACACATTTTCAGCAGTTTCAATACATGTACTGCAAGGTTACAGACCACAATTATTCAAAAATTTATACCAAATCTAATCAAAAGAAATGTTTTGCGGTGAACCTATGCTGGCCTCGGGCACATTAGGAAACAAAACGTGATGGTATTGCGAAGCTAGCACTCATAATCATTGAATTTATTGTTCTTAAGTCTTTGAGCATTTAAAAATATTGGCGGCCGCTAAATTTGGCTCCGTAGTGCCTGGTTTTTTTCGGCGCTATGGGTGCCGTTTTGAGTCCAAAATGGCGCCCGCGCTATGTGCACACCCGGGCGGGCTGCGCCAGACGTCATTTCGGGTAGGTTGTTAGCGCGGGCGCTGGGAGCGTGCGCCGGAAGTATGCAGAGTACGCAGATCGTGACGTCAATCAGCGTGCAACTTGATGCCAGCGCTGCCATTTTCGACCTCAACGCTCCAGCTAAAGCCCTCTCCTAAACACATACAGCTGCAGTAAGGACACACACGAGCGCTATTTAAAGGGATCATCAACTGCTTTCAGGTTAGTTGCTGATTGATTTCTACTGGCTCTTGGTGAGTTTGTAGAAGTGTTTGGTGCTTTGTTATTCTATTTGAAGTTGCTGAAGTCTCCAGGGAGTGGTGTGGCAGGTAACTTCAAGGCTTCTGCTCAGACCGGTTGCTCCCAGACACGGGTGCAGTAGTTTGTATCCCCCTTGGCCTGCAGCATGACAGGGAGAATGAGCAGAGGAGACACAGAGGAGGACAAGCTGCTCGAAGAGGGAGGAGGGGGAGAAGGGCTCTCAGCAGGATCTTCAGGGGCCAATTCTCCTACCTCAACCTTAGCGAGGAAAAGTGTATGTGATGTCTGCGCTTCACTAAGGAGGAGCTCACTGAAATCTGCCACCTTAGGCAGGCAGAACTGCAGCATCAGAGCAGGGTGAGAACGGCATTGCCAATGGCTGTGAAGGTGAGCGTGGCCATGAATTTTTATGTGTCGGGCTCCTTCCTGGCTGGAGCAGGTGATATTTCATCACCGCGTCCTCTTGGCCACAATACTACAATAAAAGCCATCACACAACAAACATTCCAAACCAAATTTACAAATCAAACCATCCAATATTACATACCAAAGTCAACTAATCACCCTTGTACATTCCCTTAGTGCCTGTCTTCCATGTGCCTTTTTCTGTCCTGGTGCTCCTACGCAGTGCTACCCCAGTGGCTGCAGCATGGCTGCTGGAAAGCTGCTGACTTTCAGTGGGGGAGACTGCAGATGGTCTTGGAGACTGACCTTGAGCAACTCTGGGCCTAGAAGGCCCGGCTTCGGACAGCACCACCTAGGCATGGGCGGCAGCAGTCCGGCTGGCTGGCTGACCGACAAAACCAAGCGCACTGGTGCAGTGGCAGTGGCGGGAGCACGAATGTAGTCATCCTGAGAGAGGACAGCAGGTTCGTGCTCCATGGAGCCACTGCCACTCCCCCGGGGCGACGCCTCAGCAATCCCAGTAATCTGTTGGAGGATAGATTGCTGGACTGTTGGGACGCCCTGCAAGCCCCTTTCAACACTGGTAACCGCAGCCACGATGGCAGCAGCCTGAGTTTGCATGGCAGCAAATTGAGCCTGCATGACAGAAGTCTGAGCTTCCACTGCAGCATCCAGATGTTGGGTGCCTTCTGCTTGTGCTGCAGTGGAAGCTGAGACATCGGCCATCAGACACTGCATCAGGGTTGGGTCCACAATTGCGCTAATGGAGTTGCCCATCACTTCCATGCTGGAAAGGATGGTCTCCCAGCTCTGCGCAAAGCCCTGTGCAAGGTTGGTGACGGACTCTTCCATGCTCCTTGACATTGCAGTCAGGCTTTCTGGCAGAGTTGCCAATGCACCAACCATTTCATTGTGCACACCCATCAGTGTTTTTCTGTAGTCCGCCCCATCGAATTCCTCATCTGAGTCCACTGCAGCAGAACTTGTGTTCCACCTCGCCCTCCGGGGAGCTGGCACCTGCGTTACCCTTCTCCCCTGCCCTGGCTGCAGGCCACTCGTGCCCGGTGTCTCACCACGTGCAGATCCCACGTCTAACCTATCCTCTAAAGTACACGGAGTGTCAGTACCTGAGCAGGTGGCTGCGAGTGTGAAATCGAGTGATGGTGCTGTGTCCGCAGCATCACTGCCTTCTTCCTCTTCCAGTTCTTGCTCCTCCACCACTGCCTGGCATTTGAGGAGAAATTCACTGAACTTGTCCACTCATGTGAGGTCACTGAACTTTTTGCAGCACTGCATCCAGGTCCTTGGGGCTACACTGCTGGCATTGACTGCGACAGCTATCTGCTCCCATCGCCTTCTCACAATTTGTCTGGAGGGCCTCCTGGCCCCCTGTGGATACAGGACCTCTCTCCTCCTGTCCAGCTCCTGCACCAAGGCCTCCAGTGCTGCATCAGTGAATCTTGGAGCCTGCTTTCTGCCCTGTTGCGCCATCAGTACATCTTCTTCTTGCTCACACTCTCTTCCCCAGCCACTTCCAGCACCTGCTGCAGCCAGGAGGCACCTCCCCTTTAAGAGGTGCAGGCCAATGTGTGTGCAGTGCCTTTAAATTTGCTGCGCGGCATCTTAGAGAGAACAGCTTGTGAGCAGCCTGCGCGGTACCGTCCCGATTGCTGTGCGGCCGCGCACGCGCGCAGCTTAGAGCAAACATTGGTGCAGGCTGCCTTTAAGTAGTGCAGGCTAGCTTTAAGTGGTGCTAGCCTCGCACGAACTTGGGACCCCTGCTGTGGCGAGCAGCCACTCAGCAGCGCGTTCAGTGCTGGGCCGCACACTACTATTATTTAAATTAGCAGGCAGCACGAAGTTTGCATTAATCGCGCAACAAGATCCCCGCGCCCATTTTCCGGCCTTGTCCAATTTCTAGGCCATTTAGTTTGCAAATACACATAATTTCTAAGTAAATTTTAACAGAATAAGTGTAATCATGTCATTTGTTTTGATGTTGACGCACAAATAATATTGCCCTGGTTTTTTTTTTTATCCGACAAGACAGCTATTATGTCTGGTCTTTGAAAATGGATTAATGTAACTGCAGATGACGAGGAGATTTTCTTGATCAGGTGTGGTGTAAATGAGAGTGATCCAAGTAACTCATTGTATTATAATGGGATGCAGTGAAGATAGGAAACTGACCTTATACATTGTGGTTTCCGCCCTTCGCCAATTGAGATCTCATCCATCAGGTGACATTTCCTTCTTCACATATAAGTAAGTCCCTGGCAGTTTGAAGTTATGGACTAATGTCTCCATGGGGACTAGGCTGAGGCTGCCACAATTCATTTCATTTATGATTCTTAACAGCTATAACTGTTGACCTTCATCATCTCTCCCTGTGCTGTCTCTTAAAGTGAAGAGTACTGACAGATCAGTGTCTCCATCATCAGTTTTCTATTTGGGGGGAATAATTAAGGTCGAGCGTGATCCTGTTGAATGAAAGATGCTTCAGTGTTCTTTAGAAAAAGAGCTATGCTGTCCTTTAAGTTTAATTGCAGAAAATGCATCTTTTCCCCTTTTTGAAAACCAGTTTCCTCCCCACCTTTGCCCTGAATACAGTGACTCATGGAGGGATATAATTGTACAGGGGCCAGCAGCTCTCCAATATCACACCTAATTAACCATCTTTCTTGAAGGCGATGGCCTTGATTTGCGGCCAGGCAGCGCAGGTTTTTTGGGTGCTAAACGGTGTCCTAAGCCTCCAATATGTCGGGCAGGACGCATATGCTCAGTCAGAGCTCATGAGGCCAAACATTCGGCATGCAGTGACCATACCAGAAACAGGGATTAGATATTTACAAATGCTAATAACGGACCTACAACCTGTTTGAGGCAACTGCTGAAAGATTGGTTTGCCCTGAGGCAGCTAACGCCGGCTGCACTCAGATAAAGCAGGTCTAAGTGCGGTGTAAGATCGGTCCTTAGTGGGTGATGTTGTAAATCATTCTTAGCCGGATATAGATCTAGGAGGAGCAGCAGTGCTGCTCATGACACCACATTCATAGAGTGTGCGCTGTTAAGGCCACTGCAAGCCCCCACCCCGATCACCACCTCTGTCACAGCGACATCTCCCCGATCCTCAGCATGACCTCTCCCTAATCCTCAAATACTACCTCTCCCCGATCCTCACCGCGACCTCCCCCCGATCCTCACCGCGACCTCTCCCCGATCCTCAAATACTACCTCTCCCCGAATATCACCGCAATCTGCCCCCGATCCTCACCACAATCTGCCCCCGATCCTCACCGCGACCTCTCCCCGATCCTCACCGCGACCTCTCCCCGATCCTCACCGCTACCTCCCCTTGATCCTCACCGCGACCTCTCCCCGATCCTCACCGCTACCTCCCCGATCCTCACCGCGACCTCCCCCCGATCCTCACCGCTACCTCCCCGATCCTCACCGCGACCTCCCCCCGATCCTCACCGCTACCTCCCCCGATCCTCACCGCGACCTCCCCCCGATCCTCACCGCGACCTCCCCCCGATCCTCACCGCGACCTCTCCCCGATCCTCACCGCGACCTCCCCCCGATCCTCACCGCGACCTCTCCCCGATCCTCACCGCGACCTCCCCCCGATCCTCACCGCGACCTCTCCCCGATCCTCACCGCTACCGATCCCCGATCCTCACCACTACCAATCCCCGATCCTCACCGCTACCTCCCCGATCCTCACCGCTACCTCCCCGATCCTCACCGCTACCTCCCCGATCCTCACCGCTATCGATCCCCGATCCTCACCACTACCGATCCCCGATCCTCACCGCTACCGATCCCCGATCCTCACCGCTACCTCCCCCGATCCTCACCACGACCTCCCCGATCCTCACCGCTACCTCCCCCGATCCTCACCGCTACCGATCCCCGATCCTCACCGCTACCGATCCCCAATCCTCACCACTACCTCTCCCCGATCCTCACCGCTACCGATCCCCGATCCTCACCACTACTGATCCCCGATCCTCACCGCTACCGATCTCCGATCCTCACCGCTACTGATCCCCGATCCTCACCGCTACCTCTCCCCGATCCTCACCACGACCTCCCCGATCCTCACCGCTACCTCTCCCCAATCGTCGGCATTACCTCTCCCTAATGGTCACTGCTACCACCCCTGGCTACCACTGCTCCCACCGCTTCCTTCCTGACCTGATTGCACCCCTTCCCAGTCTTCATCACTTACCTGAGGGCCTCTGCTGGCATCGCATCAACTCAACCCACCCTTTATTTAGCAAATGAGAAGTGACTGATTTTTTTCCTCCCAAGCTGCCTCAATTCAATTGACCTCTAGCACTCAGCTGATATCAGTTGACTCAGTATTGGACAAGTATCAAACTTGGGACCTTTCTGCTCTGTCTGCTTCAGTAGTACACTACTGTAGGCTTTGCAAAATCCCCCAGAAACTTGTATCGAACCTTAAAGAGGGTGATGAAGGAATTTGAGGTCAAAACCTCAGTTCTGAAGTACATTTTGACAGGATCAAGGAAGGAAAAATACAAGCCATGAGGAAAATGACCTTTGGATGATAGATACCTTTTTAAAAGGGCCATTGGGTAAACCTGCAGTCACAGAAACACAGGCTGCGGGAAAGGGTGTGGTGAGGCAGTGGACAGCTTTTGGGAATTGGGACCAAGCCAAGCTGTCTGGGAGATGTTTGCACTGCAATCCAACCAAGGAGGAAGAGCCTCATCCAAAACCTCACAAACACATTCAAAAATGAATAAACCAAGACCCCTTTTGAAATCCCCAGGTCCAGACAGGATGCTGGAAGTCTGAAAACGATTCCTAACAATAAGACTTCCACTACACAGTTTCATAGCCCATCATCCCATCAAAAACCGATTAGCCAAGCATAGACAGGAACAGTTTAACAAGCCCGCCAAAACCTAAGACAAAAGAAGCGAGATTTGGCGCGTAGATAGAGGCCCTGTCTCAATGGAAAACATCGGTAGCCATCAGGACAAGTTAACACTAAGTTAAAGTCATCAGACTTAACGAGCCCGCCAAAACCTAAGACAAAGGAAACGAGATTTGGCGCGAAGATAAACAGGCCTCAACTGAAACCTAAATCACTTTAACACGAAATCGATTTAGAAAAGCAGTTTTGGCGCGAGAAACACAATAGACCTGAACAGTATAATTGGGGGCCTATTCCCCCAAGAAGCAGGCAAGGAAAAGCAGGCCAGAAGCGAAGGAAGTGAAGAAGGAAGGCAGGCAGGCCTACAGCCACGGGCAAGAAGACACGAGGAACCCGAGAGACACTGTGGTGGAGGCTGTTCAAGCCGTGCAGTTTGTTACAACACTATACTTAAAGTTAGTTCAAGGCTGTCCAGAGAGGCAGTTTAAAGTTAGTAACAGTACCGAGGCACGCAAGGACAACACGCCACTGTAAAGGGGGGTCATCAACGGACCCGACTGGGAAAAAGGTTCCCAAACGCCTCGCAGCAACCAAGGCCCCACGAACCGACCAACACAACGCCACCGACCAACCAGGTGCGAACCAGGCCGTCGCGACCACCGAAAGACCAACACCAGGAAAAACCGAAGACATGCAAGTTTCCACGCTACAAATATTCCTGACTTACCCCTGGGTAAGATTTTCCCTTAAAAAACTCTAAACCCTACCTCTAACGAAGAAAAATTGGGTACTCACCTGATAAATCCAATACGCACCTTACCGCATCAGCGGACAGACCCAAACTGACCTGGAGTGCAGCTGAAGTCTTCCACCACGTCCGGGGTACGGCAGGCCCCAACAACCAAAAACCCCAGTGAACCCCGAAATCGCGAAATACCTCAACTGTCAAGCACTGTCAAGGAGTGGTGAGCATTATCCCTGGTCCTCTGAAATCAAACCTAGCTAGGTAGTGGGATTGGGAGGGATAAGGGGTTTTGTATACTGTAATTCTCCCTCGCCTGTGCCGTGTGTTCCCCAACCTGTATTAAGTATTAAGTGTGTTCTAAGATTGTTTGTGTTGTATTTACCTTTTCTTGAATAAAAGTTAAAGTTCTTTCATCAAAACCTGTTGTTTGCTGCACCTTTTGTTCACAACCCCCAAATAAGTCCAAGGTCTAGAACCAGGGGCGTGGGAGCGATTCGAACCGCTCACTGAAGTCAGAGGTGAAGCTGACCCCCACACACCACCCCCTGCACTACTTGGTGCTCTTATCCACTGAGATATTGGGGTTGCTCCCTTTTTCTTTATTTCATTGACTATAATACAATTATGATCAATAATTTATGCAGATAAATGGAAACTTTTCAGTGTAAAGCACAAGTACAATGCACCACCATTAACTATACAACTTTATACTTAAATCAATTGATCCAAAGTTGAGATGATACTGAGGATCACACAGATTCCTCGCTCCTGATTTTGCTTTCATAACAGCGAGTCTTCTGAGGAGGCTAGACAATTAGGGGGAGAAATTCATTATAGCCCCGTTTGGGGCACTAACTTTTAAAAGTTGAAAAAATTAGCGCCAGGCGTTAATGTCTTTTAACTTTTAAAAAATTCGGGGTTTGCGCTCCAGGAAGGAAGTGGAGCGCTAAATCAAAGGCTCCACTTCCTTCCTGGAGCACAACAGGCAGCAGGTGGGGCGGTAGGTGAGCAGCGCTGCACACTGGGCCGAGCAGCACTGCCGCGTTGGAAGGCTTGTAAGGGATTCTCTCCTGACCTTGCGTGTCTCGTAGCCTGTGAGATTCACGCGGCTCTGTGCAGCCTGTATGTCAGTGCGGGTCTAGGCCTGGTCTCCAGCCAGTCTGGGAACACTAGACACCCCTGTGAGTGGTTCGAATCACTCTCCCTTACGGTTCTAGACACTGGACTTAGATGCGAGAGCAGTAATGGAGATAAAACTCATGTAGACTTGGTTTGAACGGTACGAATGGAAAATCTTTATTGCATGATACTTAAAATTATGAAATACATGTCATATGCACAGATTAATGACAGTACAATCTTACAAACAGTTATAATCACTCTTAGGGAAACGAGGAACGAACGGCACAACGTAAATAGGGCACACATTACAAATATCCTTAATCTTTAACCCTCCCCTATCAATAGCTATCCTAAACTAGCTGCGTAGGATCCCGAGACTCATGCTCACCACTCGTAATAACTCGGAGAAATCCCGAATAGCTGATCGGATGTTTTTCACCGCAGCACCCACGTGTTGGTCAGGAGATCTCCTGGTCCCACTTGTTTACTGCTTTTGCTGCTCGGTCAGTCGGCTGGACCGTCCGCTGTAGTGAAGACCTCTGTTGGTTGGATACAAGGTATGGTGGAGCACCGTTGTCAATATCGCTGATACGATGTGTTTGCACAGTCCAGTTATCATCGATGCAATATGTCTTGTTAAAGAAGAAAACTTCCTGTCGAGAAGACTTGGCTGATCGACCTACAGGCGCGGTCGGGATCTACTGACCGTGGCGATGGATAAGGTCTTCTTCTCTTCTCCTCTCATCTCATCTCATCTCATCTCATCCCGGGCCTTCGGTTCCGCTGCCAGCTACCAACATAGGTCTTTGCAACAGTCTTTTACACAGGAGCAGCCACGATGATAACAGCAACAAGCGGCAAGAGTCAAGAACACGAGGCAAGAGCAAGAGCAAGAGGCCAGAGAGCGAATGGACGGTTTGGGGCCTGCAATTATAGTGCACAGTTCTTCCGTTTCCCGCCCAACTACAATGTCCATTCTTTTGTTTACGGTTTGGCGCCCAAAATGTCCTGTATGGGTGATCTCCGTCCTTAATGGGTTTCGGGGCTACTCATGAATGTTTGAGTACCTGCTAATATTTCTCCCATTGTTAAATCGGTCGGTGTTCCCCCTGGAGGGGTTTGGGGCTTCCAAGTGTCCTGTATAACTACCTGCTAACGGCTCTCTCATCGTAGAGCCGTTGGGAGTTTACATATTAATGTCCTTTGGATGGGCCCTTGATGGCTTTCCTTTGTACCTGGGAGACCGATCCCAGTATCGATGTTTATACTGTAAACCCATAATGTCCTGTGTATTGTCTTCACTGTGCTGAATCGTTATCGATCCTGCAAAAAAATGTTTATTGGAACGCCATCTTGTCTGCCTGTTGAAAAGTCTAGAATGTTCTGTCACGAGGTGCGGCGGCCATTTTACAGGCTGCTTGTGTCCAATTTAAACCTGACAGCATTCCGCTGAAATAAAAGCTGTTTTGAACGAAACTTTGTGTTTTCTCCTTATTAAAATGAAATCGCGATAATTGCGAATTCTACAGTCCCTCCTGTTGATGCGAATAACTCCGCTTATCGTATCAAAAATCTCAGTGGTGAGCAATCTTATCTCGATTTCACTCCGAATCCAGTAAATTAATCCCATAAATTTAACCTAGCTAGGGTCTCTGTGTCGTCCTTATTTCCCAAGAAAATTACATTTTATATCACCGTAGGCATTATTTGCCCTTAAACTTACACCACTTGTTTTCCTTCCCGGCGTAACCAGGCCGATGCCTCTCGTATCACCTGTATATTCATCTTTTATTCAGGGAAAGGAAAAACAAAACTCAAAACCAAAACAATCATTTTTAACTGTAACACCATCACCAAAATAATCAACACCAACTCTTAAAACATGTCGAGTTTCCAACGTATTTACAATGAGTACAAACTTCCGCGGCGCACGTGGCGAGCGGGAGTGACGCCATTTTCCCATTACACTGCGCTCTCATCGTGCACGCGCACGTAACGTTCTCGCCACTCTCCCGTGTTCTCATGCTTGGTGAGGCGCTTGTCTCTTTTACAATGTATGAACAAAAGGTATACTACAATAAACACTTGACAGACGACTAAAATGTGGGAGGCTATTCTGACCCATGAGGGCACTTCAATATTCGTGAACAGATTCCACCACGGTGGAACCACTATGTCCAAAATGTCTGTACCTATCTCGACGGTTTTCTGTTCTAATGTGTAGAAATGCTTTTGTGACACCGCGACGGCTTTCAGAAGTTTGGTTAAATGCTCGGGGAGAGGGGGAATGAGGTACCCAAAATGTGCGACAAATCGCTGCAAGTCGGTAAAATTCTCTTTTACTGTGAGATGAACAGTGGATGGTTCAGGGATTGGGATAATTCGCTGTTGTGCTACTTGAACTTCAGCCCTGGGTTTAAAACAGAAACTGCTGTCACTCACCGGACACCGGCTACGGTTTCCATGCTGGTAGTGTTGCGCTGCAGTGGTAACACAATATGTTCCACCCCCGATGTATGCTACCTGCGGAGGCACATGATCTTGTGCCATTGCCTCCATGGTGCAATTCATGGACTTGGCGCCAGCCGTTCTGAACCCGCACTGTGGTGTTAAAAAGGCATTCAAGTGCTGGGGGCACAGTATTATGTGTGCTCCCCTGCCACGACAACCAGAGAGATCTGTACCTGTCATCGTTTGCTCCCAGCGGATGACGTAAGGTGGAACTGCTGCATAACGAATGTGGGCTCCCCCCTGAATGACACCAATGTTCTCTACCCGATACACCGGGGCGGGCTTTGCTGTGTTGCCCAAAACCGGCATGCGTAATACTATTCCCATAATAGTATGGTTTGAACGTCCGCAGTCCACGGGGACTGGGTAAGCTTCTGAAGCTAGCCTGAGCTGGCACGGACTTAATGCGTTCTGAAAAGGGTGGAGCGCCCGCAGGTGTTTGTTACTTATCCAGGACGGGACCAAACCTTGTTTTAAATCCTCCAAATTACTGCGGCCCTCGCCCAGTAACCACGCCCCGTAAAGCACGCACACCTCGTTCTGCGCAGCTTGATCGGATGCATTCCGATCTTCCCTAATCAGGGCATTTACCGTACGCGCATGTTTCTCCAGCTCTGCTATGATTTCCTTTAAGTGTAGTGTCATGGCTTGGTCCTCGTGCAGACCCGACCCTACCACTTTATTCTCATCTGTAAGAATATCCTTTAACTGTGTTTTTAAACCATTAATCTGGGTCTGCAGCTCCACACTGTCTAGAGCGTTGACCACAGATGTCCCTGTGTTAAAAGCAGTGAACGCATCGTTCACCAAACCCCTTCTTTGCCTCCCTACTTGGTCCAAAACTTCCTGCGGTGCGGTGTATAAACTTGTCTTATCAATTTCTGCAAAATCAAACTCGTAAAATTGCCTGAACATCTTGGTCAACAGGACCTGGTACAACTGTTCCGTCTTTTTGGGGCACCACTCTGGTAACCGTACCTCAGTGAGATTTAAAATCACCGAGGCCACCGCGTAATGTACCCCCTGAAATAGTATCTGGTCTGTGGGGACCAGTACCAAACCGTTCCCGGGTCCCTTACTAGTTTTAGGGCACCCTTCTTCCTCAGTTAGAACTACCGGGATCGTGGGCGGGGCTTTGCGTGGGCGCGTAATGAGCTCAGTGGCATTTACTGGGATCGGAGAGTATGGGGCTCCGCACCCCCTGGTGCTCGCATCCCACCTCATCCCCTGTCCGTTATCCTGCCACTGGTTAATAAAGAATATGGAGATGCCTTTGGGGCAAACGTACTTTGACCCCCACATACAAACATAAATTCCCTCATCCGGTTCCCACCATTTGTCCCAACAGACTTTCACTTGTCCGTCTGTCCCCGTAATTGTCCGATGGGTATTATTACCCAGTCGCTCCCACTCAACCGAAGAGTTCCTCATAGTTTTGCTCAGCTTTCGCAGCCACCACCATCGGCTCAATGGGACATTCCCACTGCAGGTCAAACAAATCCGTTTGCCGACGGTGACGCTGATCCTGGGTGCGATGATCCTTACTTTGGGGCACATTAAAGAAGTCTCTTTATAGGCGAACCCCGATGTGCTGGAATACTCCGTTGAGTTCGTTCCCAGCCATCCTGGCCACCTTCCCTTGTGGAAATAGGTGCTGGTCCCTTCTGCCTTCCGTCTCCCGGTCCCATCCACCGCGATGGGGGCCGTGTCCCCGGAACATCCAAACACCACGACATCCTTGGTGAGGCCCCGATAGGCCAATCCACATCCGATTGCCACGAGCAATACTAGAAGTCGTTCCATCCTTCCTTGGTTCCTGTGATCAGATAGAATGAGGTAGCCAGCCTCGCAAAAGGTCTCTGGCTTTTGTGAAGGGTGAGCGGGTCCCCTGACCTCGCCTCACGTAAACTTCAACGTTTGCTAAATAGACTTCCTCTAAACCTAGCCTTAAAACTCCCATCATTTTGTCGTTATCTGTTAAAAACACTACAAACTTAACCTTATTAAAACTACTTAAAACCTTAAACTAAAACTTAAAACCTTAAACTAATAACTTTACAATGCCGCCCGTTCTCAGGGCGGCCCCTTTAAATTCTGAGAAGGCTGCTGCGAGCTCTTCCCGACGGTGGGAGGGCACTGACCCTTCCCTCTGATCTGCCGCAGCCTGTTGCTGCGCTGACCCTTTCCTCTGATCTGCCGCAGCCTGTTACTGCTTCGATGTGGCCTGTCTCTACCCGGGTTATCTTAACCTGAAACTTACGCCCTGGGGCAGCCTGTGGACCTGACCACATCCTTCTGGGCTGGGGTACTCTGCTTGACCTACGGGGAATTGCTATGGGCGGGGGCTCCGTGACGGACGGACCGGGTCCCGAGACCTTCAACGGGATGACCTGGGGTTCCATCACAGGCGCCAGCCCCGCCTCCGCTGACTCCGCCTCCCTAACCTCGGGGCTGGCAGTTCGGGGCCCCGCCCTGCTCGGCCCAGCAGGCGGCCCTTCACTCGTGAACTCTGCCTCCCCTGAGGACTGGACGTTCAAAGCGGGCGGCCACACCTCTGGGAACCACATAGCGGCTGGCCCGGCCTCCTCTAGCTCCTTCCTCCTGTTGTCGGGACCTGCAGCTTGTGTGTCCACCCCGTATGGATCTCTACCTAGCGGCCCCAATCCTCCCAGACCGTTCCTCAGGAACCACCCGTCATCATCACTATGCTCATCTGCACTATCCTCATCTGACCAGGGTACCCTGGGGTCCTCGTCATCTAACCCCCAACTCCAGAAAAACGCTGCATGATCGTCCGGGATGTCCCTTCCCCTGATGCAAGCTGCTACGCCTGCCTGTGTGCCTTGTGGTCCTACCTGGGGCTGTGTTTTCCCCTTGGCGGGACTGGCCCCTCCCTTAAGACAGGCCACCGCCCCTGCTTGTTTCTGTGAAATCTCACCTGCTGGAGGCTGCAGATTTCTCTCCTGTTTTAAATCCTCATACTCCCTGCTCCTGGCTACCCTGTAGGCTGCTTTTATCTCTCTAAGCTGCCCTTCTAGCCTGAGCACGTCTAACTTTCCCATTGATCGGGCGTTCTCCTCCCGCAGGGTCTGCTCTCTAAGCTGCCCTTCCAGCCCATCTATTTTCCCTATTAAGCGGGCGTTCTCCTCCCGCAAGGCCTGCTCTTTTAACCTGGCCTCCTCACCGCAGACCCCCTCCTGTGCGTGTCTTTTAAAAGGACACAGGTAGGCAGGCTGCGTGGGCTCTAGTCATTGGGTACTATTAGACGGTCCTGCGGCACCTACGGGGCCGGTTGCGACCGCCACCTGTCCACGCGCGTTCAAAACCATCTTGCGCATGACTCCTAACACTGCTTCGAGGTCTTCGGGAGAGGTGGGTGCCTTTGCTTCCTTAGGCGGGACAGGCGTCTGGGCTCGGACCGCGGGATTTTTATCCTTGGAATCCTTCCAAGGGTTCCTGCAGTGTTTGCGCCAGTGCCCTGTCTTCCCACACCCGTAACAGGCATTACTTGCCTGTGGGGCGCGATTACCCTCCTGATGCCACTCTCTTTGAGTCGGGGCTGCGGGTCGTACCTCATGTACTCTTCCCTTAAAGGGACGTGTCGTCATACCCCTTATGTTACGGTAACCCAACGTAAGTCGATTCAAGACCGACTCTTCCGTAAGGTTGAGGTCATTGGGATCGAACCAGGCTTTTGCCTGCTCTCTAACGGCTGGTAAACTGTTGGCTATTATGCACCTAAGCCAATGAATTAAAGCGGCGCCTTCCACATCTTCGCGTTCGGGCGCACCTAGACAGCTGCGCTCATATACTGGCCACAGCCTGTCGGCAAAAACCTTCGGGGGTTCTCCCTCCATCTGCACTGTCTGTCCCACTCTAGCAAACGGACCTCCGTCGTTCGCTCCCACTACTTCTAGGACCTCATTTTTCAATTCCTCATAACTTTTATTACCCCTCTTGCTATCGCCTGAGAGACACTGAAGGACCGAGCTATCTAACGAGAACAGCAGCATTTTTGCTGTCTCCCCATCATCGCAGCCGTTGATGGCTGCGGCTTGCTCAACTTCCCTAAAATGTACGGAAGGATCGTCTATCTCGGTCAGCTTCCTTACGTGGTTTATCATGGCCCTCAGCTGATGTGAACTGTGAGGCAACACCAGCTGTCCGAGGAGATCCCCCGGTTCTTCCCCACCGTTTCTGCTTGGGCCCCTTTTAATACCCGTTACTGGATACAACGATCCCTTTTCTACCTCCTTTTCAACGGGCTCTTTTGCTTCTTCCGTTGCTTCCTCCCTAACCCAGGTTTCTGAATAGCTGGGTGGCGCGGAGGGCGCAGTGGCTACTACTTCTTCTGCTTTACTTGGTGGGGAATTTCTAAAACTCTCATTTACTAGCGGCTGGCGTGCCGACGGATTAATAAGGCACACCATGCCGTTCGCATTATTCACGGCCTTTTTGAGGCTCTCTATCTCTTTTTCGCAGGCGCTATGGTCGGCTCCCTGAAACTTATCCTCAAGGGCCAACTTATACGCCGACCTAACCCCCATTAAGCTCTCTTCTTGAGTTCTTATCTGGGCAGCTTGACGGTTACATCTTTCCTTCATCCTACTCTCGTTTAATTTTGCTTCAGTGATCTGGCACTCGAGATACTCTACCCTTGTTTTAAGGTAACTGGAGACTTCCTGGCTTTCCTGGCGTAACTCATGTAAACTCTTAATGAGCGCCTCCCCTCCAGAAACCTTCTCCTCCATTTCCTCCTCTAACTGCTTGATTCGAGCGGTTAGCGCTGTATTGGTCTGGTTTGAAATCTGAACCTGCCTTTTGTAGCACATAAGCCAGACTGCTTTCTCAACTGCCTTTTTATGCTCCTTACTATCAGTCCACCTTTCAGCTGCCTCTAGTGGGCTCTTATCCGCTAACAATTCGCTTATCCACTTTTTCGTTAGATTAACCTTTCCAAATACGTAATCCGCTATCTTTTCCTGCATCACATTTCGTACAGTCATTCCAAAATCTAACACACTACCCTCTCGCTGCCAGTGTCCTGCCGCGGTCGCCATTTTCTGTAAGGGATTCTCTCCTGACCTTGCGTGTCTCGTAGCCTGTGAGATTCACGCGGCTCTGTGCAGCCTGTATGTCAGTGCGGGTCTAGGCCTGGTCTCCAGCCAGTCTGGGAACACTAGACACCCCTGTGAGTGGTTCGAATCACTCTCCCTTACGGTTCTAGACACTGGACTTAGATGCGAGAGCAGTAATGGAGATAAAACTCATGTAGACTTGGTTTGAACGGTACGAATGGAAAATCTTTATTGCATGATACTTAAAATTATGAAATACATGTCATATGCACAGATTAATGACAGTACAATCTTACAAACAGTTATAATCACTCTTAGGGAAACGAGGAACGAACGGCACAACGTAAATAGGGCACACATTACAAATATCCTTAATCTTTAACCCTCCCCTATCAATAGCTATCCTAAACTAGCTGCGTAGGATCCCGAGACTCATGCTCACCACTCGTAATAACTCGGAGAAATCCCGAATAGCTGATCGGATGTTTTTCACCGCAGCACCCACGTGTTGGTCAGGAGATCTCCTGGTCCCACTTGTTTACTGCTTTTGCTGCTCGGTCAGTCGGCTGGACCGTCCGCTGTAGTGAAGACCTCTGTTGGTTGGATACAAGGTATGGTGGAGCACCGTTGTCAATATCGCTGATACGATGTGTTTGCACAGTCCAGTTATCATCGATGCAATATGTCTTGTTAAAGAAGAAAACTTCCTGTCGAGAAGACTTGGCTGATCGACCTACAGGCGCGGTCGGGATCTACTGACCGTGGCGATGGATAAGGTCTTCTTCTCTTCTCCTCTCATCTCATCTCATCTCATCTCATCCCGGGCCTTCGGTTCCGCTGCCAGCTACCAACATAGGTCTTTGCAACAGTCTTTTACACAGGAGCAGCCACGATGATAACAGCAACAAGCGGCAAGAGTCAAGAACACGAGGCAAGAGCAAGAGCAAGAGGCCAGAGAGCGAATGGACGGTTTGGGGCCTGCAATTATAGTGCACAGTTCTTCCGTTTCCCGCCCAACTACAATGTCCATTCTTTTGTTTACGGTTTGGCGCCCAAAATGTCCTGTATGGGTGATCTCCGTCCTTAATGGGTTTCGGGGCTACTCATGAATGTTTGAGTACCTGCTAATATTTCTCCCATTGTTAAATCGGTCGGTGTTCCCCCTGGAGGGGTTTGGGGCTTCCAAGTGTCCTGTATAACTACCTGCTAACGGCTCTCTCATCGTAGAGCCGTTGGGAGTTTACATATTAATGTCCTTTGGATGGGCCCTTGATGGCTTTCCTTTGTACCTGGGAGACCGATCCCAGTATCGATGTTTATACTGTAAACCCATAATGTCCTGTGTATTGTCTTCACTGTGCTGAATCGTTATCGATCCTGCAAAAAAATGTTTATTGGAACGCCATCTTGTCTGCCTGTTGAAAAGTCTAGAATGTTCTGTCACGAGGTGCGGCGGCCATTTTACAGGCTGCTTGTGTCCAATTTAAACCTGACAGCATTCCGCTGAAATAAAAGCTGTTTTGAACGAAACTTTGTGTTTTCTCCTTATTAAAATGAAATCGCGATAATTGCGAATTCTACAGGCTCCTTCCCTCCCTTAAAGGTAACGGCCATCGCTGCAGGCTCGGCAAGGAAAAAACTTACCTGGTCCTCGACGGCAGCCGCGATCTGGCCCGATCAGCCCGATGCACTGCAGCAGAGTGCCGGGCTGATCCATCGCTGGGGAAAAAAGGAAAAAAAACAGAAAACGAGCATTTGATTAACGGCCACCTCTCCTTTAAGTATCGCCCCCCGAAGCGCCCGGCCTCCCGATGAACGCCTCCTGCAGCTGCCGGTGTTTTCGCCCGGCGATGCTGCAGGGGGTGGAACCGAATTTCGGGTCCAGGACGCAACCGGGGCGATGTGCATGACGATGATGTCACAATCTCCAGGCGAAGGACATCGGGGCACAACACCATATCGCCGCCGCAAACCTCCCGCCGAATTTAGCGGGAGGCGATATTCTCGCTGCGCCCGGGCTGTAAGTGGTTACCGCCCCATTATCGCCCCCCCGGAGGCAATAACAGGAGGCGCAAAGGTACTCAATTTCTCCCCCGATATCTTCCATACAATACTGAACCAGTCTATTCTCGAAAGTGAGCAAAGATTGATTTCAGAATTTGGGAACATGCAAGGAGAGACCCAATCACAGCAACATTCCAGTAGGAGCAGCAGAAAGAGTTACCAACAAATTGATGCTTACAGTGGAAGGGAAAGGGCAAACCAGAGTCACACGGGAGTGACCGCTGTGGCACATCGAAAGGCCCAGAGGGGCAACCTGCAAAGACATCTTCTGGGAAGAGGAGCTTGAAGCTACATCAAAAGGATGGGACAGAAAACCCGGAGCTAGCCAGGAGTAAAATGCCCAAGCCTGCAGCGATGGCCATTACCTTTAAGGGAGGAAAGGAGTATTGCAACGCAGCGGCGCTGCACGGCCCATTCTGTCAGGTAAGTGTCTTGAAGACTCCAAGTGCCTGCACACACCATATGAGTGACTGTGATAGTCAAGCACTGTTAATGGCAAATCCTGCTTCCATTTCTATGTAATTTCACCTTGTGTTGTACATCATTTTAATATCAGAATCATTATTTATTGCAGCTGAATATATCAACTTAGTGAACTTGCCGTTTTAAATACGTTAAATAAAGAGACCATCCCAACCTCAGAATATTTGGTTATTTATTTATTTAATGCACATGCAATGATCATGGATTGCTGTCTCAAATTATATTACTGATGGCCCAAGAATATTGCATTATGATGTCGCTGCATAAAGCGCAGTCCATCTCCACGATTTTCAGGAATTTATTTTATGTTGCTTTAAGGAGATAATCTTACACGAGTTCAAAAATTGTGGGCAGGACATGCTCAAATTTCTGATTGGTGTTGCAGGTCAGCAAGGCTCCCCAAGCGGGCAGCACTGACTCGTCAAACTATCCCTTTAATGCCGAGCTCAGTTCCCAAAATACTACATGAAAAATCCAGTCTGTTTCTAAATGGTACTAGGGACCATCTGTGGCTCATTATATAAAATCAGCCCCAGAGACTTCGAGCAAAACAGCTGTAATGGCACAGCTGTATCCAAAGTGATTGCAGACAGCTGCTGGTACATTGTGACGAAGTAAGCAGAAAGATAAGATTAGACATGGAGATGTCCATCTCAAAACATTTCATTATGATTCCTGCATTGAAAATTCGCTTTCTGAATCGGTACCAGCCAGTGTTTCAAACTAATCAACGGCGAGAATCAGCCATTACTAATTTAAAATCTCAATTGGCATGGAGGATTTCTTAAGGCTTTTGTCCATGCTATTCAACTTGGCTGATGTCGCATTTCCACTTCCTCTTTCGCAAAATAAGAAAGAATAGAACAAGAAAAAAAAATTCAGTCCCACGCAGACTATTTACAATCCACTCTATCACAGAGCACACCCAATCATTCTTTCCGCAGGCCCAGCGACACTCCACTTTATCACAGAGAACAGCCAACCCATCCCTTTCGCACAGCAGTCGTGCTCTCCTCTATCACAGCGTCTGCCCAAACCCATTCACAAAATCACAAGATAATTACGGATGAGGAAGACCAGTCAGCCCAGATTACTTCATCCACCCAGAAGTAACCTACATTACGCCCATTCCAGTATCCAATTGTTTCTTAAAAAATTACCAGGGTTTTCACCACCACCGCTCTACTGGAAGTCCATTCCAAATGTCGATCGCTCTCTGCATAAAGAACTTCCTGATATCAATCCTAAAGTTACCTTTTACTAGTTTGAACTTATGTCCCCTTGCCCTGCTCCCACAATTTAAATTAAAGTAATATTCCGAATTTAACCTTTACATACTATTTACTATCACTAACTATAAGATCACCTCTCAGATGTCTCCACTCCAGAATGAAAAGCCCGCATCTCTTCAATCTCAACACTCGTGAAATGGCTCCTCTCTACACTGCTTCCAGTACTTGAATGTTTCCCTTGTGTCTCAGCGACCAAACCTGGATGCAGTACTGAAGATGTGGTCTGACTAGAGCACGGTACAGTTTGATCATGACTTCCTCTATATTCAACTGCTTCCATTTCATTCATCGCTATTTCAACATCATACACGGAGTACATGTGTTGCTTATTTTTCCATCCGATGTGCTGTACTTTGCACTCATCTACATTAAATTTGTCTGCCATTAATCTGCTCACGCACTTCTTTTGTTTAGTTTCTGAGCTGATTCCACTGCCTTTCTCAGCTTGGTATCATCGGCAAATCTGACTCCTTTCCATTGAATTTTTGACTCTAGATCATTTATATAAATTAAAAAACAGTAGTGGGTCCCAAAATCCAGCCCTGGGGCACCCCACCCAGTCATTCCTCCAGCCAAAATATCTCCTCAAACAAATACTCATGGCTCTCTACCCTGCAGTACGTTTCGTATCAATTTCCAGCATTTACCCTGAATTCCCAGAGCGTTGAGTTTGACTAATAACCTTTCATGTGGGACTTTGTCAAGTGTTTTTTGGAAGTCTAGGTCCAATATGTTGTAGGACACTCCATAGTCCACTTGGGATGTTACTTCCTCAAAGAATTGGAGGAAGTTGGTCGGTCATAATCTTCACCTGCTGAATCTGTGTTGGCTACTGTTTACTGGGTTATTATTATTCCTTCTACAGACCATTTGCACTGTCCTATAGCAGAGTCTACCCAACTGATACCTTTCACAGGCCATTCGCAATCTCCTCTATTACAGAATGTATCCAACCTGCTTCCAGGGGAAATTCTGCAGCATTACCCTTGCCCTTCCTCAAAAGGTAAATCAAAGAAAACTAATGAACTTCACTTCCTAAATTATTCACCCTTGATCAGTTGGAAGTCACTGGGGGCTTTACGACCTTTAGCGCCTGTACAGCAGCCATAATACTAAAGAAGTATTCTTCTAGGAGAAGAAGTTTTAAAACTCTCCCATCATCTCAGCTTTACATATTGGAAATCCAAGGAACTATTAGCAATAGTTACTCTATGCTTACTTTGTTCTTTAAATGATTGAATAATAAAGGGAAGTTTGATCAGTACATACTTACCTCAAGGAAGATGGCAAGTTATGAGGAAAGATTGGATAGGCCGGGGTTGTTTTCTTTGGAACAGAGGAGGCTGAGGGGAGACTTGATCGAGGTGTATAAAATTATGAGGTGGCCTAGATAGAGTGGATAGGGAGGACCTATTTCCCCTAGCAGATAGGTCAATTATCAGGGGGCATAGATTTAAAGTAATTGGTAGAAGGATTAGAGGGGAGTTGAGGAGAAATGTGGGTGGTGGGGGTCTGGAACTCACTGCCTGAAAGGGTGGTAGAGGCAGAAACCCTCATCACATTTAAAAAGTACTTGGATACGCACTTGAAGTGCCGTAACCTACAAGGCTACAGACGAAGAGCTGGAAAGTGGGATTAGGCTCTTTTTTGGCTGACACAGACACGATGGGCCAAATGGCCTCCTTCTGTGCCGTAAATTTCTATGATTCTAAGTTAAAGGAATGGTGGGGCCAGTTAGGGACAAAGAAGGAAATCTTCTTGTGGAGACAGAGGGCATGACTGAGGTACTGAATGAGTACTTTGCATCTGTCTTCATAAAAGAAGAAGATGAAATTAATGTCGCAGTAGAGGTACTATTTTGAGAGGGGTGCAAGAGCAGAGAGACCTGGGGGTGCATATTCACAAATTTCTGAAGATGGCAGGGCAAGTTGAAAAGGCGGTTAAGAAAGCGTATGGGATACTTGTATTCGTAAATCGGGGCATTGAATACAAAAACAAGAAAGTTATACTAAACCTTTACAAGTCTCTGGTTTGGCCTCAGCTGGGCACCACACTTTAGGAAGGATGTTAAGGCCTTGGAGAAGATACAGAACAGGTTTACAAGGATACAATAGCAAAATACTGCGGATAGGATGCTGGAAATCTGAAATAACAACAGAAAACGCTGGAAACACTCAGCAGATCAGGCAGCATCCGTGGAGAGAGAAACAGAGTTAACGTTTCAGGTCTGGGACCCTTCATCAGAGCTTTACAAGGATGATACCAAGGATGAGGATCTCACGTGGGTGGTCAGGATTGGAGAAGCTGGGATTGTTCTCCTTAGAGCAGAGAAGGTTAAGGTCAGAGGTATTCAAAATTATGAGGGGTCTGAATATGGTAAGTAGGGAGAAACTATTTCCTCTGGCAAGTAATTGGTATGATGCGGAGATGCCGGTGTTGGACTGGGGTGGACAAAATTGAGAGGTCGCACAACACCAGGTTATAGTCCAACAGTTTTATTTGAAATCAATGAAGTAATTGGTAACCAGAGGTCATAGATTTAAAATAATTGGCAAAAGAATTATGGGGGTAACGAGGAGAATTTTTTTCACATAGAGGGTTGTTAAGATCTGGAACACACTACCTGAAAGGGTGGTAGAAGCAGATTCTGTAGGAACTTTCAAAAGGCAATTGGACGTGTATTTGAAGAGGACTAATTTGCAGGGTCATGGGGAAAAATCTGGGATGTGGGACTAAATTGGACAGCTCTTTCAAAGAGCCGGCACAGGCACGATGGCCGAATGGCCTCCTTCTATGCTGTAAGATTCTATGATTCTAACTGTACTTTGTCAAGCTTTAAATAATATTTAGTAAGTGCACTCATTTTTGGCAGACATTCCTAAGGGTTGAAAATTGGATGACATAACACTGTTATTTAAAATGGATCGAGAGACACCTGAAAACTATGGACCAATAAGTTTAAAATCAGATGCAAGTGACTTCACCTGACGAAGGAGCAGCGCTCCGAAAGCTCGTAATTTCAAATAAAACTGTTGGACTATAACCTGGTGTTGTGCGACTTCTCATTTTTGTCTCATTATGTGTCAACCTTGGCTCATTAGTAGCACTCTCACCTCTCAGGCAGAAGGTCATGGGTTCATGCCACACTTCCACTACTTGAGCATATAATCCAGGCCGACACTTCACTTTTGGATGAGATGTTAAATCAAGGCCCTGTCTGCTCTCAGATGAATGTAAAAAAAGCTTGAAGAAGAGCAGGAGAGTTCGCCCAGTGTACTCGCCCACAGGTTATCTGGCTGCTGCATTTGCTTACATCACAACAGTGGCTACGCTTCTGAAGTGCTTTGTTGGCTGTATATGACTCTGGGAACATTCTGAAGACATGGAAGTCGCTATATAAAAGCAATTTCTTTCTTATATACTTGGACACTTCATTTTATGGAAAAGGCATTGTCCAAGCTTGTGCTTGTGGTGTTCGAATGGAAAAAGGCTAATTTCAGGTCAGTGAGAGCCAATGTCATGTAGACCAGGTGTCAGCGTGACTGGCAGGAGGTTGCTGAAATGATAAATACTGTCTGCTCAAACCCCCAACCCATGAGGTCAGGAAAGATTTCAATGATTTGCACAAAATTCCGAAGGTACGTCAACACTATAAATGAAAGGTCAAAGAACAGATATGGATTCTGACAACAACCATGACAAGTTGCTTGTAATGTAAGCGAGCTGTTGGGTTTTATGACATGAGCATAATATAGTGTGACAGCTGAAATTAACGTGAAATTAATGCGCAAATGGATGACAAATGGTACAGGGCCCCACATATCAGCTAAACTCAACCTTGTCGTTATTGTAAATTTATATTTGAAAAGAAAGCACAGACTTTCCAATACAGGCAGTTGACTGTCTGGAAATGGAGAGAGGCATTATTTAGGGAAGAAATATGCATGTCCACTATGAGTTACGTCCTCAGTTCGAAATGGTATGAAACATACCTATGTATGATTTAACGTTTTAGAGCATGAATGGTGAATGTAGTACTGTGATCCAAACATACAAACCATGCAGATAAAACAGCTACATCTGCGTACCTCCCTTTATTAGCACTATTTGTTAAAAGTGAACAGTTTGCTTGCTCTAAGCCCAGCTACTATATAATGCCAGGGATGAAAGTGGCACAGAGAAAGTAGGTTCCAGGAGAACGTGCTATTCTAGATTCTTGCTTAGTTAAGGGTGTTGGCGACAAGTCCTTCAAGGAGTAAGTCCCCAAGGTAACCCCGTAAAAGTATGTGCCGTGTGCTGAACACAGTCACGTCTGCGGCAAGTACCACAGCATCCAGGCAATAAGGAAATACATTTATGCAGCATGTACTACCACAATGGTAGAATAATGTTAATGTGGTCTATATTGTCCCAGGTGCTCACTCAAGGTAAATGGTCCAGAAGTCTGGCTGATGGTCACTATATAAGTTAGGAAACAACAGTATGAACAACTCGATGAAGGTACAGCACCACTGGTGAGAAGGTGTTATCTTCAGAGGGTCTTGGAGGTGCTGGGCAAAGACCAAGCTGCTCCGAATCCAGCCATGTCTGTGAAAATAGGCCTCTTTGAGCAGAGTATGCTGCACCACATATGTGGTGTATCTGCTTCATTTGAATCCATTGGGAAGCACTTTGTGGCTAGCTCTGGATGCTCTGAAAGAATCTGCATCCCAGATCTAAAGTGGCCTGAATGAAATGGGTAAGGTAATGAAGGAATGGTCCTCCAGCCTGAAGTATGTACCAATTGCCTGCTCCTGCAGCACATACTGTAGCAGCCTCAGTCAATAATGAGACCGTAAGCACAATGCGTATATCTTACATGGATCCTCCTATTACTGTTATGGGAAACTTGGGTGACAAAATGCAGGCCATTGTGAACCCTAGCTTCAACTCATTAGGACCAAAACTAAAGATCACCCTACAGGAGATGTTAGCGAAGCTCAGGCAAGTGCACCATTTTGTGCTCCAACAGACCAGTTTATCTCATTAAGTCAAGCCATGCTGTGGTATGAAGTGAGACATTGTGCAAACTTTGCCAAGTGGCTCTCATGTTGGGCCCGTCCTATTTGAACACCAAATCCACCGTAAGTGTCAGTAGAACATGCCTTTGACCTTTTGGATGTAGGGCCAATAATACCACAGGAAGCTCCAGGTTCATCAAGATTGTTTGCAAATACATGGCATGATAACTTGGAAGTGACAAGTGAGCTATGGCCAAAAGTACTCTCAAGTGGATGTAAAAGATCCCATGACACTATTTCGAAGAAGAGCAGGGGAGTTCTCCTCGGTGATCTGGCCCTCAACGAACATCACTAAAACAGATTATCTGGTCATTATCACATTGTTGTTTGTGGGAGCTTGCTGTGCGCAAATTGGCTGCCGGGTTCCCTATAATACAAAAGTGACTACACTTCAACAGCACTTAATTGACTGTAAAGCGCTTTGGGACGTCCTGAGGTCATGAATGGTGCTATATAAATGTAAGTCTTTCTTTACTAGCGTGCTAAAACTGATTATATAAAGTTAATTTGGAAAGCATGGTACAATTGGATTCTATGCTCCTTTTGAAACTTGTTTCTAGTGCAGCTATGAGGCAGTGCAAGTGATAATTAGGCTACTGTTCCATATGAGTTGATGATGTTTATACTTTGAGTAACTCTTCAGACAATTTTCAATAGAAAAAATACTTCCATTAATTAGAATGTAATTGATTATAATACATTTTGAAGAGAACAGTAAAAGTTGCAATTTCTGTAAATAGACTGTTGGCACTAAGTAATATTTATTTACTCATTTAATATGAAGTAAATGTGTCTGTTGGCTTATAACCTGATACATGGTCTGATAGTATGTATATTCTTCCATCTTTTGATGACAAGTAGATCACTTGACAGCATGTGATATATTTCAGTAATCTGAAGTATATTGGCAAGGGTTCTCTATTCGACCCCTGGATCTCACCACATTCAGCTAGATATTGGGCAGATGCAAGATCAGCTTATGGAAGTGCCCAGTAATGTTGAAACCAAGGATATATAATGTAAATATCCAAAAACACAATGTTCCTCTCTACTTGAGTTTTTGGAAGCAGAATGAAAGGAAGGAAGGGTACACACCCAGGCATGCTTAAGTTGGAATATCCGAGGACAATTGCCTTTGTAGTCTCTACTTCACCAAGGAGGCAGTAAAAGAGCGGTGCCATCTCCTGGAATCTGACTTTTAGACAAAGTAACAACAAAGACATTTTTTTCAATAGCTGTGAAAGTGCCAACAGCATTGAAGCCTTATGCCTCAGGCCCTTCCAATCTACCTCAGCAGTTATACAACATCAGTTAGTTTGCAGTGTCAAAACACATCTATACTATTTACTGAGTCACCTAACTTGGTGTCATCAGAAAACTTGGATATACAATTCATTATTCCTTCATCTAAGTCATTTATAAATATACTGAAAAACTGAGGCCCCAGTACAGATCCCTGGGGGACACCACTAGTCACCTCCTGTCAACTGGAGTACATACCCATTAAGCCTACTCCCTGTCGCCTACCTCCTAACCAATTCCTACCCGTGTCAATAGGTTACCTCCAATTCCACACGCTCTCATTTTTGTTAGCAGTCTCTTGTGTGGAACCATATCGAATGCCTTCTGGAAGTCCATATCAATAACAGCCATAGACATTCCCTTATCTACCGCTTTAGTTACCTCCTCAAAACATTCAACTAGATTTGTTAGACATGGCTTGTCCTTTACAAATCCACGCTGACTCTCTCTGATCAGCTCATATTTGTCCAAGTGCTCAGTCACTCTGTCTCTAACAACAGATTCTAGGAACTTCCCCACAACAGACGTTAGACTAATAGGCCTATAGTTTCCTAGTTTATCTCTCTTGCCCTTCTTAAATAATGGAGTGGCATTGGCAGTTTTGCAATCCAAGCAGATAATTCCTGAATCAAGAGTGTTTTTGAAGATCATGACTAGAGCATCTACAATTTCCTCACCTACTTCTTTTATTACCCTGCGGTGAAAACCATCAGGTCTTGGAGATTTGTCTATCTATAGTCTCACTATTTTCCCCATTACCTTTTTTTATTTATATTAAATCTAGTAAGTTACTTACTTTGATTTAATTTTAGTTTTCCTTGTATCTCTGGTCATTTATCCTCTTCCTGTACAAAGTAAGTATTTAGCAAGTCTGCCATTTCCTGATTTTCAATTACAATATCACCTCTGTCTGTTTTTAACGGGCCCACTTTACTCTTAGTCACTCCCTTTCACTTAATATACTTGTTATAAACTTTTAGCGTTGTCCTTGATATTCCTCACAAGTTTTTTTAATCTCCTATTCCCTTTATGCAGTTCTTACTACTTTCTTTGTATCCCTTTGCTGTGCTTTATATCTCTCCCAGTCCATGGGATCTCCACTATTCTTTGCATGTGTATAAGCCCTTTCCTTTAGTTTTATGCTATCCCTTACTTCTTTTGTTGACCAGGGTTGTTTAATTACACGAGTAGAGCTCTTGCCCTTTAGGGGTACGTACAGATCTTGTATTGAACCAAATACTTCTTTGAACACCTCCCACTGTTGATCTGTACTTTTACCCGTTAACAGTTCTGCCCAGTCTCCTGTCGTCAATTTCTGCCTCATTCCTTCAAAGTCAGCCTTACCCAAATTTAAAACCTTGGTTCGTGACTCAGACTTCTTCTCAAACCTATCGAATTCAATATCCTATTGTACAAGAGCCTAAGGCCTACATAGCAGCAGTGACAGTGAGGATTTATGGCAGATAACCCTATTATGCAAAGACCTCTGTCATTGGAACTCCATTGTTAAGCTCCTAGAATTGCCACATACTCCGTGGTGGACTGCAGTTCTGAAAAACCATCATGCAAAACTGAACACATGCAGGCAGTGGATTCTTCCACAGATGCTATCAGATCTTGCAGGGTGCTTTGGAGAGACTCAAGTGATTGGAGAAGTGATTGTGCTCAGATACCAACCTTCTTTTATACGTAGGGCCTTCATGGTCCAATGGTTCCAGCTGGAAAGCTTGCCCTGCTGCGGTATGGACATGGAAGTCTTCTTCTTCGACAGTCCCTCGGAACCGAGGATGACTTGCTTCCACATTAAAAATGAGTTCTCAGGTGACTGATGAGTCCAATGCGGGACCTACAGTCTCTGTCACAGGTGGGGCAGACGGTGGTTGAAGGGGCGGGTGGGTGGGGTGCTTGGGTTGATGTGCGCTCCTTGCGCTGCCTGCGCTTGGCTTCCGCTTGCTCCCGGCGAAGAGACTCAAGGTGTTCGGCGCCTTCCCGGATGCTTCTCCTCCACTTTGTGCGGTCTTGGGCCAGGGATTCTCAGGTGTCGGTGGGGATGTTACACTTTTTCAAGGAGGCTTTGAGGGTGTCCTTGAAGCGTTTCCTCTGCCCACCTGGGGCTCTCTTGCCGTGTCAGAGCTCCGAGTAGAGCGTTAAAAATAACAAAGAGTTAAACATAACAATACAGTCTTGCCTGCTTACATGGAAGTAAAGCAACAAAAAAGGTTGTCTGAGTGCTTTGCATGCCGCCTCAGTCAAGATGTTTGAAGCTTGAGAGGAAACACTTTGTGGCACGCGTATGTGCATCAGCAAACGCTGGATACTCTTAATTTGGCAGCTATTCTGAGGCTGAGTGACTTCATCATTTTCTCCCAGGTCCTCTGACTGTTTGGCATCACTTTGACTCTTTCTGACACCTTCTCCCATGCCGCCCAGATGCCGTGTGGAAGATGCCGTTCAATGCCAAAAAGGACAGCCTTCCTTTGGCCCACTTTCTGAAAAGGCAAGTCCATAGCTGCATTACTGAACGGTGGGATTCATTGCAGGTGCTGCGCCATTGTTTTACAGCAATATTCCCTGCCCCAGACCTCGCTGCAAACAAAAAAAATCATCTTCCTTTTGTGTGGTATCTGTGCTGGATATTTTGCCCCCCTCTTGGAATGAATCAAGCTTATCTTGCTCTCTTCCTGAATGCAAGAGGATTGTGGACTGATAGCACATGAATTGCAATTTAAAACGGGACTGCAATGACTGATGATTATCTCCCGGGTGCTGAGCAGGAAGTTTAAGTAGACCTTTGGGTATCGTTGATTTTCATGCACAGATTGGACAAGCGTTAATAGTGACTCAGTAATTGAATGCACCACAAAGTAAATTTTTGAGCCTACAGTTCAGGAAGATCAGGGAAGTTCAGTTCCTGTTCTCAAGTTAATTGCTCTTTAAAGGTAGAAGTGAGATCAGTACAACTGCGATCAATGTGCTCAGGCTATGAAAAAGTTAAAAATAAAAATACAGTCTAGCCTCCTTACAGTGCTAGTTTCAGGGTCCACACAAAATATGTGTTAGAACAAGGTGCACAATGAAACGAGTCTCAATCAGCAAACTGATGTTCATACTGGTGTTCATAATCATTGTAAAACCTTCGTGGAAATCATGAATGTGGTAACAAATAACACAGTATATTTCAGTTGAATATTATATTCTCTCAATATCAACAGTAACTAAGCAAAGATCAGTACAATTACAGTACCGGAAAACATTATGGGCTAGAAATTCATTATAGCCAAGGAATGGGCGATGTTTAGACTAAAAATGGTTAAGTAGCGCAAGTTGAAAATCGTCTAGCCTTCACGCAAAATTCATCTTCATTCCTCATTAAAATGCAGTCATGATTCTCGTCTAAAAACCCAAGCTCATTGATTTTACACTGAAAAGATAGACCAATATCGGGTGTAGTCTAAACGCAAGTAATGATTGCCACAGGCTTTTTCCACTACTTAAAGGGGAGGTTCCATTGATGCTGCAGCACCTCATTCTCAGCATTGTTGGGTGTGCAGCTGCCTCAACAACCATAAGAAGAAGGACAAGGAGAAGGAGCACTTATTTACAAATGCTGATGGCAGATCACCGTGCCAGGGAGAGAGCCCGGAGGTTTTCTGAGGAAGCTTTGGAGGCACTGGTTTTAGCTGTAGAAAGAAGGTGGGTGGTCCTGTGCCAACTGGCAGGAGGAGCTTGCCACAAGTCTGCCGGAGTATGTGGAGGGAGGTGGCACACCACATCATGGGCAGCACTGTGGTCCCCCAGGACCCACACCCAGTGCAGGAGGAAGTTTAACGAGCTCACACGGGTGGTCAGGGTGAGTGAAGGCTTCAACAAATGCTACATACCACCATCTGTACCACAAGCTTCACACACTGCTCAATGTACCACAGCCCCAGCACTCACCCACCAACAATCTCTACCTAGCAACACTCACACCCACATCTCACACCTTGCACACAATGACAGCTATTCAACTATGGCAGGCACAAGGGTCATTAGTTATTAGAATTCATGTGATATGTGTGATACGTTTATAGATAAATTTATTAATGGTCTTTGGAATATTTTGTGGTCTCTCTCATTTCACCTTTGTGCCCAGGCGGATGCTGTGATATGGCGTGAGACAGGGATGGTATGATGGGGATGTGGTGAGCTACGGTGATCGGGGGTTTTATTCATTCGAATCACAGTCTAATGAGCCGATCACAGACAGCCCATCCGGAAGGCCGATTCTCTCGCTGCCTCCTCCCTCCCTCCTGTTCCTCCTCCTGCTCCTCATCCTCCACCTCCTCATCTTCTCCCTCCTTGTCCTCCTCCTCATCCTCATCCTCCTCTGCCTCATCCTCCTCCTGAGGTGGTCCCGCAATCCCTGCTGGCAAGGGCTGCGCCCTCATGATGGCCAAGTTGTGCAGCATGCAGCAGACCACCACAAAATGGGACACCCGCTCTGGCAATTACTGGAGGGCTCCTCCCAAGTGGTCAATAAGCCAATGGTCTGCTCGACAATGTTCCTGGTGGCAGCATGGCTCTCATTATATGAGTACTGGGCACGAGTGTTGGGGTTACAGAGGGGAGTCATGAGCCAGGTGGAGAGCGAATAGCCCTTGTCTCCGAGCAGCCACCCTCGAGCTTGATGTGGTGGCTGGAAGAGTGCTGGCGAAGGATGAAGGCATCATGGCTGCTGCCAGATAGTGGGCATTCACATTGAGGATTCGCTGTGTGTGGTTGCACACCAACTGGACATTAGGTGAATGGTAGCCTTTGCGGTTATGGAAGATCTCAGGATTGTTATGCAGTGCCTGCAAAGCCATGTGGGTGCATTCGATGGTGCCCTGCACCATGAGGAATCCCGCTATCCTGGCAAAGCCACATGCACGCTCGTTCTGCTTCTCTCTGGTGATCGGGAAGCCAATGTAGTCCCTTCTTCTGCTGTAGAGAGCCTCAGTGACCTCCCGGATGCAGCGACGGACGGCGAACTGTGAGATGTTCGCTATGTCTCCTGTTGCAGACTGGTGAAGAAATTGAGGGCCACAGTGACCTTGACTGCCACTGGGAAAGCCGTGGTCACCCTGGTCTGAGGCTGGAGGTCTGGTTGCAGGAGGTGGCAGAGTTCAGTGACCACCTCCTTGGTGAAGTGACGCCTCCTAATACACTGCTGCTCGCTTAATTGAAGGTAGGAGAAGTACTCTCGGAATACCCTCGGAGGCTAAGGCCTCTTGTTGAGAGCCCTGATGGCCCTCCTCCTCCCCCTGCGCACATGTTCCTGTCTTTCTCGCTGCCTTTGTTCCCTCCGCCGTAGATCCTGGAGGGCGAGGTCAATTGCCAGTACAGCCCCCATGATTTATAGCAAGTGTTGTACTTTGAAGCCTTTCAAAAATAATGGGGGAGTTTTGTACTTGCCAGAACACTCCCTGATACCAAAGAACCTTGAAATGACTAAGGAAAACTAATTTAAATAGCGTCACTGGAGCTGGCTTCCTGCTGCTGCACGCCACCTGAAGCTGTCATTGCTTTCTCCAGCCAGTAAGTACATTGGCTAAAATGAAATTGGGAGATCGGGCGTCCAGTGAGCGTTGCACACTCACTGACATCACGATCTCCATGATGGCGAGCTCCCTGACGATCAAGGTTACCGGCAGTGCTACCGGCAACACCGATATGACGTGCGGCGCTGGAACCGGCATCAGCTGTCGTTACAGCTGTCAACGGCATTTAAGTGCCATCTCGTGGCGCTAACGTGTGACGCAAGCCACACAAATTTCTCCCCCTACATCCTTTACCAGAATTCAGTACAGTGCAGTACATTGAGATAGGTCTGGCAAACATACTGTCAAATATTCAACTGGCATGCGACATCCTACTTTGAAGTATTGCCATACTCCAAATTGTTTGAGTTGTAACAGTCATACAGGATCAATAACATAAATCCCTGGTTCAGCATCGGACATGATGTCCACATGATCAGACAGCATCATTCCAGTATTTACGATCTTTCTAACACATAACAATAAGAGGAAATCTTCCCCCAGCTGGAGGTTACTTTACATTCAAAATACTGCCCTGATAATTGCCTTTTCCTTTACGCTATTCAATTGATTATTTCTGTTTGTATACTGAGAGAAATCGCCCCAAAAAAAACGTAGTAATAGATTCTGTTTTGCCATCATTGGGTTTCCCTCCTAGTTGCTAGTCTGCCCTAGCCCAGCACCATATGGATTTTTCCTCCCAAAGTGTTGACAGCTGCAGCTCAGGTCATAGAAGAGTTGAAATTACATTGTGGGATAACAGTGTACGAATGCTGAGCTTTTATCTGAAATCCCATTCAAATTTTTGCGCATGCGCGGTGCCTACAACGTAAAAGCCAGCGAGCGGCCTGCGTGGGACCCTGCAGACGACTGCGCAGACGTGCAGCTTAGCGAGAACATTGGTCAGAGTGCAGTAAACTCTTGTTTCAACGGCACTTAATCATCCGGAATTCTTCAATAACCGGCAAAATTCAGGAGTAGGTTTTGAGGCTTCCGCCCCAGAAGGAACGGGGCAGTAGTGTCCCGAAAATGGTGGGGAATGACTTACCACTTGTTCCCGCCGTCGCTGTGGGCACTGCAATCTTCCCCGCACAGTATCAGCTGGCCGTCCAGCCAAAGAGGAACCCAAAGGGAAGTTTTACTGTATATTTGTGGGGCCAGAATAAGCAGGTGTGCTCCTTCGGCTTTTACAAAACCAGCTTGGGCCATTGCCACTCCGTGTCCCACCTCCCCTCCTGAGTTCGGAACACCCCCACAGAATTACCTTCTTCTGGTCTGAGGTCGGCCGATATATAAATTGCCTCGGTAGGTATACCTCTCCGTTATCCGGAATTTTTAATCAACCGGCACCATCCCGGTCCCGTAGGTGCTGGATACGAAAGAGTTTACTGTACCTGGGACAGACCCCCATGGAACTCTACTCAGGCAATCCTATGCTCTTTACTGTCACTTTTTGTTTTTAATTGCCAAAACACTTTTCAATTGTACGAACCATTTTCTCATTCATTTTATGAGCTTTGATCATTTCTGAAAGATTCCTTTAAGGAATTAAAGTTAGGCCATTTCAGGCGTGATGTCAGGAAGCACTTGTTCACACAAAGGCTCGTGGAAATCTGGAACTCTCTCCCTCAAAAAGCTGTTGAGGTTAGGTCAATTGAAAATTTCAAAACTGAGATTGATAGACTTTTGTTGGGCAAGGGTATTCAGGGATATGGAACCAAGGCAGGGTAAATGGAGTTAAGACACAGATCAGCCATGATCTAATTAAAAGGCAGAACAAGTTTGAAGGGCTGAATGGCTTACTCCTGTTCTTACGTACGTAGGAACTTTATCAAAGAAAATAAGTAAATTGAGATTGTACCACATCATCTTCACAATGACACCAGATACCCAGCTAATTTATGTTTGTTGATACATTAATAAATAAATAATCCTATCAGATAATGATCGGCATGCACTCTACTCTTAAATGGCATATATTTTAATCAGTTCATGTCTGTCAAATTTTGATAGACAGATAAACAGGCAAATCACTTGACTTTGGGAAGAAACATATGAAGAGCCTCACACCTCAATTTTTCCAACAGCCTCCAAGCTTTCAAGCCTGAATAGCTGGTTTAATAGTCTAACCAGGAGCGCCTTCTGCTCCTGGGTTTTCTCCTGTTACTCTGCTCGCTTGGTGATTGAACACAATCATTTCATTGATGCATTTTTAACACTGTTAAATTAGTGCCCATTATACCAACAACAACTTGTATTTATATAGCACCTTTAACATAATAAAATGTCCCAAGCGTTTCACAGGAGCGTTATCAAACATAATTTGATACCAAGCCACATAAGAAGATATTAGGACAGGTGACCAAATTATTAGGTAGGTTTTAAGGAACTTCTTAAAGCAGGAGAAAGAGGTAGGGAAATATAGGGAAGGAATTCCAGAGCTTAGGACCAAGGTAGCTGAAGGCACGGCCACCAATGGTGGAGGGATTATATTCAGGGACGCGCAAGAGGCCAGAATTGGAGAAGCGCAGATATCTTGGAGGGTTGTAGGGCTGGGGGAGGTTACAGAGATAGGGAGGGGCGAGGCCATGGAGGGATTTGAAAACAAGGATGGGAATTTTGAAATTAAGGCGTTGCCGGGTCAGGTGCCAATGTAGGTCAGCGAGCACATGGGGTGATGTGTGAACGGGTCTTGGTGCGAGTTAGGATATGGGCAGCAGAGTTTTGGATGAGCTCAAGTTTACGGAGGGTGCAATGTGGGAGGCCGGCCAGGAGAGCATTGGAATAGTTGAATCTACAGGTAATAAAGGCATGGATGAGGGTTTCAGCAACAGATGAGTTCTTTTTGTTTCTGGAGATTGCTAACCTTCTTTCCATGCAAGGATTTTGCAAATTACTTCTACTTCCAAAAGTAGACATTACTTTGATCATTGCCTCGTTTCCACCATCTTAACTTCCCATTCAGCCGATTTGAAGTTTCCCAGTTTTCTCTCCCATTTGTCATTAGTCTTGTCAGTCAATTAGTTTAGGACCGGAAAATTTGCTTATTTTGAGCGGACTATTCAAAAATTTCCAAAATGTAACCTGGGCACCCGTTTCTCCATATACATCTGCATCTTAATTTGTAGAGATATTAGTTATCAAGGTTTTCAATGCAGTTTTATCAGGAGCAAAGCCAAAATCAGAACTTAAGCCCCGTTCTCACCCCTGCTTCCACTTCCTATTCCCTTGGCAAAACTTAGCAGCCCTCTCTGTCGTTTTCTGAATAGCTCTGTTATGGATATTGCTGTTTGATGACTTGCAAGGGTCACAAACTTAATTTCCATCTTAATCAGATACTTAATTGAAATGATTGATGATGGCTAGCTGGTTTATCTCACTGGGGAAAGTTAAAAAGCAGTGGGTCCAAATATCTGTAGCTATTGGCTCACCCGTAATTCAATGTGATTACTGACAAAATTGCCTTTTCATCTGCAAATCCAAATATAGGACCCATAGTTCTGAGTTGACATAGCACTCTTCCTAGTGGCTCCTGTGGGTATAAAGCTTCGCTTTCTCAAATGCCTTTTAGATAACAACTCTCGAACTATCGACCACTGTTTAGCGTTACCGTAAAAACACTAACCCTTCATTTACCAGCGCAGCATTTATAGCATTAGTGCAGCAGGATAATAGGAAATGCTTCAGTAAATAAAAAAGCTAAAGGTAACAAGTAACCTTTGCTGTTTAGTGGATAATGATAGTCTAATATATTTATAAAATATAAGACTTCATTTATTCCTCAGGGTGACCTGGGGCTGGATTCACAAAAGTATCATATGATTTCTGTAATTACTCATTGCAGACATTTACAATTGTTTTTGGTTTAACGTTATTCCAGAAGCTTTTTTAAAAATAATTTCTATGATTAATAGGAATTTCTTCGCTTGTTCATCGCTGATGAATGGCAGTGAAGCTCTTATAAATAGCCTTAATGATTTCTCTACTCAAGCTGGATGGGCTGAGCAGTAGATGTTCATGAAACATGCCTAATGACTATCTTAGAACACTTGAAAAAAAAAACCAGTCGCACTCAGAAAATATTAGCAAACTCCTCTAGGAGGAGTTTTTTTTCAGAACCTCACCAGTAATGAGATATATAATGACATTTTCAGAGCAAACTTTCAGAAGTCACTTTGCTCCTTAAAGTTAAAATTTGACCTTGTGAGAAGAAGTGTAAAAATGAAGCTATTAACAAGAGTGCTTGTTTTTATATATATATATATATATACGGTTCAAACCAATGTTAGTGAAAGCCATTTACTTGAAAATGTTACTTATGATTTGAGACTGACATTTGTAAGGTTTGACCCTGTGGAACTCAAAACACCTCCATTTGCTTTAGTCCTAATTAGCAGCTATTAGGTTGTTTTACGGCCACCACCTTACAAACTGTAATCTGTAGAGCACTGAATATGCAAATAGTCCGTCAATCATGTGAAAAATGTAATTAGCAGAGATGCCAAGACTAAGGTATTGTGATGTTGAAGTTTTCAAACAAACCTTGCATGACTTTTTGACTGTCATTTAAAACTGTAGCTCGTTAATTTGATTAGACAAAAATGATAATTTCAGGGAGTTCAATTAAGTGTTATACAAGTACTATCTGAAAATAAGAACACAAAAATACTGCACATAGCTCATTACAGAATAAGGATGGTTGGCTTTAGTCTGGACTTAATAGTCAGTTAATTTCAGATCCAATTCAGATAAGGGGATACTATTGTTACACGTCTAGGTTGCACTATCGTATAGTTAGATATGGGCAATATGGGACCATGCCTATATGTAAGACCCTCAGATCACTTATAGGAGTGACCAGCACTACCGTACCCAAGAGAACATCTAAGGCAAAACCTTAAAATTGTAAGAGCCAGTCTGTGATGGAGCATAGTAAACCAGTCTTGGATGAGCTCTTGTTTGAACCGTACACCCAACTCCCCAAGGAGAGATCACATTTAATGCATCTCTAATTTGTTTCCACATCTGATGTTACAGGTCAAGCACCAACATGGCTGTAGTTTCAAAGACAGCTTCAGTATCAAGCCACTAGAGCTGGATGTATTCCTTCGCTCACATGCTTACAAGCATTCAGCCCAAAAGAATTTCCTCACTTAATGAGCTGAAATGGAAATGAAAATTAGGCGGGTTCTGTAACAGGCAGGCAATCAGCTCTGCCAGATTACTATCCAGGTGGCAGAATTGAAAATTACCCCCCATGAATTATGATGAGGTCCTGATTTTTGCCAGGAAAGTGAATAAAGTGCATTACTTAAAAATTAGCAGTTGGCTTTTCAATGGAAAGGAAGATCGAGCAGGGTATTTAAGATAATGAGCGGCTGATCTTATATCGCCCGGTTAACACCATCAGCAAAAGTTAAAATTGCCCCCAGTATCTTATCTCATTGGTGATTGTCTACTGGATGTGCATCTGATCTCTGTTGTGTGTGTAGATATATGAGGAGGGGTACAAGGTCTGACCCTAGCAGTCTAATGGAAGCATCCATTTACTTCTGTTGATGGTCCGATAGTGAGAATATATCTGATCTCTGCATTAGTAACAGGTATGTGTCTATTATCCATAATGTGCTGAATGATCCAGAGGAAGGTCTGCTTCTGACCCCTTGAGGAGTAATGATATCTGCTCATTTGCTCTAACGGTATAATGAAGGTGATGTATCTGTTCTTCCATGTAGTCTAAAGAGATCTACATGCCAGATAGCTTTGTGATTACACCAACATTAGTACCTCTGAAGTCAAATCCTAATGAATCTTGTTTTCTCATCAGATAAACATCAGCCACGAGGTCCTGGACAAATTAAGCTGGCAAAGGTTAGCTTCCATTTCCCAGGAAAAGGAACAAGACCTCTAACGCATAAGCATCCTCATAGAGTCTCTGAATGGGAGTAATTTTCACCTTCACTGCTTGGTGGTAAACTGGCAGAATAGATTGCCTGCTCATTATTTTTATTTCTATTCTGCCAACGATGTCTTCAACAAGCTCATGAACATCAACCTTGAAATTGCTGTCAGTAATATTTATGGAGGAATGCTTAATATGTTTGGATGACGTTGCTATGTCCACTATTTTAACACACGACAATGCAAAATCATCGAGCAGAAACTGATAGCCAAGTTTCGCACTCATGAGGACGGCCTCAACCGGGATCTTGGGTTTATGTCACGATACATGACGTGATCCAGACTCGAGTCGTCGTTGGCTTGTTAACAGATGTGATTCCCAGTAAAAAAGTAAAACATTTTAAAGTTTATCGTTTCCCATACTGCGGCTTTTGACACATTGGACCCCCTGTGGCTCCACCTCATTGTCTCAGTTGTATCTTGCTGTCTTTGATGTGGTACTTTCCTGGCTGACCTGATTGCCTTTTGTCACACCTCGGCAGATAAACAGTCAGGATGATTTAAATGTAGTTGTCTGCTTTTGTAAGTAACACATGCATTGTTCTCTATCTATATATGCTTTGGCGATTCTGTATCTCTTTACTTCACCTGAGGAAGGGGCCACGTAAGCTCCGAAAGCTTGTGATTTCAAATAAAACTGTTGGACTATAACCTGGTGTTGTGCGACTTCTCACATTTGTCCACCCCAGTCCAACACCGGCATCTCCACATCATGGCTTTCAATAATAGGCAGAGGAATATCATTTGAATATTTTAAGTGTTCCTTAGTTATTATTTCAGACAGTAATTTCTAGCCAAATGCAGGTTAAGCGAGTTATAAATTGGGCCCCAGTTAGGATTTATCAAGAGGAAATAATATTGTAACCTTTGCCTTTAGATTTCAGCTTTTGCCTCTTTCAGCTTCACAGACCATTTTATGTGTTTACATTGGCTCAAAATTTTATGGAGCAGGGCATCTTGGTGCGTGCCCCATTTATTAAATTGTTTTCCTTCACTCTTCAGCTCGAACATGTTTGATGCTGCAAATTCGCTGGAAGTGCGAGCTGATAATGGCGCGGCGAGGACAATGGGGCATCTGGGACCTTGGTGAACGATGGGTCCAACAGTTTATTTCCTTAACCAATGAGAATAGTGAAAGAAACAGAGGAACGACTGAGAAGGAAATAGGGTGAACTAGAGTCAAATTAGATACAGAAAGAGAAATATAGAAAGGGAAAGAAAGAATGCATTAAGAGAGAGAGAGGAAAAAGAGACAGACTGGAAAAGTTAAAAAAAAATGTTAAATTTAAAATTGTAAAAACCTCAAGGAACAATTTACTACCTGCAGGAATGAGACTCCACAGGTTCAATTTCTACTTTCTGGGCCACAGAGGTTAAGTGGCATTGCAGGAACATAAATCTCATCATTAAAAGGGTCCTTACGTCATTAAGTAGCAGCCCTAACTTTCTGCGGCGAGCTTAATTGGTAAATAATGCACGAATGCAGCAATTCCTTGACAGACTGGGGAGGTTGACGGTGAGCTGCTGTTTTCACGAGGCTAACGGCGGAGCGACGCAAATCGTCGAGCAATTTGTGGTGCTGCACAACTCACAGCATATCTCTTCCGCGCCGCAAATTGTTGGACGATTTACACTATAATATTGGCAGGCACATTAAACTCATCATTATTTTCCCAGCAAAGCCTGGGCCATTGTTTTAACGAGTAAATCATTGATTATATTATAACAAAGTCAGGCCTTGATACTGAGCGAAATAAAACTACTTCTGAAGACTTCTTTCACTTCTACTTTTCCAATGATTGACAGTTCTCTACTTCCAGTCTCCAATTATTATTGCAGCATTAGCAAGGTGAGTATAAATCTCTTTCAATCACACAACCAACTGCCAATGTGCTGCCCAGGGATTTGGCTGCAGTCCAAACAGAATTCTTGAAATGCATAGGATTACAATAAAAGCTGGTTAAGTCAGATTCATAAAAAGTAGTTCTTGCAAATTGTGATTTGCTTATGGCACAGGATAGCTCTTTTAAAGTGCTCTAACTTATTTCCACTAAGCAATCATTTTTTTTCTTTGATGCCAACAAATCTTCAGTATCTTTTTACAAGTCCTTGACACGATCCCCCCACGAGGCCTCCCCCCCCAACCCCCATGCTCTTCCGGCCACCCAATCTGCTCCTCTGGTCCCCGATCATTGCCGACCATCCCCCCGCCCCCACCCCACCCGCTCTGCCAACACCCCCTCCCTGCTCCTCCAGACCCCCACCCGTGCTCCTCTGTCCCCCCCCCAACCCCCCCGGGCCCCCACGCGATCTCTCCCCCTCCCTCCTCTCTGCGGCCCAGTGCCACAGGGCTACCCACCCGGAGCCAACCAGCCTCTCAATCTGGCTGGCTGCGGGTGGGAAGCAGAGATTTCCCATGAAAATCAGACCCTGCCGTTAAATTCGGCAGGGCCTGCAGGAAACCCGTTCTCCTAGGCTTCCCGACCACTTCGGAGCTCCTCCCCACCTCCACTCCCAGCCCACCTTCCCCGTTACTATTCAGCCCAAAGACTTTCCAGCAATCTAAACTGGTAATATTGGCCAATTTCTTTCCCCTGTCCAATGTACCAGTTCATTTTTTTCCTCAATCCCAGAATATGCGGTGACCAGCTTTCGCCCCTTCATCACAAGCCCGAGATCAGCTAGCATAGCACAAACCAGGCATCAGAACTGGGATCCTTCGAATCTGTATGGCTCAGTTCCAACCTGATGTTGCATCTACTCACAGAGCTGTTGGGAGAGGTCCAACATTTCCATAGTTAACATGATAAAAGCTTCACTAATGATACACCATATTGTAAGAACAGTTAGAAGTTGTTTAATCAAATTAGTAATGAGAGATTTGAAACTGTATTTCATCAATGTATGTGTAGTAGAAGTCCTCAGATGATGGTACTGCTGAAAGATACCTGTAAAACTCAGAAATAAGTCTCGAATTGCTGTTTTGTGCATTTTGAGCAATTAGCTGAGCTTTGCGGGCTATAGTACTGGTTTACTGTGAGCTTTGCATTCACCAGAACTAGGAACCCTAGGCTAACCCTGCCAGATCTCCCATTGTAAGCCCTTATTTCATGTGCACACTGAGCTTCCAAGCTGGTGTGGGCCTTCTACTGGGAGCTCACCAAAGGTGGGAGGGTGCAGAATATCCAGGATGTTAACACCCCTTAAAGGGCTGCAGCAGGGATTTCAAGAGATGGAGCCATTTAAAAGTAAAAGGGGTCAAAAAATGATGGCAGCATTTCTAAGAACATAAGATATAGGAGCAGGAGTCAGCCATTTGGCCCCTCGAGCCTGCTCCGCCATTCAATATGATCATGGCTGGTTTTCTACCACAACTCTACTTTCCTGCACTACCCCATGGGGGGAAAATTGGGTATCGCCCATTTTGGGGAGCTAATATCGGCCGGGCGCAAAGTTTAGCTAATTATCACCTCCAACTGCAAAATTCGCCTCTATCGCCCCTCGAGGTGATTTGAGCACTAAATCAGGCGCTACACACCTCTCTTAAGGCGCAAACGTCGGGGAGTGAGGCGCTACCTCAGAATGCTACCGAAGCTCAGGTGATGTCAATCACCATGGAATCCAGACAGACTGGCACCATCCAGTTCTAAAAGGGGAGTGGCCATCTTGCTGGCCAGCCACACCCTGCTCATTGCAGCCTTGAATCTCAGCCTGGAGAGACCTCTAAAGCAATTGTGTTTGGAAGCAATAATGGATAGGCCCAGGGAAAGAGCTCAGCATTTAGGAACCTCAAAAGTGGTGCTTTGGCCAAAATTCCTTAGGACAGCGTTAAATCTCTCGAGACATCTCTCTCCCTCTCAACCTGCCTGTACCAAAAATTTTGCCAACAAGAAAAGGCAGGAAGCTCCCCATGCCCCTTCCCAACTTGAAAACGTTCCCCTCTACCTGTCGTTCCTAGCGGCAGGAGCTAATGCAGGGGGCGTGACTCAATATCCGGTCCGGGGCGCTACCGGGGCGTTGCACACTCGACTGATGTCACGATCTGCGGGAACAGGAGATCGTGGCAGTAGTGTTTAGCGCCGCCGCAAAACGACTGGTCAATTTTGCGAGCGACGCCCTGTTAGTGCCCCCCCGGAGGCGCTAACGGGAGGCACTAACCAACCGAATTTCCCCCCCTATCCCTTGATTCCCTTAATATTCAAAAATGTATCGATTTCTGTCTTGAATATACTCAACGACTGAGCCTCCACAGCCCTCTGAGGTAGAGAATTTCAAAGATTCACCACCCTCTGAGTGAAGAAATTTCTTCTCATCTCAGTCCTAAATAGCTGACCCCTTATTCTGAGACTGTGACCCCTGGTCCTAGACTCTCCAGCCAGGGGAAACACTCCTGCACCTCCCAGCTCCACATTCAGGTAAGTATTTTTGGTGGCAGCCTGCAGCGGTCCCTTTAAGGACCACTGCTTAGGCCCCATGTAAGCCTGGTTTTCCTCAACGCCTAGCTCTGAGATTGACCTCAGAGTGTGCATGAAGGTATGATGTTCCTTAAAACATCTTTCTTTTCAGGAGAATACCCACAAGTTCTTTGCCTCAGCCTTCACTAGAAAGATGGCACATCATCACCCCTTCCTCTGAGTTCACTCAAGCTCTGTGACTCACCTGGTGCCACATGCTAACCACCACTATCTAATTCCCCCCAGATGAAAGTCTATCAGCTGGTCTCTGAGAGAGAGGAAGTTAGTGCCGTAGGTGGTGAGTTGAAGAAGGTTAGGGCAGAGGAAGAATCAGCGGGACAGGGAAGTTGCAATTGGTGGGTAGCCCGATCCTCATCCTCGTCTTCCTCATCATCATCGACATATGTGATGAGGGAGAAAAAAATCTCCTCAGCTCTTCCTTATCATTATTTCCTCCTCCTGTACCACCCCCCCCCCCCCCCCACCCCCCCCTGATTGCTGTGCTCGATCTGCAGGAAAAGAAGACAGAAGGTAAGAGTGGGATTAAAACTGAGAAACCGGCTGGTATGTTCTGTCTCTGAGTGCTTCAGAGGGTAAGGGTAATTAAGTGCCCTTAACCAGAGTGCAGTGTGAAGGTAAAGAGGGTGCTTGTGGCTATAGAACATAGAAAAATAGGAGCAGGAGTAGGCCATTCGTCCCTTCGAGCCTGCTCCGCCATGCAATATGATCATGGCTGATCCTCTATCTCAATACCATATTCCCGCTCTCTCCCCATACCCCTTGATGCCTTTTGTGTCTAGAAATCTATCTATCTCCTTCTTAAATATATTCAGTGACTTGGCCTCCACAGCCTTCTGTGGTAGAGAATTCCACAGGTTCACCACCCTCTGAGTGAAGAAATTTCTCATCATCTCTGTCCTAAATGTCCTACCCTGTATCCTGAGACTGTGACCCCTCGTTCTAGATCCGCCCCCCCCCCCCCAGCCAGGGGAAACATCCTCCCTGCATCCAGTCTGTTTAGCCCTGTCTGAATTTTATGCGTTTCAATGAGATCCCTTCTCATTCTTCTAAACTCCAATGAATACAGGCCTAGTCAACCCAATCTCTCCTCATACGACAGTCCTGCCATCCCAGGAATCAGTCTGGTGAACCTTCGCTGCACTCTCTCTATGGCAAGTATATCCTTTCTGGGCAAGTAAGAAAGGGAAAGATTGCCCAGTATGTTACTTTGTGGAGAAGTCGTTGAAATGTTTCCAGCATGGTTCTGCTGTCGTGGGGTGAGGGAATTGGCACTCAGTGCCAGTGTCACTTCCCTTCAGGCAGGACGAGTGACATTTCTGGCTGGCTTGCTGGCACCCACACCTGTGCACTCTGCATTCCATTTCTTCGGGGAGGATTTGAAGGTCTGAATCAGTGAAGTGTTGCATTCTTCTCTGGCTTGGTGCCATTCCCTGATGCCCTCTGGGTCCAGATGGGGGGGTATTTGTGTCGCCGTATTTCTGTACAAGTATAATAAAAATATTACTAAGACATGCAGTGAAGTTATTTGTAAGTGAAGTGAAAAAGCAAAGCAGCGTTCCTCTCTTACTTGTTTGTACTCAGTCTGCTGAAGATTGCAGGCTGAACTGTCCTTTTAAAGGCTGCACATAGGTTTGCAGGTAATTTAGCTGTTTACACCCATTTTACTTGGGTTTTGCGCCAATGGGAAAGCAAATGAGCATTTCCAGGAAACCCTCGGAAATCTCTCTCGGCAAGGCACCAACAAGTACACATTTTTTTAAAGGGGCATAACTCATTTTGAAGAAATTCTAGTCCTCTATTTTAGCAAAACAACAACATGCATTTATATAGCACCTTTAACATATTAAAACTTCCCAAGGCACTTCACATGAGTGTTATTACATAGGATTACATAAGATTATATAGAGTATACGGCACAGAAACAGGCTATTCGGCCCTACCAGACTATGCCGGCGTTTATGCTCCACTCGAGCTTCCTCCCGACATTCCTCATCTAACTCTATCAGCATAACCCTCTATTCCCTTCTCCCTCATATGCTTGTCCAGCCTCCCCTTAAATGCAACTATACTGTTCGCTTCAACCACTCTCTGTGGTAGCGAGTTCCACATTCTCACCACTCTCTGGGTAAAGAAGTTTCTTCTGAATTCCCTATTGGCTTTCTTGGTGACTATCTTATATTGATGGCCTCTAGTTATGCTCTTCCTCACAAGTGGAAACATTCTCTCTGTATCCACTCTATCAAAACCTTTCAGAACTTTAAAGACCTCTATTAGGTCACCCCTCAGCCTTCTTTTTTCAAGAGAAAAGAGACCCAGCCTGTTCATCCTTTCCTCGCATTTCTGGTATCATCCTTGTAAATCTTCTCTGCACCCTCTCCAGTGCCTCTATATCCTTTTTATAATATGCGACCAAGGTTCGATACAGGTTTAGCATAACTTCCCTACTTTTCAATTCTATACCTCTAGAAATAAACCCTAGTGCTTGGTTTGCTTTTTTTATGGCCTTGCTAACCTGTGTCGCAACTTTTAGCGATTTGTGTATTTGTACTCCGAGATCCCTTTGTTCCTCTACCCCACCTAGACTCGCACCCTCCAAGTAATAAGTGACCTCCCTATTCTTCCCAGCAAAATGTAATACCTCACATTTATGTATTGAACTTCATTTGCCAATTATATGCCCATTCTGCGAGTTTATTAATGTCCTCCTGTAATTTGTTGCATTCCTCCTCAGTATTGACTATCCCCCCCCCCAATTTGGTGTCATCCGCAAATTTAGAAATTGTGTTTTTGATTCCAAAGTCTAAATCGTCAATGTAAATTGTGAACAACAGTGGTCCCAGCAGGGATCCTTGTGGAACATCACTACCCACTTTCTGCCACTGTGAATAGTTACCCTTTACCCTTACTCTCTGCTTTCTGTCTTGAAGCCAGCTAGCTATCCATTCTGCTACTTGTCCCCTGACTCCGCATTCTCTGACCATGTTCATCAGTCTATTATGGGGTACCTTATCGAAGGCCTTTTGAAAATCTAGATAAATTACATCTACTGCATTGCCATTGTCTACTCGCTCTGTTACCTCTTCAAAAAATTCAATTAGGTTGGTCAAGCAAAATTTTCCCTTTTGAAATCCATGCTGACTATTCCTTATTATATTTTTTGGGGGAAAAATTCAGTTGGTTGCACCTCCCGCTAGCGCCTTAAGAGGGCGCTAATGGGGCGCAAAGCATCTAGCGCCCAGGCGCGGCAAAGTTTGCGCTGCTCGCGAAATTAACTAGACATTTTGCGGCGGTGCTAAACACTACCACCACGATCTCCTGCGCCGGCAGATCGTGACGTCAGTCGAGTGCGCAACGCCCCGGAGTGGATATTGAGTGGCGCCCCCTGCCTTACTGCCTGACGCTAGCAACGACAGGTTGAGGGGAGCGTTCTGCAGTCATGAAGGGAAAGGGGGAGCGCTATTTAAAGGTGACCGCTTCCTGCCTTTTATTGTTGGTGCCATTTTTGAACTACGCATTCTGAGAGAGAGAGAGAGAGACTTCTGGAGAGATTCAACGTTGTGTGAAGGAGTTTTGGGTACTGAGCAGCACTTTGCAGGTTCATTTTGATTTGCCATTCCTTGTATCGATTTAGAAGAGACTGTGGGAGCTGCACTCTGAGCTCTTTGCCTGGTACTCTCCATTGTTCTTTCCAGCAGATTTGATGTGCAGGTCTCTCCAGGCCGAGATTCAAGGCTGCAATGAGCAGGATGTGGATGGAAAGCAAGATTAACCATCCCCTTTAAGAACTGGCCCGTGCCATTGTGTGTGTGTTCCATTGCTGACTGACATTACATGAGCTTTGCCAGCGCTCTGAGGTAGCGCCTCGCTCCTCGGCCTTTGCGCCTTAAGACAGGTGTGAAGCGCCTGATTTAGCGCTCCAATCACCTCCAGGGGCGATAAAAGTCAAGTTTGCAGTCGGTGGCGATAATTAGCGCCAGGCGCTAATCTTTGCGCCCGGCCGATAATTGCACCCCAAATGGGGCGATACTGAATTTCTCCCCCTTGGTTTCTAGATGTTCTTCTATTTTCTCCTTTAGTAGGGATTCCATTATTTTTCCTACCACCGATGTTAAGCTGACTGGTCTATAATTCCCTGGACATGTTCTATCCCCCTTCTTAAATATAGGTATTGCATTAGCTATCCACCAGTCTTCTGGCACTACACCTTTTTCTAATGAATTGTTAAATATGCGTAGTAATGCTTCTGCTATCTCTTCCCTAGATTCTTTTAAAATGCGTGGATGCAATCCATCTGGACCAGGGGTTTTATCCTCTTTGAGTTTGATTAGTTTATTTAATATATCCCCTCTTTTTATTTTAAATGCACTTATCTCCTTACTAATCTCATCATCCAATGTCATGTCCACCTGTTCTATCTCCCAGGTAAATAGTGAAGCAAAATAATTATTTAATATTTCTGCCATCTCTCTATCGTTACCTGTGGTATTATCCTGTCTATCCCTTAATGGCCCTATTCCCATCCCAACCTTCCTATTTTTTTTGATGTGCCTGTAAAATATTTTACTATTTTGTTTTATGTTCCTTGATAATTTAATTTCCTAGTTCCTCTTTGCCTTCCTAATTGTTTTTCTGACTTCTCTCCTAATCTCTTCATATTCTCCCTTATCATGCACTCCCCTGCTGTCCATGTGCTTAATGTATGCCTCCTTCCTTACCCTCAATTGTTCCCTTATGGATTTATTCATCCATGGAGTCTCATTAATGTTTAGTTTGTTCTTTCCTTTTAGTGGAATATATTGTTCCAACACTCTGTTGAACACTGTTTTAAATGTTTCCCATTGCTGTTCTACATCATTGTTTGCCAATATTGTTGCCCATTTTATTTTCCCAAGTTCTATTCTCAGCCCCTCAAAATCAGCTTTTCTCCAGTCTATTAACCTGGTTTTGTCATACTTATGTCCTTCTCAATTATCATCTTAAAGCGTATTATATTATGGTCACTATTGCCTAGATGTTCCCCTACTTTTACTTTTCTTATCTGCTCTGGTTCATTCCCCATTACTAGATCAAATAGTGAATCCTCCCTTGCTGGGCCTTTTACATATTGGGTTAGAAAGGAGTCCTGTAGACATTGTAAGAACTCCCTTCCCTTATCCCCTTTACCTGCCTCTTCTGTCCAATTTATATTGGGGTAGTTGAAATCCCTCATGATTATTATTCTATGGGGGAAAAATTCAGTTGGTTGCGCCTCCCGTTAGCGCCTTAAGAGGGCGCTAATGGGGCGTTAAGGCGCTAACGCCCGGGCGCAGCGCTGTTTGCGCCGCTCGAGAACTTAACTTGAGATTGTGCGGCGGCGCTAAAACTTAGCGCTGCGACCACCTGCGCGCGCAGATTGTGACGTCATTCCATGGTGCAACGCCCTTGGGGCGCCCCGGAGCGGAAATTGAGTGGCGCCCCCTGCCTTACCGCCTGGCGCTTCCAACGACCGGAAGACTGGAACGTTATCAATCGGTGTGGGGCTGGGGGGGGCGCTATTTAAAGGGGGCCTCTTCCTGTCTTTTTCTGTGGTCGACATTTATGCACCACTCGTTCTGAGAGAGAGAGAGAGATTCGGAGAGAGAGAGAGAGAGACTTCTACATTGACTCAACGCTTTGTGAGGTAGTTTGGCCTAGTTCATCCTAACTTTGCTGCTACTTTAGTTGCTGTACCTCATTACTTTTCTGGCAAAGAGAATATGGGGGCTGCAATGATTGGGGGCGTCGTCCTGCTCCAGCTCAATCGGAGGATAGTGAGACGCAGACAGAGAGTGGCAATGATGGCCAGACGGAGGAGGGCCATCAGGCGCATGTACAGGAGAGCTTACCCTCCCAGGGTATATCGTGAACAGCTCTCCTACATCCATATGTCCGAGGAGCTGTGTTTGCGAAGGCTGCGATTCAGCAAGGAGGTGGTCACTGAGCTCTGCCACCTGCTGCAGCCAGATCTGCAGCCTCAGCTGAGGTCCAGGACGTCTCTGTCGGTGGCAGTGAAGGTCACAGTGGCTTTGAACTTCTACGCCACTGGCTCATTCCAAGCTGCTGTTGGGGACCTCGCCAATATCTCCCAGTTTGCGGTGCATCGCTGCATCCGGCAGGTCACCAATGCCCTCTTCACAAGGAGACGAGACTTCATCTCCTTCCCTATGACCCCAGACAAGCAGCATGACCATGCTATGGGCTTTGCGAGGGTAGCGGGCTTCCCCATGGTGCAGGGCGCCATTGACTGCACGCATGTGGCTTTGCGTGCTCCGCGAGAGAATGCAGAGGAGTTCCGGAACAGAAAGGGGTTCCATTCCTTGAATGTGCAGTTGGTCTGTGACCACAGACAGGTGATTCTCGCTGTCAATGCCCACTATCCGGGCAGCTGCCACGATGCTTTCATCCTGCGCCAGAGTACTGTGGCAGAAATTTTCGAGGCACCGCATCAGCCAGTTGGTTGGCTTCTGGGGGACAAGGGGTACGCATTGAGCACCTGGCTGATGACACCGCTCCGTGCGCCAAACACCCCTGCTGAGCTGCGGTACCAGGAAAGCCAACAAGCAACCAGGAACATTATTGAGCGCACAATCGGCGTGCTGAAACAACGATTCCGCTGTCTGGACCATTCCGGAGGAGCCCTGCAGTACTCGCCTGAGCAAGTTTCGAAATTCGTAGTCGTGTGCTGCATGTTGCACAACATGGCAATCCTCAGGACGCAGCCAATGCCACCAGGCCTTGCAGCACCACAAGAGGAGGAGGAGGAAGAGGAGGAACAGGACGAGGACGATGATCAGCAGCAGCACCAAGGCAGGAGGGCGGCCCACAATGGTCAAACTGCAAGGGCCGTCCGTCAACGACTAATAGCAAGCCGCTTCTAGGGCCCCTGCCATTGCTACAAACACGAATCAACCCAGCACGCAACCCCTAAGCCGGCCAAGGCACCAATAATTCCAACCACCAGCCATGTATATTTTGAATACAGAAACTTATTTATTGTACAAACTCTGTGTGTGTCAATTCCTCATGACAAACTCATAGAAATAAACACATAAAAACAGTCAATAACATAACTGGTTCTCACAACCTGGAGATAATGTCCAAAACACTAAACAAAAGTTGGGCCATGAACCTCGGCCTTTAATAAAAAAATGACCAGCATTTTGGCACACCTCCTACATTTTGCCCTTCGAGGGTGATCTCCTTCCCTTGCGCACTTCCCCCCTTCTAACCCTACTGCTCCTCCGTAATGGGACCTCAGTGGCTGCAGCAAGGCTGGTGGAAGGCTGCTGCTCGTCAGACCCTGACACTGCAGATGCCCCTGAAGGACGGCCTCGACCACTTCTGAGCCTGGAGGGCCCGGCTGCAGACTGCACCAACTCTGCATGGGCGGCAGCAGTCTGTCCTACAGGCGGTGGCAAGTGCAGTGGAGAAGTGACAGTGTTGGCAGCAGGAATGCTGTCATCGTGAGAGAGGACAGCAACTCCCTGCTCGCCCGACACACTGGCACTCCCACGGGGCAGCACTTCAGCATCCGGAGCAATTTGCCGGAGAACAGATTGCTGGCCTGCTGCGGCGCGGTGACAGCCCCGGGGACATGTGCACGAACCATCGAGGATGGCAGCAGTCAGTGCTCGCGTGGCCTCAATCTGAGTCTGCATGAGAGCAGTCTCAGATGGGTTCCTGGCAGCCAGTGACTGAATTGCAGCACTAAGCTTTAGTGTGGCATCCGCCTGTGCTACAGCGAAGTGCTCCACACTCCTTGCCAGTGCCTCAATGCATTCGGGCACCCTTCCCACTGCACCCATGAGCTCAGTGTGCATGCCCACCGCCTGGCTGTTCATTTCTGCAATCAGCCGCTCCTCCTCTGCGTCCATTGCAGTAGGAGTGTCTGGCATACTCTCCCTCTGGGGAGAAGGCTCCCGTTCTTCCCTCCCCCCCCCCATGGCGTTGCTGCAGCCCGCTGGGTCCTGGAGCTTCACCATCATCAGACCCTTCCCCCCTGCTCCCCTCCGGGGAAGGCGTGTTCCCAGTGTGGCCATGGGCTTCCTCGGGAGAGGGTGGCACTGATGCTCCGGCTTCCTCTTCCTCCTCAGCTGCAGCATCACTCCCAGTGGCAGCTTCAGGGACCATCTCCTCAGCTGGTGAATCACCATCTGAAAGCAGGGAGGTACAAGAGTGGCTTTAGCGTGAGGACAGGGTGGCAGTAAGGGAGGAATAAGTGCAGCGAGTTAGCAAGTTGGATTGAAAGTGTCAAAGGCTGGTATTGTGAGGGACAAGTGGAAGGACAGAGGACAAAAAGGTGATGACCTTACCATTGCTGTCCACAACGGGGTCGGCGTCCCCAGTGGCGACGGGACCGATCACCCGGCTTGCCACAATCCTGTGGACGCGCTCCTCCAGATCGCTGAGGGGTTGCAGCTGAAGCCGCCCTCCACCCGTCCATTGCTGCTGTCTCCGATTATGAGCCAGCTTAGCCTGCAAGAAAAAGGACAGCATCTGAGTAAATATACAGCCATGGTCTTGCCTGATGTGCCTCCCATAGGTGAATAGCCCTTACAATATACAGCCATGGTCTTGCCTGATGTGCCTCCCATAGGTGAATAGCCCTTACAATATGCAGCCATGGTCTTGCCTGATGTGCCTCCCATAGGTGAATAGCCCTTACAATATGCAGCCATGGTCTTGCCTGATGTGCCTCCCATAGGTGAATAGCCCTTACTGTATGCAAAGTGTGGAGTGTGTGTGTGTGTTTGATGAAAGGGCCATAGGTGTTGCATGAGTGTTGTGCATTGGGGTTTTAAGACCCTCTGGCCATATAGTGAGGTTGAGATGGAGGGATGGAGAGGTATTGAGAAAAAGCCACTCACCCTGACGACCCGAGTGAGGTCGTTGAATTTTTTGCGGCACTGAACATGGGTCCTGGGCACCATGCTCCTGGAGGAGACGCTCTGAGCCACCTCCCTCCACACTCTTCTGAACTCGCGTGGCAAAGGCCTCCTGCCACTCTCCGGGAACAGCATGCATCGTCTGCGCTCCACTGCGCCAACCAGAGCATCCAAGGCCCGCTCGGTGAAGCGATGAGCGCGTTCTCTTACCCTCTCCATGCTTGGCAGCAAAATGGATTACAGGTCTCTCCAGGCTGAGATTCAAGGCTGCAATGAGCAGGGTGTGGCTGGGGAGCAAGTGGCCCCCCCCGCTTTAAGAAGTGTCCGGCGCCAGTGTGTCTGTGTTCCCTCGCTAACTGGCAGCAGCTGCGCTGCGCTCGTGCGCTGAGGTAGCGCCTCACTCCTAGGCCTTTGCGCCTTAAGAGAGGTGTGCAGCGCCTAATTTAGCGCTCCACTCACCTCCCGGGGCGGTAAAAGTGAAGTTTCCTGTCAGTGCCGATAATTAGCGCCAGGCGCTAATATTTGCGCTCGGACGATATTTGCGCCCCAAATGGGGCGCGACCTAATTTCTACCCCTATGTTTTTTACTCATTTCCCTAATTTGTCTGCATATTTCTTCCTCCACCTCCCTTCCAGTATTAGGTGGTCTGTAGACTACACCTATTAGTGTGATTGATCCTTTATTATCATTTATCTCTATCCATTTGGATTCTATTTTTGTCTTGCTGATAGCTGCGTCACTTTTTTCTACTGCCGTTATGTTATCCCTAATAAGTACAGCTACACCACCCTTTTTCCCTCTCTATCTTTTCTAAATATGTTATACCCTGCAATGTTTAATTCCCAGTCCTGATTTTTCTGTAGCCATGTCTCAGTAATCCTTCTTATGTCTGGTTCCTCGCAACGTATGATTGCCTCCAGCTCCCCTGTTTTATTACAGATACTGTGTGCGTTTGCTGAACAGACAGTTTAACTAATTTTTAATAGGATTTCCTCTCACTTTATGTTTAACCATCTTTTTAGACTCCTGTTCTATAACTCTATTTATTCCCTTGCCATCAATGTCCTCCCTTACTTTATTCTTTCCTGTGCTCACTTTTCCTGCTTTGTTTATATTTTGACACTGAGCCAAATAAGGAGATATTAGGACAGGGCTTGGTCAAAGAGGTAGGTTTTTAAAGAGCATCTTATAGAGTCATAATCATAACAGCACAGAAGGAGACCATTCAGCCCATCGATTCCATGCCGGCTCTCTGTAGAGCAACCCAGTCAGTCCCATTCCCCCGCTCTATCCCCGTAGCCCTGCACATTTATTTCCCTCAAGTGCCTATCCCGTCTCCCCTTGAAAACATTGAGTGTCTCCACTTCCACCACTTCCATCGGCAGCGAGTTCCAGGTCCTCACCACTTGCTGCATAAAAAAGTTTTCCTCACATCCTCCCTGTATCTCTTGCCCAAAACCTTAAATCTGTGTCCCCTAGTCCTTGTACCACCAACTAGTGGGAACAGCCTTTCCCCATCTAGCCTATCCAAACCCGTCATAGTCTTGTACACCTCTATCAAATCACCCCTCAACCTCCTTTGCTCCAATGAAAACAAATCCAGCTTCACATCCTTCCTAAAGTGTGATGACCAGAACTGGATGCAATACTCCAGTTGTGGCCTAACTAGCACTTTATAAAGGTTCAGCATAACTTCTCTACTTTTGTACTCAATACCTCTATTTATGAAGCCCAAGATCCCATATGCTTTGCTAACCACTCTCTCAATATGTCTTGCCACCTTCAGGGACCTATGCACATTAACTCCCAGGTCCCTCTGTCCCTGCACACTCTTTAAAACTGTGCCATTAAGTGTATATTGCCTCTCCCTGTTCCTTCTGCCAAAATGCATCACCTCACACTTCTCGGTATTAAATTCCATCTGCCACTTGTTTGCCCATTCTGCTAGCCTTTCTATGTCCTGTTGCAGTTGATTGGTATCATCTCACTGTTTCCCACACCCTCAAGTTTGGTGACATCGGCAAATTTAGAAATTCTACTCTGTATTCCAATATCCAGGTCATTTATATATATATCTTAAAAAGCAGTGGCCCCAGCACTGACCCTTGGGGAACACCACTGTCTACCATCCTCCAGTCTGAAAAACAGCCATTTACCACAATTCGCTGTTTTCTGTCCTTAAGCCAATTCCTTTTCCAAGCTGCCACTGACCCACCTATTCCATGAGCCTCAATTTTATTAACCAGCCTTCTATGTGGTACTTTGTCAAACGCCTTCCGAAAATCCATGTAGACAACATCCATTGCATTCCCTTCATCAATCCTCTCTGTTACTTCATCAAAAAATTCAATTAGCCAACCATGATTTGCCTTTTACAAATCCGTGTTGGCTCTTTTTAATTAGGTTAAACCTCTCCAAGTGCCCGTTAATTTTTTCCTTGATTATTGTTTCTAAAACTTTACCCACCACTGATGTTAAACTGACCGGCCTGTAGTTACTAGGATTGTCCTTACACCCTTTCTTGAACAATGGTGTCACATTTGCCAATTTGCAATCCTCAGGCACCTCCCCTGTATCTAGGGAAGATTGGAAAATTATGGCAAGCCCTTCCACTATCTCCTCCCCTAATTCCCTTAGCAACCTGGGATGCAAGCCATCTGGACCAGGCGACTTGTCCACTCTAAGCATACCCAGCCTTTCTAGTACATCCTGTCTATCAATTTTCACCCCTTCCATTGCTTCTACCTTTTCCACTTCTACCGATATTTTGTCAGTATCCACCTCCTTAGTAAATACCGATACAAAGTACTCATTGAGTATTCTAGCCTTGCCCTGCGCCTCTAAGCATATATCACCTTCTTTGTCCCTAATAAGCCCCACCCCGCCTCTTACTACCCGCTTACTATTTACATGCCAGTAGAAGATTTTTGGGTTCCCTTTTATGTTAACCGCCATTCTACTCTCATATTCTCTCTTTGCCAATCTTATTTTCATCTTCACATCCCCTCTCAACTTATTGTATTTGGTCTGGTTCTCCCTTGAAGAATTCACCTGACATGCATCATACGCCCTCTTTTTTTGTTTCATCATCTTCTCTATCTCCCTCGTCATCCAAGGAGCCCTTGCTTTGGTTCCCTTACCCTTCCCTCTTGTTGGAATGTACCTAGCCTGTACTTGGAACATCTCCTCCTCAAAGATCTCCCATTGTTCCATTACAGTTTTTCCTGTCAGTCTTTGGTTCCATTTTACCCTGACTAGATCCTTTTGCATCCCATTGAAGTTAGCCCTATTCCAGTTTAGAAGTTTCACTCTAGATTGTTCCTTGCTCCTCTCCATTGCTAATCTAAATCTAATGATACGATGATCACTCGTACCCAAGTGTTCTCCCACAGCCGCTTGGTCGACCTGGCCCACCTCATTCCCCAGCACCAGATCCAGCAATGCCTCCATCCTAGTTGGACCAAGAACATACTGGTCAAAGAAATTCTCCTAAACACATTTCAGAAATTCCTCCCCCTCCTTTCCCTTTACCCTAGCATTATCCCAATCAATATTTGGGTAATTAAAGTCACCCAATATCACCACTCTATAGCTATTGCATATCTCTGCAATTTCCCTGCAGATTTGCTCATCTACCTCCCTCTCACTATTTGGAGGCCTGTAAAATACCCCCAATAGCGTGATCATACCCTTTTTGCTCCTCAACTCTAACCAATGAATTCTGTCCTTGTCCCCTCAAGAACATCCTCCCTTTCCAACACTACGATGTCTTCCTTAATCAGCACTGCCACCCCACCTCCCTTTTTTCCTTCCCTATCTTTTCTGAACACCTTGTACCCTTGAATATTAAGTGCCCAGTCCTCACCATTTTTAAGCCACGTGTCCGTTATTGCCTCAACATCATATTGCCACATGGCTAATTGTGCTTGTAGCTCACCAACATTATTCACCACACTTTGTGCGTTTACGTACATGCATTCTAAACCCATTTTTGAATTTTTCGTAGTCTTTCTTAGTCTGCTCCTATCTCATATGGTACTACTTCCGCCTCTAGTACTACTTTCTTCTCTAGTACTATCCAACACACTCACTCTTTTATGCACCTTATTCCTCTTTTCTACTCCTATATGCTGGTGCCCATCCCCCTGCCAAGCTAGTTTAAACCCTCCCCAACAGCACTAGCAAACCTCCCCACAAGAATATTGGTCCCGGCTCTGTTGAGGTGTAACCCGTCCGGCTTGTACAGGTCCCACCTTCCCCAGAAATGGTCCCAATGCCTCAGAAATCTAAAGCGCTCCCTCCTGCACCAACTCTCCAGCCACGTATTCATCTGTTCTATCCTCCTATTCCTGTACTCACTAGCACGTGGCACCGGGAGTAATCCGGAGATTACTACCTTTGAGGTCCTGCTTTTTAATCTCTCTCCTAGCTCCCTAAACTCTGCCTGCAGGACCTCATCCCTCTTTTTGCCTTTGTCGTTGGTACCGATAGAGTGTTCTGCAGCCGCTCAGTGACATCCTTGACCCTGGCACCAGGGAGGCAACATACCATCCTGGAGTCACGTCTGCGGCCGCAGAAACACCTGTCTGCTCCCCAACTATTGAATCCCCTCCCACTATTGCTCTTCCACTCTTTTTCCTCCCCACCTGTGCAGCTGAGCCACCCGTGGTGCCGTGGACTTGACTCTGGCTGCACTCCCCAGAGGAACCATCGTCCCCGCCAGTACTCAGAACAGTATACTGGTGGGAGAGCGTGATGCACTCAGGGGACTCCTGCACTACCTGCCTGGTCCTCCTCTTCTGTCTGGCGGTCATCCATTCCCTCTCTGCCTGCATACTCTTAAGCTGCGGGGTGACCACCTTCGGAAACGTGCTATCCACGTAACTCTCAGCCTCGCGGACGCACCGCGGTGACTCCAGCTGCCGCCTCCGCTGCTCGGCTCTCACTCAGGTTCGCGCTCTGGAGGAGAGAGAGGTAGAGGCGGAGGGGTTTAGGGAGGGAATTCCAGAGCTTAGGGCCTTGACAACTGAAGGTACAGCTGCCAACGGAGGGGCGATGGAAATTGGGGATGCACAACAGGCCAGAATTGGAGGAGCGCAGAGTTCTCGGAGGGTTGTAGAGCTGGAGGACGTTACAGAGATAGAGAGGAGTGGGGCCATGGAGGGACCTGAACAAAAAGATGAGAATTTTAAATTTGCAAAACATATCAGTATCCCTCTGGCTCCGTCAATCCACTATCCAGTTTGAAATCAAGACCCACGTTATTAAATGGTCTGCATCTGATTAGCTAATAAAAATGATTTAACAATAAGTCTTTTTGTACAATCAGTGCTGCTTTTATTCCAGTTCAACTTGATCATATTATAGTCGTGATGCTGTTAAACTGAAGCGTACAGCACAAAGCACAAAGCCACAAATGTGACAGAATTCTCATTTTGTAAATTGAAAAATCTAGCTGAAAAGCCAAGTCCAAAGTACGGAGTGTTACAAAGGCTGAGCGACTCAGGGGAAAAGAATGATTGGATAATGCCAAGCTTTGGTTCTATGGATTGTAGAGAAAAGAAAGACTGAGGAAGGTAATATAAAGAGAAACTGCTGGAAATATTCAGCAGGTCAGACAGCATCTGTGGGGAGAGAAACAGAGTTAATGTTTCAGGTCTGTGACTTTTTGTCAAAACTGGAAAACGTTACAGATGTAACAGGTTTTAAAAAAGTACAGGTGCAAGGAAAGTGGGGGTGGGGGGCGGCGGGGGGGTTGGGGGGGGGGTTAGGAAAGAACAAAAGGCAAGGTTTGTGATACGGTGAAAGGCAGGAGTGATTAAATGAACAGCAGAATCATTACCAGCACCTGCTGTCCGAAAATAATGGGAGCAGTGGTTATGATCTGAAACTGCTGAACTCTAAGTTAAGTCCAGAAGCTGTATGTAAAGTGAGGAAGGTACAGTGTTCCACAGTTTCAAGATCCTGGGAAGGATTGAGTTTGAGTAGAAGATGGTGCAATGACTCTTGATTTCAGCACGGTGAGGATACAGGGAGGGAAAACAAGGGAAAAGTTCAGAAATGCAATGCCCATAGCAGTATTTATTTATATAGAGACAAGAGAGCATGTCACAAAGAAAGAGAGAGAGAGAGAGAGGTTAGAGGATAGAGATAAGAAGAGGATTGCTATCAGACTACAAGCTTTTTCTTGTATCCTGTCCAGAGAGGAATGTCAGAGTGACTGATGCTCTCTTCAATTCTGCCTGGGAAAGAATGAATGGGTAAAACACACAGCAGCCAATTTTGTGGAAGAAGATCCAGCAAGAACAAAGGCAGGACCGTAAGCTGTATATACTACTGGCCATATGAGTGACGGGAAGTCAAAGAGGAAACTAACAGAATTAAGTAATGAAGCAGTTGCTGATAATAGCAAGTATGCATTGCTGTTGTTGAATAGTTCGGTATCTGCCTCAAGGTCAGCCACCAAAAGTGTCTCATCACACAAATGATCAATGTTAAAAGTAAATGTGTCGTTGAAATGTTTCTGAAACCTCATGTAATACTTTTCTGTAAATGTCAACATTTTTGCTGAATATTACGTTCAAGTTAAGGGCTGGGTTCTTTGCCCTCATGCCAGCAAAAGGTATTAGTTGCACAAGTTAGGTATTAGAGAGGTTAGATGTGAGGTAACGATCCCTCTACACCTTCTCTACAGTATGTCTCAAGTGTGAACCTCAAGAGAGTACCAATGTGCCATTTCCACTTCTGACACAGCCAACCTTGCGGTCTTGCCATGGGGCTGGCTTATAAGCTGTTTCTGGAGGGGGTTTGCATCCACTTGGAGCTGAGTTGGCAGTCCTCAAACTCCATTGTTTTCGGACCCCAGCAGTTGACATATAGGAAATGTGCTGGATTGAAATACAAGCCAAAAAGACAAAAGAACAACATTTTAACTCATTTAGTCCCCAGAAAATAAAACATTTGTGACTCAAAAACACAGAATCACACTTGTATCAATAAAGAAATGGTCCATTTTTTATATAAATTAGCAACAGTTCTTGTTCACATGTTTGTTTTTCCAAACAAGGTTTTCCATTTCCACCTGTACAACTTAATTGCAGAGGACAGGACCATACATTTAGAAGTTATCTTTATACTTTCCATTGCTGATTTTAGTGGCCCCTGGAGAGCTGTGGTTGGTTAGATCTTGTCTCCAAAATGTTGTGTCGAACTGCTTATGAAGTTATTTCAAAGTGCAATAGCTACACCTGCTGGCAAGATCACTGTACTGCATGGACATAAACTGAGGTTTATATTGGCCCAGAAATTGATCCCGCGACGCGAGAGTACACACTGCGTACTCTCGCGTATTCCCACTCCAATTGCCGGTTTTCTGCATGCCCTGTGCATGCGCTGAAAACCGGCACTTGCTCTTTTGAAAAGGGGGCGGTTCCTTGGTGCATCGCGTGCGCGCTACAGGCTGCGCGCACACTGTGCACTTCATGCTTTGGACGCGCAGGTAAGTACGGAAGATTTTAGAAATGGAAAAAGGAGGAGTAAGACCCACTTTTAACAAGGTAAGTAGTGAATTAAGTATTTTTTTGAATTTTTTTTAACAGGTATATCTTTTTTAGAGACTTTAAAGACAGGTAAGTTTATTTTTATAACTTTTTAAAAGATTTTAAATTTTTTCAAAAATTTAATTTTTTATTTAAAATGGTTAATTTATTTAACTATACTTATTTTATTAATGTGATGGTTTTTTTTTAATTTAATTGAGGTTTAGCTGTTATTTTGGGGGGGTGTAAGATTCATAGATTTCACAGCACGTATGTGAAACTTATGAATGGAAGATGGTGTGCTGCCATTGGCTCTAACTGAGTCACGTGATCCCACAGCTCGCACAAATTCACTACGCCGCTGGGATACGCAAGCACTGCCCAGCTGATGTCTGGAACATCAAGTTCGTGCGAGCTGGATCTGAAAAAGCACAAGCGGAGTGAGAGATCGCGGGGAAGCCTTACCCCCGCGGGAACAGAGCGAGATCAATTTCTGGGCCATTGTACCACTAAAGCCTATACACAGCTCATGAAAATTCTAGCTGGTTTGGGACATAGAAACAAAATCAAACTTTGAAAAAAATATATGCAACTACAATTAAGGATGAAAAAATGAAAAGTACCAACTCTTGAACTGTACAGTGATTTATTATTTGTTATTAATTTTAGGTTAAACTTTCTAATCTTACCAATTACATGTAGAGGAAAAATACCTGTGCAGAAACAAGACAAATCCAAAGGACTTAATGATAAGCTAAATATACCTCAGCCAAATGTAACTTTACCTCATAGTTAAAACATTCAACAAACAAAACAAACAGGTTGAACAGAGTGGAGCAATACAGGCTTGGCAGTAAGGGAAGAGGGAGTAGAAAATGATTTGAGTGAATCCTATTTATGCAAGCAGGATGAATTACATTTTCTCATCTTATGTTCTTACCCGCCAGCACAGCCTCAGAGATAGATTTCAAACCCAATTTAAGTTTTAGACTGGGCAATTCAGCTCTGAGTGAGCTCTCCAAAAATATTTTAGAAGTAAACGGGACATCAAGATGCTGGGTTTCTAAAACAAAAGGAGCCCATTTTTACATTTCAGCAGTAATTTTGCAAGGTTTTGCTCCCATCATCAAACCTTGTTAAGAAGGAGCCCGGGTTACAGAATCGGTGTTACAGCCCTATTTCTGACATAGGAAAATAGGACCAGGAGGAGGCCATTCAGCCCCTTCAGCCAGTTCTGCCATTCATTTAAATCATGGCTTATCTGTACCTCAACTCCATTTACCCGCCTTTGATCCATATCCCTTGATACCCTTACCTGATAAAAAATCTGTCGCGTTCAGTCTTGAAAAATTCATTTGACCCAGCATCCACAGCCTTTTGGGGAGAGAATTCTACATTTCCACTACCCTTTGTGTGAAAAAGTGCTTCCTGATTTCACTCCTGAATGACGTAACTCTAATTTTCAGATTGTGCCCCCCTTGTTCTGGATTCCCCACCAGAGTAAACAGGTTATCTGTATCTACTTTATCGAAAAATGTCAACATTTTTAACTCCTTAATTAGATCACCCTCAACCTTCTAAACTCAAAGGTACCCCCTCCAAGACCAATATATCCTTCCTGAGGTTACAGAGCCCAAAACTGAACGTAGCATCCAGATGAGGTCTGACAAAGGCTCTGTACAACTGAACCATAACTTCCTCCCCCTTGTAGTCCAACCCTCTTTGAGATAAAGGCCAACATTCTATTAGCCTTTTTGATTGCTTTTTGTATCTGTGCACTAGCTTTTAGTGATTGGTGTACCTGTTGTGCACCATAGAAGCACTTTGGTAAAATACACTGACAGCACTCTAGCTCTGGTGCGTAAGGCTTGAGCACTGTAGCCAGCATATGTTGTCAGGGCCCATAGCCTTTGCTGTGTCCAGGGCAGTCAGCCACTTTGTGGAGTGAACCAAATTGACCGGACACTGATATCTATGCTGGTGGGGACCTCAGAAGGAGATCAAATAGGATTATCCACTTAGGTTGAAAACACTTTCAAACAGTTCATCTTTGTCTCTTGAACTCATGTGCAGGATTCCACCATGGTTGATGATGAGGATGTTCATGAAACCTTATCCTCTTGTTAGCTGCCTGTTTACGACCATCAGTCTTGACTGGGCATGGTAAAGTAGACAGCTTTGCTCTGATCCATTGGTTATGGGACCATTTAGCTCCATCCATAGCCTGCTACTTTTGATGCTTAGCATGCAGGTAGTCCTGCGTAATAGCTTCACGAGGTTTGCAACTCATTCTAAGGTATTGCTGGTGCTGCTCCTGGCACACTCTTCTACACCCCACATTGCACCAGTGTTGGTCTCCTGGCTTACCGGTGATCAAGGAATAGGGTTTGTGCGGATCCATGGGGTTTCAGATTGTGGTGGTATACCATTCTGCTGCAGCTGATGGCTCTCAGTGCGTCCTTAGTATTGTAAGGAAAGGGTTAATCAGTCTGGCAGCAGAATTTTTCCGACTGACTTGAAGTGATCTGATGACTTGTGCTAACATATTACTGCTAGTGATTTGTCTTTATATCGTAGTAATGTTAATTTTTAACCATTTTTTAAATGGAGAAGTATGATTCTTAAACTGCAATGTCTTAATTTCTTCAGATGGTGACCACTGAGCTTTTGAACTGAGAACTGACCCTTACAGCACCGGCAGTTAAGTTAGTTGAAGACGTGCTGGTCCTAAGTTTGAGAGAATTATTGCACTCAGATAACTGCCAGAACGGATGGAGCGGGGGAGCGCGGTAGCACCTCTAAAGCCCAGGGACATGGAGGCCCTGCCGATATTAATGGCAGGACCTCATTAACATTTTCTTCATCTGTTTCCCGCCAGCAGCCAACCAAATTGACAGGCTGGCCGCTGCCGGGCAGGAAAACCAGCGACAGGAGGCCGCAGCCAGGGACCATTGGGGATTGTGCCTGGCAATTGAGAGAGATCAGGGCTCAGGATTGAAGCGAGGGAAAGAGGGACAGAGCCCGGTAGGAGACTCAAGATTGCAATTTGTTGAGAGGAGATCTCAGAGCCAGGCAGGAGGCAGAACTTGGTGGGAAGAAGGGGTGGGTCACAGCCCAGAAGCGCAGAGAGGCCGCAATCGGCAGAAGGGAGGTCGAAGGCTTCCTTGATGAGCTGAGGGAGCACTGCTGCTCACATGGAGTGCTCTAAAAAGCACTAACCTGCTGCAGCCGGCAGCTCTCACCTCTATTTCACTGCCAGGTTTCCCGAGCTCTGGGAAACCCGGCAGGCAGTTGCTAAATTTTATTCAGGCTCCCAACTGTACTGTGGGAGCTTGATTTAAATATAATGAATTGGCCTGCCTGTAAAAATGGTGGCAGGTGCGTATGCAGCGAGTTGGGAAAGGGTTCCCTGATTTTTTATTTTTAACCCCCCTACCACCCCCGACCCATGCCCTCCCATTGGGCGGGGGTTAATATCAAGACCATTGTCTTTTTAATTAGAATTTAGAATCAGGGACCAGTGCTGCATGATACAGAATCAAAGACAGACTTAGAATTAGTTTCACTTGGTGGGATAACAAGTATATATAGGAAGAGATAATTTCTGGTAAGATAACAAAATAGGGAGTTATACTGATCTCACTAGCCCAATGGAAAAAGTGCTCGTTAGTGGGGACTTAGCAATAACTGAGTTACATAGATCTAACCTTTTGGATGAGACGTTAAAACGAGGCCCCGTCTACTCTCTCAGGTGGATGTAAAAGATCCCATAGCACTATTTCATAGAAACACAGAAAAATAGGAGCAGGAGTAGGCCATTCGGTCCTTCGAGCCCGCTCTGCCATTCAATATGATCATGGCTGATCCTCTATCTCAATACCATATTCCCGCTCTCGCCCCGTACCCCTTGATGCCTTTTGTGTCTAGAAATCTATCTATCTCCTTCTTAAATATATTCAGTGACTTGGCCTCCACAACCTTCTGTGGTAGAGAATTCCACAGGTTCACCACCCTCTGAGTGAAGAAATTTCTCCTCATCTCAGTCCTAAATGTCCTACCCCGTATCCTGAGACTGTGACCCCTCATTCTAGACCCCCCCAGCCAGGGGAAACATCCTTCCTGCATCCAGTCTGTCTAGCCCTGTCAGAATTGTATACGTTTCAATGAGATCCCCTCTCATTCTTCTAAACTCTAGTGAATACAGGCCTAGTCGACCCAATCTCTCCTCATACGACAGTCCTGCCATTCCAGGAATCAGTCTGGTGAAACTTCGCTGCACTCCCTCTATGCTAAGTTTCGAAGAAGAGCAGGGGAGTTATCCTCGGTGTCCTGGCCAATATTTATCCCTCAATCAACATCACTAAAAAACAATTATCTGGTCATTATTACATTGCTGTTTGTGGGAGCTTGCTGTGTGCAAAATGGCTGTTGAGTTTCCCACATTACAACAGTGACTACACTTCAAAAAGAAGTACTTCATTGGCTGTAAAGTGCTTTGGGATGTCCGGCGAAGGTGCTATGTAAATGCAAGTCTTTCTTTTCTATGTACTCTATGTCATAGAGTAATTGATAAAGGTATAATTTAAAAGTTTGGACAGTTTAGTTTGCAGAATCGTGGAGATCAGTAAGAAAGGTAATGGCGAGATTGCTGATTTAAAGGAATGGGATAGATGCAGAGCCAGGTGAGACACAGAGCTGCCTCTTCCACTACTTGATGGGGCTGCTCCTCAATTTTTGGTTGCACTTCAATCCCACGCTCCTGATCTTTGGTCACCCGGTGCTGGGGGGAGCGGGCAAGTCGGAAGAACTCCTCGTGGGACTGCTCCTGGGCCTGGCCAAGGGTGCCATTAACAGGTCCAGGCAGCGGGCAGTCGAAGGGGTCGTTCGGTCCCGACTGCCTACCTCTCTGTGTCAGCTGTGGCTCAATTGGTAGCACACTCGCCTGTGAGTCAGAGGTGGGTTCAAGTCCCACTCCAGGGATTTGTACACATAAAGCTAGGCTGACACTCCAGTGCAGTGCTGAGGGTAGTCCTGCACTGTTGGAGGTGCTGTCTTTCAGATGAGATGTTAAACTGAGGCCCTGTCTGCTCTCTCAGGTGGATGTAAAAGATCCCATGGCCACTATTTCGAAGAAGAGTAGGGGAGTTATCCCTGGTGTCCTGGGCCAATATTTATCCCTCAACCAACATAACAAAAAACAGATTATCTGGTCTGTTTGTGGGAGCTTGCTGTGTGCAGATTGGCTGCTGTGTTTCCCACATTGCAACAGTGACTCTACTTCATTGCCTGTAAAGTGGTCGTGAAAGGCGCTATATAAATGCAAGTCTTTCTTTTCCATGGCTACGTTCACACTCGGGTGTTCCTGGAGATGGAGCATGCGGTGTCCACCGGCATGCTTGAGGCCTTCCGCGACCGGTAGGGACTGGAGTGCATCATCACTCCGGGGAATAGAATTTTAATTTAATTTGTTAAGTTTCCTTTTAATTTTGGTTAAGTTACAGTTTTTATTGCTTGTGCCCCTTTAAGAAAGTGGGGGGGGAAATATGCTTAACTTTAAATTGGCAATTGCCAGCAAGGAGAGTGAGACCCACAGAGTTGTGCTTGAGGCAGTCAGGGTCTGAAACCAATCCTGGGCACCGCCCGCCCCAGGTGCGTGCGTGATTGACAGGGGTAACGGACCAATGGTGTCGCGGATGCGGCCCAGCTGATGACGTATCCGACGTATATTAGCATACGCCGGAAGCACTGCGGGAAGGCGGGACTTCCGGTGCGAGGCTGCCATGGAGAGGGAGGAGGAAGCGACGGCGGTGCCGATTGACGAGATCAGTCAGCTGCGTATTACGGGTGTCTGGACTGTCCTGTTGTCCGTGAGTAAATGAGGCAGGGAGAGAGGGAGTGGTCTGCTGTAAGGACAGAGGCGGGCGCTGGCGGCCACCGAGAGTCGACACGCCGCAGCGGCTCGCCTTCTCTGGGTGACGCGGGCTCAGCCGTTGCTAAGGTGGCGGCAGCGGGGACCGACGTCATCTCTCCGCGACGGTGACGTCGGCCAGCTCCACGAGCTGCAGTGTTGGTGCTATGTTGGGGAAGAGAGCCAGCAAAGCAGGCAGAGCAGAGCCAGAACCGGTTCATCGGCTGCAGCTGTGATGAGTTGCAAGAATGCAATAAAATGTGTTTTTTTTAAAAAAAGTTGCATCCACCAACAAGGATTGGCAGATTGATGTGTCTATCTTGGAAATAGCACAACTTCGTGTAATAACAACAGAAAACGCTGGAAAAACTCAGCAGGCCAGGCAGCATCCGTGGAGAGAGAAACATAGTTAACGTTTCAGGTCGAAGACCTTTTGTCAGAACTTCGTGTATTCAGTTTAGTTCATTACCTTTGCCATTCTGTGGCTCAGTGGGTAGCACTCGCACCTCTTGAGTCACCTAGGTCGTGGGTTCAAGTCCCAAGTGTGAATGTAAGTGTGTCAGCATTGGCTCAATGGTAGCAGTCTTGGCGTACTCCAGAAACTTTGAGCGCATAATTCTCAAGTGCATTATTGAGGGAGTGCTGCACCATCGGATGTGCTGTCTCTCGGATGAGGGGTTAAACCGAGGCCCCGTCTACCCTCTCAGGTCGAAGTAAAAGATCCTGTAGCACCAGTCAATGAAGAGCAGGGGTTCTGGCCAGTACTTATCCCTTAACCAACATCACTAAAAACATTAATACAAAAGCAAAATACTGTGGATGCTGGAAATCTGAAATAAAAACAGAAAATGCTGGAAAAACTCAGCAGGTCAGGCAGCATCTGTGGAGAGAGAAACAGTTAACGTTTCAGGTCGATAACCCTTTGTCAGAACTGGAAAAAGCTGGAGATGTATCAGATTTTAAGCAAGGGGAGGGGGGGGGGGAAGAACAAAAGGGAAGGTCTGTGATAGGATAGAAGGCAGGAGAAATTAAGAGACATTGAGATGGTGCAAAGCAATAGGAGATGGTAATGGGACAAGTTAAGAAACAAAAGATGGCTCATGATGAAGATGGCTCATGATGAAGTGTAAATGGCACTGGCAGAATGAAAGACAGCTACCATGTGGGAGAGAGAAGGAAAAAAAATAAGATAAAATAAATGGAAAAGAAAGGATAGGGGCAGAGGTTATGGTCTGAAATTGTTGAACTCTATGTTGAGTCCAGAAGGCTGTAAAGTGCAGAATCAAAAGATGAGGTGCTGTTCCTCAAGCTTACGTTGAGCTTCATTGGAACAGTGTAAGAGGACGGTGAGGTCCGAGTGGGAATGGAGCGGAGAATTAAAGTGACAGGCGACCGGAAGCTCGGGGTCACCCTTACGGTCTGAACGGAGGTGTTCCGCAAAGCGGTCACCCAATCTGCGTTTGGTCGCCCCAGTGTAGAGGAGACCGCATCGTGAGCAGCGAATACAGTATACTAAATTGCAAGAAGTACAAGTGAATCGCTGTTTCACCTGGAAGGAGTATTTGGGGCCCTGGACAGTGAGAAGGGTGGAGGTAAAAGGGCATATGTTGCATCTCCTGCACTTACACGGGAAGGTGCCGGGGGAAGGGGTGTTGGGGGTGATAGAGGAGTGGACCAGGGTGTCGCGGAGGGAGCGGTCCCTTCGGAATGCTGAAAGAGGGGGGAGGGGAAGATGTGAAGGCCTGAGCTTCATCCCCTTACGCCCCCATCTCAATGAATTTTGAGCTCGGCCCACTTCTTTGGCCAGGTGTCTTCCCCCCACACAGCTGACCCTTTCTCCCGGTTTTAGAATTCTCGTTCTACCTGGACCCCTCCCTCTGGCCTCATAACCTTTCTAGATCTTTTCATTGCAAGCTGCCAGTGTGACATCGGCCGTCTCAATTTCTCTGCTCCCCTCACTCGCTCCAACCTACCTCCCTCTTAACTTGCAGCACTCCATTCTTTCCGATCCAACCCCAACATTGTCATTAAACCTGCTGACAAGGGTGGTGCTGTTGTTGTTTGGCGAACTGACCTCTACCTAGCGGAGGCTGAATGGCAACTCTCCGATACCTCCTACCTCCGCCTGGACCATGACCCCACTACCGAGCATCAAGCCACCGTTTCCCAGACCGACACTGACCTCATCTCCTCTGGAGATCTTCCCTCCACGGCCGCCAATCTCCTAGTTCGTCAACCCCACACAGCCTGCTTCTACCTCCTTCCCAAGATCCGCAAACAGGACTGCCCTCGTAGACCCATCGTTTCAGCCTGTTCTTGCCCCACGGAACTTATCTCTTCCTATCTCGACTTTTTTTCTCCCCTTGTCCAGTCTTTTCCCACCTACATCCGCGACTCTTCCGACGCCTTCCGCCACTTTAACAGTTTCCTGTTTCCTGGCCCCAACCATCTCTTTTCACTGGACGTCCAATCCCTCTACACCTCCATCCCCCACCAGGATGGCCTGAGGGCGCTCCGCTTCTTCCTTGAACAGAGGCCAAACCAGTCCCCATCCACCACCCTCCTCCGCCTGGCTGAACTTGTTCACACATTGAACAACTTCTCCTTTGACTGCACTCCCTTCCTCCAAATTAAAGGTGTTGCTATGGGAACCCGCATGGGTCGCAGTTATGCCTGCCTTTTCGTGGGATATGTGGAACATTCTTTGTTCCAGTCCTACTCAGGTCCCCTCCTTCACCTCTTTTTCCGGTACATTGATGACTGTATCGGTGCTGTTTCCTGCTCTCGCCCTGAACTAGAAAATTTCATTCACTTTGCTTCCAATTTCCACCATTCCCTCACCTTCACATGGTCCATCTCCGACTCTTCCCTTCCCTTCCTCGACTTCTAGGTCTCCATCTCTGGGGATAGGCTATTGACAAACATTCACTACTCCCACAGCTACCTGGACTACACTTCCTCCCACCCTGCTTCCTGTAAGGACTCTATTCCATTCTCCCAGTTTCTCCGTCTCTGCCGCATCTGCTCTGATGATGCCACCTTCCATACTAGTGCTTCCGATGTCTTCCTTTTTCCTCAACCGAGGATACCCTTCTACTGTGGTTGACACGGCCCTTGACCGTGTCCATTCTATTTCCCGCACTTCTGCTCTCGCCCCTTCCCCTCCCTTCCGGAACCACGATAGGGTTCCCCTTGTCCTCACCTTTCACCCCACCAACCTCCACATTCAACGGATCCTCCACCATTTCCGCCACCTCCAGCATGATCCTACCACCAAACACATCTTCCCCTCACCTCCCCTTTCAGCATTCCGAAGGGACCGCTCCCTCCGCGACACCCTGGTCCACTCCTCTATCACCCACAACACCCCTTCCCCCTCGCCCGGCACCTTCCCGTGTAAGCGCAGGAGATGCAACGCATGCCCTTTTACCTCCACCCTTCCCACTGCCCAAGGCCCCAAACACTCCTTCCAGGTGAAACAGCGATTTACTTGTACTTCTTGTAATCTAGTATACTGTATTCGCTGCTCACGATGCGGTCTCCTCTACATTGGGGAGATCAAACGCAGATTGGGTGACCGCTTTGCGGAACACCTCTGTTCAGTCCGTAAAGGTGACTCCGAGCTTCCGGTCGCCTGTCACTTTAATTCTCCGCTCCACTCCCACTCAGACCTCACCGTCCTCGGCCTCTTACACTGTTCCAATGAATCTCAACGTAAGCTCGAGGAACAGCACCTCATCTTTCGATTAGGCACTTTACAGCCTTCGGGACTCAACATAGAGTTCAACAATTTCAGACTATAACCTCTGCCCCTATCCTTTCTTTTCCATTTATTTTGTCTTTTGTTTTCTTCTTCTCTCCCACATGGCAGCTGTCTTTTATTCTGCCAGTGCCATTTACACTTCATCTAGAGCCATCTTTTGTTAACTTGCCCCATTATCATCTCCTTTTGCCTTGCACCATCTCTTAATCTCTCCTGCCTTCCACCCTATCACAGACCTTCCCTTTTGTTCTTTCCTCCCCTCCCCCCTTTCCCTGCCCCTGCACTTGCTTAAAACCTGTTCCATCTCCAGCTTTCTCCAGTTCTGACGAAGGTTCATCAACCTGAAACGTTAACTCTGTTTTTCTCTCTCCACAGACGCTGCCTGACCCGCTGAGTATTTCCAGCATTTTCTGTTTTTATTATCACTAAAAACATTATCTGGGAATTACCACATTGCTGTTTGTGGGAGCTTGCTGTCCGCAAATTGGCTGCCACGTTTCCTACTTTACAACAGCGACTACACTTCAAAAATACATTGGCCCGTATTTTCCGATCAGAGGCTTCCTGCGTGCGGAGGCCTCCGATCTGGAAAAAATCTACGGACTTACCTGAGGGCTCCCGAGGTCCGGACACTTCCGCTCCTGGGCCTCTCCAACTCCAAGTGCGCAGGGCCCACATATCCCAGAGGCGCAGGCGGTTCGCAAGCATCCCTGGGATCACGTGGGCCATGGGGAGCCAATCAAAGAAGGGAATCTCCCTTCATACACTTGACAGAGAGACCTGTCAAATATCTGAATGGAGATCACCCCAAAAACACTGTAAAACATTAAATCAATTTTTTTTAAATTCACATTTTTAAAATGAGTTGAAATTACAATAAATTAAATATTTTAAACAAAAATGTAATGTTTTGAAAAAAATAATTAAAGTTTTTTATGGGGCTAAAAATAAACTTGCCTTTGTTAAAAGTATTTTTAAATGATTGAGCGAAAAAATTGTTTTTTTTCTAAACTTGTTTTCAACTCTTATGCTGGTAAAAGCAGGCCTTACGCTGCTTTTACCAGGCGTAAGATTTCTAAGGGTTTTCTGCGGGCGGAGGGTCTCCAGAAAGTGGAACTCTCCCCCCGCGGAGGCCCTTCTCCAGGGCAGGCGTCCGATCTGTCGAGAGCATTCTTTACAGATCGGAAATGCCGGTTTTCAGCGCGTGCGCTTGGCATGCCTGAAACCGGCATTTCCGATGTCCCTACGGGTGTGTACACCGCGTACCCACCCGTAGGGGATGGAATATTCGGCCCATTGGCTGTAAAGTGCTTTGGGACATCCAGAGTTTGTGAAAGGTGTGGTAGAAATGCAAGTCCGTCCTTGTTTTGCCCATTTGTATTGGACACTGCTGCGATGATCAGCAGTAAAGTTGTTGAAGGATCACAAACTCTTGTTTAGCAGTGGTCCTTGATACCAAAATGCGATTATTGTATGTGCGCGTGTCCCCACCCTGCGTCCCTTCTCTGCAAGAAGAAGTAGTGGGGAATGGAACCGCTCTGGGTCAGTCCTTTGGTGGCCTCAAGTTTTTAGCATTGGTGTGAAGCAGTGATGGTTTTGCACCGACGCTGAACTTGTAGAGTTTAAATCACTTGTCCTGGTCCTAACTGACCCTGAACTGAAGCGGAGTGAGACATCCTGCTCCAGGGAGTTTTGTTTCTGTACGCTCTGTTGTCAGCTCAGTCTGTGAATCTGGACGTGGGCTGCAATTACACTTTAGCTGCAGTGTCAGTGTTATACAAAACTACTACGTAGGAGTGTGAGTAACAACCATTTTGTAAAAGTTATATGGTTTATAGAACATAAGAATTAGGAGCAGGAGTAGGCCATACGGCCCTTTGAGCCAGCACCGCCATTCAGGAAGATCTTGGCTGATCTTCGACCTCAACTCCACTATCCCCATATCCCTTGATTCCCCTAGAGTCCAAAAATCGAACTATCTTAGCCATGAATATACTCAACGACTCCGCATCTACAGCCCTTTCGGGTAGAAAATTCCAAAGATTCACAACCCTCAGTGAAGAAATTCCTCCTCATCTTAGTCTTAAATGGCTGACTCCTTATCCTGAGACTATGCTCCCAAGTTCTAGACTCTCCAACCAGGGGAAACAACCTCTCAGCATCTACCCTGTCAATCCCCCTTAGAATCTTGAATGTTTCAATGAGATCATCTCTCATCTTACTAAACTCCAGAGAGTATAGGTTCAATCTCTCCTCTGTAGGACAACCCTCTCATCCCAGGGATCAATCTGGTGAACCTTTGTTGCACCGGCTCAAAGGCAAGTGCATCCTTTCTCAGATAAGGAGACCAAAACTATGCACAGTACTCCAGGTGTGGTCTCACCAAAGCCCTGTACAATTGTGGTAAAACTTCCTTACTATTGTACACCAATCCCCTTGCAATAAAGGCCAACATGCCATTTGCCTTCCTAATTGTTTGCTGTACCTGCATACTAACTTTCTGTGTTTCCTGCACGCGGACACCTAAATCTCTCTCAACACCAACATTTGAAAGTTTCTCACCTTAGAAAAACAGAATTTTTTTTTTTTTTTTATTCTTCCTACCAAAGTGAATAACCTCACATTTCCCTACATTATACTCCATCTGCCACCTTACTGCCCACTCACTTAGTCTATCTATATCCCTTTACAGACTCTTTGTGTCCTCCTCACAGCTTACTGTCCCACCTAGCATTGTATCGTCAGCAAACTTGGATACATTGCACTTGGTCCCTTCATCTGAGTCATTAATATAGATTGTAAATAGCTGAGGCCCAAGCACTGATCCTCGCGGCACCCCACTAATTACAGTCTGCCAACCGGAAAATGACCCATTTATCCCCACTCTCTGTTTATGTCCGTTAAGCAATCTTCTATCCATGCGAATATATTACCCACAACCCCATGAGTCCTTATCTTGCGTAGCAACCTTTTATGTGGCACCTTATCGAATGCCTTTTGGAAATCCAAATATACTACATCCACTGGTTCCCCTTTATCTACCCTGCTAGTTACGTCCTCAAAAAACTCTAATAAATTTGTTAAACACGATTGCCCTTTCATAAAACCATGTTGACTCTGCTTAATCATATGATTTTCTAAGTGCCCTGTTGCCACTCTTAATAGTGGATTCCAGCATTTTCCTGATGACTGATGTCAGGCTAACTGTAGTTCGCTGTTTTCTCTCTTGCATAGCGGGGTTGTGTTTGCTATCTTCCAATCCGCTGGGATCGTTCTAGAATCTAGGGAATTTTGGAAGATCACAGCCAATGCATCCACTATCTCTGCAGCCACCTCTTTTAGAACCCTAGGATGTACTTTAAGTTCCTCACTCTTATTAGCCCTTTGGTTCCCTGCTATTTTTTGTCTTCTACTGCGAAGACAAATACAAAATATTTGTTTAAAGTCTCTGCCATTTCCTTATTCCCCATTATAATTTCACCTGTCTCAGCCTCTAAGGAACCAACACTTACTTTTGCTACTCTCTTCCTTTTTGCATACTTGTAGAAGCTCTTGCAATCTGTTTTTATATATCTTGCTAGTTTACTCTCATTCTATTTTCTCCCTTTTTATCAATTTTTTGGTCATCTTTTGCTGGTTTCTAAAGCTCTCCCAATCCTCCGGCTTACTACTATTCTTTACAGCATTATAAGCCTCCCCCACCCAACCCTACTTCCTTCTGTGTCCATCCCTGGAAAAAAAACTCTCTCAACTGCATTTACAAAATCCCAAATGTCCAGCCTTTGGCCCTCCATTCACCACGACATTTCTGCAGCTACCGGTCTGCTCAACCACACCCTCACCACCACCTTTGATGCCCTAGTCCCGATGAAAACCATTAGTCTCCTTCACCCTGGCCATTCCCCCTGGTATGGCCCTCATCCTCGCTCCCTCAAATCCAAGGGATGCAGACTTGAACGGATATAGCGGACAACTGGTTTAGCCATTCACCGCCAGATCTGGCTGGACCACATAAAGCATTATCAGGTCCTACTCTTGTCTGCCAAAACTGCTCACTATTCCAGGATCATTCTGGAATGCAAAGATAACCCCCGGCTACTATTATCTACGGCTAACCGTCGTCTTAAACCCCTCGCCCCTGTCTCCTCCACACTCGCCTTCAACAAGAAGTGCGAGTAGCTCATGGACTTCTTTGTCTCTAAGATTGAGATTAACTGCCTCTGCCACTTCCCTTCCTTCCCCTAGCCCACCGGGCCAAACTTCCTCTAAAGATCTCTGCTCTAGCCCTGAACTTGCATCTTTCTCCAGTTTCTCTCCGATCTCTTGACCTCTCCATGCTCATCTTGTCCATGAGACCCGCTTCCTGCTCCCTTGACCCTATTCCCACTAAACCGCTGATCACCCAACTTCCTTTTCTGGCTCCCATGTTAGCTGACATTGTTAATGGTTCGCTCTCCTCAGGTACTGTCCCCCTCTCCCTCAAATCTGCTGGCATCACCCCTCTCCTCAAAAAACAACCCTTGACCCCCCCCCCCCTCTGTCCTTGCAAACTACCGCCCCATCTCCAACCTCCCTTTCCTCAAGTCCTTGTATGTGTTGTCACCTCCCAAATTCGTGCCCATCTTTCCCGCAACTCCATGTTTGAATCCCTCCAATCAGGTTTCCGCCCCTGCCACAGTACCGAAACGGCTCTCATCAAAGTCACAAATGACATCCTTTGTGACTGTGACAAAGGTAAACCATCCCTCCTTGTCCTTCTCGACCTGTCTGCAGCCTTTGACACGGTTGACCACTCCATCCTCCTCCAACGCCTCTCCACCATCGTCCAGCTGGGTGGGACTGCACTCACCTGGTTCCATTCTTATCTATTTAATCGTAGCCAGAAAATCATCTGCAATGGCTTCTCTTCCCACTCCTGCATTGTTACCTCTGGTGTCCCCCAAGGATCTATCCTTGGCCCCCTCCTATTTCTCATCTATATGCTGCCCCTTGGCGACATCATCCAAAAACACAGTGTCAGTTTCCACATGTATGCTGAAGACACCCAGCTCTACCTCACTACCTCTTCTCTCAACCCCTCCACTGTCTCTAAATTGTCAGACTGCTTGTCCGACATCCAGTACTGGATGAGCAGAAATTTTCTCCAATTAAATATTGGGAAGACTGAAGCCATTGTCTTCGGTCCCCACCACAAACTCCGTTCCCTAGCCACCGACTCCATCCCTCTCCCGAGCATCTGTCTGAGGCTGAACCACACTGTTCGCAACCTTGGTGTCATATTTGACCCTGAAATGAGCTTCCGACCACAAATCCATGGCATAACTAATATCGCCTATTTCCACCTCCGTAACATTGTCTGTCTCCGCCCCTGCCTCAGCTCCTCCTCTGCTGAAACCCTCATCCATGCCTTTGTTACCTTTTAGACTTGACTAATCTAACGTACGCCTGGCTGGCCTCCCACATTCTACCCTACGTAAACTTGAGGTCATCCAAAACTCGGCTGCCCGTGTCCTAACTCGCACCAAGTCCCGTTCGCCCATCACCCCTGTGCTCGCTGACCTACATTGGCTCCTGGTTAAGCAACGCCTCGATTTCAAAATTCTCATCCTTGTTTTCAAATCCCTCCATGGCCTCACCCCTCCCTATCTCTAATCTCCTCCAGGCCCCCCCCCCCCCCCCCCCCGAAGATATCTGCACTCCTCAAATTCTGCCGTCTTGACCATCCCTGATTATAATCGCTCAACTATTGGTGGCTGTGCCTTCAGTCGTCTAGGCCCAACACTCTGGAATTTGCTCCCTAAACCCCTCCACCTCCCTCTCCTTTCATTGCCCTCTCTAAAATGTACATCTTTGACCAAGCTTTTGGTGATGCCTCCAAAATTGTCTTGGCGTCCATTTTTGTCTGATAGCGCCCTGAGACATTTTTCTATGTTAAAAGCATTATATAAATGAAAATTGTTGTACTTCTGTGCAGCAGTGATTTTTTTTCACTGCACAAATTCTCTGAACTCTTAATTTGTTCTTCTGTGCTAAAGTAAAAATCGACCCGTCAGCCAAAGCAATCATTTTGTAATTAAATCTGTTTGTGAGATGCTGCTGCTCATTCCTACAGCATGCAGCCTAATACCTCTTGCACAACTATATTTGGAGTTGCAGGTTCGGGCTACTCTCCACTCTCATTGCTTTTGATCTGCACTTTCTGTAAAAGCCAGCTTCTATAAAAAATTAAGCTGAACAGTGAGCCCTTTTACCACTTGGGGAACTATTAATAAGCATGTTAAGTATTTTTTAAATGATAATATGTAGCTGAAGCATACATGGTGTATATGGCAAAAAAATTGGCGCTTCTTTTTAAACAGTCTCCAGAGAGTCCGCGATAGCGTAAGCAGTTTTAACCAATATGTACTGTGCCCATTTTGGGTTGACTATGGTGTGGCTCCCTCTAGTTCAACTGTCCCAGTGAAAGGTGGAGTTACAGAAGTAGACTTCATTTATTAATGAGTGAAAATTACTACTAAAGATTACAGAAAACAGGAGAGTTAATTTAATAATTTATTGTTTATTTACTTGGGGACCTTCAAGAGCCATAAATAGCGTTACGCTAATGGTCTCTACGTGAGACATGAATTATGTCTGTTCTATTGGTAGTCAGTTATTTTAGTTCATCTGCTGATGTCAGCACTTTTTTTTTGTCTTGTTTGTATTGACTGAAAATGAGACTCTGGACAATGCTGCAAATAGCATTGCTGATGGAGCTAGAGTCATAGTTATACAGCACAGAAAGAGGGCCTTCGGCCCATTGTGTCCACGCCAGCCATCAAGCCCGATCTATTCTAATCCCATTTTCCAGCACTTGGTCCGTAGCCTTGTATGCTATGGCGTTTCAAGTGCTCATCTAAATGCTTCTTGAATGTTGAGGGTTCCTGCCTCTACCACCCTTTCAGGCAGTGAATTCCAGATTCCAACCACCCTCTGGGTTAAAAAGTTTTTCCTCAAATCCCCTCTAAACCTCCTGCCCCTTACCTTGAAACTATGCCCCCTGGTTATTGCCCCCTCTACTAAGGGGAAAAGTTCCTTTCTATCTACGCCCCTCATAATTTTGGAGCATGGTACATCGGCGAGACCATGCAGACACTGCAACAACGTATGAACGGACACCGCGCAACAATCGCCAGGCAGGAGTGTTCCCTCCCAGTCGGGGAACACTTCAGCAGTCAAGGACATTCAGCCTCCGATCTTCGGGTAAGCGTTCTCCAAGGCGGCCTTCAAGACACACGACAACGCAAAATCGTCGAGCAGAAACTGATAGCCAAGTTCCGCACCCATAAGGACGGCCTCAACCGGGATCTTGGGTTCATGTCACGCTACATGTAACCCCACCTGACGTAGAGTCATGCAGACTCGAGTCGTCGTTGGCTTGTTCTCTCTACACAGATGTGGCCGGACCTGCTGTGATTTCCAGCAAAAAAAAGTTTTTTGTTTTCCATACAGACCCCAGCATCTGCCACATTTGACCCCTTGTGACCCCACCTCATTGTCTTTGATGTAATGTTTTCCTGACTGACCTGTTTGGACACCATCCACACCTTTGATTGCCGTGATTATCTCTCTGCCGAGGTGTGATAAAGGGCAGTTAGAAAGATTAACTGCAATCATCTGGCAGTGTTCTCTGACTATATATGCTGTCATGATGTGGAGATGCCGGCATTGGACTGGGGTGGACAAAAATGTCTTGGCTGTGCTCTTAGTGGCCCAGAAATTAAACACTGAGCGTTCCTGCGGGGGTAAGGCTTCCCCGCGATATCTCACTGCGCGCCTACCTTTTCCCTCCTGGCCCACAAGAACTTTAGTTTCAAGGCTGCAGCTGTGCAGTGCTTGCGTGACTCACAGACGCAGTTAGTTCGTGCGAGCTCTGGGATCACGTGATTCAGTTAGAGCCAATGGCAGCACACCATCTTTCATTCATAGTTTTGACAGGAGAACTGTCAAAGCTATGAATACAACTTACCCCCAAAAGAACAGCTAAACCTCAATTATTTTTTTTTAAAAAACCATCGCATTAATAAAATAACTATAGTTAAATAAATTAACCACTTTAAACAAAAATTTAAATTTTTGAAAAAATGTAAAATCTTTTTAAAAGTTATAAAAAATAAACTTACCTTTAAAGTCTCTAAAAAAGATAAACCTGTTGAAAAAAAATTAAAATAATACTTAATTAACTACTTACCTTGTTAAAAGAGGATCTTACGCCTCCTTTCTTTGTGTAAAATCTTCCACGCTTACCTGTGCGTTCAAAGCACTAAGTGCACTTTGTGCGCGCAGCCTGTAGCGCGCACACGGTTCACTTAGGAACCGCCCCCTTTTGAGTTCACGAAGTGCCGGTTTCCCGCGCATGCGCAGTGCATGCTGGAAACCGGCAATTGCAGACCTAAAATGCGAGAGTACACAGTGCGTACTCTCGCGTATTAGGTCTAATTTTCGGGCCAATGTGTCTTTGATGTAGGGAAAGATTGAATCTCTGCATTTTCTCTGTGTTTATATTCTGTGAATTCTGGTAGATTGTCTCACAGTAACTCTACCTGAAGAAGGGGCAGGATAGCTCCGAAAGCTTGTAATTTTAAATAAATCTGTTGGACTATAACCTGGTGTTGTGCGACTTCTCATTTATATATGCTGTGCCTATATACATCTCTTCACTTCACCTGACGAAGGAGCAGCGCTCCGAAAGCTTGTGATTTCAAATAAAACTGTTGGACTATAACCTGGTGTTGTGCGACTTCTCATAATTTTGTACACCTCAATCAGGTCCCCCCTCAGCCTTCTCTGCTCTAAGGAAAACAATCCCAGCCTGTCCAGTCTCTCTTCATAGCTGAAGCGCTCCAGCCCAGGTAACATCCTGGTGAATCTCCTCTGCACCCTCTCCAATGCAATCACATCCTTCCTATAGTGTGGCGACCAGAACTGCACACAGTATTCCAGCTGTGGCCTAACTAGCGCTTTGTACAGCTCCATCATAACCTCCCTGCTCTTATATTCTATGCCTCGGCTAATGAAGGCAAGTATCCCATATGCCTTTTTAACCACCTTATCTACCTGTCCTGCTGCCTTCAGGGATCTATGTACATGCACACCAAGGTCCCTCTGATCCTCTGTCCTTCCTAGGGTCCTACCATTCATTGTGTATTCCCTTGCCTTGTTTGTCCTCCCAAAATGCATCACCTCACACTTTTCAGGGTTAAATTCCATTTGCCACTGTTCTGCCCATCTAACCATCCTGTCTATATCGTCCTGTAACCTGAGGCTTCCCTCCTTGCTATTTACCACTCTACCAATTTTCATGTCATCTGTGAACTTCCTGATCATACCTCCTACATTCATATCTAAATCATTAATGTACACTACAAACAGCAAAGGACCCAGCACTGATCCCTGTGGTATACCACTGGACACAGGCTTCCAGTCACAAAAACAACCTTCGACCATCACCCTCTGCCCCCTGCCACTAAACCAATTTTGGATCCACTGTGCCAAATTGCCCTGGATTCCATGGGCTCTTACCTTCTTGACCAGTCTCCCATGCAGGACTTTGTCAAAAGCCTTACTGAAGTTCATGTAGACTACATCAACTGCACTACCCTCATCCACGCACCTAGTCACCCCCTCTCAAAATTCAATCAAATTGGTCTTCAATCTGTTCCCGTGATTTGGCCGACACTAGCAATGCTGCATTTATTGCCCAGCCCTAGTTTTCCTGGTAAGGTGGTGGAGGGGGCGGCCTTCTCCTTGTGGTGTTTGTGTCGACGGTTCTCCCACAATGGTGTTAGGTAGAGAATTCTAGGATATTGACACAGCGACGATGTCAGGGGCACCAATCAAACTAACTGCTGTGTCCAGAATGGTGTTCAGCTTCGAGTTGCAGCTGCTCCCATTCAGGTGAATGGTAAGTATTCCATCGCACACCTGACCTGTGACTCGTAGTAGATGGTAGAGAGGCTTTGAGGGGTCCGGAGGCAAGTCACTTGTTGCAGAGTACCCAGCCTCTGCCCTTGTTCTTGTAGCCATGCTGTTGATGTGACTGGTCCAGTTCAGCTTCTGGTCAATGATGACCCCCTCTTAAGATGTTGATGGTGGGGACTCAGCAATGCTGGTGTCATTGAAAGTCAAGAGGAGATGGCTGGGCTTTCTATTGTTTGAAGTGGTCATTACTTGCCATTTATGTGGCGTGAATGTTACTTGCCACTTGGTCACCCCCAAGCCTAGATATTATCCAAGTCCTGTTGTATGATGGCTAAAGTGCAAAGATAAAGTATTAGTGGGGATGGATGCGAAATGTTGGTTTGCAGAGGGACTGACCTAGAGCAATAAATATTGGAAGTAATGTATTTTTTTATCTAAAAATGAACATAAGACAACTATATTTTTGTCTGACCCCCTACACTAGGGTTGTCAATTTTTCAATAAAATCTGAGTCATACCTGCACATTTGAAAATATGCTTCAAGGTGTGACTTGTGCTCCAGATTTTGTGGTGAGTTCAGACAGGTTTGTGTTGCAGAGAAAGCTCGATAATTCGATGTCCCAGGACACGGCTGCACAGCAGATGCAGGTTGCTTCTCGTTGACTTTCAACCTTGCCCTGTGACTGGGAGTCGGGGAGAGGTCGCGTTGAACAGAATTGAACTGCTTATCAAAGGAGAGGGAGAGCGAATCACCCCCACGGCAATGTCGTGCCCTCTCGTGGTGGTCAACTACAAACTGTAGAGGGCTGGGAGCAGGCTGTCCATCAACACACTCGGCTACAGAGTAGTCAGACCAGGCATTAAAGCAGGTAGAAGAAAATGTTGCATGTATATAGTGTCCTTTGCATTCTCCTTTTGTGGAGTGTCTTGTGATGATCTACTATGTTATAGGCGCTGTGTAAATGCAAGTTGTTATACCGTCGTAGGTGCAGGGAGCCATCTTTTATGAGCGTAGCCCACCAATTTAGGCCACTGGTGCGGTTTTCACTCACTGTGCTGTAAGGACCTAGTCACCAGGAACAAGGTTGCAAATCACAGCTGTGCCTACACATGTTATTCTCAGTTCTGACACTGTGCTTCTAATATAAACAGACTGGTGTCCTAAGCACTCGGCCCTACTTGTTGAAGCTATTTACCCATATAGGTAACCATTTCAAGCATGGTCTAATGACAAACCATCAGTCATCCGTCTAGCTGCGACTCCTGATATTCTCAGCAGCACTCTGTTTATACTGTCCAGTCAGCAAAACAAACCGCACCATCATTGCTTGTCAAAACAAGTGATTCAGTTATGAGGTCTACCACTAATCTCAATCTACCACCCGAATTGATTTTAAAAAATCAATTATACAGCTTCAATATTTTATATGGAATGTCACTGAAAAATACTACAGAGAGTAACAAGTCGGCAATGAGTCAGCAATAATAAATGTCTCCAGCCTCATTTCCTATGATGTAGAAGAACTTGTATTTATTTAGCTTCTTCCTTGTCCTCGATATACATCGCAAAATGCTTTGCAGGCTGATTTTTTTTTTTTGGTGTAGTCACTGTAGTTACGTAGACACTGCAGTGTCATGTGAGATTGTGTAGTGACGTCCTAGAGTGGACTTTGAACCCACAACCATCGGACTCCGAAGTGAGCGTGCTATCATTGAGCCAAATTATTTCCTACATGTGTATTAACCGAATGTGGCAACACAATTGGGTAGTTGAAGGCAAAAAGAAATTAATGCAGAATATGAGGGGGTAGGTTTTACGATTTCTCTCCTCCGGTGCAGAGCCCTGCGCGATGGGGAACGCATATTGGGCTCGCTGACCTACACACCCAAGTTCCCAATGTGTGGCCCGTGTTACACACAGCCATGTGCCGAGAGGACACATCGTAAAGTTCACCGATAGATCTTTTAATTGAGAGATTCATTTAGTAAAAACGTACAGAGATTTGTATCAGAAGTCTTTTTTAATAAAAAAGTGATTTTTAAGATGGATTATTTTGTAAATCTGCTCTTTGTTTTCTTTGTGTTACAGATTCAATGGTCAGAGCCATGGCTGATTGGGCTGCTAGCTTTTCATGCCCTTTGCTTTCTACTTACCTTGACGACAATTAAATTCTACAGACTGCAGATTGCCCATTTCCTCTTTATGAGTAAGTTGTTTTTATGTTTGTATTGGTGTGAAAAATGTAAGATTGAGGATGCATTTGGTATTCAGTCAGGAAGTAGGGCCTCGTGAAACGCTTGTGTTGAAGCTGTGAGATGGATCATGCGCGTATTTGTGGCGTATCATTCTGCTTACACCTTTTCATGTATGTTTAAACATGCCCAAAAATGACTTCAAGAACTAGTTGTTCTAGGATTTCCTGACTGACCCATAGCAACACCAGACACTTAGGAGGCCAAATTATTTTTTTCAATGTGAAATATCAACATATTTAGAAATACTTGGTCTTTTAAAAAAAATTATATCATCTGACAGAAATGCAAATCAGTTAAATACAATTTTATATTATACAGTAGGGGATGTCTAAAATCGGAATCTTGCTGGCTGATTTGATAGAGGTGTACAAGATTATGACTGGTTTGGATAGGCTGGATGGGGAAAGACTGTTCCCACTAGTTGATGGTACAAGGACTAGGACATAGATTTAAGGTTTTGGGCAAGAGATACAGGGGGGTTGTGAGGAAAAACATTTTTACGCAGCGAGTGGTGAGGACCTGGAACTCGCTGCCGACGAAGTGGTGGAAGCGGAGACACTCAATGTTTTCAAGGGGAGACTGGATAGGCACTTGAGGGAAATATACTTGCAGGGCTACGGGGATAGAGCGGGGGAATGGGACTGACTGGATTGCTCTGCAGAGAGCCGGCACGGACTCGATGGGCTGAATGGCCGCCTTCTGTCCTGGTATGACTCTTGCATAGTTGGAAACTTGCTTTGTTATCAGTTGGGATAGTTTTTTTTAAAGTCCTTTCTTCACTGTTCTGGCTGGGATCATGGTTAACTGACCGTTCCCTCTGTCAGAGGGCTTCTGCACAGCCCTAGTCCTTTCCTAATTCACTGTAAATAAATCGCAGAGCACCTGGCATTGCATTTTTTTACCTTGCTGACCATGAGTGGAGAAGTGTGGCTGTGGCTCGTGCTGAAGTGCTACCTGGATAACATCAGTTAAAGTTCTTACAAGATCCATCACTCATTCATTGAATACAGCCAGCCACAAAATGTTAGAAAAGAACATAAGAAATAGGAGTGGGAGTAGTCCATTCGGCCCTTCGAGCCTGCTCCACCATTCAATAAGATCATGGCTGATCATCTACCTCATCTCCACTTTCCTGCCCTATCCCCATATCCCTCGATTCCCTTTGCATTCAAAAATTTTTCAATCTCTCGTCTTGAATATACTCAACCACTAAGCATCCACAGTCCTCTGCGGAAGAGAATTCCAAAGAGTCACAACTCTGACTGAAGAAATTTCTCCTCCTCTCAGTCCTAAATGGCCGACCCCTTATTCTGAGACTGTGACCCCTGGTTCTAGACTCCCCAGCCAGGGGAAACATCCTCCCTGCATCTACCCTGTCCATCCCCTTAAGAATGTTATACATTTCAATGAGATCACCTCTCATTCTTCTAAACTGTAGGGAATATAGGCCCATTCTACTCAATCTCTCCTCATAGGACATTCCCCACCATCCCATGAATCAGTCTGGTGAATCTTTGTTGCACTCCCTGTAAAACTTTCTGATTTTACTGAAGTACCTCCAGTCTGTTGTGTAACAAAGCAAATATCAGCTACAAAATTGAGCTTCACTGTGAATAATGTTCCTCCATCTTCAATAACATATTCTTGTTGCTTCTGTGCAGTTAGTGGTACCCACACTATCTAGCCTATAGCATTAATTCATGTTTCAATGGATGTGCAAAGCTACTGTCTTACAAAATATGGGGTAGATATGCACGTAGGGCAAACAAAAAGTTTTAGATAATTCATGTGAATTGGGAAACGCTGAAACTAGTGCTGCAGGCCAAACTGCTCAACCCCTTTGAAACTTTGCAGTAACTGGTGCAAAGTTTGCAGTAAGGCTTGGCATTGCAGTATGCTTATTGCCACTAGAGGTCAGTGTGGTGCTTTATAAATGTCCTGCAAATCTATAGCAGTAGACATGGAAGTACTATGCAGGTGCAAATAACTTTTTAATAATGGAAAGATGTTACAAGACAGTAACTTAATTGGAAATCTAAGTAATTTAGATAACTGAACCCCAATTACTTACCTTTTAATTCACACCTACATTTTAATATTTAGTACGATGATCAGTGTTTTGAAGAAATCGAGCCTGTCATTGGAAGCTGAGTGCAGGGAATCCCGACCAACTGTGGTATTAGTCACCAGCTGTCCAGATCTCGATTGCTGTGTATGTACACAATCTATAGACCCAAATGCAGACAAGCCTTTGGTATTGCTAAACCTAATGTAATTTGATACTTATCTACAATATTCATGGTTCATTATGAAATGATCTATCAAATATGTGAGGCAGCTGATAGAAATCTATCATTTGAGAGTTTTGGATAATTCGTGTGAATTGGGAAACACTGAAAATAGTGCTGCAGGCCAAACTGCTCAACCCCCATTGAAACTTTGCAGTAACTTGTGCAAAGTTTGCAGTAATGCTTGGCATTACAGTATGGTTATTACCACTAGAGGTCAGTGTGGTGCCTCACATTCTTCTGCAATCTCATGATGCTATTGTTGTCCTGACTCACTTCCCTTTCACCTTTTTAAAATCCACTTCCCTTCAGCATTCAACGACTGTCTTGATATTAGATTCCCTAGTTTGTTACAGTTTAATTGTCTATTTTGGTTCAGTATTTGTATGTAGTTGATTATGAACTTTTTTTTACTTTATGCTTTTATAAGGCTGTTTTTTGGTAATCATCCATAAATGTGTTGAAGTAATCTAATTAAGGAGATTATGTTTTGCTGTATATGAACTTTCAATTCAACAGGGAACTATAAGCAGTGCATGTTGTGATATAGTGAGGAGCACTTAGCATAATTATTGTTGAGTCATTTCCTTTGGTCACATACTTTTTCCACAGCCAAATATGCTGGCACTGTGAATCTTAACCATTAGTATACAAATTAAAAACCAATATATTGTAATACTGTAAATAGACTTTAGAAACTGTTGTGTAGTGAGAGTCTATGATGATGTTGGTGGCTGAGTGGATTCATGCTTCTGAGTTTCGATCCAGCCTAGAATCTGCTATCTCAAAGAGCCACTTCAGAGCTCGGCTTCAGTGATATCCAAACTTTTGGACTACTTTAGTTATTTACCATGGAGCGCATGGGCCACGTATAAATAATTATAATCTAAAGCACCAAATTCAAGGAACACTTTAAATGAAGACAGCACCACTTTGCCCACTCACTTAAAAACTGCTGGAATTAAACTAAAACCATCGACTTTATTTGTCTTCATTACTTATTAGTCAAAGTATAGCGCTGCACCATAACTACAGTGAAACATAACCCTGCTCATTCAACTTGTCCATGCTGGGAACCATGTTGGAACTAATGATGGACTTTCTGTGCTGTAGAGCAACACAGTAAATCCCTGTGAGACACTGCCTCTTACTTATTGAAGCCCTTATTCACAGCAATAAAGAAAATCTGCAACCATTTGAATTTTTATTCACCCTTAAAAATAAATTCTACGGCTGACCGTTGGTTGTCAAGGTGATGGAGTACAAGCTTAGAGCTCATGGTGTGGGTGCATTCTGGTTTCTGAGGTAATTTTTTAATTTTAATTTAAAAATTAACAATTTAATATTGATGGGAATATGTGAGACCTTTAGATTGAGAATGGAGGTTGAATTTGGGTGCTATGTTACACTGACTGGGTTTGATGAAAGATAACAGTGCAGAGCAAAAACACATAAAATGGGAGGTGCTGCAGGTAGGTGATACCATGGACATTGGTGGGTCAACAGTCTGTATAGCCACGACTCGTGGTTCCCATGGGTCATAGGTTTGACACCTGATCTACAGTTTGTTTTTTATGCTCTTTGATTATAATAAGTGGTGTTTGCTGATACAATGACATTCTCATCAGGCAAATGGTATGATATCAGTAGTTTCAGAGGCCTTTTTTTGAACAATTTCGCCAATTTAAAAAAAAAATTTATCTTTAAGGTTGCATTCATCAATGTAGGCTGTTTATGCTATTGCAGTTTTTATGCTAGCCATGGCACTAATTCAGTTGAAGTATAGAGTAGTAATAAATTACCTATCTGACCCAGGTTCTGCACCTCCGGACTGAGTTGTACTGGGCTGTCAACGTCAGTTTTGATTTAAATTATGTTAATTCACAATTTTCATCAGTCTGAAGTAAACAATATACTTTATATAACTCCGCAATCCTGATGTGAATTGTCTGCAAATGCATTTACTTGAAGATGAGCGCATGGATTAAGCGAACAGTATTTGTTCTCTTCCAAAACTTGAAATTAGAGAGTATTGGGACAGTCACATTTCGAAGTGTCCAAAGCAATGTTTCCCCTAATTTGTTTTTGGGTGCACGGCTTCTTTAAGGGGCTGCGCGGCCCATTCACAGTTTCGCGCATGTGTGAAACCTAACATTGGCAAAGCCGGTCCCGGGCTGTGTGGGACCGGCTGAAAGCTGCACAGCTTAGAAGGAATGTTGGACCAAAGTATAGAAAATGAAAAAGAATGGCAATAATTTTCTGCTGGCTTCTCCTGACCTAGAGCTGGAAATTTACAAGCACCAGTCAGTCTGCAAACTTCCTTCACTATCCATAGTTAACTTGTAATTGATCTCAGATCCTCGCATTTACAGCAATTTGACTTTAGTGGCCTTAAAGGATACAGATCTAGTTAAAGACAGCAGCACCTTAGCAGAATACTACACTGTGCATAATATGGTATAAATGCTCCTATCATTTGAGTTCCATATGACTTGCCATGAGCAACACCACAGGAGAGCTGCGTATGTTTAAGTATTTGAATGAAATAAACGTCCACCCTGTAGGCCCATGGTTTCACAACTCAATTGGACTATTACTGTATGCATACAGTCTTTCTCACTGACTCTTAAGAATTTTGTCTGGTTAACTGGGTGGAAATTAGGACTATTATCTTGTAAAACAAAGTATCTAACCCAGATTATACCTAAAACACCCCTTTTTTTAAGGAAAAAATGCAATACACTACAAGTGAAATTTTGTAATCTCAATCTACTCAGGAAATGCACCACATTGAATAGATTGGGCTGCGCTTGAGTGCAAACAATATGTTGTTTCTGGAAATTGTTTGAATCCAGTTCAGACTGGTAAAAATAAAGGCTCTTTTCTCTTGAACAATTGGAAGTATCCTGCATGAAATGAGGGCGGACGCCTTTCTCCATTGGCTATCAATAGCACAGAGCTGCCCATAATTTGGTTCTGAATTGGTACTTGCTCAGGGGTGACAAGGATGGCTAGTGTGGAAAATCCTGTAATTGTACAGTTAGGCTTTTAGAGGATATTGTGAAGACTTCTTGGGATGCTAGTTAGATGCAATTTTGCTAACATCACTCTGCTTCTAATCTATTAATCGCCTTGCCTGACCCAACGTGGATTATTTTTACGACTCGGCAGTGACAGGTTATCATTCACCTTGGCCACACACTAACTATTTAAATTAAAAGGTAGCGTTATTGCAAAGCAGAACAACTTTGCACTAATGCTACGTGTAGTCACAGTCTTTAACAGTGAGAAAGAACTGCCATGGCAGAATTACTACTATGTGTGCCCAGTTTGAGGGAAAATAAAAGTTAATTTACCTGTATCAAGTTCCATAATTACCCTGATCCCCAACCGCTTGCATGATTTCCATCCCGGCCCTTCCTCTCCACCCCCCCCACCCCCAAAAAACCCAAGTGGATGTTAGGAATGAAGTGAAAACGTCCCTGAAGTTACCGCGTTTCCTACATTTCGATGTGCACAAGGTGGTGAGACAGAACTGCTGAGCTGAGGTTACTGATGGGTTTACACTGAACAGCTATAACTGAAGCCAAGGACCAAAACAGCAACTTTTATTCTGGTTTTGTACTAATGTGAAGCTGGTATGCCTTCAATATTAATTTCACGCCAGTATAATGGACAGTGTGTGTGGATTATTAAAAAAAAATATTTTTAAAAACTGCAAATGCTGAAAACCGGAAATAGTTTAAATTAATTGAACTATTTAAATGTTGGAATATCAAAATTGCTGGTATCAGCAAGTTGGTTATACAGTGAAATAAAACTAAAAGATCAACTTGGCAGTTAAATGTTCATCCCTAACTAATTTGTATCACCTTACTCTTCTCTTTATTGCAGTTGTGTTGGTATACTGTGCAGAATACATTAATGAAATGGCAGCAATGAACTGGAGGTAAAGGCAATGGAAATCTTTATAGTGTTAAAATTATTATGTAAAAATAAGCAACATATTATGTTGATATTATTGCATTCATTTCCCACATTTAGACACTTTACATATCAAAAAGTCACATAGTTTGCCATAGTATGAATCAAATCCAATGTGACTGATTCCTGGGATGGCAGGACTGTTGTATGAGGAGAGATTGGGTCGACTAGGCCTGTATTCGCTAGAGTTTAGAAGAATGAGAGGGGATCTCATTTGAAACGTATAAAATTCTGACCGGGCTAGACAGACTGGATGCAGGGAGGATGTTTCCCCTGGCTGGGGGGTCTAGAACGAGGGGTCACAGTTTCCGGATAAGGGGTAGGACATTTAGGACTTAGATGAAGAGAAATTTCTTCACTCAGAGGGTGGTGAGCCTGTGGAATTCTCTACCACAGAAGGCTGGGGAGGCCAAGTCACTGAATATATTTAAGAAGGAGATAGATAGATTTTCTAGACACACAAGGCATTAAGGGGTATGGGGAGAGAGCGGGAATATGGTATTGAGATAGAGGATCAGCCATGATCATATTGAATGGCAGAGCAGGCTCGAAGGGCCGAATGGCCTACTCCTGCTCCTATTTTTCTATGTTCTATGTTTCTATGTGTTAATCAAGTAGTGTATCGATTAGCTCTGTGCTTGAGTGTAGTCCTACAGCTGCATGGTTTTGAATGCTGTGAATTATTGTGAAATATAGTAAATATACCTATATTGTTTAATCTGTATTGTATCAGAAAAGCAGATGTTGGTGCAGGATCAGTGTATGATTTTTAAATACTACTGGTTCTGACTCCATTTTCACCATTACTACTTTTTCATGCCCCTTGCTGTGAGTCCTGAGTTGTTACTTCAGCCTGACCCCACTAACTACTGTTCACTGTGTACATCAGTGATTTGGATGTAGGGCTAGGGAGAGCGGTGTCCAAATTTGCAGATGATACTAAAATAGGAGGCACAGTAAATAATTCTGAGGACCAAAGAAAGGGGATATTGATAAGATGGCAGAATGGGCAAGAAAGTGGCAGATGGAATTCAATGTCAGTAAATCTGAGGTGGTACATTTTGGTTAAAAATAAAGTTATAATTTGGGAGGAAGCTGGATGATGTTGAAGAGCAGATGGATTTGGGGGTTCAGGTAGAAATACATTAAAAGTAGCACTTCAAGTGAATACAGACATAAAAAAGCTAATGGAATATTGGGTTTTATGGCAAGAGATATAGAATATACAAGTCGAGATGGAATGGTGAATCTATATAAAATCTTAAGACCACAGCCGGAGTACTGAGAGTTTTGGGTTCCACACTAAAGGAAATACGTAGAGGCAATAGAGAGAATACAATGCAGATCTACTAGGATGCTGCCTGGTTTGAAAAAACAAAATAAGACCGACATGAAAACTTGGGGTTGTTTTCATTAGAATAGAGGAGATTAAGGGGTGTTTTAAAATGATGAAGGTTTGGGACAGAGTAGATAGAAACAAACTGTTTCCAATGATTGGCAGGTCCAGAATGAGGGAACATGGCTATAAGCTTAAATGCAAGAGATTTATGATAAAAGTGCAAGAAAAACACTTTGGCACAGAGGATTGTGAGGCTGTGGAATGCACTACCAGACTTCGAGATTCAAGCAGAGACCATGGGAACGTTTGAGAATAGGTTAGAGAGGTGATTGAATGAAAGGGGAAGGGTGGGCACATGGGATTAGGTCTACTGCTCGCGTGGGAGTTAAACACCATATAGACTGGTTGGGCTGAACTGCCTGTTTCTGTATTGTAATTCTAAATTATCATTTGGAAACAGCGCCACTTGAATCTAGTATTTACTATTCAAAGAAAAATCAAAATAATTCCAAATTAGTGTTATTGGAACTTCTACCCAAGAACAAGTATTGTTGTGAATATTGACATTTTTTAATAGCATGTATTAACTGAAGATTTCTATTTAATCTTGTAATATTGCTCTTTTGGGGGGGAAAATATAGCTGCAAGTACTAAATATTGTTTTAATTTATTTTGTTCTTTAGGTTTTAGCTGTCGTTCTTCCATTAGTTCAAATTAGTAGTATAATACAGTTAACATTCTTGTAGCTCTGGATTTTAGATAAAAGCTCAGGTTGTAAAAAAAAAAACATTTTTTTCCAGATTATTTTCCATGTATCAGTACTTCGACTCCAATGGGATGTTCATTTCACTCGTCTTTTCAACGCCACTTCTACTGAACACGATGATCATTGTGGTATGAGTTCATTTCCACTTGTTTTAGTGCTTCCAATTTTGCCCAAGAATTTGCATCATTTTTTTCCCCCCCCCAATTTAACTATTTTCTGCCGTTTTCTTAGATTGTGTGGGTATACAGAACATTGGCAGAAATGACAGAATTGAAGTCACTGAAGCAGAAAAAGAAAGCAAACAAGGAAAAGGAAAAGAAAACCACATAAGACTCTTTCTTTTGTTTTAACAGTTTTACTTTTAAGTCCTGTGTATAAAACCTCTCCAAATCATCTGGGGTTATGGTTTCTTCCATTTTCTAATGTTAGGAAAAAAATCAGCTTGAATGCAAACTAGGGAGATGTTAAAGGCGCTATATAAATGCCAGTTGTTCTTGTTTATACCCATGCTGAGTTTTTCACTAATGTTAGTGAACGGAGGAAAATTTATCCATTGGTTTTATAAACCTCTCTCTCCAGTGGTATCTCAGCACAGAATGTGCTTCTTCGTTAAATATTGGGTGACATAACTGGTTGATTAACAGGATCAGTTAGCTGACAGAATTGGTCTTGGATGCTCAGAACTCAAAGACCTGGGGTTCAGTTTCTTTTTTAGCACTGCCAGCACAGAGCCTCGTGTAGATGGCGCGCGTACCACTAAAATTAATGGCTGGAAAATGGCGCGTGGCACTTGCCTGAATTCTTGATATGCACCCCTCAGCATGTGAAGCTTTTCAGTAGAAGACAAATAATTTACCTTTTTGGATCATTTTCACTTGAGGTCCAGAGTCATCCTGTAGCCTTATGACTGAGTGCTCCAGTGTGTAATTCACATGATGCCGAATTCCATGTTTTGAACATGGCCTTGGGTTGGTGCACAGTACATACTGCACTGTGGTATTTTATATTTGCTGTAATCATCAGTGTCTTTATCACTCTTGTCTTTATCTGTAATAAGGGATTTTTATAGTGTGACGGTAGCTGATCCTGGAAAGGCACGGCCATCATTAGGTGGAACATTGTTTAGAGTGTGTGTGTGAGGGGGAGCGGGGGGTTATTTAACTCTCGCCACATGGCAACTGGGTAGCTTTGACTCAAAGGTATCTGAAAAGGGTGGTAGGCTATTTGTCCATGTTTTTGCTAGAGGTGCATTGCAAAAAAACACAGTTGTGTTCAGAGCAGATTTGAGAAGGAAAATGGCCCTGAATATCCACATGAACGATATCTCTCTAACTGGGAACCTCTAGTACTGAACCCACCAGAGAATACAGGGCCGGTGAAGGTTGCATCATTAAAATATCAATAGTGGGTGCCAAAAAAGGTTGAAAATTTTTCTAAGCCTTTGCGGCTCCAGGCTTGAACCCCCAGGTGGGCTGCACTGGCCAATGTCTCGACGTACTCTACCTACCATCGCCCGGCAGATTTCCAGTCCAAGGACAAGGAAGTTTATGTCTGGGAGTCTCCTTCCCCTTCTTTGGGATGGAACTTCTATCCAGGCCAAACAAATCCCCATGGAAACTGGTAGAGGTGGTCAGGACCCGGCCCACCTGGGTTCCGCCCTAATTTCTGGCCATTATGTCGAACTCCCGCCAGATATACCGTATGGTAGAAAGGCTGCCGATTTTCTGTTTCAATATCTCGTGTAAAAATATTGTAACTATATATCTAAACTGGATATTTGTGAGATTTTTGATACATCTGTTGTGCAACTAGATTGATAATTCATTAAAACTGTACTGCCTCCATGTTTTTGTTTGTTTTAAAAGAAAACAGTACTCCAGCTTATTAGTTTTGAAGTTAAGATTAGCGAATCAAAAAGCAGTTGTTTTTATTTATGAAACAGTCATACCCACTTTGGCTGAATGTAGGTGGCCATTACTTTTCACCTTTTGAAGAAATAAACCCTTCTTATTCCTAAATCAGCTGACTTACACACATACTTAATGTACAGTTGTACTTTCTGGCATTTTGCTAAGGCAGGCAAGATTGATCAATCCATACATTTAAAAACAAAAATCTTTTTTCTTTAGCAAGCCAACTTATTCCTGAGTTCAAAGTATTTTGACTCACGAAACAAGATTTTCCTCAAGTTCCACTAGTTTGCTTCTGGAGCTACGGTGGCTGACAGTGGAAAATGGCTTGGAACCTGTTCATGCCAAATCCAGAACCATTTTTGCAACTCCTTGTATTTGCCATCAGAAGTGGCAGCCCAAATGTGGGTTTGCGTATTCTAATTAAACGGTGTGACATCATGGATCACATTTTCTGTTAATGACTTGCCATTGCTGGATGTAACCGATACCTGTACAGAACAGACATCCAGCATTGCTAAGCAAATTCAAAACAGCACAAAACATTTAAATTGACAAGGCAGAATGGTAAATCGATTTATGGCAGTATGGAGTGCCACTTTTACATCGGTGACTGGGATTTCTTTGGTTTTCAAAGCTGCCTGCCCCTGAAAGCTTCTGAAGGTGTTCATCTCCGGCGACAGCAGTGCGCTCCCAAGTGCAGGCGGGTATATTACCGGGACCCCGCCCAACTTAGGCAAATGAATGAGAGTCCAGAAATGCACCAGGGGCAGCAGCGGATCAGTAGAGCATGCACGAAGCCCATCCGGCCTCAGTTCTGGGGGCAGTGCCTCAGGAAAATCCTGGCTCCTACCCCAACTGTTCCGCAGCACTGGGTATCGATCAGACAAATCCTGATAACTGTTTTAAGTCTCCCACTTAACATTATTTCTTGACCTTTTTTAGAAATCTGATTTAACCTATCCTTCAAATTGTTGGATTATGTACTTTTGAATGATATAAAATGTCAGTTTAATTTTCAAAGCTGCAGTTCGGATGATATTTGGCTACTCGCTTGTAAACTGTGCCAATGTAATATAGGCTTTGCTTACATTTATAAGCCACTATGTAGGAAGCTTCCAATTAGGCTGAAAAATAGCTAGAGCGAGGTGAAAGCTACTGCTTACATAAAATCCTGTGGGTTGCTGAAGCAACTTCTAATAACGAGCCCAGGGCAGCGGTGTGAATATGGTATTATTCTATGTCTTTGGGAGAAGTGTGAACTAAAGACATGGCCAGGGATTTCCTGGAATGGAGCGAGTGACATCATTAATTACATTGTAGCGCCCTCTGATCCTCGCGTTGATAACTTGCACCAAAATTTCCTGCAGAGAGACTAATGGTGAATCAGGGACCTCAGCGCAGCCAAGGGCTTGACCCAAGAACCAATCGCATGACGCTATAAAACGCTCAGAACAGATGCCATAGCTCCGAGCTAGACTTGGCAGTAGGAGGCAAGTACCAAGATGAATTTTGTCAAAAGCAAAATACTGCGGATGCTGGAAATCTGAACTAAAAACAGAAAATGCTGGAAACACTCAGCAGGTCAGGCAGCATCTGTGGAGAGAGAAACAGAGTTAACGTTTCAAGTCGATGACCCTTCGTCAAATGAATTTTGTGCCTGGTCTAATGCTACTAAAACACTTAAAACCGTGAATTGCTGTAAAACGCCCTAAAACGTCATTTCCAGTGTCTGCACGACCCCATTTCCGTAGATGCGTTGCAAGAAGAATCAAAAAAAGAGGGCCTTGAACTTGAGAGACGAGAACCTCTGACGTTGAATGGTGCCGAGAGCGGTTGCTGGTGACAAGGGGGAAGGCTCTGCAACCTCCAACCCCCCCCGGAAAGGTCAGCCAGGCGACGTGGAAGGAGGTGGCCGCGTCCCTGAGCGCCGCTTTGCTCATGTCGCGTGTCGGGGACCGGTGCTGCAAGAACTAGAACAACCTGAGCAGGTAAGAAACTCGGCATGCTCTTCAAAAGAATATAAAAAGACAGCCAATGCAGATTAGTAACGCAGATTTTTTTCCATTCTTTGCCGTTGCTGCTGCCACTTTTCCTGGATGTTTGCAGCATATTCCGGTCATGTTTACTGCTGTTTAAAAGCAGAGTTCTTTTAAAAGCTCTCCGCAACAAGAGCCAAATAGCTGGCCTTTTAACGCAGGAATTTGGAAGGGGAGAAGGTATGGGCGGCTTTTTTCATGCTCGGGAGTGTTTGGTTACTCTGGTCAATACCCAAAAGCAAAATGTGTTGACAATACTGTTGTTGGCAGGGAAGATGGGTAATCAAAAGTGGGCAGTAGATGAGTTGGACACCTTGCAATGCCGACAAAGTTCCCTCAAAGCGTAAAACAAGTAGCAGATCCAAGCCAGCTGACATTTTGACATCTGCACCTCTCGCACGATAACTCAATGTTCTGTGCAACATACCTATATTCTCTTATTTTTCTCCACAGGGCAAGTTGGCACAAAATGCGTGTGGGAATGCCAAAACCAGGAGGCCAGCCTTCCTCAAAACACTAACCATGCACGAGGAGAAAGCTCTCCAGCTCCAGACATATTGTGGTGCCTTGCCTGTCATAAAGGCCGAGGTCAGTGTCATTAGCATACTGCAAGTTGAGTTAAAAGTCCCTTGTTTTGTTTCCTGGGCAGCAATCTGCCCTATGACTGCATCTGAGGAAAGACAGGATTCACGTCGGACCAGGATTAAGGAGGCATGGGAACAGGACTTAAGGGGTCCGCGTCTCCGAATTGGGATGCTCCAAGAGCAGTGCAGATAACTGCTGCGGCAACAAGATTAGGACACGAGGGCCCGGATTTTCCAGGGCCTATGACCGTGTGCGCAGTACGTACGTGGCCGTAAGTGCCCCGCAAGTTCCGGGATTCCGTGTGCGCTGCAGATCGACAGATCCGCTGCATCCCCGGGAAATGGACAATCGCTGGCGGAGAGTTGGGCTATTTGCACAACTGCCTGAAATCCCATGAAACTCTTACACCTGGTAAAAGCAGGTGTAGGGCCTTCTTTTACCAGCATAAGAGTTTAAATAAATACTAAAAAAATGTTTTAATTACTTAAATATAAAAAAACTTTTAATTTAGTTATAGGTTATTTTTAGCCCCTTTAAAATGTTAATTTATTTTTCAAAAGATTACATTTTTGTTTTAAATGTTTAATTCATTAGTATTTCAATTAATTTTGAACATGTAATGATTTACTTTTATTTAACTGGTGTGTAATTGTGTTTTTTAGGAGATTCCTATTCATGCTTATGGGGATTCCGTACGTAAATGGAATCCCCATAAGCATAATGGGAATCCCCCTTTTTGATTGATTGGGCCGGCCCACATGATCCATGGGGCGCTTGCGAACCGCATGCGTCCCTGGGATACGTGGGCCTTTACGCAAGCGTACGTGTAGAGGCCCAGGAGCGCAAGTGTCCGAACCTCCGGGACCATCGGGTAGGTTCGTACTTTTCTTGCGGTTCGGAGGCATTCGCCCGCGGGAAGCCTCCGACCGCAAATGCTGGCCCATTGAGCTGTCCAACTTTCGCCGAGATGTTGTTCAGGGCCTTTAGGGAGGAGGTGTTAAGAAGCGCAGTATTCCAAGCAAAGTTGTGTACCTGCCTGCAGAGTCCACCTCCTCCTGCTCCTCATCCACAGGGTGTTCCTCACGCACTCTTCTTTTTATTGGTTAATACTGTAAATAGTTTTACATTCATAGCATAAATGTAGTAATGCAGACCAGTTCCAGAAAAAATTACTATTACACAAATCTATTAAAATATTTTTGTATAGTTGCGAATACTTTGCACAGCTTGATACTTAACTCCCTCACCACTGTGTCACCAATGCTGGCTTTTTAGTCCACAGCCCCATCCTTGTTACAACTCCTTTGATGATAAAATGCTGCACCGAGCGTCTGAGCTTTAACAGCTCACCGGCTGCATTGCTGCCTAGCAATACTGCTCTATGTAGAAGGGTTGTGGACCTCATCATCTTTGTCTTCCGATTTTGGAACAGTTCAATTTTCTGTCATTGTTTCTTGTTGAATGAAAGTTTTTCTGATGTCGCTTGTTGGACAGAACCTTGGTGCAGCTGGGTTTGAACACCTTTTATTGCTGTTCTATTCTTTGTTACATTTTCTTGTCTGTCGTCCCTTGTGTTCACAGCCCCACGGGGATCATTGCACAACGCTATTGTTTCAGACTACCTCATGCTGCTGGATTGGGTAGGTTTGGCAAAGGGGAGTTATGAGGGCTGGGGGTTATCATTGGCAAAACATCTAGGATGTTGGATTTGTTTTACAACCTTAAAGTCCCAAGAAATGATGGCGTGAGTTCTGCCATTATTCACGTTGCACTATAATTTCCTGAGTTTTGCTGAAACCCTCGCTGAAAATGTGAATAGTTGATCATAGATCCACTCCCCAATTAAGACAATGACGATCACAAATTTCCTGGATTTACTTATTAGGTTTTATTTTGGGATAACTTTTATATTTAATGATTGATTCATTGAACTTTTCCATGATTTGCTGATCCTAATGAAAAATGCAACATTTTCACTAACATTGGTGAATGGAGAACAATATGCACTGAGTTTTCCACAATAATCCCATAAATGAGGTTTGTTGGGTAGCTTAGTATATAGAGAATAATGCAGAACACTGTCTTTCAATAGTGACAAAGATGGCATAAACGTATGAGTGACTTAAGTTACAATGAGATATAGATCTTGGTAGAATAAATGCATTCAGCAGCTTCCAGTGCACTGTTTTTCAGTGTATATATTTGTCAGCTAAATATTTAAAAGTAAACTTCTTTTAGTAGTGGAGTATGGTCATTTCTTGCTTGGAATAAATATTGTGAAGTGACACAATCATTGCGCACATGTTTCTGCTCTTTCTCCTCAGACTCACTGGTGCAGAAAGCAGTTAGTGGGGTTTTATTTTGTTTAAAACAGTAGCTGGGAGAGTACCCATTGGTTTCTTATTCCGCGTACGTGGAATAAGTTCCATGTTGCATGTACGCAAGGACTAATTATCACATACAGTCGAATTTCACTAACGAACCCCCTCGGGGCCGACAGAAAATATATCAGGGTGTTCACTATATTCGGGTTTGGCGATATGCGTCATCAGAAAAATGAAGAAATGAGCATTATTTTATTCTGTGAAGAAAACTATACTGTGTGGCGGATCGCCACCTAAACGGGCATTACCACTTTTCCGCCCGTGGACAATATATCGAGCACCTTCCCTTTAAGACACCTTACCTTTAAGGCAGGAGTGGGCGGGGCCTCAGGATTTTTCCAGAGAATTCTGGGAGCAGTCTGTTCAGCCATTTTGTACCATGCAGTTGTATTAAAAAAAGTCTCTTGTTTTCCACACATGGATTCAGCCTTAATTCGTGTTTCGCGGCAGCCTCAACATTGGTGACCCCGACGCTCAGAACGTATTCCGAGCACAGCAATGGTGGACACGAGCGCAGTTTCCGTGAAACTGCCGGAGTTTTGGGAAAACCAGCCAAACCCTGGTTTCTCCAAGCTGAATCTCGCTTCCGGCTGCGAAACATCACCACAGATGGGACGAAGTACGACTATCTCGTCACATCACTCGGTAGCGCCAGAGTTTCGAAGGTTTGGACAGCGCTGCAGAACCCACCAGAGGAAGGCAAGTACGCACATCTCAAGACAGCGCTCCTTAAAAAATTTACGGCCTCGGCATATCAGCGAAACTGCCACCTCCTCGACCTTCCAGGTCTCGGTGATGCCTCACCGTCAGACCTCCTCTCCCACATGCTCTCCCTCACCGACGAGAGCCCACCCGGATCCCTCTTCCGCACGCTGTTCATCCGCCAGCTCCCTCTCAGCATCCGCCCAGCGATCGTGGCGTCCGGCCTCACGAACCTGGAAGCCCTGGCCGATGAGGCCGACAAGCTGCTGTCCGCTCACTCCAGCCGCGACGTCACTCCGGACCTGGCAGCCAATGCCTGGGCGCGCCCCTCACCGGCCACCGCGCGGCCACAAGGGCCTGCCACTAGGCCCACGGGGCCTTCACGCCCCACTAACCCGGGCCACTGTTACTACCACGCACGGTTCGGCGCCAGGGCACAACGGTGCACACCTCCCTGCTCTTTCAAGTCCGCCCCCGCGATGGCCGTGGGCCACGCGGGCTCCCTGCTGTTCGTCACGGATGACAAAACCGGCCGCCGGTTCCTGTGCGACACTGGGGTTCAGCACAGCATCATCCCGGCCTCCTCCCTCGACATCCAAAAGGGCGAACGAGGACCGGCGCTGGCTGCTGCTAACGGCTCGGAAATACGGACGTATGGCACCCGAACAGTCACCCTCGACCTCGCTGGTCGCCGCTACCGATGGGAGTTCATCACTGCCAAGGTGCTCTCCCCTCTCATCGGCGCCGATTTCCTGTGCGCCCACGGCCTACTGGTAGACATCCCCCGTCACCGCCTCGTGGACATGAACACCATGTCCCCCATCCTGGGCGCCATGGCCCCCCGCCGACATGGCGTCACAGTGCCACGCCCGGGCCACGGATGACTACTCGGCACTCCTGGCCGAATTTCCGGCCCTTACCAATCTGACCTTCTCCGCGGAGGCCGCCAACCACGGGGTGGAACACTTCATCCCCACCACAGGCCCCCCAGTGTACGCCCGCAGGCTGGACCCGACCAAACTGGAGATCGCGCGGACCGAGTTTGCCACCATGGAACAGCTCGGCATCATCCGCCGCTCCAACAGTCCCTGGGCCTCCCCACTCCACATCGCCCCCAAACCAGGCAGAGGTTGGCGCCCCTGCGGGGTTTACCGCCGCCTCAACGACGCCACCACCCCTGACGGTACCCCGTGCCGCACATTCAGGACTTCTCGGCTAGACTGGCCGGCCCGCTCAGTCTTTTCCAAGGTCGACCTGGTGCGCGGCTACCACCAAGTCCCCGTCCACCCCGCGGACGTCTCCAAGACGGCCGTAATCACCCCCTTCGGCCTGTTCGAGTTCCTGCGGATGCCCTTCGGCCTCAAAAACGCGGCCCAGGCATTCCAACGGCTCATGGACTCGGTCCTTCGGGACCTAAAGTTCCTGTTCGTCTACCTGGACGACATCCTGGTAGCCAGTTCCTCCAAGCAGGAACACCTCGAACACCTTCGCATCCTGTTCGGGCGCCTCAGCGACCACGGGCTCATCCTCAGCCCAGCCAAATGCCAGTTCGGCCTGGACAAGATCGACTTCCTCGGCCACCACATCACCCATGCTGGGGCCATTCCCCTGCCCACCAAGGTGCAGGCCGTCCAACAATTTCCCCGCCCCACCACCATCAAAGGCCTCCAGGAGTTCCTCGAGATGGTGAATTTGTATAACCGCTTCATCCCCAAAGCGGCGTCCCTCATGAGGCCCCTGTATGAAGCCCTCCGGGGCAGGAGCGGCAAGATGGCGGTCGAATGGACGGTAGACGCGTCCGCCGCCTTCGACTCCACCAAGACCGCGCTCACCAACGCCACCCTGCTCGCGCACCCACGGCCCAATGCCAGGGCAGCGCTCACCACGGACGCCTCCGACCACGCGGTCGGCGCCGTATATGAGCAGTGGGTCGACGGCGCCTGGCAACCACTTGCCTTCTTCAGCCGCCAACTACGCCCCCCCGGAGGTCAAGTACAGCACCTTCGACCGCGAGCTCCTCGCGCTGTTCCTGGCGGTCCGCCATTTCCGGTTTTTGCTTGAGGGCCACCCCTTCACTGCGTTTGTCAACTACAAACCCCTGACATTCGCAATGGCAAAGACAGCCGACCCCTGGCCCGCCAGGCAGCAGTGCCAGCTCGCGGCAGTGTCCGAGTTCACCACGGACATCCAACACGTCTCCGGCCGAGACAATGTGGTAGCCGACTGCCTCTCCCGCCCCGCCATCCACGCCGCACACCTGGCAGTCGACTACGCTCAACTCGCAGCAGACCAGATCACCGACCCTGATCTGCTCTCCGCACCCACCAACCTACCAGGGCTACGCCTGGCCGACGTCGCCTGTGGCCCGACCGCAGTCACGGTCAAGTGCGACATATCCCTATGTCAACCTCGGCCCGTCGTCGTGGCGCCGCCGGGTATTCGACATTCTCCACAACCTCTCCCACCCCGGCGCCCGCGCATCCATCAAATTGGTAGCCAACCGCTTCGTCTGGCGCGGCCTTCGCAAGGATGTGCGTACTTGGGCCAACTCCTGCCTAGCCTGCCAACGGGCCAAGGTACAGCAACACACGAAAGCACCCCTCGAGGAGTTTACCGTCCCCTCGCGGAGATTCGACCACATCCACGTGGACATCATGGTGCCCCTGCCGCCGTCGCAAGGCCACACGCACTTGCTGACCATCGTTGACCGCACCACACGCTGGCCCGAGGCAATTCCACTGACCTCTACCACCACCGCCGACATCGCCAGAGCCTTCGTCAGCACCTGGGTCGCACGGTTCGGCGTCCCCTCCGACATGACGTCGGACAGAGGTCTGCAATTTACCTCTGAACTCTGGACCGCCGTTGCACGCAATCTCGGGGTGACCATTCACCGCACCAAAGCGTACCACCCCCAAGCCAACGGACTGTGAGCGGTTCCACAGATCCTTGAAGGCATCTCTTCGAGCCAGCCTCCAGGACGGCGCCTGGACCGACCGACTTCCGTGGGTCCTCCTCGGCCTGCGCACCGCGGTTAAAGAAGACCTCCACACATCGGCAGCAGAGCTTGTGTACGGTCAGCCGCTGCGCGTACCCAGCGAGTTCCTGCCCACTGCCACGACACCCTGGTCAGCTGACCAGCAACGCCACGACTTCGCCTCACCGGCGCTGCAGTTCGCCCCGGTGCTCATTGCCTGACACGGCGAATCCACCTCACACGTCCCACTAAGCCTGCACCAGGCACGGTTTGTTTTCGTCCAGCACGACGCCCACCGCGGACCCCTTCAACCCCCGTACGACGGGCCCTACAAGGTGCTACAGGCTGGGGACAAATTTTTCACCCTGCAAGTGGGCGACAGGACCGAAATAGTGTCGGTTGACCGACTCAAGCCAGCACACTCAGAGCCCGGTGAGCAGGTCCCTGTAGCTCGTCCACCTCCACGCGGCCGACCTGCCCTCAAGCCGGTTCACCCGGCTGCTCCATGCCCGACCGTTCCACGTCCACCCGCGTCCTACAAGAGCCGCTCTGGCTGGCCCATCAGACCGCCGCACCGTCTCGTCCAGACCTCCTAAGCGGATTCTGTGGGGAGCTGTGTGGCGGATTGCCACCTAAACGGGCATTACCACTTTTCCGTCCGTGGACAATATATCAAGCACCTTCCCTTTAAGGCACCTTACCTTTAAGGCAGGAGTGGGCGGGGCCTCAGGATTTTTCCAGAGAATTCTGGGAGCAGTCTGTTCAGCCATTTTGTACCATGCAGTTGTATTAAAAAAGTCTCTTGTTTTCCACACATGGATTCAGCCTTAATTTGTGTTTCGCGGCAGCCTCAACAACAGCGTAGATTGCTTTGTATTAGGAACATAGGAACCGGAGTAGGCCATTCAGCCCCTCGAGCCTGTTCCGCCATTCAATGAGATCATGGCTGATCTGCGATCTACCTCCATATACCCACCTTTGCCCCATATCCCTTAATACCTCTGGTTAACAAAAAACTATCAATCTCCGATTTAAAATTAACAATTGATCTTGCATCAATCGCCGTTTACGGAAGAGAGTTCCAAACTTCTACCACCCTTTGTGTGTAGAAGTGTTTCCTAATTTCACTCCTGAAAGGTCTGGCTCTAATTTTTAGACTATGCCCCCTAGTCCTAGAATCCCCAACCAGCAGAAATATTTTCTCTCTATCTACCCTCTGTTCCCCTTAATATCCTGAAAACTTAGATCGGATCACCCCCTAACCTTCTAAATTCTAGAGAATACATCCCTAATTTGTGTAATCTCTCCTCATAACTTAACCCTTGAAGTCCAGGTATCATTCTGGTAAACCTACACTGCACTCGCTCCAAGGCCAATATATCCTTCCTAAGGTGTGGTGCCCAGAACTGCTCACAGTGCTCCAGGTGTGGTCTAACCAGGGTTTTGTACAGCTGCAGCATAACTTCTACCCTCCTTGTATTCTAGTCCTCTAGATATAAAGGCCAGCATTCCATTAGCCTTTTTGATTATTTTCTGTACCTGTTCAAGACATTTTAATGATCCATGTACCTGGACCCCTAAGTCTCTTTTGACATCCACTGTTTTTAGCTTTTCACCATTTTAAAAAGTACCCTGTTCCATCCTTTTTAGGTTCAAAGTGGATGACCTCACATTTGCTTACATTGAAATCCTTTTGCCACAGTTTTGCCCATTCACTTAATCTGTCAATATCCCTTTGTAATGTTATGCTTTCGTCTACACTGCCTACAATGCCGCATATCTGTGTGTCATCGGCAAATTTGGATATATGACTTTCTATGCCATCATCTAAGTCATTAATAAATATTTTGAATCGTTGAGGCCCTAACACAGATCCCTGCGGGACACCACTAGTCACATCCTACCAATTTGAGTTCCTACCCATTATCCCTACTCTCTGTCTCCTGCCGCTCAGCCAATTTCCTAACCAGGTCAATAATTTGCCCTCCATTCTGTGGGCTTCTACCTTAGATAACAGTCTCTTATGTGGGACTTTATCAAATGCCTTCTGGAAGTCCATATAAATAACATCCATAGACATTCTCCTGTCCACTACTTTAGTCACTCCTTCAAAAAATTCAATCAGGTTTGTCAGGCATGACCTGCCTTTCACAAATCCCTGCTGGCTCTCTCTGATCAACTGAAAATTTGCGAGGTGTTCAGTCACCCTATCCTTATTTATAGACTCCAGCAATTTCCCGACAACAGATGTTAGGCTAACTGGTCTATAATTCCCTGGTTTCCCTCTCTCGCCATTCTTAAAAAGCGGAGTGACATGCGCAATTTTCCAATCTAAAGTGACCGTTCCTGAATCTAGAGAACTTTGGAAAAGTATAGTTAGGGCATCTGCAATGTGCTCACCTACTTCCTTTAAAACCCTGGGATGGAAACCATCTGGCCTTGGGGATTTGTGCCATTATTTTCTTTATTACTGTTATTTTACTTAGATTAATTTTATTGAGTCTCTGTCCCCGATTCAATATTAGTTTCTTTGGGATTTCTGGCATGTTATCCTCTTCTACTGTAAATACTGACGCAAAATAATTATTCAACATGTCTGCCATTTTCCCATTACATAGAAACATAGAAGATAGGAGCAGGAGTAGGCCATTCGGCCCCTTGAGCCTGCTCCGCCATTTAATGAGATCATGGCTGATCATCCAAATTCAGTACCCTGTCCCTGCTTTCTCCCCATATCCCTTGATCCCTTTAGTCTTAAGAAATATATCTAACTCCTTCTTGAATATATTTAATGAATTGGCCTCAACTGCCTTTTGTGGTAGAAAATTCCACAGGTTCACCACTCTCTGGGTGAAGAAATTCCTCCTCATCTCTGTCCTAAATGGCTTACCCGTTATCTTTAGACTGTGACCCCTGGTTCTGGACTCCCCTGCCATCGGGAACATCCTTCCTGCATCTAATCTGTCTAGTCCTGTTAGAATTTTATAAGTTTCAATGAGATCCCCTCTCATTCTTCTAAACTCCAGCGAATATAAGCCCAATCGACCCAATCTCTCCTCATACGTCATTCCTGCCATCCCAGGTATCAGTCTGGTGAATCTTCGCTGCACTCCCTCCATGGCAAGAACATCCTTCCTCAGATAAGGCGACCAAAACTGCACACAATACTCGAGGTGTGGTCTCACCAAGGCCCTCTCGTTATGAAGGCTAACATACCATTTGCCTTCTTAACCGCCTGCTGCACCTGCATGCTTACCTTCAGCGACTGGTGCACAAGGACACCCAGGTCTCGTTGCACTTCCCCCTCCTCCCAATCTATTGCCGTTCAGATAATCTGCCTTCCTGTTTTTGCCACCAAAGTGGATAACCTCGCAATTATTGAAAGTAATTATTCAACATGTCTGCCATTTTCCCATTGTCATTGACAATATCACCACTTTCAGTTTTTAAGGGGTCAACATTGCTCCTGCCCACCCTCTTTTTCCTAATGTAACTGTAAAAATTCTTCATATTAATTTTGATATCCCTTGCAAGTTTCTTTTCATACTCTCTTTTTGTAGCTCTTACTATCTGTTTGTATCTTTCCTATTCAGCAAAATCTGTGCTTTTTTTGCATTTTTGTATGCCCTTCCTTTAGTTTTATGCTTTCCCTTACCTCTTTAGTTTTCCATGGCAAGTAGAGCTCTTGCCCCTCATGAGTATAAACTGGTTCTGTATCACATTCAATTCTTTTTTAAACATCTCCCACTGATCTTCTGTCATTTTATCCATTAACAGATTTGCCCAGTTTACTGTGGACAGTCTCTGTCTCATCCCATTGATGTCAGCCTTATCTAACTCTTTCTCCCTTTCAAATGCTACGTTGAACTCGATCATGTTATGATGGCTATTGGATAACTGTTCACGCACAGTTAGGCTGTTAACTAAATCTGGCTCATTACTCATTACTAAATTTAATATGGCTTGCCCCCTTGTTGCCTCTCGGACATATTGTAGAAAACTATCCCGGACACACTCAAGAACCTTTCTGACAGGTGCTAGTCTGCTTATCCCAATCTATATGAAAGTTAAAATCCCCCATTAAAACCACTCTGCCTTTGCTACACATATTATTTGTGCTTTTCTCAGTGCACGCTGCTTCTATCTCGTTAGCCAGTCCAAAAAGATCCTCCATTCCAGATAATGACCGTGTGAAGTTTCACCCAGTTGCTGAACTCATCCAGTGAAGAGATAACTAGTTCCGTGCCTTCCGCGACCTCATCACCAGAAGTTTCTTCATCCACTCCCCGACTCAATGTCACTGATTAAATAATCTCATCGCTCATCGTTGCTCGTGTCGGGGCTTGGTGGTCTTCAAATTCAATGTCCTGTCATTTTGTGTGGAGATAGCTGGGCTGTCTCATCGGGAATGAATGCATCAATCATGCGAGATTCCCACGACAATTGGTGATCTTTCAATTAGTCTCGGCTTGAATTCCATCGTTGTATCCTTGTCGGTCTGGGATGATCCTGATTAAGTCTTCATTGTAGTCGGCCTGATTTCCATTGGAAAAAAAATCAATTCTTGCCATTTGGATCATTTAAATCCGGTTGTTTGTTGTAGTAAAGTGATTCTATATTTTTATTGGGAGCATCTTCTGTAAAATCGCATTTGCTGAATTATTAAAAGTAGCTGATCATGGGTTTCTTTATTGTAGTATACCAAAGTATCTTTTTGCAAACCAGTTGCACATTTCTGATGCTGTACAAACAATACAGAGCATTGAAATAAATTACACATTGATTAACGATTTAAAAACACGGAAATAAGTTGCTACTCAGGATACAGTGTCGTCAAAAGTATTAGTTGCTTAAGCTTGGGTCAAGTTTGCACCTGACAAGATATATTTAGGAAATAACAATGTATAGTTTACCAGTGGCATTCCACTTTGATAAATCTGTCTTAAATGTTTCTCAGGCATATGGTTCAAAGTAAAGTTAAGGATCTACAATTCAATCACAGATATCAATAAAAGAAAGAAGGAACTTGCATTTATGTAGCGCCTTTCACGACCTCGGGATGTCCCAAAGCGCTTTACAGCCACTGATGTACTTTTGAAGTGTAGTCACTGTTGTAATGTAGGAAACGTGGCAGTCAATTTGTGCACAGCAAGCTCCCACAAATAGAAAGGAAATAAATGTCAGCCGAGATTAAGTGCTCAAGTCTCTGGAGTGGGGCTTGAACACGCAACCTTCTAGCTCAGAGGCGAGAGTGCTACCACTGAGCCACTATACTTAGAGCCTTACTCTCAAACCCAATGATCATTGAAGTTCTGTCATGTATTCAATGAACAACATTGTTATAACCACTAAAATAACGCATACTGTTGTTGTTGCATATCTGCTTAATAGTAATGAATAACAATTGGAAAGTTAAGAAAGGTAATGATGGTGAATTGTCAGTGTTTACCGTCATTACCCCTCTGAAACTGACCGCAACTTCAGGATTTAGCGCATGCGCAGCTAAAAGCAGAAATCCTGAAGTTGTGGTCTGTCATTCACTGCTCTTCCCCAGGCTGCACTATGGACTACCCCACCCCCGCCATAGCCGAAAATCAGTGGAACTGACAAAAACTTAAGTATTTCCACACTAATATCACTGTTAAACACCCCATTAAATTTTAAGCCTTGTTGGAAAAGATGTAACTGGGGTTTTAACAGCATATTGACTGCTAAACAACTGTTCTAGCCCTGAAAAACTAATTTTATACAAGTGGAATGTCAAATTTCTCCATTATGATACAAATTAATAGATTTTTAAAATATATATATATATATACTTTTTTAAAGTTTGTTCATGTTATTTCAGCTTCTACCTTACCCGTGTGTATGTTCCAATCTTTATTTTGCTCTCTAACATTTTTAAAAAGTACAGATAATCCGTGCTTTTCATTTCCTGGCTTGCTGTCTGTGCGAATTCTTCAATATGATTGGCTGCTTCGACAGCTTGATGATATCACTGCTGCTCTTCACTGAAGTTCCCCTTTGAAAGCGCTACAATCAATTTTGCGTCGAGGAAGCTAAAGTTCTCGCCACAGAGATCGCGAGATCACTGGGCAACTTTCTTCACGGTCAGCAGCAATCGCCGTCTCTTTGCTACGGACTGCAAATTATGGCCATGTAGTTTACAAGAAAAAGCCACAATCCTTTGTATAAATGATGCCCAATATCTTTCATAGAATTCAAATTCATAATCTAATATCTTGACTTACTGACTATCATAAGTTCAAACTGAGAGAATGGTCTTAATTGAATTACTGTACCGTAATTCAGAGAGGTGCCCAGTATCCTCTCTTATTGGCTCAGATTTTACTGGCCATATGACGGTATAGGCACAGCGTACGCCGTCGTAAGTGCCCCGCAAGTTCTGGATCTCCGCATGCGAAAACCCGGAATTTGCGATTTGTCAAGATTCTCCTTGACGGATCGTACCTATCCACTGGAAATTCACTTTCGCTGGCGGAGAGTTGGGCTTTTTGCCCAACTACTGCCCAGCGAATACCCACCAAACCCTTACACCTGGTAAAAGCAGGCGTAAGGCTGCCTTTTTCCAGCATAAGGGTGAAAATAAATGTTTAAATCATTTAAAAACATTTATTTTAACATTCACTTACATTTAAAAATAGTTTGTCAATTTTGTCCCGGTTAAACATGATTTAATTTATTTTTCAAAAAATCAAATTTTTATTTTAAATGTTTAATTAAATGGTATTTTAATTAATTTTGAACCTGTGATCATTTATTTCAGTGTTGTGAAATTGTATTTTTTAGGTGATTTCTAGTATGCTTATGGGGATTCCGTACATAAATAGAATCCCCATTAGCCTCCCCTTTTGTTATTGGTTGGGCTGGCCCACATGATCCCAGGGACGCTTGCGAACCGCCTGCGCCCCTGGGATACATGGGCCTTTACGCAGGCCTATACCTGCAGGCCCAGGACCATGAGTCCGAAGCCCCGGAGGCAGCAGGTCAGTGCGTACTTTCCTTGCGGTTCGGAGGCGTACGAAGGGTCATCAACCTGAAGCGTTAACTCTGTTTCTCTCTCTACAGATGCTGCCTGACCTGCTGAGGATTTCCAGCATTTTCTGGTTTTATTTCATTGTTCCTGTTCATCTGTGTAATCCCATAGATCGATCTCCGCTCTAGCCCTACCTTTAATACCAAATTTACATTTGCCATACCAGCCATTTTATGTGCTGTTTCAGGGATGTTGTCAGATTGATATCAATTAGTACCAAATTATGGGCAGTTTTTTCATGGACATATGCCTCGGAATCTCTACTAGGAATTAAATTGAGACTACTGAAGGTCATCGTATATAAAAGGAAATGAAAGCCAGGGCAATTGTTAACATGCACAATTTGACCAATATTTAAGTAATATAATAACAGTGATACTAAGGAAAATAAGGAAGGATTAGATCTGAGTGATAATATATAGAAGTAGAACACTCAGTTTGTTTTTCAAGCCATTGACGACTAATTAATTGAAGTGTTATTTATTTTCTGTTCTGTTTTAACACTCCTGAAAATGTTTTGTCAACTGCCTGTCCATCTCTCTACATACCACTGGCCAACCTCCTGAATTACAAATAGCTACAGGAATATCTTAACCCATAAGCAGTGCTTTCTTCATTATTATAAATATTGGTCTCCATACAAAGACAAGTTATGAAATTCAAAATGTTATACTTTTGCGAAAAGTTTGCTATTTCAATTCGATAGTGGGCCATTAGTTTAGTACTGTTACAATAAGGTACCAGAACATGATATTTACTGTAGTAATAGGAAAGGGAACAGTAATTCTAGTCATGATGTTATCACACGATTTGACATATTTCGCACGATATTGCCGTGTGACTTTTATATCCAGCATAAAATTAGTAGGCAAGTGTGAGGTCATCCACTTTGGACCTAAAAAGGATCGAACAGGGTCCTTTCTAAATGGTGAAAAACTAAAAACAGTGGAGGTCCAAAGAGACTTGGGGGTCCAGGTACATGGATCATTAAAATGTTATGGACAGGTACAGAAAATAATCAAAAAGCCTAATGGAATGCTGGCCTTTATATCTAGAGGACTAGAGTACAAGGGGTAGAAGTTATGCTGCAGCTGGAGTACTGCGTTCAGTTCTGGGCACCACACCTTAGGAAGGATATATTGGCCTTGGAGGGAGTGCAGCATAGGTTTATCAGAATGATACCCAGACTTCAAGGGTTAAATTAAGAGGAGAGATTACACAAATTACAGTTGTATTCCCTGGAATTTAGAAGGCTAAGGGGGTGATTTGATCAAAGTTTTCAAGATATTAAGGGGAACAGATAGGGTAGAGAGAAACACTTTCTGCTGTTTGGGGAATCTAGGACTAGGGTACGTAGCTTAAATATTAGAGCCAGATCTTTCAGGAGTGAAGTTAGGAAACACTTACGATCAAAAGATGGTAGAAGTTTGGAACTCTTCCGCAAACAGCAGTTGATGCTAGATCAATTGTTAATTTTAAATCTGAGATTGACAGATTTTTGTTAACCAAAGGTTTTCAGGGATATGGGCCAAAGGAGGGTCAGGTCTCAGATCAGCCATGATCTCATTGAATGGCAGAACAGGCCTGAGGGACTAAATGGCTTAATCCGAATTCCTATGTTCCTATCCCTCAGTGTCCACTGGAAATATGTGAATTGAGCAAACCGTGACTTTATTATAGTATCAAATTTATATTACAGATGGGAAGATAAGTTTTTTTTCTGTATCATCTCTCCTTTAAAATCCCATGTATGCAAGGAATACCATCGGTACATCGGGGAAGATATCTTGCAGGCGCTTTGCGCAACAGAATTTTGATGGAACTAGTACACAAGTAAGTTACTTCAACAGCATATTATATAGTTATATAGTTCCAGCTGTTAACCATCTCATACCATGCTACACGAATGTGCATCCTCTAAGCATTTTCCAGAAAGGAACCACCACAGGAACATGACAACCTGTTGTACCCTTATAACAATTAAAATGTTGTTTGACAGAGTATTCAAGTGCATTTACAGTCCATCATTACAAATATCTAGTCCAAAATTTGACAAATAGCACTGAGTATTGTGACAGGAGGTGTGCCTGATGGCTCTTCTGTACATAGTTAATTCATGTGATTATCTATCTGTTAATGGACCTTTAGGTTCCACTCAGTGGCCTATTCATGTCCAAATTGATGTATCACAATTGTCTGAGATACTTAATCCATAGCACTGACAGCAGAAAACTAGTTCACAAGTTATGTAATGCTGCTTTAGTCTGTACACACATTTCATCTTGGCCACAGTCTCTGCATCACTGAGTCCTAAAGCCAACATTTATTTACTTTTGGATAGCCAGTCATAGCTGCTTTCAGCATAGAAGCCAAGATTGCACACTTTAGGGCATCTTTTGTCCTGGACCATCTGGTTTCCATCTCGTGGCCTTGGATCAAGTAATGTTTTCAAATACATAGACACTCATATCACTTTTAAGAACGTTGGAACAGGAGTAGACGATTCAGCCCCTCGAGCCTGTTCTCCCATTAAATTGGATCATGGCTGATCTGTATCTTAACTCCATCCACCTGCCTTGGTTCCATACCTTGCCTAACAAAACTCTATCAATCTCAGTTTTGAAATTTTCAATTGACCCAGCCTCAACAGCTTTTTGGGGGAGAGAGTTCCAGATTTCCACTACCCTTTGTGTGAAGAAGGGCTTCCTGACATCACCCCTTAATGGTCTAGCTCTAATCTTAAGGTTATGAGCTCTTGTTCTGGACTCCCCCTGCCAGAGGAAATACTTTCTATCTACCCTATCAAATGCTTTAATCATCTTAAAAACACCTCCATTAGATCACCCCTTACTCTTTTATATTCAAAGGGAATACAAGCCCAGTCTATACAACCTGTCCTTATAATTTAACCCTTTAAGCCACAGTATCATTCGGTACTCGCCTACCAAAGAGGCGAGGATTGTGGTGGTCTGTTGCGCATTGCACAACTTTGCCCCATGGGGAGGACTGACCCTTAACCCAGCAGACGAGATAGCGGTGGAAATGGACGACATGGAGGATCCCAACAAGGATGTCGCTGGGGCCATGGTTCATGGCCCCTCCGAGGAAACCATGGCTGGAGCGGTCAGGGCTGCTCGAGAGCAGCTAGTGGCTCATGCATTTAGACAGTGATGAAAGTGGCACGCTGCCTCCTCCTCCTCCCCCTCCCCCAGGAAAGCACACCGGGACAGACAAGCTTAAAAGTGAACCCGCGACCTTTTAATGAAGCAGCAAATACTCAGTGCAAAACTTTGAAGAAACATTGAAGTAATTATTGCAAAACTTTACCTAAGCATTGAGGTGCTTAGCGTAAAACATTAAATAAAAATTGAGGTAACTAGTGACTGGAAACAGTTGTAACAGGGTTGATATAAAAAAAAAACTCAAACAGTTACAAATGACTTGGGTACAGCAACAACATTTTTAATACAGTCAAAAGAAATACAAATATCAATAAATATCACAACGCCAACAATTAAAGAACAAACAGCAAAAATTAACAGACTTGCCCCCTCACAGGCATGTCTGAGGGTTGCTGTGACAAAGTCTGAGCCAGAGGAGGTGGACTCTGCAAGAGGGGCACCCTACTACCTCCTGTGCCTTGCCCTTCTCCCTGGACGGACCCCTCTTGTGCCAAGGGCATGACCTCCAGTGTAGGTACCCTCCACTTCCTCTAGATGCCTTGCCTGTTGTTTCTCCTCCTCCTCCTCCCGCTCACTTACCACGTCACTGCCCTCTGCAGGTCGGGCATCCAAAGACAGCTGTGTATCTGTGGGAAGGAAGAACAAAAAATGTTACAATGGTGAAGCATATTCATCTGCCACATCACAGAAGCTCAAATGCCGCACAAGCACATTCATAATTTAACCTCCTTTTCACACCCTGCAGCCAACAAAGGGGTTTTAAACAAGTGGCTGGCCAACACAAGAATGTGACACTCGCCTTTCCTCACTCCAATGTCTGTTTGGGAACCAGACACTGAACTGATACCCACCAGCTGACAGGCCCTTTATTTGTGTTCGCACATCTCCTTCAGAAAGGCCACACCACCACAGGTCCTCGACAGTCTGAGCCATCTTGCTCTGCACAGGCGTGAAAAATCAAAATTAGTTTGTGCTTGTTTGTTGGTGTGCGAGACAAGTTGGGTGCTTTGGAGACGGGATCAAATTCACTACAGCAATTTCACACACCTCAATCCTCTGGGCAGAGATTTAAAAAAATCTTTAAAAGCACTTAGTGAGGCCCGTCTCCAATGGCAATGGAGTCTTACAACCAGTTGACATTAGATTGAACCCTGACCACCCCACCCATAAACAAGCTCTTCGCTATTCACTGCATCAGTAATAGTAAGGACATTAAATAAAAACCTTAAATTTTAAAATTTGTAAACATCAGTACAAACCCTCGTTCAATTTGTTGCGGCACTGTTCCGCTGTCCGTGGCACGGTTCAGTTAGCACTCGAACCTGTGCCACCTCCCTCTATGGCAACATGCTAACTTTCTGTGGCACCCAGCACTACTTGTTCCCCAAAAGCTTCGCTGTTTATTGTCCCACGTGACCACACTTTCTCATGTGCAATTCCAAATGCTGCTCAGATGCCCTGCAGAGGGCGCCACGCTGTATCGCACTCCCGATGACCATAAGCTGCGGTGGAAAAGTCCATGAAAAGTCTGTGGGCAGCTATAAGCGTAATGAACAGTGAGCACCGATCATTCGCCGCTGACCACAAAATCTGGGCCTTTATCTTTCTTACCCTTCTTAAATAGTGGAGTGGCATTGCCAATTTTCCAATCCAAGGGGACAGTTCCTGAATCGAGTGTGTTTTGGAAGATCATGACTAAAGCATCTACAATTTCCTCACCTACTTGTTTCAATATCCTGGGGTGGAAATCATTGGGTCCGAGAGATTTGTCAATCTTTAGTCTCATTATTTTCTCCATCAACTTTTTTTTAAACTTATATTAAATCTAGTAAATTCCTCCTCTTGATTTAGTTTTACTTTTCCTCGAATCTCTGGTACTTTATCCTCATCCTCTACTGCGAAGACCGTTAAATGATAATTTAGCAAGTCTGCCAATTCCTGATGTTCAATTACAATATCACCTGCATCTGTCTTCAAGAGGCCCACATGACTCTTAGCGAACCTCTTTATCTTGTCATTGTATATGTTTTTTAATGTGGCAATTGTGGACACAGCTGGTGTCTTTTAAAGCCAACTTCTGTGTTAATATGCAAGATATCAACCAGACTGATGCTCCATGTCTGCCAGATGTGTGTTGGCCAGGTTTGCCTATTTGAGTCATTTCCAAGGTGCCCTGTAGCGCCAGTGATTTTTTTTTTTCTTTAAGCAGATTTTGAAGCTTCCATTAGTTTTTGTCATCACTTGATGTGAGCTATGGGTTCCTATCATCACTTGATGTGAGCGTTACTGAAGAGTTCCATATGTAATAGAAATCAACTATCTATTACCTAGAACATCATAAAACATAAAGGTCAGCTTCTGTGCTTGAGGCATGACTGACAGATCGGACGAACCACCTATTGGTAATTCATTTATGATCAATAGGCAATAATCTTTTTGTAACGAGGACCACAAAATCCCGTAGGGTTCTGCCTGCCATAACTGGCATACTGATCTCCACAAGGGTGTAAGTGGGGCCCACAGGTGGGGTATGGGCCAGGCAAGCGCCGCTCAGGGGGCTGATAGGATCCTGGCCAGGGGTAGGGGAGTAAGGGCTGGGCAACTCTTCCCCAGGGGTAGGCAGGGGCTGGAGGTTCCAGTAGGCAGGTGGCGGAGATGCAATTGAAGTGACGCTCGTGACCGCCTGACCCCGAAAATTCTGACAGGGTCGGCACTGGAGGGCACCGTCCGACGTGACCCCGAGGTAACCGCTGGATAACTAGCCAAGGAATCTCCGGGACAAGATATGTGTGTACAGGGACTACAGAATTGCTGTGAAAGGAAGAGTCATGCGGTGCAGATCTTCCTTTTCCTGCGCATATTTGAAAGGCTGGTTACGGTACAGGGAGGAAAATTGGGTAGGGAGGATTGCACGTCTGGAAGGAATTTTCTGACCATGAACCTCTTAGAATATTGCATGAATCTCCATGGGACTGCTGCTAGAAGCCCCGGGGAACCTCGCCTTTTAAGTTGCCACAGAAAAGCCCTCTGGGCTCAGTGACATCACCCCCCACTGGCACAAAGAGCTGGACCCCACTTGGGGGTGACCAGAAACAGGTGGAAAAGTAGCCAGGGGAAGGTGGCGGGGGGAGGGGAGGTGGTATGGAGAGAGACAGAGTCGGGAGAAGTGTGGGGTTGGGTTGGAAGAAGGCAAACTGGGTCTAGGGGATTGGGACTCCATGGTGGGAGGAGGGGGGGAGAAGAGTCAGTGACTGGGGAGGGATGGTGAATTGAGGCTCGGGTGGTGTGAGAGAGTGACAGGTTAAGGGGAGATTGGGGGCTGGGAGTTTGGATGGTGGGTGCGGACGCTTGGGGGGTCAGCATTTCCTTCATTGCTGGGAGCAGCAGCAACGTGACTCTGGGAGAGGAGCAGCCAGTAAAATTGTGATAATAACCTGAGGAATTTAGTGAAAGATTGTTGGGAGACAGAGATCGAGGATTCTCACTGGAAGAAGCAAAGGGGAAGGTTTTTGCACTGAAGGCTATTAACCATGGAAAGCTTCACCACAAGTGGCTATTGCAACAGAGACTAAATTATTTAAAAGGGAATGGGATACATATTTGAAAAGATGGAATATATAAAAGATCTGGAGGATTGAGATTACAAGAGAGAGTGCCAACACCAGCACAGGCACTGGGGGTTGAATGGCCCCTCCTGTGTTGTAATTTCTATCATTCTATGAAAATGTTGTTGCGGAGCTGGGTTTAGGATGATGTTCCCGGTGAGAAGTTGCCCCAAACACCAAGCCCACTGCCCCTTGTGCGATCTCTTGGTTTGGTTCAGGTCGGTCTGTACCAGCTGGTAGTCCAAGTATCTATCGGCTCTGACTGAGGCTCTCAGTTCAGAGTTGGCACCTTCACACACAACGTGAGTCCAAACCAGAGTCCACTGAGATAGGGAGGGAGATGGGGCCTGTTAAAAGTGGCATCGATGGGGAGCCTGACCGCACCTTGTGCAGTGCAGAGGGATTCTAGCTCTAGTTACAGGATGAAAATTACCCGGTTACAGGATTACTACTAGTTACAGGTAGGATATTGGGGCATTACACCTATTACTACCATATAGACTATCAGTGAGTTATTGTATTACTGTTGGTAATGAGGGGAATCTGAGTGTTGCTCGTAATACGATTAGTTATCAGTCCAATTTCAGTGTGATACTGTTGGAATCAAACTTACTCCCACCTCTGGTTGCACCCCACCGCAAAGCCTTCACGTACTCTCGGCTTCCCCGCCCTCCCCCACCCTCGATGGCCTCTTGGTTCTCTGAATTTCTCACACAATAGCCGCTGGTGTGAAACCACGAGCAAAAGTACTCAACTACAGGGAACCCAACCTTTTATAAGGTAAATTGCAGCAACATTTGCAGATGCCACGCAATAAGACACCCAGGAATACCTCCAACCATAGTTGGCAACCCTAATTTAAACAAGACAGGAAATTAGGTCAGTTCCCTGATGGGCGTACGATCCTTCCTGCCCAATTCTCCTCTACGCACTATGTCCAAGCAATCAAATTTGCCCAGTTGCAGAACAGAAAAATCTGCCACATAATGGCGAGACTTTTCACTACCTGGGCGGGTCGGGTGTGGGCGGGCGCCGTGGCGGGTCGCGATCATACCATGCTACTCTTCAGAATGACTTTCTGTTAATGGGGCCTATTACGGCCGGCCTGCGCGTTTCCCAGCCCTATTAAATGATGTGGGTCTGATTACGTCATCGATGACGTGTTTTCAGCCGGGATGTTTAAAGGAGCCTTGGCCACATTGCATGTGAAGGTTCACCTAGGAGTGCGCAGGCAGCACACTGCACCATTGGACTGCTGCAAAGAGTGCCAAACATGACTGCACTGAGACAGAGGGCTACACCCAGGCCCTCCAATGACTCCCTCCATTAGCTTGTGGAGGGAGTGAGAGCATGCAGGGAGGTCCTCTTCCCTTCCAATGGGCGGAAGAGACCTCCCCAGGAGACAAAATGAGCCTGACTCCAAATAGCAGAGGAGGTCAACAGCAGGGATGTGGTCAGGAGGACCTGGGTGCATTGCTTCAAACATTTCAATGATCTCATTAGATCAGGAAAGGTGAGTACAAAGCCACACTCAACTTCATCCTGCTGTGCCTCTCATCACATCCCCATCACTCTGCCTTCCCAACCCTGCTCCTGCACATCCTTACCCCACACCAACTTACCTTGCACCTCCACCCATCACTCTCTCTCTATCTACATTATCACATCCCCATCTCACTAGCCACCCCTCACACTCAGCCTCATCCTAGTGCAATCATACCAACTAACAACACACAAGGAGCCCACTTGGCATTGCCACCATCATAGTCACCCTCTACAGATCACCCTCACCCTCACCCATCCATTCCTTACACTCATTTCATCACTCTCACTCAACCTTCTCTTCTTTCCCTCCTTGCAGGAAAAGAGAGCCCACAAGGAGAGGGAGAGAGCCGGCGGTGGCCCTCCATCATTAGCCACCCTAACATCCGCAGAGGAGGCTGCCTTGGAAGTCTCTGGAGTCGCCGAGCAGCTGGAGGTGGGAGTCAGAGAGAGGGGGACATCTCAGCAACATAGTGACAGAATTACATATCATACAGCTACATGGCATACATCAGTCACTCATATGGGGACTGATGTCAGCAGCCACTGAATGGTCATCATGTGCATAATGGTATCTGTACCCATTATTCATAAGACATATCTAACTCATCTCTTTACTCTCCCACAGGTCCATCAAGAGCAGCCGCCCCCCCCCCCCCCCCCACCCCACTGACCAGGAGCAAGAGGAAGACGGCTCCTCAGAGGAGCCTCCAGCCTCCGAGGGCGCACCGTCACCAGACATAAGCGCACCCAGCAACAACACAGATACGCACACCTCGGTGGGTCCTACGCGACATAGAGTAGTGTTGTAATCTGGTGTTTCACAACTCACAAGTGAGCAAGAGCAGATGGTGGAGACAGGGACAGTAGTGGAGAGTCCTTGCTGGAGGGTGCAGGAGACTCCCAGCTCTGCTTAGCTGCATGCAGACGCTGAGCCTCAGGGGCCATCCAGAAAGAGGGTGTTCCTGGAGGTGCAGCAAGAAATGCAGGGGGCTCTGACAGGTTTTGCGACCACGATGTCTGCAAATGTCCAGAGAATGGGAGTCCATCTCCAACATGAGCACCACCGTGTCACAGGCGATGGCGACTGTAGGCTCTTCCATGGATAGGATGGCCACCTGCATGGAGCAGCTAATGCACCACTCACAGGAGCACATGGTCTCTATTCAGAATTGATGGCTGAGGCTCATAGATGTCCTCTCTAGGAGGGATGTCAACATAGAATTGGGTCCTTATGACCCACTGCTGTGCAGCAAGGTGCTCTCCAGCTCCTTGAATCATAGAATCATACAATGGTTACAGCACGGAAGGCGGCCATTTGGCCCATTGAGCCCGTGCCGGCTCTCAGCTAGTCCCACGCCCCTGCCCTTTCCCTGTAGCCCTGCAAATCAGTCAGAGCCCCAGATGCCTCCTCAGATCGCGATGGCCGAGTCTGCCCCTGCATAGTCACAGGAGGAGCAGACTTTGGCGGGGCCATCACAGGCTCCAAAACCCAGAGGATGTCCGCCAAAAGTGTCTATGCAGTCGCAGCAGGGAAGTGAGCAGGCTGCCTCTACCTCTGCTGAAGCCACAGGGGTAGCACCTCGTAGAAGCACGCGTAAGAGAAAGATGACACAAGTAGATTCACAAAGGTAATCACTTAGGTGTTTTATTAAATGTTCTGTAGAGTTTCCGTTACTGTGATGTCACAGATAAAAATCTTTATTTTCACCACAAATGGACAAATTTGTGTGCACCTTTGGAAGTGGCTTAGTGAGTTGGAGTGAATGGTGAGACAGAACGTTACCTCCAGCAATGGTGGTCAGTGTGAAAGGAATGGTTTAGTCATTGTAGGGATGCTTTATGGTGTTGCTGTGGGGTGGAGCCAACCTGGCGCAGCATGTGCCGGCCGTTTGGGTGTACTGTGTAAAGTTAAGTAAATCTGGCCATGATGAGCCCATCCCTGGCTTCCTGGGCAACGTACCTGGGTGCTCGTGGGATCTGGACTGCAGGTTCCTCCTGCTCCTCCTCCTCCTCCTCTAAAAAGGCTGTGCGCTCAGTGCCTTGTTCCTCATGCAGCGCTAATCCTCGCAGCTGCGCTTTGTTGTGCAGGGCACAGCAGACCATGTCGATTCTGGAGACCCTGGCTGGTGTGTACTGAAGGGCTCCTCCAGATCTGTCAAGGCATCTGAAGCACATTTTCAGCATGCCTATTGTCCGCTCTATGACACATCTGGTGGAAATATGGCTTTCATTATATCTCTCCTCAGCCTCAGTACTTGGCCTCCTCAAGGGTGTCATGAGCCATGTCTTCAGTTGATAGCCCTTGTCTCCAAGCAGCCAGCCAAAAAGTCTGTTTGGAGGAGCAAAGTGCTGAGGGAGGGTGGACTGGCGCAGGACGAAAGAGTCAGGACAGCTGCCAGAGAATTTGACACACACATGCATGATGATCTTCCTATGGTTGTAGAAAAGCTGCACATTGAGGGAGTGGAAGCCGTTGCGGTTGACAAAGACACCTGGGTAATGATGGGGTGCCCTGATGGCCACCTGTGTGCAGTCGATGACACCCTACACCCGTGGGAAGCCAGCCAGAGGGGCAAAGCCGAGCGCCCGCTCAGTAACACTGGCTTCATCAGTGGCAAAGTTGATATAATTGGTTGACTTGTCAAACATGGCATCGGTGACCTGTGAGATGCATTTGTGGGTGGCTGACAGCGAGATGCCGCAAATGTCTGCTGCAGATCCCTGGAAGGAGCCAGAGGCGAAGAAGTTGAGGGCGCTGGTAACTTTGACAGCCACTGGTAAGGCATGTCCACCCTCTCCTCTGGGTTGCAAGTCTTGCTCCAGCAATGTGCAAGTGTCTGCAATGAACTAGCGCGATAGCCTGAGCCGCCTTTGGCACTGCTGCTCCGTCATGTTGAGGAAGCTCATCCTCTACCTGTATACCCTGTATCACCTCTGGCGGGGTTCAGCCTTGCACTGACGCCCTCTGTCCTGTGCAGCATCAGGTGGTTGAGGAGAAGATTGGTGGTGTTTTTGTTGGTTCTGCTGGTGTGCCTGGTGCTGCTGGTGTTGGGGCTCATCGTGGTTGGATTCTGAGGACCAAGGTGAGACAGTATAAATGGCACCCATGCTTATGGAATAGATGGCAGGTCTAAATAGAGATGACAGAAGCAATCTATCAATGGTGTGACTATGAGGTGACAGTGGATGTCGACATTGCTGGAAACACTTGCAACCCCTTGAAAACTAAATCTGTGCTGAAAATGCAGCCAGCAACAGCATCTGCCTTAGGAAAGTGATCAACTGTGAGGTGGGGAGTTTTTAAATTGTACTTTTCATGCTGTGCAGTAATTAGCTGGATCAATGGCCACTCAACTTCTGCCTTAGGTTCACAGACGTGGTTCCCGAGCTGCGTGATTCCTGTGTTCATCCAGGGAAATTTGAAAGATAGGGTGTAAAAGACTCTTAAGGGTCTGACAAGCACCTCAATGATTTAAATTAGCTCGCCTGCCTCTGCCTTTCGGGTTGCTAACACGCCCGAGGGAAAGACACGTGGGAGCAGGATAATGGCAGGTTCCCGACCCGCTACAAGATATTTCAAATTTCCCACCCGACCCGCCTCCAATCGCGCCCACACGGACCCCAGAAAATTCCGGCCAATGTCTTATCAGCCTTAGATCACTGACCTACAATCGAACAGCTTACAGTAAATAGTCAAAAGATCAATGATCAGCTAAAGGTTCTGACCTGATTAAAATTTCAAGGTGATAAAGATAATTCACAGCTTGATCAAGACAAACCCTTCAATGTTGCAAGGGTTCAAATACCAGGAAATACAAGGTAAAAAAGTTGGAAGCATTCCAAATTAAAGGTTCAAAGGAAAGTCAGGTAGAACGCTCTCCTCCAAAAAGCCATAGACTCGTTGAATAAGTTACCAGGGAAGTCCACTGAAGCAGATAGCATAAATGGTTCGAGAGACAACTAGTTGCCTTTCTGGAGAGAAATAGATTGAGGGCTGTGGTGAGAAGGTAGTAGGGGACTGATCTTACAGAAAGTGATCAGCTTACAGGACCTAATAACCTTTTCCTGTTCCTGTGTTTTTCATTCCTTTCCCAGATGTAGTTGTCATACTAAAATCCAGTTCAGTTAATACAGAAATTCAATCCATATCATCAGTTCCAATATTACGACTTCACAGTATTAGAAGAAAGACGTGCATAAAGCGGAGGGGAAACAAAAAGAGAAATGCAGTGAAATTGAATGAACAGGTATATTCAAATATAGAAAATGCGAGCACTATTGTAACTTAGAGCCAGTGAATAGTGTTTATTCACACTCAAAGAATTAGATCCAAGGTCGTTTAACTGTGGCCACCACCCCCGCACCTCGCCCAACCTTTTATATCCGGTTAAGCAAACAAAGCCCTTGAAATATTCACAATGTAAAACAAGAACAATGTGGGTACGAGTAAGTATTTAACACACGAGAACTTGTATGGTAACATTTAAGAAAAAATGTATTTCAATAATTAGGCATTTGAGAATACCAATGAAAATAGTTTGCTGCACTGCCAACAATGCATATGATGAATGCTGAGGCTATAATGAGGCATCCAGTGAGTGTAATTACTGCCAGTTAATGCTTGACTATTTAGTAGTTGCTCAAATCTAAAATTGTAAGTGATCGCAATGGTAGAGCTGAAAATTAATAACCTGCTCTACAGCTCATTTTACTGTTGACTTTCACCATTTTTAAAGAAAATTTGTTAAAGTTGAAGACAACTGTAGTAATAACAATTTATAATCTCCTGTTTTCATTTAACCTAAATAAAGAAAAGGAAGACTTGTATTTATATAGCGTCCCTCACGACCACCTGATGTGCCAATGAAGTACTTTTTGAAGTGTAGTCACTGTTGTAATGTAGCCTAGTTGTTGCCCTGCTGGACTTTTACTTGTAGATAGTTCAACATAGGAAAAACAAATAATGGAATGATGAGAGGCAAATAATTTAAGGCCACAACTATTGTAAATACTATTGTGACTATGTGCAGGCATGAAGTTTTTTAATTAAAAAAGCTTCGGAATTAAAGGGCCGTAGTTCTAACGTATATATGGTTTGTATTGTGCAAGTGCGGGGAGCGGCGGGGGGGGGGGGGGTACAGTTCCAGGAATATTGTAGAGGGAAAATCTTGGACTACTGGGGCAGGTCTCAGGATCCATCAGCATGGAGGTAGTGCTGGGATCATGGAACACTGGGGGTGTAGTGTAGGGTTTTATGAGCAATGACAGGGGGTCTTGGAGTCCATCAAGCCTGAGGAGGTGATCTTGGGTAATTGGGGTCTGGAGTCTGGGGGGGGGAGAAATTCCCCTAGAGGGCCGTTTGGGGCGCTAAGTGAAAAATGTTTGGCAAGTTAGCGTCAGGCGCTAACCTTTTCAGACATTTGTTAAATTCCCTCTTTTTGCTCCAAGAGGGAAGTGGCACACTAAATCAAGCGTTCCACTTGCCTCTTGGAGTGCAAGAGGCGGGGAATGTCCCGATCCGGTGCGATGTGCTCAGCCGTGCCGCGTTGCAGGGGCTCTTCCCTGCATTAAAGGGAAGGGCCACACGCTGCGAGCTCTGCAGGTTTCATTGTAGATTTCTGGGCCGCCGGGGAATGGGAGTGCCGCGCAATCACTCAAGCAGAGTACCGGGCTGAGCGATCGCGACACAGACGCCGCAACCGGAGGCCGAAAATAATTTTTTTTTTTAAATCAGCATTTTTTTTTTGGCCATCCGGCCGCCCACCACACCTTTAAATGGCACCCTGCGAGCGGCCGGCCTCACTGTTCGCGACCCCTGCAGCAGTCGGTAACATCGCCCGGCGCTGCTGCGGGGCGCGAGGAGGAATTTTTCTCCCAAGGTGCTACGCCTTGTCATGATCTCCGGGCACAGAAGATCGGGGCGATACCTGGTTGCGCCGCCGCTAACCTCCCGTGGAATTCCGTGGGAGGCGCAGTTATCACCTCGCAGGGGGGGGGGTGGGGAAGCCACTTGCGTCCCGTTAGCGCCTCCCACCGGAGGCGCTAACGAGGGGAATTTCACCCCCTAGGAGTATTGAGAGTTACTGGGACCTGGCAGCTTGCACTGGAGCAGGGTTTAATGGCATTGCGGGGAGCAGGACCCATTAGAATGGGCTCAAGCTGCAGTTGGCCCCTTTCAAACCAGCTGGCTTCAACTTTTCGCCATGTTCTTACCGATTAGCCTCCCCCTCTCCCAATCCATCCACATTCACTTGTGCTGCCAGGTATCCCCACCACCACTTTACCCACCACCAGCCCATTTCTGTCTATATGTTCTTATCTTAAATCATTTAAACATCATTTGTTTGCTGTTTAAAGTTAATGGATGGAAAACCCACAGGTTGGAGATGCAGATTCAGAACACGCACTCCCAGCATTTATCAGGAGCACAAAAGTGGAAAATCTAGTGTACTGATTTCGCTGACTTATACAGTTTTTACGAAAGATAAATTTCCATCAACAAACAAAACTTCTCTCACAGAACACTCAAAGGTTCATCGTTTATACCAAGTTTTTAAAAAATTCCATAAGCCTCAAAAATGACAGAGAATTTTTTTAACTGAATTTTCAACAGCAATACGTTCTCTGTAAACAATCTCTGACTTCTTTTCTAATCATCATCAAAGAAACTGCAATAAGAGGTGAATAATTCCACAGGCCTTTTTAATACATTTACATGAATGTTCGACTTGCCTGAAAGAAAAGCTTTGACAATTCAATCTTCAGTTGCACTCAAAATCTTTTGGAGGAAATAAAAATGCTCATATCCTCACAGGGTGAAGAGACACACCCTTCTACCATTCAACTTCTGGTGGTGCAGATTACAAGCTGGGAAATTCTGCAAACTGCACGAGCACCAATGTGGTTAGAAGTTCTGTGCAACTTTCCTGAAGTAAAATTTCCAGTTTAAGCTCAGGCTTTTCAAATCAAAACTTTAAGGAAGGCACTAAAAGACAATTCAATAGATAAATTTAATCATGTTATTGTGAAATAAGCTATTTAAAGTCTTATTTTTGATATATAAATTTCAGTTACTGACAAGAAAATGGCAGAGATTTTTTTAACAAAAACACTTTGAGTCAATTAGTTCATCAACAAACAGTCACAGGCAACTGTTTATATAGAAAATTCTGATTATAAATATCTACATCGGCAATTTCGAATGTTAAATTATGAGAAAGACTTGCATTTATATAGCGCCTTTCACAACCTCAGGGCGTCCCAAAGGGCTTTACAGCCAATGAAGGTAATCACTGCTGTAATGTAGGAACAGGAAATAAGGTTTTTGAACAGGAAAGGCCTGCATATGTAAGATTTTTTAACAAGATATAGGCATGGGTGCCCAGAACTCAGCAAATCATTGGCAGTGTAACAGCATTAAAGACACTCTCCTTTATCACTTATGGAGATGGCTTAAGATGTGCTGCTTCTGAAGCCAGGCAGTATTAATACAAATTGATCTCTGGAAAAGAGAAGCACAATGTTATGCCCTTGATGAGTTTGTTAACTGCCAAGAAGGTGGATGCCTCATGGGAAATGTTACACACTTCAGAATGATGTGCCAGGTGGCAGGTGGAAGGGCACTTTTGATATCCCTTCAAAGCCAATGGTGAATCTAATGGAAAAAATTTCAGCATTTATGCCAAATCACCCCACACATTAAGAAATGTTAGGAACAACAGCAGCCCATTAGGCCCAACATACTTGTCTATTTTTATATAGGTTAATCCGCCCCTGCCTTCTGAGCATATCTTTCCCTTCTGAGAAGTACATCGAATTGTTTCTTCACCTCATGTATACTGTCCATTTCAATGACCTTCCCTGGTATCTTAATAATTACACAAAAATTTCCACAAGCAGAAATATTTTTCTGTTGACGGGAAACAAGATACTTGATTGGATTTCAACAGCATTACCGACCATTACCATCTTAACTAATGGAAGTAAGCCATTTAACTGGGCAAGTTTTTCCCCATTCTGGATGTGCAGAATACAGACAAAAATAGCATCCACTGTAGACTCATGGTGGAAACATAAATCCTTTGCTTTGGTTTAATGTGTCATTGCGGAACAACTCCTAAATTTACAGGGCGTGATCTTGAGGAATAAACCCTACTTCTTGATTTACCACTCCCTCTATCCTACTTTTCTTTTAAACTATTTTAAACAATTTTCAACTTGCATCAAATGTAATAGTGAATAGATTTACAGCTTGCAGACAGTTTTTTTTTTAAAAGGAATCGGTAAATGAAAACTAACTTCCTCAGTTAGTCATACACTTGAATGAGTGGCCTGAGCAGGAATAGGTGCTGCAGTGATACCGCATCCCAGGTCATCCCAAAATTCCCGCTGCCAGTAATTAAAATAATGAAGTCACTTGCAGAGAGAGATCCATATTTCCTTGGTCCAAATTATATTGTGAAAAATACAACACATTTTGAAGAAATGGCATACTCAAGCAGCAGGGTATATTTCTTTGTGAACCATGTGATCTACGAAGACATCTAAACTTTGTCCTGAGAAAGTTATTCTGTAGCAGTGGAATCATCACTTACATATGCAATTCTCTGGGATTCTGTCATAACACATTAATGCTGTCCAGGTTCTTTGAAACAGAGAACATGCAAAGCTTATTTAGCTCTTAGATGAACATACTATTTTTCATGTACAATGATACTTCATGCAAGTGTCAGTTTGGCTCACTGGTAGCACTCTCACTTTTGAGTGAGAGGTTTGTGAGTTCGAGCCCTACTCCTGGACCTGAGCACATAACCTATGCTGACACTTCAGTGCAGTATTGATGGAGTGCTACATTGTTGGAAGTGCTGTCTTTCAGATCAAATGTTAAATGGAGGCTTTGTTCAACTGGATGTAAAAAAAAATCCCATGGCACTATTCAAAGAAGTGTAGGGGAGTGGTCCTGGCCAACATTTATCCCTCAACCGAAAACAGATTAACTAATCATTTATCTCATTGTTATTTGTGGGAACTTGCTGTGCAGAAATTGGCTTTGCAGATCTTTGGGACATCCTGAAGGCATGAAAGATCCATATGAAAGTTCTAAAACCATTTCAATGCACAAGTGCCAGTGTGTGTCAGGAATGTAGAATTCGCAAAATTATCGCGATTTTATAAAATAAGAAGGAGACATATAGTTTCGTACAAACAGCTTTATTTCAGCAGAATGCTGTCAGGTTTTCAAAGTGGACACAAGCAGCCTGTAAAATGGCCGCCACGCCTCGTGGCAGAACGTTCTAGACTTTTCAATGAGCAGACAAGATGGCGTTCCAATAAACATTTGTGCGAGATCGTACAAGACTCAGCACATTTGAGATAATTGACAAGACATAATGGGTTTGCATTTTATACATAAATACTGGAATCGGTCTCCCAGGTGCGAATAAGGGCTATTGTACCGAGCGATCAAGAACCTATCCAAAGACATTAATATGCAAAATCCCCACGACTCTACGATGAGAGAGCCGTTTGCGGGTAGTTGCAGAAAACATTTGGAAGCCCCAAAACCCCTCCAGGGAGAATACGGGCCGGTTCCACAATGGGAGAAGTATTAACGGGTACTTAGACAGTTACAAGTATCACCGAAACCCATTAAAAACGGAGATCACCCTATACAAGAAGTTTGAGCGCCAAAACCCTGACAAAAGAAAGACATTAAGATTGGGCGGGAAAAGAGGAATTACAGCACTATAACTGTAAGGTACAACCGTCCATCTGTCTCTTGACTCTTGATCTTGACTCTTGACTGCTGTCTCTGCCTCTTGCTGCTCGACTTGCTGGAAGACTATTGAACTTTCTGATCCGCCAGGATCAACCTCGTGGCTTGCCGCGAAGATCTGTGTAGAACTGGGCTGTGAAGCCTTGAAACGGGCACACCATCCCGAGAAGTCGGTAAACGGTGTTGGAACCGAAGGCCCAAGATGAGATGAGATGAGATGAGATGAGAAGAAGACGACAATACGTATCGCCATGGTCAGTAAGCCCCGACCGCGCCTGTAAGTCGAATAAACACTTCCTTGCCCAGGAAGACCATTCTTTGAGTTTTACAAACTGGTGAGGGCACAGGAAGACTATTTTTTGAGTCGTGTCGGAACTCCGAGGACAACACAGATCTTCATGACAGCAGACGGTCCAGCCTGCTAGCCGGAGCAGAAACGAGTAAACAAGTGGGGTACAGAGACCCCTGATTAACACGTGGGTGGTCAGGTGCTGCGGTAAAAACATCCGAGCAGAGTTTTCGGAATTCTCCGAGTTATCACGAGTGGTGAGCATGAGTCTCGGTCCTACAAATCTAGTTTAGGACAGGTATTGATAGGGGAGGGTTTAAGTTTTAAGGATAATTGTAATGTGTGTCCCCTTTTACGATGTGTCATGCGCTCCTCGTTTCCCTAAGATTAGTTACATAACTGCATGTAAGATTGTACTGTCATTAATCTGTGCTTATGACATGTATTTCGTAATCTTGAATAATATGCAATAAAGATTTTCCATTTCGCACTATTCAACCGGTTCTACCTGAGTTTTTTCTGCATTATTGCTCTCGCACCTAAGTCCAGTGTCAGAACCGTAAGGGCGAGTGGGTCGAACCACTCACAGGGGTCTAGTTTTACCAGGCTGGCTGGAGACCAGAACAGGCAACAAGGCCTAACCTCGCACTAGCACCCAGGCTAAGCACAGAGCCACAGGTCTCACCCCTTACAGGAAAGCTTTAGTCAGTGAGCTTCAAGAGGTTTACAGCTTTGTATACAGTACGTTGCATTTTCTTCCTTTGAGAGTTTGGACTTTTTTTTTAAATCTGTCCAGTGCTTTCTTTTCAAAACATGCTACAGTTAAACCTAGCTAGATTTTTTTCCTCAATTCATTGCTCTCTGGTTCCATTTGTGGAATGTAAGAACACAAATATTTAAAATGTTTTAAAAACTGCAAACTCTACCATTGAAGTACATCAGTTGCTGGGCCATAAGCATAGTTCAAACATACAAATTACGCACAGTGTTACAAACAGCCTGCATTACTAAATCCCTTCCCATGACATACGAGTGCACAGTAGACAGGCCACACTACAAAAGTGATTTAGCTGTTCCCAGTTGTGAAACCTTATTCTAATAAATATATAATTTTTTCCAGTATTCTACTTAGTTATTCTTCCTTCCCCAGTGAATATACATCAAATATAAAAGTGAGTTCCTCACAATGACTGGCAAAGATGTAAAAAAAAGTCATTTATTAATCAATTAGACAGAATAAAAGTGTGTGCTTCGGTGGTTCAGTAGAACTCTCACCGAAGGTGTCAGCTCCGTGGTAGCGCTCTCACTTCAGAGTCAGTAGGTCCTGGGTTCACTTCAGAGACTTGAGCACCAAATCTCGACTAACACTTCAGTGCAGTACTGAGGAAGTGCCATCTTTTGGATGAGATGCTGAACAGAGGCCCCGTCTGCCCTCTCAGGTGGATGTAAAAGATCCCTTGGTACTATTTGAAGAAGAGCAGAGGAGTTCTCCTGGTGTCCTGACCAATATTTATCCCTCAACCAACATCATTAAAACAGATTATCTGGCCTTTTTCTCTCGTTGCTGTTTGTGGGACCTCGCTATGTACAAATTGGCTGCCGTGTTTTCCTACATTCCAACAGTGACTACATATCAACAGTACATAATTGTCTGTAAAATGCACTCTATAAATGCAAGCTCATTTTCGATAATAATTAATTATTAACAATGCTTTCCATATGGAGCGTTAATCATACATGAGGCAAAAACTGACTGAATCTGCTGCTTCACATTTAAGCTTAATGGTGAGATGGCAGCGCTTGCAGTGTAATTAATAGTTGCAATTTTTTCCCTGTTCAGTGACCCTGAATTTGTGGTCCTAGTTTGTGAATTATGGAACTAAAAAGATATCAATGTCGTTTTTGTGCAAATTGTTAAAAACTTTATATTTCATTTTTTTTTACATTTCGATTGGATGCCATAAAAAATGCGAAAGACAGAAAACACTAATTACACAATTGGGGGAGAAATGTGTAGCCAATTATTACAAAATGAGCAAAGGTGGATAACTTGCTGCATATATTCTCTGCCAATACCTCATTAAAAAGTTGTACAAGCGCAGCCTCGGGTGGCTCAGTCTCTAATTGGTTTCTTCGATTCTTCCTTCCCTCTGTTTGAGGTCACTTTCCGATGGGCTGTCTTGAAACCACAAATCTCCCATCTGGGGAAATATTGGCGAGAACCTAACGGCTCGCATCCGATTACTTTAATGTGCTGCGCTACCCTCCCTTTCTCCCCCATGACAAATCATTTATTTTGCACATTTCAAAACCTTTTCCTCAACAGAAGAATTTTTTAAAAAAGAGAGAGAAATAAGAAGCAAATACATCATAATTGTGTTTGTTCTTCACTTTTCTCCTGCTTTTGGTTTGAGCATGGCGAGCAACACTGGGGTGCGTGACTGTATACCAACATATCTGGCTACATCCCCTGTTAGGAAACTAATTAGACAGACTTCCTGCTCCAGTTTTCTCAAGGCTCTTACAACTGTTTACACTTTGAAGCACATGTTGAAAATAAAGATTTACAGAACTTATTTAATGATCCCATTGGCTCATATTCAGCAATAAAATGGGTCAGATGTATGCCAAAACATGTACCATCATCACATTGGAAACTCATTTTCCCATCATCAGCAAGTCTATGTGTGCCAGTATATGGAAGAGATTCTAACTACAATCTGGAATGAACTACATCAAGAAATTATACTTGTATTTCCTCCAAACTAATATTGGGAAGACTGAAGCCATTGGCCCAAAAATTAGTGCCGCTACGCGAGAGTACGCACTGTGTACTCTCGCGTATTCTGTCTCCAATTGCCGGTTTTCTGCATGCACTGCGCATGCGCTGAAAACCGGCACTTGGTGAATGGAAAAGGGGGTGGGTCCTAGCTGAACCGCGTGCCCACTACAGGCTGCGCGCACGCAGTGCACTTAGTGGTTTCAACGCGCAGGTAAGTACGGAAGATTCTACACATAACAAAAGGAGGAGTAAGACCCACTTTTAACAAGGTAAGTAGTGAATTAAGTATTATTTTGAATTTTTTTTAACAGGTATATCTTTTTTAGAGACTTTAAAGACAGGTAAGTTTATTTTTATAACTTTTTAAAAGATTTTAAATTTTTTCAAAAATTTAATTTTTTATTTAAAATGGTTAATTTATTTAACTATACTTATTTTATTAATGTGATGATTTTTTTTTTTAATTTAATTGAGGTTTAGTGGTTCTTTTGGGGGGCTATAGTATTCATAGCTTTCACAGCACTTATGTGAAAGTTATGAATGGAAGATGGTGTGCTGCCATTGGCTCTAACTGAGTCACGTGATCCCACAGCTCGCACAAATTAACTACGCCGGTGGGATACGCAAGCCCAGCACAGCAGCTGTCCAGAACATCAAGTTCGTGCGAGCTGGAACTGAAAAAGCCAACGCGCAGTGAGAGATCGCGGGGAGGCCTTACCCTCGCACGAAGGCTTCCTCACGAATTTTTGGGCCATTGTCTTTGCCCGCCACAAACTCCGTTCCCTAGCCAATGACTCCATTCCTCTCCCTGGTCACTGTCTGAGGCTAAACCAGACAGTTCACAACCTCGGCATCCTCTTTGACCCTCGGCTTCCGACCCCATATCTTCTCCATCAGCAAGACCGCCTATTTCGACCTCCATAACATCGCCCGTCTCTGCCCCTGCCTCAGCTCATCTGCTGCTGAAACCCTCATCCATGCCTTTGTTACCTCCAGACTCAACTAACCTCCTGGTCGGCCTCCCAACTTGCGCCCTCCATAAAGTTGAGCTCATCCAAAAACTTTGCTGCCTCTATCCTAACTCACATTCATCCATCACTCGCTGATCTACATTGGCTCACGGTCTGGCAACACCTCAATTTTAAAGTTCTCATCCTTGTGGTCAAATCTAGTCAAGGCATCGCCCTTCCAGATCTCTGAAACCTCCTCCAGCCGTACAACCCTCCGAGATATCTGCGCTCCTCCAATTCTGGCTTCTTGCAGTTCCTTGATTTTAATCGCTCCACCATTGGCGGCCCTGCCTTCGGCTGCCGAGGCCCTAAGCTCTGGAATTCCCTACCTAAACCTCTTTTTTCTTTTCTTTTAAACCTCTCTACCTCTCTTTCCTCCTCTAAGTCACTTCTTAAAACCTACCTCTTTGGCAAAGCTTTTGTTCACGTGTCCCGATATCTCTTTACGTGGCTCGGTGTCAGATTGTGTTTGATAACACTCCTGTGAAGCGCCTTGGGTAGTTTTACTGCGTTCAATGCCCTATACAAATGCAAGTTGTTGTTGTTGTAAAGGTACGTTTTATGATTTTGTGCACCCAAGAGTTTGAACATGGAGGTCAGTGGGCCCTGCCGTATTTTCCACCCATTCATTTTAATGCTGAATAATATCTTGCAGTGTTCAAAATAAGGCTGCTTCAAATGAAAGAACAGTTGTTTAAAAATACCATACACTGAAGTACTCTGAAAAGTACCATTCAAAACCTAACATTTTAAAATAACATTAAAGTCAAAGTATAATGTACGTACTGTATATTAATACATTTTGCCCTAATTTTTCTTCTTTTTTCCTATTCGCTGCCATTTATATTTGTTAATTTACTTATTCTGCCTACTTTAGTGTCACAACTTGGTTCAGTAGTAGCGCTCTTAGGAACAGAGGAACATGGGGAGGCCCTTCAGCCCCTCGAGCCTGTTCCGCCATTCATTTAGATCATGACTGATCTGTATCTTAACTCCATCAACCTGCCTTGAATCCATAACCCTTAATAACCTTGCCTGACAAAAATCTAACAATCTGAGGTTTGAAATTGTCAATTGACCTTGCCTCAACAGCTTTCTGGGGGAGAGAGATAAAAGATTCTGACTATCCTTTGTGTGAAGAAGTGCTTCCTGACATCACCCTGGAAGTATGCAGAGCAGGCAGATCATGACGTCAATCAGTTTGTAACGCTGATTTGACGCCAGCGCTGCCATATTGGAGCTCAACACTCCAGCCAACGGCCTCTCTTAAGCTCGCACAGCTGAAAATGCATTCAGCAGCAGGAAGGACCCTTCACCAGCGTTATTTAAAGGGATCATTAACTACTTTCAGATTAGTTGCTGATTGATTTCTACTGGCAAGAAGCCTGACGCATCAATTCTGCTGCGATTGTACAAGTCTGGTGCTTTCTAGACTTGTTTAAAGTTGCTAAAGTCTACAAGGAGTGGTGTGGTAGGTGCTAAAGGACTGTCTTCTGAATTCAAGGCTTCTGCACAAACCACTTGCTCCCAGACATGGGTGCAACAGTAGGCATTCCCCTTGGAATACAGCATGACTGGGAGAATGAGCAGAGGTGACACAGAGCATGGAAAGCTGCTAGAAGAGGAAGGAGGAGGAGGGGGAGAAGGGCTCTCATATCCAGCCAGGGTGTTCAGGGAGCAATTCTCCAACCTGAACCTCAGCGACGAACAGTGTGTCAGATGTCTGTGCTTCACTAAGGACATCCCCACTGAAATCTGCCACCTGCTGCAGCCACAACTGCAACCTCAGAGCAGGGCAAGGACCACATTGTCAGTGGCTGTGAAGGTGACCGCGGCGATGAACTTGTAGGTGTCAGGCTCCTTCCAGGCTGGAGCTGGAGATATTTGCAACATCTCGCAGTTTGCCATCCACTGTTGCATAAGGGAGGTCACTGAGGCTCTGTATTCCTACATTTCATTCTCTCTTGCCGGAGAGCAGCAGGCGGAGCAAGCACACAGCTTTGCGAGGATTGCAGGCTTTCCCATGGCGCAGGGTGCCATTGACTGCACACACAATCGCTTTGCGGGCACCGCATGTCAACTCTGAGATGTACCGCAAACAAAAGGAATTCCACTCCCTCAGTGGCCAGCTGGTGTGTGACCATACGCAGCGAATCATACAGGTCAATGCCCAGTCTCCTGCCAGCAGTCATGATGCCTTCATTCTGCGGCCGTCCGCTGTGTCATCTGCATTTGAGCCATCATGGCAAACCAGAGGGTGGCTACTGGGATACAAGGGCTATCCACTGACGACATGGCTCATGAGTCTGGTGCGCAACCCACGCACACGTGGACAGCATTCATACAACGAAAGCCATGCTGCCACACAAAATATCATCGAGCAGACCATTGGCGTTCTGAAACAACGCTTCCACTGCCTAGACCGCTCTGGAGGAGCGCTGCAGTACTCAGCAGAGTGGCTGTCAAGATTCGGGGTGGTCTGCTGCATGCTGCACAACCTCGCCACTAGCTATACGGCAACCAACTGAGGAGCAGGCGGAGGAGGAAGAGGAAGGGAGGAAGCAATCTAGACAGCCCCTTTCTGGCCCTGTTCTTGGAACAACTCATCTGACTGCGATACCAGTAAATGCAACCCCAATTCCCCATTCCCCAACAGTCCCACACCTTACATTCCCTCTGTTACTCATTATCACAGTGTCCTTTGGCCATAATGCAAAAATAAAAGCCAACACAAAATAAACATTCCAACCAAATTTATAATTTAAATCATGCCATATTGGATACAAAAGTCAACTAATCATCCTTATGCATTCCCTTAGTGCCTGTCTTCTGTGTGCCTTTGCCTGTCCTAGTGCTCCTACGCAGTGCTACCCCAGTGGCAGCAGCATGGCTGGTGGAAGGCTGCTGACTTCCAGTGGGGGAGACTGCAGATGGCCTTGGAGGACGACCTCAAGCAGCTCTGGGCCTAGAAGGCCCAGCTTTGAACTGCACCATCTCGGCATGAGCGACAGCAGTCTGGGCTGGCTGGATGACAGACAACAGCGAGGGCACTGGTGGAGTGGCAAGGGTAGGAGGACACATGCTGTCATCCAGAGAGAGGACAGAAGGCTCGTGCTCCATGGAGCCACTGCCACTCCCCCGGGGCGACAATTCAGAAATCCTAGTAATCTGTTGGAGGACAGATTGCTGGACTGCTGTGACACCCTGCAAGCCCTTTTGAACACTGGTATCCACAGACATGATGTTAACGGTCTGAGCTTGCGTGGCAGCAAGTTGACCTTACATGACAGCAGTCTGAGCTTCCACTGCAGCACCCAGATGTTGGGTGGAAGCTGCTTGTGCTGCAATGGAAGCTGAGACATCGGATGTCAGATGCTGCACCATGGTTGGTTCCACAAGTGTGCTGATGGAGGTGACCACATGTTCCATGCTGGAAAGGGTGGGCTCCAAGCTCTGTGCAAAGCCCTGTGCAAGGTTGGTGCTGGACTCCTCCATGCTCCTTGACATTGAGCACAGGTTTTCTGGCAGGCTTTCCAATGCACCAAGCATTTCACTGTGCACACCCATCAGCATTCTTCTGTAGCTTGCCCCATTGAAGTGCTCATCCGAGTCCCCTGCAGCAGAACTCCTGTGCGACCTCGCCCTCCGGCAAGCTGGCACCTGCGCTACCCTTGCCCCCGCCCTGGCTGCAGGGCACTTGTGCCCGGTGTCTCACCACGTGCAGATCCCACCTCTAAGCTATCCTCTAAATTATACGCATTATCAGTATCTGTGCTGGTGGCTGCAGGTATGAAATCGAGCGATGGTGTTTCTTCTTCATCACTGTCTTCTTGCTCTGCCACCTGTTGCTCTTCCACCACTGCCTGGCCAAGTTTGAGTTCTTGGGTGTCTGAAAGGAGAAAGGCACAAGGGTAGGGTTGTGGTGAGGGGAGGGGCGAAAAGTAAGAGGTGCATGCTTACACCATCTGCAGCTTGTAAATCAGAAGAGATTGTGGGATGTGGGGGAAGTGGGATGTGAGAAGGAGGATTCGGTATGAGGGTACCATCATCTGTGGTTTTATTGCTGGCCATGGCCTCAGCAATGGCTGCTCCAATGATGGTGAGCACCGTCTCCTCCATGGGAGGGGGGAGGAGGGGGGGTGGGGTGAGGACATGCTGCAGTGCCTGTCCCCTGCCGGTTAGCTCCTGCTGTGTCCCTCCTTGTCCTGCAAGAGAGAGGGAAGTGTGTCAGTGAGTGTGGTGCAATCTGTTTGGGTGATGTGGCTGTCATGGTTGAATAGCTTGCAGTGTGTGCAAGCTGTGAAATGTGGATTGAGGCTTGCAGCAGTGCTACGTGTGTGAGGGTGAGGTGCAGCTATGAATTTTAGGTAGGAGTCCTGCTTGATAGAGATTGTTGGTAGGTGAGTGATGGGGGTGCAGTGAATTGAGCAGTGGCTGAGGCTGATGGTGCAGTTGGTGGGATATGGCATTTGAAGATACATTCACTGACCTTGATAACTCATGTGAGGTCATTGAACTTCTTGTGGCACTGCATCCTAGCATTGACCGCCATGGCAATCTGTTCCCATTGCCTTCTGAGAGTTTGTCTGGAAGGCCTCCTGGCCCCCCGTGGATAGAGCACATCTCTCCTCCACCAAGGCCTGCAGTGTCTGAAAATCTTGGCACATGCCTTCTGCCATGTTGTGCCATTCTACAGTCAGCTGTGGCTCAGTTGGTAGCACACTCGCCTCTGAGTCAGAAGGTTGTGGGTTCAAGTCCCACTCCAGGGACTTGAGCACATAAAGCTAGGCTGACACTCCAGTGCAATGCTGAGGGAGTGCTGCACTGTCGGAGGTGCCGTCTTTCGGATGAGACGTTAAACCGAGGCCCCATCTGCTTTCTCAGGTGCACGTAAAAGATCCCATGGCACTATTTCGAAGAAGAGCAGGGGAGTTATCCCCGGTGTCCTGGCCAATATTTATCCCTCAATCAACATAACAAAAACAGAATGGCCCAGAAATTGATCCGGCTGCGCGAGAGTACGCACAGTGTACACTCACGCAGCCAGACTTCAATTGCCGGTTTTCAGCATGCACTGCGCATGCACTGAAAACCGGCAATTGATCTTTCGAAAAGGGGGCGGGTCCTCAGTGCACCGCGTGCGCGCTACAGGCTGCGCGCACGCAGTGCACTTCATCGCTTGCGCACGCAGGTAAGTATTGAAGAATCTGGAAAAGAAAAAAGGAAGCGCAGGAGACTCTTTTAACCAGGTAAGTACATAATTAAGTAGTATTTAGAATTTTTTTTTACAGGTAAATCTTTAGTAGCGACTTTAAAGACAGGTAAGTTTATTTTTATAACATTTTAAAAGATTTAAAAAATTTTCAAAAATTTATTTTTTTGTTTAAAAAGGTTAATTTATTTAATTACACTTATTTTAATTATGTGATGGGTTTTTTTTTTAATTTAATGGAGGTTTAGCTCTTCTTTTGGGGGCTTGTTGTATTCCTAGTTTTCACAGCAGTTCAATGGCCGCTGTGAATTCTATGAATGAGAGCTTGGTGTGCTGCCATTGGCTGTAACTCAGTCACGTGATCCCACAGTACGCTCGAACTAACTTCGCACTGTGGGATCACGATGCACTCGCAGCTGATGGCTGGAACATGAAGTTCCAGCGAGCTGGGACTGAAAAAGCCAACGCGCAGTGAGACATCGCGGGAAGGGCTTACCCTCGCACGAACCCTCACACTGCAATTTCTGGGCCATTATCTGGTCATTATCACATTGCTGTTTGTGGGAGCTTGCTGTGTGCAAATTGGCTGCCGCGTTTCCCACATTACAACTGTGACTCCACTCCAAAAAGTACTTCATTGGCTGTAAAGCGCTTTGAGACGTCCGGTGGCCGTGAAAGGCGCTATATAAATGCAAGTCTTTCTTTCTTTCTATTCACTCTTTCCCAGGTCAGAATCTCTTCAGCCACGTCCCCAGCACCTGCTCCAACCACAATGCACCTCCCCCTTTAAGAGGTTCAGGCGGGCTTAAATCTTGCAGCTAGCTTTAATTGGTTTGAACCCCTCAGGATTTTGGGTCCCCCGCTGATGCATGCATCCAATGAGCGGTGTGGTTAGTGCTGGCTGCGCACTACAATCATTTAAATGAGCAGGCTGCATGAAGTTTGCGTGCTGCCTGCAATGGACTCAACAGCCGAGGGTTAATCGTGCATCGCGATCCCCGTGCCCGTTTTGGGGTTTATCAAATTTAGCAAGGGAGGGTGAAGGAATGATTGCAGGAGTACCACAGGGCGATGTAGAGTTACAACTGTAAATAACAATGGCCCAGAAATTCACCTCTCCGGCTTGCCGCGGGGGTAAGGATCGCGCGCGCACTTACCTACCGCGTCTGCCGTTCTGCTTCTGGCCCACGGGGACTTCAGCTCCTGGGCCTGCTCCAAGTGCCGACGCGCAGTGCTTGCGTGTCCCAGGGGCGTAGTTAGTGCGATGCGTCCCCTGGGATCACGTGGGCCAAGGAGAGCCAATGGCAGCAGACCATCTTTTATTCATAGATTTGACAGGACCTGTCAAATCTATGAATTGAAATCGGCCCCAAAACAACACCTAAACTTCAAATACATTTTTTTTTAAAACCATCACATTTTTAAAATAACTGTAAGTTAAACAAATTAACTACTTTAAACAAAAATTTAAATTTTTGAAAAAATTAAAATACTTTTTAACAGTGCTAAAAATAAACTTACCTTTCTTTAAAGTATCTAAAAAAGATAAATCTGTTGAAAAAATTTTTAAATTATAATTAATTAACCACTTACCTTGTTGAAAACGGGTCCTGCGCCTCCTTTTTAAAAGCGCAGCTTCTTCAATACTTACCCTCCCAGAGAAACCTGAAAAAAAACCTAAGTTTGCTGTGTGCGCGCAGCCTCTCCCGCGCACGCGGTTCACCTCTGAACCGCTCCCTCCACGAGACCGGAAGTTCCGGTTTCCCGCGCATGTGCAGTGCATGCAGGAAACCGGCACTTCAGAAGGCCTTACGGGTGAGTACACAGCGCGTACTCACCCGGCAAGTGCCGAATTTTTGGCCCTATAAATATTAAAAAAGAAAACTGCATTAAAAGGGTTTAATGGGATGTAAAGTTAATAATTAATTAGCCCGATTGATTTCCCCCAAAATATTGAGCAGGTTTTGTGAGGAAACAGCAAAGATATTGGCCCGTATTTTCCGATCGGAGGCTTCCCGCGGGCGGAGGCCTGCGATCTGGAAAAATCTGCACCCTTACCCGAGGGCTCCCGGGACACACACGCTTCCGATCCTGGGCCTCTCCAAACTCCAAGTGTGCAGGGCCCACGTATCCCAGGGGCGCAGGTAGTTCGTAGCGTCCCTGGGATCACGTGGGCCATGGGGAGCCAATCAAAGAAAGGAATCTCCCTTCATACACTTGACAGGAAGACCTGTCAAATATATGAATGGAGATCACTCCAAAAACATAGTAAAACTTTAAATAATTTTTTTTTTAAAAATCACATTTTTAAAATGACTTGAAATTACAATAAATTAAGTATTTTAAACAAAAATTTAATTTTTTGAAAAAAAAATTAAAGTTTTTTACGGGGCTAAAAATAAACTTACCTTTTTTTTAAGAAGTATTTTTAAATGATAAATCAGTGAAAAAAATCTTTTTAAAAAACTTTTTTCAACTCTTATCCTGGTAAAAGCAGGCCTTACGCTTTTACCAGGCGTAAGAATTGTAAGGGTTTTCTGCGGGCGGAGGGTCTCCAAAAAGCAGAACTATCCGCCCGCAGAGTCCCTTCTCCAGGGCAGCCGGAGGATCTGTCAAGAAACAAGACCATTCTTGACAGATCGGAAATGCCGGTTTTCAGCGCATGCCTGAAACCGGCATTTCCGATGTCCCTACGGGTGGGTACACAGCCCGTACCCACCCGTAGGGATCGGAATATCTGGGCCACTGACTGGAAGGTGGCAAATATTCCACCCTGTGCAATAGCGGGGAAAGGGTTAAACCAATTAATTGCAGACCAGTTAGCCTCACATTGGTCGTAGAAAATCTATTGGATACCATAATAAAGGATAACATTAGTGAACTCGAAGAAAGGTACAGCTAAGCAACATGGATTTGTAAAGGGAAAGTCCAATTGAATCACATTTTTAATAAAATTATTGATTAGGCAGACAAGACACATAGTGGATGTTATATATTTGGACTTTCAAAAAGTATTTCATAAAATGCCATATACAGGTCTTTAAAACCAGAATTCCAGGTGGCGAAAAGCCATATAAAGGGCAAATAGGGGCATTGAATACAAAAGCAAATAGAGGAGATGAGGAATCCGTACAAGACATTGGTAAAGCCATATTTGGATTGCACAGTTTGGCCAGCCCATTATAGAAAACTATGGAACTATGGAAAAGGTGCAACTAATTTACTAAAATGATAATGGAAATGAAAGTATATTGTCATGATCACAGATGTTAAAAAACATTGTTTTCAAGATATAGGTGACAATGGAAAGGCTAAATTTAGTGCCCTGAGAAGGTGAAAGTGGACCTTCTCATAGCAGTTATTTGTGCGATTAAATGGTTTTCTAGGCCATGTCAAAAGGTATTTAAAAGTCAACCATGTAGTGTGAACAAGAGTCACATGTAGGGCAGACTGGGTAAGGGGGGGTGGGGGGGGGGGGGGCAGTTTTTCTACCCTGAAGTGAATCAGTTGGGATTTAGAACACAATTACCAGACAGTTTCAATTCAGTATCATAACTTGCAACCTGTAGGGTTGCTAGCTCAGTAACACAACCACTACATTATCATACCCACATTAGACACTACTGTACCATATTACGTGAAGGGACAGAGTTTTGCTATTCTATTTCAACACTTTCTTTTATGCTACATGAATATCTTTTCTGGCCAGTTTCCTTTGTGAATTTGCATTTAGGTTTAACTTGGTACTTGGGACTACGATGTGGTGGCCATTACGGAGACATGGTTAGAACAGGGACAGGAATGGTTGTTGGAAGTTCCGGGGTATAGATGTTTCAGTAAGAGTGGGGAAGTTGGTAAGAAAGGTGGAGGAGTAGCATTGTTAATCAAGGATAGTTTAACAGCGGCAGAAAGGCAGTTCGAGGGGGATCTGCCGTCTGAGGTAATATGGGCTGAAGTTAGAAATAGGAAAGGAGCGGTCACGTTGTTAGGAGTTTTCTACAGGCCCCCAAATAGTAATAAAGATGTGGAGGAAGAAATTGCAAAGCAGATTATGAATAGGTGTGGAGGTCACAGAGTAGTTGTCATGGGTGACTTCAACTTTCCAAATATTGATTGGAACCTTTATAGGTCAAACAGTTCGGATGGGATAGTTTTTGCACAGTGTGTGCAGGAGGGTTTCCTGACACAATATGTGGATAGGCCGACAAGAGGTGGGGCCACGTTGGATTTGGTACTGGGTAATGAACCGGGCCAAGTGTTTGATTTGTATGTGGGAGAGCACTTTGGAGATAGTGACCACAATTCGGTAACTTTCACTATTGCAATGGAGAGGGATAGGGCCATACGGCAGGGCAGGGTTTATAATTGGGGGAGGGGTAATTATGATGCGATTAGGCAAGAATTAGGGAGTATAAGATGGGAACAGAAACTATCAGGGAAAGGCACAAACGAAAAGTGGAGCTTTTTCATGGAGCAATTACTGCGTGTCCTTGATAGGTATGTCCCTGTCAGGCAGGGAGGAAATGGCCGAGTGAGAGAACCATGGTTCACAAAAGAGGTTGAATGTCTAGTCAAGAGGAAAAAGGAAGCGTATGTAAGGATGAGAAAACAAGGTTCAGTTGTGTCGATTGAGGGGTACAAGGTAGCAAGGAATGAACTAAAAAAAAGAGCTTAGGAGAGCTAGGAGGGGGCATGAGAAGTCCTTGGCGGGTCGGATCAAGAAAAACCCCAAGGCTTTTTACTCTTATGTGAGAAATAAAAGAATGACCAGGGTGAGGGTAGGGCCGGTCAAGGACAGTAGTGGGAACTTGTGCATGGAGTCAGAAGAGATAGGAGAGGTGATGAATGAATACTTTTCATCAGTGTTCACCGAGGAGAGGGGCCATGTTCTTGAGGATGAGAGTGTGATAAAGGTGGATAGGCTGGAGGTGGTAGATGTTCTGAGGGAAGATGTTTTAGCAATTTTGAAGAACCTGAGGGTCGATAAGTCCCCTGGGCCAGATGGGATATATCCTAGGATTCTTTGGGAGGCAAGGGAGGAGATTGCAGAGCCTCTGGCTTTGATCTTTGGGTCCTCACTGTCCACGGGGATGGTGCCAGAGGACTGGAGAGTGGCGAATGTTGTTCCTCTCTTCAAGAAAGGAAATAGGAATGACCCTGGTAATTATAGGCCGGTTAGTCTTACTTCGGTGGTTGGTAAGATAATGGAAAAGGTCCTGAGGGATAGGATTTATGACCATTTGGAAAGGGGCAACTTAATCAGGGATAGTCAACACGGATTCGTGAAGGGTAAGTCTTGCCTAACAAATTTTATTGAATTCTTTGAGGAGGTAACTAAGTGTGTAGATGAAGGTAGAGCAGTTGATGTCGTATACATGGATTTTAGTAAGGCGTTTGATAAGGTTCCCCATGGTCGTCTCATGAAGAAAGTAAGGAGTTGTGGGATAGAGGGAAATTTGGCCGATTGGATAAGTAACTGGCTATCTCATAGAAGGCAGAGGGTGGTGGTGGATGGAACATTTTCGGACTGGAGACCAGTTACCAGCGGTGTGCCACAGGGGTCGGTGCTGGGTCCTCTGCTGTTTGTGATTTTTATCAATGACTTGGAGGAGGGGACTGAAGGGTGGATCAGTAAATTTGCTGATGACACCAAGATTGGTGGAGTAGTGGATGAGGTGGAGGGCAGTTGTAGGCTGCAAAGAGACATTGATAGGATGCAGAGCTGGGCTGAAAAATGGCAGATGGAATTTAACCCTGATAAGTGCGAGGTGATTCATTTTGGTAGGGCAAATTTGAATAAGGATTACAGGGTCAACGGCAGGGTTCTGAGGAACATGGAGGAGCAGAGGGATCTGGGGGTTCATATCCACAGATCTCTGAAGGTTGCCACTCAAGTGGATGGAGCAGTAAAGAAGGCCTATGGTGTGTTGGCGTTTATTAACAGAGGGTTTGAGTTTAGGAACCGTGAGGTTATGCTGCAACTGTACAGGACCTTGGTGAGACCACATTTGGAATATTGTGTGCAGTTCTGGTCACCTCACTATAGGAAGGACGTGGAAGCATTGGAAAGAGTGCAAAGGAGATTTACCAGGATGCTGCCTGTTTGGGGGGGAGGTCTTATGAGGAAAGATTGAGGGAGTTGGGGCTTTTCTCTTTAGAGCGGAGGAGGATGAGAGGCGACTTAATAGAGGTTTATAAGATGATGAGGGGGATAGATAGAGTGGATGTTCAGAGACTATTTCCTCGGGTAGAGGCAGCTGTTACAAGGGGGCATAACTATAAGGTGCATGGGGGGAGATATAGAAGGGATGTCCGAGGTAGATTCTTTACTCAGAGAGTGGTTGGGGTGTGGAATGGACTGCCTGCTGTGATAGTGGAGTCGGACACTTTAGGAACTTTCAAGCGGTTATTGGATAAGCACATGGAGCACACCAGAGTGATAGGGAGTGTGATAGCTTGATCTTGGTTTCGGACAATGCTCGGCACAACATCGAGGGCCGAAGGGCTGTACTGTGCTGTACTGTTCTATGTTCTATGTTCTATGTTCACCTCAGCACTTTAGGATGAAGAATGTTCATTTAGTGACTGGCGCACTGGAAGGTGCATTCTATATTAACTTAAGGGTTTCTCTTATAACTCAGTGGGTAAATATAATGGCCTGGAATTTGCAATGGGAATAATGGTGAGGTTATTGGTGCTCACCGTTATAATGGAGGAAATCTGACAGCAACTTCTGGAGTACGCACATGCGCAGTTAAACGCGTGTCAGAGATACCTTGCTCCCCCACAGGGTGCATTGTTGTAGTCCTCGGTAATAGACTTGGCATTGAAATGACTGCAATGGCGTGAACTTGCTGTACTTGCCCATAAAATCGACTGAAAATGTTAGGGCTGGTACATTCAGGAGTAAGTGAGTTTTTAACAGCATGATTGGTGATAATTACTGCTGAACAACCTCTCTGGCCCTGAAAAATTAATTTTTTAAGTGTGGAGTCTCATTCCCTCAGAATACTAAGGGAACCAAGGGATATGGGGATAGTGCGGGAAGGTGGAGTTGAGGTAGAAGATCAGCCATGATCTTATTGAATGGCGAAGCAGGCTCGAAGGGCCGTAAGGCCTACTCCTGCTCCTATTTCATATGTTCTTAGAAGAAAATTAGCTTTGGAGATTTAAAAAAAAAATCTTTTTAACTCTTTCTGTCTATCTCTTATCTTTCTCCCTCAACCCCATCTGTAATTCCCAATCTTTATTTCGCTTTCTGTACATCATTTAACTCTAATTTATATTTCCTGCTTTATAGGCCAAAATTTTAATTTGGAGGCGGGTAGGGAGCGGGGTTTGGGGGGGTGGGGGGGGCGGCGGTGCTTTAAAGCGGTCGGGCACCCCGAGAGAACGGGTTTTCCACAGGCCCTGCCGAATTTAACAGCAGGGCCTGATTAACATTTAGAATCACAGTTTCTTGCCTGCAGCCAGTCAGATGGAGAGGCTGGCTGGCTAGGCCTGTGGCACCAGGCCAGAGAGAGGAGGGAGGGAGGGAGGGATGGCGGTGGGATTAGAAGCCGAATGTTTGGGGGGGGGGGAGGTCGGAGGGGGATCTATGTAACTATTGAATTACTTTTTGCCTTTATAAGGAAAGAGATATACAGATATTTACCCTGCTACATCAGACATTCATCAGAAATGCACATAATTACATTTATACCAATGATGAAAATCAATGTGTAGAATTGACATGATTAGAAATTGATGTATTAACTATAGATCAGTGTAAACATTACTGCTTTACTGTTCGGCATTCCTCAGGAAGTGTACAATGAGATTTTTGCATTTGCTGTTCTATAAAACTTTACAACCAGAAAAATTGCCTTTAAACAGCTTGTCTTATTTTCCTATTGTTTACTGTCAAAACAGGACATGACCGATGTAACAAATTAGTTTCATTGATTTTCCAAGAGGCCAGCACCACTAATTCAAGCTAAACATCACTATGTGCATCAGAGAAAACTACAGATTTCCGAGTCTTGTCCCACAGACGGAGGCAGCTCAAACTTGCTGTAGGCCACATAACAGATCCCCTTTGTGACTTCTTCTTGGAAGCTGAAATTAGTTGAAAAATAGAGATAGCTTATTGTTGCTTAGGATCCAATTTTCTCTGCAATGGCTACTTATTGCAGACATATTTTTCTTGATTCTTGCAATTTCCTGCTTTCTTGCCAAATATATCTGCCATCATCTATTCCCAATGCGCCTTCCATGAATACTTTAACGCAGTAGAATCAAAAATTGGTTTGAGATCACTATTAAAAACAAAAGAGCAATCATTTCTACGGTATTCAGAGTGCACACCGATCAGTGTAGTTTAAACTAATAAATGGATTGACAGTGCTGGATTAACCGATGATTAGCAATCCCAATAGTAACCCGTCTGTTACTGAACATTCCAGTAACATTACCATTTCCATCGCATTGATGGTAAATTCCTTAAAACTAGAATGCAAAAATGCAAACCTCGTCATTTGATCTTTTAAACAAAAGCCTTTTTTTTTCCCTCAGCGAGAAATATAAGATTAGCCTTTCAAAAAAAAGTGTATGGAAAGACATTGCTATCCCTTCCCATAACCACGTGCTTTGGTTGGCAGAGATCCTGTGAAATGAAGCAAAACATTCTCACTGTAATATTCGGAACAAATCCTAGATTCTCCTCTGATCCCACATTTGTGGAAGTGGTGGTCTTTCTTCAAAGGTTCTTAATTAACTTGCGCTGGAAGGCTACAACCTGACATCACTCAATCCCCTCTAACTTATAGGTTCAAATCAGATCAAAAGGGCAGTGCTGTTAGGTTATGGAGAATATGGGCTGGATTTTGATACTGGGGCGGGTTGGGGTCGTGTTATCCACTTTTCGTGTTATCCACCCAGCTGCAATTGGATGTGGGAGATTGATGCAATTTTCACCTAATTGGGCAATTGAGTTTCAGCATGTGGGAACCCATGAACCAATTAGTGCTTTCAGTCTGAAAGTCGCCTCTGATGATGTCATCATTGCTGCTGCATTGAAGGTCTGCAAAGACTGCCTGGCCTTTGCTGTGAGAGGACCTGGATGCAAAATGAGCAGCAGCAGCCCTAAGAGATATTTTTACACCACCACAGAGAGAGAGAGAGAGAGAGATCCAGCCAATTGTGCTCCCGCCAGGTTTCACATTCGTGGTTCAGAACAGGCGTGCTTCACATAGAACAAGGGTTAAAATCACAAAGGCCTTTCAAAATGGCATTATAGAGCCAATTTAGTGCTTGTTAAGGGCCTTAACAGCCTATCCCGTCTCTTAAAAGCGGGACACGGGCGGGACCAGCAGACACGATTTAATGAAAATTGCGTGGAGGCGGGATGGAGGCGGACTTGTACCCGCCCACCAGTTTTCGCAATTTTAACCCCCCACACGCCTCCAAACCCGCCTCCACGGGTCAATGAAAATCCAGCCCTATGTGTTTCCCACAATCAGCACATACCTGCTGATTTTCATAAATCACATTTAAAAAGTGGCCCAGAAAGAATGATTTGGAGGTCAAAATAATTTTTCTAGTCACAGAGCAAAATACTGTGGATGCTGGAAATCTGAAATAAACACAGAAAAATGCTGGAATGCACTCCGCAGGTCAGGCAGCATCTATGGAGAGAGAAACAGAGTTAACGTCTCGGATTCATGACCTTTCATCAGAATGCTAATTAATCCAGTATCCAGTTTGGAAAAAAAGAGAACGCAAAGTAACTTTCAAACACCTACCTTTTTTTAAAAAAAAAGTCTTGTTCTTCTATGCAATTGTATTGATGTTATATATCAGCGGCCTTTTAAAATTGACAGCCTCACAACCTCAGCGATGGCTATCAGCAGGGTTGTGCAGTCTCATTATGGTTTAGTCTGACTGGCATTTAAAAATCAATTACACTGTGTCTGAGAGAACATTTCATCCTCAATACCCGTAACCCTGAGGGCTCCACAATCAAGTCTGCACCCCACTTTGTAAACATTTTACTGTAAAAGATTGTAAATGCACCAAAAATAAGCAATGTACATACAGTAGAGCAATATGTATAGCAAGCCACTCAGTTGTAAAAAGCCACTAAACCGCTACGAAAAACAAGAATAAAAAAACTGGGCGGACCACCCGGCATCGACCTCGGCACCGGCTATGGACATGACAACAGCACACCCAGCCCAGTCGACCCTGCAAAGTCCTTCTCACCAACATCTGGGGTGGGTTTCCTCCGGGTGCTCCGGTTTCCTCCTACAGTCCAAAGATGTGTGGGTTAGGTTGATTTGGCTATGATAAATTGACCCTTAGTGTTAGGGGGGATTAAATACGTGGGGTTAAGGGGATAGGGTGGGATATGTGTCGGTGCAGGCTCGATGGGCCGAAATGGCCTCTATCTGTACTGTGGTGATTCTGTGATTCTGTGATTCTGTGACTTGTGCCAAAATTGGGAGAGCTGTCCCACAGACTAGTCAAGCAACAACCTGACATAATCATACTCACAGAATCATACCTTTCAGCCAATGTCCCAAACTCCTCCATCACCATCCAGGGGTGGCAGCACAGCAGTATATCGTGGCCCTGGGAGTCCTCAACATTGACTCCGGATCCCATGAAATCTCCTGGGTTCAGGTCAAGCATGGGCAAGGAAACCTCCTGCTGATTACAAACGCCCTCCCTCAGCTGATGAATCAGTACTCCTCCATGTTGAACACCACTTGGAAGAAGCACTGACAGTAGCAAGGGCACAGACTATACTTTGAGTGGGGGACTTCAGTGTCCATCACCAAGAGTGGCTCAGTAGCACCACTACTGACCGAGGAGTGTAGAAGAGCATGCCAGGAGCAGCACCAGGCGTACCTAAAAAGGCGGTGCCAACCTGGGGAAGCTGCAACACAGGACAACATGCATGCTAAAAAGCGGAAGCAGCATGCTATAGACAGAGCTAAGCGAACCCACAATCAACGGATCAGATCAAAGCTCTGCAGTCCTGCCACATCCAGTCGTGAATAGTGGTGGACCATTAAACAACTAACGGGAGGAGGAGGCTCCGTGAATATCCCCATCCTCAATGATGGTGGAGCCCAGCACATGAGTGCAAAAGACAAAGCTGAAGCATTTGCAACCATCTTCAGCCAAAAGTGCCGAGTGGATGATCCATATCGGCCTCCTCCTGAGGTCCCCACCACCACAGAAACCAGCCTTCAGCCAATTCGATTTACTCCATGTGATATCAAGAAACGGCTGAGCGCACTGGATACAGCAAAGGCTGAGGGCCCCAACAACATCCCGGCTATCGTGCTGAAGACTTGTGCTCCAAAACTAGCTGCACCTCTAGCCAAGCTGTTCCAGTACAGCTATAACACTGGCATCTATCCGACAATGTGGAAAACTGCCCAGGTTTGTCCTGTCCATAAAAAGGACAAATCCAATCCAGCTATTTACCACCCCATCAGTCTACTCTCAATCATCAGCAAAGTGATGGAAGGTGTCGTCGACAGTGCTATCAAGCAGCACTTATTCACCAATAACCTGCACACTGATGCCCAGTTTGTGTTCCGCCAGGACCACTCGGCTCCAGACCTCATTGCACCCTTGGTCCAAATATGGACAAAAGAGCTGAATTCCAGAGGTGAGGTGAGAGTGACTGCCCTTGACATCAAGGCAGCATTTGACCGAGTGTGGCATCAAGGAGCCCTAGTAAAACTGAAGTCAATGGGAATCGAGGGGGAAACTCTCCACTGGCTGGAGTCATACCTAGCACAAAGGAAGATGGTTCTGGTGGTTGGAGGTCAATCATCACAGCCTCAGGACATGACCGCAGGAGGTCCTCAGGGCAGTGTCCTAGGCCCAACCATCTTCAGCTGCTTCATCAATGAACTTCCCTCCATCATAAGGTCAGAAGTGGGGATGTTCGCTGATGACTGCACAGTGTTCAGTGCCATTTGCAACTCCTCAGATAATGAAGCAGCGTTCAGTGCCATTTGCAACTCCTCAGATAATGAAGCAGTCCATGCCCGCATGCAGCAAGACCTGGACGACATTCAGGCTTGGGCTGATAAGTGGCAGGTAACATTCGCGTCACACACAAGTGCCAGGCAATGATTCTCTCCAACAAGCGAGCGTCTAACCACCGCCCCATGACATTCAACGGCATTACCATCGCCGAATCCCCCACCATCAATATCCTGGGTGTCACCATTTACCAGACACTTAACTGGACCAGCCACATAAATACTGTGGCAACAAGAGCAGGTCAGAGGCTAGCTATTCTGTGGCGAGTGTCTCACCTCCTGACTCCCCAAAGCATTTCCACCATCTACAAGGCACAAGTCAGGAGTGTGATGGAATACTCTCCACTTGCCTGGATGAGTGCAGCTCCGACAACACTCAAGAAGCGCGACACCATCCAAGACAAAGAATCCCGCTTGATTGGCACCCCATCCACCACCTTAAACATTCACTCCCTCCACCACCGGCGCACCGTGGCTGCAGTGTGTACCATCTACAAGATGCACTGCAGCAACTCACCAAGGCTTCTTCGGCAGCACCTCCCAAACCGCGACCTCTACCACCTAGAAGGACAAGGGCAGCAGGCACATGGGAACACCACCACCTCCAAGTTCCCCTCCAAGTCACACACCATCCTGACTTGGAAGTATATCACCGATCCTTCATCGTCGCTGGGTCAAAATCCTGGAACTCCCTCCCTGACAGCACTGTGGGAGTACCTTCACCACACGGACTACAGCGGTTCAAGAAGGCGGCTCAGCACCACCTTCTCAAGTGCAACGAGGGATGGGCAATAAATGCTGTCCTTGCCAGCGACGCCCACATCCCAGGAACGAATTAAAAAAAATCCGCTCTCATGGACACATTCCTTTTATCCAGTTGTTTCTATTAAATTAAATGTCTTGCAGCTGACTTGCCTGAGGAAATATTGTTTTTCAGTTTATATTCCCATTAAAAGGGACCCAATTAACAGGCCCATGCTCCACTACTGTTAATTGTTTTATTTCTTATAGTTCACTAATAACAAATGTATTAAATTTAAGAATCCTCAGTCAGCAAATGGCCATTTTCTGGCACAAACTTTTCTATTCTTTGGGGAATGAAAGATCTGTGGAAAATAGTCTGGGGGAGAAATTCAGTAGCGCCCAGGAAGGGGCGCTAACTTTTGAGGAGTTGGAAATTTAGCGCCAGGCGCTAATCAATCTCGCTGCCCGCGAAATTCAGTCTCAGCACTCAAAGAATGCAGGGCAGCGCTAAATCAGGCGCTAATAGCGTAGGTGAGTGGCGTTAGGCTCCAAGCGATAATGAATATGAGGTGTTGTGTAATCGGAAGTGAGCATTGGCGCAGGCGCCTTCCAGCCATTAAAGGGGAGGGTCACTGGAGTCTGCACACCAGCCCCCAATGATTCGGGGAGTGCAGAATGGCAACACTCCAGGGACTAAGCAGCCTTTATTTGGCTGCAGATACATCATGTGCTCTCGGCCACTCAACTGACCTTTGGAATGGAAGTTCCTTGACAGCTGGGGCGCATCCCTTTAAGTAGCGCCCCGCCAGCCGCCAGCTGGCTGGTTCATGCCTCCGCTCCCTGGCGCTGTCGGCGCGAGGCGGTAAGGCAGGGGGTGCTACTGAAGTTTGCAGATCGGGCGCCCAGCGAGCGTTGCACACTCGCTGACGTCACAATCGGCATGGAGAAAGGGACCAAGGCGCTAACTGTTATCGCCAGCGCAATGGGGCGGGATTAGCCCCGCCGTGGCGCTACTGCCTGAGCGCCCCATTAGTGCCCCCGCCAGGCACTAACTGGGGGCGCTAACCTACTGAATTTCACCCCCTCTGATTGCTTGTACATTGAGGTGTATAATGGCATCTTATCAAGTATAGGGAAGAAATGTTCTAATGGGTGAAAACAGTTCAGCAAAGTGAGGTGAAACATTTCCATATACAATACTGTCCTAAGAAGAACAAAAGTTCTGTGTATTCTGCCCCCTCATTGTTTCTATGGAGATAATTCTCAACACATATATCTGGACTTGGATACACAGGGTATAATTTCATAGTTTGCAGATGTCACAGAACTCGCAAATGCAGTAAACAATGTGGAGGATAATAACAGACTTCAGGAGGACAGAGACAGACTGGTGAAATGGGCAGATACATGGCAGGTGAAATTTTATGTAAAAAAGTGTAAAGTGATACATTTTGGTAGGAAGAATGAGGAGAGGCAATATAAACTAAATGGTACAATTTTAAAGGGGGTGCAGGAACAGAGACCTGGGGATGTACGTACACAACTCTTTGAAGGTGGCAGGACACGTTGAGACGGCTGTTAAAAAAAACATATGGGATCCTTGGCTTTATTAATAGAGGCATAGAGTACAAAAGCAAAGAAGTTATGCTAAACCTTTATAAATCACTGGTTAGACTGCAGCTGGAGTATTGTGTTCAATACTGGGCACCGCACTTTAGGAAGGATGTCAAGGTCTTAGAGAGGGTGCAGAAGAGATTTAATAGAATGGTACCAGGGATCAGTGACTTCAGTTTTGTGGAGAGACTGGAGAAGATGCGATTGTTTTTTTTCGAGCAGAGAAGGTTAAGAGGGGATTTTATAGAGGTGTTCAAAATCATGAACAGATTTGATAGAGTAAATAAGGAGAAACTGTTTCCTATGGCAGAAAAGTTAGTAATCAGAGGATTTAAGGTGATTGGCAAAAAATGTTTACGCAGTGAGTTGTTATGATCTGGAATGCACAGCCTGAAAGGGTGGTGGAAGCAGATTCAATGGTAACTTTCAAAAGGGAATTGGATAAATACTTGAAGGGAAAAAAATAATAGACCTATTTGGAAAGAGCAGGGGAGTGGGACTAATTGGATAGCGCTACCAAAGAGCTAGCACAGACACGAAGGGCCGAATGGCCTCCTTCTGGGCTGTATAACACTATGATAGCATGATATCACTGGATGTTACGGCCAGTCTCCAGTGAACAGTTTGATATCCCAAGGGAGAAATGCAGTGTTCCGGCTTTCATACACTTAACACTTTTGCTTTCTATCGTAAAAGAACTGGAAGACAAGGCAAGCGAAATTCAGTAGGTGAGCGCACCCAGTTAGCGCCTGGTGGGGGCGCTCAGGCAGTAGCGCCACGGCAGGGCGAATCCCATAGCACCGGCGATAACAGTTAGCAGCCTCGGTCTCTTTCGCCATGCAGATTGTGACGTCAGTGAGTGTGCAACGCTCACTGGGCGCCCGATCTGCAAACTTCAGTCGCGCCCCTTGCCTTACTGCCTCGCGCCGACAGCACCAGGGAGCGGAGGCATGAACCAGCCGGCTGGCGGCTAGCGGGGCGCTACTTAAAGGGATGCGCCCCAGCTGTTAAGGAACTTCTGTTCCAAAGGTCAGTTATGAGTGGCAGAGAGCGCAGGATTTATCTGCCGCCAAATAAAGGCTGCTTAGTCCCCGGAGTGTTGCAGGTCGTCAAAGCGCTTTGCATTTCATTTCACAGCATATCGCTGTTCCGCACTCCCCGAATCACTGGGGGCTGGTGTGCAGACTCCAGTCACCCTCCCCTTTAATGGCTGGAAGGCGCCTGCGCCAATGTTCACTCCCGATTACACAACACCTCATATTCGCTATCGCTTGGAGTCTAACGCCACTCACCTATGCCATTAGCGCCTGATTTAGTGCTCCCCTGCATTCTTTGAGCGCTGAAACTGAATTTAACGGGCAGCGAGATTGATTAGCGCCTAACGCTAAATTTCCAACTTCTCAATAATTAGCGCCCCTTCCTGGGCGCTACTGAATTTCTCCTCCAAGGGTTTTGATTGAAGCAGTGGAAGTTTTTAATATTTTTATGTAATTTTTGCTATCCAACGAGTCAATTCCCATTATATTTCAATGTATGACAGGCAAAAGTAAGTGGAAGAAGAGCAGATGTGAAGGAAATGGAGGGAGAAAAAGAATATAGAAGTAAAATACACAAATTCACAACAATTAATTGCTTCTGCACCCAAATTCCCAACATGCGCATCAATCACGTGAGGCTTTTTGTGGTAACACTAATTCACAAAATCTAATGGTATCATGGAGAGCACACTGGGGTATGCGGAGTATACCCACTTTTTTTATTTTTGGATGCTAGGGACCTGGCCCCAAAAGCACCAGATGGAAAAAATACAAAAAGGTCGAGACAATCTGGGTAGTTATCTTCCGATGAAGGTCACATGGGTCTGTGTCAGTTACTGCGGTGAAGGGCTATTGTTATATTGGCCCGGAATTTGAGGTGGGTAATAACAGCGAATGAACAGCGCTCGCTGCTATTACCCCTTTGAAACTGACCGCAACTTCAGGATTTAGCGCATGTGCATCCGAACACAGGAATCCTGAAGTTGCGGTCAGTCAGTCACTGTTCCGACATTGGCTGCATTGTGGCCCCTCCCCCCCTCACAGCCGGCAATCAGTGTAATCTGTCAAATCATGGAAACTGACGAAAACTTCAGCTCTTCCGCGGTAGTATTGCTGTTAAATACCCCATTAAAAGTTAGACTCTTTAGGATTAGGTGTAACTGGGGTTTTAACAGCGTATTGACTGCGAAACAAAGGTTATGGCCCTGAAAAACTAATTTTAATTCTGTGACCTGTCAAATTTATCCATTTTAATAAAAATTAAAATTTTTAAGAAACTTTGAAAAAAAGTTTTAATTTTTATTTTAGAAGTTTCTTCATCTTTATTTCAGGTTTGCCTTTTCCCCATGTGAGAGCCCCAATCATTGTTTTGTTCCCTCTAAAAAGTTAGAATAAAAGGAGCTTATCCACTTCCTCGTTCGCTGTCTGTGAGAATTCTGCATTTTGATTGGCTGCTTAGACAGCTTGTTGACGTCACAGTAGCTCGCGTTAGGGATTCCCCATTAACTTGCGCCGATTTCAGTTACGCGTCGGAAAAGCCAAACTTCTCGCCACAGAGATCACGAGATCTTTGCGGGAAGCTTACTTCGGAGTCAACGGCGAACGCCTTTGCTTCGCCGCTGACCGCAAATTATGGGCCATTGTATCCTCAATGCTCCAATAGCCTAGAAATTACTATTGATATTAGGGGGTGAACACAATGTTTTCATTCAGTATTTCCACTGAGTCGTTTACCCTTCTAACATAAGTGAGTTAATGCCTGTACTTCAGTAGCAGAGAAAGGGAATGCCAAGAAATGGCATAGTGGTTAGCACTGTTGCCTCACAGCGCCAGGGACCCGGATTCGAATCCAGCCTTTGGGTGACTGTCTGTGTGGAGTTTGCACATTCTCCCCGTGTCTGCGTGGGGGTGCTCCGGTTTCCTCCCACAGTCCAAAGATGTGCGGGTTAGGTTGATTTGGCTATGATAAAAATTGACCCTTAGTGTTAGGGGGGATTAAATACGTGGGGATAGGGTGGGATATGTGTCGGTGCAGGCTCGATGGGCCGAAATGGCCTCTATCTGCACTGTGGGGATGTGAGTCTGTGAGAAATGGTTAGAGTTGGACACAAGCACGTGGTTTCCAACCTCATTGCTCTTCTGAACTTTCCACTATTGTGTCTCTTATCCTTCAAATGTGGCATCCACACACTCTTCTTTCCCCCTGAACCATCATTGTGTTGAAATTAATGCTCATTTAACTGTCTCCTACAAATAACTATTCAAACTATTTTTTTTCCCCCCAGAACTTTTAAAAACCTCTCGCCTCGTCTCATCTAACCACTACACCTTGATTTACCTTGTCTTCTCTTACTCTTCTCAACCTAGGTTGTGTCTTACACGATGAGCCTTGGCCCGTCACTGGGTTTCTCAATTAAACAGAAATCTCAGATGGGCTGTGATGAGGATTTGAGGCACTTCCTCATTGGGAAGAGTTATTCACAGGAAGGAGCAACAATCAGAGAGTGACTCGAGCCAAGGTTCTCCTGGCAAAAACCTGGGCACAGCTGGAATTGTGCTTGTCATGGAGCAAACTAAAGGCCCGATTTTAACTCCCGGCGGGAAGCCAGCGGGAGCGGACAGCATTCCTGCCTGAGAGTTTGACTTGGAGACCCGGCAGAATTGAACTGAATGTCCCCAGTCAGCTACTCATCTGTTTTGGGGGGGAAAGCGATAGCTAGCTGTCAGGCGGGTGAAGAAGATTGGGCAGCCCACTGAAACCTAGAGAATGCTTTCACAGTGGAGGAAGAGGAAAAACTACCAGTAGGACAACCTAAAAATAAGTCCAAGAACATAAGAAATAGGAGCAGGAGTCGGCCATTTGGCCCCTCGAGCCTGCTCCACCATTCAATAAGATTATGGCTGATCTTCGACCTCAACTCCACTTTCCTGCCCTATCCCCATATCCCTTGATTCCCTTAATATCCAAAAATCTATCGATCTCTGTCTTGAATATACTCAAAGACTGAGCCTCCACAGCCCTCTGGGGTAGAGAATTCCATGGATTCACCACCCTCTGAGTGAAGAAATTTCTCCTCCTCTCAGTCCTAAATGGCCGACCCCTTATTCTGAGACTGTGGCCCCTGGTTCTAGACTCCCCAGCCAGGGGAAACATCCTCCCTGCGTCTACCCTGTCAAGCACTGTAAGAATTTTGTATGTTTCAATGAGATCACGTCTCATTCTTCTAAACTCTAAAGAATATAGGCCTAGTCTACTCAATCTCTCCTCATAGGACAATCCCCCCATCCCAGGAACCAGTCCGGTGAACCTTCGTTGCACTCCCTCTATGGCAAGTATATCCTTCCTTCGGTAAGGAGACCAAAACTGTACACAATACTCCAGGTGTGGTCTCACCAGGGCCCTATATAATTGCAGTAAGACGTCTTTACTCTTATACTCAAATTCTCTTGTAATGAAGGCCAACATACCATAAGGGGAGGAACTTAATGGATTTAGTACAAGTTTAAACTAAAAGTAATGGAGAAAATAATGGGACTTTAGACAGACAAGTTTCCAGGACCTGATGGTTTCCAATCCAGAGTATTAAATGAAATAGATGAAGAAATTACAGATGCGTTAGTTATAATTTTCCAAAGCGCTCTCGATTCAGGAATTGTGCCTTTGGATTGGAAAATTCTGACTGTCATTCCATTATTTAAGAAAGGAGGGAGAGAGAAACTAGGCCGAGATTTTCTGGGGGGTCAGTGGGCATGATTGGTGGCGGCTCAAGTGGGAAAGTTTTTTTTCCCCAGCGGGTCAGGGACCCTGCTGTAAACCTGCTGCCCTGTGCCTTTCCCTGATGTCGGGTCTGTCAGCGCTGAGCAGACCCAACATGCAGCGGCGGAGGACCCAATTCAAGTAATTATGACCTTGTTTAGAGATCATTAAGAATGCATTTGTGCTTACCTTTTGATTTTACATGCTCGCCCACAGGGTCCTCGCTGCTCAGGGATCACATCTGTCAAGCTGAGGCAGGAGCTCAGTGGCCACTGAATCAGCTGTTGAGTTGACAGCTTCAAATGTAAAGTTAAAGCTCCCACCTTACAGAGATATCTCACCTCAGCCACAAGCTCTTCCTCACTGCATTTCCATAATAGATTCACCATGCCACAAGTCTTTATACAAGTCTCCATCCAGTCTGACTTCATTACCTCTCTCACCATTGACAGGTCGCTTCTGTCATCTCTACTTCACCTGCCACCTATTCCATCAACATGGGTGCCCTTTATACTCTCTCACCTTGGTCCTCAGAATCCCACCACGATCAGCCCCAACACCAGCAGCACCAGGCACACCAGCAGCACTAACAACACCACCAAACTTCTCCACAATCAACTGATGCTGCACAGGACACAGGGCATCAGCACCTGACCACATTGCTTTCACTTGATGCTGTACACCCTGGCTGCCACATGATGTACCAGGTTGGCACCACCCCACACCAACATCATAAAGCATCCCTACAATGCCCAAGCCATTCCTTTCACACTCATCACCATTGAAGCGGGGGGGGTATCAGTACGTCTTATCATTCACTGCAACTCACTAAGCCACTTCCAAAGGTGCACACAAATCTGTCTAAGAATGCAAAGTGTTGAAAATAAAGGTTTTAATGTTTGACACCACTTTAACAGAAACTTTACATGAACATTGCATAAAGCACCCAAGTGTCTACCCTTGTGTGTTGTTAGTTGGTATGATTGCACTAGGATGAGAGTTAGTATGAGGGGTGGCGAGTGAGATGGGGAAGTGATAATGTAGATAGAAAGGGATCGGTGGAGGTGCATGGTAAGTTGGTGAGAGTAAGAATGTGCAGGAGTAGGGTAGGGAAGGCAGAGTGATGGAGATTTGATGAGAGGCACAACAGGAAGAGGTTGAGTGTGGCTTTGTACTAACATTTGGTGATCTACTGAGATCATTGGAACATTTGCGGCACTGCACCCAGGTCCTCCTGACCACATCCCTGCTTGTGACCTCCTCTGCAATGTGCAACCAGGCTGTGTTAATCTCCTGGGGCGGTCTCTTCCACCCATGTGAAGGGAAGCGGACCTCCCTGCGTGCTGTGACTCCCTTCATAAGCAGATGGAGGGGGTCATGGGACAGCCTGGCAGCAGCCCTTCACCTTTGTGCAGTGCTTGTCAGTGTTTGCAGCACCTCAATGCTGTAGAACACTGACAGCACAAATGTCAAAATAAAGCTGGCCATGGTCCCTTTAAGGAAACCGGTTGATGACGCGTCATCAAATGACATCACCAAACCTGCTTCCTCTAATTGGCCTGGGTTGGGTGGGCTTAACAAGACCCATCAAGGGAAATTCATTTCGGACAGTGGGATGAAGCAAACAGTAGGGTCGGGACCCGCCACTGACGTCACCCGCCACGGACCCGCCGAGGTCAGCAAAATCGTGGCCCAGGTAACTGCAGACCAGTCAGTTTGACATCAGTTGCGGGGAGGTTACTGGAATCTGTCATCAGCGACCGAGGCTGGAATTTTAACCAGGGAGGCGGGTTGGGGGCAGGGGGCTGCCGAGGCAGGCGGGAAACCCGGGAGGCCGTTAAAGTCGGCAGGGCCTGATTTGAATGTGAGACCTCAGATTCCCGCCCGCAGCCAGCCAGAGAGGGAGCTAGGGCTCGGCCCAGGGGAGGACTCGCCGTGGTGGCTGGGGGGGGGGGGGTCGGGAATCAGCTGTGGCTCGGTCAGGGATCACGGGGGGTGTCGGGGATCAGGGATTGGCGGGGGGCGGTTCGGTTCGGAATCGGTGGGGGAGGGGGGGGGAAAGAGAGGATCAGGGACAACCACCGGAGGATTGTGGCCGGTCTCAGCATCATCGGTAGGGGTGGGGGTGGGAGGAGGCCTCATGAGGGGGTCTCCAATCGCGGGGGTTGGGTTATGCAGGTCCCTGGATCCAGGAAGTCAGTATAAAGCCACTTACCTCCTGGATCCAGCAGTCCCCACCTCGGTTTAACTGCCGGGTTTCACGAATTGTGTGAAACCCGTCCCCAGGCAGTTAAATTCAAAATGGAGGTGAAAAAAGCTTCCCGCCTCATTATAATATTTAAATTGACGTACCGCCCCCTGGGAGTGGATTGGTCGCTGCTCCCCGTCCCGTCCCGCCTTCGTTAAAACCGGAAGTGGCCGGGTTGGAGGCGGGATCAGGTCGGGAATCGCATTTTTAACAATTTAACAGCCCCCACGTTCCAAACCCACCTGTTTTTTTAGGGGAAAATCCCGGCCAGAGTGACTGAGCACTTGGACAAGTATGAGCCGATCAAAGAGAGTCAGTATGGATTTGTGAAGGATAGGTCATGTCTAACTAATCCAGTTGATTTTTTTTGTGGAAGTCACTAACATGGTGGATAGGGATGTGTCTATGGATATTGTCTATCTAGACTTCCAGAAAGCATTCGATCAGGTTCTGCACAAGAGATGATTTGCAAAATGAAAGCGCACGGAATTGGAGATAACCTTATGACATGGGTTGGTAATTGGCTGTAGGGTTGCCAACCCTCCTGGATTGCCCAATAATCTCCTGAATTTGATGATTGATCTCTTAGGTGCAGCTGCTGATGACCTGGGAGAAAAGTACTTTGTTTTGAGTGGTTCCCACCTCCATGGCCTTTACTTTCAATATCCGCTATATAAAAATGTTAAACTGCCTATTTAAAATAAACCTTCAGTATATCTCGAGTATTATTTCCGAAAAGGGGGAATGAATTGATTAACAATGCAAATAGGCAATCAGACATTACACAATCCAATGTTGTCATTAATAGCTAATTAGCACTGGAAAGAAGTGGGATTAATACTTGAGGGGGGGAATAAGAACATAAGAACATAAGAAATAGGAGCAGGAGTAGGCCATTCGGCCCTTCAAGCCTACTCCGCCAATCAATGAGATCATGGCTGATCTTCTGCCTCAACTCCATTCACCGGCCCTATCGCCATATCCCTTGATGCCCTTACTAGTCAGAAATCTATTGAATTCTGTTTTGAATATACCCAATGACTGAGCCTCCACAGCCCTCTGGGGTAGAGAATTCCAAAGATTCACCGCCCTCTGTGTGAAGAAATTTCTTCTCATCTCAGTCCTGAATGGCCTACCCTTTATCTTGAGGCTGTGGCCCCTGGTTCTAGACTCCCCAGCCAAGGGAAACATTCTCCCAGCATCCATCCTATCTAGCCCTGTAATAATTTTGTATGTTTCAATGAGATCCCCTCTCATTCTTCTGAATTCAAGAGAATACAGGCCTGGTTTACTCAATCCGATCATTTGCCAAATTCACCAGCCTCCCCCCGCCCCTGACCCCCCACCCCACCACCAAAAAGAAACCCAGAACCCAGTGCCTGCACTGACTCACAATTTACTGGTTTTAAATCTGGAGGATAAATATCGAAAGTTCAACCGCTAACTTAATGCACTCTTTAAAAAATACACAATGATGTGACTTTAAGGAATGGGACAGTAAAAAGCAGTAAACACATATGGAACATTCAGATAATGGAAGGTATCGCCATTGTTTTTTTTTAAATGGCCCAATGTGTTTAAAACCAAATTGTATTTTATCCCAAACTTAACATTTTTATAAAGCTATTAAAAGTAACTTGTGCCACAACAGCCGAAGACCTTACTGCCCCTCAAATATTAAAATAACCCCCACCTTTGTTTTGATTATATCTATTAAATCATATTTAGTGAACACAAAGTATCGGTATATAACAGTATATGAGTGCTTCTCCATATATCTGTTAGGTAATCACTTAACATATTTGCAGATGCCTGGTTGGGAGGTAGGAGACAGAGGGATAAGGGAAATATACTTTGATTGATGGAATATAACAAGTGATGTTCCTCAGTGATCTGTATTGTGGCCTCAGCTTTTCACCATATATGTTAATGCTTGCATGAAGGAATAGAGAGATGTATATCCAAGATTGCATTTGACGCCAAGTTAGGAAGAACAGTAAGAGGCGTACATGGGAGCAGGAAGTTCTAAAGTGACACAGACAGATTAAGTGAGTGGACAAAACTATGGCAGATGGAATTCAATGTAGTGAACTGTGAGGTTATCCACTTTGGATCCAAGAAAGACAAATCGGAATATTTTCTTAATAGCGAGAGACCGGGAGCTGTGGAGGAACAAAGGGCTTTAGGTACACAAGTCATTAAAAGCTAGTGCACAGGTACAAAAAGTAATCAAAAAGGCTAATGGAGTGTTAGCTTTTTTCCTCGAGGGGGTTGGAATATAAAAATGAGGAAGTTATGGTTCAGTTGTACAGAGCCTTGGTCCGACCCCATCTGGATACTGCGTTCAGTTTTGGGCACCAAATCTCAGGAAGGATATATTGGCCTTGGAGAGGGTTCAGCCCAGATTCACTAGAATGATGACTAGGGTTTAAATGGCTAAATTATGAGCATAGGTTGTATAAACTAGGTTTGTATTCCCTAATCGAGGTGCTTAAAATAATAAAGGGTTTCGATCATGTAGATACAGAGAAACTATTTGCTCTGGTGGGGCAATCCAAAACAAGAAGGCAGAATTTTACAATTAGAGCCAGGCCATTTAGGAGTGAAATCAGGAAGCATTTTTTCACACAAAGGGTAGTGGAAAATTGGAATTCTCTTCCCCAAAAAGCTGTGGATGCTGGGTCAATTGAAATTTTCAAGACTGAGATCGATAGATTTAAGGGTATCAAGGGATATGGAGCAAAGGTGGATTAATGGAGTCAAGGTACAGATCAGCCATGATCTAATAAAGTTGTGGAACAGGCTGGAGGGGCTGAATAGTCTACGTCTGTTCCTATGTTACTATCTTCTCAACAGTACTTTAGCTTTACCAAAGAGCTCCTGCTTATATAACAACGTAGATCTTAGAAATTTGCATTCCGAGTGTGGAACTTCATGCACGAAAGCATGTGTTGACAATTCGGGTCAACTAATCTCTGCTCCCAAATTCCTGATATACAGTCCTAGCACACAAGACTAGGTGCCAGGTGTATGACTTTACAAAAACTACTGTACATGTTTAATTCAGGAATTCTGATCCAGAACGCCCCATCTTACCTGAGTAACATTACTGTCATTGCAGGACTTCCCTACTTTAAGTTAACTCTTTTACTGCTGATCTTGTTTTCTGTGTTCTCCCTCACATACAGATAAGTAAACGGGATTCAGCTATCCCCAACCATTACATACATAGGATATACAGCACAGAAACAAGCCATTCAGCCCAACCAGTCTAGCCGGTGTTTATGCTCTACTTGCGCCTCCTCCCATCTTTCCTCATCTAACCCTATCAGCATAACCCTCTATTCCCTTCTCCCTAATATGCTTATCCAACTGCCCCTTAACTGTATCTATACTATTCGCTTCAACCACTCCCTGTGGTAGCTGAACATATAAACAATGACAAAATTTCAAGCACAAAGCTCCATTTGTCACATAACAATGTCAGAAGTGCAATTAAAGAGTAAATGTGGCTAAATAACAACAGTAGCCAAAGACCCATAACTGTCAAATTATGTAAAATCCAGGAACTTAATTTACCACAAACTTAGAAAGAAATAACAAATTACGAGTATAGTTACTACTTGTTAAGGAATAGCTTTACATGTCATGGATAGGGCTACATTTGAGATCCATATTTGATTAAAAAGGTATTCTACCCTAGAGAGCTGTGGAGGTGGAGTCATTGAATATATTCAAGGTGGAGATAGACAGATATTTGAGCTACAGGGGAGTCAAGGGTTATGGAGAGCGGGCAAGGAAGTGGAGTTGAGGACAAGATCAGATCAGCCATGAACTTATTGAATGGCGGAGCAGGCTCGAGGGGCCAAATGGCCTACTCCTGTTCTTATATTCTTATGTTCTCGGCAGTTGAAACTAATTACTGTTATATTTTGTAATACAATACCTAGAAATTATGCTGCACTCTGTATTAGTCCACTGGGTGTCTGTTCTGCACAGAACCGCATCACATGGTAGAAGACTCTCCAAACCATTGCTGCAAAATGTACCATATTATGAAAATACTGTGTTCTTTTAAATTGTTTGATTGGCAGCTCTATTTGAGTTTGACACATATTTGAATTTTCTTTGTCAGTCAAATTTTGAAAATAATTTTCTCAGTCTTGTGTTCAAATTGGGTAGTCCATCTGTAGCCATCAGGAAGAAATAGATAGGTTAAAGAGACTGTGGATAATCAGCAACAAATCACACCGGGTTTCGACCTGAAACGTTAACTCTCTTTCTCTCTCCATGGATGTTGCCTGGCCTGCTGAGTTTTTCCAGCGTTTTCTGTTGTTACCCTATAAAGGTTATTGTTTTGTTATTTTCTGAGGAGGAATATTTAAACCAGTAACTATTGTAAATCCAGTGTATTGTTGTGACTATTTATTTATCCATTTACTGCTTTATAAATCTGTTTGGCAATTTATAGTCTAAGCCATGGCTTAGTGAAATGTTTATTCCGCCACTTTATGAAGTTGAGGATGATTACGTCAGAGCACGGATATAACCAGTAAGCTGAAATTCAGTGCAAAAAGGGTTTTCTGTTTGATCCCTGGATTCACCACAAATTATTATTTAGATATTGGGTGGGTAACAGTGGACTCCAGATCACAGGGGGCAAAGGTTTACCTACTTATTTGATTTCCCAAATCCTTCCACTCCTCTATTGGTGGTGGCTCCTTCAACCACTATGTCGTGACTCTCTGAATTCCCTCCTGTAGCACATCAATCTTACGACCTCCTTCCCTGCCTTCAGAAGCCTCCTAAAGACCCTCCTTCCTGACCATGCTTTTGCCCTTCTCTCCCTTTGTTGGCGTTTACTTGCTATCCACTGCTCTGTAAAGTGCTCTGAGATGTTTCTCTGTACAAAAAAGGGGCTAATTCCTCCAATAAAGTAGTCATGAAGTAATATCATATGACATTTTTAAGCAACAGGTTGTTAAAATTAGACAGCATTATTTCCTGGTATTTATCTTTAAATGCAAAGGTTCATTGCAATGGGATTTTCCATTCTAACCTGTAACTCTGCACATACCAGAGGCCCTCAGGATGTGATCTACTTCCAGTTGAACTTCTGGTTGATTTATTATATTCAATTTTCTTTTAGCTTATCTTTTTATATCACTTAGCCATTTGACAGCAATCCCAATCTCTTTGTCTTAGAAACTGCATTACTCATATTTATAAGAACACTTTTTCCTTTATCCATACAGGGCAACTTCCACCAAGTGTGGGATATATTTTCTAGATTCATGAATTGCCTCTTTTTGTCTTGAAGCTTACCCGATAGCACCTCAAATTTAGACTAAAATGTCATCCAACTACATTGCCTTCCTCTCCATTTTGCACTGCCCTCAAGCGTTAGATATAATAGCCATTTCCCCTCACACACAACGCTCCAGGAGCTCATTAACAAGCTTGTTTTCAGATTGCAGTTAATGGATAGCCAAATAGACCCACAGCACATATATCACTATACTGAATGTAGATGTCAATGTATTATCACATTCTTGGTGTTTACTGCTGAATTAGTGCCAAACACCTCTAATACCTGCCAAGAAAAAATATGCCTGATATATATTAACAGTGACACAGTGACCTTAGTCAACGAGATGGAGTAATAGGTAGGAAACTATATTTTGTATATTGTTCTAAATAAAATTGTTCACTTACCTTTGATATGAATTAATCGGGAGCATTTTAACAGTTTGTTGTGCGCTAATAACATTTCAGGTCAGATAGATTGTCTATACTAAGCTGTGATGTTAAATGTTACTGAGCGATGTAACTTTTCATATGTTTCAATACCTTGAGAAAATAACATCTGCACAACTTAACAATTAATCTTTCAAGACCACCAATCCTCATGCCTCATTAACCAAATGATTGCAGAAGTAATTTAAGATACGTTAGGACCTATATGTTCTACACATTTGCCATACTATATATATATATATTATATATATATGAAAAGCATCTCAAAGGCATCACATCACAAAACTGCAACCGCAGGGCAAAAGTTTGTGATTGGTTCAAAAAGAATAAAAAGAGTTAACCATGCCAATTGGCTCAAAGATCCCATTAGTCTTAAATGCAAATCAAAAACCATTTTGATTTACAAGACTGGTAAGAAAAGCATCTAATTAGAAAAAAAAGCGAGCACCATAAAACCACCCAATAAAAACGCCCAATTTTTGTTCCAAATCCAACAATGTGGAATTGGCAATTATTACAAAAAAAAAGCCAACATTTCAAACATTTTTTTTTCAAACTGCTTTCAATCTCCATTTCTCTTCCACACTTGGGTCAGAATATATGGAGAATGATATTTTTTATAACTAAATCATGTAAACAGTTACGCAGTTCTGAAAGGAAAACACTAAACTTACCTAACTTAACAATAATTTAATGTTAAAAATGGTTGCAGGAAATTCCTCCATAGGTTTACCCTTCTTGCTGACTTGTATTCTGGTTCTGTTGCAGAGTGGGAGACTTTACCTTGGCCTCAGTTGCTGGGCAGTTCCAGCTTTTCTGTGTTGAAGAGAGATGTCTAATGGGATTGAGGTATTTTTTCCCCCCTCCCTGCTCCTGTGGAGCTATAAATCCCAGAATGCACCACAACAGCCCATGCTGCCTGACCAGGTGGAAAATTTATGGATAACTGGGGCATGAGCTGTAATCAAATAAAATATGTGATTTTTTTCATGTGTTTTATTTCGGCCAACCAATAAAAATTCTGAGTTACTGGTAGTGTTTCAGATGAGATTTTCTGCGATGCTGAGGAAAACACTGGAGCTGGAGTGAGTGTTTGTGAAGTGCACTGAACTAACCAATACAAGGGAAGGTTAGGTAGTTGGTTATCATCAAGTCTCCTTCTCTGTGCCCTGCCTATAATTTCCAGTTATTGGCACTAATTACAGTGGAAGGGGGAACTAAGAATTGAACAGAGAATTCACTGCAATCAGTTCAGGTCATTGTTGGCCATCCCTGACTATCATTAACGGGAAATCCTTTATTAGAAGCCAATAACAAGTTTTAATGAATAATAATAATAATAATGGATTTAACGTCACCTCAGATCAGTGTGTAGACTAGAGCTGGAAAAAAAGCATGATTATCAAACCCATTCATTTCAGATTAATTTATTGCTGTCGAAATAAAGAAAAGAATTTATTGGTGCATCAAAATTGCTCTTAAAGTAGCATGTACTTGTTCAAAAAATATGGTCCCCAAATTCCATGGGAAAGAGGCCGATGAATTGTTTCAGGCAGGCACTTGGCCACCGAGTGGTAGGCCTCGGTGAAAGTTACAGCGGACCGATCATTAATTTTTTTTTTTATTCGCTTATGGGGTATGAGAGTCACTGACAAGACCAGCATTTATTGCCCATCCCTAGTTGCCCTTGAGAAGGTGGTGGTGAGCCGCCTTCTTGAACTGCTGCAGTCCGTGTGGTGAAGGTACTCCCACAGTGCTGTTAGATAGGGAGTTCCAGGATTTTGATCCAGCGACGATGAAGGATCGGTGATATATTTCTAAGTCAGGATGGTGTGTGACTTGAAGGGGAACTTGGAGGTGGTAGTGTTCCCATGCACCTGCTGCCCTTGTCCTTCTAGGTGGAAGAGGTCACGGGTTTGGGAGGTGCTGCTGAAGAAGCCTTGGCGAGTTGCTGCAGTGCATCTTGTAGATGGTACACACTGTAGCCACGGTGCGCCGGTGGTGGAGGGAGTAAATGTTTAAGGTGGTGGATGGGGTGCCAATCAAATGGGCTGCTTTGTCCTGGATGGTGTCGAGCTTCTTGAGTGTTAACGGGGCGAGAAAGCTACCAACCCCATTATTAGGCCACTACCGCCCCGTTAATGCTGATTTTCCCAACTGAAAGTCGTTCCCCCCACCCCCCCACCCCGCCCCCCGGTTTTAATGTTGTCTTTTCATTTCAACTGCTTGTCAAGCAACAATTAAGATGAAATTTCTAACTAATTTCTGCCATGTCAGAGCAGGTTGAATCACGATGGAAAATATCCCAGTCCAGAAAAAAAATTCCTGTACTCACTGAGGTTAAACCTTCCAAAGCTGGGCCCCAACATCTGGCCTACTGCCAAAGATAGGCTGACATATCAACAGCAGCCCTGTGGAGCTCACGCACCAGGCTGGAAAAATATGTCAAAGCACTCAATGGGAGAAGCTCACAAAGTTATGACAGGTAAGTTAAAACAATGGAAGACATCAACACTGTGTCATTAATATGTCCAGCTACAATTATCATTTACCAGAGCCAGCTGCCCGGATTGTCTGCAAGCTACTCGGAAATATACACAACCTGTCAAACAGTATCATGTATGCTTTATACCATGGAATCAATGTTTGACTGCGCACTGACTAAAGAACAATTTGTAAGACATTTCCGACCCGAGAATTATAGGTGAGCAATTGACGCAAATGGGGATTCCGACTTAACTCAACTTTATTGAGACGTCAGAGATCAAAGGTTACAATACAATGTGAAAACTAAACTGATTGCAATACAAAGCCCGTCACCACTAACACACGTTGCGGCTAGGATATACATATGATCACCCACGGATGGTCAGTTCGTGTTGATTGTAGGTTCTTTGGGACGACCGACCAAGTCACACCCATCTTCCGACTGCAGCCCTATCCTCGTAGGCGAGATGACTGGCCAGGCCACCTCTTTCCGACTGTAGATGAAGTTATCTTTTTGGGCGTTGTCTTTTATTCTTGTCGGTAACCCACTCTGTGCTGCAAAGGGGCGTTCCCTCCTTTCTCCGGTATGTGGGAGGAGTTGGTCGAGTTGGCATTCTTCCATTGTGTCCTGAGTCCACTGGCTATTGTCAGCTATTAACGTCTTTATCTCCTTATCAGACTCGAGGTCACTTAAACAATGTCTGAGAGGGTGGCAAAGTTTGCAGAGGTGATCAGCAACACAATATGCATTATGCAAAGATCGTTGACTTGTGTTCTGTCTTGCAGGCCTCCTTTCAGGATGTCTTGATTGTAGCTTCGTAACACCTCATTGTCCACTTCCTTATCTGTAAATAGCTTGTAGCCACTAAAGTTCGATTGTTGATTACGGAATTTGCCCAACAACACGGCCTTCGGTCAAGCATAATGACAGCCAATCTTAATCAGCAAAAGACTTTTTGCTACAAATAGAAAATAAAATACATTTCCATAAGTAACTGAAATGATCAAATAAAAGGAAGAAAAACCTCAAATCTCCTTAATTTAGTATTTTCCATACCCTATACGATTTGTCCATTCTTCTAATTGATCCCAGGAAATGGTCCATCTCCGACTCTTCCCTTCCTCGACTCCTCTGTCTCCATTTGTGGGGATAGGCTATCGACCAACATCTACTATAAGCCGATAGCAAAATACTGCGGATGCTGGAAATCTGAAATAACAACAGAAAACGCTGGAAAAACTCAGCAGGCCAGGCAGCATCCGTGGAGAGAGAAAGAGAGTTAACGTTTCAGGTCGATGACCTTTCGTCAGAACTGTGAAGAGCCGGAAATCAAATAGATTTAAGGCCAGAGTAAAGCTGGGAAAAGGGGGAGGGGATAAAAGAACAAAGGGGGAGATGAAGAGACATTAAGAGATATGCAAGGCTAGAGGTGGTGTTAATGTGACAGATTAAGGCTGAAAGAAGTGTGAAATCCACTGGCAGAATGAAGGATAGCTGCCAGCTTCTAGGAGGAAAAAAAAGGTGGGGGGGGCAAATAAAAGGATGGAAAAAATAAAAAATAAATGTGATTGGAGCTGAGGTTATGATCTAAAATTGTTGAACTCGATATTGAGTCCAGAGGGCTGTAGCGTGCCTAAACGAAAGATGAGGTGCTGTTCCTCGAGCTTACGCTGCGCTTCCGTGGAACAGTGTAATAGGCCGAGGACGGTGAGGTCAGAGTGGGAGTGAAGCGGTGAATTAAAGTGACAGGCCACCGGGAGCTCGGGGTCCCCCTTACGGGGATACTATAAGCCCCCTGACTCCCACAGCTACCTGGACTACACTTCCTCCCACCCCACTTCCTGTAAGGACTCTATTCCATTCTCCCAGTTTCTCCGTCTCCATCGCTTCTGCTCCGACGATGCCACCTTCCATACCAGTGCTTCCGACATGTCTTCCTTTTTCCTCAACTGAGGATTCCCCTCTACCGTGGTTGGCATGGCCCTTGACCGTGTCCGTTCCATTTCCCGTACTTCTGCTCTCACCCCTTCCCCTCCCTCCCAGAACCACGATAGGGTTCCCCGTGTCCTCACCTTTCACCAGCCTCCACATTCAATTAATCATCCTGCGCCATTTCCGCCACCTCCAGCGTGATCCCACCACCAAACACATCTTCCCCTCCCCCCCCTTTCAGCATTCCGAAGGGACCGCTCCCTCCGCAACACCCTAGTCCACTCCTCTACCACCCCCAGCACCCCTTCCCCTTTGCCCGGCACCTTTCCATGCAAGCGCAGGAGATGCAACACCTGCCCTTTTACCTCCTCCCTTCCCACCGTCCAGGGCCCCAAACACCCCTTCCAGGTGAAACAGCGATTTACTTGTACTTCTTACAATTTAGTATACTGTATTCACTGCTCACGATGCGGTCTCCTCTACAGTGGGGAGACCAAACGCAGATTGGGTGACCGCTTTGCGGAAAACCTAAGTTCAGTCAGTAAGGGTGACCCCGAGCTTCCAGTCGCCTGTCACTTTAATTCTCTGCTCCACTCCCACTCTGATCTCACCGTCCCCGGCCTCTTACACTGTTCCAACGAAGCTCAATGTGTGCTCGAGGAACAGCACCTCATCTTTCAATTAGGCACTTTATAGCCTTCTGGACTCAACATCGAGTTCAACAATTTCAGACTATAAATTGGCCCCTGTAGTTTTTTCTTTTTTTTTCTCTCTTGTTTCCTCACATGGTAGCTGTTAATGTTGCTGCCATCATCATTCACACATCGCCTAGAGCCATCTTTTGTTTCTTAACTTGTCCCATTACCTTTTGCCTTGCACTATCATCCCTTTTGTCAGTCAATCTCTCCTGCCTTCCATCCCATCACAGACCTTCCCTTTGTTCTTTCCACCCCTCCTCCCTGCCCCTGCTTAAAAATCTCTCTTCCCTAACCTTTTCCAGTTCTGACGAAGGGTTCGACCCGGATCGTTGACTGTTTCTCCTCTCTTCGATGCAGCCTGACCTGCTGAGTGTTTCCAGCACTTTCTATTGCTATCTCAGGAAATGATGTTGTCGACATTGGAGAAGATGACGTCATAAGCTTGCTTGTCAGGATATGATTGGCTGTTGCTGCCCACCTTCATGACCTAATGTGAGTAAAGTCATCTGCCCTGGGAAGTAACCTAGCAAAGCATTCAGCTGTATCTAGGGATGAGCAATGTCCACATCTCGCGAATGAATTAAAAACAAAAGTTACCTTTTATTCTGAGCCTAGTGACCAGTTAAACATGAATTAAATTCTTCAGAATACCCTGTTCTTTATCATATTACAACTGGTAAACCATTACAATAGCATTGTCAATAGCAGCTAAATGCTTTAAGCGTGGTTAAGAATGCCAGAGGCCATTTTCCATGACAATGACATGATCTATGCATCTGTGCTTCTGTGGAACCTTTGCATAACTTTAAAATTGTGAACTCCGCTGTTATTTTTAATGTCCTTTCTTGCTTTGAAAATTGGCGTAAGTTTATTTACTCAAGGCTCCAATCAAGTATGTAATGGCTGCCATCAAGCTCACTGGGTAGGCTTTGCACAGCAGAGAGTTGCATTGCCCCAGGTAAAAGACAGAACACACCCATTGCATGCTTCATGACCAACTTCTCCCTGTTGCTGAAGAACAGCTTCAACAACAAGCAGCCAAGCATGCGATTAGTTACAGAATCAGGACCATAACATTTGGCATTTAGCTAAAGACATTAGCCTGGTTGTAGTTAGCTTCCTTCCCGGCAAGTTGCATAAACAGGAGTTGCAACTACTTTTTGATGGTAAAAGTATCTTCGAAGGCAAGTTAAGATGTTGCTAGATTCTTTTAACAAACACCAACAAAATTTATGGACCATATCTGGAATGGCCACTAAAGCCAAATGTTCCTTTCAGGGGTACCACTCACCGTCAAGACAGAAACCAACAAGTACAACATCCATTTTCTGGAACTGGCTTTGTTCCCGACTACAAAACTTCATATCCTCCTCTTGTACCCAACACTACCTCTTTTTGATGAAGTCCAGGTCATAACTACCTCCCAATGACTTATCTGGCTATTTAATCCTTATGGATCCTTCTAAAGGGGCAACTCCGAAACCTATTCACACAGTGGGAACCAATAACATCAGACTCGTGGGCTGGAATTTTGTGGCGGAAGGTGGGATGGGGATGGGGGGCTCCAAGGTAGGCGGGAAACCCGGGAGGCTGGGTTTCCAGCAGGCCCTGCTGACATTAACGGCAGGGCCTGATTCGCATGCAAGGCCTTGGTTTCCCGTCCGCAGCCAGCCAGATTGAGAGGCTGGCTCACTGTGGGCGGGTAGTCCTTCGGCTGAACAGAGGAGGGAGGGCCGGGCCGTTAAATGGATCAGGGTGTGGGGGGGGGAGAGAGGATCGAGGGTCGGGCAGATGATCGAGGGGTGGGGGTGGGGGTGGGAGAGGATGATGGAGGAGGGTTGAAGGGAAGATCATAGCCGGCCACTGGAGGATCGTGGCGGGCCTGAGCAAGATCGCTGGTGTGGGGGTGGGGAATGCCTGGGGAGGTGATCGGAGGCCTCGTGAAGGGGGTCTCCGATTGCAGGGGTGTGGGTTAGGCAGGGACCCTGGATCCAGGAGGTAGGTATAAAGGCTCTTACCTCCTGGATCCAGCAGTCCCCCATCTTGCTGTAACTGCCGGGTTTCACGAATTGTGTGAAACCCGTCCCCAGGCAGTTAAATTCAAAATGGAGGTTCAAAAAGAGGCTTCCAGCCTCATTATAATATTTAAATTGACGCTCCACCCCCGGGAGCGGGTTGGTCGCCCGCCCCCCGTCCCACCTCCGTTAAAACCGGAAGTGGGCGGGTTGGAGGCGGGATCAGGTCGGGAATCCCATTTTTTAACAATTTAACTACCCCCACGCGCCAAACCCACCCGTTTTTTTTTTTAAGGTTAAAACTCCCCCCCATAGATATTTAAAATGATCAAACATGATGATGCCCTGCATTTTCTGTTCTCGCTCCTCCATTTTTGGGAGGCATCATTAGATCAGAGCATTGCAGAGGCCCTGTGATGGCAGCCGTTCTGTCCACAGAAATATTCAATCCTCTCTCCAGATCAGCAATTGAGAAAGCCCCTCCCCAGGAGTTTTACTCCGGATACATTGTTATCACACTATATCCAATCCTCGAGCTTTGAGCCATTACATACAGAAAGAAAGTTTCGAAATGATGGCCCTCCCACATATTATGCAAGCAGCACATTAGCTGGCAGCCACAGACCTGAAAGATGCATACTTCCATGTGGTCATTTGGCATTACCAAAACTTCCTGCAATTTAATTTCAGGGGACAAAGCTATCAATAGAAGGTTCTTCCATCCAGCTTTTCTTCTGCATTATGAATCTTCACCTGTTGCCTATCAATGGTAGTGGTGCATCTAAGTCTCTAACACCTCCATATATACCCCTATTGGAGCAACGGACTCACTAGAACCTCATTCAGGAATTCTGTTGCTAACATTGACAGCAGATCCCCTGAATAGTGCCAGGGTTGGGGATTTTTAGTCACCACATTAAAATTCTACTCATTCCTTCTCAAGGGCCAATAATTTTGAGAGCTTCATTTCCACTTCTCTCCAAGAAATATTTCTTCCACCAAGAGGTTTGTGATCCTCAGAGACCTGATCCTACCCATTCAGAAAGGCACAATCATCCCAGCCTCCCTGTACATGCATATTGGGAGATGTGTCCTTTCAGCCATGTAGGGTTCACCCTCTTTCTAAGTGGTACAACTTTATGCAGCTCCAACAGTATGAATACTGAAGCAGCTAGCAGTTTTATGGTCCCAACTGCCTACCTACTCATAAGTGCTCTCTAGCTCTGACAGTGATCACGTCAATCTGCCCACTTTCCCTCCTCATAATGATCAACATAGCAGCAGTTCACAACCTTTCCTGGTGGATACAGCAGACTAGTGTTCGACAAGGAATCTCCCTCTGTCCTTCTCAAATCTCAATAACTATAGATGCTTCCCTCACTAGATGAGGAGACTTACTTCCAGGAGAATCAAAGACAAGGCAAGTGTACTTCACTTCAGTTCAAATAGCACAATAACCAACTCAAGCTGAAAATGGTACAGTTAGCGCTTAAACACGTCCAGCCTTCAATATGAGGAAGGTCAGTCTGTATTTACACCATTTTTTGTTATCTCAACAAGCCGGGAGGACCTCATTCACACCATCCATCTCATTCGTTAGTGTCTAGCCCAATTGATGACTCTTCACAGACACCATTTGGCACGTATATTCAATTTAACAACAAATACACTCACTCATTTCATCATCTGACCCCTCTCGTGGAAACGTCACCCAACTGTTGTTGAACACTGGGGATTTCCAAAGATCGATCTGTTTGGCAACAAAATTGCCAAAATCTATGCCAGAATTAGATCATCAGCTTGGATAATCAATGAGCCCTCTTTTCCATAGATGCATATTTTTATATGCCCCTTCCTCTAATCCTGCAAATAATTCAAAATAATCAAACAGATGGAGCCCGCTTAATTCTAATAAGAACATAAGAAATAGGAGCAGGAGTTGGCCATTCGGTCCTTCGAGCCTGCTCCGTCATTCAATAAGATCATGGCTGATCTTCTACCTCATCTCCACTTTCCTGCACTATCCCCATATCCCTTGATTTCCTTAATATTCAAAAATCTATCGATCTCTGTCTTGAATATACTCAATGACTGAGCCTCCACAGCTCTCTGGAGTAGAGAATTCCAAAGATTCACCACCCTCTGAGTGAAGAAATTTCTCAACATCTCAGCTCTAAATGGTCTGAGACTATGACCCCTGGTTCTAGACTCCCCAGCCAGGGAAACATCCTCCCTGCATCTACCCTGTCAAGCCCTGTAAGAATTTTGTATGTTTCAATGAGATCACCTCTCATTCTTCTAAACTCTAGAGAATATGGGCCTAGTCTACTCAATCTCACCTCATGGGAAAATCCCCCCCATCCCAGGAACCAGTCTGGTGAACCTTCTCCTTATTGGCCATGGTGGTCTTCTCACTAGCTGAGGTGAAGTGTGAAAATCGCAGCAAATAAATCCCTGAATCAGTGTTGAAACACTAATGGCAGCATCATAGAATTGTGGGCTAGCTTAAATTCTGAGTCCACAGAGATTCCCCTCTCAGCCGAACTGCTGCAGAACAGTGCTGAGCACAGGCTGCATGAATAGGGGAGGGAAAAATCAACTGGGGAGTCTCCACGGGGCCGACACAAGCAACGCACATTGCAGAAGCGGCCTGCACCACAGGATATGTGTACGCTAAGTAGGACCAATGTAAAGAGAAAAAAAAGACAATGTGTGATCTCACAGTAGAATAATTAGTTCAAAAGTTAAATGGATTCCTAGGTACTGAGGCCTAGAAATTCGCCTCGAGCGCTGGTGCAAAACGGGCGGTATCGGATGGGCCGCCCATTGCAGTCAATGGAACTGTATATCCGGCGCTGTGTATGACAGGCGGCCGACCCGATACCGCCCGTCTTGCCTCACCGCCCAAGACGAATTTCTAGGCCAGAGGGTTATAGAGATTGGGTTCATGGAGTCTTTGTACAGACCTTCCCTCTGGAGGCCAAATAGATTGGGTAGTTAGGCAGAACTGTTTTACACAAAGGGCAATAGATATATATGGAATACGTTACCAGGAAGGTTCATTGTGCTAAATAACAAATGGTTTCAAGAGACAATTAGACGTGTTTCTGGAGAGCAGGGAGATAGGCGAATGAGATAAGATCAGGTTTACCTCCTGTTCCTATCATTTTCTGTGCTTTTCTCAGACTAGTGTCTCCGTGAGTGGGTAGGTTATACATGGAAAAGCAGGCTTCTGAAAGAGAAAGCGAGGTTAGCATTTAGGCCTTCAGCACCCAATTGTGTGTTTCCATCATCGAGTTCAGATTTCCAGCATTTGCAGTTTTCTTTCTAATTTAGGAAAAGATAGTCTACTTGATGCAGCGATTTATCCAATTACAGGAAACTCTTTCGTATCCGGCACCGACGGGACCGGGGATGGTGCCAGTTGATTAAAAATTCCGGATAACGGAGAGGTATATCTGACGAGGCTATTTTTAACAAACAAAAATAAAAAAATCAAGAAATGTGCAGTATAATTGGGTACTCCCCTACAGAATGTTGTGTTAAATGAATGGTGGAAGATGCTTGATTAAGTACAGTAATGCCAGTTGAGGGTAATCCATAACTCTTTAATTACTTAACAGTAAAACAAAACTTATAAACGACTGTATACTGTAGTTTTCGGAGTATGAATTCTGCCGGTTATTAGAGAATTCCGGATATGTAGGTGCCGTTTAAACGAGAGTTTCCTGTACAATGCGAGAGGAATGAAAGTTGCGCGCGCTGAGAGCATCTGATCGAAGGCTGTTGATGAAAAAAGAGAGAAATCATCAGCAAAGGAGCGATTAGGATTGGATGATGAATGGAGGAGGTCATTGAGATGGAGAAGGAAACAAAGTGGGAGAGAGAACAGAGTCCTGAGAACTCTAGAGATCATGGGGAAAAGAGCTGATGTCTATTATAGCTGAATCCCCATAACCCAGACCTCAGAAACAGCAGCTCTTTTATTCTATGTTTAATTCAAATCCTACAGATGAATATATTGTTCTAACCTCGCTACAATTAGGTTGCACTTTATACTCCTGGGAATAGGTACCAGCAACTAAAGAAAAAATGTATTTACGAACTAATACCATCTTCCTTTTAGTGGTTTGTTGGTTAAAGGCGTACTTTCGATGTTATTGTAATATAAGCTACCGAAGATTCTATTTCTCTGAGGATTCTTTACTGCAAATGCTCTTGAGGACAGAATTTTGATTTGTTGCACTTCTGCCCCAGGCTGACTTTTAAAATGATACCTTGTGGTGGAGCTAATAGTGCAATTGGGCCCTGTGTTGGCCATTTTATACCCTTTAGTGCTGTAATTTTTAGCACTATTCTTTCATTACTATCTTAATCTTGATTTGTGCAATGAGCAGCGTACACAAGTTAAGAAAATTACTGTTCAAAGAACAACGCCTTCAATTTAAAATTCTCATCTTTGTGTTTCAATACCTTCACAGGCTCATCCTTCCCTATCTCTGTAATCTTACAACCCTCTGAGAACTCTGCATTGCTCCAACTCTGGCCTATTGTGCATCCCCCCACTCGGTTTGCCATCCCATTGGCGGCGGTCCCTTTTGCCGTCTGGGCCCTAAGTTCTGGAATTCCCTCCCTAAATCCATCCGCCTCTCTCTCCTCCTTTTAAAACCCTGCCGAAAAGCTTTTTGTCACCCCTCCTGTGTCTCCTTCTTTGGCTTGTTGTTGATTTTTGTCTGGTTTTGCTTCTGTGAAGTGTCTTAGGGTTTTTTTCTATGTTAAGACTGTTACATAAATGCCAGTTGTCATTGTTGAAGGGAGGAATCTGTCAGGTTGCAGACAGAAACCATACAGGTGGATTTCAAACTGTTATGAGAAATAGGTTGCCTGTTATTTTCTGCCATATTGCTAAGCCCAGCAACACTTACCCTTCTTCTGGTGTATCAATATTTTCACTGGTGGCAAAATAAGATACTCAGTCAGAACTCACCTGTAATAAATGGACAGAAGAGGTTTCGCGACCTGAAGTTTGCTTGGAGCCAACCCAACACACCCTCTAGCTGAAATTGCATTAGCCCCCTGAGTCTCTTCAGGTAGGGGGGGAAGCTCCAGATCTCGTACAACTCAGTCAGGGACTTCTGCAGCTGCCTGTGATGCGCTGCCATGATCTGTACTTCCCTGAGCTGCTTGTCTATAACCTCTTCTGTGTCTGGGACATTCCCTTTTCAAGCGTTGAACGGCATCGTTTATTCATAGCTGAATAAACTCCCATTTCTGAGACCCTTGCGCAAGCAAAATATTCCAGCCAAACTCTAGCCATGGGTGTTTCTGTGGTTGGCCATAGTCACCAAACGCAGGCAGCTTTGTCCTTTACATAATGGTAGTCGTTCTCCAGGCTACCGTGCATATTGTGAAAAAGCAGCTCGTGTCTCCCAATCCCCTTGCATGCAACCCATTCACCATTACTAGGTAAAAGTAAGGGGTCAATCTAACTATACTACCATAAGAAACACAAGAACATAAGAAATAGGAGCAGGAATAGGCCACTTGGCCCCTCGAGCCTGCTCCGCCATTCAATGAGATCATGGCTGATCTTGGGCTCAAAGCCACTTCCCTGCCTGCTCCCCATAACCCTTCACTCCCTTATCTTGCAAAAATCTGTCTATCTCCACCTTAAATGTATTTAATGACCCTGCCTCCACGGCTCTCTGGGGCAGAGAATTCCACAGATTTACGACCCTCTGAGAGAAGAAATTCCTCCTCATCTCAGTTCTAAAAGGGCGACCCTTTATTCTGAAACTATGCCCCCGAGTTCTAGATTTCCCCACGAGGGAACTGCATAACTGACTGGTTTATACCTGATGAGTTCACATGGCCTCCTAGTTTGTATTGCAGAATTTCTCAGAGACCAGCACTCGTTCGCCATTCCGCACCACATTTAAAACACCTGACCTCATTGCCACATTTCTTTAGCCTGAGCTTGCAGATCTTAAGTATGTACTTGTCCTGCATAAAATTGTTTTAATGTCCAGAAATAAAGATGTTCCATTTGCCTTCTACTGAAATTCTGACACAGATCCTCCTCTAATCCACTTGTGTCAATTCTTCCATCATAGGCTGACCATACTTCTCCATTTTCCGGGGACAGTCCCGGATGAGGTACTGTATCCCCGGGCAAACAACGTCCTCGGAAGAGTCCCCTGTTCAGGAAACTCGTCCCCGAATGGAGTCTTATTTATTGGTCCGCTGGTCGGCAGGAGTTGGATTTTAACTTTATTTTTGGATAAACTCGAAAAATTCAATCTTTGTTTTTTTTAAACACAAATGTACAGAAACCCCGGGGGGAGCTTCTTGTCCTGTTTGTGCCCAGTTTGAGCTCAGGAACAGATTCCAGGAGCCGATTGAACGGAGGCGACGATGGCGGTCCCGCCTTCCCACAATGCAGTGCAGCAGGGAAAAGGCCCCATCGATAGCTCGGCCCCACTGCACTCTGGGGGATTGAGTCACCTGACCCTGCGTTTCAGCCAATAGTAACTGACCAGAGGTCAGATCCTTTAAGATGCGCGGGAGAAGCCGAGGGCGTGGTGAGAGCTGGTGGGTGAGCGGATTTACTTTACCTCAGAGATCAGTATGGTGCATCGTTTTTTTTTAACTGAATAAGGCAAGCTCTAAATTCTCCCACCAGGAAGAGGTTTCTGAAACCTTCTGAGACAGAGGGTGTTTCACACCTTATATGGTAAATCTCAGTCTGTTTAGAACAGATTTAAAATTGAGAAATTAAAAGTTCGGGTATTCAGGGACGAGTACAGATCGTACAGCATGATTGCCAGAACGCACGCAAGATTCGAGATTCGGTGTAAAGTGAAAATGGCGTTGTCTCTACGCGTATTCAACTAGCAGAAGCAACAAAGTCGTCAAGCCAGTTTTCTTGAAACACGTTCTGGCTACTTTGCTGTGCTCCCATCCTGTGTCTCCCCGGATTCGGTTTAGAAAATATGGTCACCCTGTTCCATCATCTCTTTGAATTTAGCCCTTTTCAGTTATAAACTTGGCTCCAGTTCTTTGGTGTGATTGAGTGTCAGGTCTAAGCTTGATAATTCTGTGGTTACTGTCCCCCAGTGGTGCTATAACTTCATTTACTTTGGATATTTACAAATACTAGGTCAAGATGAGCACTGACTCTAATGGATTCCCTTATGCATTGAGTCATGAAGCTGCCATACATTACATTAACCAACTCTGATTCTAAACCATTTGGGTTTTCACAATTTATATTAGGTTGATTGAAGTCTCTCATTAAAATAACTTTCCTGTTCTCATACACCCTACTTATTTCTTCATTGAACAAACTATCCTCCTTCCTGTGTTGACTTGGTGATCAATGGCACACTGTTAGTGTTAGATTGGATCATTATGCATTAGAGATGTCTAACCAGAGTAGTTCATTTGGTAGCTTTTTGCCTCCCACTGGATCAACTTCTTTTACCTACCATGTGTTCCTGACATGTAGATCGACACCACCTCCTTTTCTGTCCACTCTGTCTTTTCTAAACACTCCATACCCCTGAGCGTTTTATCGTTTTTATTGTCTGGATTAAGCGATGTTTCTGAAATTTCCACCCCCCCACATCGCAGTTCCCTACCACCATAACAGCCTCCAGTTCCAGCATCTTGTTTCTAATATTTTGAGCATTCATGTACATGCATTCACTATTAGATGTTCCTCCTCTTGCATCCCCCTGTGCCTGCCTACTCATGGTTTCTGTCCATGTGTGTCTGAAGCATGACATGTAGACGCACTGGTTGGACCCTTTGTAACATTTAGGATTGTACAACAATTCAGCCAAATACAGTTCTCTTTAAATAGTTATTCCTCAGCAACAATAAAAAGTGGGTCTGCTAAAGTTTTAATGTTAGTTGATCCATGGACTGTGAAGAACTGTTAGTGAAATGTTCAGTAAATTTTTTTTTAATTTAGCATCAACTTATTTTGTAACTCTAATTAGCACTTAGCAAAATAAATTTTAATAAAATTGCAAAAAGATTAACATTTCAGACCGTGAGGCAATATTAAAAACTGAGATTTATTTTACATAGAAACATAGAAAATAGGTGCAGGAGTAGACCATTCGGTCCTTCGAGCCTGCACCGCCATTCAATGCGTTCATGGCTGAACATGCTACCTCAGTACCCCATTCCTGCTTTCTCGCCATACCCCTTGATCCCCCTAGTTGTGAGTATTATATCTAACTCCCTTTTGAATATATTTAGCGAACTGGCCTCAACAACCTTCTGTGGTAGAGAATTCCACAGATTCACCACTCTCTGGGTGAAGAAGTTCCTCCTCTTGATATGCCATCCAAGGAATCAATCTAGTGAACGTTCGTTGCACTCCCTCAATAGCAAGAATGTCCTTCCTCAAGTTAGGAGACCAAAACTGCACACAATACTCCAGGTGTGGCCTCACAAAGGCCCTGTACAACTGTAGCATCACCTCCCTACTCCTGTACTCAAATCCCCTTGCTATGAAGGCCATCATGCCATTTGCTTTCTTGACTGCCTGCTGCACTTGCCTTCCCACCTTCAGTGACTGATGTACCATGACGCCCAGGTCTCGTTGCACCTCCCCTTTCCCTAATCTGCCACCATTCAGGTAATAGTCTGCCTCCCTATTTTTACCACCAAAGTGGATAACCTCACATTTATCCACATTGTACTTCATCTGCCATACATTTGCCCATTCACCCAACCTGTCCAAGTCACTCTGTAGCCTCCTAGCATCCTCCTCATTGTTCACACTGCCTCCCAATTTAGTGTCATCCGCAAATTTGGAGATATTACAATTAATCCCTTCGTCCAAATCATTAATATATAATGTAAACAGCTGGGGCCCCAGCACCGAACCCTGCGGTACCCCGCTGGTCACTGCCTGCCATTCTGAAAAGTACCCATTTACTCCTACTCTTTGTTTCCTGTGTGCCAACCAGTTCTCAATCCACGTCAACACATTACCCCCAATCCCATGTGCTTTAACTTTGCACACCAATCTCTTGTGTGGGACCTTGTCGAAGGCCTTCTGAAAGTCCAAATACACCACATCTACTGGTTCCACCCTATTGGAAACATCCTCAAAAAATTCCAGAAGATTTGTCAAGCATGATTTCCCTTTCACAAATCCATGCTGACTTGGACCTATCATGTCGCCACTTTCCAAATGGTCTGTTATGATATCTTTAATAATTGCTTCCATCATTTTACCCACGACCGATGTCAGGCTGACCGGTCTATAATTCCCTGCTTTCTCCCTCCCTCCTTTTTTAAAAAGAGGGGTTACATTAGCCACCCTCCACTCCTTCGGAACTGATCCAGAGTCTAAGGAATGTTGGAAAATGATCGTCAATGCATCCACTATTTCCAAGGCCACCTCCTTAAGTACTCTGGGATGCAGACCATCAGGCCCTGGGGATTTATCAGCCTTCAGTCCCATCAATTTCCCCAACACCTTTTCCCGACTGATAAGGATTTCTCTCAGCTCCTCCCTCTTACCAGATCCTTTGATCTCTTTTATTTCCGGAAGGTTGTTTGTGTCCTCCACAGTAAACACCGAACCAAAGTACTTGTTCAATTGATCTGCCATTTCTTTGTTCCCCATTATGACTTCCCCTGTTTCTGACTGCAGGGGACCTACGTTTGTTTTTACTAACCTCTTTCTTTTTACATATTTATAGAAGCTTTTGCAGTCCGTTTTAATGTTCTCCGCAAGCTTCCTTTCATATTTTATTTTCCCTGCCCTAATCAAACCCTTCGTCCTCCTCTGCTGAGTTTTAAAGTTCTCCCAGTCCCCGGGTTTGCTGCTACTTCTGGCCAATTTGTATGCCACTTCCTTGCTTTTAATACTATCCCTGATTTCCCTTGTTAGCCATGGTTGAGTCACCTTCCCTTTTTTATTTTTACGCCAGACAGGGATGTACAATTGCTGTAGTTCATCCATGCGATCTCTAAATGTCTGCCATTGCCCTTCCACTGATAACCCCTTAAATATCGCTTGCCAATCTAACCTCGCCAATTCACGCCTCATACCCTCAAAGTTGCCCTTATTTAAGTTCTGGACCATGGTCTCTGAATTAACTGTTTCCTTCTCCATCCTAATGTAGAACTCCACCATACTATGGTCACTCTTCCCCAAGGGGCCTCGCACCACAAGATTGCTGATTAGTCCCTCCTCATTACACAACACCCAGTCCAGGATGGCCTTCCCTCTAGTTGGTTCCTCAACATATTGGTTTAGGAAACCACCCTTAAACACTCCAGGAAATCCTCCTCCACCATATTGCTTCCAGTTTGAGTAGCCCAATCTATATGCATATTAAAGTCACCCATGATAACTGCTGCGCCTTTTTTGCATGCACCTCTGATTTCCTGTTTCATACCCTCCCCCACCTCACTACTACTGTTTGGAGGTCTGTACACAACCCCCACTAACGTTTTCTGCCCTTTGGTGTTCTGCAGCTCAACCCATATTGATTCCACATCCTCCAAGCTAATGTCCTTCCTAGCTATTGCATTAATCTCCTTTTTAACCAGCAATGCTACCCCACCCCCTTTTCCTTTTATTCTATCCTTCCTGAATGTTGAATACCCCTGGATATTCAGTTCCCAGCCTTGATTGTTCTGGAGCCACGTCTCTGTAATCCCAATCACATCATATCCGTTAACATCAATTTGCACAGTCAATTCATCCACCTTATTACGGATACTCCTTGCATTAAGACAGAGAGCCTTTAGGCTTGTTTTATTAACACCCTTTGTCCTTTTAGACTTATGATTTAGTATGGCCCTTTGTGTTTCTTGCCTTTGTTTACTCGGATTTCCCTTATTGTTTCTCACCCTTCTAACATTTGTTTCTGACTGCATATTACTTTCCCCTGTTTCGCTACATAGGTTCCCATTCCCCTGCCATATTAGTTTAAATCCTCCCAAACTGCCTTAGCAAATATTACCCCGAGGACATCGGTTCCAGTCCTGCCCAAGTGCAGACCGTCCCTTTTGTACAGGTCCCACTTCCCCCAGAACTGGTTCCAATGCCTCAGGTATTTGAATCCCTCCCTCCTGCACCACTTCTCAAGCCACGTATTTAATCTCGCTATCCTGTTCATGCTACTCTGATTAGCACGTGACACTGGTAGCAACCCAGAGATTACTACCTTTGAGGTCCTACTTTTCAATTTAGCTCCTAGCTCCCTAAATTCTGCTTGTAGGACCTCTTCCCGCTTTTTACCTATATCGTTGGTACCTACATGCACCACGACAGCTGGCTCTTCACCCTCCCTTTCCAGAATGTTCTGCAGCCGCTCCGAGACATCCTTGACCCTTGCACCAGGGAGGCAACATACCATCCTGGAATCTCGGTTGCGGCCACAGAAACTCCTGTCTATTCCTCTTACAATTGAGTCCCCTATCACTATAGCTCTACCACTCTTTTTCCCGCCCTGCTGAAGTTCCTCCTCATCTCAGTCTTAAATGGCTTCCCCTTTATCCTTAGACTGTGACCCCTGGTCCTAGTTTTCCCTAACATTGGAAACATTCTGCCCGCATCTAATTTGTCTAAACCAGTCAGGATTTTAAACGTCTCTATAAGATCCCCCCTCATTCTTCTGAACTCCAGAGGATACAAGTTCAGTTGATCCAGTCTTTCTTGATTTTGTGCTTATCATATCCTTGATATCTGGCAATGAAGAATGAAAATGATTGCTTGATGAAATAAATCTTCAGTTTAAAACTCTGCTCGATCACTACATTTTCTTTTTGAAGTTATATGATGAACTTTTGAATGTCTGAGTTTGTGAATCAACGTGTGAGCAGGAAGTGCTTTATGCTGATGCCACTGCAAACTCATTAGATGTCCCCCATTGAAGATTTACAAAATTGAATCAAAATGGTTTATTCATGAATGAATCCAAAAGAACGTAAATGCAGAAGCAGTAGCAATGAACTGGTGTAAATTTTATGTAAAAATTAATTATGCATTGGAAGGAAAATCAAAAATACATGTTGCAGAGGACTACTCCCTGATGCCAGGAAATGTCCTACTAACAAACTTTACAGGTCAACAAACTTGAAGAATAGACTTCTTAAGCTTTGGGGATTCTCAAATGCACTTTAATGGATGATGCCAGCCAAGAGAGATTCCCAAGGCCCTGAGTGGAATTTTTTTAATGTTATGGTTCAGTTTCTTTTAAAGTATATTTGAAGGATGAATATTCAGAAGCAATCATACTTTTGCTCATTAGTAAGGCCTGCAATAGCTCCCTAGTACAGTGAACGAGGGGCATGAAGGCAAATGGCGAACTATAAACAGAAAATGCTGGAAATACTCAGCAGGTCCAGCAGTATCTGTGGAGAGAGAAACAGAGTTAATGACCTTTCGTCAGAACTATAGCTTGCTGCAGTGTGCAAGTTGAGTCTTGTGTGGACATAAGCTATTACGTTAATAAATAACAGAGACGCATCATTGTACAGCAGATTGGAGCTCCAATACACTGTGGAGTGAAATAGTAGGAGGTGAATTTGTGCCTGCAGTATCCCACACAGTGAATGTCTGATCTGAGCCATACTACTTTGTGGTCATGGAGAGGTTATAGGTAAATGCCAGGCACTCATCCATAAGAACACAATGAAAGCAAGGAACGAAAAAAGACCTTTCAGTACATCAAGCCTGCCCCCAGTAAAAAAGTAAAAATTTTCCTAGTAAAAAAGTGAAAATTTTACAGCTTATCGTTTTACATACAGACGGCAGCTTTTGACACGTTAGACCCCCTGCGACTCCACCTCATTGTCTCAGTTGTATCTTGCTATGTCTTTGATGTGGTACCTTCCTGGCTGACCTGATTAACTTTATCACACCTCGGCAGATAGTCAGGATGATTTAATTTAGTTGTCTGCAATTGTAAGGTACACATGCATTGTTCTCTATCTACATATGCTTTGGCGATTCTGTATCTTTTTACTTCACCCGACGAAGGAGTAGTAAGCTCCGAAAGCTTGTGATTTCAAATAAAACTGTTGGACTATAACCTGGTGTTGTGCGACCTCTCAATTTTGTCCACCCCAGTCCAACACCGGCATCTCCGCATCATGACCACTATCGACACCACAAACTGCCGGCTCAAAGTGGAGAGAATCGCCAAGAAGATCACGCATATCGACACCGACATCAAGTATCTACAGAGATGCAAGAAAGCAGACAAGATCCCGAAAGGACTACAGATCACGAACCCACTCAAGTCGACATACAACACAGACTACGCTGAGAGACTCTGCCGTCGTACCTCTCGCACACTCCTCAACCATCTCGTACACCAGCTCTACAGCAAACGCCACAACCTCGAAACCAAGATAGAGTCCATGCTCTCAGCCTGTGCTCAGGACACAGCAGACCAGTTACGAGACACCGCCAAACAGACGAGGCAACGGAACTACGCTGCCTACATGCGCATCAAGAACAGGAAGCTTGAGAAACTCGGCATCACCACCAGCAGCAACCAAGCCTCCCCCGGTACCACGGCTGCAACCACAGGGAAGTCCATCGTCAACTTGTCCGACCATACCCTTCAACCAGACGAAATCGAAGTTCTCGCCCTAGGGCTCAAGTTCTGCCCAACCACCAAAATGGACCCCATCGGTCTTGCGGCAGACACGGAGGAATTCATCAGGAGAATGAGGCTCCGGGAATACTTCCACAAATCCCAAGATGTCAGCAACAAACCCAATGAGACAATCAATGATCCAGAACAGCAGACAGAGGGACTCGCAGTGCAGCAACCGAAGAAAAAAGAGTCAAACTGGACCCCTCCGGAGGGTCGCTGCCCCAAGCTTGACATGTATGCTCAAGCTGTCAGGAGATGCATCAACGCCAGATTCATCAGCCGCACTCACAAGACAGTCCAGAATGTCACCCGAGCACAACGCAACGCCATCCACGCTCTCAAGACCAACCGCAACATCGTCATCAAACCAGCGGACAAAGGAGGAGCCATCGTCATACAGAACAGAACGGACTATTGTAAAGAAGCATACCGACAACTGGACAACCAGGAACACTACAGACAGCTACCCGCAGATCCGACAAAAGAACACACCCGCCAACTCAATAAACTGATCAAGACCTTCGATCCAGACCTTCAAAACATCCTACGCGCTCTCATCCCATGTACTCCCCGCGTGGGAGACTTCTACTGCCTCCCAAAAATACACAAAGCCAACACACCCGGACGTCCTATCGTATCAGGCAATGGAACCCTGTGTGAGAACCTCTCTGGATACGTCGAGGGCATTCTGAAACCCGTCGTACAGGGAACCCCCAGCTTCTGTCGCGACACTACAGACTTCTTACAGAAACTCAGCACCCACGGACCAGTTGAACCAGGAACACTCCTCGCCACGACGGACGTATCGGCACTCTACACCAGTATCCCCCACGATGACGGCATCGCTGCGACAGCCTCAGTACTCAACACCAACAACAGCCAATCTCCAGACGCCATCCTACAACTCATCCGCTTCATCCTTGACCACAATGTCTTCACCTTCGACAACCATTTTTTTACCCAAACACACGCAACAGCCATGGGGACCAAATTCGCACCTCAATACGCCAACATCTTCATGCACAAGTTCGAGCAAGACTTCTTCGCTGCACAGGACCTCCAGCCAACGCTGTACACCAGATACATCGACGACATTTTCTTCCTTTGGACCCATGGCGAAGGATCACTGAAAAGACTACACGATAACATAAACAAGTTCCATCCCACCATCAAACTCACCATGGACTACTCCTCAGAATCGGTTTCATTCCTGGACACACGAATCTCCATCAAAGATGGACACCTCAGCACTTCACTCTACCGCAAGCCCACGGACAACCTCACGATGCTCCACTTCTCCAGCTTCCACCCTAACCATGTTAAAGAAGCCATCCCCTATGGACAAGCCCTGCGAATACACAGGATCTGCTCAGACGAGGAGGAACGCGATGGACACCTACGGACGCTGAAAAACGCCCTCGTAAGAACGGGATATGACGCTCGACTCATCGATCGACAGTTCCGACGGGCCACAGCGAAAAATCGCATAGACCTCCTCAGAAGGCAAACACGGGACACAACCAACAGGGTACCCTACGTCGTCCAGTACTTCCCCGGAGCGGAGAAACTATGCCATGTTCTTCGCAGCCTTCAACATGTCATCGATGACGACAAACACCTCGCTAAGGCCATCCCCACGCCTCCACTACTTGCCTTCAAACAGCCGCCTAACCTCAGAAGTACCATCGTTCGCAGCAAATTACCCAGCTTTCAGGATAACAGCGACCACGACACCACACAACCCTGCCACGGCAAACTCTGCAAGACATGCCAGATCATCAACACAGATACCACCATCACACGTGAGGACACTACCCACCAGGTACATGGTACATACTCATGTGACTCGGCCAACGTTGTCTACCTCATACGTTGCAGGAAAGAATGCACCGCGGCATGGTACATCGGCGAGACCATGCAGACACTGAGACAACGTATGAACGAGCACCACGCAACAATCGCCAGGCAGGATTGTTACCTCCCAGTCGGGGAACACTTCAGCAGTCAAGGACATTCAGCCTCGGATCTGCGGGTAAGCGTTCTCCAAGGCAACCTTAGGAACACACGACAACGCAAAATCATCGAGCAGAAACTGATAGCCAAGTTCCGCACTCATGAAGACGGTCTCAACCGGGATCTTGGGTTTATGTCACGATACATGACGTGATCCGGACTCGAGTCGTCGTTGGCTTGTTCACAGATGTGATTCCCAGTAAAAAAGTAAAAATTTTCCCAGTAAAAAAGTAAAAAATTTACAGCTTATCGTTTTACATACAGACGGCAGCTTTTGACACGTTAGACCCCTTGGGCACGGACTCTGGCAAATAGTGATTTCGGATTATGCTCCGATGACTCTCACATTTTGGACTCTTTTTTGAAAATATGAAATCTCCTTAGTGACAATGAACAATAGAAACATAGAAAAATAGGAGCAGGAGTAGGCCATTCGACCCTTCGAGCCTGCACCGCCATTCAATATGGTCATGGCTGATCCTCTATCTCAATACCATATTCCCGCTCTCTCCCCATACCCCTTGATGCCTTTTCTAAACCAAACTACTGAGAAATCCAGGTAAACAGTTTCCATTTGCATGATATGGAGTGCATGCTCTTTCCCAGTAGGGGCATATGCCACTTACTTAAGTTGAAAGAATTTTGGCATAGGTTGGCCATAATTTACTGTTTGGCAACACCTTCATACAAAGGCTAGAAACAGGAACCATTAGGTTTCTATGGGAAAATAGCAGCTCAGCGGCTTCCGAGGCGTCCTAGCAGGAAGCCCTTGAGGTCGTAATCGAGGAGGACATTAGAAGTTACACTTCTGCCAGAAAGAAATTCTGTCACTGGTCAGACCACATCTGGAGTACTGTGCCCAGCTTTGGTCCTCCCACACGATGGATGATATAGTGACCTTGGCAAAAGTCCAGAGGCGAGCTACAATAATGATTCCTAGCTTCAAGAACCTCAGCTACTCAGATAGGCTCAAGGACCTTGGTCTATTTACTTTAGAGTGGCGTAGACTGAGAGACGACCTAATAGAAGTTTATAAAATAATTAAAGGGCTGAATAGCTTGCCTATTGACAGATTATCCCAGTATAACAGATTGGGGAGGACCAGGGGACACCAGTTTAAACATTGTAGGAGTAAGAATAGACTGGATTCTTTTTTTCCCTGAGAGTAGTGAGTTTCTGGAATACATGGCCGACTGGTGTGATGGGTGCTGACTCGCCACATGCCTTCAAGAGGGAGCTGGACTTGTTCTTGACTGTAGGTAAGTAGTAACAGTAGATTATCCTTGATCTTCAAAATTTGTTTCTTTCTTCTTTTTTACAGATCGACTCCTCTAGTTTGCGTTAATGAATGGATTTGTGATCTGTGAAACCCAATAGCCTCCTCATCACGCCAACGAGAGGACATGAGTCAAGCTTTTTCTTTGGTTTGCAAATATCTCAAACCTGCCACCGCTATAACAAAGGGCAACTCCTATACTGTTATGTGCTAGTGAACTATGGTTATACCTGAGGTGCTGGAATTGAGTAAAAGCTCTTTGTTATGATTATTAAGTGTTTGTTTGTGTGTGTGTGTGTGTATGGGGAGAAGACTGAATGTTGCTGCAGTTAAACCACTGGTTTCCTACATTTGCTATCAATCTCGGTGAATAGCTGTAGGCTTCTAATCTGCTTCTACTGCCATCTCCTTAAGTGACGCACTGGGAATGAGAGATCAGCTGCATCATTATTTGTAGGAGGACTTTATTTAGCTTTGAAGCCAAGGTTGTTTAATCGGCAGGTTGCCACCAGTATTACATAATCATAGTGTTGCTGAACTTGGCTTAATTGGTAGTACTCTTGCTCCTGTGTCAGAAGATTGGGGGTACGAGTCCCGTTCCAGGCGTTTGAACCCAGGATCTAAGTTGTCGTTCCAGTACAGTACTGCGGAAGTGCTGCATTGTTTGAGGTGCTGCCCTTCAGATGAGACGTCAAACCTGTCAGATGAATATTAAAGATCTTAAGGCACTATTTAAAGAAAAGTAAATCGTTCTCCCAGTGTCCCAACCAACATTCCACCCTCAACCAATATCACCAAGAAAAATTCTGGGCATTCCTTTCATTGCTGTTTATAGGATCTTGGTGCACGCAAAATGACTGCAATGTTTATGTAGTAACGGCTAATTCACTTTAAAGTAATTGGATGTGAAGTGCTTTGACACATTTCTAAGCGACACCATAGGCCCGTAATTTCTGATAGGGCTTCCTGCGTGCGGAGGCCTCCTATCGGAAAAAAATCTACGAACTTACCTGAGGGCTCCCGAGGTCCGGACACTTCCGATCCTGGGCCTCTCCACAGTCGAAATGCGCAGGGCCCAGGTATCCCAGGGGCGCAGGCGGTTCACAAGCGTCCCTGTGATCACGTGGGCCAGGCCAGCCAATAGGAGAATGGAATCTCCCTTCATACACTTGACAGATAGACCTGTCAAATATATGAATGGCGATCACCCCAAAAACACACTAAAACATTAAATAATTTTTTTAAAAACCATCACATTTTTAAAATGAGTTAAAATTACATTAAATTAAATATTTTAAACAAAAATTTAATTTTTTGAAAAAAATAATTAAGTTTTTTATGGGGCTAAAAATAAATTTACCTTTTTTTAAAAAGTATTTTTAAATTATAAATGAGTGAAAAAAAATTATTATTTTTACTTTTTTCAACTCTTATGCTGGTAAAAACAGGCCTTACGCTTGCTTTTACCAGGCGTAAGATTTCTAAGGGTTTTCAGCAGGCGGAGGTTCTGCAGAAAGCGGAACTCTCCCCCCGCAGAGGCCCTTCTCCAGAGCAGGCGTCGATCTGTCAAGAGCTTCCTTGACAGATCGGAAATGCCGGTTTTCAGCGCATGCGCTGTGCATGCCTGAAACCGGCATTTCCGATGTCCCTGCGGGTGAGTACACAGCGCGTACACACCCGTAGGGATCGGAAAATACGGGCCAATATGATGCGGTATAAAAGCAAGTCCTTTTTTTCTTTCTTGTTAATGCTTTCTGATACTGACTGGTCATTGAGAAAAGTATCCTTATTCACTGATTCAACATAAACATAATTACTCAGTGGAATAAAAAGTAATGCACTGTGGCGGATCGCCACCTAAACGGGCATGATCCACTCTTCCGTCCGTGGACAAATATCCAGCACCTTCCCTTTAAGGCACCTTACCTTTAAGGCAGGAGTGGGCGGGGCCTCAGGTTTTGACCAGAGAATTCTGGGAGCTTTTCGGTTCAGCCATTTTGTGCCATGCAGTGATTAAAAAGTCTCTTGTTTAACACACATGGATTCAGCCTTAATTTGTGTTTCGCGGCAGCCTCAACATTGGTGACCCCGATGCTCAGAACGTATTCCGAGCACTGCAATGGCGGACATGAACGCAGTTTCCGTGAAACTGCCGGAGTTTTGGGAAAACCAGCCCGAAGCCTGGTTTCTCCAAGCTGAATCGCGCTTCCGGCTGCAATGCATCACCACAGATGGGACAAAGTATGACTATCTCATCACATCACTCGGTAGCGCCGCAGTTTCCAAGGTTTGGACAACGCTGCAGAACCCACCAGAGGAAGGCAAGTACGCACATCTCAAGACAGCGCTCCTTAAAAATTTTACGGCCTCGGCATATCAGCGAAACTGCCACCTCCTCGACCTTCCAGGCCTCGGTGATGCCTCACCGTCAGACCTCCTCTCCCACATGCTCTCCCTCACCGACGAGAGCCCACCCGGATCCCTCTTCCGCACACTGTTCATCCGCCAGCTCCCTCTCAGCATCCGTCCAGCGATCGTGGCGTCCGGCCTCACGAACCTGGAAGCCCTGGCCGATGAGGCCGACAAGCTGCTGTCCGCTCACTCCAGCCGCGACGTCACTCTGGACCTGGCAGCCAATGCCTGGGCGCGCCCCTCACCATCCAGCACACGGCCACAAGGGCCTGCCACCAGGCCCATGGAGCCTTCACGCCCCACTAACCCGGGCCACTGTTGCTACCACGCACGGTTCGGCGCCAGGGCACAATGGTGCACACCTCCCTGCTCTTTCAAGTCCGCCCCCGTACCAGCCCCCGCGATGGCCATGGGCCACGCGGGCTCCCTGCTGTTCGTCACGGATGACAAAACCGGCCGCCGGTTCCTGTGCGACACTGGGGCTCAGCACAGCATCATCCCGGCCTCCTCCCTCGACATCCAAAAGGGCGAACGAGGACCGGCGCTGGCTGCTGCTAACGGCTCGGAAATCCGACGTATGGCACCCTGGACAGTCACCCTCGACCTCGCTGGTCACCGCTACCGATGGGAGTTCATCACTGCCAAGGTGCTCTCCCCTCTCATCGGCGCAGATTTCCTGTGCGCCCACGGCCTACTGGTAGACATCCCTCGTCACCACCTCGTGGACATGAACAGCCATGTCCCCCATCCTGGGCGCCATGGCCCCCCGTCAACCCGCCGACATGGCATCACAGTGCCACACCCGGGCCACGGATGACTACTCGGCACTACTGGCCGAATTCCCGGCCCTTACCAATCCGACCTTCTCCGCGGAGGCCGCCAAACACAGGGTGGAACACTTCATCCCCACCACAGGCCCCCCAGTGTACGCCCACGCCCGCAGGCTGGACCCGGCCAAACTGGAGATCGCGCGGACCGAGTTTGCCACCCTGGAACAGCTCGGCATCATCCGCCGCTCCAACAGTCCCTGGGCCTCCCCACTCCACATCGCCCCCAAACCAGGCGGAGGTTGGCGCCCCTGCGGGGATTACCGCCGCCTCAATGACGCCACCACCCCTGATCGGTACCCCGTGCCGCACATTCAGGACTTCTCGGCTAGACTGGCCGGCCGCTCAGTCTTTTCCAAGGTCGACCTGGTGCGCGGCTACCACCAAGTCCCCGTCCACCCCGCGGATGTCCCCAAGACGGCCGTAATCACCCCCTTCGGCCTGTTCGAGTTCCTGCGGATGCCCTTCGGCCTCAAAAACACGGCCCAGGCATTCCAACGGCTCATGGACTCGGTCCTTCGGGACCTGAAGTTCCTATTCGTCTGCCTGGACAACATCCTGGTAGCCAGTTCCTCCAAGCAGGAACACCTCGAACACCTTCGCATCCTGTTCGGGCGCCTCAGCGACCACGGGCTCATCCTCAGCCCAGCCAAATGCCAGTTCGGCCTGGACAAGATCGACTTCCTCGGCCACCACATCACCCATGCTGGGGCCATTCCCCTGCCCACCAAGGTGCAGGCCGTCCAACAATTTCCCCGCCCCACCACCATCAAAGGCCTCCAGGAGTTCCTCGGGATGGTGAATTTCTATAACCGCTTCATCCCCAAAGCAGCGTCCCTCATGAGGCCCCTGTATGAAGCCCTCCAGGGCAGGAGCGGCAAGATGGCGGTCGAATGGACGGCAGACGCGTCCGCCGCCTTCGATTCCACCAAGACTGCGCTCGCCAACGCCACCCTGCTCGCGCACCCACGGCCCAATGCCAGGGTAGCGCTCACCACGGACGCCTCCGACCACGCGGTCGGCGCCGTGTATGAGCAGTGGGTCGACGGCGCCTGGCAACCACTTGCCTTCTTCAGCCGCCAACTACGCCTCCCGGAGGTCAAGTACAGCACCTTCGACCGCGAGCTCCTCGCGCTGTTCCTGGCGGTCCGCCATTTCCGGTTTTTGCTTGAGGGCCACCCCTTCACTGCGTTTGTCGACCACAAGCCCCTGACATTCGCAATGGCAAAGACAACCGACCCCTGGTCCGCCAGGCAGCAGCGCCAGCTCGCAGCAGTGTCCGAGTTCACCATGGACATCCAACACGTCTCCGGCCGAGACAATGTGGTAGCCGACTGCCTCTCCTGCCCCGCCATCCACGCCACACACCTAGCAGTCGACTACGCTCAACTCGCAGCAGACCACCGACCCTGATCTGCTCTCCGCACCCACCAACCTACTAGGGTTACGCCTGGCTGACGTCGCCTGTGGCCCGACCGCAGTCACGGTCAAGTGCGACATATCCCTATGTCAACCTCAGCCCGTCGTCCCAGCGTCCTGGCGCCGCCGGGTATTCGACATTCTCCACAACCTCTCCCACCCCGGCGCCCGCGCATCCATCAAATTGGTAGCCAACCGCTTCGTCTGGCGCGGCCTTCGCAAGGATGTGCGTACTTGGGCCAACTCCTGCCTAGCCTGCCAACGGGCCAAGGTACAGCAACACACGAAAGCACCCCTCGAGGAGTTTACCGTCCCCTCGCGGAGATTCGACCACATCCACGTGGACATCGTCGGGCCCCTGCCGCCGTCGCAAGGCCACACGTAGTTGCTGACCATCGTTGACCGCACCACACGCTGGCCTGAGGCAATTCCACTGACCTCTACCACCACCGCCGACATCGCCAGAGCCTTCGTCAGCACCTGGGTTGCACGGTTCGGCGTCCCTTCCGACATGACGTCTGACAGAGGTCCGCAATTTACCTCTGAACTCTGGACCGCCGTCGCACGCAATCTCGGGGTGACCATTCACCGCACCACAGCGTACCACCCCCAAGCCAACGGACTGTGTGAGCGGTTCCACAGATCCTTGAAGGCATCTCTTCGAACCAGCCTCCAAGACAGCGCCTGGACCGACTGACTTCCATGGGTCCTCCTCGGCCTGTGCACCGCGGTTAAAGAAGACCTCCACGCATCGGCAGCAGAGCTCGTGTACGGTCAGCCGCTGCGCGGAACGGGCGAGTTCCTGCCCACCGCCACGACACCCTGGTCAGCCGACCAGCAACGCCACGACTTCGCCTCACCGGCGCTGCAGTTCGCCCCGGTGCCCATTGCCCGACACGGCGAATCCACCTCACACGTCCCACTAAGCCTGCACCAGGCACGGTTTGTTTTCGTTCGGCACGACGCCCACCGCGGACCTCTTCAACCCCCGTACGACGGGCCCTACAAGGTGCTACAGGCTGGGGACAAATTTTTCACCCTGCAAGTGGGCGACAGGACCGAAAAAGTGTCGGTTGACCGACTCAAGCCAGCACACTCGGAGCCCGGTGAGCAGGTCCCTGTAGCTCGGCCACCTCCACGCGGCCGACCTGCCCTCAAGCCGGTTCACCCGGCTGCTCCACGCCCGGCCGTTCCACGTTCACCAGCGTCCTACAAGAGCCGCTCCAGCCGGCCCATCAGACCGCCGCACCATCTCGTCCACACCTCGTAAGCGGATTCTGTGGGGAGCTGTGTGGCGGATCGCCACCTAAACGGGCATTATCCACTCTTCCGTTCCTAGACAAATATCCAGCACCTTCCCTTTAAGGCACCTTACCTTTAATGCAGGAGTGGGCGGGGCTTCAGGGTTTGCTCAGAGAATTCTGGGAGCTTTTCAGTTCAGCCATTTTGTGCCATGCAGTGATTAAAAAGTCTCTTGTTTAACACACATGGATTCAGCCTTAATTCGTGTTTCGCTGCAGCCTCAACAACACAGTATTACTTTCTACAATTTCCTGCCTTGTTGTAGACCAATCTAGGAAGATCATTGGATCAAAATTCTGGAATTCCCTACCTAACATCATTGTGGGGAAACCATCAGGACAGCGACTGCAGTCATCCAAGGCCTACCACCACCTTCTCAGGGTAATAAATGTGACCTTGCCCGTGTTAGCCATCTGAAGAACAAAGATTTTTAAAAAAATGTAAGTAACTTGTGACTTAACTTATCTAAAGAAAACATTGCACAAAAACTAGAAATAGAGAAAAACCGCCAGTGAGCAGAAAACAAGAGGCTCCTAATCCTAACAAAGTTTTCAAACAAGCAGCAAATACAAGTGAAGGAAACTTGGATAGGTTGCTTCCCCGTGGCAGTGAGAAGTCCGTTCTTGTGTTAGCGGGGCTCCCATGATAGTATTAGGCAGGAAAAAACAGGACTTTGACCCAATAACCCTCCTAGGTTGTTCTACAACATAGCAGGAAATTGTGAAACGTAATACTATGCATTACTTTTTCCCTACAGTAATTATTTTGATGCAGAGTCAGTGAAGAAGGGAAAAAACAGGAGACAAGCTGAAACTGTCAGGTTTTTTCCATTGTACTGCTGCTGCTCTCTATTTTCTATGCCAAAGGGGAACAATTTTGTCTTCATTTTTGTTTGTTGGAAACATTCGTCCTTATTGAGCTTGTAAATTGCAATCTGGCTGTTTTCCACCTTGTATTACAATGACCAGGGAGGAATTTACTCACCATTTTTGCTGGAGTTAATTCACCGGGGAAGCAGGCAAATTCTTTGGCAGAGGAGCTGTTTAACGCAAGGATAAATGTTCACCGTTAAGTTCTTCTGGTGCAGAGCTTGGCATTCTGGGAGTGCATCTTGGGAATTCAGGTATATTCTCCCATGATTGTGCACACATTCATTTTAAGGGACAAAAAACTGTGAGGTGCGGGGGGGGGCCCGAATTCCCCATACAAGCTCCTGGTGTGTGAAACTCTGCATTGGGAGTTCTAAGGACAAAATCTACCTGTGGATTTTGCTACAGTTGTCACGTTACTGGTTCAGTGTCAGCATCAACAGGGAAGAGCTGGCCAGGGTATCGGCTGTCCTGGAGTCTAACTGCCCAGCTGACTGGCCTTTTAAATAGTTAACTTAGCTGTGATTGGGGTGCTTTAGACAGCTGAACAGTGTTCCACTCCAAGGTACTTCAAACAGATGAGTATAAACTGTTTAAATGCACTACTTAGTTGCATATTTTATTCGTCCGTGTGGGAACTTAAAAACCTCAAGGTTTGCTTAAATAAATCATTCCCAACAAGTAGGGCAGAACAAACCAAGAAATTAATTCAAATATAATTTTCAACACAAACTACGCAAGCAGATGACGCAGGCATTCATTAAAGCTTGAATGCTAGTTTAATTTGTTCCTGATTTCAAAATCCAGAGGTTGATGACATACATTAAAGCAAATACTTTGGTTATCATGTCTGTAGGTCTATCAGTCAGTCTTTCAAAGTCCATCAATGGTCATGTCAGTGAATGTGGATGTACAGATTTGCTGCTCTGTTTAAATTCCTAGGGGGAAAATTGGGTGGCACCTATTTTGGGGTGCTAACATCGCCGGGGCGCTAATTTTAGCACCCCAAAAAAGTTAGCGCCCCTTCGTCGGAAATTCAGTAATAGCACCCCAAGCGGGAGAGCACTCCCCCTCCGTCTTGGGGCGCCACTACTGAAGATCGCGGTGCTACGTGCAACCGGGGGCGCTAACGAGAGGCGCAAATCAACCCGATTTACCCCCCCTTCCTATCGTTTTGTATTCTTCAGAGCTGGATCAACATGACTCCCCCAACTATTACTTAACTAGTTAAATAGCTATTAAGGCACTCAAGGCAGGAAGTAAGCATCATTACAGCCCATCCCTTACTGGCAAAGGTTGATGTCGATACGATTCACAAAATCTTGTTAAACAAACCACTGAACAGAAAGTATTTAACATTTGTATTTGTTGTCATTAAAATAATTTTCTGCCATAACTAGAAAAAAGAGGAATAGATACAGAGCGGTTAAGAGGGACAAATACAGATTACCAAGTTACCAGCTGTGACACGCTGTTTTTTTGGGTGGGATAGGAGGTATTTTTGATTTGCATACGTTAGTTACAAGTTAATTCTAAGAGACACAATATGAAGCAATATAATCCTAAATTGTCACCTCTTTTAATTAGCACCCAACGTGAGAGGTTTGCAATTAATTGTGCCAATCATTAACTGATCTGTTCACTTTATATATTAGTTAAGTGCAATTGGACTTGGAATAATCCATCAACATAAACATTTGTCGGTCTTCAAACAAAGGTTACAAGTTCATATTTTGAGGAGGCCCACATCTGTGCAACATCAAATCTGCACATCTGTTTCTCTGGCATTCTGCAGTTCTCGGGTGCTCGATTTCTCTCTGCTGCTGTTGCCATGGCAGTTTTATGACAGAAGCCAATTTTCTCCATCCCATACTCTATTTTGAGTATCGTTATAAAGAGAGTTAATCTGTGTGTAGCCATTAAGACTACTTGGATATTTAATATGGGATATTTATTCACAATTACTATCCAGTTGTTAATAGGGCGGTGTCCTAGACCCAACCATCTTCAACCAACGGGAGACGCTGAGATACAAAGGACCGGTGAGTGTAAAGAAGTAAAAAGTAATCGAAGTGTGACGTCACCAGAAAGCAGGTAAGTGATTGGTTGGTGAGTATTTCTCTATTTCTCGCTTTTTTTCCCAAACTTGAGCGTCTAAATTTAAGTGCCTTGGTGTAGATATAAGTGTTCCAAATTTTAAAACTAATTAATTAATTGAGATGGGAGACCAGGCAATGTGTTGTTGTTGTTGCATGTGGGAGCTGGTGGACACCATTGAGGTCCAAGGCGACCACATCTGCAGCAAATGTTGGCTGCTCGAGGAACTTCGGCTCAGAGTTGATGAGCTGGAGTCCGAGCTTCAGACACTGCGACACATTCAGGAGTTGGAGCATTACCTGGACACTATGTTCCAGGAGGCAGTCACACCCACTAGAATAATTACTTCCAATTTGGCCCATGGTCAGGGACAGGAGGGTGTGACTACAAGCGAGGCAGATATTGGGATCCAGGAGGTAGTGGTGGAGGAGCCTCAGCCCTTGGCCTTGTTGATGAGCGTGAGTCCCGAAGGCTGTGTTGCCTGCCCGGTGCCAGGGTTAAGGACATCTCCTCTGGGCTGGAGAGAAACTTGGAGTGGGAGGGGGAAGATCCAGTTGTCATGGTCCACGTAGGTACCAATGACATAGGTAGGACAAAGAAAGAGGTTCTGCTGAGAGAGTATGAGCAGCTAGGGGCTAAATTAAAAAGCAGAACCACAAAGGTAATAATCTCTGGATTACTACCTGAGCCACGAGCGAATTGGCATAGGGTAAATAAGATCAGAGAAATGAACGAGTGGCTCAAAGACTGGTGTGGGAGAAATGGGTTTCGATTTGTGGGGCACTGGCACCAGTACTGGGATAAGAGGGAGCTGTTCCGTTTGGACGGGCTTCACTTGAACCATGCTGGGGCTAGAGTCCTGGCAAATTGAATAACTAGGGCTGTAGAGAGGGCTTTAAACTGAATAGTGGGGGGGAGGATCCAGGTGAGCGGGAAAATAAAAAGTCAATGAGAAATGAGAAGGCAATAGAGCAGGCTAGAGATGGGGGAAATAATAACCAGAGTGTGGTAGGAAGGGACAGAATGTTTAAAAATAAGAGTGTAATAGAAAAAAAGGCCAAAACAAGGAAAAATGGTAAAAAGACAAAGTTAAAAGCTCTATATCTGAATGCACGCAGCATTTGTAACAAGATGAATGAGTTGACGGCACAAATAGATACAAATGGGTATGATCTGATCGCCATTACAGAGACGTGGTTGCAAGGCAACCAGGGCTGGGAACTGAATATTCCAGGGTATATGATAATTCGGAAGGATAGAAAGAAAGGAAAGGGAGGTGGGGTGGCTTTGTTGGTAAAAGATGGGATCAGTGCAGTGGTGAGAAGTGATATTGGCTCAGAAGATCAAGATGTCGAATCGGTTTGAGTGGAGATAAAAAATAATAAGGGGAAAAAGTCTCTGGTGGGCATAGTCTACAGGCCCCTGAACAGTAGCAATGCTGTTGGACAGAGTAGAAATCAACAAATAATGGAGGCCTGTAAAAAAGATACGGTAATAATCATGGGTGATTTTAATCTCCATATTGATTGGACAAATCAAATTGGCCATGGTAGTCTTGAGGAGGAGTTCATAGAATGCATCCGGAATGGTTTCCTAGAACAGTGTGTAATGGAACCAACCAGGGAGCAGGCTATCTTGGATCTGGGACTGTGTAATGAAACAGAATTAATAAATGATCTCATAGTAAAGGATCCTCTTGGAAAGAGTGATCATAGCATGGTTGAATTTCAAATTCAGTTGGAGGGTGAGAAAGTTGTATCCCAAACCAGTGTCCTGATCTTAAACAAAGGCAATTATAATGGCATGAGGGCAGAACTGGCTAAAGTGGACTGGAAAAACAAATTAAAGGGTAAGAAAGTTGAAATGCAGTGGCGGACATTTAAGGAGATATTTCATAACTCTCAACAAAAATATACTCCAGTGAGAAAGAAAGATTTTAAGAGAAGGGAGCACCATCCGTGGCTAACTAAGGAAGTAAAGGATGGTATCAAATTGAAAATGAAGGCATACAATGTTGCCAAGATTGGTGGGAGACCAGAGGATTGGTAAATTTTTAAAAACCAGCAAAGGATGACTAAAAAAATAATAAAGAGAGAGAAGATGAATTATGAGAGTAAGCTGGCAAGAAACATTAAAACAGATAGTAAGAGCTTCTACAGGTACATAAAAAGGAAGAGGGTAGCTAAAGTAAACATTGGTCCCTTAGAGGATGAGATTGGGGAATTAATAATGGGGAACGGGGAAATGACAGAGACTCTGAACAATTATTTTGCATCTGTCTTCACTGTAGAAGATACTAACAACATCCCAATAATGGATAATCAAGGGGTCACAGGGAGTGGGGAACTAAAGACAATCACTATCACTAAGGAAATAGTACTCGGTAAAATAATGGAACTAAAAGACGACAAGTCCCCTGGGCCAGATGGCCTGCATCCCAGGGTCTTAAAAGAAGTGGCTGCAGAGATAATGGATGCATTGGTTGCAATATACCAAAATTCCCTGGACTCTGGAGAGGTCCCAGCAGATTGGAAAACCGCTAATGTAACACCCCTATTTAAGAAAGGAGAGAGACAGAAAGCAGGAAACTATAGACCAGTTAGCCTAACGTCTGTCGTTGGGAAAATGCTGGAGTCCTTCATTAAGGAAGCAGTAGCAGGGCATTTAGAAAAACATACTGCAGTCAAACAGAGTCAGCATGGTTTTATGAAAGGGAAATCATGTTTAACAAATTTGCTGGAGTTCTTTGAGGATGTAACAAGCAGGGTGGACAAGGGTGAGCCAGTGGATGTGGTGTATTTGGATTTCCAGAAGGCATTTGATAAGGTGCCACATAAAAGGTTACTGCATAAGATAAGAGCTCACGGAGTTGGGGGTAATATATTAGCATGGATAGAGAATTGGCTAACTAACAGAAAGCAGAGAGTCTGGATAAATGGGTCATTTTCTGGTTGGCAAACGGTAACTAGTGGGGTGCCACAAGGATCAGTGCTGGGGCCCCAACTATTTACAATCTACATTAATGACTTGGATAAAGGGATCGAGTGTAATGTAGCCAAGTTTGTGGATGATACAAAGATGGGTGGGAAAGCAAGTTGTGCAGAGGACTCAAAGAATCTGCAAAGGGATATAGACAGGCTAAGTGAGTGGGCAAACATTTGGCAGATGGAGTATAATGTAGGAAAGTGCGAGGTTATCCACTTTGGCAGGAAAAATAAAAAAGCAAACTATTATTTAAATGGAGAGTGATTACAAAATGCTGCAGTTCAGAGGGACCTGCGGGTCCTTGTGCATGAAACACAAAAAGTTAGCATGCAGGTGCAGCAAGTAATCAAAAAGGCAAATGGAATGTTGGCCTTTATTTCAAGGGGGTTGGAGTATAAAAGCAGGGAAGTCCTGCTACAACTGTACAAGGTATTGGTGAGACCACACCTTGAGTACTGCATACAGTTTTGGTCTCCTTATTTAAGGAAGGATATACTTGCATTGGAGGCAGTTCAGAGACGATTCACTAGGTTAATTCCAGAGATGAGGGGTTTGACTTATGAGGAAAGTTTGAGCAGGCTGGGCCTATGCTCATTGGAATTTAGAAGAATGAGAGGTGATCTTATTGAAACATATAAGATGCTGAGGGGGCTCGACAGGGTAGATGCAGAGAGGATGTTTCCCCTCATGGGGAAATCTAGAACTCGAGGGCACAGTCTCAGAATAAAGGGTCGCCCTTTTAGAACTGAGATGAGGAGGAACTTCTTCTCTCAGAGGGTCGTAAATCTGTGGAATTCCCTGCCCCAGAGAGCTGTGGAGGCTGGGTCATTAAATACATTTAAAGTGGAGATAGACAAATTTTTGCAAGATAAGGGAGTGAAGGGTTATGGGGAGTGGGCTGGGAAGTGGCTTTGAGCCTGAGATCAGCCATGATCTTATTGAATGGCGGAGCAGGCTCGAGGGGCCAAGTGGCCTATTCCTGCTCCTCTTTCTTATGTTCCTATGTTCAACTGCTTCATCAATGACCTTCCCTCCATTGTAAGGTCAGAAGCGGGGATGTTCGCTGATGATTGCAGAGTGTTCAGTTCCATTCGCAACTCCTCAGATAATGAAGCAGTCCATGCCCGCATGCAGCAAGACCTGGATGACATTCAGGCTTGGGCTGGTAAGTGGCAAGTAACATTCGCGCCACACAAGTGCCAGGCAATGACTATCTCCAACAAGTGAGAGTCTAACCACCGCCTCTTGACATTCAACTGCATTACCATTGCCAATTCCTCCAACATCAACATCCTGGAGGTCACCACTGACCAGAAACTTAACTGGACCAGCCACATAAATACTGTGACAACAAGAGCAGGTCAGAGGCTGGGTATTCTGTGGCGAATGTCTCACCTCCTGACTCCCCAAAGCCTATCCACCATCTACAAGGCACAAGTGTGATGGAATACTCTTGACTTGCTTGGATGAGTGCAGCTCCAACAACACACAAGAAGCTTGACACCATCCAGGCCAAAGCAGCCAGCTTGATTGGCACCTCATCCACCACCTTAAACATTTACTCCCTCCACCACCAGCGCACTGTGTCTGCAGTGTGTACCATCTACAAGATGCACTGCAGCAACTCTCCAAGGTTTCTTCCAAACCCGCGACCTCTGCCACCTAGAAGGACAAGGGCAGCAGGTGCATGGGAACACCACCACCTCCAAGATCCCCTCCAAGTCACACACTATCCTGACTTGGAAATATATCGTGGTTCCTTTATCGTCGCTGGGTCAAAATCGAGGACCCCCTCCCTAACAGCATTGTGGGAGTACCTTCAGCACACGGACTGCAGCGGTTGAAGAAGGCGGCTCACTACCACCTTTTCAAGGGCAATTAGGGATGGGCAATAAATGCTGGCTCTGCCAGTGATGTCCACATCCCAGGAACAAATAACAAAAAATGTCTTAATTAGTACTGGTCGTGAGTTAAATCACCCTGTAGAGTGTTGGATGTAATCATCCAAATTAAAGAGCTCAATGGCAAATGAACCACTTGACTTTACTAATGAGTCAGCCATTATTTCCACTGACACTAATAGAAACAGTGCAGCACACAAACTCTACTAGGGGGCAAGCCATATTTTATGAAGCATGAGCTTGATATTTTAATTATGTAGACAGGGAGGTACAGGGGGAAAACTGTCCAAAAATAAATAAAACAGAGGGCAGTACAACTTATCTTTCAGCTGGCATAAAGCTCAGTTCTAGCCCTGAAGGACCCACAAGTTTTTCTGTGTACACCCTCCCAACACACTTATATGTTCTCTTATACGACTGTACTTGCATCTCAAATTACAAATAAAATGTCCTATGTCTCTCCATAGGATTTCATGAAATAGGGAGATGTGAAAACAGTCCGGGTATTTAACTGTCAATTTTAATCACTGGATATAAGTTTGGAATGTCCAAGTGGTTCAGTGTCCAAGTTAGTAAATGTCATACATGATTGCTTTATGGCCCAGTGCGTCTAGGGTGCTATGAGAGCTAGTGCATAGCTTGCATTATATAGTAAGTGACCCAAATAAAATGTTAAAAATGGTGGTTGCGACCCCTGTAGGTGAGAGTAACCATAGAATGTTTAAGTTTGACATGGAATTCAGCAACACCGAGGACAAACAACCGGATATTAAAAATCAGCTTCAAGGGAGTGAAAGAAAAGTTTTAGCAAATTGATTGCGGCGTTTGGAATACTTTGAAAGGTATATTGCTGAGCGTGCAGGATAAATACATACATAGGAATAGCAAGTGTCGAGGAAATGAGCATGCCGTTAAACGGATCGATAACAGAATCAGAAGTGAAATAGGGAAGCAAAACAAAATCTGAAGAGAAATTGGTGAAGGGGGCTGGAACATTCAGAAACACTTTATAAAGTGGTCAATGCAGGCAGATAGGAATCTGCAAATGAGCATAGCTAGCGACACAAAATATAACAGTTAGAGGGCAGTCAGAGAGTTGATGTGAACCCTACCATTCCATAATTGGTGATAAGCCAAGTAGGATTAAGGATTGGGGAGACCAAACGCAGATTGGGTGACCGCTTTGCGGAACACCTCCGTTCAGTCCGTAAGGGTGACCCCGAGCTTCCGGTCGCTTGTCATTTTAATTCACCCCTCCACGCCCACTCAGACCTCACCGTCCTCGGCCTCGTGCATTGTTCCACGGAAGCTCAGCATAAGCTCGAGGAACAGCACCTCATCTTTCGTTTAGGCACTTTACAGCCTTCCGGACTCAATATCGAGTTCAACAATTTCAGATCATAACCCCGGCCCCTCCCACATATATATACATTTTATCCACCCCTTTTGGTCCGTGCCTTTTTCCTTTTTTTTCTCTCTCTCCCCCTACGGCAGCTGTCTCTCATTCTGCCAGCATTTCACACCTCAGCTTTTGTTTCTTAACCTGTCCCATTACCATCTCGTCTTGCCTTGAGCATCTCTTAATGTCTCTACTTACCATAGACCAACCCTTTTGTTCTTTTATTCCTCCCCCCAGCCTCCACCTTGCATTTTTATCTGTTTAATTTCTTGCTCTTCTCTCAGTTCCGACAAAGGGTTTCGACCTGAAACGTTAACTCTGTTTCTCTCTCCACGGATGTTGCCTGGCCTGCTGAGTTTTTCCAGCGTTTTCTGTTGTTATTTAGGATTAAGGATGTCAACATTAAGGTGATGAAATTCCTAGACAGATTAAAATGGCTCCAAACAAATTAACCCCCATGGATGCATAGTTTTTATCCTGCTGTACTAAGAGAGACAACAGATAAGATTTGCGAGGTGCTGACAGTCGTTATGAGGGTGTCAATGAAAGCTGGAGAACTCCTTCTACATTGGAAACACCCAAACATGGAGCCTATTTTCAAAAAAGATTGACTAAACAGACCTAGGACACTTACAGATCCTTTAGCCTCGTTTAATACTGTGTACAACAATAGTATTCAGAAGTAAACTTGCGAATTGCCTGCATGATAATAACCTAGTTATCCCACAACTTTGTCCATCTTTGCCCCTACCTCTCCTCTACCCTTGCTGAAACTCTTATCCACACTTTTATTGCCTCAAGGCTCGATTTCTCAAATGCCTTAATTGCCAGTTTCCCAGGCTCCTCTCTATATGAACTCCGAATTGTTTAAAATAGATTGCCTGCATCCTATCCTGTGCTAAGTCCCTTTGTCCATTATCCCTGTCCACAAATTTCCAATGCATGAAATTTGAAATCCTTCTCGTCGTTTACAAATCCCTCCATGGTTTCAGCCCACGTTACCTCTCTGACCTCCTCCAGCCCTATTCCCCAGCTCGCACTCTATAGTTCTCTGACCCTGGCCTCCCGTGCAACCCCCTCTTACAGTTGTGGTCTCCATATTTAAGGAAGGATATACTTGCATTGGAGGCAGTACAGAGAAGGTTCACTAGGTTGATTCCTGGGATGAAGGGGTTGACGTATGACGAAAGGTTGAGCAGGTTGGGCCTATACTCATTGGCGTTTAGAAGAATGAGAGGTGATCTTATTGAAACATATAAGATTCCGAGGGGGATTGACAGGGTAGATGCTGAGAGGATGTTTCCCCTAGTGGGGGAATCTAGAACGAGGGGGCACAGTTTCAGAATAAGGGGTCGCCCATTTAAGACGGAGATGAGGAGGAATTTCTTCTCTCAGAGGGTCATGAATCTTTGGAATTCTCTACCCCGGAGAGCTGTGGAGGCGGAGTCACTGAATATATTCAAGGCGGAGGTTGACAGACATTTGAACTACAAGGGAGTCAAGGGGTATAGGGAGAGCGCGGGGAAGTGGTGTTGAGGACAAGATTGGATCAGCCATGATCTTATTGAATGGCGGAGCAGGCTCGAGGGGACGATTGGCTTTCTCCTGCTCCTGTTTCTTATGCTCTTCTTATGTTCTTATGAGGCAGAGCTTTTAGACATCCAAGTCCTACCTTCAGGAACTTTCTCCCTAAACCACTTTGCTTGCTATTTGTATCCCTGCCTCTCAAGAGCGTCCTCTTATTGTACTTTCAATTCAGTCTCCTAATTCTCCTACTATCACTCGGTCTGTTCTCTCTTATGTAAAGCGCCTTGGGCCATTTTATTACACAGAAGAGCACCTATACTGATGTCCTGCTTACTCCCTAAACCCTTTAATAATACTTTTCCTCGAGCAACTAGCTAATTTCCTTTTAAAAGAATGTATGGACTCTGCTTCAATCGCAGTTTGTGCAGAGAATTCCACATTCTAACCACCTTCTCTGTAAAGACATCTTAAATTTGTACCCTCTTCTTGTAATCTGTCACTAATTTTATGACAGAAGCCAATTTTCTCCATCCCATACTCTATTTTGAGTACCATTATGAAGAGAGTTAATCAGTGTGTAGCCATTAAGACTACTTAGATCGTTAATATGGAATATTTAGTCACAATTACTATCCAGTTCCGAATATGTTTTAATTAGCTACTGGTCGTGAGTTAAATCACCCTGTAGAGTGTTGGATGTAATCATCTAAATTAAAGAGCTCAATGGCAAATGAACCACTTGATTTTACTAATGAGTCAGTCAGCCATTATTTCCACTGACACTAATAGAAACAATGCAGCACACAAACTCTACTCGGGGGCAAACCATATTTTATGAAGCATGAGCTTGATATTTTAATTAAATTATTTAATATTTAATGCTCGTGAACTCACTACATTTTGCCCTTACACTATGTAGACAGGGAAACACAGGAGAAAACCCTGTCCAAAAATAAATAAAACAAAGGGCAGAACAACTTATGGAAATGTTTCAGCTGACATAAAGTTCACTTCTAGCCCTGAAGGACCCACAAGTTCTTCTGTGTTTACCCTCCTAACACTCCCATATGTTCTCTTATACGAAAGTACTTGCATCTCAAATTACAAATAAAATTGGGTGAGAGTAACCATAGAATGTTTAATACAAAAGCAAAATACAGCGAATGCTGGAAATCTGAAATAAAAACAGAAAATACTGGAAATACTCAGCAGGTCAGGCAGCATCCGTGGAGAGAGAAACAGAGTTAACGGGCCAGAAATTCGGCTCTCCGGCTTCCTGCGGGTGCAAGCATCGCGCACGTACTTACCTACCACGCCTGCCGTTGTGCTTCAGGCCCACGAGGACTTCGGCTCCTGGGCCTCCTGCAGCTGCCGACGCGCAGTGCTTGCGTATCCCACGGGGTGCAGTCAGTTCGAAGCGTCCCCTGGGATCACGTGGGCCATGGAGAGCCAATCTATGAATAGAGATCGGCCCCAAAACCACACTTAAACTTCAAATAATCTTTTTTTTAAATCAAATTTTTAAAATAACTATAAGTTACATAAATTAACTACTTAAACAAAAATTTAAATTTTTGAAAAAATTAATTATACTTTTTAACGGTGCTAAAAATAAACTTACCTTTCTTTAAAGTATGTAAAAAAGATAAACCTGTTGAAAAAATGTTTAAATTGTAATTAATTAACCACTTACCTTGTTAAAAACAGGCCTTGCACCTCCTTTTTAAAAGTGCAGCTTCTCCATACTTACCCTCACGGAGAAACCTGAAAAAAAAACGAAGTTCGCTGCGTGCGCGCTGCCTCTACCGCGCATGCGTTCGACTTCTGAACCCCTTCCTTCAGGGGAACGGAAGTTTCGGTTTCCCGCGCATGCTCACCCGATAAGAGCCGAATTTCTGGCCCATGGTTTCAGGGCAATGAGCCTTCGTCAGAACTTGAAAAAGTTGGAGATGGAACAGGTGTTTAAGCAAGTGTAGGGGCGAAGGAGAGGGGGGAGGGGAGGAAAGAACAAAAGAGAAGGCCTGTGATAGGATGGAAGGCAGGAGAGATTAAGAGACAAAAGGGATGATGGTGCGAGGCAAAAGGCAAATAGAATGTTTAAGTTTGACATGGAATTCAGCAACACCGAGGACAAACAACCAGATATTAAAAAAAATTAAAGGGAGTGAAAGAACATTTTTAGCCAATTGATTGGGGCATTTGTTTAAGAGCATTTCCCTAAAGGGCAAATGGAATACTTTGAAAGGTATATTGCTGAGCGTGCAGGATAAATACATACATCGGAATAGCAAGTGTAGAGGAAATGAGCAGGACTTTAAACGGGTCAGCAACAGAATCAGAAGCGAAATAGGGAAGCAAAATAAATTCTGAAGAGAGATTGGTGAAGGGGGCTAGAACATTCAGAAATACTTTATAAAGTGGTCAATGAAGGCAGATAGGAATCTGAAAATGAACATAGCTACCGATACAAAATATATCAGTTAGAGGGCAGTCAGAGAGTTGATGTGAACCCTACCATTCGCTAATAGCCCAAAGTGAGGATGAACATAAATAGTAAATGTACAAAATTATTACTTCATTCAATTATTTACAAGGAAAGGCACAGGCAACATGGTTCCATAATTAGTGATAAGCCAAGTAGGATTAAGGATGTCGACATTAACGTGATGAAATTCCTGGACAGATTAAAAGGGCTCAAAACAAATTAACCCCCATGGATGCATTGTTTTTATCCTGATGTACTAAGAGACAACAGATAAGATTTGCGAGGCGCTGACAGTAATTATGAGGGTGTTAATGAAAGCTGGAGAACTCCTTCTACATAGGAGTCACGCAAATATGGTGCCACTTTACAAAAAAGATGAACTAAACAGACCTAGGACACTGAAAAGCCGAGAAATTCGCTATCGGTAGAAACCTGCCTGTGCTACCGCAGGCCGGTGTTAACAGGCGCCGAAAATGATGGCGCTGGCAGGACTGGTAAATTGGCGCTGGTGGCTAATTAAAATTAGCCCAGCGCTAAATTTACCATGCAATGCCATTCTGGTGGCATTAGTCCCGGCAGGAGGCTCTAATGTAGCGTGGCCATAGCGTCAGTGCATCAAGAATAGCTTTCTCTTAAAGTAAGGCTGTCATTTCAGAAAGCAGTTCGGTCCCTTAAAGGGGAACTGCCTTCTGAAATTAAAAAAATAAAAATGATGTAAAAATAGGCAGTTTGTAGCCCTTACAGCTCAACTGCTTTTTGAAATAAAAATAACATTAAAACGAATTCCCAAGTGGGAGTCTTCAGCTCTTAAAGCTGAATTACCTTCCACTCCTTAAAAAATGCTAAAAGTGCTTAAGCACTAACACAAATGGCTCAGCAAGCCAGGGAAGGGGTACCCAGGGTCTCGCTCGCAACACTCCAGCTTTGTGCAAGGGGTCAACACTGCAAGAGAGGTCCTCTACCCACAGGGGCCAGGAGGCCCTCCAGAAAGAAGGATGTGGGACCAGATCACCGAGGCCTGTCACTTCCAGCAGTGTTGCCTTCACCAGCTGGCTCCAGTGCCCAAAGAAGCTTCATGACCTCAGATCAGTGGTCAAGGTCAGTGAATGCAGCTTCAAAAGCCATCTCCTACCTACTGCACCACTAGCCTCACACACTGCTCAATGCATGACTCCCCCCCCCCCCCCAATCACTCACCTACCAACAATATGTACCAAACACGAGGCCCACCTCTTATTCCTAGCTTCACCTCACCCTCTTGGAGGAGGCGGTGCAGGTCATTCTTGGCAGGGGCATGGCTGAGCCCATGGCCAGTGGCGGAGCTGAATGGATACAAGATGCTGGTATCCTCATACGTTATCCTCCTTCTCGCATGACCTCTTGCTTTCCCGCCCTCCCCTCACCACAACTCCACCCTTGTGCCTTCCTCATTTCACACACCCAAGAAATGAGCCTGCCCAGCCAGTGGTTGACCAAGAAGAGGGAGAGGAGATGGAAGAAGACAAGAAGAAGAAGAAACACCATCACTCAATTTGTCACTCCCAGCCACCAGCACCTCGAGGTTGTCCTGCAAGGCCATCTGCAGTGTCTCCCATTGAAAGTCAGCAGCCTTCCACCAGCCGTGCTGCAGCCACTGGGGTGGCACTGCATGATAACAGTAGGATAGGCCAAGGCACACAAAAGACAGTCACTAAGGGAATGCATAAGAGTAATGAGTTGATTTCTTGATATCATATTGGATGGATAGATGTATAAAGTTGGATTGGAAAGTTTGCTTTGTGGTGGCTTTTATTTCAGCATTGTGGCCAAGAGGACACTGTGATGGTCAGTGACAGATAGAAGGTAAGATGTGGGACTACTGTTGAAAGGGGAATTGGGGATGTGGCCACTGATACTGCAGGCGGATGATTCGATCCCAGATATCCCGGCCAGAAAGGGGCTGTCCTTCCTTCTTGCTTCCTCCTCTTCCACTTCTTCCTCTTCTGTTTCCTCCTTTTCTGCTTCCTCCCCTTCTGCGTCTTCCTCTGTGTAAAGAAATCTTAAGTTTGTAACCTCTTCTTATAATCTCTCTCTAAATACCTTCGCATAACCCTTCAGAATCTTCACAGTCTTCAACCCTAAAATCTATCTCCGCTCTCGTGAAAAAAGCCCTAACATCTCATGTCTCTCTCCATACATATAACTCCTCATCCCTGGTAACATCCTGGTGAATCTATGCTGTACCTTTTCTATTTCATTTATATCCTTCCTATAATGGAGTACCAAAAACTGTACACAGTACACAACTAAGGTCTTCTGCAAATTCAACATTACCACCTTACCTTTGTATTATGCCTCTAGATACAAAACTAAGGATTCCATTTGCCTTTTTCATAACCTTATCTCATGGCATTACTACTTTTAATGACCTGTATATTATCCCACTTGCTCTTCTACTGCAGTAAAAATATTACCATGTAAGGTATGCTTCATTTTGTTATTCTTACTTCCAAAATGTATTACTTCACATTTTTCTACATTGAACTCTATCTGCCATCCTGCTACCCTATCAATGCCTATTTACAATCTTCATCACAATCTGTCATACACACACAATTTTGTATAATCAGCAAATTTCCATAATGTTCCCTCAATTCCTAATTCCTGAACATTTCTGTATATGGTAAATAAGAACACCATTCACCACACCTTTCCAGTCTAAGAAATTTCTTTTACCCTATCCTTTGTCTTCTGTCCTCTAACCATCTATCTATCCCTGTCACCACATTCCCCTTAATTCCAAGTGCCAATATATTTGCCATTAGTGGTACCTTACACAGTGTTTTTTGAAAATCCATATAAATCACGATTCCTTTATCAAATCTCTGTTATTTCTTGAAAGAATTCTACAAAAATTTGGTGAAGCCAAGCCTACCTTTTAGAAATCCATGTCGACTGGACCTGTCTCATTCATGTTTGTCCAAATGCTGATTAATTTAAACTGGTATTAGAGACCCCAAAGTGGACAAAAGTTCATAGCGGCATTCCCAGCAGTTGGGCCTTGCTCCTTGCACCCTGGTGCCCTCCAGTGCTGGTCCTGCTGGAGAATGTGGGTTGGATAGTGAGGCAGATCATTTCTATGAGGCCAGTGGGTGCCTGCACCAGTATGGATGGATCTGTACCATTCTTAGATTTGACACCAATTTCTTGGTTGCAAATAACCTTTATTGAGTTCGATCGAGTCTTGACACACTCAATGTCTTAAGCAATAATAATATAGAGAAAAAACAATATAACCCTCTGTCACTCTGGGACCATCATCAATTCTTTAATTCTCGTCTCTACGAATTGTGAAGGAAAGCTTATAGGGCTCTAGTCATGCACACTGTCCTTATAACTTTAATGTTTTTCTGTTGTCTATGAAACTTAATGTGATTGATGGATCTATTACTGCAAGAAATATTTTACAGTGAATCAGCTTTGATTAATTGTGTGTCTGTCTTCTTTTGTCATAGGTTTGACTAATTATGAAAAATATCTTTTGATATTCCTTTTGTCTCAATTTGGGCTTCAAAGCAAAGCAGTGGGTTGCCCATTACTAGGTCCTTTAGTGAATCTCTGCTCACCAGACAGTTGAAGTGGGGCTGGTGGAATCAATTGTCCATGAATGTCTGATTTCACATACGAGCTTTTCTTCACAGACCTGTGATCCTACTTATTAGAATTATTCAAGTTTCAAGAAGTTTATTATTTTTGAGATACGTTTAAAGTACTGATGAGAAATCTAATAGACTTTTACTGTAAAAGCCTTAAAGGGAGTTCATGTGCAGTGCCCTTTAATGATGCTGGTTCCTTTAAGTCCCAGAAAGTGCCCAGACTTCCTCCTGTACTCGTGGCTATGGCTAATACTGCATCCCTAAGAGGCACCTACTTTATTTTAATTAGACTGAAGAGCGAGTTTGGGCACTGAGTTCTGGGTTCTGGGGGAACAAGCTTCCATTGTTGTCAGACTGCCCCAAGAAAGGAAGTTTGGCTCTATAAAGTCTGCCAGTGTTATTTGCTCATCTATCAAAGGGAATCAGAGAGTCTGAGGTGACTTACACGACCTTCAGCAAACATATCAACAACATAAGGAGTTTTATTTTTCAGCTCAGGCATTCTACCGCCCAGATGACTTTGCATGTAAGATTAGGTTTCAATTCCTGGCTCGCACTGGTCTTCCTGTGGAGGTAGTCCTTTGCACTGGGTACGAAAGTATTCAAACAGAGCCTAAATCATCATCAATTCCAAGTGGATTGTGGAATGTCCTACAACATGATATACCTAGGCTTCCAAAATAAAGGCCTGGAATTTCCGGGGCCTATGTCGTAAGTGCCCCGCACGTTCCGGGTTTCTGCGTGCGATGCACATGCGCGAAAACCCGGAACTTGCGATCTGTCAAAATTCTGTTTGGCAGATCGTACCCATCCGCAGGAAATGGACATTCGCTGGTGCAGAGTTGGGCTATTTGCAGGCGTAGGGCCTTCTTTTACTAGCGTAAGGGTTTAAATAAATATAAAAATAACATTTTTATAAATGATTTAAACATTCAAAAACCTTTAAAATTAGTTTAGATTATTTTTGGCCCCTTTAAAAATGTTTACATTTATTTTTCAAAAAATTAAAATTTTGTTTGAAATGTTTAATTAAATTGGATTTTAATTAATTTTGAACATGTGAGAATTTATTTTTATTTCAGTGTTGTGAAAGTGTTTTTTTAGGGGATTCCTTGTAATGGAATAGTCATATTTCAGAAAATACACCATCCTATAAACAGATTTTGATAACATTAATACATGACATACTGGGTTTAAAAGTCTGGAAAGCCTCGGCGACACAGGCTGCAGGCACAATACAGGCTTCTGAGATAAGATGGTTTGTTAACACAAAGCTGTGAAAACAAGCTTTGAAATGGGAATTGGTTTGTAAATACAGAGACAAAGCCCTTATTGAAGCAAACCATTGGTGCTTCCAGAATGTCTAGAGTTTGGAACAAAACACTAGCAAAACCCAAGTAAAGTGTTAAAATCTAACACGTCGAACAGGTGCACAGAGCATTAAAAAAAACAAGTGCCTTTGAAAAAATGACATCAAGTAAAAGAAATACCTGCCGTAAAATAGTTTAATGTTAAACTTAGAAACAGGAAACACGATTAAATATGCAACCAATTGAGACAGCAAGAAAACAAGTAAACACCCTAAGAGAAGTGTTTTCAATTTACAAGTTGTAAAATATACCTACAGAGAGGCTTTGAAAATATAATATCAATAGATGACACCAAGCAATTACATTGTGTTTGTATTAAACTTGGAACACCACGGAGTCACAACGTTTGGCTTACAAGCAGTTAAGTGATATTAAGAATTCAATAGAAAGACTTCCTAAGAATAGCATCAAAAAGATAAATCTGTAATAACCATTTTATGATAGTTTTTGAAACACCTAAAGGTAAAGACAGAATCCTAAAAGTTGGCAGCTGAAATGACACCAAAGAATAGAAAATAATTTAATAGAGAATCACTAGAGATAATTAGCTTACATCAGTAGGAAACTTCAAAGAATATACCACTAAAAAAGAGTATAAAAATAAGAGCTTTTCAGATGAAAAGTCAGAAGTCGCTGGAAGGGCAAGCGTTTCTCAACTTCACAGACACGCTCTGTAAGTTTTCAACTCTGAGTCTCGGGTAATCAAGGTATTTGATTTTGGTGGATATTCTGGATTAAGAAATAAGTAGAAGTATGGAAATGTAACGCAGTTAAGATTTGAGAATGAGGATCTCTGATAAGAAATGTAAGCTATTTGTATTTTGAACAGTTAAAGTTGCGATTGCCATACCAGCTGTTAACTAGCTGTCGGTTCTTTAATAAATCCATATATTTTTAAAATTGTCTCAAAGAGTATTTCTGTATCAATCTCATGAACTCAATTTCTGTACACTCTTCAGAGAGGAGTTGCAGAATTCTGGGGGGTTTTCCGGAAGATTACAGTCTAGTTAAACTTGTTAAAAGTGCCTTTCCGCCTGCCGCTAGCAATGACAGGTTGAGGGAAATGTTTTGCAGTCGGGAAGGGACTGGGGGAGCGTTATTTAAAGGCGACCGCTTCCTGCCTTTTTTTGTCGGCGGCATTTTTGCACCACGCATTCTGAGAGAGAGAGAGAGACTTCTGGAGAGATTCAACGCTGTGTGAAGGAGTTTTGGGTACTGGGCAGTACTTTGCAGGTTCATTTTGATTTGATGTTCCGTGCATAGATTTAGAAGAGACTATGGTGGCTGCACTCTGAGCTCTTTCCCTGGGCCTCTCCATTGTTCTTTCCAGCAGATTTGATGTACAGGTCTCTCCAGGCCAAGATTCAAGGCTGCAATGAGCAGGGTGTGGATGGAAAACAAGATCGACCCTCCCCTTTAAGAACTGGCTGGCGCCATTGTGTCTGTGATCCATTGCTGACTGACATCACATGAGCTTCGCCAGCATCTGAGGTTGTAGAATTCGCAATATATCGCGATTTTATAAATAAGAAGAAAACACATAGTTTCGTTCAAACAGCTTTATTTCAGCAGAATGCTGTCAGGTTTTCAAAGTGGACACAAGCAGCCTGTAAAATGGCCGCCGCACCTCGTGACAGAACATTCTAGACTTTTCGACAGGCAGACAAGATGGCGTTCCAATAAACATTTGTGCAAGATCGATTAAGATTCAGCACATTGAAGATAATACACGAGACATTATGGGTTTACAGTATACGCATAAATACTGAAATCGGTCTCCCAGGTACGAATGAAAGCTATTGTACCAAGTAATCAAGGGCCCATCCAAAGACATTAATATGTAAAATCCCAACGACTCTATGATGAGAGAGCCGTTAGCGGGTAGTTATACAAAACACTTGGAAGCCCCAAAACCCCTCCAGGGAGAACACCGACCGATTTAACAATGGGAGAAATATTAACAGGTACTCAGGCATTTACGAGTAGCCCCGAAACCCATTAAGAACGGAGATCACCCATACAAGACATTTGAGCGCCAAACCCAAACAAAAGAAAGGACATTAAGGTTGGGCGGGAAACGGAAGATTTTGTACTATAATTACAAGCTCCAACCGTTCATCTCTCTCTTATTCTCTTATCCGATCGACTCGTAACCTCGTGGCTGCTCCTGTGTTTTGACTCGTAGTCCTGTTCCTGCTTGTCTGGTGCCTCTTTGAAAAGACTGTTGAACTTTATGATCCGTTCGGATCTACCTCGTGTCGCGTAACGAAGACCTATGTTGGTAACTGGCATCGGAACCAAAGGGATGAGATGAGATGAGATGAGATGAGAAGAGAGGAAGACCATACTCATCGCCACGGTCAGTAAGCCCCGACCGCGCCTGTAGGTCGAATAGCCAAGTTTCCTTGCCAGGGAGACTTCTTTGAACTTGCAAGAACGGACCTCGGAAGATCCTCCAAGATGATATTGACTGGTCTGTGAAACCCATTCGGACAGTGCCTGTTAAACCAACCAACACAGATCTTCATCACAGCAGACGTTCCAGCCTGCTAGCCGGAGCAGAAGCAAGTAAACAAGTGGGACCAGGAGACCTCCTGATCGACACGTGGGTGCTGCGGTGAAAACATCCGATCAGCTATTCGGAATTTCTCCGAGTTATCACGAGTGGTGAGCATGAGTCTCGAATCCTACGAATCGAGCTAGGACAGATATTGATAGGGGAGGGTTTAAGTATTAAGGATACTTGTAATGTGTGCCCCTATTTACGGTGTGTCGTTCGTTCCTCGTTTCCCTAGAATTAGCTATATAACTGCGTGTAAGATTGTACTGTCATTAATCTGTGCTTATGACATGTATTTCGTAATCTTAAATATCATGCAATAAAGATTTTCCATTTCGTACCATTCAACCGAGTCTACATGAGTTTCATCTCCATTACTGCTCTCGCATCTAAGTCCAGTGTCTAGAACCGTAAGGGCGAGTGATTCGAACCACTCACAGGTGTGTCTAGTGCTCCCAGACTGGCTGGAGACCAGAACAGGCAACAAGGCCTAAACCTGCACTGACATACAGGCTGCACAGAGCCGCGTGAATCTCACAGGCTGCGAGACACGCACGGTCAAATCCCTTACAGAAAATGGCGACCGCGGCAGGACACTGGCAGCGAGAGGGTAGTGTGTTAGACTTTGGAATGACTGTACGAAATGTTATGCAGGAAAAGATAGCAGATTATGTGTTCGGAAAGGTTAATCTAACTAAGAAATGGATAAGTGAATTGTTAGCGGATAAAAGCCCATTAGAGGCAGCCGAAAGGTGGACAGATAGTAAAGAACATAAAAAGACACTCGAGAAAGCAGTCTGGCTAATGTGTTACAAAAGGCAGGTCCAGATTTCAAACCAGACCATTACAGCGCTAACAGCTCGAATCAGTCATTTAGAGGGAGAAATGGATGAGAAGGTTTCTGGAGGGGAAATGCTCATTAGGAATTTAAGTGCGCTGCACCAAGAACGCCAGGAAATCTCCAGTCACCATAAAACAAGGATAGATTACCTCGAGTGCCAGGTCACTGAGGCAAAGTTAAATGAGAGCAGGTTAAAGGAAAGATGTGCCCGCCAAGCTGCCCAGATAAGAGCTCAGGAAGAGAGCTTAACGGGGGTTAGGGCGGCATATAAGATGGCTCTTGAGGATAAGTTTCAGGGGGCCGATCATAGCGTCTGCCAAAAGGAGATAGAGCACCTTAAAAGGGCCGTGAACAAAGCGCACGGCATGGTGTGCCTTATCAGTCCGTCAGCACACCAGCCGCTAGTAGATGAGGAGTTTCAGAAATTCCCACCAAGTAAAGCAAAGGAAGTATTAGCCACTACGCCCTCCGCGCCACCCAGCTATTCGGAAACCTGGGTAAGGGAGGAAGTAGTAGAAGAAACGAAAGAGCCCACTGAGGGAGAAGTGGAAAAGGGACCGTTGTGTCCGGTTACGGGTATAAAAAGGGGCCCAAACGGAAACGGTGGTGAACAAGGGGATCTCCTCAACCAGCTTGTGTTGCCTCACAGCTCACACCAGCTGAGGGTTATGATAAGTCACGTACGGAAGCTGACCGAGGCAGACGACCCTTCCGTACATTTCAGGGAAGTTGAGCAAACCGCAGCCATTAACGGCTGCGACGATGGGGAAACAGCAAAGATGCTGTTATTTTCATTAGGTAGTTCGATCCTTCAGTGTCTCTCGGACGAGAGCAAGAGAGGAAACAAAAAATACGAGGCACTAAAAAATGAGGTCCTAGAAGTATTGGGGACGGACGATGAAGGTCCGTTTGTTAGAGTGGGACAGACAGTGCAGATGGAGGGAGAACCCCCGAAGGTTTTCGCCGACAGGCTGTGGCCAGTATACCAGCGCAGCTGCCCAGGTGCGCCAGAGTGCGACGCTGTGGAAGGCGTCGGTTTAGCTCATTGGCTCAGATGTATAGTAGCCAACAGCTTGCCAGCCGTCAGAGAGCAGGCAAAAGCGTGGTTTGATCCCACTGACCCCAACATTACGGAGGAGTCAGTCTTAAATCGACTCACGGTAGGATACCGTAATATCAGGGGTATGGGAACACGTCCCCTTAAGGGAAAGGTACATGAGGTACGACCCGCAGCCCCGGCTCAAAAGGAGTGGCATCAGGAGGGTAACCGCGCCCCGCAGGCCAGTAATGCTTGTTACGGGTGTGGGAGGACAGGGCACTGGCGCAAGAACTGCAGGAACCCTTGGAAGGATTCCAGGGATAAAAATCCCGCAGCCCGAGCCCAGATGCCTGTCTCTGATAGGGAAGCTAGTGCACCCACCCCTCCCGACGACATCGAAACAGTGTTGGGAGCCATGCGCAACTTCATGAGTGCGCATGGAAAAGTGGCGGTTGCTACCAGCCCCGTAGGTGCCACAGGCCCGTCCAATAGTACCCAATGACTAGAGCCCACGCAGCCTGCCTACCTGTGTCCTTTTAAAAGACACGCACAGGAGGGGGTCTCCGGTGAGGAGGCCAGGTTAAAAGAGCAGGCCTTGCGGGAGGAGAACGCCCGCTTAATAGGGAAAATAGATGGGCTGGAAGGGCAGCTTAGAGAGCAGGCCCTGCGGGAGGAGAACGCCCGCTTAATGGGAAAGTTAGACGTTCTCAGGCTAGAAGGGCAGCTTAGTGAGATAAAAGCAGCCTACAAGGTAGCCAGAAGCAGGGATTTAAATCAGTGCAAACTGTACAAGCCAGGTGCACAAGGGAAAACCACAGGGGCAAACCCTGCGAGTGGGGACTCGCAGCCCCAGGTAGGACCACAAGGCACACAGGCAGGCAAAGCAGCTTGCATCAGGGGAGGAGACATCCTGGAAAATTGTGAAACATTTTTGTGGGGTTGGGAGTCCGACGAGGGAGAGTTCCTGGAACTCGAGTCAGATGAGGATAGTGATGAGGACGAGTGGGAATCGGAGGACGCAAGGGTCGCCCCCGATTCAGGTATAGGGAGGACAGGGGCTGCAGATAGAGATCCACACAGGGTGGACACCGAGGCTGCAGGTCCCGAACACAGGAGGGAGTAGCTAGGGGAGGCGGAGCCAGCCACTGTGGGACCACAGGGCGGGACGGCGGAAACCTCAGAGCCCGAGCCACCCGCCTTGAACGTCTTGCCCTCGAGGGAGGTAGGGACTGCGAGTGGAGGTTCGCCTGCTGGGCCGAGCAGGGCGGTGCCACAAGCTGCAGGTCCCGAGGTCAGGGAGGCGGAGTCAGGGAAGACGGAGCCAGCGACTGTGGTGGGGCCACAGGTCGTCCCGGTGGAAGTCTCGGAACCCGGTCCGTCGGTCCTGGGATTCCTGCACCCGACAACTCCTCGTAGGTCAAGTCGGGCACCCCAGCCCAGGAAAATGTGGTCATGTCCCCAGACTGCCCCAAGGCGCAGGCTTAAGGTTAATGCAGCCCAGGTAGGGCCCAGTCCCATCGCAGCAGCAACAGGCTGCGGCAGATCAAAGGAAGGGGTCAGTGCCCTCCCACCGTCGGGAAGAGCTCGCGGCAGCCTTTTCAGAATTTAAAGGGGCCGCCCTGGGAACGGGCGGCGCTGTACAGTTTATAAGTTTCTAGGTTTATAGTTTAAGGTTAAGAATAAGTTTATAGTTTTAGATAAGGTTATAAGTTTATAGTTTTAAATCAGGTTAAGTTTGTAGTTTAATTTTAACAGAAAATGGTAAAATGATGGGAGCTTTAGAGATAGGTTTAGTTAAAGTTTATTCAGCGAACATTGAAGTTTACGTGAGGCGAGGTCAGGGGACCCGCTCACCCTTCACAAAAGCCAGAGACTCTTGCGAGGCTGGCTACCTCATTCTATCTGATCACAGGAACCAAGGAAGGATGGAACGAATTCTAGTATTGCTCGCGGCAATCGGATGTGGATTGGCCTATCGAGGCCGCACCAAGGATGTCGTGGTGTTTGGATGCTCCGGGGACACGGCCCCCATCGCGGTGGATGGGACCGGAAGACGGGAGGCAGAGGAGACCACCACCTATTTCCACAAGGGAAGGTGGCCAGGATGGCTGGGAACGAACTCGACGGAGTATTCTAGCACATCGGGGTTTGCCTACCAAGAGACTTCTTTAATGTGCCCCAAAGTAAGGATCATCGCACCCAGGATCAGCGTCACCGTCGGCAAACGGATTTGTTTGACTTGTAGTGGGAATGTCCCATTGAGCCGATGGTGGTGGCTGCGAAAGCTGAGCAAAAACATGAGGAACTCTTCGGTCGAGTGGGAACGACTGGGTAATAATACCCATCGGACAATTACGGGGACAAACGGACAAGTGAGAGTCTGTTGGGACAAATGGTGGGAACCGGATGAGGGAATTTATGTATGCATGTGGGGGTCAAAGTACGCTTGCCCCAAAGGCATCTCCATATTTTTCATTAATCAATGGCAGGATAACGGACAGGGGATGAGGTGGGATGCGAGCACCAGGGGGTGCGGAGCCCCATACTCTTCGATCCCGGTAAATGCCACTGAACTCATTACGCGCCCACGCAAAGCCCCGCCCACGATTCCGGTGGTTATAGCTGAGGAGGAAGGGTGCCCTAAAACTAGTAAGGGACCCGGGAATGGTTTGGTACTGGTCCCCACAGACCAGATACTATTCCAGGGGGTACATTACGCGGTGGCCTCGGTGATTTTAAATCTCACTGAGGTGCGGTTACCAGAGTGGTGCCCCAAAAAGACGGAACAGTTGTATCAGGTCCTGTTGACCAAGATGTTCAGACAATTTTACGAATTCGATTTTGCGGAAATTGATAAAACAAGTTTGTACACCGCACCACATGAAGTTTTGGATCAAGTAGGGAGGCAAAGAAGGGGTTTAGTGAACGATGCGTTCACTGCTTTTAACACGGGTACATCTGTGGTCAACGCCCTAGACAGTGTGGAGCTGCAGACCCAGATTAATGGTTTAAAGACACAATTAAAAGACATTCTAACAGATGAGAACAAAGTGGTAGGGTCGGGTTTACACGAGGACCAAGCCATGACTCTCCATTTAAAGGAAATTATAGCAGAGCTGGAGAAACATGCAAAGACGGTAAATGCCCTGATTAGGGAAGATCGGAATGCATCCGATCAAGCTGCGCAGAACGAGGTGTGCGTGCTTTACGGGGCGTGGTTACTGGGCGAGGGCCGCAGTAATTTGGAGGATTTAAAACAAGGTATGGTCCCGTCCTGGATAAGTAACAAACACCTGCGGGCGCTCCACCCTTTTCAGAACGCATTAAGTCCGTGCCAGCTCAGGCTAGCTTCAGAAGCTTACCCAGTCCCCGTGGACTGCGGACGATCAAACCATACTATTATGGGTATAGTACTACGCATGCCGGTTCTGGGCGACACAGCAAAGCCCGCCCCGGTGTATCGGGTAGAGAACATTGGTGTCATTCAGGGGGGAGCCCACATTCGTTATGCAGCGGTTCCACCCTACGTCATCCGCTGGGAGCAAACGATGACAGGTACAGATCTCTCTGGTTGTCGTGGCAGGGGAGCACACATAATACTGTGTCCCCAGCACTTGAATGCCTTTTTAACACCACAGTGCGGGTTCAGAACGGCTGGCGCCAAGTCCATGAATTGCACCATGGAGGCAATGGCACAAGATCATGTGCCTCCGCAGGTAGCATACATCGGGGGTGGAACATATTGTGTTACCACTGCAGCGCAACACTACCAGCATGGAAACCATAGCCGGTGTCCGGTGAGTGACAGCAGTTTCTGTTTCAAACCCAGGGCGGAAGTTCAAGTAGCACAACAGCGAATTATCCCAATCCCTGAACCATCCACTGTTCATCTCACAGTAAAAGAGAATTTCACCGACTTGCAGCGATTCGTCGCGCATTTCGGATACCTCATTCCCCCTCTCCCTGAACACCTCACCAAGCTTTTGAAAGCAGTCGCGGTGTCACAGAAACATTTTTACACATTAGAACAGAAAACTGTCGAAATAGGAACAGACATTCTGGATATAGTAGTTCCACCGTGGTGGAATCTGTTCACCAATATTGAAGTGCCTTCATGGATCAGAATAGCCTCCCACATTTTAGTCGTATGTCAAGTGTTTATTGTAGTGTACCTATTGGTCGTACATTGTAAAAGAGAGGCAAACGCCTCACCAAGCACGAAAACACGGGAGAGTGGCGAGAACGTTACGTGCGCGTGCACGATGAAAGCACCGTGTAATCGGCAAATGGCGTCACTCCCGCTTGCCACGTGCGCCTCGGAAGTGTTGTACTCGATTGTGATTTTTCAGAAACTGTAAATACGTTTGGAACTCGACATGTTTAAGAGTTGGTTTTGATTATTTTGGTGATGGTGTTGTTGTTAAATATGATCGTTTGGTTTTGTTTTGTTTTTTATTTCACTGAATAAAAAATGTGAATATACAGGTGATACGAGAGGCATCGGCCTGGTTACGCCTGGAAGGAAAACAAGTGGTGTAAGTTTAAAGGCAAATAATGCCTACGGTGCTATAAAATGTAATTTTCTTGGGAAATAAGGACGACACAAATACCCTAGATAGTTTAAGTTATGGGATTAATTTTCTGGATCTGGAGAAATCGAGATAATATTGCTCACCACAATATTTTTGATACGATAAGCGGAGTTATTCGCATCAACAGGAGGGACTGTAGAATTCGCAATATATCGCGATTTTATAAATAAGAAGAAAACACATAGTTTCGTTCAAACAGCTTTATTTCAGCAGAATGCTGTCAGGTTTTCAAAGTGGACACAAGCAGCCTGTAAAATGGCCGCTGTAGAATTCGCAATATATCGCGATTTTATTAATAAGGAGAAAACACAGAGTTTCGTTCAAACAGCTTTTATTTCAGCAGAATGCTGCCAGGTTTAAAGTGGACACAAGCAGCCTGTAAAATGGCCGCCGCACCTCGTGACAGAACATTCTAGACTTTTCAACAGGCAGACAAGATGGCGTTCCAATAAACATTTGTGCAAGATCGATTAAGATTCAGCACAGTGAAGATAATACACGAGACATTATGGGTTTGCAGTATACACATAAATACTGAAATCGGTCTCCCAGGTACAAATGAAAGCTATTGTACCGAGTAATCAAGGGCCCATCCAAAAGACATTAATATGTAAAATCCCAACGACTCTACGATGAGAGAGCCGTTAGCAGGTAGTTATACAAAACACTTGGAAGCCCCACAACCCCTCCAGGGAGAACACCGACCGATTTAACAATGGGAGAAATATTAACAGGTACTCAGACATTTACGAGTAGCCCCGAAACCCATTAAGAACGGAGATCACCCATACAAGACATTTGAGCGCCAGACCCTAAACAAAAGAATGGACATTATAGTTGGGCGGGAAACGGAAGATTTTTGCACTATAATTGCAGGCTCCAAACCGTCCATCTCTCTCTTATCCGATCGACTCTTATCATCGTGGCTGCTCCTGTGCTCTTATTCGTAACCTCGTGGCTGCTCCTGTGTACTCGTAGTTGGGCTCCTGCTTGCCTGTTGCCTCTTTGAAAAGGACTGTTGAACTTTCTGATCCGTTCGGATCTACCTCGTGTCGCGTAACGAAGACCTATGTTGGTAACTGGCAGCGGAACCAAAGGCCCGAGATGAGATGAGATGAGATGAGATGAGAAGAGAGGAAGACCATATCCATCGCCACGGTCAGTAAATCCCGACCGCGCCTGTAGGTCGATTAGCCAAGTTTTCCTTGCCAGGAAGACTTCTTCGAACTTGCAAGGAAACATATCGTATCGATGATATTGACAACTGTGCTCGAAAAGTACCTGTTAAACCAACCAACACAGGTCTTCATCACAGCAGACGTTCCAGCCTGCTAGCCGGAGCAGCAGAAGCAAGTAAACAAGTGGGACCAGGAGATCTCCTGACCGACACGTGGGTGCTGCGGTGAAAAACATCCGATCAGCTATTCGGAATTTCTCCGAGTTATCACGAGTGGTGAGCATGAGTCTCGAAATCCTACGAATCTAGTTTAGGATAGATATTGATAGGGGAGGGTTTAAGGATTAAGGATATTTGTAATGTGTGCCCCTATTTACTATGTGCCGTTCGTTCCTCGTTTCCCTAAGATCGACTATATAACTGCTTGTAAGATTGTACTGTCATTAATCTGTGCTTATGACATGTATTTCATAATCTTAAGTATCATGCAATAAAGATTTTCCATTTCGTACCATTCAACCGAGTCTACATGAGTTTCATCTCCATTACTGCTCTCGCATCTAAGTCCAGTGTCTAGAACCGTAAGGGCGAGTGATTCGAACCACTCACAGGTGTGTCTAGTGTTCCCAGATTGGCTGGAGACCAGAACAGGCAACAAGGCCTAGACCCGCACTGACATACAGGCTGCACAGAGCCGCGTGAATCTCACAGGCTGCGAGACACGCAGGGTCAGAATCCCTTACAGAAAATGGCGACCGCGGCAGGACACTGGCTGCGAGAGGGTAGTGTGTTAGACTTTGGAATGACTGTACGAAATGTTATGCAGGAAAAGATAGCAGAGTATGTGTTCGGAAAGGTTAATCTAACTAAGAAATGGATAAGTGAATTGTTAGCGGATAAAAGCCCGTTAGAGGCAGCCGAAAGGTGGACAGATAGTAAAGAACATAGAAAGACACTTGAGAAAGCAGTCTGGCTTATGTGTTACAAAAGGCAGGTTCAGATTTCAAACCAGACCATTACAGCGCTAGTAGCTCGAATCAGTCATTTAGAGGGAGAAATGGATGAGAAGGTTTCTGGAGGGGAAGTGCTCATTAAGAATTTAAATGAGTTGCACCAAGAAAGCCAGGAAGTCTCCAGTCACCTTAAAACAAGGATAGATTATCTCGAGTGCCAGGTCACTGAGGCGAAGTTGAATGAGAGCAGGTTAAAGGAAAGATGTAACCGCCAAGCTGCCCAGATAAGAACTCAAGAAGAGTGCTTAACAGGGGTTAGGGCGGCATATAAGTTGGCCCTTGAGGATAAGTTTGAGGGAGCCGACCATAGCGCCTGCCAAAGGGAGATAGAGCACCTCAAGAAGGCCGTAAACAAAGCGAACGGCATGGTGTGCCTGATCAGTCCGTCAGCACACCAGCCGCTAGCAAGTGAGAAGTTTAAAAAATCCCCACCAAGTAAAGCAGAAGAAGTAGTAGCCACTGCGCCCTCCGCGCCACCCAGCTATTCGGAAACCTGGGTAAGGGAGGAAGCAATGGAAGAAACGAAAGAGCCCATTGAAAAAGAAGTAGGAAAGGGACCGTTGTATCCAGTAACGGGCATTAAAAGGGGCCCAAGCAGAAACGGTGGGGAAGAGCCGGGGGATCTCCTCGGACAGCTGGTGCTGCCTCACAGTTCACATCAGCTGAGAGCTATGATAAATCACGTACGGAAGCTGACCGAGTCAGACGACCCTTCCGTACATTTCAGAGAAGTTGAGCAAGCCGCAGCCATTAACGGCTGCGATGATGGGGAGACAGCAAAAATGCTGCTGTTCTCATTAGACAGCTCGGTTCTTCAGTGTCTCTCAGGCGAGAGCAAGAGGGGAACCAAGAGTTATGAGGAATTAAAGAATGAGGTCCTGGAAGTGTTGGGGGCGAACGATGAAGGTCCGTTTGCTAGAGTGGGACAGACAGTGCAGATGGAGGGAGAACCCCCGAAGGTTTTTGCCGACAGGCTGTGGCCAGTATATGAGCGCAGCTGTCTAGGTGCGCCCGAGCGCGAAGATGTGGAAGGCTTAGCTTTAACTCATTGGCTTAGGTGCATAATAGCCAACAGTTTACCAGCCGTCAGAGAGCAGGCAAAAGCATGGTTTGATCCCAATGACCCCAACATTACGGAAGAGTCGGTCTTGAATCGACTCACGTTAGGATATCGCAATATAAGGGGTATGGCAACACGTCCCCTTAAGGGAAGAGTACATGAGGTACGACCCGCAGCCCCGTATCAAAGAGAGTGGCATCAGGAGGGTAATCGCGCCCCACAGGCAGGTAATGCTTGTTACGGGTGTGGGAAGACAGGGCACTGGCGCAAGCATTGCAGGAACCCTTGGAAGGATTCCAAGGATAAAAATCCCGCGGTCCGAGCCCAGGCGCCTGTCCCGGCTAAGGAAGCTAAGGCACCCACCCCTCCTGACGAACTCGAAGTAGTGTTAGGAGCCATGCGCAATCTAATCTTGAATGCGCGTGGACAGGTGGCGGTCGCAACCGGCCCCGTAGGTGCCGCAGGACCGTCTAATAGTACCCCATGACTAGAACCGGCGCAGCCCGTCTACCTGTGTCCGCTTAGCTATGATGCGTGGAAGCGACCTTTGGTGGAGATGGAGGTAGAGAAACAGAGGGGTAGTTATTTGTTGGACACGGGAGCTTCTTGCACCATAATCCATACAGATAACCCTTTTGACTCGCCGCTATCTACCAAGGTCCCATTCACGTTAGCCGGGTTCACAGGAAAAGAACAGGCTGGCACGTTTTCCCTTCCGCTATCCATTCGTTTAGGAACACTTTGCCTTAAGTGGAAGTGTATACTGATGGCATGGCAGGAGGGGGGTGGAAGAGGTATTCTCGGGTCTGATCTCCTATCGGGACACGGGATCCTCGTGGACCTCAGAAATCACTGTCTCTGGGGGGCTAAAGGTGAAAAAGGCGAGGTAATAGTGATTCCGGGGGAGGAAGAAACAGGGGTCCTGTGTACCGTACAGCCATCCGGAGGCTACGACCTCAGGCTTATGGTCGCAGATGTCCCAACGGACATGCAAACGTACGTGTCAGATAATATGCACGCGTTTGCAACCCACAAGCACGATTGTGGGAGAGTGGTCGGGTTTGAGGTCAGCGTAGATGGGGACCCCATGACCCGACCCCAAAAGCAGTATAACTTCCCCAAAGAAGCAGAACCCGATATGGAGACAGCAATGTCCTCCTTGGTGCAGCAGGGCGTGTTGAGGCCGATAGCCACACACGTGAACTCCCCATTATGGCCGGTTAGGAAGCCGGATAATTCGTGGAGAGCCACGGTGGACTACAGAGTCCTTAACAGTAACATTCCCGCCTGCGCGCCCACGGTAGCAGCAGTTGCTGACCTAATAGGGAGTATTCCAGCGTCCGCGACCACGTTCACGGTGCTGGATATCTCGAACGGTTTTTGGTCCATCCCGCTGAGGCGAGAGGACCAGTACAAGTTTGCCTTTACTTTCAAAGGACAACAGTACACATGGAACTGTCTGCCACAGGGTTTCCACAATAGCCCCAGTATTTTCCATCAGTGTATGGCAGGAAGTTTAAAGGAGTTTAGTCAGCCCAATCAGATAGTACAGTATGTGGATGATTTGCTCTTATTTACGGACTCAAGGGAGGAGCATGGACCACTACTGGACGAGTTGTTGGAGCTGTTAGCAAGAAAGGGTTTTAAAATAAACCCTAAGAAAGCACGTATCGGTCAGCGGGAAGTAAAATTCCTGGGACTGACCATACGCGCTGGGGAAAGAGCCATAGACAAAGCAAGGAGGGAGTCGGTGCAAGAATTACCGATTCCCAACAACGTAAGGGGTGTGAGGTCCTTCTTGGGACTGACCGGTTACTGCAGGGATTTTATCGAAGATTATGCGGCCACAGCAGCGCCGCTCCTCCGACTCCTCCATAAGGGGGTGGAGTGGTTTTGGGACGAGGGCTGCCAAGCAGCCTTCGAGAAGTTAAAAAGGGATCTGCAGACCGCGCCAGCCTTAGGGGCCATAGATGGGGGGAAGGAGTTTTTCCTGGAGGTAGCTGCCAGCGGAGACAGCTTAAGCGCCGTACTGCTCCAAGAGCGTCACGGCAAGCTGAGGCCGGTTGTCTATTCATCCAGGGTGTTAACGGATGTGGAGAGAAGTTTCTCCAATTGCGAAAGGCACCTTTTAGCCACGCATTGGGCTGTGAAAAGATCAGCGATCTTCACAGGGCTCTCTCCCATCACTCTCCTCACACATCACACACCAACTAAGATGCTTCTGGATGGGAGGATTAAAGACGGGACCGTAAGCAGCGCGCGCATTGCGCGTTGGACCCTTCTTCTCTCCCAGTTGGATCTTAGAGTAAAAATCTTTGCGAGCCCAGGCTTGCGGCCAATTTGGTATACCCCGGTACAGCCCACCGGTGTTCGGTGGAAGGGGTGTGGGACGTCAACATAGGTTTACGGGCCGGGATACATCCCACTGGGCGCGAGATTTATGTTGATGGGTCTAGCACAGTATCTGCTGGCGAGCGACTCACAGGGTGTGGAGTTTATGACCCTGCGGCAGACCTTGCCCTGGCGATCAAGCTCCCTAGCACTATGAGCGCGCAGCAAGCTGAGCTGTCTGCCGTGGTGTACGTTGTGACCCACCCAGACATTTTCCCAACCCCATACACGATTTGCTCGGACAGTATGTTCACCTGCAATTCGTGTACGGAATACCTGGCCATTTGGTCCCGCCGCGGATACACCTCCGCGGACGGGCGACCTTTAACGGTGAAGCCCTTGCTGGAAAAGATCTTAGCAGCAGCAGTAGGGGAGGAAGGAGAGATTTTCATCCATAAGGTGAAAGCTCACTCCTCCACAGAGCCCCGTGGGGAGGGCAACCAGCAGGCGGATGCGCTAGCCAGGGAAGGTGCCCGCAACGGCATTTTCTGGAACCCCTATGGGACCAGACCCATAGCAGCGGTCCGAGGCAGGGACGGGAATCCCGGGAACACCAGGGTAGCATTGCCCCTAGACCTGAAGACCGTCCAAGCCCAGGATCCCGCCCTAAAAGCAGTCCTAAAAACCATTGCTGAGGGAAGACAGGTAGAAGGTCCGTACAGTACGGCAACCCTCTCAGTTAAGGAAGGCATGCTGTTCCGCGAGGAGCAGTGGGTTGTGCCACAGCAGCACAGGAGGGAATTCCTCCAGTTGGCTCACGAGGGACCAGGGGCAGGGCACCCCGGGCCCGAGGTTACCTGGCAACGGGTAGAGCAAGCGGGATGGTGGCCAGGGCTCAGGGAACAAGTCCGCGAGTTCTGTGCAAACTGTCTTGTGTGCGCTGCAAACAACCCAGACCCCCAGAAAAGGAAGGTGCCCATGGGACACGTAAGAAGGGTAGAGGGACCATGGCAGTCGATACAGATCGACTATATAGGACCCCTGCCCACCACCCAGGGAGGTTATAAGTATTGCCTCGTCCTGGTGGATGTGTTTTCCAAGTGGGTGGAAGCCTTCCCGTGTCGAACAGCTACGGCACTGGGTACAGCAAAAATCTTGGTCCGGGAAGTGTTCTCGCGGTGGGGACTTCCCCGTTTTGTGGAGTCAGACCAAGGGAGTCATTTCACCGGCCAGGTGATGCAGAACACCCTCATGCTTTTGGGCATTGAAGGGAAGTGGCACGTAGCACACAATCCCCAGTCATCCGGGATTGTTGAACGTATGAACCGGACCCTGAAGGAGAAATTGAGGAAAGAGACTAGGAACTCGCCCCAAAAATGGGCGGAAGTTCTGCCTTTAGTCCTCATGGGGGTCCGGGCCAGTCAGTCAAAAAGTACGGGGTACTCCCCGCACGAGGTAATGACCGGGAGGCTCATGCGAACCCCCACCCATGTGCTAGCACCGGTGCTCACTGAGGGTCAGCTCCAAGAGATAAGCAGGGACAAGTTCGCCCAGACTCTCTTGGAGCGCCTGAAGCAAGTTTATGAGCAGGCGGCTGGGAACATGGGAAGGCAGCATCAGGGCAATCGCTTGTTGCTGGAACCCCGCAAAACGCGGGAGTGGGAAGTAGGAGACCAGGTCATGGTCAGAAACTACGCCAGAGTAGGGAGTCTGGAACCACTGTATATGGGACCCTACAACATTGTAGACAAGGCGAGTCCCACGGTTTACGCCGTAAAAGTACCTCGGCGCACTAAGTGGTTCCACATAAACCAATGCAAACTGTACCAGCCAGGTGCGCAAGGGAAAACTACAGGGGTAAATCCCGCCAATGGGAAAGCACAGCCCCAGGTAGGACCACAAGGCACACAGGCAGGCATAGCAGCTTGCATCAGGGGAAGGGACATCCCGGACGATCATGCAGCGTTTTTCTGGAATTGGGGGTTAGATGAGGAAGAATTCAGGGTACCCGGGTCAGATGAGGACAGTGGAGATGAGAATAGTGATGACGACGGGTGGTTTCGGAGGAACGGTCCCTTTTACGATATGGAGGGGACGGGGGCTGCAGGTAGAGATCCACACAGGGTGGACACACGAGCTGCAGGTCCCGAAGACAGGAGGGAGGAGCTAGGGGAGGCAGGGCCAGCCGCTATGGGAGCACAGAGAGTACCGGTGTGGCTCCCAGAGATGTGGCCGCCCGCTTTGAACGTCCCGTCCTTGGGGGAGGCAGAGATCACGAGTGAAGGGCCGCCTGCTGGGCCAAGCAGGGCGGAGCCACAAACTGCAAGCCCCGAGGTTAGGGAGGCGGAGTCAGCGGAGGCGGAGCCAGCGACTGTGGTGGAACCCCAGGTCATCCCGATGGAAGTCTCGGAACCCGGTCCGTCCGTCACGGAACCCCCGCCCATAGCAACTCCCCGTAGGTCAAGTAGAGAACCCCAGCCCAGGAGGATGTGGTCATGTCCCCAGACTGCCCCAAGGCGTAGAGTTAAGGTTAAGATAACCCAGATACAGGCCGGCCACATCGCAGCAGCAACAGGCTGCGGCAGATCAGAGGGAAGGGTCAGTGCCCTCCCACCGTCGGGAAGAGCTCGCAGCAGCCTTCTCAGAATTTAAAGGGGCCGCCCTGAGAACGGGCGGCACTGTAAAGTTATTAGTTTTTAAGTTTTAAGTTAATAGTTCAAGGTTAAGTTTATAGTTTTTTAATAAGGTTAAGTTTGTAGTGTTTTAACAGAAAAACGATAAAATGATGGGAGCTTTAAAGATAGGTTTAGTTGAAGTTTATTCAGCGAACGTTGAAGTTTACGTGAGGCGAGGTCAGGGGACCCGCTCACCCTTCACAAAAGCCAGAGACTCTTGCGAGGCTGGCTACCTCATTCTATCTGATCACAGGAACCAAGGAAGGATGGAACGAATTCTAGTATTGCTCGCGGCAATCGGATGCGGATTGGCCTATCGAGGCCGCACCAAGGATGTCGTGGTGTTTGGATGTTCCGGGGACACGGCCCCCATCGCGGTGGATGGGACCGGAAGACGGGAGGCAGAGGAGACCAGCACTTATTTCCACAAGGGAAGGTGGCCAGGATGGCTGGGAACGAACTCAACGGAGTATTCTAGCACATCGGGGTTTGCCTACAAAGAGACTTCTTTACTGTGCCCCAAAGTAAGGATCATCGCACCCAGGATCAGCGTCACCGTCGGCAAACGGATTTGTTTGACTTGTAGTGGGAAGGTCCCATTGAGCCGATGGTGGTGGCTGCGAAAGCTGAGCAAAACTATGAGGAACTCTTCGGTCGAGTGGGAACGACTGGGTAATAATACCCATCGGACAATTACGGGGACAAACGGACAAGTGAAAGTCTGTTGGGACAAATGGTGGGAACCGGATGAGGGAATTTATGTATGTATGTGGGGGTCAAATTACGTTTGCCCCAAAGGCATCTCCATATTTTTCATTAATCAATGGCAGGATAACGGACAGGGGATGAGGTGGGATGCGAGCACCAGGGGGTGCGGAGCCCCATTCTCCCCTATCCCAGTAAATGCCACTGAGCTCATTACGCGCCCACGCAAAGCCCCGCCCACGATTCCGGTGGTTCTAGCTGAGGAAGAAGGGTGCCCTAAAACTAGTAAGGGACCCGGGAATGGTTTGGTACTGGTCCCCACAGACCAGATACTATTCCAGGGGGTACATTACGCGGTGGCCTCGGTGATTTTAAATCTCACCGAGGTGCGGTTACCAGAGTGGTGCCCCAAAAAGACGGAACAGTTGTACCAGGTCCTGTTGACCAAGATGTTCAGACAATTTTACGAATTCGATTTCGCGGAAATTGACAAGTTTGTACACCGCACCACAGGAAGTTTTGAATCAAGCAGGGAGGCAAAGAAGGGGTTTGGTGAACGATGCGTTCACCGCTTTTAACACGGGTACATCTGTGGTCAACGCTCTAGACAGTGTGGAGCTGCAGACCCAGATTAATGGTTTAAAGACACAATTAAAAGACATTCTAACAGATGAGAATAAAGTGGTAGGGTCGGGTCTGCACGAGGACCAAGCCATGACTCTCCATTTAAAGGAAATTATAGCAGAGTTGGAGAAACATGCAAAGACGGTAAATGCCCTGATTAGGGAAGATCGGAATGCATCCGATCAAGCTGCGCAGAACGAGGTGTGCGTGCTTTACGGGGCGTGGTTACTGGGCGAGGGCCGCAGTAATTTGGAGGATTTAAAACAAGGTTTGGTTCCGTCCTGGATAAGTAACAAACACCTGCGGGCGCTCCACCCTTTTCAGAACGCATTAAGTCCGTGCCAGCTCAGGCTAGCTTCAGAAGCTTACCCAGTCCCCGTGGACTGCGGACGTTCAAACCATACTATTATGGGAATAGTATTACGCATGCCGGTTTTGGGCGACACAGCAAAGCCCGCCCCGGTGTATCGGGTAGAGAACATTGGTGTCATTCAGGGGGGAGCCCACATTCGTTATGCAGCGGTTCCACCTTACGTCATCCGCTGGGAGCAAACGATGACAGGTACAGATCTCTCTGGTTGTCGTGGCAGGGGAGCACACATAATACTGTGCCCCCAGCACTTGAATGCCTTTTTAACACCACAGTGCGGGTTCAGAACGACTGGCGCCAAGTCCATGAATTGCACCATGGAGGCAATGGCACAAGATCATGTGCCTCCGCAGGTAGCATACATCGGGGGTGGAACATATTGTGTTACCACTGCAGCGCAACACTACCAGCATGGAAACCGTAGCCGGTGTCCGGTGAGTGACAGCAGTTTCTGTTTTAAACCCAGGGCGGAAGTTCAAGTAGCACAACAGCGAATTATCCCAATCCCTGAACCATCCACTGTTCATCTCACAGTAAAAGAGAATTTCACCGACTTGCAGCGATTCGTCGCGCATTTCGGATACCTCATTCCCCCTCTCCCTGAACACCTCACCAAGCTTCTGAAAGCCGTCGCGGTGTCACAGAAACATTTTTACACATTAGAGCAGAAAACTGTCGCAATAGGAACAGACATTTTGGATATAGTAGTTCCACCGTGGTGGAATCTGTTCACTAATATTGAAGTGCCTTCATGGATCAGAATAGCCTCCCACATTTTAGTCGTATGCCAAGTTTTTATTGTAGTGTACCTATTGGTCGTACATTGTAAAAGAGACAAGCGCCTCACCAAGCATGAAAACACGGGAGAGTGGCGAGAACGTTACGTGCGCGTGCACGATGAAAGCACCGTGTAATCGGAAAATGGCATCACTCCCGCTCGCCACGTGCGCCGCGGAAGTTTGTACTCGATCATGATTTTTCAGAGATTGTAAATACGTTGGGAACTCGACATGTTTTAAGAGTTAGTGTTGATTATTTTGGTGATGGTGTTACAGTTAGAATTGATTGTTTTGGTTTTGAGTTTTGTTTTTCCTTTCCCTGAATAAAAGATGAATATACAGGTGATACGAGAGGCATCGGCCTGGTTACGCCGGGAAGGAAAACAAGTGGTGTAAGTTTAAGGGCAAATAATGCCTACGGTGATATAAAATGTAATTTTCTTGGGAAATAAGGACGACACAGAGACCCTAGCTAGGTTAAAGTTATGGGATTAATTTGCTGGATTCGGAGAGAAATCGAGATAATATTGCTCACCACTATGATTTTTGATACGATAAGCGGAGTTATTCGCATCAACAGGAGGGACTGTAGAATTCGCAATATATCGCGATTTTATTAATAAGGAGAAAACACAGAGTTTCGTTCAAACAGCTTTTATTTCAGCAGAATGCTGCCAGGTTTAAAGTGGACACAAGCAGCCTGTAAAATGGCCGCCGCACCTCGTGACAGAACATTCTAGACTTTTCAACAGGCAGACAAGATGGCGTTCCAATAAACATTTGTGCAAGATCGATTAAGATTCAGCACAGTGAAGATAATACACGAGACATTATGGGTTTGCAGTATACACATAAATACTGAAATCGGTCTCCCAGGTACAAATGAAAGCTATTGTACCGAGTAATCAAGGGCCCATCCAAAAGACATTAATATGTAAAATCCCAACGACTCTACGATGAGAGAGCCGTTAGCAGGTAGTTATACAAAACACTTGGAAGCCCCACAACCCCTCCAGGGAGAACACCGACCGATTTAACAATGGGAGAAATATTAACAGGTACTCAGACATTTACGAGTAGCCCCGAAACCCATTAAGAACGGAGATCACCCATACAAGACATTTGAGCGCCAGACCCTAAACAAAAGAATGGACATTATAGTTGGGCGGGAAACGGAAGATTTTTGCACTATAATTGCAGGCTCCAAACCGTCCATCTCTCTCTTATCCGATCGACTCTTATCATCGTGGCTGCTCCTGTGCTCTTATTCGTAACCTCGTGGCTGCTCCTGTGTACTCGTAGTTGGGCTCCTGCTTGCCTGTTGCCTCTTTGAAAAGGACTGTTGAACTTTCTGATCCGTTCGGATCTACCTCGTGTCGCGTAACGAAGACCTATGTTGGTAACTGGCAGCGGAACCAAAGGCCCGAGATGAGATGAGATGAGATGAGATGAGATGAGAAGAGAGGAAGACCATATCCATCGCCACGGTCAGTAAATCCCGACCGCGCCTGTAGGTCGATTAGCCAAGTTTTCCTTGCCAGGAAGACTTCTTCGAACTTGCAAGGAAACATATCGTATCGATGATATTGACAACTGTGCTCGAAAAGTACCTGTTAAACCAACCAACACAGGTCTTCATCACAGCAGACGTTCCAGCCTGCTAGCCGGAGCAGCAGAAGCAAGTAAACAAGTGGGACCAGGAGATCTCCTGACCGACACGTGGGTGCTGCGGTGAAAAACATCCGATCAGCTATTCGGAATTTCTCCGAGTTATCACGAGTGGTGAGCATGAGTCTCGAAATCCTACGAATCTAGTTTAGGATAGATATTGATAGGGGAGGGTTTAAGGATTAAGGATATTTGTAATGTGTGCCCCTATTTACTATGTGCCGTTCGTTCCTCGTTTCCCTAAGATCGACTATATAACTGCTTGTAAGATTGTACTGTCATTAATCTGTGCTTATGACATGTATTTCATAATCTTAAGTATTATGCAATAAAGATTTTCCATTTCGTACCATTCAACCGAGTCTACATGAGTTTCATCTCCATTACTGCTCTCGCATCTAAGTCCAGTGTCTAGAACCGTAAGGGCGAGTGATTCGAACCACTCACAGGTGTGTCTAGTGTTCCCAGATTGGCTGGAGACCAGAACAGGCAACAAGGCCTAGACCCGCACTGACATACAGGCTGCACAGAGCCGCGTGAATCTCACAGGCTGCGAGACACGCAGGGTCAGAATCCCTTACACCGCCGCACCTCGTGACAGAACATTCTAGACTTTTCGACAGGCAGACAAGATGGCGTTCCAATAAACATTTGTGCAAGATCGATTAAGATTCAGCACATTGAAGATAATACACGAGACATTATGGGTTTACAGTATACGCATAAATACTGAAATCGGTCTCCCAGGTACGAATGAAAGCTATTGTACCAAGTAATCAAGGGCCCATCCAAAGACATTAATATGTAAAATCCCAACGACTCTACGATGAGAGAGCCGTTAGCGGGTAGTTATACAAAACACTTGGAAGCCCCAAAACCCCTCCAGGGAGAACACCGACCGATTTAACAATGGGAGAAATATTAACAGGTACTCAGGCATTTACGAGTAGCCCCGAAACCCATTAAGAACGGAGATCACCCATACAAGACATTTGAGCGCCAAACCCAAACAAAAGAAAGGACATTAAGGTTGGGCGGGAAACGGAAGATTTTGTACTATAATTACAAGCTCCAACCGTTCATCTCTCTCTTATTCTCTTATCCGATCGACTCGTAACCTCGTGGCTGCTCCTGTGTTTTGACTCGTAGTCCTGTTCCTGCTTGTCTGGTGCCTCTTTGAAAAGACTGTTGAACTTTATGATCCGTTCGGATCTACCTCGTGTCGCGTAACGAAGACCTATGTTGGTAACTGGCATCGGAACCAAAGGCCCGAGATGAGATGAGATGAGATGAGATGAGATGAGAAGAGAGGAAGACCATACTCATCGCCACGGTCAGTAAGCCCCGACCGCGCCTGTAGGTCGAATAGCCAAGTTTCCTTGCCAGGGAGACTTCTTTGAACTTGCAAGAACGGACCTCGGAAGATCCTCCAAGATGATATTGACTGGTCTGTGAAACCCATTCGGACAGTGCCTGTTAAACCAACCAACACAGATCTTCATCACAGCAGACGTTCCAGCCTGCTAGCCGGAGCAGAAGCAAGTAAACAAGTGGGACCAGGAGACCTCCTGATCGACACGTGGGTGCTGCGGTGAAAACATCCGATCAGCTATTCGGAATTTCTCCGAGTTATCACGAGTGGTGAGCATGAGTCTCGAATCCTACGAATCTAGCTAGGACAGATATTGATAGGGGAGGGTTTAAGTATTAAGGATACTTGTAATGTGTGCCCCTATTTACGGTGTGTCGTTCGTTCCTCGTTTCCCTAGAATTAGCTATATAACTGCGTGTAAGATTGTACTGTCATTAATCTGTGCTTATGACATGTATTTCGTAATCTTAAATATCATGCAATAAAGATTTTCCATTTCGTACCATTCAACCGAGTCTACATGAGTTTCATCTCCATTACTGCTCTCGCATCTAAGTCCAGTGTCTAGAACCGTAAGGGCGAGTGATTCGAACCACTCACAGGTGTGTCTAGTGCTCCCAGACTGGCTGGAGACCAGAACAGGCAACAAGGCCTAAACCTGCACTGACATACAGGCTGCACAGAGCCGCGTGAATCTCACAGGCTGCGAGACACGCACGGTCAAATCCCTTACAAGGTAGCACCTCGCTCCTTGGCATTAGCGCCTTAAGAGAGGTGTGTAGCGCCTGATTTAGCACTCTAATCACCTCCAGGGGCGATAGAAGCCAAGTTTGCAGTCGGAGGCGATAATTAGCGCCAGGCGCTAAACTTTGTGCCCGGCCGATAATTGTGCCCAAACGGGGCAATACCGAATTTCTGCCTCCACGAGCATAAATGAAAGGAGTTTATACTTAAACTGTCCAATGCTCTGGTCAGATCACATCATGGCGTATTGTGTCTATTTCTGGTCACTCAGACACAAGGGAAATATTTAATCCCTGGAAGCAGTGTGGAGAGGAGCCAAAAAACTAATACCCAGCATCAGGAACAGGAATAACAGGAAAAACTTAATGGGAGGTGACTTAGAGGGGAGCCCCCTAGAAGTTTACAAGGAAGAAAGTCATTAGATAAAGAAAACATTCTGCTTCAAATTAAATCACAACAACAGGACAAGTGGCCAAGGTTCAAACTGGCAAAAGGCCACCTCGGCACTGGCATCAGGAAGCTCATCACGTGGATGTGATCCACACATGGATGCTGTGAGGGAAGAATCCAGGTTTGTTCTGGATGGAGAAAGAAAGAAAGAAAGAAAGACTTGCATTTATATAGCACCTTTCACGACTCAAAGTGCTTTACAGCCAATGAAGTACTTTTGGAAGTGTAGTCACTGTTGTAATGTGGGAAACGCGGCAGCCAATTTGCGCACAGCAAGGTCCCACAAACAGCAATGCGATAATGACCAGATAATCTGTTTTTGTTATGTTGATTGAGGGATAAATATTGGCCAGGACATCTGGGATAACTCCCCTGCTCTTCTTCGAAATAGTGCCATGGGATCTTTTACGTCCACCTGAGAGAACAGACGGGGCCTCGGTTTAACGTCTCATCTGAAAGACGGCACCTCCGACAGTGCAGCACTCCCTCAGCACTGCACTGGAGTGTCAGCCTTGATTTTTGTGCTCAAATCCCTGGGACGCATTGGGATGGGCTCATTGGCCTTGCTCACCCATATCTCTTTTGTGATCCTGAAAACAAAGACCCATTTCCTCAGAAGTAATATCTAATCAAACGCGAGCCAGGAATGGTGAAATCGGGAATGAGGTTCCTTGGAAATGCGCATCCGCTGTAACTTTGGCAAAAGAGCCATGGAAATCTAGTAAAAATGGTATGAATGCGTGTTTACATTGTTTTTTCTCGGGTCTCTATGGCTTTTCCACCGAAGTTGTGATAGACGTGTGGGAGAACCCTGTTGAAAGTACAAATGTAATTAATATTTCACTGGTTCCTTCGGTCTGCGGGACACGAAAGGGCGTCATCAGCCACGGCAACAGGGAGTAAGCCTTATCACCAAATATCCATCCTTCCACCGGTCCCCCATGGTGTCATGGGAATGTACTTTTCCTAAGTCTGTTGTCAAATGTTCCAATAAATCCTCATACAAGAAAAAACGTCTGCGGGCCAGCAGCGGCCGCATTGCCACCGCCAGTAACAGGAGTCGGAGGCGGAAAAGCACAGGGCCCGCTGTTCAGAGAGGAGCCGACTGTCTGTAAACAAAGATCCCATCCCGACTACCAGCCGGCTGCAGCAGCGCCGAGATACGGCCAAAAAGATCAAGCCCCGTAAGTTGGACATACATTACATTAGGTCAAGGGCCGGCCAAGGAGCAAATCTACATAATATGGGCAGCATTTGAATACACTGAATAACCAATGCATTTGTAATTTTTAAAAATCAATGCTTTAAAATCACTATCATTTTATACATACATACTTGAGGGATTCCCACTTTGTAAATGTCACCCTAGCTATATTGCAATTCTTTGTCAGAAGATCAATACAAGGGGACAACAATAATTTAGATGGGGGGTTCGTGATTACTAATCCAATTGAAAAGGGGTCCTTCAACCAAAAAAGTTTGAGAAGCACTGCTATAGATGGTACATACTGCAGCCACAGTGCATTGTTGATGGAAGGGGTGGATATTGAGTTCAGTGGAATGGTGCCAATCAAATGAACTGCTTTGTTCTGGATGGTGTCGAGCTTCTTGAGTGTTGTTGCAGCTGTACCCATCTAGGTAAGTAGTGACTATTCTATCACATTCCTGACTGAGCTTTGTAAATGATGGAAAGACTTTGAAGGCTTAGGAGATATTCAAACTCTGCCTTGCTCATGTAGCTTTGGCTAGTCCAGTTAAGATTATGGTCAATGGCAATGGCCAAGACGTTAGTGGTGGAGGATTCGGAGTGGCTGGTGCCATTAAAGGTTGGGGGAGATGGCTGCGATTTCTCTTGATCGAGATGGTCATTACCTGGCACTTATGTGGCACAAATGTTACCTACAACTTGTCAGCCCAAGCCTTGATGTTACCCAGAGAGAGGAATTTCAGGCAAATGTATTAAGCTCTTGTAAAGTTTCGCAATTATCGCGATTCGAAATAACGAGATAGAAGCAGATTCGTTTGATCAGTTTATTTAAACAAAATGCTGTCATGATTAAACAGGACACAGAAGCCTGTAAAATGGCCGCCGCGCATCGTGGCAGAAGTTTCCAGAAGTACAGTGGGCAGACAAGATGGCGTTCGAATAAACATTTTCAATATAAGACGGGGTCATACTCGATAAGCAGTGATAAAGACAGGATGCAACCTGTTTGCATTTGTGACAATAGCAAAAGATATGAGTGCTGGAATCGTTTTCCATGCACAAGTAAGGACCATTGTACTGGGCAATCGAAGGCCCATCCAGACACATCAATACGCGAATACCCCCACGGCTCTACAATGAGAGAGCCATTCTCGGGTGATTAAACAAGTATTCGGGGGCCCCCAAAACCCAGCCAGGGAGGCTCCTAGCCGGTTCGACAATGGGGAAAACATTAACGGGTAGTTGGCCAGTCTCAGGTGCTACCGAAACCCGTTAAAGACAAGAATCACCCCATGCTGGGAGTTTTGAGCGCCAATATTTCACAAAGGACAAACATTAAGATTTGGGCGGGAGATAAGGGAACACAGCACTATAACTATAGACAACAAATGTCCATCGCTTTCTTATTCGCTTGATTCGTGCTCTTATCTCTGCGGACTCTTGACTGGGGCTGAACTCTGCTGGACGAGCAGCCTTCTGTGTTTCTCTGGACTCTGTTGACTCTGGACTTTTAGCCGCACTGGACGGTTACTCGAATGTTGGGTGGAGCTCAAACGGAACGAGCCGCCTCGACGAAGGCCGGTGACCGGGTACACCATCCCGAGGGTCGGTAAACGGTGTCTGGACCCGAAGGCCCGAAGAGAAGAGACGAGACGAGACGAGAAGAAGAGGAGAAGAATCCACGTGCCGCCGCGGTCAGTAAACCCGACCGCGCCCGAAAATATACAACCCATTTCTTAAACTCTACAGGTTACTGCACGAACTGGTCAAAGACTCTTTTTCGAATTCTATCGACAACTGGTCTTGGTACAGGAAGACTTTTCTTTGAGTTCTACAGCCAGGCCCGAGTGCTGTCGAGTTCTTCATGACAACGGGGAGCCCAGCCTGCTTGTCGCAGCAGCGAAGATAAACAAGTGGGGTATAGAGACCCCTCCAAACACGTGACAGTCAGGCACTGCAGCGAAACGAGCCGAGTGCCTCACTTTAAAATTCTCCGAAGTATCACGAGTGGTGAGCATGTTTCCCGATCCTACAAATCTAGATGTAGTGTAGGTATTGATAAGGGAGGGTGGTTTTATTAAAGATAAAGTATAATGTGTTCCCCTTTTTACGATGTGCCGTGCGTTCTTCATTACCAAGCTTTATAAATGTATGTATACTTGTACTCTCGTTAATTTGCGCCTATGACATGTACTTCATGATCTTGGACGCTATGCAACAAAGATTTCCATTTCGTACCATTCAACTGGGTCTATTTGAGTTTTTCTCTGCATTACTGCTCTCGCACCTAAGTCCAGTGTTAGAACCGTAAGGGCGAGTGGGTCGAACCACTCACAGGTGCTTATTGCAACTAGGCTGGCCGGAGACCAGAGCAAGCAATAGTATTAGGCCTAACCCCGTACCAGCACCGTCTGCGATACAAGCACGACACAACCCCTTACAGAAAATGGTGACCGCTGCAGGACTCTGGCAGCGAGAGAGTAATGTTTTAGACCCTGGTGTGAATAGGCGAAATGTGATGGATGAGAGGGTAGCTGACTATGTGTTTGGGAAGGTTAACTTAACCAAAAGGTGGATAAGTGACCTACTGATGGATAAACGTCCGCTAGACGCAGCCATCAAATGGACAGGCAGTAAAGAGCATAAGAAGTCGGTAGAGAAAGCGGTCTGGCTGATGTGCTACAAGAAGCAAGTCCAACTTTCGGACCAGGTCATTGTAGCACAGGCAGCTCAGATCAGGGAATTGGAAGTTGAGATGGAGGAAAAGATCACGGGAGGACAGAAACTCATTGCATCCTTGAATGCGTTACATCAGGAACGCCAGATAGTAGCCAACCACCATGAGGCTAAAATTGATTACCTAGAGTGTCAGGTCACGGAAGCGAAATTAAACGAGGGTAGGATTAGAGAACGGTGTGCCCGCCTAGCTAACCAGATAAAAGCCCAGGAAGAAAGCTTGAAGGGAGTTAGGGCGGCATATAAGATGGCCCTCGAGGATAGGCATGAGGGAGCCGACCACAGTGTTTGCCAGAAGGAGTTAGGGAACCTAAGAGAGGCCCTGAATAAGGCAAACGGCTTGGTGTGCCTCATCAGCCCGTCAGCAAACCAGCCACAGGTGGGTAGGGAATTCCCAAAATCCCTACCAGAAAAAGCAGAGGAGGTATTTGCCACTGCGCCCTCCGCGCCACCCAGCTATTCGGCAACCTGGGAAAGGGAGGAAGTGGTGGAAATAGAGAAGGAGGTTCCCGAGGTAGGACAGTCCCCGGAGGTAGAGCCGAGACCGGGACCGATGTGTCCGCTCCGAGGTCACAAGAGAGGCCCGGGTGGGGCAAATGGGGCAGAGGGGGATGTCCTGAACCAGCTTGTATTGCCTCACAGCTCACACCAGCTGAGAGCAATGATTAGCCATGTATGGAAGCTGTCCGAGTCAGACGACCCTTCCGTACACTTTAGGGAGGTAGAACAGACCGCAGCAATTAATGGCTGCGACGATGTGGAAAAGACCAAAATGTTGCTGTTCTCGTTAGATAGCTCGATCCTTCAGTGTCTCTCAGACGAGAGCAAGAAGGGGAATAAAACCTATGAGGAGTTACGGGACGAGATCCTAGAAGTGTTAGGGGCGGATGACGAAGGTCCGTTCGTCAGATTGAGTCAAACCATACAGATGGAGGGAGAACCCCCGAAGGTTTTCGCCGATAGGCTGTGGCCAGTATACCAGCGTAGCTGCCCAGGTGTGCCAGGGCGCGATTACCTGAACGGTGCCGGTTTAACTCACTGGCTCAGGTGTTTAGTAGCCAACAGTTTGCCAGCCGTCAGGGAGCAGGCCAAAGCGTGGTTTGATCCCACTAACCCCGCCACAACAGAGGAGTCGGTCCTAAATCGACTCACCATAGGGTATCGTAACACTAGGAGCACGGGAGCGCGTCCCCTTAAGGGAAAGGTGCATGAGGCACGGCCCGCAGCCCCGGCTCAAAAGGAGTGGCATCAGGAGGGAAACCGCGCCCTGCAAACCAGTGGTGTTTGTCACGGGTGCGGGAAGACAGGTCACTGGCGTAAGAACTGTAGGAACCCCTGGAAGGACCCCAGGGATAAAAATCCCGCAGCCCGAACCCAAGCGCCTGTCTCTGAGAGAGGAGCTGGTGTGCCTATCCATCCCGAGGCGATAGAATCAATGTTAGGAGCCATGCGGGGTCTCATGACCTCGCACGGGGAGGTAGCAACAGCCCCATACCACCCAGGCTTCTGACTGGAACCGGTGCAGCCTGCCTACCTGTGTCCCCTTGAAAGACACGCACAGGAGGGGGTCTCCTGTAAGGAGGCCAGGTTAAAAGAGCAGGCCTTACGGGAGGAGAACACCCGTTTAATGGGGAAAGTAGACGGGCTAGAAGGGCAGCTTAGAGACATAAAAGCAGCCTACAGCGTAGCCAGGAGCAGGGAGTATGAGGATTTAAAACAGAATAGAAATCTGCAGCCTCCAGCAGGCGAGATTTCACAGAATGCACAAGCAGGGGCGGTGGCCTGTCATAGGGGAGGGGCCAGACCTGCGAGAGGGGACTCTCAGCCCAGGGTAGCAGCCTGCTTGAGGGGAGAGGACATTCTGCAAAAGTGTAGGAACTTTTCTTGGTGTTGGGATTCAGATGAGGAAGAGCTCGAGGAGCTCGACCAAGGTAGTGACCCGATCGGAGAGGTGCTGGGGTCGGAGGACAGAAGTTTCGTCCTCGACTCAAGCTCAGAGGAGATAGGGGCTGCGAGTGGAGATCCACACAGGGTGGAATCGGAAACTGCAGATCCCGAGCCCAGGGGGGCGGAGCTAGGGGAGACGGAGCCAGCGGCTGTGGTAGGACCACAGGTCGTGACGGTGGAAGTCTCAATACCCGGTCCGTCAGCCCTGGAAGTCTTGCCCTTGGGGGAGGTAGGGATTGCGAGTGGAGGACCACATACTGGGCCAAGTAGGGTGGAACCAGAAGCTGCAAATCCCGAGTTCAGGGAGGCGGAGCCAGGGGAGACGGAGCCAGCGGCTGTGGTGGGACCACAGGCCGTGACGGTGGAAGTCTTGGTTCCTGGTCCGTCGGCCCTGGAAATCTTGCCCAATGTAGCCCTCCGTAGGTCAAGTCGGACACCCCAGCCCAGGAAGCCGTGGTCAAGTCCCCCGTACGCCCCCAGACGTAAGTTCAAGGTCAAGGCAGCCCAGGGAGATCCCAGTCCCAGCGCAGCGGCGACAGGCTGCGGCAGATCAAAGGAAGGGGTCAGTGCCCCCCCGCCACTGGGAAAAGCTCGTGGCAGCCTTCGCAGAATTTAGGTAGGCCGCCCTGGGAACGGGCGGCGCTGTACAGTATAAGTTTATAAGTTTATAAGTTTAAGTTTAAGTTTGTAAGTTTGGTAAGTTTGTAGTTTAATTTTATAAGTAAATGGTAAAGTGATGGGAGTTTTAGTGATAGGAATAGTTAAAGTCTATCCAGAACACATGTCTTTTTACGTGAGACGAGGTCAAGGGACCCGCTCACCCTTCACAAAAGCCAGAGACTCTTGGGAGGCTGGCTACATCATTTTATCTGATCACAGGAACCAGGAAAGATGGAAAGGATTCTGATAGTGCTCGCAACGATCGGATATGGATTGGCCTATCGGGGCCTCACCAAGGATGTCGTTGTGTTTGGTTGCTCCGGGGACACGGCCCCCATCGCGACGGATGGGACCGGGGAGCGAAAGGCTGAGGAAACCGCCACTTATTTCCACAAGGGAAGGTGGCCGGGATGGCTGGGAACGAATTCGACGGAATACTCCAGCGCATCCGGATTTCACTATAAAGAGACTTCTTTACTGTGCCCCAGAGTGAGGATCATTGCACCCAGGATCAGCGTCACCGTCGGCAAAAGGATTTGTTTGACATGCAATGGGAAGGTCCCATTGAGCCGATGGTGGTGGTTACGGAAGTTAAGCAAGAATATGAGAAATTCCTCGGTCGAGTGGGAGCGATTGGGTAACAATACCCATCGGACAATTACGGGGACTAACGGACAATTGAAAGTCTGTTGGGACAAATGGTGGGAACCGGATGAGGGAATATATGTTTGTATGTGGGGATCAAAGTACGTTTGCCCCAAGGGTATATCCATATTTTTCGTACACCAGTGGCAGGACAACGGGAAAGGGATGAGGTGGGATGTCAGCACCAAGGGGCGCGGGGCTCCATTCTCCCCGATCCTGGTAAACGCCACTGAACTCATCACGCGCCCACGCAAGGCTCCGCCCACGATTCCGGTGGTTTTGGCTCAGGAGGAAGGGTGCCCTAAAACCACTAAGGGGCCCGGGAATGGTTTGGTACTGGTCCCAACAGACCAGATACTATTTCAGGGGGTACATTACGCGGTGGCCTCGGTGATTCTAAATCTCACCGAGGTGCGTTTACCAGAGTGGTGCCCCAAAGAGACGGAACAATTGTACCAGGTCCTGTTGACAAACATGTTCAGACAATTCTACGAGTTTGATTTTGCAGAGATTGACAAAACAAGCTTGTACACCACACCACACGAAGTTTTGGGTCAGGTGGGGAGACAAAGAAGGGGTATTGTGAACGATATGTTCACCGCCTTTAATACAGGAACATCTGTGGTCAACGCTCTAGACAACGTGGAGCTGCAGACCCAGATCAACGGTTTAAAAACACAGTTAAAAAGCATCCTCACAAGCGAAAACAAGGTAGTAGGGTCTGAGTTACATGAGGACCAGGCCATGAAGCTACACTTAAAAGAGATTATAGCAGAGCTGGAGAAGCATGCGAGAACGGTAAATGCCCTGATCAGGGAAAATCGGAATGCATCCGATCAAGCTGCGCAGAACGAGGTGTGCGTACTATACGGGGCGTGGTTACTGGGCGAGGGCCGCAGTAATTTGGAGGATTTAAAACAAGGTTTGGTCCCGTCCTGGATAAGTAACAAACACCTGCAGGCGCTCCACCCTTTTCAGAACGCATTAAGCCCGTGCCAGCTCAGGCTAGCCTCAGAGGCATACCCAGTCCCCGTGGACTGCGGACGGTCAAACCATACCATCATGGGTATAGTACTACGTATTCCGGTTTTGGGCGACACAGCAGAGCCCGCCCCGGTGTATCGGGTAGAGAACATTGGTGACTTTCAGGGGGGAGCCCACATTCGCTACGCAGCGGTCCCACCTTACGTCATCCGCTGGGAGCAAACGATGACAGGTACCGACCTATCGAGTTGTCGTTGCCGGGGAGCACTCATCATCCTGTGTCCCCAGCACTTGTATGCCTTTTTAACACTACAATGCGGGTTCAGAACGGCTGGTGCGAAGCCCATGAATTGCACCATGGAGGCAATGACACAAGATCATGTGCCTCCGCAGGTGGCATACATAGGGGGTGGAACATATTGCGTTACCACTGCAGCGCAACACTACCAGCATGGAAACCACAGCCGGTGTCCGGTGAGTGACAGCAGTTTCTGTTTTAAACCCAGGGCTGAAGTTCAAGTGGCACAGCAGAGAATTGTCCCGATCCCTGAAACATCCACTGTTCATCTCACAGTAAAAGAGAATTTCACCGACTTGCAGCGATTCGTCGCGCATTTCGGATACATCATTCCCCCTCTCCCTGAACACCTCACCAAGCTTTTGAAAGCCGTCGCGGTATCACAAAAACATTTTTACACCCTGGAACAAAAGACTGTAGAAATAAGGACAGAAATTTTGGACATAGTAATCCCACCGTGGTGGGACCTGTTCACTAATATTGAAGTTCCTTCATGGATCAGGATAGCCTCCCACATTTTGGTAGTGTGCCAAGTAATAATTGTAGTGTACCTATTGGTCGTGCACTGCAAAAGAGGCAAGCGCCTCACAAAGCAGGAGAACACAGGAGAGTGGAGAGAACGTTACGTGCGCGTGAACGAGGAAAGTACCACATAAACGGCCAGGATGACGCCGCTCCATTTTACCATGTGTGTTTTTGTAATTGATTGTTAGTTACGAAGATGTGTAACTAAGTTTAGAACTTTGTATTTTTAAAATGGTTGTTTGATTATTTTTTCCTTGTATAATAAAAACATGCATATACAGGTGGTGCGAGAGGCATCGGCCTGTTGCACCTGGATGGCGTATACGCAATGTAAGTTTAAAGGCAATACTGCCTACGGTTTGTCCAAGTCCAAACAATGTAATTTCCCTGGGAAATGAGGACGGCATGGAGGCCATAGATAGTTTAAGTTAAGGGAGTGTTTGGATGTGGAGAATCGGGATAATTTTGCTCACCACCACTTTTAATTGATACGATAAGCGGAGTTATTCGCATCAACAGGAGGGACTGTAAAGTTTCGCAATTATCGCGATTCGAAATAACGAGATAGAAGCAGATTCGTTTGATCAGTTTATTTAAACGAAATGCTGTCATGATTAAACAGGACACAGAAGCCTGTAAAATGGCTGCCGCGCATCGTGGCAGAAGTTTCCAGAAGTACAGTGGGCAGACAAGATGGCGTTCGAATAAACATTTTCAATATAAGACGGGGTCATACTCGATAAGCAGTGATAAAGACAGGATGCAACCTGTTTGCATTTGTGACAATAGCAAAAGATATGAGTGCTGGAATCGTTTTCCATGCACAAGTAAGGACCATTGTACTGGGCAATCGAAGGCCTATCCAGACACATCAATACGCAAATACCCCCACGGCTCTACAATGAGAGAGCCATTCTCGGGTGATTAAACAAGTATTCGGGGGCCCCCAAAACCCAGCCAGGGAGGCTCCTAGCCGGTTCGACAATGGGGAAAACATTAACGGGTAGTTGGCCAGTCTCAGGTGCTACCGAAACCCGTTAAAGACAAGAATCACCCCATGCTGGGAGTTTTGAGCGCCAATATTTCATAAAGGACAAACATTAAGATTTGGGCGGGAGATAAGGGAACACAGCACTATAACTATAGACAACAAATGTCCATCGCTCTCTTATTCGCTTGATTCATGCTCTTATCTCTGCGGACTCTTGACTGGGGCGGAACTCTGCTGGACGAGCAGCCTTCTGTGTTTCTCTGGACTCTGTTGACTCTGGACTTTTAGCCGCACTGGACGGTTACTCGAATGTTGGGTGGAGCTCAAACGGAACGAGCCGCCTCGACGAAGGCCGGTGACCGGGTACACCATCCCGAGGGTCGGTAAACGGTGTCTGGACCCGAAGGCCCGAAGAGAAGAGACGAGACGAGACGAGAAGAAGAGGAGAAGAATCCACGTGCCGCCGCGGTCAGTAAACCCCGACCGCGCCCGAAAATATACAACCCATTTCTTGAACTCTACAGGTTACTGCACGAACTGGTCAAAGACTCTTTTTCGAATTCTATCGACAACTGGTGTCGGTACAGGAAGACTCTTCTTTGAGTTCTACAGCCGGGCCCGAGTGCTGTCGAGTTCTTCATGACAACAGGGAGCCCAGCCTGCTTGTCGCAGCAGCGAAGATAAACAAGTGGGGTATAGAGACCCCTCCAAACACGTGACAGTCAGGCGCTGCAGCGAAACGAGCCGAGTGCCTCACTTTAAAATTCTCCGAAGTATCACGAGTGGTGAGCATGTTTCCCGATCCTACAAATCTAGATGTAGTGTAGGTATTGATAAGGGAGGGTGGTTTTTATTAAGGATAAAGTATAATGTGTTCCCCTTTTTACGATGTGCCGTGCGTTCTTCATTACCATAGACCAAGCTTTATGAATGTATGTATACTTGTACTCTTGTTAATTTGCGCCTATGACATGTACTTCATGATCTTGGACGCTATGCAATAAAGATTTCCATTTCATACTATTCAACCGGGTCTATTCGAGTTTTTCTCTGCATTACTGCTCTCGCACCTAAGTCCAGTGTTAGAACCGTAAGGGCGAGTGGGTCGAACCACTCACAGGTGCTTATTGCAACAAGGCTGGCCGGAGACCAGAGCAAGCAATAGTATTAGGCAACGAAGGCCTAACCCCGTACCAGCACCGTCTGCGATACAAGCACGACACAACCCCTTACACTCTTATACACTAGTACCTCACAGTATGATTCCAGGCTCATGGTTTCTATCACAGGATCTATAATTAATTTGTTTTCACAGCAGTTCTTGCTCAATTTAGTAGTTTGGGTTCTTGTGCCAAACCTCATGTAGTCTTATAGAAAGAGGAAGGAGTAAGCCAGAAGTGCAGCAAAAACCTTTGGAGGGAAAACACAGCCATTAATGTCCACAGCAGTAGACTGGAGTACTGTGGGCGTTCCAGGTCACGATTAAGAAGGGTTTCAGAACATAATGTCAAACTCGTTACTGAACATAAAGTTCAACAACAATAGATTGGAGATGATTGAATGAAAGCCTTGTTAGCTCTGCCCCAAGCAAAGATTCAGTTTCAAAAAAAATCATCTTACAAAGAGTTTACCTTGCTGCAACCTACATGCAGCTCATGTAAACTTGCTGAAACTGGAATAATGGCCACCTATTTTTGAGATAAAGTATTGCAATTCACATATTTTTGAAAATCTACTTACTCCTAAATTAACATGTTAGGTGGAGGTTCAGAATTATAGGAAGAATGCAATGATCGAAAAATGTTATTTTTCAGAAAGCTGAAGCACTTCTTCCTTAAGTGTTGCAACATGGCTAGGGATGTCACCAGTTCTTAACGCACATCCAGGAGTTAATAGTTGATAGAGTACAGTTAATTCAAAATACATAGATTACCTAGGTAAGAATAGAAGGAATGTTCGCTGTTTCTTTGTAGTTGATTACATCCTTTATTCTGCATCTCTCTAGACTTTTCGGAATATGGGCGTAATTAGCAAGGCCAGTATTTATTGTCCATCCCTATTTGCCATTGAGAAGGTGGTGATGAGCCTTCTTCTTGAACCGTTGCAGTTCATGTGGTGAATGTACTGCCACAGTGCTGTTAGGTAAGTAGTTGTAGGATTTTGACCCAGCGACGATGAAAGAACACCGACATATGTCCAAGTCGGGGAGCTTGGAGGTGATGCTGTTCCCATGCACCTGCTGCCCTTGTCTTTCTATGTGGTGGAGGCCGTGGGTTTGGGAGGTGCTGTCAAAGAAGCCTTGGCAAGTTGCTGCAGTACATCCTGCAAATAGTGCTCACTGCAGCCACGGTGCGCCAGTGGTAGAGAGTGTGGATGTTTAAGGTGGTGGGTGCGCTGACGATCAAGCGTACTGCTTTGTCCTGGATGAAATATTAGGGCACTGTTTAGCTGCCGGAAGTGTGGCCCACCACTCTGCTTCCGCTATGATCCTGTCCTGCAACCTGGAGATTGGAAGAGGTTACCCATGTCTATAGTGGTACAACAGGGGCACCCACTCAGTGGAGGAGCTAAAATCTCAGACCTTGCTATTCCCAGACAAAGAGCCATACAGGCCAGGCTGGGCCAAAGATGTAACTAAGGAAACATGTTGCACCCTTCTCTCCCTCAATGTAAAACCCCAAATCGAATGGTGATTACTGTTCAATTTGTGCTTGATGGTGCCAATCATGGCTTAAAAAGGCAGATGCGCATGCATCCTGCCCAATTGTCTTTCCCATCGACTTCAATGGAAAATTTCACCTCATTATTTCCGAGGGCCTGTATTTTTCAGTATCAGTAAAGTATGTAAGAGTTTCATCTCATGTCAGCCATGCGCTGCACTGGTTCAGTAAATTTGCTGCATTACATTAAGGTCACAAGACCGTGGTAATTATCTAAGAACCACACTCCAGTTCTTAAACTTTGTAATGCCACCGAAGGTCTATTAGAATTGTATTTATTTTAATTATGACGTTTATCCCTTAAGGCTTTGCGAAAAAGAATCTATTTTGTAACAAATTTCTTATGCACTTCAGGTCTCATGACCTTGTGATCTGTACTCAAAATATAATTTTACAATTTTTATTGAGGGAGATTTCTGCTTTTTGAGAGTCCCTTACATAATATATAATGTGTCAGCCAAGTAATTCTTAACATGTGGGGGAATTGAAAGTCAGTGCTTTCAACCAGTAGAAAACTCCATCAACAAATCTATATGATTAAACATTTTTGTCAGAGGGCTGACCTTTCAACTTCGTCGGCGGCGTAAAATGGGTGGAAGTAGATCGGACGCTTGTTATACATCCCGCCCAATTTAACAATCTGCTGACCTCAATGAAGAAGAAAATCGGGTGGGATGTATAACGAGCGGCCAATCCCCTACCACCCGTTTAACTCCCGCACCAAAGTTGAAAGTTCTGCCCAGAGTCTCACTAATCACATTGCAGAACAAGCAACCATGGTCCATCCAACCAATCGCATGCCAGAACTTCAACCAATCCGAATTCAAAGACCAGTGGTCCTTCAACCTGTCTGTTCAATCAATCAGTTCTCAGAGCCATCTATGTGGTGACATTGATGATCGGTTCAGGCACAAAAACAATAAATCATAATCTACCAAAACATTATTCCTGTGTCAGACAGCCACTATGAGAGTTTCTTAGCCACTCCATTGTAGGCTTAAAAAATAAACTTACTCACAAACCTTCCGGTCCCACCTTTCAATCACTCTCACGTTTCCCTCTGTCCAGGTCCTGCATAAAGTCAACAGTCGCAATTCTAGGTAGACCCTCATCCACTAGCACATGAATTACAATGACTCAGACCTTTGGATTCCAGGAGCTGACCCAACTCAGGATCATTGTGACGAACACATACAGATGTTCAGCATACCAACGGCAGATGTATCCCAACAAGGCTGTTCCTCCATGCCTTCCAGTGCCACCTCCAGCCCCACAATGTTTTTCCATGCTCCTCTCCCTTTCTCAACTCTCCATGCCACACCTCTGGTTCATGGTTCATGGTTATGAGAGGTCACTAGAGGAGAAGGCAGCGGTGCAGGTCACTTAAGGAAAGGGATGCAGTTGGCAGAGATTGCTGGAGGAACAGAGAAAGCACCAGGAGCAGTGAGAGAGTAAAAGAGATAACCACAGAGATAACGAGGGGGAGCAAGAGATGCAGGGAGAGAGTAACAAGAGAAGAAGATTTAAAAAAGGAAAGCGACAGGCACTCAAAAGAATGAAAGATTGAGTAAGACATATGAAAAGCAACAGAAAGAAACACAGGCAAAAAGAGAGTAACAAAAGCACAGCGACCAATGAACGGAGAGAAAGGGGAGAACTACATGAGGCAGAAAGAGAACTGAGAGGGAAAAACAGGGACAAAGAGGATAAGAGCAGAAGTTTGTTGCGTTCGTATGACATTCGCCTATCCACTAGTTTCGTGGCAGTGTTAATACACTTAAAATAAATGGGTTAATGCCTGATATGACTAACAGTAATTAGGGTTGTGGGTTCCAGTCCCAGTCCAGTGACTGGGGCACCAAATCTAGGCTGACACTCCAGTGCAGTACTGAAGGAGTGCTGCACTGTCGGAGGTGCCGTCTTTTGAAAGAGACACTAACCTGAGGCCCCTTCTGCCTTCTCAAGTGGATGTAAAATATCCTGTGGCACTATTTCAAAGAAGAGCAGGAGACTTTTCCCTGGTGTCTTGGACAATATGCAGCCCTCAACCAATATCACTAAAACAGATTATCTGGTCATTATCTCATTGCTGTCTGTGGACCTTGCTGTGTGCAGAATTCCTACATTACAACAGTGACTACACTTCAAAAGCACTTCATCGGCTACAAAGCAGTGAAAGGCACAATAGCCTTTCTTTTTTTTCCTAGGCTCTGTTTTTTTAAAAGGCCACCACTGCGCTGAAGCATTAAAAGTTTCCTAGTTATTTAAGTTGGTCGAGACTGTTTGTATTTCTCTGTTTTGTCAATGACAGTCGAGCTAGTGATTTCCCAGCAAATCAGTTCCAGACAAAATCAATGCAGAAAATTAGGAAACTACCTGGCTGCTGAACAAGCTTTTAATTTGTTGACAATCTCTCGATTGTACAGCTAACCTTCATAGGAAGATTCCCTTGAGCCTGGTGCAGAAAGGAAATTACAGCTGGAAAGAATTTCGAGTAGGTTCCTCCTAACACGTGTTTTTTTTCTCTTGCAGCTTTTATTTTTAATATGCTAACTAATTAACTAATCATATTACAATATTCTATATTATCTGTGAAAAAAATATGACTGGCCAATTGGTGGAGGTACAGTGAGCTATATAGTCAGCCCCTGATTACCGTCCAGTGTGGGTTTATGCTGCACGGCATTGATTTTGTTTGCCATTAATGCAAGTTGACTTTTTGGAATAGATGGTTTCTGACACTGTGGGGTTGTAGCTTCCCTCACAGGAATGACACATTGGCGGCTTACAAATCACTACCTGACATTTCTGCAGAACGATTCTTGACAGGCAGACCACTGGCTTATAATGACTACCAAAAAGCAGTCTAAATAATAAAGGAAGGTTTCAGATTAGAACTTGTGTTTGGAGACATTAATCTATAATGGTCTGCTCAGATTGGCCCTGAATATAGTTGGTAGAGGCAGATTTCTCTGTAGAAAGGGGCCCGCATACATCATAGTGTTCTCACGGTCCCATTCTCAATCAGATTGGCTAAATGTTCCACAGATCATTTATCTATTGGGCACAGACTGAAGAGACATAGGGTGAGGCCTGGAGGGTTTCTGAGCCCAGTCATTGTTGTGCTAGCCTCCAAGCTCTTCATTCAGAAGGGCTACTGGTACAGCCATGCCCAGAATGTATGTAACAGAGAATCTACTTGACGGTAGTTCTGCCACAACTCACCGACCACTCCGCCTGCAACTGTTACAAGTTCAGGTCCTGCTGTAGATACCTTCTCAAGTTCAGTAGCTTCAGGTACTTCAGTAAACAGTCTGAGCATCTTACTTTTATGAAAGCTGTCTCACACTGCCCTATTTCTACTTGTACAATAGCCTAACCCAGGGCTGTAATAATAGCACCCACTTGTGACTGGGACAAGATTCTGTTATCATTCGCACATGTATTTCTTCAATCTCTCGGAAGGCAGACTGAGTTAACACTAGGTGAAGAGAGGCCTTAGTTTGAATCATTAAGTTTCTTTATTGCACAGCTAGGTGAATGTACAAAGCAACAATTATGATCAGACTCGCTTAGTTCAACTTAACTCCATTTAATAACATAAAAATAACTAATATGCTATGCTAACCCATTTCAGGGAGTCATCTTGCTTGGCTTAGCAGACTAACTCTTCTGCATTCTGGATTTATGAGCCTGCCTTTTATGGTGCCTTGCTGCCTCAGATGCTTCCCCGTTCTAAAAGTTAGACTACCTTTTAGGTATCTGTAATACCGCTTTAAGCCAGAAAGAGAAACCTTCTTAGAATCACAGAATGATTACAGCACAGAAGGAGGCCATTCGGCCCGTCGAGCCCGTGCTGGCTCTCTGCAAGAGCACTTCAGCTAGTCCCACTCCCCCGCCCTTTCCCCGTAGCCCTGCAATTCTTTTTCCTTCGGGTGCTTATCCAACTCCCTTTTGAAAGCCACGATTGAGTCTGCCTCCACCACCCTTTCAGGTAGTGCATTCCAGATCCTAACCACTCGCTGCGTAAAAAAGTTTTCCTCATGTCACTTTTGGTTCTTCTGCCAATCACCTTCTAACTCAGTGGGTGTGAGATGTTTATCAACTATGGAGAGAATTGTTTATTATTTGCAGTCTATCAGGAACCAACATCAAAGCTAGCTCATTAGTATCATCGCAGACCCCCTTTTTAACTTGTTGGAATACGAGCTGTTTTTAAAACATACAGGGAGAAATTCCCCTCCTTTGCACCTCCCGTGGGGAGCGCTAACGGGGCGCAAAGGCCTTTTCGCCCGGGCACACCGCTAACCGCGCCTCCCGCCAAATTCCATGGGAGGTTAACGACGGTGCTACCGGGTTGCGCCCCAATCTCATGCGCCCAGAGATCGTGACGTCATCTCCGGGCGCATCGCCCCGGTAGCGCCCCGGCACAAAATTTCCCCTTCGCCCCCTGTAGCAGCTGAGCACATCGTCACGGGTCATGAACTTCTCCTCCTCTTGTGCTCCAAGAAGGAAGGGGAGTGCTTGATTTAGCGATCCACTTCCCTCTTGGAGCAAAACATGGGAATTTCAGAGAAGTTGGAAGAGGTTAGCGCCTGGCGCTAACTTTTCCAGCTTTTCTGATTTAATGCCCCAAACGGGGCTCGAGGGGAATTTCTCCCCCTTAACATTTAAAGTAACTTTTTTTTTTCAAATGGTTTCTACGCGGAAATGGTCAAAAGATTCCAAACCATGGCATTTCAGTTCTATCAGAACTCACCTGTCGTGGGAGGAAGTGTAACTGAAGTGCACTCCACCTGCAATGACCTGAATCCATTTGTATTTCTGGGTTCAGGTCATTTACACGGGCCAGAGATTCGCCTGAACAGGCCTCATGCCTGGAAGTAGAAAATCAACCACTGCTGCAGCCTTTTAAAGAGGAGCATACAGCAAAGACACAGAACCCAAGGTGAGACTTATAAGTAGCCACCTTGGTTTGGGCGCTAGGCTGGGTCCTGTGTGTTTGCTGCCTGCCCCTATGATTCTCTGATGAGAGAGGAGCATATGGGAACCTATGACCCATTTCTTCTCGGAAGCCAACTGGTGACTAAAGAGAAAAATGGTATGGGAAGCCTGATAGCATCATTAATGTGGTTGCACTTCATCTGGCTGGAGTCACTGAGCCTATTCTCATGAAAACTCAGAAAAAATTAAGAGGTGGGGTGACCACCTCCTGACACAGGCCTCCTCCCGTTTCCTATGCTTTGTGCCTAGGGAGTAAGCATTTGCTGAACACAGAACTGGAAATTTGGCCCAGTGGAGTTTGTTTAGGTTGAGGTATGCTTGGTGCAGGATTCTGAACTGCTCCCCTCTCATTCGGTTGCAGGTTGAGGTACGTGAAGTTATCCTCCATTCCTTCTGCTTTAGTTCTCTTGTTAGTTGGCGGCCTAAGTCTCACTCAAAAGAGCTAACCACCTTCCTTATACTTTTTTTGTTGTGGCCAATCGTGTGAGATGGAGAGAGATGCGCCCACATTTTCTAACGGGGAATAGTTATTACAGAGTTGGCTTGCTCTGCATATTGGGGAATATGATGGTTCCTGAAGTTAATGGTGGATCTAGACAGAACGAAACATGTTTAAAGACAGGAAGACTTAGTCTGCCTTCCTCCTTGGGGAAATTGGAGCCAATGGAGTCGCATTCTTAGCCTCCATCCCCCTCATGAGGAGTCTGGTGATGTGGTATTAGAAATCCTGGAAGGGAAGGACCCAGTGTCTCCTGGTCCTATTGCTTCACATCCCACCTTAACAGTGACCATAAAATACTAGCCAAAATTCTGGACTCTAGACTGGTCCTGGTGGCCTTCCGCTCCCCCAGCCAGCCTAGTCCACCCAACCAGACTGGCTAGATACAACAATGGCTCTTATGAAATAACACCAAGTGACTATTCAACATGGTGGGTCATTGCATCAGCACCAACACACGTGCTCTGATACTCTATCTAGATGCAAAGTTAACTTTTTAGCTGGTTGAATGGACCTTCCTTTTTCCTGTACTGGAGTGAATGGTCTTTGGGATGCATTCTATTCCCACCTCTCCTCTGCTGCAATGGACAGTAACAGCTTCATCTTCCCTGCCTTTCTCCTTCAAAGAGGGACCAGGCAGCATTGCTCTCTGTCCCACTTGTGTTCTCTCTGAATAAGGAACCCTGGCAGTGGCAATAAGCATAAGGTCACCCATCCATACATGTCAGAGAAATGAAGCAAAGAATATCACTCTATGCAGATGACATCTTCCCGTCAGCTGTGGCTCAGTGGGTAGCACACTCGCCTCTGAGTCAGAAGGTTGTGGGTTCAAGTCCCCCTCCAGAGACTTGAGCACATAAAGCTAGGCTGACAATCCAGTGCTGAGGGAGTGCTGCACTATCGGAGGTGCTGTCTTTCAGATGACATGTTAAACCGAGGCCCCGTCAGCTCTCTCAGGTGGACGTAAAAGATCCCATAGCACTATTTCGAAGAAGAGCAGCGGAGTTATCCCAGGTGTCCTGGCCAACATTTATCCCTCAACCAACATAACAAAAACAGATTATCTGGTCATTATCTCATTGCTGTTTGTGGGAGCTTGCTGTGCACAAATTGGCTGCCGCGTTTCCCACTTTACAACAGCGACTACACTTCAAAAGTATTTCATTGGGTGTAAAGGGCTTTGAGACGTCTGGTGGTCGTGAAAGGCGCTATATAAATGCAAGTCTTTCTTTTCTTTCTTCCTGTATATCACTAATCTCATTACATCACTCCCCAGCAATTTTAAAGCCATCAATGAATTTAGACCACTTTCAGGCCACAAAACAATCTCACCATATTGAAGTGTATTGTCCTTCTCCTCGTCTATTGCCTGTAGTATCTCAAAACAAATCTGAAAAGCTACTCTTTTGCACAGATGGAGGTGAGCTTTCAAAATCTAGGCATTACAGTGATGCACAAACACTGACCCATGTATAAGAATAATATCCTCCCCCTCCAGCACTCACACCAACACGGCCATTCTGTCTGCCTTGCTTCTGAGGAGAGTAAAGATAAACGTTCTCCCCACTTTGTCTACCCCTTCTGGAAAATCCATGACTTAATATGGAATTATTGACCTATTTTTCCCATTCTGGTTTTATTTAAAAATAACCTCACATGCCTGTGAAAATGACAGTGGAACGTACCGTTATCAGATTTGTGCTGCAGATATAAACCTTGTAAACCTATCTCTGCTTTGGTGTTCCAAAGTGTATGACATGCGCATAAAGTTTGAAAAATGAGACTTGACATGAAAACGTAATGCTTAATCATTCCCCTGCATGGGCCTCCCAAATCTATGTAGCGTTCCCTGAGTGAAATGGAAGGAGGGCAGGCAGCCTTTTCTCAGACCTCTCCGAATGCTGTTCTTGAGCCAGCTGCTGGCTACACCAAGGCAGCCCGCGGTCATTTGCTGTGTAACTTTAGCTCCCTGCACATGACCCCCGTTAAACAATCCCATCAATGTGTCCATCAACGTACACAAGACTAAACAATCGTAATATCTCAATCACAAGATGTGACGGGAATATCCGGCGAGCAAATATATCTTTGGATTCCAAACCACTTAGTTCAGCTACAAAATCGAAGGTGAGCTGTAAACCAAATTCTTAAACCCAAACAATCTGAAGTGTGCTCGAGTCAGAGAAAGGTGACACGCATGCGCATCACTGGAGTATCTTTGTACTTTTTTGATCTGTTTTATTCTGCACGTATGAAATGAACCCGAGGTCTATAGGGTCGAGAGTTTTTGTGTGGCCGGTGGATGGGATGGTCAAGCCACCCGTCTATTGTCCTTAGTCTGCGGCCTGCGTCGATTCGATGGTCGGGCCTCGTTTACATTTCATTGGCGACTGCCCACGCGTTTCCAATGGTGACGGGTTGCCCGATCAACTGAAGGCCTGTCACACGTTTAAAGAGCGAATGCATCTTTTAAAGCTCGGCTGTCATTCAATTCTGCGGCAATCTGGGCTGCTGCTGGGAGGGTCCCGGAGAGCAACATGTTTCAGGCAGGAGCTCCTGGGTTCTCAGGCACAGAAGCTGCGGGTGGAGCAGGTGAGGGTGCGCTGGCAGGTCCTGTTCCCCTTGGATGGCAGGAAGGTGCTCAAGTAGATGCTACTGCAAGCCTGGAGGCAGGTGGGAGACAAGGTCAATGTCTGCACCATCACCCCTAGGACATAGGCTCAGTACCACAAGCGCTTGAATGACCTGACCCAGACAGCAAGAGTGAGATTGATGTCTTCTTATTTCTATTTATCTGCAGGTTATCCCCTCACCCCCACCCAACACTCCAAGCGCATACTTCCTCCATTCCACGTGCTTCTCGAACAATCACAAGGGGGACACTGCACCAACTCTCGTTATTCCACTCACCAGCTGCTGTTGCCATCACAACAGGCACGGACAGCATTCTGCTATCACCTGTTAACAAATAGAATGCACGTCACTATTCTGCTAACTGCATTCAGTCTTCACACTGGAGCAACTTTCTTGCACTTGATCGCCTTCCCATCCTGCTCGCAACTTGCTGCTTCTCACTCTCAGCGTGCACGCTACATGAAGCTGCCTCGCACATCTGCACAACCGTTTCCATGAACTCTCTCTCTTTCTGCAGGAGAACCTGTCTTGCAACAATCGGGAGAGCACCAGAACTGGGGGAGGGCCAACCTCCATCCAGACGCTCACCCAGATAGTGGGGGAAGCCATGGACATCATTGGAACAGGCAGATTAAGGAGCATTGGTGGCTGAGGCTGGTGGCCACACTCAGCAGGGCATCTGTATATTCCTTGTACCTTTTGTCATTCTCAGCAATCACCCGTTCAGCCAGCAGGGAAAATTGGTGCTGCATAGTGCTGCCAACTATCTTCCACTGCCTATCCTTTCTGTGCCATATCTCTCACCCTTATCCCTCTCCTCTGTTTCTCGGTCCACGTGGAGCCTGCAGAACACGACTTGAGATACCAATCCTCCTGAAGAAGCACCAGCACTCACTCCATCCCTCTCCTGGAGCAACACAGAAATCGGCACCCTAGGTGGGACATATAGCGAGCTGTATCCTATTTAACGAGTACACCACTCTTACGAGGTGCTCCCCCAGTGGCTTCAGCATGGGAGGTGGAAGGCTGCTGATGAACAGACCCTTGAGACGCTCGTAGTTTGGTGTCCTGGTGCTCTGACTTATGGTGCTACTATAAAGTCAGTGCTGTCTCACTTTATGACAGCATCCAAACATAACACTAACTCATGAGCAATAACGTCGTTTTGTACTTTCAAAAGGAACAAATGCATTTTTCAAAATGGATGATTTCAGCGGCAGCGTTTCAAAATATAATGGCTTCGCAGGTATTGTGAAAAGGAAAAGTACCATTGTACTGACAGTAACGACTGGTGTAGGGAGGACCTTGAGTAGAAAAGCTGGCTTCGTAAAGTCAATGAATTTGTCGCTGAATGGATTTTGCGCCAGCAAGCATTTCCATTAAGTATGGAGGGAGAAGAGACATTATCAGTTATGCAGAATGTACAAGACACAAAGAGGCTGTGCAAAATCAAAAAACAAACATCTCAGATTACATCCTTTCTTTTATACAACAAAAGAATACATCTCAGGAAAATCCACTGACAGCAGCAGAAACAGGAGAAATTCGCCATGGTGTGATTCATCATTTAAATTATTCCAGTCGAGCTCGTGGTAGCAGATTGCACCCAAAGTTTCTACCGCATTCAGAAATTGCAAAAAAGTGTCTTGCGGATGTACAAAAACAATTAGGATTACTGAGAATGTTTTGGCATCGAAATTGCAGGAACTTTTAATTACAGAGCTTGAACTGTAGCGTTTTTTCTCATTTGGAATGGACGCCTAAAATAAGAGAATATTAAAGGGCCTATTTTGTTTTGGAGGGGGAAGAAGGATGTGCCAAGAACTTTTGACCGAGTGTGTCATCAAGGAGACCTAGTAAAATTGAAGCCAATGGGAATCAGGGGGAAAACTCTCCACTGGCTGGAGTCATATCTAGCACAAAGGAAGATGTTGTGGTTGACGTAAGAAAACTACTAGGCACTTGGTCTAAGCATTAAACAAAGCTTTAATCAACTGTTTTTCAACATGGCGATCTAGTTGTGTCCTTCACTAGTTCCTGTTGAGGAATGTCCTAAGCAAGCTGGGCCCATGCCCGAGTATTTATACTCTCCCTGGACAGCGCCACCAGCAGGCCGCCCAGTATTACTTCATACATGAATGACAAGATTCATGTCAGTGGTTGTTGGAGGCCAATCATCTCAGCCCCAGGACATCGCTGCAGGAGTTCCTCAGGGCAGTGTCCTAGGCCCAATCATCTTCAGCTGCTTCATCAATGACCTTCCCTCCATCATTAGGTCAGAAGTGGGGATGTTCACTGATGATTGCACAGTGTTCAGTGCCATTCACAACTCCTCAGATAATGAAGCATTCTGTGCCCGCATGCAGCAAGACGTGGACAACATTCAGGCTTGGGCTGATGGAGTGGTAAGTAACATTCACGCCACACAAGTGTCAGGCTATGTCTCTCTCCAACAAGAGAGCATCTAACCACTGCCCCTTGACATTCAACAGCATTACCATCGCCAAATCCCCCACCATCAACATCCTGGGGGTCACCATTGACCAGAAACTTAACTGGACCAGCCACATAAATACTGTGGCAACAAGAGCAGGTCAGAGGCTGGGTATTCTGCAGCGAGTGTCTCACCTCCTGACTCCCCAAAGCCTTTCCACCATCTACAAGGCACAAGTCGGGAGTGTGACGGAATACTTTCCACTTGTCTGGATGAGTGCAGCTCCAACAATACTCAAGAAGCTTGACACCAGCCAGGATAAGGCAGCCCACTTGATTGGCACCCCATCCACCACCTTAAATATTCACTCCCTCCACAACCGGCGTACAGTGGCTGCAGTGTGTACCATCTACAAGATGCACTGCAGCAACTCGCCAAGGCTTCTTCGACAGCACCTCCCAAACCCATGACTTCTTCCACCTAGAAGGACAAGGGCAGCAGATGCATGGGAACAGCACCATCTACAAGTTCCGCTCCAAGTCACACACCATCCTGACTTAGAAATATATCGCCGTTCCTTCATCGTCGCTGGGTCAAAATCCTGGCACACCCTCCCTAACGACACTGTGGGAGTATCTTCACCTCACGGACTGCAGCGGTTCAAGAAGGCGGCTCACCACCACCTTCTCAAGGGCAACTAGGGATGGGCAATAAATGCTGGCCTTGCCAGTGACGTCCACATTCCATGAACGAATTTAAAAAAATGTCAAGCGTTCAGTGAGGATGATTAGGAATCTCTTCCACCTTGCTATATTTATTTCCTACACAACCTGATGGGAGTATTTTATGAAGTCCTCAGAAAACTAGAATGCAATTATGCCAACTGTACATGAGGTCTTCACTCAAAACTAAAGGGACGGAAAGCGGACAGGTTCTATGGACAATCAGCTCAGGCTATTTTGCGTAATGCCTCTCTATCGAATTGGAGAAAATCTGAGGACGAAGTAGATCTTTTTTTTTCTATTTGTTTATGGGATGTGGGCGTCGCTGACAAGGCTGGCCTATGTTGCCCATCCCTAATTGCCCTTGAGAAGCTGGTGGTGAGCCGCCTTCTTGAACCGCTGCAGTCCTTGTGGTGACTTTGTTGTAGCGGTTTGATACAACTGAGTGGCTTGCTAGGCCAGTTCAGAGGGCAGTTAAGAGTCAACCACATTGCTGTGGGTCTGGAGTCACACATAGGCCAGACCAGGTAAGGATGGCCGATTTTGTTCCCTAAAGGACATTAGTGAACCGGTTGTGTTTTTACGACAATCCGGTTGTCACCATCACTGATACTAGCTTTTTAATTCCAGATTTATTAAAAAAAAATTGAATTCCCCAGCTGCTGTGGGATTTGAACTTACATCTAACATAGATTATTAGTCCAGGCCTATTGGTCCAGTAACATAACCACTATGCTACCATACCCCTGAAGATAAGGTGCTGTTAAGATGCATTGCATTCTTTGAGAAATTGTATGATTTGAAGACATCTGTTTTCAAACAAATGCCAGTCCTCTCACTGGACAATGGAGTGGCCTGATATTGAGTGGCTGGCTGACGCTCTTCACCTTCAGGTTGATTTTGACAAGTTTTGTGATGACTACTGCATTCTGGAGCAAATAAGAGGAGAAATCATTTCAAAAGAACAAAAAATTGATCAAAGGTGGGTGGAAGTTTTGAAACAAATACCACCAAGTGAAAACAGCCAACATTTTAAGCTTGTATCTTACATGCTTTCAATTCCAATCTCAAGCACATACGGCAAAATTGGTTTCAGCTTAATGACTCAGTTCTGGAGCAAAGCAAATAATCGGTTAATAAAAGTGTTGTGAAAGCAGAGTTATAGGTGTAGTTGAACGAAAGTATGTCCTGCGATGACGTTTATGAATATGTCAAAAAGTCTCCAGAGTTGCTGAAAGCAACAAGAAGCCAACTTCAGTATAGGTTTAGGAACAAAGAAACCACGAGTAAAGACACCCGACTATATTATTACAACTGATGATTTTTCAATATTTATGTAATGTGCTTGAACTTTGTGCGCTTCATATTGACATTATCCGCTTGCAGAGGGAAGAGGAAGACACAGAAGAGGAGGAAGCTGCAGAAGAGGAAGCAGAAGAGGAGGAATCAGACGGAAGGATGCATCCCAGACAGCCCCTTTGTGGCCGGGATATCCGGGATGGAATCATCTGCCTCCGGTCCCTGTGACCACAGCCCTTTTCAACTTTAGTCCCACACCTTACCTTCCATCTGTTACTGACCATCACAACGTCCTCTTGGCCATGAAGCTGAAATAAAAGCCACCAGAAAGCAAACTTTCCAATCCATCTATATACATCTATCCATCCAATGTGACATCAAGAAATCAACTCATCCCCCATATGCATTCTCTTCGTGACTGTCTTGTGTGTGCCGTTGCCTATCCTACTGATGTCACGAGTGCTACCCCAGTGGCTGCAGCATGGCTGGTGGAAGGCTGCTGACTTTCAGTGGAGGACACTGCAAATGTCCTTGCTGGTTGACCTTGAGGAGCTGGTGGCTGGGAGTGTCAAATTAATCTTCTCCTTCTTCACTCTCCTCTCCCTCTTCTTGGTCAACCACTGGCTTGGCAGACTGCATTTCTTGGGTGTGTGAAATGAGGAAGGTACAAGGGTGGAGTTGTGCTGAGGGGAGGGCCGGAAAGCATGAGGTGCATGCAAGAAGGAAGATAACGTATGAGGATACCAGCATCTTTTATCCTTTCTGCCCCGCCGCTGGCCAAGGGCTCAGCCATGCCCCTGCCAAGAATGGCCTGCACCGTCTCCTCCAAGGGGGTGAGGTGAGGCTAGGAATGGGAGATGTGCCTCGTCATTGGTGCAGATTGTTGGTAGGTGAGGGATTGGGGTTGGGGGCCGTGTATTGAGCAGTGTGTGAGGCTAGTGGTGCAGTTGGTAGGAGGCAGTTTTTGAAGATGCATTCATTGACCTTGACCAGTGCTCTGAGGTCATGAAGCTTCTTTGGGCACTGGAGCCAAGTGGTGGGGACAACACTGGTGACGGCCTCGGTGATGTGGTCCCACATCGTTCTTTCTGGAGCGCCTGATTTGATGCCAGCACTGCCATTTTTGTCCTCAATGCTGGAAGTAACACCCTATGTTAACCTCGCACAGCTGAACATGCATTCATCAGCAGCAAGGAGCCCCTACTAGCGATATTTAAAGGGATCAGCAGCCACTCTCTGTCAGCTGCTGATTAATTTCTACTGGCTCTGTGTAAGTTTGTGGAAGTGTTTGGAGGTTTCTAGAGTTGTTTAAAGTTGGTGAGGTGACAGGGAGTGGTGCTACAAGTGGAGAAGGCCTTGCTTCTGACTTCAAGGATTCTGGTCAGACCACTTGTTCCCAGTCATGGGTGCTCTAGTTGTCACCCCCCTTGGCCTGCAGCATGACAGGGAGATGGAGCAGAGGCAGCAAAGAAGAGGACAAGCTGTTCACAGAGGGAGGAGGAGGAGTGGGAGAAGGGCTCTCAGCAGGAGTCCTTACCCACCTAGGGTCTTCTGAGAGCAATTCTCTTACCTCAGCCTGAGCCAGGAGCAGTGTGTGAGGTGTCTGCGCTTTACGAAAGAGGTGCTCACAGAACTCTGCCGCCTCTTGCAACCAGACCTGCAGCCTCACATCAGAGCAAGGACAGCGCTGCCAGTGGCCGTGAAGGTGACCATGGCCCTGAATTTCTTCGTGTCGGGATCCTTCCAGGCTGGAGCAGCCGACATTGTAACATCTCCCAGTTTGCCGTCAACTGCTGCATAAGAGAGGTGACAGACGCTCTATATCCCAGTAGAGGGGACTTAATTGTCTTCTCTCTGACTAGAGAGAAGCAGGAAGTATCGTGGGCTTTGCCAGGATAGCGGGCTTCCCCATGGTGCAGGTCACCATCGACTGCACGTATGTGGCTTTGTAAGCACCGCACCTAATGCTGAGATGTACCGCAATCGCAATGTTTACTACTCGCTGAATGTGCAGTTGGTGTGCGACTATGCTCAGCACATCATGATGGTGAATGCCTGGTATTCTGGGAGCAGTCATGATGCTTTCATTCTTCACCAGTCCACTCTTCCCTCAGTCTTTGAGCCACCAAGACAAACCAGAGGGTGGCCACTGGGTGACAAGGGCTATCCACTGACCACCTGGCTCATGAAACTGCTCCACAACCCAAGCACACATGGGCAGCATGCATACAATGAGAGTCATGCTGCCACATGGAATCTGATAGAGCAGACCATTGGCGTCCTTAAACAACAATTCTGCTGCCTGGACCACTCTGGAGGAACCTTACAGTACTCACCAGAATGCGTCTCAAAATCCGTTGTGGTCTGCTGCATGCTCCACAATCTCGCCATCATGAGGGCACAGCCCTTGCCACCAGGCATATGGCGACCAGCAGAAGAGGAGGATGAGGAAGAAGAGGAGGACAAGAAGGAAGCAGAAGAGGAGGAGGAGTAAGCGGAAGAGAAGGAAGTGGAAGAGGAGGAAGCAGAAGGGAGGAGGCAACCCAGGCAGCACCATTCTGCCCGGGCTGTCCATGATCGACTCATCCGACTGCAGTACGAGTGAACACATCCCCAATTCCCCGTTCAACAATAGTCCCACACCTTACATTTCCTCTGTTACTGACCATCACAGCGTCCTCTTGGCCACAATACTGAAATAAAAGCCACCACAAAAGAAACATTCTAATCCAACTTTATCCATCAATCCATCCAATATAACCTAACAAAGTCAACTAATCACCCTTGTGCTTTCCCTTAATGCCTGTCTTCACTGTGCCTTTGCCTGTCCTAGTGCTCCTACGAAGTGCTACCTCAGTGGCTGCAGCATGGCTGGCGGAAGGCTGCTGACTTTCCGTGAGGGACACTGCAGATGGCTTTGCAGGATGACCTCGAGCATCTCGGGGCCAAGAAGTCCCGGCTGCAAACTGCACCACCTTGGCATAGGCGGCAGCAGTCTGGGCTGGTTGGCTGACAGGCAACAGCAAGGGCACTAGCAGAGTGGAAGTGGTGGGAGGACGAATGCTGTCATCCTGAGAGTAGACAACAGGTTCGTGCTCCATGGAGCCACTGACACTTCCCCGGGGCAGTGCGTCAGCATTCCTAGTAATCTGTTGGAGGACAGATTGCTGGACTGCTGCGAGACACTGCAAGCCAATTTCCACACTGGTAAACCCAGCCATGGTGGCAACAGTCTGAGCTTGTGTGGCAGCAAGCTGAGCCTGCATGAGAGCAGTCTGAGGCTGCATGACAGAAGTCTGAGCTTCCACTGCAGCACTCAGACGTAGGGTGGCTTGTGCTTGTGCTGCATGGTGGCTGGGGTCCACAAGTGCGCTAATGGATCTGCCCACCTCTTTCATGCTGGAAAGGATGGGCTCCAAGTTCTGCGCAAAGCCCTGTGCAAGGTTGGTGCCGGACCCCTCCATGCTCCTTGACATTGGACACAGGTTTACTGCCAATGCACCAATTATTTTGCTGTGGATACCCATAAGCATACTTCTGTAGGCCACCCCATCAAAGTCCTCATCTGAGTCCTCTGCAGCAGAACTCGTTCTCCTTTCTCGCTAACCTGTCTCCCAGCCCTGGCTGTAGCCCATTCGTGCCCGGTGACTCACCACATGCAGATCCACCTTGTGCAGATCCCGCCTTTAAGATGCCCTCTAAACTCCGCGCAGTGCCAGTATCTGAGCTGGTGACTGCGGGTGTCAGATCGAGTGAGGGTGTTTCTTCTTCTTCATCACGCTCCTCTCCCTTTTCTTCTACAACCACTGGCTGGGCAGGTTGGATTTCTTGGGTATCTGAAATGAGAAAGGCACAAGGGTAGGGTTGTGGTGAGGGGAGTGGGGTGGAAAGCAAGAGGTGCATGCTTACACCATTTGCAGATAGTAAATCAGAAGAGATTGTGGGATGAGGGGGAAGTGAGAAGTGAGAAGGAGGATAAAGTATGAGGATACCAGCACCTTTTACTCTTTCAGCCCTGCCACTGGCCACGGGCTCAGCCATGCCCCTCCCAAGAATGGCCAGCACCATCTCCTCCAATGGGGTGAGGTGATGCAGGCGAGCCTGTCCCCCACCGGTTAGTTTCTGCTGCTGCCGGTTATGCGCTACCTTTTCCTGCAAGAGAAAGGCAAGTGTGTCAGTGAGTGTGGTGTAATGTGTTTGGGTGATGTACGTGTCATGGTTGAGTAGCTACCAGTGTGTGCAAGCTGTGAGATGTGGGTGTGAGACTTGCAGCACTGCTGAGTTTTTTAAAATTTGTTTATGGGATGTGGGCGTCGCTGGCAAGGCCAGCATTTATTGCCCATCCCTCGTTGCCCTTGAGAAGGTGGTGGTGAGCCGTCTTCTTAAACCGCTGCAGTCCGTGTGGTAAAGGTACTCCCACAGTGCTGTTAGGGACGGAGTTCCAGGATTTTGACCCAGCGACGATGAAGGATCGGCGATATACTTCCAAGTCAGGATGGTGTGTGACTTGGAGGGGAACTTGGAGGTGGTGGTGTTCCCATGCGCCTGCTGCCCTTGTCCTTCTAGGTGGTAGAGGTCGCGGGTTTGAGAGGTGCTGCCAAAGAAGCCTTGGCGAGTTGCTGCAGTGCATCTTGTAGATGGCACACACTGCAGCCACGGTACACCAGTGGTGGAGGGAGTGAATGTTTAAGGTAGTGGATGGAGTGCCAATCAAGCGGGCTGCTTTGTCCTGGATGGTGTCGAGCTTCTTGAGTGTTATTGGAGCTGCACTCATCCAGGCAAGTGGAGAGTATTCCATCACACTCCTTACTTGTGCCTTGTAGATGGTGGATAGGCTTTGGGGAGTCAGGAGGTGAGACACTCGCCGCAGAATACCTAGCCTGTGACCTGCTCTTGTTGCCACAGTATTTATGTGGCTGGTCCAGTTAAGTTTCTGGTCTATGGTGACCCCCAGGATGTTGATGGTGGGGGATTCAGCGATGGTATTACCGTTGAATGTCAAGGGCAGGTGGTTAGACTCTCGCTTGTTGGAGATTGTCATTGCCTGGCACTTCTGTGGCGTGAATGTTACCTGCCACTTATCAGCCCAAGCCTGAACGTCATCCAGGCCTTGTTGCATGCGGGCATGGACTGCTTCATTATCTGAGGAGTTGTGAATGGTGCTGAACACTGTGCAGTCATCAGCGAACATCCCCATTTCTGATCTTATGTTGGAGGCTGTGTGTGAGGGTGAGGTGTAGCTATGAATGTGAGGCATGAGTTGTGTTTTGTAGGTGAGTGATGGGACTGTGGTGCATTGAGCAGTGCATGAGGCGAGTGCTGTAGATGGTAGGCTATGGCATTTGACGATTAATTCACTGACTGTAACCACTCATGTGAGGTTATTAAACCTCTTCCTTCACTGCGTCCAGGTCCTCGGGGCTATACTGCTGGCATCCACCACAGTGGCTATCTGCTCCCACTGCACTTTGCTCTGTTGCCTGGAGGGCCTCTTGGCCCCCTGTGGAAAGATGGTCTCTCTCCTCCTAGTGACCTCTTCCACCAAGGCCTCTAGTGCTGCATTGGACAATCTTGGTGTATGCTCTCTCCTGTTGTGCCATTGCTAATTAATATTTTTGCACTGTCTTCCTCAGCCAATTAAATGATGATCTGCACTGCACCACACTCACTGACACACTCCCCTTTAAAAGGTGCAGACTGCCTTTAAGTAGTGCAGGCTAGCTTTAGTTGGTGCTAGCCTCGCGCGAACTTGGGCCCCCTGCTGAGCGTTCAGCCACTCAGCAGTACGTTCGGCGCTAGGCTGAATGGCACAATAATGTAAATAAGCAGGGAACACAAAGTACGCGTGCTGCCTTCAGTCCTCCAAACGAGCGCGGGACTGATAGCACTTCGCAATCCCCGCACCCATTTTTGGGGACAAATGAATTTCTGGGCCATAGGATCCTCATTGCCAGTAGGCAAAGGCGATCTTCAAACTATCCGTATGGGCTGGACTTGAAACCAGGTTCCAGATGTGAAAGATCAGTGCCTAACCCATCGTGTTACATAGTGCACAAATGAAGTAAATTTATGAACAGAATGATTTGTGGAGAGTCAGGAAACCTCTGGTTGTGACATGGTGGACATCTTGCCCTCTGTTTATCTTGTAGAAAAGATTTTTCTAACAGTTGGCATCAAGAAGCAGAATTGTTTTGCCTTCCACTTTGTCACCTGGCTCTTCTTGGCTGGTAACCTGCTTGACACCAAAAAAAGACAAAATTAAATGATATCTGCCAACAATTCATATTGCTGTAGTAGCATTTGATATCACCAGCAATGCATTATACATTTCTGAGTGGAGAGGGACAGTGAGATTACTATTACTTTAAATCAACGCTGATATTGCCCGTCCAGAAGTTAATAAAGACGTAAGAACATAAAAGATTAAAAGAATTGCAAGTCCCCACACCGCCCACTTCACTGGCACAGCTGCTCCTTTCAGCAGAAACTATTCTTTTTTGCTACATCTGCAACAAAATTCCAGAGAGATGAAAAAGTGATCAATCTCCTGCCTGCAGCAATATCTACTCAGGTCTTTATCTGGCTTTGCAACTGAAGCTGGAAGTATTTGTTCAGTAAAGTATTTTTCTGTTTGAAATAAATAGCAAAAAAATAAACCAGCAAATTGTGACAATACCAGGAAAATGATTCGTGATTTATTTTCATGATTGTTATATCTGCGGATAGTTTCAAATTTCTTCTTGTCCATTGTGTTTGCCTATTCTGTATAATTACTGTGTATTATTAATAGAAACAGAAAATGCTGGAAATGCTCAGCAGGTCAGGCCAGCATCTGTGGAGAGAGAGAAACAGAGTTTAACGTTTCAGGTCGATGACCTTTCATCGGAACTGGAAAAAGTTAGAGATGTAACAGGTTTTCAAGCAAGTACAGGGGCAGGGAAAAGGGGAGAGGGGAGGAAAGAACAAAAGGGAAGGTCTGTGATAGGGTGGAAGGCAGGAGAGATTAAATGACAAAAGGGATGATGGTGCGAGGCAAGAACAGTAAATAAACTCAAGTAACAGCCGGACAAATTCAGCAATGCTGCACTCCTGATGCGGAGCTGTGCCTGATGAGGGTGTGAGTTACAGATTCGGCACTATAATGTGAAGCGAAGCTGTTCCCATTGAGTGAGGGTCTGTGCTAGGAGTGCAGCATCTCCGAATGTAACCTATGTAGCGCCATTGTACCATGTGTACAGTGTTTACTGGAAACAATGGGGCGCAGGTAAGCCTAAGTGATACTGCAGACTCGGTGTGACTCTCTGACCAAGGGAAAGTGGAGCGCTGTGCATGCGTGCTTATAGCATTTGCAATTATGATGCGATGGAATAGCGAGCTCTCTGCTCGCATTCAGGAATTGGGCGCGACGGCTGCCAATGAGGTCGAAGTAGCGGTGCGCACGCAGTTTCAGTGCTAACTGAAAAGAAAACATTGTCGCCATCATAAAGAAAAAAATTCCAGAGAGAAAGGAGGGGAGGGGAGGGGTGGTGAAAAGAGATCGCTGCTACCGAACACAGCCGCGTCAGGGAAGGAAAATCTGCCCCAGCAAAACACAGTAAACGTCCATTTTAATTCATTTTCTTCTCCTTTCCCTTCACACGGGACTTGCGCACCGTACAAATAAATCTCCACAACCCTCCACCCGCAAAAATATCATACAGTAGTACTTAAACCAACCCTGCGCTATTATTATACATTATTAAACCAACCCATAGCTCCATAGATTCCATAGCTATAGGCCTGCGATATGATTATGTTATTATACATTCATACTTGAACCACCACAGATTTATGCGCAGAACGCTTCTGCGCAGCTTCTGGTCGTTGGCAGCAGTCACTCCATAAAGAATAATCAGTATAAAGCCCACGAGGTTCCCGTGCAGTCCATATGGAGAGCCAGGGAGCTTTTTAAACTTCCTTCGCATTAACAGCAGTTATATTGTAGCTGGTGCCAAACCATTGTGCACCTCCACAAGGTGCATGTCAGAATTTGATTTGGGTAAACTGAAGCTCACATTATCCATCAATGTGAAGATGCAAATATTGATGCTAAATATTTAGTGGCCCTGAAATTCGCCTCTCCGGCTTGCCGCGGGGGTAAGGATCGCGCGCGCACTTACCTACCGCGCCTGCCGTTGACCTCTGGGCCCACGGGAACTTCAGCTCCTGGGCCTCCTCAACTGCCGGCGCGCAGTGCTTGCGTGTCCCAGGGGTGTAGTTAGTGCGATGCGTCCCCTGGGATCACGTGGGCCATGGAGAGCCAATGGCAGCAGACCATCTTTCATTCATAGATTTGACAGGAAGACCTGTCAAATCTATGAATTGAAATCGGCCCCAAAAGAACAGCTAAACTGCAAATAAATTTTTTTTTTAATCACATTTATAAAATAACTATAAGTTAAATAAATTAACTACTTTAAACAAAAATTAAATTTTTGAAAAAATTAAAATACTTTTTAACAGTACTAAAAATAAACTTACCTTTCTTTAAAGTATCTAAAAAAGATAAACATGTTGAAATTTTTTTTAAATTATACTTAATTAACCACTTACCTTGTTGAAAACGGGTCCTGCGCCTCCTTTTTAAAAGAGCAGGTTCTTCAATACTTACCCTCCCGTAGAAACCTGAAAAAAACCCTAAGTTTGCTGCGTGCGCACAGCCTCTACCGCGCACGTGTTTCACCTAGGAACCGCCCCCCTTCACCAGACCGGAAGTTTCGGTTTCCCGCGCATGCACAGTGCATGCAGGAAACCGGCACTTCGGGACGCCTTACAGGTGAGTACACAGTGCGTACTCACCCGGGAAGGGCCGAATTTTTGGCCCAGTATAACTGGCCTGATAGTAAATGAGGAATCTGGATCATTTACCGTGGTGGTTTATAGGTCTCAGGTAACAGTGCTAGGACTTCTTTTAAATGTGATGGCTCAACATTTTCTCGCTTGCCTGTGAGCTGACAGATATTTGCAACACATCTCTTCCTATCTCTCATTCTTGCTCCTCTGCCCATGTTCTTTCTTCTTCCCCATTGCTCTGTTCCAGTTGAATTTTGCATTTTAGCCGCTTCCTACTGTGAATACCGGGACTCGTAATCACAAACGGAGCTCCAAAATGGCGATACTATCTCCTGGACGGCACCATCGATGAATTTAACTCTCGCCAACTGTTTCCCCTCTGCACAGCACGGGAGACCTCAAAAATCGTTAAAATAACAATAAGCTAATTATTTAAAGTTTTTAAAACAAAGCCAACAAAATGGGTAGCATAAAAATAGAGATAAAAAGATCAACTCTGGGCTCGACTTTAACTCCCACCCCACTCCACCCACCCCCGCCCCCACCCCGGCCTGGCGCAAACCAAATCGGGGCGTGGGGGGGCAGTTAAAATGTAGTGGGGAACTAACCCACTCCTTTCCCGCCCCGATCTGGTCCACTGCAATTTTAAGTTGCATGCATCAAAGACACCTGCCCCAATCCGACGGGGTCCTCTCTAAATTTGGAGATTGGCCACCGATTACATCATCGGGGCCTGATCAGCCATTTTAGCCTGAGGCCTGAGCGTGGGAGCAGTGATTCTTCCCCACTAGGCTAAATCTGACAGGAACGGCAGCCAGGTCAGAAGAGGCCCAGCAAACTAAGTTTTTAACATTTGTTTTAGTTTCCTTATGGGCCAGGAGCAGCAGAAGTGTCACTCCAGCCCCCACGAGGAAACCTTGGGCCTCCATGTCTCGGGCTTCCTTCCCCCTCCCCCCAACCGGGATTCCCCCCATGGCGCACTTACCTTGTGCCGGGTACTGGTCGGGAAGTCGACAAGCGGCATGCTGATGAGGCCCGGCCGTTATCGTCGGCCAAGCCTGCCCACTGCCACTCCCGGATGGGCACATCACTCGCTTTACCATGTTCCCACCCAGGAGTTAAAATCAAGCCCTTTGAGTTCTGGAAATTTGAAATAAAAACAGAAATTGTTGGAAAGCCAATCAAGAATTGAAAAAAAGGCAGATTATCATTTTGAGCGAAACCATTCATTAGAACCTTTGGGAAATGTTTCAACAGTCCTGGTTAAGTAAGAACTGATTAATTTCCCTCACTACTGCCAAAAGAAAGAGTTTTAAAAATTAGTTATTGAGGTTGGATGTATGTGGTAGGACAAAAGAGGGGGCAGGTTTACACCCAGTGGGATTGATACTATTGGCAGGAATTCAGGACGACAAAATTGATCGATTGCCACTCCTGAAATGCTCACTATAAATGCACCTGCTCTGATCTAATTAAGGGCTGTGCACCCATGTTATTCACTCCAGCTCATTTTGAGTGGTAGTTTATTTCTACATGCACCCTGTGTGCTGATGACCGTCTCCCGTTCGCCCATCTCCCCTGTGCTCGCTGACCTACATTGGCTCCCGGTTAAGCAGCGCCTCGATTTCAAAATCCTCATCCTTGTTTTCAAATCCCTCCACGGCCTCACCCCTTCCTATCTCTGTAATCTCCTTCAGCCCCACAACCCCCCCGAGATATCTGCGCTCCTCTAATTCTGCCCTCTTGAGCATCCCTGATTATAATCGCTCAACCTTTGGTGGCCGTGCCTTCTGTTGCCTGGGCCCTAAGCTCTGGAATTCCCTGCCTAAACCTCTCCGCCTCGCTACCTCTCTTTCCTCCTTTAAGACGCTCCTTAAAACCTACCTCTTTGACCAAGCTTTTGGTCGCCTGCCCTAATTTATCCTTATGTGGATCGGTGTCAAATTTTTTGTCTTAAAATACTCCTGTGCATCGACTTGGGACGTTTTACTAAGTTAAAGGCGCTATATAAATACAAGTTGTTGTTGTTGATGTTGTTGATGAAGTCCTGTTCCTGCTTCCAGTGTTTAGATGGAAGTTCTCCTCAGCGCCACTTTTGTCCATCAAAACAGGGGATTAAAAGAAAGATACTTGAAGTCTTAATTTAAAGGGAAAGAAGGAAACAATTTGAGGGTGAAAGAAAGGCACAGCTGCCGATACAAAACCGAACATTAGGAAGTTCTCTCAGTACGTCAACAGTAAGAGGAGGCGAGTGCAATAAAAGATGCAAATAGACTTGAAACAGAAGATGAGCACAAGCTAATAAACATTCTGAATGTTTACTTCTTTCAAGTATTCACAAGGGAAGTCATGAGCAATATACACTCCCCAAAGAGAGATTGCATCGGCAAAATTAATGATTTTTATACAAATGAGAAGCAAGTCCTAGTCAGGATGAAAATGCTCAAAAACCCAAAGATAACTAGGGATAGATGGCATTTATCACAGAGTGCTGAAGGAGACGAGGGGGGTGATTTGTGATTCACTGATGTAATGTATTATCACATGGTTTGTCACATGGTTTAGTACGAGCATGCTCAGTTCGCTCTGGCCTAGTAAAGCTAGCACATGGACTAGCAACTCATCCTGTCTCTGTCCTTCATTTGTTCTACCCACATATATTACATTTTTGGCGACGAGGATGGGATCCCAAAGCCATTTTTAGGGATCATGGAAGGACACGATGTTCAACCTTCGAGTGGACAAGTTTAAGGTGAGTGTGTGATACCTAAACTGAATTTTTGCGATGCTTTACTGTTAATGGTCATGCAGAATCATCTGTGCTTCGCCTTCATGTGTATGTATACACAGCAACAGCAGCGTTGATTCTCACAGGTACACAGGTAGCGTGTTGAGTCACTGTTCAATGGGATCGGGACAATCATGGCCCCGCCTATGGGATTCATCGGAAGCCTCGGCCTGTATGACCAAGCTCACGAACTATTTAGTTCTTACATTGAGCGGATGGAGATGCTTTTTAAGGCCAATAACATTATTGAGACCGAAGGTGCAGATGAGAATGTTCAAGCTCAAAATAAAGTAATTCGTGAACGTAAAAAAGTAATTTTTCTAACGGAGATCGGGCCAGATGTCTACGGAACGTTGACAAACCTACTCACGCCAGGGAAAGTGAAGGATGCGTTGTTTGAGGACATTGTCGAGAAACTCGAGGACCATTTCGACCCAAAGCCGTTAGAAATAGCAGAGAGCTAGAAGTTTGGTACCAGAAACCAAAAACAAAGTGAAAGCATCAGTGAGTACATTGTAGCTCTTAAAAACCTGTGTTTGCATTGTAACTTCGTCACATTTTTGGATTGTGCGTTGTGAGATAAGTTTGTGTGTGGACTGGTGGATGAGCACACACAGTCCAAGTTACTGAACACTCTGAACCTAACGTTTGACATAGCATGCAAAATTGCCCTATCTATGGAGATGGCATCTAAGAATACTAGGGAGCTCCGTCCAACTCAAGTGACTTGTGCAGCTGAGGTCTACAATCACAAAACCTAAAGCTGTGAGACTGGGTCAAAAGCGTGTCGGTGAGAGCAGTTCAGTGAATTGTTATCGCTACAATGGAAATCACTCACCACAGTCCTGCCAATACAGAAATGCGAAGTGTTTTCACTGCCAGAAGCAAGGCCATATTTCCACAGCTTGCAGAGCTAAATCTAAAGCAGGAAGTAAGAACCATTCTAGTGACAATGCAAAGCAGCGACAACAAAAGGGAGGAGCTCACAATATTGAAGCGAGCACACCTGATGTTGAAGAACTAGGCATCTACAGTATCTATGCCACTAGCAGCAACTCCAGCAGTCGTGAGAAAGACTTCAGTACAGAACATTTGGTCAACGAGCAATATATGTGATCGACACAGCAACGGACTGCTCTGGGTAAGGACACATATGAGAGTAAGTTTAATCAAATACCACTTACAAAAAGTACAGAAGAGTTAAAATCTTACTCCGGTGAAATCCTAGAGACATGTGGACAAATGGAATGTATAGTTCAACACAATGGCCAGTCAGTAAAGCTGCCTATTATTGTAGCGAGCTACAACAGGCCAACCCTCATGGACAAAAACTGGTTGAGAAAGTTAAAACTAGACTGGAAAAACATCTTCAGTGTAGATGCTTCAAAGAAGTGACTCGACACAATGCTGAACAAGTATAATAGCATGTGCTCAGACAGTTATGAGGGCATCACTGGGTATGACGCGCATATCCACATCAAGTCCAACGCAAAGCCTGTCTATTGTAAGGCAAGGCCAGTCCCCTATGCATTGAAAAGTCAGGTGGAGGAAGAGCTAGTGAAGCTGAGAGAGAACGGAGTGCTAGTAAAAACTGACAAAAGTGAATGGGCTACCCCGATTGTGGTAGTGCCCAAAGCAGACAAAACTGTAGGCTTGTGTGGTGAGCTACAAAGTTACTATCAACCAAGCAGTTGACGATGGACAGTACCCGTTACCTACATCGCAAGATTTGTATGCAGCATTCTCTGGGTCCAAGGTTTTCTCCAAGCTTCACCTGTCGCACGGTTATGCTCAGCTGAATGTTGACAAAGAGACTCAACAGTATCTCACTATCAACACACACAAGGGACTGTACTCATACACCAAGCTGCCGTATGGTGTAAAGTCCTCCCCCAAAATCTTCCAGGCTACGATGGATAAGATTTTGTCAGGAGTTCCAAATTGCTTATGCAATCAAGACGATGTGCTGATCGCAACAAGCAGTGAGGAAGAAAATCTCGAACTGTTAGATTTAGTGCCTCAAAGGTTGAATTCCCACAATGTCAAATTGAAAAGGAGCAAATGTGCTTTTGTGCAGGCCCGAAGTTGTGTACCTTGGTCTGAAAGTTGATAAAAAAATGGCTTGCAACCAGTGAAGGAAAAGTTTGATGCTGTCATCAATGCTCCAAAGCCACAGAATGTGTTTGAGTTAAGATCTTTCCTTGGAATAGTGCACACACGTTTCTTATCTGAGTTAGCGACCATGTTAGCTCCATTACACGAGCTCCGCAAGAAGGATGTCCAGTGGAATTGGACAAAAGCACAACAGGAAGCTTACAACGCTTGTAAGAGAAGTCTCTCTAGCGATGCTCTACTTGTGCACTACGACACAGAGCGTGAGCTTAAGTTAGCATGTGATGCTTCCAGCTACAGTGTGGGAGCTGTCATAAGCCACGTACTGGATGACGGCCAAGAGGAATCAATCGCGTTTGCATCGCGAACCCTCACAAAGAGCAAAAGAAACTACGTGCAAATTGGAAAGGAAACACTCACCAGAGTGTTTGGAATGAAGAAATTTCAACAATTCCTGATCGGCAGAAAGTTTACCCTGATAACCAATCTGCCATCCCTTAAATGGCCACATCAAGAATGCAACATTGGGCAGTGTTGTTGTCACAATATGACTACAAGATTGAATATCGCACATCAGAGCAAAACGTAATTGCAGATGCCTTGTCCAGGTTGCCACATGAAGACTCATGTGTTGGGAATGAAGGTGAGATTTCACGCTAGGTGCAATTGACAAAGGGCTGGATTTTCATTGACCCGTGGAGGCAGGTTTGGAGGCGTGTGGGGGGTTAAAATTGCGAAAACTGGCAGGCGGGCACAAGTCCGCCTCCATCCCGCCTCCACGCAATTTTGATTAAATCGTGTCTGCTGGTCCCGACTCCATCCCGCCTCTAAGAGGTGGGATAGACTGTTAAGGCCCTTAACAAGCACTAAATTGGCTCTATAATGCCATTTTGAAAGGCCTTTGTGATTTTAACCCTTGTTCTACGTGAAGCACGCCTGTTCTGAACCACAAATGTGAAACCTGGCGGTAACACATTTCGAAAGCTGACTATCAGCTGCAGGTCCAGTATTACAACATAGTAGTACAGCAAAGGCAGTCTCTCTCTCTCTCTCTCTCTCTCTCTCAGGGCTGCTGCTGCTCATTTTGCATCCAGGTCCTCTCACAGCAAAGGCCAGGCAGTCTTTGCAGACCTTCAATGCAGCAGCAATGATGACATCATCAGAGGCGACTTTCAGACTGAAAACACTAATTGGTTCATGGGTTCCCACATTCTGAAACTCAATTGCCCAATTAGGTGAAAATTGCATCAAGCTCCCACATCCAATTGCAGTCGGGTGGATAACAGGAAAAGTGGATGACATCCCGTGAATGCAACGGAGATTGCAGATGAGACTCAAAAGGACTCAGTACTGAAAAGAGTGTATGAAAACACCTTGAATGGATGGACTGATCAGTGTCTGGACACAGAGTTGAAACCATTCCATAACCATCGTACTGAATTGTCTTGTGAGCAAGGTTGTATCAAGTGGGGTTACAGAGTGGTGGTACCTACTTTATTGAGAGATAGGATTCTGGCCGAACTTCATACTGAACATCCAGGAATTATCAGTATGAAATCAATTGCAAGAAGCTTTGTTTCCTGGCCTGGATTGGACAGTGATCTTGAATCACTTGTCAGCAAATGCAGCGTTTGCCAAAATTGCAGAACAAACCACCCAAAACCCCACTACAACCCTGGTCATGGCCAAGTAGACCTTTTCAGAGAGTACATGTAGACTTCTGTGAGAAAGGAAATGATTATTTCCTGGTGTTTGTAGATAGTCACTCAAAGTGGATTGAAGTGAAACACATGGGTTCAAATACTACAACTAAACGTACCATAGATGAGTTGAGGTCTATCTTCGCATGTCATGGCTTACCTGAAGAGCTTGTTTCTGACAATGGCCCTCAGTTCCGTTCTGCTCTATTCCAAGCATTCATTAAGTGGAACGGTGTCAAACACACTCTCGTTCCACCATATCATCCAGCTTCAAACGGAGCAGCCGAAAGGTCAGTCAGAAAAGTAAAAGAAACTCTCAAAAAGCAAGTGTTGCAGGGTTGTTCGGGACTCAGCATGAAGCAACATTTGGCAAATTTCTTGCTGAAGTACAGAACTACTCCGCACACTACAACTGGATATACCCCAGCAGAACTCTTGATGAAGAGGAGATTGAGAACACGATTGAGTCTTGTTCAACCAAATTTGGCCTCAAGAGTTGAACAGTAACAGTTGAGTCAGAAGCGTTATTAGGACACCAATCAGAAAGAACGCAGTTTCAAACAAAACAAGTGTGTTCGTGTTCTCAGTCCCCCTGGAAATTTGAGTTCACACAAGTGGGATGTAGGAACCATAGTAGAGGTTGGTGGAACCAAGAGATATTTGGTTGAAATTGGTGACAACATCTGAAGTGTTCATGTAGATCAAATGATCTCTTCTAGAGATGAACCAAGACATGATCGTGAACCACTTGATCATGAACTCATACATGAGTTTGACTTTGTTCAGACTTCAGAAACTGAAGTATCAGGTTCAAACAAATCTGAGATAGAAACAGGATCATCTTTGAGTTCGGAACCAAAACAAAACAGTCCGAAAATTGGTTCAACACCTTTTTTTTTAGGAGAACAGGAAGGCTCCGCAAACCTATTATTAAACTGGATTTGTAGTTGATTTAAAAGAAAAAAAAACAGGAGTTTTTGTTATGTGGTACATGCAATGCTGGGAAAGGTGGGACCACCTGTTTTGTTGTATTTGAGACATTTTTTTAAGGGGAAAGCAGTGTAATGTATTGTCACATGGTTTGTCACATGGTTTAGTATGAGCATGCTCAGTTCGCTCTGGCCTAGTAAAGCAAGCACATTGACTATCAACTCATCGTTTCTCTACCCTTCATTTGTTCTACTCACATATACTACAATTGACAGTCTTTATGAGGAAGTCACTGGACACTGGAGAAACATGCTAATGTGCAGCCCATATTCAAAAATGGTGAAAAATCAGACACAGGCAACTACAGGCCCTTTTTTCTGAATTTATTTTTCAGGATGTGGGTGATGCTGACAAAGGCCACATTTATGGTCCATCCCTAATTTACCTGAGCAGGTGGTGGCAGGTCTTCTATTTGAACCACTATGGTCTTTGTGGTGGTGGTGCTCCCACAAGGGCTTTAGGTAGGGAATTCCAGGATATTGACACAACAATGATGAAGGAATAGCGATACATGTCCAATTCAGGGTGGTGTGTGACTTGGAGGAGAACTTAGAGGTGATGGTATTCCCACAACATTGCTGCTCTTGTCCTTCTCAATGGTAGAGGTCACAGGGTAGGGAGGTGCTGTCGAAGTAAATGAGTTGCTGCAGTGCATCCTATAGATAGTGCAGACTGCAGTCACAGTGTGCTATTGATGGAGGGGTGGATATTGAGCCCACAGATAAGGGCACCAATCAAGTGAACCGTTCTGTCCTGGATGGTGTCAACCTTTTTTGAGTGTTGTTGTGCCTGTACCCATCCAGGTAAGTGATGAGTATTCCATCTTATTCCTGATTTGAGCCTTGTAGATGGCAGAGTGGCTTTCAGAGGTCAGGGGATGAGCTACTCATTACATAGTACCGACCTTCTGTCCTGATCTTGTAGCCTTGTTATTGAAAAGGTTAATCTCGTTAAGCTTCTAGTCAATGGTTACTCTCAAGATGTTGATACAAAGGGAACTCAGCAATGGTTGTACTGTGGAAGGTCCTGGGAGATGGTCAGGCTTCCTTTTGTTTCAGGTGGTCATTTCCTGGCATTTATATGGTGCAAATGTTACCTGTCACTTGTCAGCCCTAGCCTTGATGTTGGCCAAGTCTTGCTATTGGCTGTCATGGGCCACTTCATTATCTGAGGTGTTATGAATGGAGCTGAACACTGTGCAATCATCAGTGAACAGTCCCACTCCTGATCTTATGACAGATGGAAAATCATTGATGAAGCAGCTGAAGATGATTAACCCAGCTTGCCTCCCTGAGGAATTTCTGCAGTGATGTTTTGGGGCTGCAATGATTTCCATCTGTAAACCATGACCATCTTCCTTTGTGTCTGGAATGATTTCATTGACCCTCAGTGACCTCAGTTTTGCTGCAGTTCCTTGGTGTGCAATACTTGTTCGAATGCTGTGTTGATGTCGAGGTTAGTTAGTGTTACTTCTCCTCCAGCATTCAGCTCATATCCATATCTGAATCATGATAGTAATTAGGTCTGGGTGTCATTAAATGACTTGATCCATGCAGCTGGTTTGTATTATATAGCTTTATGTGTGAGGTCATTTGAAGATATGAATATGACAAGCCTTGCAATTGTAATTTACAGCACTAATCTGTGCCTTATGTGTATGTATGTTCAGCAGTGAAAGAACTGTAAGGTTTGTGAATGCTTGCCATGGGACAACAATCAATGTGCAACAGGTTGTTCGGCATAAGTTGTGGCATGCATAAGTAGGCCATGTAGCTGGTAAATTGGGTTGTCTTACCTTGGCACTTCTTTAAAGTGGGACATCCTCTTCCATATCTGTTTCTTACAGGTTCACACAGCATTAAACCTCAGCACCACCTCCTGCCAGACACGCTGCACTGGTATCCTCTGGAGAGGTTGCCCTTGAGTGCCAAACAGGGCCAACCCTTCTCATACCCACCTCATGAGAAGCTTGTCTACCGCACCAGCCATCAAACAGAGAGGGTGGGTAAATGCATCAGTTGCCCAGAGACTCCGCTGCTTGCCTCCTCACATATCTTCGCAGTCACATTTTTTTGTCTTCTGAACGTCCGAATAATAAAACAACTTCCATAAATGTCTTCGCCACTACATGTGGCGACTTACCTTTAAGTGGCTGCATCTGTCATAATGTAATGAGTTCCACCCCTCCCCCTTCCCAGTCAGTTCCCACCAACAAGTACAAATTAGATTATATTAAATCACCTGAAATCAGTGTTCAGTACTTCTCTAGGACCAGAAGTAGAAATTCACCCTCCGTTGTCTCCTCTCTCATTTCCTGTACACATCAGCACCAAATGAATGACACACATTTAAACCACAAGGGCTATTGCAACATTTTACAGGATCATTGACATTGCAGTGATTGCGACGCAGTGCTGGTCGTGGATTGTTCACACTGTTTGCACTCACCGGGTACAAAGTGTGGCTACATTAACTCACGGTGTGTGCTAATGGAATTGGGAGCCTAGTGTTGCAGATGCATGTACCAATACCTTTACCTACCCTAAAGCGACAAAAGTGAGAAGTCGCACAACACCAGGTTATAGTCCAACAGTTTTATTTGAAATCACAAGCTTTCGGAGCTGCTGCCCCTTCGTCAGGTGAAGTGAAGGAAAACGAATCGGCAAAGCATATATAGACAGAGAACAATGCCTGAGCAGACCTGTTCTCTGTCTATATATGCTTTGCCGATTTGTATTCCTTCACTTCACCTGACGAAGGGGCAGCAGCTCCGAAAGCTTATGATTTCAAATAAAACTGTTGGACTATAACCTGGTGTTGTGCGACTTCTCACTTTTGTCCACCCCAGTCCAACACCGGCATCTCCGCATCATACCCTAAAGGGAAGTTAAGTTTCTCTTCTGAGTGAATGCCACGACTGCAACTTACATTCATTTTGCACCTTTAACGTAGAAAATGTCCCAATGCGCTTCACGGAAGTGTAATCAGACAACAATGGACACCAAGTGTTGTTAGGAAGGGTATTTAAGGAGGAGAGAGAGATGGAGAGGTGGAAAGGTTTAGGGGGGGAATTCCAGAGCATAGGGCCTAGATGGTTGAAGACAGGGCTGCCAATGGTGGGATGAAAGGAGTGGGGAATACGCAAGAGGCTAGTGTGGGAGGAACGCAGGGTTTGGAGGGCCATGTGTTGCTAGAACAGGGGGGAAGGGAAGGGAGTGGAATGGGTACAGGGTTGTTATCTGTGGAAAGGAAATTAAATAGATAGGGTAGAATCTATAAGAGGGTGGATTGTAAATGGTCTCTGAAAGGAATTGGTTTCATGAGCTGAATGGCCTTTTTTCCTTCTATGCGTTCTTCTGTTCTTATGATACGCAGGCATAGAAATTTGGGAGCGCCCATTTTTGGACGATCGGGAGGGTGGTTTAATGTGGAGTAGGGAGGAGCACTGCTGCTCCTGGGGAGGAGGCAAGGGAGGAAGGGAGAGGTTAAACTTTTAGTAACTTCCTATAAATCGTACCTAAATCCTTTCCTTTTGAAAAATGGTCAAAAATCCCAAAACACGACACAATTATCAAGTGCAGATTAAAGTTCTCTTTATGCCTTCGAATTAAGTATTCTCAGGTCAAGTACAAGCATAGATTACACGCAGAGTAACGCACATCTACACAAGTGAAAAAAGATCACACTCTCAACCTCAACTGTGTCAGTGTGATATTTCTGTTTCTCACACTAACTAGCCTTTCTGAGTGGGATTGCTTAAAAGTTGCCGAATAACGACCAAAAATAACTTGCGGCTTCCAACTACATTGCAAACAACGGAGGATATTTTACAGAATATTGTTCAGATATTCTATTTAAATTGCTTGCCAAATACTAAGGCAGGAAAATGTGATTAGTGTCACCAAAACACCACGGCATTGCTTACAGGTTTGCCATTGTGACTAAAATCACGTGCAGTTTTCGAGCTGCTCTGCTTCTCCAGACATAAAGACAGGGAACGGTAGCACAGTGGTTATGTTACCGATATGAGACTCCCAAAACAAGCGCCCTACTCGGAGCTCCGACACGGCAAGAGAGCCCCAGGTGGGTAGAAGAAACGCTTCAAGGACACCCTCAAAGCCTCCTTGAAAAAGTGCAACATCCCCACTGACTCCTGGGAATCCCTGGCCCAAGACCGCACAAAGTGGAGGAGAAGCATCCGGGAAGGCGCCGAATACCTCGAGTCTCTTCGCCAGGAGCAAGCGGAAGCCAAGTGCAAGGAGCACACGTCAACCCAAGCAGCCCACCCACCAGTCCCTTCAACCACTGTCTGCCCCACCTGTGACAGAGACTGTAGGTCCCGCATTGGACTCATCAGTCACCTGAGAACTCATTTTTAATGTGGAAGCAAGTCATCCTCAGTTCTGAGGGACTGCCTAAGAAGAAGAAGGTTATGTTACTGGACTAGTAATCCAGAGGCCTGGACTAATGATCCAGAGACATGAGTTCAAATCCCACCACGGCAACTGGGGAATTTAAGTTCAGTTAATTAAATTAATCTGGAATAAAAAGCTAGTATCAGTATCAATAATGGTGACCATGAAACTACTGGATTGTCATCTGGTTCACTAATGTCCTTTAGGGAAGGAAATCTGCCGTCCTTACCCGGTCTGGCCTATATGTGACTCCAGACCCACAGCAATGTGGTTGACTCTTAATTGCCCTCAAATAGCAAGCAAGCCACTCAATTGTACCAAACTGCTACAAAGAACAGCGGTTCAAGAAGGCAGCTCACCACCACCTTCTCAAGGGCAATTAGGAATGGGCAATAAACGCTGGCCTTGCTGGCGACGCCTACATCCCGTGAATGAATAAAAATAAAATAAAGACAATGCAACATCTCAGGTATATCGGCCCAGAAATTTGACTCGGAGGCTTGCCGCGGGGGTAAGGATCCCTCGCGATATCACACTCCACGCCGGCTGTTGTGTTTTGGGCCCACAGGAACTTCGGGTCCTGGGCCTCTCCCTAGTGCCGGCGCGCAGTGTGTGCGTGTCCCAGGGGCGCAGTTAGTGCGATGCGACCTCTGGGATCACGTGGGCCATGGAGAGCCAATGGCAGCAGACTATCTTTCATTCATAGATTTGACAGGAGACATGTCAAATCTGTGAATTGAAAGAGACCCCAAAAGAACAGCTAAACCTCAAATAAATTAAAAAAAAACATTACATTAATAAAATAACTATAGTTAAATAAATTAACCACTTTAAACAAAAATTTAAATTTTTTAAAAAATTAATTTTTTTTTTAAAAAGTTATAAAAATAAACTTACCTTTCTTTAAAGTCTCTAAAAAAGATAAACCTGTTGAAAAAAATTAAAATTATACTTAATTAACTACTTACCTTGTTCAAAAGGGGTCTTACGCCTCCTTTTTACATGTGTATAATCTTCCACACTTACCCTCGCGTTGAAACCTGAAAAAAAACCTAAGTGTGCTGCGTGCGCGCAGCCTGTAGTGCGCACGCGGTTCACCTAGGAACCGCCCCCTTCGCCATACCGGAAGTGCCGGTTTCCCACGCATGCGCAGTGCATGCAGGAAACCGGCACTTCGGGATCTAATACGGGTGAGTACACAGTGCGTACTCTCCCGTATTAGGCCGAATTTTTGGGCCATCAGCTTTGACGATAACAAACATAAGTCAACCTGTGCGAGGCATCAATAAACAAAAACACTTTGGAATACCAAAGGAAATATTGTGTGAAGATTTGAATAATTAATAGCTTGGATACAGAGCTTCTATGCACAAGTAAACAGTTCAATTTTTATAATTATTATTATAACCAATATGGCAAAGTAAGACCTTCCCTTTTTGTTATGTTCCAAATGGTGTTCAATAAATTAGCTCTTGTGTAAGCTGCAGTGAAGCAAACCCCTAATCTATGTTGCTGTGGGTGTCTGATTCACTGGTGACCAGATGACAGGGCCTGTTGTTAATAAATCAAACTTTGCTCTTGCCTCGTTTTGTAAGCTGATGAGATGCAATGGCTTATTTTTGCTTTTGCTGAACTAGCTCCATGTATCATGTTTCAGCTGACATTTCTCTGCTGTGTATACAAAGTAATCTATAGGCAGCATTAAATTGCTTCAGCACATTGCGTGGAACATTGGCGGAGTGGAGCAATATTGAATAGGATGGTAAAAGCTGGCCGTGACCACAAACTAATAGAACTTCAGAAAGAACACTTTGTGGCGGCAATGCCTCAAACTGGTTCGGTTTCTTTTACTAGGACAAATGGGAACATTCAACAACAACAAAAAGGAATAAACATTTCACAACATTAATTACACTTTTCAAATATTATTTCTTATCTCTCATATTGTGGATCCGAGGTTATGTTTTTGAATAGGCTTTCTCATATCTCCAGTGCTTCCTCCCTGATCTCCATCCTTTCCGCTCCCTCTCTAGCTTTCGTCCCCTATTTCTTCTACCTCTTCATTCTTCCCTCTCTAGCTTTATCTGTTACCAATTCAGTTCCAGGCCTAAATCTTTGCACTCGTGGTCGAGTACGTGTGAAACTCTATTAAGCAATGTCTATCTTACTTAATAAAGTAGTGTATCTAAAAAGTATTATACGATGTGCTATATATAAAACAAAAGTATTTATTTGATCAAAATGCCATCTGTCTAAAAAATGCAGCTTTATTTGTGCCTTAAATGTGCCCAACATTCCAGCCAAATCCAGCATGCAGAACACCATAAATGCCTTTCTGTCTGAATAAAGAACCTCCTGTTATAAAGGTCCAATTTTTAACTACATTACAGCAGTGACTACACCAAAAGTACTTCATTGGCTGTAAAGCGTTTTGGGACGTCCTGAGGTTGTGAAAGGCGCTAGTAGAAATCCAAGTCTTTCTTTTTTTCCTCAACTGCATGAACATTTGAAGCTGATGGTTGTTTTGAGGAATTACTTTGTTTCTCTTTGTTTTAACATGATGAAATCCCCGTATTTCGATGTCTTTCTCTTGTTGTACAGGTCTCATTGGACTATGCACTTCCTGTGGTCTAAATGACAGACTGGTGACCTGAGCCCTGTTCTTGACCAACGCCAGTGTTTCTCAGCGTACCAGGAGCCCAATTTCAAAGGGGGCCTGACAATAACTCTCCCTTCCAATGTTACTTCCCTGTATGGGGAAGCACTGAATGGAAGCCAGGTTGGAGTGGGGCTTATCGCAGTTGGTTCCTCCACTCTGCAGTGCAAAATTGGAGCTGCACCACTCTTCAATGAAGGAAGAGACAGTTATTATCTGTTATCCGCATCCGCAGTATTTTGCTATAAGTTATTATCTGTTATTTGCCTTGCCCAACTGACAGCTGATCTGGAAGGAACTTGCTAAACAATATATTTTATTAAGATTTTAATAGTTCAACAATTTTGTCTTCAATTTGATTCTGTACTATGTAACTGGCAAATTTCCCACTGTTTGCCACACTTATCAATTCAAAATTCAAACAGATTGAGCTCCTCTCAAACCTGTCAAGATGCTTACTGTATGCATCTTTGTTAAGTCTAATTTAAAGTGATTTATAAGAAAAATTATAATGCATCTTGAGAATCAATTGTATTCATTGATTTATAATAACGTAAAATATAACAGGACTTTTCAAGAAAGTTCATGGTTTGCTTTTAAATGCTTTAAATTAATTCCAATTCCCACAAATTAGGCTAAAACAGTCAACTTCAATTAAATATCGTGAACGTGCCTGCAACTGTAAGGTCCAAAGGGAAATGTGTTCGGGCAGCAAGAAGCGCGTTTCTGACAACCAGGGCTCTACAATGTACGTCTTTCTCAATGGCCAAGTTTAATGGAGGAATAGAGTTAAGTAATGGAGAAAACCATTATAAAGTGCATCATTTTTCTGTTATTAACCTATGCTTCAAGGCTTCCTCCTATGCTTACAAGTGCTAATGCAAATGAAGCCAACAAAACAAGAAATAAAAACCCTGGCTTCTTTAGGGTCCGTTAAAGGCCGTTCAGCTTAGAGATGTAGAGCTTTCCTCAGTAGGGCTAATAAATAGCGTTTAGCTCTTTACTCACAGCAGTCCTGAGAGTGTGTTTTGTGGCTTTGGGGTGTGATGTCAAAATCTCTGTAATGCCAAGAAGTAAATAGTGCAGAAAAGCTTTCATCATTAGATCCTGGACTTTTCAACTGGCATCACCAGTGCATGAATCATGGCAGTCAGTATGCTGCCATTGCACATACCTTTGCAATGAATCATAGAAATTTATGGCGCAGAAGGAGGCCATTCGGATGAAATCATCTTGTGCATATTTATAGTAATTCTAGCTTCTTTACCTGATTAGATTAGAAAACAATACAGGAAACTCTTTATTAACCGGCACCGACGGGACCGGCGTGGTGCCGGTTTATCGAAAGTACTGGATAACGGAGAGTTATATCTACCGAGGCTATTTTTAACAAAGAGACTCCAGGCAGCGCGGGAGAATCAACTCCTGCTACTGCAGTGTTTCGGACTTCCGACAGCGCCAGGAGGCCGAGTAGTGGCACTTTTGAAAACTACCCCTACTGACTAAATCGGCGTTCGCAGACTCGGACTCGGACTCGGGATCGGCAACATTGCCGGTTATTTGAGAGGAGTTTTCGGAGTACTCGGCGTTCGCGGAGACTCGACTGCGACTCGGCAACATTGCCGGTTATTTGAGAGGAGTTTTCGGAGGATGATTTTTGCCGGTTAAGCGAGAATTCCGGATATTTGGGTGCCGGATAAACAAAAGTTTCCTGTACTTGTATTTATATAGCACCTTGTGGCTTTGAAATATCACAACGCATATCACACTCTACAACTTCAATGGAAATGAAAATCGGGAGAGATGTATAACAGACAGCTGAATCTGACCCATTTTCCACCATCACCCAAACTCAAAATTGCCACCATTGGCATTGATGCCACCCTGCCACTTTACTCAAACTTTACAACAAAGTGATTGTTTCCAGTCTGCCATGCTCTTGTTCCATTAGCTCTCACTAAGGCCATTTGGCATAGCTCAAACTTCATGGAAAACTGCTTGACATCGGGAAATAAGCAGATGTCTGCTTTAAAATCTTTTACGGTACCATATTCCATCTTTAAACGTGGCTTTATGCACTATACTGCTTGTAGGAGTCGCCACTTTGAAAACCCTACCCCAGTCCAGCTGAATCTTAGTCAACTAGTTTTTTGCCCAACAGTGTTGATTTATTCCCCTTAACTGCAACTAAGACTAAGATAATGACTTAGTAAAGAAATGTATTCCCCATAGTAGGATTTTAGGAGTAAATTCACTGATCCTGCACTTAAAGGGAGCATGGATCAAATAATTGAAGCTTGTATCCCTATTTCCAACCTTCACTCCTTTTGAGCACAGTTCTCACTGGGAGTGCTGGTTCAGTAACTCTGCCTTTAATATCTTAGCAATTTCTTCCAACAGCACATATGATGAGCATTAGCTAGAAATATTGATTCTGGCAACATAGATACCATTGCCCCTATGTCTAACTGCATCACCACTGTTGTTCCAGGTAGATGTAATTGTGCGTAAATGCCTTTCCTTTCCTTTCTTCTTCTATTGGCCATATATACAGTATGGGCTCCAAAACGTCTTCAGCTACTGGGATACCCAAATCCATGCCATCTGCTACATAATGAGGCTTTTTATTTCTGCATATACATCCAATTTTTGAACGTGTGGTATTTTACTTCCTTAAATTTGCAGCAATTATGGAGGTGCTTTCCCCTACAGGAGTTGTTAAGCTCTTTGTTGTAACAGAAAATAATAAATAGTCTACAACTTCTACGCTAAACTGTGCTGTAATTAATAGCTTTGTCCCATTCGATACACGCAAGTTTCCTCTTTTCATGCTTTTGCAAATCAAACTTTCTTAATGGGAGTTGCATCTGAAGATACCTCTGCACTCATTCTGTTCTGGACCAACAATTAATTTTATTTACACTAGTCGTCGATGAACTAACTTTTCCTGACAGTTCCTATGGATTATTATTTGCCATTCCCAATAACAAGAGCAATTTCAGAAGCAGACAAAAATCAGTTCTTTTCCTCCCTTTGAATGGCTTCACTCTGTTCCCATTAATTTGCATGTATCTCAAGATACTGGTAGTGACAGATTTTGGTGTTTTGATTGAGTACTTATTTACCAGGGAGGCAACAGTGCTAAAAGCAGCCCTTTCCAAACCGAAAGGCCCATAAAATTCAAACAGAACAAACCAGTAAATAAGGAATAGAAGTGCAAATGGGACTGATAACTGGGCTTGGAGGGCTGGATTACAAGGGAACAGGGGCCACAGGTTGAACACCCATGGTTCATTTCCTTCATTTATTTTGATTGTCTTCTTAATATCATGAAACGTTTCATAGACCTCCTACGTGGAAGTAGAGACACAGTTCACTCACTTGTTGATCTCCAACCAAACACTCTGCATCCCCATTGGATTACTCGATGGGCTTCTGTCTCAAATATGGCAGATTAATGTTCTCGCGGGTCTTCATCAAGAAATCAAGTTTTCAGTCAGTGGAACGTGCTTTTTGACTTTTATACTGTTTCTCTGCCATGTCTCTACCCAGTTAAAAAGTGTGAAACAGTCATTATTCCAAGTTACAAAGCCATAATCAGCTAGGTAACTTCGGTGAATAGCAATGAATTTAAAAACCACACACAACTAACAAGGAAAACGTTAAATTTAATGGGTTAAAATCTGAAAAATCTGTAATCCACATAATGGCAAATTTGCCTTCTATCATGATACAACTAACAGGAGTGTGGAGGGCAAGACTGACACAAAAGTACTGCCAAGATAGATTTAAAAAAAATGTTAAAAGCCTCTACGAAAAATTTACTACCTGCAGGAACCCTCACTGTTCCCTTTCTGGGCCTCCAAGGTTGGGTGTCAAGTCAGGACCACAAATCATGTCATTAACAGAGTCCTTACAATATGAATTAGCAGCCCTAAATGGCTGCGGTGAGATTAATTCGCATTAACGGAATACAGCCAGCAATTTCATGACATGTAATTAATTACAACGGGGAGGCTCACGGAGAGGTAGCAATTTTTTGGTTTTGTCAAGGCTAATGGTGGAGCGGCGCAAATCATCCAGCAATTTGTGGAGAGTCGGAACTCGTGGTGTATCTCTGCTTCGCCACAAATCGCTGGATTTTTTACCAACTTAAACTTGCCGTTATTTTTCCAGCAGTTTCTGGGCCCACTATGTTGGATTCTGTTGTCCTTAGTTTCTGGGGCTCAGTACGTGCTAGTGAAAATAAGGTAACTCTTTTCCTTTCTGCATTGTGTGCTTGTTTTCTTCTGCTGACAGAAGTGCACAATCTATGGAAATAAAATGCAAGACGCTTGGCAGAGTTATCATTGACGTCTGCCTGAAAAGGGGACCAGAAAACAAATCAAGTCAGGGCAGATTGCTTTTCTTTTGACGTAATAAGGAGCAACCATGTGAGAGGTTAAGGTAGGACTGAAAACACTGATTCAGTCGTCTTGAGTTACTCATAAGTGATGCTAGAGTTATAAATATATATATATAAAACGTTTTGCAAACATATCTCATTTTTAATAATAAAGTTAAATTATAATTATGACGTTATTATCTTTTGAGTTGCAGAAAGTAAACTAAATTCTTTTTTGGATGGAAGAAACCAAGTTAAGAAGTGAGCTGCGTCTGTAAATTAGCAAAATAATAGCAAACTTGCCAGCAAGCCTACACTTAGAGACCCAGAGTATAACTCAGATATTCCTATTGCAAACTTCCTTACTTAGGATGAATGAAGGTAAGATTCGGGGCTGATGTATCAAATATAGACCCCCGGTGGGCAGCCTTGTCCACCTAAGGGCATATTGGGAAATTGCACTGTGCTGACACAATCCTTTAAAATTAATTGGTTTGGTTATTACAATTGTTGTACCACTGAAGGTTAAACCCTTTATTTTCAATTCAAATCATACACTCATCATATGTAATCAATATAAGTCATTCACACTTACTGACAGGTTGCAAAAGATTGCTCCCTATGAAAAATAGAAAAGCTTTTGTCCTGCGTCAAATAGGGAAAAAAGCTTCTGTATTTTGCTTAAATCAATAATGAAACAACTAGGGCTGGATTTTCTCAATGGGGAGCTTTTGGAGGCGGGACTCCCACTTGTCGGGTTTTAGTCCCGCCTCCATCGACTTGTGGCCAACCCACGCTATTTTCCCTTGATTGACCTTGTTAAGCCCGCCCAGTGGGCTCAGCAGGCCAATTAAGGGAAAGCCGGTTACAGGTGACATCAGCGAGTAACGTTTCATCTGTCAAGAGCTTTTGACAGATGAAATGTCAGCGTTTGACGGCTCTGTGAAGCTGTCAAACACTGACAATCTGTCCTCTAAGTTGAGCCCTTCCACGAAGGCTCAGTTAGAGAGCTCTCCTGAGCAGAAAGCAGAAGGCTGCAGCTTTTGACAGTTCAGCGGCCATTCTGCTTTCAGGGGCAGACTCGGCCATCACTGCTCGGGCAGTCATCTGGGGCTCTGACTAAGGGGTTAGAAGTTGGAGCGCTTGGAGAGGAGCCCCCAATGCATGTTGCCTCCCACCATCATGGCCCCACTGATGTGCAGCAAAGTGCTCTCCAGCCATTTGCTAGCAGAGAAGTGCTGGAGAGCACTTTGCTGCACATCAGTGGGGCCATGACGACCCATCTCTGCACTGACAGTCCTCATAACAGGGACGTCCATGGACTTCTGGTTCCTCTCCATGATAGATGCCCATCCATATCCATATCCTCCATAGCTGACCATCTATGTAGAAAAGTCACCATGTTCATTTGAGTCTGTCGATTTATGTCCTCCATGGAGGTTGCCATCCTTTCCGTGGCAGTACCTACATTTGCCATTGCGTGCACCATGGTATTGCTCATATTTGAGATGGACTCCTCCATTCGCTGCACACTCGCAGTCACCGTGGTTGCAAACTCAGTCAGAGCCTCCTGCACTTGTTCCTGAAGCTCCAGCACCGCTCTCTTTCTGGATGGCCCCCGAGGCTCAGCGTCCACATACAGCTGAGCAGAGCCGGGAGCGCCCTGCGGCCTCCGACGAGGACTCTCCACTGCTGTCCCTGTCTCCACCATCTGCTCTTACTCACTCATGCGTTGTGATACACCAGGTGGCAACACTACTCTATCTCTCAAATGTCCCACCGTGGTGTGCGTCTCTGCGCTGGTGCTGGGTGTGATCATTTCTCCCTCAGAGGATGCAGCATCCCACAATTTCCAGAGCGGCCTCCTCAGCATTGGTCAGCTGTGATAAGGATGGTGATCCTCCTCCTGTTCTCTCCCTCTCCCTCTTATTATGGCCTCTCTTTTCCTGCAATGAGGGAAAGAAGTGGAGTTTCAGTGAGAGTGATGGAATGAGTGTAAAGAATGGGTAGGATGGATGTTTAGAGGGAGACTGTGAAGGAGTGGGTTCCCATTACAAAGTTCCCTCCTTTTTGTTGTTAGTTGTCAGTGCATAAACCTTGGGGGTAGGTGTGAGGTTCGATGGGGAAGTGATTCTGTAGATAGGGAGAGAGGGATGGGGAATGGTGCAAGGGATGTTGGGGTGAGTTAGGGTGTGCAGGAGTAGGGTTGGCAATGCAGAGTGATGGGGATGTGATGACAGGCACAGCAGGATTAAGTTAAGTGAGCTTTTATACTCACTTTTCCAGAGCGCAGGAGATCATTGAACCTTTTCCTGCATTGGACCCGGGTGCGTCTGACCATGGACCTGGCACTGACCTCCTCAGCTATTTGCAGCCAGGCTGCCTTTGTCTGCTGAGGAGGTTTCCTTCTTCCATCAGCTGGGTATAGGACCTCCTGCTGTCCTCTGACTCCCACCACAAGAACATGGAGGGAGTCTTCGTTGAAGTGGAGGGCTGCCTTTTGTCTCTGCAGACATCGTGGTGAGAAGCAGCAGTCAGAAGCATCAGAAACGACCTGAGATTTAATGGGGAAATGGCCCCCCTTAAATTCAACGGCTGCAAACGCGTCAGCAGAGCAGCTGAACAAACCCGCACCTTGTGATCAGGGCGGGTAACCCACTCGGCGGGCTGAACCAGCCCAATTAACCAAAAATTGTGTCAGCAGTGCAGCTGGTGCTGACAGCGGGACCGGAACCTGCCGACTAACATTCCCGACACCAACCCGCCTCCAAGCAGAAGATCGCTGCCTAGGAGAGCAAGAGGCCAATGCTGCATCAGTGCACAGGCCTCATTAGAGGTCAAAGACAGAGCCCAGGATTTTCCTAAATAACAACAGAAAGTGCTGGAAACACTCAGCAGGTCAGACAGCATTGAGGAGAGAGGAGAAACAGAGTCAACGTTTCGGGTCGATGACCCTTCGTCAGAACTGGAAAAGGTGAGGGAGGAGAGATTTCTCTCCCCCAGGATTTTCCTTTTGGTTGTGTCTATAACATGACATCTTTGATGTGTGTCTGTAAGAACAACACAGCAGATATACAGACAGGAGAAGTATTTTCACGGTCATCTCCAAGCAGTGTGTCCAGTTGTTTGGGAAGTGCTTCTTTTAACTTGTTTTGCCTTTTCATTTAGCTGCATTTGTTTAAGTACATTGGGTGTTTTTCTTCTTGCATTTCAGTTTATTTTAGCCCTTTAAACTTTTTCTTTCTGTCACCACCTACCAGTCAGGGATGTCTCACAGTAATTTGCAACAGCCCTCGCTGGGATTCCCCTTGTCCTCTGGGAGCTAAAGGGTATCTACCACAGAAGGCTGTGGAGGTCAAATCACTGAATATATTTAAGAAGGAGATAGATAGATTTCTAGACACAAAAGGCATCAAGGGGTATGGGGAGAGAGCGGGAATATGGTATTGAGATAGAGGATCAGCCATGATCGTGTTGAATGGCGGAGCAGGCTCGAAGGGCCGAATGGCCTACTCCTGCTCCTATTTTTCTATGTTTCTATGGTGGATTTGCAGAGGTGGGTGGCACAGACCCAGAATTACTCATGGAGGCTGGTTCTCTGACCCTGCTAGAGCCCCTTGGGCACGCCAGAAAAGATGTGTCTTTGCCACCTATGCTCAACTCGGGAGTACTTCACCAGGTTGGGATTGCACCATCGAGGTGCCACCTTGCTGTGCCAGCAGAGGAGTACTCTGGAGAGGCTGGCAGCACATTAGATGTGCACAAGCTGCATGCCAAAGTGGGAATATGTAACTGACATAGGCATCATGCAGTTCGATTCTTTTACAGTGAGATGGGAGGGTGGCAAGATTTTCAATTGGAAGTTGCGCCTCAAATGTAGACGATATTTGTATTAAATATTTCTAGTAACTTCTTACATATCAACTAACTTGTTAGAAAAAAAATGGAAGAGATGGGGGTGTAGAAATTCACCTCAGATGGTGGTGCAAAGCGAGCGGTATCGCCCGTTACACGCAATGCAGCCGAATATCAGGTGCTGCATATAACAAGCGGCCGATTCGATACCACCCATTTTGGCGCCACCGCCCCAGATGAATTTCTATCCCGGGATGCTTTTACTCCAAGATCTGACCGGATCAAATAATTGTCTGCTGTTTATATCTCCTTGCAAAGTTACAATAAATCTGAATTTCCACTGCAGGCATAAACTGGTTATATAACACTATTTCTAAGGTGTTGAAGTTTGCTCAGCAGGCTGTTTTTTTTAAATTTATTCGTTTATGGGATGTGGGCGTCGCTGGCAAGGCCGGCATTTATTGCCCATCCCTAATTACCCTTGAGAAGGTGGTGGTGAGCCGCCATCTTGAACCGCTGCAGTCTGTGTGGTGAAGGTGCTCCCACAGTGCTGTTAGGCAGAGAGTTCCAGGATTTTGACCCAGCGACGATGAAGGATCAGCGATATATTCCCAAGTCAGGATGGTGTGTGACTTGGAGGGGAACTTGGAGCTGGTGGTGTTCCCATGCGCCTGCTGCCCTTGTCCTTCTAGGTGGTAGAGATCACGGGTTTGGGAGGTGCTGCCGAAGAAAATAGCACACATTGGAAATTCGAGAAGGGCACGTGCAGCCAATATGCTAAAAATGAAACCCAGTGGAATGCAAAGCCGAAAGAAAATATTTGAGAAGACTTATTTAGGGAAATCAAAAATTTCTATGCAGGACCAGATTTCTGGGAGAGAAGAGGGGGAGAGAGGACGAAGAGGGACATAGAGGTAGGTAACAAAGAGTATTGTCCTTCACTTATTTAATGGTGTGTAATCCTTCCTGGTATACAGCACTCGGATTTCCCAAGTAACAAAATCTAATTAAGACCCTGCACTCATACATGTCTATTGATCAAAACTACTGGTAGATGTTCAACTCAAGTAAATGTGAAGGTGAACTTTAAAGAGGGAATCCAATTGAGGATTTAGACGGCATAATACAACATCAGGATGAAGCTTTAGCAATATTCTTGTCAGCTAGAGATTGGATAACTGTAATAGTCTGATGGTCGCTATTATTTGAGTTTTTAAAGATTTTTATCATGATAGTTCTTTTGATATTGTGGGCTACTATTGAGGTATGTAGGATTGTACAGGATGGGAGACTGATGCAAGACCTCATAACGTATCAGCCTATAATACAGAACAACACTGCAGAAGATTTCCTCTGTGCACCATGTGTAACTGGTTTACAAAGCATGGGTTTACAGTCTTGTTACATGCCGCTTGATAGCACTATCGATGACACCTTCCATCAGAGGAAATATTTCCCAAAGGAATATTGGCCTGTGATGGATGACCTTGCAGAATAAAAGGTTATGAGGATGCAGAAATGCACAAGAGAATTCACCACCCTTCATTCAATGTTGCGAACTCCTTTCACCTTCACCAAGTGAACATGGAATGTTACCAGGGAAAGTTTTACCTACCGATGAGAATTAATTTGCAATGACTGGCAGACAAATGAATAAATTCGCACTGAGCTATTCTCATTAGTAGTAAAATGTGATTAATGATAAACTGGTGCTAGTCCACTCTTCACCTGTCAGGCTCACTCAGCAAACACATAGCAGAGTTTTAGTTAATGGAATAAAATACTGAGCATTTAAAGTATCTGGTGGTTTGGGAATAGGCTATCAAGAGATAAGTTTGTTTGTAAAATGCAGACATTTTTATGTAACTACTTATCCAATTGACATTCTAACAAGTAGGGTTAATTAACTAAATCAGATAAAATTATAAGGTCTTATTTTACTCAAAGACTGGGTCAAGAAGATTGCAGCCTTGTTACACTTAATCTTTTGGGTTTTTAAATTTAGATGTGGTTATTTATATTAGAAGCATTGATTTCGATGTTGTGATTGACAATACAAACAACTGAGGATTAAGAATACCTTTCTTACAGGAATGGCAAACTTTGAGCAGGCTAGTTGCACCCCCCTCAAATACTGTATGGTCAGAAATGTTTCTTATTATTACTACTTTTTCATTGCAAAACCATTTAAACTGCATGTTTTGAAGCAGGGTTCACACCCACCAACATTAATTTATCTGTGCTCGCCACAGACGTTCCACCCTTTCCTCACCTTCACATGGTCCATCTCCGACTCTTCCCTTCCCTTCCTCGACTTCTCTGTCTCCATCTCTGGGGATAGGCTATTGACAAACATCCACTATAAGCCCACTGACTCCCACAGCTACCTGCACTACACTTCCTCCCAATCCGCTTCCTGTAAGGACTCTATTCCATTCTCCCAGTTTCTCCGTCTCCGCCGCATCTGCTCTGACGATGCCACCTTCCATACTAGTGCTTCCGACATGTCTTCCTTTTTCCTCAACTGAGGATTCGCCTCTACTGTGGGTGACACGGCCCTTGACTGTTTCCGTTCTATTTTCCGCACTTCTGCTCTCACCCCTTCACCTCCCCCTCCCTCCCGGAACCACGATAGGGTTCCCCTTGTCCTCACCTTTCACCCCACCAGCCTCCACATTCAACGGATCATCCTCCGCCATTTCCGCCACCTCCAGCGTGATCCTACCACCAAACACATCTTCCCCTCACCTCCCCTTTCAGCATTCCAAAGGGACCGTTCCCTCCGCGACATCCTGGTCCACTCCTCTATCACCCCTTCCCCTTTGCCCGGCACCTTCCCATGCAAGCGCAGGAGATGCAACACCTGCCCTTTTACCTCCTCCCTTCCCACCATCCAGGGTCCCAAACACTCCTTCCAGGTGAAACAGCGATTTACTTGTACTTCTTGCAATTTAGTATACTGTATTCACTGCTCACGATGCGGTCTTCTCTACATTGGGGAGACCAAACGCAGATTGGGTGACCGCTTTGCGGAACACCTCCATTCAGTCTGTAAGGGTGACCCCGAGCTTCCGGTCGCCTGTCACTTTAATTCTCCGCTCCACTCTCACTCAGACCTCACCATCCTCAGCCTCTTACACTGTTCCAATGAAGCTCAACGTAAGCTCGAGAAACAGCACCTCATCTTTCGATTAGGCACTTTACAGCCTTCTGGACTCAACATCGAGTTCAACAATTTCAGACCATAACCTTCCCTTTTGTTCTTTCCTCCCCTCCCCTCTTTCCCTGCCCTTGCTTTAAAACCTGTTCCATCTCCAGCTTTTTCCAGTTCTGACGAAGGGTCATCGACCTGAAACATTATCTCTGTTTCTCTCTCCACAGATGCTGCCTGACCTGCTGAGTATTTCCAGCATTTTCTGTTTTTATTACAGATGTTGTCTGACCTGCTGGGTAATTTCCAACATTTGCTAATTTTGTCCCATCAAATCTAAATTGCTGATTCCAATGTTGTAATACATGTTTGAGCAGTAGATGCAGTTTTCATAAAGGATTTGTGAATCAATGTAAACAAATGTGCTATCCACAATGTCTACCAAGTGTTTAGAGAATTAAAATTTCCCTTCGAACTTTTTGAAAATCGTTGTGAGCTTTCATGAATTCCTAAGTGAAAAAACAATATTCTACATGAACCAAGAGTCCTGAACATCAGTGATATGGTCCCTTCCATCATAACTCAAAAATGTTTAAGGATTTCCCGTGATATCTGGTGACAGTAAGCAAACTCCATTTTCAGCTCACTGGGATCATAAAAACATAAGAACATAAGAAATAGGAGCAGGAGTAGGCCATTTGGCCCCTCGAGCCTGCTCCGCCATTCGATAAGGGGTAGTCTTACTGTTGAGGCTTGGATTCATATCTGAATATAACTATTTAGGAAAATTAGAAATATCTATGGTGGACCGGATTTTTGGGAGAGAAGAATGAGAGGGGGAGAGAGGACTTAGAGGGAGATAGAGGAATGCAATAAAGAGTATTGTCCTTCACTGATTTGATGGTGTGTCCTTCCTGGTAGATAGCACTGGGATTTCCCAAGTCACAAAATATGATTAAGACCCCATACTCACATATATCTATTGATCAAAACCACTAGTAGATGTTCAACCCAAATCATTACAAAGTACCTTTCAGTAAGCTTTGATTACAATGCGCATATTTCTGTCTAAATTCTTTTATCTTTCGCTGAGTATTTAACCTCTCAAAATTGATTTTTTTGACCCAATTGTTTTGAGTGTTAACAATGTGCAAGGAAGTCATGAAGAACCAGGATATCTGTTCGATAAACAGACCCCTTCCTTAGTTGACATAGACTGCTGTTCAAGACCAGTACACCCAGCAACTCTCCTACATACTTGACTATTTCTTTTAGAACTTCATTTAGTTGGGTAAAAAAGTTACGGTATTCTGTAATTATAGGATACCTGTTACCGGGGGTGACGTTCCAGGAATGGGGGAGGGGGATGTCTTCCAATTGTCTGCCGTAACTTCGGTGGGAGAGACATGGAATAATCGGGGGTGGGGGGGGGGGTGAAGCCATAAACACTAATAATCAAGACAACCCCCAACTATTCCATTTGAACGGTCAGTATTTTCAACTGTTCCAGATAAACTGAACTTTAGTGCTGAACGAGCAGACCAATGCAAAACATTACTCTGTTTTTCATTTGTCAGGAAGTGGCCTTTTGAATGCATCGGATAAAATGGATGACATCTGCGATTATCTTGAATAGCCCGTCAAATTGCATTGTGAAATTTGGCTGACCTTTTTAAAGAAGCCGCATAGATCATCTTGCAAAAGGCTGCCACTCTTTATTTAATGATATTAAACGGCAGATCAGACAGGCGAAAAAAAAAACTAACATTTTTAATCAATTTTTTAGGAAAGAGTGGGGGTGGGGGGGTCGTGGAATTGAACTGACGCAGCTGCTAGAGAATCCTTTTTAATTTTTTTTAATGTTTTTGGTTGGTAATAGCTTTTTAAACATTACAGTATGATCATACCTCCCCACTGTCCTCTTTTGATAGGGTCATTTCGGACATTAGACAGTGCCAGTGAAACAGATAGCAGCGGGGTGTATAAGTCTCAAGTCAGAAGGGTCAGTATTAAAGAATATTGTGCCAGGCTCCAAGCACGGGTCTGAGTGGGAAAAAAAACAATATTCTACACGAACCAAGAGTTCTGAACATCAGTGATGTGGCCCCTTCAATCATACCTCAAAAATGTTTAAGGATATCTGGTGACAGTGAGCAAACTCCATTTTCAGGTCACTGGGATAAGGACATAATGAAAATTTAACACCACTTATAATGGGAAAAAGGGATAATTGGTCTGATATGAGTGACTTGAAGAATATTTACACAGTTCTCAACATTATGTTTTGAGAATGCCTAGGAGGGATTCTGGATTATTTTATACTAAACTGTTGCTGGTCGGTTAAATTCCACTCACAAGAGGTTAAATCCACAGAAGACTTCTTGGAATTGCAGACTTTTTAACTCAAAGATTTGGGGGAAATATTCTGTTAACGTTATTCGGTTAGATAAGAACACTGAGTAACAAAACATTTATTTATGTTCCTTATTGGTCTTGTTTTACATATTGCTAAGCTGCGGTTTCTATTGTATTGCAAGCTAATTCAATTTCTTTTTGTCTCTGTTTACCAGAACTGTACCAATATTATTGTCATTTGCTTTCCTGTCAGAACTGGTTTACATTTCCAGTCCATGCCCTTCTCTTATACCACACAAAGGTTTGGCATTTTCTCCAGTGCCATTATCAGATTCCTTTTGTGGATAATTAGAATAACTAACCCAAAAATGCCACAGAATGGCCGTGATTTCGCCTACCTGGGCAGCTTCAAGGCGGGAGAGGTCGGCGGTGGGGGGCGACCCCGTTACTGCGTGGATCCCGTCGATAAATCGAATCTTGCCCGAATGGGCCATGTTAGTCCCGCCCTGCGCGTTGCCCGGCCCTATTAAAGGGTGCGGGTCTGGTGACGTCACCGGATGGCGCGATTATTGCTGGTTTATTTAAAGGGGCCATGGTCCCAGTTACTGTCAGTTGCAAATTGATAGCATTCAGTGCTGTCAGTGTTTGAGTCTCTGCACTTTGAGCTTGCAGCGTCAATGAGCAGCACCTCGCTTCACAGATGAGTCCCTCCATCATCTTGTGGAGGGGGTGAGAGCACGTAGGGAGGTTCTCTTCCCTGCGGACGGCAGGAAGAGGCCTCCCCAGCAGACAAAGGCAGCGAGGCTGCAGATATCGCAGGAGGTTACAGGGCTGTCAGTGGTGGTTTGCACCTGGGTGTAGTGCTGCAAGAGGTTCAATGATCTAGTAAGATCAGGAAAAGTGAGTATTAAGCCACAATTACCTTGATGCTGCTGCGCGTCTCATCACATTCGCACCACTCTACATTGCCACCCCTACTCCTGCACAACGCACACAGCCCAACATCCTTTGTACCTTCATCCCTCTAACTCCATCTACATTATCAGGTCGCCATCTTACTATGCAGCCCTCACACTGAGCCTCATCGTTATGCAATGACAGCAACAAACAACACAAAAGAAGGCAACTTGGTATTGCCAACACACTCCATCAAATTGTCAGTGTAAAGCTCTATGCCATTCCATTCCTTACACTCATACCATCACTCTCACTGAACCTTCTCTTCTTTACCTCCTTGCAGGAAAAGATAGCCCACAATAAGAGGGAGAGGGAGAGAATGAAAGGAGGGCCTCCACAAACCATGTCATAGCTGATGAGTGCAGAGGAGGCAGCACTGGAGATTGCTGGAGTGGTGGACGTTCCGGAAGTGGGGGACGGAGAGAGGGGCTCAGTAGAAGAAGCTGGTGATGGAATGAATTTCCATACAATTGCATGCCTTTCATCATTGCCTCATATGGGCTGTGATGTCAAGACAAGATGAATGCTCATCATGTAGATAATGGTATGTGTCTGCAGTAGACATCCTGTATATCTAACTGATGTCTTCACTCTCCCACAGGTCCAACAAGAGCCCCCTCCCCAATGTCCAGGAGCAACAGCAAGAAGACTCCTCAGAGGAGTCTCCTGCCTCTGAGGGTGCAGCGTCACCTCAGACAATGCAACCCAGCACCAGCGCAGAGTCGCACACCTCGGTGGGTACGTTGCGAGATAGAGTAGTGTTGTCACCTGGTGTCTCACAGATCACAACTGAGCAGCAGCAGATGGTGGAGACAGGGACAGCATTGGAGACTCCTCGTCGAAGGGTGCAGGAGTCTCCTAGCTCTGCTCAGCTGCTTGCAGAAACTGAGCCTCGGGGGCCATCCAGGAAGAGGGCGATCCTGGAGCTGCAGAAACAAGTGCAGGAGGCTCTGACTGGTTTTGCAACGGCGGTGACTGCGAGTGTGCAGAGAATGGAGGAGTCCATCTCCAGCATGAGCATCACTGTGGTGCACACACTGGCAACTATAGCTTCCTCCATGGATAGGATGGCCACCTGCATGGAGGAGACACGGCGCCAGTCGCATGAGAATATGCTTTCTCTTCAAAATAGATGCTCATCTGTGGAGGAGAGATGGGGAAAAATGGAGGAGAGATGGGCATCTATGGAGGAGAGAAACCAGAGGCTCATAGACATAAGAACATAAGAACATAAGAAACAGGAGCAGGAGTAGGCCAATCGGCCCCTCGAGCCTGCTCCGCCATTCAATAAGATCATGGCTGATCCAATCTTGGCCTCAACACCACTTTCCCGCTCTCTCCCCATACCACTCGACTCCCTTGCAGTTCAAATGTCTGTCAATCTCCGCCTTGAATATACTCAATGACTCCGCCTCCACCGCGCTTTGGGGTAGAGAATTCCAAAGATTCACGACCCTCTGAGAGAAGAAATTCCTCCTCATCTCTGTCTTAAATGGGCGACCCCTTATTCTGAAACTATGCCCCCTAGTTCTAGATACCCCCACTAGGGGAAACATCCTCTCCGCATCTACCCTGTCAATCCCCCTCAGAATCTTATATGTTTCAATAAGATCACCTCTCATACTTCTAAACTCCAATGAGTATCGGCCCAACCTGCTCAACCTTTCATCATACGTCAACCCCTTCATCCCAGGAATCAACCTAGTGAACCTTCTCTGCACTGCCTCCAATGCAAGTATATCCTTCCTTAAATATGGAGACCAAAACTGTACACAGTACTCCAAGTGCGGTCTCACCAGCGCCCTGTAAAGTTGCATCAAAACTTCCCTACTTTTATACTCCATACCCCTTGCAATAAAGGCCAACATGCCATTGGCCTTCCTAATTACTTGCTGTACCTGCATGCTAACTTTTTGTGTTTCATGTACTAGGACCCCCAGATCCCTTTGTATCGCAGCATTTTGTAGTCTCACTCCATTTAAATAATAATTTGCTTTTTCATTCTTCCTTCCAAAGTGGATAACCTCACATTTTCTCACATTATACTCCATCTGCAAAATTTTTGCCCACTCACTTAACCTATCTATATCGCTTTGCAGACTGTCCTCCTCACAACTTGCTAACTCACATATCTTTGTATCATCAGCAAATTTGGCTACAGTACACTTGGTCCCTTCATCCAAGTCATTAATATAGATTGTAAATAGTTGAGGCCCCAGCACTGACCCCTGTGGCACCCCACTAGTTACTGATTGCCAACCAGAAAATGACCCGTTTATCCCGTCTCTCTGTTTTCTGTTAGTTAGCCAATCCTCTAGCCATGCCAATATATTACCCCCAACCTCGTGCGCTCTTATCTTGTGCAGTAACCTTTTATGTGGCATCTTATCGAATGCCTTCTGGAAATCCAAATACACTACATCTACTGGTTCCCCTTTATCCACCCTGTTTGTTACATCCTCAAAGAGCTCTAGCAAATTTGTCAAACACGATTTCCCTTTCATAAAACCATGTTGACTCTGCTTGATTGTCTTATGATTTTCTAAGTGTCCTGCTATTACCTCCTTAATAATGGATTCCAGCATTTTCCCAATTTCCTACATCCTTTGCAGGAGGGATATCAGTATAGAGGTGGGCCCTCATGGCCCCACTGAAGTGCAGCAAGGTGCTCTCCAGCTACTTGCCAGTAAGGAAGTGCGGGTGGCCCATGAGAGGGATGACCACCAAAGGCATCTAAGCAGGCGCAGCATGGAGATGAGCAGGCTGCCTCTACCTCTGCTGAAGCCGCAGGGGTAGCACGACATAGAAGCACCCGGAAAAGAAATATCCCACACAAATAGTCACAAGGGTAGTCACTCGGGTGTGTCTTTCTTTATCAATGTCATGTTAATATTCTATGAAGTAATGTTAATAAATCATCTAATTGTCACACTTGGAGGTCATTGGCAAATTTGTGTGATGAAATGGAAGTGGCAGAGTGAAGAGTCGGGCTCATTTTACACCCAGCAATGGTGGTGAGAGTCAAAACAAGAGATGAATCATTGTTTGACTGCTGCATGGTGCTGGTGTTGATGTTGTAAAGGGTTCTGTTCCGTGCTTCTTCTAGGTGCTTGTGCGGGGTTAGGCCTTATTGCTTGCTCTGGTCTCCAGCCAGCCTTGTAGCACTAAACACCTGTGAGTGGTTCGACCCACTCGCTCTTACGGTTCTGACACTGGACTTAGGTGCGAGAGCAGTAATGCAGAGAAAACTCAGGTAGACCCGGTTGAATAGTACGAAATGGAAATCTTTATTGCATATTGTTCAAATTTACGAAATACATGTCATAAGCACAGATTAATGACAGTACAAGCTTACATACATTTATAAAACTAGGTTTAGGGAAACGAGGAGCGCACGACACATTGTAAAAGGGGACACACATTATAATTATCCTTAATAAAACCCCCCTCCCCTATCAATGCCTGCTCTAATCTAGATCTGTAGGATCTAGAAACATGCTCACCACTCGTAATACCTCGGAGAATTCTAAAACGGTGCTCGGCTGTTTTCGACGCAACACCTGACCGTTCACGTGTTGACCAGGGGTCTCTGTACCCCACTTGTTTATTTGCTCTGCTCCGGCTAGCAGGCTAGACCGTCTGCTGCCATGAAGATCTGTGTTGACCTCGGATTCCTGATCAAAACCTATAGAGTTCAACAATGTTCTTATATTTCGGGCGCGGTCGGGGTTTACTGACCGCGGTGGCACGTGGCATCTTCTTTTTCTTCTTGTCTTGTCTTGTTTCGTCGGGCCTTCGAGTCCCTACACCGTTTACCGACCCTCGGGATGGTGCACCCGCTTACCGGCCTTCGCAGTCCAGCTCTTCACAGATCTTCTCGGCGAGCCACGAGGTTGACTCCCGAAAAATCAGTGGAACCAGAGTTCGGTGGGCAACAAGAGCACAAGAGTTCAGCACGAGTCAATAGTCAGCAGAGATAAGGGTCGGTTCAAGCGAATAAGCGAGTCAAGAGACCGATGGACATTTGTTCACTATAGTTATAGTGCTGGGTTCTCTTATCTCCCGCTCAAATCTTAATGTTTGTCCTTTGTGTAATACTGGTGCACAAAACTCCCAGCATGGGGTGATTCTTTCCTTTAATGGGTTTCGGTAGCACCTTAAACTGGCGAACTATCCGTTAATGTTTTCCCCATTGTCGAACCGGCTAGGAGCCTCCCTGACTGGTTTTGGGGCCTCCTCGAATACTGACTTAATCACCCGAGAATGGCTCTCTCATTGTAGAGCCGTGGGGAATTTGCGTATTGATGTATCTGGATGGGCCTTCGATTGCCCAGTACAATGGTCCTTACTTGTGCATGGAAAACGATTCCAACACTTATCTCTTGCTATTGTGTCGAATGCAGACAGGTTGCATCCTGTCTTTATCAGTGTTTGCTGCGTATTAACCAATCTTATACTGAAATGTTTATTCGAACGCCATCTTGTCTGCCCACTGAAAATTCTGGAAGCTCCTGCCACGAGGCGCGGCGGCCATTTTACAGGCTTCTGTGTCCTGTTTAATCATGACAGCATTTCGTTGAAATAAAACTGATGAAACGAATCTGCTTTATCTCGTTATTTCGAATCGCGATAATTGCGAATTTTACAGTGTTGGGTGATGCACACCTGCGTATGTGCATGGCAGCCACATGTATGAGATGCATGAAGTTATTGAAATCTGCAATTGATACGGGTATCCCTGGCGTGACGGGCAGCAACATGCCCGCGTACTAGTCGCAATGGGACCACCGGCTCATCCAGGTGTTTCTCATCCTCGTAACCAATCTCATGTTGAGCCTCCTTATCCTCATCTTCCTCGTCCTCCGATGAGGCTCTGTGTTCAGCACCGTCTTCCTCATCCAGTACTAACCCTCGCTGCTGCGCTATGTTGTGCAGGGGGCAGCAGATGACGACTATTCGCAGGACCCTATCTCATGCATACTGAAGGGCTCCTCCAGATCTGTCGAGACATCTGATGTGCATTTTGAGCAAGCCTATTGTCTGCTCGATGACACTTCTCGTGGAGATGTGGCTTTGATTATAACGTCCCTGAGGCTCATTTGTTGGCCTCCTCAAAGGTGTCCTGAGCCACGTCTTCGGGCGATAGGCCTTGTCTCCAAGCAGCCAGCCGCCAAGACTATTTGGCGGTGCGAAGAGCTGAGGGAGGGTGGACTGGCGCAGGATGTACGAGTCATGGCAGCTGCCAGGGAACTTGGCGCACACCTGGATGATAATCTTCCTGTGGTTGCAGACCAGCTGCATGTTGAGGGAGTAGAAGCCCTTGCGGTTAACAAATACTACTGGGTTGTGATGGGGTGCCCTGATGGCCACATGTGTGCAGTCGATGACTCCCTGCATCCGTGAGAAGCCAGCTAGAGCGGCAAAGCCAAGCACATGTTCATTGACACTGGCTTCATCAGTGGCAAAATGAATATAATTTACAGACTTCTTAAAGAGGGCATCGGTGACCTGTGTGATGCATCTGTGTGCGGCCGACTGCGAGATGCCACAAAGGTCTGCTGCAGATGCCTGGAAGGTGCCTGAGGCGAAGAAGTTGAGGGCAAGGGTGAATTTGACAGCCACTGGTAAGGATTGTCCACCCCTTCCTCTGGGCTGCAGGTCTTGCTCCAGTAAAGCGCAAATGTCGGAGACGACCTGGTGCGATAGCCTGAGCCTCCTTTGGCACTGCTGCTCCGTCATGTTGAGGAAGCTCATCCTCTGCCTGTATACCCTGTTTTGGGGGTATGGCCTCTGACTCAATGCAGCCCTGCACTGATGCCCTCTGCCCTGGGCAGCATCAGGCGGTTGAGGAGAAGGTTGGCGCTCTTGTTGCTGGTGTGGCTGGTTCTGCTGCTGCTGCGGCTGATCATCATCAGATTCGGGGGACCAAGGTGACAGAGCATAAACCGTGCCCATTCTGATGATTCATATGGCAGGTGAAGTTCAGATGACAGAACCAATCTATCAAGGGTTAAATATGATGTTGCAAGAAGGTGACAGTGAATAGAGAGTTTACTGCAAACACTTCCTGCAAAATCTGTTCCAAATACTCAAGCCTGAAGCTTCTGAGAGTGGAAAGTGACCAGCTGTAAATTGGCAGGTTTTAAACCCCTTTTGCAGCTGTCACCTATTGAAAGAAATGAAGAGTTGTTCAGAACCCGACATACTTACCCGAGCGACAGGAACCTCATGGAAAACTTGAGAAGATACTTTGTGCCTGCAAAAATGGTGAGTAAATTGGTTTAAACACACTCTCAGCGAGCACAACTAAATGACCCGACACTTAGTGCCGTGTCTGCAAAGCACAGGCAGAGCCGGCACGAGGGAAACTCACAAGGAGGCGGGTTTAGAGCGGGATACCGCCCCCGCTGTCAATCATTTGGATTTTGACAGCGGACCCGCCTCCAAACCCGCCCTCTGAGCACCGGCCAAATTCAGCCCAATATGTGCTGCTAATAATTAACTTTTAAGAAGCTTCCGGAAACATGAAGTTTTGTGATTCAGAACACTTCATTATGATGTGTAACAATATTAGCATCTAGTACCCAAGTGATCTCAAGTTATATCAACCCATGAAGATTTGTGCCAAAACCTATAAAAACAACATCAACTATGACAACTTGTATTTATATAGCGTCTTTAACATAGTAAAACATCCCAAGGCACTTCACAGGAGCGTCATCAAACAAAATTTGACACCGAGCCACATAAGGAGATATTCGGGCAGAAAAGAGGTAGGTTTTAAGGAATGTCTTGAAGGAGGAAAGTGAGGTAGAAAGGCGAAGAGGTTTAGGGCAGGAATTCCAGAGTTTAGGGTCTTGGCAGCTGAAGGCATGGCCGCCAATGGTGGAGCAAATAAAATTGGAGATGCTCAAGAGGCCAGAATTGGAGGAGCGCAGATATCTCGAAGGGTTGTAGGGCTGAAGGAGATTACAGCGATAGGGAGGGGCGAGGCCATGGAGGGATTTGAACACAAGGATGAGAATTTTAGAATTGAGATGTTCCTTGACCAGGAGCCAATGTAGGTCAGCGAGCACAGGGGTGATGGGATTTGGCACGAGTTAGGACACAGGCAGCAGAGTTTTGGTTGACCTCGTGTTTACAGAGGGTAGAAAATGGGAGGCCAGCCAGGAGTGCGTTGGAACAGTCAAATCTAGAGGTAACAAAGGCATGGATGAGGGTTTCAGCAGCGGATGAGCTGAGGCAGGGCAGAGATGGGCGATGTTACGGAGGTGGAAATAGGCGGTCTTAGTGATGGCGCAGATATGTGGTCGGAAGCTGATCTCGGAGTCAAATACAACACCAAGGTTGCAAACAGTCTGGTTCAGCCTCAGACAGATGCCAGGGAGAGGAATGGAGTCGGTGGCTAGGGAACAAGTTTGCAGTGGGAACCAAAGACAATGGCTTTGGTCTTCCCAATATTTAAAATTTCTGCTCATCCAGTACTGGATGTCGGACAAGCAGTCTGACAGTTTAGAGACAGCGGAGGGGTCGAGAGGAGTGGTGGTGAGGTAGAGCTGGGTGTCGTCAGCATACACGTGGAAACTGACGCTGTGTTTTCAGATGATGTCGCTGAGGGGCAGCATGTAGATGAGAAATAGGAGGGGGCCAAGGATAGATCCTTGGGGGACACCAGAGGTAACGATGCGGGAGCGGGAAGAGAAGCCATTGCAGGTGATTCTCTGGCTATGACTGGATCGATAAGAATGGAACTAGGCGAGTGCAGTCCCACCCAGCTGGATGACAGTGAAGAAGCAATGGAGGAGGATGTGTGGTCCACCATGTCAAAGGCTGCAGACAAGTCGAGAAGGATGGGGAGGGATAGTTTAGCTTTGTCACAGTCACATAGGATGTCATTTGTGACTTTAATAAGAGCTACTTCGGTACTGTGTGGGGCAATAAAACATCAACATTATTTACCAAGAGATACTACCATCGTCAGTAAAACCATATCTTATTCATGTGTAAGTACACCAAGCCATATTATTGTAACAAAGAATAATTTTCATATGCAATCCAGCAAGGAAGTCTAAGAAGTACAAGTTTCTATACACAATCTATGTATTTGCTATTGATAGAGGACTATAGTTCATTATCTTTCTCTCTACCACAAGGCAGTAGATGCATCCTAAATGTCAGTGAATGTATTTGCTGACTTGCCGTTGTATCAAGGTTTGGTTTATTGGAACGATGGTGTTTTGCCCATGTTTGAACATTATTCACTGACTGAGGAGTTTAGAGAAATTCAGAACACCAAACTTGAAACAAGTCCAGGAGAGTTTCTTGTGGAGATTAATCATGTTTTGAGTATGTACCCAGAGGATGCAGACACAGAGCATTTAGCTAGTTGAGCACCAGTTGGCTCTTACGTCATTTACCGAATATTTTTTTTAATTATTTTTGCTCATCCAAATACTACTAGAGTTTTGTTCGGGATTTTTTTCAATTTAGCTGGTTGTCCATCAGTTAATTATAAATGTGCCCTGTGACATGTTAAAGCTTTAGATATTGCCAAGTGTTCACTGATGGCCACTTCCATTTTACTTAACCCAAGTTTCAAGAGCTAACAAAGAAGAATAAAGTAATGAAAAACTGGTTAGAAGGGAAAAAACAGGAAGTAGGAGTTAAGGGCAGTTTCTCCGAGTGGTTGGTAGCATTGTCCCACTGACACATTCCATTAGCCTTTTAGATTATTTTTTATACCTGTGCACTAGCCTTTAATGAGTTGTGTACATGGACATTTAAATCCCTTTGCTCCTCCACAGCACCTAGTCTCTCACCATTAAGAAAATATTCAGATTTATCTTTCTTGGATCCAAAGTGGATGACGTCATATTTCCCCACATTGAACTCCATTTGCCATAGTTTTGCCAACTCACTAAGTCTGTCTATGTCCTGTTGTAAATTCCTGCTCCCATCTACACAACTTACTGTGCTGACTCTCTTTGATTACGTGCTCATTCATTTACTGTGCCTCCTAACTTAGAGCCATCTAAAACTTGGATATACAGCTCTCTATTCCTTCTTCAAGTCATTGATATATAATGAAAACCTGAGGCCCTAGTACAAACCCCTGGGGAACACCACTTGTCACATCCCACCAATCAAAGCACATTCGCTTTATCCCTATCCTCTGTCTCCTGCCTCCCAACCAATTACCAAGCCATGCCACAAGTTTTCTGCCAATTCCATTCACTTTCATTTTTGCTAATAATCTGTTGAGCGGAGCTTTAATAAATACCTTCTGGAAGTCAATATAAACAATACCCATAGACATTCCCTTACCCACCATTCTAGTGACTGCCTCAAAAGCTTTAACTAGATTAGTCAGACCTGACCTACCCTTCACAAATCCATGCTGACCCTTTGATCAGCTCATACTTGCCCGACTGCTCAGTCACTCTGTCTCTGAGGATAAATTCCAGAAACTTCCCCAGAATTGATGTTAAACTGATGGGTCTGTGGTTTCTCATTCCCTCCCCTCTTAAACAATGGAATGAAATTTGTCATTTTCAATCCAAGGAGACTATGTCAATATTATATAAGTTGAAAAGGTGGATAAAGGGATAAGGGAACAGGTTGGGCACATGGGATTAGAACTCCTGTGAAGGATAAACACCAACATGCACTGGTTGGGCTAAATAGCCTGTTTCTGTGTTGTAATTTCTATGTATTTCTACGTACCGTTCCAGTGGAAGATTGTTTATTTTTTAAAGAAAATTTTGCTGCACAACAGGCATCTGTACAAACAAAAAAACGTATTTGAAATAATCAATAAGGACATAGTAGGAAACAATTATATCAAATAGAGGGGAATATATTCTTCCCAATAGTGAAATCCAGCAATTGAATCATAAAAAATAAACCAATATACAGACCAGAAGCAATATCTGCCATTATTGATTGTAGATATATCTGTTATCTAAACAATGAAGACAGTGCTCTCAATAACCAGTTGAAGATGAGTCCTTTAGTAAACCTTCTGGGTAACCCTATAACCTTGAGTAGAAGGAACCAGACCTGTCAATATTTTGGATATTTACTCGGCCAAAATGGTCACTCATTCCAGAGTTCGTACCTCTTGTAATTTCTCCAGCTATCTATCCAGATTTCATCAGGAAACTCCAATTTCAAAGGATGTTCCTCCTGGTAATTAGCAGGTCTTGCAGAAGGAATCACATTCTTTATCCGTACCGCTTCACTGACATCAAAGCAAGGACACCCAAAATTGGCAGAGTGGGAAGAAAAGGTGGTCTTACCTGGAAATGACTTTGATGGAGGAAAAAAACATCTTCCAGAATACTTTTGACAATGGATACTTTCTCGCCTCACAATTAAAGAATGTCAAGTTGCAAGATAAATAAAATGTGATTTTTTTCACCTGCCCCTGTTAGAGAAGCAGTGCATGCAAGTGAATTAATTTTAATACATTTTGGCACATGTGGTATGCATGCTTTAATAAGCGTATTGATCTTTGTGTGTCAGGAACTTTTGCATCTTGCTTCTCCACATTCCTTTAGGAAACTTAGTAACATAGGAACAGGAGTAGGCCATTCAGCCCTTCAATTAGCTAATGGTCGATCTGTACCTCAGTTTCTTTTACCCGCTTTAGCTCCAGATTCCTTGATACCCTTACCTAACAAAAATCTATTCATCTTAGTCTTGAAAATTTCAATTGATCCAGCATTCACAACCTATTTGGGAAGTGCTCCCCTATTGAGAGAGTAGCAGTGGTGGGCGACTGGACAGCCTATTGGTGACCTGCATGGAATCCGGACGGTCTGCTAATTGTACCCATGATGAACACTGAGGAGTCTCTTATGATGGAGTCACTTTAGACTATAGAGCCTCAGACATGGCACTAACATGAGTGATAACCAACTGAATAAAAATCTAGGAAAATATTCTCCTCTATTCACTAAATTTTGTTAACAAGTAGATGTGACTGCAAAAGCAGGAGTCATCGCTTCAGACTGAAATCTACTTTTTAACTTAAATTAGGAAATGGAGCCCTAGGAGAGTAACACTACCTTCAGATATATGATGGCAGATTCCTCACATTGGGAATGGTCTGTACTGTCGCAAACCTCCTGCCTGCTCCTTTTGGACGTTTCGGTATTCGATTAATTCTTATTAAGATTGTCTAAAGACATTCCAAAGACAAGGAAGCAAATGATTTTGAACAAGCTTCTTTCAAGGGGTTCAAAGCTTTCATGCAATACAAATTTTGCAAAAATGTGTCTTATGTGAGAATAAAAAGTTACTTCAGAGTCAAGTTTTTTCTCTCTGGTCCTCTGAAGAATTGATGCACATTATGTGGCCACTATGCACTGGTTAATGTTACTTTAAATCCACCTAACTGGAGGAGTGGCAGTCAGTACAGTGATCAGTGGATGATGTGCCGGTTAGATAACCAGACAAGGTTGGTGTTCGGACCATGCGACCGCACGGGGTCCCAAGCCAATCAGAAGTCCCAAGCGGATCCAGTGAATATTTAATATCATTGTCTAATAGACTATAGGGGCCGAAACCAAACCTTTGCACCAGGTCCCTTCAAGGCAAGTGCTGCTGCTGTGACCAGAACATGAACAGGAAAACTAATGGGAATGCTTCCTGTCCTGTTTGACCTCCTGGGTACAACATTCTTCAACAGCAGTGAGTTAGAAAGTGATACCCTGTACATATGTGACTAAAATGAGGGTTTTTTTCAAATGAAAAGTTCTATCCTTTTTAGTCAACTCTCACTTAACAGAGATGACACAACTTAAGGCAAGATGCATTGTTTTAAGTGGAAACACAATTTTAAATAGTTTCACCTTTTTGAAAGGCTTATGGCAAATTATTGTTACTTTGTGAATATTATTGATGCAACAGGCAAACAACAAAAAACGTATACTTTTGAAGAGAACAGTTATTTCTCACTGCAACATTGCATGAAAATTATGCTTGTGATATGATAGTTCATCTTAATGCACCTTATATACTGATAGAACAAAAATGGTTTGCCAAATACTTATAAATGCAACTTCTGTCCCTTTAAACTATTTGGGGAAGGTTGTAAACATTTTCTGATTCATTATAAAATAAAGATACTTCACGAATCTAAGGTGACAACTCAGTTTAAGCTATCCTTTGATCCTCCAATTATTTAATGACAATGACAAATTGAGATTGGGTAAATCCCATGCCCTTTGTTTTAATTACCAGCAGTGACGTACATAGGGGAGAAATGTCTCACATATCTATTAAAACACAGATTCTATCTCAAGGCTTAAATCCCATTTACAGTGAAGTTAATTGTGACAAATTAGATTCCCAGTGCTGTCAGTCATATCGGATTAGTTGCATAGCGGCTGGAGAGCCCTGAAGAGTAATGATCATTCGTGTACACACATTGAGGCAAACTTTCATTCACAAAAACAAAAGAGAATTACAAGTATTGACCTATTTGCGTTCAGGAAGAAAGTATGTGTTCTCCACATCCGGAGCCAAATGCAATCAAGCCATTGCTAAATGTCAGCGAACCACCTCATCAATCACTTCAAGAGCCTTTCTGCAACAGTGACTAGACTAGTTTAATAAGACAGCCCTATATTGTGCGTGACTCACGCTAAAGAATCATGACAGTCTAGAATGGTGAAAATAGACACTCGTCATAAGATGCACCTTTTGACGGGGTTGTTATCTGTTACTGTTTTCTTTATCATCTTACATAAGCAGATGGGAATAGCTTGTGCAGTGGGATTTATATGACAAAGTGTTATCAATATTATAAGATGGAGTTTATTGTAGTTGTAACACAGATATGTTTTTCCTTCTCCCAAATGACTGCCTTTAACAGGATGCACTGAATTATGCTTTCTGCTGCTAGTGCCCATTAAATTGGAGGAAAAACTACAATAAAGTGTAAGCTGGAGGTTTTAGTACTGTTCTGAGTTTTCCATCCTGTGAAAAAATAATTTATGTCTACAAATGCTTAATTGCTTTTTTAACACCCACTGCTTAATAACACCAATAAAGGGTTTGTAAATGGTACCTAATCCCAATTAGTGATGTTTTCCACTGGCAATAAATTCTCTACTAGCCCCTGTTGCTCTCAATCGGAAATGGAGTTATTAAATCTCTGCGATAGACGAATATGTTGGTGAGCTTTACAGCTGCAATATGTGCAATCCCCTGCTGCTGTAACAGACAGAGGCAGGGTGGGAATTAAAGGTATCACTGAAGACTCATGATCACCTCTTATTAACTATGTCCGTGTATACAGGCCAAGCAACTACCTGTCCTTCAAGGGCTGAAGTTGTCCAAGGAGTTGCTTACCAAGGTGAAGATAAGGTACAGAAGAGAGAAACTACATGTTGCAACCATGACTCATGAGTGACTTCCATGCACAACTAACCTACCATGGCTAAGGTGCAGTCGAACAAAGCTCATTTCCACACAGCCTCATTATAATGGCCCAGATATTCCGATCGCAGGCCTCCTGCGGGCCGAGGGCTGCGATCTGGAAAAATCTGTGCCAAGACCGGAGGGCTCCCGGGAGGCGCAGAGTTCCGCTGCTGGGCCTCTCCAAACTGCCGGTGCGCAGGGCCCACGTATTCCAGAGGCGCAGGTGGTTCGCAGCATCCCTGGGATCACGTGGGCCATGGGGAGCCAATCAGAGAAGGGAATCTCCCTTCATACACTTGACAGATAGACCTGTCAAATAAATGAAGAGATCACCCCAAAACAAAGTAAAACTTTAAATAAATTAAAAAAAAAAAAATCAAATTTTTAAAATGACTTTAAATTACAATAAAGTAAGTATTTTAAACAAAAATTTTATTTTTGAAAAAGATAATTAAAGTTTTTAACGGGGCTAAAAATAAACTTACCTTTCTTTAAAGTATTTTTAAATGATAAATCAGTGGAAAACATTTTTTTTTAAACTTTTTTTCAACTCTTATCCTGGTAAAAGCAGGCCTTACGCCTGCTTTTACCAGGCGCAAGAATTGTAAGTGTTTTCTGCAGGTGGAGGGTCTCCAAAAAGCGGAACTCTCCGCCCACAGAGGCCTTTCTCCTGGACAGCCAGAGGATCTGTCAAGAGCTTTCTTGACAGATCAGAAATACCGGTTTCCAGCGCATGCGCAGTGCATGCCTGAAACCGGCATTTCCGATGTCCCTACGGGTGAGTACACAGTGTGCTCTTTATGGGATCTGGGCGTCGCTGGCAAGGTCAGCATTTATTGCCCATCCCGAGTTGCCCTTGAGAAGGTGGTGGTGAGCCGCCTTCTTGAACCGCTGCAGTCCATGTGGTGAAGGTACTCCCACAGTGCTGTTAGGTAGGGAGTTCCAGGATTTTGACCCAGCGACGATGAAGAATCAGCGATATACTTCTAAGTCAGGATGGTGTGTGACTTGGAGGGGAACTTGGAGGTGGTGGTGTTCCCATGCGGCTGCTACCCTTGTCCTACTAGGTGGCAGAGGTCGTGGGTTTGGGAGGTGCTGCCAAAGAAGCCTTGGCGAGTTGCTGCAGTGAATCTTGTAGATGGTACACACTGCAGCCACGGTACGCCGGTGGTGGAGGGAGTGAATGTTTAAAGTGGTGGATGGGGTGCCAATCAAACGGGCTGCTTTGTCCTGGATGGTGTCGAGCTTCTTGAGTGTTGTTGCAGCTGCATTCATCTGGTCGAGTGGAGAGTATTCCATCACACTCCTTACTTGTGCAAGGTAGATGGTGGAAAGGCTTTGGGGAGTCAGGAGGTGAGACACTCGCCGCAGAATACCTAGCCTCTGACCTGCTCTTGTTGCCACAGTATTTATGTGGCTGGTCCAGTTAAGTTTCTGGTCAATGGTGACCCCCAGGATGTGGATGGTGGGGGATTCGGCGATGGTAATGCCGTTGAATGTCAAGGGGCAGTGGTTAGACTTTTGCTTGTTGGAGATAGTCATTGCCTGGCATGTCTGTGGCGCGAATGTTACCTGCCACTTATCAGCCCAAGCCTGAACGTCGTCCAGGTCTTGTTGCATGCGGGCATGGACTGCTTCATTATCTGAGGAGTTGTGAATGGAACTGAACACTGTGCAGTCATCAGCGAACATCCCCATTTCTGACCATTAAGCACTGGGGCAGTGTGTGATGGTGTCACAGTAGGATGTTACAGTGCAGCCTCAATATAACACCCGGTACTGCTGAATACAGGATCTTGAAACACAAACTCTTGTCAATTTCAGGGGTTCATGCAAACAATCCAAACCCTTCACCACTTCCACTATCACCAGCATACGGGTTGCAACCGTTCACTTGTATCATTATATAGTGAGACTTCAAAATGTTCCTGTTAATTAAGTGCACTAATGTAGGGCCTAACTTGCAAAAGAACTCATTGGATTTGACTGCACAGCTATGGAAAGCTAAGAGTTCATCGTTAATTAACTTTAAAAAGGCCTTAACAGGTAAAAAAAAAGGCCCATTTTTTTCTGTTTTAACTGATATTCCATAATAATTTTTGCAGTAGTGCTAATCATGGTCGAATAGCACTTTCTAGCAATATTATTCACTGTTGCTCATGGGGGTTATTTTCACCTTCACTGCCTGGCTGGGAATCCAGCTGAGTAGATCACTCGCCCATTATAAAACCCAATGGAATAAAGATTGGGCTGACTCTACAACGAGCACTCCGTCCGATTACTGCCCAGGAGAAAATTACCTCATATCTAACTTCTTGCTCCAATTAGCAAAGGCTGGAGCATTAGCCCCTCGACCTTTCCAGGAAACTATTGTATTAATTTTTGTATTACAAGAATGTGTATCTTAAAAGTTGCACTGACCAACATCTTGCCTTCTGCTCATCAGACTTACCTGTTCCCGCAAAGATCATATTCAATTATGGTTTGTTTTTAAAAATGATATGAATGTAATTCAAAGTTTACTGCTTTCAATACAACATGGATTGTGAGCTGCTTACAATTAAATTGGTCAATAATTCATTTTATTGCAGGGCAATGATGTCATTGCACCAACATACAGCCAATGGAAAGGTGAATCGGATTTCTGTGACTTGTAAATGTGTAAATTCATTGCACTGTCAGCAACTGTCTATGAGGACAATACAAAATAAAGTCGGCAGCGCTGTGCCATTTTAGACCGAATTTTTCCAACAGTAGATTGAACCGTGAAACAACTTAAATACACAAGACTGTTGGGGGTGGGGGGGAAGGCGGGCGGGTGGGGAGTAACTGCGGTGACAGTTTACAGAAAAAGGAGTTCCCAAGGGTGCAGGGCATCGTAGACTGCACACATGTGGCCATTAGGGTAGCCCATCACAACCCAGCTGTATTTGTCAACCGCAAGGGCTTCCACTCCCTTAGCGTCCAGCTGCTGTGTAACCACAGGAAGAACATTATGCATGTTTGTGCCAAGTTCCCTGGCAGTGACTCGTTCATCCTGCGGCAGTCCACTGTGCCTCAGCTCTTCAATCTGCCAAGACAACTTTCCGGATGGCTACTTGAAGACAAGGGTTATCCCCTGAAAAAGTGGCTAATGACACCGATGAGGAGGCCATCAAACGAAGCTGAGGAGCGCTACAATGCGAGCCACACTTCCACCAGAAGCATCATCGAGCAAACCATCAGCTTGCTCAAAATGCGATTCAGATGCCTCGACAGATCTGGTGGAGCCCTACAATACGCCCCAGCCAGGGTCTCCAGAATCATCGTGGTCTGCTGTGCACTGCACAACATCGCACAGCAGCGTGGCTTAGCGCTGCCTGAGGAACAAGTGGCTCAGCGCACAGCTTCCTTGGAAGAGGAGGAGGAGAGGGAGGAGGAGGAGGCTGCAGATGAATGACGCCTTGCGGGGGTAGATGTGTCAATTCCACCAGCACGCGAGCACATTGCTGGCCGTGAGGCAAGTGATGCGCTTATCCATGCCAAATTTGCATGATGTGATGCTTCAACCACATATGGCTAGCACATGGAAATGAATGTTTGGCCGACCTTCTTAACACATTGTACAGCATCTGTGCAATAAACTGTGGTTTCCTATCACTCTCACCACCATCATTATAGATGAAAGGTGCCCTGACCCCTCACTGTGCAACTTCCATTTCTGAGCACACATAGGCCAACTCCTTGAATCTTTGCCATCGCTTTTCTTTAATACATTTATAATCACGATGACAAACATTTGTATCAGATGAAAACACCCAAGTGACTACCCTTGTGACTATTTGTGTGTTAACTTTTTCTTACGCGTGCTTCTACGTGGTGCTTCCCCTGTGACTTCAGCAGATGTAGAGGCACCTTGCTGATTTTGATGCTGTGCCTGCTTTGACGCCTTTGGCGGGCGTCCTCTGGCTTTGGGAGCCTTGGCGGGCTCCGCAACAGTCTGCTCCTCCAGCGGCTGTGCAGGGGCTGAGACGGCCAGCTCAGTTGGCTGAGGAATCTGGGGCTCTGACCGAGGGCTACGCAGTGGCATAGTAGTGTGAGCCCTTGGAGAGGAGCCCACACTTCCTGGTTGTCGACCACCAACATCCCTCTCATGGTTCACCCGCACTTCACTGCTAGCAAGTGGCTGGAGAACACCTTGCTGCACATCAGGGGGGCCATGAGGACCCGTCTCTGTACTGGCAGTCCTCATTACACAGACATCCATGTACCTCTGGTTCCTCTCCTCAATAGATGCCCATCTATCCTCCATATCAGACCATCTATTTAGAGGAGTCACCATGCTCATTTGAGTCTGGTGATTTATGTCCTCCATGGAGGTTGCCATCCTTTTCATGGTGGTATCTACATTCGCCATTGCATGCACCATGGCAGTGCTCATGTTTGAGATGGACCCTCCATTCCCTGCACACTCACAGTTACTGTGAATGCAAACCTTGTCAGAGACTCCTGCACTTGTTCCTGGAGTTCCAGCACTGCTCTCTTTCTGGATGGCCCCAGAGGCACAGAGTCTACATGCAGCTGCGCAGAGCTAGCAGCGTCCTGCGGCCTCTGACGAGGACTCTCCACTGCTGTCCCTGTCTCCACCATCTGCTGATGCTCACTTGTGAGTTGTGAAACGCCAGGTGACAACACTACTCTATGTCGCGAAGGACCCACCGAGGTGCGCGTCTCTGCGCTGGTGCTGGGTGCGCTTATTTCTGGTGATGCTGCTCCCTCAGAGGCTCCAGGTTCCTCTGAGGAGTCCTCCGGCTCTTCCTCCTGGACAATGGGGAGGGGGGCTCTCGATGGTCCTGTGGGGTAGTAAAGGCATGAGTTAGACATGTGATATTTAGGTACCAGAAACATAGCATTGTGCAGATGATCAGAACTCAATCTGTATGAACATCAGATGCCACTTCAGTCACTCATGAAATCTAAATGAGAGGGTTGCAAATCTATTCTGTCACCAGCTTGCTCTAGTGCGCCCGTCTCTCCGTCCCCCACTTCCAGCTCCTCTTCACCTCCAACTATGTTGAGAGCAGCCTCCTCAGCGTTTGTTAAAGTTGCGAGTGATGGTGGGCCTCCTCCTGTCCTCGCTCTCTCCCTCTTATTGTGGGCTCTCTTTTCCTGCAATGAGGGACACAAGTGGAGTTTCAGCGAGATTGATGGAGTGTAAAGATTACATAACATTGAAGCTTAGAGGGAGACAAATATGGAGTGAGGTGTCAAAACCAAGGTGCCTACCTGTGCCTTGTTGGTTGTTGTCATTGCATAACATTGATAGCGAGTGTGAGGGGTGCATAGTGGGATGGTGAAGTGATTCTGTACATAGAGAGAGAGGGATGGTTAAGGGTGCAAGGGATGTAAGGGTAAGTTGGGATGTGGAGGAACAGGCTGACAATGCAGAGTGCTGGTGATGGGAAGAGATGGGAGGCAGAATGAAGGTAAGTGTGATGTGATACTTGCTGAGCGTAGCAGATCATTGTACCTTTTTCGGCACTGCACCCAGGTGCGTGAGCACAATGACCTTGCGCTGACCTCCTCAGCAATTTGCAGCCAGGCTGCCTTTGTCCGCTGAGGAGGCTTCCTCCGGCCATCGGGAGGGAACAAAGGCAGCCTGGCTGCAAATTGCTGAGGAGGTCAGCGCAAGGTCATTGTGCTCACGCACCTGGGTGCAGTGCCGAAAAAGGTACAATGATCTGCTACGCCCTCTTACTCCCTCCACAACGGGATTTCTGTTTGTCTCTGCAACCTTGTTCATCTTCATTGCTTTCGGTTTCCCTTCTCGTGTTTGATCAGGTATCTGCCAAGACTCATTTTCACAGCCACATCTCTTTCCTCAGCAACTGTCTCCGGTTCCGACGCCGCAGTATTTTGCTATTGCACCAAGAACTGGGTTCAGATCGTCTAAACTCATTTCATGTCGGATCCTAATGAGCTCGAGGAAGAGAGAAGACCATCATACCATCAAACGGAGCTGGAGTTGAGATTGCATTCCAAAAATGAAATAACAGGGTCCAGTCCTGGCCTCCCTCTTCTTCTATCCCCAAATAAACTAAGTACGTTATGTCTGGAAAAACCTAAGACAATCCATTAGTGAGCCTTTAGCGATTATGCCACTAGTTTTTTCCCTTTGTCTTGTGTCATCTTCTGTCTTCTAAGATTTTCTCCCTTCTAAAACCAATGGGGTAGGCAGGCTGTGGCCTAGAAATTCGTCTCGGTCAGTGGAGCAAAACGGTGGTATCGGACCGGCTGCCCGTTATACGCAGCATCTGATATTCAGTTCCATAGACTGCAACGGAACTGAATATCAGGCGCTGTGTATAACGGGCGGCCGATCCAATATCGCCCGTTTTGCACCACCGCCCAAGACGAATTCCTAGGCCAACGCCTCTTTCTATCACACGTCATTCTGATTTTTGTAATCCCCTGCAAAGTAAAGATCATTGCTGGCACCTCACTTTGCAGTTTCCACTTGCTTCCTTATGAAAACTCGCTCAGATACATTGCACAGTTCAGTATATCATCTTCCTCACCCATGTGCTGCCTTTCCTCTCTGTACCCTCATCCAGTATCAGTCACCGAGCTGACAGATGCGAAGGTATGGGCGCTAAAATTAATGAAATGAGAAAACATGGAGTGAAATATATCTGATTATCATTTGAAAGGAGTGAACAATTGAATCTTATTCACTGAATAGTTCAAACTTCTTCTATTCTTAGAATCAATTGAGAGCTTGCTTGTTGGCAAACTTGGAAATGAAATAAAAGGTTTCAAGAAAGACATATGTAATTATAACTCTATCAGGTTTCCTCAGCATCAAAAACACCAATTATTGTATGGATTTTAGTAAATATAATGGGAGTTACGACAGCCTGAACCTACAGACCCTGACCCACATTTTTGTTACCAGATTTTGGTAGAGTGATTATCAATTAGATAAAAACAAAAATGGATTCTCAGAAAAGACATAACAATGAATAATATAAGGGCATGCCATATGCAATCAAACTGAACAATACCCCTGATTACACCTGTTTCAGGAGGCTCTACTCCGCATACAGCTGAGTAAGACTACTTGAACCAAATAAACACTATCTCCTTTCATGCACAATAACATCTTCAGTTACTGGCAAATGGGCTCTTTGTTACAGAAGCTACACATTATTAAACCCAACAATAATATACATGTGGCTTGAAATCATACTGTGTAATACGTTTGTGTGAAATTCCTTTGCTACTTTAATGGGATTAATCTGTTTATTTTATACCTGTTATTGGGATAAGTTTTATGATTTGGTGTTCCCATCGCATGAAGCTATACAGCAGGAATGCTAAATTGGAAAATGTACCCCATTTCGTACACTCCAGGAGGTGCACAAGGTGAGGGAGTGGGTGACCACTAGACAGGGTAGGAGAAAAACACAGGTAGTGCAGGAATCCCCCAAGCCAGTGGCACTCGCTAACCGGTTTTCAGTTTTCTTGGGGGAATGCAGTAAGAATCGAAACCCCGGCACCGCGGGTGATTTGACTGCACACAGGGGGAAATAAAGAGTAGAAATACCGTAGCCATAGGGGATTCGATAGTTAGGGGCATAGACAGGAGATTCTGTAATCACAAAACATGATTCTCGAATGGTTTGTCACCTCCCTAGTGCCAGGGTAAAGGATAGCACCAAGTAGGTGCAGGACATTCTGCGAGGGGAAGCGAAACAGCCAGAAGCCTTGGTCCATGTTGGAACCAATGACATAGGTAGAAAAAGTGTTGAGGTCCTTCAGGCAGAGTTTCAGGTGCGCGAAAAAGATTAAAAACAGGACTTCAAAGTTAGTAATCTCAGAATTACTCCCAGTGCCATGTGCTAGTGAGTATAGAAACAGGATGATAGTGCAGGTAACTGTGTGGCTGGAGAAGTGGTGCAGGAGGGAGGGCTACAGATTCTTGGGGCATTGGGACCAGTTCTGGGGGAAGGGGCACCTGTACAAGGTGGACGGTTTGCACCTGAACAGAGCCGGGACCAATGTTCTCGCTGAGAGGTTAACTAGTACTGTTGGGGAGGGTTTAAACTAATTTGGCAGGGGGGAGGGGAACCAGAAAATAGCAGAAAGGAGTAGCAATAAGATCAGAGGACAGAGAGATATAATCAGCAGTAAAATTAGAAATATCCCAAAAATAGCAGGGACCAGATTGAGGAAAATAGCAAAAGTGACAAAGGAAGTATGAAATGGTATGTACGTCAATGTCCGTATTACAACTAATAAGGTTGGTGAGCTGCAGTCACAAGTTGCCACATGGGATTATGACGTGGTTGCATTAACAGAGACATGGCTCAAACAAGGCCAGGAATGGGTTCTTAATAGTCTTGGTTACCAAATATTCAGGAATGATAGAGAAGGAAAAAGAGGACGGGACGTGGCAGTATTGATTAAGGATGATGTTACAGTTCTGAATAGAAAGGATATACAAGATGGTTCTAGGACTGAATCTATTTGGCTTGAGTTGAGCAACAGAGGAGGAGCTGTTACATTGCTGGGAGATTTTTACGGAGCTCCAAACAGTGCGAAGGAGATAGATGAGCAAATTTGTTGGCAAATTTCAAAAGCATGTAACAAAAATAGAGTAGTAATATTAGGGGACTTTAATCACCCCAATATACTGGGAAAAACATAATGCTAAGGGTAGGGAAGGAGAAGAATTTATGATATGTGTGGAGGAGAACTTTCTCGATCAATATGTCTCCAGTCCAACATGGAAGGAAGCAGTGTTGGATCTGGTTCTGGGAAATGAAGTAGGACAAGTGGAGTGTGTTACAGTAGGAGATCATCTAGCTAACAGTGACCACAACATAATTCAGTTTAGAGTAATTATGGAAAGAGACCAGAAAATATCAAAGGTAAAAATGCTCAACTGGGGAAGAGCTCATTTCAGTGATCTAAGAAGGGACCTAGCACAGGTAGATTGGAAAAGGTGATTGCAGGGTAAAGCAGTAATGGAGTAATGAAAGACATTCAGGGAAAAGATCGATCAAGTACAAACTAGGCATATTCCATTGAAGGGAAAAGGTAGAGCACCCAAAGATAATGCGCCCTGGATAACAAAGGAAATAAAAGTTAAAATAAAACAGAAAAAGGAGGCTTATGGCAAATGTCAGGAGCAAGATTCAGTTAATGACCAGGAAGATTATGGGAAGTACAGAAGGGAATTGAAAAAGTTAATACGGGAGGCAAAGAGAGGTTACGAGAAAAGATTAGCAGGCAACATTAAACTGAACCAGAGGATTGGAGGGTTGCTAATGTTATACCACTATTTAAGAAAGGGGAGAGGGATAAATCGGGAAACTACAGGCCAGTCAGCCTAACATCGGTGGTGGGGAAGCTATTGGAAACCATTATCAGGGAGAAAATAAACTTTCATTTGGAAAAGCATGGGTTAATCAAGGAAAGCCAGCATGGATTTGTTAAAGGCAAATCATGTCTGACTAACCTGATTGAATTCTTTGATGAGGTAACAAAGAAGGTTGATCAAGGTAGTGCAGTAGATGTTGCATCTTCTTCTTAGGCAGTCCCTCAGAACCGAGGATGACTTGCTTCCACATTAAAAATGAGTTTGCAGGTGACTGATGAGTCCAATGCGGGACCTACAGTCTCTGTCACAGGTGGGGCAGACAGTGGTTGAAGGGGCAGGTGGGTGGGGTGCTTGGATTGATGTGCGCTCCTTCCGCTGTTTGCGCTTGGCTTCCGCTTGCTCCCGGCGAAGAGACTCGAGGTGTTCGGCGCCTTCCCGGATGCTTTTCCTCCACTTTGTGCGGTCTTGGGCCAGGGATTCCCAGGTGTCGGTGGGGATGTTACACTTTTTCAAGGAGGCTTTGAGGGTGTCCTTGAAGCATTTCCTCTGCCCACCTGGGGCTCTCTTGCCGCGCCGGAGCTCCGAGTAGAGCACTTGTTTTGGGAGTCTCGTATCGGGCATGCGGACAATGTGACCCGTCCATCGGAGCTGATCGAGCGTGGTCAAAGCTTCGATGCTGGGGATGTTGGCCTGAGCAAGAACACTGACATCGGTGCGCCTATCCTGCCAATGGATTTGCAGGATCTTGCGGAGGCAGCGTTGGTGGTATATATGGATGTTGTATATATGGACTTTCGGAAGGAATTCAACAAAGTGCCACACAGGAGGTTTGTTAAGAAGATGGAAGCCCATGGAATTAAGGGGAAAGTGGCGATATGGATACGGAAAACTGCTCTTTCAAAGAGCCAGCGCAGGCACGACGGGCCGAATAGCCTCCTTCTGTGCTGTAGGTTTCTATGATTCTATGATTTTCTGGAAGCATCAGTTTCATGGCAATCACAATCTGAGCCTCTTTACTCTGTAGGAATAAAGAGACAGAGCTGATGACATGACTCAGCACAGTTAGTGTTCCTGCGCTAATTTGTTGCTTTTGTTCTCTAGCTTGTGTAGAAGTAATTCAATCAGTGAGTCAGCATTAATTCAGGCTAGATCTGTGAAGCAGCAAAGATTTAACTGACTTGACTATTCCAACGCACTCCTGACTGGCCTCCCATGTTCTACCCTATGTAAACTTGAGGTCATCCAAAACTCGGCTGCCCGTGTCCTAACTCGCATCAAGTCCCATTCACCCATCACCCCTGTGCTCGCTGACCTACATTGGCTCCCAGTTAAGCAACGCCTCGATTTTAAAATTCTCATCCTTGTTTTCAAATCCCTCCATGGCTTCGCCCCTCCCTATCTCTGTAATCTCCTCCAGCCCCACAACCTCCCTCCTCTAATTCTGCCCTCTTGAGCATCCCTGATTTTAATTGCTCAACCATTGGTGGCCGTGCCTTCTGTTGCCTGGGCCCTAAGCTCAGAATTCCCTCCCTAAATCTCTCCACCTCTCTACCTCTCTTTCCTCCTTTAAGACGCTCCTTAAAACCTACCTCTTTGACCAAGCTTTTGGTTATCTGCCCATATTTCTCCTTATGTGACTCGGTGTCAAATTTTTTGTCTTATAACACTCCTGTGAAACGCCTTGGGATGTTTTACTACATTAAAGGCGCTATATAAATACAAGTTGTTGTTGTAGTTCTTTACAGCAAGCTGATCAGTCAAATCCACCCCCCACCACCCTTGAGACAGAAATCTGTCGGTGCAACTTATTAAGCAGACTGGCCATCTGTTGTTTTAGCCCATAACTTCTTGTGTCAGGTGCATTCAGTCTGACTTGCTCGGGGCAGGGTCAGAGAGGTGGCGAATCAGTCCTTAGGTCTTTCTTTAACATTCTTAAGGACAAGTCTGATTTTGTTTGGGGAGAAGCAGATTCTTGTTTCAAATAGTAGAGGAACACATTCTGCCAGTAGCTGTAACTAATTCCGTACAAATGGATGGGAGAGACACAGATTGAATCCAAGGATTTTACATTAAAGCTGAACTTGACTAAAACCGTGATTGGATACATTCCAGTAATGAGAAGATTTCTTTCAATGTCACCAGAGAAAGGAAACTGCTGATACGTATGCAGGCCTGTTTGCAGACTGGAATGAATGCTTGCTTGCATCTTTTACAATTGGATTCCAAATCAAATAAAACTGACACCTCTGAATTAATTTAAACGTGCTTGAACAGTATTTTCGGTTTGATGCCTTTAGAACCTTAGAAGGACAGGGGAGACACAAATGTTGACACAGAAGTGAAAGGCACACTTCACATTGCAACTACAGCATGATCTTCTGATGCATATCTCACTTCAGGACCTCTCCTTAGAGACTTCAGGTCATATTCAAACACATTAAAGAGTGGACAACAAAGAATTCTGAATAAGAGAGAGCAATAGGCACAGCTCAGCAGTGTGTATTGCTGTCTTATATTTATAGTTGAAAATAATATTGGGCCAGAAATTCGGCTCCCTGGCTTCCCGCGGGTGCAAGGATCGCACGCGCACCTACCTACCGCGCCTGCCGTTGACCCCTGGGCCCACGGGGCATTCCGGTCCTGGGCCTCCTCCAACTGCCGGCGCGCAGTGCTTGCGTATCCCAGGGGCGTAGTTAGTGCGATGCGTCCCTTGGGATCACGTGGGCCATGGAGAGCCAATGGCAGCAGACCATCTTTCATTCATAGATTTGACAGGAAGACCTGTCAAATCTATGAATACAGATCGGCCCCAAAACATCCCTAAAACTACAAATAATTTTTTTTTAAAAATCACATTTTAAAAATAACTATAAATTACATTCATTAACTATTTTAAACAAAAATTTAAATTTTTGAAAAAATTAATTACACTTTTTAACGGGGCTAAAACTAAACTTACCTTTCTTTAAAGTAATTAAAAAAGATAAATCTGTGAAAAAAAATTTACATTTTAATAAAATCAACACTTACCTTGCTAAAAGAAGGCCTTGCGCCTCCTTTTTCAATGTGCATCTTCTCCGTGCTTACCCTCACGGAGGAATCTGTAAAAAAATCCGAAGTGCGAGGCGAACGTGCTGGCCCTCTGGCATGCGCGTTCGACCTCTGAACCCCTTTCCTCAGGGGAACAGAAGTGCTGGTTTCCCGCGCATGCGCAGCGCATGCAAGAAACCGGCACTTTCGTTCCGTCCACGGGTGAGTACACAGTACGTACTCACCCGTGGCGAGCCTAATTTCTGCCCCAATATGATGTTAGAAATATAATGGCTCTGGTTAGATGGCTAGTACCATGATGTGCAAATGCATTCTTTACAATACAACAGATGCCCATGGAAAGAATGTGGGGAAGAAATTCACGATTGCCCCGTTCGGGGCGCTAACTTTTAAAAGTTGAGTAAGTTAGCGCCAGGCACTAATGTTTCCAAACTTTAAAAAAAATTGGCGTTTGCGCTCCAGGAAGGAGGTGGAGCACGAAATCAAGCTCCACTTCCTTCTTGGAGCGCAATCGGCAGCAGGCAGGGCGGAGACTTCAGCAGCGTTGCACACTGGGCCGTGCAGCACTGCCGTGTTCAAAGGCTCCTTCCCTCCCATAAAGGGAAGGGCCATCGCTGCAGGCTCTGCAATAACAGAAAAATTGCCTACCTGGCCCACCAAGGCAGCCGCGATCCAGTGTGATCAGCAGAGTGCCGGGTTGATCGATCGCGGGCAGGAACCCGCGAAAAAAACTGGAACAAGAAAGCTAAGTTTTTTTCTTACCTTGGCCACCTCGCCTTTAATCATCGCCCCTGAAGCGGCCAGCCGCCCGATGCACGCCTCCTGCAGCTGTCGGTGTTTTTGCCCGGTGCTGCTGCAGGGGGGCAGAAGTCAATTTTGGGTCCGGGTCGCTACCGGGGCGATGCGCGTGGCGATGACGTCACGATCTCCGGGCGAAGGAGACCGGGGCGCAATGCTGTAGTGCCGCCGCAATACTCCCGCCGAGTATGGCGGGAGTTGATGTCAGCGCCGCGCCCGGTCGCAAAACCATTTGCGCCCCGTTTGCGCCCCCCAGGGGCACTAACGGGTGAAGTAATGGCACCCAATTTCACCCCCTGTATATCTTACTTTACATTCAGTTATGTTATGAAGGTTTTAATCTGGTTCAGAAGAATGAGATGAGAGAGATTCTGAAAACGACACGGACAACTTCATACTCCTCTAAGCATGCTCTGAGCTTGCAGAAGTAATTTTACACAGCTTGCTCTATGACTAGCTGTATGATATGCTATCTAAGACTGAGTCTGCAGAGAGTATATATACAGATTAAATCCCCAGTTATTCGTTACTCTACTGGTTCGTCTCAGTTCCTATATCAAAGTGTATTTGCCTGAAGATTTTGCTCCCAATTATGAATCAAAGCAGAGAGTAAGCTCAGCTGTGTGCTCACCTCTTCCACTACATTCTGTTTTCCACCCTGCCCACAACACAGTGACTATTCTGGTCAAAGTCCTCTGTGACAGTGTTTATGCCTATCTGCCCCCTTCTAATCTTCCTTGAGCTCCTCACTGCCTTTGACACCATTGGTCATTCTGCTGTCCTCCGGTTTCTCTCCTCAGAGGTCGATCTGCTCCCTCCCAGTTCTATTTAACATCTGTTTTAAAGATGATATTACAGAGCAAACTTTACCAATTCAAGCTCCAATTGGAGGGCTTTGCCTGGCAGGAACTAGTTGAAAATTCAAGTGCAGAGCCAACCAAATTTTTCGTCCATCAAAACAAAATAATAGCAAATTACTTTGATTTCTTTTCCAGCCCTAGATCAGCTGCAGCTGCTTATCAGCTGTTCACAGATACATGAAGGAAGAACAGGGGCTCTAAGGATCATTTTAAAATTTGTTTTTTGTAAAGTGAAGGTTGTTTTTGCTGTATTTCTGGTGGGTTTTTTAAATCTTAATTTTTTGCTTGCTTTTTCACGTGATTATGTTCTCCAGGTGAGCTCAGGCAGGCCGAGCTTCTCTTGGGATATCTATTTATCCATCTCTCTTACACTACAGATGTCACTTTTTGTTGCGGATGCAGAACAATCTTTAAAAAAAAGTCATGTAATAGAGCCACCTGGTGGACTACTGATGTATATAATAATAAAGCCATATGCAGTACAGTTCTTACTGGAAGCCATGTTGTGCTGTTGTGTATATATGCTGTGTCCCAAGATATCACAGAATTGGTGATGAGGATGCGATTGCGGATTCCCTAGCTGAAATTTTTGTTGCAGGATAGTCCTGCCAACCGATGAAGAAACTGTTAGAGTTCTTCATTTTGCAGAAAAACTTAAAAATCTGAGGTGAACTGTCGACGTTGCCAGAGTCCAGATGGCCGCGCCTATGGGAATAATAGGGCGCTTGGGTGAGTTCCATCACGACCGACAGACTTTTGAAGCATATGTGGAGTGGCTGGAAATGTTTTTCACTGCGAATAGTATTGTTGAAGTCCCCGATGATGTAAACCGTAACCGGGCGGTTTTAGAAATGAAACGGGCTATTCTTTTGACTGAAGCAGGCTCTGAGGTGTATGAAACCCTGAAAAATGTGCTTGTTCCCGCCAAGCCGGAGGACACGCCACTGAAGGAGATCCTAACCAAGTTAGAACAGCACTGCAGTCCTGAGCCCCTGGAAATTGCTGAAAGTTATCGTTTTGGAACACGCGCTCAATTAAATGATGAGGGTATCAGTGAGTACATTGTAGCTTTATCACAGAATCACAGAATCCCCACAGTGCAGATAGAGGCCATTTCGGCCCATCGAGCCTGCACCGACACATATCCCACCCTATCCCCGTAACCCCACGTATTTAATCCCCCTAACACTAAGGGTCAATTTATCATAGCCAAATCAACCTAACCTGCACATCTTTGGACTGTGGGAGGAAACCGGAGCACCCGGAGGAAACCCACGCAGACACGGGGAGAATGTGCAAACTCCACACAGACAGTCACCCGGGGCCGGATTCGAACCCGGGTCCCTGGCGCTGTGAGGCAACAGTGCTAACCACTATGCCACCGTGTTTAAATAAGCTATCCATTCACTCTTATTTTGGAAACTTTCAGGAACAAACGTTGCGTGACCGCTTTGTTTGTGGGTTGAAAAATGAACGTATCAGAAGTAAATTGTTGACAACCCGCAACTTGACTTTTGACTTAGCTTGTCAGACAGCTATGTCGATGGATATGGCTGAGCGATACTCCCGAGAGTTCCACGCCATTTCCAGTCGTCAGACAACTGAGGTGAATCGGCTGCAGGCTAAAAGTAAAAGGCAGTTGGGCCCCAAGGTCTCAGCAACTGGCCAAGTAATTGGGCTCCACCCATTGTTGTTGTACCTAAGTCAGATGGTAAGGTAAGGTTGTGTGGTGATTATAAGGTAACCGTAAGCCAGGTTCTAGAGTGTAATCTACCCAATACGTTGCCAAATGTGGAAGATTTGTTCACAACGCTGACAGGTGGCCAGATCTTTTCGAAGTTATATCTAACAAACGCCTACCTACAACTTGAGTTAGATGAAGAGTCCAAGTCATGCTTGACTATAAATACTCACCGAGGCCTATATCAATTCAATAGGCTACCATCTGGAGTGTCTTCTGCCCCATGACATATTCCAGGGGATGATGAACCAAATTTTGCAAGGGATTGAAGGGGTCGTGTGTGATTTGGATGACATACTCATTTCAGCACCAAACAGGCCAATCCATGATGAGGTGTTGAATGAAGTGCTCAAACGGCTAGAGAAGCACGGAGTACGAGTGACAGCTCGCAAGTGTGAGTTGTTTCAAAACTCAGTGGAGTACTTAGGGCACAGAGTAGACAAAGATAGTTTACATCCAACCAAGGGAAAGCTGGATGCAATCAGAAATGCACCCACTCCCAAGAATGTCTCTGAACTTCGATCATTTTTGGGTCTTTTAAATTATTACGGAAAGTTCCTCCCAAACTTGGCTACATTGTTACATCCACTGAATGAGCTGTTGATAAAACAGGTCCCTTGGAATTGGTCAAAAGAATGCGACACAGAATTCAAAGAGTGTAAAAGCCAGTTAGTAGAGAGTACCATGTTAGTTCACGATGATGTATCTAAGGAGATCAAGCTAGCGTGTGACGCCTCTCCATACGGAGTTGGGGCATCGACCTCTCATGTACTAGATAGTGGGGAGGAGAGACCAATTGTTTTTGCTTCACGCACTCTCAGTGCCAGTGAGCGGAAATATGCGCAGACCGAAAGGGAAGCTTTGTCATTGATTTTTGGGGTCAAGAAGTTTCATAAATACTTGTTTGGTCATAAGTTTACCATAGTTACTGACCTTAAGCCCCTGACAGCAATCCTCCATCCAAAGTCCCCAGTTCCAACCTTAGCAGCAGCCCAAATGCAGAGATGGGCTTTGATTTTGTCAGCGTATACGTATGACATTAAGTACAGATGATCAGCTGATCACAGTAATGCTGATGCTATGTCCAGGTTGCCATCCCCATCACAAGTTACACCCAATAAGGAAGAAGTGTTCTATTTCTCATACATTGATGAGCTGCCAGTCACAGCTGAAGAGATTGGTAGGGCAACCAAACGTGACCCAATTATGTCAAAGGTGTATGATTACATAGCAAATAGATGGCCAAACCAGGTATCAGAGGAAGATATCCATCCATACTTCGTTCATAGGAATGAATTGTCAGTGGTTAAAGATTGTATCATGTGGGGAGCAAGAGTGGTTATCCCAAATAGGTTCAGGTCTAAATTGGTAGAAGATCTTCATGACCAGCACCTGGGAATGTGCTTGACCAAGAGTTTTGTATGCAGTTACTTATTGGTGGCCAGGTTTAGATAAAGAGATAGAGTACATAGTCAGTCAGTGTACAACATGTCCATCGGTGAGCAGGAAACCACCATTAGTACCATTACAGCCATGGAAATGGCCTCCCAGAGTGTGGCAAGGGTTACATGTAGATTTTGCTGTGCTAGAAGGACAGCAATTGTTCATAGTGATAGACAGTCACTCGAAGTGGGTAGAGGTGTTTCCGATGTGGATAATAACAACAAGCAAAACACTAGACAATTTGCGAAGATTGTTTTCTTCATACGGCCTCCCAGAAGAAATTGTTCAGAAGAGTTCACACAGTTCATGAGCAGAAACGGTGTGAAACATACCAAAGTTCCACCGTACCAACCTGCTTCAAATGGTGCAGCAGAGCGCACAGTACAAATTGTCAAATGTGCCCTGATCAAGTAAATGTTGGATCCAAATCCAAAGAAACATCAGTTGTTGTTGGACCATAAACTGGCAAATTTTCTGATTACCTCAAACAACAGCCACGAACCAGGTTCTCGTTGTTAAACCCAAACTTGGCATAGTCCGTAGAAGAGAAACAATCAAGGCAGAAAGAGAGTCATGATAAATGGAGAGTTAGAGAGAAAAGTGTGAAGTTGAACCAGAAGTTTAGAATGAAGAACCATCACCATAAATGGTTAAAGTGCTTACCAGGAAGAGTAGTGAAGATATGTGGCCCTCGCACATTTTTGGTCAAGATGTTTGATCATGGAAAGGTTAGGTTTGATCACATTGATCATATCTTACCTACAGATGTGGAAGGAGTTGAAAGCTGAGATGATTCCATTTATTCTAATAAGTCAGATAGTCTTGTTACAAGTAGAGTACCAGTAGCAAATCCTACATCAGATGCACCAGAAACAAGTCCAAGACAAAGTCAGAATTTAAGTCTGAGCCCAAGTCAGACAGACCAAGTCTGAAAGTGTAGCGAGTCCAAATGTAGATCAAGGTCAGCCCTTGGAGAAAAATTCTCCACAGGCTCAGCCTAGAATGAGTCAAAGTCCTACAACAAGATCTGAAAGTTCTGTTCAAGAAAGAAGGTATCCTCTTCGAAACAGAAAACCAGTGGTTAAGTTTAATCTGTTAATATGGAAAATAAGTTCATATCTTTTGTTTGTGTTACAGAATTCTATAGTAGAATTTGGAAATATAAAATGGGTTCCATTTGAGAAATGTATACCAAGAGTTGTGTATACCATGCAAGTCATGCACAATGATTATTTGCTATGATTAACTTCTTCAATAAGGAGGGAGAAGTGTAATAGAGCCACCTGGTGGACTACTGATGGATATAATAATAAAGCCATGTGCAGTACAGTTCTTACTGGAAGCCATGTTGTGCTGTTGTGTATATATGCTATGTCCCAAAATATCACAAGTCAGTCATTGATCTGGAGCCTGAAATTAAGAAGCACCTTCCAATCTTTAATGAAACTCTAATTAACCGTACCCTGTTTCTACTTATCTAGATTTAGACTTTGTGACCTTAAAAAGTGATACAGCCCCACTTAGCAGTGGAATAATACATTGTGCACTAAAGGGTGCCATGCTTCTGTCCTTAAAAAAGAGTGTACCATCCAACTTACTGTGTGCTACACTGTGGAAAAGATGCTTATATATCTACATACAAAGGTTTTTCATGTAGTGTCATACATCATGCTCCAAATGTTACACATCATGCATCACGGTGGCATAGTGGTTAGCACTGGTGCCTCACAGCGCCAGAGACCCGGGTTCGAATCTGACCTCGGGTGACTGTCTGTGTGGAGTTTGCACATTCTCCCCGTGTCTGCGTGGGTTTCCTCCGGGTGCTCCGGTTTCCTCCCACAGTCCAAAAATGTGTGGGTTAGGTTGATTTGGCTATGATAAATTGACCCTTAGTGTTAGGGGGGATTAAATATGTGGGGTTATGGGGATAGGATGGGATATGTTAGGGGGAATTAAATACGTGGGGTTACGGGGGTAGGGTGGGATATGTGTACTGTGGGGATTAAAGCAGGGACAGGGTACTGGATTTGGATGATCAGCCATGATCGTATTGAATGGCGGAGCAGGCTCGACGGGCCGAATGGCCTACTCCTGCTCCTAGATTCTATGTTTCTATCACGCTTTGTAGCAGATGGAAATGATTTATTTAAAATGAGAAAGTAAGCTAGTTATTTACCAGCAACTTGAACTTCACACACATTTACAACAGCCCTCTGATTTATCTCAGCAATTTTTAAAGAGGTACAGTTAACCGAGATTTACCTAATAGAGCATCTATAAAAAAATGTGGTTCTGAAAGAGTAATGTCTGGAGCATACGGTTGGATCTCCTGTCAGATTGTTCATTTACAAGTCCAGACGTATTAGGGGAGAAATTCAGTATCGCCCTGTTTGGGGGCGGTAACTTTTGAAAGCTGGGAAACTTAGCGCCAGGCACTAATGATTCCCAGCTTTTAAAAAATGGGGTTTTAGTGCTCCAGGAAGGAAGTAGAGCGCTAAATCAAGCGCTCCACTTCCTTCCTGGAGCGCTAAAGGACACAGGCGGGGCGGTCGGTGTGCTGCGCTGCACAATGTCCCGTGCAGCGTTGCTGCGATCCGAGGCTCCTTCCCTCCCTTAAAGGGAATGGCCATCGCTGCAGGCTCTGCATTGGGACCAGTTAGCTGGTCCCCGACGGCGGCTGCGATCCGGCTCGAACAGCCCCATGCACTCCAGCAGAGTGCCGGACTGATCGATCGCTGCCCAGGAGAAGTAAAAAAAAATGGAATAAAAACATTTCAGAAATTTAGGTACTTACCTCGGCAACCTCCCCTTTAACTTTCGCCCCCGAAGCGCCCGGCTACCGGGGCGATGCGCACGGCAATGATGTCACGATCTCCGGGCAAAGGAGATCGTGGCGCAAAGTCTTACCGCCGCTACAAACCTCTCACCGAAGGTCGCGGGAGTCGTTCATCTCGCCACGCCCGGGCGGTAAGTTGTTGGCGCTAACGGGAGGCGCTAACCCACTGAATTTCTCCCCCATTATATCATGTAATTCACAATGTATTATTGTGCTGTTAAGGAGAGGCTAGGACTCTTTAAGGTCACCAAGTCTAATTGCTGCTCAGTAAACATATAGTGAAGTCAATCAGAGCTTAATTGCTTTGGTACGAAAGTTTGCAGATTGGAATGTTCTTAGCAATTTCAGGCTCAGGGCTAATTACCATTGCTTTTTCTCTATTTGTAAGATAGGCACAGAAATTCCTGGAAACTTACGCTGCGTCAATGGCATAAGTATGGCATCATGCCAATTTTAAACGCAATAGATTGAGGAAATCGGATGTCAGGAACTTACGGCAATTTTTACGCTGTGCCTGAATTTCCTCGCTGTTTTGCACGGTTCAGCGTAACCTCCACCAAAACTCTCTGCTACTCATTAACATAGCTCCGCCCCATACAAAAATGCAGCTCACAAGAATTTCTGAATTCAGACCAATTCTGAAAATTTAACATTTTAAGTTTTCACCTAAAATTCTAGGTGTAACTGGACCCGAAGCCACTTTTTCTCGTGTCTTGTGGTGATTTTCTCCGTTATTTCACCTCGCTGAGACTCACAATAAATGTATTTTATATATTTTGAATGCATCTTTATGGCAGGAATGTATTTTTCTAAACCTGCTGTTTCTAATGTGCATAAATTTCATCCAGAAAGAGGGACTTAAAGATGGAGTACGTTGTAAGTTCTGCAATTTCCCCGAGCCCCGATTGTTTATGCTGATTTCCACTTGCTTTACGCTGGTTATTATGTTACAGCATATGCTAGCGAGAGGCTCAGGAAATTTGGTGTAAGTTACTGATGGGAAGATCGGTGTAAATTTTGGGGAAACTTGCCAATTACGCCGTTTCAGGAAATTCTGGGCCATTGTCTGTAATGGTGATTATGATGCCTTACCCTCATCCTCACCCTCTCTTGCAGCCTTTGGCATAGTCAATAATGCCATGCTGCTCCAAGACTTCTCCTCTGTTGTCCATCTAAGTGAGATTGCCCTTGCTTGGCACCATTCCTACCTACCAAATCGTAGACAGAGTATCACTAGAAAAGGCTTCTCTTCCCATCCCACACCATCACCTTGGGATTCTCCTAAGGATATATTCATGGCCATACGTATCTACAAGCTTCCCCTTGGTGCCATCATCTGCAGATATCAGATCAGCTTCCACATGTACGCTGACGCCATCCAGCTCTACCTCTCCACCACCTCGCTCAACCCTTCCACTGCCTCTGGTCTATCAGCCAGCTTGTTCAACAGTCAGTCTCAGATAAACTGTAACTTCCTCCAGCTAAGCATTGGAAAGACCATCATGTTTGGCCCCTGCCACAATCTTTGCACTGTCTCCACTGACTCCATCCGCCTCCCCAGCCACTGCCTCAGACTGAACCACCCTCAGTGTCCTATTCAACCCTGAGCTGAGCTTCTGATCCTATATTTTCCCCATCACAAAGACCATCTACTTCTGCGTCCATAATATCACCCGGTCCTACCTTGGGACACTTTTGCATGTTAAAGATGCTATATAAATGTAAGTTTTTATTGATTGTTATCATATATCCTTAGTTGTTTTTCATGAGAAGTTTATACACCTGGTTCTTCTGCTTTTGATTAGCAAATTGGTTTGCGATTTGTTGCAATTTTATGAATATGAAATCAGAGCAGGCAGGCGCAATTGTGACATATAAATTTGCACATATAGCTGTGACACCCAAAGCATGACATCCAGTATGCGACGGCTAAAATTTGACAGAAAAATGGGCAGCAAATGCAAGTCGTTGATATGCGTGTGTGCGTGAATGAATTTCCCCCGAAATCCCTCGTTATGCAAGAGAAAATTTTGACTGAGGTGGCAACTTTATTTTTTCAAATAATTCCAGAACTTCATATCAATGGTTTCTTTGTGCCTGGTGATCTCTCTGGCACTTCACTGCAAAATTTTAAAAGCCTGACTTGTGAGGTGCATGAGTTGAGTAATCCCTTAAAATGATGTTTATTGGTGTGTAGTAATTTGATATTTACCTTGTAGTGTGCTCCTGTCAAAGGGTAAGTTCACTGAGTGCATGCTCCTAGCAAGGAGCAATGATTGGAGAATTGACACTAGTGTTGTAGTCTTGTCTCGACCCCAACCCCCTCAGAATACCAGGCCACTGAATTTACCTGTCAAATATCCATTTAAATTTGTGATAAAACAAATTGATTCAGAAAACAATGTAGCATAAAGTAACATATACATATTTTCACTTCAGGGTCTTCTTGCATTGATGACCCAGAAACTCGTTAGAGCAATATCAACTGATTTATCACATGCTTGCACTTTAAGGCTAATTTAATGAATAACTTCAATAACATTTCTGACTGCACTGTTTCAACTGTGGAAGTGGTAAAGACCATAACATCTGTGTAACCTTTAAGATAGGGCACACTGACAAAAAGTGACATTAAAGTCAGCCTTCCATTTACTCCCTGTTCAAAGTATTTTTAATTGCTACATTTCAACTCGAAGGGATAAGACTGTTTTAAAAAGCTGCACATTTTGTTTTGAGATACAGCACCTGTGTGGGATTGAGGGCACTCCTGAAATTGAGACTCATTTGGAAGCCTGGCCTCTCACCTTAATGGAATCATAAGTCAATGCAAGAAGGAATTAATTTGGCTGTCTTATTGAGAAACTGCATAGATACAGAATGATGAATTACAAAAAAAAAATCGCTTTACTGAAAAAGGTGCAGTGTTTTTTTTTTAAGTATAGGATTCAGGTTCAGTTTTAGGATAATGGCAGGCAATTGTGCGTTTCCCTTGAACCGTGTTATTCTTAATCTTGAGACTATTTGATGTTGTCACTGGGTTTAAATTAAAAATATTCCCTTCCATACCACTGTCATCTCTCACCTTAATAAACATCAGCAGTGAGTCTGTCTGTCCATTTCTCCGTTGTGCTCTGCCCTGCTAAAGACTAGCTGAGGTGGTTTCCCGTTGTCTTTCTCATGGTTTTTAATATTCAGAGTACCGTCTCCTAGGTGGGCTGCAAACAACGCTAAAAAGTCCCACCCACCCTCTTACGAAGGGGGAGCCATCCGCCCCCCCCCATGAGACACAAATACCCCTACTGGACATCAATCCCAAACAACTGACAACTCCATTTAATTTCTCAAACTGTGAAATGTAATATTTTATTTTTTTATATTTGTTTATGAGTTATATCCTCTATGCACTATTGTTATTTATAAATGTTTAGTTGGGTTGTCGCGTGGTGCTCTTAAGGTACTCTAGTTCCATAGGAGATGGGTGAAAACCAACTCCCAGTGATGCATCTTTTGCTGACAAATGCACAGAATTTGTCAATGTGGGCTAGGAATGCCCAGTATCCAAGGCTCAGAGGAAATATCCAGTACTGAAACTGAGTCAGTATTCAGAGTAGTTGACTTTCCATATGAAGCCAAGCAGTGTCTGAATCACTACAGATAGTTATAGATTAAATTGGACAGTGGGCAGATAAATGATTCGCTATCTTAAGTGTTGATAAAGACAAGTCAATAATTCTGTCAAGAAAGGCCAGCCGCAATGTTTCTCACTTATCTCTATTCTCTAATGGTTGCAAACTCTCTTCAATTATAAATGTTCAGCCCCTTGGCTATAAAAAAACATAGCTGGGGTTAAAATGCGGTAAAGATGAATTGGAAAATTAGTAGGAGAGTGAAAGCTTTCAAGTGAACTTGACTCTTCCGTTGTTCGCAACTCAACATTCCACAAAGTTTATGGGGCCATTCACTGATCCCAGAAAAAATGAACCCTAGGGGGGTGAAATTCAGCTTTGACAGTAACGCAAATGGATGACAGTGATTTGGCAGCCCGTTTTACACACCACCCGATTTACTTTCTCATTGTGGAAAAGAAAATCAGTCAGGGGGTAATGTGGACTGTCGATTCACTATCACCCATTCCACACGATCCTGGGGGATCATGGCACACTTCTACACCGGAAGAGTAGGGGACTGACATTGCAGGATTTACCTCACATGTTTTGTTACAACTAATTACTGTTGTAACGTAGGCAAAAATGGCAGCCACACTGCACCAACAACATCCTTTAGATATTATTTTTTATTATTCGTTCATGGGATGTGGGCGTCACTTGCAAGGCTAGCATTTATTGCCCATCCCTAATTACCCTCGAGAAGGTGGTGGTGAGCCGCCTTCTTGAACCACTGCAGTCTGTGTGGTGAAGGTACTCCCACAGTGCTGTTAGGGAGGGAGTTCCAGGATTTTGACCCAGCGACGATGAAGGAACGGTGATATATTTCCAAGTCAGGATGGTATGTCACTTGGAGGGAAACTTGCAGGTGATGGTGTTCCTATGCACCTGCTGCCCTTGTCCTTCTAGGTAGTAGAGGTCTTGGGTTTGGGAGATGTTGTCGAAGCCTTGGCAAGTTGCTGCAGTGCATCTTGTAGATGGTACACACTGCGGCCACGGTGGGCCGGTGGTGGAGGGAGTGAATGTTTAAGGTGGTGGATGGGGTGACAATCAAGCGGGCTGCTTTGTCCTGGATGGTGTCGAGCTTCTTGGGTGTTGTTGGAGCTGCACTCATCCAGGCAAGTGGAGAGTATTCCATCACACTCCTGACTTGTGCCTTGTAGATGGTGGAAAGGCTTTGAGGAGTCAGGAGGTGAGACACTCATCGCAGAATACCAAGCCTCTGACCTCCTCTTGTAGCCACAGTATTTATGTGGCTGGTCCAGTTAAGTTTCTGGTCAATAGTGACTCCCAGGATATTGATGGTGGGGGATTGGGCAATGATAATGCCATTGAATATCAAGGGGTGGTGATTAGACTCTCTCTTGTTGGAGATAGTCATTGCCTGGAACTTGTGTGGCACGAATGTTACTTGCCACTTATCAGTTCAAGCTTAAATATCGTCCAAGTCTTGCTGCATGCCGGCATGGAGTGCTTCATTATCTGAGGAGTTGCAAATGGAACTGAACATCATCAGTGAACTTCCCCACATCTGACCTTATAATGGAAGGAAGGTCATTGATGAAGCAGCTGAAGATGGTTGGGACTAGGACACTGCCCTGAGGAACTCCTGCAGCAATGTCCTGGAGCTGTGATGATTGGCCTCCAACCACCACAACCATCTTCCTTTGTGCTCGGTATGATTCCAGCCAGTGGAGAGTTTTCTCCCTGATTCCCATTGACTTCAGTTTTACTAGGGCTTCTTGATGCCACACTCGGTCAAATGCTGCCTTGATGTCAGGGGCAGTCACTCTCACCTCACCTCTGGAATTCAGCTCTTTTGTCCATGTTAGGACCAAGGCTGTAATGAGGTATGGAGCCGAGTGGTCCTGGCAGAACCCAAACTGAGCATTGGTGAGCAGGTTATTGGTGAGTAAGTGCCGCTTGATAGCACTGTCGACGACACCTTCCATCACTTTGCTGATGATTAAGATTAGACTGATGGGACGATAATTGGCCGAATTGATTTATCCTGCTTTGTGCGGATGGGACATATCTGGGAAGTTTTCCACATTGTCGAGTAGATGCCAGTGTTGTAACTGTATTGGATCAGCTTGGCTCGAGGCCCAGCTAGTTCTGGAGCACATGTCTTCAGCACTACAGCCGGGATGTTGTCGGGACTCACAGCCTTTGCTGTATCCAGTGCGCTCAGCTGTTTCTTGATATTCAGGTGTTTTTAAGAGAGAAATGTTGGCAGGGATACTGGAATAACTTGCTGTTCCTTTTCAAATAGTGGATCTTTAACATTCGTCGAAACAGACAGCTGGGACCTTACTTTAATGTCGAACCTGAAGAAAGGCACCTGGAACAATGTAGTACGCCCTCCATACTGCACTAGATTGGCCACTTTGATCATGTGCTGAAATGTTTGTGTGGGGCCCACAATTTTCAGACCCAGAGGTCAACCACACTGACACACAATGGAGAAGCAGCCTGTTGAACTCCCTGCTTCCAACAGAGCAGGTGCCATTTTCACCGTCATAAGCTCTTCTCAATTTTTTTGATATCCTCAGAGAGTTAATTAATACAAGATAAAGCTGCCAAAAAGGCACAGCGATCAAATTACAACTTGATCCGCTAATGGTAATCAACCAAAAACTGCCAGATATCTGTTTATTCAACTGCCATTTGTTTGGATCAAAAATTCAAATAAGTCACTTTCAGCAGCTCTTTTGATTGCCAGCCTCTAATACTCGGGTGATCTTAAGGTCATGGTGATGCATGATTCTCCCAACAATAGGCTTTTCGGGATTCCACACAGGTGTATTATTTCCTTCATCAGGTAAAGAACATAAGAACATCATAAGAAATAGGAGCAGGAGTAGGCCATACGGCCCCTCAAGCCTGCTCCGCCATTCAATAAGATCATGGCTGATCATCGACCTCAGCTCCACTTTCCCGCCCGATCTCCATATCCCTTGATTCCCCTAGAGTCCAAAAATCAATCTATCTCAGCCTTGAATATACTCAAAGTGCTAAGAGATACTCTAGCCCTGCATATCCAGAAATACCTTGTCACTTCCTTCACCCAGGCAATGCCATTCAGTATAATCAACAAAGCCAAAGTTATGTTGCGATAGCCTTGGTGACGCATAGATACTACAACACTTTATAACGCTCTTAATAATACCCACTGGGCGTGATTTTGGATGCTTAAGGGGCCTCGTAGCGCCCAAAAAATCGGGTGCCACCACGCCCAATTTCCCAGCCCCGCCTTCAGCAAGAAAGAAAAAGACATCAGGCAGCATACTCTTAGCAGCTTGTTGAATTTTTGTCACAGGATTAAATTCTCATCACTGATGCTGCAGACCTGATAAAATCCTAGGTAACGCTGAAACACATCTCCCAATATTTATCTAATCATTATCAGTGTGCTTCATTTAACTGGAGGCCCTCAGCACATTTTTGGATGATTTCTTTGCAGCACTCATCGGACCTAGGCAGCATTCAACACACCTGCTCCAGCTCGAGCTACTTTCATCAGAGCCTCCTGCAGAAGTGCTATTTTGGCAACTGTTGCATCCTCTGGAATATCCCCCAACTATAACCTATTGCTCTGCAAAATCATAGATTATCCAACTTCTTAATTTGTTCACATAGACTTCCCAGTTCTTTAACCGCAGCCTCCAATGGTCTTGCACTTCCGACGGCCGTTGTTCTCGTACCCTGGAGGTCATTCCTTGCACTCCTTGTCTAACTGCTGCAAAGCCACCTTTGGTTTCATCTGTTCTTTTATTAATGCATTTTTATATCTACTCTGACTTCTTTATCAACCCTCATCAGTCTACTTTTTTTCTCAGCAGCCCACCCTTTACTTCTATCAACTCCAAGGCCACAGCTGTTCCCCCCTCGGAACTTTGTTTGATGGCAACTGAGGATATTAGTAATCAGTATTGTGGCCAATGAAGAAATTAAATGATACAATAGCAAAATACTGCGGAGGCTGGAAATCTGAAATAACAACAGAAGATGCTGGAAGCACTCAGCAGGCCAGGCAGCATCCGTGGAGAGAGAAACAGAGTTAACGTTTCAGGTCTGGGACCCTTCATCAGAACTGGAAAAGGTTAGAGATGTAACAGAGTTTAAGCAGGTGCAGAGGCTGGGAAAGGGGGAGGGGAGGGAAGGAACTGAAGGAATATTCTGTGCTGGGTAGGAGGCAGGAGAGATTAAATGTTGCAAATGGGGATGGCAGAATCATCAACAGCCTGGCCTGCTGAGTGCTTCCAACATTTTCTGTTGTTATTTAAGAAATTAAATGAGCTTGGTTTGGTTCAAGAGCAACGAATCTGTACCTATTTCCTCAACCTGTTCTAGAAGGTTGGTGAGCAAGCCAATACAGTCATAAGGAGATTGCTTCATTCTGTCACAGACTTTGTAAAAGATAAAAATGAGAAGTCGCACAACACCAGGTTATAGTCCAACAGATTTATTTAAAATTACAAGCTTTCGGAGCTATCGATCGCCCCTTCTTCAGGTAAAGTTACTATGAACTTTACCTGAAGAAGGGGCGATCGATAGCTCCGAAAGCTTGTAATTTTAAATAAATCTGTTGGACTATAACCTGGTGTTGTGCGACTTCTCATTTTTGTCCACCCCAGTCCAACGCCGGCATCTCCGCATCATGACCACTATTGTAAAAGATAGAACAACTTTGAACTTTTCTGATGACAGGTCAGTTTTGCTAGTCATTTATGGCTGGCAACTGCCTTTTTTGTTTAATCCTTTCAGGTCTGTGGTAGTTGACAAGCTACAACATCAACCAAACTGGAATGGCGACTTATAAACAGAAAATGCTGGAAATCCTCAGCAGGTCAGGCAGCATCCGTGGAGGGAGAAACAGGGTTAGTGTTTCAGGCCAGTGACCTTTCGTCAGAACTGGAAAATGTTGGAGATGTAACAGGTTTTAAGCGAATGCAGGGATAGGGCCGGGGGTGGGTGGGGGAGGAAAGAACAAAAGGGACGGTCTGTGATAGGGTGGAAGGCAGGAGAGAGTAAATGAACAGCAGAACCATTACCAACACCTGCTGTCCGGAAAAAAAGGGAGCAGTGCTTATGATCTGAAATTGTTGAACTCACTGTTGAGTCCAAATGTGCCTAATCAAAAGATGAGGTGCTTGTTCCTTCAGCTTCTGTTGAGCTTCATTGGAACAGTGTAGGAGGCCGAGGACAGAGTGGTTGGAGTGGGATGGAGAATTAAAATGGCAAGTGATCAGAAGCTCAGCGTCACACTTGCGGATTGAATGGAGGTGTTCAGTAAAGCGTTTGGTCTCCCCAATGTAGAGGAGACCATATTGTGAGCAATGAATACAGTCTATTAAATTGAAAGAAGTTCATGTAAATCGCTGCTTCACTTGGAAGGAGTGTCTGAGGCCCCGGACGGCGGGAAGGGAGGAGATGAGAGGGCAGGTGTTGCATATCCTGCGCTTGCACGGGAAGGTGCCGTGGGAAGGGGAGGGAGTGTTGAGGTGATTGAGGAGTGGACCAGATTATCGCTGAGGGAACAATCCCTTCGGAATGCTGAAAGGGAGGAGAGGGGAAGATGTGTTTGGTAGTGAAATCACGCTGGAGGTGGTGGAAATAGCGGAGGATGATCGTTGAATGTGGAGATTGGTGGGGTGGAAGGTGAGGATAAGGGGAACCCTAACGTGGTTCTGGGAGGGAAGGAAAGGGGTGAGGGCAGAAGTGCAGGAAATGGGATGGACGTGGTGAGGGCCCTGTCAACAATGGTAGCGGGTAATCCTCGGTTGAGGAAAAAGGAGGACACATCGGAAGCACTGGCGTGGAAGGTGGCATTGTCAGAGCAGATGCGGCGGAGACGGAGAAACTGGGAGATTGGAATAGTCCTTACAGGAAGTGGGGTGGGAGGAAGTGTAATTATGGTAGCTATGGGAGTCAGTGGGCTTATAGAAACATAGAAACATAGAAAATAGGTACAGGAGTAGACCATTCGGTCCTTCGAGCCTGCACCGCCATTCAATGCGTTCATGGCTGAACATGCTACCTCAGTACCCCATTCCTGCTTTCTCGCCATACCCCTTGATCCCCTTAGTTGTGAGTGTTATATCTAACTCCCTTTTGAATATATTTAGCGAACTGGCCTCAACAACCTTCTGTGGAAGAGAATTCCATAGATTCACCACTCTCTGGGTGAAGAAGTTCCTCCTCAGCTCAGTCCTAAATGGCTTCCCCTTAATCCTTAGACTGTGACCCCTGGTTCTAGTTTTCCCTACCATTGGGAACATTCTGCCCGCATCTAATTTGTCTAAACCAGTCAGGATTTTAAATGTCTCTATAAGATCCCCCCTCATTCTTCTGAACTCCAGAGGATACAAGTTCAGTTGACCCAATCTTTCTTGATATGTCAGTCCGGCCATCCCAGGAATCAATCTAGTGAACCTTCGCTGCACTCCCTCAATAGCAAGAATGTCCTTCCTTAAGTTAGGAGACCAAAACTGCGCACAATACTCCAGGTGTGGCCTCACCAAGGCCCTGTACAACTGTAGCATCACCTCCCTACTCCTGTACTCAAATCCCCTTGCTATGAAGGCCATCATTCCGTTTGCTTTCTTGACTGCCTGCTGCACTTGCATTCCCACCTTCAGTGACTGATGTACCATGACGCCCAGGTCTCGTTGCACGTCCCCTTTCCCTAATCTGCCACCATTCAGTTAATAGTCCGCCTCTCTATTTTTACCACCAAAGTGGATAACCTCACATTTATCCACATTGTACTTCATCTGCCATACATTTGCCCATTCACCCAACCTGTCCAAGTCATTCTGTAGCCTCCTAGCATCCTCCTCATTGTTCACACTGCCTCCCAATTTAGTGTCATCCGCAAATTTGGAAATATTACATTTAATCCCTTCGTCCAAATCATTAATATATAATGTAAACAGCTGGGGTCCCAGCACCGAACCCTGCGGTACCCCGCTGGTCACTGCCTGCCATTCTGAAAAGTACCCATTTACTCCTACTCTTTGTTTCCTGTGTGCCAACCAGTTCTCAATCCACGTCAACACATTACCCCCAATCCCATGTGCTTTAACTTTGCTCACCAATCTCTTGTGTGGGACCTTGTCGAAGGCCTTCTGAAAGTCCAAATACACCACATCTACTGGTTCCCCCCTGTCCACCCTATTGGAAACATCCTCAAAAAATTCCAGAAGATTTGTCAAGCATGATTTCCCTTTCACAAATCCATGCTGACTTGGACCTATCATGTCGCCACTTTCCAAATGGTCTGTTATGACATCTTTAATAATTGCTTCCATCATTTTACCCATGACCGATGTCAGGCTGACCGGTCTATAATTCCCTGCTTTCTCCCTCCCTCCTTTTTTAAAAAGAGGGGTTACATTGGCCACCCTCCACTCCATCGGAACTGATCCAGAGTCTAAGGAATGTTGGAAAATGATCGTCAATGCATCCACTATTTCCAAGGCCACCTCCTTAAGTACTCTGGGATGCAGACCATCAGGCCCCGGGGATTTTTCAGCCTTCAGTCCCATCAATTTCCCCAATACCTTTTCCCGACTAATAAGGATTTCCCTCAGCTCCTCCCTCTTACCAGATCCTCTGACCCCTTTTATTTCCGGCAGTTTGTGTGTGTCCTCCACAGTAAACACCGAACCAAAGTACTTGTTCAATTGATCTGCCATTTCCTTGTTCCCCATTACGACTTCCCCTGTTTCCGACTGCAGGGGACCTACGTTTGTTTTTACTAACCTCTTTCTTTTTACATATTTATAGAAGCTTTTGCAGTCCATTTTAATGTTCTCTGCAAGCTTCCTTTCATATTTTATTTTCCCTGCCCTAATCAAACCCTTCGTCCTCCTCTGCTGAGTTTTGAAGTTCTCCCAGTCCCCGGGTTTGCTGCTACTTCTGGCCAATTTGTATGCAACTTCCTTGGTTTTAATACTATCCCTGATTTCCCTTGTTAGCCATGGTTGAGCCACCTTCCCTTTTTTATTTTTACGCCAGACCGGGATGTACAATTGTTGTAGTTCATCCATGCGATCTCTAAATGTCTGCCATTGCCCTTCCACTGATAGCCCCTTAAATATCGCTGGCCAATTTAACCTCGCCAATTCACGCCTCATACCCTCAAAGTTGCCCTTATTTAAGTTCTGGACCATGGTCTCTGACTTAACTGTTTCCTTCTCCATCCTAATGTAGAACTCCACCATACTATGGTCACTCTTCCCCAGGGGGCCTCGTACCACAAGATTGCTGATTAGTCCCTCCTCATTACACAACACCCAGTCCAGGATGGCCTCCCCTCGAGTTGGTTCCTCAACATATTGGTTTAGGAAACCATCCCTTAAACACTCCAGGAAATCCTCCTCCACCGTATTGCTTCCAGTTTGAGTAGCCCAATCTATATGCATATTAAAGTCACCCATGATAACTGCCGTGCCTTTTTTGCATGCACCTCTGATTTCCTGTTTCATACCCTCCCCCACCTCACTACTGCTGTTTGGAGGTCTGTACACAACTCCCACTAACGTTTTCTGCCCTTTGGTGTTCTGCAGCTCAACCCATATTGATTCCACATCCTCCAAGCTGATGTCCTTCCTAGCTATTGCATTAATCTCCTCTTTAACCAGCAATGCTACCCCACCCCCTTTTCCTTTTATTCTATCCTTTCTGAATGTTGAATACCCCTGGATGTTCAGTTCCCAGCCTTGATTGTTCTGGAGCCACGTCTCTGTAATCCCAATCACATCGTATCCGTTAACATCTATTTGCACAGTCAATTCATCCACCTTATTACGGATACTCCTTGCATTAAGACACAGAGCCTTTAGGCTTGTTTTATTAACATCCTTTGTCCGTTTAGACTTATGATTTAGTATGGCCCTTTGTGTTTCTTGCCTTTGTTTACTCGGCCTTCCCCTATTGTTTCTCACCCTTCTAACATTTGTTTCTGACTGCATATTACTTCCCCCTGTTTCGCTACATAGGTTCCCATTCCCCTGCCATATTAGTTTAAATCCTCCCGAACTGCTTTAGCAAATATTACCCCGAGGACATCGGTTCCAGTCCTGCCCAAGTGCAGACCGTCCCTTTTGTACAGGTCCCACTTCCCCCAGAACTGGTTCCAATGCCTCAGGAATTTGAATCCCTCCCTCCTGCACCACTGCTCAAGCCACGTATTCAATCTCACTATCCTGTTCTCTCTATTCTGATTAGCACGTGGCCCTGGTAGCAATCCAGAGATTACTACCTTAGAGGTCCTACTTTTTAATTTAGCTCCTAGCTCCCTAAATTCTGCTTGTAGGACCTCTTCCCGCTTTTTACCTATATCGTTGGTACCTACATGCACCACGACAGCTGGCTGTTCACCCTCCCTCTTCAGAATGTTCTGCAGCCGCTCCGAGACATCCTTGACCCTTGCACCAGGGAGGCAACATACCATCCTGGAATCTCGGTTGCGGCCACAGAAACTCCTGTCTATTCCCTTTACAATTGAGTCCCCTATCACTATAGCCCTACCACTCTTTTTCCCGCCCTGCGGTTGACAGCCTATCCCCAAATATGGAGACTGAGAAGTCGAGGAAGGGAAGTGTTGGAGTTGGAACATGTGAAGGTGAGGGAGGGGTGGAAATTTGAAACAAAGTTGATTAAACTTTCCAGTTCGAGGTGAGAGCACAAAGTGGCACCAATACAGTCATCAATGTACCAGAAAAAGAAGTGAGGGAGGGGACCTGAGTAGGACTGGAACAAAGAATATTCCACGTATCCCATGAAAAGGCAGGCATAGCCAAGACCCATACAGGTTTTCATAGCGACACCTTTTATTTGAAGGAAATGAGAGGATTCAAAGGAGAAGTTGTTCAATGTAAGTACAAGTTCAGTCAGGCGGAGGAGGGTGGTGGTGGAGGGGGACTGGTTGGCCCTCCATTCGAGGAAGAAGCGGAAGGCCCACAGACCATCCTGGTGGGGGATGGAGGTGTAGAAAGGTGGCTGTCCATGGTGAAAAGGAGACGGTTAGGGCCAGGAAACTGGAAACTGTAAAAGTGGTGGAAGGCGTTGGATGAGTTGCGGATGTAGGTGGGAAGAGACTGGACAAGGGGAGAAAAAACAGAGTCGAGATAGGAAGAAATAAGTTCCGTGGGGCAAGAACAGGCCGAAACGATGGGTCTGCCAGGGCAGTCCTGTTTGTGGATCTTGGAAAGGAGGTAGAAGTGGGCTGTGGGTGATTGGGGGACTATGAGGTTGGAGGCTGTTGGCAGGGGGTGGGGTGGGGGTGGGCGTGGGGGTGGGAGAAGATCTCCAGAGGAGATGAGATCAGTGATGTCTGGGAAACAATAGCTTGATGTTCAGTGGTGGGGTTGTGGTCCATGGGGAGGTAGTTGGTGTTCAGCTTCCACAAGGTAGAAGTCTGTTCAATGAACAGCAACAGACCTGCCTTGTCAGCAGGTTTAATGACAATGTTAGGGTTGGACCTGGGCGAACAGAGTGCTGCAAGTTCAGAAGGAGGTAGGTTAGAGTGAGTGAGGGGAGTAGAGATATTGAGATGGCCAATGTCACACCGGCAGTTCCCAATGAAAAGAGCTAGAGAGGGTAAGATGCCAGAGAGAGGGGTCCAGGTGGAATGAGAATTCTGAAGATGGGAGGAATGGTCCACTGTGGGGAGGGAGGACTCTTGGCCAAAGAAATGGGCACGGAGGCGAAGGCAACAGAAGAAGAGTTCAGCATCGAGCTCGAAACTCATTGAGGTGGAGGTGTAAGGTGATGAAGCTGAGGCCTTTGCTGAGGACTGATCGTTCATGGTCAGAGAGGGGAAGGGCAGAGGGGATGGCGAAAACACTGCAAAGGGCGAGATTGGAAGGAGGGATGGGATCAGAGGAAAGCGAAGGGGAAGAAGGATCCGGAGGGGCGTTGGTATCTAAGAGTTGTTGAAGCGTGTGGTCCTTCAGCCCTGAAAGGAAGAAAAAAAAGTTTTTTGTTAAAGCGCCGGATGAGGCGAAGGATGAAATGGAACTGCGGACCAGGCCAGCTCTGAAAGAGAGTGAGTCAGTGCTGCTGAAGAGAGAGGTCGAGAGTGTTCATGTGGCAGTGCATGGCGTTGAGCGTGGAATGGTAACTGTTTAGTTCCAGTTCTAATTAACTCATGAGACATCAGTTCAAAATATTACTTTATTAGTCAAAAGTCCATGCGACCTTAATTAGACGATATGTTAATAGATAGTTTAACAAGAGTCTATCAGGCCTATTCTAATACAAGCCGTAAATAAGCAGTTGACTGCATACCCATGCTTGGGACACTCGCTGGGTTCAGATGCTTTTCCTGTTCTCTGAACTGACAAATTCCAAGAGCATTTTCCTTTTCTTTTATACCCATTTCATTGCCTGTATACGGTCATGCTTGTGACTTCTACAATTCAATTAAGTCAGCAAGTTTTAGCTTGTGACCCTTAGATCATCAAGTTTAACTTTTGTTGGACATTTATGACTCTTAGGTTATCAAACAAATTGCTGAACATAAATGATTATAGTGGCTCTGACCTCATCAGTGTCCTGCACCATTGTCTGAAGTTGTAGACAGTGGTTAATCATCTTTCATTACACATGTCTCCTGGTAGCTAGTAAAGTAAGAAACTTCTGCTTCTTGTTCGTTAGTATTGAGATGTTTTTGTCCTTCGTCAAGGATTTCAGAAAGACCAACTTCATTTAACCATATTGCTACATTTTATCTGACCCACAATTAGCTATTCTGCCTTGGTTTCATTAAAAATAACTACAAACGCAAATATATATACAGGAATCCCGCCCCAACCGCGGGTTTGCCATACGCGGATTTCACGTATACACGGTTTCCACTCTGCGACAATTTTTGCCAACCGCGGCAGTGAAATTCGCGTATCCGCGGTTTTTAATTTAGGAATAAGGTAAATAACATGATTTTTATGCTTTTTATATGCTTTTTTATTGTGTTTATACACATTTATACTGAATTTGCCAACCGCGGTTTTACTAACCACGGGGGTTTTCAGGGACGTCTCCCCCGCGGTTGGGGAGGGATCCCTGTATTCTCCAAAGTGACAAAATGGAAGCTGTTTGTAATGTAACCCACGTATGGGTATTCAGATTAAAGCAGGTTTCAAATCTGGATTTGTAATGAGCACCCCTGAAAGATCCCAACTATCCATGGCCAGAGATTGAAAAATAATTGCTAATATGTAACCACAGCGAGTGCCCATAAAATGTTAGGTTACTTGGATACATATCTACAATATCCTGCCAGGAATGTAAGAGGTACTGACTGCCAATAGACTGTTAGGGAAATGAGATCTGTCCACCCATTACATTGCTACTAAAGTTAGCCAAAGAATCTCATTTAATTGGTAGCGAAGTTAGATACATAGAGAGTCACTGGATTACCAGGAATGTTTTCTGTTTTGATTGGGAAGAATGTGAGATATCATTAGCAATTATTTGGCTGGCAAATAATTCGTATATTTGGAAATCACCACTGGATCCACAGGCAAGTGCATAAGGGCTAAGCGATTGTTTAAAACTGACAAAGTGCTATGATGGTACAGTGGAAAATATTTCTATTTTTTGAATAGAAATAAATTTTGTTTTAAAAACAATCTTTCACTGCAGACACCAGCACCAAACAACTGAACCAATTTATGCACTGACATTGGGCTGGATTTTCAATGACCCGTGGAGTCGGGTTTGGAGGCGTGTGGGGGGTTAAAGTTGCAGATTCGGGGGTCCCGACCCCATCCCGACTCCATTCCGCCTCCACGCAATTTTGACAAAATCGGTCGCGGGGTTCCCGACTCCGTCCCGCCTCCAAGAGGCGGGAGAGGCCATTAAAGTCCTTAACAAGCCCTAAATTGGCTCTGTAATGCCATTTTGAAACGTTTTAGCTAGTTTAACCCTTTTCCGACGTGAAGTACGCCTGATGCGAAACATGCCAGTGAAACCTGGCGGGAGCACAAGTGAAAATTGCATCAATCTCCCACATCCAATTGCAGACGGGTGGATAACACGAAATGCGGATGACACGACCCCAACCCGCCCCAGTATCAAAATCCAGCCCATTATGTGTGATTTGTATGTACAGAGAATCAAAGGTAGCAAACAAGTAATCACAGTGACGTTATTTGTTTAAAGGGACAGAGGCAGCCAAATTTGAATGGTACTAATTGGGAGAAACTCTGGGCTTTTTTCAGAATATCCATCCACACTTTGGTTCAATTTTAACAATGGATACACAGCTTGTTGTTAATATTAGATACAATTATAATCGTTCTTTCTCCATAGTCACTGTTGTGGCAGCTTGGGTTCCATAAATGCAACAAATCTATCCACAAAATATTTTTCTAAAGATACATTTTAATGCATCTAATGCATCTAATTCATTTTGACCAGATATGTGCTTTGCAATCTTTTGAATGATTTTCTTTCCCAACATCAGTTCAAAAGGCTTTAACAAAATAATTGAAAAACCTCTCAAGGAACATCTTTAGATATATATATATATATATATATATATGTTTTCAGGATGTGAGTGACATTGGCAAGGCTACATTTATTGCCCATCTCTAGTTACCCTATGGTGGTGGTAGTGGCCCTTCTTCTTGAAGCCTGCTGGGACATTTTAATGTAATGTGGACTAGAGCCATGTGTAGGGTGTAGGCCAGATTGGGTAGGTAGTGGCAGTTCCAATCCCTGTAGGACATTAATAAATTAGTTGTGCTTGTACAACAATCCAGCAGCTCCCAGGGACATTTTTTCCTGGTGCCAGTACACAACTTACCGAACTGCTTGATATATTTAAGGAGATTTGATCTCATGTCTTCTGGATTTCTAGTCCTATATTACAATCACTACACCATATCTTTCAAACAGGAGAAAGCTCCAAATTATTCAGCAAGTTCTATTATAGCCATTGTGTTTCCTGTAAACCATAGGGATTTACAGCACAGATGGAAGCCAGTCAGCCCACTGGTTCATTGCTAAAGCAATCCAAAACCAATCCCGCTGTCTTGATCTCTTTTTTTGATGCACAGCTATTTGCTGTTTAAGTAAATAATGGGAAGGAGCAAATAGGAAGTGAGTATTTAGCAAGTCTGCCATTTCTTGATTTTCAATTACAACATCACCTGTGTCTGTCATTAAGGGGCCCACATTACTCTTAGCCAACCGTTTTCTCTTGATATACTAGTAAAAACCTTTAGTGTTGTCCTTGATATCTCTCACAAGTTTTTTTCTCAATTCTCTTTTGGCAGCTCTAACTACTTTCTTTGTATCCCTTTGCCGTTCTTTATATCTCTCCCAGTCCGTGGGATCTCCACTTCTTGTGTTGGCCAGGATTGTTTCATTACATAAGTAGAGCTCTTGCCCTTTTGGGTTATGTACAGGTCTTGCATTGAGCCAAATATTTCTTTGAACACCTCCCACTGTTCATCTGCATTTTTACCCATTAACAGTTCTGCCCAGTTACTATGGTCAGTTTCTGCCTCATTCCTTCAAAGTCAGCCTTATCAAAATTTAAAACCTTGGTTTTTGACTCACCCTTCTCCTTCTCAAACCTAATATTGAATTCAATCATGTTATGGTCACTGGTAGGTAGGTGTTCCCTTACCGTTAGATTGCTCACTAAATCTGGCTCAGTTGGGCCGATTTGAAACCAGTTTTCCTGTACCTAATATTACTTGGCAGGTCTACTAAAACAATTTTGGCTTATTCTTCAATGCAAAAGCACTGTTACTGAATTTATGCTCCTCAGTTTATCCTTTGTATATTGCAGTGATCAGCACTTCTAGTTTAAAAAGAGAAAATGCTGGAAATACTCAGCAGGTCAGGCAGCATCTGTGGAGAGAGAAACAGAGTTAACGTTTCAGGTCGATGACCCTTCATCAGAACTGGAAAAAGTTGGAGATGGAACAGGTTTTTAAGCAAGTGTAGGGGCAGGGAAAGGGGGGAGGGGAAGAAAGAACAAAACGGAAGGTCTGTGATAGGATGGAAGGCAGGAGAGATTAAGAGATGAAAGGGATGATGGTGCAAGGCAAAAGGAGATGGTAATGGAACAAGTTAAGAAACAAAAGATGACTCTAGCTGAAGTGTAAATGGCAATGGCAGAATGATCGACAGCTGCCATGTGAGAGTTATTTTTGTGTTAGCACTTCTAGTATGTTGTGCATTGTGGGTATTGATGCTTACCTATATACTTGCTAATGAGTTTGACTTATTAAGTCATGAAAAATTCAAAGTTGTTCTTTCCTTTATTGGTTCTGCTATTGTGTTGCTTTTTAAAAAAAAACTCATCAGGGTTCTATGATTGTTTTGACCTTTAGCTGTGCTAGAAAATAATTGTATTCACCTCTCAATGGATTGTTTAGAGGAAATGCTTCAGGGCTTGAGAATATAGAAACAAACTATCAATACCGATTGCAAAAGTAATGTTTAAATTATTCAAACTAGCAGCTGCACTAAGGAAAAATGAGGAGAGCTTTCCCTCTCCATTCAATAGCCTTCTCATAAATCCTATGTTAAAGCTGAGGTTCAAAGCACTATATTTTTCTGTCTCCATCACTTCTGAGCATTGCTTCTCAAGTCAAAATTGTGGAGTGGGCAGGAGTTACCAATGAACTTTGTCCTATTTTTTGTTGAATCCATTCACTACCCACTGCTGATTTTGGCAAGCTAGAAAAGTAAGAGGAGAAAGATATAACACTAGCAGAAGCACAAACATCAATGTTTTCATTGTTGATTCAAAAACCATAGGGTCAATTTTACAAATTCATGCTCCAGGTGCATGTCAAGGATCAACTGTTAGTCAACCTCCTCCCTTCCATGGTTCACAACAACACGCTTCAAGTAAGCATGAGACACTTGCTGGTGGAGTGTACGGAACAGACTTTATTCATATACAGCACAGGTGATCGATCTAACCGTATACCAAGAGTGGCTTTTGGTTTTTGTTTCTATCCTTCAAGCCCTCCAAAGAACTGTTGAAAACCATGCTCCTTTATACAACTTATTTTGCCTACATCAAAGGTACATGTCACAGATAAAACCTCATGATGTATCTGTTCCTGAATCCTTTGAACACAGACTATTTACATAAACAGACACAGTTGTTTATGTCAAAGATACTTCTCTCAAACAAGACTTCCTGATTTATGTTTTCTTGAATCTTTTGAGTACTAGCTTTATTAACAGCTTATCTTTCTTTACTATAGTTAATGGACTCCTCTGTCTATGTTTATTACACTAGCCACTAAAGTTATACTTTAATCACTCATACTTGCACAAGCATTTCTCGTAGATAATACTAAGACATTAAAAGCAGAAAATAAGCTATGCTTTCTCCTGTGGAACCCCAAAACTATCTTATTTATCTTGGAAAGCCTGTTGTTTCAAGATACAAGGAAGTTCGATTATTAACCCTTAACTCTCCAAGATGTCTAACATACAACTCTCCAGGATGTCCAACATATCCACCACATTTTATTTCTTCTAATACATGCTTGTATAGGTATGTGATGCTAATAAGATGAGAACCTTAGATAAGCCCATGAGGGGTCAACAGGAGGTGATCACATACCTATCTAAATGTGCCAAATAAGTTATGCCAATTAACCTAACATGAGCTTGCAAATTTAACTGAAAAACAATGAAACTTTGAGACTATACTTATTATGTGGACAAAGTGGAACATTAAAATATGTTTATTAGACATTTGATCCTTCAATGTTTTATAGCTTTTGAAAATTAGGTTAATTCTTATCCAAAACTTTTGCATTGAACAGAGTGCCTGTCATCTTAAAACATCCTAAATCAGCTTGAACTAATAAGTATATTCTGCTGTATAAACCAACGGTCTCAACAATCATCGTGCTGCATGTTGGACAAATTTATTGTATAAAGAATAATCATGAAGCAGGATGAAGCTGATGCTAGGATAGAGCCATTGCCACAAGAGGATGAGGAGGAAAAGGAAGAAATAGATGAAGGCAACATGCAGCCAAGAATGGTGCACCAGTCACTAATAGATAACGGTTTCAATTAAGTTCCTAATGCAGCCCTTGAACAATGTGTCCTAACCAAATAGTCAACATACAATAGTTTAATAAACACCATATCAATTCTATCTTAAGTACCATGCTTGTTCATCTTTCCATCGGTTACTATATTGCTATGAGCTTTCTTAAAGAAATAAAGTACACCAAACATATTTCTCTACAAATGTGATTGGCAAACTAATGATAACCATATTGCTTCTCCTTGGTGACCCTAGATGCTGTGTCTACACTAAATTCTAACCTTGTGCTGCATTTAAGAGCTTTCTCAGTGGGAGGAGCAAGTGTAGTGGCCAACATTGCTGAATAGGGCCCTCATGGGATGGAGGTGGCAGCGTGACTGTCGGTTCTGATCATGAAGCGGTCCTACAAAAGCTGGTGCCATTTCCAATAATGCAGTATCTGCCTGTACCATAGCATTTCTGCAGTCTATTAAAGGGGTTAATTAGGTTGCATGGATGCGCCATCACCCCGAGAGAAAGCTGCCTCATCTGTCCTTCCAACTACTGGCCACTTCTTCAGGTTCCGCATGTACACTGTAGGAATGAAAAATCTGGCACCAAGGTTCTCAAGGTAAAACCGCCATCCTGTCCAATCTGGCACCAAGGTTCTCTCAAGGTAAAACCGCCATCCTGTCCAATCTGGCACCTTGGTTGTCTCAAGGTAAAACCGCCATCCTGTCCAATCTGGCACTAAGGTTCTCTCAAGGTAAAACCGCCACCCTGTCCAATCTGGCACCAAAGTTGTCTCAAGGTAAAACCGCCATCCTGTCCAATCTGGCACCAAGGTTGTCTCAAGGTGAAACCGCCATCCTGTCCAATCTGGCACTAAGGTTCTCTCAAGGTAAAACCGCCACCCTGTCCAATCTGGCACCAAGGTTGTCTCAAGGTAAAACCGCCATCCTGTCCAATCTGGCGCCAAGGTTGTCTCAAGGTAAAACTGCCATCCTGTCCAATCTGGCACCTTGGTTGTCTCAAGGTAAAACCGCCATCCTGTCCAATCTGGCACCAAGGTTGTCTCAAGGTAAAACCGCCACCCTGTCCAATCTGGCACCAAGGTTGTCTCAAGGTAAAACCGCCATCCTGTCCAATCTGGCACCAAGGTTGTCTTAAGGTAAAACCGCCATCCTGTTCAATCTGGCACCAAGGTTCTCTCAAGGTAAAACCGCCATCCTGTCCAATCTGGCACCAAGGTTGTCTCAAGGTAAAGCCGCCATCCTGTCCAATCTGGCACCAAGGTTCTCTCAAGGTAAAACTGCCATCCTGTCCAATCTGGCACCTTGGTTGTCTCAAGGTAAAACCGCCATCCTGTCCAATCTGGCACCAAGGTTGTCTCAAGGTAAAACCGCCACCCTGTCCAATCTGGCACCAAGGTTGTCTCAAGGTAAAACCGCCATCCTGTCCAATCTGGCACCAAGGTTGTCTCAAGGTAAAACCGCCAGCCTGTCCAATCTGGCACCAAGGTTCTCTCAAGGTAAAGCCGCCAGCCTGTCCAATCTGGCACCAAGGTTGTCTCAAGGTAAAGCCGCCAGCCTGTCCAATCTGGCATCAAGTGACTCCTCTAAGTTGGAGCCCAATTTCTCAACAGCCGCATGTCATAGTGTTCTTGACATTTGGGTTTTGGTCCTATAGCCTTCGGGGCTCTCCTCCGGATGGGTCTGCTGCTTCCTGTTCATTCACAACCACGTCCACTTCCTTTTTTCCGTGCTTGAGATGTGTTCTTCACCCAACAGCCCTTCTTAAAATGTATTGTGTATGTACCCCAGGGTGTTTGCATCTGTGATGGTGTCTGGACCAGGCGGAGTGTGAGGCATGACATGCTGTAAAGTGCAATGCTTCGCAGAGACAGCAAACCCTACCAGCTCATTTTGGGAAATCTCTATGGAAATAAAAAATGGTGGAAGAAGGGAATGTCTTCAAACAGATGTAAGATGCTAAGATATCGTGTGCCATGCTGTTGTTGTGCAAAGTTGACCTCTGTTACTGACGGAATGAGTGAGTAAGTAAATGGAACAAAGAGATGAATAAAAGGAGAATACTTACAGTGTGATGGCGTCACACTACAAAACTCTTCTGTCCTCCATTCCTTATATGGACTTTGGCGAATATCTTCAAAATAGGGTAGTTGTTTCAGGTTGGAAGGTTACCTCCAGTCTGGGTTCTCTCCTGATGGGTTATATGTGGCCTTCTTCTGAAAGCGCCCTCAAAACACCAGCTGTTGCACTTTGCAAGAACAGTGAGACGGCCACCCACGGTGCCCAGCTTACACCCCTCCTTGTGCAAGTCCATTATAATGCAGCATGTGTGTAAATTCTGGTGGCGGCATTAGTTTGGGGTAGACTGTACAAGATTTCTGCGTGTCAACAGAGGCTATTTCAGTATCGATCACAAAACGTGTGCCCTGCAGCTACCTTGACATGATAGCAGGTGTGTGCAGGTACAGTAGAGGCCTGGATTAATAATCCAGAGAATGTGAGTTCCAATTCCACCAAGAAAGACTTGCATTTCTATAGCGCCTTTCACGACCACCGGACGTCTCAAAGCGCTTTACAGCCAATGAAGCACTTTTGAAGTGGAGTCACTGTTGTAATGTGAGAAACAAATGTTGTAATGTGGGAAATAAATAGAGGTATAGAGTACAAAAGTGTGGAAATTATGATGAACCTGTATAAAACACTGGTTCGGCCTCAACTGGAGTATTGTGTCCAATTCTGGGCACCACACTTTAGGAAGGATGTGAAGGCCTTAGGGAAGGTGCAGAAAAGATTTACGAGAATGATTCCAGGAATGAGGGACCTCAGTTACGTTGATAGACTGGAGAAGCTGGGGTATTCTCCTTGGAGCAGAGAAGATTGAGAGGAGATTTGGTAGAGGTGTTCAAAATCATGAGGGGTCTGGAGAGAGCAGATAGAGAGAAGCTGTTCCCATTGGCAGAAGGGTCGAGAACCAGAGGACACAGATATAATTGGCAAAAGGACCAAAGACGACGTAAGAAAAAACTATTTTACGCAGCGAGTGGTTAAGATCTGGAATGCACTGCCTGAAAGGGTGGTGGAGGCAGACTCAATCTTATCTTTCAAAAGGGAGTTGGATAAGTACCTGAAGGGAAAAAATTTGCAGGGCTACGGGGAAAGGGCGGGGGAGTGGGGCTAGCTGAAGGGCTCTTGCAGAGAGCCAGCACGGGCTGGACGGACCGAATGGCCTCCTTCTGTGTTGTAACCATTCTATGATTCTATGATTTTTTATCACGCTCTGGGTCAGTTAGACTGCGGTGTATGAGGTGCAGCAGCTGCCAGGATCCTGAACAATGCGGAAGTGTGAGCCTGATGAGCGTGGAGAGTTTAAACACTGATTTATACAGCGTGGAAATGTTTTTTGGAAGACTTTTTTTTGGAGGGGTGGGTGGGGGGGGATTTATCACCAACTGCACTTGCTTCTGACTCCTTTCCCCAGAATTAGCCCAACCAAAGATTTTCAGAACCACCATCGCACAGTCAGGGCTTCTCAGGAGCAAGTATAGTATTCCCTTTGGGCATACCAGTATATACCATTCGCATGGAGAGGAAGAGGAGCAGCAGAGGATGGAGCTAAGGAGAGTCAGGCATCATTTGAGGAGGATGCAGCCCACTTGGTTTTATCGCACCCCATCGAATATACAGGCAGCACAGGTCATATGAGGACCTCACTGACAAGCTCTGCTGAAGAAGAATGTGCTTTACCAAAGAGGCAATAGGGCATCTCTGTGAACTGTTACATGAAGTCTAGTAGTCACGATCATTTGCTCACACTGCTCTCTCTCTGGTCATCTGTCCGCACTGCTCTCTCCCTCTGGTCATCTGTCCGCACTGCTCTCTCCCTCTGGTCATCTGTCCGCACTGCTCTCTCTCTCTGGTCATCTGTCCGCATTGCTCTCTCTCTCTGGTCATCTGTCCGCACTGCTCTCTCTCTCTGGTCATCTGTCCACACTGCTCTCTCTCTCTGGTCATCTGCCAAACTGCTCTCTCTCTCTGGTCATGTGTCCACACTGCTCTCTCCCTCTGGTCATCTGTCCACACTGCTCTCTCCCTCTGGTCATCTGTCCGCACTGCTCTCTCTCTCTCTGGTCATCTGTCCACACTGCTCCCTCTCTCTGGTCATCTGTCCGCACTGCTCTCTCTCTCTGGTCATCTGTCCGCACTGCTCCCTCTCTCTGGTCATCTGTCCGCACTGCTCTCTCTCTGGTCATCTGTCCGCACTGCTCTCTCTCTCTGGTCATCTGTCCACACTGCTCCCTCTCTCTGGTCATCTGTCCACACTGCTCTCTCCCTCTGGTCATCTGTCCACATTGCTCTCTCTCTCTGGTCATCTGTCCGCACTGCTCTCTCTCTCTGGTCATCTGTCCACACTGCTCTCTCCCTCTGGTCATCTGTCCACATTGCTCTCTCTCTCTGGTCATCTGTCCGCACTGCTCTCTCTCTCTGGTCATCTGTCCGCACTGCTCTCTCTCTCTGGTCATCTGCCCGCACTGCTCTCTCTCTCTGGCCTTCTGTCCGCACTGCTCTCTCTCTCTGTTCATCTGCCTGCACTGCTCTCTCTCTCTGGCCATCTGTCCGCACTGCTCTCTCTCTCTGGTCATCTGCCCGCACTGCTCTCTCCCTCTGGTCATCTGTCCGCACTGCTCTCTCTCTCTGGTCATCTGTCCGCACTGCTCTCTCCCTCTGGTCATCTGTCCGCACTGCTCTCTCTCTCTGGTCATCTGTCCACACTGCTCTCTCTGGTCATCTGTCCACACTGCTCTCTCTGGACATCTGCTCGCACTGCTCTCTCTCTCTGGTCATCTGTCCACACTGCTCTCTCTCTCTGGTCATCTGTCCGCACTGCTCTCTCTCTCTGGTCATCTGTCCGCACTGCTCTCTCTCTCTGGTCATCTGCCCGCATTGTGATGTAGGCTTCGCAAAATCCCCCAGAAACTCGAACAGAGCCCTTAAGGGAGTGATTTTTGGACCTTTCATACAAACTAGGGATGATGGGACCTAAGTGAAGTGATTTGATGTAAAAACCTCAGTTTTGGAAAGATCAGGGAAGAAAAACCCTGAGGAAACTGACTTTTGAATCTTACTGTTGGGAGAGACACCTTTCACAGACACAAGACAAGCTGCGGAGGGGCGTGGCCAGGCAGTGAACCGCTTTGGGTATTGGGGCCCAATCAAGCTGTCTGGGAATTGTTTACACTGCAAATCCTACCAAGGAGGAAGAGACAAACCAAAAACTCACACACACATCGAAATATGAATAATCCAAGACCCCCTTTTGAAATTCCCAGGCCCAAACAGGATACCAGAAGCCTGAAATCAATAAAACATTTAGTACTTCATCAAAAACCAATCAACCAGGTATCCACAGAACAGATTTAAAAGCCCGCCAAAAGACCTAGGACAATAGGGTTGAGATTTGACGCGTAGATAAGGCTGTGTTTAAATCAGAAAACGATCAAGACATGTTTAACACTGAGCTAAAGCCATCGGAACTGGCAAGCCCGCCAAAACTAGACAATGGACTAAGCAAGGTTCATTTGCAACCTAAAGGAATCCGTTTTAGTAAGGGGTTTTTGGGCGCGAAAAAGAAACAGTATAATTGAAAGCCTGTCCCATAACTTCTTTCTCTTTCGGACTCGCTGACTACGCTGACACAGCTCTCTCCCTGCTCCAGCAAAAACCACCACAAGCCACGAGGAGGAAGGCCAGCAAGCAGACCAGCATACAAGAAGAAACCAGAGCGACTGCCTCAGTGACCATCGGACACCTCGTAGCAACAAGGGCTGTACGAAATCTTTTAAACAAAAGACTCTAAAATCCTGTCAAGGATTCGTTGGTGAGCATTATCCCTGATCTCCTGAAACCAAAAACCTAGCTAGATAGTGGGATCTTTGGGAGGGATAAGGTTTTGTTTGGTATATTGTCCTTCTCCCTCGCTTGTACCGTATGCTCCTCAATCTGTGTTTAAGTAATAAGTTTGTTTCAAGTTTGTTACCTTTTTCTTTTAATAAAGTAAAATTCTTTCATCAGAACCTGTCGTCTACTGCAATTTTGTTCACAACCCCTAAATAAGTCCAAAGTCTAGGAACCAGAGGGGTGTGGGAGCGATTCGAACCGCTCACTGAGTCAGAAAGTGAAGGCTGACCCCATTACCATCCCCTACACTCTCTCTGGTCATCTGTCCACACTGCTCTCTCTCTCTGGACATCTGTCGCACTGCTCTCTCTTTCTGGACATCTGTCCACACTGCTCTCTCTCTCTGGTCATCTGTCCGCACTGCTCTCTCTTTCTGGACATCTGTCCACACTGCTCTCTCTCTCTGGACATCTGTCCACACTGCTCTCTCTCTCTGGTCATCTGTCCGCACTGCTCTCTCTCTCTGGTCATCTGTCCACTCTGCTCTCTCTCTCTGGTCATCTGTCCACACTGCTCTCTCTCTCTGGTCATCTGTCCGCACTGCTCTCTCTCTCTGGTCATCTGTCCACTCTGCTCTCTCTCTCTGGTCATCTGTCCGCACTGCTCTCTCTCTCTGGTCATCTGTCCATACTGCTCTCTCTCTCTGGTCATCTGTCCACTCTGCTCTCTCTCTCTGGTCATCTGTCCATACTGCTCTCTTTCTCTGGTCATCTGTCCACTCTGCTCTCTCTCTCTGGTCATCTGCCCACACTGCTCCCTCTCTCTGGTCATCTGTCCACACTGCTCTCTCTCTCTGGTCATCTGCCCGCTCTGCTCTCTCTCTCTGGTCATCTGTCCGCACTGCTCTCTCTCTCTGGTCATCTGCCCGCTCTGCTCTCTCTCTCTGGTCATCTGTCCGCACTGCTCTCTTTCTCTGGTCATCTGTCCGCACTGCTCTCTCTCTCTGGTCATCTGCCCGCTCTGCTCTCTCTCTCTGGTCATCTGTCCTCCCTGCTCTCTCTGGTCATCTGCCCGCACTGCTTTCTCTCTCTGGTCATCTGTCCACACTGCTCTCTCTCTCTGGTCATCTGTCCGCACTGCTCTCTTTCTCTGGTCATCTGTCCACACTGCTCTCTCTCTCTGGTCATCTGCCCGCACTGCTCTCTCTCTCTGGTCATCTGTCCGCACTGCTCTCTTTCTCTGGTCATCTGCCCGCACTGCTCTCTCTCTCTCTGGTCATCTGTCCACACTGCTCTCTCTCTCTCTGGTCATCTGCCCGCACTGCTCTCTCTCTCTGGACATCTGCCCGCACTGCTCTCTCTCTCTGGACATCTGTCCGCACTGCTCTCTCTCTCTGGTCATCTGCCCGCACTGCTTTGTCTGTTGTTATGAAGGTGACCACTGCCTTGAACTTCTACAACACAGGGTCATTTCAGGCAGCCATAGTTGATCTCTGTAATATCAGCCAGCGAGCAGTCCAGGCATGGATTTGTCAAGTCACTGATGATGTTTTTTTACAGGAGAGCTGGCTAACTCACAGCCTTTGAATTACGGGAAGGCAACAGGTAGATAGGACCACACAGTTTTATGGGTTGCGAGCTTCCCCAAAGTCCAGGGTGCAAGTGCTGACACCCACATTGCTTTGAGGGCCCATAGATCACCAGGAAAGGATTCCACTCCTTAAATGTCCAGATAGCAAGTGTCAACAATCAGAGGCTCTTAGAGGAGTGCTACAATGAGGTACTTGCCTCTACTAGACTGGTCATCGAGAGGACCATTCGGGTGTTGTAAACATGCTTTTGCTCCATGGACAGGTCAGGAAGCGATCTTCAGAGTGCTCCAGATCAGATGTCTACAATAGTTATTTACTGTTGTGCCCTTCACAACTTTACACTGCAAGAATGGCTACATTTTGATATGGCAGAGAAGGGGGCCCTTGTTCTGTTGGAACTAGAACTGCACAGAGCAGACCACTCGGAGGAGGCCTCACTGACTGCTGCAAGAGGCATCAGAGGATATCTTCTCCTCCGTGCAACACAATCTACCTTTGGCCCCACAGCCTGACCTCCTTCTGTTCCACTTGCAGGTAAAGGGATATTCCCTCAATCTACTAACCATCTTACAGCACAACAACACATTAACCTTCTTTGTGCCTAAGTTACTGTGCCAAGCTAAAGGAATAAGTCAGCACCAACTGAGTGAACCCTTTCCTGTATCCGCCATGAATAACAAAGCACCATGTCAGGGCAGAGTCTATTTTAATACCGTAATTGCAATACGCTCACAATCACCCTACTCTTTCCTAACACCGTGCTTTCCCTTGCTGCTGATCATTTTCCTTCAGAAAAGTCCTTCACCCTGGGAAACATTGCATCAGTGATGTGATGAACACGGTGGCATAGTGGTTAGCACTGGTGCCTCACAGCGCCAGAGACCCGGGTTCGAATCTGACCTCGGGTGACTGTCTGTGTGGAGTTTGCACATTCTCCCCGTGTCTGCGTGGGTTTCCTCCGGGTGCTCCGGTTTCCTCCCACAGTCCAAAAATGTGTGGCTTAGGTTGATTTGGCTATGATAAATTGACCCTTAGTGTTAGGGGGGATTAAATATGTGGGGTTATGGGGATAGGATGGGATATGTTAGGTGGAATTAAATACGTGGGGTTACGGGGGTAGGGTGGGATATGTGTACTGTGGGGATTAAAGCAGGGACAGGGTACTGGATTTGGATGATCAGCCATGATCGTATTGAATGGCGGGGCAGGCTCGACGGGCCGAATGGCCTACTCCTGCTCCTAGATTCTATGTTTCTATGTTTCTATGTTTCTATGAATGCAGTGACCTACCGCAGGCTGCCTGATCTGATGCACGCTACCCGAGGAAGCTCAAAAGTCACGGACATAGATGAAGTCTGACTGTAAGAGACAGCAAGATCCTGAGACTGCCTCCCTGCCTAAGCAATGATAAGAAAGCTCCTCAACAGGCAATGAAAGCCAGTAAAGCTACCTGTCCATGCCTTGGATCCCCACATTATCCTATTTGCAACCATTCCCCCTCATGGAACGCCAGCATTTTCCAAAACAGAAGAGGTTTAGACTCAGGGAACACTCAGGAATTCTGGGCACATGCAACCTTAGTACAACTGTGCATGCCAGCTTTCACAGCTGTAGGGCAACTTGATCTCACCAGATGTTTGAGGATGGGGATATTTTAACATGAATTATTGTGTGATGATAAGTTAGAAACATGCATTTTTTTTTAAATGAGTTGCCTGCCTGAACATTTTGCTCTTCTCCACACGAACTGTAGTTTGATGCACTATCTTCTACACCAAAACCCCAAAATAAAGAGTTACCAAAAGAAAATTTTGATTAACAAAACACAAGAACTGTTTGTATAGATTTCATAAGAGAGGAGCTTACAATATAGCCTTACAAATATAGACTGTTGTTGTGTGTATTGGCCTGTATAACATGGCAACACGGGAGGGATAAAATTGGTCAGAAAGCAACAATAGACATCAGATATGCATGACTAAAGGATGGACTGAAAATTGTACGACTGGACTGAAATCATAGTACGCAATTATTAGTAACATCATGTGTTAATGGATTTGTATAACATTATTTTGACTACTCTTTTCCTACTATTTTAGCGATGGCAGCAACTCATTTATTTTAAACTCATGAATGCAGCAGTTTCTAATATTACACAACCTATACATTAGTGACTCAGCCAGCCTTACTATTTATATATTCATTTTCTTCCAACTGTGCATACACCCTCTCGTCACACTTTGCTTACTTCCGATTTGGCAATTTTGTCCCGTCTTGTGACATTTAGTAATGCCTAAAAGTAATGCCAGTTTGAATTACTTTTAATGGGTAAAATTTAACGCTTGTTTATATTACATATTTACCATTCAGTTCTCCCAACACTAGGTAGCACTGTATCATGAACACATAGGTCCTCCTACCGCTTTGTCTTTACTGTGTGTCCCAGTTACATCTGCAACCATGAGTCATTTATTTTGTTATATTTTAAATTTTCTAATGTTTTAAAAATTAAATGCATGAGTAATAGAGCTTTTAATTTGGAGACCGATTTAACTGCACTTATGGGAATTGGCAGCTGGGAATTAAGTAAATAATTGCAGTCTAAATAAATTCAAACGGGTTTTGGGGGGAGAATGCTAGTTGGGAATGAAGCTAATCTGCTGTGTTTTCAATACATTCCAGCAGGCTTTGTGGGGCAGCATGACACCCATAAATTAAGTAGATAACTGCAGTCAGCTCGAGGTAAATCAATCAATCCACCCTGAATATATTCAGTCAGGTGGGGAACAGCCTAGCCAGGAATGAATAAATTCAATAAGTAGAACCTGAATAAATGCAAGTTGAGCTTTAGGGATAGCACGTCAGTCACAAATTAATAATTTAATGCCTTCTAAATATATCCAATGCAGCTTTGGGCCGAACAGTTTTGAACTAATTAAGTAAATGGTCACTGAACAGATAAAAAATCAGGCTTTGGGGGGCAGCACATTAGCCACAAATTAATTAATTAGTCATCCCATTTCCTGTCTCCACCATCCAATATCCCTTCCTTATAAAACAACATTACTTTGGACTTCAGGGCCGCGATTTTATGCTTCGAGGCGGCTTGGGAGCGGGTCAGCTGCCTTCTGGGTTCCAGTCCCGCCCCCAACTACATCCAGCCCACAAACGTGATTTTACGTCAATTGGCTTTGTTAAACCCACCATGCGGGCTTGCCGGCCAATTAAGAGGAAGCCGGTGTCAGATGACGTCATTTGATGATGCGTCATCTGCCGGTTTTCTTAAAGGGACCACGCACAATTTTTTTGGACAGTTGATTTTTCAGTGTTTGACAGCATTGAGGTGCTGCAAACACTGACAATCACTACACAAAGGTGAACTCTTGCACCCAGGCTCTCCAGTGACTCCCTCTTTAGGCTAGAACAGATGGCAGCTACAGGTGAGGTTACAGAAGCGATCTGTCACTGGTGAGAGAGGTTCTCCCAATGAGGTGGGACTAGACATACAATTCAAAACTTGTTCCCTACAGAAAAGTCTAAATGCATTAAAAAGGAATTTCCCACCATTTTCTTACCTCTGAAACTCACCAGTGAACCATTGGATCCTTCACACCACTTCTGCAGCTGTCATTAATGCTGAAACATTATAGCAGACTCACAACACGCCACATTTACCTGGCGTGGTGTCCGGACGTTGGGAAGTCCTCAGCAGAAGTATCAAAATTGGAAAAAGCCTGTTAACTACCTGTTAACTACCTGTTAACTACCTGTTAACAAGCAGTTAAGTGGCTATAATCCTCTTCCCGCCGCTATGTGTCAGGTCCATGTGCAAATCGGGGACCCGACACTTGGGAAGATTGATTGGAGGCGGGTTGACAGCGGGTTTCCGACCCGCTGTCAATCTTTGCGATTTTGCCGGATGTCCCACCTCCTGAGCAATGGGAAAATTCCGGCCCCTGTCAGCAACATGACAGCAGATTCATGAGTACAATAATAAAGGTATAAATGAATCTCAAGGATGGTTGGCCTTTATTTTTGACTCATTCTTCCCCCAAAAAATAGGCAACAGGACGGACGATAATGAACAATACTCTACCAAACTGTTAGGCATATTTCTGTAGTCACATAAAGCCATATTTTCCTTTGGGTGATTTTTTTTATGAAAAAGATTTGTATGAACAGGGGTGTTCGACTCACAGAAAGCTTTTACAACTGGCTCCAGTGCACCAGATTTGTTCTTTTGTGTTGCAATTAAGTGTCTTGCTTCCATCCTGAAAATGGTCATGGAAATTAGCAAGAAGGATTTTTATTTTTTATTTTAAGACAAGTTATAATCAAGAGCATGTAATTGGAGCAAGGGAGAAGCGAGTACTGAAATCCAGGCCAAAACTGGCAATCAATCAGTTACATAATAGGTAACATTCCACAGAAGTGAATAGTACCGAGAGATTTTCATCTCAATAGATGGAGGAAATGGCATTACCAGGGATCTATTAGTGCAGCAGGAGCAGGAGAGAAGGTTTGTCTGGAAGTACTGAAGGCAAAGGAAGTGTATGACTCTTGTACTACCCCAAGGAGTTGATCTACCACAGCAGAATCAGCTACCTGGGCGTGATGGAGGAAGTGCATGCTGAGTGTCAGGCTCAGCTGCTACAGTCAGTATTGCCAACTCGCGAGAGATGCGATTTCGGAGTGAAATAAAGCATCACTTGCGATCTCGTGATGGAAGGCCTAAATCTCGGGATTGTTTTTCTTGAGGGGCGGGCGGGACCGGCAATTTGCGCATGCGCAGAAAATACAGCGATTGCTATTATTAGTGAGATCACAAAAAAGTTCTTTTGCGATTGCAATTTTGCTGAAATGCCCATCAGAGGAAATCTTTATGACAGCAATTACAATGTCATAGCACATAGCGACCAGAGCGATACATCTTCTGTTGGCTACCATATTTGCCTTCAACATCCGATACCAGCCTACTGACCTATCAGCAGTCTTCTAGAATCCCTTTCAAAGTTGACAAACTTCTACCTTCTAGTAAACCAGCTTTGGCTGATGGCTTCAGTGTCCGGCCATTCCTATATGTGGCATTAAAACTGGCCGGTGCTAGGCTGCTGCAGATTTTAGGTATCACTGCTTGAAAGTAGTCCATACAAGATGCTGAACCTTAGAGTGAGTTTAACTAAAGAATGCTAATTCTACATATGCAGTTGGATTGGAGCCATTGCTGCTATATGGGTTTACATTTTGTTTATGCTTGTAGCACAAACAAGGTTCCGATAAATTAACAGCCGTTTTAACACCTAATTCCAATCTTTCCTGGTCTGTGTTGTGCTTTAATTACATTGGCACATTGAAGAGTGTTGAACACTGGCTTACAGGTTATGTTATCTCAAAGACGGAAATGAATTGGCCAGAAGTCGATAGCAGCAACAACAACATGCATTTATATAGCTCCTTTAAGGTAATAAAATGTCCCAAGGCGCTTCACAGGAGCGATTATCAAATAAAACTTGACACCGAGCCAAGTAAGGAGATATTAGGGCAGGTGACCAAAAGCGCGGTAAAAGAGGTAGGTTTTAAGGAGCGTCTTAAAGGAAGAGAGAGAGAGAGACAGAGAGGTTTGGGGAGGGAATTCCAGAGCTTCAGACCAAGGCAGCTGAAGGCAATGGTGAAGCGATTAAAATCGGGAATGCGCAAGAGGCCCGAATTGGAGGAGCGCAGGGATCTCAGAGGGTTGTAGGGCTGGAGGAGGTTATGTTCCGGAAAGAGCAACAGTCAAAAGCAGAGCGAGGCCGGCCTGCGAGTGATGTGACAGCGGGGCCACCGATCCACCTACTCCTGCTCCTATTTCTTACCTTCTTATGTCAGTAATCGGTTAGTGATGGCCGAATGCACTTCCTGTTCGCGAGCAAAGGTCGCGGAATGCATTTCCTGTCCGGGAGCAAAGGTCAGCAAGAGGTCGGCTCGGGAAAAAATTAGCAACTCAATATTTCTATAGCAAATCTCATGATTTTTAAGAGATTGTCTGTCGCGTGATTTATGAGACGGTGTGGTTGGCAATACTGGACAGTGTAAGTCACCAGTGATTTCAATTTTTATGCTTCAGGTCCCTTCTAGGTGCTCACAGAGTGTATCACAGGACTGAGCTGCTCCAGTCTATTAAGAAGCAAAATGGCCTTCAGTGCCGGTAAATTTCTCTGATTCTATGATACACTCTGCTACGGCCAGCAGCAACAAAGACAGCACAAGTTGTTCCAAAATGACGGTTTTCCCAAGCTACAGGGTATCATTGAGCGTATGCACATAGCTTTCCTACGGTATACTTAAAAGGCAAAGGGGTAGCAATTAGGTCGCGCCCCATTTGGGGCGCAAATATCGTCTGGACGCAAATATTAGCGCCTGGCGCTAATTATCGGCACTGACAGGAAACTTCACTTTTACCGCCCCGGGAGGTGAGTGGAGCGCTAAAGCAGGCGCTGCACACCTGTCTTAAGGCGCAAAGGCCAAGGAGTGAGGCGCTAACTCAGCGCGCGAGCGCAGCGCAGCTGCTGCCAGTTAGCGAGGGAACACAGACACACTGGCGCCGGACACTTCTTAAAGCGGGGGGGGGGGCACTTGCTCCCCAGCCACACCCTGCTCATTGCAGCCTTGAATCTCGGCCTGGAGAGACCTGTGAATCCATTTTGCTGCCAAGCATGGAGAGGGTGAGAGAACACGCTCATCGCTTCACCGAGCGGGCCTTGGATGCTCTGGTTGGCGCAGTGGAGCGCAGACGATGTATGCTGTTCCCTGAGAGTGGCAGGAGGCCTTTGCCACGCGAGTTCAGAAGAGTGTGGAGGGAGGTGGCTCAGAGCGTCTCCTCCAGGAGCATGGTGCCCAGGACCCATACTCAATGCCGCAAAAAGTTCAACGACCTCACTCGGGTCGTCAGGGTGAGTGGCTTTTTCTCAATACCTCTCCATCCCTCCATCTCAACCTCACTCTATGGCCAGAGGGTCTTAAAACCCCAATGCACAACACTCATCCAACACCTATGGCCCTTTCATCAAACACACACACACATTCCACACTTTGCATACAGTAAGGGCTATTCACCTATGGGAGGCACATCAGGCAAGACCATGGCTGCATACAGTAAGGGCTATTCACCTATGGGAGGCACATCAGGCAAGACCATGGCTGCATATTGTAAGGGCTATTCACCTATGGGAGGCACATCAGGCAAGACCATGGCTGTATATTTACTCAGATGCTGTCCTTTTTCTTGCAGGCTAAGCTGGCTCATAATAGGAGACAGCAGCAACGGACAGGTGGAGGGCGGCCTCAGCTGCAACCCCTCAGCGATCTAGAGGAGCGCGTCCACAGGATTGTGGCAAGCCGGGTGATCGGTCCCGTTGCCACTGGAGACGCCGACCCCGTTGTGGACAGCAATGGTAAGGTCATCACCTTTTTGTCCTCTGTCCTTCCACTTGTCCCTCACAACACCAGCCTTTGACACTTTCAATCCAACTTGCTAACTCGCTGCACTTATTCCTCCCTTACTACCACCCTGTCCTCACGCTAAAGCCACTCTTGTACCTCCCTGCTTTCAGATGGTGATTCACCAGCTGAGGAGACGGGCCCTGAAGCTGCCACTGGGAGTGATGCTGCAGCTGAGGAGGAAGAGGAAGCCAGAGCATCAGTGCCACCCTCTCCCGAGGAAGCCCATGCCCACACTGGAAACACGCCTTCCCCGGAGGGGAGCAGGGGGGAAGGGGCTGATGAGGGTGAAGCTCCAGGACCCAGCGGGCTGCAGCAATGCCATGGGGGGGGGTAGGGAAGAACGGGGGCCTTCTCCCCAGAGGGAGAGTATGCCAGACACTCCTACTGCAATGGACGCAGAGGAGGAGCGGCTGATTGCAGAAATGAACACCCAGGCGGTGGGCATGCACACTGAGCTCATGGGTGCAGTGGGAAGGGTGCCCGAATGCATTGAGTCACTGGCAAGGAGTGTGGAGCACTTCGCTGTAGCACAGGCGGATGCCACACTAACGCTTAGTGCTGCAATTCAGTCACTGGCTGCCATGATCCCATCTCTGACTGCTCTCATACAGACTCAGATGGAGGCCACGCGAGCACAGACTGCTGCCAACCTCGATGGTTCGTGCACATGTCCCCGGGGCTGTCACCGCGCCACAGCAGGCCAGCAATCTGTTCTCCGGCAGATTGCTCCGGATGCTGAAGTGCTGCCCCGTGGGAGTGCCAGTGTGTCGGGCGAGCAGGGAGTTGCTGTCCTCTCTCACGATGACAGCATTCCTGCTGCCAACACTGTCACTTCTCCACTGCACTTGCCACCGCCTGTAGGACAGACTGCTGCCGCCCATGCAGAGTTGGTGCAGTCTGCAGCCGGGCCCTCCAGGCCCAGAAGTGGTCGAGGCCGTCCTTCAGGGGCATCTGCAGTGTCAGGGTCTGACGAGCAGCAGCCTTCCACCAGCCTTGCTGCAGCCACTGAGGTCCCATTACGGAGGAGCAGTAGGGTTAGAAGGGGGGAAGTGCGCAAGGGAAGGAGATCACCCTCGAAGGGCAAAAAGTAGGAGGTGTGACAAAATGCTGGTCATTTTTTTATTAAAGGCCGAGGTTCATGGTCCAACTTTTGTTTAGTGTTTTGGACATTATCTCCAGGTTGTGAGAACCAGTTATGTTATTGACTGTTTTTTTGTGTTTATTTCTATGAGTTTGTCATGAGGAATTGACACACACAGAGTTTGTAAAATAAATAAGTTTCTGTATTCAAAATATACATGGCTGGTGGTTGGAATTATTGGTGCCTTGGCCGGCTTAGGGGTTGCGTGCTGGGTTGATTAATGTTGGTAGCAATGGCAGGGGCCCTAGAAGCGGCTTGCTATTAGCCGTTGACGGACGGCCCTTGCAGTTTGACCATTGTGGGCCGCCCTCCCGCCTTGGTGCTGCTGATGATCATCGTCCTCGTCCTCTTCCTCCTCTTCCTCCTCCTCCTCTGGTGGTGCTACAAGGCCTGGTGGCATTGGCTGGGTCCTGAGGATTGCCATGTTGTGCAACATGCAGCACACGACTACGAAGTTCGATACTTGCTCAGGCGAGTACTGCAGGGCTCCTCCGGAATGGTCCAGACAGCGGAACCGTTGTTTCAGCACGCCGATTGTGCGCTCAATAATGTTCCTGGTTGCTTGATGGCTTTCATTGTACCACAGCTCAGCAGGGGTGTTTGGCGTACGGAGCGGTGTCATCAGCCAGGTGCTCAATGCGTACCCCTTGTCCCCGAGAAGCCAACCAACTGGCTGATGCGGTGCCTCGAAAACTTCTGCCACAGTAGTCTGGCGCAGGATAAAAGCATCGTGGCAGCTGCCAGGATAGTGGGCATTGACAGCGAGTATCACCTGTCTGTGGTCACAGACCAACTGGACATTCAAGGAATGGAACCCCTTTCTGTTCCTGAATTCCTCTGCATTCTCACGCGGAGCGCGCAAAGCCACATGCGTGCAGTCAATGGCGCCCTGCACCATGGGGAAGCCCGCTACCCTCGCAAAGCCCAGAACACGGTCACGCTGCTTGTCTGGGGTCATAGGGAAAGAGATGAACTCTCGTCTCCTTCTGAAGAGGACATTGGTGACCTGCCGGATGCAGCGATGCACCGCGAACTGGGAGATATTGGCGAGGTCCCCAACAGCAGCTTGGAATGAGCCAGTGGCGTAGAAGTTCAAAGCCACTGTGACCTTCACTGCCACCGACAGAGACGTCCTGGACCTCAGTTGAGGCTGCAGATCTGGCTGCAGCAGGTGGCAGAGCTCAGTGACCACCTCCTTGCTGAATCGCAGCCTTTGCAAACACAGCTCCTCGGACATATGGATGTAGGAGAGCTGTTCACGATATACCCTGGGAGGGTAAGCTCTCCTGTACATGCGCCTGATGGCCCTCCTCCGTCTGGCCATCATTGCCACTCTCTCTCTGCGTCTCTGTATCCTCCGATTCAGCTGGAGCAGGACGACGCCCCCAATCAGTGCAGCCCCCATATTCTCTTTGCCAGAAATGTAATGAGGGACAGCAACTAAAGTAGCAACAAAGTTAGGATGAATAGGCAAAACTACCTCACAAAGCGTTGAGTCAATGTAGAAGTCTCTCTCTCTCTCTCTCCGAATCTCTCTCTCTCTCTCAGAACGAGTGGTGCATAAATGTCGACCACAGAAAAAGACAGGAAGAGGCCCCCTTTAAATAGCGCCCCCCCCCCCCAGCCCCACAGCGATTGATAGCGTTCCAGTCTTCCGGTCGTTGAAAGCGCCAGGCGGTAAGGCAGGGGGCGCCACTCAATTTCCGCTCCGGGGCGCCCCAAGGGCGTTGCACCATGGAATGACGTCATAATCTGCGCGCGCAGGTGGTCGCAGCGGTAAGTTTTAGCGCCGCCACACAATCTCAAGTTAAGTTCTCGAGCGGCGCAAACATCACTGCGCCCGGGCGTTAGCGGCTTTGCGCCCCATTAGCGCCCTCTTAAGGCGCTAACGGGAGGCGCAACCAAGTGAATTTTTACCCCAAGGGGTATTATTCAGTCAGCATGCAAATGGTTGGCAAGCACCACATCAAATCTATACCTCCACAGATAGGGTCCATATGGTGCTTTCATTCTGAGAAAATACTATGTGATACAGTTCTTTGAAGTTAAAGGAAGCTGTCTCCTTGAAAATATGCTTTACACACTACCCATATTACAACATTTATGAGAAAATTATTGTATTTACCATTACAGTAGAATTCTCCGTAACAATGTTTTCCATTGACACAAAGCTTCTGCCATGAGTTCATGCATGTTCCCAGACCCATCACTGTTAGTTGAGGAGACTCAAGCTACAGCTCCCAGAGTGCACTTTTGGCTACAACTTTGAGAATTTTTTCGTGACAGCAGCAAGGCTGGCCACTCACAGAAAGTATAAGGAATCAATCAAAAGAATAAATACTTCACAGTCTCTTGGGAGACCTCTTAGAATTAAGACATTTGTATCACTGACGATGTGCACCCCTCTCCACTTCAATAGGTCAGCTCATCATTGCCCCACAGCAGCATAACCTCTGAGTCACGGTGAGCTCTATAAACAGATGAAACATTCGAACACGAAACATGTGTAAGCAGACTTCTCTCATTCTAAACCTATGCAATGTGAGTATAATAGAATATTAAAACAAATGTTGTAAGGCTTGTTTCTTGGTAGAATTTCAAAAAGTGAGTGATTAAAGGCTTAAAATGGATTAGAGTCATAGGGGGTGATTTTGCCAATGGGGAGCTTTTGGAGGCGGGACTCCCACTTGTCGGGTTTTAGTCCCGCCTCCAACAACTTCTGGCCAACCCACGCTATTTTCCCTTGATTGACCTTGTTAAGCCCGCCCAGCGGGCTTAGCAGGCCAATTAAGGGAAAGCCAGTTGCAGAGCACGTCAGCGTATGACGTTTCATCTGTCAAAAATTTTTGACAGATGAATTGTCATCGTTTGACAGCTCTGTGAAGCTGTCAAACAGTGACATTCTCTGCAGTTTGATGAGGTCTTGAATACAAGACCCCATCAAACTTCTTTCTTTTACAGAAATTAGATGGTTGTTGCATCTGTGAATGCAACGGCCACCTGTCATTCCCAACACGGAGGTCCGAGACGCTCTGCATACAAACCGACTGAAGCCTGCAGGAAGAAACAACGGTGAGTATACTTTTACTAACACTTTGCACTTACCTCAGATACTCACCTCTACACTCTTGCACCCATCACTTACCTGCACACCACACTTTTGCAAACTCCCCCCCCCCCCCCCCCCCGCCGACCCCCGCAGACTCCCTACTCGCCTCGCTGAGCTGGTGGGTTTCGGAGCCTTCGGGAAGCCCGCACTTGTGAGGGCAAAAAGGCGATAATCCTATTTTCTGCCTGTTAATAGGCTTTAATCCCTTCCCGCCTCCAAGGAGACGGGACCCGGCGCGGGACAGCTTCCCGCCTCCTAGGAAGATGGCATGGAGGCGGGTTGGGGGCGGGTTTCGGCACCCGCCCCCAAATTCTGCCATTTTCCCGGCAGTCCCGCCTCCATACCCACCTCCCCAGGGCTGACAAAATCGCCCCCAGTGAGTCACAGAGTCATAACGGCACAGAAGGAGGCCATACGGCCCATCGAGTCCATGCCAGCTCTCTGTAGAGCAATCCAGTCAGTCCCATTACCCCGCTCTATCCCCGTAGCCCTGCAAGTTTATTTCCCTCAAGTGCCTATCCAGTCTCCCCTTGAAAACATTGAGTGTGTCCGCTTCCACCACTTCCGTCGGCAGCGAGTTCCAGGTCCTCACCACTCGCTGCGTAAAAAGTTTTTCCTCACATCCCCCCTGTATCTCTTGCCCAAAACCTTAAATCTGTGTCCCCTAGTCCTTGTACCATCAACTAGTGGGAACAGCCTTTCCCTGTCTAGTCTATCCAAACCCGTCATAGTCTTGTACACCTCTATCAAATCACCCCTCAACCTCCTTTGCTCTAGTGAAAACAAATCCAGCTTCTCCAACCTGTCCTTGTAGCTAAGATCCCCCATCCCCAAAACCATTCTGGTAAATCTCCTCTGCACCCTCTCAGGGGCCTTCACATCCTTAATTGACAGCAGTAACCTAATTATGAAACTGGATTAAACTGTACAAAAGCTGTAGAATATTCTTGTAGAGGATTGTTTGCACAAAAGATTAAATATAAATTGATCTGCCTTCAATTAATAGATAACAATTAGTAATGTTGATGCTTTATGATTAGTCAGCAGGAGCTAATTGAATAAGGGTATTCTTCTCCTACGAGAGGAGACTAGGAAATAATTCTCCAACGGTAAAACCATCATGTGTGGATATTTCAACAGAAAAGCATGGGTAGTAGTGTACGCTATCTGTATGCCATTTCTCCTGTGGAAATTAAAGTTATTAACAGGAAAACAAGGAAGAAAGACCACATTGAATTGGCAGGGTAAGGTAGCATAGTAGTTATGTTACTGGACTAGTAATCCAGTAGGCCCAGAGTAATAATCCGCGAGAGATGAGTTCAAATCCCACCACGGCAGCTGGGGGATTTAAATTCAGTTAATTAAACAAAAAAAAAATCTGGAAATTAAAAAAGCTAGTATCAGTAATGGTAACCATGAAACTATCAGATTGTCGTAAAAACCCATCTGGTTCACTAATGTCCTTTAGGGAAGGAAACCTGCCGTCCTTACCTGGTCTGGCCTATATGTGACTCCAATCCCACAACAATGTGGTTGACTCTGAACTGCCCTTTGAAATGGCTGGGCAAGCCACTCAGTTGTATCAAACAAAGTCAGCACTGTGGGAGGAGTACCTTCACCACACAGACTGCAGCGGTTCAAGACGGCAGCTCACCACAACCTTCTCAAGGGCAATTAGGGATGGACAATAAATGCCGGCCTTGCCAGTGACGTCCACATCCTGTAAACTAAAAAATTAGATTTACATTATGGCCCTGAAATTCGCCTCTCCGGCTTGCCGCGGGGGTAAGGATCGCGCGCGCTCTTACCCACCGTGCCTGCCGTTGACCTCTGGGCCCACGGGAACTTCAGCTCCTGGGCCTGCTCCAAGTGCCGGCGCGCAGTGCTTGCGTGTCCCAGGGGCGCAGTTAGTGCGATGCGTCCCCTGGGATCACGTGGGCCATGGAGAGCCAATGGCAGCAGACCATCTTTCATTCATAGATTTGACAGACCTGTCAAATCTATGAATTGAAATCGGCCCCAAAAGAACAGCTAAACTTAAAATAAATTAAAAAAATAACCATCACATTTATAAAATAACTATAAGTTAAATAAATTAACTACTTTAAACAAAAATGTAAATTTTTGAAAAAATTAAAATACTTTTTAACAGTGCTAAAAATAAACTTACCTTTCTTTAAAGTATCTAAAAAAGATAAAGCTGTTGAAAAATTTTTTAAATTATAATTAATTAACCACTTACCTTGTTGAAAATGGATCTTGCGCCTCCTTTTTAAAAGCGCAGGTTCTTCAATACTTACCCTCCCATAGAAACCTGAAAAAAAACCTAAGTGTGCTGCGTGCGCGCAGCCTCTACCGCGCACGCGGTTCACCTAGGAACCGCCCCCTTCACCAGACCGGAAGTTCCAGTTTCCCGCGCATGCACAGTGCATGCAGGAAACCGCACTTCAGGATGTCTTACGGGTGAGTACAGAGCGCGTACTCACCCGGGAAGGGCCGAATTTTTGGCCCATTATGTTAACTGAGATGACTTCAGCTGTATTAGTGTTAGGCTTTTACAACTGGCACCAGTGCCCCAGATTAGGTCAGAGAAAATTAGCCAGGATTTCCACCTTATTGCTATCCAATAGTAAACGTATGGACGAGTGGAGCTCACCTGTGATGCCCCTTGCAGTCAAACAGCCTACCAACACTCACTATCAGAACTTACAAGTGAATAACAGTTACTCACGTGAGATACCAGATCCTGACCAGAATCCATGGAACTATACTCCAAACAGCCAATATTTTCAGGAGAAGAGAGGAGGGAAAATAGTCACAAGATAAATAAATAAGATGATCCCATTAGTCCAAAATCTGAACTGCATTATAAAATCATTCTCATAAGTGTTTAATACTGTACTTCATAATTCAATACAAAGAATTTTGGTATGTGTTCAGTTTTGAATATTTATAGATTTGCTATAGTGGTTAAGGCACTGGACTCGCAAACCAGATATTGGGCAGTTCAAATCCCACTAGAAAAAAGTGACCATGAAAATTGTCAGATTGTATTAATCGTGTGTTGTACAATGGTTTTGTCCTTTAAATAATACAACAATTCTTTGAATTATTGAAACACTAAATAGTATCTTCGTGAAAAGAACATGACAAATTAATTACAGACAAAGAAGGCCATTTGATTTATCCTAGTTGATCCATCCCGTGCCCTCATTGCAACATCAATTGCCTCTTAACTAACTCCAGGGTTTTTGCCTGTTCTACTACAGTATATCCATGTACTGCTGACTCTGAAGAAGAATTTTCTGATATCAGTCCTAAATTTGCCTTTTACTAGTTGTAACTCATGTCATCTTGCCCCACTCTCACAATTTAATTTAAAGTAATTTTCTGGATGAACTTTTTCCATACTATTCTCTATACCTCTATAAGATCATCAATCAGATGCCTGGTGAAAAACCCAAGTTTCTTCCATCTTTTCTCATAACTCAGATCTCTACCACTAAGGAACAGTCACATGGCTCTTCTCTCCACTTCATCCAATACTTGAATGTCCCCTTTGTGTCTCAGCAACCAGACCAGGACACAGTACTCAAGCTGTTGTCTGAACAGACTTTCTAGCTTGTATTCTACTGTTTTGGCTAAGGAGTTCAGGATTCTAATGAGAGTGTTGATTACTGCCCTTCAATCAAGTTTCTGTCCCTGCCACAACACTGAAATGGCCCCAATCAACAACAAAAATGACACCCTCTGTGGTAGTGATGAACTTTTTCCATGCATTATCCCTCCTTATCTTCCTCAACCTTATTGCAGCTTTTGACATGGTTGACCACACCATTCTCCTCAAACCCCTCTCCTCCATTGTCCAGTTCCACGGGACTGTTCTTGCTTGGTTCCACTCTTACCTATTTGATTGTAACCAGAGCATTTTCAGCAATGGCTTCTCTTCCTGGCCCGACACCATTAGCTCCAGTATCTAATTTTGGCCTTTCACTCTTCCTCATCTACATTCTGCCCCTTTGTAGCATCATCCACAGATGTGGGGTCAGCTTCCACATGTATATTGATGACACCTAGCTCTACCTCCCCAACACCTCTCTCAACCCACTGTCTTTGTGTTCTCAGATTGCTTGTCCAAAACCTAGTCTTGGATGAGCTGCAATTTTCTCCAGTTAAACATCAGGACGACCGAAACCATCATCCTCAGCTCCTGCCACCAACTTTGTACACCTGTTACTGATTCCATCCCACTCCCTAGGCATCATCTGAGGCTGAACCATACTGTACACAACATCAGCATCCTAATAAACCCTAAGCTGAGCGTCCAACCCCACATCCTCTCTATCACAAAGACCATCTACTTCCACCTCCGTAAGATCATCAACCCTTGCCCCTCTCAGCTCATCTGCTACTGAAGCCCTTATCCATTCCTTTGTCACCCATGACTCGACTATTCCAATGCCCTCTTGACCAGACTCCTATCCTCCACCCTCCATAAACTTCAACTCATCCAAAACTCTGGTACCCATATCCTATCCAGCGCCAACTCCTGCTCACCCATCATCCCTGTCCCCGCTGACCTACATTGGCTCTTAATCCATCAACACTTCAGATTTAATATGATCATCTTCGTGCTTAAATATCTTCCTTGTTTAACCCCTTCCTATCTCTGTACTGAAATCTTAGGATTTATAACTTGATGGCTATATTACACGACATGTAGTTACACTACAGTGTACTTTAACATTCTCGAGGACTATATAGTTTGCATCGATATTACAGGTGCAACATCCAGTAAGTCACAAAATAAACAGTTTTGCTTTGCTTCACCCAAGTTCCTGCAACTTGGGACTTACAATTACATTTCCATTTTGTCTTGACTAAGGTTCAACAGCAAATCTAGCATAGCTTGCTGTTTTAAATCAATGACAAAAACTTACCTGGGTGCTTTTATTCAAGTGTAAAAAACATTTGCCTGACTTGAGTTAAGGTCACTAGGGCTTGGACACAACATTCACATTATTGGTGACAGCCTCCCATGCTTCTATGCTGTGACATTATCTGACTGCCTGAAAAATGTTTGTTCTCACTGAATCAGCTTGGTTGCTATTTTCCCTGCCCCTTCTTTCCTAGTTTAAATGACTCTTCACTTACCTAAGTACCCATTTTACCAGTACATTATCTCCCTTCCTGTTCAGATGTTTTCCATCCTTGCAGCATAGCTCCCATCTAAACTTCTTTTGCAGGACTTCAGGCCTTTCCTTTCCTATATCTTTGGTTCCCATGTGGACCACAATAACTGACAGCTCTCCCTCCACTTCCATAAGCTTTTACAGTCTTTCCAAAATGTCACTTACCCTATCATCTGGAAGGCAAGAGAGGACAGACAGCGCCTCGGTTTAATGTCTCACCCAAAAGACGACACCTCCAACAGCACAGTGCTCCCTCAGTACTGCACTAAGAGTGGCAACATGGATTTTGTGGTCAAGTCTCTGGAGTGGGACTTGAACTCTCAACCTTCTGACTCAGAAGCGAGAGTGCTATCACGGAGCCACGGATGACAGCCCTTTAACTAGCGAATATCCTAAGCTCTGGAATTCCCTCCCTAAACATCTCCACACCTCTCTCCTCCTTGAAGTCTTTCCTTAAAACCTACACCTCCTGTCCTAATATCTCCTTATGTGGTCCGATGTCAAATTTTGTCTGATTATGATCCTGTGAAGTGCCTTGGGATGTTTTACTAAGTTAAAGGCACTATATAAATGCAAGTTGTTGTTGTTGTTTACCCTATTACTACTGCATTCCTAACTGAATTGCCAAACTCTTTACCACACCTGCCATCCCCCTGAATCATCTCTTGGTGATGAAAAGGCAAACAACTTTTTGAATTCATCCGATATGAATTGTTGTTCTGTCTCTCAAAGAGAAAGTGAGAATGAAAATCTGTTTATCTTCGAAAAAGTCAGTCACAATTGCAATCACTCACACTATTTTTAGATGTGAATCATCTATAAAAGTGACTATTTTGGAACAGCATTTGTTTCATAAAAAATCTATACACTTATTGTTAACAATAATTTAATGTTATGTTTGTATTTCTCTGACAATAATATAGATGTTGGTCAACCACTTCAGATTCCTTCATCGGATCATTGAGGTTCACAGCACAGAAGCAGGCCCTTCAGTGCATCATGCCTTTGGCAGCTCTTTGCTGGAGCAATCCAACACTTATCCCCCCCACCCTGCTCTTGCCCCATAGTCCTGTATCTCCCTCTGCTTCACAAATGTATCCAATTTTCCCATAAAGAATGCAATGGTTTCGGCCTCGACCATTCCCTGTAGCAAAGCATTCCATGCTCCAACAACCGTTGAATAAGAAAATTTCTTCTATTCTCGATACTCATTCTTAGTAATAATTATTGTGACAGTCTTTACATTGTATACGGGAAGTAATGGCTTTGAGATGTTTTGAGATTCTACCACATTTGGTGCAATCAATCTGTCTAATATATAAAAAAAATTAGAGTATTTGTCACACTTCAGATGTCAGATGTCAGAGTGTCAAAAAAGAAAGGCAGTCATTTCATGCTGTTTTTGTTTAACTTGAAGTGGGAAAATTACAAGCACCAGCTATGTTTACTTGTAGAAATTAGGCTCTGGCCTTAAAGGGGTATTGCACTTAAATATCGCTTCATCTTAGCAGCAGGTTAATACATTGTGCGTGATCTCATGGTCCTGTTCTTATAGAACTATGCATCAGTGAACATCATCACAGAGGGCCCACTAGTCCATTAATTATATAATTGCCTTTTATCATAAGTGATGCAATTGATTCATTCATGTATTTCCTTCAAACTGGAATGAAAGTTTGATAATGAACAGGCACTTAGAAACTGCATTACAGCGTTAATAAAACTGCCATTAATTATTTTGGTTGTATAATTGTTTTATAATATGCATTTGAATTATCTATAGTATTGATGTATTGTTGTTAGACAGCCCTATGGTTTGACTGTTTTCAAACAACAACAGGTAGCTGCATTGATCCTTGAACATCTTGCCATTCCTTCAGGGCAAATTCAGCATTGTTGCACAAATGGCAGAGAGCCTCACTCAATGTGAGAACGGGTCACAGAATTAACCCTCATGTGCTAACTGTTCTATCTGTGAACCTCACCGAGAAGCTTTGTGCCTGCCCAGGAGTTTGGCTCGAGCGCATCGTCAAGCATGGGGCACATTTCATTCCCAATTGTGGTACCCCAAAAAAATGTGTGTTCCTTGGGAGCAAAGGCCAAGAAAAGTGACCCCTGTGTGTGGTGCCTCCTGTCTGCAGTGCCAATATTTTAAGATGCATACGATTTCCCCCAAAACCTATGATGATGGAATGCACTCCTACAGTATGTAGAGGATTGAGACTGAAGAAGAGTAGAAATTACTGCTGGTAGTGTTATCACACAAACGTTTAACATAGTTACACAAAAGTCCTCTCTTCACTATTTTAGTGGCGATATAACCCATTTATTTTACAGCTGTTAACTCCTCTATTATAATAGGGGAGAGATGACAATGGCACAAGTACATTAAACATTCTGATAACATTGCTCACATTCATTTTTACCCTTAGGTTACCAGTACAACAACTCCCCCAACCCCCCTGAGGACACATCAGTATTTTAAAATCAGTCTAATGAATGATTCTTTTTACAAGTAATTCAAAAGCCTAATTTAGTTACATTGGAGAAGCAATTGGCTGAGGAAAAATTGCCTGTTACGTTCTCCTTGAGTTTGAGCTGCTTTGTGAATTGTGATTATGTGGGTGTTTTGTTGAATTTATCCTTGAAGTTACAAGAACCAAGAATTGAACAGGGTGACGTGTAGAGAAGCTTTGATTTCTTTCTGCATAAATGTAAAGCCGTACTCGAACGACATCAATCTTTTGAGACAATTTCTTTTGTTTTTAGAAATAATCCAGAAGCATAATCACAGTCTGTGCGGGAGTTAATCAGCATTTCAGCACCTCGGACAGCAGTGCTTTGGATTTAAGTTGAAACAAGGGGCCAAATTTGCTGGAGCTGGGCATCATGTGGCGTATGCTGTTAGTTGGGCTTTTTTCCTGCACCCTGCAGCTTGAATATAATTTGCTGGAAGTGCGAGCTGTTAAAGAGGTCAACGGGGAATCTGCAACCTTAGTGAATGGCGGGACCAGCAATCTACCTCCTTAACCAATGAGATTTAAAGATTGAGAAAGAAACAGAAGAACGACAGAGAAGGAGGGTGAATTAGAGTCAAATCAGGCACAGAAAGAGAAATAAACAGAGGGAAAGAAAGACTGGATTAAGAGAGAGAGAAAAAAGTGACAGAAAGTAAAAGTAAGAAAAAAATGTAGAAATTTAAAAAAAAATGATATACCTAAGAAGAATTTATAACAGGCAGGAATAAGACTCAACAGTTTAAATTGTTCCCTTTCTGGGCCGCAGACATTGATTGGCATTGCATTACAATTATCGCATTGATAAAATGGTACTTACGCTGATAATTATGAGCCCTAACTATTTGCGGTGGGTTTAATGGGCAATTAATGTGCAAATCCAGTAAGTTCTTAGAAATAACTTGGCAATTTGTGCGAAACAAACGGTGGAGCGGCGTAAATCGACCAGCAAGTTTTTGAGATTCGCAACTCATGGCGTATCTCTTAATCCCCTGAACTTGCTGTCCGATTTGTGCATTAATAACGGCGTGCATTGTGAACTCGGCGTTATATTCCCAGCTAGATTTGGCCCATTATTTTCTCCAGCATATAATGTGAGAACTTCTATCCAACTATTACAGTACAACTTCATTTGGATTATTCATTTTGCAAACTCCAGTTAAGTTCATATTCAGTAAGTGCATTTTTAAATTGCTGTTTGTGTAAAATGCAATTAAGTAATTTGAAGCTACAAACTATTGTCTGTGATATCAAACATTTAACCCTTTTCTATGACATCCCACAATAATCATTTTAACACCAATTTAAGTGTTTGTCTGGCTATATCCTATCCCACATTTATGGCTGGATTTTTCCAACCTCGGCGGGTCCGTGGCGGGCGACGTCCATGGCGAGTGGGGACCCCGCATCTGTCTCGATCCCGGCCTCCAACAAGATTTTCCGTTGATGGGGCTTGTTAAGCCCACCCTGTGAGGTTCCCGGCCAATTAATAGGATGCGGGTCTGATGACGTCATTTGATGGCGCATCATCAGTCGGTTTCCTTAAAGGGACCACGCCCACAATCATTTGGACAGTTGTGCTGTCAGTGTTCTGCAGCATTGAGGTGCTGCAAACACTGACAAGCACGGCACAAAGGTGCACGGCTGCACCCAGGCTTTCCCATGACTCCCTCCATATGCTTATGAGGGAGTCACAACATGCAGGGAGGTTCTCTTCCCTTCCAATGGGTGGAAGAGACCTCCCCAGGAGATCAACGCAGCCTGGTTGCACATTGCACAGGAGGGCACAAGCAGGGATATTGTCAGGAGGACCAGGTTGCAGTGGCGCAAACCTTTCAATGATCTCAGTAGATCACAAAACTCTGCTGCAAAGCCACACTCAGCCCCATCCTGCTATGCCACTCATCACATCCCCATCACTCTGCCTTCCCTACCCTACTCCTGCACATCCTTACTCACACCAACTTACCTTGCACCTCCACCCATCCCTCTCTATCTACATTATCACTTCCCCATCTCACTAGCCACCCCTCACACTCACCCTCATCCTTGTCCAATCATACCAACTAACAACACACAAGGGTAGGCAGTTGGGTGTTATCGCCAATGTTCATGTGAAGTTTCTGTTAATGTAGTGTCAAACATTGAAATCTTTATTTTCAACACTTTGCCTCTTGGACAGAACTGTGTGCACCTTTGGAAGTGGCTTAGAGAGTTACAGTGAAAGGTGAGACATAACGGTACCCCCGACAATGGTGGTGAGTGTGAAAGGAATGGCTTGGACATTGTAGGGACGCTTTATGGTGTTGGTGTGGGGTGGTGCCAACCTGGTGCATCATGTGGCAGCCAGGGTGTACAGCATCAAGTGAAGTAAATCTGGCCATGGTGAGGCCATTCCTGGCCTCCTGGGCAGCAATGTGGTCGAGTGCTGATGCCCTGTGTCCTGTGCAACATCAGGTGATTGCGGAGATGGTTGGTGCTGTTGTTGGTGCTGCTGGTGTGCCTGGTGATGCTAGTGTGCCTGGTGATGTTGGCGTTGGGGCTGATCGTGGTGGGATTCTGAGGACCAAGGTGAGATTTTGTCAAGGGCACCGATGCTGATGGAATAGATGGCAGCTGAAGTTGAGATGACAGAAGCGATCTGTCAATGGTGAGAGAGGTTGCTCCAAGGAGGTGACACTGGATAACAAGTTTGCTCCAAACACTTCAAACCTCCATAAAGTTGAAAAGTGTATTCCAAATCCTGAAGGCGCCAGCTTCTAAGATTGGAAATTGAACAGAGATGAAATGATAGCTTTTATACCACTTTTGCAGCTGTCAACTATTCACAGCAATGGAGACTCATTGAGAACCTGACACACTTACCTGACGTGATCCCTGAGCGCCGGGAACCTCATAAAAATCGTTAGGACCCGGTAAAATGCTGCTTAAATACCTTTAAGCAGCTTCTTAAGTATCTCAATTGCCTGACTCGCCGCTTAGTGCCGGGTCTGCCAACCGCGGGCAGAGCCGAAATTGGCGAAATTAACAAAGAGGCGGGTCCAGAGCGGACTTCCGCCCCGCTGTCAATCACTGCCATTTTGACAGTGGACCTGCCTCCAAACCCGCCCTCTGAGCACCGGCAAAATTCAGCCCTGAGTCCCGTTCATCCATCACCCCTGTGTTCACTTAACTACATTGGCTCCCAGTCTCACAAAACCTCAAATTAAAATTTCTTATCCTGATGTTTAAATTCCTTCTTGACCTCGTTTCTCCCTAGTTCTGTAACTTCCTCTAGACCTGAAAACCTCCCACAAAGCTCTGTTCCTCTGGGTTTGGCCTTCACCCTAACATAGGTGGCCGGGACTTCATCTATCTAGGTCCCACACTTTGGAACATAGGAACAGGAGTAGGCCATTCAGCCCCTCGAGCCTGTTCTGCCATTCAGTGAGATTATGGCTGATCTGTATCCTTACTCCATTTACCCGCCTTGGCTCCATATCCCTTAAAGCACTAACCAAAGATCTATCAATCTCAGATTTAAAATTATTAATTGAGCTAGCATCTACTGATTTTTGTGAGAGAGAGTTCCAAACTTCCACCACCCTTAGTGTGAAGAAGGATTTCCGAACTTCTCTCCTGAATGGTCTGGCTGTGATTTTAAGGTTTTGTCCCCTTGTCCTAGACTCCCCCACTAGGGGAAAACGTTTCTCTCTATCTACTGTATCAATTCCTTCAAAATTTCTAAAAACATCAATCAAATCACCCCTTAACCTTTTATATTCCAGGGAATACAAGCCTAGTTCATGTTTTCCCTTCCTAAATCTCACCACCTTTCCACCACTCTCTACTCTTTTAAGATCCTTCTTATAACTCATTTTGACCAAGCAATTAGTCACCACTCTTTAATATTTCCCTCTTTGCCTCAGCGTCCTTTTCTTCCCCGTTGCCTCCCGCTCAGTAAGAGCTCCACATGCTTCCTCGGATCCCGATGGCCGAGTCTGCCCCTGCACAGTTGTAGGAGGAGCAGACATTGGCGGAGCCCTCACAGGCTCCAAAACCCAGAGGATGTCCGCCAAAAGTGTCTAAGCAGTCGCAGCAGGGAAGTGAGCAGCCTGCCTCTACCTCTGCTGAAGCCACAGGGGTAGCACCTCGTAGAAGCACAAACCTAGATGCACAAGGCTAAGCAGGTGGGTGTATGAACCAAGGTTAGTGATAAGCTTCAGTTCTATTTATGACACACATAAATGTATTACTTTGCACCACTTTCCGGTCTTGTCCATTTTTGCCTGCTACCTGGGACGTGGTCTTGTCACTTGGACTGAATGGTGAGACATTACTTAACCTCAAGCAATGGGGGTTTGGGCAAGAAGAATGGCTTGGTCATTGTAGATTTGCTTTATGGTGTTGTTGAGGGGGCGGTGGGGGTGGGGGGGGGGGGGGCGGAAACTTAGTGCAGAATGTGGCAGCCGTATGGATGCATTGGAGCAAGTTAAGTAAATCTGGCCATTATGAGGCCATCCCGGACCTCCCGGGCAGCAATGAGCGCTGCTGCTGGTGCCATCTCCACCGCAGGTTCCTCCTCCTCCTCCTCGTCTTCCACCTGCTCCTCCTCCTCCTCTGAAGAGGGTGTGCACTCTGTGCCATGCTCCTCCTGCAGCTCCAATTCTCGTTGCTGCACTATGTTGTGCAGTGGACAGCATACGACGATGTTTCTGGAGACCTTGGCTGGTGCGTACTGAAGGGCTCCTCCAGATCTGTCAAGGCATCTGAAGTGCATCTTCAGCGTGCCTATTGCTTGATCTATGACACATCCGGTGAACATGTGGCTCTCATTATAATGCTCCTGGGCCTCAGTACTTGGCCTCCTCAAGGGTGTCATGAGCCACATCTTCAGTGGATAGCCCTTGTCTCCCAGCAGACAGCCGGTAAGTCTATTTGGAGCTGCGAAGAGCTGAGGGAGGGTGGACTGGCGCAGCACAAATGAGGCATGACAACTGCCAGGGAATCTGGTGCACACATGCATACATGATCTCTTTATGTTGCAGATGAGCTACACATTGAAGAAGTGGAAGACCTTGCAGTTCACGAACATTCCTGGGTGATGATGGGGTGCCTTGATGGCCACATGTGTGCAGTCGATAATGCCCTGCACCTGTGGGAAGCCAGTCAGAGCCGCAAAGCCAAGTGCCCGCTCAGTAACACTGGCTTCAGCAGTGGCAAAGTTTACATAATTGGCTGACTTGTCAGACATATCATCGGTCACCTGGGTGATGCATCTGTGGGCGGCCGACTGCGAGATCCTGCAAACGTCTGGTGCAGATCCCTGGAAGGAGCCTGAGGTGAAGAAGTTGAGGGTGGTGGTGACTTTCACAGCCACTGGTAAAGCATGTCCACCAGGTCCTCTGGGCAGCAGGTCTTGATCCAGCAAGCTACAAATGTCTGCGGCGACCTGGCACGATAGCCTGTGCCTCCTGTAGAACTGCTGCTCAGTCATGTCCCGGAAGCTCATCCTCTGCCTGTATACCCTGTGTTGGGGGTATCGCCTCCGGTGCGGTGCAGCCCTGCGCTGACCCCCTCTCTCCTGTGGAGCATCAGGTTGTTGAGGAGAAGGCTGGTGTTGTGGCTGGTGTTGTTGGTGGTGGGGCTCAGCTTGCTCTGATTCTGATAAGCAGCACCCATGCTGATGTAATAGATGGCAGGTAAAGTGGAGATCAGAGGGCCAATCCCTCAATGTTGTGATAGGAGGAATGGGAAGAGGACATGAGGCCAGGCAGGACAGCACCAGCTGCTGCAGGAGAGAGGGACAGGAGGGCAAGGAGGGTGAGGTGGACTCCTTCCCCCCTGTGGGTACGGGACATCCCTCCTCCGCTGGACCTCCTTCACCAGGACCCCCAGTACCGCGCCCGATAACTTGTGCGCCCTCTCACTAGGTCCCTGAGCCATCCCGAAACCTGCTGATCTGTGTCAGCCAGCCCATTGTACACCTTCAGTGGAAGTGGGTGAGTGGAGCCCACATATACCTCTACACAAAAATTGCGTCTAATCAGCGCTTGAGCGGTAAACCTGCAGATGTCTGTTTTAGCACCTCCAGGCAAGTTCAAATTATGGTATTCACCAATTAGGACCAAACTTGCATGCTAAAACCAGACTTTCAAACAAGCATTTCTTATCAGCACGGCACCCATTTAGTGCCTGTTTTCACCTTTTCACCAAAATAACTCCCTATATCTTTAGTCATCCAGGGAGCTTTAGCTTTGGATGCCCTTCCTTTCCCCCTCTTGGGATGTGTCTAGTCTGTACTGGAACTATCTCCTCTTTGAAGACCTCCCGTTGCTCATTTACTGTTTTACCTGCCAATCTTTGTTTCCAATCCACCTGGGCCAGATCCCTTCTCAGCTCAATGAAGTTAGCCCTCCTCCAGTTGAATAATTTGCTCTTTTATTTTAATATGGATTTACTTTCGAGCAGGAACAAATAGCATTCAGGACAGTGAGTTTTAAAAATTGTTCTTTGCACGACAGTAAAGCACACTGCACCACCAATATATTTTACTTTGTTTTTGATGCAGTAAAACAGTTAAGCCATCTGTTAAAAGTGCAGGAATTGACTCTGATAACTACTAGGAGTATAAACGGGCCCAGTATATTTATGCTGGGGGGTTAAGGAACAAACACAGAGCTTTCACATGATCTAATACATGCTCCTAAAACCCCAGAAAGTGGTCAACTCTACATTTAAGAACAAAGAAGCAGGAGTAGGCCATTTGGCCCTTCGAGCCTGCTCCGCCATTCAATAAGATCATGGCTGATCTTCTACCTCATCTCCACCTTCCTGCATTATCACAATTTCCCTTAATTCCCTTTGTTCCCAAAAAATCTATCGACCTCTGTCTTGAACATAGTCAACGACTGAGCATCCACAGCTCTCTAGGGTAGAGAATTCCAAAGATTCACCACCCTCTGAGTGAAGAAATTTCTCCTCATCTCAGTCCTAAATGGCCGACCCCTTATTCTGAGACTGTGACCCCATGTTCTTGATTCCACAGCCAGGGGAAACATTTTCTCAGCATTAACCCTGTGAAGCCCCTTAAGAATTTTATATGTTTCAATGAGATCACCTCTCATTCTTCTAAACTCTAGGGAACATAGGCCTCGTCGACTCAATCTCTCCTCATAGGGTAATCCCCTTATTCCAGAAACCAGTCTAGTGAACCTTCGCTGCACTCCCTTTAAGGCAAGTATGTCTTTCCTTAGGTAACGAGACCAGAACTGTACACAGTAACTCGCGGTGTGGCCTCACCAATGCCTTGTATAATTGTAGTAAGACTTCTTTACTCTTATACTCTAATCCCTTTGTAACAAAAGCTAACATGCCATTTGCTTTCCTAATTACTTGCTGTACCTGCTTGTTAGCATTCTGTGATTCATGTACAAGGGCACCCAGGTCCCTCTGAATGCAAACATTTCCCTGTCTCGCACCATTCAAAAAATATTCTGCTTCTTTGTTTTTCCTACTAAAGTGGATAACTTCACACTTCCCCACTTTGTATTCCATTTGCTATGTTTTTGCCCACTCAGTCAACCTGTCTATATCTCTCTGCAGCCTCTTTACATCCTCCTCACAGTTTACTTTCCCACCTAACTTTGTATCATCAGCAAACTTGGATACGTTACACTCAGTCCCTTCACCTAAGTCATTAATATAGATTGTAAATAGCTAAGGCCCAACCACTGATCCTTGCGGTACCCCGCTAGTTACAGCCTGCCAACCCAAAAAAGTCCCGTTTATTCCTACTTTTCCCATTTTCTGTCCATTAACCAATCCTCAATCCATGTTAATATATGATCCCCAATCCCATGTCCTAATTTTGTGTAATAATCTCTTGTGTGGCACCTTATCGAATGCTTTTTGAAAGTCCAAATACACTACATCCACTGGTTCCCCCTTATCCATCCTACTAGTTACATCTTCAAAAAACTCTAACAGATTTGTCAAACACGATTTCCCTTTCATAAAGCCATGTTGACTCTGCCTAATCATATTACGAATTTCTAAGTGTCCTGTTACCACGTCCCTAATAATAGATTCTAGCATTTTGCCTAATACTGATGTCAGGCTAACTGGCCTATAGTTCCCCGTTTTTTCTCTTCCTCCTTTCTTAAATAGCGGGGTTATGTTTGCTACCTTCCAATCCTTGGGGACTGTTCTAGAATCTAGGGAATTCTAAAAGATTAATACCAGTGCATCCACTATCTTTGCAGCTACTTCTTTTAAAACCTTAGGATGCAGGTCATCAGGTCCAGGGGATTTGTCGCCACTTAGTCCCGTTAATTTCTCCAGTACTATGTCTTTACTTATTCTGATTTCTTTAAGTTCCTCATTCTCTCTAGACCCTTGGTTCCCCATTATTTCCAGAATGTTTTTTGTGTCTTCTACTGTGAAGATAGATACAAAGTATTTGTTTAATGTCTCTGCAATTTCCTTATTGCCCATTATAATTTCTCCTGTCTCTGCCTCTAATTGGCCCACATTTACTTTCACTAATCTCTTCCTATTTACATACCTATAGAAACGTTCATAATCTGTTTTTATGTCTCTTGCTAATTTACTCATATTCTTTTTTCTCTTTCCTTATCAATTTCTTGCTCCTCCTTTACTGAATTCTAAAATCCCCCCAATCCACAGGCTTACTGCTCTTTTTGGCAACGTTATAAGCCTCTTCCTTTGATCTAATACTATCTTTAACTTCTTTTGTTAGCCACGGTTGGACCACTTTTCCTGTGGGGTTTTTGTGCCTTAAAGGAATGTACATTTGTTGTAAATGATGTAAATACTAGCCATTGCTTGTCTACCATCATACCTTTTAATGTAGTTTCCCAATCTACCTTGGCCAACTTGCCCCTCATACTTACGTAGTTTGCTTTGTTTAGATTTAAGACCCTAGTTTCGGACTTAACTAAATCACTTTCAAACTCAATACAAAATTCTATCATATTATGGTCACTCTTCCCTAAAGGCCCCTTTACTACAAGGTTATTAATTAACCCTTTCTCGTTGCACAATACTCGATCTAAAATAGCCTGTTCCCTAGTTGGTTCCTCAACATACTGATCTAGAAAACTATCTTGCATACATTCCATGAATTCGTCCTCTACACTATTACTGCAAATTTGGTTTGCCCAGTCTATATGTAGATTAAAATCCCCCATGATTACTGTATTACTTGAACTTTTGCAAAAGAAAGACAAAATGAATCAACACAACCATACAGAAACACTTCCTCTGTAACTATACTACTTTATACCCAGGTGGTTCAACTTTACAACAAACATATTATTATTTTTTAAATGGTGGTTAACCTGAGAAATAAAGGTCCATCTTCTCAGTGATCCTTTTCCAAATAAAATTTCCAAAGTTTCCTCAGCCTCAATGGCTGATCTTTTAGATAGCAGCCTATTTATCTCACAAACATGCTCAGAAGATACCCTCCATCTGCAGCGTACATAGATTGCAAATGGGTCCAGAAATTGAGCACAGGCTGTAACCATGCACATTAGATGTATTCAGATTGATAAAAATGCAGATATTGGTTCATACTATAGCTGTTCAGTTAACAAAAGAACATCTTGGGAGGATCAGTGCTTTTCATTAAAATGAATGGGCAGAAAATGGGCAGCACACACCTAATTTTCCAATGTACACGCCTGGTGCATGTTAAGGATGAAGATTTACCCCGTGATTTAAATCCCTGGTTGGTATTTAGCCTTATCGTATAGTCCCCACCCGCTCCCCTACATTACTGTACTTTTGACAATCGTTAGTGCAGGCTAACACACTCCACCTGCCAACCACTGTGGTGCCCTCTCCTACTTGCTTACAACAACTAAGATAATACTGAGTACTTCTATAAGGTGTCTTCAGAAAAATCCATAATGTTTCCAGTGCCTTATTTTTATGCTGGTCGATATTGGAACTAATTAAGACACAAATAACATGAAACTCTGTAATATTTCCTGCGCTGTCAAATGGCCAACAGTACTTGACTTGTCACTTCCTATGTACTGACAATTACATATGAACGGAAAAATCCTTTAACTATAAAAGCTCAGTGATGCATATCATCCAGCAGTCATTTATGTTCAGAGAATCTGTGAGCGTAGGTTAATTTGCACAGTTGGTTCAAAATGTTTCTGACTGCTTTCAGTGAATATTTAGCTATGGCTATGACTGTCTAATAACGACCTAAAATACCAGATGGCTGGCAATATGTTACAAGGGTATACATTCAAGGGGATTCAGGTGCTGTTATAAACCGTGTAAGTGATCCTCCAGTGGTTTATTCACATCATGTGAACCCTGAGATTCTGTTAGAGCGTTCTAACATACTCTACCCATCTGTTATTTTATACAGCGCAGTAGATCCATTTAGTCAACCAAATATAATTCATGTGATAACCAGTGGCTGTATTATGTTGTTTATATGGTTTCTTATTGATGGAGGAATCATAATTGACATGTGGTAAGCTCCCCCCACCCCCCCCAATAGATTACTATGTAAATGCACTAATTGTGTAGCATCCAACATTTATCTCTTCAACCAGCATCACTCCAAAAGAGATGAACTGGTCACTTATCCTACTGCTGTTTGTGGGACTTTGCTGTGTGCAAATTGGCCAACTCATTTCCCTGTATTACAACTTTGACTGCACCTAAAAAGTACTTCATTATCTATGAAGCATTATGGAATGTCTTGAGGTCGTGAGAGACTATATACAAGGGCAAATACTTCTTCTTTTACCTGGTCAGCAATTGAGTCAAGGTCCCAGATTTAAATCTATGGTCTGTGCTGAGTTAGCTGATATCAGCTGGGGCCAGAGGCAACGATGCTATAACTGGCCTCAGCATCACTGAGCTAGGAAGAGAAAAAAATGATCACTAGCCAACAAACCGCTGTTGGAAAGTGCGCGGGCACAGAAGGAGGGTGAAGATAGGATTGGATTCAGCTGCAATGTTCACCAACTAGCCTGCTGATTGTCACTGTGAAGGTTCACACACGTAGGGGGGCCACTTGTGAGAGGTACACTAGGGGGGTGGCCAGCGTCTGTCGTACCTTACCCCAAGCACGAGTCAGTGCCTGCAGGAAAGGAGGGGGACAAAACCGGTGATAAAAAATGATGTCAGGTTATCAGTGCTATAATGAGAAGATTACTGAATGTACAACTTGATCTTTAAATAGCATTTTTAGAAAGGGCATCTGGGCCAATGCTCCTTTTGAGCAGAAGAGTTCTCAGTTGTGATGATCACACGATGTGACAGAAAGACTCCCCCGATACACGGCTGATGTAGCAGCAGTGAATGCACAATCCTGACACAGACAGTGGAGTACTCCGAGGATAATTTTAGCAGTTGTCTTCCAACGGAATATGGAAGTGATGCTTTCCCATAACATCTATATCTATTCATAGCCTTTAGTGCTTCGTTGCTGATATTACATTTGAGAGTACATCCTCAGGAAAGAACTTCAATTAGAAAATAGATCACGTAATATTGGAGATGTATCTCTTAAGAAGTTTTTCTGTGGCGCATCCATTTTTTAGTTAGGTGCATGAAATTATTAAACCATAAGAAATGGAAACTGTCAGCAGCTTTTAAAATTCTGATCTTGTTTATTTTAATTATTTGGTCACACTTTATTTAGATTTTCTGACCATTGATTAAGATTAATTTGAAAATCCAGCCTTATATATATGTTGGCCCGAATTATGTTGCTTCCATAAATATGGCAAGGAAGACGGGTTGGGAGTCCTGCCCACCAGATGCACCCTTGGCCCCATCCCATGTTCTGGGGGTCGGAGTATTTGCGTATATCGGGCAGGCATCTGCATCATATGTGGCATGGATGAGGCCTGTGACTCATGGTGGGGGAGGTGGGCAGAAACTCACCATGGCACACTTCGCTGCAGCATTAAGTGAGCCAGCTGTACCAATCGGAGGTATGCTTTCTCATTTGGCCAGTTTCCTTACTACAATCAATCACCCTGTGATCAATTGCAGTAGGAAAACCCGAGCCTTTTAAGTTTTAAATCCCTCCCCACCCAATGCTCTTAACAACACTGGATGTCAGGGACACAGACATTCCTAGGGTGCATATGGTGGGAATTACACCCCACATTTGCATAGTGTCATAGCACGCTCAACCACGAATGGGCAAGCATATTACATAAGAACATAAGAAATAGGAGCAGGAGTAGGCCATACGGCCCCTCGAGCCTGCTCTGCCATTCAATAAGATCATGGCTGATCATCAACCTCAACTCCACTTTCCCGCCCGATCTCCATATCCCTTGATTCCCCTAGAGTCCAAAAATCTACCTATCTCAGTTGAATATACTCAAAGACATCAGCATTCACAGCCATCTGGGGCAGAGAATTACAAAGATTCACAACCCTCTGAGTGAAGAAATTCTTCCTCATCTCAGTCTTAAATGGCCGACCCCTTATCCTGAGACTATGCCCATACGTACCCATCTCTCCGATCCTCTGGAAATCCTCTGGAAAAGGGGTGGGGACCTGGAATAATCTCAACGCACCCACATGGATTCCACTTACTTTATGGCCCCAGAAATTTGTTCCACCCATCTATCAGCTGCAATACACGTCACAAAAGAACATAAAGGGAACGAAAAGGTTATGTGGCCCAAGAAACTGGTTCCTTGCACTGATCACAGACATGTTGGTCGACTGAACCTATTTCTTCTGTCGGGGAAAGGTTCTGCAAAATCTCTCTGTACTTCCTCTTCCCCTCCAAAGTAAATCAAGCAAAACTAGAGACTATTCATCTTTCATCCTAAATTATTCAACCTTAACAGGTTGCCTTCCACAACTTAGCTTTCCCAAGGTCCTAGGTAATGGAGAGCATTGGCAAAGATACAGCCTGGAGCAGAACAAGTGATATTCAAAGCAGCAACTCAGCTGTTTCAGCCCACAGAGCAGCACGGGGATTCCTAGGGGGAAGAATTGGGTGGCGCCCTTTTGGGGCGCTAACGTCGCTTGAAAAAGTTTGCGCCCCTCCGCCATAAATTCAGTAGTAGCACCCCAAGCAGGGGGTGCAAAGTGCTCCACCTCCTTATTGGGGCACTACTACTGAATTTGACGGCGCTACGTGCAGCAGCACCACGCGCGGTGGCACGTAGCGCCGCGTCATTGCCGGCCTCCCTCCCCTGATTAAAGGGGAGGGGCCTAGCGCTGCACGCACCGGGGCCCTGCTGGACCACTGGGGAGCGAGGTGTCGTGAAAACAGCCCGGCACTCGAGGAGTGATCGCAGCCGGTACCCCGCCTACAAATGTGAAAGGGGGCAGGTGCTGGCACTCGGCCAAAATAAAAATGTCCGCCTGACACCTGCCCCTTTAACTTGCGCCGCCGTCGTCGCTGCAAAACCGCCCCCTGATCCTGTCGCACATATCGTCCGCCGATACGTCAGGGGGCGCAAGGGAAGTTTGCGGCCGGGGCGCGAGCGGAGCGGCGATGACGTCATCTGAATTTCGCAGGAGGCGTTAGCGGCGCCGTGCCTGGGCGCTTGGGGATTTGCGCCCCGGGGGTCACTAACGAGAGGCGCAAACCAACCCAATTTTTCCCCCTTCGTTTTCTAAACATGTTGGAGGGAAAGGACAAGCAGACCTGCCAAAGAGTAATATTAGCACTGCCCTGTCAGTAATTAGTGAAAACAGTTTTAACTCAACAGAATTGGACACCAGATAATCAAACTCACAACAACAGATTGTCTTTTAAGACTATTAACAACACTGCAAAATATAGAAAGTGTACAAATACCTCAGTTTGATAAAAAACAAAGTACAGTAAACTACAAATGAGATAAATGCATCCGTATTTTTAATTCATATTTCAAAGTATTAATACGCATTTCTGAATGTTATCAGCACATATCAAAGAGATGGTACTGCTGAGGAAGTTCAAAACAGCTTTCTATCCCAACATTTATTTTATTACATTTCACAGAGCAGAAAGATATATGTCTATACAAATTCACCAGGCAGCCAATACTCTCCACTCCAGGCAACCTCACCAATCATAAATATAGGTCTGGTAGCGTAGTGGTTATGTTACTGGACTACTAATCCAGAGACTTAAACTCACAATCCAGAGCTCAAATCCCACCATGGCAGTTTCAGAACTTAAATTCAGTTTTATTTTAAATCTGAAAATAAAAAGAAGGCTGTGGAGGCCAAGTCACTGAATATATTTAAGAAAGAGATAGATAGATTTCTAGACACAAAAGGCATCAAGGGGTATGGGGAGAGAGCGGGAATATGGTATTGAGATAGAGGATCAGCCATGATCATATTGAATGGCGGAGCAGGCTCGAAGGGCCGAATGGCCTACTCCTGCCCCTATTTTTCTATGTTTCTATGTTCTAAAGATGGCATCAGTGAAAGGGATCATGAAACTGATGGATTGTCATAAAAACACAACTGGTTCACTAATGTCCTTTCGGGAAGGTAAACCTGCCACCCTAACCTGGTTTGGCTCTTAACTGCCCTCTGAAGTGGCCCAGCAATCCACTCCGATGTATCAAATCGCTACAAAAAGAACAGGAATAAAACCGGCACCTTCACCACACAGACTACAGCGATTCAAGAAGAAGGGACCACCAGCGCCTTCTCAGGGCAACTCTAGAGATGGGCAATAAACGTCAGCATTGCCAGTGATGCCCACATCCCCGAGAACAAATAACATAAATTCACTGGTACCACGTGGTCAGCTTCCACCCTTCTCAGTAGATTATAAGGGATTATACAAGCACAGCCATTACCACCAAAACCCTTCTACCAGACTAATCAGGACTGCTCAGAAATGAGATGCCCTTCTCTCGCAAGGCCACCAGGTGGCAGGTAAGTTTGCCGATATAAACCTTTTTTTTGCTGTAGCTGCAAATACAGATAGGAGATACTCACTTGATAGCTGCAAACCACAAAATTATACCATTTGCCGTTCTTCAAACATGCATATTATTCTTTTAAAGAAACATACAAGCCAAATTCCCAAGTAGTCTGAATTAGGTAAAATGTAGGAAAACAATTATTTTTTCCACAATGATGGAATCACTTCCCCTTGATCTCTTTGGCTCGGCAAAGACAATTTCTTCACGTCTCTGAAGTCCAACCGACCACTACCACCTGTTACCTTTGATTGCTCCACACATAGCCTTTCTTCACTTACTGCCATTCTTGACACCACGATCTCTTCTGATCTCAAATGGAACTCCTACATCTCCTCCATTGCTAAAGGTTTATCCAAGTGGTTTGGTTCCCTCTTCTGTGCCAAAACTTATCTTCTCCTCAACAACTCTTATCTCTGTTTAAAGCCCAAGTCTGGGACACTGCTTTCATATCTGGGGAGCTTCTGCTAGCACCTCTGCTATTCTTGGGCAAGATACAAGAAAAAGCTTGATTAGAAATCTTCCTCTCGCCTCTAGCTTTCGACCTCTCTACAAGCATTATTTTCTTGTCTTTCTCTATTTCATCCACATTGCTATGGTTGTTATAGTCCTCCACACTTCCTTCTCTTGTTCCTCCTGCACTCTAAGCATACTGTCGTGCAAACTCCAATGTCCTCACTAAAGTGAAATCAAGACACAACAACTCCTACTCCAACTTACTCTTTCCCAGAGCCTCTATACTGTGGAAATGGCCCCTGCCTTCCCTTCCTCCTCCGATCTTCGGGTAAGCGTTCTCCAAGGCGGCCTTCGAGACACACGACAACGCAAAATCATCGAGCAGAAACTGATAGCCAAGTTTACGCACCCATGAGGATGGCCTCAACCGGGATCTTGGGTTCATGTCACGCTACATGTAACCCCACCTGACGTAGAGTCAACCAGACTCGAGTCGTCGTTGGCTTGTTCTCTCTACACAGATGCGGCCGGACCTGCTGTGATTTCCAGCAAAAAAAGTTTTAAAAAAAATTTGTTTTCCATACAGACCCCAACATCTGCCACATTTGACCCCTTGTGGCCCCACCTCATTGTCTTTGTTGTATTTTGCTATCGTCTTTGATGTAATGTCTTCCTGACTGACCTGGTTGGACACCATCCACACCTTTGATTGCCGTGATTGTCTCTCTGCCGAGGTGTGATAAAGGGCAGTTAGAAAGATTAACTGTAGTGGTCTGGCTGTGTTCTCTGACTATATATGCTGTGCCCATATGTATTTCTTCACTTCACCTGACGAAGGAGCAGCGCTCCGAAAGCTTGTGATTTCAAATAAAGCTGTTGGACTATAACCTGGTGTTGTGCGACTTCTCACTTTTGTCCTACAATCTATAAGCTTATAAAAACCCAAGCTTGGCATTACCCAACCACTTCTTCCTCGTTAATTCACCTCCTCTCTACTTTTGTGGTTTACTGCACCAGAGCCTTGACCCCTCACATAGGTTTCTCAATATAATAAAAGGAAATCGCAAAAGAACACTAGAATTAACCAATTTGGATCCAACTATCGATTTCTGCGTCGATTTAGATTCTACTCCTGGAACATGATGTTCATTAACAGCCTCCAGGAGCACAAACCATCAAAAAATTACAGTAAACACTAGAAACAAGCAAAACAGTTACATCTCTAGCTGCACTTCCTTTCTGCTTGTCGTATAGTTCCTGTGTCATGATTTTGTCACGGCTGGTGTGACAATTCTCTTACACTCGAAGTAGCGGCTGGATAACATTTACTTTTAAAGTCCCCAGACATGCTTTTAAACTAATGTTCTTACCATTATCTAACTTACAGGCTTCCCAACACTGGATGATTCTGCTTGTGGTAGTGATTCCAAATGGACCAAAGCTTCCAAATCCTCAGGAAGCTGTTGTGGTGGGAGTTCCGAAACCAAAACCGGGGTTTTTTTAAATTCGTTTTATGGGATGTGGGCATCGCTGGCAAGGCTGGCATTTTATTGCCCATCCCGAGTTGCCCTTGAGAAGGTGGTGGTGAGCCGCCTTCTTGAACCGCTGCAGTCCTTGTGGTGAAGGTACTCCCACAGTGTTGTTAGGGAGGGAGTTCCAGGATTTTGACCCAGCGACGATGAAGGAACAGTGATATACTTCCAAGTCAGGATGGTGTGTGACTTGGAGGGGAACTTGGAGGTGGTGGTGTTCCCATACGCCTGCTGCCCTTGTCCTTCTAGGTGGAAGAGGTCGTGGGTGTGGGAGGTGCTGTCGAAGAAGCCTTGGCGAGTTGCTGCAGTGCATCTTGTAGATGGTACACACTGTAGCCACGGTGCGCCGGTGGTGGAGGGAGCGAATGTTTAAGGTGGTGGATGGGGTGCCAGTCAAGCGGGCTGCTTTGTCCTGGATGGTGTCGAGCTTCTTGAGTGTTGTTGGAGCTGCACTCATCCAGGCAAGTGGAGAGTATTCCATCACACTCCTTACTTGTGCTGTGGTTTTGGCACAAAATGAATTGGAAAACCCCCGTGGTTCCTGAGCTCCCATTGCCCAGATTACATGCCACAGTGCAGCACGCCGCTCTGACACTACATTCCGATCTGTAAGAATGCTGCTCAACTAGCCAAACAGACACTTAGGCCCCGATATTTATGAGGAAGCAGGGAAGGAGCAGGGGTGCACAGGGGACCCGACAAATGAAAACTAAATTAGATTTGATTTCATATTTTAATGCACTTGAGCCCCACTCCTGCCCTGCCATGCTGCGTGGCTCTGCTGCAACTATCCGCAATTTCTGCTTCCCACTGCTATTGGGCCAAGGCGACTGTCTCCTGTTTCGTGGCCCCAGCCTGCCCATCCTCCTCACACTGTGCTCCTGTACAGTCTCCAGACCTGTAGCCTGATCTTAGCCAGTTAACTAACATTATGGTTTCACTGCTTCTCTTTCTGACCTGCCATATCTGCAAGGTGTCGTCGGGCTTGAGCCTGCTACCCTGCCCATCCTCTTCCTGATGTAGTCCTAATGTCACCCCCAGACCTGCTGCCGTAACTTTGCTGATTAAGAGGCAGGGAGTTCCAGGTTTTTGACCCAGCGACTATGACGGATCAACGATATATGTCCAAGTCAGGATGGTGTGTGACTTGGAGAGGAACTTGGAGGTGATGGTTCTCCCATCCATCTGCTGCCCTTGTCCTTCTAGGTGGTGGAGGTCATGGGTTTGGGAGGTGCTGCTGAAGAAGCCTTGGCCTTGCTGCAGTGCATCCTATATATGGTACAGCATGTCAGGAGTGTTTTTTTATGCAAGTGGACAAGGTGTCGATCAAACGGACTGCTTTGTCCTGGATGGTGTTGCACTTCTTGAGTGTTGTTGGAGCTGCACTCATCCAGGCAAGAGGGGAGTATTCCATCACACCCCTAACTTTTGCCTTGTAGATGGTGGAGAGGCTTTGGGGAGTCAGGAGGTGAGCCACTCGCTGCAGAATACCCAGCCTCTAACCTGCTCAAGTAACCACGGCATTTGGAACATAAGAACATAAGAAATAAGAGCAGGAGTAGGCCATACGGCCCCTCGAGCCTGCTCCACCATTCGATAAGATCATGGCTGATCATCGACCTCAATTCCACTTTCCCACCCAATCTCCATATCTCTTGATTCCCCTAGAGTCCAAAAATCTATCTATCTCAGCCTTGAATATACTCAAAGACTCAACATTCACAGCCCTCTGGGGCAGAGAATTCCAAAGATTCACAACCCTTTGCGTGAAGAAATTCCTTCTCATCTCGGTCTTAAATGGCCTACCCCTTATCCTGAGACTATGCCCCCTAGTTCTAGACACTCCAGCCAGGGGAAACAACCTCTCAGCATCTACCCTGTCAATCCCCTTCAGAATCTTGTATGTTTCAATGAGATCACCTCTCAGGCCAACATCGCCAGCATCGAAGCTTTGACCACGCTCGATCAGCTCCGATGGACGGGTCACATCATCTGCATGCCCGATACGAGACTCCCAAAACAAGCGCCCTACTCGGAGCTCCGACACAGCAAGAGAGCCCCAGGTGGGCAGAGGAAACGCTTCAAGGACACCCTCAAAGCCGCCTTGAAAAAATGCAACATCCCCACCGACTCCTGGGAATCCCTGGCCCAAGACCGCACAAAGTGGAGGAGAAGCATCCGGGAAGGCGGCGAACACCTCGAGTCTCTTCACCGGGAGCAAGCGGAAGCCAAGCACAAGGAGCACACATCAACCCAAGCACCCCACCCACCCGCCCCTTCAACCACCTGTGACAGAGACTGTAGGTCCCGCATTGGACTCATCAGTCACCTGAGAACTCATTTTTAATGTGGAAGCAAGTCATCTTCGGTTCCGAGGGACTGCCTAAGAAGAGACCTCTCATTCTTCTAAAGTCCAGAGAGTATAGGCCCATTCTACACAATCTCTCATCACAGGACAGCCTTTTCATCCCAGGAATCAATCTAGTGAATCTTCGTTGCATGGCCTCCAAGGCAAGTATATCCTTCCTTAGATAAGGAGACCAAAACTGTGCACAATATTCCAGGTGTGGTCTCACCAAGGCCCTGTACAATTGTAGCAAGACTTCCTTACTCTTATACTCCAACCCCCTTTCAATAAAGGCCAACATGCCATTTGCCTTCCTTATTGCTTGCTGTACCTGCATGCTAGCTTTCTGTGTTTCTTGCATGAGGACACACAAATCTTTCTGTGGCTGTTCCAGTTGAGTTTCTGGTCAATGGTGACCCCCCAGGATGTTGATTGTGGGTGACTCAACGAGCGTAATGCCATTGGATGTCAAGGGGAGGTGGTTAGGTTCTCTCTTGTTGGAGACAGTCACTGCCTGGCACTTATGTGTGCATGATACTTACTAATTATTAGCCCAAGGCCTGAATGTTGTCCAGATCTTGCTGCATGCGGGCATGGACTGCTTCATTATCTAAGGAAATGCAAGTGGAACTGAACACTGTGCAGTCATCAGCGAACATCACTATTTCTGACCTTATGATGGAGGGCGGGTCATTGATGAAGTAGCTGAAGATAGCCTGGCTCCATTGAATCCCTGTATTTTCAAACATTCTTGAAACTCCAGTTCTTGGTAAAGATATGTACCTTATTATGTCAGACAAAATATCTTGATTTTAACAACATTTGATGGGCAAAGTTGTAAAAAAAATTCATTAATAAAAGCAAAAGGAGTTACTGTATATTAATGTACAAACAAAATACTGAAGCAGCAGTGAGAGTCAAATATTGAAGAGCAGTGGCAGGGGAAAACCCTTGCATTAACTAGATCAAGCACGCAGGCAGTGCAACGAGACAGAGAAAAAAGTGCTATAAGTAAATGTATGGAGGCAGTGCAGCCCCAAAAGAGAATGGGGAAACTAAACATAAGGTGCAGAGATTTGACTGAAGGATGGTCAATATTTTAATACGGAGAATCAAAAACCTCCAAACTAGAAAATTCTTCCACTGCAAGAGCTTGAAACAATACTTTCCTTTTTCATTTGAAAGCAGGAGGTTCACAAAACTATGACATAGAAACATAGAAACATAGAAGATAGGAGCAGGAGTAGGCCATTCGGCCCCTCGAGCCTGCTCCACCATTCGATGAGATCATGGCTGATCATCCAAACTCAGTACCTTGTACCTGCCTTCTCCCCATATCCCTTGATACCTTTAGCTTTAAGAAATATATCTAACTCATTCTTGAATATATTTAATGACTTGGCCTCAACTACCTTCTGTGGTAGAGAATTCCACAGGTTCACCACTCTCTGGGTGAAGAAATTCTTCCTCATTTCTGTCCTAAATGGCTTACCCCTTATCCTTAGATTATGACCCCTGGTTCTGGACTCTCCGACCATTGGGAACATTCTTCCTGCATCTAGTTTGTCCAGACCTGTCAGAATTTTATATGTTTCGATGAGATCCCCTCTCATTCTTCTATACTCCAGCGAGTATAAGCCCAATCAACCCAATCTCTCCTCATATGTCATTCCTGCCATCCCAGGTATCAGCCTTGTGAATCTTCGCTGAACTCCTTCCATGGCAAGAACATCCTTCCTCAGATAAGGCGACCAAAACTGCACACAGTACTCAAGGTGTGGTCTCACCAAGGCCCTGTACAACTGCAGCAGGACATCCCTGTTCCTATACTCAAACCCTTTCGCTATGAAGGCCAACATACCATTTGCCTTCTTCACCGCCTGCTGCACCTGCATGCTTACCTTCAGCGACTGGTGCACAAGGACTCCCAGGTCTCGTTGCACTTCCCCGTCTCCCAATCTATTGCCATTCAGATAATAGTCTGCCTTTCTGTTTTTGACACCAAAGTGGATAACCTCGCATTTATCCACGTTATATTGCATCTGCCAAGTGAAGCTTATCGAGAGAGACCAAAGGATGGGTTTGTGAAGCAGGAGCTGGATTTTCCTTTCAGTTTTGACCAACACGAAATACGTGTGGTAAAGGGACTGCAAATCTTGGGAGGCATAAAATCACTTTGGATCCAAACATCAAAATTATATGTCAATTATATCTTGATACATAGAAAAAAAGACTTTCAATTTGACACACCAGGGCTGCTATAAAATGGAAGTGGCACTGAAAATTTCTATGGATACTCTTGATCACTCACAGATACTGAAAGTATTCGACAAGTGGTGTAGGCCATGGTTTTCCCAGGAATGACATTAGATTTACCTATAATTTGTCAACATCCAAATTGCAATCTCCAAATTCTCATTTGCATTGTCTTAATTTCAATATTCTGCTCCTCACCAAAAAGTACACCACGACACAATGGTCATTTGTGATCCTTGCCCCTTTCTTTGCTGCCACTTCCGAGGACAACAGGAGACAAACAATTCAACCAAAGTCATGACTGCAGTGGCTCAGTGAAGAGAGCCGTCAACGTTTGTATTCTCCCACAGAACAGAGAGTAGTCAGTCTGGCCATTCCTACTGCTGGCAGCAACACCAGAGAGAACGGAGATTAGGCCAATGGTTTAATATCTCTCACTGGCCAAACCTGCTCCACTTTATTGATTAGTCTGCCCTCACTCCATGTCCTGGTGGCAGCTTCATCCTGCCATTGTTCAGGGATAGGAGGAAACTGGAAACTTAGTGACACTTTTTTTAAAAAAAGGATTAGAATAAGAAAAATCAAAATTTACCACCAGCAGGAGAAAAGCACCATCTGCCTCATTGTTCTCAAAAACATGGTAATGAGTGGGTTGAGTAATCCAGATGCAAGCTTTTCTTTATCCCACCAATGAGCACGCTGAATTCCATTTATGGTTTCAAAGTATGAGCACCTAATGATGATTTAGACTGTTTAGATAATTTAGGCAGCTGATTTTAGACCCCAACTGATTTTCTTCTCCATTCTCCCTCAGTACTGTACTGGAGTGTCAGCCAAGAATATGCGCTCAAGTGCTAGGAGTTGGGCTTGAACCCACGGCCTTCTGTCTCGGAGCCAAGGCTGACACACGGGTAATGGTAATGTGATAAAAACATAACAGTATGGATGTTAAAGATATGAATGGCAAATAATGAACAAGACTGGCAGACTGTGCCACATCATGGTAGGATATAGGTTTGAGCACAGGCTCCAAATACAGGTCACCCTTGGCCACTTCTGATCATTTCAAGAGTAGCAGTGGCAGAGAGTTATGAGTAAGGCATCTGCTCATTCTGAGCTGTTAATTCCTTAGAAGGAGTACATAGAAATTGTAACACGAAATCAGGCCATTTGGCCCAACTACTCCGTATTGGTGCCTGTCCTCCACACGAGCAGTAGTCCTCATCCCATTCCCCTGCCCTGTTCGCATATCCCTTTATTCCCCTTGTCTTCAACCGCCAATCTATCTATTCTCTTCTTCAATCACAAACTCTGGTAGTGCACAGCCTCACGTTCCTCTGTATATGAATGTTTCTCTTGCTCTTTGTAATTAGGTATATAAATTGGTGAGGGGGAGAAAAAATTTAAAGAGCCAAAATTCAATGCAAAAAAACATACAGAAATTAGCAATAATTTTCTTCCATGCACCCCGTAGACACAGTTAGGGAAATATTCTCACTGACTTAAGGAAGGAACGCGAGCCTAAAATTTCCTTAATACATGCAAATTTGATGGAAACAACACAATGCAAATGTTTCCACTCCTTGCATCATCACATGGCTGTTTACTCCGGATATTCTGCATTTGAATCCATAAGATATTCGGTGCGAAATCTCGCCTCCACAGTGGTCTACCTGAGTGAGTGTTTGCATGAGGAGCACATCTGACAGTAGTTTACAGAATGGCTACATTCTCACCTGCAAGACAAGGGAAGGGGGTATTATGCTGCCGAATTCCTGCATAACGGAAGAGTCTCACCCACTCCTATCCACGGTTCACTAATGCTGCAGTAAGCTTATTCTGGATAAAGTGAGAGAATGGACATTGCTCGCTTTAGCACTGAAAGGCACCGTCCACAGAAAAGACTAGTGCAACAAGCTTGGCAGCAAACAACTAACACATGCAGAAGATGGCAGAACTAAGGAAAGCTGCAAGGTGAAGCTTCACACAGCTTCTCTTATACCAAGTAGCTGCTTAAATATGCATGTCTCAGTGTGTTTCTTCCTAACCCGTTTTTTCTTTCCTGCTGCCCCACTTAAAGCATTGGTACAACTTTGCAGCCCTTTAAATGCTTACAATGTATGACCATATTGCAGCAGGGCACAAATATACAGACGGCAGTTACACAGACTTCATTGCTGCCCACAGGTCTATTCTGGTGCAGCTCAGCACTCAAATCAAGGAACCGTGCGCAGCAGCCTGGCTGAAAACTGGCGTCAGTGAGGCCGCCATTTTTTTCTTCAAACTCATTCTTAATGACGTGGGCGTTGCTGGCAAGGCCAGCATTTATTGCCAGTCTCTCAAGGTGATGCCACATCTGCCCATCCAGCATCCCTACACAAGTGATAATGGATGCACCATGATGGAATGAGATGTTAAATTGGAGCCATCTTCCCTCTCAGCAAAGATCTCATGGCACTATTCGAAGAGCAGCAGAGAATTTTCCCTGACTAACCTTTATCCCTCAAACAACATCACCCAAACAGAATTATTTGGTCATTGCTCTTTGCTGGGCCCAGGTTGGCTGCTCCGTTTCCCTACATTACAACAGAGACCACACCTTAAAAGTAATTCATTGCCTGTGAAGTGCTTTAGGACATCCTGAAATCATGAAAGGTGCTACATAAATGTAAGTTCTTTCTTTGACAACCTAGGTCTGCCAGCTCTGTGTGTGTTCGTTCTTTGTTCTCACTCCGGATAACTTTATAACTTTCAGCTTCAGCGGGGGTGGGGGGTGAAAAATTAGCGGTATCGAATTGGCCGCCCGTTATACAACACGCATGAGTTTCCTTTCCATTGAATTCAGCTATTTGTTTGGAGAGATAACGTACATCACCCTCTGATTTTTGAATGAGCTCTTGCATCGACTGAGCTATTTGTCTAACCTGGGCCCTGTTCCTCAAGGACTCTCAGACCAGTTGTGTCACACAATCATTGGCTCTCCGACCGTGTGTGTGACAACTTGTGCCACTGTCTCGGCTACTTACTGGATGCCAACTTTACAGCACAGGAAGCAGCCAGCTGTCCCACCACACTTGCTATCCACTTCGTCCCATTCCCCAGCCTTTTTCCTCATCCCCTTTAAAAGAAATGTCCAAATATCTTAGGTCCAGTGAACTCTTTTTATCCCGCACCTACGGGACCAGGATGGTGCCGGTTGATGAAAAATTCTGGATAACAGAGCGGTATACCTACCAAGGCAATTTTTAACACAAAACAAAAATAAAAACCACTGACTAACTCGGCCACCACGGGAGACTCGGACTCGGCAAAACGAGTGCTGGATGGATTCGGCAAGATTACCGGTTATCTATTTTGCCGGTTATTAAAGTATTCCGGATGATTAAGTGCCGTTTAAACAAGAGTTTACTGTACCTATATTAGTTTCCTCTTAACCCGCTTCCTTCTAACCCAAATACTGGCTGACCTTCAAAACAGTGCTGTCTTGACTCCACTTTTCTGGATTTAAGCTCTAAAGTGTTACCTTTTCACGTAATCTGAGCCGAGGAGCCTCCTGCTGTTTGTTGCTTTTAAGGGCCAACAGAGGGAGGGTGCCGGGAACTCATAAAACAATGATTATCTTTCAGCACAGCCAGGGGAATGGTGCTAACAACTGTGTGCTGAACTATTAAACATCATTTATATGTTTAGCAAATAGCTCTGATTGTATTTTTCAGATGATCATTGAAGGAAGGATATCTCCCAGAATATTCCTTTGACAATATCAAAATAATATTTAAAGTATATGCACATTCTGCTTGCAGTTACCTCAGTCTGTTGTTGATTTTAAATATATAGCATAATATCTTAAATATTTTAAACAGTGCATGCAGAGGACCACAATTGTATTTATTTATATATATTTTAATGTTTGTACACGTGCCATAATGTGATCCAGAGGCGAAGCCAGTATTTACATCAGACTTGAATGATTATCACATAACCTTCCCATGTGAGGGGTCCAACCCAGCCACAATCCAAATGAAGTGTGGAATATATTCACTGCAGCTCTTGACTAACGTAATCTAAATATTAAACCATTTCCTAACCCATTTGTTTTCCACTATAAGTGCTTTATGCATGAAATTTTGTAGGTTGCAACCCACCAACAAATCTAAACTCTAACTGAAACTATGCTCTCAACTACTCGGTCCTGTAAGTTAATGGACCCAATTTGCTGTCAAAATAACAGTGAGACCAATGGCGCTGGCCGTTAATTACGCGCCAATGGTACAGCCACTTCAGGCGAGGCGCAGATGCGTGGTTAAACGGCAATATCCGGAAGTTTCCGTCAGAGTTGTGTCGCTCCACCGTTAGCTTTGCGAAAACGGCATCTCGCTGTCTGCCTCACCATTGACGCCATTGAATGGCGCTATTTGCGCGGTAGATACGAAATAAACGCACCACAGAAAGTTAAGTCTTGTCATTTCAAGCGCAAGTACTCTTTTAACGATGTGATAGTGTTAATGGCTGCCAGTCATCCTCTCTGGCTCTGAAAATGAACTATTACAAGTGTGGAGTTTCATTCCTTCAGGTATTAATTGTTGTTGGAGATTTAAAAAAATTGAATTTTAAATTTAATTTTAATTTAAATTTTTCCTTTCTGTCACTTTTTTCTCTCTCCCTTAATCCAATCTTTCTTTCCCTCTCTCTTTATTTCTCTTCTGTACCTGATTTGACATTGAATTCACCCACTCTAACTCACACTTCATTTTGTGTCCTTGCGCTGTTAATTTCACAATGTTTCAATCTGATTGGTTAAGGAGATACACAGTTGCTTGCCTTGTTCACTCAGGTCCCAGATGCTCTGTTTCCCTCGCTGTGCTGTTATCAGCTTCCACTTTCAGCAATGTGTCATGCAAAAAATGTAAAAACCTAAACATGCAAGGGCAAGTCTAACTAACGACAGACGCCGTTAGATGCCCTGCTGCTGCAAAATCTGGCCCAATATGTTTGTGGCTTGCAATACATCAGTCTTTCCCATAAAACGTCAGCTCTTGCCATTCACAAATCCACAAAATTATCCCATTCTAACCAGCTTCTCACCCTTTACACATGTTTGCACAAATCAAATTTCACGTTTTCTTGCGTATCTTGTACTTAATATTTTCATTCTTATTGTTCTAAGTTTCCAGTTTATTTCCTCTATCCAAAACTTTCTTCATTCATATCTCTCACTGTTTAATAGGATAGGTTAGCAGGGAAGTTAGTGACCCTTGCAGAATTGACGTTTTTGGGCAGCATTTTATGTTCATTGAGGTTCGAAGTATTACTGCTGGAGAACGGATAACTCTTTGGGGCTGATATTCACTTGGGGGTTGGCGGGGGCTGACGGTGTTAACGGGATGATAAGGGCCTAAAAATGGGATTGGTAGCCTTGCCGCCCTGTTAACTCCAACGATCAGCCCACTACGACTTTCAGAGGGGCCTATGGCTGTGCCTGACTCAAACAGGTGGTAGGCCTCTTTCCCACGCAAGTCAGGGTCCTAATGACGTCGTTAGGACCCCTGACTGCAAATTGAAGTCGGCTCGGCGTTACAACACCCCCACCCCATCTGAGGACCTACCCACGGGCCTCTGCTGGCATCCCAGCCGACCGACGTTCCGGAGGCCAAAGAGAGCCTTCAACCGCTGTGGAGCCGGAGTCCCCAACATCTCCATCGTAGAGATCACAGACTGGCTGTTGCATCCAACAGCCAGCTGATTTCTGCAAAGTAGAAAGGTTTGATGAGTCCTGAACGCAAGGACTCATCAAACGACACAGAATGTCAGTGTTTGACAGCTTCACAGAGCTGTCAAACGATGACATTTCTTCTTTCAAAAGTTCTTGATAGATGACACATCATACGTTGACGTGCTTTGTCACTGACTTCCCCCTAATTGGCCTGCTGAGCCCGCTGGGCGGGCTTAACAAGGTCAATCAAGGGAAATTCCCACTGGTTGGCCAGAAGCTGATGAAGGCGGGATTGAAACCCGGCAAGCAGCAGTCCTGCCTCCAAAAGCTTCCCATTCAGAAAATCCAGCCCCTGGTTTAGCATCAAGCACAGGCTGGATAGAAAATTACACTCTAGGCAGAACTTTCCATGGTCCTGTCCCCACTGACGGAGCAGTGGGTTACTGATCAGATAATCACAGGTATATTGCCCACAATTTTCCATCTAACGACATCAATGGGAGGAAGATTGTTGCCGATGGACCCGATCTTCTGATAAGCTGCCTGTTGTGCGAGAGGCCTCACCATTGGTGTGGAGCCTGCGAAAGTGTCACCTTCTATGCATGAACCTCTTCATCAGTGGTGTGTCTCCATTTCCCACACTGGCTATCCTTCGAGTCGATCTGAAAGAGGTTGCCAATTCAGTACCAATTTGTGCCAAATTATAGGAGTCTCAAATGGTGGGCCCACAATCACTGGTTGTTGTGTTGAGATTGTCCAAACTAATTGCATGAGGTGAGCTTACTATTGGCAGGGTGGGGCAAGGCTTACCTCACTAGCTGCAGCAAATTCAATCTCCGAGGTGGAATGACAGTGCGGTTGGCAGTGTGACACTGCACTATCCGTTGCTCACATCTTGTTTCAAGAATGTCTTTTGAGACCGTTTTAAGTTAGAAATAGTAAAAAGTTAACCCTCCTAAAAATGCAGGAAAGAATTTAAAGAAAACTATTTAAAATATGAAATCCATCTCCCCATCCCCCAAAAACTTAGCAATTAAAAGTTAATTGATTTGCAAGCTTTTTAATGCAGCAGACAAGCTAAAGATCATGGCCCCGAAATTCCTTAGTTCACAGAGCTGGTGCCAACCATTGCCCTCCAGAACTGACCCCACTAGAACGTATGGTGTTCACGAGAGGGAAGTACATATATATAAGGCAGGCAGATGCAAACATTTCAGATGCATCTCCAGCATCTACCTCCCCATTATTGACTTCAGTGCATGTCTACCTTTGGGTTGGAGGTCAAGTTGCTTCCCTGATTTTGTCCATGGTCTTCTTGACCCCCGAGAATTGTTTTTTAAACATTGCTTGGAGAGTTCTTCAGGGCTTCAGGCTCTTTCCCTGGTCTGGGCCTTCCCACGTGGTGAGCCCACATCCATCAAATGGAGGCCAGTACATCTCTACCTCACTGGGCACACCACCATCCATTGAATCGCCAAGTCCCGACTGAGCGGGAATTCTCAATGTAGGGAGCATAAGCCCCGACCAACCTTTGCCTTGTAGAGGGTGGTCGCAGGTTCCACACCTTACAAGACAAAGAGGAATGGTGGTTGACCAGTGGAGTAGCTTCAGCCCCACACCATTTATGGCAAGGTTTCAGAGTTTGATACAGGCTTTCAGAAATTGGCTCCAGTATTAAGGGATAAGTTCTACATACACAATAATAGACCTGTATTTCTATAAAGTCTTGTCGCATCGGCAAATGTCTCGAAGCACTTTGCACAGTGAATTGCTTTTTCGAGTGCAGTGACTCTTGTTATGTAACCATCCACAAGAAGCTTTTACAGTTGGCTATTGTGTGCGCAAGTTTCAAAACTCAATTGTATTCTTTTAAATTTCAAGTTTAAAAAAGAAAATTGCTCTCAGGGTGTGGACCAAAGTGGCAAAGCGGCATATACTGCTCATCCCTAGTCGCCTTGAGAAGGTATTGCTAGGTCTTCTTCTTAGCAATTCCTTTCACAACAGTGGCTCACTTGGCCACTTCAGAGGGCTTTCAGAGTCAACCACATAGCGTGGGACTTTAGGCATTTGTAGGCCAGACCCGTAGGGGTGGCAGATTTCCTTTCCTGAATGATATTGATGAAGTGGGTCAATTTTTATGACAATCTGGCAGCTTTCATGATCTTTTTTTTGTCGCCAGACCTCAAATTACCAGATTTATTGAATTGAATTTCACGATTTGCCATGGTGGGATTTGAAGTAATGATCTCTTGAGGGGATTTTTACTAGTCCTAGCCTCTTTGGGGCTACCCCGGTTCAGGCGTATTTCTCAGACGTTCACTTTCAACTAAAGTTTGAGGTAGCCAAATCCTAAAGATGCTTAATTGGGTCTAAAGATCCGGGCTATCTCTCCCTAAAGGAAATGAACAACCCAAGAATGTTACCGTCCTCCAGATAGCGCTTTTAATAAGTTTAGCTAGACTGTAACGTTCTGGATATTATGAGGGTCCAGAAAACTCCCTCAAAATTCTGCAACTCCTCATCAAAGAGTGTACAGAGATTGAGTTCACGAGTTTTTGATACAGAAGTCTTGTGTGAGACAATTCTAAAAATATATAGATTTATTAAAGGACCGACATGCAATTTACAGTTGGTGAGTCAATCGCAACATTAACAGTTCCAAAAAGAGGTCTGCGATCTGGAAAAATCTGCGCCCTTACCTGAGGGCTCCCGGGACGCACACGCTTCCGCTCCTGGGCCTCTCCAAACTCCAAATGCACAGGGCCCACGTATCCCAGGGGCACATGTAGTTCGCAGTGTCCCTGGGATCACGTGGGCCATGGGGAGCCAATCAAAGAAGGGAATCTCCCTTCATACACTTGACAGGAAGACCGGTCAAATATGTGAATGGAGATCACCCCAAAAACATAGTAAAACTTTAAATACATTTTTATTTAAAACACATTTTTAAAAGGACTTGAAATTATAATAAATTAAGTATATTAAACAAAAATTTAATTTTTTGAAAAAAATAATTAAAGTTTTTTACAGGGCTAAAAATAAACTTACCTTTTTTAAAAGTATTTTTAAATGATAAATCAGTGAAAATTGTTTTTTTAACTTTTTTGAACTCTTTTCCTGGTAAAAGCAGGCCTTACGCCTGCTTTTACCAGGCGTAAGAATTGTTAGGGTTTTCTGTGGGCAGAGGGTCTCCAAAAAGTGGAACTATCCGCTCGCAGAGGCCCTTCTCCAGGGCAGCCGGAGGATCTGTCAAGACCATTCTTGACAGATCGGAAATGACGGTTTTCAGCGCATGCACTTTGCATGCCTGAAACCGACATTTCCGGTGTCCCTATGGATGGGTACACAGCGCGTACCCACCCGTAGGGATCGGAATATCTGGGCCACGATCCTTTTAACAGAGAATCTTACTTTCAAATTTTAACTTCGCTACAGTATTACAATTCTTAAAGTTCTTATACAGGATATCCACCAATATCAAATACCTTTGATCCCCGAGGTACAAAGAGTTGGAGACTACAGAGCCGCCTCTGAAGCTGAGAATTGCTTTGCCCGATTAAAGTGAGTCTGTTATCCCATTTGAGAGTTCAATATTTATACCCTTTTCCAGTGGTATTTCCTTTAAGGTTTTCTGCTGATGCAAGCTAATTATCTCTCGTCATCTTTCTGCTGACCTCTGCAATTCTTACTGCCACATCAGCTGGTAGCATTACAGAATCATGTCTCATCTCTAGGTGTTCTAAGTTTACCATATAAAAAACGGTGTGACGGCAGGTGTTCCTTACTTTATGTCATCTTTACGAGGGCAGATGTTCCTTATCTTATGTGCTTCTTTATGAAGTGTAAATTAGAACACCTTATCCAGGGTGAACCATTGTTTTTGTTCCCAAAAGTCAGCCTGTCGGAGCCCTTCACCTTCTGTTTCAATAAGGTTATTTATTCAGGGTCAACAACTGCCTTATCTCAATAGCCAGAATGCTTTCATAGCTATTTCATAGTTAGGTTTCTAAATTTCCAAACCCAGTTTGTCATGTTTTAATAAGGCCAGAATTCTTTCATAAGATGGTGTATTTTTCTGAATAGGTTACATGGCTTATTCCTTCACACTCTGGGCTGCTGGTTCATAAACTGCTTGACTCTCCCTCATAAACCTATTGAAGCGTACCACATTTTGTTCATTTTAGTTTGCTCTTTTTAAACTCACTTTGACAACAACTAAAATGTAACCCTTATCCCAATTTATACCTTTAATTGGTATTTCAACACAATTAACTGCAGGACCTAGTTCAAACAGTTTGTAATAAATTATAGTTTTTAGCTTTCAAGTGGTTTTTGCTTTGAGTGTAAAATTCAAATAGAAGAATTGCATGGCAATTACCGTTTTATGTAATTAAAGAGTACATCGATATTTATCTCTTTATAGTTTCAATTTTTAGTTTCTTTAAAACTAACATTTTGGACAACCTTTTGGGTCGTAACTTGTGTACAATGGCTTCCAGTTTTCATGATCACCACTTGTTGTGACCATTCCATTGTAATAATCAATCTGCTCTTACCAAAAACACCCAATATCTACCCATATGGTTTTTGTTTATAAAGACCACTGGAGCTCCCATGGTGTTGCTCACAGTGAGTCAGAGGGTACATTGCTTTGCATTATACCAGGTAACACAAAATGCATTATAATATAGTTGATTTCTCATGCTCATGAACAAAATATAATTATACATCTTCACCTGTAACTGTCTCTCTACTTCTTTTCCATTCTGTAATTCATTTTTGTATTGCTCTCCAGCTTTATCTCCTACCCTTCCTTCTCTCTCACTGAATCCCTCTCTCATACTCTTTTTTTCCTCATCATAAATCTCTCACCTTTGGTCACTTCTTTATGTTTCAAATGTTCCTTGTTGGCTCTCAGACCTGTTCCTCTATTCATTACCGAACACTTACCTTGTGTGCTCAAGTAGATGGGAGACAACATGCATGGGTTTTGTGGGATGGGACTAGTTTGCTAGAACAGCGACATGAGCAGCTGAACGAGAAGGTGGGGTGGGATTTAGAGCTCGGAGGAAGCTGGCGCGAGTTCCAGGAAATAAAGTGGGGCATCTGGCATTCCTCACTTGGCGTTGGAGCCTCCAGCCATCTTGGTCCACCCTCTCGAACTCCCTTCCTAAACTTCTTTCCCATGCTACTTTCCTCCCTCCCTTTACAAACCTACTAAAAAGAAATCTACCTTTTTGTTAGGAAATCTTGAAAACGGACAGAAAAAATCACAGGGTGCACACGCCTATATTCCCGATATGCAATCCCAGTGGACCAGGCTACAGGAACGCCATGTCATAAAATTACCCTTTCAGAACAATTGAGAGTGCTGTTAAATTTTTGCTACCTATTGAATCCAACAAATGTAAGATGTATTGGCCCAGAAATTCGCCTCTCTGGCTTGCCGCGGGGGTAAGGATCGCGCGCGCACTTACCTACCGCATCTGCCATTCTGCTTCTGGCCCACGGGGACTTCGGCTCCTGGGCCTGCTCCAACTGCCGGTGCGCAGTGCGTGCGTGTCCCAGGGGCGTAGTTAGTGCGATGCGTCCCCTGGGATCATGTGGGCCACGGAGAGCCAATGGCAGCAGACCATCTTTCATTCATAGATTTGACAGGATCTGTCAAATCTATGAATTGAAATCGGCCCCAAAAGAACAGCTAAACTTCAAATAAATTTTTTTTTAAAAATCACATTTATAAAATAACTATAAGTTAAATAAATTAACTACTGTAAACAAAAATTAAAATTTTTGAAAAAATTAAAATACTTTTTAACAGTGCTAAAAATAAACTTACCTTTCTTTAAAGTATCTAAAAAAGATAAACCTGTTGAAAATTTTTTAATTTATAATTAATTAACCACTTACCTTGTTGAAAACGGGTCCTGCGCCTCCTTTTTAAAAGCGTAGGTTCTTCAATACTTACCCTCCCGTAGAAACCTGAAAAAAAACCTAAGTTTGCTGCGTGCGCGCAGCCTCTACCGTGCATGCGGTTCACCTATGAACCGCCCCCTTCACCAGACCGGAAGTTCCGGTTTCCCGCGCATGCGCAGTGCATGCAGGAAACCGGCACTTCAGGTGGCCTTACGGGTGAGTACACAGTGCGTACTCACCCGGCAAGGGCCGAATTTTTGGCCCATTATGTTCAGAGTTGGACAAATGTTTGATAATAGTGCTGGAGACTCACAGCCACCAAGGATTTTTTGTTAAGTAGCAAGCATTAAAGTTGGTGTCATGGGAATCTATTTTAGAGGGCTATGGAGAAAGAGCAGGGGAGTGGGACTAATTGAATAGCTTTGCCAAAGAGCCAGCACAGGCACGATGGGCCGAATGGCCTCCTTCTGTGCTGTATCATTCTATGATTCTATGTTCCAAATTATTAAAGCTTATGGTGGAAAAAGGTAGCAGAAGGCTGGATTAAGTATCTACCTCTGCCATGCAAGCCCACTGGAATATGGAAGAAAGTAGTAAACCTTACAGTAATTTAGAAGGACTATAAAAGGTGAACCACAAAGACATAATAAAATGTGAGAGCTAAAATGCAGTGCATAAAATACAGAGATAACTGTTTTTTCACAACATCCTTAACACCAGAATATACATGAGGGACATAGATAAAAAAAGACTAGTGGGGAACTGGGTGGCACAGTGGGTTAGACACTACCCTCTGAACTCTGTAACCTTGATGTAAATCTAGACTAACGGGATGAAAGTCTCCTCTATGTGCTAGCAGTAACCGTTCTATGTGAAATGAGTCTGGGTAGTCTCAATCCAGTTGCTAGTGGACATTAGCCTAAACTGCAAAACTCTTCCTAATTTGCCACTAAATGGCAATCTCAGTCAGAGACAGGAGGCTAGCAATGTAAACCTATTTTGAGCACGGAATCAGCAGTCGAACAGAACTTCAGGAATATCTAGACTACGTTGCTTATATGGGAAATGAAAAAAAGTAGTCACCCTGGTGCAGTATAGGAATGTTGTTGGGGAAGAGTTGAGGAAGTTTTACTTTATATCTGGCTGTACTATACCCGACCTTATCTGAGGATCCTTGATCCCGTCACTGGGTTTCTGAAATGGAAAAAATTCCATTGCCCAGCAAATACATCCCTCACCTTGGTTTCATTATTTGAAGGGGCTGCTCCTCAACCCCTGGCTCCACTTCAGTCCCACGCTTCTGAACTTTAGATCTTTAGGTGCGGAGGGGGTGCGGGCAAGTTGGAGGAGATCCTCGTGGGTCTTCGCCTGGGCCTGGCCAAGGTGAGCATCCACAGGTTCAAGTTGGACGAGGCCTGTGGGGGTGGTCGCTCTGGCTGCCTGCCTCTCTTCCGCAGTCTTCCGCGACCGGTGGAGGCCGTGGTGAATCATGCGAATATTATTGAATTTTTTAAGTTTCCTTTGTTTTACGGTTTCATTCTCTATTAGTTGTGCCTCTCTAAAAAGGGAGCACAACTTTTGTTAGGTTTTTTTTGTTTGACGACACTGGGGCAACCCAATGTCTCCATGTAGTTTTATTAAGAAAAAAATAATCCCTCAACTTGACGAGGAATCAGGTTAATGATTCTTCTGTGCCCCTACCATTTGCTCCTATTCATCTGTGCTCTGTGCTTCACCTGGTGAACCCTTCGAACCATAGAAGTTTACAGCACAGAAGGAGTCTGTTCAGCCCATCATATATGTAGTGGTTCTTTGTTAGAGTTCAAACTGTCTACCTAAATCCCCTGGGGTGGATTTATTTACACGCTTGCTATAGGTGGAGTGAGCGATGCTGTGAGGTGCTGGTTTCAGGGTTGCCACTTGGGCTTATGGCTTCCTCTTTGTTGTCATCTATAGAATCAGAAGACGATATCACGAAAGCATTCCCCTGAAACAAAATTTATCCGACTAATTTGGGTGTGTTATGGTGTTTTCCTGCAATGCTCGCAAGTATGTGAATGAGTGAAGGAAGAATGACAAGAAAAGGATAGTACTAGATCTGCAACTTCACCCTTGCCCACTTTTGTCAAGTGTGGCCAGCTTACATGGCGAGAAATGTAAACATATGGGGCCTCCAGAAGTTCAGAACTAATCCCTCCTCTTAAAAGGAGCATTGATCTCCAGACACGGAAGTAGTCTTAAAATATTGGAGGTTGAAGAGTATATTGACGAATGCTATCCCAGTAGCCACCCCATATCTCAGCTTGTGTGTGAGTACCTCAATATGTATCATTTAGGCTAGTGGTTTTAGGGGACATGTTTTCAAATGGCTAACTAGCAACAGCTGCAGTTTTAAGTTGGAGTAATAATGTATGACCTGCTGTAGTATGGGCATGTATGTGAAACTTGGGAAGAGCTGTTTTCTAAGAGCTTAGCCTGCAGCATACTGGATGTAGCAGGGTGAGAGGAGACTGTTAGTGACCTTATACTTTGTCCACATATTCAATATAGTGCAATACCGGCCAGCCTTAACTTAAAAGACTTCCCAAGGCTATTGAGTTTTTTCCTCATCTGCCTCTGGTTTCCTAAATGTTGGAAACAGTATTCAGTCTGTCCACCACCTCCTGTCAAGCAGTACACACATTTATTCACAGCTGAAGGTGCCCTGGGAGGCCAAGTAGGACAATCCTCCTTTGCTGCATCTTGTATATATGAACATCCAGATTTGTTTCAGCAAAGGGAGCTGACCTACTCTATACAGCTGATGTGGGTAGCACAGGGTCAATGGAATGTTGTTGTAAAATGCTGTCGATATGTTGGAAGCCATGTATTAGACTGACACCATGATTACAAGGCATGATGGGAAGCTTGGCCATCCTGACAGAAGCGTAGTGTCAGCAGTTAATAAGTGACAGTTGGTATAAACCTGTTTCATGAAACCTTGTTACACAGACAATGGGCAAAGATAAAACCTTGTTACAGAGACAATGGGCAAAGATAAAACCTTGTTACAGAGACAATGGGCAAAGATGAAACCTTGTTACAGAGACAATGGGCAAAGATGAAACCTTGTCAATGGGCAAAGATGACAGAATACATCTGCTAAAAGCTTACGTGATCAGTAATTAACAATCGAGCAACTGTCAGCATCCTTGTCAACTGTTGATTTCTGCTTGATTATGTATAAATACATTGCCACGACTACTGTAAAGTTGAGAGACTTCGGGACGCCGAAAGCTCTCCCCTGCATGCTTGTATTAAAGAATTCTCGTATTGTGGGCTATAAGTGACTTCAAGTGGTGTTTTTTCCCCACAACAACAGCAGTCTTTTTTCCACTCTTATTCCCGGCAAACATCAATGAGCCCCTTTCGATAGCAGCTGCAAGTTGTTTACCAGCTCCGCCAATGTTAGTGAGCTTCCAGCACCAGGTCCAATCGGGGCTGCGAGTTTGTTGTGAATATTTAATGTATCTGATTTCCTCATTGCTTCAAGCCCCTCACTTCAGTTCCAGAACTGACACATTCTCCCAGTGCTGTTAGGAGAGGGGAGAAAGTTAGCAAGAAAAATGTGATGGATTTCTGTGACTGAAACAATACAGAAGATGCCATGGGGAGGGAGTCATTTTCAACTTAATCCCAAAACGGGTTTGAAGTGGGCAGGGCGTCCATGGCACCTGCCCAATGATGTGGGCGAGAGGTACAAACCGTCTTCAGGTTTGTGCCTCATTTCCATATGAATGGCAAGCTGTCAGCACTACTCATGCTGGTTACTGGCAGCTCGCCTGTGCTGGGGGAAGAGGAAATTCAGGTGGGAGTGATGCCATTTAAAGGCAGCCTGCACCTTTTAATGGGGAGGTGTGTTTTGCCTGCACTGTGAGCTTAAACTTGGAGAATACAGTCGCAGTGTTCACTCAGGCCTGAGCTCCTTGAGATCGTCCTTGGTAGCCATCTCAAGTACCGTCGCTGGATGCATAGCAGCCTTCCACCTCCCATGTTTCAGTCACGTTTAGGTGCTTACCTAACTGCAGCTGGATCCTTTTAGATAATGCTAATACAACAACTCTTTTGACTGTTCCCGCCTAAGATTTGTGAGCAGGTTTTAGAATGGGAAAAGCCAGTGCTGAGGAAGGTGAAAATAGTAGTCAGGACTCTCATTCACATATACGTATTAGGCATCTATTGGTTTCAGACAGGTGTCTTGGACAACTAAAAGGCACCCAACTCAAAATGGCATTAGGTGCACTTCCAGCGACACTGGGCAAGTGAGTTCCCACCCAAAATTTGAAGGCCTCATGCCCATTCGCCAGACCAAAATGGATGGCCGTAAGTTGAAAATCACTCCCCATGTGTGCAAACTCCAATTAAAATCAAACTTTCACAATCCACAAGTACTGTAAAAATATATGTTAATGTTACTGCTACTAGTCGCTTGTTCTATTACGGTTTAAGAAATTTGTTTGGTGGCAACTAAAGAAAGAAAGACTAGCTTTTATAAGCATCTTTCATGACCTCAGGACGTCCCAAAGTGCTTTACAGCTAATGAGGTACTTTTGAAGTGTAGTCACTGTTGTAATGTAGGAAAGCCCAAAAACATGTCTAGTGTCATGTTACTCTGGAGCTTCAAGACCAGGAGGATCCCATACAGCCATGAAATAGAATCAGTAGCTAAAGCATTCCAAACAAAAAGGCCTTCTGTTCATCCTGCTGGTGCTCGGCGATATTTTACCATGCTATCAAGGCAAGTGAAAGCATGTAGGGGAGCAAGGGCTACGAGAGTAGTCTGAAACACAGAAGCCAAAAATACCTTGAGTAAAAAGGATAAAAGTACCAAAAATATAAGAACTTTTGTACATGGACAATCAATATGAGATGAGCGTTTGGAAAAACTGATATTAAGGGTAAAAATATCTTCAGCTGAAGAGGCCAAATGACTTCAACCCATCAGCAGGCCATTTATTCTATTGATGCAAAATAGAATGTATTTATTTTACAGAGAGTAAGAGACAATTAGAAGAAATATAAATAGGTATGTATTTATAAGTACCCTCAGCTACCATTAAACATTCAATTTTCTTGGTGATGTATTAGGGAGACAAGACAAGAGAGGATAAAAAGTTATTCAATCCTTAATTTTATGTGTCCATTTTCTCTAATGGTGTTGGGAAGATGCTAAGTCTGGAAGGGGGTATCTTCATTTGATCACAGGCGTAGTAGAGGCTAGTGCGTTCCTTGTTAGCATGTTTTATGTTTTACAACTGTTGGTTTGAAGTTGGCTGGGGATACTCAGTACAGGATTTTTCCTTAAGGTGTCATAATGTTGCTCTTCTCCACTAACACGATGACTGGGGAAAGAATGCTATGGACAGCATTCTAAATCGATGATATCCCTGGAGATAAGCATTGTGATGCCATTCAATAAACAATTTTACGTAAAATACCCGCTCCCATGCTTCCTCTGACAAGCAGCACAAAAGAATATAACACAAGATCAGATGGGGACAGTGAGTGTCCTGGTATCTTTATAAGGTTTTTGATTATGTGCTAATTCAGTTGATTTGTTTTTTCCCTTTAATTTGGGCTCAAAATGTTAATGTTGGTCTGAGAGTCAATTCCCTCAGTGTTCTCACATAGGAAAGTTACTAGTAGAGGATCATTAACGATATAAGGCCACCTTGACAGAGAAGAAGCTATTAGAGAATTTCAATATGGTTCCTGGAAAAGAAGGTCCTGTCTCATCGACCTGGTTGAATTTTACCAGGGTGGTGGAGGTCGATAGCCCAGTTAACAGTGTGTATCCTGATTTTCAAAAAGTCTTTGACAAGATGCTGCAAAAAAGGTAAGGTTGGGTGCTGTGGGATGAGTGGTCAGATTTTGGGTTGGATAAGGAACTGGTTGTATTCTCAGTGACAGAAGGCAGTTATTAATGGTAGTGGTGCAGTGTGGTGACTGGTCACTAGTGGAGTCCTGTAGGAAGCGAAGTGAGGGATGTTGCCCTTCACCATCTTTATCAATGAGCTGTTTAAAGGCATTGCGGGAACTGTCCATAAGTTCAGGAATGGATATAAAGATATATGTGAGTGTGAAGACTGATGTAAGAAAACTACTAGGCACTTGGTCTAAGCATTAAACAAAGCTTTAATCAAATTCTTTTTCAACATAGAGGTCGAGTTGTGTCCTTCACTAGTTCCTGTTGAGGAATGTCCTAAGCAAGCTGGGCCCATGCCTGAGTATTTATACTCTCCCTGGACAGCACCACCAGCAGGCCGCCCAGTATTACTTCATACATGAATGACAAGATTCATGTCAAAGACCTTAGATGAGGAAAGAGCAATTGCAGGCAAATGAAGATGTGATGGAGAATGAGCCCATGTTTAGCAGATGCCTTTTAGGAATAGGAACATAGGAACAGGAGTAGGCCATTCAGCCCCTCAAGCCTGTTCTGCCATTTAATCAGATCATGGCTGATCTGTATCTTAACTCCATTTACCCGCCTTAGTTCCATAACCCTTAATAACCTTACCTAAGAAAAATCTATCAATCTCAGTTTTGACATTTTCAATTGACCGAGCCTCAACACCTTTTTGGGGGAGAGAGTTTCAGAGTTCCACTACCCTTTTAATAGAGATAAATATAGTGTTATGTACTTGGGTGGAGACAGCACAAAGCATGTACACACCATCCAGGGATGCATGTGGAAGGCTGCTGAGGCGGAGGACCTGGGATTTAGTGTGAAAGTTACTGAAGGTCCACGACCAGTGGTGCAAGGCTATTGCAGAAGCAAATAGAGTGTTAGGATGTATTGCCAGGACAATTAAACATAAAACAATAAATACTATTCTGTCTCTGTATAAGGCCATGGTTAAGCCTCATCTAGAATAGTGTGTCCAGTTTTTCTCCCCTTATACAATGGGTGATACAGAGGCCCTGGAAAAGGTGCAGAGAAGAGCTACTTGATCGAAACCTAGTTTAAAAGTTGCTCAGATACTACAACAGCCCTAGAGAGCTGGGGCTGTTTACTCTACAAAAGCATAAACTTCAAGGAGATTTGATTGAGGTTATTAAAATAATAAAAGGGTTAGACTCAGTCCTTGTGGATAGGATATTTGAGCTAGATAGGTTAGGGAGGACCAGGGTACATGAGTATAAGTTACATAAGCACAGAACTAGGTTAGATGTTAAGGGGTCATTCTTTTCACAGAAGCATCAAACCTCTAGAACACGTTGCCAGCATATTCGGTGAATGCGGATACTCTATAAGCATTCAAAAGGGAGCTCAACCGGTAAAAGGGATCTGGACAGCTCCATGAGCGTGGCCAACATTACCTCATATAGAAGGTAGGTGGACGTTGAGTGATGTGTCTGCCAGTTAGCGTAGTCTCCTGGACGTTGTTTGATTGCCTTCGGGGGCTGGAGAAGAATTTCCCAGTGTTATTTTTTTTCCTAAGTTGACCTAAGTTTTTTTTCCCTTCTGTTTTCTTGCCTTTCCTAGGATGCCTGATAGGTGGTGGGGGGAGGGGGTGGCAGATGGGGTGAAGGTGTGTAAGAGTTATACCATGACAAGCATAATGGACCAACTGCTCATTTCCTGTCCTTCAATTTAATACTTAACATTAGGGTTACCAGATACCCAGTTGTGGAGCAGTTTAACATTTCTAAGGGATAAACTGGGCACCATAGGAAGGATTTTTCTTTGCCTATCCACTGGTTTTGTGGCAGTACTGAGGCAGGCCAGGGATCTATGCCCAAGGTTTTTTCTACTGGAAGTGACATCAGATGTTGGAAGCAGCTGCCCAAATATGGGTGAACGCATTCAAAAGCGGTAATAATGTTGAGAAGATGATGCATGTTATATTTTCAGTCACTATTGGCTAATCAATGCTGGCCACCATCAATACAGCATTTAACAGGCATCCACTATAACTAGGCTAGGTAAAACACTAAACAAACTTTTAAAGGACAGTACAGACAAAGCAGTGGATCTAGGGACAATAGATCAATATTTTCTCATAGTTTCCTTACTGATTCTTCATCAGAGGCTGCAAACTATCTTGCTTCAGCGATTCTGCCTGGCTGTTTGAGTTGCTCCGGGCAACAGATTGCTGCAGCAGCAAGTCATTGCCTGACCACCTCCCCCAGTGGCGAGCTCCCAGGCACAGACAGAAACCCCACGGAGAACCAGCCAAAAAGATGCAAATTAACCTGACCCCTTAACGTTGCCAGCGTCAGGTCAGTTGGGCAAGTGTGAGGCCCACCCCATCTCTTCAGCGCCATGGATAGGGCCAGAAGGGGGAAATTATGGCACAAGGGTCTAATATATAAATCAAAGTCCACTTCCACCTGCAACTGAGTGGCAGCGTTATTAAGATTACATAGGATATATGGCACAGAAACAGGCCATTCGGCCCAACCAGTCCATGCTCCACTTGAGCCTCCTCCCGTCTTTCCTCATCTAACTCTATCAGCGTATTAAAGTTCTCAATGAATTTTCATCAGCAGCGAAGCAAATCTTAGAACCCAAGCCACAATCCCTCTCTCGTCCCATGGCCTGTCTCATTTGAACTTGACAGCCGTTGGCAATCCTATGACACCAAACTGAAAGGTACACAAGAAATAAGAACATGTCCCCTTTAAATAATGCAACAGCTTGAAGCATTGAAGCAGGCAAAACAATCTTAAAGATCTTGTGAGCAGATTGTGCCTGCTGGCAGAACAAGCTCTTATACAAGACTGTTGTCACGTAAGGCCTGCTATGACCCCTAAATATGAATTTAATAGACTAAGAAGCCAGTACAATTCCCTCGATTGTCACAGCAAAACTAATTGTTGCATTATTTGTAGAACTATAATCATAATTTTCTCATCACGCAGAAACCATATGGTTCTATTCTTTTGCCATTTTAGAGATTTGATTATCAAAATACCTATTCTGAAGATGTGATTATCTGAAATAAAAACAGAAAATGCTGGAAATACTCAGCCGGTCAGGCAGCATCTGTGGAGAGAGAAACAGAGTTAACGTTTCAGGTCGATGACCCTTCATCAGAACATTCTTACTATCTGGCCTCCCGTCCCAAACCTGCTGACTGCAATTTTAAATTGCAGACGCCAAAGACATCCGCCTGAAGCCAGCAGGGTCCCTGTTTAAATATGCAGATCAGGTTCCGAAACTGTCTTTGGGGCCCCACTGGATTCTTGAGCCCAGACCTGTGCGGGGAGGCCATCGTGGCAGACCAAGCCTGTCGGGAAATGGAGCTAGGGCCAGCAGAGGCCCAACGCGATAAGTTATCTTAATTTCTTTGTAGCTTCCTTGCAGGCCAAGAGGAGCTGGAGTGCTCCTCCAGGCCCCACAAGGAAACCTTGGGCCTCCCCTGTTCCAGGCCACCCTCCCCTTCACTGACCACAATCCCCTCCTGGTCACATGCTTTAGTGCCGGGGAACCATTCCTTCCAGTCCCTGGCAGAAGCTTCCTGTCAATCAACCAAAATGACCGGGTATCCGCTTCCCACCAGTTAGATGTTAATGAGGCCCGGTCGCAAACAAATTCTGCTACTCTTGGACCCGCCGGCTGTTCACTGGGCTGCATTCTAACCCAGGAGTTAAAATCAACCCCATATATTCAGTGTATGAATACACGACACATTGGAAAGACAAAGGAGTTCACTAAAATCCTTCCTTCAGATGGTGAATTTTAAGATGAGATTCAGCAGCTGGTTAAGCTCTCTGATGTTATTGTGACTGTTGATTACACTCACATCGTTAGTTAAGCAAACCTTGTGAAAAAACATCTTCCAGGTCAGATTTTTGAGGTTATTTGCCTCAAGAATACGAGCAGTGTGAAATGCCAAATGTTGTAAAATTACCACTTCAACAATTTGACTTGAGAATATCCTAAATGGCCGAAGGAGTCACACATTTTTGAGTAAATATATTTTTACTTTTTAGCAGGGGGGTGGGGGGGGCGAATAAAAGTAGTTTTTCAGTGAAAATGTGGTTAGTAATTCTGCCCAGTGATCGTGCCAGACCAAAGGAAAATAAAATAAAACATCTAAGCACATGAGCGGGTGTGATACTGGAATAAAGAGGTACTGGGGGCGGGGGTGAGATGCATTTTACAGTGTACCATTGAGATGGGCTTAAGTGGTACTGACATTGTATGCGGCACATAACTTTAAAGAAAAAGTAAAACAATTCCTACCTGCGGCACCTTCCAAGGACATGGAAAGAAATGCATCAGTAATGCCTAACTGAGAGAGGAACCATGCTGTCTGTGACAAAGCCCATATGCATTTCTTCACTTCACCTGACGAAGGAGCAGCGCTCCGAAAGCTTGTGATTTCAAATAAAGCTGTTGGACTATAACCTGGTGTTGTGCGACTTCTCACTTTTGTCCACCCCAGTCCAACGCCGGCATCTCCGCATCAAAAGCACAGACTGACAGAGGAGAACACCTTTCATTCGAAAAGTTGTTGTCAAAATTGCAGAACAAATCACTTTCAAACTATAACAAATGTAAACTATTGTAACCAAAATAGTTCTCTTTTTTTTCCCCCCACAGTTGCAACTTCAGTGTTCACTCAGCCTGTCTTATAAAGGGGCAGAGAAAGCTCGCTAAGGACCACGGCCTGGTAATCGGATCGTGTTCGAATTGGGATCCGATCCTGGTGCAGCACATGCTGCACATGCCTAATGAGGCTGGGTGGCAGGACCTTGGCAAATTGCTCTACCAGCCTCATTAGGATAGTACCGTCGAGCGGTGGGTGCCGGACACAACCCCAGAGGCAGCTCGCCGGTCTTGGGGGAATTTGGTTGGCTTAGGTGCTGCCTAAGGTGCTCAGGTGAGTCTGGGAGGGAGGGGGGGAGGTAATCGATTGAGGGGGGGAGGCGGTGATTGATCAGTGGCCGTCAGCGGCCCATGGTTTTACTGTGGAGTCAGGAGGAGCTCTCCTGCTCCTCCTGGCTCCATGTTCAATTAAGCAAATAAACTTATCTTTTTGGTGGCGGTCCCTTTAAGGACTGCTGATTTGACTGGCGTGCACCTGAGAAAACTGACCACAGCAAGCATGGTGCAGAGATGGATGCAGCAGAAGAAATGTCACTCTGTATAGCTGTTAGTTTGATAGCAAATGTGTAAACAATGTAGCTACTGCTCTAACTAATAATTATCATCATAGCAAATCTGCATGAGGCTGCCCCAGGGTCTTAGCTAAGTGATAGCAGACTTGTAGGACCATGATTGTTTTGCGAGAAGTACGATTGAATATTATCTTGACGAGCCATCCTCTTGTAAGTGACAGCTAACTACACCATTATTCTTCTCGTTGTGATCCTGCTCGATAATGGGTGGGTGGAAATCTTGCCTGGATGGATGGCTCTGTGTCTGATTAATCAGACTGATTCATTGAAAGTATCCACTCAATGTCAAGCTGTTGTCTTTAAGGCTAACCAAGCACTTAGGATAACATCTCAAAAGCATTTGATTGTAAGTCAAAACACATTATTTTACATCTTCTGCCATTCATTTATAACTTCCAGACTATGTTTTCAGACATTTTATATGGGCAAGATAGAACAAAAAAAGGATAAAAATAACAAACTTTAGATGAGGAACCAAAAATAATAGAGAAATCAGAGGGAGGGCTCTTGTTAACACACAAGGAATGAAGATTGTCTCCCCGGACTAGGTGTAGAAAAACTATAAACATGGTCTTTAGAAATGCAGATGAATGAATACGAATGAATCTTTATGGGCAGCGTTTTAGAAAATAATTTTAAAAAAAAATGTTGCTTTAAAAAGTATTCCTTGATATAAGAGTGGTAACCTGGTGCAGTTTGATAAATAGAGCTGAAAAAAATAAACATTTTTAAATCAGATTGTCCAGTCACCACCTGTGAGTAACCCGATTTTAAATAACTAAAAATGCATTTAATAAACTATACAGTACCGTTTGCTAGTTATTTTGGTGTACGATAGTCACTTTCTTTGCAAATTAAAAAAAAATTATATTCAAAAGCTTTTAAAACGTGCTCTTGCGCCTAAAAAAACAACTTAATTTTAAAACCCTCCTCAAGGCCCGGAAATGGGCACAATTAACGAAAACTCTCAATGGTGATTAATTCTCCCTGGGGGCGGGGCCAGTTTTGTGGGCAGGGCCAGCTTCTAACGCAATGTATGTTAAACTAGCGCAAAAGATCGCGGAAGCTCGAGTTGCACTCGACGTAATTTGTGCTTGAAATTCCGCGATCTACTAGGCCCCCTCTCATTTACTTCTCTTCAAGGCTGAAGAGTCTGAGTTTTCCAAGCCTTCCTCATGCCTCATAACTCAGTCCTCTGAGATTAGGGATCAACCTCACGTACCATTTCCATTGTTTGCTATGTCACTTTTGTTGACTTCTTTCCAATCCAGTAAGAAGTCGCCTTTTATTCATATCCAGGCAGGCGAGGGCCTCGTTGAGATCTAAAAGTCGGGGTCTGATGACGTCTTTCAGACCTCAACCACATTTTAACTGACAGGAGCAAGGTCGGCGCCTGGTGACGACTACGCCAAGGAAACCCGGCGCCAAGGATCAGCAAGCCCAGAAGATGGCCAAAAAAGGTTAGTTATTTTTACTTTTTAAATGATTCTTTGGGAGCCCAGAGGAGCAGGATTGCTCCTGTGGGCACCACACGGAATCCTTGGGCCTCCTTTGCCCTGGGCTTCCTATGATCACATCAGGCCCTCTACCTCTACATTTAGCTTGCTGGGGACCGTTCTTGTGGGTTCCTGGTTACAGCCTCCTGCCACGCTCGCCCAGCTCCCGCCTACCGGAGTGACTTCATTACGCCAAGGTCGGGCGGGAGTTGAGGCTGCTCTATTTAAATTGGGCCAGGGAGTTAAAAATGGCTCATCCAACCAGACCCACGCGTGCCACTTGCCTCGAGTTAAATTCGGGTCTATAATTATTAATTTTGAGAGGGAACAAACCTACAACATGCTATTTAGGGATAATAGAAAAGTAAAGCAGATTTAAAAAAAAATAAGGTTAACAAATATAATTAATTTTGAAAACACACATGCCATATACACTCAATTCATCAATTAATTCCAGACTGTAATTGTTCGACATGATTTATATGAAAGGGCAAGTAAAGGAATAAAAGAACGACATTTAGAATATCCTTGGAATTCTAATCTCTGGAGATACATTAGCTCAATTGTAAAATCCAGAAACAGTAAAATATACATGCATAAAGTTTTAGAAATATTCGCTGTTCCCTTGTAAAAAGCATGTGAGATCCTTGGCTTTATAAACAGAAGCATATGGTATAAAAACAAGGAAGTTATGCTAAACCTTTATAAATCACTGGTTAGGCCCCCAGCTGGAGTATTGTGTCCAATTCTGGGCACCACATTTCAGGAAGAATGTCAAGGCCTTGGAGATGGTACAGAGGAGATTTACTGGAATGGTTCCAGGGATGCGGGATATCAGTTACGTGGAAAGACTAGAGAAGCTAAGGTTGTTCTCCTTAAAGCAAAGAATGTTAAGGGGCGATTTAATAGAGGTGTTCAAAATCATGAAGGGTTTTGATAGAGTAAATAACGAGAAACTGTTCCCAGTGGCAGATGGGCTAGTAACCAGAGGACACAGCTTTAAGGTGATTGGCAAAAGAACCAGAGGCGAGATGAGGAGAATTTCTTTTGCACAGCGAGTTGTTATGATCTGCAATGCACTGCCTGAAAGGGTGGTAGAAGGAGATTCAACAGTAAATTTCAAAAAGGAATTGAATAAATACTTGAAGGGGAAAAGTTTGTAAGGCTATGGGGAAAGGGCAGGGGAGTGGGACTAATTGGAAAGCTCTTTCAAAGAGCCGGCACAGGCACGATGTGCCAAATGGCCTCCTTCTGTGCTGTATCATTCTATGTTTCTATGATTTGTTCTCTTCATGAACTCAAAGATCACAAGTGTGGAGATAAAAATGTTTTTTTTTTAATAATTGCTATTACATAAATGAACTCTTGGGTGACTTCCAGGCTACGTTTTCAAACATCTTTCATATACAAGCTGGATTAATAGAGAAAATAAATAAGACAAGCATTAGAAAGAAAAAGAACAGTTACAGGAAATTTAGTGGCATACATCTGCAAGTCCCATCGTTACAATTTCGAGACTGTTTAATTAAAGGATTATGCAAGCAGAATGTTAGATTGATTTAGTTCATCTTAAACGCCGAGAATCAAATTTGGGATCTTGCTCAGTGTTACTGACATATAAATCTGATATGAGTCTAATTCTTTCATTCAATGTTTATCACTCTTTGCCATTTACTGCCACATACTGGCTGCCCAGCATGAAGTGAATATGTGCTTTAGTTAGTGGCAGTAATAAAACTTATAATTCTTAACTTTATTTTATACATCCTCTCCCCTAACCTGGCAAAACAATAAATAAATCAGCATTAGTTTTTTATAGTTTAAACTGAATTGACCCATTAAAACCCCATAAATCAATGTTTATTTGTTAAAACTGAAATCACTTAAAATCCATTCTTTCAATTTACTTTTAATAACGTTGGCCTGACTTTCCACCAAAGCAACAGCAAAATTTACCTCAAGAGACTGTAACTTGCATTTGATTCCAGGACTTGAAATGTCCAGAATTAATGGCTGTTGATCATTATGTGTTTGGGCTGAATACAGCCATGAGTGGAATGGTAGCGTAGTGGTAATGTCACTGGGCCAGTAATCCAGAGGCCTCGACTAATGATCCATGAGACATGAGTTCAAATCCCACCATGACAGCTAGGGAATTTAAATTTAATTAAATAAATCTGGTATAAAAAGCTAGTATCAGTAATGGTGACCATGAAACTATTGGATTGTTGTAAAAACCCATCTGGTTCACCAATTCCTTAACTGGTCTGGCTTTTGGCCTATATGTAACTCCAGAGCCACAGCAATGTGGTTGGCTCTTAACTTCCCTCTGGCCTAGCAAGCCACTACGAAAAAGAATGAAACGGGACGGACCAATCAGCTACCGGCTACAGACACGACAATGGCACATCCAGCCCAGTCGACCACTGCAAAGTTCTCCTCACCAACATCTGGGGACTTGTACCAAAATTGGGAAAGCTGTCCCAACAGAATCATACCTTTCAGCCAATGTCCCAAACTCCTCCATCAGCAGGTCAAACCCACCAGGGGTGGCGGCACAGTGGTATACAGTCAGCATGGGCAAGGAAACCTCCCGCTGATTACCACCTACTGCCCTCCCTCAGCTGATGAATCAGTACTCCTCCATGTTGAAGAAGCACTTGAGAGTAGCAAGGGCACAGAATGTACTCTGGGTGGGGGACTTCAACGTCCATCACCAAGAGTGGCTCAGATAGTACCACTGCTGGCCGAGTCCTGAAGGACAATTCTGGGCCGGTGAGAGAACCAATATGGGGGAAAAACCTACTTGACCTCGTCGTCGCAGATGCATCTGTCAATGACAGTATTGGTAGCAGTGACCACCGCACAGTCATTGGGGAGACAAAGTCCCACTTCACACTGAGAACACCGTGCTGAATGGGATAGATCCAGCAGCTCAAAACTAGGCATCCAGGAGGCGCTGTGGGGCAGCAGCAGCAGAATCTGTAACTTCATGGCCCGGCATATCCCTCACTCTACCATTGCGACCAACCCTGGTTCAATAAGGAGTGTAGAAGAGCATGCCTGAAGCAGCACCAGGTGTACCTAAAAATGTAGTGCATACCTGGGGAAGCTGCAACACAGGACTGCATGCTAAAAAGCGGAAGCAGCATGCAATAGATAGGGCTTAGCAATCAACGGATCAGGTCAAAGTCCTGCCGCATCCAGTCGTGAATGGTGGTGGACCATTAAACAACTAACGGGAGGAGGAGGCTCCATGAATATCCCCATCCTCAATGATGGTGGAGCCCAGCACGTGAGTGCAAAAGACAAGACTGAAGCATTTGCAACGAGAAATGCCGAGTGGATGATCCATATCGGCCGACTCCTGAGGTCCCCACCATCACAGAAACCAGTCTTCAGCCAATTCAATTCACTCCACGTGATATCAAAAAACGGCTGAGCACACTGGATACAGCAAAGGCTATCGTGTTGAAGACTTGTGCTCCAGAAATAGCCAAGCTGTTCCAGTACAGCTACAATACTGGCATCTATCCAACAATGTGGAAAACTGCCCAGGTATGGCCTGTCCACAAAAAGCAGGACAAATCCAACCCAGCCAACTACTGCCCCATCAGTCTACTCTCGATCATCAGCAAAGTGATGGAAGGTGTCAACGACAGTGCTATCAAGCGGCACCTGCTCACTGATGCCCAGTTTGGGTTCCGCAAAAAGCACTCGACTCTCGACCTCATTACAGCCTTGGTCCAAACATGGACAAAGGAGCTGAATTCCAGAGGTGAGGTGAGAGTGACTGCCCTTGACATCAAGGCAGCTTTTGACCGAGTGTGGCATGAAGGAGCCCTAGTAAAACTGAAGTCAATGGGAATCAGGGGGAAAACGCTCCACTGGCTGGAGTCATACCTAACACAAAGGAAGATGGTTGTGGTGATTGAAGATCAATCATCACAGCCACAGGAGTTCCTCAGGGCAGTGTCCTAAGCCAAACCATCTTCAGCTGCTTCATCAATGAACTTCCCTCCAACATAAGGTCATAAATGGGGATGTTCATTGATGACTGCACCAGTGTTCAGCACCATTCGCAACTCCTCAGATAATGAAGCAGTCCATGCCCGCATGCAACAAGACCTGGACGACGTTCTGGCTTGGGCTGATAAGTGGCAGGTAACATTTGCGCCACAGAAGTGCCAGGCAATGACTATCTCCAACAAGTGAGAGTCTAACCACCTTCCCTTGACATTCAATGGCATTACCATCGACGAATCCCCCACCATCAACATCCTGGGGGTCAACATTGACCAGAAACTTAACTGGACCAGCCACATAAATACTGTGGCAACAAGAGCAAGTCAGAGGCTAGGTATTCTGCGGCGAGTGTCTCACCTCATGACTCCCCAAAGCCTTTCCACCGTCTACAAGGCACAAGTAAGGAGTGTGATGGAATACTTTCCACTTGCCTGGATGAGTGCAGCTGCAACAACACTCAAGAAGCTCGACACCATTCAAGACAAGGCAGCCCGCTTGATTGGCACCCCATCCACCACCTTAAACATTCACTCCCTCCATCACCGGCGTACTGTGGCTGCAGTGTGTACCATCTACAAGATGCGCTGCAGCAACTCGGCAAGGTTTCTTCGGCAGCACCTTCCAAACCCGTGACCTCTTCCACCTAGAAGGACAAGGGCAGCAGGCGCATGGGAACACCACCACTTCCAAGTTCCCCTCCAAGTCACACACCATCCTGACTTAGAAATATATCGCCATTCCTTCATCGTCGCTGGGTCAAAATCCTGGAACTCCCTCCCTAACAGCACTGTGGGAGTACCTTCACCACACGGACTGCAGCGGTTCAAGAAGGCGACTCACCACCACCTTCTCAAGGGCAATTAGGGATGGGCAATAAATGCTGGCCTTGCCAGCAACGTTCAGAAAACTAATTTTCGGAAAGTGCACTCCCAGAGAGGAGACTCAACTGTCACCCCCCCAACCCCCCACCACCGCCCCCTCCCCCACCCCGCAATTTTGTGCAAACCAAGAAATCACAATGGATCCCCACGATTTTCCTTCCCTAAATCGTGGGCGCATTCCTCACGATCTTTCATCCATTAACTTTAAAGGATGGAACATTGTTGGGAGCACCCCCACAATTACCAATATGTACTCTCACCAGCCTGATGTTTCACTCCCAGAGCCACTGTGACAAATTTGGATGAGCCATAGATACTTTCTCGGGTTCATTGGCATCCGTGGCTTCTTTAAGCAATCCGAGCGTCTTACTTTAATGGGAGTTGACTCATACTGCTCCATATGTACTTATACAATATGTATAATGGAACAGCAGCATCCCCTTGTGATCTGTATCAGAGCCTCGTGTCTTTCATACATGTAGTTCTTCAATCTTTCTGAAGATGGACAAAATTAAAACTAGATGCGATGAAGTTTGGTTTGAATTTTAAGGCTGCTTTATTCCACAGTAAGGTAGAGCTAAGGAGAAACAGTTCTGATTAGATTCACTTTGTACCACCTATCTCAGTGTAATGATTCAAAATAAAGAACACGCCATACTTTCCCATACTTTGACATAAACAAGAGATGTCCCAACTATTTGCCATCATTCTTAATCTCTTCACTTGAGTGAAGACCCTCACAGCTTCTCCCTCTACCAAACCAGACTACCCTTTCAGCATTATCTAACGCCCCAAAAAAAGTGTTTCTCTGTTTCTTTTGAAACCTTGACTCCATTGTCAACCTTTAGTCATACTCACAACCTCCCCTGTGTGGAATTTACCAGTCTAACTTGGCAATGACTGCTGCTGTTTTCTAATGGGTAGTGCTGTGGAAGGAATGAGTGTGAATAATCACAAAAGTGTCAATTTATCTTTCATTGTCTCCAGGACATTGGTTTAGACACCTGGGGGGGGGGCGGAAATTGGCTCGTGCCCCCTTTGGGGCGATAACTTCACCGGGGCACTACCTTTAGCGCCCCGAAAAAGGTAGCGCCCCGCGCCAGAAATTTAATGGTAGCACCCCAAGCAGGAGGCGCGGCGTTACTGGAAGCGCTTCCCCTCCCTCTTGGGACGCTCCCATTGAATATCGCAGCGCTACGTGCAGCAGCGCCATGCACACCGACACATTGCGCCGTGGTATTGCAGGCCTCCCTCCCCTGATTAAAGGGGAGGGGCCTGGCACAGCGCACACCAGGGCCCTGCTGGACCACCGGGGAGCAGGGTGCCGGCAAAACAGCCCAGTACTCAAGAGGAGAGCTGGGCTGACGGATCGAGGCCGGCACCCCGCAGCAGGAGGTGAAAGGGGGCAGGTGCTGGCAGGCGGCCCAAAATAAAAGGACCGGCCGGCACCTGCCCTTTAATTATCGTCACCTCGGCCACAAAAACGTCACCCTAACCCTGTCGGACATAGCGTCCGGCGGTAGGTCAGGGGGCGCAAGCCAAATTTGCAGCCGGGCACTGCGCACCGTGATGACAGCAGCGCCATAGGCCACTACCAGCTACCACCGCCGCTAACCTCCAGCTGAATTTCGTGGGAGGCATTAGCAGCGCCGTGCTCGGACGCTAGTCACTTTGCACCTCTGTTAGGGTGAAAATTATAGGGCTTAAAGCAGCAACGTAAAGAGTTAAAGAAAGTGCTGTAAAAGGTGAACTCTTAACTACAGAATGGTTTCGCTGACACAGTGCGATGAGTAATGTTTGTGGTCAACATGCATACATGCGAAACAACTTGAGGCCCACCAAGGAGGAACAACGACTACAATAATAGCACAACGGTTATACTTGAGAACCAATCATCGCATGACCAGCCAGTCCGGCCGGACAGATATGACGCAACACTCTGTATGTTTATAGTTTCGGAAGGGAAGTAACAAGAAAATTTAGCTTAAAGTGCAGATTATAATTAAGGAGCTTGTTGCTGGGGGAATGTGATTGGGTGAAGACATTTGTATGTAATGAATTGCGTATCCGACCCTATAATGTATAAAAGAAGTTCCGATACCACTGTAACGACGAAAAGTTGATCACTAGACCGCGGGGTCTATGGCTCTTCTCCCAGGGCGCTCTGTTAAATAAACTGTGATCTTCTGCTTTGAGACAGACTCGAGTGAATTCATTTTTCACCAACAACCTCCCATTAGCGCCCCCTCGGGGCGCTAACAGGAGGCGCAAAGCAACCGAATGTTTCCCCCCGGAATCTAAAGCTTACTTGATAGCTCTGATGTCCTGTGAAATTATCCCCTCACAAATGATCTAGCTTCCCCTTAAATTGATCTATGCTGATCGCCTCAACCACTTCATGTGGTAGTGAGTTCCACATTCTCACCATTCTCTGTGTAAAGGAGTTTCTCCTGAATTCCTTATTGGATTTATTAGTGACTATCTTATATTTATGGCCTCTAGTTTTGGACTCCCCCACAAGTAGAACCATCTTCTCTACGTCTACTATATTGAACCCCTTCAAATTTTAAAGACCTCTATCAGGTCACCTCTTAGTATTGTTCTTTTAGAGAAAAGAGCCCCTGCCTGTTCAGTCTTTCCTGATAGATGTACCCTCTCAGTTCTGATATCATCCTTGTAAATCTTTTTTGCATTTTCTCCAGTGCTTCTGTATCCTTTTTGTAATATGGTGACCAGAACTGCCCACAGTACTATAAGTGTGGTCTCACCAAGGTTCTATATAAGTTTAAAATAACATCTCTGCTTTTGAATCATCTTCCTCTAGAAATGAACCCCAGTGCTTTGTTTGCATTTTATGGCTTTGTTAACCTGCACTGGTACTTTTAATAATTTGTGAATCTGTACCCCTAGATCCCTTTGCGCGTCTACCCCATTTAGACTCTTATTTTCTCAGGAGTAAGTGGCCTCCTTATTCCTCCTACAAAAATGCACCTTCTCACATTTATCTCTATTGAAATGTATTTGCTATTTACATGCTCACTCTGCAAGTTATCGAACAGCAAGTTTGAGTGTTTCACATTCCATCACTTGGCTACAGATTTGGTCTCCTGCCTCCAGATGAATTATGCCAACCATTGACTTTGTCAACTTTTTCTTACCCAAACAGACGTTGCAAAGGCAGAAATATACATTAACAATATTATCTGCCTTTGTAAAGGCTACCAATATTTTTGTCCCCATATGCAGCCACTTAACTTTAAATGGCCACATCCCTTTAAATTCACCCATCACCCCAGGTAAACAATACTGTTAAAGGTTTCATACGTGCAATTTGCAAGGAGGCCAAAGCGCACTAACAGTTGGGCTGGGTATTAATGGTTCTCCACCTGACTAATAACCAATTAGAGGTCCAATCAGAAAACCCACCCCATAGGTCTTCATCTGTTTCATTGAAATAGATAAGTATGGTAGTTGAGAAGTGGATGAAGCAAAACCAAAAATGCAAACAGAAGCAAGACATTACACAAATTGCCAGGGGATTGAAATTCCATTGGCTTTCACCGGTCTCCTGCTGAAACCCAGTGGTAACTCTGTGGAATTTCAGCCCCCAAGTTTCCTAAATTATTAATATCAGTCAGGCTATGTAAAATATCAGTAGGTCACAATTAAGTCCAAGCCAATCCAATTGACATACTAGTAACAATGAAATACCAGTCCATCAACATTGGAATACAAAGAAACACAATGCAGAAAAACACACATCATGCACCTAAAAATGGGCACACTGCAGAACTAGCTGGTAGGATAAACTGAATAAAGAAGAAAGAACTAAAACACTAATCAACAGGACAAGGTAAATTGCAGGTTCTATTGATCTGTCCAATAGATTAGTTCTTACTTATTTATATACCTTGTTCTGTTAAATAAATCTGAAGCCTTGACAACTTTGGCCCTACAAGGTCGATGACATATTAGAAAGTACAATCAACTTTTAACAATACAAAAGCAAAATACTGCGGATGCTGGAAATCTGAAATAAAAACAGAAAATGCTGGAAATACTCAGCAGGTCAGGCAGCATCTGTGGAGAGAGAAACAGGTTAACGTTTCAGGTCGATGACCTTTCGTCAGAACTGTTCTGCTTATTGGAGAACTGACTTCCCCATGGGACAATGGGCTAGAGTCTGCACATAAAACAAAATTTATGAAGTACATGGATCTGGAGGGTGAAATAGGTGACCGAGGCTGCAATTAGCAGGTAATGCCATTGAAGCTAGTCTAGAGAGGATTTTTATTTTTATTCACATTGACTTGTCCAGAAGCATGCCAAGGTCATGGGTTAGCAACAGAAGACTATAATTCAAAAGGCAAAACATGCTGTAAGAAATGGGTTTAGTATCAATTTAACACAGAAAGTTCGCAAATCTAATCCCACATTGTGACATAGCTGTTGTGGACCCACTGATCTGATGCATCCTAGTGTTAGAGGAGAAGTAAATGTGTGTGTTCTTAATTGTAATTTACTCCTCAAATCAATAGGGTTCGCAACATTGAATGTCAGATGTCACAGATTTATTAAGTATACAATAAAACATGTGCTTAAAGAAGCAATACTTATGACCAAACTTTGTGAGTTTAGTCGAAGGACTCAAATGTGTTACAGTTCCGAACTTGGTATACAGGCTGCAGGCCCTCGAATCCTAAGTATCTGCTCTAAAACCCACTTTTTATATCTTGTTCTTACCCCTTCTGCATGACAATCCACACATTTCTGCATTACCCAATTCAACTGCATATAAGGTGACTTTTAATAACTATCTTCCCTTGTCCCTTATCAATAAATTTAGTTTTAACAAATTATTTTTCCATTGTCCGTTACAACCTCCCCCCCTACTTATTTTTTATCTTATCGATAGTTTCACTATGTTGCTATTCCACCAAGTGAAACTTCTAATTATAAATCTGTACCATTTCATACCAATCTCCTGTTGCTAAAAAGAATGATGTTTTTGCAGATGTTTCCCTCTGCAGAACTAATTTCTTATCAACTGATTAAACACCTCTCTGAAATATATGCATCAGTATGGACTGGAATGTCCTTTAGTTAGTTTTATTTTCAAAACTGACCATTGCATAGACCGAAGAAACCAAGACAAGATAGGAGTATTAACTTAGGAATCCCTTATGCTCCCAAGGATGTCTGCATGCAGTTGGGATCTTCTGGTTGCTGATCACCAATAAAATCAGCAGCTCTACATTAATGACCCAAGTCAGGAGCACAGCGCTTTGGGTGTACTGCTTCTATCCAGTGCTGGGACAGAGGAGGAGCAGGAATATCTGCCTCAATACATTATACGATTTCAAAAGTCAAAAAAGTGCTCAATATAGAACGAAATCACGACTAAACTATTGATGTTCAGTCCATATGTGCGGTATAAAGTCATCTTAATTAATTTACCATAAAGCTACTAACATTTTGTATCTTGATACACATTTTTACTGACAAGCTTAAGTATTTTGGCACAATATAGTCCCCATGATAGGATTAATATGTGATTTTTGTTAGGCAAGGATATTTAGGGTTATGGAACCAAGTTGTTAAGATACAAATCAGCCATGACCTAATTGAATGGCAGAACAGGCTCGAGGGGCTGAATGGCCTATTCTTGGTCCTATGTTCCTATTATAACAGGATTAGTAAATTACTCATATTAGGTTTTAAAGTATTGTCCAAGACAAGTTTAAAAGCTGCACAAGTTGCATTTGAACAATTTGCAAAACAAGATAATAGATTTTGACACTTTGTGCAACACTAGAGTTTTAACTCTTGCTTTTTGTCAAATGTTATTCAGCCTTCAAAGTACAAACCTTTTCATAATAGGCATCAAATACATCCAAAAAGTTATGTAATTCAACCTGTTGTGCTGTAATTAGAGTTATCAATTTGCTATAACTATATATTTTGTTTTAGCCCCAACAAATATAATCACCTCGTCAGAGCAGGCCTAACATATTTACACAATGACAAGCATAGGTGAGTCACTGGAGCTGATTAAATATATTTTGCTGTAGCAAGCATTATTAATTTATTGTGATAAACATAGTGACATAAGCATCTTTCCACTTTTGCTATGCCTTAAGCAAACATAAATAATTCGTTGTGATAGGCTTAAATATTTTAGATTAAACAAATTTGCTTTTCTATTGAAACAGAAACGTATCTGCCACAATAGACAGGAATATTAATCTTCATAGGTTTATGTATTTCATTTTTTATATAACAGATATCAGAAAAATTCAGCAAATGCCCAGCAAGTAGAGCAGCAACTAAAAGAGATAGGTTGGCATATTGTGGGGTGATGAGATCTAATGAAATAAACCCAGCAATACACCAGTACTGATGCTATAGCTTCTAGATACTGAATCAAAGAACACTAAGTAATGAATATACCTCTAGGACTATGAGGTTATATTGGATGTGGGCACAAAACTACCCCTGCAGTTTGCAGTCCCAACCACATTCATATAATCCTATATAAAAATTACGACACAGAAGGAGGCCATTCGGCCCATCGTGTCCGTGCCGGTATATATTCCCGACACACATCTTAGTTCTTGCCAGTTAGCTTACAATGTCTCGTTGGCCAGCCGAACTTCTCACATAATTTGTAGGAAATAATCACCCAAGTGAGTCTCAGAAGACTTCCGGTAAACCAAAATGTACCATTTTGCCTTGATAGTCATGAGGTTAATTAGTCCAGTTACATGAATCTCCCATTTGAGATCAAACAGGAGTCCCAGTGAAAGAAGGCTTCGCTTAAGATCAGTGAATATTTTCCTGCTCGTTAATTAACTGAACATTGGACTAAAAGAGGTCATTTTGTGATAATTCCATAAAATGTGCAGCAAAATATCCACATCCATGGTGCCTTCGGAACATTAGAAAGAAAAAGAAAGAAAGACTTGCATTTCTATAGCGCCTTTCACGCCCATCAGACATTCCAAAGCGCTTTACAACCAATGAAGTACTTTTTGAAGTGTAGTCACTGTTGTAAAGTAGGAAACGCGGAAGCTAATTTGCTCACAGCAAGCTCCCACAAACAACACTGTGATAATGACCAGATAATCTTTTTTTAGCCATCGTTCTCGGGCGACATTGTACTTGTGACTGTCGACATTTTATAGAATGTGTGTAATACTTAAAACTGCATTTCTTATTGAAATCACATGGAAATGAATAAGTATGTCAGTGAATGGGTTAATAACTGCATTAAGATATTTCTGGGAATTTGAAGTAAGCATTGTGAATTTCAGCACACCAAAAATTTTTGTGGAAAAGCTAGTTTTGTTTCAAAATGATTGCAAATTAGATCATCTTAGAAACTATCTAAGAGAAGGATGTGTCCCTGATAGTGTGAGTATTCACATTGAGATCCATGTTTGAAGTGCCAAAACCTTACCACAGTTTATTCAGATTACAATTTGGATGTCTTGGATTGTAATTCTCGTAAACCTTGATCCATAATATTATCTAGAGCATGCGCTCTAGCTGTTTTAAATCACAAAATCATAGGATAGTTATGGACAAGGACGGTCATTCAGTCCATCTTAATTTGTCGATCCAGAAAGAGCCGAAAGTACTCCCATTTCAGCATCCAATTGTTCCTGAGAAGATTCCAAGGGTTTCACCTCCATGACTGTTTCCAGAACTCCTCGGATAATGAAGCAGCCCATGCCAAGCTACAAGAAGAGTAGACAACATCTATGGTTTGGGTTAACAAGTGACAGGTATATATGTATGACATAAGTGTCAGGCAATGACCATCTGCAACAAGAAAATTTCCAACCACCTCCCCCTAACCTCAATGACACCAGCATCACCTCATTCCCAATTATTAATGTTATAGGGTCGGCATTGACCAGAAGCTTAACTGGACCAGCCACATCAACAATATGGCTACAAGAGCAGGGCAGAGTCTAGGTACTCTGCGATGAGTGGCTCATCTCCTGATGCCTCAGTGCCTCTCCACCATCTATAAGCCTTGTAAGGAATATGATGGAATATTAACCACGTACCTGCATGGGTGCAGCTGCAACAACACTCAAGAAGGTCAACACCATACAGGTTAGAGAGGTTTGCTTGATCGGCGCCTCTGCCACTGGACTTAATATTCACCCCACCTCCCCACCCACCCCTAACACTAGTGCACTGTGGTTGCAGTATGAACCATCTATAGGATGCATTGCAATAACTCACCAAGTTTACGTTACTGCATCTCCCAGTCCTGTGATCTGTACAACCAAGAAGGATAAGAGCCGCAATGTTATGGGAATACCATCAACCTCCCTTCCACATCACATACCATCCTGACTTGGACATATACTGACATTCTTTCATCATCACTGGGTTAAAATCCTGGAATTCCCTACCTAACACCATTGTGGCAGCTTCACCCTCACAAGGATTGCAGCGGTTCAAGAGTAAGGCCCACCACCACCACCTTCTCAGAGCAACCAGGGATCGAGGGAAGGGGAATAAATGCGGCCTTGCCAGCATCACCCACATCTTGAGTACAATAATAAAAGGCTCTGAATTCCTCAGGGGTTTCCAGCTTAACTTCCCAGAAGTAGACAGGGACCCAAATACCCCAGGTCCCCACCAACTTTTGGATTTACCAGTTGACCTTGTAAGAGTCGGAACCTCCACCCACCCCTCATATGCCAAGGGAGTGAGCCCGGGAGGTGGGAACTCTTTACAGTGGTATTTCCCTGTTCCCTTGCCCAAAAGGGATCCCGGTGTGAGAGTGATCAGGTACACTAGCCTTCAGAAGGGTGCAAGTGGGATCCCACTGGGACGGGGTGGGGCGGGGCGGGGGGAGGGTGGATCCAGCTCAGGAAAGTAATTTTGAAGTATAGTCACTGTTGTCAAGTAGGAAACGTGGCATAACCATCATTCTGCCATTACCATCAAGCCAGGGGACCAACCCTGGTTCATTAAGGGGTGTAGAAGAGCATGCCAGGAGCAGCACCAGGCGTACCTAAAAATGAGGTGCCAACCTGGGGAAGCTGCAACACAGGACTACATGCATGCTAAGCAGTGGAAGCAGCATGCTAGAGACAGAGCTAAGCGATCCCACAACCAACGGATCAGGTCAAAGCTCTGCAGTCCTGCCACATCCAGTCGTGAATGGTGGTGGACAATTAAACAACTAACAGGAGGAGGAGGCTCCATGAACGTCCCCATCCTCAAAGATGACAGAGCCCAGCAATTCAGTGCAAAAGAGAAGGCTGAAGCATTTGCAACCATCTTCAGCCAGAAGTGCTGTGTGGATGATCCAGCTCGACCTCCTGCTGAGGTCCGCACCATCACAAAAGCCAGTCTTCAGCCAATTCAATTTACTCCGCGAGATATCAAGAAATGGCTGAGCGCACTGGATACGGCAAAGGCTATGGGCCCTGACAACATCCCGGCTATCGTGCTGAAGACTTGTGCTCCAGAACTAGCTGTGCCTCTAGACAAGCTGTTCCAGTACAGCTACAACACTGGCATCTACCCAGCAATGTGGAAAACTGCCCAGGTATGTCCTGTCCACGAAAAGCAGGTCAAATCCAATCCGGCCATTTACCGCCCCATCAGTCTACTCTCAATCATCAGCAAAGTGATGGAAGGTGTCACCGACAGTGCTATCAAGCGACACTTACTCACCAATAACCTGCTCACTGATACGACAGCAAAATACTGCGGATGCTGGAAATCCGAAATAACAACAGAAAACGCTGGAAAAACTCAGCAGGCCAGGCAGCATCCGCGGAGAGAGAAACAGAGTTAACGTTTCAAGTCGAAGACCTTTCGTCAGAACTGGAAAAAAGCAGGAAATGAAATAGATTTTAAAGCAAGTTTAGGGCTGGGAAAAGGGGGAGGGGATGAAAGAACAAAAGAGAAGGTCAGTGATAGGATGCTCACTGATGCTTAGTTTGGGTTCCACTAGGACCACTCGGCTCCAGACCTCATTACAGCCTTGGTCCAAACATGAAAAAGAAAGAGCTGAATTCTAGAGGTGAGGTGACAGTGACTGCCCTTGACATCAAGACAGCATTTGACCGAGTGTGGTATCAAGGAGCCCTAGTAAAATTGAAGTCAATGGGAATCAGGGGGTAAACTCTCCACTGGCTGGAGTCATACCTACCACTAAGGAAGATGGTTGTGGTTGTTGCAGGCCAATCATCTCAGCTCCAGGATATCACTGCAGGAGTTCCTCAGGGCAGTGTCCTAGGCCCAACCATCTTCAGCTGCTTCATCAATGACCTTCCCTCCATCATAAGGTCAGAAGTGAGGATGTTCGCTGATGATCAAACAGTGTTCAGTTCCATTTGCAACTCCTCAGATAATGAAGCAGTCCATGCCCGCATGCAGCAAGACCTGGACAAAATTCCGGCTTGGGCTGATAAGTGGCAAGTAACATTCGTGCCAGGCAATGACTATCTCCAACAAAAGAGAGTCTAACCACTTCACCTTGACATTCAATGGCATTACAATCGCCGAATCCCCCATCATCAACATCCTGGAGGTCACCATTGACCAGAAACTTAACTGGACCAGCCACATAAGTACTGTGGCAACAAGAGCAGGTCAGAGGCTAAGTATTCTGCGGCACGTTGTAGGCTTCGCAAAATCCCCCAGAAACTCGAATAGAACCCTAAAGGGGGTGAATTTTGGATCTTAACACGAATTTGGAATGGTGGGACCGAAATGAAGGAATTTGAGGTCAAAACCTCCGTTTTGAAGTACATTTTGACAGGATCAAGGAAGAAAAAAAGCCATGAGGAAAATGACTTTGGATGATAAGATACCTTTTTTAAAAAAAGGGCCATTGGGTAAACCTGCAGTCACAGAAACACAGGCTGCGGGAAGGGGTGTGGTGAGGCAGTGGACAGCTTTTGGGTATTGGGACCAAGTCAAGCTGTCTGGGAGATGTTTGCACTGCAATCCAACCAAGGAGGAAGAGCCTCATCCAAAACATCACAAACACATTCAAAAATGAATAAACCAAGACCCCTTTTGAAATCCCCAGGTCCAGACAGGATGCTGGGAGTCTGAAAACAATTCCTAACAATAAAACTTCCAGTACACAGTTTCATAGCCCATCATCCCATCAAAAAACGATTAGCCAAGTATCGACAGGAACAGTTTAACAAGCCCGCCAAAACCTAAGACAAAAGAAGCGAGATTTGGCGGGTAGATAGAGGCCCTGTCTCAATGGAAGACATCGGTAGCCATCAGGACAAGTTAACACTAAGTTAAAGTCATCAGACTTAACGAGCCCGCCAAAACCTAAGACAAAAGAAGCGAGATTTGGCGCGAAGATAAACAGGCCTCAACTGAAACCTAAATCATTTTAACGCAAAATCGATTAGTAAAGCAGTTTTGGCGCGAAAAACACAATAGACCTGAACAGTATAATTGGGGGCCTATTCCCCCAAGAAGCAAGTGAAGAAGAAGCTGCACAAGTTCAACACACACGACACGAGGGCGACACCAGAGCCAAGCAACAAGGAACAAGTCACAAGAAGAACCTTCGGAAGGCAGGCAGGCCTAAAGCCACGGGCAAGAAGACACAAGGAACCCGAGAGACACTGTGGTGGTGTCTGCTCAAGCCGTGCGGTTTGTTACAACACTATACTAAAAGTTAGTTCAAGGCTGTCCAGAGAGGCAGTTTAAAGTTAGTAACAGTACCGAGGCACGCAAGGACAACACGCCACAGTAAGGGGGGTCATCGATGGACCCGACTGGGAAAAGGTTCCCAACGCCTCGCAGCAACCAAGGCCCCACGAACCAACCAACACAACGCCACTGCGACCACCGAAAGACCAACACCAGGAAAAACCGAAGACACGCAAGTTTCTACGCTACAAACTATTCCTGACTTACCCCTGGGTAAGATTTTTCCTTAAAAACTCTAAACCCTACCTCTAACGAAGAAAAATTGGGTACTCACCTGATAGATCCACATACGCACCTTACCGCATCAGCGGACAGACCCAAACTGACCTGGAGTGCAGCTGGAATCTTCTACCACGTCTGGGGTACGGCAGGCCCCAACAACCAAGAACCCCAGTGAACCCCGAAATCGCGAAATACCTCAACTGTCAAGAACTGTCATTTGGTGAGCATTATCCCTGGTCCTCTGGAATTGAACCTAGCTAGGCTGTGGGATTGGGAGGGATAAGGGGTTTTGTATACTGTAATTCTCCCTCGCCTGTACCGTGTGTTCCCCAACCTGTGTTTAAGTATTAAGTGTGTTTTAAGATTGTTTGTGTTGTATTTACCTTTTCTTGAATAAAAGTCAAAGTTCTTTCATCAAAACCTGTTGTCTACTGCACTTTGTTCACGACCCCCAAATAAGTCCAAGGTCTAGAACCAGGGGAGTGGGAGCGATTCGAACCGCTCACTGAAGTCAGAGGTGAAGCTGACCCTACCACACCACCCCCTACAACGTGTCTCACCTCCTGACACCCCAAGCCTTTCCACCATCTACAAGACACAAGTCAGGAGTGTGATGGAATACTCTCCACTTGCCTGGATGAGTGCAGCTCCAACAACACTCAAGAAGCTCGACACCATCCAGGACAAAGCAGCCCACTTGATTGGCACCCCATCCACCACCTTAAACATTCACTCCCTCCACCACTGGCGTACAATGGCTGCAGTGTGTACCATCTACAAGATGCAGTGCAGCAACTCGCCAAGCCTTCTCCCAAACCCGTGACCTCTACAACCTAGAAGGACAAGGGCAACAGGTGCATGGGAACACCATCACCTCCAAGTTCCCCTCCAAGCCATACACTATCCTGACTTGGAAATATATCGCCGTTCCTTCATCGTCGCTGGGTCAAATTCCTGGAACTCCCTCCCCAGCAGCACCATGGGAGTACCTTCACCACGCGGACTGCAGCGGTTCAAGAAGGCAGCTCCCCACCACCTTCTCAAGAGCAATTTGGAATGGGCAATAAATGCTGGCCTTGCCAGTGATACCCACATCCCAGGAACTAATTTTTTTTTAAAAACACGAGGCTGGTGATTGTGTGGAACATACCACCCTCAGGATAGATTTTTGGTCAGAGTGTTTGACGTCTATAAAAGACTCTTTACTGGCCGGTTGGACCACAATGACCTGTATACATTTCAGTGTTCCTCCTTGATTTAAGTCCTGCTTTGGTGCTGTCTGTAGAGTGGCGTCTGCTCATTTGTTGCAGTCTCTAAACTACCTTTTTCAGTCAGCCACATCCAACAGCACATCTGAAACTGACATTGAAAAAGCGAATTGCATGTGTCCTCATTAAGTTGTACAATTATATCATGAACGCTTGGTGCACATCATTGTACCTGGTATGATTATGCCTTCAACTATTAAAGACAAAGACAGCTCAGAGAGTTGAATGCTGTATTTGTATTGTCTCATGAGGGCAAGTGTAAAGATGGATTCCTCCCCAGAGGTCTTCACCCAAAGTTCATCATCATAGCCATGAGGTGGGCAGGGAGTTATATAATGTATAAATACTTCAAAGCACTTTATCCACAAAGAATTACTGCAAGTCTTTCTTTTTCTTTCCCCTACAGTGACTTGTTATGTAGGCCAACATAGCAGCCATTTTGCACACAGTAAAATCCCACAAACAGTAGCGAGATGGTAATCGGGTTAATCTCTTTTTTAGCAGAGTTCATTGAGAAAGGGAGTTTGTTTAGAATACCTGTTGACCAAGACACCAGAAGCCACTGCTCTTCTTGAAATAATACCATCGGATCTTCAATCTCCACCTGAGCAGGCAGTTTAACATTTCACCTGAATGATTGCACCTCGAATAAGGCAGCAATCCCTTTCTTCTGCATTAGAGTGTCAGTTTAGTTTGTATGTTCAAGTCGTGTAGAAACATAGAAACATAGAAAAATAGGAGCAGGAGTAGGCCATTCAATATGATCATGGCTGATCCTCTATCTCAATACTGATTCTCTATCTCAACAGGGGGCTTGAACCCGGAATCTTCTGAGTCAGAGGCAGGAGAGTCATCACTAAGCTGAACTGATAGCTCTTCAATTCACTCCTACAGAAGAACTTCTGCTTTGTCTAAATATTTTGCTTTCCTTTCAAGCCTCATTCTATGACATCTCTCCATTGGTGAATGGGTTAATTAATACCTAGTTCCAGATATTAAGATCAGAATACCTCCTGATTGTTGTGGAAATGCTCTATTTCATAAACCTTGGCAATTGTTTTCCACAGTATTTTTCACTATTGTCTTTTGTCTGGTCTATAACATTTCCACGTCTTCAGTCTATTACATTATTCCAATTATTGTGGAAGGAACAACAGGAAACAGTTATAGTACATAGCTAATGTATTCTTTTCCAGTACAAACTTTTCTGTTCCTGGCAACGTCTATGATTACTGATGGAAATCTCGTAGCTGGGTAAGACAGTCAATAATTGGAGGAAGTGAGGTTTGGCTATGTTTTGCCCTTTCTGTATGCTGTTAAAACTATTGAAAACATTCTTAATGTGAGTAGGCTGTGCGACTCATGTCTATTGTGGCAATGCCGTTACTTCAGCACAAGGTGAGTCATAGTTCACCTCTCAAAACAAATATGCTGGGAAGTGACTTTAATTCATTTGTCAACACAAATTGGGTACAAATCAATAATCAAAACTATATTGAAGAGAAAGTTAATTTTGTTTCACTGATACAGCATGAATTGCTTCCTTTATATCCTTGTAAAAAGCAGCATTAAAACCTTCATTTAATTGACAGACATGAGCTCTTCCATTTACACTTCAATTATTCTCTAGTTTTCATCCAACTAGAAGTTTAATTGAGTGGACTTTAGATTATATAAAGAAACATTTTTCTTCAAGTTGAAAAATACGATTTTTATTTTTGTTTAAATCTTTTTTTGAAACAGAGATTAATAATTTTACTGAGAAGTTTTAAAATCAGCAGAATATTATTCTTATTAATTATTTGGTTAACACAAACTCGACAGTTGCACTGGCATCAAACTGATCCTAACTAAATATTAGACCATTGTATCTTGTAATACAGAAAAGTAGATTAGACCAAGTACTGAGCGGAACCTGTAAGGTTTCCAAAATTTCCGGTTCCGCAAAAACCTAAGGAAAAAGGACGTTGGAACTACCTCAGAGTGATAAAAATGCATTTGGGCCTAACCTAAGGAATTTAAGACCAAAACCCAAGTTTTGGCATTTTAAAACTATGTCTGGACCTGTAAGGGAGAAAAGGCTGCACAGGAGTAGGGGTCCGACCTCTGTAAAAGCAGTTTGGCTATTGCAGTTAATTACACTGTCTGGGGAACCGTCTGACCTCACTTAAAACCCCAGCAGACATTAACATTTTGACAATAGACCCTGGGAGAAGATAGTCCCACCCAAAATAACAGGCTCCATCAAACCGATTACAGGGCCCATCAGAAAACATGCATAATACAAATCACTCAGGCCAATTTCTATAGAAAGATTGAGTCCAGCCTAGAAACCCAAAACATGAGGACAATTCAAACTCTGACTAAACAACAGATCGACAGGATGGAGCTATCCTGAAACCACTTCACACATTTACGAACCAGTTAACACGCTAGTAAAGTCATTACTGTTAATGAGGCCTCCAAAAATCTTACAATGACCGGGATTTGATTTTGGTTTTGATAAGGAAACTTCAATTAGTATAATTGAAAGGCTATTTTCTCAAGAAGCCAGTTCTCCAGTAAAACAGTTCAAGTTCAACAGAAGGCAGTTCTGCAGTTTCGAGTTCAATTGAAAGCCTGTTTTCAGCAGAAGTGAGGGCTGGAGTTACAGAGTTCAGGAGAAGCAAAGAGAAGGCAGTTCCACAGCTCGGAAGAAGACAGTTTAAACAGAGGCAGAGTTCAACAGAAAGAAGTTCAACAAAGAAGGCCAACAGCTCCAGAAGTAGGCCGACACGCAAGAAGAGACCAGAGCGACCGCCTCAGTGACCATCGGACACCTCGCGGCAACAAGGGCCTTACGAAACCTTTTACTCAAAAGACTCTAAACCCTAACTCTCAACTCTCAAGGATTCGTTTGGTGAGCATTATCCCTGGTTCTCTGGAGTCCAACCTAGCTAGGGAAGTGGGATTGGGAGGGGTGAAGTATTCTTTTAATGTTATTTCCCTTGCTTGTAACGAAGTGTTCCCCACCTTTAGAGTGTTAAGAGTGTTTGTGTTGTGTTTTACTTTCTTAAATAAAGATCAAAGTTCTTTCATCAAACTCAGTTGTCTGCTGCACCTTTTGTCACAACCCCCAAATAAGTCCATGGTCTAGAACCAAGGGAGTGGGAGCGATTCGAACCGTTCAGAAGTCAGAGGCAAAGCTGACACAAACCACCACCCCTACAACCTTACAAAAAGTAAAACTCCATACATTAAGTAACCATAACTTTCTGACATGTCCCCTCTGTTTACCTGGCATTTACTTTCTTACCACACAGTTCATTAACTCTTTTAATTAAATTATGCAGCATCACTGTTCTTCACAATTTATCTCTATGTCATGAACAAAATCTATTCCAGGGTAGCGGGTTTTGCCAATAATTAAGTCCTCCACCTCCCTTGTCTGCAGAAGTAGACAGACTGTTTGTCAATACAGGAAGCTTATGACTCACTACAAATGGTGGCTGCGTGTGTCATTAGAAGCCCACCACAAACAGATTATTTTTCAAAGAAAACTTGAGCTGCCTTTTCATGAGCAATACAAACCTGCAAGTATTTAATAACCATTGAACTCTTGGTAGGCTTTTCCAATGGTACTAACTCATTGTAATCTTTCACTGAATAATAATGACACAGGGCTTGCTACTTAAAGTGCACACTGAAGACTTGCCATCTGAGTCATCAAATGGTCACCACTAATAGATGTAGTGAACTAGAGGAGAAAGAAACTCATGCCATTAACATCATTGGTTTGGGGTTAATAACATTTTTAAAAGCCCCAAGTGAAGCACATGGGATAAAAGGTATGGATAAAAGAATGCAGATAAAACAACATATACCCGACAAAGTATGAGACAGATACTCAACATACTCGCGTATAAGACTAGAAAAGTATGCCTCTGATGCTGAAGGTAGGGGTATATCTGCGTCAGGTCATTCTCCAGGCATTCCACCAGGTGAAGCAGTTTCTTCAATGATACTGGACCTAACAGCACCTTGTCAGTAGATTCCTATCAGGTGTTGCCAACAGCTATTCCTGACTCCTTCAGTGCTATGATATTTAATTGCAACTTTCCTCCCAACACCTTACATTAGTCCTGTATTTCAACAACAACAACAACAACTTGCATTTATATAGTCCCCTTAACATAGTAAAACATCCCAAGGCACTTCACAGGAGCCTTATCAAACAAAATTTGACACCGAGCCACATAAGGTGACAAAAGCTTGGTCAAAGAGGTAGGCTTTAAGGAGCATCTTAAAGGAGCAGAGAGAGGTAGAGAGGCGGAGAGGTTTAGGGAGGGAATTCCAGAGCTTAGAGCCTAGGCAGCTGAAGGCACAGCCGCCAATGGTGGAGCGATTCAAATCGGGGATGCGCAAGAGGCCAGAATTGGAGGAGCACAGAGATCTCGGGGGGTTGTGGGGCTGGAGGAGGTTACAGAGACAGGGAGGGGCGAGGCCATAGAGGGATTTGAACACGAGGATGAGAATTTTAAAATCCAATTGATTTAAAATTGGGGACAGTCTATCAGGATAGATACAAGGATAGATATTTCAAATCAGCAGCTGCAGTCAGGACTGAAGTTGGGAGTCAGAAATTCCATTTAAATATCCTGGAGAAGTGGCAGCTAATAGGGAAATGCCAGAATAAATGAGAAAGAATAGAGGAAAATGCATTTGTGGTCACCAACCAATAGGACGGTGGCAGATAGAGGCTTTGTAATGTTGACCCTCGCCTTATATGAGGGCCATAGATTTTTCTCAGGGTAATGTCTTCTACACCGAGCGCTTTATACATTAGTATATATAGTATGCGTTGTACAAGTTCATATATCTAAATCTACTGCTTGAACAAGCAAGCTCTCAAGATATCAGCTGTTCACTTGTGCTTTTTTGTATCCATTTTTGTGAAGCTTGAGTAATCTCCTACAAAACAGCAATATTACAATTGTGCCTATATTTAGATCAAATACAATACAGTAAAAAGTCATCTGATTCTAAGCCTTTTAAAATGTTTTCATTTCACGCTTAACCCTTTCGTGAGTCTAATAGGATTGATGTGCCAAAATCAAAACGTTACAATTATTCAGATTACTGAGGGATGTATACTAATTAAGAAAATGTTCTGTATGGGTTTGTGCATCTTCCCAATTATACTTCACGATATTTAGCAATCACGATTTTCGTGTTATTTTTAGGAGCATTTTAAAAAAAAGGAAAGAAAACCAACACGTTGAAATTCCAAAAGATCAGTAGCCAGCAAGCTAAGAGAACACCCTCTGCAATGGTTGTTTGGGCCAACCCATTAACAGCTGTTGTTTTATTCAATTTGTTTTTAATTAAAGTGGTATCCATCCCTGAAAAAAAAACAGCTTTGAATTAATTGTATGTAGTTGGTACAACGTAATTACAAGGCTGAACTAGAAGGATTCGTCATGCAGACAATAAAAATCATTGTAAGTCTATAAGGATATAATTTTGCAAATAAATTGAGTTAAATGGTATCCCAACAGCAGCCTAAAGAGCAATCATTATGGCTGCAGTAGCACATAGAACGGTGCTCTTAAGTCTCTGTGATTTTCTTTTGTGTTCTTTATTTGCACGTTTGTCTCTTCCCCTTTGTGTGAGTGTGTATTTTAAAACGTAAGACTCATAAATCAACTAAAATAGGAAAAAAACATACAAATGAACAGATAATTACTCATTTCCAAAGACAACAGTCTTTTAAAGTGATGTGTCAAATGATAGCTTGCTTGGATTATTTTGGTTATATTAACATCCGAATGTATAAATAGCAGAATAGAATCTACAGTACATTTCTGGCGTTTGAATTGGGATACTAAAATGATCCAACACGACTAATAATAGACAGGCATATGCTTGTCATACACTAAAATGTTTTGCGCCTTTTGGAATTATCGCTCAGGGCTATCTTGCTCTTTTATCAGAGCAGAGTTAATAGCTGATATTTTGTACAAATTAGCAAAGCAATTCTGCTCCATTTTGCATGTGTGGGCACTTGTGATTTTTGAAACTGCTACTGTTAACTGAAGTGAACTGACTAATCAGGACTCATATGTGATAATGCTGCGTTCACGCCAGTAAAACCCATAAATTGCCATTTAATTTCTATAACTGGTGAAGTATTCTTTCTTCCAGCATGGGAGTGTGCGAATCTGAACAGGAATGGCTCAGTGGAGGTTCGGTGACTAGGACTTGGATGTTTTAATTGAAAGTTTAATTCAGAGGCGAGTTGCACTTTTGGGTTGGGGGACTGCCGAATGAATATCTTCAGGGCCTAATGGACTGGTAGGAAATTACTAACAGGATGAACTTGGATGTCAACATGTTGACCTGGGTCCCTCAAGCAACTTCTACAACTTGAAGACAGTGAAGGTAAAGCAAAAATATCCCCCTTTCTTAATAAGAACATGAAGGACATATTTCGTAAATAACATTTTAAATGGGAGTGCCTTCAATTTTTAAATGAAATATTGTAATATCCAGAAACTTGAATGTGTAGCTGTTTGAGTAGCCACTCCTAATTGAGGCTTGGAGGCATATTTTATAGCTGAAGCTTTGTCAGCTTGGCTCAGTTGGTATTACTCTTCCTGCTGGGGCAGAAGGTTGTAGGTTTTAGCTACATCCAGTGTTTGAGTTCGTAATCTGGCCTGACCCTCCAATGTAGTACTGAGGCGTGGTCCATTATTGGCGGTGCCATTGTTTGGATGAGATGTTAAACCGAGGTCCCATCTATCTGATGTAGTGGTTCGGGTCTACATTAAAAATCCCACGGCAATATTCAAAAAAAGCAGGGAGTTCTCCCGGTGTCCTGGCCAACATTCCTCCCTCAAACTACATCGGCAAAAAATGAACAGATTAACTGGTAGTTTATCTCATTGCTGTTTGCAGGACATTGTGGATGCTGATTGGCTTCTGGGGTTGCTTACATGATAATTACAATATTGAGTGAAGTGTTTTGAGATATTTCAACATGATCAGGGACTACATAAATGCAAGTATTATTATTAGTTATGAGGTTTAAGTGTGACTTCAAGTCTGGCATTGAATAAGCAGGGTTAACTTAATAATGCAGTCCAGGAGCATTTCTTGTGAATGTTCAGAATGCTGCTTTAAATGCTTTGGGGTCCACGATCCAAGAAGCTGTCAAAGCCAGTTTCAATTTACTTGGGCAAAATTTAAAGAGAAATTTTCCTGGTCCTTGCACCTGGAAGCTAAGCCTTCTGCAAGCACAAAGCCAGGAAACAGGGTCAGAGACCCATATCATATTCACAATATATATTAATGATCTAGATGACGGAACTCATCTCTAAGTTTGCAGACGACATAAAGCTGGGTGGGCATGTGTGCTGTGAGGAGGATGCAGAGAAACTCCAATATGATTTGGACTGGTTGGGTGATTATACTGCATCTGCCATGTATCTGCCCAATGTGGATAAATGCGAGGTTATCCACTTTGGTGGCAAAAACAGGAAGACAGATTATTATCTGAACGGCACTAGATTGGGAAAAGAGAAAGTGCAACGAGATCTGGGAGTCCTTGTGCACCAGTCGCTGAAAGTAAGCATGCAGGTGCAGCAGGCGGTTAAGAAGGCAAATGGTATGTTGGCCTTCATAGCGAGAGGATTCGAGTACAGGAGCAAGGATGTCTTGCTGCAGTTGTACAAGGCCTTGGTGAGACCACACCTTAAGTATTGTGTGTAGTTTTGGTCGCCTTATCTGAGGAAGGATGTTCTTGCCATGGAGGGAGTGCAGCAAAGATTTACCAGACTGATACCTGGGCTGGCAGGAATGACGTATGAAGAGAGATTGGGTCGATTAGGCTTATATTCACCAGAGTTTAGAAGAATGAGAGGGGATCTCATTGAAACTTATAAAATTCTAACAGGACTAGACAGACTAGATGCAGGAAAGATGTTCCCGATGGCGGGGGAGTCCAGAACCAGGGGTCACAGTCTAAGGATAAGGGGTAAGCCATTTAGGACTGAGATGAGGAGGAATTTCTTCACCCAGAGAGTGGTGAACCTGTGGAATTCTCTACCACAGAAGGCAGTTGAGGCCAATTCATTAAATATATTCAAGAAGGAGATAGATATATTTCTTAAGGCTATAGGGATCAAGGGATATGGGGAGAAAGCAGGGACAGGGTACTGAATTTGGATGATCAGCCATGATCTCATTAAATGGCGGAGCAGGCTCGAGGGGCCGAATGGCCTACTCCTGCTCCTATCTTCTATGCTTCTATAGGGTATTCACCCCTTTAACGCTGCCCTGAAATTCCTCTGGAATGGAGCCTGGGCTGGGTTTGCAGAAGACATAGGCTGGATGGTGCTGTGTTAATGAGGTGGGAGGGGTTGTTCCCAGCCTCCCACCTCTTTTTCTAGATGCCACGCTTGCTGCGCACCCAAGCACTGGGACATCAAGAAAAAAAAACTGGTGCTGTGGCTTAGTACCGAATCTCCACAGACTGGAGTTTCCTTTGGCATCCAGGAGGCAGACCAAAGATTTTTCAGATAGACCACTGATAGCTGCCCCAGATATCGCTGGTCCTACCACCAGCACTAGCTATTGCTGCTGAGGAGGACCTGCCGCTGAGCCATTATCCAGAAGCTCACAAACCTGGGCGATTGGCCCTAGAAAGACAACTCGGACTTGTAGAGGCCAATGTTCTATGTTCCAACAGATTTTTGAGCCATATAAGGCAATGGACTCCAGTAGTGATATGCGTGGAGACTCATGGGGCAGCTTAGTAATAATCGCATCAGCAGCAGCTCTGTGCCAGCACCTTGCCCTGCACAAGTGGCTGCAAGCGCCTCCTCAAAAGATATTGAGCCCACGAGCACACCTGCAGCAGATACATTACAGTTAGTCAAATGGCCATTTAAGAGCTAGGCACTTCATTAATCGGCTCATCCACCAAACCCCACTGCTAATCCCTCAGCTACAGGAGCACCTAGGTGTAGGACACATGATGAAACAATACATAGAAGTCCACAAATTACAAGGGGCATTTTAAAGCATCTCAGGAAAATACACGGAACACTTGCACCACACATTGTAACATCGCATTCATTGGAACATCAAGCATCACATCCACTCATTCACTAAATGAGATTACATTACTTGGAATACTTGTTGTAGCATGTCATTCTGAGGAAGCAATTTTTTCGCTTTAAAGTACTGATCCGAGGGAGTTGTTCGGCATAATTTAACTGATGAAGCACTTTAAAAAAAAAGAGTTTTTGTCATTGCACCAAATAAGGAAAATTTCTCTCCTTACATCGTACATTCGTTTCAAAAATAACCAGAGTTAAAATGGAAGCTGTCTTTCCTGATCCAAAGGCTGTGAGACATAAGCCTGGCTGTTTGATCAGGTAATTAGTCAGGATATGTCATAGGTAGTAATTAAGTTGTACATGGTTGAACCTTTTAACAAGTCCTCAGTAAACAGATGGCAGGTGAACCCACTCATCAGGCAATTTATACAAGCGTGCAATCCATTGTGTCCTTGATTTTTGTTGATTGACGACTATTCCCCTCGAGACCTCGTGAAATATATACTTGAGATTTCTCTCAATATCTTTAGCTTTATCTGAAGATCTGCGCTCAGTAGGTTGGTCATTTGCATCATCCATGTACAACTTTGTACCATGAGGTTTACGAGAGACTACTTAATCCTAAAATCCTGTTCCTTATCAGGCTGCGAAATACGAATTCAGTGGCAGCAACATCAGAAAATTGACCAATAATGGCACACCATTAATAATGCTCCATTCACACTTCTAAACCATTCTTACAGGGTCCACGGTGATTCAAGCAAAAAGATCACTCCTGCCAGTGTTAAAGTTGCATCAGAGAATGTCAGAGTATTTCCAGCATTTTCTGTTTTTATTTCAGAGAATGTCAATGTCCTGCAGCTCAACATTGGGGAAAACTGAGGTCAGCATCCTCAGCAGTCATTACAAGTTCCATTCCCTTACTGTATTCTCCTCCCCTGCTAATCTCACAGCATGTACTGGACCACTTGCAATCTTGGCATCCTGTGTGAGCCTGTGCTGAGCTTTAAATCCCACACCAAAACAACTTAGTTCCACCTCTGCCACATCACTAACTTCCACCTTAACCTCGGCCCCTCCGCTGCTAGATCCCTTATGCATGCCTTTGTGATTTCCAAGCTCGACTATTTCAATGCTCTCCTTGCTGCCCCCCTCCCCCCATTCTCTAGCTGCCACTAACTCCGACTCTTTCAAAATTCTGCCATTCATATCCTGTCCCACATTATATCTCGTTCACCTGTCAACCCTTTCCTCGCTGATCTAGATTGGTTCCCATCTCCCAAGTTAATTGAATATAAAATCCTTCTCTATAAATCTTATCAGGACCTCTTCCCACCCTATCTCTACAATCTCCTCCAGCACTACATCCCCAACTAGTTCCATTACTCTGATTCTGGTCTTTTTTGCATCTTCCAGCTGCCTCAGTTTATTCCATGGAGCTCCCTCCTTAAGCATCTCTGCTTCCCCACCACCTTCATAAACCCTTCTTAAAACTTACCTCTTTGACCAAGTTCTTGGTCACTCCCCTCCTGGCTCAGAATTCATCACTATGTGCTTATTTGCAAAGTTTGTATTGCACAGTTTCTTTACATTAACAGCACTATATATAGTTCTTGTTGTTATTGTTGATGTTGTTACCTATAAGGGCAATGGGACTTCTGTATCCTATAAGGCTGGCCAGGTGACGGAGCAACCACTTATCAGTTCTAGTCTCTCGGCTAAGTGAGCACTTAAGTAGTCGGGCTTACCTTAGTTGATGATTGTGAGCTTAAACTCCACTCCAGAATTTGAACAATATTCCTGTGCAATACTACATTGTCTGAGGTACAGATCTTTGGGTGAGATATTAAATAAAGGCCTGGTTCAGGTAGATGGTAAAGATCTCATGACACTATTTGAAAAAGCAGGGAGGTGCCCAGGCTAACATTTTCTTCCTCAACCAAAAAGCAGATTAACTGGTCACTCATCTCATTGCTTTTCGTGGGCACTTGCTGTGCACAAAATAAATGTTTGTATTTGCCTACAAAACAGTGTCCTGCATCTCTCAGGCATTGTGTGCCAGCTACTCCTGGAACAATATTAACAGCAGCAGGTGAAGGAAACCGTGTGAAGGATATCTCATAGGTAGCAGCAGACAGCTGATGTAACAGGGAGGACAAGTGCTGGAAGGAACCTGTAAAAACATCCGGAGGCTGGATTTGTAAGGGCTTGTGAGAAAGGTTCCAAACACAGGTTCCAGATGGAAGTGTTGGAGAGCCATTAAAACAGAGTGTACTGTGAATGAAGACTTGTCATCCCATTTAAGAAGTGAGGGTGTTGAGTGGAGAGGCACCCATTGTGCCAAAGTGAAATGGGGAAGGTCACCGTCCTCTTACCTTGCCAGCCCTCGTCGAGTACCTTTTCAGTTCTGACGAAGGGTCATCGACCTGAAACGTTAACTCTGTTTTTATTTCAGATTTCCAGCATCCGCAGTATTTTGCTTTTGTATTAGTGTTTAATTCACTGCCGCTTCTCTTCTAAGAATGCCCACCTTGAAGAAGTTCTGCTCTTCTCTCCGACGGGATTTCCGTTTGTCTCTTTTACCTTGTTCATCTTCATTGCTTTCTGTCTCCCTTCTCGTGTTTGATCAGGTATCTACCAAAACTCGCTTTCACAGCCACATATCTTTCCTCAGCAACTGTCTCCGGCTCCGACTTACTCCACGTGGATTGCAACTGAAATGCCACCCTTCGTGTTTTGGATCCACCCAGGACTACAGATATCTCCAAGATATTCAGCATTCCTCGAAGCACTGCTCTCGCCAGTTCTGACGAAAGGTCATCGACCTGAAACATTAACTCTGTTTCTCTCTCCACAGATGCTGCCTGACCTGCTGAGTATTTCCAGCATTTTCTGTTTTTATTTCACCTTTTCAGCACTGTTTGGCTTACCTGGAGATGAGCGAGGTCGTGTTCAACGCCACTGCCATCGCCCCCCACATGACCCTGGTGGTTGCCTTCGGTAGCTTCCCTTACCATCAGCCCAACAGACGGTTTCTTCTCTGGCGGGTCTTGTCCAGGAAGATCTGTACGCTGGCATCTGAGAAATGCTGACTCACCTCCTTCTGCTACCACTTGCTTGAGCCCTTCCTTGTGCAGGTGCAGCAAGTAATTGGGAAGGCAAATGGAATGTTGGCCTTTAATTCAAGGGGGATGGAGTATAAAAGTAGGGAAGTCTTGCTGCAACTGTATAGGGCGCTGGTGAGACCACGCCTGGAGTACTGCGCACAGTTTTGGTCTCCTTATTTAAGGAGGGATATACTTGCATTGGAGGCAGTTCAGAGAAGGTTCACTAGGTTGATTCCTGGGATGGAAGGGTTGTCTTATGAGGAAAGGCTGAGCAGGTTGGGCCTATGCTCATTGGAGTTTAGAAGAATGAGAGGTGATCTTATTGAAACATATAAGATTCTGAGGGGGTTGGACAGGGTAGATGCAGAGAGGATGTTTCCCCTCGTCAGGGAATCTAGAATGAGGGGGCATAGTCTCAGAATAAGGGGTTGCCCATTTAAGATGGAGATGAGGAGGAATTTCTTCTCTCAGAGGGTCGTGAATCTTTGGAATTCTCTACCCCAGACAGCTGTGGAAGCTGAGTCATTGAATATATTCAAGGCTGAGATAGACTGATTTTTGAGCAACAGGAGAGTCAAGGGTTATGGGGAATGGGCAGGAAAGTGAAGTTGAGGCCAGAATCAGATCAGCCATGATCTCATTAAATGGCGGAGGAGGCTCGAGGGACCGAATGGCCTGCTCCTGCTCCTGTTTCTTATGTTTCTTATCCACCAGTGCGCGATATGGAAGCCACGAAGAAAGGTGATGAAATCACAAAGGCATCCTTTGGTTAGAAATTACTGCAGTTGAAAAATGCTGGCGACCCAAACATGCCGCATACCGGCTATGCCACCAGGATATTTTCTGCCACCTAAGTTGCTGCAGGCTTTTAAAATCTGCAGCAACTAGTTTCTTCCCCACCTCAGCGATTTACTCCTAGGCTCCTGGCCTACCATTCAATATGGTCATGAGTTGACCTGCTGAATTATAGCAGGGTCAGCGCAGCAATTCATCAGCGAGCTGACGTCCCTCCCTACCGACATTACTGGAGTATAAATAGCTTTGCAGATTTTCGGTGACCATTCCTTTAGTTTTTTTTATCATAATAGACACCATTAACAGAAACATTTCAATTGATTAAATCATCACCCCCAGCAAACTACAATACTCCACTTTGCAGTTCAGAAAGAATCTATCCAATCTATGAGTAATACTAAGTTAATGACTCAGGCATACTCACCTGCAGTAATCTCTAGCTATGTGGGTTGTTGTGTCCATAGTTACTGCATATTTTATGCAAATGAGTGGTGTCTTAGAAAGGTTTCCCAGCTGGACATATCTGTCTGACCTTTGATATCTAAAACAATCGAACTCTTGTTAAAGTAACGCATTGCTTTGTTGCCGTCACCTCTCAGTTCCTTTGATTGGTTATAACTGAGTGTTGGCATCACTTTTTCATGACCCACAAAACAGCCAACTACTCAGTTTTAAGAACATTTGGGGGGAAAAATTCGGTATCGCCCCATTTGGGGCGCAATTATCGGCTGGGCGCAAAAATTAGCTCCTGGCGCTAATTATCGCCTCCAACTGCAAACTTGGCTTTTATCGCCCCTGGAGGTGATTGGAGCGCTAAATCAGATGCTTCACACCTGTCTTAAGGCGCAAAGGCCGAGGAGCGAGGCGCTACCTCACAACGCTGGCGAAGCTCATGTGATGTCAGTCAGCAATGGAACACACACACAATGGCGCCGGCCAGTTCTTAAAGGGGAGGGTTGATCTTGCTCTCCATCCACATCCTGCTCATTGCAGCCTTGAATCTCGGCCTGGAGAGACCTGCACATCAAATCTGCTGGAAAGAACAATGGAGAGAACCAGGGAAAGAGCTCAGAGTGCAGCCCCCACAGTCTCTTCTAAATCAATACAAGGAAGGGCAAATCAAAATGAACCTGCAAAGTGCTGCTCAGTACCCAAAACTCCTTCACACAGCGTTGAATCTCTCCAGAAGTCTCTCTCTCTCTCTCTCTCAGAATGCGTGGTGCAAAAATGTCACCAACAAAAAAAGGCAGGAAGCGTTCACCTTTAAATAGCGCTCCCCCAGTCCCTTCCTGACTGCAAAATGCTCCCCTCAACCTGTCGTTGCTCGCGGCAGGCGGTAAGGCAGGGGGTGCCACTCAATATCCGCTCCGGGGCGCTACTGGGGTGTTGCGCACTCGACTGACGTCACGATCTGCCGGCGCAGGAGATCGTGGCGGTAGTGTTTAGCGCCGCCGCAAAATGTCTGGTCAATTTCGCGAGAAGCGCAGATATCGCCGCACCCAGGCGCTAGTTGCTTTGCGCCCCATTAGCGCCCTCTTAAGGCGCTAACGGGAGGCGCAAACCAACTGAATTTTTCCCCCTTGATCTTTACCCCGTTCTTTGGAAGGGGTGCAATCATTCTTTTGATTTTTTTTTTTGTCACACAGCTCCAAAAATCAACTGTGACCCTGGTACTGCTTCACAACATCTACCAAACCATTCAAAAACAAATCAGGCATTAGGTGAGGAAGACCTGTGGATTTGATCTGTTCTTAATTCTGACATTTCTCAATGCGGATTAATAATTTTTAAAAAAGCAAGTGGTCCATAATTCTTCTGTTTTTGTTCCTTTTATGTTAAATGTGGTATTTGCAGTTACAAAAGATGAATAAAACCTGGCATTAACTGAGGCAGAGTGGAGATACGGGGGGATGAATTTCCACGTTTGGTTCTACCGATCATCCGCCATAACTTCAGCCCTGCCTATTTTATGATGTACAGATTGCTTAATCGCACTGTTTCTTTTTGACCTGATTGAAATATTGTCCAGTTATCCAGATTCCATTAGGAAATGCACATATTAGGTTCAATCAGGAGATTAATGTCCAGATTAATGCCGAGATTATTTGACAGATGAAAACAATACACATTTGATGACATTTGCTGGCTTGTAATAGATACAAAATATGGCAAACTTTATTGATCCAGAATGAAACCTTCATGCAGTGTTAGAAGCGAGATGTTTTAACCAGTTTTATGAATGTGATTTCATCCCATAACTAAACAAACCACGAATTCCAGACTGTGTCTCTTTGATTTGGAATTCAACAACAAAACAGAATTTATAGAAATAAAATAATAATATTTGCATAAATTGATTTGTTTCTGTGTGGGAAGATAATAAATTAGGTGCATTGATAGATTTTGGTGGCGCATTGATGAAAATTATCCCCCAAACTATTTGCAGACAAGATTAATCACAGCTAAAACCAGGAGAACTCACTGCATCCAATGTACCTGTTGCTATCGCTGTTATTTTCATAAAAACATGAAGATCAGTGCGTTTTTTTAAACATCCTGGGCTCACCAATACTGCAAAAGCCCTTCATTTCAAATAAGGGGTTTCCTACAAGTTTCCTCCAGACCTTAATCTCATCCTCAGAACTAATTGCCAAAAGAATCCCCTGGCACTTATTTTGTGATGAAACACTAATCTGAACGTGAGAATTTTTAAGGCAAGCCTGGCAGAAAGCAGAAGCTTAAGGTGATAAGAATGGGATGCTCAATCATCCCCAGCCCACACACAGCTTCAAACTTGTCAGAGAGAGAACTGAGCAGAGATGGAGGATCCATGATTAAACTCTTCATCTCCCTTTGTTTAGTGATTCAGTTCCTTCCATAGATGAGACTTGGCCACTTGATTTAAACTTCTGAGAATTCCCTGTGTACAGCCTGATTAGTTACAGCACTTTGATCGACCATCCTAATGTTTTGCCAGGAGTAAGACCTGAACAGAATATCTCTGATAAAGTCATTAACTGAAAAGGAAACATTTACATAGAAACATAGAAGATAGGAGCAGGAGTAGGCCATTCGGCCCCTCGAGCCTGCTCCGCCATTCAATGCGATCATGGCTGATCATCCAAATTCAGTACCCTGTCCCTGCTTTCTCCCCATATCCCTTGATCCCCTTAGCCTTAAGAAATATATCTAACTCCTTCTTGAATATATTTAATGAATTGGCCTCAACTGCCTTGTGTGGGAGAGAATTCCACAGGTTCACCACTCTCTGGGTGAAGAAATTCCTCCTCATCTCAGTCCTAAATGGCTTACCCCTTATCCTTAGACTGTGACCTCTGGTTCTGGACTCCCCCGCCATCGGGAACAGCCTTCCTGCATCTAGTCTGTCTAGTCCTGTTAGAATTTGAAAAGTTTCAATGAGATCCCCTCTCATTCTTCTAAACTCTAGCGAATATAAGCCTAATCGACCCAATCTCTCTTCATACATCCTTCCTGCCATCCCAGGTATCAGTCTGGTGAATCTTCGCTGCACTCCCTCCACGGCAAGAACATCCTTCCTCAGATAAGGCGACCAAAACTGCACACAATATTCAAGGTGTGGTCTCACCAAGGCCCTGTACAACTGCAGCAAGACATCGTTGCTCCTGTACTCGAATCCTCTCGCTATGAAGGCCAACATACCATTTGCCTTCTTAACCACCTGCTGCACCTGCATGCTTACCTTCAGCGACTGGTGCACAAGGACACCTAGGTCTCGTTGCACTTCCCCTTTTCCCAATCTATTGCCATTCAGATAATAATCTGCCTTCCTGTTTTTGCCACCAAAGTGGATAACCTCGCATTTATCCACATTATACTGCATCTGCCATGCATCTGCCCAATCACCCAACCTGTCCAAATCATACTGGAGTTTCTCTGCATCCTCCTCACAGCACACACGCTCACCCAGCTTTGTGTTCTCTGCAAACTTGGAGATATTACATCTAGTTCCCTCGTCTAGATCATTAATATATATATTGTGAATAACTGGGGTCCTAGCACCGATCCCTGCGGTACCCCACTAGTCACTGCCTGCCACTCGGAAAAAGACTTGTTTATTCAAACTCTTTGCTTCCTGTCTGCCAACCAGTTTTCTATCCAAGTCAGTACCTTACCCCCAATCCCATGTGCTTTAACTTTGCAAGCTAATCTCTTATGCGGGACCTCATCGGAAGCCTTCTGAAAGTCCAAATACACCACATCCACTGGTTCTCCCTTATCTATTCTATCAGTTACATCCTCAAAAAATTCCAGTAGATTAGTCAAGCATGATTTACCTTTTGTAAATCCATGTTGACTTTGTCCGAACCTGTCACTGTTTTCCAAGTGCTCTGCTATTACATCTTTTATAATGGACTCTGACATTTTCCCCACTACCGATGTCAGGCTTACCGGTCTATAATTCCCCGTTTTCTCTCTACCACCTTTTTTAAATAGTGGGGTTAAATTAGCTACCCTCCAATCCATGGGAACTGTTCCAGAGTCTATAGAATTTTTCAAGATGACCAGCAATGCATCTACTATTTCTAGGGCCACTTCCTTAAGTACGCTAGGATGTAGATTATCAAGCCCTGGGGATTTATCGGCCTTCAATCCCGTCAATTTCCCTAACACTATTTCCCTACAAATACTGATTTCATTCAGTTCCTCCCTCTCATTAGACCCTATGTTCCCCGACATCTCTGGGAGTTTATTTGTGTCCTCCTTTGTGAAGACAGAACCAAAGTATGTATTTAATTGGTCTGCCATTTCTTTGTTCCCCATTATAAATTCCCCTGATTCTGACTGCAAGGGACCTACGCTTGACTTCACCAATCTTTTTCTCTTCACATATCTATAGAAGCTTTTACAGTCAGTTTTTATGTTCCCTGCAAGCTTACTCTCATACTCTATTTTCCCCCTCTTAATTAATCCCTTTGTCCTCCTTTGCTGAATCCTAAACTGCTTCCAATCCTCAGGTTTGCTGCTTTTTCTGGCCAATTTATATGTCCTCTCCTTGGATCTTATGCTGTCACTAATTTCCCTTGTTAGCCACGGTTGAGTCACCTTTTTTGTTTTATTTTTATGCCAAACAGTCATGAACACAGTCATCAGAACCCAGGCCATCCTATATTTTTCATAATGTGTCTGGGTTTCCACTTTCTTTTCCTATTGATGTTCATATTTTGCCATTCAAGTCTGTATCTTCCAGTGAAGTAAGATATTAAAAATTGGATATAACCAGGGCAATTCGGGCATGACTCATTTGCAGAAAGCCAGGCCTTTAACGAGATTTGTTTCAAGTCACACAACACCTTACAAGCTTTCGGAGTCTACCTCCTTCAACGAGATTTACAGATAGCATTGTATGTAACTTTTACAGCCACCCTCGGATAACGAGATCCCCATAAGGCGAGACAGAAATGTTTGCTAACCAAGTAACTTTTAAACCTAATTGGATCTCTGTAAAGGCAAGACAGAAATATTTGTAAAACGAGTAATGTGTTTTTAGACCTAGCATTGTGTGTAACTTTTAAACCTGATTGGATATAAATATGTGTGTTTTCATTAGCTCGGTGGAGTTGTACTCATGTAAGCGACATGAGAGGTTCTCCCCAGGCCTGTAATAAACCGTTGTGACTTCAATTACTTGGTCAGTCTTTCTTCCAACAAGCCAGTAGCGTCGACCCTGTATATCACTGGGTCCGCACTTTGGGAGCTTACATCAATTGGCGACGAGGATGGGATGCGCGATCTGAACAAAACTCTCGGACAGCGATAACCTAAGACGGGTGAGTACGTTTAAATTACCACCTGTAAAATTAGAGGTTAATCGCTGGCGAGACGTTAAGTAAGATTGACGTACAAAAGAACTATAAAAAGAAAGACACCTTTAATTGAAGACGGTTAACACTGCCGGACTGCGGTACCGGAAAACAAGGGTTTAGAAACCTGATAGGCCCACGAGGTGCGGCTCTTAAGTAGTAGTTAAAACGGGGAGTTTTAACACGGTGGAGGACGAGTCCTTCTGGCCGAAAAGTAAACTTAAGTAGGAGTTAAAACGGGGAGTTTTAACACGGTGGAGGACGAGTCCTTCTGGCCGAAAAATAAACTTAAGTAGTAGTTAAAACGGGGAGTTTTAACACGGTGGAGGGCGAGTCCTTCTGGCCGAAAAGTAAACTTAGGTAGTAGTTAAAACGGGGAGTTTTTAAAATAAACAAACAAGGGTTTAGAAACCCGGTAGGCCCACGAGGTGCGGCTCTTAAGAAGTAGTTAAACAGGTTGTTTTAACACTGGGTGAAGGACAAGTCCTTCTGGCCGAAAAATAAATAAATAAATAAATAAATAAACTATGGCTAGCAAAGAGGATAAGGAACCCTGGGGAGACCCAGAGTCTGTAACACGATATGTTTACGACAAGAATAAAAAATTAATTGAGAAAATGAGAAAGGCAGGGTGGAACCAGGACGATAAACCAGACACACAAAGGGACTGGTGGAGGAAACAAACCAAAAATAAATTGGAGAAAGCGTGCATTATCGTAGCGGCACGATACGATCGGGAACGTATGCTCCAGCGCGGAGCCCTTAAAACATATCCAGCAGCTGCAGCCAACCCAAAACCGGGTAACTCCCAGGAAAGGTTATACCCGGAGCTGCCCCAGGGGGGGCCGACTGGCTGTCCTCCCCCATATACAGGACACCAGTCGGCAGCCCCGGAGCCTGTTCCGATGGCACCAGTGACACTGCAATATAGGCCAGCAATCCCCGCGGTTCCGGAAATTCCGGCGGCAGGGGGGAATCCGGCCGTCCCGGCAGTACCGGGCAGGCCGGCCACCACAACGTTGACCTACACACCGTTAAGCCTGCAGGATCGGGTGATTCTCCTCAATGAATTACCAGCCTTAAAACACCGCCAGAATAATCAGACATTCTGGCACAAACTGCGCGAAGTACGCATAAACCATGCCCTACATAGTATAGATATCGATCAATTGGTGCGAGCTAAATGTCCCGAGGAACAGTGGAGATTAGTGCAGGGCAACCACGGAAATGGCCAGTGGGCCACAAATACAGGACAGACAATCCAACAATTAAACACTGAGTTCGACCAATTCAAGGCCGCTGTGGAAGCAGCAATGGGACAGGCCCCCGTAAATTGGGCAGCTATAAGCGGAATCACACAAGAAAAGGGAGAAAGCGCTATCGATTATGGAAAACGAAAGTGGTCCGCCTTTGAGGGTAACTGTGGGATCCCAGGCCCCTTAAACAAAAACAACGCTTGTTTTCTGCAAACATTTAAACAGGGACTAAGTCCAATGCACCAGAATGCAATAAAAATGGGGCTAGTGGTCCACCATAATTGGGAGGACTTAATACAGTGGGCGTGCGAAGTAGATAATCAGGTCCAAGAACAAGCCAAACCTAAAATGGCTGCCCTAAGGACGGATAGCGACAATGAGGATGCATTAAGTGTGGCGGCATGCTTCGGTTGCGGACAGGAGGGCCACATGAAAAGGGATTGCCCGAGGCAACAGAACAAAGGGGATAATCAGACATCTCAGCAAAAGGCTTCCTGTCATAATTGTGGAAAACCAGGGCATAGGAAACAACAATGTTGGAATAAAGGAGGAGGAAGGGAAGGTCAGGGACCTAGACAGGGAGGAAAACCGGGGTCAAGTATTGGAAGGTCAGAGAATAACGAGGAAAGCATGGCGAAACTGATCAGGAAGGGAATGCAAGACTGGGAGGATGACAGAGAAAGAGAAGAAAGGAAGAGGAGAAAGAGTAGGAAGTATAAGAGAGATGATTCCTCAGACACCTCCGACGAGGAAGACATAGTGGAGCTGACAAGGAAAATGGAAAAACTGGTCAAACAGATAAAAAAAGGCAACGCCTGAAAGGTAGCGGCCCTCGGAGACCCGGTAAAGGGAGACCCTAGAATGTTTATTGAGGCACTGGTAGGGGGCCGACAGTGCAGAATGCTCATAGACACCGGGGCAGCAATATCTCTAACAAACGTACCCTTGCCGCGAACCAAGGAAAATATTTTTATATCTGGGATAGGGGGAGTAAAAATTAAAGCATGGAAAAGTGAGACAGTATTACTAGAATTGGGAAAAATCATTATACCTACATGTTTCTGGATCTGTGAGAATACTGAGGGAACCATCCTGGGTATAGACATACTAAGGGAAGTGGGAGTTTTAATAGACCCCAAACAGGATAAGTTGCTATGGCCCGATAACCACAAGGAAGGGAGACATAACTCAAAGGGATCCAAGACAGCATGTGCCATCAGCGCTATCCAAATAATAGACCCCAAATGGGACGAAAAGGGAGGGTGGGGGGCAATTTGCCACCGATTCCCCGAACTATGGGCCAAACACAAGCAGGACTGCGGACTGGTTAAGATGAACCCAGTCAGAGTCCCCGGGCCAACCCACCGACCCCATAAACAATATCCCCTAAAAGTGGAGGCCCAGACAGCCGTACGGAGTATAGTATTGGAACTCGTGAAACAGGGAATTCTGCGAGAAACAGTGTCCGGCACTAACTCTCCAGTATGGCCCGTAAAGAAACCTGATGCGTCATATCGACTTACAATCGATTACACAGCCTTAAATAAAGTGACCCCAAAGGAATATCCAATTGTAGCAAGCCCAGCTACTATCTTTAACGGTTTAAAACCAGAACACAAAATATTCACCGTGTTAGACATCGCAAACGGGTTCTGGTCCATTCCCCTGCATGAGGAATCACAGGAAAAGTTCGCCTTTACAATAGGCGGCAAACAGTATACATGGACACGGGTCCCACAAGGATTCCATAACAGTCCAGCCATTTTTCACCGCCATATGGCCAGAGCTCTTGAAGACCTAGACTTAGAGGGTGAAAATAGTACCCTCTTACAATACGTGGATGACCTCCTAATAGCGTCAGAAACGAAAGTGGGACATAAGGGGGCCCTGGTAAAGGTCTTTTCAACCCTACGGGAGGCGGGTTTTAAAGCAAACCCAGCCAAAGCCCAGGTAGGAAAATTGGAAGTCACATACCTCGGGTATAGGGTCAGTATGGGAAAAAGGGCTATGCCAGAGGAAAGGAAGGAGGCAATCAGCCAAATGCCAAGGCCCATAAACGTGAGAGGAGTACGACAGGTACTCGGTCTCTTTAACTTTAGCCGGAACTTTATAGAAGGCTTCTCACACATGGCCGCGCCTCTGTATGAATTAACAAAGGGGGGTAGGGCAGCAGGAGAACCCATCGGGTGGACATCCACTCAGGAAGAAGCATTTACCAAACTTAAACAAGCCCTGACCGCCGCCCCCGCGTTAGGATTACCTGATCAAGAGAGACCCTATCACATATTCTGTCACAATCATGATGGACACTATAGCGCCGTAGTAGCCCAGGAGCACGGAGGAAACATGAGATCGGTGGCCTACTATTCCACTAGACGATCCCCCATCGTGGCAGGTATGCCCCGCTGCGTGGCCGCTATAGACTGTGCCAGATGGTCAGTACAGGTCAGTGAACCGATTATAATGACCGGAGATATTGTACTACACACCCAGCACACCCTGGTAGAATTACTTAATACGGGACGACTGAAGTCTGTCTCAAATGCTCGACGAGCAGCCTGGGAGGCGGTACTATTACCCAAAGACAAGTCAATACAGATAGTCAGGGATATGGGGCAGAACCCAGCCTCCATGATGATCATGGAAGGAGAGGACCACCAATGCATGAATGAGGAAGAGCCAGAAAATGACCTAGACAAAATAAAAGAAATACCCTTGGCCGAAGCGGACTTGGAGTTATATGTAGATGGATCCCGAAAATATGTACAGGGAAAGCCGAGGACAGGCTGGGCGGTGGTAAATGGGGAAGGGATGGTGTTACAAGCCGGAACTCTCCCAGGGGATAAATCTGCCCAGGTCGCAGAACTAACAGCCTTAACGGAAGCCCTGAAACTGGCTATGGGAAAAAGGGTTAATGTATATACCGACAGCCGCTACGCCTTCGGAATAGTACATGATTATATGGCCGCATGGAGTAGGAGGGGGTACATCACCTCTGGGGGAGCCCCCATCCAACACCTGGACGTAGTAAAGTCCTTGGTGAATGCCGCGCGCGGACCAACGGAGTTAGCAGTAATAAAGGTTAAAGCGCACACCAAAGGAAAAACTCCACAAGAACAAGGTAACAGAGCGGCAGACCTGGCCGCCAAGGTTATGACGGAGGCGCCCTGTGGCAATGTAACACCGATAGGGGGAGCCCCAGTCCCATTAATACCCCTTGAGTATAATATTGTTAAGTTACATCAAGGCATACCAGAACCTGAGCTGAACATTTGGGAAAAGAAGGGAGTAATGCTATCCAGAGATAAGGTCTGGAGGAAGGAGGGACGGGTCTGTGCACCGGAGTGTATCCAACAGGAACTAATGAGGTTGTATCACGGACAAGCCCATACAGGGGCCAGCCGAATGATAAATAACATAGGCCAATGCTGGTGGTGGCCCGGACTATCAAGCAGTATAAGGAAGTATTGTAAGGATTGCCACATTTGTGCGCAATGTAACACCGGAAAACCAGTAAAGGTAAAATGGGGTAGACAGCCAAGACCCAAGGGACCCTGGGAGAAACTACAAATAGACTTTACAGGACCATTAACCAAAAGCAAAGGAAAAACCTACTGTCTGGTAATAATTGACCAATTCACAAGGTGGGTGGAAGCTTTTGCCACCCGAAACTGTACCGCCAGTACAGTGGCCCGGATCTTGGCAGAAGAAATAATACCCCGGTGGGGAGTCCCATTACAAATAGATTCAGATAATGGAACACACTTTACCGGAAAGGTAATGAAAGAGGCTTGCGCCCTGTTGGGCGTAAAGCAGAAATTTCATATACCTTACCATCCCGAAAGTTCAGGAATGGTGGAACGAATGAATCGGACCTTAAAACGATCTCTCACAAAGGCCATTGTGGAGACGGGGCAGGGATGGGCGGAACTGTTACCCACAATCCTAATGAGACTAAGGGCCACACCAAATAGCACCACCGGACTGACCCCTTTTGAATTAATGACGGGACGGGCAATGGCGCTTCCCGAAGGAGTAGTGACCGGAGGGGAAGATGTGGGACCTTTAAAGGACAGAATCAGAAGGTTCATAAAGCAATTATGTGCGGAACTGCACGGGCTGAGACAGGAGGCTAGAGACCAGCAGATAATCAAGGATCTGGAGAGGGATACCGAGGAACAAAAGAAAGTCATACCTGGGGTGGGAAGTCAGGTAATGTCTAGAATAATTCCAATAAAACCTGGGTTACGGCCCCGGTGGGAAGGACCCTATTTGGTATTAATGACCAGCGACACTTGTGCATGCATAGACCTGCACGGCACTGGAAAGGGAAGATGGAAACACTGGACACAATTAAAATTATACAAAGAAGCTGATGAATAACCCAGAAATCATATTGTACAAGGAAAGCAAGGATTATTTGCATAGGGTCCAAAGGGACAGGACATCCTTGTATTCGCGTTAATATGATCCTGTTGCATTATGATAGTAACATTCTTCGTGGTCTGTATGTTTCAATAGATCTGGGAGACTGGCAAAGTAGTAAGAATGGAATAACTAACTGCTGGTGACGACCAGCCTTGTATTTCCACAGGACAAATTAGAAGAACGACGGAAGAAGGGACGGCTGACAAAAAGGAAGATAATCAAGTATCTGCTTATATATGGCCTATATAACACCGGAAATGATATTTTGGTGATTGGGGGTCAGGATGGTCGGGGACGTTGGGCGCCTCAGTGGTGCAAAGCATAATGATATTCCTCGTGATTGTTATTACAATATACTGTGTATTCTTGCTGCTCAAAGATTAGGTAAAGCCATGATGGTGTAAGACCCGATCTATAGCCCTAAAATTACAAGGGATGAATTGGACATGGTAATTAATAACCAGGCCGGCCAACCGTAAGACGGGAGTGGCAGAAACAGGATTGGTGAGTGATGACAGTCTCGAAAGGACACGTCACGCACCCACCGAGGGAATGGAGGACGAGCTCGAACCAGAAGCTCGAACCAGAAGCCCAAACCATTGATGCAGGGCTCTTGGGCCCCGGGGATGGCAACATAGAACCAAGACAAGAAAATAATAAGTCCACATATACCGCGTGGGGTGAAACCGGCTTATAAATTGGTTTATGTCATACCCATGTATAACCTAGACTGGTAGAAGGCCAGAGAGTGCACGCTCAGGCAGACACCAGGCAATAGGAATACATGTTGACCTGTATTGGAACAGTTGTCCAATAGGTCAAAAGGGGGGAATTGAAGTAAGATATTAAAAATTGGATATAACCAGGGCAATTCGGGCATGACTCATTTGCAGAAAGCCAGGCCTTTAACGAGATTTGTTTCAAGTCACACAACACCTTACAAGCTTTCGGAGTCTACCTCCTTCAACGAGATTTACAGATAGCATTGTATGTAACTTTTACAGCCACCCTCGGATAACGAGATCCCCATAAGGCGAGACAGAAATGTTTGCTAACCAAGTAACTTTTAAACCTAATTGGATCTCTGTAAAGGCAAGACAGAAATATTTGTAAAACGAGTAATGTGTTTTTAGACCTAGCATTGTGTGTAACTTTTAAACCTGATTGGATATAAATATGTGTGTTTTCATTAGCTCGGTGGAGTTGTACTCATGTAAGCGACATGAGAGGTTCTCCCCAGGCCTGTAATAAACCGTTGTGACTTCAATTACTTGGTCAGTCTTTCTTCCAACAAGCCAGTAGCGTCGACCCTGTATATCACTGGGTCCGCACTTTGGGAGCTTACATCATCCAGTTATTTATTTTCCCCTAACAGCTACGTTCATGATCATCAAGTTTTGCTTTGTTACGGTAGAACACAAAACAGAAAGAAGGTGGTTAATTGTAAAATTGCAAAGTTTAAAAAAAATATATTTATTCGTTCATGGGATGTGGGCGTCGCTAGCGAGGCCAGCATTTATTGCCCATCCCTAGTTGCCCTTGAGAAGGTGGTGGTGAGCCGCCTTCTTGAACTGCTGCAGTCCGTGTGGTATAGGTACTGTTAGGGAGGGAGTTCCAGGATTTTGACCCAGCGACGATGAAGGATCGTTGATATACTTCCAAGTCAGGATGATGTGTGACTTGTAGGGGAACTTGGAGGTGCTGGTGCACCCATGTGCCTGCGGCCCTTGTCCTTCTAGGTGGTAGAGGTCGCGGGTTTGGGAGGTACTGCCGAAGAAGCCGTGGCAAGTTGCTGCAGTGCATCTTGTAGATGGTACACACAGCAGCCACGGTATGCCGGTGGGGGAGGGAGTGAATGTTTAAGGTGGTGGATGGGGTGCCAATCAAGCGGGTTGCTTTGTCCAGGATGGTGTCGAGCTTCTTGAGTGTTGTTGGAGCTGCACTCATCCAGGCAAGTGGAGTGTATTCCATCACACTCCTGAGTTGTGCCTCGTAGATGGTGGAAAGGCTTTGGGGAGTCAGGAGGTGAGACACTCGCCACAGAATGCCCAGCTTCTGACCTGCTCTTGTTGCCACAGTATTTATGTGGCTGGTCCAGTTAAGTTTCTAGTCAATGGTGAACCACAGGATGTTATTGATCACTCAATGTAGATTACATTTAGAGTATTAAATATACCCTTTAAATTCAAAAGAGAGATTCCTTGGGGGAAAGAGCAGGGGGAGTGGGACTAATTGGCATTTTTTTTATTCGTTCATGGGATGTGGGCATCACTGGCAAGGCCAGTATTTATTGCCCATCCCTAATTGCCCTCGAGAAGGTGGTGGTGAGCCGTCGCCTTGAACTGCTGCAGTCCGTGTGGTGAAGGTACTCTCACAGTGCTGTTAGGTAGGGAGTTCCAGGATTTAGATCCAGCGACAATGAAGGATCGGCGATATACTTCTAAGTCAGGATGGTGTGTGACTTGGAGGGGAACTTGGAGGTGGTGGTGTTCCCATGCGCCTGCTGCCCTTGTCCTTCTAGGTGGAAGAAGTTGGCGGGTTTGGGAGGTGCTGCCGAAGAAACCTTGGCGAGTTGCTGCAGTGCATCTTGTAGATGGTACACACTGCAGCCACGATACGCCTGTGGTGGACGGAGTGAATGTTTAAGGTGGTAGATGGGGTGCCAATCAAGCGGGCTGCTTTGTCCTGGATGGTGTCGAGCTTCTTGAGTGTTGTTGGAGCTGCACTTATCCAGGCAAGTGGAGAGTATTCCATCACACTCCTTATTTGTGCCTTGTAGATGGTAGAAAGACTTTGGGGAGTCAGGAAGTGAGACACTCGCCGCAGAATACCTAGCCTGTGACCTGCTCTTGTTGCCACAGTATTTATGTGGCTGGTCCAGTTAAGTTTCTGGTCAATGGTGACCCCCAGGATGTTGATGGTGGGGGATGCGGCGATGGTATGTAAAGGAATAGCCATATTTCAGAAAAATACACCATCCTATGAACAGAATTCTGACTTTATTAAAACATGATTAACTGGATTTAAAAATCTAAAAAGCCTCAAAGACACAAAGCTGTGAATGCAGGCTTCTGAGATAAGATGGTTTGTTAACACAAAGCTGGAAACTTTGAAGAAGCAAAGAGTTGCTTCCAGAAAGTCTGAGTTTTCAAGAAACACAATACAAATACCCAGTTTAAAGTGTTATAAACTAACACTTCGAACAGAAACACAGAATATTAAAGAAACATGTGCCTTTGTAAAGGTAACATCAAATGAAAGACAGGAAACATAAGTTTGAAATACAACCAATTGAGATGGCAAGGGAAACAATCAAGTACTCGGTTGAAGTGTTTTTGATTTACATATAGTAAAAGGTACAAACAGAAGACTTTGTAAATATTAAATCAATAGATGCACCAAGCAATCACATGGTTTTTGAATTGAACTCGGAACAGTTAGGAGACACTAAGTCTGCTTTCAACCAGATAAGGTGGTTTAAGAATTGAATGGAAGACCTTCGTAAGAATGGCATCAAATAGATACATATGTTATAACCATTTTTTATGATAAAATTTGAACACCTAAACAGCAGACAGGATTCTGAAAGTTAACAGCTGAACTGACAGTAAGATTAGAAATAAGTCAACAGAAAGAATGACTGGAGATAATTAGCTTACATCAGTAGAAAACTTCAAAGAATATACCACTGCAAAAAGAGTATAAAATATGGAGCTTTCAGATAGGAAGTCAGAAGTCACTGAACGGGGCAAGCGATTCTCTCACTCTTCAGAGGCAGGCTCTGTAAGTTTTTAACCCTTTGAGTCTCGGGGATCAAGAGGTACATTTATTTGATTTTGGTGGATATTCTGGATTAGAAATAAGTAGAAATGTAAAAATGTAACGAAGTTAAGATTTGAGAATAAGGATCTCTGAGATAAGAATTGCAAGCTATTTGTTTTTGAACTGTTAATGTTGCGACTGAAACACCAACTGTTAACTACATGTCGCTTCTTTAATAAATCTATATTTTTTTAGAATTGTCTCACATAGTATTTCTGTATCAAACTCGCGAACTCAATCTCTGTACACTCTTTGGTGAGGAGTTGCAGAGTTCTGGGGGGGTTTTCCGGACCCTCATAATAACCGGAAGGTTACAGTCTAGTTAAACTTATTAAAAGTGCTATCTGGAGGATGGTAACATCTTCAAGTCAATCCTTTCCTTTAGAGAGAGATAGCCTGGACCTTTACACCCAATTAAGTGTCTTATAGAATTCGGCTTTCTCTACCTTTAGTTGAAGGTGAACGTCTGGGGAATACGCCTGATCCGGGGTAGCCTGAAAACAGCTAGGACGAGTAATTATCCCTTCAGGTAATGCCGTTGAATGTCAAGGGGCGGTGGTTAGAATCTCACTTGTTGGAGATAGTCATTGCCTGGCACTTCTGTGGTGCGAATGTTACCTGCCACTTATCAGCCCAAGCCTGAACATCGTCCAGGTCTTGTTGCATGCAGGCATGGATTGCTTCATTATCTGAGGAGTTGTGAATGGCACTGAACACTGTGCAGTCATCAGCGAACATCCCCATTTCTGACCTTATGTTGGAGGGAAGTTCATTGATGAAGCAGTTGAAGATGGTTGGGCCTAGGACACTGCCCTGAGGAACTCATGCAGCAATGTCCTGCAGCTGTGATGATTGACCTTCAATCACCACAACCATCTTCCTTTGTGCTAGGTATGACTCCAGCCAGTGGAGAGTTTTCCCCCTGACTCCAGTTTTACTAGGGCTCCTTCATGCCCTACTCAGTTAAATGCTGCCTTGATGTCAAGGGCAGTCACTCTCACCTCACCTCTGAAATTCAGCACCTTTGTCCATGTTTGGACCAAGGCTGTAATGAGGTCAGGAGCCGAGTGGTCTTGGCGGAACCCAAAAACGGGCATCAGTGAGCAGGATATTGGTGAGTAAGTGCCGCTTGATGGCACCTTCCATCACTTTGCTGATGATTGAGAGTAGACTGATGGGGCGGTAATTGGCCGGATTGGATTTGTCCTGCTTTTTGTGGACAGGACATACCTGGGCAGTTTTCCACATTGTCGGATAGAAGCCAGTGTTGTAGCTGTACTGGAACAGCTTGGCTAGAGGCGCGGCTAGTTCTGGAGCACAAGTCTTCAGCACGATAGCCGGGATGTTGTCAGGGCCCATAGCCTTTGCTGTATCCAATGCGCTGAGCTGTTCCTTGATATCACGTGGAGTGAATCGAATTGGCTGAAGACTGGCTTCTGTGATGGTGGGGACCTCAGGAGGAGGCCGATATGGATCATCCACTCAGCACTTCTGGCTGACGATGGTTGCAAACGCTTCAGCCTTGTCTTTTGCACTCACGTGCTGGACTCCACCATCATTGAGGATGGGAATATTCATGGAGCCTCCTCCTCCCATTAGTTGTTTAATGGTCCACCACCATTCACGACTGGATGTGGCAGGACTGCAGAGCTTTGATCTGACCCGTTGATTGTGGGATCACTTAGCTGTGTCTATAGAATGCTGCTTCCGCTTTTTAGCATGCATGTAGTCCTGTGTTGCAGCTTCCCCAGGTTGACAACTCATTTTTAGGTACGCCTGGTGCTGTTCCTGGCATGCTCTTCTACAATCCTTATTGAACCAGGGTTGGTCCCCTGGCTTGGTGGTAATGGCAGAGTGAGGGATATGCCAGGCCATGATGTTACAGATTGTGGTGGAATACAATTCTGCTGCTGCTGATGGCCCACAGCGCCTCATGAATACCCAGTTTAAAGCTGCTAGATCTGTTCTGAATCTATCCTATTTAACACGGTGGTAGTTGGAGGGTGTCCTCAGTGTGAAGACGGGACTTCGTCTCCACAATGACTGTGCGGTGGTCACTGCTACCAATACTGTCATGGACAGCTGCATCTGCGACAGGTAGATTGGTGAGGACGAGGTCAAGTAACTTTTTCCCTCATGTTGGTTCTCTCACCACCTGTCACATGCCCAGACTGGCAGTTATGTCCTTCAGGACTCGGCCAGTAGTGGTGCTACCGAGCCACTCTTGAAGTCCCCCACCCAGAGTACATTGTGTGCCCTTGCTACTCTCAGTGCTTCTTCCAAGTGGTGTTCAACATGGAGGAGTACTGATTCGTCAGCTGAGGGAGGGCGGTAGGTAGTAATCAGCAGGAGGTTTCCTTGCCCATACTTGACCTGAAGCCATGAGACTTCATGGGGTCCGGAGTCAATGTTGAGGACTCCCAGGGCCACTCCTTCCTGACTGTATATCACTGTGCCACCACCCCTGGTGGGTCTGTCCTGCCAGTGGGACAGGACATACCTAGGGATGGTGATGGAGGAGTCTGGGACATTGGCTGAAAGGTATGATTCTGTGAGTATGACTATGTCAGGCTGTTGCTTGACTAGTCTGTGGGACAGCTCTCCCAATTTTGGCACAAGTCCCCAGATGTTGGTGAGGAGGACTTTGCAGGGTTGACGGGGCTGGGTGTGCCGTTGCCGTGTCCGTAGCCGGTGCTGAGGTCGATGCCGGGTGGTCCGTCCGGTTTCATTATTTTTCGTAGCAGTTAGTTACAACTGAGTGACTTGCTAGGCCATTTCAGAGTCAACCACATTGCTGTGGGTCTGGAGTCACCAGGTAAGGACGGCAGATTTCCTTCCCTAAAGGACATAAGTGAACCAGATGGGTTTTTACGACAATCCGATAGTTTCATGGTCACCATTACTGATACTAGTAATTATTCCAGATTTATTTAATTAACTGAATTTAAATTCCCCAGCTGCCGTGGTGGGATTTGAACTCATGTCTCTGGATCATTCGTCCAGGCCTCTGGATTACTGGCCCAGTGACATTACCACTACGCTACCATTCCCTAGAGCCAGCACAGGCCCGATTGGCCGAATGGCCTCTTTCTGTGCTGTAAGATTCTATCATGTAATAACACTATAAGCAATAAGACCAAAGTCTGAGTGATAAATGAGTGTCAGCGACATTGCTTTACAGTAGGGTGGGATTAGGGTGGATAGTTCTCTGTCGGCCGGCACGGACCGGATGGGCCGAATGGCCTCCTTCTGTGCTGTAAATTTCTATGATTCTATGATAGTCTGTTCACATAAAAGAAACCTTGGTAACATATTCTGTTTCTTCTCTTGATATCAAGTTGCTGGAATAACTTTAAGGTACCTTCAATTCAGGAGCACAGTGTTCTGCTGGTGACTATTAAGTTAACTTTCATTATCGATTCACACTCATGAAACATCACTTATGTAGGCAGTGAAATGATTAATTGTACTCTGAATAAATGCTGTTTTAAAACTACAAATTACATTAACTAAATTATTTCAATAAACCTCAAAAATATTTTAAGCAACTAAAATATTTTCTAATACAATGGTATCATATCGATGCAGCTGAAACGTTCCCATAAATTCACAGAGGAAATTTCGCCCTTTTCCTTTTTTTACTAATTGAGAAATGTGAATGAAGGCCCAGAACCCTTTCAGTAGGAAACCACTCAGGTCCAAAATAGCAGGAGAGAAGACAAAGTTAAGCAAGAAGTAGTGGTTTAGATGACACACGCTTGTTGGTTTTTTTATAGAGCCGGTAGATTTAGGACAAAGGGAGGTGAAGATGTTTAGTGTCCTTTGGGGTGCTCCAGATTGGCTGCCGTAACTTTAGCGGAGGATTAGCAGTCACCCGGCATCAACCACATAAACAGGGTCTCCGCCAGTCTTCCACCGATGTTACAGTGGCTGGTCAGAAGAACCGCCGAGGAAGTCCCGTGCGAATGTGTCACAGTCGAAGGCCCCTAATTCTTTCTTATTAATGCATAGTTTAGGAATTGTCCATTTTTTCTTTTCTCGGTGAGCGACAGTATTAATAGAAAATAGAAAGAAAAAAAAATCCAATTCCATGCAGTTTTTAATTGGCATGCCTGGCCAGGAGTGAGCATTGAGCCAAATCCGCTTGGTTAAATCCGAATTAATTTCATTTCAGATGCATCTATCCGTGGAGCTACAGCGACAATATCTTTTCCTTTGAGTTTATTATTTTAATTAATGTGTTCAATTGTCAGGAACGCGATTGCCGATAGCTCTGAAATAGGTGTGGATTGCACTCACTGGGGCCAATTTCAAGTGCCTCAACCAAGCAGTGGGCTGAGAATGGCGTCAGGTCATTTGCCACCCTGTTTATGCGAGCCTATGACGTGCACAGGGCCCGGATTGTAAATTTTCATGAGTGTGCACAACGTAGCCTCTGCCAATTTGAGCCCTTAAATGGACCGCTGGGGGGGACTCAGAAAACGACCAACTTTTTTTAAGAACTTTTATTTATGTGGGAGTAGGTGGCAAAGGCTCCGGCTGTCAAATGGCTCCACTTAGGAGGGGGACGATTTCTCACCCTCCCCAAATGGCAAGCTGCCTCGGACTGCTGGTTTGGTGCCTGCAGCTTGCTAATTGCTTGTAACTGAGGCCCAGGCCTTAAAATGGCTCAGAGGTACTAGAAACATAGAAACATAGAAGATAGGAGCAGGAGTAGGCCATTCGGCCCCTTGAGCCTGCTCCGCCATTTAATGAGGTCATGGCTGATCATCCAAATTCAGTACCCTGTCCCTGCTTTCTCCCCATATCCCTTGATCCCTTTAGCCTTAAGAAATATATCTAACTCCTTCTTGAATATATTTAATGAATTGGCCTCAACTGCCTTCTGTGGTAGAGAATTCCACAGGTTCACCACTCTCTGGGTGAAGAAATTCCTCCTCATCTCAGTCCTAAATGGCTTACCCCTTATCCTTAGACTGTGACCCCTGGTTCTGGACTCACCCGCCATCGGGAACATCCTTCCTGCATCTAGTCTGTCTAGTCCTGTTAGAATTTTATAAGTTTCAATGAGATCCCCTCTCATTCTTCTAAACTCTAGCAAATATAAGCCTAATCGACCCAATCTCTCTTCATACATCATCCCTGCCATCCCAGCTATCAGCCTGGTGAATCTTCGCTGCACTCCCTCCATGGCAAGAACATCCTTCCTCAGATAAGGCGACCAAAACTGCACACAATACTCAAGGTGTGGTCTCACCAAGGCCCTGTACAACTGCAGCAAGACATCCCTGCTCCTGTACTCGAATCCTCTCGCTATGAAGGCCAACATACTATTTGCCTGCATGCTTACCTTCGGCGACTGGTGCACAAGGACACCCAGGTCTCGTTGCACCTCTCCTTTTCCCAATCTATTGCCGTTCAGATAATAATCTGCCTTCCTGTTTTTGCCTGTGATGAATAGCTCATCTCCTAACCTCTCAAAGCCTACCCTTATGGCATCAATTAAATAAACTGCTATGTCCTGTCACCAGGCTCAATATCCTGGGATATAAGGATATCAAAATCAACACAAAGAATTTTTACAATTATATTCGGAAAAAGAGGGTAGTCAGGAGCAATGTTGGCCCCTTAAAAACTGAAAGTGGTGATTTTGTCAATGATAATAAGGAAATGGCGGACATGTTGAATGATTACTTTGCGTCAGTATTTACAGTAGAGGAAGTGGATAGCCTACTAGAAATCCCAAGGAAATTAATACTGAATCAGGGACAGGGACTCAATAAAATTAACGTAAGTAAAATAACAATAATGAAGAAAATAATGGCACTAAAGAGTGACAAATCCCCAGGGCCAGATGGTTTCCAACCCAGGGTTTAAAGGAAGTAGGTGAGCACATTGCAGATGCCATAACTATAATCTTCCAAAGTTCTCTCAAGTCAGGAACCATTCCTTTAGATTGGAAAATTGTGATGTCACTCCGCTATATAAGAATGGCAAAAGAGGGAAACCAAGGTATTATAGACCAGTTAGCCTAATATCTGTTGTTGGGAAATTGCTGGAGTCTATAATTAAGGATAGGGTGACTGAACACCTCAAAAATTTTCAGTTGATCAGAGAGAGCCAGCATGGATTTGTGAAAGGTAGGTCATAGCTGACAAACCTGATTGAATTTTTTGAGGAGGTGACTAAAGTAGTGGACAGGGGAATGTCTATGGATGTTATTTATAAGGACTTTCTAGAAGGCATTTGATAAAAGTCCCACATAAGAGACTGTTAAAAGCTATCAATCTCAGATTTAAAATTAACAATTGATCTGAAGTCGAAGCCCACGGAATTGAGGGCAAATTATTGACCTGGTTAGGAAATTGACTAAGCGGCAGAGACAGGCAGTCGGGATAATGGGTAGGTACTCAAATTGGCAGGATGTGACTAGTGGTGTCCCGCAGGGATCTGTGTTGTGGCCTCAACTATTCACAGTATTTATTAACGACTTAGATGATGGCATAGAAAGTCATATATCCAAATTTGCCGATGACACAAAGAGAGGCAGGCAGTGTAGATGAAAGCATAAAATTACAAAGAACTGTGGCATATGGATTTCAATGTAGGCAAATATGAGGTCATCCACTTTGGACCTAAAAAGGATAGAACAGGGTACTTTCTCAATGGTAAAAAGCTAAAAGCAGTGGAGGTCCATCGAGACTTGGGGGTCCAGGTACATAGATCATTAAAATGTCATGAACAGGTACAGAAAATAATTTAAAAAGGCTAATGGGATGCTGGCCTTTATATCTAGAGGACTAGAATACAAGGGGGTAGAAGTTATGTTGCAGCTATACAAAGCCCTGGTTAGACCACACCCGGAGTACTGTGAGCAGTTCTGGGCACCACACCTTAGGAAGGATATATTGGCCTTGGAGGGAGAGCAGCGTAGGTTTACCAGAATGATACCCGGACTTCAAGTGTTATGTTACGAGGAGAGATTACACAAATTAGGGTTGTATTCTCTAGAATTTAAAAGGTTAAGGGGTGATCTGATCGAAGTTTTCAAGATATTAAGGGGAACAGATAGGGTAGATAGAGAGAAACTATTTCCACTGGTTGGGGAGTCTAGGACTAGGGGGCATAGCCTAAAAATTAGAGCCAGACCTTTCAGGAGTGAAATTAGGAAACACTTCCACACACAAAGGGTGGTAGAAGTTTGGAACTCTCTTCCACAAACAGCAATTGATGCTAGATCAATTGTTAATTTGAAATCTGAGATTGATAGCTTTTTGTTAACTAAAGGTATTAAGGGATATGGGCCAAAGGCGGGTATATGGAGTTAGGTCACAGATCAGCCATGATCTCATTGAATGACAGAACAGGCTTGCGGGGCTGAATGGCCTCCTCCTGTTCCTATTTTCCTATCCACCCCTTCCATTCCCTGCGAATGGTGGCTGCAATGTGCATGATCTACAGAATGTACTGCAGCAACTCACAAAGGTTACTTCAACGGCGCCTCCTTCCCCTACGATTTCTGTCACCAAGAAGGACAAAAGCAATAGAGTCATGGAAGGACCATCGCCTCCAGGTTCCCCTCCAACTCACACACCATCCTGACTTGGACATATATCACCGTTCCTTCATCGTAGCTTCTCAATATCCTGGAATTAATTACCTAACATTATCACCACAAGCACTGTAATGGTTTAAGGAGAAGGTCATCCACCACCATTTCTCAAGGCAACTAGAAAAGAACAGTAAATGTGGCCTTGCCAATGTTACCCACATTCCAAGAACAAATTTAAAAAATGCTAACTAACAGAACATGGATTCAAACTTCATGGCCAGAATTTTACCGGTGCTCAGAGTGCAGGTTTAGAGGCGGGTCTGCTGTCAAAATCACAAAAATTGACAGCGGGTCAGTATCCCGCTGTAAACCCACCTCCTTGTCAGTTTCTCAAGTGTCGGGTCTGTCATCCCAGAAAAGACCCGACACCAAGCGGCGAGTCAGCCAATTTAGATACTTAAAAGCTTGTTAAAAGGTAGTTAAGAACCATTTTCCCATGTAGCATTTTAACAGGTTTTTAATGAGGTTCCCGGAGAGCAGGTATCACGTCAGGTAAGGAGGTCAGGTGTTGTGTCAGTATGGAATGTTTTACTAACCTGACAGCTGCAAATGGTCTATGAAAGCTCCCATTTCATAGGTCTTTACTTTCCAAGGTTAGAAGCTGTTGCTTACTGCATTTGGAAGACACATTGAGCTTTATGCAGCTTGCAAGTATTTGGAGCAAACTCTCTATCCACTGTCACCTCATTGGAACAACCTCTCCCACCAGTGACAGATCGCTTCTGTCATCTCAAGTTCACCTGCCATCTATTCCAGCAGCATCGGTGCCCTTGAAAAAATCTCACCTTGGTCCTCAGAATCCCACCACGATCAGCCACAACACCAGCATCACCAGGCACACAAGCAGCACCAACATCAACACCAAACTTCTCTGCAATCAACTGATGCTGCACAGGACATAGGGCATCATCACCCATGCACATTGCTGCCCGGGACACCAGCGATGGCCTCACCATGGCCAGATTTACTTCACTTGACTCTGTACACCCCGGCTGCCACTTGATGCTCCAGGTTGACACCACCACACACCAGCACCATAAAGCATCCCTACAATGCCCAAGCTATTCCTTTCACACTCATCACCATTGGGGGGGCAGGGGTGGGGGGGGACCTTATGTCTCACCATTCACTGGAACTCACTAAGACACTTCCAAAGTTGCACACAAATCTGTCCAAGAAGGCAAAGTGTTGAAAATAAAGATTTCAATGCTTGACAACACATTAACAGAAACTTTACACGAGCATTGGCTAAAGCACCCAAGTGCCTACCCTTGTGTGTTGTTAGTTGGTATGATTGGTCTAGGATGAGGGTGAATGTGAGGGGTGGCTAGTGAGATGGGGAAGTGATAATGTAAATAGAGAGGGATGGGTGGAGGCGTAATGTAAGTTGGTGTGAGTAAGGATGTGCAGGAGTAGGGTAGGGAAGGCAGAGTTATGGGGATGTGATGAGTGGCACAGCAGGATGAAGTTGAGTGTGGCTTTGCAATAACGTTTCGTGATCTACTGAGATCATTGAAAGGTTTGCGCCACTGCAGCCTGGTCCTCCTGATGACATCCCTGCTTGTGCCCTCCTGTGCAATGTGCAACCGGGCTGTGTTGGTGTCCTGGGGAGGTCTCTTCCGCTCATGGGAAGGGAAGAGAACCTCCCTGCGTGCTGTGACACCCTCCATAAGCAAATGGAGGGAGTCATGGGAGAGCCTGGGTGCAGCCGTGCACCTCTGTGCAGTGCTTGCCAGTGTTTGCAGCACCTCAATGCTGCAGAACACTGACAGCACAACTGTCAAAAATGATTGTGGATATGGTCCCTTTAAGGAAACCGGCTGATGACGTGTCATCAAATTACATCATCAGACCCGCTTCCAATTAATTGGCCAGGAACCTCGCAGGGCGGGCTTAACACAGCCCATCAACGGAAAATCTTGTTGGAGGCCGGGATCGAGACAGATGCGGGGTCCCCACTTGCCACGGACCCGCCGATGTTGGAAAAATCCAGCCCTATATGTGGCTCCTGAGGCTTCATTTTATACACCTACACAGCCTACAAAGACAAATGATTGGACAATCCTGATCTAAGTAATCAAGGCCTGGGTGTAGCCAAGCGTGTACACGTCTGATTCTGTTGGCCTAGTGGAGCTCCTGAAGAAGTAAGCTTGCATTGCTAGGACTGGGCTTTAGCTTTGCAAAAGTATAATTTCGGTGGCCTTTAAAGCTGTAATCTGAAGAGTTACACCCATTGTTTACATAGTCTGAGTTTGTAATATCTCATCAGTTACACACTATTTTGGCCTGGCTGGTAAAATTGGTGAAATGATTCCACCAACGGTAGTTAATAGACTACACAAGAACATAAACATAAAAGGACATTTGACCCAACAAACCTAACCTTTTTTAACAGACTAAATATAAGAAGCATAAAACTACATAATGGGATATAAATTAAATATTAAGCTTGTAGGAGACAAAGGCCCTCAAACTATGCTGTGGGATACTGGTAATCAACACTTATGTTTGCCTGAAATTTCTCTTTACATTGTTTTAGCAGAGGTGCTAACCCATGTTAAATAAATAGGTCAATATCTTCACTAAAGTAGCAAAGGAACTTTAGATGAGAGTGTTCATACACTGGAACCTCATGATGTAATCTTATGGCCAAAAGCCTTTATAATGACTGAGAGGTATTTCAAACGTAACGTTTGGAAATAGGTGTTGGTTACTCTCAGTAACCTCGAGATATAATGGTTTATTAATCCAGCCACCTATGTACCTGTAATAGCATCAGGAAAATACAAAACAATGGAGCAGATTTTTGCCTTCACTGCTTGGGTGGTGTCTGGTGGAATGGATTGCCTGTTCTTTATAGAACACACCCAATTATTATTGTATTGATTTCAGTGGAATGCAAATCAGTTGGATTCTACAAAGGGTGGGCAATCCGCTTTGCCACATACCACTCAAGCACTGAAGGCAAAAATCTACCCCAATGAGACAAATATGCCAGACAAGTGGCCAACTCCTGAGGTTTTCACTGGGGGAATCACAAAGCCATTACCGTGATACCAAAGCAGTGAGCTATCCTGAGAGGAATGGGGCTCGGCAATTTTATAGGCTGCAGTGGTAGATTTTGACTGAAATCCTACAGCAGAGCTTGCAATTTAATTTCACATACGAGCCAGTTGCCCCCCCGCCCAACTGCTCTCCATTTCACTGAGCTCTAGCTCTTTCTAGCTGCACAGGTTTCAAAACAATACAACAAAATTATACTGTTTACAACAACAACAAGAACTTGTATTTATATAGCGCCTTTAACGTAGTAAAATGTCCCAAGGCGCTTCACAGGGGTATTTTAAGACAACAAATTTGACACCGATCCACATAAGGATAAATTAGGGTTTGGTCAAAGAGGTAGGTTTTAAGGAGCGTCTTAAAGGAGGAAAAGAGGTAGCGAGACGGAGAGATTTAGGGAGGGAATTCCAGAGCTTAGGGCCAAGGCAACAGAAGGCACGACCACCAAAGGTTGAACGATTATAATCAGGGATGCTCAAGAGGGCAGAATTAGAGGAGCACAGATATCTCGGGGGCTTGTGGGGCTGAAGAAGATTACAGAGATAGGAAGGGGCGAGGCCATGGAGGGATTTGAAAACAAGGATGAGAATTTTGAAGTCGAGGCGCTGCTTTACCGGGAGCCAATGTAGGTCAGCGAGCACAGGGGTGATGGGCAAACGGGACTTGGTGCGAGTTAGGACACGGGCAGCCGAGTTTTGGATGACCTCAGGTTTACGTAGGGTGGAATGTGGGAGGCCAGCCAGGAGTGCAGTGGAATAGTCACGTCTAGAGGTAACAAAGGCGCAGATGAGGGTTTCAGCAGCAGATGAGCTGAGGCAGGGGCGGAGACGGGCGCTGTTACGGAGGTGGAAGTAGGCGGTCTTTGTTATACTGCGGATATGTGGTCGGAAGCTCATTTCAGGGTCAAATATGACACCAAGGGTGCGAACAGCATGGTTCAGCCTCAGACAAATGTTAGGGAGAGGGATGGAGTCAGTGACTAGGGAACGGAGTTTGTGGTTAGGACCGAAACCAATGGCTTCGGTCTTCCCAATATTACAGTGTTAGGCGGCAGCTGAATCATGTCATTTTAACTCCTCTTTGGTACTATAAATGAGGTATCAACCTCGGACAATGTCGTGCACAATTTTAGACTCTTTCCTGATCACTGCCTGCATTTTTGCTGGATTTTCCAATCATTTATATATTTGATCCCTGTATGCAGCCCTCCTCCAAATGAAAACAGCTCCTGGTGAACTTGTAAGACATAGGGGGAAAATTCGTTTGATTTGCGCCTCGTTAGCACTCTAACGGGGCGCAAAGCAACTAGCGCCCGGGCGCGGCGCCGCTAATGCCTCTCGCGAAATTCAGCGGGAGGTTAACGGCAGCAGTAACTGTTAGCGCCCCGCGGCGCTGCGCCTCCAGCGATGACATCATCGTCGTGCGCAGCGCCCCGGCTGCAATCTTCGGTAGCGCCCCCTGACTTACCACCGGACGCTATGTCCGACAGGGTCAGGGGGGCGTATGTGCGGCCGGGGAGGCACAAATTAAAGGGGAGGTGCAGGGCGGCCATTTTTGTTGCTGGCCGCCTGCCAGCACCTGCCCCCGTTGCGGTCCCCGGCTTCCTGTGAAGCCCCCCCGCGGGGTGCTGGCTGCGCTCCGTGAGCCCGGCACTCCTCTTGGGCACTCCGATCCCTGGTGGCCCAGCTGGGCCCCTGGTTGCACTGCGCTAGGCCCCTCCCCTTTAATAAGGGGAGGAAGGCCTGCAGTACCGCGGCACGCAGCGCCACGATATTTACTCACAGCGCCTCAAGAGGGAGGGGGAGCACTTCCCTCTTGGGGTGCTACCAGTGAATTTCGGGTGTGGGGCGCTAACTTTTTCGGGGTGCTAAAAGTAGTGCCCCGACTAAGTTAGCGCCCCAAAGGGGGCGCGACCCAATTTTACCACGATGAACGTAGGTTAAAAGTAGCTTGGTGTGCAGTGCAAATTATGCTTTTTAAACACTTTTGTAAATATTTACTTACATTTCCAGGAAAACGAAACAACCCTTCTTCAACAAATAAAAACAGAAAATGCTGGAAATACACAGCAGGTCAGACAGCAGCCCCTGATCTGATGAAGGATTTACACTGGAAAGACTAACTCATCTTTTCTCTTTACAGATACTGATGACCTGCTGTATATTTCCAGAATTTTCTGTTTTGATTTTAGATTTCCAATATTTGCAATTTTATTTTTTTATTTGGCCTTTTTTTCTGTCGATCCCCCGCAAAAAAAAATTCTGAAGTGTAAAAAGAACTCTTCCTGCGTCTCTACTCGCCAGACCTGACCGGTCTGATGTTTCAGCAACTTGCATTTGCGTCATAAGGACATTCCCTTTGAGCACATCATTCACATCCTGAGGCGTGTTTCTTTCAAATATAATGATTGAGAGGAATTCTTCATCCCCTGCTACTGAGAAAGAATTCTCCACCCACAACTAGCATTCAGTGCAGACAAGGAATGATTGGATCGCCCAGTTGATTGATTCAGAATCAAAGCTGCAATGGTCTCTACACACCAGGGGAAACACTCGAAATATTAAGTAGATGGCTTATTGGTAGAGTTTGGATGAATGGCCCATGTTTCCTATATTATGCTTGGATTATACAAGAAAATATGTGTTTACGGACTAAACACATCTGATTTGTTTTACTTATCTCCGAAGTAAGAGAAGATTCTCTTGATTAGATCAACTGCCTTCCTTAATATTGATTTTTATTGCGAAGTAGTAGCAGTGGATTAATTTGTTGGTGTGTGGTGCATTAGAAGGGAATAACTTTTTGTGACACAAACAGGCCTATCATTAATTTCAGCTCCTCAGAGAGAAAAAGCAGATAATATACAATCAATATTATGTAACAACATATAAGAAAGACCGCGAGGGAGAATTTCAAGCGATGGGGAGCGCCATTTTTATGCAAAGGGGAAATTTGCAGCCACTAAAGGCCTAGGGAGGAACCTACACAAGAGTTTTCTGGATCAGATCATTTGCACATCCATTGGAGTAGTGATTGGTGTAAATGCCATGTAAAATGGGTGTAGATCGGTTGGGAGTTCATGGAAATTAGAGTGCAGCCTTTACAACTTCAGAGTCATTGCTGAAGACTGCAGCAGTAGGCTGGGGAAACAGCAGCTAAGTAAGGAGCAATGCTTGCCTCACTAACTTGACGATCATCTAGCTTGTATTGGAAATCATCTTGTGCCACTTTTCAAGAAGGTCTACTATAGGAGCAACTGGCTCATGCTGCCAAATAAGGCAGCACGGCATTGCACACAGGCAGAAAAGAAGACGCCACAATTTCACAGATTTCACCGACCTGCAAGTCGAAGGAGCAGCGCTCCGAAAGCGTGTGATTTCAAATAAAACTGTTGGACTATAACCTGGTGTTGTGCGACTTCTCACATTTGTCCACCCCAGTCCAACACCGGCATCTCCACATCAAGGAAATTGAGATCAGAAAAGACAAACTGCTGGGTGTCCGTGGCAACAAACCTCAATCCTATGTCAATCGTACCACCTGGAGGGAGGTGGCACTTGCACTGAGTGCCAATTCTCTCACCCCCCAGGACTACAGAACAGTTCCACAAGAAATTCAATGATCTAACCAGGGTAGGCAAGGTAACACACTGACAACTTTCCCTTTTATGCCTTGGGTACCCTGGGCTTCAGCATATTCTTCACCCTGTAAAAATAACAGCTGGAAACATAGAAACATAAAAGATAGGAGCAGGAGTAGGCCATTCGGCCCCTCGAGCCTGCTCCGCCATTCGATGAGATCATGGCTGATCATCCAAACTCTGTACCCTGTACCTGCCTTCTCCCCATTTCCCTTGATACCTTTAGCTTTAAGAAATATATCTAACACATTCTTGAATATATTTAATGACTTGGCCTCAACTACCTTCTGTGGTAGAGAAATCCACAGGTTCACCACTCTCTGGGTGAAGAAATTCTTCCTCATTTCTGTCCTAAATGGCTTACCCCTTATCCTTAGATTATGACCCCTGGTTCTGGACTCTCCGACCATCGGGAACATTCTTCCTGCATCGAGTTTGTCCAGACCTGTCAGAATTTTATATGTTTCGATGAGATCCCCTCTCATTCTTCTATACTCCAGTGAGTATAAGCCTAATCGACAGAATCTCTCCTCATATGTCATTCCTGCCATCCCAGGTATCAGCCTTGTGAATCTTCGCTGAACTCCTTCCATGGCAAGAACATCCTTCCTCAGATAAGGCGACCAAAACTGCACACAGTACTCAAGGTGTGGTCTCACCAAGGCCCTGTACAACTGCAGCAGGACATCCCTGTTCCTATACTCAAACCCTTTCGCTATGAAGGCCAACATACCATTTGCCTTCTTCACCACCTGCTGCACCTGCATGCTTACCTTCAGCGACTGGTGCACAAGGACACCCAGGTCTCGTTGCACTTCCCCTTCTCCCAATCTATTGCCATTCAGATAATAGTCTGCCTTTCTGTTTTTGACACCAAAGTGGATAACCTCGCATTTATCCATGTTATATTGCATCTGCCACGCTTCTGCCCACTCACCCAACCTGTCCAAATCATCCTGGAGTTTCTCAGTATCCTCCTCGGTACACACGCCCACCCAGCTTTGTGTCATCTGCAAACTTGGAGATATTACATTTAGTTCCCTTATCCAGATCATTAATGTATATTGTGAATAGCTGGGGTCCAAGGACCGAACCCTGCGGTACCCCACTAGTCACTGCCTGCCACTCGGAAAAAGACCCATTAATTCCTACTTTCTGCTTTCTGTCCGCCAACCAGTTCTCTATCCAAGTCTATACCTTGCCCCCAATCCCATGTGCCTTAACTTTACACGCTAATCTCTTATGCGGGACCTTATCGAAAGCCTTTTGAAAGTCCAAATACACCACATCTACTGGTTCTCCCTTATCTATTTTCCCAGTTACATCCTCAAAAAATTCCAGTAGATTAGTCAAGCACGATTTACCTTTTGTAAATCCATGTTGACTTTGTCCGATCCTTTCACTGTTTTTCAAATGCTCAGCTATTACATCCTTTATAATGGACTCTAGCATTTTCCCCAATACCGATGTCAGGCTTACCGGTCTGTAATTCCCCGCTTTCTCTCTACCACCCTTTTTGAATAGTGGGGTAACAGTAGCTACCCTCCAATCCATGGGTACAGTTCCAGATTCCATCGAATGTTGGAAGATGACCAGCAATGCATCTACTATTTCTAGGGCCACTTCCTTAAGTACCCTAAGATGTAGATTATCAGGCCCTGGGGATTTATCGGCCTTCAATCCCGTCAATTTCCCTAACACCATTTCCCTGCAAATACTGATTTCTTTCAGTTCCTCCCTTTCATCAGACCCTATGTACTCCAACATCTCTGGGAGGTTATTTGTGTCCTCCTTTGTGAAGACAGAACCAAAATATGCATTTAATTGGTCTGCCATTTCTTTGTTCCCCATTATAACTTCCCCCGCTTCTGACTGCAAGGGACCTACACTTGATTTCACTAATCTTTTTCTCTTCACATATCTATAAAAGCTCTTACAGTCAGTTTTTATGTTCCCTGCAAGCTTACTTTCATATTCTATTTTCGCCTTCTTAATTAATCCCTTTGTCCTCCTTTGTTGAATCCTAAACTGCTCCCAATCCTCAGGGTTACTGCTTTTTCTGGCCAATTTATATGCCCTCTCCTTGGATCTTATGCTATCCCTAATTTCCCTTGTTAGCCATGGTTGAGTCACCCTTTTTGTTTTATTCTTATGCCACACTGGGATGAACAAATTCTGTAGTTCATCCATGCAGTCTTTGAATGTTTGCCATTGCCTATCCACCGTCAACCCTTTGAGTGACATTCCCCAATCAATCCTACCCAATTCGTGCCTCATACCATCGTAGTTTCCTTTATTTAAATTCAGGACCCTAGTCTCTGATTCAACTACTTCACTCTCCATCCTAATGAAGAATTCTATCATATTATGATCACTCTGACCCAAGGGGCCTCGTACAACAAGATTGCTAATTAATCCTTTCTCATTACATAATACCCAGTCTAAGATGGCCTGATCTTTGGTTGGTTCCTCGACATATTGTTCCAGAAAACCATCCCGTAAACATTCTAGGAATTCCTCCTCCACAGTATTTTTACCAAAATGTTCTGTAGCCGCTCCGAGACATCCTTGACCCTTGCACCAGGGCGGCAACACACCATCCTGGAGTCTCGTTTGCGGCCGCAGAAACGCCTATCTATTCCCCTTACAATTGAGTCCCATATCACTATAGCTCTTCCACACTTTTTCCTCCCAGCCTGTGCAGCAGAGCCACCCATGGTGCCAGGAAGTTGGCTGCTGCTGCCTTCCCCTGATAAGTCATCCCCGCCAACAGTATCCAAAGTGGTATATCTGTTTGAGAGGGGGATGGCCACAGGGGACCCTTGCACTACCTGCCTGCAGCTCTTACTCTGCCTGGTGGTCACCCATTCACTTCCTGCCTGTACACCCTTTGCCTGCGGTGTGACGAACTCGCTAAACGTGCTAACCACGATGTTCTCAGCATCGCGAATGCTCCAATATGCATCCATCCGCAGCTCCAGCGCCGCAATGCGGTCTGTCAGTAGCTGCAGCTGGATACACTTCCCACACACATGGTCGTCAGGGACACAGGAAGTGTCCCTGATTTCCCACATATAGCAGGAGGAGCATATCATGGGGCGGAGCTCTCCTGCCATGACTTATCCTTTAATTAATTAATTTAAATTAAATTAAATGAATCCCACCAATTTCACTTCAATTAAATGATATACTCAAGGGCCCTTTCCTGACACTGGCCTCTGTAAAAAGCCCATGAAAGTGAGTTTAACTACTCACTGTGCTGCTGCTCTCTCCACTCCCGACACTGGCCTCTGTAAAAAAGCCCATGAAAGTGAGTTTAACTACTCACTGTGCTGCTGCTCTCTCCACTCCCGACACTGGCCTCTGTAAAAAAGCCCATGAAAGTGAGTTTAACTACTCACTGTGCTGCTGCTCTCTCCACTCCCGACACTGGCCTCTGTAAAAAAGCCCATGAAAGTGAGTTTAACTACTCACAGTGCTGCTGCTCTCTCCGCTCCCGACACTGGCCCCTGTAAAAAAGCCCACGAAATAAACTTAAAAACTTAACAAAAACACTCACCTGCAACTCACCAATGAGCGCTCTCCCTCTAGTAATGGGCTATGAACTACTCAGCAGAAATACACTTAAAACTGAACAAAAAACTTAACAGAAAATACCCACCAGCTACTCACCAATCAGCCCTCTGACCACCTCACTTCTGAATTCTGACGTCACTCCTGTGCTGAGTTCCTCTCGCTGACTCTGTGCCTCTCGCAGGTCCGCCGCTCAGATCCAAACTAACACTTCACAATGCATCCGGTTAAGAGAGGGCACTATAGTTAACGTATAGTTACCCATCTCCCCTAAACAGCAATTACTTGTTTGCAGAAGTCTAAAACCCCATCCTCTACTTTAACAGGCTGATACCACCAAAGCCCTTAGTTCAGTTCTCCCATGCCACTTGACACACACTCCCCAACTGTTAACTTTCTCCTAATTAACTTCATGTTGCATTTTGGTGGCGAGCAGCAGACAGAAAATTCCGATGTCAACAGCCAGGGAACAACAACACCCCCTCCACCGCCCACCCCCCACCCCCCCCCAGCCCGCAGCTGTATACCTGTTTCCTCCCGATGTTCATGGTGAAAGGCCGAGCCTGGGGGATGGCCTGCACATAGACTGCCCAAACCGTACAAATAGCTCGAGGCATGAAAAACACGGACAGCTGCTTCTTCATAGGAACAGGGAAAAGCTATCCAATAGATTCAATGAGCAAGTGTCAGTTTGCTAGGTATTTGAAGCCATGTGTTGCACTTTCTTCTTGAAGTTAGCAATTTTTTTGCTGCTGTTACTGCTCCTGAATACAGCCAAAGAAGCTTAAAATATCTCATAAGGAGCTCCGAGTCCTCATTTATTTATTTGATCTATATCTATTCAGAGTAAGCCATATTATATTGTGCAAGCTAGTTTACAACAGAAGAAACATTGCAAGACCAATATCCTTATGGAGCGCTATTGACATGCTACAAACATGACTATGCATTAAATATGAACAATATCATCAAATAAGGATTGGTGTACTCAATTGGGTGAAAATAAACTATAGATCTATCGGGACAATCTTTGTGAAGGAATAAGCAACATACCTATTCAGAAAAATACACCATCCTATGAAAGAATTCTGACTTTATTAAAACATGACAAACTAGGTTTGAAAATCTAGAAGCCTCAACAATGGAAAAGCTGTAAAAAGCATACAGGCTATTGATGATAAGATAAGTTGTTGACACTGAAACAATAGCCTTGTTGAAACAGAAGGTTAAAGGTTGCTGATGTCTGAGTCTTTGGAAAGAACACAATGGTAAGGTGTTTTAAAGTACACTTTGTAAACAAACACAGAAAATTAAGAAACATATGCCTTCGTAAGAATGGCATCAAGTTGGGGAGACACCAGCCGTCACATTGTTTTTGTGTTAAGCTTGAGACACCTACACAGGAGACATAATTCTTTATGCTACAAGCTGATCTAACTGTAAAAATAGCAGGGGTCAGCAGAAAAATGACTAGAGATAATTAGCTTACATCAGCAGAAAACTTCAAAGGATATACCACTGCAAAAAGGATATAAAAATTGAACTTTCAAATGGGAAGACAGATTCGCTGTAAAGGGGCAAAGTGATTCTCAGGCTTCAGAGGCAAGCTCTGTAAGTCTACAACTCTTTGTACCTCGGGGATCAAGGTATTATACTGTATTTGATTTTGGTGGATATCCTGGAATAAGACTAAGAAATGTAAAAAAGTAACGAAGTTAAGATTTGAGAATAAGGATCTCTGATAATAAGATTGTAAAAGATTTCTGTATTTGGAACTGTTAATGTTGCGATTGATTCACCAACTGTAAATTACACGTCGGTTCTTTAATAAATCTATATATTTTTAGAATTGTCTCACATAAGACTTCTGTATCAAACTCACAAACTCAATCTCTGCACGCTCTTTGGTGAGGAGTTGCAGAATTCTGGGGGAGTTTTCCAGACCCTCATACTATCCGAAACATTACAGTCTAGCTAAACTTTTTAAAAGTGCAATCTGGAGGACGGTAACATCTTCAGGTTGTTCCTTTCCTTTAGGGGGAGATAGTCTGGACCTTTAGACCCAATTAAGCGTCTTTAGGATTCGGCTACCTCTAACTTTAGTTGAAGGTGAACGTCTGGGGAATACGCCTGATCCGGGGTAGCCCTAAAGGGGCTAGGACTAGTAGTTATCCCTTCATCTTCACTGGCCCCACTGAGTGGAACCAGGGCGGTTGCACTCTGAAAATGGCAGCACTGAACTTACCGCCCTGTTCCCGCTCCCAATACGCCCGTGGCAATTTCCATATTCCTGGAATATTCCTGCAAATGGGTGGCCAGAGCATCCGCCTATATCAGGCAGGCGCCTCATTAAGGTCTACAGATCGGGGTCCTACCATGTGCATAGGACCTCAGTGCAATTCAGGTACCAGCGGGCAGAGAGTGTGCCACGCACACTCTGCCCAATGGTACATGGCGTAGAGTGGTCTAACCAAAAGAACAGCTGCAGGCCGCTACACTAAAATGGCAGAATTAGTTCCTTCCGCAGGTAAATCAAGGGGACTAATCGCGGAGACCAGACAAAGTTGGGGTGCCCTGAAGCAAAAAGGTGGCACACCAGGCTAGATCATCACAGGCCACTGGAAGAGTTCTTGCCATGGAGGGAGTGCAGCGAAGATTCACCAGGCTGATACCTGGGATGGCAGGAATGATGTATGAGGAGAGATTGGGTCGATTGGGCTTATACTCGCTAGAGTTTCGAAGAATGAGAGGGGATCTCATTGAAACTTATAAAATTCTAACAGGACTAGACAGACTAGATGATGCAGGAAGGATGTTCCCGATGGCCGGGGAGTCCAGAACTAGGGGTCACAGTCTAAGGATAAGGGGTAAGCCATTTAGGACTGAGATGAGGAGAAATTTATTTACCCAGAGAGTGGTGAACCTGTGGAATTCTCTACCACAGAAGGCAGTAGAGGCCAATTCATTAAATATATTCAAGAAGGAGTTAGACATATTTCTTAAAGCTAAAGGGATCAAGCGATATGGAGAGAAAGCAGGGACAGGGTACTGAATTTGGATGATCAGCCATGATCGCATTGAATGGCGGAGCAGGCTCAAGGGGCTGAATGGCCTACTCCTGCTCCTATCTTCTATGTTTCTATGTTTCTATATTAAGAGGGCAAAAAGTTTTTCACCCAGCACCAGTGACAAGAAAGAATCATTTTAGATTCAACAAAACAGTTAAATATCCTTTTTATGGTTTGGCATCCTTGTCTGGCAAATGTCTTCCTTGTACGTTCAATTGATGTCACCCAAGAGATTCAGGGGTAAATTGTGGGTGGAGGGAGAGATTGATGATTTTCCACCTAAATGCCATGTCAACATTAATGAAAGAATAAAATCAATGTGGTATAATACGGTACTTGCACATTGAGGGTGAATAACAGAACTGTGAAACCCCCTGTCGCACTTCTCTACAAAGTAGCAATTTGTAGATTAATACAATTTAGTTAACAGCAGAGAAATATAAATTTATATGAGGCAAGCATCCAGTGGAATATTTAGAGCAACATTTAACAAAGTCTTTCCAACTGACTATAATTTCTATAATTCTCTAGCTCTTGAAAAAAAAACCTGTTAGGGTTGGATTCTCCTCCCTTTGGGGTAGAGCTGGACTTCCACCTGACGGCAAGACTCCCCCCGCCAACCCGTTTAAGTTTCCTTAGAAAAGCCTCATTAATTATGCGATACATGACGGCAGTGTAAAACTGCTGATCATTGGTTTACCACCACTGAGAGAAAGGGAAGTTGAGTTGTACTGCAGTTAAAATGCTGCAGCTGATTAAAGGGCCGCACATTTAAGGGGCCAAAAGGAACATTGACAGGATTTAGGGGGTGGGGGGGGCGGGGTTAGGGTCCTTGGACAACTCCCCTATAATGGAAGGAAGGTGGTGGGAGTTTCCGTGAGCATGCAGGCGAACGCACCACAAGCACTCACATCGGTGCTTGCGCACACCTACCCACGCTAATAAGGTGCCTTCCCACTGACCCCACGAACTCTGGTGGAAGGTGCCATTGGAATCATGACCCGAGGATTTAGCTTTCATTTTCTTCAAAGGAGTTTAAAGCTGCTATTAAGAGAATTGGAAATAGGTTTTCCGACCTTTCAAGGTTTGGACCAATCAGTTCTGTTTTTGAGTGGAAATTTGTAAACTATGTACCAAAAATCTAATTTAAAAAAAATAAATGTTAATCTTTCCACTTAATTATTTGTCCTGTTCACCCATCATCCCTGTGCTCGCTGACCTACATTGGCTCCAAGTCCAGCAACAGCTCGATCTTTAAATTCTCAGCTATGTTTTCAAATCCCTCCATGGCCTCGCCCCTCCCTATCTCTGTAACCTCTTCCAGTCCTACAGCCCTCCGAGTACCTTGCGCTCCTTCAATTCTGACTTCTTGCGCATCCCTGATTTTCTTTGCCTCACCTAGGCCCTAAGCTCTGGAAATCCCTCCCTAAACCTCTCCTCCCCTCAACTTCTCTCTCTTCCTTTAAGACGCTCCTTAAAACCTACCTCTTTGACCAAGCTTTTGGTCACCTGTCCTAATATCTCCTTATGTGGCTTGGTGTCAAATTTTGTTTGATAACGCTCCTGTGAAGCACCTTGGGACATTTTACTACTTTAAAGGCGCTGTACAAATGCAAGATGTTGTTGTTTGTTATTGTCTCTGATGTATAGAAATTAGATGTAGAACAATGAATTTTCATCATCAGCAGAGCAAACCTCAAAACTCCTCAATCCCATCCCTAGTCTGACTCCTCTGATGCTTCAGCAACTTATATTGATGTCATGAGGAGATTCCCTTTGAATGGAACTCTGCACAGCCTGGGGCTGTTTTTTTACTTTGAAATGTAATGATGTGGAGAAATCCTCCATCCCTAGTTACTGTGGAGGCTGTTTCCACCCACGGTTAAGTCTATATAGACTCATTAAAAAGAAAGCTGAAAAGATCAACCAAAAAACCTAAATCTGATCATTAACTCGAGCTTTCACTTAAGGGATGTACAAACTATGAAAGAAGGTCAAGTGAAACATTGATTTGCAAAGGAACCCTGCGATCCAAGGTTCAAATGAATATTAGTAACAGTTCAAAAATATAATCTCACCGAACATACTGTGGCTGTTTATTGATTTAATACCACTGTTAATTATTGAGACATTCCTTAAAAATCAGTAAGCTTCCTAATTTTTCCACCTGAATACCAGTTAAGCAGTTTAACCCGTAGACTGGCAATTAGTTCAGTGGGATTTTGTATTCCCTAATCTGCCCAATTTTCTGTTGATCATATACTGCGACACTGAATACTAGCAATAACAGTGCTACTGAGATGTTGGGGGTATCTTTACATTTGTAATATCAAAGTAGTACTAATAAAATATGCACTTTAAAAATTCTGCATTAGAACCTGTTCACCCAGGTTTCCTGTCCACATCGGAGCCCCCCCACCGCAGCCCCTAACCCGCCTTCCCCATGAAAATCCAGCCCCTGGTCTCTGACTCCACATTCCCTGATCTTTGTCATGAACCTCTTAAGTGAAATCTTATCGAAGGCCACCAGAGTTTTAAATGTATCTCATGGCTGTGACTTCTGGTTGATTAAAAGGCTGAGATTTGACTTGGTCACATCAGTAAAGGTACAAAGTTATGGGCCAGCATTAGGTATACAAACACTTGACAAGATAACTTGTTGGCAGGTCAGTGAGTTGGCGGCACTAGAATTAGCGATCTCAGTGATGGTAATGCAAGAGCTAAACCTCTTGGCTCTTGTTACCTATATATTTCAAATATTTACATTGTGTTTTACTTTTACTAAAACTGCCTGGCACATCTCTCAATTTTTTAACAGTCAATGTAGAGCACAGTGAACGCTGTTCATCTTTTACAATGTGCAACAACTCAAATTCAATGTGAAGTCAATAAAACTGTATTTATTCGAGTTCATTGTCAAACAATGGCAGAAAGAATGCTTTTTTTTAAAGCTCGCTAGTTAATCGCTAGTATACACGGAGTGAAGACCGATTGCAATTTAGATCAAGCAGAGTTAGAGGGCAGGGGGATAATTGGACCAGGTGAGGAAGGCAGAGAGGAGAGGAGGCAGATGGGAGGAGGAGGTGGGGAAAAGAATTGGCGAAGAAGAGGAGCAAGGGGATGGGTGAAAAGGATGGAAGAGAAGGAGAGTGTGGGAAGGTGATGGGGGCACAGTGAATGGGGAGGGAAGTGGGAGAGGGAGTGGGGGTGAAGGAGGACGTGGAGAATGGCGGAAAGAAAGAAAGACTTGCATTTCTATAGCGCCTTTCATGACCACCGGACATCTCAAAGCGCTTTACAGCCAATTAAGTAAATTTTTTGAAGTGGAGTCACTGTTGTAATGTGGGAAACGAGGCAGCCAATTTGCACACAGCAAGCTCCCACAAACAGCAATGTGATAACGACCAGATAATCAGTTTTTGTTATGTTGGTTGAGGGATAAATATTGGCCAGGACACCGGGATAACTCTCCTGCTCTTCTTCGAAATAGTGCCCATGGGATCTTCTACGTCCACCTGAGAGAGCAGACGGGGCCTCGGTTTCACATCTCATCTGAAAGACGGCACCTCCGACAGTGCAGCACTCCCTCAGCACTGCACTGGAGGGTCAGCCTAGCTTTATGTCCTCAAGTCCCTGGACTGGGACTTGAACCCACAACCTTCTGACTCAGAGGCAAGTGTGTTACCAACTGATCAGAGGGGGATTTGAATGGGAAGAGCCAAGCAGGGGTCACTTTGTTACTTAATTAGAGGGAGGGATTTAAAATACCCATTTTGTTGTGCAATGGAGGAGGGGAAGGACTGTTTTGCTGCTCAGTAGGAGTGGGAAATTTGAGGCAAGAGAAAATGATAAATGATAAGAAGAAGCATTTTGGTGCTCAGTTGGTGGGAAATTTCAAGGCTGGCTTCGCTACTCAGTGATGCTGCTCCATATGATGGCGAGAGTTGCTACTAATTGGATCCATTTTTCTGCTCAGGCAGAACGTGGGGACATTGATTTTGGTGCACGGTTGGGAGTGAAGTTTAAACATGTCATAACTTCTGCAAGTCAACTGGGTTTGCTACCAGGGGGAGACTTAAATACAATGGTTTAAGGACATTGGAATTTGCTTAGCTAGCAGGGTGATCTGATGAGGGTGCCGTCGTTGGTCATGCATGGAGATGGGCACGTTGGCTTTTTCAAATGAAGTCAGACAAAGGACTGAGTGCACTTGAATTCTCAAAAAAATGTGATGCATGGGGGCAATGAACAACATCCATTTGGGAGTCAATGGGGTAAAAATTCACTTGGTTGCGCCTCCCATTAGCGCCTTAAGAGGGCGCTAATGGGGCGCAAAGCTGCTAACGCCCGGGCGCAGCGATGGTTGCGCCGCTCGAGAACTTAACTTGAGATTGTGCGGCGGCGCTAAAACTTACCGCTGCGACCACCTGCGCGCGCAGATTGTGACGTCATTCCATGGTGCAACGCCCTTGTGGCGCCCCGTAGCGGAAATTGAGTGGCGCCCCCTGCCTTACCGCCTGGCGCTTCCAACGACCAGAAGACTGGAACGCTATCAATCGCTGTGGGGCTGGGGGGGGCGCTATTTAAAGGGGGCCTCTTCCTGTCTTTTATTGTTGGTGGCATTTTTGAACTACGCATTCTGAGAGAGAGAGGGAGAGACTTCTGGAGAGATTCAACGTTGTGTGAAGGAGTTTTGGGTACTGAGCAGCACTTTGCAGGTTCATTTTGATTTGCCATTCCTTGTATCGATTTAGCAGAGACTGTGGGAGCTGCACTCTGAGCTCTTTGCCTGGTACTCTCCATTGTTCTTTCCAGCACATTTGATGTGCAAGTCTCTCCAGGCCGAGATTTAAGGCTGCAATGAACAGGATGTGGATGGAAAGCAAGATTAACCATCCCCTTTAAGAACTGGCCCGTGCCATTGTGTGTGTGTTCCATTGCTGACTGACATTACATGAGCTTCGCCAGCGCTCTGAGGTAGCGCCTCACTGCTCGGCCTTTGCGCCTTAAGAGAGGTGTGCAGCGCCTGCTTTAGCGCTCCACTCACCTCCCGGGGCGGTAAAAGTGACGTTTCCTGTCAGTGCCGATAATTAGCGCCAGGCGCTAATATTTGCGTCCGGACGATATTTGCGCCCCAAATGGGGCGCGACCTAATTTCTACCCCAATGGATCTGGCTGCTCAACACAACAGCCATCAACTGTGATGACTTATGACGCAACCTGATTTGAGCCCCACGTACTTAATGGGTTACATTATGTGACCTTCACAATGCCACTGACAATTGCAACCAGTCATCATTTTTACTAATATATAGATAAATAATCAAATAAGGATTAACTCTGAAACTATCATTTGAAGTTATCATTTAGATGTTTTTTTTAATATAAGCTCATGGAGATGAAGTGAAGATTAAATGATAAGGAGTGGTTGGAGAAGACAGTAAAATTCACACTAGGAATTAAGAGCATACCATGACATGAGTAACACTTACGAGGCAGGTTACTAACCATTCCTAATTACTGTTGTTTAAGTCAACAGTAAAACTTTACTAAATCAAAATGTTTAATTCTACTAGTCGAAACATAGAAACATAGAAAAATAGGAGCAGGAGTAGGCCATTCAGCTCTTCGAACCTGCTCCAGCATTCAATATGATCATGGCTGATCCTTTATCTCAATACCATATTCCCACTCTCTCCCCATACCCCTTGATGCCTTTTGTGTCTAGAAATCTATCTATCTCCTTCTTAAATATATTCAGTGACTTGGTCTCCACAGCCTTTTGTGGTAGAGAATTCCACAGGTTCAGCACCCTCTGAGTGAAGAAATTTCTCCTCATCTCAGTCCTAAATGTCCTACCCCGTATCCTGAGACTGTGACCCCTCGTTCTAGACCCCCCACCCCAGCCAGGGGAAACATCCTCCCTGCATCCAGTCTGTCTAGCCCTGTCAGAATTTTACACGTTTCAATGAGATCCCCTCTGTAATTCATGGTAGTGGGAATAGCCAAATGAAAACTATGGCTCCACAATACCTGATTTAAAAAAAATATATATAACAGCACCTGTGCCAACATGCTGCATGCGCACATACATGCAAACACTAAGTTGGTACGGATACAGTGAAGGGATTATTACTAGTCCTAGCCCCTTTAGGGCTACCCCAGATCAGACGTATTCCCCAGACGTTCACTTTCAACTCAAGTTTGAGGTAGCCGAATCCTAAAGACGCTTAATTGGGTCTAAAGGTCCAGACTATCTCTCCCTAAAGGAAAGCAACAACCTGAAGATGTTACCGTCCTCCAGATAGTACTTTTAATAAGTTTAGCTAGACTGTAACCTTCCGGATATTATGAGGGTCCGGGAAACTTCCCCAGAATTCTGCAACTCCTCACCAAAGAGTGTACAAAGATTGAGTTCACGAGTTTGATACAGAAGTATTATGTGAGACAATTCTAAAGATACATAGGCCTAGAAATTCGATTCGGAGGCTTGCCGCGGGGGTAAGGATCGCGCGCGATATCACCTACCGCGTCTGCCGTCCTTGTTTGCCCCCGCAGGAACTTTGGGTCCTGGGCCTCTCCCTAGTGCCGGCACACAGTGCTTGCGTGTTCCAGGGGCGCAGTTAGTGCGATGCGACCCCTGGGATCACGTGGGCCATGGAGAGCCAATGGCAGCAGACCATCTTTCATTCATAGATTTGACAGGAGACCTGTCAAATCTGTGAATTGAAATCGGCCCCAAAAGAACAGCTAAACCTCAAATAAATTTTTAAAAAAACCATCACATTAATAAAATAACTATAGTTAAATAAATTAACCACTTTAAACAAAAATTTACATTTTTGAAAAAATTAAAATACTTTTTAAAAGTTATAAAAATAAACTTACCTTTCTTTAAAGTCTCTAAAAAAGATAAACCTGTTGAAAAAAATTTAAAATTATACTTAATTAACTACTTACCTTGTTCAAAATGGGTCTTACGCTTCCTTTTTACTTGTGTAGAATCTTCCATACTTACCCTCGCGTTGAAACCTGAAAAAAAACCTAAGTGTGCTGCGTGCATGCAGCCTCTAGTGCGCACACGGTTCACCTAGGAACCGCCCCCTTCGCCATACTGGAAGTGCCGGTTTCCCGCGCATGCGCAGTGCATGCAGGAAACCAGCACTTCGGGAATGAATATGGGTGAGTACGCACTGAGTACTCACCCGAGAACGGCCGAATTTTTGGGCCATAGATTTATTAAAGAACCGACATGTAATTACAGTTCCAAAAACAAAAAGCTTTCAATTCTATTATCAGAGATCCTTATTCTCAAATCTTGAACTTTGCTACAGTTTTACAGTTCTTAGTCTTATTCAGAATATCCACCAAAATCAAATACAGTACCGTTGATCCCCGAGATACAAAGAGTTGTCGACTTACAGAGCCTGCCTCTGAAGCCGAGAATCGCTTTGCCCCTTTACAGCTAATCTATCATCCCATTTGAAAGTTCAATATTTATATCCTTTCTCAGTGGTATTTCCTTTGAAGTTTTCTGCTGATGTAAGCTAATTATCTCTAGTCATTTTTCTGCTGAACCCTGCTATTCTTTCAGTCACCTCAGCTGGTAGCAATGCAGACTCATGTCTCTCCTTTAGGTGTTCGAAGCTTATCATAAAAAACGGTGTAACAGCAGGTGCATCTATTTGATGTCATTTTTACCAAGGTCTTCTGTTTGTGTCTTTTTACGACATGTAAATTAAAACACCTCAACCAGGGTGATCTATGCAATTCTTAGTACCTCACCTGGTTGCAACATAGAATCGTGTCTCCTGTGTTTCATTTGATGTCATTTTTATGAAGGCATATGTTTCTTAATTTTATGTGTTTCTTTCCGAAGTGTAATTTAGAACACCTTAACAGGGTGTACCATTGTGTTCTTTCCAAAGCTTCAGACTTCAGGAGCCTTTAACCTTCTGTTTCAATAAGGTTATTGATTCAGTGTCAACAACTTATCTTATCTCAATAGCCTGTATGCCGTTTACAGCTTTAGATTGTTGAGGCTTCCAGATTTCCAAACCCAGTTTGTTATGTTTTAATAAAGCCAGAATTATTTCATAGAATGGTGTATTTTTCTGAATATGGCTTATTCCTTCATAACAGTGTATATTTATTAATATTTTATGTGCCAGGTAGGTCTCCAAAAAATGCTTGAACTGCATTAGGGACGGAATCAGGGAAAGGACACTGGATTGGGTTTTGACCACTGCAACCATCTTTTCTTCTCTCCTGTTAGTGAAACTGCCTGCAGCATGAAAGGACTGGCTTCACAGGATAGAAAAACTAGATTCTCAGGGTTTGCTTTCCAATGGGACTTTGATTTTCAGCTAAAAAAAACATTGGGAATCCTTGCTGACTTTGATATGTTGTGAAGGGCATACATTTTTAATGAGTCAAAATCCTTCATCCTGTAAGTGTTGAGAATAGAGGCATGAAAAGCAGAATTTTAAAAAATATTTTTAGAAAGTTATAAGAATGTGCCCATACAACGTTTGCGTATGATGTTGATGTACGTAGGCTTTGTTAACTTCTTTAATGATTTTCGTACATCATTTTGCAGTCGCATAAAGAGGAGGCATCTCCAATGCAGTTTTATATATGCATTCTCGGGATATGGGCATCGCTGGCAAGGCCAACATTTAATGCCCATCCCTAGTTGCCCTTGAGAAGGGGTGGTGAGCCGCCTTCTTGAACCGCTGTAGTCTGTGTGGTGAAGGTGCTCCCACAGTGCTGTTAGGGAGGGAGTTCCAGGATTTTGATCCAGCGACGATGAAGGAACGGCGATATTCGTAAAAGTCGGGATGGTGTGTGACTTAGAGGGGAACTTGCAGGTGATGATGTTGCCATGCCCTGTTGCCCTTGTCCTTCTAGTTGATGGAGGTCACAGACTTGGGAGGCGCTGTCGAAGAAGGTCCAAATAGAATTACTACAGTTGCAGTAGATACAGAAGTGGGGAGGGTTAGAGTCAGGCGAGAGACAATCAGGTTGTCAACCACTATGATATTTGCCTGCCTGAACTTTGTCTTTGACCCTACCATGAATTACAGAAGCAGGAAAGTGAAGCAAATTCGGTCGCTCCTTCCTGTGAATTTCCGAAACCCCCCCAAAAAAGTTCAATTCACTTTTACTTGCTTCACAATGTTTATGGTGCAGAGAGCACTGAATTATCCAAATTCTTTTGTGGCCTCAAGTCCTATGTGTTACTCTAAATACTGTATCTCCTGCCAGCTCCTTAGTGAGCTCAGATAATCACTGTGGGTGCACCAACACATTTCTAGGTTCAACTAAAGTTACCGACCACCTTTAAGGAGCCAAGATCTGGCATAATAACTATCTGTCAACCAAAACTCCGTCATGTCAGTGCAGAAGTGATCACCTCCAGGTGGTGGTATTGCTGCAGTTTCCCATTGTGGTAGCTGCTTTATAACTGCCGGCCAGCTTTATCACAACACAGTAGGGTGCCATGTATCACATTATCTGCACAGTTTCGTTCTCTGCTTCATAATTTACAACATTCCCTCATCTGTAGCTTCTGCTGACATGACTGCCAAAGGGAACCAGTTAATTCTATTGTTACCACACTCCTAGAAATCAAGTGAAGCACAACACATGTGCAGCGCTGTCCAATAAATCTGCTGGTACTTGTTATGTACTGCCATGCCATAGTCAATTCTTTAACATCAGTACCTTTACTTACTCAATAAAGTAAGTACAAGAGGGACATTCAGAATTAGCATTCATTACCCTTGGTGAGTTTAGAGTAGTGATCTAGGACACATTGTTAGCACCACGTTAGTTATCTGGCTTAATAATGTTTCATTTATTGGTTGGGCTGCTATTTAATCGCCTGCGGGAAAGTTCTGCAAAGCCTCTCCTTGGCCATCCCAAAGACAATCAAGCACAACTAAAGGACATTTATTTACCCATGAATCCTGATTTTTTTTTAAAACTTGGCTGGTTACTTTCCATGGATGACATTAACAATGATCTCAACAGCACAGTAGCCATTGTTTCCTACTGAGGAACTTTTTCTCCTGATGGTGACTCGGTGATTGTGGCTCAAGTTGAATCCTTCAGAAGGATTTCAACAGTGCAGGCATGCTGGTGAATAAGAGGTGCACTGTAATATGTTTATCTGGACTTCTCAGAATCAATTACTAGCAAGCATTGCATAAGGGATTGAGTAAATAACCTTCTAATGTTATTCTGTGATATTTCTGTCAAGGTCCTGTTCCTCCCTTCCCTAATTTGACTGGAATTCTAAATAAAGTAGGGAGGAATGGAATATTATTTATTTTCTGCGGGAAGAAGTAAAATTCTAACCAGTGACCAGGACTCACTAACATAGAAGCTTTAACAAAAAAAGATACATCTCTAGATCACTAGATTTCAAATAATATTGATCTTAAAGGATCAGATCTCCCTTATTTTGGGGGGAGTTGGAGGTAAGTAAGATTCCGATTAATTTGCTCTATTATTCCATAAACATTGTCAATCCATTGACTCAATTCCTTGTAGATAGGTCATTTAATAAGAACTGGGAGGAATTGGAATGGATGTAAATGACCTAGGAAGCATATAGTTAAAGTATTCATAAGAAACAATACCAGTAATGATTTACGTACAGAAGTAGCAACTGGGGACAGACTCAATCCACCCAATAAATGGTTAAATGAATCAGAAACTGAAACTTTTAAGCTGTTATCAGAAGAAGCCAGAATTAATACCAGGAACCCTGATCTAGTAAAAATTGCTTGAAGCAAATTAATTACAGATGGAAGGCTGTCACTCTGAGCCATAATGAGTTATGCAGACAGATGGATTGGAATTGACTCTCATCTGCCTCTGAAGAAAAGCATCCAATTGTGAATGACAGTTCCAAATGAACTGCCCGTCGGAGAGCCAGTGTTGGATATCCTTTTATTAAAAAAATTATAAAAATACTATAAATTAGCAATGAGGATAAGACTTTTTTAAAGGAAAAATAAAGAATTGAGTCATTATGGCAACAAATTGGAAGAATGAGGAATTTCCAAAAGGTTCTATTTGGAGTGAATTCATCTAAAGGTGCTGAGGTGAATTAAATCACGGATGCTGCTAAGAAATGTTCCATTCTTCTGATTGTTTGCAGAATCCAATTTATCGCTCGATCAGAAAGTTAGCTTGAAGGGATTATTACTAGTCCTAGCCCCTTTAGGGCTACCCCAGATCAGGCGTATTCCCCAGACGTTCACTTTCAACTAAAGTTTGAGTTAGCCGAATCCTAAAGACGCTTAATTGGGTCTAAAGGTCCAGACTATCTCTCCCTAAAGGAAAGGAACAACCTGAAGATGTTACCATCCTCCAGATAGCACTTTTAATAAGTTTAGCTAGACTGTAACGTTCCGGATATTATGAGGGTCCGGAAAACTCCCCCAGAATTCTGCAACTCCTCACCAAAGAGTGTACAGAGATTGAGTTCGCGAGTTTGATACAGAAGTATTACGTGAGATAATTCTATAAATATATAGATTTATTAAAGAACCGACATGTAATTTACAGTTGGTGATTCAATCGCAACATTAACAGTTCCAAAACCAAATAGTTTACAATTCTATTATCAGAGATCCTTATTCTCAAATCTTAACTTCGCTACAGTTTTAGAGTTCTCAGTTTATTCAGGATATCCACCAAAATCAAATACAGTACCATTGATCCCCAAGGTACAAAGAGTTGTAGACTTACAGAGCTTGCCTCTGAAGCTGAGAATCACTTTGCTCCTTGACAGCGAATCTATTATCCCATTTGAAAGTTCAATATTTATACCCTTTTTCAGTGGTATTTCCTTTGAAGTTTTCTGCTGATGTAAGCTAATTATCTCTAGTAATTTTTCTGCTGACTTCTGCAATTCATACAGTCAGATCAGCTGGTAGCATTAAGAATCGTGTCTCTACCCTAGGTGTTCGAAGCTTACCATAAAAAACGGTGTAACAGCAGGTGCATTTCATTTGATGTCATTTTTACGAAGGCATATGTTTCTTAATTTTATGTGCCTGTTTATGAAGTGTAACTTAGAACACCTTAACCAGGATGCACCATTGTCTTCTTTCCAAAGATTCAGACTGTTAGCAGCCTTTAACCTTCTGTTTCAATAAGGTTATTGATTCAGTGTCAACAACTTATCTTATCTCAATAGCCTGAATGCTGCTACAGCTTTAGATTGTTGAGGCTTCCAGATTTCGAAACCCAGTTTGTCATGTTTTAATAAGGCCAGAATTCTTTCATAGAATGGTGTATTTTTCTGAATAGGTTATATGGCTTATTCCTTCACAAGCTGCCCCGATTAAACCAAGTGAAGAAACATTTGGTGAACTTGATGCAGGATCAACTTAGTCCAGAGTCTTTGATTATTGCTGAATGTTTCAAATTTAACCAAAATAAAATGAAAACAATGAATGCTAATAAATAAAAACAAAACTGGCAATGATGTGAATCTGAAATATAAACGGAAAGTGTCTGAAATACGCAACAGGTCTTTCAATATCTGTGGGGAGAAAAGACAGGTTAATGTTCAGATGTATACCCTTCATCAGTTGTATGGTTAAGTTGTCCCTTCACTTTATAGATGCTGATTGATATGCTGTATGTTTGCAATATTGGAGGGGAACTTGGAGATGATGATGTTGTCGTGTTAATCACAAGTCAGGAGTGTGATGGAATACTCTCCACTTGCCTGGATGAGTGCAGCTCCAACAACACGCAAGAAGCTCGACACCATCCAGGACAAAGCAGCCCGCTTGATTGCCACCCCATCCACCACCTTAAACATTCACTCCCTCCACCACCGGCGTACCTTGGCTGCAGTGTGTACCATCTACAAGATGCACTGCAGCAACTCGCCAAGGCTTCTTCGACAGCACCTCCCAAACCCGTGACCTCTTCCACCTAGAAGGACAAGGGCAGCAGGCGCCTGGGAACACCACCACCTCCAAGTTCCCCTCCAAGTCACACACCATCCTGACTTAGAAGTATATCGCCAATCCTTCATCGTCGCTGGGTCAAAATCCTGGAACTCCCTCCCTAACAGCACTGTGGGAGTACCTTCACCACACGGACTGCAGCAGTTCAAGAAGGCGGCTCACCACCACCTTCTCAATGGCAACTAGGGATGGGCAATAAATACTGGCTTTGCCAGCGGCGCCCAGATCCCATTAACGAATTTTTAAAAATCACTTCTTGGCTGAATTGAGGAAGTGGACCAAAAACTGCCAATTTTGGAAGAATCATTTAGAGACAGATTTATATGTGCCCTCAGATCAAATACAATTCAGAAAAACCTTTTAGAAGATAACTTTGCACTGTAAAAAAGCACTTAGCACCGCCTTGCGTATGGGAGTTGTGGATAGATAAGCAAGTATAGTGCAACAAAAGGCTGCAGTATTACAATGAGAACAGAACCTAAAAAAATGTTTTTGTGGTGGCAAAATGAAACACAAATGAGACCCTTGTTTTGATAAAATAGTAAAAATGTCAGCAATGTGCTGAGATTAGACAGAAATGTGGAAAGTGGTTAACTAATAAAGACAAAATCTACAGGAAATAGGATTATTTCTGCTCATGATTAAACAGAACATCAGTAACTGTTTAAAACAATGCTGCCTTCCGCAGAGAGGACAGGGAAGATTTTGACTACAATAGTGAAACGATATAGCTGAGGAATAGGAGTGGTTCGTTTTTAAAGTCAAATTGGTGAAATCATAAACAAACTCCAAAAATTCTGATTCCAATGTAAACGGAGAAAAAAAAGTTTTGAAATGGAAATAGATATAAATACTTCGCTATCCATTTTAATTGCAGGAGCTTTATGCAAGAAATTGTGACAATAAATCTGACTCTTACTTTAAAATTCTAGACAGGATAGGCGGTGCCTGTCATTGGAAAAATGGATATATGTCTGTGACATATGAAAATCAGACAGCTATCTTATCTTTGTATATTGTTCAAGATAAAGGTCGATTTTTATTTGGAAGAAACTGGCAGTCTCTTACACAATTAAAATACAAAAAAAATTAAAAGCTTAAAGGGGATATGGACATTTGTTGCACAAGTATTCAGTCTTTTATGATAACCACAAACTGTATAAAACATGGAGGCTAGATTAAGAGCAAACATGGCTACCACGTTAAAATCTTTGAACCAGGGTCTGTACCATATGCATTAAAACACAAAGGCCCCTCTATGAACTGGGAGACGCGCTGGGACTGGAGGAGAGGGGGGTTACCGATATCGCGCGGGAAACCCGGAAGTATGTCACGCGCGTCTGTCTGTGGCTTTTTAAATCAGCCACCTCATTAACATTTTACTTCCGGGTTTCCCGTCCAATCAGCGGCAGCGGGCGTGATGTGGACCCGCATGACATGATCTCAGCTCCAGTATTTAAAGGGACAATGCAGGAGCTTGGAGTTGGGAGCGATAGAGGAAGGACCATCTCTCTGAAATCAGGACGCTCAAAGGCTGCACTCCGCTTTAATGACACCTTCCTTGGTGTGCTGCTGGGGGCAGTGAGGGGTTGGAGAGAGAGGTTCTATTCGCCAGCAACGGGAGGAAAAAAACCCTGTTGCCGACACCAACAAGGCGTGGCTGAAGGAGGCACAGGAGGCCAGCAGCAGGAGCATGGTGCCACGCTCATTGATTCAGTGCAGGAAGCGCTTTAGTGAGCTAACCAGGTCAGGAAGGGTGAGTACAGTTGCACATTCACCTACATCCTGCTGTGCGCATCACCCCAACCCCTCACTCTGACTTCTCAAACTTAATCCATCACATCAATCTTCACAACCACTTCCCTTGCACGTCCAAAACGCGTGCTCTTTCCATGCACTTCCTCACATCCCCATCGATCCATCCACCACTCCCACTCACCCTATTCTCATGCAATATCAGCGAGCTGCTGGCACTCAACGAGTGCTGACAGGCAACTCGCCGATTCAAGGGAAGGGTTCCTCCATGGAGCTGGGCCAGAGGTATTCCATTAAGAGAGGGGGGAGGGAAGCAATCCTGGGTGGGGACCAGCAGGGGGGTGGGGAAGATTTTTGTGGGCCAGGAGGAGCATTCATATGGCACTTCTTTTTTTAGCTGTTTTTTGGAGCGGCCTGCAACCGTCCCTTTAAGGACCCCTGGTTAGGCCGCTGTACTTCCAGTACCATTTGGCAGAGCACACGCATTAAGCACTCCGCCCATTAGTGATGGAAATTGCATTGGGGGTCCTACATACGGCATAGGATCCCAATTTAAATATTTTAATGAGGCTCTTGCTTGTTTCGGGCAGGAGGACTGGCTGCCTATTTAGAAGCCTATTTGAAAATCGAGTCAGGTGGGGCTCGGGCGACAAGTTAGCGGTGGTGTGTTTTTAAAATTTCCGTCTGTCGACCGCCCCATCTTTCAGCATGAACAGGGCAGTAGGCAGATGAAAATTGCCACCATTGTTTTAGTGTAAAAAACAGATGAAATATAAGAATTTTGTGATAACTATGAAATGAGTGGATTGTGAGCTTGGGACGGTTGAATCGGTGGCATGTTTGTGGCAGGGGCTAAAGACAATGGGGGGAGAAATTGGGCTCTGTGGAATCCATTTTTTAGGCACTACGTGGCCTCCTGCCAGTGGAAAATGAGGTCCGCGTTGCGCGCAGACACTTTCGACAGGAAGCGCGCCGGACACCATCTTGGTAAAGGGGTTTGCATGCGCACACTTAACAACTGCCAGCAGCATGCAGAGCAGGCAAAATATGACGTCAATCAGTGTGCAACGCTGAATTGACGCCAGTGCTGCCACTTTCAAGCTCTGAGCTTCAGCCTACGCCCTCTCTAAACCTCGCACAGCTGAACACAACGTTAAGCAGCATGACGGACCCCCCACCAGCGCTACTTAAAGGGATCATGAACTACTTACAGGTTAGTTGCTGATTTATTTCTTCTGGCTGCTGGTGCAATTGCACGTGTTTTTGGAACTTTCCTATACTTTCCTAAAGTTTGAATAGTCCACAGGGAGTGGTCTGGCTGGTGCTGAAGTACTTTTTTGGTCATTTAAAAGCTTGTGCTGAAACAAGTTGCTTCCAGACATGGGTGGCCTGGTAGGCCTTCCTCTTGGAATTGACCAGGACCGGGAGAATGAAGAGCGGCCACGCAGAGCAGGACAAGCAGCTAGAAAAAGGAGGAAGAGGAGGGGAAGAAGGGCTCTCAGCAGGAGGCCATATCCACCAAGGGTCTTTAGGGAGCAATTCTCTTACCGCAACATCAGCGAGGCCCAATGCTTGAGACGTCTTCACTTCACTAAAGAGGTTGTGACTGAAATCTGCTGCAGCCACAACTGCAAACTCAGAGCAGGGCAAGGACAGCATTGCCTGTGACTGTCATGGTGACTGAGGCTCTAAAATTTCATGCAACTGGCTCCTTCCAGGCTGCTGCTGGAGATAGAAGCAACATCTCGCAGTTTGGAGTACACTGCTGCAAAAGGGAGGGCACTGAGGCGCTCTATACAAAGAGAGACAGCTTCATCTAATTCTCTCTTGCCAGAGACAAGCAGGCGGAGCGAGCACGAGGGTTTGCTCAGATTGCAGGTTGCCGCATGGTGCTGAGAGCCATTGACTGCACGCAAATTGCCTTGCATGTGCCTCATGTCAACTCGGCCATTTTCATGAACCGAAAGGGATACCACTCCCTCAATGTGCAGCTGGTGTGCGACCACCGGCAGTGCATCATGCAGGCGAATGCTTGTTATCCTGGCAGTAGTCACAATTCCTTCATTCTGTGGCATTCCTCTGTGCCACCTGTATTTGACCCACCACAGCAAGTCAAAGGCTGTGTAAGGTTTCCAAAATTTACAGATCCCCAAAACCTAAGGAAAAAGGACTTTGGAACTACCTCAGAGTGATAAAAATGCATTTGGGCCTAACATAAGGAATGTAAGACCAAAAACCAAGTTTTGGCATTTTAAAAACATGTCTGGGCCTGTAAAGGGAGAAAAGGCTGTGAAGGAAGTTGGGTTTGACCTCTGTAAAAGCAGTTTTGGGTATTGCAGTTAATTGCAATGTCTGGGGAACCGGGATGACCTCACTCAAAGCCCCAGCACGCATTAACATTTTGACAATAGACCCTAGGAGAAGACAGTCCCACCCAAAACAATAGGTCCCATCAAACCGATTACAGGGCCCATCAAGAAACATGCATAATACAGAGCACCCAGGACTAGGCTATAGATCAGCCTAGGAACACAAAACACAAAACCAATCACCAGCAATCAGCCAAGAAGATCAACAGGATGCAAACCATCCCAAAAACCCATTTGACACTTACAGAGCAGTTACGAGTAGCAGGCCCGCCAAATTCAGACAATGAACTGAACAGATTTGGCGGGTAGATAAGGCCACATCAATTCTGTATAATTGAAGTCCCACCAAGCACACACCAAGCTAGCAAGAAGAGAGAGAAACACCATAGTTCAAAGTCGTTGGGCTGAGCAGTCCGTCGCAACTGGTGGTCATCAGAAGGAGGAGAGACCAAGAAGAAGAAGGCCCGAGCTGGAAGCGAGTCGGCATCGCTCACGACTCAGACACACCTGAGTCCAGCTCGCGAAGACACCACCTCGACGGACCTCCAACAACGGCCCCAACACAGTCACCTGGAGCAACAAGCAGCAACCAGTCACCGACGGCTCCACGAGGTCGACCAACACACCAACCAAGGCCTAAAGCCATCGCGGAAACCAAAGGCCTCACGAAACCAACAACCGCGCATTACCCCCAACTGACCGGGTAATCGCAGGCCACCGCGACCAACAAAGACCAACTCCAGGGAAGAAAACCCGAAGAATCGCAAAGTTTCCACACTCCGAACTACTCCTGACTTACCCCTGGGTAAGATTTTCCCCAAAGACTCTAAGCCCTACTGCTGAACCAAAGAAATTGGGTACTCACCAGATAAATCCATAACGACATCCTACCGCATCAGCGGACTCGCGAAGACTGACCAGAGACCCAGGTGAAGTCCTCTACCGCATACGGGGTACGGCAGACACTAACTGCCATAAACAGCGAACCCCAAAACCGCGATTTAGCCCAACTGTCAAAGGATTGGTGAGTATTATCCCTGGTCCTTCAAAACCTAGCTTAGCTAGTAAAGTGGGGTTGGGAGGGGTGAAGTATTGTTCTACTGTCATTTCCCTCGCTTGTACCGAAGTGTTCCCCACCTTTAGAGTGATAAGAGTGTTGTTATTTGTGTCTTACCTTTTAATAAAGATTGAAGTTCTTTCATCAAACTCAGTTGTCTGCTGCACCTTTTGTATCACAACCCCCAAATAAGTCCAAGGTCTAGAACCAAGGGAGTGGGAGCGATTCGAACCGCTCAGAAGTCAGAGGTAAAGCTGACACAAAAACACCACCCCCTACAGCTGGCTACTGGGCGACAAGGGTTATCCACTCATAACATGGCTCATAACTCCGGTCTGGAACCCACACACACCTGTACAGCAGGCCTACAGTGAGAGCCATGCTGCCACAAGGAACATTGTAGAGCACACCATCGGGGTCCTGAAGCAAAGCTTCCGCTGCCTGGACCGCTCTGAAGGAACCCTGCAGTACTCAGCTGAGCGGCTATCAAGATTTGTTGAGGTATGCTGCATGCTGCACAACCTGGCCATTATGAGGGAACAGGCCTCGCCACCACCTATCAGGCGAGAAGCCAAGGAGCAGGAGCACAAGGAGGAGGAGGAGGAGGAAGTGCAACAGGAAGTGGAGGAACAGGAAGAGGAAGGGAGGCGACAACATAGACAGCCCCTTTATGTCTGTGCTCTACGTGATCAAATAATTTATGAGCGATACCAGTAACCAATGTTCCCCCTAATTTTTTGGGGAGTGTGTGGCCCCTTTAAGGGGCTGCGCGGCACATTCACAGTTTGCGCAAAACTTAACATTGAAAAAGCCAGTCCCAGGCTGCGCGCGATCGGCAGAGAGCTACACAGCCACACAGCTTAGAGGGAACGTTGCCAGTAACCTCAACCACACCTCCCATTCACCAACAGTCCCAAACTCCTTACCTTTCCTCTATCACTGACCATCACATCGTCCTCTTTCCAACAACACAAAATTAAAAACCACTAGAAAATTTGATTCATAAATTCGGATTGCAATCATGGAATAATGCATACAAAAATAAACTAATCACCCTTGTGCATTCCCTTAGTGCCTGTCCTCCTTGTGTCTTTACCTCTCCTACTGCTGCTATGAGGGGTTTCCCTAGTGGCTGCAGTGTGGGTGGTGGAAGGCTGCTGACCTTCAATTGAGGAGACTGCAGATGGCCTTGCAGATGGAGGACGACCTCGAGCAGCTCTGCGCCTCGAAGGCCCGGCTTCAGACTGCACCATTCCGACCTGGGCTGCAGCAGTCTGGGCTGGCTGGCTGGCAGGCAACAGCAAGGGCACTGGCAGAGTGGCAGTGGTGGGAGAACGAATGCTGTCATCCTGAGAGAGGACAGCAGGCTCGTGCTCTTTGGAGCCACTGTCACTCTCCCGCGGCAGTGCCTCAGCAATCCTACTGATCTGTTAGAGAACAGATTGATGGACTGCTGTGACACCCTGGAAGCCCCTTTGAACAGTGGTATCCAGAGCCATGATGGCAGCAGTCTGAGCTTGCAGGGCAGCAGTCTGAGCTGGGGATGAGGTAAAGCATATGAATTTTAGGGTTGAGTACTGATTAATAGAGATTGTTGGTCGGTGGGTGATGGGGGTATAGAGAATTTTGCAGTGGACGAGGCTAATGGTGCAGTTGGTAGGATATGCCATTTCAACATGAACTTACTGACATTGACAACTCATGTGAGATCATTAAACTTCTTCCTGCACTGCATCAGTGTTCCTGGAGCAACACTCCTGACATTGACCTCTACCGCTATTTGTTCCCACTACCTCCTGAGCATGTGTCTGGAGGGCCTCCTGCCCCCTTGTGGATACAAGACATCTCTCCTTTTCTCCACCTCTTCCACCAAGACATCCAGTGCATTGTCTGAAAACCTTGGTGCTCGTTCTCGCGCATGTTCAGCCATTGTTCAAAGTATCACAGCCCAGATTGCCTTTTGAAAAAACACCCACCACTTCTTGCAGCCACAATGCACCTCCCCTTTAAGAGGTGCAGGCTGCCTTTAAATAGCGCTAGCCACTTGCGATATCGGGCCCCCTGCTGATGCGTGCAGCCAATGAACAGCACGGGGAGCGCTGGATGCACGCAGCAATCATGGAAATCAGCAGGCAGCACCAATTTAATGTGCTGCCTGCATCGTAATGAACAGACGCGGGTTAATCGCGTACCACGATCCTTACACCCATTTTTGGGGGTAAGTCAATTTCTCCCCCAATGGCTTTGGTCTTCCCAATCTTTAACTGGAGGGAATTTTGGCTCATCCACGACTGGATGGCAAAGAAGCATTCTGACAGCACAGAGGCAGTGGAGGGGTTGAGAAAGGTAAAGGAGTGGCAGAGCTGGCTATTGTCAGGGTACATGTCTATGGGCGATGTCATCAAGTGGCAGCATATACCTGAGAAAGAGGAAGGGGCTAAGATTAGGGGGGTAAAATTGAGTCACACCCCCTTTGGGGTGCTAACTTCGCTGGTGCGCTACTTTTAGCGCCCCAAAAAATATTAGCGCCCCTGTGGCCGAAATTCATCGGTAGCGCCCCAAGAGGGAAGCGGGGCGCTACTGGAAGTGCCCCGCCTCCCTCTTGGGGTGCTGCGAGGGAATATCGTGGCGCTACGTGCTGCGGTACTGCAGGCCTTCCTCCCCTTCTTATTTAAATCTCAGCAGTATAAATAAGAGAGGCTAGAGTGCAGTTTGTCACGGAGTGCAGATCGGAACAGAGTGTTAAGCTGCGAGTTTGGTGAGTGAGGGAGTGAGGGGAGGGAGGTGTTCCTTTCTTTTTGCATCTTTGTCAGCTTCCAGGAGAGCAGGAGCTAAAAAGCTGCACAAGAGGGGACAGACAACCAGTGGTGAGTATTTCCACAGTATTTCTACATTCCAGTCATTAAAGTAAAAGTAAGGTCTCTAGTTTAGAGTAAGTAGTGTTTAAAGGGAAGTAAGGTCCCTAGTGTATTTAATATTCTTTAATTTAAAAGGAGTAAATTAAGGGTAGGACATGGCAGGGCAGCTCGGCAGTGTGGAGTGCTCCTCCTGTGCTATGTTGGAAGTCAGGGACACTTTAGGTGTCGAGGGCGAACACATCTGCAGGAAGTGTCTCCAGCTGCAGCTACTCAAAATCCGCGTTTCGGAGCTGGAGCTGCGGCTGGAGTCACTGTGGAGCATCCGCGAAGCTGAGATCTTCGTGGATAGCATGTTTAACAAGGTGGTCACACCGCAGGTAAAGAGTGCACAGGCAGACAGAGAATGGGTGACCACCAGACAGAGTAAAAGAACTAGGAAGGTAGTGCAGAAGTCCCCTGGGTCAATCTCCCTCTCCGACAGATTTTCCGTTTTGGATACTGATGGGGGAGATGGTTTCTCAGGGGAATGCAGCAAGAGCCAAGTCCATGGCACTACGAGTGGCTCAGCTGCACAGGAGGGGAGGAAAAAGAGTGGGAGACCAATAGTGATAGGGGATTCTATCATAAGGGGAACAGATAGACGTTTCTGTGGCCGCAGACATGACTCCAGGATGGTATGTTGCCTCCCTGGTGCCAGGGTCAAGGATGTCACTGAACGGCTGCAGGGCATTCTGAAGGGGGAGGGCGAACAGTCAGAGGTCGTGGTTCACATTGGTACCAACGACATGGGTAGAAAGAGGGATGAGGTCTTGCAACAAGAATTTAGGGAGCTAGGTAGCAGATTAAAAAGCAGGACCTCAAAGGTTGTAATCTCTGGATTACCCCCGGTGAGTATAGGAATAGGAGGATAGAGCAGATGAATGCGTGGCTAAAGAGTTGGTACAGGAGGGAGGGCTTTAGTTTCCTGGATCACTGGGTCTGCTTCTGGGGAAGGTGGGACCTGTACAAGTTGGACGGGTTGCACCTGAACTGCAACGGGACCAACATCCTTGCGGGGAGGTTTGCTAGTACTGTTGGGGGGGGGTTTAAACTAACTTGGCAGGGGGATGGGATACCGAGTGGAGCTATAGTAGGGGCTGATGCACAGCCAAATATAGAGGAAAAAACAAGTCAGCCTGGAAGGCAGAGCAAATATGTAACGGCACAAGGGAGAATGGCAAGGCTGGATGGCATTTATTTTAATGCAAGGAGTCTTGCGAGTAAGGCAGATGAATTGAAGTGTTGATGAACACATGGGAGTATGATATTGTTGCTATCACAGAGACATGGTTGAGGGAGGGGCAGGACTGGCAGCTCAATATTCCGGGGTATAGAATCTTCAGGCAAGACAGAGGTGGGTGTAAAAGAGGAGGGGGTGTTGCAATATTAATCAAGGAGTCAATTACTGCTGTAAGGAGGGATGATATCTTAGCAGGTTCCTCTAATGAGGCCATATGGGTAGAACTTAAAAACAAAAAGGGGGCAAACACTTTGCTGGGAGTGTACTATAGGCCCCCAAACAGTCAGGGGGAGATAGAGGAACAGATATGTAGGCAAATCTCAGAGAAGTGTAGAAATAATAGGGTAATAATAGTAGGGGATTTCAACTTCCCCAATATTAACTGGGATAGTCAGAGTGTGAAAGGCTTAGAGGGTGCGGAATTCTTAAAGTGCATCCAGGAGAGCTTTTTGAGCCAGCATGTAGAAAGTCCTACAAGAGAGGGGGCAGTACTGGACCTAGTTCTAGGGAATGTAGCCGGGCAAGTGGTAGAAGTGTTAGTAGGAGAGCATTTTGGTGACAGTGACCATAATTCGGTGAGATTTAAGGTAGTCATGGAAAAGGACAAAGATGGACCGAAAATAAAGGTTCTAAATTGGGGGAAGGCCGATTTTAATATGATAAGGCAGGATCTGGCCAAAGTGGACTGGGATCAGCTACTTGTAGGAAAATCCACATCAGAGCAGTGGGAGTCTTTCAGAAAGGAAATAGAGAGAGTACAACGTCAACATGTTCCCGTAAAGGTCAAGGGTGGGACCAACAAGCCCAGGGAACCCTGGATGTCAAGGGATATACAAGAATGGATTAGGAAAAAAAGGGAGGCTTTTGGCAGATACAAAGGACTAAAAACAGTGGAAGCCCGAGAGGAGTATAGAAAGTGCAGAGGGGTACTTAAAAAAGAAATTAGGAGAGCGGAGAGGGGACATGAAATAACACTGGCGGGCAAAATAAAGGAAAATCCCAAGGTGTTTTATAAGTATATTAAGGGCAAGAGGATAACCAGGGAAAGAGTAGGGCCCATTAGGGACCAAAGTGGCAATCTGTGTGTAGAGCCAGAAGATGTAGGTGGGGTTTTAAATGAATATTTTGCATCTGTGTTCACTATGGAGAAGGACGATGTAGGCATAGAAATCAGGCAGGGGGATTGTGATATACTTGAACAAATTAGTTTTGAGAGGGAGGAGGTACTAACGGTTTTAGCGGGCTTAAAAGTGGATAAATCCCCAGGCCCAGACGAGATGTATCCCAGGCTGCTGTGTGAGGCAAGGGAGGAGATTGCAGGGGCTCTGACACAAATTTTCAGAACCTCTCTGGCCACAGGGGAGGTGCCAGAGGACTGGAGAACAGCTAGCGTAGTACCATTATTCAAGAAGGGTAGTAGGGATAAACAAGGGAATTACAGGCCAGTGAGCCTAACATCAGTGGTAGGGAAATTATTGGAAAAAATTCTGAGGGACAGAATTAGTCTCCACTTGGAGAGGCAAGGATTAATCAAGGATAGTCAGCATGGCTTTGTCAGGGGGAGATCATGTCTGACCAATTTGATTGAATTTTTCGAGGGGGTGACTAGGTGTGTGGATGAGGGTAGTGCAGTTGATGTGGTCTACATGGACTTCAGTAAGGCTTTTGACTAAGTCCCGCATGGGAGACTGGTCAAGAAGGTAAGAGCCCATGGGATCCAGGGCAACTTGGCACATTGGATCCAAAATTGGCTTAGTGGCAGGAGGCAGAGGGTGATGGTCGAAGGTTGTTTTTGTGACTTGAAGCCTGTGTCCAGTGGTGCACTGCAGGGATCAGTGCTGGGTCCTTTGCTGTTTGTAGTGTACATTAATGATTTCGATATGAATGTCGGAGGTATGATCAGTAAGTTCGCAGATGACACGAAAATTGGTGGGGTGGTAAATAGCGAGGAGGGAAGCCTCAGGCTACAGGACAATATAGATGGGTTAGTCAGATGGGCAGAACAGTGGCAAATGGAATTTAACCCTGAAAAGTGTGAGGTGATGCATTTTGGGAGGACTAACAAGGCAAGGGAATACACAATGAATGGTAGGACCCTAGGAAGGACAGAGGATCAGAGGGACCTTGGTGTGCATGTACATAGATCCCTGAAGGCAGCAGGACAGGTAGATGAGGTGGTTAAAAAGGCATATGGGATACTTGCCTTCATTAGCTGAGGCATAGAATATAAGAGCAGGGAGGTTATGATGGAGCTGTACAAAACGCTAGTTAGGCCACAGCTGGAATACTGTGTGCAGTTCTGGTCGCCACACTATAGGAAGGATGTGATTGCATTGGAGAGGGTGCAGAGGAGATTCACCAGGATGTTACCTGGACTGCAGCGCTTCAGCTATGAAGAGAGACTGGACAGGCTGGGGTTGTTTTCCTTAGAGCAGAGAAGGCTGAGAGTGGACCTGATTGAGGTGTACAAAATTGTGAGGGGCATAGATAGGGTAGATAGAAAGGAACTTTTCCCCTTAGTAGAGGGGTCAATAACCAGGGGGCATAGTTTCAAGGTAAGGGGCAGGAGGTTTAGAGGGGATTTGAGGAAAAACTTTTTCACCCAGAGGATGGTTGGAATCTGGAACTCACTGCCTGAAAGGGTGGTAGAGGCAGGAACCCTCACAACATTCAAGAAGTATTTAGATGAGCACTTGAAACGCCATAGAATACAAGGCTACGGACCAAGTGCTGGAAAATGGGGTTACAATAGACAGGGCTTGATGGCCGGTGCGGACATGATGGGCCGAAGCGCCTCTTTCTGTGCTGTATAACTCTATGACTCTATGGGGGCGAAATTCAGTATCGCCCCATTTGGGGAGCAATTATCGGCCGGGCGCAAAGATTAGCGCCTGGCGCTAATTATCGCCACGGACTGCAAACCTGACTTTTATCGCCCCTGGAGGTGATTGGAGCGCTAAATCAGGCGCTTCACACCTGTCTTAAGGCGCAAAGGCCGAGGAGTGAGGCGCTACCTCAGAGCGCTGGCGAAGCTCATGTGATGTCAGTCAGCAATGGAATACACACACAATGGCATGGGCCAGTTCTTAAAGGGGATGGTTGATCTTGCTTTCCATCCACATCCTACTCACTGCAGCCTTGAATCTCGGCCTGGAGAGACCTGCACATCAAATCTGCTGGAAGGAACAATGGAGAGTACCAGGCAAAGAGCTCAGAGTGCACCCCCCACAATCTCTTCAAAATCGATACAATGAATGGCAAATCAAAATGAACCTGCAAAGTGCTGCTCAGTACCCAAAACTCCTTCACACAGCGTTGAATCTCTCCAGAAGTCTCTCTCTCTCTCTCTCTCTCTCAGAATGCGTGGTTCAAAAATGGCACCAACAATAAAAGGCAGGAAGCGGTCGCCTTTAAATAGCGCTCCCCCAGTCCCTTCATGACTGCAAAACACTCCCCTCAACCTGTCGTTGCTAGGGTCAGGCGGTAAGGCCGGGGGCGCCACTCAATATCCGCTCCGGGGCGATACCGGGGCGTTGCGCACTCGAGTGATGTCATGATCTGCCGGCGCAGGAGATCATGGCGGTAGTGTTTAGCGCTGCTGCAAAATGTCTAGTTAATTTCGCGAGCGGCGCAAACATCGCCGCGCCTGGGCGCTAGATGCTTTGCGCCCCATTAGCGCCCTCATATGGCGCGAACGGGAGGCGCAACCAACTGAATTTTCCCCCCTATGACTCTATTGCCTAGTGCGACCCGGGGCTCAGTTGGGCCAGCAGGGATCGGAGTGCTGGCAAAAGAGCCCGGCACTCAAGAGAAGTGCCAGGCTCACTGAGCGCAGCCGGCACTCCGCAGGGGGGGGCTGAAGAGGAGGCCGGGGACGGCAACGGGGGCAGGTGCTGGCAGACGGCCAGCAACAAAAATGGCCGCCCGGCACCCTGCCTTTAATTAGCACCGCCCCGGCCGCAGGTAGGCTCCCTTAACCCAGACATAGCGTTCGGCGGTAAGTCAGGGGGCGCTACCGAAGATCGCGGCTGGGGCACTGCGCACGGTGATGACGTCATCGCCGGCGGCGCAGCACCGCGGGGCACTAACGGTTACCGCCACTGCTAACCTTCCGCTGAATTTTGCGGGAGGCATTGGCGGCATCATGCCCGGGCGCTAGTTGCTTTGCGCCCCATTAGCACCCTCTTAGGTCACTAACGGGAGGTGCAAAGCAACCGAATTTTTCCCCCTAGCTCTCTGAGGGACTATTATGGGTTACCAGGGTGTGGTACCACTGCAGGGAACTGAGCTCTTGTAAGCTCTATAAATAGTCTCACTTAGAATCAGTTTATGCGCCCTTGCTGTTGGTCAAGAGTATAAGCCATTTTGGCAGTCTGAAAAATAAAGTACTATTCGGTGAGTCTGTGCTGGATTTCTTTTCACTAAAATAATTGTAAAATAACTGCACTAAAGTCAATTCATGCCCATGAAAGCAGCATTGAGAAACCCCCAGCAACTTGATTCCTTGACCCATGATATTTGCCTTCACCTCCCCGTCCTCCTCCCCTTCCCCTCCCTCCCTCCACCCCCCTGTCCCCTCCCCTTACCCTCCTCCCCTCCACTCCCCTGTCCCCCTCCCCTTCCCCTCCCTCCCTCCACCCCCCTGACCCCTCCCCTTCCCCTCCCTCCCTCCACTCCCCTGTCCCCCTCCCCTTCCCCTCCCTCCCTCCACCCCCCTGACCCCCTCCCCTTCCCCTCCCTCCCTCCACCCCCCTGTCCCCTCCCCTTACCCTCCCTCCCTCCAATCCCCTGATCCCCTCCCCTTCCCCCCCTCCCCCCACTCCCCTGTCCCCCTCCCCTTACCCTCCTCCCCTCCACCCCCCTGACCCCTCCCCTTCCCCTCCCTCCCTCCACCCCCCTGTCCCCTCCCCTTCCCCTCCTCCCCTCCACTCCCCTGTCCCCCTCCCCTTCCCCTCCTCCCCTCCACTCCCCTGTCCCCTCCCCTTCCCCTCCCTCCCTCCAATCCCCTGTCCCCCTCCCCTTCCCCTCCTCCCCTCCACTCCCCTGTCCCCCTCCCCTTACCCTCCCTCCCTCCACTCCCCTTTCCACCACCCGTTCCCCTCCCCCAGCCCCTTCCACTTCCCCATCCCCTTTCCCTCCCCCACTTCCCTTCCCTTTTCCTCCACCCCCCTACCCTTCTGCTCCCTTGTACCCCTCCCTCGTCCCCCTTCCCCAGATAAACTGTTGTCTTGCCTTGTACTAATGTCTATCCAAAGTGAGTATGGAAGTATAGCCTAAGGCTACACTTAATCCAGTCTGTTTCACGCACTCTGTAGGGGCAGAACCAGGGAAGATAAAGATTCAGATCATAAAGAATATATCGGCACAGGGACTGTCATCAAGCCACTGAATGAGTGAATAGTGTAGAAGTTGAAACCATAACAAATTGGCTTAGCAGATGGTAAAGTATAAAACTTGAATCTAACAGAAAAAAATGTTCTTACCATAAGTCCACAAGCGTGACCCCGAGCTTCCAGTCGCTTGCCATTTTAATTCTACATCCCACTCTGACCTCTCTGTCTTGGCCTCATACACTGTTCCGATGAAGCTCAATGGAAGCTCAAGGAACAGTACCTCATCTTTCGTTTCGGCACTTTAGAGCCTTCTGGACTCAACACTGAGTTCAACAATTTCAGATCATTACCACTGCTCCCATTTTTTCGTGATGCGGAGATGCCGGTGTTGGACTGGGGTGGACAAAAGTGAGAAGTCGCACAACACCAGGTTATAGTCCAACAGCTTTACTTGAAATCACAAGCTTTCGGAGCGCTGCTCCTTCGTCAGGTGAAGTGACGAAGGAGCAGCGCTCCGAAAGCTTGTGATTTCAAATAAAGCTGTTGGACTATAACCTGGTGTTGTGCGACTTCTCACTTTTGCCCATTTTTTCGGACATCAGGTTCTGGTAATGGTTCTGCTATTCCCTCCTCTCAACCCATCTTTTGTTTCTTTAATAAAAACAGAAAATGCTGAGAATACTCAGCAGGACAGGTAGCATCTGTGGAGAGAGAAATAGAGTTAACGTCTCCGGTCGATGACCCTTCGTCAAGCCAGTTCTGATGAAAGGTCACCGACCTGAAACGTTAACTCTCTGTTTCTCTCTCCACAGATGCTGCCTGACCTGCTGAGTATTTCCAGCATTTTCTGTTTTTATATCAGATTTCCAGCATCCGCAGTATTTTGCTTTTGTGGCTTTTGTGGCAATGGGACAAGTATGCACAAGTATGCATTTGTCCCATTGCCACCCCCTTTGCCTTGCACCATCATCCCTTTTGTCTTTTAATCACTCCTGCCTTCCACCTTTCCCTTTTGTTCTTTCCTTCCCCCTCCCTTTCCCTGCCTCAGTACGTGCATAAAAACTGTTAACATCTCTAACTACTTCCAGTTCTGACGAAAGATCGTCGACCTGAAATGTTAATTCGCCACAGATGCTGCCTGAACTGCTAAGTATTTCCAGAATTTTCTGTTTTTATTGAAGATTTGCCGCATCCTATCCCTCTGCCACTTTCAAAATATCCTTTTTACAGTGAGAAAAATTCGACAAGTTCTCCAGTTTAGTCGGTAAGATTTTTATTTTCCCTGCCTCCTTCAAGAAAAGCAACTTTATTTTCATGGGTCAAGACTTTTGTACCCTTCTCACAGTGATCTCCTTAATGATGTTAAGACGAGCTTTGTTCTTTACCATCGTTTTAGCCTCAAGCTTAGTCAAAGTCTTAATTTTATTTAGGCCCTATAAATGTGCATCTGTTGAGGTTTTTCCAAACCATAATGTCATGACCACACTGGAGTATGGTTCTGTGGTGTTCTGCAGTTCTCTGGTGCCACATCTAAATTGGCAGCTTTCATGGATCAGCCTTGAGCGTGAATGTCAGATGAAATCCAGATTGGGCTTGGCCTGTGATTAAGTCCCGCTGGATGAACAGTTTGCCAGTACTCACTGTCAAAACTCACCTATAAGTAATGTTTACTTGTTTAAAGTAATAGAGGGTGAGCATGTCCATTAAACTGTACTCCAGAAAAGGAGTCAATGGCTGTAGTAGAGGAGGGGAGAAAATTGGAAAGAAAAACCTAAAAGCAATAGGAATCCAGTATATAAAAATGGAACGTATAAGAAACTGGTTTTAGGAAATGGGGAATGGTTTAACATCGGACCAGGTGAAGTGTTGAATGGGGACTCATGAGAACCCACATTGTTTATAATTTACATAAATGGATACTGAAGCAAACTATAAGATAGCCAATTTGTTGATGATACAAAAATAGGGAGAGTTAGTAGAGACAGAGGATATAGCTAAAGGTTTTCAAATTGACTTAGATTGAATGTGCAATTGGGCAGACAAATGACAAATTAAATTTTAACACTGATAAATTAAAGTATAGCACATATTGAAAAACTGCAGGTCATAAATATACAATGGATCTAATTTAATTTAGCACAGGGAGACGTGGGAGTAATAGTAGACTGGCCACTTTCAATGACCAGACATTGTGGTGAAGCAATTAAATAAGCTAAGATACATACCTAGATCAGTATAATACAATTCTACAAAAGTTATGCTAAAGATTTGGAAAGTACTGGTTAGACTATACCTAAGGATAAATTCAGTGATTCTGCACCCCCAGCATTGACCCACACTTGAATAGAGCGTGGGTCAGAGAATTAGAACAACATTGGGTCAAAGCTAGAAGTAAAAATGCTGGATTTATCTGTTGGACTTCAGTTTTAGACAACATGCTGGACAAAAGATATGGGTGCCTTGGAAATGATACAGAAAAGAGCAACAGGACAGATCCCAAATGTAAAGGAGAGGAGCTATGAGAAAAGCTTAAGCTTTGCAGTCTAGAAAGAAGGCAGCTAAGAAGAAATATTGAAGTAAATAAATAATAAATGATATAAATAAAATAAACCCAAATTATTACTTCAGAGTAAGCCAGGAAATTAAGCCAAAGGGCATAAAAAATAGCGAAAGGTAAGTTTAAACTAGGAAGATCTTTCTTACTTGAAGAAAGGGGAAGATTAGCAGGCAGTAGAAGAACGTTGGAATTGTTCACGGTACAGTTGAATGCTCTGATGGGAGAGTTAGGCTACAAGGCAGATAAACTTTAATGGGCAGAATAACTTTTATCTCATCTCTAACTTTCATCTTTCTTACTTGAGTCCTTGTTTTAAATGCTGCAAATTTTGAAGAAAGTACTGTGGAATTGCAGCTCAGGTGGCATTGATCAGCCATGGTCTGAATCAGAAACTGGTCATTTCTATGACTAAACAGATGACCTAAATAGGTTGAACTAATCATAAGTACAAAGCAAGCAGCAAGTGATTGTAGCTAAGATTAAACAGGGAGGTATTCATAAAATATAAAAGTCCAACCTCTCCGTGAACTCGGGAGCAATAATTCAGAGATTGAAGTGCTCATTTTTTATGGGGTTTTCGTACCTAATCTATATCCTAAAAGCACATCTGCATTCAAATTTTATGCAGAATGCCAATTCATTAATAGTAGCGAAGGGGACACAGTGCCTGGTTCTGTTTTAAAAATCTGTGCATGAAATATTAAAGCTTATCATTCATGCACGGCAGAGAAGTGTTCCATTTGCAAGTGTATGGTTCTATTTGCATTTTTTTTTTCATTTGTACTGGGTGTTCTGACCTAACCAATGTGGCTCCCTACTTGAAATGAGTTTGACACCTTTGGTCTAAATGGACAAAATTGATTTGCCATGCAATCAGCTATTCACTCTCATCCTCTTTTACTGGAGCACATTTGTGAAGTCTGCCTTTTCAAATAGTTATACACTATCTGTTGCTTCGTACAACTGCGCACAAATTCAGTAGCTATGCATGTATCGAAGCAATCTCTGAATGCAGCCAAGGAATGCAATTAATTTTTATAATTATGCAGTTGAAACAGAATTGATAAATTCTGCGCCATCTCCATGCTGTTTTAGACAGGCGTCTTTGTTCCCTGGAGTTTCTACTCAAATTCTTTTCTTTTATTCATTCGCGGGATATGGGTGTCGCTAACAAGACTGGCATTCACTGCCCGTTGCTAGTTGCCTTTGAGAAGGTGGCGGTGGACCTTCTTCGGCGAAGCATTTCCTCAGAGTTCTACAGGATTAGCTTTCACCCAGTTTTGCTGATAAATACAGATTCTATTATTTAGCTGTTTGTAATTGCAAAAAGGCAGCATTTCACTCGGGAGATTCCCTTTAACTGGTCGCCCATTTTAAAGGTTTTGGTCTATGATTTGTGACCTTGAAGTATGAGTGCAAACGGTCTGCCAGGTTTGTAGTAGCTTCTGTGGTCAGTGGGCATGACACATGTATTCTTTTATCAATTTGAAGAAGAGCAGGAAGTCGGGGTGCTTTCATGTCCTGGCCTCAAAATAAAGTTCTCCCTGCCTTTAAAGGCACGATAGACAGAAAATGATGCAGAGGTTGTCATGTCATCAGTTCATGCTGTTAACGTATTTTAATAACGCTCCCACCTATTCCTGGCGGGATTTTTAATGAACCCACCCATATTGCCGTTGGAAATGCATATTAAGTGCAAAATGGGCAGAGATCGGGCATCGTAGATCTCTGGCCCCTTTTACCACTTTGTTATGTCTGTGTGCACCAGTTTATGGGTTGGGAGCGGGGGGGGGTCGAGGGGGGGTGATAGTAGATGAAAATTACCTCCATCATGCTTCAGCGTCACCCCACCTTCTTGTGCAGATGGTGGCCTCAGAGTATTTTTTGTTTTTTAAGAAATTTGATACAGTTGTATTTTTCTTCAGCTGAATGCTTGATAAGCCTTGTTTTCACGTGCTTCCCTCAAGTAAAAATAAAGAGCATGTGTTTTCTCAATTTTGATAAGTACTGAATAAAGGTACAGTTTTGTTCAGCAATAGGAGGTCCTATTAAAAGATTCCTACTATATAATTTAGTCTTTCAAATGCTGTCTGAAACCTACAATTATTAGTATTAATGAAGCTTGGGTACCTGCTTTGGTCTATTATACTTTATTGTACAACATATTGTCAATAAGCAACAACTTCAAGTATTTTCATGAGAAGCTAAAATTGTATAACTATTTTTACATAATTATCTGTTTCGCTCTGAGTATTTTCTTTGCACTTTTCAAAATACTTGCTTATTTAATGTTACCTGTCATCTGACGAAAAATGCTGTGCAAATGTGCAGTTGTTAAAAGCAAAATTCTGGAACTGCAGAGCACTCTAAAAAGGCAGCTGTAGGATTGTTCTGTGCAGCTGTTGAGGCTACTTGGGCGGGCAGTGTGGGTTAATTATATACATTTGCAACCCAACTAGTAGCATGCAATTTAGCTGATTTACTACTGTAAATTTAATACTAACAGAAAGCTAAGTGACCAAACAATACATTTTCAATCATTGTTTTAACTAACCAAAAATTAGACTCTCGCTGACAACCACCACCGCCACTCTTCTCTGACTCTTTTAGGGTTCTGGAAAAAGATGTTGAACTTAACATGGAGTTGGGTTGTCTCGATGAAACCAACATTAATGGTCAAAGACCCAGAGCCCATAGCACCACCTAGAAAGGGATGGGTGGCGCACGTGACTGCAATCTTCTGCAAATATCAGCAATGATATCAAAAATGCATGTTTGCTTTCAAAGGTACTGGAAGAGGATCTCTGACTCTGAAACGCTGGGGGTAATTTTGGCTTCAGGCGACAGTGTAAAACAGGAAATATTGATCCAGCCGAATTAAGTCAATGGAGATGAGAATCCGGAGATGTATAACGGGCGGCTGTAATCCATAATCGCCCATTTTACACTATTGCCCAAAGTCAAAGTTACCCCCACTGATGCCTAGAGATAAGTAACTTTCTTGCCTTACAGTCTGTGAAGGAGTTGCTGATTTTGAAATGTGCACATATGAAAGACAATGCAGAAAACAAACCGTGCTGCTCAAGACAAGTATAAAGAAAGAAGAAAGAAAAAAAGATAGAAAGAAAGAAATTAGCGCCTTTCACGACCTCAGGATGTCCCAAAGCACTTTCCAGCCAATGAAGTACTTTTTGAAGTGTATTCACTGTTGTATTAAAGGAAACGTGGCAGCCAATTTGTGCACAGCAAGCTCCCAAAAACACCAACGAGATAATGACCAGATAAACTGTTTTAGTGATGTTGGTTGAGGGATAAATGTTGGCCAGGACATGGGGAGAACTGCTTTGCTCTTCTTTGAATTGTGCCATGGGATCTTTTACGTCCACCTGAGAGAGCAGACGGGGCCTCGGTTTAACATCTCATCCAAAAGACGGCCCCTCCGGCAGTGCAGCACTGGAGTGCCAGCCTAGATTTTGGGCTCAAGTCTCATTATCTTTCATATTTGTTATGACCTATAATGACACTGTGGAGATGATTACTAATATTTGGTGACCCATGTAACAAATATTCTCAGGAAAATATATTTCACCCTGAATCATCAGAGATTCCAGAGGTAGTAACTGCATCTGTTGTAACCCAATGAATCATCAGAATAAATATCCCCAACAACATTAGTACCACCACAACATAAAAGAATGTACATCACAACTATAAAGCACAATCTTTCCCAATGCGATCATGTACCAGTGTCCAATCCGAATCTTGCTTGAGATTTACTAATTTTGTACTCATGTCCTCTAGTAATGCAGCCAAAATTTAAAGTAAAGAATATATTTATATTGTCTGTACGTTTCAGCCTTTTAAAAGTAGGAATGACGTACTCTCTTGATTTTACTTTCTCTAAAAAGAGTTTCATTTCTGTGAGGCTCTTACTAAATTAAATTTTAACTCCCAGATTCAACCTGATTATACCCTTCATTTCACCAGTATCCTTTTCAAGATAGGTTGACCAAAATTGTACACAATATTCTAAATGTGGCCTTATCAATGTGTTTCACAGGGTTAAAATAGTCTGTTTCAACATGTAATCAAATGCCCTCAATGTGCATCCAGTATATGTTTAGCTTTTTTGATAACACCATTCACTTTGGATATTTTCAGTGAATGGTGAAGAATCATACCCCTATCTTCAATCTTTTCTAAAATAAAAACAGAAAATGCTGGAAATACTCAGCAGGTCAGGATGCATCTGTGGAGAGAGAAACAGAGTTAACATTTCAGCTCTGTTAATCGATTAAAGGAGAAAACAACACTTTAAATTACCAGTGATTCCCTCCCTATAATGGGCAGTACCTGTCTCTGTTGCATTGGATGAAGTCTTTGCCAAAAGCAAGGGCACCCATTTCTAAAAGGAACCTACATTATAATCCACCTTCCAATCTTTAGCCCCTTCACATAATTTGCCCAGGTTCCTTTGATTACTATCAATTTCTCCTGAACTGATAATGTGTCACGAAGCTCTGTGTCATCAGTAAATGTAATTATATTGTAAGCATTATCCTCACAGCAAATAATTCAAGGCCCAAAACAAATATCTGCACAACTCCACTTGATAATTACCTCCTAGGTCAAGCCTTGTCATTTTAACCCTTCTGTTTTCTACTGCTAGCCAAATTTTCAATCGAAGTAGCTAATTCAGCATTAGTTCTGTGAACCTTATCATGTAGAAGAGAGTGCAGCTAGATAAATTGAGAAGGCAAGGAGCTGGTACTGAAATCAATCAAGAAACGGGTAGGCTAAGGTGGCAGTAGGTAGCTATAATTGGCCTTAGGAAAGTGTAATAGAGCTACTGGTGAACTACTGATGTATATAATTATAAAGCCATATGCAGTACAGTTCTTACCGGAAGCCATGTTGTGCTGTTGTGTATATATGCTGTGTCTCAAGATATCACAGAATTGGCGATGACGATGCGATTGCGGATTCCCTAGCTGAAATTTTTGTTGGAGGGTAATCCTGTCAACCGACAGTGGGACTGTTAGAGGTTCTTCACTTTGCAGAAAAACTTAAAAATCCGAGGTAAATTCGAACATATGTAGTTGAACTGTCGACGTTGCCACAGTCCAGATAGCCGTACCTATGGGAATAATAGGGCGCTTGGGTGAGTTCCATCGTGACCGAGAGACTTTCGGAACGTATGTGGAGCGGCTAGAAATGTTTTTCACTGCGAATAGTATTGTCGAAGTCCCCAATGATGTAAACCGTAACCGGGCGGTTTTAGAAATGAAATGGGCTTTTTTTTGACTGAAGCAGGCCCTGATGTGAATGAAACCCTGAATAATTTGCTTGCACTCGCCAAGCCGAAGGGCACACCACTGAAGGAGATCCTAACCAAGTTAGAACAGCACTACAGTCCGGAGCCCCTGGAAATTGCTGAAAGTTATCGTTTTGGAACACGCAATCAATTAAATAATGAGGGTATCAGTGAGTACATTCTAGCTTTACATAAGCTATCCATTCACTGTCATTTCGGAAACTTTCAGGACTGAGCTTTGCGTGACCGCTTTGTTTGTGGGTTGAAAAATGAACATATCAGAAGTAAATTGTTGACAACCCCTAACTTGACTTTTGACTTAGCTTGTCAGACAGCTGTGTCGATGGATATGGCCGACCGATACTCCCGAGAGTTCCGCGCAATTTCCAGTCGTCAGACAACCGAGGTGAATCAGCTGCAGGCTAAAAGTAAAAGGCAGTTGGGCCCCAAGGCCTCAGCAACCGGCCAAGGTAACAGTGCATTGAAGCCATGCTACCAGTGCCTGGGACAACACGTCGCTCAAAGCTGTCCATATGTGAAGGCAGAGTGTTTCTACTGCAAGAAAACTGGGCATCTTGCGATGGTGTGCCATCCCCATCACAAGTTACACCCAATAAGGAAGAAGTGTTCTATTTCTCATACATTGATGAGTTGCCAGTCACAGCTGAAGAGATTGGTAGAGCAACCAAATGTGAACCAATTATGTCAAAGGTGTATGATTACATAGCAAATGGATGGCCAAACCAGGTATCAGAGAAAGATATCCATCCATACGTCATTCGTAGGAATTAATTGTCAGTGGATAAAGATTGTATCATGTGGGGAGCAAGAGTGGTTGTTCCAAATAGGTTCAGGTCTAAATTGTTAGAAGATCTTCATGACCAGTACCTGGGAATGTGCTTGACCAAGAGTTTTGCACAGAGTTACTTATGGTGGCCAGGTTTAGATAAAGAGATAGAGTACATAGTCAGTCAGTGTACAACATGTCAATCGGTGAGCAAGAAACCACCATCAGTACCATTACAGCCATGGAAATGGCCTCCCAGAGTGTGGCAAGGGTTACATGTAGATTTTGCTGAGCTAGAAGGACAGCAATTGTTCATAGTGATAGATAGTCACTCGAAGTGGGTAGAGGTGTTTGCAGTGCAGATAATAACAACAAGCAAAACACTAGACAATTTGCGAAGATTGTTTTCTTCATACGGCCTCCCAGAAGAAATTGTGTCTGATAATGGGACGTAATTTTGTTCAGAAGAGTTCACACAGTTCATGAGCAGAAACCGGTGTGAAACATACCAAAGTTCCACCGTACCACCCTGCTTCAAATGGTGCAGCAGAGCGCACAGTACAACTTGTCAAACGTGCCCTCTTCAAGCAAATGTTGGATCCAAATCCAAAGAAACGTCAGTTGTCGTTAGACCACAAACTGGCAAATTTTCTGATACTACTGGTAGAAAACCAGCAGAGCTGTTTCTCAAACGATAGCCACAAACCAGGTTCTCATTGTTAAAGCCAAACTTGGCACAGTCCGTAGAAGAGAAACAATCAAGGCAGAAAGAGAGTCATGATAAAGGTAGAGTTAGAGAGAGAAGTGTGAAGTTGAACCAGAAGGTTAAAGTGAAGAACCATCACCATAAATGGTTAAAGTGGTTACCAGGAAGAGCAGTGAAGATATGTGGCCCTCACACATATTTGGTCAAGATGTTTGATCATGGAAAGGTTAGGTTTGTTCACATTGATCATATTTTACCTACAGATGTGGAAGAAGTTGACAGCTGAGATGATTCAATTTATTCTGATGAGTCAGATAGTCTTGTTACAAGTAGAGTAACAAGCATCGAAGCTTTGACCACGCTCGATCAGCTCCGATGGGCGGGTCGCATTGTCCGCATGCCCGATACGAGACTCCCAAAACAAGCGCTCTACTCGGAGCTCCGGCATGGCAAGAGAGCCCCAGGTGGGCAGAGGAAACGCTTCAAGGACACCCTCAAAGCCTCCTTGAAAAAGTGTAACATCCCCACCGACACCTGGGAATCCCTGGTCCAAGACCGCACAAAGTGGAGGAGAAGCATCCGGGAAGGCGCCGAACACCTCGAGTCTCTTCGCCGGGAACAAGCGGAGGCCAAGCGCAGGCAGCGCAAGGAGCGCACATCAACCCAAGCACCCCACCCACCTGCCCCTTCAACCACCGTCTGCCCCACCTGTGACAGAGCCTGTAGGTCCCGCATTGGACTCATCAGTCACCTGCGAACTCATTTTTAATGTGGAAGCAAGTCATCCTCGGTTCCAAGGGACTGCCTAAGAAGAAGAAGTAGCAAATCCTACATCAGACGCACCAGAAACAAGTCCAAGAGAAAGTCAGAATTTAAGTCTGAGCCCGAGTCAGGCAGACAAACAGTCTGAAAGTGTAGAGAGTTCAAATGTAGATCAAGGTCAGCCCTTGGAGAAAAATTTTCCACAGGCTCAGCCTAGAATGAGTCCAAGTCCTACAACAAGATCTGAAAGTTCTGTTCAAGAAAGAAGGTATCCTCTTCAAAACAGAAAACCAGTGGTTAAGTTTAATCTGTTAATATGGAAAATAAGTTCATATCTTTTGTTTGTGTTACAGAATTCTATAGTAGAATTTGGAAATATAAAATGGGTTCCATTTGAAAAATGTATACCAAGAGTTGTGTATACCATGCAAGTCATGTACAATGATTATTTGCTATGATTAACTTCTTCAATAAGGAGGGAGAAGTATGATAGAGCCACCTGGTGGACTACTGATGTATATAATAATAAAGCCATGTGCAGTGCAGTTCTTACTGGAAGCCATGTTGTGCTGTTGCATATATATGCTGTGTCTCAAGATATCACAGAAAGGAAAGGAAAAATAAGCCCTTCTGGAAGTGTGCATTGTGCACCTTGGGTAAGGACAGGATTTGGCTTGTCTATGATGCTCATCATGATTGAATAGCCTGCTGACACTCATGGCTAAGGCTCATTTATGAATCATGGTCACTTAGGCAAGGTACCAGTGAGTAACTGGTCCCCATGAAACCCTACCTCAGTAAGGAGTCAACGTCTGCAGGAGGAGAAGGGATAAATTTAGCCGAGCAGAGAAAAATTGGTGAGGAAAAGCAGACTGACTAAGCTATTTTTTTTCCTCAAATCTTTCTCTATCCTAATCCAATCTCAGAAAAGCACTCTTACTGCATGAGTGAGACATTTTCCATTTCCCACGTCAGCCATCCTATCCTGTAGCCTCTCTGCATGAGACTGCCAATTTGGCATCATACTAGAGACGGTTTTATCCTGTGTGACAATGCCTAGTAGGAACTTATTGGGATTGCCCCAGCTTATTTCCGATAGGACTCTAATAGACAAGAGAAACTTTCAACCCATCAGTCAGGGCTGCATCTACATCCAGATCCCTGAGATGAAAAGCAATGAACCCACTGCACCATTCAGTCTCCCCCAAATTAACTTTTTGATTTGTTTTAGAATATATTAACGGTAGTCCATAAGCAAAGTCTTATGTACAGATCTCCAAGAGAAGAATTAGTTTTCAAACATTTTACTAAGTAATAAGACTCCCACTAATGACTAACGCTTGGTCCTAATAGAAAAGCCAATCAAATATATTGTCAGTGACCAAAGAAGCTGCGCAGGGTTAATATTTATGCAGTTTTCTTTTTGGTTTCATGATGTATACCCAATCCATATCTGGTCAATAAGCTTATTACTCGCCCACACAAGTAAAGAGGAGCACTTTTAAATTATACAAAGTTAACACAAATACTCCCTTGAGCCAAATTGGAAATGTCCAAGAGGTTGCTTGAGCTTCCATTAACCTTGATATCTTTTGCAGACAGTATCAATTAAACTATCTAACAGCCAAAAATATCATACCGTATTTTATTTTAGAGTCTGACCTAGACTGAAGAAATAATTGATTTTGTTCCCCTTTCTGCTGATACAAAATTAGTATCAAATGCCACCGGCTCCAGTGTGAAGGAGTGATAACTTGTAACTGATAGTACACTGGGAAAGTTTAAATACCCAGCGCTAGTATCGAGAGGATGTCTGAATTTTCCTATCGACAGCAACTTAACTAGACACAAATTAAATTCTGATTTTACATGAATGTTTATAGGGAACATACAGGAAAATGGCCACTATAGGGTCTGGAAGCAGTATACGTTTCAAATATGGGTGCAGCTACACTGCCGCTTCTGTCTGCATTGGCATCTCATTCAGTGCTTGAATTTGACACCCCGCGGAGTGAAACTCCAGTGCAGTAACAAAGTTAAAAAGTGCTTGTGCCCTTTGGATCTCCTGGGCACCTTATAAATGACAGCAGAGTTTTTTTTTAATAAATATCTTGAGAACGCAGACACTTTCACCTGGTCTCTCGAAATATTCAAAATTGACAATTGGGTGTGGACCTGTGCCCATGTGTAAGCATGAATGCCCAGAGCTTTCCCTGGCACTGAGACTACTGTTCTCGGTCACAAGCAACCCTCAGTATAACATGGGTTAAACTGGCTGTAATAGTAGTTACCTGTCTCAGACCAGTAACACATGTTTAGTCCGTAATAATCTATTTCATTAATTTTCCAATAAGTTAATTTTATATATATTATATTATAACTTTTAATTGTCCTTCAATTTTAAAATCTTATCAAAACTATTAACTGTTTCTGGCATACAGCCCAGCACTATTCTTTTCAAAGTAGAATTAACGCAAAATTCCATATTTAAAAACAAACATGATAATGTTGCAAAATGGGAGGGGAAGGTCACAGTTAGTCTAGTTATAGAGGAAGGAATTAACCAATAGTCAGAAAAATAGCTTGATCGGCAGCCCATCCACCACCTTAAACAGCCACCCCCTCCACCACCAGCGTATTGTGCATGCAGTGTGTACTATCTAAAGGATGCACTATAGCAACTCGCCAAGGTATCTTTGACAGCCTCTCAAACCCACAAACTCCACCTAGAAGGACAAGGGCAGCAGGCGCATGGGAACACCACCTCCTCCAAGTTCCCCTCCAAGTCACACACCATCCTGACTTGGAAATATATCGCCGTTCCTTCATCGTCGCTGGGTCAAAATCCTGGAACTCCCTCCCTAACAGCACTGTGGGAGTACCTTCACCACACGGACTGCAGCGGTTCAAGAAGAAAATTCACCACCATCTTCTCAAGGGAAACTAGGGATGGGCAATTTAGCTGGACTTGCTAGTGACGCCAATATCCTGAGAATGAATTTTGAAAAAGACTGGAAAAGAAACATCTGGCCTGCAGCACTGACCACAGTGATGTGTAGTGGACCTGTTCTCACTGGCACTGCTGCATATAGAGCCATAAAACTGAGAGAACTTAAATAAGATAAAATGAAGCCAAGGAAGTGACCTATAATAGTACTTAATAGTAGCTACCATCCCCCTTAACAAGTCAGTGGAGCAGGTAAAGTGATATCCAGCTGTCCTTGCAGCACAAAAGCACAATCTTGTTGTAACCAAAGAACATGCATTTCTAAAATAACAACAGAAAACGCTGGAAAAACTCAGCAGGCCAGGCAGCATCCGTGGAGAGAGAAACAGAGTTAACGTTCCAGGTCGAAGACCCTTCGTCAGAACTGGATAAAGCAGGAAATGAAATAGATTTAAAGCAAGGATAAAGCTGGGAAAAGGGGGAGGGGATGAAAGAACAAAAGGAGAGATTAAGAGACATAGAGAGACATTAAGAGATGATCAAGGCAAGAGGAGGTGTTAATGTGACAGGTTGAGGCTAAAAGAAGTGTGAAATGCACTGGCAGAATGAAGGACAGCTGCCAGCTTCTAGGAGGGAAAAAAATGCATTTCTACATCACCTTATGTACACACAGTGACAAATTCACTCCAGTAGGTGCTTTACTGTAACTCATGATATTGTTTACGAGCACCGTGATCTAAGGATTGTTTCGAGCATTTCACAGAGATTGGGAAAACACAATCAATAGCTGTGATAAATATGACAGTCTTTGTTGCAAATTGATGTCACTACGTTATAGTTGCATAAAGCAACCAGAATTTTAATGGTGATGAACTCCCTTCCCTGCCACCCCCCTTACAATTCTTTTAAGTGCATTAAAACATTAAACTTATATGTTCCAAGCTTAACTTTGACGAAGCTGCCTTTTAAAAAAATACATTTCCAGAATTATAAGTCAGATTGGTGGATCGTGTGGTGAGTCAAAAATTATGGCAGCATATGTGCCAGCTGCAATTTAAAAAATAAAGCTATCTTGGGCACTTTCAAGGGTGCTGCCTTCTTAATTTGTTTCCTTAAATGGGATTGAGCTTATCAGCTTGATCTTAAATGGGCTGTGCTGAGCTGCATTCCTGGAAGCTCCTCCTTTGCTGGAAGTGAAGCCAAATGGGTTTACATGGACTTGTGTGCACTTAAAGTTGCTAGTTGGAAATGTTCAGAAAAACCTGTAAATGAATAATCATTATAAATCTTCTCCGGCAATGATTCCAGTAAACTCTCATCGGATTCATAACAAGATAATTTAATGGTAATGTGTAATTAAAAATGTAATAACAACCAGGTATTCTGTCTGTTCAATAATTCCTTATTCTATGCCTCGGACCAACATGTTTTCTTTCATTTTTAAAACATAACTGAAGTAAAGAGAAAGGGGACCAGAATTGAAATGAAAGTGGAAATAGGTTTTCGAGCTTATTTTCTGAAATGTTATGCAGATTTATATAATATTCACCTGCGTTATCTAGAAAATGGTGAATCTTGATCAATAAAATAATTAGAAGCAAAGGAGACTGTGCGAGGTGGGCAATATTTGTAGTTTGCGATATTTAACTTCCTAGTCTGCCCCACTCGGTTATTCTTTTAGTTGCCTCCTACCGTTCTTTAACGCTCCTTGGTTGAAGGGTTGATCCATGGAGCCCATCAGACAGATATTTCCTTAAAGCGATCACACTGTGCTGGTGTTAGGCAGAGGGAATCCTCATGGAGCACCTCAACTACTCGCCAAGTCCTACGTAGTTGGTCTGTTTACATTTTTTTTTCAAATGCAGTTGTTACCATTGAGATTTGCTGCATCGATGTCATTAAGCAGAGCAGCAACCAATGGTGGCTGGAAGACGCCATCTATGGGGATTAATGAGCCATGCCCACTTTTGAAAGGAAAACAAAACGAAAGACTTGCATTCATATGGCGCCTTTCACGACCTCAGGACGTCCCAAAGCGCTTTACAGCCAATGAAATACTTTTGAAGTGTAGTCGCTGTTGTACTGTAGGAAACGCGGCAGCCAATTTGGACACAGCAAGCTCCCACAAACAGCAATGTGATAATGACCAGATAATCTGTTTGAGTAATGTTGATTGAGGGATAAATATTGACCAGTACACAAGAAGTGACTCCCCTGTTCTTCTTCGAAATAGTGTTGTGGGATATTTTACATCCACCTGAGAGGGCAGACGGGGCCTCGGTTTAACGTCTCTTCCAAAATACAGCACCTCTGACAGTGCAGCGCTCCCTCAGCACTGCACTGGAGTGTCAGCCTGGGTTTTTGTGCTCAAGTCCCTGGAGTGGGATTTGAACCATCAACCTTCTGACTCAGAGGCGAGAGTGCTACCAACTGAGCCTTGGCTTTCAAGTACTATCTCTCTCTCAGGCTCTGTAGCTTTCAGCAACAGTACATCAGCTGCATGGTGGGTGATGCTCCAGCTGCTAGCTGCACTTTCTCCCCTGCTCCCCCCCATGAAAACTGCAAGTTAATGTTGGATCTCCACCTAAAGAACTTCAGAGGCTGCCAGTGAGTCACGCTGCACTCTGGACAAACACTCATTTTATCACGTAGTAAGTATGGTATCAAAGCATCAATCCAATAAGATCTACATGGGTTACTATACATAATTCAAAGAATGAGAGAGCTCATTAAATCATTTGAACTGAAAAGGGAACATAACATTTGCAGAGTTAGGAGGACATGCCACTGTTTCTCAAGAAAAAGCCATGAGTCCATCCATTAGTCCTTCCATAGACTATGTAAGATGTACCCCACCCATTTAATCTCCTGAGCAAAAATTCTGCATAGATACAGCCTCATCTCCATAGGCAATGAAGTAAAATTCCAGAATATTTCTCCATCTTTACATCTCCACCATTGAACCTTGGCCTACTATACTTCAGACAACAGTCCTCTTCCTCTCTCCCCAGCAGCTAAGGAACCATCAACTCATGTTGAGTATTTAATCATCTCAGTGCAAATCGTTTCCTATAACTTCCAATCCTGTTACCAATAGAGGCAAATTGTTTTTTTATGCAGCAAGTTGTTATGATGTGGTACACACTGCCTGAAAGGGTGGTGAAGCAGATTCCCTAAAAAAAGAGACTGAGAGGTGGCCTGATAGAGGTCTTTAAAATTATGAAGGGATTCCATAGGGTAGACATCGAGAAGATATTTCCACTGTGGGGGAGTCCAAAACTAGGGTCCATAAATATCAGATAAATCCAATAAGGAATTCAGGAGAAACTTCAATACTCAGAGAGTAGTGAGAATGTGGAACTCGCTACCACAGGGAGTGCTTGAGGTGATTAGCATAGATGCATTTAAGGGGAAGCTAGATAAATACATGAGGGAGAAAGGAATAGAAGGATATCTTGATAGGGTGAGATGAAGTAAGGTGGAAGGAGGCTTGTGTGGAGCATAAACATTGGCCTAGACCTGTTGAGTCAAATGGTCTGTTTCCGTGCTGTAAAATTCTAGGTAAGATTCAATAGTTACTTTCAAAAGGGAATTGGATATATCCTTGAAAAGGAAAAATTTGCAGGGCTATGGGGAAAGAGCGGGGCAGTGGGACTAATTGGATAGCGATTTTAAAGAGCCAGCACAGGCATGATGAGCCGAATGACCTCCTTCTATACTGTAAAATTCTATGATTCTATGATATCATAATATTCTCTTACTAAGCTGAGGATATAGCTTAAGATAACTGCATAGCAGATGGATATTTTCAAACACCTTTAATATGTTTCATTCTAAATGCACTTATAAAGATTCAGAAAATCACCCTTTTTGTATATATAGAAATTTTTAAAACAAATTGGTAAGAATGAATAGCACACTAGAGACCTGAGGTACTGTACTACAAATGATAGGATATTGGTCCTCCTCATGCTGATTTCCCAATCTCAACCCTATACGATGATAAGAACATAAGGGCCTAAAAATTTGTTAGCCCCCAAAAACGGGCGGGGGATTGTGAAGCAAGAGCAACTCACGCCCGTTCAGAGGAATGCAGGAAGCACGTGAACTTCGTACTGCCTGCTCATTTACATGATTGCGGCATTCAGCCCAGCACTGAACGCACTGCTGAGTAGCTGAACGTTCAGCAGGGGGCCCAAGTTCATGCGAGGCTAGCACCACTTAAAGCTAGCCTGCACTATGTAAAGGCAGTCTGCACCTCTTAATGAGAAGGTGCATTCTGTTTGAAGCAGCGCATTCAACTGGATGGGTGTGCAGGAACAACAACTAATGATGGCACAACAGAGGAGAGAGCGTGCACCAAGGTTCTTGGTGCAGGAGGTGGATAGAAGGAGAGAGGACCCATTTCCACAAGGGGTCAGGAGGCCCTCCAGGCAAAATCGGAAAAGGCAATGTGAGCAGATAGCCATAGCTGTCAATGCCAGCAGTGCAGCCCCGAAGACCTGGCTGCAGTGCAGGAAGAAAATTGATGACCTCACACGAGTGGTCAAGGTCAGTGAATTCATCTTCAAATGCCATATCCCACCATCTACATCACTAGCCTCACACACTGCTCAATGAACCACAACTCCATCACTCACCTACGAACAATTTCTACCAAACACGACTCATACCCCACATTCAGAGCTTCACCTCACTTTCACACACTTACCAAAGCTGCAAGCCTCACACCCACATCTCACAGCTTGCACATAGTGTCAGCTATTCAATCATGACAGGCACATCACCCAAACACAATGCACCAGACTCACTGACACACTTCCCTTTGACGTACAGAACAAGCTGACTCACAATCGGAGCCAGCAGGGTCTACCCAAAGGGGCACAGGCGCACCTGCATAATCTTACCCCCATGGAGGAGACGGTGCTGGCCATTCTTGGGAGGGCAATTGCTGAGCCCGTGGTGAGCGGCGGGAACTGAAGCAATCCATCCTTCTCACATCCCACTTCTCCCTCATCACACAATCTCTTCTGATTTACAAGCTGCACATGGTGTAAGCATGCATCTCTTGCTTACCCCCCCCCCCCCCACCCACCCCACTGAAGACAGGCACTAAAAGAATGCATAAGGGTGATTAGTTGACTTTGTTATGTAATATTGGATGGATTGATGTATAAAGTTGGATTGGAATGTTTCTTTTGTGGTGGCTTTTAGTTCAGCATTGTAGCAAAGAGGCACTGTGATGGTCAGTAACAGAGGGAAGGGAAGGTGTGGGACTATTGTTCAATGGGGAACTGGGGTTGCAGTCGGATGAGTCAATAACGGACAGCCCGTGCAGAATGGGGCTGTCTGGTTTTTACATAGGATTACATTTGCCTCCTCCCTTCCGCTTCCTTCTCTTCTGCTTCCTCCTTCTCTTCCGCTTCCTCTTCCTCCTCCTCCTATGCTGCTTCCTTCTCCTCAGCTGATCACTGTATGCCTGGTGGCAAGGGCTGTGCCCTCATGATGGCGAGGTGGTGGAGAATGCAGCAGACCACGACGAATCTTGAGACATGCTCTGGTGAGTACTGCAGGGCTCCTCCAGAGTAGTCCAGGCAGCGGAAGCATTGCTTAAGGATGCCAATGGCTTGCTCTATCAGATTCCGTGTGGCACCATGGCTCTCATTGTACGCATGCTGCGCACATGTGGTTGGGTTGTGGAGCAGAGTCATGAGCCAGGTGGTCAGCGGATAACCCTTGTCGCCCAGTAGCCACCCTCTGGTTTATTGTGGTGGCTCAAAGACTGAGGGAACAGCGGCAGGCGTAGAATAAAAGCATCATGACTGCTGCCAGGATACCAGGCATTCACCATCATGATGTGCTGAGCATGGTCGCACACCAACTGCACTTTCAGTGAATGGTAACCTTTGCGGTTGCGGTAGATCTGAGCATTTATATACAGTGCCCGCAAAACCATGTGCATGCAGTCGATGGCGCCCTGGACCATGGGGAAGCCTGCTATCCTGGCAAAGCCAGGTGCAAGCTCTGCCTGCTTCCCTCTCAACAGTGAGAAGAAATGAACTCCCCTCTCCTGGCATAAAGAGCATCTGTCACCTCTCTTATGCAGCAGTGGATGTCGAACTGGGAGATGTTACAGATGTCACCTGCTCCAGCCTGGAAGGATCCCGACGCAAGGAAATTCAGGGCCATGGTCACCTTCGCAAACACTGGCTGTACTGTCCTGGCACTGATGTGAGGCTGCAGGTCTGGTTGCAAGAGGTGGCAGAGTTCTGTGAGCACCTCTTTCGTAAAGCGCAGACGCCTCACACACTGCTCCTGGCTCAGGCTGAGGTAAGAGAATTGCTCTTGGAAGACCTTAGGTGGGTTAGGCCTCCTGCTGAGAGCCCTTCTCCCCCCTCCCTCTGTAAACAGCTTGTCCTCTTCTTTGCTGCCTCTGCTCCATCTCCCTGTCATGCTGCAGGCCAAGGGGGATGACAACTAGAGCACCCATGACTATAGCAAGTGGTCTGACCAGAACCCTTGAAGTCAGAACCAAGGCCTTCTCCACTTGCAGCACTGCTCCCTGTCACCTCACCAACTTTAAACAACTCTAGAAATCTCCACACAGTTCTACAAACTTAGCAGAGCCAGTAGAAACTAATCAGCAATAACCTTAGAGTGGTTGCTGATCCCTTTAAATATCACTGGGGAGACAGGGTGGGCCCTTGTTGCTGTTGAACGTATGTTCAGCTGGGTGAGGTTAAGACAGGGCATTAGTTCCAGCATTGAGGACGAAAATGGCAGCGTTGGCGTCAAATCAGTGTTGCACGCTGATTGACGTCACGATCTGCCCACTCAACACACTTCCGGCACACACTCCCAGTGCTGACACTAACGCCTTCACCAAGATGACGACCGGCGCGGCACACATCAGAAGTGCTCGGGCGTGCCGCAACACTATTTTTGTCACAAAACGGCACCTGTAGTGCCAAAAAATCGGGCACTACGGAGCCGAATTTTTCGCTCAAGAACTCTTGGGAACAGGAAAGGGCCATAAGGCCCAAAACGCCCATTCCTTTCTCATACATCAAATCTACCTGCTTCCATTGTCGCCATATTCCTCAATACCTTCTCTCTCCAAAACTACATCTAAGCTCCAAAACTGCAAGACTACACTCTGCTCGATGAGTACAAAAGTTGGAGAATCAACCACGGTTGCACAGTATTCTCAACATTAAGGTCAATGGCCAAAAAATTGGTACAAACCAGTCTCATGGACTTTCATGCTCGATTCTTTCGTCTGCACTCCTGTCGAGCAGGACTCCACAGCAGCAGCAGAGCCTCGCAGATTCAGAGCCCGAGTTGTTTCATAAGCCAATTTATACTGTCCACTTCAGCAGTCTTCCCGAGTAACTTGTTTCACAAGTCTATTAAGTAGAATTCTTCAAGGCCTCACGCCACCGGTAGGACCTTGCGCACATGAATAACTTATCGGAAAATCACGGGCACATTGCCGGAGATTTTCCACCTAGTAATGTAAATGGATGGAAAATCATTGGTCGTGCACCTGTGGCTTTCCAATAATTAGCACACTGTGTGCAAGGCCTCGTCAGTGGAGTGAAGCCGTGGAAAATTCTGCCCTATTATTCTTTTAGATGAAAAAGTTCAAACTGACTTTCATTCTTATTTCTTATTTCCTGTTTTTAACATGCGTTCTCTGGTGTTTGAGCTCTTCAGCATAGTGAGCAGTTTGCCTCGATCGATGTTGTTAATGTGATGAGGCACAGTGTGCAAAGCTGACTCTTGCAGAGAATAACCTTCGCACTGTGACATACCTCATAGCAACTGGTTTCAGAGCAGTACTGCATCTGACTGCTGCCTTGATTGAGAATGGTACCTCACATACAGAGGAGAGAGAGAGTCTTATCCTCAAAATGAAATAAAACAAATATCTGTTTCACAAATAGATTGCAGAATATTATTATGCTGAGACATTAGTAATCCTGTTCGGAGCTTTAGTACAAAATAAACAGAATTTAAACTATTGAAAAAAGAGTTGTCTTGCCAAGCTGGAATTTGAAATCCTTTTTGTCTACTGATGTGTTTTCTTATGTGCAACTGAAAACCAGTAACATTAATGAATTCCCCTTAGAGTTATAGCATCAAAGTCAGGCTTACTGAGTTCCTGCCTAATGGATCTTGCTACACAAAATGGACTTGCAGGGTTTTATTTATCCCACTGGGGAATGTTGCTGGGTTATAATCATTTATTCTTTCCATTCTTATCTATTATTTACTTGGTGAAGCATTCCTGCTACCGTTTTCTGAAAATGGTTGAATATTCCGGGCATCATGTTAAGGAATGGTGGTAAGACTTTATTGAAGCTTTTCCAACAGAACCAAATTTTTTTTCCGCAAAGTAATATGCATTAAAACAATCAGAAAGCTTCCCCTTTCTTACAGTATAATTGGCATTGTACAATGTAGTATAAAGTAAATGATACTGTAGCTTATTAGGAAGCAGGCTTTGCTAAGAAGTTAAGAATCATAAATGGTCTTCTGAAAAATATTTCACAGATGCTACTGCATTTGTGATTTTAAAAAGGTATTAATAATTGGAGTATATTGGTCCTATAATTAACAGGCATCATTAGTGACAAGTAAAATATCAATTTCAATTGAAAAAGAAAGAAAGACTTGCATTTATATAGCGCCTTTCACGACCACCAGACGTCTCAAAGCTCTTTACAGCCAATGAAGTACTTTTTGAGTGTAGCCACTGTTGTAATGTGGGAAACGCGGTAGCCAATTTGCGCACAGCAAGCTCCCACAAACAGCAATGTGATAATGACCAGATAATCTGTTTTTGTTAAGTTGCTTGAGGGATAAATGTTGGCCAGGACACCGGGGAGAACTCCCCCTGCTCTTCTTCGAAACAGTGCCATGGGATCTTCTACATCCACCTGAGAGAGCAGACGGGGCCTCAGTTTAATGTCTCATCCGAAAGACAGCACCTCTGACAGTGCAGCACTCCCTCAGCACTGCACTGGAGTGTCAGCCTAGCTTTATGTGCTCAAGTTCCTGGAGTGGGACTTGAACCCACAACCTTCTGACTCAGAGGCGAGAGTGCTACCAACTGAGCCACAGCTGACACCAGCCTGTTAGTAGAGAAGAATTCAATTTTCAGAATGTTCGTGCTTCTGAATTGTTCGTCTCCCTAAACAAGCATAAATTACTGTAAAGCATTAGCATATATATATTGTTTTAAACATTTATGTTAAAACTAAACTGTGGCTGAGCTGCTGTTTTCCTTTCTGTCAGCAAAATATTGCACTCATTTCTCTGAAACCCCACAAGAGATTGTTTAAATGAAAGTCCAGATATTTTCCTGAATAATCAATTTAAATTTATTTCAGTTGGGATCTTAAATAAATTGAAAATGTCGATTAGTGTCGCTGTCAGTTTTAAGAAAGTCTTTTGAAATGGAATTATTGTGCAGCTAGGGTTCAAAACCAACAATATAGCATCTGCTTAATAATGCACACATTACATCTGTACTTGAATAAACACATTACTGAAGCATCATCAAAACTATCAACATAGGTATCATCGTGTGTGTATTATTGGCATACTAGGCTCAACTTTCGACAAAACACATGAATGGAGCTTTAACACAACCCAACTTCGTACTAGTCTCCTGCCCATTACAATCTCCAGGCATGGAGAAGCCAAGTTTTCCATCACCTAACCGCTAACTGTTGATGTATCTCATCTTCTGTCATATTTTGTGGTGTCCTACAGTGTGGCTCTTGGCCCTTCACCCAGGATACTCAATAAAAAACAAACAAGTTTGAAGCTTTAGCATTTAAATTCACAAATGTTGCAATGCAAAACCACAGGCAGATGTATCTGCTATTTCATCACTAACATTGCTACATTTGTCAATATTTGACGACTGATTGGAAAACCAGTTCCAAAGTTAGTACTTGTAGACACAGCAGGGGTAGGTTTCACTTGGTCCGATAGTGTAAAACAGGAGTTAGAGAATCGGCAGCCCATTTTACTTCTCTCCAAATCCTGTTGAAAAACCTGTTTTATACTATCACACCAAGTCAAAATTACCCCCAAGAATGTCCCTTTCAGTTAATACACTGCTGGTTAATGTTTAAATGGCTCAAATCTGTTTGTGACTCCGATGATGTTTGCTACTTTGAATTTGTAATCCATTAAATTATCATGTTTCATCCAAAAAGTACTTGCTGACACTTCCTCCTTTATTGCCAACAAAAAAATATTTTACCTGCTGTTAAGATATCTTAAATTAAAACAGCATGCAGAATTAAAGGAGGCAATACATTTGCGGATAGTGATAAAATAGCAGGTACTATTAGCATAGGATTATCAACAGAGCTTACCAATACTGTGCCAGTCATAAATATATTTTTTTTATTCGTTTATGGGATCAGGGCGTCGCTGGCAAGGCCAGCATTTATTGCCCATCCCTCGTTACCCTTGAGAAGGTGGTGGTGAGCCGCCTTCTTGAACCGCTGCAGTCCGTGTGGTGAAGGTACTCCCACAGTGCTGTCAGGGAGGGAGTTCCAGGATTTTGACCCAGCGACAATGAAGGATCGGCGATATACTTCTAAGTCAGGATGGTGTGTGACTTGGAGGGGAACTTGGAGGTGGTGTTGTTCCCATGCGCCTGCTGCCCTTGTCCTTCTAGGTGGAAGAGGTTGCGGGTTTGGGAGGTGCTGCCGAAGAAGCCTTGGCGAGTTGCTGCAGTGCATCTTGTAGATGGTACACACTGCAGCCACGGTATGCCGGTTGTGGAGGGAGTGAATATTTAAGGTGGTGGATGAGGTGCCAATCAAGCGGGCTGCTTTGTCCTGGATGGTGTCGAGCTTCTTGAGTGTTGTTGGAGCTGCACTCATCCAGGCAAGTGGAGAGTATTCTATCACACTCCTGACTTGTGCCTTGTAGATGGTGGAAAGACTTTGGGGAGTCAGGAGGTGAGACACTCGCCACAGAATTCCTAGCCTCTGACCTGCTCTTGATGCCACAGTATTTATGTGGCTGGTCCAGTTAAGTTTCTGGTTAATGGTGACCCCCAGGATGTTGATAGTGGGGGATTCGGCTATGGTAATGCCGTTGAATGTCATGGGGAGGTGGTTCGACTCTCGCTTGTTGGAGATAATCATTGCCTGGCATTTCTGTGGCGCGAATGTTACCTGCCACTTATCAGCCCAAGCCTGAACGTCGTCCAGGTCTTGTTGCATGCGGGCATGGACTGCTTCATTATCTGTGGAGTTGCGAATGGCGCTGAACACTGTGCAGTCATCAGCGAACATCCCCATTTCTGACCTTATGTTGGAGGGAAGGTCATTGATGAAGCAGCTGAAGATGGTTGGGCCTAGGACACTGCCCTGAGGAACTCCTGCAGCGATGATGATTGACCTTCAACCACCACAACCATCTTCCTTTGTGCTAGGTATGACTCCAGCCAGTGGAGCGTTTTCCCCCTGATTCCCAATGACTTCAGTTTTACTAGGACTCCTTGATGCCAGACTCGGTCAAATGCTGCCTTGATGTCAAGGGCAGTCACTCTCACCTCACCTCTGGAATTCAGCTCCTTTGTCCATGTTTGGACCAAGGCTGTAATGAGGGCAGAACTCAAACTGGGCATCAGTGAGCAGGTGTCGCTTGATAGCACTGTCGATGACACCTTCCATCACTTTGCTGATGATTGAAAGTAGACTGATGGGGCGGTAGTTGGCTGGGTTGGATTTGTCCTGTTTTTTGTGGACAGGACATACCTGGGCAGTTTTCCACATTGGCAGAAAGATGCCAGTGTTGTAGCTGTACTGGAACAGTTTGGCTAAAGGCGCGGCTAGTTCTGCAGCACAAGTCTTCAGCACGATAGCCGGGATGTTGTCGGGACCCATAGCCTTTAGCTGTAACCAGTGCGCTTAGCCGTTTTTTGATATCACATGGAGTGAATCGAATTGGCTGAAGACTGGTTTCTGTGATGGTGGGAACCTCGGGAGCAGGCCGATATGGATCATCCACTCGGCACTCCTGGCTGAAGTTGGTTGCAAACGCTTCAGCCTTGTCTTTTGCACTCACGTGCTGGGCTCCACCATCATTGAGGATGGGGATATTCTTGGAGCCTCCTCCTCCCGTTAGTTGTTTAATGGTCCACCACCATTCACGACTGGATGTGGCAGGACTACAGAGCATTGATCTGATCCATTGATCGTGGTGGGATTTGAGCTCACGTCTCACATGGATCATTAGTCCAGGCCTCTGGATTACTAGCCCACTAGCCCAGTGACATTACCACTACGCTACCATATTGAGGCACTACCAGTTCGATAAACAACTGCACATTGGCATTGATCATCAGAATCCTATAAACCAATAAAAAAATACACTGCAACATGGTGCAATATGAGAAGCCACTGCTGTGAGAATGCCATTCTGAAGGAAGCCTTGGGTCCTATAGAAAGGGCTCCGTGTTCAGCATTCAGAACCATGCTTGGCACTGTCTTAAGGGCTTTCTGATGTTTTATGCAATTCTATAGCTTTTCTTCACTTTTTTTTGTGTCGATTAGAAGGTTAAGTTGCTCATTTTTGAGTAAAATTAGAAATCAACAACCAAAGCATCCGATGCAGCTCAATACCCCAGGTATCAGACCATTAATTGTGCATTGCATCACGATGGGTATTCTGACTGAGGTCCTTCACACACTGAATCATTCTTAGATTTAGATATTCCTGATTCAAACAATATTTTCTTAACTATTTATATGCCAGAGAAAGGGACAATAGAGCAGACTAATGTAAACCGTGGAAACATTTACCAGGCTTGATATGTGAAGATCATTGAGGCTCTAATATCCAATGCCTTAAAGGTCACCACTTCACATGGGGGTCACCAAATTGGCTCATCATCTTTTGCACAATGATGTTTTCCGAACACCAGTAGTCCAGGGACATATCAGCCACAGGAATGACACTGCCACCATCATCAGTATTCCACAGGCTGCTGAGGAAGATATGATGGTTGAGCCCCAGCTGTAGCCCACCATCCTACCCCCCGCTCCACCAACACCCCACCCCCACCCCGTACCTTACTGCCATCATGCCTGAGATCAGTTAACCCGGACAAGGCTTGGAGTGAATCCTGGGACCTCCTGGTCCAATTACACATCGGTATTACCAACTGAGGCATCGAGGGAGCCGTGTTCTTGATTTTGATGAGTTAATTGCCATCTTCATATTGTTCCAGTAGTGATGAGAATTACTGTAACATTAGAAACATGGGACAGGAAAATATGCCTTTAAAAATGTAGGACCATAGTTCTTTTTTCCTATTTACCAGTAAAGTGCCTGTGGCATTGCTCATAGTCAGCTGATGCATATAAGGTTGTTCATGCAAGATGGTGACAGAGTTGGGAAAGATAATTCAGAAACACAGAGCCATGCGATGGCCAGAGTCTTTAACCGCATCATGATAGCTGACATTGCAAAGATAGGAAATGTTGAGATCGCAACTTACAGTTGTAAATGATGACAAAAAAGCATGACCCCGCCCCCTTCTCCTACCTTCCTATTTGTTTCCATCAAAGAAGCTTTGTTACCTTTCAAAACACAACTTATTTTTTAAAGTGAAATCACATAATAATAATATGCAAAGAAACTACTTGTCTGCTTTTCTCTGAATGTGTGTCTTTCTCTCTCGCTCTCTCCCCCTCTGTCTCATAGATGTTAGAAACTAGAATCTCAGTCTGACAAGTGCCAGGCATTAGCATTGACCCTGTACTGCACAGAACACAGGTGAGGTCATTAGTTGGCTTCAAAATTCAACTGGAACTTCTTTTTTAAAATTGATGTAACATTACATGAAGAAAGATACACTCTATCTCTCTATCTTTCCATGACCCCAGTCTCTGTCTGACATGCGCATATACCATTCCTCTTTCTGGCTCTGTCCCTCTCTGAATCCAATCTTCATTTCACCCCTTTCTCCCTCACCCCTCTCTCTCACTCAAATCTCTCTCCCTCTTTTCCAACCCTAGTCTCTCTATCTCTTTCTCTTTCTCCCCTGACCCCAGTCTCTCTCTCACCCCAGTCTCTCTCTCACCCCGCTATCTCTCTTTACCGTCCCTGTCTCTCTCATGACCCATTCTCTATCTGTCTGTCGCTCATTCCCCTGACCCCAGTCTCTCTCTCACACCCTTCTCTCTCACACCCCTCTCTCTCTCTCACACCCTCTCTCTCTCTCACACACCCCTCTCTCTCTCACACCACTCTCTCTCTCACACACCCTTCTCACTCTCATACCCCTCTCACTCTCACACCCTTCTCTCTCTCTCACACCCCTCTCACTCTCACACCCCTCTCTCTCACACACCCTCTCTCTCTCACACCCCTCTCACTCTCACACCCCTCTCTCTCACACACCCTCTCACTCTCACACCCTCTCACTCTCACACCCCTCTCACTCGCACACCCTTCTCTCTCTCTCACACCTCTCTCACTCTCACACCCTTCTCTCTCTCACACCCCTCTCTCTCACACACCCTCTCACTCTCACACCCCTCTCTTTCTCACACCCTTCTCTCTCTCACACCCCTCTCTTTCTCACACCCTTCTCTCTCTCACACCACTCTCTCTCTCACACACCCTCTCACTCTCACACCTCTCTCACACACCCTTCTCTCTCTCACACCCCTCTCTCACACACCCCTCTCTCTCACACCCCTCTCTCTCTCACACCCCTCTCTCTCTCACACCCCTCTCTCTCTCACACCCCTCTCTCTCACACCCCTCTCTCTCACACACCCCTCTCTCTCTCACACCCCTCTCTCTCACACCCCTCTCTCTCACACACCCCTCTCTCTCACACCCCTCTCTCTCACACACCTCTCTCTCACACCCCTCTCTCTCACACCCCTCTCTCTCTCACACCCCTCTCTCTCTCACACCCCTCTCTCTCACACCCCTCTCTCTCTCACACCCCTCTCTCTCACACACCTCTCTCTCACACCCCTCTCTCTCACACCCCTCTCTCTCTCACACCCCTCTCTCTCTCACACCCCTCTCTCTCTCACACCCCTCTCTCTCACACACCTCTCTCTCACACCCCTCTCTCTCACACACCTCTCTCTCACACCCCTCTCTCTCACACCCCTCTCTCTCACACCCCTCTCTCTCTCACACCCCTCTCTCTCTCACACCCCTCTCTCTCTCACACCCCTCTCTCTCACACACCTCTCTCTCACACCCCTCTCTCTCACACACCTCTCTCTCACACCCCTCTCTCTCACACCCCTCTCTCACACACCCCTCTCTCTCACAACCCTCTCACTCTCACACCCCTCTCTCTCTCACACCCTCTCACTCTCAGCCCTTCTCTCTCTCTCACACCCCTCTCTCTCACACCCCTCTCTCTCACACACCCTCTCACTCTCAGCCCTTCTCTCTCTCTCACACCTCTCTCTCTCTCACACCCCTCTCACTCTCACACCCTTCTCTCTCTCTCACACCCCTCTCACTCTCACACCCCTCTCTCACACACCCTTCTCTCTCTCACAAACCTCTCACTCTCACACCCTTCTCTCTCTCTCACACCTCTCTCTCTCTCAAACCCCTCTCACTCACACCCCTCTCTCTCACACACCCCTCTCTCTCACACACCTCTCTCTCTCACACCCCTCTCACTCTCACACCCTTCTCTTTCACATACCCCTCTCACTCTCACACCCCTCTCTCTCACCACCCTCTCACTCTCACACCCTCTCACTCTCACACCCCTCTCACTCGCACACCCTTCTCTCTCTCTCACACTTCTCTCACTCTCACACCCTTCTCTCTCTCACACCCCTCTCTCTCACACACCCTCTCACTCTCACACCCCTCTCTTTCTCACACCCTTCTCTCTCTCACACCCCTCTCTTTCTCACACCCTTCTCTCTCTCACACCACTCTCTCTCTCACACACCATCTCACTCTCACACCTCTCTCACACACCCTTCTCTCTCTCACACCCCTCTCTCACACACCCCTCTCTCTCACACCCCTCTCTCTCTCACACCCCTCTCTCTCACACCCCTCTCTCTCACACCCCTCTCTCTCTCACACCCCTCTCTCTCACACCCCTCTCTCTCACACACCCCTCTCTCTCACACCCCTCTCTCTCTCACACCCCTCTCTCTCTCACACCCCTCTCTCTCACACCCCTCTCTCTCACACACCTCTCTCTCACACCCCTCTCTCTCACACCCCTCTCTCTCACACACCCTCTCTCTCACACACCCTCTCTCTCACACACCCCTCTCTCTCACACCCCTCTCACTCTCACACCCCTCTCTCTCTCACACCCTCTCACTCTCAGCCCTTCTCTCTCTCTCACACCCCTCTCTCTCACACCCCTCTCTCTCACACACCCTCTCACTCTCAGCCCTTCTCTCTCTCTCACACCTCTCTCTCTCACACCCCTCTCACTCTCACACCCCTCTCTCACACACCCTTCTCTCTCTCACACACCCTCTCACTCTCACACCCTTCTCTCTCTCTCACACCTCTCTCTCTCTCACACCCCTCTCACTCTCACACCCCTCTCTCTCACACACCCCTCTCTCTCACACCCCTCTCTCACACACCCCTCTCTCTCTCACACCCTCTCACTCTCACACCCTTCTCTCTCTCTCACACCCTCTCTCTCACACACCCCTCTCTCTCACACCCCTCTCACTCTCACACCCCTCTCTCTCTCACACCCTCTCACTCTCACACCCTTCTCTCTCTCTCACACCTCTCTCTCTCTCACACACTCTCTCTCTCACACCCCTCTCTCTCTCACACCCCTCTCTCTCTCACACCCCTCTCTCTCACACCCCTCTCTCTCACACACCCCTCTCTCTCACACCCCTCTCTCTCTCACACCCCCTCTCTCTCACACCCCCTCTCTCTCACACCCTCTCTCTCACACACCCCTCTCTCTCACACCCCTCTCTCTCACACACCTCTCTCTCACACCCCTCTCTCTCACACCCCTCTCTCTCACACACCTCTCTCTCTCACACCCCTCTCTCTCACACACCCCTCTCTCTCACACCCCTCCCTCTCACACACCTCTCTCTCACACCCCTCTCTCTCACACCCCTCTCTCTCACACACCCTCTCTCTCACACACCCCTCTCTCTCACACCCCTCTCACTCTCACACCCCTCTCTCTCTCACACCCTCTCACTCTCAGCCCTTCTCTCTCTCTCACACCCCTCTCTCTCACACACCCTCTCACTCTCAGCCCTTCTCTCTCTCTCACACCTCTCTCTCTCTCACACCCCTCTCACTCTCACACCCCTCTCTCACACACCCTTCTCTCTCTCACACACCCTCTCACTCTCACACCCTTCTCTCTCTCTCACACCTCTCTCTCTCTCACACCCTCTCACTCTCACACCCCCTCTCTCACACACCCCTCTCTCTCACACACCCTCTCTCTCTCACACCCCTCTCACTCTCACACCCTTCTCTTTCACATACCCCTCTCACTCTCACACCCCTCTCTCTCACACACCCTCTCACTCTCACACCCTCTCACTCTCACACCCCTCTCACTCGCACACCCTTCTCTCTCTCTCACACTTCTCTCACTCTCACACCCTTCTCTCTCTCACACCCCTCTCTCTCACACACCCTCTCACTCTCACACCCCTCTCTTTCTCACACCCTTCTCTCTCTCACACCCCTCTCTCTCACACACCCTCTCACTCTCACACCCCTCTCTTCTCACACCCTTCTCTCTCTCACACCCCTCTCTTTCTCACACCCTTCTCTCTCTCACACCACTCTCTCTCTCACACACCCTTCACTCTCAACCTCTCCTCACACACCCTTCTCTCTCTCACACCCTCTCTCACACACCCCTCTCTCTCACACCCCTCTCTCTCTCACACCCCTCTCTCTCTCACACCTCTCTCCACAACCCTTCTCTCTCTCACACCCCTCTCTCACACACCCCTCTCTCACACACCCCTCTCTCTCACACCCCTCTCTCTCTCACACCCCTCTCTCTCTCACACCCTCTCTCTCACACCCCTCTCTCTCACACACCCCTCTCTCTCACACCCCTCTCTCTCTCACACCCCTCTCACTCTCACACCCCTCTCTCTCACACCCCTCTCTCTCACACACCCCTCTCTCTCACACCCCTCTCTCTCACACACCTCTCTCTCACACCCCTCTCTCTCACACCCCTCTCTCTCACACACCCTCTCTCTCACACACCCCTCTCTCTCACACCCCTCTCACTCTCACACCCCTCTCTCTCTCACACCCTCTCACTCTCAGCCCTTCTCTCTCTCTCACACCCCTCTCTCTCACACCCCTCTCTCTCACACACCCTCTCACTCTCAGCCCTTCTCTCTCTCTCACACCTCTCTCTCTCTCACACCCCTCTCACTCTCACACCCCTCTCTCACACACCCTTCTCTCTCTCACACACCCTCTCACTCTCACACCCTTCTCTCTCTCTCACACCTCTCTCTCTCTCACACACCCTCTCACTCTCACACCCTTCTCTCTCTCTCACACCCCTCTCTCACACACCCCTCTCTCTCTCACACCCTCTCACTCTCACACCCTTCTCTCTCTCTCACACCCCTCTCTCTCACACACCCCTCTCTCTCACACCCCTCTCACTCTCACACCCCTCTCTCTCTCACACCCTCTCACTCTCACACCCTTCTCTCTCTCTCACACCTCTCTCTCTCTCACACACTCTCTCTCTCACACCCCTCTCTCTCTCACACCCCTCTCACTATCACACCCCTCTCAGTCTCACACCCTTCTCTCTCTCACACCCCTCTCTCTCACACCCCTCTCTCTCACACCCCTCTCTCTCACACCCCTCTCTCTCACACCCCTCTCTCTCTCACACCCTTCTCTCTCTCTCACACCTCTCTCTCTCTCACACACACTCTCACTCTCACACCCCTCTCTCTCTCACACCCCTCTCACTCTCACACCCCTCTCAGTCTCACACCCTTCTCTCTCTCACACCCCTCTCTCTCACACCCTCTCTCTCACACCCCTCTCTCTCTCATACCCCTCTCACTCTCACACCCTTCTCTCTCTCACACCCCTCTCTCTCACACCCCTCTCTCTCACACCCCTCTCTCACACACCCTCTCACTCTCATACCCTTCTCTCTCTCACACCCCTCTCTCACACACCCTTCTCTCACTCTCACACATTCTCGCTCTCACATCCCTTTCTCTCCTACACCCCCCTCTCTCGTTCCTAGTCTCTCTCCCCTGACCCCATTCTCTGTTTCTTTGTCCGTCCTGTCTCTCTCTCTCTCTGTCTTTCACTTTCTGAAGTTTGTAGAACACGGAACAAAGGCTATCACAACTCTGGCCTGGATATTCCAGGGGGTCAGCGGGCGCGATCGGTGGTGGGTCGGGTGGGAAAATGGTTTATTTCCCAGCAGGTTGGGACCCCGTGGTGAATCCGCCGCCACATGACTTTCCCCGATGTCGGGTCTGTCAGCGCTGAGCAGACCCAACACGCAGCGGCGGGGGACCCAATTCAGGTTAATCTGACCTTGTTTAGAGATCATTAAGAATGCATTTGAGCTTACCTTTTGATTTTACATTCTCGCCCACGGGGTCCTCACTGCTGGTGGATCACGTCTGTCAAGCTGAGGCAGGAGTTCAGTGGCCATGGAATCAGCTGGTGAGTTGACAGCTTAGAATGTAAAGTAAAAGCTCCCACCTTACAGAGATATCTTCCCTCAGCCACAAACTCTTCCTCACTGCATTTCCACAACAGATTCATCATGCTGCAAGTCTTCACACAAGTCTCCATCCAATCTGACCTCATTACCTCCCTCACAATTGACAGATCACTTCTGTCATCTCTACTTCACCTGCCATCTATTCTATCAGCATGGGTGCCCTTTATACTCTCTCACCTTGGCCCTCAGAATCCCACCACGATCAGCCTCAACGCCAGCAGCACCAGGCACACCAGCAGCACCAACAGCAACACCAACCTTTTCCGCAATCACCTGATGCTGCTCAGGACCCGAGCACATTGCTGCCTGGGAGGCCAGGAATGGTCTCACCATGGCCACATTTGCTTCACTTGACGCTGTACACCGTAGTTGTCACATGATGCACCAGGTTGGCACCACCCCACACCAACACCATAAAGCATCCTTACAATGACCAAGCCATTCCTTTCACACTCATCACCATTGCGGGGAGTACCGTTATGTTTCACCATTCACTGCAACTCACTAAGCCACTTCCAAAGGTGCACGTAAATCTGTCCAAGAATGCAAAGTGTTGAAAATATAGGTTTCAATGTTTGACACCACATTAACAGAAACTTTACATGAACATTACATAAAACACCCAAGTTCCTACTCTTGTGTGTTGTTAGTTGGTATGATTGCATTAGGATGAGGGTGAGTATGAGGGGTGGCTAGTGCGATGAGGATGTGATAATATAATTGGAGAGGAATGGGTGGAGGTGCAAGGTAAGTTGGTGTGAGTAAGGATGTGCAGGAGTAGGGTAGGGAAGGCAGAGTGCTGGGGATATGATGAGAGGCACAGCAGGATGAGGTTGAGTATGGCTTTGTACTAACGTTTCCTGATCTACTGAGATCATTGAAATGTTTGCAGCACTGCACCCAGGTCTTCCTGACTACATCCTTGCTTGTGATCTCCTCTGCAATGTGCAATCAGGCTGCGTTGATCTCCTGGGGAGGTCTCTTCTGCCCATGGAAGGGAAGAGGACCTCCCTGCGTGCTGTGACTCGCTCCATAAGCATATGGAGGGAGTCATAGGAGAGCCTGGGTGCAGCCGTGCACCTCTGTGCAGTGATTGTCAGTGTTTGCAGCACCTCAATGCTGTAGAACACTGACAGCACAAATGTCAAAAGAAAGTTGGCCACGGTCCCTTTAAGGAAGCCAGCTGATGACGCTTCATCAAATGATGTCACCAGACCCGCTTCCTCTAATTGGCTGGGAAACTCGCTGGGCGGGCTTAACAAGCCCTATCAAGGGAAATTAATTTCAGAGGCCGGGATGGAGACAGCAGCGGGGTCAGGGCTCGCCACTGATGTCGCCCGCCACCGACCCGGCGAGGTCAGCAAAATTGCGGCCACAGTCATTGTTTTCTCTCTCACGCTTTTTTTTTAAACAAAATCACTCAATATGAATTTTCCTTTAAAATCAATGGAATAAAAATCAGAAGAAATGTTAAATAGGCTGACGCTTCGCGATCACTCGTTTTACACTATCGCACAAAGTCAAAATTACCCCATTCTGTTTCCACCTCACTCAGTAAAAACAATCAAGCTGAGGATGTGAACAAATTCCAGAACCAGATGATATGTTTTGTAGCATTCTGGGATACTAGTGTTTTGTAGCATCCTGTGTCAGTTGTGGCTCAGTTGGTAGCACACTCACCTCTTGAATCAGAAGGTTGTGGGTTCAATTCCCACTCCAGAGACTTGAGCACAAAAATCTAGGCTGACACTCCAGTGGAGTGCCGCACTGGCAGAGGTGCTGTTTTTCGGATAAGATGTTAAACTGAGGCCCCGTCCATTCTCTCAGGTGGATGTGACAGATCCCATGGCACTATTTTGAATGAAGAGCAGGTGTCCTGGCCAATATTTATCCCTAATTAACATCACTGAAACAGATTATCTGGTCATTATCATCACATTGCTGTTTGTGGGAGCTTGCTGTGTGCAAATTGGCTGCTGCATTTCCCACATTACAACAATGACTACACTCCAAAAGTACTTAATTGGCTGTAAAGCACTTTGAGATGTCCGGTGGTCATGAAAGGCGCTATATAAATGCAAGTCTTACTTTCTTTTCTTTCACAGCAACCTCAAATAAATGGATTAAAGATCTTGAGATATTTACTGTCAATCTTCCATTGGGAAGGAACAAAAAGGAGCTTTTCTTGTGGGAATGAGATATACTGGAAAGATCTGGTTGAACGAATTATACAGATTTGAGGGTAGTAAGGGGAGATTGTGATCTTAGCGTGGATGTGTCTTTAAACATAACTGCAATGGGGATTAAGACAGGATAATTTGGTGGATGAAAATTCTGTCCTGCAAGACTATGGCCGGAATTTTGCCGGCGCTCACGAGGTGGGTTTGGAGGCGGGACATCTGGCAAAATTGCAAAGATTAACAGCGGGTCAGAAACCCGCTGTCAACCCGCCTCCAATCAATCTTCACAAGTGTCGGGTCCCCGATTTGCGCATGGACCCGACACCTAGCGGCGGGAAGAGGATTATAGCCACTTAACTGCTTGTTAACAGGTTGTTAACAGGCAGTTAACAGGCTTTTTCCAATTTTGACACTTCTACTATGGACATCTCAACGTCTGGACACCACGCCAGGTAAGTGTGGCGTATTGTGAGTCTGCTGTAATGTTTATGCATTGATGACAGCTGCAGAAGTGGTGTGAAGGATCCAATGGTGCACTGGTGAGTTTCAGAGATAAGAAAATGTTGGGAAATTCCTTTTTAATGCATTTAGACTTTTATGTAGGTAACAAGTTTTGAATTGGCTGTCTAGTGCCACCTCATTGGGAGAACCCCTCTCACCAGTGACAGATCGCTTCTGTAACCTCACCTGCAGCTGCCATCTGTTCTAGCCTAAGGATGGAGTCACTGGTGAGCCTGGGTCCAAGGGCTCACCTTTGTACAGTGATTGTCAGTGTTTGCAGCACCTCAATGCTGTCAAACACTGAGAAATTAGCTGTCAAAAAAAAATGTGCGTGGCCCCTTTAAGAAAACCGGTAGATGACGCATCATCAAATGATGTCATCTGACACCGGCTTCCTCCTAATTGGCCGGCAAGCCCACAGGGTGGGCTTAACAAGGCCAATTGACACAAAGACACGTCTGTGGGCCGGATGCAGTTGGGGGCGGGACTGAAACCCGGAAGCCACCTGACCCGCTCCCAAGCCGCATCGATCGATAAAATCGCAGCCATTGTTTTTCTCATCATGGAACGTATAATAGAATTTGCATAACCCTGCTTTTTTCACTTCTACTACCTTAATGCTGCATCCTTGCTAACTTGTCTTTGCATCAGTACAGTGATTTTTGCCGAAACGTTTAACAACTATGATTTTTCCTTCATGTTCATCTATGACCTCTGCTGCGGTTTCACAATAATATTCATGCCTTGCCTTTGTGCTCCTCTTTAAGTCATGCAACCTCTTGAAGACCTCCAGCCGTGTCCTCTTGTAGTGAAATATACTCTGCTTAAATTTCTTTATACCAGACATTACCAACACCTACAGAGACTGCTGAGCAAATTTGCATTTTCCTCAATTATCACGAGGCCATTTCCTTCCAAAATCATGCATCCCATAGCTAGATTAGCAAACTTTTATTACTGGTTAGGTGCTTTATTATGTATTTATTATCTATTTCTTATGTTCTTATACGCATTTTTAAACTACAGGGGAGTCAAGGGTTATGGGGAACAGGCAAAAAAGTGGAGTTGAGGCCAAGATCAGATCAGCCATAATCTTATTGAATGGCGGAGTAGGCTCGAGGGGCCGAAGGACCTACACCTGCTCCTATTTCTTATGCTCTTATGTATTAACTGTTTGAAAGGATTGTAGGGTCATTATTGTGGGCATGTCATGTTTAGCTGCTGGATTTCATTACTGCTAGGGAAATTGCTGCTCAAAGTAAGCACATTTCCAATCAATGTGTTCTCAGAATATGGTTAGTGGGTTGTAAATTACAATCAAAAACAGGCATACTTGCCATTTCTCATTCAAAGAGAAACATCTAGCTCCATGATTGAGAGATCCGATAAAGATTGCAACCTTACTGGTACTTGTCTTTGGGTTTTGAAGTTTATCCATAGTGTCAAGATACACAAGTAAGATTGTGTAAGGGTTTCTGAACCTGTGAGATTCGTGTGGCTCTGTGCAGCCTGGATGCTAGTGCGAGTTTAGGCCTTGTTGCCTGTTCTGGTCTCCAGCCAGTCTGGGAGCACTAGACACCTGTGAGTGGTTCGACCCACTCGCCCTTACGGTTCTGACACTGGACTTAGATGCGAGAGCAGTAATGGAGAGAAAACTCAGGTAGACCCGGTTGAATGGTACAAAATGGAAAATCTTTATAGCATATTATTCAAGATTACGAAATACATGTCATAAGCACAGATTAATGACAGTACAATCTTACACGCAGTTATGTAACTAATTTCAGGGAAACGAGGAACGAACGACACATCGTAAATGGGGGCACACATTACAATTATCCTTAAAACTTAAACCCTCCCCTATCAATACCTGCTCTAAACTAGACTTGTAGGATCGAGACTCATGCTCACCACTCGTGATAACTCGGAGAATTCCGAAAACTCTGATCGGATGTTTTTCACCGCAGCACCTGATCACCCACGTGTTGATCAGGGGTCTCTGTACCCCACTTGTTTACTCGTTTCTGCTCCGGCTAGCAGGCTGGACCGTCTGCTGTCATGAAGATCTGTGTTGTCCTCGGAGTTCCGACTCTACTCAAAAAAGAGTCTTCCTGTGCCCTCGCACTGATGCGATAAAATTCGAAGAATAGTCTTCCTGCCAGTTCTGTAAAATTCAAAGATGGTCTTCCTGGGCAAGGAAAGTGTCTATTCGACCTACAGGCGCGGTCGGAGCTTACTGACCGTGGCGATACGTATGGTCTTCTTCTCTTCTCATCTCATCTCATCTCATCTCATCTCGGGCCTTCGGTTCCAACACCGTTTACCGACTTCTCGGGATGGTGCGCCCGTTTCAAGGCTTCACAGCTCAGTTCCACACAGATCTTCGCGGCAAGCCACGAGGCAGATCCTGGCGGATCGTAAAGTTCAACAGTCTTTAAAGCTGCAAGAGGCAGAGACACGAGGCAAGCGGCAAGAGGCAGGAGAATAAGAGCACAAGAGCAGCCACGAGGATAAGAGCCAGCAGGATAAGAGAAAGATGGACGGTTGGAGCTTGCAGTTATAGTGCAAAACTCTTCCTTTTCCCGCCCAACCTTAATGTCTTTTCTTTTGTTAGGGTTTTGGCGCTCAAATTTCTTGTATAGGGTGATCTCCATTTTAATGGGTTTCGGGGATACTCGTAACTGTCTGAGTACCTGTTAATACTTTTCCCAATGTGTAACCGGTCGGTATCCTCCCTGGAGGGGTTTTGGGGCTTCCAAATGTTCTCCGTAACTACCCGCTAACGGCTCTCTCATCGTAGAGTCGTGGGGATTTTGCATATTAATGTCTTTGGATGGGTTCTTGATCACTTGGTACAATAGCCCTTATTTGCACCTGGGAGACCGATTTCAGTATTTATGTGTATACTGCAAACCCATGATGTCTTGTGTATTATCTCAAATGTGCTTAGTCTTGATCGATCTTGCACAAATGTTTATTGGAACGCCATCTTGTCTGCTTATCGAAAGGTCTAGAATGTTCTGCCACGAGGCGTGGCGGCCATTTTACAGGCTGCTTGTGTCCACTTTGAAAACCTGACAGCATTCTGCTGAAATAAAGCTGTTTGAACGAAACTATGTGTTTTCTCCTTATTTATAAAATCGCGATATATTGCGAATTCTACAATTGTGCCACTATTTTGGAACAATGGTGCACTCCTAGTAGATGTGAATAATATTTACAGTGTTACTATTGTATAACCGACAGTTCAAACTTGTCCTGAACAGAATTTTAACATATTTGGTTAGGTACAATTTTTTAGGTTGAAATTGCACTGTGTGATATTAGTAACAATTATGTTTCTATGAAATTCATCTGACTGCTATTTTAATAAATGCACAAACTTGTTTAATAAATAGATTAATGCCTTTGTTAATATAGCGGGCGAAGGAGGTTTATACAAATGCATTCATTACTAATACCGCACATTGCAATTTTTACCTGTTTATCACTTCAAATGTGTTAAACCCATTTGTATCTTGATAACTACAAATTACATATCATTCCTCGTAAACAGTGAATGGCATTATCATGATGTAGAATGGGAAATTGCAAATCAAGAAAATTGTAGAAGAAAATTTCTGTTTCAGTGCTCCCAGCACATAACAGAACCTCATATCAGGAATTACCGATCCCCCCAGCCCATGACTTTCCCTCCATTAAAATTTAAGAGCATATAATATGAATCAATCCATTGTGTATTTTTACTAAGAACATTTGGTCACAACAATCTTATATATTTTGCAAGTTGTTGGGAAGCAACTGGCTTAAAGTTCAGAAGAGCATCAAATCAAAACCTCTGCATTTTAAGTGATGCTTGAAAGGAATATTCACTAAGTTGTTGTTGCCTGTATATCTAGTCCGCATTGCATAACTGACAGACACTGAACAGAGAACATTTCTTAGATATAACCTTTCCTAAGACTACTCAAGAACTGAGATGCATCTCAAGGTAATGATCCAAAGTTGAAAGGAGTTATTTTATTCTTGTTTAGATCAACGGTGAGGCTAGAATTGGAATATTTTAGGAACTTTAGGCATCCTACTGTCTATATTTGGAATATTTGTAGATGTTCAAGCATTCTACTTTCATGTATTGGAGTGGGGTCAGGATGTTTCACTGACTTCGGGCTCCTAGTTATTAAGAGAGATTTACAGAACCAAACTTGAGAGTGGGCATGATTCAGGTCTGCTGACTGCAGAGCTAATGTCGTTATAAATAGATTATTAAAATTGGAATGGGTGGTGAAAATTTAGGATAGAATGACAAAATGAACAAGCCTTAGTTTTTCCCTCACAAAGAAATAGCTAGGTCCCCAGCAAAAAATGTTAAAAGGTTTGAAGGACTTATATGTTTTTCCTGTTCCATACAATTTTATGCTTTTAACACTGACTGAATGAAAAGCAAAATGTGCAAGGCCCAATGATGTGCTTACAGTAGTCTCTGTGTGGTAAATGTCTTCAAAAAGATCATCAATATAGCCTGCCCATTACATGTAGTTTTTATATGAATTAGCGTCATAATGTTGTTGGTGAAAAATTAATTCACTCGAGTCAGTTTCAAAGCAAAAGATCACAGTTTATTATTCAAAGTGCTCTGGGAGAAGGGTCATAGCCTGCGGTCTAATGACCAGCTTCTCAATTTAATAGTGGCAGCCACGCTTCTTTATACACTTCCAGAAAATACAAACATCAGCACAGTTATTACATCATGAGCGACCCTTATGATCTCTAAAAACAACTTGATTAGAATCTTACACTGTTAGCGAAACTCATCCTTTACTTTTGCTTTTGTCTAATAGTGGTCAGCCATCTGCACTGCAAGGTTTCATTCTTATGCCTTTTCGAGGCTAGTTTATTATAAAAAGCAATGATTCACATTTTTGTTCTGCAGCGTCTGCATTGTCTATACTGCAGACTAAGCAAGCTGGTCTTTATCTAATTATACCCCTGTTTCCATCGGCTTGTAGCCTTCGGGAGATACTTTGACCTTTACTATAGTCCTTTAAGCAGTTCAACTAATCTTAAACATTACAACTGATTTGCCCTTACATTATTACAATTAATTTTTTTACTCTTACAATGTCACTAAAGACGAATGTCACTAAAGAATCAGGGGGGAAAACTCTCCACTGACTGGAATCATACCTAGCACAAAGGAAGATGGTTGTGTTTGTTGGAAGCCAATCATCTCAGCCCCAGGACATTGCTGCAGGAGTTCCTCAGGGCAGTGTCCTAGGCCCAAACACCTTCAGCTGCTTCATCAATGACCTTCCCTCCATCATAAGGTCACAAGTGGGGATGTTCGCTGATGATTGCACAGTGTTCAGTTCCATTCACAACTCCTCAGATAATGAAGTTGTCTGTGCCTGCATGTAACAAGACCTGGACAACATTCAGGCTTGGGCTGATAAGTGGCAAATAACATTTGCGTCGCACAAGTGCTAGGCAATGACTAACTCCAACAAGAGAGACCCTAACCACCTCCCCTTGACATTCAATGGCATTTCCATCACCGAATCCCCCACTATCAACATCCTAGGGGTCACCATTGATCAGAAACTGAACTGGACCAGCCACATAAATACAGTGGCAACAAGAGCAGGTCAGAGGCTAGGTATTCTGTAGCGAGTAACTCACCTCCTGACTCCCCAAAGCCATTCCGCCATCTACAAGGCACAAGACAGGAGAGTGATGGAATACTCTCCACTTGCTTGGATGAGTGCAGCTCCAACAACACTCAAGAAGCTCGACACCATCCAGGACAATGCAGCCTGCTTGATTGGCACTCCATCCTCGACCACCTTAAGCATTCACTTCCTCCACCACTGGTGCACCGTGGCTGCAATCTACATGATGCACTACTTGCCAAGCCTTCTTTGACAGCACCTCCCAAACCTGTGACCGCTACCACCTAGGACAAGGGCAGCAGGCACATGGGAACACCACCACCTCCAAGTTCCCCATCTAAGTCACACACCATCCTGACTTGGAAATATATCACCGTTCCTTCATTGTCGCCGGGTTCAAAATCCTGGAACTTCCTCCGAAAAAGAGTACCTTCACTACAGGGACTGCAGCGGCTCAAGAAGGTGGCTCACCACCACCTTCTCAAGGGCAACTAGGGATAGGCAATAAATGCTGGCTTTGCCAGCAATGCCCACATCCCATGAATAAATTAAAAAATTGAACTATATCTAGGAAGAACTAGCTGCATTCAGGAGGAAATAAAAGAAGCAAGAATAGGCTCCTAGGAAATGTGAGTGATAGCAGTCATAACTAATCACTGCTACACAAAGCAGATGTCACCAATATAGGAGATTGTCCATCAATTAGAGAGACAAGGAAAATGAAACAGCTGACTTTTCAGGCAATGGATTAATGGGAGCAAAACCTTTGTCCCCACCCCCCCACTGAATGGGAATAATCCCATTAACAAAACTAAGAGGAGTTTATATCACAATATATATCTCAGGAATCTCCATTCATTGTCATGCTGGCCGCTACACTGTTAGCTTCAGTGTGTACAACAGAATCAACTGGTCCAGAGCTTTCACGGTTAACAATGGTGAAGCAAAGGGAGTGGGGAATGTGCAAGAGGCTAGAGTTGGAGGCATGCCGAGTTCTCTTGGAGAGTTATAGGGCTCGAGGAGGTTACAGAGATAGGGAGGGGTGGGGCCATGGAGGAGTTTGAACACAAGGATGAGAATTTTACATTTCAGACGTTGTGGGCCCAGGAGCCAATGTAGCTTAGCGAGCACATGGGTGATGGGTGAGTGGGACTTGGTACAGGTTAGGATGTGGGCAGCAGAAGTTGGATAAGGCAAAGTTTATGGAGGGTGGAAGATCAGAGAGTCGAGAAAGCTGGTGGAGAGGTAGGGCTGGGTGTCAGCATCTTACATGTCAAATCTGACGCCATGTCGTTGAATTACGTCACCGAGGGACAGTGTGTAGACAAGGAAGAGGAGGGGGCGACGGATACATCTTTGGGGGTAATGGTGCTGGGGCCAGAAGAGAATTTTTTGCTGTAGATGCACTGGTTATGATTGGATAGTTATGGGCAGTCCCACCCAGCTGGACAGCGGCGGAGAGGCTTTGGAGGAGAATGGATTGGTCGACCATGTCAAAGGCTGCAGAGAGGTTGAGAAAAACGAGGCGGGATAGTGCACCACAATCACAGTCACAGAAAATATAATTTGTGATTTTGATTACGGACGGTTAAGTGCTGTGGCAGGGGCGGAAACCTAATTGGCGGGGTTCAAACATGCGGGAAAGATGGGCACAGATTTGGGAGGCGACATGTTCAAGGACTTTGGAGAGGAAAGGGAATTTGGAGATGGAGCAATAGCTTGCAAGGATGGAGTGGTGGGTTTCTTGATGAAGGGGGTGATGATAATGGTCTTGAAAGCAAGGGGGGCAGTACGTGAAACATTGGCCCAGAAATTGATCTCGCTCTGTTCCCGCGGGGGTAAGGAGCAGGCGCGATCTCTCACACCGCGTTGGCTTTTTCAGATCCAGCTCGCACGAACTTGATGTTCCAGACATCAGCTGGGCAGTGCTTGCGTATCCCACCGGCGTAGTGAATTCGTGCGAGCTGTGGGATCACGTGACTCAGTTAGAGCCAATGGCAGCACACCATCTTCCATTCATAAGTTTCACATACGTGCTGTGAAAGCTATGAATCTTACACCCCCCCAAAATAACAGCTAAACCTCAATTAAATTTTAAAAAAAACCATCACATTAATAAAATAAGTATAGTTAAATAAATTAACCATTTTAAATAAAAAATTAAATTTTTGAAAAAATTTAAAATCTTTTAAAAAGTTATAAAAATAAACTTACCTGTCTTTAAAGTCTCTAAAAAAGATATACCTGTTAAAAAAAAATCAAAAAAATACTTAATTCACTACTTACCTTGTTAAAAGTGGGTCTTACTCCTCCTTTTTCCATTTCTAAAATCTTCCGTCCTTACCTGCGCGTCCAAAGCACTAAGTGCACAGCGTGCGCGCAGCCTGTAGCGCGCACGCGATGCACCGAGGAACCGCCCCCTTTTCCAAAGACCAAGTGCCGGTTTTCAGCGCATGCGCAGGGCATGCAGAAAACCGGCAATTGGAGAGAGAATACGCGAGAGTACGCAGTGCGTACTCTCGCGCAGCGGGATCAATTTTTGGCCCATTATGTAGCATATTTGCCACCTTAACCCTCAGTGGCATTTCTCTGAAAGCCATTTTATGGATGAAAATGTTAAAACATCATATGAACACTGATGCAATAATAGAGGGCGGGGGGGGGGGGGAGGCGTTTGGGAAGGGGATGGGGTGGGACAGAGATAAATGCTTATGAGAGAGAAGATCTTTCGGTGGGTGTCATCCATTACAAGAATGATAGCCGAACATGATGTTATGTTGATAGAAGAGAAATGAACATGGTCAAAATTACACCGAGTTACATCGAGTCCACAGCACAGAAACAGACCACTCAGCCCAACTGGTCTATGCCGGTGCTTATGCTCTACACGAGCCTCCTCCAACCCAGCTTCATCTAACCTTATCAGCATATCCTTCTATTCCTTTCTCCCTCATGTGCTTATCTAACTTGATAGAAGTGAATGGCTTCTAACAACTTCTAAGCCTAGAAACTGCTGTTGCCAATATCAGCAGACAAATGTAACATATCTCCATCCGCTACTGTGGCAGATAAATAAATAAATGAGTTAATGTCTATGTTAAAATAGCAAAGCAATGTCATATGAACAAGTTAAATATTCATGGTCAATGGTAATTTAAATTAAATAATTTTCTTCACTCATTAATGGTTTTCATCTTAAGATTTACTCATTAGAAACTGATTAGTGAGAGCTGTTGAAGGGAATTGCTCGAACACTACTTTCATTACTGGGATGGTATTTATTAGTCTATTATTACGTCATTTGAATGGTAAGGTATTGGTGACTTTGAGGACCCCATGCAGCAAGTATTGACTGATTTTTGAAAACCATTCTTAGCTGTTTATTACCACCCTGTTAACACAGATTTGGCTGGGTGAAAATCGTCCCCCTGCAGTCCAACCGACTGACTTTGTGCATGGCTGGGACAGCTCTGCCCATAGTGCTGAAAGTCACTACCGTCTTGAAATTCTGTGCAACTGGCTCCTTTCCACCTCTCCATGGGTAACATCTGTCATATCAGCCAGTGTGCAGCGCAACACTGCATTCATTAGATCACCACTGCCTTATTTGCTCGGGTTGTTGTTTTTGTATCTTCGTACTCTTGGAGAACTAAAAGCTTGGTCAAAGAGGTAGGTTATAAGAAGGGTTTTAAAGGAGGGGAGAGAGGTTCAGCGATGGAATTTCTGAGCTTAGGCCCTAGATGGCTGAAGGCATGGCTGCCAATCATGAAGCAAAGGAAGTGGGGGATGCACATGAGGCCAGAAGTAGTGGAAGGATTCCCAAAATGATTAACAGATGTGAACGCTCCTTCCTTGGCCATAACCACCTTTATACCAACAGATAGGGGGTCAGTCCTGTACAGCCTAGTGGTGGAGGGGGGGGGTTATGGGCTTCCACAACCAGAACAATGAGGATGGAGGGGGCCACCCACACTCACCGGATGTCAACCCAGAATTCGGAGCCGGAGCTCCAGTCGCCACTCACCAGGACTGCCTGGAGCTAAGTTACAATCCCTGCACCTTCCGACTCACAGGCAGTACTGCTACCACTGAGCCAAAGGCTTCCTAGGGTGAATGACTTCCTCACTTTTCCACTGGGAGATTGTCATTGGCGGGAGAAGGCTACTAACTTTTCAGGGTGGCCGAGTGCAAGGCTCATCATTGGAACCCGCGTGGCCATATGGGCTTCTATTCAGAATACTCTAGGATTTATGAAGAGAATGGGTTCTGTTCAAGTAACGTGCAGGCTGTGTGCGACCTTCAGCACCCATAGACTAATTGGCCTGGAGTTTCTCTTGGGGGCACAACCGGGAAAATGTGCCCGAAATGCGCTGGACACTGCGCCGGTTTTGCCGAGGTAAAGTTGCATCCAGGTTTCCGTGCAAATTCATTTGCATAAGCCCGAGACGTAAATTCTCGCCTGAATCAGCGCAATCGAGCAGCATAATCGCACGCGATCGATTATTGGCTGGAACGTGGCCAGTGGGGCCTCTAGATTAGTGACTCAGACTAATTTGATGCCACACTCGGTCAAATGCTGCCTTTTAGCGCCCCGAGAAAGTTAGCGCCCCCCGTGCCCAAAATTCACTGATAGCGCCCCAAGAGGGAGGCGGGGCACCACTGGAAATGCTCCCCCTCCCTCTTGGGGAATACCAGGGAATATCACGGCGCTACGTGCAGCCGCGCCACGCGCGCCGGCAAGTGCCGTGATACTGCAAGCCTCCCTCCCCTGATTAAAGGGGAGGTTGCCTTGCGCAGCACGACCCGGGACCCAGCTGGGCCACCAGGGATCGGGGTGCCGGCAAAGGAGCCCAGCACTCAAGAGGAGTGCCAGGCTGCCCGATCGTGGCCGGCACCCCGTGGGGGGGCTGCAGAGGAGGCCGGGGACGGCAAAGGGGGCAGGTGCTGGCAGGCTGCCAGCAACAAAAATGGCCGCCTGGCACCTCCCCTTTAATTATCGCCGCCCTGGCCGCACATACGCCCCCATGACCCTGTCGGACATAGCGTCCGGCGGTAAGTCAGGGGGGCGCTACCGAAGTTTGTGGCTGGGGCGCGAGCGTGGCGCTGCGCATGGCAATGACGTCATTGCCGGAGGCACAGCGCCACGGGGTGCTACCGGTTACCGCCGCTGCTAACCTCCCACTGAATTTTGCGGGAGGCGTTAGCAGCGCCGTGCCCGGGCGCTAGTTGCTTTGCGCCCCATTAGCGCTCTAAGAGGGCGCTAACAGGAGGCGCAAAACAACCGAATTTTGCCTCCTAAATGTTTTATCTGGGAGTTGATTCTTCAGAGCCACTAATCTCTGAGGGGAAATCATTTTAATCTCAAATCTTGCATGCGGATTTCTTATTTTATACTCCTATCCTCTGGAATATCTGCTCAAGTCCTGAAGTAACTATCCATTCTTTCCACCATTTTAAAAGACCTGGATTATGTTTTTTTCTCAACTCTTTTCAAAAATGGAAACAGGGGTGAGCTTTGTTAATCTCCCTTGGAGTTCAAAATCTCAGAATCATCCTTGCTGCTCTTCTCTGAATCCGCTTCAATGCATCCAATGTCCTTTTAGATTTTCACGAGTGTCTTTAACACTTCCAAATTCCGTCCATTAAAGACTCCTCAGTGCTACTTTCACCTCGAAGATTCTGCAGTAGCTCCACTAGATTTGGGTTGGGGCACCTAGCTCTTACTCACAATCTTCCTGGACAAATCGGGTTTTCACTAACTTCTTAACAAATGTTGACATTTACGGTAAATTTGTGGATAAACTTCACTCGTCTAAAAATAAACTGCATATTCCAAATATATTTTTAGATAGCCACAAAAGCTTTGTGAATGTTGGACGTTAATAACTAACATTAGTTGAATGATTCTTACTCTGAAATAAAACAGTTATTTTTGCAAACAAATCACTTACACAAAACAAACCAATTTGGATTTATTAAAGAGAGACAGTTCTTTAAAGTTGCAAAATTATTTCACACATCCCAGTGGGTGGGTGATTTGTTTTACACATTAACCAATATTAACTTGACCATCGACCTTCTCCACCCAAAGGAGAATGACAGAAATTCGAAAATGTACATTGATTTTAGACTTATTATGCAATCTGCACTTTCATGATTCTTTAATTCTAACGTATATTTTACTGAAAGTCTTAAATAATTTTAATTCCGTTTACAGGAATCAGTTGTCAGCTTCTTCTTGGCTCTGAAGAAAAAGGTTATTTTTAAAAAATTAGATCCATAACAAGTTACAGGAAAAGAGCATGAACAATGCGATTTTTCCACTAAATCAGCATTATCATGTTATGCCCTGCTCTGCATCTAATAAAAATATTGCCTTGATTTATGGTGGCATTTAATAATTTATTAGCTTGATCTAATGAAGGCCAACTTTGGAAGCATGTTTGATAGATGCTACTTAACCTGTGACAGGCGATGAAGTGAGCTTTAGCATTTCCTTTTGTGTCCAATAAATGACCATCGCAAATGACCTTATCAGCTCCTTATTTTTTTTTGGATACGTTATCCATATGTTTCATTCCCTTTTAACTCAGTTTTCTTGATAAGGTGAGCAGGAATTCATAGAGTCCTAATGGCACAGAAGGAGGCCATTCGGCCCATCGAGTCCATGCCGGCTCTCTGCAGAGCAATCCACTCAGTCCCATTCCCCCACTCTATCCCTGTAGCCCTGCAAGTTTATTTCCTTCAAGTGCCTATCCAGACTCCCCTTGAAAACATTGGGTGTCTCCGCTTCCACCACTTCCGTCGGCAGCGAGTTCCAGGTCATGCGTAAAAAAGTATTTCCTCAAATCCCCCCTGTATCCCTTGCCCAAAACCTTAAATCTGTGTCCCCTAGTCCTTGTACCATCAACTAGTGGGAACAGCCTTTCCCCGTCTAGCCTATCCAAACCCGTCATAATCTTGTATACCTCTATCAAATCACCCCTCAACCTCCTTTGCTCCAATGAAAACAAATCCAGCTTCTCCAACCTGTCCTGTGTCGCCACGGCCAGAAAATATGTAGGTAACAGCATTCAGGTGGGAATGGTGCAAGCGCCTCCTTGGTCCAAAGACAAATCTGAAGGTTCTGATACAAAAGTTATAAAGAAAAGAAAGACTCGTATTTCTATGGCACCTTTCACAACTTCAGGACGTTCCAAAGTGCTTTACAGCCAATGAAGTACTTTTTAAAATGTAGGGCTGGATTTTGTGGGGGGTCAGCGGCCGCGATCGGTGGCGGGTCGGGTGGGAAAGTGGTTGTTTTCCTCAGCGGGTCACGATCCCGCTGTGAACCCGCCGCCACATGCCTTTACCAAATGTTGGGTCTGTCAGCGCTGAGCAGACCCGACATGCAGGGCGGGGGAGGCAATTAAAATCATTAGTGGCTTGTTTACAGCCACTTATCAATGGTTTTTTCCCAGCTTTTTGGATTTGACAGGTCGCCCACTGGTTTCTCGCTGTGCCTAGACCCGTCTGTGAAGCTGAGGCGGGAGGTCAGTCGCCACTGAATCAGCTGATGAGTTGACAGCTTCAAATGTCCAGTCAAGGCTCCCAGCTGATTGAGAAGTATTCCCTTAACCACTAGCTTCTCTAAACTGCATTTCCACTACAGATTCAAGATGCTGCAAGTCTTTACACAAGTCTCCATCCAGTCTGACCTCATTACCTCTCCCACCACTGACAGAGCGCTTCCATCATCTCTACTTCACCTGCCATCTAATCCATCAGCATGGGAGCATTTGAAACTCTCTCACCTTGGTCCTCAGAATCCCACCACAGTCAGCCCCAACACCAGCATCACCAACAACAACACCAACCTTCTCTGCAATCACCTGATGCTGCACAGGACAGACGGCATCAGCACCCGACCACATTGCTGCCCGGGACGCCAGGGAATGGCCTCACCATGGCCAGATTTACTTCACTTGACGCTGTACACCCTGGCTGCCACATGATGCACCAGGTTGGCACCACCCCACACCAACACCATAAAGCATCCCTACAATGCCCAAGCCATTCCTTTCACACTCATCACCATTGCAGGGTGTACCGTTATGCCTCACTGTTCATTGCAACTCACTAAGCCACTTCCAAAGGTGCACACGAATCTGTCGAAGAACACAAAGAGTTGAAAATAAGGTTTCAATGTTTGACACCACATTAACAGAAATTTTACATGAACATTGCATAAAACACCCAAGTGCTTACCCTTGTGTGTTGTTAGTTGGTATGATTGGACGAGGATGAGGGTGAGTGTGAGGGGTGGCTAGTGAGATGGGGAAGTGATAATGTGGATAGAGAGGGATGGGTGGAGGTGCAAGGTAAGTTGGTGTGAGTAAGGATACATAGATACATAGATACATAGAAGATAGGAGCAGGAGTAGGCCATCCGGCCCTTCGAGCCTGCTCCGCCATTTAATGAGATCATGGCTGATCCTTCAATTCAGTATCCCGTCCCCCGCCTTCTCTCCGTAACCCTTAACCCCTTTTGCCTGTAGAAATATATCTAATTCTGTAGGAGTAGAGTAGGGAAGGCAGAGTGATGGGGATGTGATGAGAGGCATAGCAGGGTGAGGTTGAGTGTGGCTTTGTACTAACGTTTTGTGATCTACTGAGATCATTGAAACGTTTGCGGCACTGCACCCAGGTTCTCCTGACCACATCTCTGCTTGTTCCCTCCTCTGCAATGTGCAACCAGGCTGTGTTGGTCTCCTGGGGAGGTCTCTTCTGCCCATGGGAAGGGAAGAGAACCTCCCGGTGTGCTGTGACTCCCTTCATAAGCAGATGGAGGGAGTCATGGGAGAGCCTGGGTGCAGCCCTGCACCTCTGTGCAGTGCTTGTCAGTGTTTGCAGCACCTCAATGCTGTAGAACACTGACAGCACAAATATCAAAAGAAAGTTGGCCATGGTCCCTTTAAGGAAACCGGCTGATGATGCATCATCAAATGACGTCACCAGACCTGCTTCCTGGGGCAGCACTCCCTCAGTACTGGCGCTGGGAGTGTCAGGCTGGATTATATGCTCAAGTCTCTGGAGTGGGACCCGAACCCACAACCTTCTGACTCAGAGGCGAGAGTGCTGCCCACTGAGCCACGGTTGTCACTTAAGGGAGGCAGCATCCAAGAAATTATGAAGCACACAGAGCAGTTTTTTTTTCTCTTTCATTGAATTTTCAAGAATTTACACTCACAAACAGATTTTATGAATCCATTGTGCATTTTCTTTATTCAATGCTTTTGTGAGAGGAGCAGGCTGATGCACTGAGGCTTCTTGGTATGGTTCTGTCTTTGCTGGGAGCAATACAGGTTTAAGAGGTAAACGGGGCTGATTTTCCTATGATGTACACCCAGGAAACACTGGCGTGCAGGCAAAGCATTGCCCTGTTAAGGTGGTGGCGGAGGCACCTCTCGCCCCACTTTCCTCCAGGATTGCCAGTAAGGCGCCCACCTTTAGGGGTGCCCGGAAGAAGTAGGCCTTAGGCCTTGCACCCAGCCGCTCTCTGATTTGAAGATTGCAGAGGGGAAGCAGCAAGCACACAGGAACGCAAGTTAAATCCCTTTTTTTTTAAATTTACACGAACTTTGGGCCAGAGTTTGGGGCTGGAGGTTTTTTTGAAATATCTGAACCTGGGCAATTAAATGACCTGAACCTGCAAAAAAGCAGACGGGCTTGGATCATTGCAGATGGAGCTCATTTTGTGTACACTCCACCTGGCTCACATTCACACACAAGTCCGACAGGAAAATTAGCCCTATGATGCCTTTTTTTTAAAAAGTCACTGAGTATAATTTTCTGAGACCCAATGCTACCAATGGGGCCTCGCACGCAGTGGGCAGCTTATCGGAAAATCGCAGGCATATTGCCTACAATTTCCCTTCAGGCAGTCCACCTGGGATTCTCAATAAGCAGCCTGCTGCGTGCGAATCCTCACCAGTGATGTGTGTGTTGGGGCCGGTGGGGGCGGGGGGTGGGGGGGGTCTCAGGAAATATAGCCTACAATTTATTTGCTGCGTAAAGTTGTAAATAGAAGGTAATAAGTACCTTTCCACAGCAGCAGATCATGTTCTTTTCTGTTCAACAAAACACGTTGCGCTTTTTTTTAAGCCCCGTTCTGATGCACCGAGTGGCGGACTGTTTCCTCTTTACCCTCTGTAGATAAGTTGAGGCTACAGTACCAGGCAACAAGTCATATGTTTGAGCATGTTTATATTTCTTGGGCTGTTCTCCTTTTCTCATTTCTCGGACTTTAAATCCTAAGCAGGAACACGAATTATGTATGCGTATAACCAATCATGTGAAAAAACTGGGCCTTGTCAGATCAGTGCAGAATATCAGTACCCCATACCTTTGTGTTCATGCCAGCAATACAAGAACTGTTGCAGCTGCACTGAATCAATCCAAATACTTGTGTGGAATAGCAGCAGTGTAGATTTATACACCCCCCATCTCCTGCTTGTGAAGTCTCTTCCAAACCGCCATTACCTGGAACTCAATGCATCAAGTACAGAAAAATGTAAACACAAAGGCCTTGAATCCATTTATTTCAAATAACTTATGATCTCCGCTAAGACAGTGAACAAAAGAATTTCATAAACGTTCATACACCATTATCTCATAGTATAAATTCAAGGCTGGAGTTTAACAATCCTTTGCCGAAAAGGTTTGGTTGTCTGAGTATGGAGAGGTTGTCATAGTGCTTCGAAAATTACAAAAACAATAACAAACTTTCCTAACGTTTCACCCTATAGGAAGAGGCCAGTGTCGGGAGCAGCAGGAGAGTACAGTGAGTATTTAAACTTACTTTCGCGGGCTTTTTTTCAAAGGCCGGTCAATCTCGCAGACCAGCGACAGCGTTCCAGAGCCACGCCACGATTCAAAGTGACGCAGGCAAGAGGAAGCAGCTGATTGGGTGAGTACGGCCAGGTGAGTATTTATACTACTCTATAGTTTGACAGTTAAGGTTAATAGTTTATAAAGTTTAGAAGGTCTTAATTTTTGTGGTTATACTTTCTACGGTCTCTGTTGTGTAGCGGGGAGTGCTAGTAAACAAGGGCCCTTGAGTATATCATTTAATTGTAGTGTAATTAGTGGCATTGATTTGATTTAATTTAAATTAATTAAAGGGTAAGTCATGGCAGCACAGCTCGGCCCCGTGGTATGCTCCTCCTGCACTATGTGGGAAATCAGGGACACTTCCTGTGTCCCTGACGACTATGTGTGCGGGAAGTGAATCCAGCTGCAGCTACTGGCAGACCACATTGAGGCGCTGGAGCTGTGAATGGATACATACTGGAGGATTCGCGATGCTGAGGACATCATGGATAGCACGTTTAATCAGTTGGTCACACCGCAGGTAAAGGCTGCACAGGCAGGAAGGGAATGGGTGACCGCCAGGCAGAGTAGTAGGCGCAGGCAGGTAGTGCAGGGGTCCCCTGTGGCCATCCCCCTCTCAAACAGATATACTGCTTTGGATATTGTTGAGGGAGATGGCTTATCGGGGGAAGGCAGCAGCAGCCAACTTCCTGGCACCATGGGTGGTTCTGCTGCACAGGACGGGAGGAAAAAGAACGGGAGAGCTATAGTGATAGGGGATTTAGGGGAATAGATAGGCGTTTCTGCGGCCGCAAACGGGACTCCAGGATGGTATGTTGCCTCCCTGATGCAAGGGTCAAGGATGTCTCGGAGCGGCTGCAGGGCATTTTGGAGAGGGAGGGTGAACAGCCAGTTGTCGTGGTGCATATAGGTACCAACGATGTAGGTAAAAACCGGGATGAGGTCCTAAAAGCTGAAAATAGGGAGTTAGGAGGTAAATTAAAAAATAGGACCTCAAAGGTCGTAATCTCAGGATTGCTACGAGTGCCACGTGCTAGTCAGAGTAGAAATAGAAGGATATTTCAGATGAATACATGGCTAGAGGAATGGTGCAAGGGGGAGGGATTCAAATTCCTGGGACATTGGAACCGGTTCTGGGGTAGGTGGGACCAGTACAAACTGGACGGTTTGCACCTGGGCAGGACCGGGATGGATGTCCTAGGGGGAGTGTTTGCTAGTGCTGTTGGGGAGGGTTTAAACTAAAATGGCAGGGGATGGGGAACCTGTGCAAGGAGACAGAGGGAAGGGAAGCAAGGATAGAAGCAAAAGACAAAAAGGAGAAAAGCAAAATTGGCAGTCAGAGAAATCAAGAGTGTAAATCAAACATGGCCACAGTAAATAACAATTCTAAAAGGTCTAAGAGTGTTAAAAATACAAGCCTGAAGGCTTTGTGTCTTAATGTGAGGAGCATTCCTAATAAGGTGGATGAATTAGCTGTGCAAATAGATGTAAACGGATATGATATAATTGGGATTACGGAGACATGGCTCCAAGGTGACCAAGGCTGGGAATTCAACATCCAGGGGTATTCAATATTCAGGAAGGACAGGCAAAAAGGAAAAGGAGGTGGGGTAGCATTGCTGGTTAAAGAGGAGATTAACACAATAGTAAGGAAGGATATTAGCTCTGATGATGTGGAATCTGTATGGGTAGAGCTGAGAAATACCATGGGGCAGAAAACGTTAGTGGGAGTTGTATACAGACCCCCAAACAGTAATGCTGAGGTTGGGGATGGCATTAAATGGGAAATTAGAGACACATGCAATAAGGGCACAGCAGTTATCATGGGTGACTTTAATTTACATATAGATTGGGCTAACCAAATTAGTAACAATATTGTGGAGGAGGAATTCCTAGAGTGTATACGGGATGGTTTCCTGAACCAATATGTCGAGGAACCAACCAGAGATCAGGCCATCTTAGACTGGGTATTATGTAATGAGAAAGGATTAATTAGCAATCTTGTTGTGCGAGGCCCCTTGGGGAGGAGCGATCATAATATGATAGAATTCTTCATTAAGATGGAGAGTGAAGTAGTTGACTCAGAGACTAGGGTCCTGAATTTAAATAAAGGAAACTACAATGGTATGAGGTGCAAATTGGCTAGGATGGATTGGGGAACGTTACTTAAAGGGTTGACGGTGGATAGGCAATGGCAAACATCTAAAGATCGCATGGATGAACTACAGAATTTGTTCATCCCTGTTTGGCATAAAAATAAAACAAAAAAGGTGACTCAACCGTGGCTAACAAGGGAAATTAGGGATAGCATAAGATCCTAGGAGAGGACATATAAATTGGCCAGAAAAAGCAGCAAACCTGAGGGTTGGGAGCAGTTTAGGATTCAGCAAAGGAGGACAGAGGGATTAATTAAGAGGGGGAAAATAGAATATGAGAGTAAGCTTGCAGGGAACATAAAAACTGACTGTAAAAGCTTCTATAGATATGTGAAGAGAAAAAGATTGGTGAAGTCAAGTGTAGGTCCCTTGCAGTCAGAATCAGGGGGATTTATAATGGGGAACAAAGAAATGGCTGACCAATTAAATACATACTTTGGTTCTGTCTTCACAAAGGAGGACACAAATAACCTCCCAAAGATGTCAGGGAACATAGGGTCTAATGAGAGGGAAGAGCTGAGTGAAATCAGTATTTGTAGGGAAATGGTGTTAGGGAAATTGACGGGATTGAAGGCCGATAAATCCCCAGGGCCTGATAATCTACATCCTAGGGTACTTAAGGAAGTGGCCCGAGAAATAGTAGATGCATTGCTGGTCATCTTCCAAAATTCTATAGACTCTGGAACAGTTCCCATGGATTGGAGGGTAGCTAATGTAACCCCACTATTTAAAAAAGGGAGTAGAGAGAAAACGGGGAATTATAGACCGGTAAGCCTGACATCGGTAGTGGGGAAAATGCTAGAGTCCATTATAAAAGATGTAATAGCAGAGCACTTGGAAAACAGTGACAGGATCGGACAAAGTCAACATGGATTTACAAAAGATAAATCATGCTTGACTAATCTACTGGAATTTTTTGAGGATGTAACTGGTAGAATAGATAAGGGAGAACCGGTGGATGTGGTGTATTTGGACTTTCAGAAGGCTTTCGATAAGGTCCCACATAAGAGATTAGCGTGCAAACTTAAAGCACATGGGATTGGGGGTCAGGTACTGACTTGGATAGAGAACTGGTTGGCAGACAGGAAGCAAAGAGTTGGAATAAACGGGTCCTTTTCCGAGTGGCAGGCAGTGACTAGTGGGGTACCGCAGGGATCGGTGCTAGGACCCCTGTTATTCACAATATATATTAATGATCTGGACGAGGGAACTAGATGTAATATCTCCAAGTTTCCAGACGACACAAAGCTGGGTGGGCGTGTGTGTTGTGAGGAGGATGCAGAGAAACTCCAGTATGATTTGGACAAGTTGGGTGATTGGGCAGATGCATGGCAGATGCAGTATAATGTGGATAAATGCGAGTTTATCCACCTTGGTGGCAAAAACAGGAAGGCAGATTATTATCTGAACGGCAATAGATTGGGAAAAGGGGAAGTGCAACGAGACCTGGGAGTCCTTGTGCATGCAGGTGCAGCAGGCAGTTAAGAAGGCAAATGGTCAAATGGTATGTTGGCCTTCATAGCGAGAGGGTTTGAGTACAGGAGCAAGGATGTCTTGCTGCAGTTGTACAGGGCCTTGGTGAGACCACATCTTGAGTATTGTGTGCAGTTTTGGTCGCCTTATCTGAGTAAGGATGTTCTTGCCATGGAGGGAGTGCAGCGAAGATTCACCAGACTGATACCTGGGATGGAAGGAATGACGTATGAAGAGAGATTGGGACGATTGGGCTTGTATTCGCTAGAGTTTAGAAGAATGAGAGGAGATCTCATTGAAACTTATAAAATTCTAACAGGACTAGACAGACTAGATGCAGGAAGGATGTTCCCGATGGCGGGGGAGTCCAGAACCAGGGGTCACAGTCTAAGGATAAGGGGTAAGCCATTTAGGACAGAGATGTGGAGGAATTTCTTCACCCAGAGAGTGGTGAACCTATGGAATTCTCTACCACACAAGGCAGTTGAGGCCAATTCATTAAATATATTCAAGAAGGAGTTAGATATATTTCTTAAGGCTAAAGGGATCAAGGGATATGGGGAGAAAGCAGGGACAGGGTACTGAATTTGGATGATCAGCCATGATCTCATTAAATGGTGGAGCAGGCTCGAGGGGCCGAATGGCCTACTCCTGCTCCTATCTTCTATGTTTCTATGTAAAATGAAAAAAAAGAAATAAAAATCGTGCTATAAAAACCAGCTTACAAAAATGTTACATCTGTTCACATTTCCTCACACTCCGTTGTCACATTTTTGTAACACTTTGTGCCATGTTTCTCCATTATAAATACATTTATAACAGGAAACTGCTGGTGTAAGCTTGTCACACAGTAGTTACACCCTCCCACCAATAGTGACACTGTAACATCACAATTTTGCATCTCACAACTCCTCAGAGAAATTCCTCTGCTCCAGCCAACTCTATCCCGATGCTTTCCAAATTGCCCTAAGTTTTGCTAACTAACTATAAATAATGACTTTAAAATGGGAACCAAATCATTTTTTTTTTATTTGTTTATGGGATGTGGGCCTCGCTGGCAAGGCCAGCATTTATTGCCCATCCCTAATTGCCCTTGAGAAGGTGGTGGTGAGCCACCTTCTTGAACCGCTGCAGTCCGTGTGGTGAAGGTACTCCCACAGTGCTGTTAGGGAGGGAGTTCCAGGATTTTGACCCAGCGACGATGAAGGATCGGCGATATACTTCTAAGTCAGGATGGTGTGTGACTTGGAGGGGAACTTGGAGGTGGTGGCGTTCCCATGCGCCTGCTGCCCTTGTCCTTCTAGGTGGAAGAGGTCGCGGGTTTGGGAGGTGCCGCCGAAGAAGCCTTGGTGAGTTGCTGCAGTGCATCTTGTAGATGGTACACACTGCAGCCAAGGTACGCCGGTGGTGGAGGGAGTGAATGTTTAAGGTTGTGGATGGGGTGCAAATCAAGCAGGCTGCTTTGTCCTGGATGGTGTCAAGCTTTTTGATATCTGTGCACCCTGCTCTCTAACCCCACGTTATTTGTAGAGTATACTTGGTCTTGACTCTCTGTGGGCAATGCCACAAGAGGCTGGTTAATGACTGCACAAAAAGCAAACGCTGCCAATGAAGACCTCAGCCTGCTGCCATTGACAGGGTGTGGCGGGGGGGGGGGGGGGGGGGCGGGGGGGGGCGGGGGTGTAGGGGGAACTGAAGGTCTTGTTCATAATGATCATTTCTGTATTTGAGAAACTTACAGTGGGGGTGTGGTTTCAGGAGCAGTGCCCAAATGGGAAGGAGCAGGGTAGAGAATAGATCATAGGGAGTACTGGAGAGCAGAACACAGTGGAGGGAAGATAAAGAATATTGTGGGGGGTGGTGGGAGTAGAGCACAGCACAGCACAAAATAGGGTGCAGTGCATATCTGGGGGACTGGGGGCACTGTGACACAATGGGCCAGATCTTGCTGGAGCGGAGCATCTCGCAGCGTGCGCCGTTAGTTAGACTTTTTCCTGCACCCTTCAGCTCGAAAAAATTTTGTGCCGTAACTTGCTGGAAGTGCGAGGGCAACAAGGACCTTAGTGAATGGCTGGACCAACAGCCTATCACCTTATGCATTGAGACTGAAGGATTGAAAAAGAAACAGAGGAACGACAGAGAATGAAATAGGGTGAATTAGAGTCAAATTAGGTACAGAATCAATAGATTCTTGTGCCTAATTGAGATATATATGAGAGAGAGATAGACCATATAAAAGAAGGTAACACAAATCTAAGGACTAGAAATTCATTATAGCCCAGGAATGGGCGGTATCTATAGAAAAGTTTGAGAATTAGCGCCAGGTGCTAATGCTTTAGACTGCACGCAGAATTCATTCTCACTGCTCAAAGAAATGATTGGGGCGCTAAATCAAGTCTTAACGGCCTAGCTCAGTGGCGTTACACTGAAAGGGTGGACCAATATCGGGTGCAGTCTAATCTCAACTCATCATTGCCACAGGCTTTTCCCAGTACTTAAAGGGGAGGTTCATTGATGCTGCAGCACCTCATTCTCGGCATTGCTGGCTGTGCAGCTGCCTCAGCAAGGAGAAGCACAACAAGGAGAAGGAGCCGGAGGGCTGAAGCAGGTGTGCTCATGGCAGATCCACCTCAGTTGGGTGGTCAGGGTGATTGAATGCTTCAACAAATGCTACATACCACCATCTGTACCACAAGCTTCACATCCCCAGTGCTCACCCACCAACAATCTCTACTTATCAAATCTCACACCCACATCTCATGCCTTGCACACAATGACAGCTATTCAACTATGGCAGGCACAAGGGTCATTAGTTATTAGAATGAATGTGATATGTGTGATATGTTTATGCATAAATGTATTAATGGAGTTTGCAATATTTTTTGGTCTCTTTCATTTCACCTTTGTGCCCAGGAGGATGCTGTGATATGGCATGACACAGGGATGGTATGATGGGCATGTGGTGAGCAGAAGGGATGTGGGGTTTAAGTCATCCTGGTGTGAGGCTGGAGGTCTGTTTGGAGGAGGTGGCAGAGTTCTGTGACCACCACCTTGGTGATGCGGAGCCGTCTAATACACAGCTCCTCACTTAGCTGAAGGTAGGAGAAGTGCTGTCTGAATATCCTCGGAGGGTAAGGCCTCCTGGTGAGAGCCCTGATGTCCCTCCTCATCCCTCTGACCACATGTTCCCGTATTTCTGGCTGCTTGCACTCCCTCCACTATAGACTCTGAAGGGCGAGGTGGCATGCCAGTACAGCCCCCAGTAATGTTGCCAAGTGTAGCAGTTTGAATCTTTGAACAATAAATGTAGCCACTTTGCCCTTGCCAGAAGACTGCTAATAAAAAAGCTTGAAATTACTCATACAAACTGCTCCACTGGCTGAAACTGACACGAAACCACTGAAGCTAACCTGCCCCGGCAGCTGCGAGTGATTAATGCGGATGCCCTTAAATAACGTCGCTGGAGCCGGCTTCCATCAGCTGTGCGCCTGCTCTCCCTGTCGCTGTCTGGTGGAGGTGCAAAGGTAAGTGGTGACAATGAATTTTTCAGATCGGGTGCCCAGCGATCACTGACGTCACGATCTGCCTGCTGTTGAAGTCCCCGGTGGTACCTCGTACCGGCGGTGCAATGGGTGGGCCAGATTTGCTGTGCGGCGCTGGATTCGCCGCGCCCCTGCACTACTGCATTAGCGCCCCATTACCGCCCTCTGCAGGTGCTAATGGGAGGCGCTAACCTACCGAATCTTTCCCCCTTAGTGTCTAATCCCTCTTGTGACATCACCTATCCAAACAGTAATGTTGAAATTTATGGGGATATTTTGTCTGTCAGCGACATTCATTGTTTGTAAAAAAATATTATAAACTGTTTATAAAGAACAGATTTATGATTTAATTACATACGTTTCCCCCATTGTTCTTTCATCTAAACTGTTCTTTCCAAACTGAAAGTAAGAGATGAATTGAGGAGGTAGAATTTTAACTTGCTGTCCAACCATAAAACTGACATTGCAGATCTGTAACCGGTTATAGAAAGCACCCGATTTGCATTTCCAGTTGAATCCGCATTCTCAGAAACACAGCTTAATTTCATTCTTCCTGTATATCAGTGCAAAATCTTGTAGGCTGACAACATACTACCCATTCAGCTATCTAATCTCATAAGAACATCTATTATGTATTAAAGTCGCTGAGTGGGTAGAAATATTCAATTTTAAAATGCATTGGAAAGTCCTCTGTCATGTTATCTCAATGTGAAAAAGCATTATAAAAGTGTCAACATTTAACCTCAGTACCAATTATGCCTGTAGATGGTGCTGTGATAGGGGGCTTTCAATCTTAAATGTCACATAACATTAGCTGCAGAAACAACAACTACTCAATAACATATCATGGGGTACGATAGCATAGTGGTAATGTTACTGGACTAGTTAATCCAGAGGCCTAGACTAATAATTCTGAGCGAGACGTAAATTCAAATCCCATCACAGCAGCTGGGTGAATTTCAATTCAGTTAATTAAATAAATCTGGAAACCTTCACCACATGGTTCACCTTCTCAATAAAGGCCCACATCCCAGGAACCAATAAAAAAATTACCAAAAATACAGGTTAAGTTTGCATGCACTTGTGGGCCTTGACCACAGAGTATTGCTGTGGAATAATGTAACTTTTTCAACCTCTATTGTCTTATTGCATAGTTCAGTAAAAAAGGTAATTATTAAAGTTTAACAGTAAATGTATAACTTTTTGGAAACATTGTGCCCCCTTATAACTCTCCTGAACATTGCCCCACCTGACCCTGCCAGCTGCTTTTTCTTCATGGCTCCTGTCTCAGGCCCCCCGAATTGGACCTTGATTCCAAAGCTAATGCTTGGCAGCCGGTGACTCAATAACCCTCCTCTATTAGCTCCCATTGCCGGTGACCCTGAGAAACTGCCATGCTCTCGAACGCCGCCTCACTTCAGAATTAGCCCATTCACCCGCCCGCTCGGCCTTTCTTTTTAGCCACCTGCTCACCTGCGCCACCCAGCTTCTGCCTCCCCATTCTTCTGCATGGCCCTAGTTTTGCCTGTCCTTTCTCGAACCCTGCCCGCCTTTCGGAAGCCTGCTTGCCTACTTTTCTTGTATTTTCTTCTTTGGTCGCTGCCAATAGCAGCTCTCCATGCTGCCCCGTTTCCCCCCACCACTCATCAGAATTTCCTTCCCCCTACAGAATAATAATTCGAGCAGTGCTCCGTCCTTGGCCCCTTTACCCCCTCCCCGCAGTGACCAGTATCTCAGATCACCTATGCAATTCATATTGCACAAATGCCCCCTCCGCACTGAGCAGTATTTCGCCTCACTTCTCTCAGCAATCCTTTTGTCTAAAGCCTCCCCGCTCCCACTGAGCAACATTTCACAAACACTTCCCCCCTTCAGCCCCACTCCAAGGAGATTTTTCCCCCTCCCCCCCATGGCCAGCATTTCAGTCCTGGGCCCATCCCAGAACACTGAGATTATTCCATCCCTCCCCGTCACCCCCTCAGCTGACCAACGCCGTCTCCCCGTAAGGTACACTGAGGAGATTTTCCACCACCAGTGAGTATTTCTGTGGCGTCTCCCTGCCATCATCCCCCAACGCCCCTCCCCCCCCACCCGCCCACCGACATTACATCTTTTATGTCATGCTCCCCTAATGCAGATTATATTCGCTGACGCCCACCCCCTTCTCACCATTAAGAAGTATACCAACCCCTGTCCATCCCCCAGAAGAACAGCACTTTTCCCCTGTCACCCTACTGAGAATTTTTTCATGGCACACTCCCCTCCTCCACAGAGCATCAAAATAAACCCTGGGAAGGTGCTCCCTGCCACTATGACTAATCATCTGACCATCCACGCCTTCCTCCTTCTCTCACTGTCCCGTGTCCACCTTCTATTTTCCTTCTCTATCCCCCTTCTCACATCCTCCTCACCCTTTCCCTCTCTCCATCTCCTATCCCTGTACCCCTCCCCTGTCTACCTTTCCCCCTCCATCCACCATCCCTCCTCCTCTCTCCTTTAAATGACACCTAACTCCACAATCCACACTCCCAATGGGTCAGAGATAAGGGTACAACGTTGTAGCCACAACGTTCCTGCTGGCAGTGTAGGGTTGCCTAACTAGCCCTATTGTTTTGACATTGAAAGTAACCAGTCCACCATCACTCGCAGGTCCCTCTTAAACTCTTCCTGTGTTAATCCTACTCCCTTCACTGTATAATTACATTGACTTTCTTCCAATATGCAATGCCTTGCTTTTATTGGTATCAAATTCTATTTACCATATGTCTGGCAGATTGTATAACTCAACTAAATTAACTTGAATAATCATAACTTTGTTCCTTACTCACTCCTTATTTTAGCAGACGTGACAAAGTTACAATTGGTTTCTGCATCAAGGTAATTTACATAGATACGAAACAAGGGTCCAAACACTGGCGCCAACCTTCTCCTCAGCCACCTGATGCTGCACAGGGCAGAGGGCGTCAGCGCAGGGCTGCACCGTGCTGCAGGAGATACCCCCAACACAGGGTTTACAGGCCGAGGATGAGCTTCCTCACCATCAGTGAGCAGCAGTGCCAAAGGAGGCTGAGACTTTCGCGAGAGGTAGTCGCTGACATCTGCACAATGCTGCACCAACACCTGGAGCCCAGAGGAGCGGGTGGACACTCCTTACCAGTGGCTGTCAAAGTCACCACCGCACTCAACTTTTTTGCTTCAGGGTCCTTCCAGGGATCAGCAGCAGACATCAGCGGCATCTCCCAGTCGGCCGCACACACTTGCATCACGCAGGTTACCGATGCTCTCTTTGAAAAGGTGCACAATTACATCCAGTTCTCCACGGATGAAGCAAGTATAACCACGCGTGTGGTTGGCTTTGCAAATATGGCAGGCTTCCCAAGGGTGCAGGGCGTCGTAGACTGCACACATGTGGCCATTAGGGCACCTCATCACAACCCAGCTGTATTTGTCAACCGCAGGGGCTTCCACTCCCTTAACGTCCAGCTGGTGTGTAACCACAGGAAGAACATTATGCATGTTTGCACCAAGTTCCCTGGCAGTTGCCATGACTCGTTCATCCTGCGGCAGTCTACTGTGCCTCAGCTGTTCAATCTGCCAACCCAACTTTCTGGATGGCTACTTGGAGACAAGGGCTATCCCCTGAAGACTTGGCTAATGACACCGATGAGGAGGCCATCAAACGGAGCCGAGGAGCGCTGCAATGTGAGCCACATTTCCACCAGAAGCATCATAGAGCAAACCATCGGCTTGCTCAAAATGCGATTCAGATGCCTCAACAGATCTGGAGCCCTACAGTACTCACCAGCCAGGGTCTCCAGAATCATCGTGGTCTGCTGTGCACTGCACAACATCACACAGCAGCCTGGCTTACCCCTGCCTGAGGAACAAGTGGCTCAGCACACAGCCTCCTCCTCAGAGGAGGAAGACCTTGCGGAGGCGGATGTGCCAGTTCCACCAGCAGGCAAGCATATTGCTGGCCGTCAGGCAAGGGATGCACTAATCCATGCCAGATTTGTGTAACTTTACGAAGCCAACACCTGTGGCTGCCACCTTCTTAACACACCATACATCATCTGTGCAATAAACTGTGGGTTCCTATCACTCTCACCACCATCATTACAGATGAAAGGCGCCCTCACCCCTCACTGTGACACTTCCATTTCTGGGCACACAAAAAGGCCAACTATTTGAATCTTTGCCATCGCATTTCTTTATTACAATTGAAATAACGAGGACATTCTTCACTTTGTATTAGATCAAAACACCCAAGTGACTACCCTTGTGACTATATGTGTGTTACCTTTCTCTTACGCGTGCTTCTATGTGGTGCTTCCCCTGTGGCTTCAGCAGATGTTGAGGCACCTTGCTCACTTTCATGCTGCGCCTACTTCGACACCTTTAGCGGACGTCCTCTGGGTTTGGGAGCCTGGGACGGCTCGGCAACAGTCTGCTCCTCCTGCGGCTGTGCAGGGGCTGAGATGGCCATCTCAGTTGGGTGAGGAATCTGGGGCTCTGACCGAGGGCTATGCAGTGGCATGGGAATGTGAGCGCTTGGAGAGGAGCCCACACTTTCTTGTTGTTGACCACCAACATCCTCTCATGGGTCACCCGCACTTCACTGCTAGCAAGTAGCTGGAGAGCACCTTTCTGCACATCAGTGGGGCCATGAGGACCCATCTCTGTACTGACAGTCCTCATAACAGGAATATCCATGTACCTCTGGTTCCTCTCCTCAATAGATGGCAATCGATCCTCCATAGCAGACCATCTATTTAGAAGAGTCACCATGTTCATTTGCATCCATGGAGGTTGCCATCCTTTCCATGGCGGCACCTACATTTCGCCATTGCGTGCACCACGGCATGGTCATATTTGAGATGGACTCCTCCATTTTCTGCACACTTGCAGTTACAGTGGTTGCAAACCCTGTCAGAGACTCCTGCACTTGTTCCTGAAGTTCCAGCATCACTCTCTTTCTGGATGGCCCCAGAGGCACAGGGTCCACATGCAGCTGAGCAGAGCTTGGAGCAACCTGCGACCTCCGACGAGGACTCTCCACTGCTGTCCCTGTCTCCACCATCTGCTGATGCTCACTTGTGAACTGTGATACACCAGGTGACAACACTAATCTATTTCGCGAATGACCCACCGAGGTGCGCGTCTCTGCGCTGGTGCTGGGTGCGCTCATTTCTGCTGACGCTGCTCCCTCAGAGGCTGCAGGTTCCTCTGAGGAGTCTTCCTGCTCTTCCTCCTGGACAGTGGGGAGGGGGGCTCTCGATGGTCCTGTGGGGGAGTAAAGGCCTGAGTTAGACATGTGATATTAACGTAGCAGACACATCCAATTGTGCAGATAATCAGAACTCAATCTGTATGAACATCAGATGCCATATTAGGGAACTGCGAGGAGTCGGCGGTAGAGGCGGCAGAGAATCATAGAAACATAGAAGATAGGAGCAGGAGTAGGCCATTCGGCCCCTCGAGCCTGCTCCGCCATTCAATGAGATCATGGCTGATCATCCAAATTCAGTACCCTGTCTCTGCCTTCTCCCCATATCCCTTGATCCCTTTAGCCTTAAGAAATATATCTAACTCATTCTTGAATATATTTATTGAGTTGGCCTCAACTGCCTTCTGTGGTAGAGAATTCCACAGGTTCACCACTCTTTGGGTGAAGAAATTCCTCCTCATCTCTGTCCTAAATGGCTTACCCCTTATCCTTAGACTGTGACCCCTGGTTCTGGACTCCCCGCCAATCAGGAACATCCTTCCTGCATCTAGTCTGTCTAGTCCTGTTAGAATTTTATAAGTTTCAATGAGATCCCCTCTCATTCTTCTAAACTCTGGCGAATACAAGCTCAATCGTCCCAATCTCTCTTCATACGTCATTCCTGCCATCCCAGGTATCAGTCTGGTGAATCTTCGCTGCACTCCCTCCATGGCAAGAACATCCTTCCTCAGATAAGGTGACCAAAACTGCGCACAATACTCAAGATGTGGTCTCACCAAGGCTCTGTACAACTGCAGCAAGACATCCTTGTTCCTGTACTCGAACCCGCTCGCTACGAAGGCCAACATACCATTTGCCTTCTTAACCGCCTGCTGCACTTGCATGCTTACCTTCAGCGACTGGTGCACAAGGACACCCAGGTCTCGTTGCACTTCCCCTTCTCCCAATCTATTGCCGTTCAGATAATAATCTGCCTTCCTGTTTTTGACACCAAAGTGGATAACCTCGCATTTATCCACATTGTACTGCATTTGCCATGCATCTGCCCAATCACCCAACCTATCCAAATCATACTGGAGTTTCTCGGCATCCTCCTCACAGCACACACGCCCACCCAGCTTTGTGTCGTCTGGAAACTTGGAGATATTACATCTAGTTCCCTCGTCTAGATCATTAATATATATTGTGAATAGCTGGGGTCCTAGGACCGATCCCTGCGGTACCCCACTTGTCACTGCCTGCCACTCGGAAAAAGACCTGTTTATTCCAACTCTTTGCTTCCTGTCTGCCAACCAGTTCTCTATCCAAGTCAGTACCCTGCCCCCAATCCCATGTGCCTTAACTTTACACGCTAATCTCTTATGCGGGACCTTATTGAAAGCCTTCTGAAAGTCCAAATACACCACATCCACTGGTTCTCCCTTATCTATTTTACCAGTTACATCCTCAAAAAATTCCAGTAGATTAGTCAAGCACGATTTACCTTTTGTAAATCTATGTTGACTTTGACCGATCCTGTCACTGTTTTCCAAGTGCTCTGCTATTACATCTTTTATAATGGACTCCAGCATTTTCCCCACTACCGATGTCAGGCTTACCGGTCTATAATTCCCCGTTTTCTCTCTACCACCTTTTTTGAATAGTGGGGTAACATTAGCTACCCTCCAATCCATGGGATTGTACCCGAGTACAGCGCGGACCTGCGAGAAGTCGGCGAAAGAGGCGACTAATAAAGAGACCGGGACCCGAAGACAGCGAGGACCTGCGAGGGGGGGCGGGGAAATCAAAGTGTGACGTCACAGGATAGCAGGTAAGTGATTGGTTGGTGAGTAATTCTCTCTTTTTTCTAAACTTGGGCTTTGGTTTAAATTAAGAGCCGGGATTAAAAACTAAACATGGATAATTGATATTTCAAAACTTGAAAACCTAATTAATTAAATAAAATATAAAAGAGATGGCAGGGCAGGCGATGTGTGGCAGCTGTTGCATGTGGGAGCTGGTGGACACCAGTGTGATCCACGGCAACCACATCTGCAGTAAGTGTTGGCGGCTCGAGGAACTTCAGCTCAGAGTTGATGAGCTGGAGTCCGAGCTTCGGACACTGCGATACATCAGGCAGGGGGAGAGTTACTTGGACACTGTGTTCCAGGAGGTAGTCACACCCCTTAGGTTAAATAATTCAAATTTGGTCCGTTGTCAGGGACAGGAGGGGTTTGACTACGAGTGAGGCAGGTATGGGGATCCAGAAGGTAGCATTGGAGGAGCCTCAGCCCTTGCACTTGTCCAACAGGTTCGAGGTTCTTACTCCCTGTGTAGACGAGAGCAGGGACTGCAGGGAGGATGAGCAAACTGACCACAGCACTGTGGTACAGGGGGCCATTCAAGTTGGGGGAGTAAAAAGACATGCAGTAGTGGTAGGGGACTGTATAGTTAGGGGGATAGATACTGTTCTCTGCAGCCGAAAGCGTGAGTCCCGAAGGCTATGTTGCCTGCCCGATGCCAGGGTTAAGGACATCTCTGAGCTGGAAAGGAACTTGGAGTGGGAGGGGAAAGATCCAGTTGTCGTGGTCCACGTAGGTACCAATGACATAGGTAGAACAGAGAAAGAGGTTCTGCTGAGGGAGTATGAGCAGCTAGGGGCTAAATTAAAAAGCAGAACCACAAAGGTAATAATCTCTGGATTACTACCTGAGCCACGAGCAAATTTGCATTGGGTAAATAAGATCAGAGAGATGCACGTGTGGCTCAAAGACTGGTGTGGGAGAAATGGGTTTTCATTCATGGGGCACTGGCACCAGTACTGGGATAAGAGGGAGCTGTTCCGCTGGGATGGGCTTCACTTGAACCATGCTGGGACTAGTGTCCTGGCAAATCGAATAACTAGGGCTGTAGTGAGGGCTTTAAACTAAATAGTGGAGGGGAGGGCTCAGGTGAGCGGGAATTTAAAAAGTTAAAGAGAAAAGAGAAGGCAATAGAGCAGGGTAGCGATGGGGATAATGGTAACCAGAGTGTGTGATAGGAAGAGACAGAATGTATAAAAATAAGAGTGCATCAGAAAGTGGGGTCAAAGCACGGAAAAATAGTAATAAGACAAAATTAAAAGCTCTTTATCTGAATGCACGCAGCATTCGTAACAAGATAGATGAGTTGACGGCACAAATAGATATAAATGGGCATGATCTGATAGCCATTACAGAGACGTGGTTGCAAGGTGACCAAGGCTGGGAACTGAATATTCAGGGGTATTTGACATTTCGGAAGGATAGACAGAAAGGAAAAAGAGGTGGGGTAGCTCTGTTAATAAAGGATGAGATCAGTGCAGTAGTGAGAAATGATATTGGCTCAGAAGAGCAAGATGTAGAATCAGTTTGGGTGGAGATAAGAAATAATAAGGGAAAGAAGTCACTGGTGGGCATAGTCTATAGGCCCCCTAACAGTAGCTACACTGTTGGACAGAATATAAATCAAGAAATAATGAAGGCTTGTAAGAAAGGTACAGCAATAATCATGGGCGATTTTAATTTTCATATTGATTGGACAAATCAAATTGGCCAAGGTAGCCTCGAGGAAGAGTTCATAGAATGTATCCGGGATGGTTTCCTAGAACAATATGTTGTGGAACCAACCAGGGAGCAGGCTATCTTAGATCTGGTACTGTGTAATGAGACAGGATTAATAAATGATCTCATCATAAAGGATCCTCTAGGAAAGTGTGATCATAGCATGGTTGAATTTCAAATTCAATTGGAGGGTGAGAAAGTTGGGTCTCAAACCAGTGTCCTGATCTTAAATAAAGGCAATTACAAAGGTATGAAGGCAGAGTTGGCTAAAGTGGACTGGAAAAATGGATTAAAGGGTAAGACGGTTGATAAGCAATGGCAGATATTTAAGGAGATATTTCATAACTCTCAACAAAAATATATTCCAGTGAGAAGGAAAGACTTTAAGAGAAGGGAGAACCATCTGTGGCTAACTAAGGAAGTAAAGGATGGTATCAAATTGAAAACAAAGGCATACAATGTTACCAAGATTAGTGGAAGGCCAGAGAATTGGGAAATTTTCAAAAACCAGCAAAGGACGACTAAAAAAATAATAAAGAGAGAGAAGATGGATTATGAGAGTAAACTAGCAAGAAATATAAAAACAGATAGTAAGAGCTTCTACAGGTATATAAAAAGAAAGAGAGTAGCTAAAGTAAACATTGGTCCCTTAGAGGATGAGACTGGGGAATTAATAATGGGGAACAGGGAAATGGCAGAGACTTTGAACAAATATTTTGTATCTGTCTTCACAGTAGAAGACACTAAAACCATCCCAATAACACATAATCAAGGGGCTATAGGGAGGGGGGAACTTAAAACAATCACTATCACTAAAGAAAAAGTACTCGGTAAGATAATGGGACTAAAGGTGGACAAGTCCCCTGAACCTGGTGGCCTGCATCCTAGGGTATTAAAAGAAGTGGCTGCAGAGATAGTGGATGCATTGGTTGCAATCTACCAAAATTCCCTGGATTCTGGAGAGGTCCCAGCGGATTGGAAAACCACAAATGTAACGCTCCTATTTAAGAAGGGAGGGAGATAGAAAGCAGGAAACTATAGACCAGTTAGCCTAACATCTGTCATTGGGAAAATGCTGGAGTCCATTATTAAGGAAGCAGTAGCAGGACATTTAGAAAATCATAATACAGTCAAGCAGAGTCAGCATGATTTTATGAAAGGGAAATCATGTTTCACAAATTTGCTGGAGTTCTTTGAGGATGTAACGAGTAGGGTGGATAAAGGGGAACCAGTGGATGTGGTGTATTTGGATTTCCAGAAGGCATTCAATAAGGTGCCACATAAAAGGTTACTGCACAAGATAAGAGCTCACGGGGTTGGGGTAATATATTAGCATGGATAGAGGATTGGCTAACCAGCAGAAAACAGAGAGTCGGGATAAATGGGTCATTTTCCGGTTGGCAAACTGTAACTAGTGGGGTGCCGCAGGGATCAGTGCTAGGGCCTCAACTATTTACAATCTATATTAATGACTTGGATGAAAGGACCGAATGTAATGTAGCCAAATTTGCTGATGATACAAAGATAGGTGGGAAAGCAAGTTGTGAAGAGGACACAAAGAATCTGCAAAGGGATATAGACAGGCTAAGTGAGTGGGCAAACATTTGGCAGATGGAGTATAATGTGGGAAAGTGTAAGGTTATCCACTTTGGTAAGAAAAATAAAAGAGCAAATTATTACTCAAATGGAGATTACAAAATGCTGCAGTACAGAGGGACCTGGGGGTCCTTGTGCATGAAACACAAAAAGTTAGCATGAAGGTACAGCAAGTAATCAGGACGGCAAATGGAATGTTGGCCTTTATTGCAAGGGGGCTGGAGTATAAAAGCAGGGAAGTCCTGCTACAACTGTACAGGGTATTGGTGAGACCACACCTGGAGTACTGTGTACAGTTTTGGTCTCCTTAGTTAAGGAGAGATATACTTGCATTGGAGGCAGTTCAGAGAAGGTTCACGATGTTGATTCCTGAGATGAAGGGGTTGACTTATGAGGAAAGGTTGAGCAGGTTGGGCCTATACTCATTAGAGTTTAGAAGAATGAGAGGTGATCTTATTGAAACATATAAGATACTGAGGGGGCTCGACAAGGTAGATGCAGAGAAGATGTTTCCCCTCATGGGGGAATCTAGAACTAGGGGGCATAGTTTCAGAATAAGGGGTCACCCATTTAAAACTGAGATGAGGAGGAATTTCTTCTCTCAGAGGGTCTTAAATCTGTGGAATTCTCTGCCCCAGAGAGGTGTGGAGGCTGGGTCATTGAATATATTTAAGGTGGAGCTAGACAGATATTTGAACAATAAGGGAGTGATGGCAGGGAAATGGAGCTGAGCCCAAGATCAGATCAGCCATGATCTCATTAAATGACAGAGCAGGCTCGAGGGGCCAAATGGCCTACTCCTGCTCCTATTTCTTATGTTGTTATCAGTCACTCATGCAATCTAAATGAGAGGGTTGCAAATCTATTCTGTCACCAGCTTGCTCTACTGCGCCCGTCTCTCCGTCCCCCACTTCCAGCTCCTCAGCACCACCGACGATGTCGAGAGCAGCCTCCTCAGTGGTAGTTAAATGTGCCGTGGAAGGTGGTCCTCCTCCTGTCCTCCCTCTCTCACTCTTATTGTGGGCTCTCTTTTCCTGCAATGAGGGACACAAGTGGAGTTTGAGTGAGAATGTTGGAGTGAGTGTAGAGAATCCATAGCATAGATGCTTAGAGGGAGACAAAGATGGAGTGAGGTGCCAATACCAAGGGCCCTCCCTGTGCGTTGTTAGTTGTTGTCATTGCATAACAGTGAGAGCGAGTGTGAGGGGTGCATAGTAGAATGGTGAAGTGATTTTGTACATAGAGAGAGAGGGATGGTTAAGGGTGCAAAGGATGTAAGGGTAAATTGGGATGTGCAGGAGTAGGTTGACAATGTAGAGTGTTGGTGATGAGAGGAGATGGGGAGCAGATTGAAGGTAATTGTGATGTTATACTCACTTTTGCTGAGCGTAGCAGATCATTGAATCTTTTGTGGCACTGAACCCAGGTGCGACCACACAAAGACCTGGCGCTCACCTCCTCAGCAATTTGCAGCCAGGCTGCCTTGGCTTGCTGAGGAGGCTTTCTCGGTCCATTTGAGGGATACAGAACCTCTTTGGGGGTAATATTCTGGCATGGATAGAGGATTGGCTATCTAACAGAAAGCAAAGAGTTGGGATAAATGGTTCATTCTCAGACTGGCAATCAGTAACTAGTGGTGTTCCACAGGGGTCAGTGCTGGGTCCCCAACTCTTCACAATCTATATTAACGATTTGGAGGAAGGGACCAAGTGTAACATATCAAAATTTGCAGATGATACAAAGATGGGAGGGAAAGTAGTGAGTGAGGAGGACATAAAAAACCTGCAAGGGGACATAGACAGGCTAAGTAAGTGGGCAGAGATTTGGCAGATGGCATACAACACTGGAAAGTGTGAGGTGATGCACTTTGGCAGGAAAAATCCTAGAGCAATTTATTATCTTAATGGCAAGAAACTGGAGAGTACTGAAGTGCAAAGGGATCTGGGGGTCCTGGTGCACGAAACTCAAAAGGTTAGTATTCAGGTGCAGCAAGTGATTAAGAAGGCAAATGGAATGTTGGCTTTCATTGCTAGGGGGATAGAATATAAAAATAGGGAGGTATTGCTTCAGTTGTACAAGGTATTGGTGAGACCGCACCTGGAATACTGCATACAGTTTTGGTGTCCTTACTTAAGGAAAGACATCCTTGCTCTCGAGGCAGTGCAAAAAAGGTTCACTCGGTTAATCCCGGGGATGAGGGGGTGGTCATATGAGGAGAGGTTGGGTAGATTGGGACTCTACTCATTGGAGTTCAGAAGAATGAGAGGCGATCTTATTGAAACATATAAGATTGTGAAGGGGTTGGATCGGGTGGATGCGGGGAGGATGTTCCCGATGACGGGTGAGACGAGAACTAGGGGACATAGTCTTAGAATAAGGGGCTGCTCTTTCAAAACTGAGATGAGGAGGAACTACTTCACTCAGAGGGTGGTAGGTCCATGGAATATGCTGCCACAAAAAGCTGTAGAAGCTACAACATTAATTAAATTTAAAACAGAAATAGACAGTTTCCTAGAAGTAAAGGGCATTAAGGGTTACGGGGAGCAGGCAGGAATTTGGACATGAGTCTAGGTTCGGATCGGTCATGGCCCTGTGGGTAGTGGAGCGGGCCCAGGGACTGTGTAGCCTGATTCTGCTCCTATTTCGTGTGTGCAATTCTGTTAGATGCAGGAGATGGTTCTGTGATAGATAGTAGATTGGCGGTTAGGATCAGATCAGCCATGATCTTATTGAATGGCGGAGCAGGCTCGAGGGGCCGATTGGCCTACTCCTGCTCCTATTTCTTATGTTCTTATGTTCTTATGTTTGCGCCCTTTAACTCCCTCCACAAGAGCATGGAGGGAGTCATCATCGAATCTTGGAGAGACCTTTGATCGTAAAGCTGTCATCTCGCTATCTGCCACAATGAGAAGCATCAGAAAATGAATGAAAAACCACAAGGCTGCATGGGCCCCTTAAATGCAGCTGGATGGAAGATGTCAGCAGAGGCGAGCAGCAGACCCGAGCCCACTGATTGAGCCGGGTAGCGCGCACGACGGGCTTAATAAGCCTAGTTAAGGGAAAATCGTTATCTCAGTGCGGCTGAAACCGGCAGCGGTTCCGGAACCCGCTGAACAGCCAACCCGACTCCAACCCGCCGCCGATGGTAAAATCGCGGCCGACATCCTCACTAAAATCTGCCACCTGCTGCAGCCACAACTGCAACCTCGGAGCAGGGTGAGGACTGCATTGCCAGTGGCTGTGAAGATGATCGTGGTCATGAACTTTTATGCGTTGAACTACTTCCAGGCTGAAGCTGGAGGTATTTGTAACATCTCCCAGTTTGCCGCCCACTGTTGCATAAGGGAGGTCACTGAGGCTCTGTATTCCAAGAGAGCTGAATACATTTCATTCTCTCTTGCCAGAGACCAACAGGCAGAGAAAGCACACGGCTTCACGAGGATTGCAGGCTTCCCCCTGGTGCAGGGTGCCATTGACTGCACGCACGTTGCTTTGCGGGCGCTGCGTGTCAATTCTGAGATGTAATGCAACCGAAAAGGATTCCACTCCCTCAGCGTCCAGCTGGTGTGTGACCATTCGCAGCGAATCATGCAGGTCAGTGCTCGGTATCCTGGCGACAGTCATGATGCCTTCATTCTGCGGCAGTCCGCTGTACCATCTGTATTTGAGCCGCCACAACAAACCGAAGGGTGCTACAGGGCAACAAGACCTATCCGTCGATGATGTGGTTCATGACTCCGGTGCGCAGCTCACGCACACGTGGGCAGCATGCATACAACGAAAGCCATCTGGGCTGGCTGGCTGACAGGCAACAGCGAGGGCACTGGCGGAGTGGCAGGGGTGGTAGGATGAATGCTGTCATCCTTAGAGTGGGGTGACGCCTCAGCAATCCTAGCAATCTGTTAGAGGACAGATTGCTGGACTGCAGTGATACCCTGCAAGCCTCTGTATCCACAGCCATGATGGCAGCAGTCTGAACTTGTATGTCAGCAAGCTGACCTTGCATGACAGAACACCGAGCTTCCACTGCAGCACTCAGACATTGGGTAGCTTTTGCTTGTGCTGCAATGGAAGCCGAGTTATCAGCCATCAGACGCTGCATCATGGTTGGGTCCATGAGTGTGCGAATGGAATTGGCCACCACTTCCCTGTTGGAAAGGATGGGCTCCAAACTCTGTGCAAAGCCCTGTACCAAGTTAGTGCTGGACTCCTCCATACTCCTTGACATTGCACGCAGGCTTTCTGACAGGCTTGCCAATGCACCAAGCATTTCATTGTGCACACCTATCAGCCTTCTTCTGGTGCCCACCCCATCAAAGTCCTCATCTGAGTCTTCTGCAGTAGAACTCGTGTGCGACCTTGCTCTCCGGCGAGCTGGCACCTGTGCTGTCCTTGCCCCCTGCCCTGGCTGCAGGCCACTTGTGCCCGGTGTCTCACCACGTGCAGATCCCGCCTCTATGCTATCCTCTAAATTACACGCCTTGTCAGTTTTCTGAGCTGCGAGTCTGAAATCGAGAGACGGTGTTTCTTCATCATAACTGTCTTCTTCCTCTTCCACCTGTTGCTCTTCTACCACTGCCTGACCAGGTGGCAATTCTTGCATATCTGAAAGGAGAAAGGCACAAGGGTCGGGTTGCAGTGTGTGGAGGTGGGGGAGAAAGTAAGAGGTGCATGCTTACACCATCTGTAGCTTGTAAATCAGAGATTGTGGGATGAGGGGGGAAGTGGGATATGAGAAGGAGAATTAGATATGGGGATACTGCCACCTTCTATCGTTTCAGCCCCGCAGCTGTCCACGGGCTCAGCTATGACAGCTCCAATGATAGCGAGCACCGTCTCCTCCATGGGGTTAAGGACATGCAGCTGCGCCTGTCCCCCGTTGGGTAGCTCCTGCTGCCTCCGATTGTGCACCACCTTGTCCTGCAAAAGAGAGGGAAGCGCATCAGTGAGTGTGGTGCAATGTGTTTGGGTGACATGGCTGTCATGGTTGACTATCTGGCGGTGTGTGCAAACTGTGAGCTGTGGGTATGAGTCTTGCAGCAGTGCTAAGTGTGTGAGGGTGAGGCGAAACTATGAATGTTGGGTATGAGTCGTGATTGGTAGGTAAGTGATGGGGGTGTGGTACATTGAGCAGTGTGTCAGGCTAGTGGTGCACTTGGCGGGATATGGCATTTGAAGATGATATCACTGACCGTAATTATCCTATGATCTTGTCAAAATGCAAAACTTCTAATGTTTCAGAGAAATTTTAGTGACATTGAGAGCAAATGTAGTAACCATGGTTATTATGCAACAAAATGTATTCATGACTCTAGCTTTAAATACATTTCTTCAAGAAAGACATATTGCTGCACTGTTACATTGTACATTGAGTTATTTCCATTTGTTGCTTGAGATGCTTTAGTATGTTTGCAGATCATTGTGGTGAATAATCCCACAAGATGAAACTGACGTAAGAAAACTACTAGGCACTTGGTCTAAGTGTTAAACAAAGCTTTAATCAACTGTTTTACAACATGGAGATCTAGTTGTGTCCTTCACTAGTTCCTGTTGAGGAATGTCCTGCGCAAGCTGGGCCCGTGCCCGAGTATTTATACTCTCCCTGGACAGCGCCACCTGCAGGCCACTCAGTATTATTTCATAAGTCATGAATGACAGATTCATGTCAGAAACCGACTGTGACTTTCAATTTAGTGGTCTGAGAAATGATAAAAGTAGAAGTTCACAATGATAGGGCATCTCTCCAAAATTGTTGCTTTTTCTCACAAGCACATTAAAGAGGAACTGTTTTTCAGTAAAATCATTCCTAAGTGCACTTGTGAACACACTGGTAACATTATTGATTTGGAACTAAATTAAGTCCTGCTGTTATCCAATCATAGCAATTCCCACTGCTGCTGGCTGTATGTCTTCATAACATTTACACGCAATAATAACAGAAATTATGGGTAGCAAACTCAAAATGCTATTTCAGTTCATCACATTTGTCAAATAAGATTCTAGCTGAACAAAACCCAGTCACTCAACTATGAATACTTGCACTGTAAGTACTTATGTCAGACCTCCATGTTTATTTCAAGTCCTTAACCTTCAAAATTGTTTCCGCAACTCCATGTTTGAACTCCTCCAATCAAGTTTCTGCCCTGCCACAGCACTGAAACGGCCCTTATCAAAGTCACAAATTACATCCTTTGTGACTGTGATCATGGTAAATCATCCCTCCTCATCCTTCTCGACCTGTCTGCAGCCTTTGACATGGTCGACCACACGATCCTCATCCAACGCCTCTCCTCCATTGTCCAGCTGGGTGGGACTGACCTCACTTGTTTCCATTCCTATCTAGCCAATCGTAGTCAGAGAATCACCTGCAATGGCTTCCCTTCCCACTCCCGCACATTACCTCTGGAGTCCCCCAAGGATCTCTCTTTGGCCCCCTCCTATTTTTCATTTACATGCTGCCCCTCGGCGACATCATCCGAAAACACAATGGCCCGTATTTTCCGATGCCTACGGGTGTGTGCGAGCTGTGTGCACACCAGTAGGGTCATCGGAAATGCTGGCGCATGAGCTGAAAACCGACGCCTGCCCTGGAGAAGGGCCTCTGTGGGAGTAGAGTTCCGCTTTCTGCAGAACCTCCGCCCGCTGAAAACCCTTAGAAATCTTACGCCTGGTAAAAGCAGGCATGCTTTTACCAGCATAAGAGTTTTAAAAAGTTTTTAAAAAATGTCTTTTCACTCATTTATAATTTTAAAATACTTTTAAAAAAGGTAAGTTTATTTTTAGCCAGTAAAAAACTTTAATTATTTTTTCAAAAAATTTAATTTTTGTTTAAAATATTTAATTTAATGTAATTTTAACTCATTTTAAAAACGTGATGGTTTTTTAAAAATTTATTTAATGTTTTAGTGTCTTTTTGGAGTGATCTCCATTCATACTTTTGACAGGTCTATCTGTCAAAAGTATGAAGGGAGATTCCCTTCTTTCATTGGCTGGCCTGGCCCACGTGATCCCAGGGACGCTTGTGAACCGCCTGCGCCCCTGGGATACGTGGGCCCTGCACTTTTCGACTGTGGAGAGGCCCAGCATCGGAAGTGTCCGGACCTCGGGAGCCCTCAGGTAAGAGCGTAGATTTTTTTCCGATAGGAGACAGCCGCACGCAGGCAGCCTGCAATCGGAAATTACGGGCCAATGTCAGAGTCCACACATATGCTGGCGACACCCAGCTCTACCTCATCACCACCTCCTCAACCCCTCCACTGCCTCTGTGTTGTAACGCTGTTTGTCCCACATCCAGTATTGGATGAAGAGAAATTTCCTCCAATTAAATATTGGGAAGACCAAAGCCATTGTCTTCGGACTTCACCACAAACTCCAATCCCAACTCCAATCCCACTGTCTGAGGCTGAACCAGACTGTTCGAAGCTCAGCCTCCTATTTGACCCTGAACCTAAGCATTCGACCCCTTATCCTTTCCATTACTAAGAGCACCTACATCCACCTCCGTAACATCCGTAATGCCCTTTAGGGAAGGAAATCTGCCGTCCTTACCTGGTCTGGCCTATATGTGACTCCAGACCCACTACAATGTGGTTGACTCTTAACTGCCCTCTGAAATGGCCTAGCAAGTCACTCAGTTGTAACAAACCGCTATGAAACAAAAAAATAAGAAAGAAACCGGAGGAACCACCATCGACCTTGGCACCGGCTACAGACACGGCAACAGCACACCCAGCCCAGTCAACCCTGCAAAGTCCTCCTCACCAACATATGTGGACTTGTGCCAATATTGGGAGAGCTGTCCCACAGACTAATCAAGCAACAGCCTGTCATAGTCATACTCACAGAATCATACCTTTCAGCCAATGTCCCAAACTCCTCCATCACCATCCCTGGGTATGTCCTGTCCCACCGGCAGGACAGACCCATCAGGGGTGGTGGCACAGTGGTATACAGTCGGGAAGGAGTGGCCCTGGGAGTCCTCAACATTGACTCCGGACCCCATGAAGTCTCATGGCTTCAGGTCAAGCATGGGCAAGGAAACCTCCTGCTGATTACCACCTACCGCCCTCCCTCAGCTGATGAATCAGTACTCCTCAATGTTGAACACCACTTGGAAGAAGCACTGAGAGTAGCAAGGGCACAGAATGTACTCTGGGTGGGGGACTTCAATGTCCAACACCAAGAGTGGCTCGGTAGCACCGCTACTGACCGAGCTGGCCGAGTCCTGAAGGACATAACTGCCAGTCTGGGCCTGCGACAGGTGGTGAGAGAACCAACACATGGGAAAAACCTACTTGACCTCGTCCACACCAATCTACCTGTCGCAGATGCATCTGTCCATGACAGTATTGGTAGCAGTGACCACCGCACAGTCATTGTGGAGACAAAGTCCTGTCTTCACACTGAGAACACCCTCCATCGAGTTGTGTGGCACTACCACTGTGCTAAATGGGATAGATTCAGAATAGATCTAGCAGCTCAAAACTGGGCATCCATGAGGCGCTGTGGGTCATCAGCAGCAGCAGAATTGTATTCCACCACAATCTGCAACCTCATGGCCCGGCATATCATTCACTCTAGCATTACCATCAATCCAGGGGACCAACCCTGGTTCAATAAGGAGTGTAGAAAAGCATGCCAGGAGCAGCACCAGGCGTACCTAAAAATGAGGTGCCAACCTGGGGAAGCTGCAATACAGGACTACATGCATGCTAAAAAGCGGAAACAGCAGGCTATAGATAGGGCTAAGCAATCCCACAATCAACGGATCAGATCAAAGCTCTGCAGTCCTGCCACATGCAGTCGAGAAGGAGTGGCCCTGGGAGTCCTCAACATTGACTCCGGACCCCATGAAGTCTCATGGCTTCAGGTCAAGCATGGGCAAGGAAACCTCCTGCTGATTACCACATACCGCCCTCCCTCAGCTGATGAATCAGTACTTCGCCATGTTGTACACCACTTGGAAGAAGCACTAATGGGAGGAGGAGGCTCCATGAATATCCCCATCCTTAACAATGGTGGAGCCCAGCACGTGAGTGCAAAAGACAAGCTGAAGCGTTTGCAACCATCTTCAGCCGGAAGTGCCGAGTGGATGATCCATAGCGGCCTCCTCCTGAGGTCCCCACCATCACAGAAGCTAGGCTTCAGCCAATTTGATTCACTCCACGTGATATCAAGAAACGGCTCAGCGCTCTGGATACAGCAAAGGCTATGGGCACCGACAACATCCCGGCTGTCGCACTGAAGACTTGTGCTCCAGAACTAGCTGCGCCTCTAGCCAAGCTGTTCCAGTACAGCTACAACACTGGCATCTATCCGACAATGTGGAAAACTGCCCAGGTATGTCCTGTCCACAAAAAGCAGGAGAAATCCAACCCGGCCAATTACCACCCCATCAGTCTACTCTCAAACATCAGCAAAGTGATGGAAGGTGTCATCGACAGTGCTATCAAGTGGCACTTACTCACTAATAATCTGCTCACTGATGCCCAGTTTGGGTTCTGCCAAGACCACTCTGCTCCCGACCTCATTACAGCCTTAGTCCAAACATGGACAAAAGAGCTGAATTCCAGAGGTGAAGTGCCCATGACATCCATCAAGGCAGCATTTGACCAAGTGTGGCATGAAGGAGCCCGAGTAAAACTCAAGTCAATGGGAATCGGTGGAAAACTCTCCACTGGTTGGAGTCATAACTAGCACAAAGGAAGATGGTTGTGGTGATTTAAGGTCAATCATCACAGCCTCAGGACATCGCTGCATGAGTTCCTCAGGGCAGTGTCCTAGGCCCAACCATCTTCAGCTGCTTCATCAATGACCTTCCCCCAACATAAGGTCAGAAATGGGGATGCTCGCTGATGACTGCACAGTGTTCAGTGCCATTCACAACTCCTCAGATAATGAAGCAGTCCATGCCCATATGCAACAAGACCTGGACGACGATCAGGCTTGGGCCGATAAGTGGCAGGTAACATTCGCGCCACAGAAGTGCCAGGCAATGACTATCTCCAACAAGCGAGAGTCTAACCACCTCCCCTTGACATTCAATGGCATTACCATCACCGAATCCCCCACCATCAACATCCTGGGGGGTCACCATTGACCAGAAACTTAACTGGACCAACCACATAAATACTGTGGCATCAAGAGCAGGTCAGAGGCTAGGTATTCTGCGGTGAGTGTCTCACCTCCTGACTCCCCAAAGCCTTTCTACCATCTACCTTGCACAAGTAAGGAGTGTGATGGAATACTCTTCACTTGCCTTGATGAGTGCAGCTCCAACAACACTCAAGAAGCTCGACACCATACAGGACAAAGCAGCCCGCTTGATTAGCACCCCATCCACCACCTTAAACATTCACTCCCTCCACCACCAACATACCGTGGCTGCAGTGTGTACCATCTACAAATGCACTGCAGCAACTCGCCAAGGCTTCTTCGGCAGCACCTCCAAGTTCCCCTCCAAGTCACACACCATCCTGACTTAGAAGTACATCACCGATCCTTCATCGTCGCTGGGTCAAAATCCTGGAACTCCCTCCCTAACAGCACTGTGGGAGTACCTTCACCACACGAACTGGAGCGGTTCAAGAAGGCGGCTCACCCCCACCTTCTCAAGGGCAACTAGGGATGGCCAATAAATGCTGGCCTTGCCAGCGACGCCTACATCCCACAAACAAATTTAAAAAAACATCACCCATCTCTGCCATGCCTCAGCCCATTTGCTGCTGAATCCCTCATCCATGCCTTTGTTACCTTGAGACTCGACTATTCCAAGGCTCTACCAGCAGGCCTCCCATCTTCCATGCACCATAAACTTGAGCTCATCCAAAACTCTACTGCCCTAACTTGCACCTATTCCCGTTCACTCATCACCCCTCTGCTTGCTGACCTACACTGAATCTTGGTCTGGCAACGCTTCGATTTTGCTAATTCTCATCCTTGTGTTCAAATCCCTCCATGGTCCCCCCCGCCCCTCCCTATCTCTGTAACCTCCTCCAGTCCTGCAACCCTCCAAGATCTCTGACCTCCACCAATACTGGCCTCTTTCACATCCCCGACTTTCTGTGCTCCACCACTGGCGGCCGTGTCTTCAGCTACCTAAGCCCTAATCTTTGGAATTCCCTCCCTGAACCTCTCCACCTCGCGACCTCTCTTTCTTCCTTTAAGTCGTTCCTCAAAATCTATCTCATTGGTCAAATGTCCGAATGACTCCTTCTTTGGCTCAGTGTCAAATTCGGTCTGATTATGCCTCTGTGAAGTGCCTTGAGACATTAAAGGCACTATATAAATGCATGGTGTTGTTGTATATGATGGTCTGACAATACTAGCGGCATCTACCTGGGCTTCATCTTCGATGGTTTCATCTAAAAATAAAATAGCACAGGCTGAGCATATTGGCTCTATTTTGCATATTATTATTGAAAAGTACATTCAATGGAGTACAAACAGAGCTTTTAATCTGATAATTATTTCCACATTGAATAAATGATATTGTCATTGCACGAACCATGAGTGTTGTCTTCATTAACATCAGTAGCTTCCAGACACTGTATGACCTCCAACCCTATAAACTCCATGATGCCCTCCTCATGGTAAGAAGTTTTATAAATTGTGTGCCGCCACCATTTCCAGCATTTCCCTCTGTCATAAAAATTAACAAACAGATGGTATCGCTTGAGATGTAGGCAGCTAAAATGGGCACAGAAATCATGATGCGTAATTAACCTGTGACCGCATGCCAACTTTGTGCTGCCTGCTCATTATACTGAATTCAGCGTGCAGCCAGCGCTAACTGCGCTGTTCATTGTCTGCACGCATCAGCAGGGGGCCCAAAATCGTACCTTGCTAGCACCAGTTAAAGCTAGCCTGCATTGCTTGAAGCCAGCCTGCACCTCTTAAAGGGGAAGGGCGTTGTGGCTGGAGCAGGTGCTGGCATTCGTTCAGGAAGTGAATCTGACCTGGGAAACAGTGAAGAATGACACAACATGGGAGGGAGCAGGCTCCAAGGTTTTTGGACGCTGCACTGGAGGCGTAGGTGCAGGTGGTGGATAGGAGGAGAGAGGTCCTCTATCCAAAGAGGCCAGGAGGCCCTCCAGACACACTCCAAAGACAATGGGAGTGGATCGCTGCGGAGATCAATGCTAGGAGTCAAGCCCCGAGGACCTGGATGCAGTACCGCAAGAAGTTCAATGACCTCACCTGAGTGGTCAAGGTCAGTGAATGCATCTTCAAATGCCCTATCCTAACAACTGCACCACTCGCCTCAGCCACTGCTCAATTCACCGCACCCCCATCACTCATCTACCAACAATCTCTATCAATCAGGACTCATACCTAACATTCATATGCTTCACCTCACCCGCACACACTTAGCACTGCTGCAGGCCTCACACCCACATCTCACAGCTTGCACACACTGCCAGCTACTCAACACGACAGCCACGTCACCCAAACAGATTGCACGACAGTCACTGACAAACTTCCCCCTCTCTTGCAGGACAAGGTGGCGCACAGCCGGAGGCAGCAGCAGCTAACCAGCAGGGGAACAGGCTTGCCTGCATGTCCTAACCCCCCCCATGGAGGAGACGGTGCTGGTCATTATTGGAATGGCCATTGCTGAGGCTGTGGTGAGCTGGCGGGGCTGAAACTATAGAAGATGACGGTATCCTCATACCTAATCCTCCTTCTCGCATCCCACTTCCCGCTCATCACACAATGTCTTCTGATTTACAAGCTGCAGATGGTGTAAGCATGCGCCTCTCACTTCCCCCGCTCCCTGCACCACAACCTTACCCTTGTGCCTTTCTCCTTTCAGCTACCCAAGAACTGCTACCTGGCCAGGCAGTGGAGGAACAGCAAGAAGACAGTGATGATGAAGACACGCCATCTCTCGATTTCACACTTGCAGCCCCCAGCTCGGACACTGATACCACTGGTAATTTAGAGGATAGCATAGAGGCAGGATCTGCACGTGGTGAGACACCGGGCACGAGTGGCCTGCAGTCAAGGCAGGGGGCAAAGATATAAATTTCGTGGGAGGCGTTAGCGGTGCCGCGCCCGGGTGCTAGTTGCATTGCACCCCGTTAGCACGCCCTCAGGGCACTAATGGGAGGCGTAAAGCAACCGAATTTTTCCCCCCTGGATTTTTTTCTTTTAAATGAACTACAAATCCAGTTTAATAACAGGTTTGCGGAGCCTTCCTGATCTCTTTATAGAAGTTTTTGGTGTTGAACCAATTTTCGGGCTGTTTTGTTCTGGTTCCAAACTCAAAGATGATCCTGTTTCTATCTCAGATTTGTTTGAACCTGATACTTCAGTTTCTGAAGTCTGAACAAAGTCAAACTCATGTATGAGTTCATGATCAAGTGGTTCACAATCATGTCTTGGTTCATCTCTAGAAGAGATCATTTGATCTACATGAACACTTCAGATGTTGTCACCAATTTCAACCAAATTTGGTTGAACAAGACTCAATCATGTTCTCAATCTCCTCTTCATCAAGAGTTCTGCTGGAGTATATCAGTTGTAGAGGGCGGAGTAGTTCTGTACTTCAGCAAGAAATTTGCCAAATGTTGCTTCATGCTGAGTCCCGAACAACCCTGCAACACTTGCTTTTTGAGAGTTTCTTTCACTATTCTAACTGACCTTGCGGCTGCTCTGTTTGAAGCTGGATGATATGGTGGAACGAGAGTATGTTTGATACCATTACGTTTCATGAATTTTTGGAATAGAACAGAATGGAACTGAGGCCCATTGTCAGAAACAAGCTCTTCAGGTAAGCCATGACATGTAAAGGTAGACCTCAACTCATCTATGGTACGTTCAGTTGTAGTATTTGAACCCATGTGTTTCACTTCAATCCACTTTGAGTGACTATCTACAAGTACCAGGAAATAATCATTTGCTTTCTCACAGAAGTCTACATGTACTCTCTGAAAAGATCTACTTGGCCATGACCAGGATTGTAGTGGCGTTTTGGGTGGTTTGTTTCTGCAATTTTGGCAAATGCTACATTTGCTGACAAGTGATTCAAGATCACTGTCCAATCCAGGCCAGTAAACAAAACCTCTTGCAATTGATTTCATACTGACGATCCCTGAAACTGTTGGAATTTCTTGATTCCAAACTCTATGGCGAGTGCATACTTTTAAATTTGTGCGTAGTTTCTTTCACTCTTTGTGAGGGTTTGCGATGTGAATGCGATTGGTTTCTCTTGGCCATCATCCATTGCATGGCTTATGACAGCTCCCACACCGTAGCTGGAAGCTTCACATGCTAACTTAAACTCAAGCTCTGTGTCGAAGTGCACAAGTAGAGCATCGCTAGAGAGACTTCTCTTACAAACGTCGTAAGCTTCCTGTTGCGCTTTCGTCCACATCCACTGGACATCCTTTTTGAGGAGCTCATGCAATGGAGCTAACATTTTGTTGTCGCTGCTTTGCATTGCCACTAGAATGGTTTTTACTTCCTGCTTTAGGTCTAGTTCTGCAAGCTGTTGAAATATGGCCTTACTTCTGACAGTGAAAACATTTCACATTTCTGTATTGGCAGGACTGTGGTGAGTGATTTCCATTGTAGCAATAACAATTCACTGAACTGCTCTCACCGACATGCTTTTGACTTGGTCTCACAGCTTTTGGTTTGGCGGTGGCTTTATGACTGTAGACCTCAGCTGCACTAGTCACTTGAGTTGGACGGAGCTCCCTAGCATTCTTAGATGCCAGCTCCATAGATAGGGCAATTTTGCATGCTATGTCATACGTTAGGTTCGGAGTGTTCAGTAACTTGGACTGTGTGCGCTCATCCATCAGTCCACACACAAACTTAAAAATTCAGTTTAGGTGTCACAAATTCACCTTAAACTTGTCCACTCGAAGGTTGAACACTACGTTCTTCCATGATCCCTAAAAATAGCTTTGGGATCCCATCCTCATCACCAAAATATAATATACGTGGGTAAAACAAATGAGGGACAGCGACACGATGAGTTGCTAGTCCATGTGCTTGCTTTATTAGGCCAGAGCAAACTGGGCATGCTCATAACAAACCATGTGATAATATATTACAGATATGGTCACCTGCTGTTTTTGGTTTCTGGTACCAAACCTATAGCTCTCTGCTATTTCTAGCGGCTTTGGGTCGAAATGGTCCTCAAGTTTCTCGACAATGTCTTCAAACAACACTTTCCCTGGCACGAGTAAGTTTGTCAATGTTTCGTAAACATCTGGCTCGATCTCCGTTAAAACAATTGCTTTCTTGCATTCATGAATTACTTTATTTTGAGCTTGAACATTCTCATCTGCACCTTCGGTCTCAATAATGTTATTGGCCTTAAATAACATCTCCATCCGTTCAATATAAGAACTGAATGGTTTGCGAGCTCGGTCATACATGCCGAGGCTTCCGATGAATCCCATGGCACGGCCATGATTGTCCCGATCCTGTCAAACAGTGACTCAACACGCTACCTGTGTACATGTGAGAATAAACGCCACTGTTGCTGTGTATACATTCACGTGAAGGCTAAGTTCAGATGATTCTGCATGAGCAGTAACAGTAAAACATCGCAAAAATTCAGTTTAGGTGTCACAAATTCACCTTAAACTTGTCCACTCGAAGGTTGAACACTGCGTTCTTCCATGATCCCTAAAAATAGCTTTGGGATCCCATCCTTGTCACCAAAATATAATATACGTGGGTAGAACAAATGAGGGACAGCGACACGATGAGTTGCTAGTCCATGTGCTTGCTTTATTAGGCCAGAGCAAACTGGGCATGCTCATAACAAACCATGTGATAATATATTACAGATATGGTCACCTGCTGAGAGCCCTTCTCCCCCTCCTCCTCTTCCCTCTTCCAGCAGCTTGTCGTGCTTTGCGTGGTCTCGGCTCATTCTCCCAGTCATGCTGTATTCCAAGGCGAATGCCTACTAATGCACTCATATTTGGCAGCAACTGGTTTGTGCAGAAGCCTTGAAGCCAGGAAAAAGTCTTTCAGCACCTGCCACACCACTCCCTGTAGACTTTTGCAACTTGAAACAACTATAGAAACCACCAAACACTTGTAGAATCGTATCAAGTGCCAGAAGAAATCAACCAGCAACTAACCTGTAAGTAGTTGATGACCCTCTTAAATAGCGCTGGTGGGGGGTCCTTCCTGCTGCTTAACGCGTGTTCAGCTGTGCGAGGTTAAGAGAGGACGTAGGCTGGAGAGTTGAGCTCCAAAATGGCACCGTTGGCATCAATTCAGCAGTGCGCGCTGATTGGCGTCATGATATGCCTGCTCTGCATACATCCAGCAGATATTAGCTGCACGCGTGCTAACGCCCTCACCAATATGTCACCGGCCGCTATTCGTGGCAGAAGTGCATGCGGTGCGCGCATTGGATGCCATTTTGGTACCAAACAGCACCCGTAGTGCCCAAACAACGGCTGCTACCGATCCCAATTTCACGCCCGTAATTTTGCAGACGGAATGAAATGCAAAATACTCTGCTAACTGAAGATAGAAAAGTAGAGTGAGTACTTTTGTGCAGTCAGTTCTATGTGCACATAAGGATAGGAAGTGAATAATCTTTCTCAGCTAATATTAAGCAGGTCTGTATTTTCTAGACTGTTGTGTTTGTTCAGAAAGATCCTCATTACCATTTTTGTACTTCAATAATGTATATTCAGTAGAACAATAGTCCTGTGTGAACCTATTAAAAATGTGGTTGACATCAGGATCTGCCTTTATAGACATTACTATCAATATAAGGTAACTGGCTCTCATACTGATATAGCAGTTCGTCGCAATCATTAAGATAAGATAATGGCATCATTGGCAGCAAACTTCATGACTTTCCTTGACATTTTTCTTTAAAACAGACACCTTCATTTTGAGGACCTGGCCTCATTACCATGCTACCAGCAGGGGGCAAGTGCCAAATGGGCACCCCACTGCAGCTCGCTGGCTCCAGGCCAGTATACCAGCCGACAAATGCCAAGTGGGCACCCCACTTCAGCTCACCAGCAGCCTTCCATCTCCCAAGCTGTGGCCACAGGGGAACCACCTCATAGAAGCACCAGAATAGTCAGACGAGCACAGAAGTCAGGCTATAGGTCTTTGCACAAGGTTGAATTTTAGTTTGGTTAGTGTAAGGACCTTGGTGAGAAGAGAGGAGGGAGTGTTGGTGCACTGGCGTGTGGAGAGGAGTGGAGGGATGATTCAAGCCAACCTCTGCTTGATGTTTTGCTGCCTCACAGCTCTGGAAGCTGGTGGGATTGCTAGCCCTTGCTCTTCGTCAGCACCTTGATCTTCCTGCTCGTGCTTCTGCACTTCTTCCTCCCCAGGTGTCTCTGAGGTTTGGCCTCTTTACAGGGCAAGGTTATGGAGGATGCATCAGACAACAACAAATTTGAAGAATGTTGGGGCTGTACTGCAGAATGCCACCAGATTGGTCCAGGTAGCAGAACCTCTGTTTCAGAAGGCCCTTGGTCTGTTTCATAGGAGCTCAGGTGGAGGCATGGCTCTAACTGTAGCACTCTTCCACATCTGTGCCTGGGTTCTTGACAGGAATAATGAGCCGGATGGTTAGGGAATATTCCTTGTCCCCAAGCAGCCATCCCCTGACCCGATGGTCTGGGTGGAGAAGAGGAGAGTATTGAGGACTGACAAGATAACGGCATCATTACTGATAGGAAACTGGGCACAGACCTGCATAATGCGCTTCACATGGGGCACGCAAAGCAATGTGCGTTCAGTCTACAATGCCTTGGGAAGCCTGCTCTCCTGGCCCAAGCCCACAGCTCTTTTCTCTTGGTTCACTGGGGAAGGAGATGAATTGATTCCTCTTGGAGTAAAGCGCTTCTGTCACATCACCGATGGAGCACTGGACAGCAAACTGGGTGATGTGCGCTTATGCCATCTATTGCAGCCTGCAATGATCCTGTGGCATAGAAATGAAGGGCCACCATCACCTTGACATCCTCAAGCAGTGCTGAGTGCCATCCCCAGGATTTGAGACAGGGTCCCCAGCTTAAGGCTGGGTCATTGAGGGTTTTGGGGGCCTGGATAATTATAATAATCTCCATGTATATAAAAATGTGCAATGTTTACCCTATCCTTTCCTAATTCTTCCTACAGATGACATAGGTAGCCCACAAATTTAAACAAGTGAGTTTACATATTTGTTTATTGTTCAGCCACAGTGCTGATACCATTTGCTTGATTTAAGCAACATACAGTGACTCACTCAAGTACTACGGATCAATCAAAAGAGTCATTTTATTTTACCAGAATACCTCAAGTAGTTCAAAGTTTCTGGAAATTACATTCACAGAGTGGAATCTATTTTATGATGCCAGGCGCATGCCTAAGTTGTTTTGATGTAGCAAACTGAACATTGCAAACAACTGAACAGCACCTCATCTTTCGTTTAGGTACCCTACAGCCCTCTGGACTCAATATCGAGTTCAACAATTTTAGATCATAACCTCAGCCCCTATCACATTTATATTTTATTTTTTCATCCATCCTTTTGTTTGGCCCCCCCTTTTTTTTCTCCCAGTAGCTGGCAGCTGTCCTTCATTCTGCCAGTGCATTTCACACTTCTTTTAGCCTCAACCTGTCACATTAACACCTCCTCTTGCCTTGATTATCTCTTAATTTCTCTCAATGTCTCTTAATCTCTCCTTTTGTTCTTTCATCCCCTCCCTCTTTTCCCAGCTTTATCCTTGCTTTAAATCTATTTCATTTCCTGCCTTTTTCCAGTTCCGACGAAAGGTCTTCGACCTGAAACGTTAACTCTCTTTCTCTCTCCATGGATGCTGCCTGGCCTGCTGAGTTTTTCCAGCGTTTTCTGTTGTTATTTCGGATTTCCAGCATCCGCAGTATTTTACTATCGTAGAAGCATAAGAAGGATTGTTTCAGTTTTGATATAATTAAGCTATGAAGAAAGGTGAACGGAACTTATTCCGATTTTACTGAGTAAAAAAGATTAAAGGGGGTCTTGATCCAGGAGATTGTAAAGTATGAAGGGAATTGTTGGCAGGATGTAGAAAGATGGGTGGAACCAAGAAAGAACCACCAAGGGGCATGATTATATTAAATCAGCCGCTGGCCAAAAATAATTTAAGAAATAACTTCTTTACCCTTTCAATTATTTATGGCACAATCTGCCACCTCGAAGAACTTGAATATTTTGTACCTTTCACATCCTCAGGATGTCCCAAACCGTTTCACAGCCAATGAAGTACTTTTGCAATGTGGTCACTGTTGTCATGTAGGGCAGTGGTTCTCAAACTTTTTTGGTGGAGGGACCCCTTGCCAAATCGATTAGTAATCACGGACCCCCCACCTAAATTATAATACTATATAATACTCATAATATGAAAGTGCTGCATGTAAAGAGTGTTTTAATAATGCTTTTAAGATAACAGGTGTTTACTTACAGATATCAGTGAGATGGGTGTGTCTGCTTCTCGCACCAATTCTGGGGACTCCGCAGAAACAGATGGTCACTTAGTGCTGGACAATTTTTAAAGCCGCCAGCGGGCTGGCCAAGGTGAGTGAGTGCACGAGCATCCATGCACATGCTGGGATGCTGTTGGAAGCCTGACACAGCGCCACAGTGTCCCACTGGCATGCTCTGTAACAGCTGCACTGAAGGATTGTACGTGTTTGCGTCAACACGTTGAGGCACGTGTTTGAAGGGCGCCCCCCACAGGCGCTCTGATCATGTGTCGGGAGGATGGCACAGGGGTCGCGGCACCAGGGAGAGGAATCAGCTAGCAGGGAGCGCTGCTCGTTGCAAAGTGAGTGAGAGCTGTGGGGCCTCTGTGAGGAGGCGGGCCCAGCCGTTGAGAATAATTCGCAAGAACTGAATCAGTGTCGGTTTTATAAAGAGGAGCAGGCTTGAAATTATCTCTGGTCGCGGACCCCCTGGAAAGTCTCAGCAGACCCCAGTTAGAGAACAACTGATCAAATATTTTGGCGGGTATAATATCTTTCAAGGAATTGGAAGCAAGGCAATTAATTATAAGTGAGGGCGCTTGTAATAGATTTCAAACACTTGATTTGCCCCCACCCTCAATTTTCGCCCATCCTCATTTGAAGGCACATATTTCTGTTGAAGTTCCACAGGTGCCAACAATGCTCCAGTATCTCACCCAAACACCCATTCTTCACATGAAAACTAAAAGGCAAGTGTATCAATAATACAATTCAAACATGGATGTCCATCAGTCGAGCATCAGTCTGCCCTCACACAACTGCACACATCAAGAACGTTACTGGGTAGCAATCCGAACCAGGGAACCCTGGCTGATTTTCCTCCTTCCTAAGCCAGAAGCATTGAGGTCCCATTGCATCTCCTCGACTGACACTCCAGCCAAGACAGCCACTAATCAGGGAGTTTCATTTTACTTTGGTGTGATGCTCATCCCCAATGTACAGTTGTATATGTGTATATTATATTCGACACTACATTATGTGTTAACAATCACAGTTTGAGAGAAGTTAAAATTAGTTTCTTAGCTCCCGTGGACCCAGTGGGTAAATGTGGCATTGCACTGAGCTATAGAGGACAGGAAGGTCCAATGTCTAATCCCAAACCTATGGTGGGTAAGCCAAATTCAAATGGAATACATTATTAGCCCCAGCACCCCTGGGCTAGAGGGGCAAGAATAATTGGACACTCGCACTGTGTTGGTTATTCAGCAACTCCTGCTGGAGGGTATGCGGGACAACTGAAGGACAACAGCATTGAGTTTGACTGTGATTGCCCCCTGTTCTATCTATAAGCATTTCTACATTTCTACAAACTACTGACCATATCTTCTTCGAATCTTTGCTATAAGATGCTGAAGCAACATGTCCTCCATTATATATCTCCAGAAGTCGCTGCTGTGCTGAGCCCAGACCAAGCTGGTTTCTGCCGCGGTCGCAGCATTTCTGACCAAGTGCTCGCCCTAACCACCTTCATTGAAAATGGTTTTCAGAAAATCCCTAAGATTGGTGCTGTCTGTCATACTGGTCTTCTGGTGAAAACATCTAGAGTTCTGCCATAGTGGGCTACCTGCTTGGTTGAATTAGCAGGCTTGAAATTCCCTCCAGCCGCCTCCGGTCGTGGACCCCCTGGAAAGTCTCTATGGACCCCTAGTGGTCCGCAAACCCCAGTTTGAAACACTGATGTAGAGAAACATGGCAGCCAATTTGTGCACAGCCAGATCCCACAAACTGCAATAAGATAAATAACCAGATAATTTTGTTTGTGGTGGTGTTGGTTGACCACGCTGACTCCTTCAGGTAGGTTGCAGTGCATGTCCCGCCCGATATGTCCTCCACTCCAAACTCACCGCCACAGTGTGTAAGAAGTGAACACTCAAACTACAGGTATACGGAGTGAAATCAGGCTTTATTCTTCTCCTGTCCTTGCAGGAGCAGTGTGCCCATTTTTCTGCATCAGTCTCTCATTCTAGATGAACAGTGTGAGATGTTTGCACCCATGTCGATCAATGGAAGTATTGAAAAATTACCCATTCGCCACCACTCCGCAGTTTAAGGATGAAAAGCTATACACATGAACAAGACGTGATCAGGTCTGCATAGCTTGCCATATATGGACATATTGATAAGGAACCTTTAGTTCAGAAAAGTATAAAAAGTGGTAGACTGTCATGAGAATTTGGATTTGGAGGGTTTGATCAACCTGAATACCGAGCTCAGAACTGTAACGTGTTTGAGTCCCCAAACATTAGGTGTGGTTGTAAGTACTATATTTTAAGTGTACGTCTAAGTACTATTGCATGTACTGTATGCTCACTAAATCTATGAATATTTGACCTTAACATCTCAGAAACCTTATTGATTTTGAGGAAAACTTAGGACATCTAATTATAAAGAAAAGCCTTCCTCTACCACGATCATTGGCACTCCTTCCACTGGCACCTTCCCACGCAGGTGCAGGAGATCCAACATCTTCCCTTTCATCTCCTCCCACACATTGTCCAGGGCTCCAAATACTCCTTCCGGGTGAGACGGCAATTTACACGTACTTCCTCGACCTCAGTTTCTGGCCTTTTATACTGTTGCAGTGAAGCTCAATGCAAGCTCGAGGAACAGCACATTATCTTTCTCCTTGGCACTTTGCAGCTCTCTGGCCTTAATATTGACTTTAGTAAGTTCAGACATTAGCTCTCACTTTCTCTCTGGCAGGAAAAGCTGACAATGTGGGATGGATGTGCCAGTGTACTTGAGCCTAAGAGGAAGGAGGGGGGTTGGTGCTTGGAGTGAGTAGCTACTGTGCTGGCGAGGCGATCTGCACCCTTGGAGCCTGGCCTGGAGCCTCGAAGATTGTAAGTATAAGTTTTATGTTTGTAACTGGGGCCCTTTATGAAGCTGAATATTTGAAAACTGATTTTCTGTGCTTCCAAGGGGAGGCAATCCCCGCCAGCCATCCCCTCCACCCCCCCCCCCCCCCCCCCCCACCCCCACCCCCACACACACACACACACACACGCACACACGCACACATCCTTCTCCCATATCTGGAAGTAAGGCCTGAATTCCCAGCAGTTTTTGGCAATTTCTTCCAACATCAGGAAACACTGCTGCTATGAATACACAGTGATATTCCTGTGGCAGGTTTGGTGAACTTATCTATCTATAACTCTCCAAAAATAGTATGATAGAGCAGACCATTGGCATTCTGAAGTCTCGTTTTAGATGCTTGGACAAATCTGGTGAAGCCCTCCAGTACAGCCCAACAAAAATGTCTGGAATTATAGTGGCTTACTGCTAATGTTGTAATGCAGAAAGGATTAGTACTTCCTGAATCCGAAGAGGACGTCCCTCTATCTCCACAGCAGGAGAAAGTTGCACAAGAGGGAGAAGAGGTCGAGCAAGAGACCCATCAGCCTTCAAACAGAGCAAGAAGGTAGCAACTTATTGCTGATTGTTATCAATTAAAAAAAAGGGTTGTACAGGAAAATAAAAATCCTTTCCTAATTGCTGGTCACCCCAGATACGCAACTCCCTTATTAAGACCTCCATTCCCAAAGTAATCTATACCTTGCCTCAGTAATAGAAATCTCACATTTCATTAACTCAGTCCACTAAGTTCCATACATCCAGAGAAATGAACTCAGAAGTCTATGCAGTTGAACAATTTTCAAAAGGCCTTCGATGTTTTCAAAAAGCCTTCGATATTTTCAAAAGGCCTTTGGTAAGGTATCGCATAGTAGACTCCTGACTAAGGTCAGAGCATGTGGAGCCAGGGTACAAGTAGCAGAATTGATAGCAAACTGGCTACAAAACAGAAAACAGAGAGTGGGGTTAAAAGTGGTTACTCAGACTGGCAAAGGGTGGGAAGTGGTGTTCCACAGGGATCGGGGCTGGGACCACTGTTGTTCACCATTTACATAAACCATTTGGACTCAGGAATCGAAAATACAATTTAAAAATTTGCAGATTGAGGGGTGTAGTTAATACTGAGGAAGACTGCGACAAAATACAAGAAGACATTAATAAACTTGCAGAATGGGCGTGTAATTGGCAAATGAATTTCAATATAGATAAGTGTGAGGTGGTGCATTTTGGTAGGAAGCATAAAGAGGCCACATACGCTTAGAAAATAATATCTAAATGGCGTAGAGGAGCGAAGGGATCTAGGAGTACAGATATAAAAATCAATAAAAGTAGTGATGCAGGTTAATAAAGACATAAAAAAAGCAAGCCAAGCACTCGGGTTCAAATCTGTATAGACCCTTGGTTAGACTGAACTTGGAGTACTGTGCACAGTTCTGGTCTCCATATTTTAAAAAGGATATAGAAGCACTGGAGAAGGTGCATAAAAGATTTACAAGGATGGTACGAGAACTGAAAGATTGAATAGGCTGGGGCCTTAAGGGAATAGATTCCTTGACAATCTCATGAGAGACAGAGACCTCTGTTAATACTCCTTTTAGCCCAATGATTCTGGGTACAGGCTCAGAAGTGCTGTTGATCGGTAGATACAGACTTTGAGAACAGACCAAACAGCCCCAATTAAATCTTGGAAGGCTTGTGAAAGTATCTTGTTAAGTCTGACCCGCAAGGCATCTATTGAGGCAACGGTAGTTGGCACTCTGGAAGCCTCTAATGTCTTTACTACTTCCTCCTGACATCAGAATACAATTCTTTAAAGAGATTCTAAGAATTTAAGATAGCACCGAGTTGGAAATATATATCAGTTCGTCCACTCCACCCCTTCGCACAGATCATGGGGCTCACAATCTGATGAGTTAATTGGGCGCCTGCTCCATATGTTATTGGGCACAGACACTTGCAAGCAATGTTCCCTGTAAACTGCGCATTGTTCTGCACGGCCGGTTTCTTTTAATGCACGGTCCCTTTAAATTTGAGCGCATGCGCGGTATTTACAATGTAAAAGCCAGTGAGTGGGCTGCACGGGAGCTTTCAGACTACTGCACGGGCGCGTGCGCACGCACCTTAGTGGGAGCATTGCTTGCAAGATTTCCAAGAGCTCATTACAACAGTGACTCCACTTCAAAAGTACTTCATTGGCTGTAAAGCACTTTGAGACGTCCGGTGGTCGCGAAAGGCGCTATATAAATGCAAGTCTTTCCTTTTTTACCTCAAATGCACTCTAATGCAGGGGGGGGGGGGCCTGTGCAAAGGGTGTTGGCAGCCTAGAGTGGCAGAGCAATATTCAAATGATCTGACCCCACATTATCCAATGAGGTCCGTTCATTCCTTCACAGCGCATGCAGCATCCGAACACTGTTCAGTATAGCCCCCAAAGCCACCTTATCAGCCCCTGAGTGTAGTTTACTATGGTCTCCATCTCATCTATTTAATCTCCTGAAGAAAAGCTCTGCTAAAAAATATTATGGCCCAAAAATTCGTGAGGAAGCCTTCGTGCGAGGGTAAGGCTTCCCCGCGATCTCTCACTGCGCGTTGGCTTTTTCAGTTCCAGCTCGCACGAACTTGATGTTCTGGACAGCTGGTGTGCTGGGCTTGCGTATCCCACAGGCGTAGTTAGTTCGTGCGAGCTGTGGGATCACGTGACTCAGTTAGAGCCAATGGCAGCACACCATCTTCCATTCATAACTTTCACATAAGTGCTGTGAAAGCTATGAATACTATAGCCCCCCAAAAGTACAGCTAAACCTCAATTAAATTTTTATTAAAAACCATCACATTAATAAACTAAGTATAGTTAAATAAATTAACCATTTTAAATAAAAAATTAAATTTTTGAAAAAATTTAAAATCTTTTAAAAAGTTATAAAAATAAACTTACCTGTCTTTAAAGTCTCTAAAAAAGATATACCTGTTAAAAAAAATTCAAAATAATACTTAATTCACTACTTACCTTGTTAAAAGTGGGTCTTACTCCTCCTTTTTTTATGTGTAAAATCTTCCATGCTTACCTGCGCGTTGAAACCACTAAGTGCACTGCATGCGCGCAGCCTGTAGCGCGCACGCGGTTCACCTAGGAACCGCCCCCTTTTCCATTCACCAAGTGCCGGTTTTCAGCGCATGCGCAGTGCATGCAGAAAACCAGCAATTGGAGACAGAATACGCGAGAGTACGCAGTGCATACTCTCGCGTAGCAGCACTAATTTTTGGGCCTATATAATCCCAATAAGTGGTCCAGACAACAATGTCATGCACCGCACCCCCCACCACCAGCCACCCCCACCCCCCGCCTTTCCCAGTCTCAGCAACACAGGAATCATCATGTCTCATGGAATATTTGATCATGCTTGTCTATACATAATCCTATAACCTTCAATCTCCTCTTCCTGACTAAATATTTATCCAACTTCTTATTGAAGAAGTTAAACAACTGCTGTTGCTAAGAATCAGTTCCATGTCCAGTAATCTCAGCGAAGGAAGGGGAAATCCTTGAAATCTAGTCTCACCTTCGGCTTGTTAATTCCAAACCTATGTCCGCTAGCTCTACACTTAACAATACAAGTTAAATCCTTTGTTTACATCTACATTATGGTTCTCAGCCTTAAAGAGTCCCGGGTCATATCCATTCTCAATTTTGTGATTTTCATAGAATCATAGACATTATCTATGGATCCCAAGACTTTGACACAAGATAGTTATGGATGAATAAGGCCATTTGACCCACTTTAATTCATCCATCCAGAAGCACCCTAGTCCCCCCATTACAGGAACATAGGAACAGGAGGAGGCAATTCAGCCCCTCAAGCCAGTTCCGCCATTCAATCAGATCATAGCTGATCTGTACCTCAACTCCATTTACCTGCCTTTGCTCCATATCTCTTGATACCCTTACCTAATAAAAGCTAATGATCTCAGTCTTGAAAATTTCAATTGACAACATAAGCACCCACAGCCTTTTTGGGGGAGAGAATTCCAGATTTCCACTCCCCCTTCTGTGAAAAAGTGCCTTGTGATTTCACTCCTAAATGGCCTAACTCTAACTTTAAAATTATTGCCCCTTGTTCTGGATTCTCCCACTAGTGGAAACAGTTTCTCTGTATTTACCCTATCAAATCCCTTTATTACTTTAAAGACCTCGATTAGATCTCCCTTCAATCTTCTAAACTCAAGGGAATACAAGCCAAGTTTATGCAATCTGTCCTCATAATTTAACGCTTTTAGCCCTGATATCATTCTGGTGAATCTGTACTGTACCTGCTCCAAGGCCAATATATCCTTCCTGAGGCTCAGTGTCTAAAAATGAATGCAGTACTTCATATGGGGTCTGACCAAGGCTCTGTACAACTGAAGCATAATTCCCTTGTATTCCAGCCCCCTTGAGATAAAGGCCAACATTCCATTAGCCTTTGATTACTTTTTCTATCTTAGCACAAACTTTTAATGATTTGTGTACATGAACACCCAAGTCCCTTTGCTCCTCCACAGTTCCTAGTCTATCGCCATTAAGAAATTATTCCAATTTGACTTTCTTGGATCGAAAGGGAATGACCTCACACTTCCCCACATTGAATTCCATCTGTCATAGTTTTGCCCACTCACTTAATCAGCCTATGTAACATTCTGCTGCCATCTGCACAAGTTACTGTGCATCCTAACTTAGTGTCATTTGCAAACTTGGAAATAAAGCTCTCTATACCTTCATCCAAGTCATTAATATATATGGTGAAAAGCGGAGGCACCGGTATGCATCCTTTGGGAACACCACTTGTCCCATCCCGCCAATCAAACTACGTTCCCTTTATTCCCACCCGCTGTCTCCTAACCCTCAACCAATTACCAACCCATATCACAAGGTTACCTCAAATTCCTTCACTAAAGCACGACCGCAGTATAAAGTCACAGCAGATCAAGTCGCTCATCAGCTCCTCTTGAACAGCCGAGGAAACCCTGGCCATCGTCCCAGCAGAATTAAACACCCAAGACCTGCTGAAGATGACAAGGAGAATTCTGACTTTACAAGACCCTTCACCATGAGCGAGGTGTTGCTCGTTAACAAAGTGATGGAAAACAACAAAGCAGCTGGACTTGACGATATGCTCTGTGAACAAATCAAACACTTTGGATCAGTGGTTCTACTGTGGCTACTTGACATGCTCAACAATTGCTTAGTCGCCAACAGGATCCCTAAGCTGTGGAAACAAGCAAGAATAGTGACAATTCTGAAGCCTGGCAGACCCTGGCAAAGACCCAGCCAACCCTAAGAGCTTCAGACCAATCTCCCTGTTATGCCACACCTATAAACTGTTTGAGCAGGCTCGAAGGGCCGTATGGCCTACTCCTGCTCCTAATTCTTATGTTCTTGTAAGAGACTCATCCTGAATTGCCTGGCCCCTTTGTAGCTGAATGTCTTATCCCTGAACAAGCAGGATTCAGGCCAGGAAAATCCTGCACAAGCCAACTTCTAAATCTGACCCAATTTATTGAGGATGGCTACGAGATTGGGCTAATAACAGGTGCAGCCTTTGTGGATTTATCAGCTGCATATGACACAGTCAATCGTCGGATTCTTGTGCAGAAGGTATTCCACATAACAAAAGATGCCAGAGTGAATGAGCTGATATGCAACATGCTGACCAACAGACGTTTCTTTGTTGACCTCAGCGGCAAGCGAAGCAGATGGCGCAGACAGAAGAATGGGTTACCTCGAGGTAGTGTTCTCGCCACCCTGCTGTTTAATATCTATACCAACGACCAGCCCATCCACCCACACACCAGAAGTTTCCTCTATGCCGATGACCTGTGCATAGTATCTCGGGACCAATCCTTTGATAAAGTAGAGAAGTGCCTTGGCGATGCACTAGCTGAGCTAACCAACTACTGTGCGACCAATCATCTGTGGGCCAACCCTGAAAAGACACAGATCAGTGCTTTTCATCTTAAGAACAGAGGTGCAAACCGAGAACTGAGGGGGTGATTTTGTCAATGGGGGCGCGTTGGAGGCGGGCCTGCTGCTTGTCGGGTTTCAGTCCCGCCTCCATCGACTTGTGGCCAACCCACGCTATTTTCCCTTGATTGACCTTGTTAAGCCCGCCCAGTGGGCTTAGCAGGCCAATTAAGGGGAAGCCGGTGACAGAGAACGTCAGCGACTGGCAAAATCCAACCCTTAATGTCTGGTAATATGGGAGAAGACTGGCACACAACTCCAAGCCAATAGACCTTGGCGTAACATTAGATCGTACCCTCAGCTACAAAGATCATGTCATCAAAGCAAAGGTGAAGGTGGGAGCCAGAAACAACATCTTAAGGAAGTTGGCCAACTCTAAAGAGGAAACTGATCCAAGGACCTTACGAACTACTGCCCTTGCCCTGTGCTATTCAACAGCTGAATATGCCTGTCCAGTCTGGGAATGCTCCTCGCATACCAAGAAGATGGATCCAGTCCTCAACCTAGCCTGCTGAGCTATTTCTGGCTGCCTGAAACCTACGAAGGTGGATAATCTTTACCTGCTGGCTGATATTGCCCCACCTTTCATAAGAAGGCGAGTTTCATCAAGAGTGGAAAGGTCAAAGCAGACAAGTGATCCCCGTCATCCACTTTTTCAACACGAGCCAGCAACTAAAGGCTCAAGTCCAGGAGCAGTTTCTTACCTGCTGTCCAGCCCTTGGAATGTAACCCCCAAAGCTGTAGACTAGATGCTTGGTCAAAGGATCTGCAGGCAAAGCCACACAAGCTATCTTTTGATCCAGAGGAATCTCTTCCAACAGGAGTCAGTGAGACTTGGCCTACTTGGCTGTGTCTCAATCGCTTCAGGACTGGTGTCGGCCGCTGCAGAGCCCTCAGGCAGAAGTGGGGATACAGCCAAACTGATACTACCGACTGTGACTGCGGAGAGGCATCTCAAACAATGGAGCATCTCCTAGAATGCCCTCGACTACCAGAGCCATGCAGACCTAGAGACCTGAGGGACTTCAACTCCCGAGCCAGAGCCTGTGTGGAACAGTGGCGAGGGAAGGTATAGCGACACGACACGATGACGACCTCAAATTCCATGCACTTTAATTTTTGCTCATAATCTTATCAAATGCTTTCTGGAAGTCCATTTTGACAACATCAATAAACATTCCCTTATCCACCATGCTAGAGACCTCCTCAAAAAATGTAACTAGATTAGTCAAACATGACCTGGTCTTTCATCATAACACCAGGAATAAGCCTCGGTAGCTTTTGTCTGCACTGCATCCAATATTTCAATGTCTCCTTTCTGTTTTGGAAATCAGAACGAGACACATTACTCAAGATCACGAAGTCCACTGGATTTTATTCTACTGTTTTGGCTATGTAGTTTAACATTCTATTGGTTTCAGTTATTGCTGGCCTGTACTGCTTGGGCATGTTTAGTTTTTAGTCGACTAAGATTTCTGGGTTTCTTTCAGCTTCATCCTTAGCTATTTGTGGGGAACATAAAATGCTTATTTTTCCTTCCTGTGTGCAGTACTTTGCACTTGTCCACATTAAATTTCATCTGTCATTGTTCTGCCCACTTTTCTATCTTATCGAACTCATCCATTGCTTGGCGCAATGGTAGCACTATCATCTCTGAGTAAGAAGGTTATGGGTTCAATCCCCACTGCAGGACTTGTGCACATAATCTAGGCTCACACTTCAGTGCAGCACTGAGGGAATGCTGTATTGTCAGAAGTGCTATCTTTCAGATGAGATGTTGACCCAAGGCCTGTCTGCCTGTTTAGGTGGCTCTATTCAAACAAGAGCAGGCTTTGTAATCTGGCCAACATTTATGTGCCAATGTGGCCAAGTGGTTAAAGCAGCACTCTTCTAATCCTTTGGGCAGTGGAACATAGGAACAGTAGTAGGCCATTCAGCTCATAAGAACGTAAGAATTAGGAGCAGGAGTAGGCCATACGGAGTGAAGAAATTCCTCCTTCTCTCAGTCTTAAAGGGCCGACCCCTTATCCTGAGACTATGTCCCCTAGTTCTAGACTCTCCAGCCAGGGGAACAACCTCTCAGCATCTACCCTGTCAATCCCCCTCAGCATCTTATATGTTTCAATGAGATCACCTCTCATTCTTCTAAACTCCAGATAGTACAGACCCAATGCACTCAATCTCTCCTCAAAGGACAACCATCTCATCCCAGGAATCAATTGAGTGAACCTTTGTTGCATCGCCTCCAACACAAGTATATCCTTCCTCAGGTTAGGAGACCAAAACTGTGCACAGTACTCCAGGTGTGGTCTCACCAAAGCCCTGTACAATTGTAGCAAGACTTCCTGACTCTTGTACTCCAACCCCCTTGCAATAAAGGCCAACATGCTTGTGGATGAACATATTCTTCCAGCAAACTGATACCCTGATCTGCATTTGGTTTCCCCGGTTAAGAGGGGGTATTTTAGTACACATTATCCTTTCTGCTGAGTCAGTTGTAAGTGTACTGGAGAAAATAATTGTTGGCAAATTGTGTGATCATTTTCATTTGGAAAATAATTATAGATAGATGGGGCTCAGATGTAGGACTAATAGGACTAAAATATATATATAGGTAATGGTATAGTCACTGCCAACATATACAGTGTTAGACAGTAAAAAAGGCTGTTAGATATCTCATACGTTCAACGTTAACCACCAGAACCAGAATTAGGTGTCAAAAGTTCAACTCAGAGCCTTGACAAATGTAATGTATTATCACATGGTTTGTCACATGGTTTAGTATGAGCATGCCCAGTTCGCTCTGGCCTAGTAAAGCAAGCTCATGAACTAGCAACTGTTGTCTCTGTCCTTCATTTGTTCTACCCACATATATTACATTTTTGTGACAAGGATGGGATCCCAAAGCCATTTTTAGGGATCATGGAAGGACACGATGTTCAACCTTCGAGTGGACAAGTTTAAGGTGAATTTGTGACACCTAAACTGCATGTTTGCGATGTTTTACTGTTAATGCTGATGCAGAATTGTCTGTGTATACACAGTAAGAGCAGCGGTGATTCTCACAGGTACACAGGTAACGTGCTGAGTCACTTTTCAAAGGGATCGGGACAATCATGGCCGCGCCTACGGGATTCATCGGAAGCCTCGGCATGTATGACCGAGCTCGCGAACTATTCAGTTCTACATTGAGCGGATGGAGATGTTTCTTAAGGCCAATAACATTATCGAGACCGAAGGTGCAGATGAGAATATTCAAGCTCAAAATAATGTGATTTGTGAACATAAAAAAGCAATTTTTCTAATGGAGATCGGGCCAGATGTCTACGGAACGTTGACAAACCTACTCACGCCAGGGAAAGCGAAGGATGTGTCATTTGAAGACATTGTCGAGAAACTCGAGGACCATTTTGACGCAAGCCATTAGAAATAGCAAAGAGCTAGAAGTTTGGTACCAGAAATCAAAAACAAAGGCTGCGATTTTTTCAATGGAGGTGGGTTGGGTGTGGATCAGGTGGTTTCCGACTTCCAGTCCCGCCCCCAACTGCATCCGGCCCAAAGACGTGATTTTACGTTGATTGACCTTGTTAACCCCGCCCTGCGGGCTTTCCGGCCAATTAAAAGGAAGCGGGTCTTATGACGTCATTTGATGACGCGTCATCTGCCGGTTTCCTTAAAGGAACCATGCACACTTTTATTTTGACAGTTGATTTCTCAGTGTTTGACAGCATTGAGGTGCTACAAACACTGACAATCACTGCACAAAGGTGACCTCTTGCACCCAGGCTCCCCAATGACTACCTCCATAGGCTGGAATAGATGGCAGCTACAGGTGAGGTGACAGAAGCGATCCGTCACTGGTGAGAGAGGTTCTCCCAATGAGGTGGCACTGGACACGGATTTCAAAACTTGTAACCTAAAGAAATGTGTAAATGTATTAAAAATGCATTTCCCAACATTTTCTTACCTCTGAGACTCACCAGTGCACCACTGGATCCTTCACACCACTTCTGCAGCTGTCATCAATCCAGAAACATTACAGCAGACTCACAACACGCCACACTTACCTGGCGTGGTGTCCGGACGTCGGGAAACCCGAGCCAGAAGTGGCAAAATCCAAAAATAGCCTGTCAACTATTAGCAACTACCTGTTAATAGGCAGGTAATTGCTATTAATCCTCTTCCCGCTGCTAGGTGTTGGGTCCATGTGCAATTCGGGGTCCCGATACTTGGGAAAATTGTTTGGAGGCGGGTTGGGATCGCAACCCACCGTCAATCAAAACGATTTTAACCTTTGACCCGCCTCCAAACCCGCCCTCTGAGCGCCGGCAAAATCCAGCCCAAAGTTAAACCATCAGTGAGTACATTGTAGCTCTTAAAAACCTGTCTTTGCATTGTAACTTTGGCACATTTTTGGATTGTGCGTTGTGAGATAAGTTTGTGTGTGGACTGGTGGATGAGCGCACACAGTCCAAGTTACTGAACACTCCGAACCTAACGTTTGACATAGCATGCAAAATTGCCCTATCCATGGAGATGGCATCTAAGAATGCTAGGGAGCTCCGTCCAACTCAAGTGACTAGTGCAGCTGAGGTCTACAGTCACAAAGCCACCGCCAAACCTAAAGCTGTGAGACCAAGTCAAAAGCATATCGGTGAGAGCAGTTCAGTGAATTGTTATCGCTGCGATGGAAATTACTCACCACAGACCTCTCAATACAGAAATGCGAAGTGTTTTCGCTGCCAGAAGCAAGGCCATATTTCAACAGCTTGCAGAGCTAGATTGAAAGCAGGAAGTAAGAACCATTCGAGTGGCAATGCAAAGCAGCGACAACAAAAGGGAGGAATTCACAATATTGAAGTGAACACACCTGATGTTGAAGAACTAGGCATCTACAGTATCTATGCCACTAGCGGCAGCGCTAGTAGTCGTGAGAAAGACTTCAGTACAAAACTTTTGATCAATGACCAAAATATTGATATGTGTATCTTGATACTGCTCAATCATGAGTAAGGACACATATGAGAGTAAGTTTAATCAAAAACCACTTACAAAGAGTACCGTAGAGTAAAAAACCTACTCCGGAGAAATCCTAGAGACATGTGGACAAATGGAATGTCTAGTTCAACACAACGGCCAGTCAGTAAAGCTGCCTAATATTGTAGTGAGCTACAACAACAGGCCAACCCTCATGGGCAAAGACTGGTTGACAAAAGGTGAAACTAGACTGGAAAAACATCTTCAGTGTATCTACAGCATTCTACAGATGCCGGAGCTGAGCGGCGGACCTGCGGCAGGCACAGAGTCAGCGAGAGGAGGATAAAAAGAGCGCGGAGAGGAGGCCTGGGACCGGAGCTCAGCGGCGGACCTGCAAGAGGCACAGAGTCAGCGAGAGGAGGATAAAAAGAGCGCAGAGAGGAGGCTTGGAACCGGAGCTGAGCGGCGGACCTGCGAGAGGCACAGAGTCAGCGAGAGGAGAGAGAGAAGTAAAAAGTAATCGAAGTGTGACGTCACCAGAAAGCAGGTAAGTGATTGGTAGGTGAGTATTTTTCTCTTTCTCGCTTTTTTCCAAACTTAATTTTTGTGGTTTATAATTTCTACGGTCTCTGTTGTGTAGCGGGGAGTGCTGGTAAACAAGGGCCCTTGAGTATATCATTTAATTGTAGTGTAATTAGTGGTATTGATTTGATTTAATTTAATTTGAATTAATTAAAGGGTAAGTCATGGCAGCACAGCTCGGCCCCGTGGCATGCTCCTCCTGCACTATGTGGGAAATCAGGGACACTTCCTGTGTCCCTAACGACCATGTGTGCGGGAAGTGAATCCAGCTACAGCTACTGACAGACCGCATTGCGGTGCTGGAGCTGCGAATGGATACATACAGGAGCATTCACAATGCTGAGCACATCGTGGATAACACGTTTAGGGAGTTGGCCACACCGCAGGTAAAGGCTGCACAGGCAGGAAGGGAATGGGTGACCACCAGGCAGAGGAGTAGGCGCAGGCAGGTAGTCCCCTGTGGTCATCCCCCTTTCAAACAGATATACCACTTTGGATATTGTTGAGGGGGATGGCTTATCGGGGGAAGGCAGCAGCAGCCAACTTCCTGGCACCATGGGTGGTCCTGCGTCACAGGACGGGAGGAAAAAAAGCGGGAGAGCTATAGTGATAGGGGATTCTATTGTAAGGGGAATAGATAGGCATTTCTGCGGTCGCAAACGAGACTCCAGGATGGTATGTTGCCTCCCTGGTGCAAGGGTCAAGGATGTCTCGGAGCGGCTGCAGGGCATTCTGGAGGGGGACGGGTGAACAGCCAGTTGTCGTGGTGCATATAGGTACCAACGATATAGGTAAAAAACGGGATGAGGTCCTAAAAGCTGAAGATAGGGAGTTAGGAGGTAAATTAAAAAATAGGACCTCAAAAGTAGTAATCTCAGGATTGCTACCAGTGCCAAGTGCTAGTCAGAGTAGAAATAGAAGGATATTTCAGATGAATATGTGGCTAGAGGAATGGTGCAAGGGGGAGGGATTCAAATTCCTGGGACATTGGAACCGGTTCTGGGGGTTGTGGGACCAGTACAAACCAGACGGTTTGCACCTGGACGAGACCGGAACCGATGTCCTAGGGGGAGTGTTTGCTAGTGCTGTTGGGGAGGGTTTAAACTAAAATGGCAGGGGGTTGGGAACCTGTGCAAGGAAACAGAGGAAAGGGAAGCAAGGATAGAAACAAAAGACAGGAAGGAGAAAAGCGAAAGTGGAAGGCAGAGAAATCAAGGGTGTAAATCAAACAGGGCCACAGTAAATAATAATTCTAAAAGGGTTAAGAGTGTTAAAAAATCAAGCCTGAAGGTTTTGTGTCTTAATGCAAGGAGCATTCATAATAAGGTGGATGAATTAGCTGCGCAAATAGATGTAAACGGATGTGATATAATTGGGATTACGGAGACATGGCTCCAGGATGACCAAGTCTGGGAATTCAACATCCAGGGGTATTCAATATTCAGGAAGGACAGGAAAAAAGGAAAAGGAGGTGAGGTAGCATTGGTGGTTAAAGAGGAGATTAACACAATAGTAAGGAAGGATATTAGCTCTGATGATGTGGAATCTGTATGGGCAGAGCTGAGAAATACCAAGGGGCAGAAAACGTTAGTGGGAGTTGTATACAGACACCCAAACAGTAATGCTGAGGTTGGGGATGGCATTAAACGGGAAATTAGAGACGCGTGCAATAAGGGCACAGCAGTTATCATGGGTGACTTTAATCTAGATATAGATTGGGCTAACCAAATTAGTAACAATACTGTGGAGGAGGAATTCCTAGAGTGTATACGGGATGGTTTCCTGGACCAATATGTCGAGGAACCAACTAGAGATCAGGCTATCCTACACTGGGTATTATGTAATGAGAAAGGATTAATTAGCAATCTTGTTGTGCGAGGCCCCTTGGGGAGAGTGATCATAATATGATAGAATTCTTCATTAAGAAGGAGAGTGAATTAGTTGACTCAGAGACTAGAGTCCTGAATTTAAATAAATGAAACTATGATGTTATGAGGCACGAGTTGGCTAGGATGGATTGGGGAACGTTACTTGAAGGGTTGACGGTGGATAGGCAATGGCAAACATTTAAAGATCGCATGGATGAACCACAGAATTTGTTCATCCCTGTTTGGCATAAAAATAAAACAAAAAAGGTGACTCAACCGTGGCTAACAAGGAAATTAGGGATAGCATAAGATCCAAGGAGAGGGCATATAATTTGGCCAGAAAAAGCAGCAAACCTGAGGATTGGGAGCAGTTTAGGATTCAGCAAAGGAGGACAAAGGGATTAATTAAGAGGGGGGAAATAGATTATGAGAGTAAGCTTGCAGGGAACATAAAAACTGACTGTAAAAGCTTCTATAGATATGTGAAGAGAAAAAGATGAGTGAAGTCAAGTGTAGGTCCCTTGCAGTCAGAATCAGGGGGATTTATAATGGGGAACAAAGAAATGGCAGACCAATTAAATACATATTTTGGTTCTGTCTTCACAAAGGAGGACACAAATAAACTCCCAGAGATGTCGGGGAACATAGGGTCAAATGAGAGGGAGGAATTGAATGAAATCAGTATTTGTAGGGAAATGGTGTTAGGGAAATTGATGGGATTGAAGGCCGATAAATCCCCAGAGCCTGATAATCTACATCCTAGGGTACTTAAGGAAGTGGCCCTAGAAATAGTAGATGCATTGCTGGTCATCTTCCAAAATTCTATAGACTCTGGAACAGTTCCCATGGATTGGAGGATAGCTAATGTAACCCCACTATTTAAAAAAGTTGGTAGAGAGAAAACAGGGAATTATAGACCGGTAAGTCTGACATCGATAGTGGGGAAAATGCTAGAGTCCATTATAAAAGATGTAACAGCAGAACACTTGGAAAACAGTGACAGGATCGGACAAAGTCAACATGGATTTACAAAAATCATGCTTGACTAATCTACTGGAATTTTTTGAGGATGTAACTGGTAGAATAGATAAGGGAGAACCAGTGGTTGTGGTGTATTTGGACTTTCAGAAGGCTTTCGATAAGGTCCTGCATAAGAGATTAGCGTGCAAAGTTAAAGCACACGGGATTGGGGGTAAGGTACTGTCTTGGATAGAAAACTGGTTGGCAGACAGGAAGCAAAGAGTTGGAATAAATGGGTCTTTTTCCGAGTGGCAGGCAGTGACTAGTGGGGTACCACAGGGATTGGTGCTAGGACCCCAGCTATTCACAATATATATAAATGATCGAGACGAGGGAACTAGATGTAATATCTCCAAGTTTGCAGACGACACAAAGCTGGGTGGGCGTGTGTGCTGTGAGGAGGATGCAGAGAAACTCCAGTATGATTGGGACAGGTTGGGTAATTGGGCAGATGCATGGCAAATGCAGTATAATGTGGATAAATGCGAGGTTATCCACTTCGGTGGCAAAAACAAGAAGACAGATTATTATCTGAACGGCAATAGATTGGGAAAAGAGGAAGTGCAATGAGACCTGGGTGTCCTTGTGCACCAGTCGCTGAAGGTAAGCATGCAAGTGCAGCAGGCGGTTAAGAAGGCAAATGGTATGTTACATAAGAACATAAGAAATAGGAGCAGGAGTAGGCCAATCGGCCCCTCGAGCCTGCTCCGCCATTCAATAAGATCATGGCTGATCTGATCCTAACCTCAAATCTAAAGAACACAAGAAGTAGGAGCAGGACCCGGCCACTCAGATCCTGGGCCCGCTCCGCCACCTACAGGGCCTTGACCAATCCGAACTCAGCTTCATGTCCAATTTCCTGCCTGCTCCCCGTAACCCCTAATTCCCTTTACTTCTAGGAAACTGTCTATTTCTGTTTTAAATTTATTTAATGATGTAGCTTCCACAGCTTCCTGGGGCAGCAAATTCCACAGACCTACTACCCTCTGAGTGAAGAAGTTTCTCCTCATCTCAGTTTTGAAAGAGCAGCCCCTTATTCTAAGATTATGCCCCCTAGTTCTAGTTTCACCCATCCTTGGGAACATCCTTACCGCATCCACCCGATCAAGTCCCTTCACAATCTTATATGTTTCAATAAGATCGCCTCTCATTCTTCTGAACTCCAATGAGTAGAGTCCCAATCTACTCAACCTCTCCTCATATGTCCACCCCCTCATCCCCGGGATTAACCGAGTGAATCTTCTTTGTACTGCCTCGAGAGCAAGTATGTCTTTTCTTAAGTATGGACACCAAAACTGTATGCAGTATTCCAGGTGCGGTCTCACCAATACCTTATATAACTGCAGCAATACCTCCCTGTTTTTATAATCTATCCCCCTAGCAATAAAAGCCAACATTCCGTTGGCCTTCTTGATCACCTGCTGCACCTGCATACTAACTTTTTGATTTTCTTGCACTAGGACCCCCAGATCCCTTTGTACTGCAGTACTTTCCAGTTTCTCGCCATTAAGATAATAACTTGCTCTCTGATTTTTCCTGCCAAAGTGCATAACCTCACATTTTCCAATATTGTATTGCATCTGCCAAATCTCCGCCCACTCACCCAGCCTGTCTATATCCCCTTGTAGGTTTTTTATGTCCTCCTCACTTTCTACTTTCCCTCCCATCTTTGTATCATCTGCAAACTTTGATATGTTACACTCGGTCCCCTCCTTCAAATTGTTAATATAGATTGTAAAGAGTTGGGGACCCAGCACCGACCCCTGCGGAACACCACTGGCTACTGGTTGCCAGTCCGAGAATGAACCATTTATCCCAACTCTCTGCTTCCTGTTAGATAACCAATCCTCCACCCATGCCAGAATATTACCCCCAATCCAGTGATTTTTTATCTTGAGCAATAATCTTTTATGTGGCACCTTGTTGAATGCCTTCTGGAAGTCTAAATACACTACGTCCACTGGTTCCCCTTTATCCACCCTGTACGTTAAGTCCTCAAAGAACTCAAGCAAATTTGTCAGACATGACTTCACCTTCATAAAGCCATGCTGACTTTGTCCTATTAAATTATGTTTATCTAAATGTTCCGTTACTGTCTCCTTAATAATAGACTCCAAAATTTTACCCACCACAGATGTTAGGCTAACTGGTCTATAATTTCCAGCCTTCTGCCTACTACCCTTTTTAAATAAGGGTGTTACATTAGCAGTTTTCCAATCTGCCGGGACCTTTGCTGAGTCCAGGGAATTTTGGAAAATTATTACCAAAGCATCCACAATCCCTACTGCCACTTCCCTCAAGACCCTAGGATGTAAGCCATCAGGTCCAGGGGATTTATCCGCCTTGAGTCCCATTATTTTACTGAGTACCAATTCCTTAGTGATTTTAATCGTATTTAGCTCCTCCCCCACTAGAGCCCCCTGTTTGTCCAGTGTTGGGATATTCTTAATGTCCTCTACCGTAAAGACTGAAACAAAATATTTGTTCAGCATTTTTGCCATCTCCATGTTTCCCACCATTAATTTCCTGGTCTCATCCTCTAAGGGACCTACGTTTGCCTTAACCACCCTTTTTCTTTTTATATAACTATAGAAAATCTTGCTATCTGTTTTTATATTTTTTGCTAATTTATTTTCATAATCTATCTTCCCTTTCTTAATCAATCATTTAGTTACTTTTTGCTGTCTTTTGAAGACTTCCCAATCTTCTATCCTCCCACTAAGTTTGGCTACCTTATACGTCCTTGTTTTTAGTCGGATACTATCCTTAATTTCTTTACTTAGCCACGGATGGCTGTCATTTCTTTTACACCCTTTTTTCCTCAGTGGAATATATATTTTTTGAAAGTTGTAAAATAACTCCTTAAATGAACACCACTGCTCATGTACCGTCTTACCGTTTAATCTATTTTCCCAGACCACTTTAATCAATTCCGCTCTCATACCATCATAGTCTCCTTTATTCAAGCTCAGTACGCTTGTTTGAGAACCAACCTTCTCACCCTCTAATTGGATATGGAATTCAACCATGTTATGGTCACTCATTCCAAGGGGATCCTTAACTAGGACATTATTAATTAATCCTGACTCACTGCACAGGACCAGGTCCAAGGTTGGCCTTCATAGCGAGAGGATTCGAGTACAGGAGCAAGGATGTCTTGCTGCAGTTGTACAGGGCCTTGTTGAGACTACACCTTGAGCATTGTGTGCAGTTTTGGTCACCTTATCTGAGGAAGGATGTTCTTGCCATGGAGAGAGTGCAGCGAAGATTCACCAGACTGATACCTGGGATGGCAGGAATGACGTGTGAGGAGAGATTGGGTCGATTAGGCTTATATTCGCTAGAGTTTAGAAGAATGAGAGGGGATCTCATTTAAACTTATAAAATTCTAACAGGACTAGACAGACTAGATGCAGGAGGGATGTTCCCGATGGCGGGGGAGTCCAGAAACAGGGGTCACAGTCTAAGGATAAGGGGTAAGCCATTTAGGACTGAGATGAGGAGGAATTTCTTCACCCAGAGAGTGGTGAACCTGTGGAATTCTCTACCACACAAGGCAGTTGAGGCCAATTCATTAAATATATTCAAGAAGGAGTTAGATATATTTCTTAAGGCTAAAGGGATCAAGGGATATGGGGGAAAGCAGGGACAGGGTACTGAATTTGGATGATCAGCTATGATCTCATTAAATGGCGGAACAGGCTCGAGGGGCCGAATGGCCTACTCCTGCTCCTATCTTCTATGTTTCTATGTTTCTAAAGAAGCGACTCGACATAATGCTGAACAAGGGAACGGTAGCGTAGTGGTAATGTCACTGAATTAGTAATCCCGAGGCCTGGACTAATGATCCAGAGACGTGAGTTCAAATCCCACCACGGCAGCTGGGGAATTTAAATTTAGTTAATTAAATAAATCTGGAATAAAAAGCTAGTATCAGTAATGGTAACCATGAAACTATCAGATTGTCGTAAAAACCCATCTGGTTCACTAATGTCCTTCATTGAAGGAAATCTGCTGTCCTTACCTGGTCCGTCATATATGTGACTCCAGACTCACAGCAATGTGGTTGACTCTTAACTGCCCTTTGAAATGGCCTAGCAAGCCACTCAGTTGTAACTAACCGCTACGAAACCAAATAATAAGAATGAAACCAGACAGACCACCTGGCATCGACCTCGGCACTGGCTACGGAGACGGCAACGGCACACCCAGCTCAGTCAACCCTGCCAAGTCCTCCTTACCAACATCTGGGTACTTGTGCCAATATTGGGAGAGCTGTCCCACAGACTAGTCAAGCAACAGCCATACATAGTCATAGCCAAACTCCTCCATCACCATCCCTGGGTATGCCCTGTCCCACCGGCAGGACAGACCCACCAGGGGTGGCGGCACAGTGGTATACAGTCGGGAAGGAGTGGCCCTGGGAGTCCTCAACATTAACTCCGGACCCCATGAAGTCTCGTGGCTTCAGGTCAAGCATGGGCAAGGAAATCTCCTGCTGATTACTGCCCTCCCTCAGCTGATGAATCAGTACTCCTCCATGTTGAACACCACCTGGAAGAAGCACTGAGAGTAGCAAGGGCACAGAATGCACTCTGGGTGGAGGACTTCAATGTCCATCACCAAGAGTGGCTTGGTAGCACCACTACTGACTGAGCTGGCCAAGTCCTGAAGGACATAACTGCCATTCTGGGCCTGCGACAGCTGGTGAGAGAACCAACACGACGGAAAAACCTACTTGACCTCGTCCTCACCAATCTAGCTGTCGCAGATGCATCTGTCCATGACAGCATTGGCAGCAGTGACCACCGCACAGTCATTGCGGAGACGAAGTCCCGACTTCACACTGAGAACACCCTCCATCGTGTTGTGTGGCACTACCACCGTGCTAAATGGATAGATTCAGAACAGATCTAGCAGCTCAAAACTGGATATCCATGAGGCGCTGTGGGCCATCAGCAGCAGCAGAATTGTATTCCACCACAATCTGTAACCTCATGGCCCGGCATATCCCTCACTCCACCACTACCACCAAGGCAGGGGACCAACCCTGGTTCAACAAGGAGTGTAGAAGAGCATGCCAGGAGCAGCACCAGGCGTACCTAAAAATGAGGAAGCTGCAACACAGGACTACATGCATGCTAAAAAGTGGAAGCAGCATTCTATAGACAGGGCTAAGCGATCCCACAATCAACAAATCAGATCAAAGCTCTGCAGTCCTGCCACATTCAGTCGTGAATGGTGGTGGACCATTAAGCAACTAACGGGAGGAGGAGGCTCCAAGAATATCCCCATCCTAAAAGATGGTGGAGCCCAGCACGTGAGTGCAAAAGACAAGGCTGAAGCGTTTGCAACCAACTTCAGCCCGAAGTGCCAAGTGGATGAGCCATATCGGCCTACTCCCGAGGTCCCCACCATCACAGAAGTCAGTCTTCAGCCAATTCGATTCGCTCCACGTGATATCAAGAAACGGCTGAGCGCACTCGATACAGCAAAGGCTATGGGCCCCGACAACATCCCGGCTATCGTGCTGAAGACTTGTGCTCCAGAACTAGCCGCGCCTCTAGCCAAGCTGTTCCAGTACAGTTACAACACTGGCATCTATCCGACAATGTGCAAAACTGCCCAGGTATGTCCTGTCGACAAAAAGCAGGACAAATACAACCTGGCAATTACCGCCCCATCAGTCTACTCTCAATCATCAGCAAATTGATGGAAGGTGTCATCGACAGTGCTATCAAGTGGCACTTACTCACCAATAACGTGCTCACTGATGCCCAGTTTGGGTTCCGCCAAGACCACTTGGCTCCCGACCTCATTACAGCCTTGGTCAAAACATGGACAAAGGAGCTGAATTCCAGAGGTGAGGTGAGAGTGACTGCCCTTGACATCAAGGCAGCATTTGACTGAGTGTGGCATCAAGGAGCCCTAGTAAAACTGAAGTCAATGAGAATCAGGGGGAAAACGCTCCACTGGCTGGAGTCATACCTAGCACAAAGGAAGATGGTTGTGGTGGTTGAAGGTCAATCATCACAGCCCCAGGACATCGCTGCAGGAGTTCCTCAGGGCAGTGTCCTGGGCTTCAGCTGCTTCATCAATGACCTTCCCTCCAGCATAAGGTCAGAAATGGGAATGTTCGCTGATGACTGCACAGTGTTCAGCGTCATTCGCAACACCACAGATAATGAAACAGTCCATGTCCGCATGGACGACGTTCAGGCTTGGGCCGATAAGTGGCAGGTAACATTCGCGCAACAGAAGTGCCAGGCAATGACTATCTCCAACAAGCGAGAGTCTAACCACCTCCCCTTGACATTCAATGGCATTACCATCGCCGAATCCCCCACTATCAACATCCTGGAGGTCACCATTAACCAGAAACTTAACTAGACCAGCTACATAAATACTGTGGCAAGTGTCTCACCTCCTGACTCCCCAAAGCCTTTCCACCACCTACAAGGCACAAGTAAGGAGTGTGATTGAATACTCTCCACTTGCCTGGATGAGTGCAGCTCCAACAACACTCAAGAAGCTTGACACCATCCAGGACAAAGCAGCCTGCTTGATTAGCACCTCATCCACCACCTTAAACATTCACTCCCTCCACCACCGGCGTACCGTGGCTGCAGTGTGTACCATCTACAAGATGCACTGCAGCAACTAGCCAAGGCTTCTTCGGCAGCACCTCCCAAACGCGCAACCTCTTCCACCTAGAAGGACAAGGGAAGCAGGCGCATAGGAACACCACCACCTCTAAGTTCCCCTCCAAGTCACACACCATCCTGACTTGGAAGTATATCGCCGTTCCTTCATCGTCGCTGGGTCAAAATCCTGGAACTCGCTCCCTAACAGCACTGTGGCAGTACCTTCACCACACGGACTGCAGCGGTTCAAGAAGGCGGCTCACCACCACCTTCTCAAGGGCAACTAGGGATGGGCAATAAATGCTGGCATTGCCAGCGATGCCCTGATCCCATAAATGAATTTTTAAAGAAGTATAAAAGCATGTGCTCAGACAGTTATGAGGGCATCACTGGGTATGACGCGCCAACCGCATCAAGTCCAACGCGAAGCCTGTCTATTGTAAGGCAAGGCCGGTCCCCTATGCTTTGAAAAGTCAGGTGGAGGAAGAGCTAGTGAAGCTGAGAGAGAACGGATTGCTAGTAAAAACTGACAAAAGTGAATGGGCTACCCCGATTGTGGTAGTGCCCAAAGCAGACAAAACTGTACGCTTGTGCGGTGACTACAAAATTACTATCAACCAAGAAGTCGATGATAAACAGTATGCATGACCTACATCACAAGATTTGGATGCAGCACTTTTTGCGTCAAAGGTTTTCTCTAAGCTTGGCCTGTTGCACACTTATGCTGAGCTGAATGTTGACAAAGAGAGTCAACAGTATCTCACTATCAACACACACAAGGGACTGTACTCATACACCAAGCTGCTATGGTATAAAGTCCTCCCCAAAGTCTTCCAGGCTACGATGGATAAGATTTTGCAAGGAATTCCAAATTGCTTATGCAATCAAGATGATGTGCTGATCGTAACAAGCGGTGAGGAAGAAAATCTAGAAGTGTTAGATTTTGTGCTTCAAAGGTTGAATTCTCACAATGTCAAATTGAAAATGAGCAAATGTGCTTTTGTACAGCCCAAGTGTACCTTGGTCTGAAAGTTGATGCAAATGGCTTGCAACCAGTTAAGGAAAATGTTGATGCTGTCATCAATGCTCCAAAGCCACAGAACGTGTCTGAGTTAAGATCTTTCCTTGGAATGGTCCAGTACTACACACGTTTCGTACCTGAGTTAGTGACCATGTTACCTCCATTACATGAGCTCCTCAAGAAGGAAGTCCAGTGGAAGTGAACAAAAGTGCAACAGGAAGCTTACGACGCTTGTAAGAGAAGTCTCTCTAGTGATGCTCTACCTGTGCACTACGACACAGAGCGTGAGCTTAAGTTAGTGTGTGATGCTTCTAGCTACTGTGTGGGAGCTGTTATAAGCCATGTAATGGATGACGGCCATGAGAAACCAATCGCGTTCGCATCGCAAACCCTCACAAAGAGCGAAAGAAACTACGCGCAAATTTAAAAGTATGCACTCGCCATAGAGTTTGGAATCAAGAAATTCCAACAGTTCCTGATCGGCAGAAACTTTACCCTGATAACCGATCACAAACCGCTCCTAGCACTATTGGGGCCCAAATCTGCCATCCCTGCAATGGCCACATCAAGAATACAACGTTGGGCAGTGTTGTTGTCACAATATGATGACACGATTGAATATCACACTTCAAAACAAAACACAATCGCAGATGCTTTGTCCAGGTTGCCACATGAAGACTCGTGTGATTTTCACACTAGGTACAGTTGACAAAGATTTTCCCGTGAATGCAACTGAGATTGCAAATGAGACTCAAAAGGACTCAGTACTGAAAAGAGTGTATGAAAACACCTTGAATGGATGGACTGATCAGTGTCTGGACAGAGTTGAAACCATTCCATTAATGTCGTACTGAATTGTCTTGTGAGCAAGGTTGTATCAAGTGGGGAAACAGAGTGGTGGTGCCTACTTCTTTAAGAGTTAGAATTCTGGCCGAACTTCATACTGAACATCCAGGGATCGTCAGCCTGAAATCAATTGCAAGAAGTTTTGTTTACTGGCCTGAATTAGACAGTGATCTTGAATCACTTGTCAGCAAAAACAACGATTGCCAAAATTGCAGAAACAAACCACCCAAAACTCCACTAGAACCCTGATCATGGCCAAGTAGATCTTTTCAGAGAGCACATGTAGACTTCTGAGAGAAAGCAAATGATTATTTCCTGGTACTTGTAGATAGTCACTCAAAGTGGATTGAAATGAAACACATGGGTTCAAATACTACAACTGAACGTACCACAGATGAGTTGAGGTCTATCTTCGCATGTCATGGCTTATCTGAAGAGCTTGTTTCTAACAATGGCCCTCAGTTCCGTTCTGCTCTATTCCAAGAGTTCATGAAATGGAACAGTGTCAAACACACTCTCGTTCCACCATATCATCCAGCTTCAAATGGAGCAGCCGAAAGGTCAGTCAGAAAAGTAAAAGAAGCTCTCAAAAAGCAAGTGTTGCAGTGTTGTTCGGGACTCAGCATGAAGCAACATTTGGCAAATTTCTTGCTGAAGTACAGAACTACTCCGCACACTACAACTGGATATACCCCAGCAGAACTCTTGATGAAGAGGAGATTGAGAACACGATTGAGTCTTGTTCAACCAAATTTGACGTCAAGAGTTGAACAGTAACAGTTGAGTCAGAAACATTATTATGACAGCAATCGGAAAGAACGCAGTTTCAGACAAAACGAGTGTGTTCGTGTTCTCAGTCCCCCGGCAAGTCGAGTTCACAGAAGTGGGATATAGGAATCATGGTCGAGGTTGGTGGAACTAAGACATATTTAGTTGAGGTTGGTGACAACATCCGAAGTGTTCGTGTAGATCAAATGATCTCTGCTAGAGATGAACCAAGACGTGATCTTGAACCACTTGATCATGAACACATACAGGAGTTTGACTCCGTTCAGACTTCAGAAACTGAAGTACCAGGTTCAAACAAATCTGAGATAGAAACAGGATCATCTTTGAGTTCTGAACTAGAACAAAACAGTCCAAAAATTGGTTTAACGCCAAAACCTTTTGTAAGGAGATCAGGAAGGCTCCGCAAACTTCTTATTAAACTGGATTTGTAGTTCATTTGTAGCATTTGTAGTTGATTTTTTAAAAAGCCAGAAGTTTTTGTTATGTGGTACACGTAATGCTGGGAAAGGTGGAACCATAGTGTTGTATTTGAGAGGGGAATATGTACATTTTTTTTTAAGGGGGAAAACAGTGTAATGTATTATCACATGGTTTGTCACATGTTTAGTACAAGCATGCTCAGTTCGCTCTGACCTAGTAAAGCAAGCTCATGAACTAGCAACTGGTGTCTCTGTCCTTCATTTGTTCTACCCGCATATATTACAACAAACATTATGCCAAAGTTAAATGCAGATTGCATAGAGTTAGCCTCCCAGGAAGTCATACTTGACATGTGTGACACACATGGTCTTAAGGGACAGCCTGATCAGGCTGGTTGGGTATCTGGGGATTTGAATTCAACTTAGGAATAAAACCCAGTGCTCTGCTTGCTTTTTTTTATAGCCGCCTCACATGGTTTGGATACGATAAGCAATGAGTCAACGATTGCACCTCAGTCTCTTTAACTTCCTCCTGGCAAGTTCTGCCCCACCCGTGGAGTGCATATGCTTTATATTTTTTGTACTATGTTGTCCACAGGGGAAATGTTACAATTAACCATTGCCGACTTCAGACAAGGTTGTCCTTTCCGGCATAGTGGAAAAAATGCTGTTTTTATTATAGGAGATGCAGTTTTTTTCAAAGCAACTGTTACTTTCTCTTTGTGGCATGCCATTCTATTAAAATAGTGATATAATTAGCCATTAACTGCCAAAAAGATTATGGAGCAGATAATTAAAGAATTGTTGTTCCATCTTGTGCTGTGTACTCTGCATAAGCCTTTGTCTAATGAATGATTAATTATTGATGGGCATTCTTTCCATAGAAACAACTACATGGAACATGCCCTGGAGAATTCTTGCTGTTTACATTATCAATGTAAATAAGTGATTTGTTTGGGACCATATGTTTTTCTGGAAACTAATAAACTGACTAACTGTGAGGCAATTGATGTTGTAATTGAGAACATTCTGACGTCATTATTTTTGCTGGGCATTAAGGCCTACAGTTTATTTGGCCAATGTCTAATAGTCAAATAAATATGCCTTAATTTAGCAGAAGCCCCAGGCATGAAGCAGACATGACTACACCAGAATTTATAATATCAAACACAAGTTGTGTAGCTCCATCCTCCTCTCAGTGCTATTAAGAGATATTTAAATTCTTCAGCCTGTTGCCATTATCCCCTGAAAACCAGTTAGCTCTTCTCACATATCACAGTTCCAGATTATATGGCCACGAAACTGTTCTATTTATTTCTGGATCTTTGTGTCAGTCCACCTTCAGGTTAAGTGTTTTTCTCTTTTTCTTCTTTTTTTGTATATTAGATGATTCTGGGCGCACGAAACGACTTGGAATTGCACTGAGGTACCATTAGACAAGACAGGCAGTCTGACCAAAACTAATGCATACTCTACCATTTGTTTAGCAAGCATTGCTCAATTCTGCACTCAAGCATAGAACAATAGAAATTTACAGCACAATAGGGCCTTGGAGATGGTGCAGAGGAGATTTACTAGAATGGTACCAGGGATACGGGACTTCAGATGGCAAAAATAACACCAGGCTTCTCTTCTCCACCACTAACCGTCCTTTCAAACCACTCTCTCCTGCCTCCTCTTCCCTCACCTCCAACAATAAATGTGAGGAGCTCATGGACTTCTTTGTTAAAAAGATCGACAACATCCGTTCAACCGCTTCTGCTTTCAATTCCCTCCTTTCCCCTAGCCCACCGAACCTTACTTCCTCTCCGTTTCCCCCCTGCCCTAACCCTAAATTTGTATATTTCTCTAATATCTCTCCTATCTCCCCTCTTGCCCTTTCAAAGCTCATCTTGTCAATGAGACTGACACCCTGCTCTCTTGACCCTATTCTTACTAAATTGCTGACAACCCAACTTTCTTCCCTGGCTCCCATGTTAGCGGATATTGTTAACGGTTCTCTCTCCTCAGGTATTGTCTCCTATTTCCTTCATATCATCACCCCTCTCCTCAAAAAAACAACCCTTGACCCCTCCGTCCTTGCAAACTATCGCCCCATCTGCAACCTCCCTTTCCTCTCCAAAGTTCTTGAACGTGTTGTTGCCTCCCAAATCCATGCCCATCTTTCCTAGAACTCCTTGTTTGAATCCCTCCAATCAGGCTCCCACCCCTGCCACAGTACTGAAACTGCTCTTACCAAAGTCACAAATTACATCCTAATTGACTGCGACAAAGGTAATCTATCCCTTCTCATCCTTCTGGACCTGTCCGCAGCCTTTGATATGGTTGACTACAAAATTCTGCTCCAACGCCTCTCCACTGTCGTCCAGCTGGATGGGACTGCACTCACCTGGTTTCATTCCTATCTTTCCAGCTGTAACCATAGAATCACTTGCAATGGCTTCTCTTCCCGATCCCACACCGTCACCTCTGGTGTCCCTCAGTGATCTATCCTTGGGCCCTCCTATTTCTAACCTACATGCTGCCCCTCGGTGACATCATCCGGCAACACATCGTGAGTTTTCACATGTACACTGACGATACCCAGCTCTACCTCTCCTCCACCTCTCTCAAACCCTCCACCATCTCTATACTATCAGACTGCTTGTCCAACATCCAGCATTGGATGAGTAGAAATTTCCTCCAATTTAATATCGGGAAGACCGAAGCCATTGTCTTCGGTTCACACCACAAACTCCATTCCCTTTCCACTGATTCGATCTCTCTCCCCAGCAACTGTCTAAGGCTGACCAAGTCTGATCACAACCTTGGTGTCATATGTGATCATGAATTGAGATTCCTACCTCATATCTGTTCTATCACTAAGACCACCCATTTCCACCTCCGTAATATCGCCCATCTCCGCCCTTGCCTCAACTTATCTGCTGCCAAAACCCTCATCCATGCCTTTATCACCTCTAGACTTAACTATTCCAATACACTCCTGGCCAGCCTCACTAGTTCTACCCTCCATAAACATTGGCTCCCAGTTAAGCAATGCCTTGATTTTAAAATTCTCATCCTTGTTTTCAAATCCTTCCATGGCCTCGTCTCTCCTTATCTCTGTAATCTCCTCCAGGCCTATAATCCCCCTAGACCTCTGCACTCCGCCTTTTGAACAACCCTGATTTTAAATGCTCCACCATTGGTGGTTGTGCATTCAGCTGCCTCGGTTCTAAGCTCTGGAATTCCCTCCCTAAATCTCTCCGCCTCTCCACTTCTCTTTCCTCTTTTAAGACGCTCCATAAAGCCTACCTTTTTGACCAACTAGGAAGGAGGCATTGCTGGATCTGGTGCTGGGGAATGAGGTGGGCCAGGTCGACCAAGTGTCTGTTGGAGAACACTTGGGTATGAGTGATCATCGTATCAAAAGATTTAGATTAGCAATGGAAAGGAGCAAGGAACAATCTAGAGTGGAACTTCTAAACTGGAATAGGGCTAACTTCAATGGGATGCGAAAGGATCTAGCCAGGATAAAATGGAACCAAAGACTGACAGGAAAAACTGTAACGGAACAATGGGTGATCTTTAAGGAGGAGATGTTCCAACTACAGGCTAGGTACATTCCAACAAGAGGGAAGGGTAAGGGAACCAAAGCAAGGGCTCCTTGGATGACAAGGGAGATAGAGAAGATGATGAAACAAAAAAAGAGGGTGTATGATGCATGTCAGGTGAATTCTTCAAGGGAGAACCAGACCAAATACAATAAGTTGAGAGGGGATGTGAAGATGAAAATCAGATTGGCAAAGGGAGAATATGAGAGCAGAATGGTGGTTAACATAAAAGGGAACCCAAAAATCTTCTACCGGCATGTAAACAGTAAGCGGGTAGTAAGAGGCGGGGTGGGGCCTATTAGAGACAAAGGTGGTGATATATGCTTAGATGCGCAGGGCAAGGCTAGAATACTCAATGAGTACTTTGTATCGGTGTTTACTAAGGAGGTGGATGCTGACAAAATATCGGTAGAAGTGGAAAAGTTAGAAGGAATGGAAGGGGTGAAAATTGATAGACAGGATGTACTAGAAAGGCTGGGTATGCTTAGAGTGGACAAGTCGCCTGGTCCAGATGGCTTGCATCCCAGGTTGCAAAGGGAATTGGGGGAGGAGATAGCGGAAGGGCTTGCTATAATTTTCCAATCTTCCCTAGATGCGGGGGAGGTGCCTGGGGATTGGAAAGTGGCAAATATGACACCATTGTTCAAGAAAGGGTGTAAGGACAATCCTAGTAACTACAAGCCAGTCAGTTTAACATCAGTGATGGGTAAAGTTTTAGAAACAATAATCAAGGAAAAAATTAACGGGCATTTGGAGAGATTTAAGCTAATTAAGGAAAGCCAACACCGGTTTGTAAAAGGAAGATCGTGTTTGACTAATCTAATTGAATTTTTTGATGAAGTAACAGAGAGGATTGATGAAGGAAATGCAATGCATGTTGTCTACATGGATTTTCGGAAGGCATTTAACAAAGTACCACATAGAAGGCTGGTTAACAAAATTGAGGCTCATGGAATAGGTGTGTCAGTGACAGCTTGGATAAGGAATTGGCTTAAGGACAGAAAACAGCGAGTTGTGGTAAATGGCTGTTTTTCAGACTGGAGGATGGTAGACAGTGGTGTTCCTCAAGGGTCAATGCTGGGGCCACTGCTTTTTTTGATATATATAAATGACCTGGATATTGGAATACAGAGTAGAATTTCTAAATTTGCCAATGACACCAAACTTGGGAATGTGGCAAACAATGATGATGACATCAATCGACTGCAACAGGACATAGAAAGGCTAGCAGAATGGGCAGACAAGTGGCAGATGGAATTTAATACAGAGAAGTGTGAGGTGATGCATTTTGGCAGAAGGAACAGGGAGAGGCAATATACACTTAATGGCACAGTTTTAAAGAGTGTGCAGTGACAGAGGGAGCTGAGAGTTAATGTGCATAGGTCCCTGAAGATGGCGGGACATATTGAGAAAGTGGTTAACAAAGCATATGGGATCTTGGGCTTTATAAATAGAGATATTGAGTACAAAAGTAGAGAAGTTATGCTGAATCTTTATAAAGCGCTGGTTAGTCCACAATTGGAGTATTGCGTCCAGTTCTGGTCACCACACTTTAGGAAGGATGTGAAGGCCCTCGAGAGGGTGCAGAGGAGATTTACCAGAATGGTTCCGGGGATGGGGGATCTTAGCTACAACGACAGGTTGGAAAAATGGATTTCTTTTCATTAGAGCAAAGGAGGTTGAGGGGTGATTTGATAGAGGTGTACAAGATTATGACGGGTTTGGATAGGCTAGACGGGGAAAGGATAGCCTAGACGGGGAAAGGCTGTTCCCACTAGTTGATGGCACAAGGACTAGGGGACAGAGATTTAAGGTTTTGGGCAAGAGATACAGGGGGGATGTGAGGAAAAACTTTTTTACACAGCGAGTGGTGATGACCTGGAATTCGCTGCCGACGGAAGTGGTGGAAGCGGAGACACTCAATGTTTTCAAGGGGAGACTGGATAGGCACTTGAGGGAAATAAACTTGCAGGGCTACGGGGATAGAGCGGGGGAATGGGACTGACTGGATTGCTCTACAGAGAGCCGGCACGGACTCGATGGGCCGAATAGCCTCCTTCTGTGCACTTATGACTCTATGACCAAGCTTTTGGTCATCTGCCTTAATATCTTATATGTGTCAGCTGTGGCTCAGTGGGTAGCACACTCGCCTCTGAGTCAGAAGGTTGTGGGTTCAAGTCCCACTCCAGGGACTTGAGCACATAAAGCTAGGCTGATACTCCAATGGAGTGCTGCACTGTCGGAGGTGCCGTCTTTCAGATGAGACGTTAAACCGAGGCCCCGTCTGCTCTCTCAGGTGGACGTAAAAGATCCCATGGGACAATTTTGAAGAAGAGTAGGGGAGTTCTCCCCAGTGTCCTGGCCAATATTTCTCCCTCAACCAACACAACAAAAACAAATTATCTGGACATTTTTACATTGCTGCTTGTGGGAGCTTGCTGTGTGCAAATTGGCTGCCGCGTTTCCCACATTACAACAGTGACTCTACTTCATTGGTTGTAAAGCGCTTTGAGACATTCGGTGGTCGTGAAAGGTGCTATATAAATGTAAGTCTTCTTCTATATGGCTCGGTGTCAATTTTTTTTTTTTTGATAACACTCCTGTGAAGCACCTTGGGATGTTTTATTACGTTAAAGCTGCTATATAAATATAAGTTGTTGTTGTTATGTTGAGAGACTAGAGAAGCTGAGGTTCTCCTTAGAGCAGAGAAGTGTTAAAGGGACATTTAAAATCATGAGGGGTTTTGATAGAGTAAATAAGGAGAAACTGTTTCCAGTGGCAGAAGGATTGGCAACCAAAGGACACAGATTTAAGATAATTGGTAAAAGAACCAGAGGGGAGATGAGGAGAATTTTTTTACACAGCAAGTTGTTCTGATCTGGAATGCACAGCCTGAAAGGGTGATGGAAGCAGATTCAATAATAACTTTCTAAAGTGAGTTGGATAAATACTAGAACGGGAAACATTTTCAGGGCGATGGGGAAAGAGCAGGGGAGTGGGACTAATTGGATAGCTCTTTCAAAGAGCCGGCATGGGTCGAATGGCCTCCTTCTATGCTCTATGATTCTATGAAAAGGAAACCATTTGTACTGTTGTGTCTGTGCCAGTTCTATGCTAGTGTAATCCAAAACTAATCCCACTGCCTCGTGCTCTGCCCTGTGTGCTCCCCTCTACTTCAAATATTTAGCTGATTTTCCTTTAAAAGTTGCATTGGTTTCTGACTTAAACACTCCATATGACAAAACATTCCACGATCAAACAATCCTATGTGTAAAGAAATTACTTCTCCTCACTCCGTGACATTTATAAATTGATGAATCCTTGTTACTGACTCCCTGGCCAGAGAACATAGTCTTACCCTATTCACTCTATCAAAACCCTTCATAATTTTTTTTAAAAAAACCTCTACAAAATGTCCTCATAGCTTGCTCTACTGCAGTGGAAATAATCCCAATATCTCAAGTCTTTCCTCATAACTATAGTTTTCCATTCCTGACATTATCCTTGTGAAAGTGGGCTGTGTGCTCTCTATGGCTTGAATATTGAAGGGGTGGATTTGCAGACATTGACACTATCAGAGATAAAGTTCCACAACCAGCATATTAATCTATGCCACTGGCATTGGTGTATGGACATTTGGATTGGTACAGAATGCGGAGATGCAGTTGTTCTCATGTTCCTGGCATAAACATGGAGGTTTGACTGAAATGCTCGTAACTCTTGTGCTGCTGCTACTGCCATTGATAGTTGAATGGTAGTGAGAATTTATTTTGTTCTAAACTTCACAAGTGTCTTTACATATGGTGTACTATTATGAACCATTTTTTTCTACCTAGAATTTTTCTGATACATGTTATCACATGACTTTGACTCACTAGAAATGATAAGCATCATCACTATTTTAAACATCAAGGGGGAGAAATTCGGTATCGCCCCGTTTGGGGGCAATTATCGGCCGGGCGCAAAGTTTAGCGCCTGCCGCTAATTATCGCCTCCGACTGCAACCTTGACTTCTATCGCCCCTGGAGGTGATTGGAGCACTAAATCAGGGGCTACACACCTCTCTTAAGGCGCTAACGCCGATGAGCGAGGCGCTACCTCAGAGCGCTGGCGAAGCTCATGTGATTTCAGACAGCAATGGAACACAGACACACTTGCGCGGGCCAGTTCTTAAAGGGGAGGGTCGATCTTGCTCTCCATCCACACCCTGCTCATTGCAGCCTTGAATCTCGGCCTGGAGAGACCTGTACATCAAATCTGTTGGAAAAAAACAATGGAGAGGCCCAGGGAAAGAGCTCAGAGTGCAGCCCCCTAAATCTCTTCTAAATCGATGCATGAAAGGTCAAATCAAAATGAACCTGCAAAGTGCTGCTCAGTACCCAAAACTCCTTCACACAGCGTTGAATCTCTCCAGAAGTCTCTCTCTCTCTCTCAGAATGCGTGGTGCAAAAATGTTGCTGACAAAAAAAGGCAGGAAGCGGTCGCCTTTAAATAGCGCTCCCCAGTCCCTTCCCGACTGCAAATGCTCCCCTCAGCCTCTCATTGCTAGCGGCAGGCGGTAAGGCAGGGGCCGCCACTCAATATCCGGTCCGGGGCGCAACCGGGGCGTTGCACGCTCGACTGACATCATGATCTGCGGGCGCAGGAGATCGTGGCGGTAATGTTTAGCGCCGCTAAATGTCTGGGCAATTTCGCAAGCGGCGCAAACATCGCCGCGCCCGGGCGCTAGTTGCTTTGCGACCCATTAGCACCCTCTTAGGTACTAGGTCCATATTCTTTTACTTCCTGTGGAACGAGATATCTGTCCTTTTCTTTTGATTGTCTCACAGTATTCACTGTGCCAAGTAGCACTCTTGACTCTGAGTCAGAAGGTCGTACGTACAAGACCCACTCCAGAGACTTCAGCAGTACTGAGGGAGTGCTGCAATGTTGGAAGTGCCCTCTTTCAGATGAGATGTTAAACTGACGCCCTGTCTGTCCATCTCAAGTGGATGGAAAACATCCCATGGCACTATTTGAAAGAGAGGAGGGAGGTTCTGGTGTCCTGGCCAATACTTAGTCCTGGGTCCTTGCAATTTTCATATTTGGGCCAAATTTACATCAATCTGGCAAGCTGCCAGCATGGAATGCGCTCGCTGTAAGCAGCTCACCCATCTGGAGGGTGGGAAAATCAGCCGAGTGCCCAGATTTGAAGGGCCTGCAGCAGCAAGGGAGAAGTCTGGAAGTGATCTGAATCGGCAACTGAGCACAGCAGGCAACATTTTTTTTTTTGCAAAACGGTCATTAAACGTGCAAGTCTTTAACGCACAGAGTTTACAAGTGCCTGCAAAAGAGGTGCCAAGCCTGCATTCTGCTTTCACTGACTGCCGCTGAGGATCCCTTGAATGGATGCTCAAAGTGGCTGCCTCCCAACCTCTGACCACTATGCTTGGTGGGCGGGAACAGGAATTGGCGGAATTCCGGCGGGGTGGAGACGAAAATGGTATCCAAGGTCGTAACTACGCCATTTGACCCCGATTAGCATATATTCATGGGGCTCCCACCTGTTTCCAGCAGGAGATCCACCCAAAATCAGTGGGGACTCTGAGATAAGCTTCTATTTCCCTTGCCGATTTGGTCCTGCTACCATGCTGCTTTGAAGTGCAAACGTCTCTTTTAACCCAGTCCTGTAATGTTATCACGAGTCTTCATTTTCAGTCTTTTTTTTTTGGTTTCCTCGGACTTACAACAAACATCGTGGCATTATTTGGTATAAATAGGATGGGGAGAGTCAATGGTACAAAAAGACTCAGCAAAATCCTTTACAGACTGACTCTTTTTGTCTTGTACTTGGTATATTGTATGCTACTTTTCTCAAAACAATGTAAGATAAACTACATCAGAAGAACTGAGTAAGCCAATTAGGCTAATATTTTATTTATATGGGATGAAACAGCTTGTTCTGCTTTGATTGTTTTGGTTTAATTTCCTCATTAGTATTTAGCAGTTTTAAAAGTAATTGGTGCCAGCTCTAATTTAGCTCAAGTAACACTGGAGGTCAATTGGAAACAGCAGAGAGGGAAATGTAGTCCAGATGAAAAGAGTGGAGAGCTGGAAGAAACCTGGACACGAAGGAGAGACCGGGGAAAAATAGGAAGAGAGCGGACTGGGAGTTCCAATAGGAGAAGCAGAGAAGCTGGAGCTGGCCAGCACACATGCAGCAGAAAGATAAAAATAGGCCCTGAATTCTTGGGGGTTCGATCCATGGCACAAGTGTAGCGGATCTGAACCCTCCCTATCGTCCCATGCCGGTTGCTACAGACCCCGTCCCAAATTGCAGGGACAGGCTCATTTGCATGGCCGGGTCGGGCATATCGTGCCTGCAAGGGCGCTTTAGCGGCATCCACCCAGAACCACTGGCTGGGATGTTGGAGCGGCCCCGTGTCACTCCGACAGTAGAATGGAGTCCTGGCAAGAGCTCAGAAAAAATAATCTTCTCGACATCTTCTGCTCCCAATGGAGTAAGTGGGCCTCTTGGGGAAGGTAATCCATCCCATCCCAGATTACCTTCCCCTAATAAAGTTTTTGGGCTCTCCTGAGATCATCAGTGGCACTGAGGCCTTAGTAACGGACAGAATTCCTAGAAATGCTGGGAATGCCCCTTCACACACACACACACACCCTTGATGTGGGGGTGGAGGGGTGGTTGAATGATCCATCAACGGCACCCCTTATTAGAATTTAAAGGCTCATGCAAATTGGGTGGAATCCTGACCAACCAGGTTCCTCCTTGAATTTTCCCCTCTGAGTGGAAATCAACCATTCCACCTTCTTGAAGCCCAGGAATTTTAGGCATGGTAGTCTAGTGATTATGGTGCTAGACTAGCATTCCAGTGGTTGTGAGTTCAAATCCTACCATGACAAGTTGTGAAACAGAATTCAATAAATCGAGACTGTGAAAGAAAGACTTGCATTTATATAGCGCCTTTCACAACCACCGGAAGTCCCAAAGTGCTTTACAGCCAATGAAGTACGTTTTGAAGTGTAGTCACTGTTGTAATGTAGGAAACGCGGCAGCCAATTTGCGCACAGCAAGCTCCCACAAACAGCAATGCGATAATGACCAGATAATCTGTTTTTGTTATGTTGATACAGATACTGAGGGAAACAGAGAGAGACTCAAGAGAGTCTGACAGCAAGAAAGTGAGAGAGAGATACAGAAATAGAGACAGAGACAGGGAGAGAATCAGAGGCATTAAGAAACAGACAAAGACTAACACAAAGAGGGACTGACAGAGATTGAGAGAATCTGTGAGCTGGCACCAGAAAAAAGTGATCATGAAAGCTGATGGATTATCATAAAATCCCATCTGGTCCATTAATGTCCCCCTGGGAAGGGAGCCTGTCACTCCTACCCGGTCTGGCCTACACTTGACTCCAGTCCCACACTATGTGGTTGACTCTTAATACCCTCAGGACTGGTAGGAATGGACAATAATTGCGGGATTACCAGCATTACCCACCTCCCAAGAACACATTTTAAAAATTAACTCATCCAATGTTTGATCGCCTTCAATGGGGATATAGATTTTGCTTAGTGGCAGAATAATATATTGTGTATTACATGCTTCTCTCTTTATAAAGAATCATATCATCTTATTTACCATGAGCAATTCCATGGGCGACCCAATAGTAATGTAGTAAAAACAGTAACTGGCCTAGATTTTCAGCTCAAAATTTAACTGCCATCTTGAAATTCTTGGGAAGTCACTCTGCAAAAGAAGAAAAAAAGAGCTGCATGTATATAGAGCCTTTCACAGCGTTTCAGGACCTCCCAAAGCACTTCACAAACAATGAAGTACTTTTGAACTGTAGTCACTGTTGTAATGTAGGAAAGAAGCATATAATTTGTCTACTCAAATATGGGCAGGTGTATAATAAATAGAATTAAAGGATGCAATTACATTACATATAATGTTTCCCATTATTTGCACCTTAGCAACACTGGCAGTAAGGGATGCCTCTCTGTCCTTGACATTCAGTGTTGCTATGGAGAGTGGGGAGTTAAATTTAAAATCCCTGAACATGGAGTTAAATCATTCACCGGGTGATCAATTAAACTCCTCAGCCCCCGAGCCACTCTTAAAAGCCTGAATTTGGAGATCCCAGAGATGTCATTCTGTCAACTGGAAAACACAGCCCCGACATCAGAGGGTGCAGAGCCAAGGGGAAGAATTTCCCACAGTGGGAATTTCCTCGACTCTAGTCTCCCTACTGCCCAGTGTCCTGAATGCTGGGGTGAATCTGGCATAAAGATTAGCTAAGGGACAAAAGTTGGGTCCACTGGGAAAGATCCCAAAAATTCTTAACGTGCTTACTCGTATCCTCCCTTCCTATAAAGAAAGCTGATATGCTGTCAATACTTGTAGGGGGAGCCCGCCAATTGCCACCCCAAATGGCCATCCAATGTCACATTTCTCACACTTCCCCATGCACAGCCTCAAGCATCCAACAATCGCCCATACAGGCATGGGTGCCTGCCAATCGCCTGAAAATTACCTGACTCTGCCCTGAGCCTGGATATTCTGGTGAGGTCAGACGTGAAGGTCACCAACACCACATTGACCACAATACTTAGGTCACCGATGCTGCTGTGTCAACAGCCATTCATGGGTTATCAATTACTTAGAATCTTTATCCACACAAGTACAGCTGCCAGTTCCAGTATAGTACAAAGACAACTATCAGGCTGCCGTTCTGTATCCAAAGTGTCAAGTGATCAAATTGAATAGAAACATCTCGGCAGAAAGGCGTCAAGGAGCACTTGATGCATTGCTCTGTGTCAAATACTTTGAATGACCTTTTAGAAGGGCTCCCCTCCAAGTATAACGTGAACCAACCAACCATACATACATAGGACTTTGAGCACTATCCGCTGTGCTGTGATGTGAACATTGACCAATGTCACATTTTGAGATTTGTGATGGAAAAGTTTTGGAAAAGTGTTACATTAAAATGTAGGGTTTTAAAAGCACTGTGATAAAAATGCTAATGGCCTCGAATTGAAGTTGTTTCCCTAAAGACTTACATTTATATAGCACCTTTCACGACCACCGGATGTCTCAAAGTGCTTTACAGCCAATGAAGTACTTTTCTGGAGTGTAGTCACTGTTGTAATGTGGGAAATGTAGCAGCCAATTTGCACACAGCAAGCTCCCACAAACAGCAATGTAATAATAACCAGATAATCTGTTTTAATTCAGGGATAAATATTGGCCAGGACACCGGGGATAACTCCCCTGCTCTTCTTCGAAATAGTGCCATGGGATCTTTTACATCCACCTGAGAGAGCAGACAGGGCCTTGGTTTAACATCTCATCTGACAGACAGCACCTCCGACAGTGCAGCACTCCCTCAGCACTGCACTGGAGCGTCAGCCTAGCTTTATGTGCTCAAGTCCCTGGAGTGGGACTTGAACCCACAACCTTCTGACTCAGAGGCAAGTGTGCTACCTACTGAGCCACAGCTGACACTTCCACTGATACTGACAATAAGCAATTCGTTAGCCTGTTTCAGTAATCATTAAACACTTCACATCCATTGTGCTGGGATCTCCCTGGTCCTGGGAGCATGGCAGGGGCTATCTGGCATAGGCCTTCCCTCTGGTTGTGAACACAGGGATATAAAATAAGGACGGAAACACACACACTGATAGTTGGGTTTTTAAACAGAAGGTTGTTAGGGGAGGTCTTCTCCCAGACCCAAAAGGTTAAGATGCAAGAGGATAGCTAGAAGTGACTATTTTTTAGGTCAAGCAAGATTACCCACAAATGTGTGAAAGCATAGCATGTCCTTTATTTTGTATTATTACGTGAAGATAAATTATACTGATTAAATGAAATAAGTCTGATCATAACTGTGCTCTGTATGTTCACTTGTCTGAGAAATAAAACTGCTTAATGTTTTGTTTTAGCCTCACCTCACTAAAGTGTAAAACGGTCCACCTACTGAAAGATTGGAGAAGCGCACATGAGGACACACGTGAAAGACATGCTATCCAGTTCATATGTCAAGGGGGACATATTGGTACACCCCTTGGGTTCTGCTATCATATAAGTAGGTATCAGGCAGTATTAGTCAGCGTAAGAATACTCTTAAAAAAAAAGTAACTTTTAAATTCCAAATTCTGATCACGTAGCTGTTTTGAGCATGGCACCATGGCATGGGAGAACCGCATCGTGGCTGTGCTGTGCCAAGTCAGCCAAATCTGGACCTCAACTCCACCCAATCCTAGAGCCTTAGCTCAGTCCCTGTAGATTCCCAATTTCTCAAGTTGTCCCATACTCCAGTAATGTCCAGTACTGCTGGACCCAGTACCCTGGAGTGCTGCTTGACCCCAGGCCCTCCCCACTTCAGAGCTGCCAGATTCCAGGAATTCCTCAGAGAGTCAAATTCCACCCCCTCACCCAACCCAGTTCTGGCAACCCCTAGAATTCCCCCTCAGATCTGCAAAAAGCACACGGCCCCCACCACAGTGCTAATAAACCTCAGGACCACCCCTTCCACACGGCTAAATGCCAAGTACTACCTCCAACATTGTATATCTTGCCCCACATCTTGCAGATACACTAGCCTTGGCCTTGCAGCGCCCCACTGATCCACAGCAAAATGTTCTCCAGCACAGTGGTAGCAGTGAAGTATGGCTGGGCCATGAGAGGGATGATGCCGAAAGGGGTCATGAAAGTGGGAGCTCCACTCAAAGCATTTCCACTTCTCACCCGTTGCGCCCCCTGCCCCCAGTCAGTACCTGGCACGCTGTCTCGTGCCCCAGTGGCCGAGTCTGCTCCGTACAGGTGCAGGTGGAGCAGTCTTTGGCTCCCACCTATTTCTCATCAACACGTTGCCCCTCGGTGACAGCATCTGAAAACACAGCATTAGTTTCCACATGTACACTGACGACACCCAGCTCTACCTCACCGTGACTTCTCTCGACCCCTCCACAGTCTCTAAATTGTCCGACTGCTTGTCTGACATGCAGTACTGGATGAGCAAAAATTTCCTCCAACTAAATATAGGGAAGACCAAAGCCATTGGGCTGGACTTTCATTGACCCGTGGAGGCGGGTTTGGAGGCGTGTGGGGGGTTAAAATTGTGAAAACTGGCGGACGGGCACAAGTCCACCTCCATCCCGCCTCCACGCAATTTTCATTAAATCGTGTCTGCTGATCCCGACTCCGTCCCGCCTTTAAGAGACGGGATAGGCTGTTAAGGCCCTTAACAAGCACTAAATTGGCTCTATAATGCCATTTTGAAAGGCCTTTGTGATTTTAACCCTTGATCTATGTGAAGCACGCCTGGTCTGAACCACGATTGTGAAACCTGGTGGGAGCACATTTGGATAGCTGACTATCAGCTGCAGGTCCACTATTACAACGGAGATGTGATGAAGGTAGTAGTAGTATTAGGTCTGAAAGTCACCTCTGATGCTGCTGTATTGAAGGTCTTCACAGACTGCCTGGCCTTTGCTGTGAAAGGACCTGGATGCAAAAAAAATTCTCTCTCTCTCTCTCTCCTTAGAGCTGCTGCTCATTTTGCAACCAGGTCCTCTCACAGCAAAAGCCAGGCCGTCTCTGACCTGCAATGCAGCAGCAATGATGACATCATCAGAGGCGACTTTCAGACTGAAACCACTAATTGGTTCATGGGTTCCCACATGCTGGAACTCAATTGCCCAATTAGGTGAAAATTGCATCAATCTCCCACATCCAATTGCAGTCGGGTGGATAACACGAAATGCGGATGACACGACCCCAACCCGCCCCAGTATCAAAATCCAGCCCATTGTCTTCGGTCCCCGCCACAAACTACATTCCCTAGCCACTGACTACTTCCCTGTCTGAGGCTGAACCAAACTTCGCAACCTTGGTGTCATATTTGACCCGAAATGAGCTTCCAACCACATATCCGCGCCATCACCAAGACCGCCTATTTCCACCTCCGGAACATCTCACAACTCGCCCCGCCTCAGCTCATCTGTTGTTGAATCTCTCATCCATGCCTTTGTTACCTCTTGACTTGACTATTCTAACGCACTTCTGGCTGGCCTCCCACATTCTACCCTTCATAAACTTGAGTTCATCCAAAACTCTGCTGCCCGTGTCCTAACTCGCACCAAGTCCCGTTCGCCCATCACCCCTGTGCTCACTGACCTACATTGGCTACGAGTTAAGCAACACCTCAATTTTAAAATTCTCATCCTTGTTTACAAATGCATCTATGGCCTCGCCCCTCCCTATCTCTGTAATCTCCCCCAAAACCCTCCGAGCTATCTACGCTCCTCTAATTCTGACTTCTTGAGCATCCCTGATTTTAATCGCTCAACCTTTGGTGGCCGTGCCTTCAGCTGCCAAGGCCCTAAGCTCTGGAATTCCCTCTCTAAGCCTCACTGCCTCTCTACCTCTCTTTCCTCCTTTAAGACACTCCTTAAAACCTACCTCTTTGACCAAGCTTTTAGTAATCTGCCCTACTATCTTCTTATGGGGCTCAGTGTACAATTTTGTTTTATAACACTCCTGTGAAGTTCCTTGGGACGTTTTACTACGTTAAAGGCACTATATGAATACAAGTTGTTGTTGTTGTTACTATAGATTGTGAATAGCTGAAGTCCAAGCACTGATCCTTGCGGTACCCCACTTGTTACAGCCTGCCAACCCGAAAATGACCCATTTATTCCTAGTCTCTGTTTTCTATCCATTAACCAATCCTCAATCCATGCTAATATATTACCCCCAATCCCATGAGCCCTAATTTTGTGCAATAACCTCTAATGTGGCACCTTATCAAATGCTTTTTGAAAATCTAAATACACTACATCCACTGGTTCCCTCTTATCTACCCTGCTAGTTACAACCTCAAAAAACTCGAACAGGGAAAATCATGTTTGACTAACTTAGATAGGATTATATGGGATATACAGCACAGAAACAGGCCATTCGGCCCAACCAGTTGATGCCGGCGTTTATGCTCCACTCGAGCCTCCTCCCGTCTTTCCTCAGCTCAGCATAACACTCTATTCCCTTCTCCCTCATATGCTTATCTAGCCTCCCTTTAAATGCATCTGTACTATTCACTTCAGCCACTCCCTCTGGTAGCAAGTTCCACATTCTCAATTTCTCTCTGGGTAAAGAAGTTCCTTCTGAATTCCCTATTTGATTTCTTGGTGATTATCTTGATGGCCTCTAGTTTTGCTCTTCTCCACAAATGGAAACACTCTATCTGTGTCTACTCTATCAAAATCTTTCATAATTTTAAAGACCTTAATTGAGTTTTTTGTTGAGGTAACAGAGAGGGTGGATGAGGGCAGTGCAGTTGATGTTGTGTATATGGACTTTCAAAAGGAGTTTGATAAAGTACCACAAACTAGGCTTGTTAGCAAAATTGAAGCCCATGGGATAAAAGGGGCAGTAGCAGCATGGATACAAAATTGGCTAAGGGATAGAGAACAGAGAGTTGTGGTGAATGGCTGTTTTTTGGACTGGAGGGAGTTATACAGTGACGTTCCCCAAGGTTCAGTACTAGGACCACTGCTGTTTTTGATATACATTAATGACATGGACTTGGGTGTACACGGCACAATTTCAAAACTTGCAGTTGTCATGAAACTTGGAAGTGTAGTAAACAGTGAGACTTCAAGAAGACATAAACAGGCTGGAGGAATGGGCAGACACATGGCAGATGAAATTCACCGCAGAGAAGTGTGAGGTGATACATTTTGGTAGGAAGAATGAGGAGAGACCATACACATTAAATGGTACAATTTTAAAGGGGGTGCAAGAACAGAGAGACCTGGGGGTACTCAAGCACAAATCGTTGAAGGTGGCAGACAGGTTAACAAAGCAGTTAATAAAGCAAATGGGATTCTGGGCTTTATAAATAGAGGCATAGGCCGGAATTTTCCCATTGCCGAACGTGCGGGTTTAGGGGTGGATCGGCAGTTAAAAGCGCGGAAATTGACCGCGTCAGGAACCTGCTGTCATTCCGCCGACTTCCGCCTTTAACTCGGGCGCGTTTCAAGACACAAGTCCTGCTCGGGAGATGTGGGCGACCTCATTGAGGTACTCAACTGCTCATTGAGAGACCCTTAATTGCCTTTTTAACATCCGGTTTGGGCTTTAACTTGTTGCGCATGGGACTCACGCACCTCGGGAACCTCGCCTGTGAAGGGGAGGCGGAGCTGAGTGGCCATTGTGCGAGTCTATTAAGTGACAGCTGGAAAAAACACATAAATACTCCCACATTGCACCTGCTTCCTTGCCTAATGGAAAGGCTCTTGCTGACTCCATTTCGTGCAGAGATTTAGCTGTCAGCAGTTTGCAGGTCATTTCTGCAACCTCAGAAGCCATATTGCTAGTCACTATCAGAACATTGAAGGATTGTGCCTCTGATCTCCACTTTACCTGCCATCTATTAGATCAGCATGGGTGCCGCTTATGCTGTCTCACCTTGGACTTCAGAATCAGACCAAGCTGATCCCCAGCACCACCAACACCAGCCACACCAGCAGCAGCAGCCACAACACCAGCAGCAGCGGCAGCAACCACAACAGCAGCCTTCTCCTCAACGACCTGATGCTCCACAGGAGAGAGGAGATCAGCACAGGGCTGCAGCGCGCCGGAGGCGATACCCCCAACACAGGGTATACAGGCAGAGGATGAGCCTCCTCGACATGACTGAGCAGCAGTGCTTCAGGAGGCTCAGGCTATCGCGCCAGGTCGTCGCAGACATTTGTAGCTTGCTGGAACAAGACCTGCTGCCCAGAGGACCTGGTGAACACGCCTTACCAGTGGCTGTCAAAGTCACCACCGCCCTCAACCTCTTCACCTCAGGCTCCTTCAGGGATCTGCAGCAGACATCTCGCAGTCAGCCGCCCAAAGATGCATCACCCAGTTGACCGATGCCATGTTTCGCAAGTCAGCCAATTATGTAAACTTTGCCACTGATGAAGCCAGTGTTACTGAGTGGACACTTGGCTTTGCGGCTCTGACTGGCTTCCCACAGGTGCAGGGCGTCATCGACTGCACAATTGTGGCCATCAAGGTACCCTCAGATCACCCAGGAGTGTTTGTGAACCGCAAGAGCTTCCACTCCCTCAAAGTGCAGCTCGTCTGCCACCATAGTAAGATCATCATGCATGTGTGCGCCAGATTCCCTGGCAGCTGTCATGACTCTTTCATCCTGCGCCAGTCCACCCTCCCTCAGCTCTTCGCACCTCCAAACAGACTTATCAGCTGACTGCTTGGAGACAAGGGCTATCCACTGAAGACGTGACTGATGACACCCTTGAGGAGGCCTAGCAATGAGGTCGAGGAGCGTTATAATGAGAGCCACATGTCTGCCAGATGTGTCATAGAGCCAGCAATCGGCATGATGACGATGCGCTTCAGATGCCTTGACAGATCTGGAGGAGCCCGTCAATACACACCAGCCAGGGTCTCCAGAAACATCGTCGTATGCTGCCCGCTGCACAACATAGCGCAGCAACGAGGATTGGAGCTGCAGGAGGAGCAAGGCGCACAGCACGCAGCCTCTTCGGAGGAACAGGTGGAACACGAGGAGGAGGAGGATGAACCTGAGGTGGAGATGGCACCAGCAGCGGTGCACATTTCTGCCTGGGAGGCCCAGGATGGCCCCATAATGGCCAGATTTACTTAACTTGCACCAGGTGCACCCATATGGCTCCCAGATGCTGTACTAACTACCCACCCAACAACACCACAAAGCAGTCCTACAATGACCAAGCCATTCCTGTCCCCCAAACTGCCATTGCTCGAGGTTAAGTAATGTCTCATCATTCACTCCAAGTGACAAGGCCACTTCCCAGGTAGCAGGCAAAAATAGACTAGATGGGAAAATTGTGCAAAGAAATAAATTTATGTGCGTCATAAATAGAACTGAAACTTAACATTAACATTTTTTCATACACCCATGTGCATATCCTTGTGCATCTAGGATTGTGTCTTTTTTCGTTTACACGTGCTTCTATGAGGTGCAACCCCTGTGGCTTCAGCAGAGGTAGAGGCAGGCTGCTCACTTCCCTGCTGTGCCTGCTTAGACACTTTTGGTGGACGTCCTCTGGGTTTTGGAGCCTGTGAGGGCCCCGCCAAAGACTGGTCCTCCTGCAACTGTGCAGGGTCAGACTTGGCCATCGAGATCCGAGACAGCAAGTGGGGCTCTGACTGAGCGGTAGGCAATGGGGGAGAAGTGGGAGCGCTTTGAGAAGAGCTAATTCAATGTCCCCTCTCACCATCATCCCTCTCATGAGCCACCCGCACTTCCCTGCTAGCAAGGAGCTGGAGAGGTGCGATGTAGGCCCAAGTCTACGTTAGTATCCCTCCTCGAGCTGAGGGCAATGAGCGTCTACAATCTGTTGTTCACAGTAAGCATGTTATGTGAGGACTAGCGCATTTGCTGCTCCATGCAGGTGGCTATCCTTTCCAAGGAACAGCACATCGTCACCATCACCTGTGAGATGGTGGTGCTCATGTTGGAGATTGACTCTTCCATTCTCTGTACAGTTGCACACATCGCAGCTGCAAAAGCTACCAGAGCATCATGCAATTGTTGCTGCCCCTCCAGGATCACCCTCCTTCTCGATGGCCCCCGAGGCTCAGCGTCTGCATGCAGCTCAGCAGAGCTTGGAGTGTCCTGAGCCCTCCGGCGAGGACTCTCCGCTGCTGTCCCTGTCTCCACCATCTGCTCTTGCTCACTTGAGATGTGTGAGAAAGCAGGTAGCAACACTACTCTATCTCTCACAGGACCCACCGAGGTGTGTGTATCTGTGCTGGTTCTGGGTGCGCATGGGTCTGCTGATGGTGCACCCTCAGAGACTGGAGCTTCCTGTGAGTCGTCTTCCTCCTCCAGCTAGACAGTGGGGCAGGCTCTTGATGGACCTGGGGAGAGTAGAGAGATGAATTAGAAGTGTTTTGATAAGAATGGGTAACGTTACCATTATGCACATGATGACATTTCACTGGCTGCTGACATCAGTCACCATATGAGTGACTGTTGTATGTTATGTGGCTGTATGAGATTTAATTCTGTCACCAGGTTGCTCAGAGGTCCCTGTCTCTCCATCTTCCACCGCCTGCAACTCTGCAACTCCAGAGATTTCTAGGGCCTCCTCCTCTGCTGGAGTCAAATTTGTGATTATTGGAGGGTCACCTCCGGTTCTCTGCCTCTCCCTGTTGTTGTGGGCTCTCTTCTCCTGCAAGGAGGGAAAGAAGAGAACTTTGAGTGAGAGTGATGGAATGAGTGTAAGGAATAGATGGGCTACATCTGTAGAGGGTGACTATGAGGGAGTGGTCTGAAATTACCAAATGGCCTCCTTCTGTTGTATTACTTACTATGATTGCATTAGGATAAGGGTGAGTGTCAGTGGTTGTTAGTTAGATGGGGATGTGAGTAGGCGCATAGACAGAGAGGGATGGGTGCACCTGCAAATGAGGTTGGTGTGAGGAGTGATGTGCATGAGTAGGCTTGGGAAGGCAGAGTGATGGGGTTGGGGTGGCAATTTATGTGTTCACAATTTATATTAATGATTTAGACTTTGGAGTCAAAAACACAATTTCTAAATTTGCAGATTTGGGGGGGATAGTCAATACTGGGGAGGACTGCAACAAATTACAAGATGAGATTAATAAACTTGAAGAATGGGCATATAATTGGCAAATGAAATTCAACACAGATAAATGTGGGGTATTACATTTTGGTAAAAATAGGGAGGTCACATATTACTTGGAAAATATGAATCTAAGTGGGGTAGAAGAGCAAAGGGATCTCGGAGTACAAATAGACAAATCACTAAAAGTATCGACACAGATTAACAAGGATATTAAAATAAGCAAACCAAGCACTAGGGTTTATTTCTAGAGGGATTGAATTGAAAAGTAGAGAAGTTATGCTAAACTTGTATTGAACATTGGTTAGACCACACTTAGAGTACTGTGTACAATTCTGGTCGCCATATTATAAAAAGGATATAGAGGCACTGGAGTGGGTGCAGAAAAGATTTACAAGGATGATACCAGAAATGCGAGGGTATACCTATCAGGAAAGGATGAACAGGCTGGGTCTCTTTTCTCTTGAAAAGAGAAGGCTGAGGGGTGACCTAATAGAGGTCTTTAAAATTATGAAAGGTTTTGATAGAGTAGATACAGAGAGAGTGTTTCCACTTGTGGGAAGAGCAAAACTAAAGGCCATCAATATAAGATAGTCACCAAGAAATCAAATAGGGAATTCAGAAGGAACTTCTTTACCCAGAGAGTGGTGAGAATGTGGAACTCGCTACCACAGGGAGTGGTTGAAGCGAATTGTATAGATGCATTTAAGGGGAGGCTAGATAAGCATATGAGGAAGAAGGGAATAGAGGGTTATGCTGATAGAGTTAGATGAGAAAGACGGGAGGAGACTTGAGTGAAGCATAAATGCCAGCATGGACTGGTTGGGCCGAATGGCCTGTTTCTGTGCCGTAATCCTATGTAATTCTATGACATGCACATCAGGATGTAGGTAAATGTGGCATTGCACTCACCTTTCCTGACCTCATGAGATCATTGAATCTTTTGTGGCACAGGATCCACATCCTCCTCACCACAGCCCTACTGCTGACCTCCTCTACGATCTCTAGCCATGCCCTCTTAGTGTCTCTGGCTGGTCTTTCTCGGCCATCCGCAGGGAAGGTGACCTCCCTGCGTGCTCTTACTCCCTGGACCAGCACTTCCAGGGAGGCATCTGGGAATCTTGGCACAGCCTTCTGTCTGTGTGTCTCCATGACCCACAGAATTCTCAATCTTATGCAGCAATTTGTAACTCTTCAAACCACCTTGAACACTCCTACAGCAACCTTCAATGAGATGTGTGCAAGACTGCTTTAAATATCTGTGCTGAAAACGAGGCATCGGTGACGTCATCAGACCCACTCCATTTAATTGGGCTGGGAAACCCGCATGACTCATTCAATTGGTGCAATTGAGTTAAACGCGCAGTGAAGAACACGCTGTTGAAATCTTTGGGATGGCGACCCGCACGCACCCGACCCGACTCTAAGGTAACGATTCTGGCCATAGAGTACAAAAGCCAGGAAGTTATGCTAAACCTATATAAAACACTCGTTTGGTCCCAGCTGGAGTATTGTGTCCAATTCTGGGCACCACACTTTAGGAAGGACGTGAAGGTTTTGGAGAGCGTACAGAAGATATTTACTAGAATGGTTCCAGGGATGAGATAATACATTTACGTGGATAGACTAGAGAAGCTGGGGTTGTTCTCCTTGGACCAGAGAAGGCTAAGAGGAGATTTGATAGAGGTGTTTAAAATCATGAAGGGTTTAGATAGAGTAAATAAAGAGAAACTGTTTCCAATGGTTGAAGGGTCGATAACGAGAGGGTGATTGGCAAAAGAACCAGAGGTGACAGGAGGAATAACATTTTTATGCAACGAGTGGTTAGGATTTGGAATGCACTGCCTGATAGGGTGGTGGATACAAAGTCAATAGTAGCCTTCAAAAGGGAATTGAATAAATATTTGAAGGAGAAAAAATTGCAGGGATATGGGAGAGAGCGGGGGAGTGGGACTAACAGGATTGCTCTTCAAAAGAGCCAGCGCAGACTTGATGGGCTGAATGGCCTCCTTCTGGCTGTACTATTCCATGATTCTATGATTTGTCAAGCACGATTTCCCTTTCATAAATCCGTATTGACTCTGCCCTGTAAAAAAAACTGCATATTGTTTGTTACCTATAGCTATATTAATATTTAAATTCTTATATCTATGCATACTTCCTGCTACATAACCTGTTGTCATAGTTTTGTCACATTCTTGTCAACTTTTCTATTATAAATTCCTATGTCCATATTTCTAATGAACACTGCCCATGTAAACGTGTCACTCTGTAATTACACCTAGGCCACCAGGGGTGGCGCTGTAGTGCCTCAGTTTTGCATATCCCAGTTCCTCAACCTGTACTGCAGAAAAACTCCTAAGGTTCAACCAACTATTTCTCTGCTTCTCCAATTGCAGTAAGCTTTGCTAGCTAACTAAATAATAATTAAAAAATAAAAATATTATATAAAAATAAGGACTGAATGTATGACTTTAAATTAGCCTCTGCCTTGTAGTCCTGGTTCACCTGAATACTATATTTAGAAACATAGAAAAATAGGAGCAGGAGTAGGCCATTCGGCCCTTCGAGCCTGCTCCGCCATTCAATATGATCATGGCTGATCCTCTAACTCAATACCATATTCCCGCTCTCTCCCCATACCCCTTGATGCCTTCTGTGTCTAGAAATCTATCTATCTCCTTCTTAAATATATTCAGTGACTTGGCCTCCACAGCCTTCTGTGGTAGAGAATTCCACAGGTTCTCCTCATCTCAGTCTGACACACAAAAGCATTGTACTCCCCAGTGCTAACATCTCTCTCTTTGAGAAGTAAAACATTCACAAAACAAATAATAAAAAGCGACAAATTCAACAATTGTTTAAATAGAACATGCTGATATAATTTGACAATAAATCTAAAATTATTGTGTACTAATGTGGATACTGATAACCTTTTGTTCAAACGGACTTTATAACTTCAATTTATTATATTCATTAACGATCTGGAGGAGGGCATAGATTGTACAGTAAATTAAATCCACAGACGATACCAAATTGTGCAGTAGAATCAGGACCTTAAACGAGGGAAGTAGATTGGAAAGGGATCGAGAGAGACTGCGAAAGTTAGCCCAAGGCAGGCTTCACTGAACACCAAAGTTTCCACACACTTAGATTTGAAAGGGCACGCATGTGGCAAAGACAGAGAGAGCACTTAACTTTTCCATCTATGATATTTATCGTGCAAGCGCCCCTCTCTTTTTCACTGGCTCGTTCTCCTTCGCTTCCTCTGTCAGGCACAGCTGTTAGCTGGGTGTCATTAAAATAATTATCTTATTCAGCCACAAGGATATTTCCATATGGACAGGCCAAACTTTGCCAGCTAGACTACCGAAGCAGACTGTACTATTCAAATAATTGGCATTTTCTGAGGTAAACCAAATTTACACTTAATGGGCCAGAAATTCGGCTCCGTGGCTTCCCGCGGGTGCAAGGATCGCGCGCGCACCTACCTACCGCGCCTGCCGTTGACCTCTGGGCCCACGGGGACTTCGGCTCCTGGGCCTCCTGCAGCTGCCGGCGCGCAGTGCTTGTGTATCCCAGGGGCGTAGTTAGTGCGATGCGTCCCCTGGGATCACGTGGGCCATGGAGAGCCAATGGCAGCAGACCATCTTTCATTCATAGATTTGACAGGAGACCTGTCAAATCTATGAATACAGATCGGCCCCAAAACATCCCTAAAACTACAAATAATTTTTTTTTTTAAATCACATTTTTAAAATAACTATAAATTACATTAATTAACTATTTTAAACAAAAATTTAAATTTTAGAAAAAATGTATTACATTTTTTAACGGGGCTAAAACTAAACTTACCTTTCTTTAAAGTAATTAAAAAAGATAAATCTGTGAAAAAAATGTTTAAATTTTAATAAAATCAACACTTACCTTGTTAAAAGGCCTTGCGCATCCTTTTTAAAAGTGTATCTTCTCCGTGCTTACCTTCATGGAGGAACCTGTAAAAAAATCCGAATTGCGAGGCGAACGCGCTGGCCCTCCGGCGTGCACGTTCGACCTCTGAACCCCTTTCCTCAGGGGAATGGAAGTGCCGGTTTCCCGCGCATGCGCAGTGCATGCAAGAAACCGGCACTTTCGTTCCGTCCACGGGTGAGTACACAGTGCGTACTCACCCGACAACAGCCGAACTTCTGCCCCAATGCGTATTTCATAAATTTAAAGCATACAGACCATATTATGGCTTCCTGCTTTAACCATTTCAAACACATCTTTGAACAATATTTTGTTTTATCTTCTCGCTAGGTTTCCTTCATGGATGGAAATATAGGCGGAGATATTATTCCATGCCCGTTTTCTGGTGCAGAAGATGTGGGTGCCGTTAAGTAGAGAAAACGGGCCCCGTGCTTCATTAATATTGGACAGGCAGACTGCTAGCCAGCACTACTCGCGCTGTTCGTTGGCAGCTCACCTAATCAGGGCCCTGAAAATACCGTATCCATGACGCTATTTAAAGGCAGCCTGCGCCTATTTGGTCTCTCCCCCCCCAGCTGCAGGTCGGTCTGCTGCTTCTTCTTGCTGCTGTTTCTGCTCCTCTTCTTGTCAGACTAGGATTCCCAGAAGGACACTCATGAAGAAATAAGTGCAATGCCAGAAGTCCTTTAATGGTTCATAATGTTCCACAGTAATGTACGAAAGACTGGTATGTAGAGGTCCTTAGTAGATGAGAATCATATATGTATAAATTTAAGTGCAGCCATTGACCAACTAATTTTACCCATAATTTCCTGTGGGTATGAAAATATTAAGGCTTGTTCAAAATGCAACTGCAAGGACAGTCAGAAACAGTCTTGACTAGTTCTGATAACGGACAGTCATGCAGCTTACGAGGCCTTGTACTGCTTGTACCAGGGAAGCTAGAAAAAAGAGAGATAAGGTAAATTCCAATGGGGTGAAGAACTATAAACAAGATAACAATGAACAGGGTAAAGTTGTAGGAAAAATACTGGGAAAGGTGGGGCCAAGATGCTACCCTTAGTCTGAGTGACAATGGTATATTGACCATTAGAACCAATTAAAAAAAGTGATGTTGTTAAAGACCATATCTGGACACTGGCCAAATGAACTTTTGATAAGAAAAGGGTTAAAACGTCGATACTCAAAGAACAACTTCACACAGATCTACCGTGAAGAACCAAGAGCGAAGGAACAGACTGAAGACGACGTCACCGGTGTCCGAGAGGTTCCAGAGACCAAGGGCTCCGAGCTACTCATTAAACTATCGCCTGTTGTTAAGTATATTGCGCTGCAAGCTTAATAAATCTTGATCTATTGCCAAAGCACTACTGGTTGCTACCTATTTTGGGTGTCTCGTCCAAGAACTCTGAGAGATCAAAAAGATCTTACAGTAAATACAAGCATTTTGAAATCATTTGAGATGGAAAAAACCCATAAGAAAATGCAAGCAAGATGTCTCGCAAATCTTTTTACAGCTTTACCTGAAAGGAGTTGAAGATCCCTTTAAATACCACTGGAAATGGCCACCGTGTACTGACCATGATTGGTGAGTGGGAACAGGAAGTGGTGGTGCCAACATGGGCAAAGATGAAAATGGTGTCATTTGATTCCTATTAACATATATGTATGAGGCTCCTGCCACTTTCAGGCAGGAGCTCTGGACACCAAGATTGCCCCCAACGCATCGTTAAGTTAGTGCTTCCAGCTGGTGCACAGTTTTGGTACTGCTACCACCCAAACGGGGCAGTAAGGACACAAATATCACCTCTGTGATATGTTGATGGAACAGTGGTAAAATTAGCAGAGAATGTTACTGAAGATTGTGTGGGCGTTTGTTCCCCCTCAACTTCCATCCCCATCAAGACCTATCAGAAACAGAATCCCAGCCGGGCCCACTGCTGGAGTTGGCATGCCCACAGGGGTCACAGTCTCAGGATACGGGGTAGGACATTTAGGACTGAGATGAGGAGAAATTTCTTCACTCAGAGGGTGGTGAACCTGTGAAATTCTCTACCACAGAAGGCTGTGGAGGCCAATTCACTGAATATATTTAAGAAGGAGATAGATAGATTTCTAGACACAAAAGGCATCAAGGGGTATGGGGAGAGAGCGGGAATATGGTATTGAGATAGAGGATCAGCCATGATCATATTGAATGGCAGAGCAGGCTCGAAGGGCCAAATGGCCTACTCCTGCTCCTATTTTTCTATGTTTCTATGTTCTACTAGTGGAAGCAATATCACATTATGTGTAGCTGCAAATAATTAGTAAAATTCAGGCTGTGAAACTTATTTTTGGATCAATATAACTACAACAGTAAAAATATGCCACTGCAGTGAGAGCTGCAGTACTATATTTAGCTTGCTCCTAGTGCACTGACACCGATCGGTTAACCTAATTACGGTGAGAAATGAGTTTAACATTAAATGTACCAATTAGCGAATATCTGCTGTCAGAATGCACTGTTTGTTAAAGGGCAGGCATTACACTTCCATAGTTCAGTTTGAAAGAGTCTAGCAGTTTGGGCTTACCAGGACTACAAGCGAAAGATGTTCCACCTGCCCTTTTTGTTCTCTCTCTCATTCACGGTATTACATGCTGTTTTATTGGGCAGAGTTTCAGACATAGATATCACCCACACTTACACTTTCTGAGAAATTGAACAATATCTGTTCAATTAGGACTACTTCCCTCCTTGATTAGCTTCTGTACCATTAGACAGCTCATTTAGTCTATTCTTAGTAGATTTACTAGGCTGAGATTTTATGCTCCTAGCCCATACCAGGAAAGGGTGCAGAATTTCCGACATGCACTCCAAGTGTGCACCATTATTTTGGACAATGATAATGGTGAGATTTAGTTTTATAAACTGCCAGTGTTATTTTTGACAAATTTCAAGTCTTATGATAAACACTTACTGATTTGTGAAAATATTTATTGTCAATAAAGACTGTCCTCTTGTTAACTTGCAAGCTATCCTCTGTGGACTATTCTTTGTATAAAATGTGATGCAAAAGCCACATTCACTGTATAGTTTATGATCAATTCCCTGTATCTTATGAACAATAACAATAACAACAACTTGCATTTATGTAGTGCCTTTAACATAGTAAAATGTCCGAAGGTGTTTCACAGGAGCGTTATCGAGCAAAACTTGACACTGAGCCACATGAGGTGATATTAGGGCAGGTGACCAAAAACTTGGTCAAAGAGGTAGGTTTTAAGGAGGAGAGAGAGCTAGAGAGGTGAAGAGGTTTAGGGAGAGAATTCCAGCGCTTAGGCCCTAGGCAGCTGAAGGCCCAGCAGTGAATGGTGGAGTGATTAAAATTTGGGATGCGCAAGAGGCCAGAATTGGAGGAGCGCAGAGATCTTGGAGGGTTATAGGGCTGGAGGAGGTTACAGAGATAGGGAGGGGCGGGGGAGGCCATGGAGGGATTTGAAAACAAGGATGAGAATTTTAAAATCGTGATGTTGCCAGACCTGGAGCCAATGTAGGTCAGCAAGCACAGAATAATGGGTAAACGAGGCTTGGTGCGAGTTAGGATATGGGCAGCAGAGTTTTGGATGAGCTCAAGTTATGGAGGGTGGAAGATGGGCGGCTGGCCAGGACAGCATTGGAATAGTCAAATCTAGAGGTAACCAAAGCAAATCATTTAGAGCAATCGTTGTTCAATATTCTTATATTCAAGATTTTGTTTTGAAAAGCAAAAGGTGATAATGAGCATTAGGATGGTAATACTTAATACCACGGGTGAGCAAATTCAAGTCCCTGTCCACTCAGATCCTGATATCTGTTGAGCAGCGAGTTGCCAAATAGAAGCTGTAGAATTTGCCAGGAGCAGGTAGGAGAAATTAAAGAGAGTGGCACCTCCAGTGACTGATGACGGAGCACCTTGCTGGTGGCCTGGGAGCAGGTTGTACCCCCACCATACAATTTTAGAATCATAGAACGTTGTAGCACAGAAACAGCCCATCAAGTTTGTGCCGGTGTTTTTCTCTACCTGAGCCACCTAGGCTAATCCTATTATCCTGCTCACTCGCCCAACCATCCAATACCCTTTAAAAAGAATTTTTCTCAACTTCAACAATGGTTTGCCACGGATGGTCCCATATTCTAATTGCCCTCATTTTAAAGATATTATTCACTTACACCGTCTACACAAATATCACAGGCAGCCACCTATATCAGGCAAAAGGCATTAACCATTTTCCATTACCATTGAAGTCAATTACAAAGCCACCGCTTAAAAAAAATAATAAGTGTGCCGGCAATTTTGGGCATATGGAAGCTTTGTCATCGTAATGTTCACAAGTTGCCACTATCCCTTTTTAATGCTTTTGAATTGATTAGCTCTATAACAAAGACACACAACACTCATTGAATTATTCCGATATGCTGTAGTGGCAAATTGAGTCTGCAGGGGACTCTGGAGCAATAGGCAGAATCACAATGATCCTGAGATGGGGACCCAGTGAAAATCCACGATCTTGCTTCTTGAACACATCGCGTAGCAGTATTACCACCCACTTCTTATAGCGGGCAAATCATGTTAACACCAACGCATCTGCTATAAGTGGTAGGGACTGTATAATCATAATCTTGAAGACGTCTATCAGATGATCTCTTAACCTTCTTAGCACTCATGCAAAAATCTCTAACTTCTCCAGTCTCTCTTCATAACACCACCCTTCTTCCTAGTGTTGGTGAAAAATTAATTCACTCGAGTCTGTTTCAAAGCAAAAGATCACAGTTTATTATTCAAAGCGCTCTGGGAGAAGGGTCATAGCCTGCGGTCTAATGACCAGCTTCTCAATTTAATAGTGGCAGCCACGCTTCTTTATACACTTCAAGAAGCCAGAAAATACAAACATCAGCACAGTTATTACATCATGAGCGACCCTTATGGTCTCTAAAAACAACTTGATTAGAATTTTACACTGTTAGCAAAACTCATTCTCTACTTCTGCTTTTGTCTAATAGTGGTCAGCCACCTGCACTGCAAGGTTTCATTCTTACGCCTTTTCGAGGCTAGTTTATTATAAAAAACAATGATTCACATTTTTGTTCTGCAGTGTCTGCATTATCTATACTGCAGACTAAGCAAGCTGGTCTTTATCTAATTATACCCCTGTCTCCATCGGCTTGTAGCCTTCGGGAGATACTTTGACCTTTACTATAGTCCTTTAAGCAGTTCAACTAATCTTAAACATTACAACTGATTTGTCCTTACATTATTACAATTAATTTTTTTACTCTTACACTAGCAACATTCTAGAGAATCTATACTGCACCTTTTCTATTGTCTTTTTATCCTTCCTATAATGAGGTGGCCAAAGCTGTACATAATACTCGAATTGCAACCGAATTAAGGAATATCAATTCAACATAACTTCCTTGCTCTTATATTCTGTGCCTCTAAATATAAAACCAAGGATACAGTTTGCCTTTTTTTATGGCCTTAACAGCTGTGGCTCAGATGGTAACACACTGGCCTCTGAGTTAGAAGGTTGTGGGTTGTTAGAACATAAGAATGAGGAGCAGGAGTAGGCCTTATGGCCCCTCGAGCCTGCTCCACCATTCAATAAGATCATGGCTGATCTTCAACCTCAATTCCACTTTCCTGCCCGATCCCCATATACCTTGATTCCCCTAGAGTCCAAAAATCTATCTATCTCAGCCTTGAATATACTCAATGGACGGAATTTTCCGGGGTGATAGCGGGCGCGACCAGTGGCGGGTTGGGTGGGAAAGTTGTTATTTTTGACAGCGGGTCAGGAACCCGCTGTCAATCTGCCCCCACGCGCCTTTCCCTCAGGCGCGTCTGTCATCGTGGAGCCGACCCAACCAACAGTGATGGGCAACCCAATTGAAATCATTACCAGGTAGTTTACAGGCACTTAAGAGCCTTTTTTCACTTACTTTTTAAATTTCCTTGCGTGACCACAAGATTCACGCAGCTCAGGAAGCACGTCTGTCAAATTGAGGTGGGAGTTCCGTGGCCATTACACCAGCTGATTACTTGACAGCATCAAATGTACAGTAAAAGCTCCCACCTGACAGATGATCACTTTCCTCAGGCAGAAGCTGTTGCTCAGTCCATTCCCAGCACAGATTCTGCAGGCTGCAACTGTTTCCAGCAAAGTCTCCATCCAGTCTCACCTCATTGGAAGAACTCTCGCACCATTGACAGAATGCTTCTGTCATCTGTACTTCACCTGCCATCTATTCCATCAACATGGGTGCCGTTACTGTCTCACCTTGGTCCTTAGAATCCCACCACGATCAGCCCCAACACCAGCAGCACCAGGCACACCAGTAGCACCAATAACAACACCAACCTTCTCCGCAGTCACCTAATGCTGCACAGGACAGAGGGCATCAGCACACAAGTACATTGCTGCCCAGGATGCCAGGGATGGCATCATCATGGCCAGATTTAGTTAACTTTACGCTGGACACCCATGGCTGCCACATGATGTGCCAGGTTGGCACCACCCCACACCAACACCATAAAGAATCCTTACAATGACCAAGCCATTCCTTTCACACTCATCACCATTGCGGGGGGTACTGTTATGTCTCACCATTTACTGCAACTCACTAAGCCACTTCCAAAGGTTCACACAAATCTGTCCAAGAACGCAAAGTGTTGAACATAAAGATTTTTATATTTGACAGCACATTAACAGAAACTTTACATTAACATTGAATAAAACACCCAAGTGCCTACCCTTGTGTGTTGTTAGTTGATATGATTGCACTAGGATGAGGGTGAGTGTGAGGGGTGGCTAGTGAGATGGGGATCTGATAATGTAGCTAGAGAGAGAGGGATGGGTGGAGGTGCAAGGTAAGTTGGTGTGAGTAAGGATGTGCAGGAGTAGGGTAGGGAAGGCAGAGTGATGGGGATGCGATGAGAGGCACAGCAGGATGAGGTTGAGTGTGGCTTTGTACTAACGTTTCATGATCTACTGAGATCATTGAAACGTTTGCGGCACTGCACCCAGATCCTCCTGACCAAATCCCTGCTTGTTCCCTCCTCTGCAATCTGCAACCAGGCTGTCTTGGTCTCCTGGGGAGGTCTCTTCCGCCCATCGGAAGGGAAGAGAACCTCCCTGCATGCTCTGACTCCCTCCATAAGCATATGGAGGGAGTAATCGGAGAACCTGGGTGCAGCCCTCTCCCTCCGCAGTCATTGTCAGTGCTTGCAGCACTCCAATGCTGTAGTACACTGACAGCACTGTTAGATTAAACTTCAAATCTAATGTGGCCATGGTCCCTTTAAAGATCCCGGCTGAAAACGAGTCATGAATGATGTCACCAGACCCGCCCCATCCCATTGGGCTGGGTATCGCGCAGTGCGGGCTTAATAGGCCCCATTAAGGTAAGTCCATTTTCAACAGCGGGATGGAGCCAGCAGCGGGGTCGCGACCCGCCATGGATACCGCCCGCACCGGACCCGCCCAGGTAGGCAAAATTCCGGCCCATGTCAAATGCTTTTTAGAAAATCCATATAAACCATCTCTTGGCTGAAGAGGTGTCAGGCCAGGAAGGTAAATAAGGAAGAAATAAAAGTTATAGAAAAAAATGGAGAAACTTGCACATGAAAAGAGTCAAAAAATGGAAAGGAAAGTTGAAATTAATTTATGTATCATATTAATTCACATTCTAGGTTGATAAAACATGTTAGAAATTATTACAGATCGATTAAATGTCAATCTTGTTTCCAAGTATGATGGTAGTTACTTATTTTTAAGAATATGTACCAAAATCTTTCATCTGCAGGTTTAGTGTATTGTTACATCTTAAAAAGAAAAAATAACAGTAACATATTATATTTGCTCTGCCTCATGAAGTAGATATATAAATATGGCTGGCCTTTCAAGGCTTAACACATATTAAAGACATATGTATGTCAGAAACAGTCAAAACTTATATAAATTCATTACCGTCTGCTAAAATGTTAATCCTCAGCTAATTTGAATGTAGACTTTTGCTGTAAAATGAAAATATTTTCATGTAATCTTTGTATTATCTGTTGCCATTTTAATGTCTATTAAAGGTTTAGAGTAGTTATGGAAATAATAGGATTGGGCACAGTCAACATGGATTTATGAAAGGGAAATCGTGTTTGACGAATCTGTTAAGAGTTTTTTGAGGTTGTAACTAGCAGAATAGATAAGGGGGAACCAGTGGATGTAGTGTATTTGGATTTTCAGAAGGCATTCGATAAGGTGCCACACAAGAGGTTATTAAACAAAATTAAGGCTCATGGGATGGGGGTAATATACTAGCATGGATTGAGGATTGGTTAATGGACAGAAAACAGAGAGTAGGAATTAACAGGTCATTTTCGGGTTGGCAGGCTGTAACTAGTGGGGTACCACAAGGATCAGTGCTTGGGCCTCAGCTATTCACAATCTACATCAATGATTTGAATGAGGGCACCAAATGTAATATATCCAAGTTTGCTAATGATACAAAGCTGGGTGGGAATGTAAGTTGTGAGGAGGATACAAGGAGGCTTCAAGGGGATATAGACAGGCTAAGTAAGTGGGCAAGAACATGGCAAATGGTATATAATGTGGAGACATGTGAAGTTATCCACTTTGGTAGGAAAAATAGAAAAGCAGAGTATTTTTTAAATGGTGAGAGATTGGAAAATGTTGGTGTTCAGAGGGACCTGGGTGTCCTTGTACACGAATCACTAAAAAGTTAACATTACAAGAGTAAAAACGTCTCACTGCAATTATATAGGGCCCTGGTGAGACCACACCTGGACTACTGTGTACAGTTTTGGTCTTCTTGCCTAAGGAAGGATATACTTGCCATAGAGGGAGTGCAACGAAGGTTCACCAGACTGATTCCTGGGATGGGGGGGATTGTCCTATGAGGAGAGATTGAGTAGACTAGGTGACATGAATCTTGTCATTCATGTGGAAATGACTTATGAAATAATACTGGGCGGCCTGCTGGTGGCGCTGTCCAGGGAGAGTATAAATACTCGGGCATGGGCCCAGCTTGCTCAGGACATTCTTTAACAGGAACTAGTGAAGGACACAACTAGATCTCCATGTTGAAAAACAGTTGATTAAAGCTTTGTTTAACGCTTAGACCAAGTGCCTAGTAGTTTTCTTATGTCACTAGGCCTATATTCTCTAGAGTTTAGAAGAATGAGAGGTGATCTTATTGAAACATACACAATTCTTACAGGACTTGACAGTGTAGATGCAGGGAGGATGTTTCCCCTGGCTGGGGAGTCTAGAACCAGGGGTCAGAGTCTCAGAATAAGGGGTTGGCCATTTAGGACTGAGATGCGGAGAAATTTCTTCACTCAGAGGGTGGCGAAGCTTTGGAATTCTCTACCCCAGAGCTGTGGAGGCTCAGTCGTTGAGTATATTCAAGACAGAGATCGATAGATTTTTGAATATTAAGGGAATCAAGGGATATGGGGACAGTGCAGGAAAGTGGAGATGAGGTAGAAAATCAGCCATGATCTTATTGAATTGCGGAGCAAGCTCGAAGGACCAAATGGCCGACTCCTGCTCCTATTTCTTATCTTCTTATGTTCTTAAAAGAACAAGGAAAAATCAAAGGTTAAGATATTCAACTGGAGGAGGGCTAATTTCAATGAGTTGAAAAGGAATATGGCCCAGGTGGATTGGAAACAAAGAGTGGCAGGTTAAACAGTAAATGAGCAATGGGAGGACTTCGAGAAGGAGATAGTTCCAGTGCGGTCTAAGCACATTCCTATGAGGGGGAAAGGAAGGGCATCCAAACTTAGAGTTCCCTGGATGACTAAAGAAATTGAGATTAAAATGAAACAGAAAAAGGAGGCTTATGATAAATGTCAGGTTAATAATAGTGTAGAGAATCAAGCTGAATACAGAAAGTGCAGAGGAAAAATGAAAAAAGGGGCAAAGAGAATGTATGAGAAAAGATTAGGGGATAACGTAAAAGGGAACCCAAAAGTCTTTTATAAACATATAAAGAGTAAAAGGATAGTTAAAGGAATGGTGGGGTCGATTAAGGGCCTAAAAGGAAATCTTCTTGTAGAGGCAGAGAGCATGGCTGGGGTCGTAAATGAAAACTTTGCATCTGTCTTCACTAAGGCAGAAATAGCAGAGGCTCTGGCAGCAATCTTCCAATCCTCCTTGGATATGAAAGTGGTGCCATTGGACTGGAGGATTGCAAATGTTACACTCCAGTCCAAAAAAGGGGAGAGAGATAAACCAGGTAACTACAGGCCAGTCAGCCTAACATCAGTGGTGGGGAAACTTCTAGAGACCATAATCTCGGATAAAATTGTCACTAGGAAAAACAAGGATCAATATATGACAGCTAACATGGATATATTAAAGGAAAATCATGTCTGACTAACTTGATTGAGTTCTTCGATGAAATAACGAAGAGGGTTGATGAGGGTAGTGTGGTTGATGTTGTGTATATGGACTTTCAAAAGGCGTTTGATAAAGTACCACATAATAGACTTATTAGCAAAATTGAAGCAGTGGCAGCTTGGCTATGAAACTGGCTGCAAGACAGAAAGCAGAGAGTAGTAGTGAATGGTTGTTTTTCGAACTGGAAGGAAGTATACAGTGGTGCCCCCAGGGGTTGGTATTAGAGCCACTGTTCTTCTTGATATATATTAATGACCTGGACTTGGGTACAGGGGGCATCATTTCAAAGTCTGCAGATGATACAAAGCTTGGAAATGTAGTAAACGGTGAAGAGAATAGTAGCTGATTTCAGGAGGACTTAGACAGACTGGTGAAATGGGCAGATACATGGCAGATGCAATTTAATGCAGAGAAGTGTGAAGTGATGCATTTTGCAAGGAAAAATGACGAGAGGCAGTATAAACTAAATGGTACAATAAAGGACAGGTAAGACAAATAAAAGCTTTCTCATTACTTCTAAATTCAATTTGTTCTTTATTTTTGGAAGAAACTCAAATTAGGATGTAAAAAGATACTCTGGGGTAGATTTTAACCCTACCTGCTCGACAGAAACTTACTGGGTCATAATGCGACCGTTTTGCCAACATTGCCGATTTTAACCTACAGTAATCGGATGAGGCACCCGCCTAAAGAAGGTAGGGACCATATGAATTTATGCAATTCAGGGTCCTATTAAGCTTGCATTTTAACTGGGGCCTGAGCAGGGTTTCCACCATTGTTTTCCTACCAGGCTGACAAGGTCGGCAGGCAGAAGAGGCCCTCCATGGTAAGTGGACTATCTTTCATTTGTGGGGCCAGGAGGAGTTGGAGTTTTCCTCCCGGCCCAACAAGGAAAGTTGTGGCCTTCCCTGTCCCAGATTGCCCCCTTCCCTCCTGTGAAACCCTTCCCGACACCCCCTTCCTGCCACTTACATTGTGTTGATGAGCCTTCCTTTGATGCCGGCTGGCGGCGTCCAGCAGCCCAACCTTCCTCTCTCACCCACCGGCCTGTTTCCAGTGGGCAGCGGACCGGCAGCCTGTAAATGAACATAAGAACATAAGAACATAAGAACATAAGAACATAAGACGTAGGAGCAGGAGTAGGTCATTTGGCCCCTCGAGCCTGCTCCGCCATTCAATAAGATCATGGCTGATCTGATCTTGGCCTCAACTCCACTTCCCTGCCCGCTCCCCATAACCCTTGACTCCCTTACCTTTCAAAAATCTGTCTATCTCCACCTTAAATATATTCAATGACCCAGCCTCCACAGCTCTCTGCGGAAGAGAATTCCAAAGATTCACGACCCTCTGAGAGAAGAAATTCCTCCTCATTTCTGATTTAAAAGGGTGCCCCCTTATTCTGAAATTATGCCCCCTAGTTCTAGATTCCCCCACGAGGGGAAACATCCTCTCTGCATCTACCCTGTCAAGCCCCTTCAGAATCTTATATGTTTCAATAAGATCCCCTCTCATTCTTCTAAACTCCAATGACCCAACCTGCTCAACCTTTCTTCATTACCCTTCATCTCCAGAATCAACCTCGTGAACCTTCTCTGAACTGCCTCCAATGCAAGTATATCCTTCCTTAAATAAGGAGACCAAAACTGTACGCTGTACACCAGGTGTGGTCTCACCAACACCCTGTACAGTTGTAACAGGACTTCCCTACTTTCGTACTCCATTCCCTTTGCAACTCCAAGCCTGGAGTTAAAATAACCCAGGCCTCAAACTTGGGCCAGGGAGAACATTTTGCAGTCGCCCTGCCACTGTCCACCTGAAACCTGCTGGGGGGTTAAAATCAACCACCGACTCTCTCAGCTCACTCAATGTGAACTTTACCTGAATAAAGCTTTTGACATGCGCCCTCTGATTTCTCAAATAATTTTGCAAAGCAACTGAGGAGCAAATTCTGGAAGCTAAAGAAAGTTATCCAGCAGTTCAGCAGGCTAAATGGTACTGATGCATAGCTCAGGGTAAAAATATAAAGTCCAAGTCTCGGCTTTTGGGAGGGGTTGAAGACTTCAAGTAAAAAAACTTTTAATAAAGTAATTAAAAAAACAAAAGAAAACAACAGGAACATGTTATGTCGAAAAATATCCCAAGGCACTTTGCAGAGGCATAATCAAAACAAATTGCTGGGCTAAAGAAGGAGATATTAGGAGTGCTGAATGGATATTTGGTTAAAGAGGTGGGTTTTAAGAAGGGTTATATAGGAGGACAGGAAGGTGGGGGGGTTTAGGGAGGGAATTCCACAGTGTGAGCTCCAGGCAGTTGAAGGCACGGCTGCAAATGGTGGGCTGAAATTGGGAGAGTTATGCACAGGAGACTAGAATCAGAGGAACAGGGAGTTTGGGGGATTGTAGAGCTGGAAGATGTTATACAGATAGGAAGTGAGGAGGCCATGAAGAGATTTAAACACAACGATGAGAATTTTAAATTTAAGGCAATGGGAAACCGGAAGCTAATGTAGGTCAGCAAAGACAGGGGGAATGGGTGAGCAGGAATTGGTGGCGGATAGGATACAGGCAGCAGAGTTTTGGATGAGCTGAACTTTACAATGGGTAAAGGATGGGAGGTTGGCCAGAAGAGCATTGGAATAGTTGAGTCTGGATGTGAGAAAAGCATGGATGAGGTTTTCGGCAGCAGATGGGCGAAAGCATTGGTGGGCACAGGAGATGTTACAGAGGTGCAGGTAGGCAGTCTCTGTGATGAAATGGATATGGGGCGGAAGCTCAGCTTGGTTTCAATAGGATGCTGAGTTTGCAGCAGTCTGATTCAGCCTGAGACAGTGGCTAGGGAGGGACATGGAATCGTTGATTAAGGTACGGAGTTTGTGACAGGGGTTGACCATGATGTCTTTGACCTTCCCAATGTTTAGCTGGAAGAAAGAGGTGAGGCATTGGAGGAGAATGGTGCGGTGACTGTGTCAAAGGCTATAGAGAGGTCAAGGAGCACGAGGGGGAATAATGCACCATGGTTATAGATGCAGAGGATATCATTTGTGACTTTGGTTAGGGTCATTTTGCTGCTGTGGCAGGTGCAAAAATCTAATTGGAGAAATTTTAAAATATGGAGTTGCGGGAAAGATGGAGATGGATTTGGGAGGCAACAACATGTTCAACAACAACAACAACTTGTATTTTCTATAGCGCCTTTAACGTAGTAAAACATCACATGGCGCTTCACAGGAGTGTTATAAGACAGAAAATTTGACACCGAGACACATAAGGAGAAATTAGGGCAGGTGACTAAAAGCTTGGTCAAAGAGGCAGGTTTTAAGGAGCGTCTTAAAGGAGGAAAGAGAGGTAGAGAGGCGGAGAGGGTTAGGCAGGGAATTCCAGAGCTTAGGGTCTAGGCAACAGAAGGCACAGCCACCAATGGTTGAGCGATTATAATCAGGGATGCTTAAGAGGGTAGAATTAGAGGAGCGCAGATATCTCGAAGGGTTGTGGGGCTGCAGGAGATTACAGAGATTAGGAGGGGCGAGGCCATGGAGGGATTTGAAAACAAGGATGAGAATTTTGAAATCAGGGTGTTGCTTAACCGGGAGTCAGCGAACACAGGGCTGATGGGTGAACGGGACTTGGTGCGAGTTAGGACACGGGCAGTCGAGTTTTGGATGACCTCAAGTTTACGTAGGGTAGAACGTGGGAGGCCAGCCAGGAGTGCATTGGAATAGTCAAGTCTAGAGGTAACAAAGGCATGGATGAGGGTTTCAGCAGCGGATGAGCTGAGGCAAGGGCGGAGACGGGCAATGTTACAGAGGTGGAAATAGGCGGTCTTAGTTATGCTGCGGATATGTGGTCGGAAGCTCTTTTCAGGGTCAAATATGACACCAAGGTTGCGAACAGTGCGGTTCAGCCTCAGACATATGTTAGGGAGAGGGATGGAGTCACTGGCTAGGGAACGGAGTTTGTAGCGGGGATCGAAAACAATGGTTTCGGTCTTCCCAATATTTAATTGGAGTAAATTTCTGCTCATCCAGAACTGGATGTTGGACAAGCAGTCTGACAATTTAGAGACCGTGGAGGGGTTGAGAGAAGTGGTAGTAGAGCTGGGTGTCGTCAGCGTACATGTGGAAACTGACGCTGTGTTTTCGGATGATGTCGCCAAGGGGCTACATGTAGATGAGAAATAGGAGGGGGCCAAGAATAGATTCTTGGGGGACACCAGAGGCAAAGATACGGGAGCGGGAAGAGAAGCCATTGCAGGTGATTCTCTGGCTACGATTAGATAGATAAGAATGGAACCAGGCGAGTGCAGTCCCACCCAGCTGGATGACGGTGGAGAGGCGTTGGAGAAGGATGGAGTAGTCAACCGTGTCAAAGGCTGCAGACAAGTCAAGAAGGATGAGAAGGGATAATTTACCTTTGTCACAGTCACAAAGGATGTCATTTGTGAGTTTGATGAGAGCCGTTTCGGTACTGTGGCAAGGGCGGAAACCTGATTGGAGGGATTCAAACATTGAATTGTGGGAAAGATGGGCACGGATTTGGGAGGCGACAACACGTTCAAGGATTTTGGGGAGGAAAGGGAGGTTGGAGATGGGGCAGTAGTTTGCAAGGACGGAGGGGTCAAGGTTTTTTTTTGAGAGGGGTGATGACGGCAGATTTGAGGGGAAGGGGGACAGTACCTGAGAGAGAACCGTTAACAATGTCAGCTAACATGGGAGCCAGAAAAGGAAGTTGGGTGGTCAGCAGTTTGTTGGGAATAGGGTCGAGGGAGCAGGAAGTGGGTCTCATGGAAAAGATGAGCGTGGAGAGGCTATGAGGGGAGATCGGAGAGAAACTGGAGAAAGATGTGAGTTCAGAGCTAGGGCAAGGGAGAACCTTAGAGGAGGTTTGGCCTGGTGGGCTAGGGGAAGGAAGGGAAGTGGCAGAGGCAGCTGAACGGATGGTCTCAATCTTAGAGACAAAGGCTTTGGAGACGAAAGGGAGATGGGAGATGGAGTGATAGTTTGCAAGGAAAAAGGGGTTGAGGACATGCTTTTTAGGAATGGGTGAAGGTGGTTTTAAAAAGAGTAACAGTGCTTGAGGAGAGGAAAGCATTTACAATGTCAGCTAGCATTGGGGACAGGAAGGGAAGTAGGGTGGTCACAAGTTTGGTAGTAATGTGGTCAAGGGAGCATGAAATGGGTCTCAAGGGGGAGGAGATGGGTCTCATGGACAAGATGATCTTGGGAGGGCATTAGAGGAGTTGGGAGAAAAACTATTCAATAGACAAGTCAATGGATACATTTAATTATGTTATTGTGTAACATGTAATTTAAAAATATATATATATTTTGTTTAAAATCCCATTTTGGACAATAGTAATTGTAGTTATTGAGAAAAATATATAGGCCAGTGATCAGATTAACAGTGGATATCCCATTAAAGCATCACCTACAGGAGTCACAGGGAAATGTAACAGGTAAATGTGGACAATTTTAGATTTGAATTCCAGTAAGAAATGTTTACATAGCAGTTTTCAATGGAGCGTGTGACCCACATAAAAATCTCAATATGCTATAAATTAAAACTAATAGTGGCACAGAAATAATTGGTGGTGCAATAATTTCACTGCATCAATGTTCCTGTCGCTCTGCACTCTTCCATCTATGGCATTGTAAAGTGCCTTTCAGGACTTTTTACATGATGACAGCACTCCATTAAAGCAACTATTGTACAACTGATACTGGTCTCAAATTGATATAGGTATAGTGTGATGTACATACAGTAGGGAGACCCAAGTTATAGTGCAGGACACACGCTGCTTGCAAGTCACACTGGACACCGCAACAAAGTACTGCACGAGCACCATGATGCTTGTACAGAGCTTCCCTCCCAGTTGGCTCACTTTTAACATTATGAGAGAGCTCGCAGAAGTGTTGCTTCTCTTCTACATTAATAAAGTTCTGAGTGTGAGTTATACTATGCCCAGTGCAAAGCCCAAGAGATGTGAGCCTGTCTAATAGAAGAGATCTTACCCTCTGCGTCTTCAGCACACTCAGGTTCTGGCAAAGAGTCTCCACTTGAAATGTTAACCTACAAAGACTCTGAGAACTCTGACCCCCTCCTCTCCCCTCCCCTTCCTTCAACCTGCCATTAGCGGCCGTGCTTTCAGCCATCTAGGCTCTGCACTCTGGAATTTCCTCTCCGCCTCTCTCTGCTCCTTACAACCCACCTCTTTGGCCAGGCTTTTGGTCATCCCTTCCAATATCTGTTTCTTTGGCTCGGCGTCCATTTTTATCTAATTATGCTTCTGTGAAGCATCTTGGAACGTTTTTCTGTAAAGGTGCTATATAAATAAACATTGTTGCTGTTATTCTTATAACCTATGTTTTCTGTTTTCAGATGCTGACAGATTTGCTGTATATTTCCAGCATTTTGTGTTTTTATTTCAGATCTCCTGTGTTTGTAATTATTTTTAAAATTGTATTTCTCATATTTATTATGAATTTATGTTCTCCACAGTAAAGGAATAACTTTCTAGAAGTACCCCCACAACTTATTAAAAATATAGATATATTATAAATGGAATCTATTTAGTCTGGTCAATATATATTTTATTTAGGTTAAGAAACGATCATCTCTCCCCCGCCCTCCACCCCCACGATTGTCTGAGAAAGAGACAGGAGATATAACACCCATAGGATAATGGGGCTCTACGGAGAATAAATAGACTAATCCTGATCTCTACAGCTCATGCATGAGAATAGTTGATCATTGCTGGATATGTATCATTCAATGAAAAAAATATGGTACAGGGAAAGTGCAAATACCGCAGGAGCACAGAATTCTAGCAAGGTCTTGCTTATGGATTAGCATGAATACACTTATATAGATCGAATGTGCAAAGTGTGTCACAACCTCAGCCGCTAACCGAAGAGCCAGAGTAGACTGGCGCTGGACTACTCACTTTAGTCACCACTGCAGAAAAACTTTGACATTATCCTCTTTGTTTTCACGACCACCAGATCTGACCGGGAATAACATCGTCAACTTTCAATTTGACGCCGAAGCTCAGAAAAGATGCACAAGTTCCTCATTAATGAATTCAGCAAAGCCTTCACCCACAAAAACCTTCTCACTTTTTGCTAATGTTTGTGACCCCATTTTTGAGACGTGAACCACTCAGATCAAGGTGAAAAACAAATCATTTCCTCCTTTCTACTGACACTGCATCCTTTTTATTCACTTTTACTTTTCCGCCAAAATTAATGAGATAATTGAATCGTATCATGATTTATTGAAAAGGTTGCTACAAAACAAAATAGTAAAAATGCTTTGTGACTCATATACTAAGCGAATGAGTGTCATCTAGTGGGAGGAAGTAGGCTAGTCACCAACATTTTTATATAACATAAGCTCAGAGGTCCGTTACCCTCAAACCTTGTTTAAGAACATTTTTCTGTGGTGAACAATTGCATCTAACGAGGGGAAGTTCGAATGGTTAGTAATGCGGACCCTTTGATACAAATATTCCCTCAAAGGGTGTTTTCTACGATAATCAATTCTTGTATACATTGTGCAACCGTTGCTTAATTGGATAAGCTGAACATTGTTGATCAGCGTTTTCTGTTGTTATTTCAGATTTCCAGCATCCGCAGTATTTTGCTATCGTATTGTTGATCACTACCGGCGGAAGTTCGCATTAAGCGGTGGTGCCGATCAGAATCTCACTGTAAATGAGTCCCCATGGTTTGTGTAAGCGTAAAGTCAACTGAATGACTCTCGCCAGTCGCTGAATGGCGCTGTTGTCAGCTTTCTCCCCCATAGAATGCATGTGGTTACCGTGTGTGTCTCTCTTCTCTAATTTGACATTTGATACATCTACATTCAAAGTAGTAAGAGGGAGTAAAACGCTTCATCATAAAGTTCTAATGAATAAGAAGTTATTTTAAATAATCAAAATCACCATTTCGAATAGAGTTGTCCAAACAACTGATCACTCCGGTTTCATACAGGTCCCGACTTGAGTGTTTGTTTTAGCCTGAAGGGAGTGGCAGACACGTTTTGAGTAAATAGAGAGGGTAAAGGGTATCAAATTTCAAGAAGTTTATACCAGCTACCCGAACACTGCGTCCTGTTTCCCTTCTGAGGTTGGAGCTTTGACGATGTTTGCGTTAGGGTATCACATCAATATCAATCCACCTTTAAGTAGCTCTATGTGGACGGCGGAGTGACTACACAGTAATATATATATATATATATATTTAGATATAAACACTTCCCCTCCCCGTCTTTAACTATTATCCTTATCATAGCGTTTCCAATAATTTGTCACGTCAGAAATTAGACTTAGAGAAATAAATATGTTTATCAGAAATCGTATCCTGTGGATCATCAAATGAACTGCAAGGGACAGGGAAATAATGTCAGTTACCGGTTTTCTTATTTAAGAGAAGGGAAAGTTGGGGGGTGGGGGGGGGGGGGAGTTCCTGGTATCCACGCAGCGTTGTCAGTCAAAGACGGTCTCATCATCATCCGGGCTGACGAAAATAATGCAATTGAAGGAGTGTCTGATCGGGAAGGATGAATGTTTCAAACAGCGTTAACACGTTTCCAATTAAAGACACGCCGGGGTAATCCGGTGGGACCGATTACGTCTGCAAAGAGTCAGTAAAAGGCTGGGAAAGATCTAACGAAAGTTACCGAACAAAGGTTGCCAAGTGGACTTTTATTGTTTACCACCCACCTCAAGTCGATAATATCATATTGAACTACCACATGCATCATATACTATATAAGGGCCTGCGCTTGGAGGCACGGCTGAAATGGTGTAGTTTATGGAATAAAGTGCACACCGGGAGAAATTATTTATTTTGTGAGCAAGTTTCTGCCTTTTCTGAACGGTGACAGAAAAAAAAGACACGGGTTGCAAGGAGAGAGGAAGCAGGATACATTTTGTGAAGCCGCCTTTAAAGGTAAATGTATGAAATTATTTTTTTTTATCTGAAGTTGACTTGTAGATTCTGCAGAGGCTGCTTTGAAATATGTTGCTGCAATTAGGCAAGGCTTGATGTTATTTTTTCTCGATTTTCTAGCCACCCCTTGCAAAATAGCAGAGCAACAGCAGAATTATAGGCACTTTTGCGACTTTTACCAAATGTGCATCTCTTTTAAAAGTTTAGGCGGGGATATTCAACAATAATATACTCATTGGATGACAACCCCAACAAGCTTTGCTTCGGACTTATAGGGTCTTAAACCTTAGAAGAGTTTGATTTCCAATCCCGGAAAACCAGGAAATGATTACTGTCAATGCAAGAGCACAGTTCTGAGTGGTTTGGCATAACCTTGCGGTTATCTAACAAATCTGTTAAAGATCATCATGCCCGTTTCTTTTCTCTTTCAGTGCCACGAGTTGAGGTTGGGAGGCTTTCATCTGATTTCAACAGAAATGCCCGGGCTGAGGTCTCCGTTATTCTTTGGACTTGTACTTCTAATAATCACAGCTGGATATTGCAAAGAGAGGACAGATTTCACAGAGTTACGGGACAACAAGACCCTCTTCAACTTAATACTGGAAGTCATAAATCAGTTACAAAAGCACCACGAGGAGGAAACCAATGATGTTAACTACTTCCCACAACACGGCGATTATACTTTCGATTCTCAGGAATTACCTGACTACGTCTATCATAAGGAGGAGAGGGTTGGTAAGTGCCATTGATCCATGTTGTTTCCAGTGTACTCATCAATCTACCAATGGTGATTTTACCGTGTTACTAAGTTAAGACCGTACATGATGGATGGTAATACGTGTATCTTTTTTGTACAAATTACAGAATAGAATCAAATAAATAAAGAGCGTTAATGGTTCCCGGGGGTTGGGCTGCTGTTGTGATCTGGGCACGGGTGAAGTAATACAGCCGATTGCTGTTGTAGTCCCGGGGGGGATGCGGGTGGTCGAAGAGTCTGCTCGCCTCTCCGATGCTGATAGTTTAAGGATGGTGATAGTGCAAGGGGGCGCTGGGGGTGTGGGACGCGGGAAGCTCAATGCAGATAAGACGCGAGGCGAAAGCGAAGCGGCGAATCCTTACAAATGCAGCTGGGCACATTTTATGAATGGATGCAAACTAGCAAGGGGTGACCTGAGGACATTGGCCGCCTGGATTTCAGATCAGATAGAGAGTCGGTGCCATTGTATGTTATAACCACGACAGCGCTAGTAACTGTGTAACGCTGCCTGTTCAGACTGGCGATATGACGAGGAACGTTCGACGTGTATCATTGCTGCGGTCGGACTCATTGCTTCCCCCGTTTCATTAGTTTTTAGATTTGTTCATCTGCTTAGGACCGATAGTGAGGGATGCATAAGCAGTTAGAGCGTGATCCTGCCAGCCATTAAAACAATTTGTCCGCTGTTACAACATTGGGACACTGCACGGTGATCCCCGTCATTCCCGACTTTAAACCGCCGTTCCGAACTCCCAGAAACCGGAGCTTTGGGAATCCGCTGCGAATGGTCTCCGGACAATGGGATACATGGAAAGTGCTGGCGTCCCGCTGTTCAGCGTTCCTGTAAACTGCATTTTCAGCAGAACCGGCTCTCTGCCACATGCTTGGCGAGGCCGGTAATTTAAGTCAATATTTTATGAAGTTGTCGGTCGACAGAACAAATCCCAAGCCATCACTCTACACACATCCGACGAGAGCCGTGCAAACATGGTTAGAGCATCTATTCCAAGCCATCAAAATGGCAAAGTTTTTGGTGAATTCATTGCGTTAACCTGATCACAGCAACGTCACTAAGAATATTATCTTTTTTATTTCCCAACAGAAATAGTACCCAGAGATCTGAGGAAGATGAAAGACAAATTTTTAAAACATTTAACAGGTAGGGGCGCTTTCAGTTTGCCCGCGTGCTCTTTCGCTTGCGGAGTGCCGGCCGAGTTTAACCGGTGACTGGTTTTCTTTCAGGTCCTCTTTACTTCAGCCCCAAATGCAGCAAACACTTCCACCGGCTGTACCACAACACCAGGGACTGCACCACACCAGCATGTAAGTGCATTCCTCCCTGTTCTTGCTTCCCAGTCAGACCAGCAGCGCTACATTTTACAGTAACAGTGATCGTTTTAGACCCAAGTCTTTATTTACTTTTATCGCTTTCCCAAAGTGCGTTTTTAAAAAAAAAAACAAGCCACATACTGCGGATGCTGGAAATCTGTAATAAACACGGAAAATGCTGGAAACAGCCTGTCAGGCAGCATCTGTGGAGAGAGAAACAGAGTTAACGTTTCAGGTCTTCCACCTTTCGTCAGGACTTCTTGATGTAATGGGTGTTCATTATTGGGGTCATGAGACCCAGACGCAATAGTTTCCACTTTAAGTTTGAATTATACCCAATCTGCATGAATACATTTGTCTAGCGGGGGATGGTGATTTGTATTGGGTTCAGTGGAGATGTCAGAAAGACATTACAAACGGTCCTTGCTGTTTAGACCGTGTCCACACTCATGGCACCATCCCAGTAGCAGATTGACGGCATTGACACATGGGAGCACTTATCATTTTTGGAGAGGACTGGCTGGAAACTCCATTCTTATCAGAGTCTAGCTGTGTCACGTTGACGCGAATGTGCAGTTTCTGTGGGATATGATAACTTAAGTCAACGCAGCTCCAGGGGAAGCAAAAATAAAAGGCTCAGGGGTGGCAGTGCGGTGATAACAAACCAGTTGCAGTTTGCCAGTCACAGCCTCCTCGACACCATCTGTCTTAAACGTGACAGTGGGTGTGATGAGCCACCGGTTATTGGGAAGAAGCGAGCTTTGCTACATGCATGCAGGCAACGGAGTCTATTGCAAAGATAATTTCTGATGGGCTCAGTGCTAACTCTCTGCAGGTAGCCCCACTGCCTGTCCTAACAGCAGCAGCATGTTTGATTCGATCAAGTTGAGGGATGGAATAGCAAAATACTGCGGATGCTGGAAAACTGAAATAACAACAGAAAGCGCTGGAAAAACTCAGGTCGACCTGAAACGTTAACTCTGTTTCTCTCTCCACGGATGTTGCCTGGCCTGCTGAGTTTTTCCAGCGCTTTCTGTTGTTATTTAAGTTGAGGGATGGGGCCGAGTTGATCTTATCAAACGTTGACTGCCAGCACACCAAAATCAATGCTGCAGTAATATGGCAGTCACATGTACAACCGATTTCGCACATGCGTTATTACATTACACATCATTCATTACATTTTAACCGCTCTAAAGTTGTTGTTTTTTAACAATAGCTTAAAAATGGTTAGCGTGAAAATGAAAATGACACTACGGTCGGATTCAGATTATATTTGATCGTTTGAGGAAAATGTTAACGTTTTATACTATTTCTGTAATGGTAAACAATGCAGACATGTTACAAGCCCAGGTTGTGAAAGTAGAATTGGCCCATCAGTTCACATACATCCTTCTGGATTCACGGGAATCCTCAATCATTTCATAAAGAATGGGTTCCGTATGGGTGGAATGTGGAGATTCCCATGAACAGTATAGTCAGTTTATATATATTTTATGAGAATGAAATAAATATGGTTGCCGAATTCAGCGACTCATCAAAGAGGCCAAGGGGGAACTGATCAGTCCTCGTCAAAGATCTAACCACACTTAGCCAGCTATCCAAAGGAGATACTCGTGCATAGAACGTACAATCTGTGTGAAGAGGAGCGAGTGTATTTAGGACCATGTGTTTATATATGATGTTTGCTGGTGCATGACGGCATTCTCTTCTCGTAGATTACAAAAGATGTGCCAGACTTCTCACAAGATTGGCAGTCAGTCCGATGTGTGCGAAAGGCTAAATTCGATTAATGGTAAGTGTAATTAATTTACTGACTTCCTGTGATACTTAAATAGCTTTGCTGCGAGAGGCGGACATCCTACAGTTTCTGTTATGACTTTTTTTTTTGGGGGGGGGGGGGCGAGAAGAGGTGTCAGCATGGCAGTCCGGAGATGCTGCTTTAGGAGGCACTATTCCCTTAGTAAATACATTTCTTGCATTAATCGGCCACGACATGCAGATCATACACTTCAAGTGTAGGTCTGTCCTTCGGCCAACATCGATTAGCTGCTAAATGCAGCACTTTAGTTAGCATCCACTCCAGATGGATGACATCGTTACCAGTAAAACCCGCCCGTGCTGTTTTCCGTTCAGCTCATCGTGTTAGTTTCATATTTAGTCTATAAAGGTCCGTAAATGATTCAGCTCTAATATAATTCAAACATCTTTTGGAGGCGGAATCAATGCAGGTGAATTTTAAAATTACTTTCCAAATAGTTGATAGCCGTTGGATGTTCTAAAGGTGTAAGTAATAAAAACCAATATTTCTGTGCCTCGGTAGAAGGCTACAGTTTTACTCGCTTTAACTTACAACTGTCTCAACATTACACTGGATAATTACTCAAAATGCAAATAGTTTCAGTATTAAAGGCCTCTTGGCAATGTTTTGCCATCTTAATGGTTTACTGTGCTGTACAAGGCAACACTAATTGCCATGGCTACGACTTAATTAAAGATTAATAGAGATAGCAGCAGTTGGCGCACACATCATTTTACATAGCTTTATAATCAATAGGTCGGCCCACGCATCTTGAAAGTGGAAGATCTAGCCCTGAGTAATTACTAGGCGATCGACTGAACGTTGAACTTCCATGTTTCTACCTCCCGAATCGGCAACAGACACAATGCCATTGAGTACTCGAATGCATGGGTTAGGAAAGGACATATCATAAGATACCTAAACAACAGATATCCTAGGAGGAAACAAACATTAATCACCATTCACATTTTAACAAAATAACAGGCATTATGCCCATGACTTACATTTTTGCATCTTAAGGCTCCTGTAACATGGTGCAGATAAATATATTAGGTCGGATTCAGAAACATATAGAAATACCGATGGTAATATTGTTCTCGGTATACACAGAACTTCTGTGAGAAAAGTTCCTTTCATCATTGATTAATTACTCTTTACACTCAGTAAGCTTTATAACATTGAGTCGGGATACAATTTTTCGATTGTAATACACAATTTGAATTCCAGTTATAACGATCATTGGTGAGCTCCACTAACTAACCATTGGTTATGCACGAGACTTTTCTAATTTTGATTTTTCTAACATGTTTTAATTCCTATGGATGGTGCTCCTTCCTATAGCAGCCCTTTCAGCCGGAAGGGCGCAATGGATTTGACCATGAATTTTAGTTGCAATAATTATATAACCAATGCAGAAAATAGGGCTGTTTTTCTTTTGAGATGTAAGGTCTCACTGCCATGTAGCTGTGCAGCTGATAAACTCTCCCACATTTGGCAAGCAGGTTGAGTAGGAACCCAAACTGACATCATACATAGGAGTGGAGTACTTAACCAACTTCTGCTATTAAATAGCTACAATATATGGACTGGGACAATATACCATACTTTTGGTACTTAAATGCTCAGTAGTGCACTTTATGTATTGGAATTGGTAGTGTAAAGCACTGAACAGTAGCTGCTAAATTTGTGGCACTTGGAGAAGATTCCAATCCAGTCATGCACCATAGTAATGTGGGACTATTTGGGGTGTAACTACAGCAGCAGCAGAAGTCTAACCACATGATTGGACAATCTCAAGGGGCACTCTGTTCTATGGAAGTTAGCCCTGACATAAAGCATTAACAAGAAATAAAATAAATCACCCACGGTTTATTCACAGTTTCACGTAAGTTTCCTACATTATAACAGTGACTACACTTCAAAAAAGTACTTCATTGGCTGTAAAGTGCTTTGGGACATCCGGTGGTTGTGAAAGGCGCTATATAAAAGCAAGTCTTTTCGTTCTTTCTATAAATGGTGAAAAGTACTAGAATTTGCTGAAATTTTCACAACATAAATGGCATTAAGAGACAATTGCATTCATGAACCAACCTAAAAAATGAAGTTATTAAGCCAGATCAGGTTTTAAATGTTCCACGGATAAACATGTGGCAGGCTCTATGCACAACTTAAAATGAACTCATTCTACTTTCTTAAATCAAAATCCTTGAGAGTACAAAATGCAACAATCTTGTTTTACAGGTGACAACAATAAATTAAGATATCCCCAGAACCAAGAAAAGTGCCTTGGAAAACAACAGGGAAACAAATTGATCTCAATACCTTTATAACATATTCCATTGTGAACAAAGATTTATTTTTGCAAACGGATGGATTACTTCCATAAACTCCTTAATGTGCATTTTGTATGTTGTCAACATTGTTTCTGTAATTCTGTACATTCATATAAATAACTGCCAATGTTACAAAGGCTTAACATTTAAGAAAATAATAACACTTCACTGTTTCTCTGTGTAATGCTGCCAAAAATTGCACAAATGCTTTCTTGTTCAACAAATGATGTTTGGAACATTCTTTTGTATTAAACATTGAGAAACTCAGATACTGTTCAAGGCAAGGCTAATGTATCCTAAATTTACTGTAGGATTTTTTCATGCTTGAGAGTGCTGGTTATCTTTACTTGTCATATGTAATGCTTATGCAGTTTAAAACCATTTGCTGCATCATAACACAGCAAAATATTGATATAATAGAATGTTTGGGGTCGCCCTGTACTCCAAGGGTTAAATTATGGTTTGCATGACATTTTTCTTGCCTTTGTCGTTACAAAATTTAATATTTTAAAACAACACTGTTAGGTTAGTACAATGCTGGTTATGGTTTACATTCTCTGAGCTGAAAAAAGACGTTTGTGAGCAATTATCTTTTCTCTAACACAGTGGAGTGTCATTTGTACAGAAATATACAAGCTAATGTCATTAGTCACTGTACATTAAGATTTATAAACATTCCAGCTAACATGTGCAATATGTATATATTGTAAAGACCTGAATATATATCAGTTATAAAATAAAGTGTTTGGTATTTGACACAGACTGGACTGAGTGCTTTTTGTATACATTCCCAGGTTGTTACTACATGGTTTCAAACCACTTTTTTCAATCATTGATTTACTACAGAGGATGTCAGTTTTTCTGAACTCCAGACAGACCTTGGGTTTACCTAAACCAATGTACCTTTCCTAAAATCATTCAAATAAATGGAAGTGCACAATATTTAATTAGAAGGCAATATATAATGTAGTCATATTCATTTATATAAAATTTAGGATGTACTATTCTGAATAATTAGTCAAAAACGACTTATACAAGAGCCCGATACAAGCAGAACCCCAAGAGAGGATGACACTTGGAGTCATGTTTCATTGTCTATTTTTAGTCCCAATGCTTGATACATTTGTATTTAATAGCCACTTTCAAATCCACATTTCTGTCCAATGTCACCTTTTCAATCCATTAAGAGCCTTCTGCTCTTTGTATTTTACCATTGGACAACAGATTATCAGCTATAACTGAAGTCAACAGGATTAATAATATCCCAGTTATACTGCATGCCTGGTGCGATCTTTAACACAGGACTAACAACAAATATGGAGTAGAATGTTGCTAATTCCATAGAAATCAGAAATTTAGCACTGATAAATTATGAGATCACCTGGAAGATATGATCTTGAACTGTGTCAGCTTGATTCAGTTGGTAGCAATCTCACCTCTGAATCATACGGTTGTTGGTTTAAAACCCACTCCAGGACTTGAACACGTAGTCTAGGCTGACTCAATGCAGCACGAAGAAAGTGCTGGATTCCCAGAAGTGCCATCCTTGGATGATAAATGACTGCCTCTTTAGGCAGTTGTAACAATCACATGGCACTATTTGAAAAAGAACAGGGAATTCTGAAGACCTACCCAATATACCTTTCTTGATCAATCCCAAAAACAGATTAACATATATCTTATTGTGGGATCTTGCTGTGTGTGAAATGACTGTCATACTTTCCCACATAACAATAGTCACTGCACATCAAAGAAATTCATGCTATGTGATGCATTTTTAAATTTTTCTAGGAGATGTGATGAGGCACTATGTAAAATGCAACTTTTTTTGCTAGCACTGTGCATAGTGAAACCACTGAACAATTTATGCTTGAAACTTTAAAGAGTAAAGTATAAAATTACTCAACAGCCTGCAGTACTACCATCCAATTTCTAATGATTGGAACGAGCTGATTATCCCATCAGTTCTTCTCAGTCACTAGAGATCTTACTGCCAATTATGCGCTAGTAATTAGCATGCCATGAATGTACTTGAGTATGCAAAAACATGGAGCTTTATCATCAGGGAGGTTCATCACATAGGGAAACCTTTAGTATTTTTAATTTCTATGTATAGTCTTCTTTGCTGGTCAGCTTTAATTTGGCTTACTGAAAATCAAACTTGCATTCTCCGTTGCGACTGGGAATGCTACTGGGGTCAGTCTGTCTTTTGTGATGGTGGGTGACTGCAAGGAATCATTGGAACACTTCAGGTCTATGGCAGACTTAACTGGCCTGAGGAGTATCTGGTGCCCATCGTCTGTCCTAATGGCTGTACAGTCTGAAATGGCATTTATTCCTATGAAATAGTTTAACAAGATAAGTCTATTAGATGAGTCAAGAAGACATTAATATGCTGATGTTTTATTTGCAACCTCGTCTGCATGCTTGTTTCGTTCAGTCAAGTGATCAGTTAAATGAAATGGATTTTACAACTAGATAAAAAATAGATTTTTCTCCAATCCCTATTAGATGGGCATTATTGACACTCTAGGGGTATTGGAGCTGCAGACATTTTCTACGTCTTTAAGTTTCTACACGATTGTCAGATGTATTTCATTTTGGAGGGGCAGTGTGGAAAAAGAATCTCATAAAGCTATCGTGAAGGGAACTATTTATTAAGGGTTGCATCTTTTTATTACTTTCTAACTCCAATGAGGAATAGTTTAATTGCTACTGTTACTTTTAATAAGGTTGTTTATAGCCTAAGCCAGTCTGAGACAGTGTTTATTCTATGAAATTTGAGAGATCACGAGAGGACCAAAGCAAAATACTGCAGATGCAGGAAATCTGAAATACAAACAGAAAATGCTGGAAACATTGAGCAGGTCAGGCAGCATCTGTGGATAAAGAAGAGTTAACGTTTCAGGTCGATGACCTTTTACGAGAATTGGAAGATGTTAGAGATAAATGGCTTTTAAGCAAGTACAGAGTCGGGGAAAAAGGGGTCAGGGAAAGAACAAAAGTGATGATGGTGCAAGGCAAAAGGGAGCAATAATGGGATAAGTATAGAAACAAAAGATGGTTCCAGAGGAGGTGTAAATAGTTACAGCAGAATAACAGAGGGGAGGGGAGCATGGAAAATCCGGTAAAATGGAGAAGGCTCCTGTGGTCGGGGATTGTGGCAGAAGAAAGGCAGGTAGACCCCCGGGGTGTGGACCACCGACAGAGGATCCCTACCCCAAGCACTAGCCCACACCTCCTCCACTGAAAGATCATGAGGGCTTGTTTCCTGTCCAGTAAGCTAAACATAGCAACAAAGGTTCATGTCTCTAAGGAATGCTATATTGTCAGATATACAAAGTCCGATATAACAAAACAAATTTCAGTTTGTAGGAAGTGAGGGCTTGCTTATAGGAGTAATTTTTAAACACAGCAAGCAAGACAAATACCCAGGTAAAGCTCAAAAAACAGAAATGTGAGTGCACAATATAAGCACAGATCCCTACTCACGTCAATGTTAATAATCCAGTTGATGCCTGCGCTGCAGCATAATTGGGGTATTAATGTCTGTAACTCATTGCCTTTGTCCAGTGAAACAACAGGATGCTTTCATAGACACCTCCTTTCAACTAATAAGGATGGCTGGGGGCGTGGCGGGGGTGGAGGGATCTGGTGAAAATAACATAAATCTGAAGAGAAATGAAATAGGAGATGAGAGTAAAGGTCAGACCAAGGTAAGGAACAAGGGTAACATAAACGATATCAGGGAACAAAAGTATAAATGACCGTTAAAAATAAAGTAATAGGAACAACTGCTAAAGATGAATTAAACTGCCTGTACAGCGATGTACACAGAATCCAAAATAAAACGGGGGAACTGCAGGCAGTAATCCGTCGCGAGGAACCAGATGTAGTAGGAATAACTGAAACATGGCTTCATATTATTGAAACCTTTTCTTCTTGTAATTTGTGTCAACTTCTGATAAACACAAGATTGAAAGGTTGAATCCCTACTTCTCATCTTGCCTTGGACAGATCTGTCCTCTGGAAAGCATTTGTCCCACATGAAGAGCAATTTAGGTACATCTATCAAAAGCAATTAAAAATAATGAAAAATATTTGTGCCTTGTTCTTCATGATCTTTTGAAGAACTAGTTCTATGAACAATGTGTGGACATGGATTCTGTGCATACCAACTATAACCTTTAATTTTAATAAGCTTTCCAACACTTTTAATGACCTGGTCCCTTTTGTCGATTGAACCTATTATGCAGTTGGAGTATCCCCTAAGAGACTTATTTGAAGGAATCTTGCTCGCTAAGTGACAAAAAGCTTTTACTTAGATTTTAAACCTTACAGTCTGGGTGATGTACAAGCAGCCAGGGTTCCTCAACTTGATGCTGCGGACATTATGAAGTGCTGCTTCTTCGTACTTTGCCTCTCAGATAAAAGGCTGGCACTCTCTCCCATCCCCCACCACAAAGCTTGCTCTGATTTCTCCCCTCCAAAGCACTTTTTCCAGATTCTACCTCGTTCCCTCTCCCCTTCATTATCACTCATTCCCCTTTTCATTGTCATTCATTGCCCCCTTTTATTACCATCCGTTCCATTTTCCCCGTCATCCATTTCCCTCACACTGGCTTCTACCCAAGAACCGTGGCTAATGCACCAGAACAAGTATCTGTCTCCTTTCTGTGCCACTCCCAGTGCCAATTGGCCAGATTGTGATATCTATATACTGTAGGGCAAAATTACAGTGCTTGCAAGAGTTTCTGATTACAGGTTGAAATACCAACCATTAGTGCTGAAAGCAAGGAAGATAGAAGGCCCACACCTGGTCTAATATATTAACTAGCTGAATCAGGAAGAATGGGACTGTGGGGGAGGGAGAAGAGGGGAGTGGATGAGGGGTCTGGCTGCACTGATTTTTGTCACCAAACACTGACACACTGAATGGGTCCCCAAAATGGCTAACTGCCAGTGTGAAATGCTGAAAGTTGGCATATACGCTGAAAGACTTCATGTTATAGACATCTATGGGCATACTTTGATTTCTCTTCAGATCATGTAAATCTTATATTTTTTACTAAAGATTTGCATGGGGTGGCACCTACGTAAAGCATTCAGTGAGAAAGAGAAAGGCATGTTTCTAACCTCAAAGAGATTCTTGTATGTTCTGAGCTGAGCTAGTCTGAGTCAAACTATATTGGTTCCAAAAACATGCCTTAAATAGCCTGATGATATATTGTCCAGTGATGTTGGGGAAACCAATAATGAGTGCAGTGTGAATGTCACTTTGGACACTAGTGATAGCCTTGGGTCTGGGTCTTTTCCTGGAACTGAATGCAGCTAACAGTACTGTCCAAGTATAATAGCTTGGACTTTCCAGTGATAGCCACCTGTTATAGTTGTGTTTATCAAGCAGCCGGTAAAGGAAACTGGGTGGGAGATCCTTCCCATTAGAAATCTGTCGACTTTGTGCTGCAGTGAAGTTTCAGTTTCACAACTGACTGCTGCATAGAAGGGGAAAAGGGGTAAGCAGAGGCAAGCACCCACCTCTAATAAGCAGGTGTTTCAATAAGATGCATTTGAGAGCTGGAACATCCTTCATGCCATGTCTTTGTATTAGGGTGGAGAGGTTGTCAAGTCTAAAGGATGCCCATTTGAAAGGGTTGCTGGCAATAAACTGTGGAGATAGCTAATTTAAAGGACTGAGGTAACAAAACTTCAATCCTTTACATTTCAGTCATTAGGCTGTTTTTGTAATTTTCTTCTGGCACTCAGGCTCTCGTATGCCTTTGTGGCAACTCAGTTGTTCTCTGCCCTTCCAGCACCATTACTGGCACCAATGGGAAACCCATTCAGCCATGATCTCATTGAATGGTGGAACAGGCTTGAGGGGCTAAATGGCCTACTCCTGTTCCTATGTTCCGTTGATCTGAAGTGTTTGTTAGAATTGAAAGACCTACAGAAGAGAGTCAGGCAGGTCAGGCTGCACAAGAGATGCTCTAAAACTGCTTCAATAGAGGTTACTGTTGAAAGTCTTAGCTCAGATTAAGGTGATTAAAACTGGATCTGTTTCCATTTATCCAAGAATGCTAAGGGAAATGGATGATGTATTACGTGAGCCACTGGATCACATTCAATAGCTCAGTGAGATTTGGACTGGCTCCCATGAATTGGAGCGAGGTTCATGCGGTCCCATTGTTTAAAAGAAATCAGTCCCTGGGAATTATAGACTATGAATTTGACATGGTAGCAGGAAAGCATTAAATGGGATGTTATTTATGATAATTTGAAGAGTTAAGCAGTTATTGGAGCTCCCCAGCATGGCTTCAGGAAATATAGGTCAGCTTTATTAACCTGAGAGTTCTTTGACGAAGTGATCACTATGGTGGATGATGGCACTTCTGCTATTGATAATACACACCTTGATATACAGAAAGCATTTGATAAAGTACTGCGTAGAAGGTTATTGAATAAAATTATGTCAAATGCAATTATCGGATAGATATTATACTGGATAGGTAACTGGTTGAGATCTTGTGGGCAGAAGCTTGTCATTAATAGGAGTGGATCTGAATGATGCCAAGTTCACGAGTGGATTACTATAAGGTTAAGTGTTGGGACCATTTCTGTTTACCATTTTCATTAATGATTATGATGCCATAAATGGAACCATTCATTAATTGCTGATGACATGAAAATGTGTACAGGAATCCATAGCTTGCTGGCTGATGTAGAAAAGTTAGCAAATGGAACTGTGAGTGGCAGATAGCCTTTAATGTGGACAAATGCAGTGGCATGCATTTGGAGTTAGAAAACTCCAGACCTATCTATTCCATGCAGAGATACCTGTTGAGGATAACAGATCAAGAGACAGACTTGGAGATAATTGCTGATCACTCACTAGAGGTGCACAACTAGTGTAAAGTGGTTATAAGTAAAGCAAATAGCTGGACCGTTACGTATAAAAAGATCACTTAGGCTATATAAAGCTTCTTTATGTCCGTACTTGGAGCTTTGTGACAAGTTTTGGTATTTACACATGGTGAAGGATATCGATGCTGAGGATACTATGCAGAGTGATCCCTAACTTAAGGATTGTTATGAGGATAGAGTTAGCACTATTTACTTTAGAGAAATAAAGGTTTCTAAGGGACATGTTTGAGATTTTTAAAATAATGAATTGATTGGACTCATCAGTTGGATAGGTTATTTGAGATGAATAGGAATGAGAGGGCATAAGCAAAGAATTAGGTTAGATGCTAGAAAGTATTTCTTTTTGCAGAGTGATCACTGCCTGGAACAGCCTACTTGCACATGTGAAGGGTATGGATTAACTCGTCTGTTGAAAGGAAACTTGACAAGTTCCTGAGTGAGAAGGACATTTCCAGTTGTACAGTGTGAGTTGCTAGCTAGTTGTAATTTCTAGGAGTTACGGGCTACCACAATTCCCTGGAACTTTAGTTGGGGAGTCAGAGAAGAATTTCCCAGAGAATTTCCTAAGTTGACTTTCGGGGCTTTCCTCTAACTTTTTGCCATTCTAGATTACATTGCTAGGGGGTGGGTCAATGATATGTGTGGTTGTACCATGTCGGTATGGGTCAGGCTTCATGGGTCTGATGATCTTTTCCTGTCCTTCTTTTCATCAGTTCATATGCATGTATCAATACTGACAGATTGTCATTCATTTGTATTGTATCAGACATTTCTTTTTCTTGAGATTCAGAATGATTCCTGAATCCATGTGGTTAAAACAAGATCTATGCTCTTTCAGTGAAGGTCTTATTCTCATTCCAAATACTTTCAGGAGATTTTGAAGCACCTATGGATGAATCAGAAATCAATGGGTGGATTGATATATTGGGCTCTGTGATATAACTTCTCCCTTGAACACATTATGCTCACATCTCTCAAGTCTGGCTTTAGAAAGCACAGCTGTGAATCAGATGATCTTCTTACTTCATGCATTGGGAAAATTAAGCACCGATATTACGTGGCAGATTGAGAAATATTTGGCGCAGTTGCTATAATGTTTTTATGTAACTATCTGATCTTCTTTAACATTAATCACAGATAGTCTGGGATCTGGAACATATTCAAGATTTTCATCTACTAATCTGGCCAGTCCTTTTAAGGCCCCTACCCTAAATAAAAAAAATCCAGGGAATGTTAGCTACTTCTAAACGGCTGAGCTCAAACAGAGGGCATTTCATTTCATGAAAATTTCAGGTCCGGGTCAATGATTGACTAGTTTTCTCTTTTGCTTAATGATTATTTTGCATCAGTAATGAAGTGTGATGTCTGGAGTAGATACATGCTAGTTTTTTTTTAATATACAGTATCCTGTGGTGTTGCTGTTGATGAGTAAGAGGTTTTTCAGATTAGGGCTGTTATGCCAAGTAGCATGATCAGGGACATTGATTTATCAGCATAGGAAGCAGCCCTGGAAAAGGGAGCAATTGGAAGGGTGCCCAGGGTCTGACAATACTGGGATGAGGTCTTGAGGTCTAGCAGTACTTTGAGGGGGTACAAGGGTATAGAAATACTGGGAGGTGGTCCTGGGATTAGAGGCACTGCACAGTAGGGGATCTGGTGACTTTGCAGCAGATTCTGGGATCTGGGATGACTGGGAGGTGGTCTTCGGATCAGGGAACACTGAGAGGTGGTCTTCGGACCAGGGAACACTGAGAGGGATGCTCCTGGGAGCATAGGAAGCAGTACAGGGATCTGGGGACACTGGAAATGCAGTCTAAGGGACTGTAAGCACCACGAAGGGGTTGGTAACTGAGGCAGGGTGAAATTGAGGAGCTCATCGGGTCCATAGGATGAGAGGGGGTTTGGGAGTACTGGGGGGATAGACTCTGACAATATTGGGGATTGCTAGGTCTGGAAGTGCAGGAGGCATGGGACACCAGAAATATGCAACCAAAACTGCCCTTCACTGTTTTTGTGCCATCAGGCAACACTTCCAACACCATGTTCCTGCCCGTTAGTCTCCTCCCCTGACTTGTACACGGCCTCTTGTGAGTGGTCAGGCATTCCCCCACTTTTCTTGTCATCAACCAGTTCCTGTCTCTATGTTCCTGCCTTAAAGCAGTTAGTGCACTATTAGTGAGTTTGCAAACTATAATTATAGTCTTTACTAAACATAAATTTCTATAAAAGAACCAAAAATCACCTCAAATTGCTCCAAAGTTTATCATTTATGTAGTTTTCAAATTATTAATATTTAAAATTGATCCTCATGAAGCGAGGATGGTTCAGAACAGATTTTTTTAAACTGAATTTTCAATCAAAATGAAAAAGGGAGTGACTTGCTATGACTGACATGGACAGCAGCCAATCAGAAGGAATCCAATAATTGAATCTCATCTTTTAGTTGGGTTTAAATTATTTGAAAAAGTAAACTAACAGCTCTTCCACCTTTAGACTGAGCAAAAAAAAAATTCTCAATAAACCATCTTGGATTTTTTTTCTCTATATTTGTTTTGTATAGGTCAACAAAGAAGCCACAGATGCTGCTAATCACAGTTGTCTGTTGAGAGTCCATATAAGAAAATTAGCTGTTAATATTTTAAATGTGAGACTTGCCTGAAATAAAGCTTTGAGAAAAAGAACAAAACACTCTTAAATCCCTACAGGGAGGAGACACACATTTCTGATTCAATTCAGAAACCTACTGATGCATATTGCACATGCTCAGAATACACAAGTGAAGAATCTCTTCAAGTGTTCTGGTAGAAAAAAAGTGTCAAAACCCAGGCTTTTAAAACAAGCTGAGGCCTTGAAGTAAAAGGTTTAGTTGAAAACCTACTCAAATTAGTCATCCAGTTTGCATTCAAATCCTTTACAAAAATACACAAATTGTTAAAGGCAAAAACAAAATTTGACTTTTTCACTGAAAAATATTAGAACATTTATAATTTAAACATTATCAAAAGCTGCATACATGTGTATAATCAGTACAGGGTCATATTTTAAATGGGCTTTTTTTTTTTTTTACACACACTTGCTAAAGTTTACCGGAATTAAACTTGCAATTTGCATTCCAACCTTTCTTTAAATAATTCTGAAAAACAAATATTGCTACAAGCTGAAGAGAATCATGTCAGCACTGTGGCTGAATAAATATTACTCATGCATCCTAGGAAACTCTACATGTTACATATGCTCAAACTGTAGGATCTACGTTAACTAACTAGGGATACAGTCCCGAGTATAAAATCCAACTCTAAGCTTATGGGAGATGCTGAAGCCTTCAAATGTACATCTTAATGAAGGCATTAAATGACACAAAAGTCAATTCAATGGATAACTGTAATCATATAATTGTGATTTTTTTTATGTTTTAATTAGTTACCAATAAAAAAAAAGGGACTTTTTTCTGCAAAAAGCCTTTTGAGTGATTGGACTGGTTTACTGTCTTTAAAAAAAAATCAATTATGTATCAAGGTTCTATTGAAAATGGATGCATGCCAGAGGACTGGAAAGTGGCCAATATAAGTATCAATTTTCAAAAAGTGAGACAGAACTAACCCATGTAGTTACAGTGCTACATCAGTGGTAGGGAAAAGTTTGTAATCTGTCATTAAAGATGAAATTACTTATTATCTAGATGAAGAGAAAATAATTAGAAATAACAAACATGGTCGAGTGGGACCTGGCGTGGGATAGGACACAATCAGATATGGGCTCCCTCCAATTCATACCCCTTAATCTTCTCCTAGCTAGCCTCCCATTCTCTACCCTCCATAAATTTCAGCTTACACAAAATTTCACTGGCCGTATCCTCTCACACCAAGTCCCACTTGCCCATTACCCCCATACTCGCTGACCTACATTGGCTCCCAGACTCCACCTGCCTCCCACCCCACAATTTAAAATTCTTATCCCTGTGTTCAAATCCCTTCATGGCCTTGCCTCTCCCCATCTCTAACTTCTTCCAGCCCTATAACCCTCCCCCCAACTCTCTGCTTCTGGTCATTTGGGCTTCCTCCCCACCTCCCTTGGTCATAAAGACGCTGTATAAATGCAAGTTGTTGTTGGTGTAATAAAATCCTGAATTCTTTCTTCCAAAATTGTAGCTGTCAAGATGAAAAAAGTTAGACATTTAAAACTGAACAATAAGCAAATGTTGGAAAGAGAAACATGATTCTTTTATATACCAGTCAGAAATAAGACATAGGCAAAGAGTATAGGTGCCCGATGTCAAGATTTCTAAATAAAATTGTTGCTCACTGTTGCAAAGTCCATTCCTGGAATACACCGTGGTGGTCAAGTTACTGAACTTTCTGCCTGGTTTTTCTTACTGTGTGAATTTAGACAGTCATCCAAATGGAGGTAATCATAAAATATTGTACCTTTTAGCATCTTTATCACAGTCATATGAATAATAATGTCTCTAATTGGTGTTGAATAAGGCCTTGTTCTAGATGTGTAACCTAGTTCTTTTGAAGAAGGTATCATCAGAGGGTAGATGTGAGGTGAATAAACACAAAATTATACGCTCCACCGTAGATCAGAGAAAGTGATTTGTATTCAGATGTTGAGCTACATTCAGGTAGGTGATCTTACATTCATTCACCTTCCACATAGAAATGTATCATACCAAAGTAGAAAAATAATAAAAATGGGAATCTGTGACTCCAGCATGAGGCCAGCTTGGTATACCCAGTTGTTGACTCGAGTGCTCAGATGAAGACAGTAATGCATCTACGGTGAATACAGAGAAGCCCTTTACCATATTGACTCACAAAGTGGCCACATTGTGAATAGAGCAACTTTACTTGACCAATGTAAATATATTTAGCCATACATTACTGGCTAATGAGTTTGCCTGAAGTTTTGCTATTAAATAAAGCTAACAATTGCCTAGACTGGCAAATATCCTTGTTCTGTCTGTCCCGAAAGCTAAAGTACTATAAACAAACATTGACAAATTATACTTCCTCTCCATAAAGGAAGCATGTGGTGGCAGATAAAACTTAGTTATTGTAATCTTCTTGGACAGATGAAATTCAAACAATTTTAGGAAAAAGATTTGAATTCAGGCTTAGGATTGGTCTATCTAAAGTGCCTAGTACAATAAGGGAGGTCAAACATGAAGTTTTGCTGCTTTGTGTGCCAATGTAAGAGCAACAAATATGATGGATTTCAAAGGAAGGAAATTAAAATCACAAGATCATGGGTTCAAATGGGTCAGATGTCAGTTTGTGAAGAATAAAGTTCAGGTCTTGCTGATAAATAAAAGGCTTAAGCTTCCAGGCATCTTTTATAAACCTTGACAACATAAAATGTTCTCCAATTGAATTCCACTGACAGGGAAAGGCAATATACTGTAACAGCATGAATGTAGACTTAAAACTAGGTAACACACACAAAGATAGTAACAACTTCAGGAAAAATATACCCTAAGTGATTAAAGGAATTATTTTGTCATTGTATGCAATGTAAATATAAAAAAAAGTCCCAAGGCACTTTACAGAAAAATGTATGGAAAACTAATGCCGAGCTAGGAAAGGAGAGATTATGAGCAGTGACCAGAAGTATGGTTGAAGACCTGGGCTTTCAGGAGTTTTTGTTTAAAGGAGCAGAGAGAGATGGAGAGGGAGAGAGGTTTAGGGAAAGAATTCCAGAGCTAGCTGAAGGCTCTGCCACTAACGGGGAGATAAAGGAGTTTTTGGGGAGGCTGGAGGGGGCTACGGAAATGGAGTGGGGCAAGCCCATGGAGAGATTTAAAACAAGGATCTTAAATTTCAGGCATTAGGGGACAGGGAGCCAAAGACAAGAGGTGCTGGTTGAATGAAACTTAGTACAGGAGAGGATACATGTTGCAGTTTTGGACAAGTTGGAGGTTATTGAACATACAGTATGGGAGGCAAGCAAGGATAACATTGAAATAGTCAATTGTGAAGGTGACAGAGACATGCAGAAGGGTTGAGGTAGAGGCAGCAGCACACAATTTTGATGGGGCGGAAGTATTACATTACATAGTATTTACAGCACAGAAACAGGCCATTCAGCCCAACAGGTTTACATTGGTTTTTATGCTCCACAAGTAGGCAGTCTTAATGAAGAAGAGGGTGTGGGGTCTGAAACTCAGCTCAGGATAGAACAGGATGGGAAGGTTAGGAACAGTCTGGTTCAGCCCGAGATGACAGCTGAGAAGGTGATGGAATCAGAGGCGAGGCAGAGTCCAAAGACAATGGCCCAGATTTTGCGATCAGCAACGTACACTTACACTTGCTCAGACTTCGTGGACTTTTGCACTGCCACTTGCAGTTATTAGAGTGTCAAAACAGCACGGCACCCTCTACAGGGGATCTGGTGTGTCTTCTTAACCAATCAGATTGAACAGTCCTTACTGAGACATGCAAAGTCTAAACCAAGAAATGTAAGTTAGAATATTTAATTCAATGCAATATCATGTACAGAAAGCAAAATAAAGAGTGGGAAAGAAAGATGGGATTAAGAGAGAGAGATAAAAGAGACAGAACGATATAGTAAAAAACTTACAATTTTTTAAAATCTCCCACAATAATTAAAATCTGAAGGAATGAGACTGACACTTTTAAAAATTAATTTTCAGTGCCAAAGAGGTTGTTTGGCAGTAATTAAGACTTATCACACCGTTAAAAATTCACTTACACTTGAATGAACAAGCCCCAACTTTTTCTGGCATGTTTAGTGGTTATCTAGTGGATAAGTACCAGAATTTCACTCTTATGTATTTCAATGCCAAGTTTCTTGGCGAGGTACCGGTGTAGCAAAGCCTCTGGACGAGAAGGGCAACTCTGACAGCAACTTTCTGATTTCCACGTTTAACTGCGCATGTGCGGACGCTGGAAGTTGCTGCCCGATTTACTCCTTAATAATGGTGAGCGCTGATAACCTCACCGTTATTAACACTGCAAAATCCGGGCCAATGGCTTTAGTTTTTCTAGTGTTTAGGTGGATGTTGCACAAGTAATCTGACATCACAGAGGCAGAGGCAGTCAAGATATCAAGGGAGGTGGTGGAGAAATAGAGCTGGGCGTTATTGATGTACCATGTGGAAACTGACCCTGCGTATGCAGATGATGACTACTGATAACAATGATCTAAAATAACTTAGGTGCAAATCCAGAACAAGTCCTTCCATGTAGCTTATGGCTAATAAGATCGCATGACTCATTGAATTACTGCATGGATAAAAGACACATGATTGTCCCATTCGGTAGATTACCTATTAAGTTGTGTGCAGAGATTGAACCGACAAGGTAATATAGAGTTCACTCTTTTTATTTTAGAGAATAGTGTTGCCTTTCGAAGCCGAAGATGGAACACCCATCAATTCATGTTATCACAACTGCCATGATGAGGAAAAAAAACAGCACAACTAATGAACTTGAGAGCACTACTCTAAAACATTCCAGGGTTTCCACCTTCATTTCATTCTGAAATTTTAAAATACATTAACATGCAGAAAGTTAATACAGTATTAAGCATTCAATATTTTTCTCTCTTTGGCCCACCACCAAACTAAGTGACTGATGGTGAGAATGTTTACATTCTGCAAAACCTAAAATGATTGATAAATAGGCCAGATCAAGTTGCTATTTATTCCACTCGATATAAACTCTTCAGCACTCTTTCACAAAAGCGACAACTCTGCCACACTCAAAGTTGACACTGAGCCGGATTTTGCTTTCAGTGGTGAACGAACAGCGATAGCCATTCATTACATTTGTACTTGCCCACAGACTTTCTAAGGGATTTTGCACTGGAACTTACTGCAATTAGAGAGCCATTTCGACACAGCACCCTCTACAGAGGATCTGGGACCTGTGTGAACAGGCCAAGCAATGAAGTATCTCCTTAAACAGATTGAAGAATCAATAATGAGCAGCGCAGAGTCTAAACTAGGAAGTGTCAGTTAGAATATTGAATTCAATGCCAAATCAGTTACAGAAAGCAGAATAAAGAGAGGGAAAGAAAGATGGGATTGAGGGAGAGAGAGAAAAGAGACAAAGAAAAAAATATTTAATTTCTTTTATTTTTTAAATCTCCAACAATAATTAAAATTTAAAGGAATGAGACTCCACACTTGTAAAAGTTAATTTTCAGTGTCAGAGAAGCTGTTTGGCAGTAATTAAGACTTATCACCCCGTTAAACATTTACTTACACTGGATTGGAAAGGTCCAAAACTTTTCTGGAGATTTTAGTGGGTATCTAGTGAGTAAGTACAACAACTTCACGCTGTTCCATGTATTTCAATGCAGTCTCTCGGTGAGATACCGGTATAGCGCAGCTTTTGGAGGAGCAGGGCGACTCAGACAACTTCCTGGTTTCCGCATTTAACTGCACGTGCGGTCGGCGGAAGTTGCGGACTGATTTATACTTCAATAACGGTGAGCGCGGTTAGCTTCACCGTTATTTCTACAGCAAAATCTGGCCTAGTATATTTGTTTGCAGAGGGAACTTGGCCTTCTAAACAAAGTTTTCGGTACTGAGAGCGGTTTAGAGAAGCAACATCTGAGAAGCTTTGGAAGATTCCAAGAATCTCAAGTTTTGTGCAGGAAAACAAATGGAATCTTCTCAAAATCCTTTTGAACTGATTACTTTTCTACAAGTCACTTAAACAAGGTAACTATGATAATAGTTGCTTTCTACAGAAAAAAACCCATAATCATCTTTCAAGTGTACAGCTTTGTGCTGTGTAGCATATTGCCACGTTTCAATGCTTCATTGTTTAAACTGTAAACACTGTGCTAATTTTAGTCTGTACAAGGCCTCAGGATTGTCATATTTACATGTCAGAGACACAGGCCCAGATTTTAATTCAGGGCAGGTGGGTAGCAGAGAGTTCGAAACTCAACCGTTGCACCAGAAAACAGGCCCAGGTATTTTACAATCTCATGGGCAGGTTTCCCACCTAATTCGCTGACACAACAGGAAATCCGTCCACTTTGTCAGCACAATATCCAGCAGGTCAGCCAGAGGTCTATTTAAAGCAGAATGCACCCCTTAAAGCTAGGCTGCATTCCCTTCTGGCTCATTCGCTTTGGAGTGGTGGAGGAAGAAACTGATTAACCATGGGTCGGAGGCAAGGCCCCATGTCCTCTGAAGCTTCACTGGCAGTCCTGCTAGAAAAGGGGAGGGTGTGGAGAGCAGTTCTCTCTCCAGCCAGTGGGAGGATGATCCAAAAACACCATGAATACCAGACATGGAGAGACATTGCTGAGATTGTGAATTCCAGAAGCATCTCCTCCAAGACCTGGATGCAGTGCAGGAAGCGCTTCAATGACTAGTCTTCATTTCTCGATCTCTCTAAACAGCACATGGCAGTTCTTTCCCCCCCTCCCCCAGCACTCTCAACAATTCCACCCCCCACAACATTCTTGACTACCCAACACAAGAGCACATGATACCACCTTTCATTCTCATTACAAACACACACTCACCTCTTTCTTGCTCCCTTCAGTTGCCACTAGCAGCATTCTCTTTTCACAGTGCGTGCCATCTACAAGATGCACTGCAGAAACTTGCCATGGCTTCTTTGACAGCACCTCCTCAACCTGCGAGCTCTACCACCTAGAAGGACAAGGGCAGCAGGCGCATGGGAACACCACCACCTCCACGTCCCCCTCCAAGTCACACATTATCCTGACTTGGAAATATATCGCAGTTCCTTCATCGTCGCTGGGTCAAAATCCTGGAACTCCCTCTCCAACAGAACTGAGGGAGTACCTTCACCACGTAGACTGCAGCAGTTCAAGGCGGCGGCTCACCACCACCTTCTCAAGGGCAATTACGGATGGGCAATGCTAACCTTGCCAGCGACACCCACATCCGGTGAATGAATAAATAAAAAAAACCATAGTAGCCTTTGCAGAATCACCAACTTCTCTCATGGTTCCTTCCTTACTTCACTTTCCAGACATGTGGGGCTGGATTTTAACAAGAAAGGCAGGTTGGGGGGCGTGGGTGGGGTTGGCTCCGAGGCGGTCAGGAAACCCGGGAGACTTTAATGGCAGGGCCTGATTTGCATGCGAGGCCTTGGTTTCCCACCCGCAGCCAGCTAGATGGAGAGGCTGGCTCACTGTGGGCAGGTAGGCCTGCGGCACTAGACCACACAGAGGAGGGATTGGATGGGGGCCGGTGCCGGCCTACGGAGGATGGGCGGGTCGATGAAAGATTGCCGAGGTCGTGGGACCGGTGGGGGGAGGAGGAATGGTAGTGAATTGGCCACAGATGCTGCCTGACCTGCATTTTCTGTTTTTATTTCAGATTTCCAGCATCTGCAGTATTTTCCTATTGTATTAGTGTTTAATTCACTGCCACTTCTCTTTCAGGAATGCCCACCTTGAAGAAGTTTTGCTCTTCTCTGCAACAGGATTTCCATTTGTCTCTTTTACCTTGTTAAAACCAGTTATATCTCTAACTTGTTCCAGTTCTGACAAAAGGTCATCGACCTGAAACATTAACTCTGTTTCTTTCTCCACAGATGCCGCCTGACCATTTCCAGCTTTTTCTGTTTTTACTATAATAGTGTGTCTGGAATTGAAATCAACACTTGTATCACATTTGGAACTTTGGTCCAAAGTTTCTTTTCATTACAGTTTTATGTTGTCAATGACTTTCTGCTAATGGTTTCAATGTTCTTCAATGCAGTGGTAATGGGGTAATAAGGACAGTTAACAGTTGGGCCTTTTTCTTACTTTTAAGGTAAGGGGATTGAGGACATCACCAAAAGTGTGCTTTGCTGGCCCTCCTTGTGGCTGGCCCCGCACCTTCATTCATTTCTTCACTGGCTGATGGTGCCTCTTCTTGTTGATGTGCCTTGTCCAACTCCAGTCCTCTTTGCATTGCCAGGCTGTGCAGAATGCAGCTAACTACTTTGTGGATATTATAGCAGGCTCCCAGAGCTATCAAGGCACTTGAACCGTTGATTCAAAATGCCAATGGCATCCTCTACGATGTTCCTAATTGTCCCATGGCTCTCACTGTACCCGTGATGTTTGGCTGTGGTCGGATTGCAGAAGGGTGTCAACCACCATGTATCAACCAAGGGGTATCCCTTTGTCCTCTAGTAGTTATCCTCTAATGTTCCTGGATGGGTGCAAAGGTGGGGTGATGGATGAGTGTTACAGAATGAAGGCATCATGGCAGCTAGCACAATTTGAATTCTCTTTGTCCGATCATTACACAACAGTTGAACAATTGATGGAGCGGAAGCCCTTACTGTTGAGAAAAGCTGTAGACTCATCTTCTGATGCCTTGAAAACTACAGGAGTGCGGACTATTACACCCTGGATATCTGCTACAAATCCCAAGAGCTCTCTCATTCTGGTTGTTGCTGTCCACTGAGAAGGCAAGGTACTGGTTTTCTTTGGCAATGAGGGCCTAGGTGATCTGCTTGATGCAACTGTGCAATGCAGACTGGGAGATGTGGGTGATGTCACTTGTAGCCGCCTGGAAGAAGCATGTGGCGAAAAACTTAAGGGCGGTTGTAACTTTGACTGTCACTGGCAAAGCATGACCCCCTGGTCCAGCAGGCCCAGTTGCAACAGGCTGCATAGGTCAGTAACAGCCTGCCTGCTGAAGCGTAGCCTCCTCATGCACTACTCCTCAGAATTATCCAAGAAACTAACTCTTGGCCTATAGCCCCGTTGGGCTGGGTAAGGCCTTCTATGAGCAGCTTCCCTCACCTACTATCTTCCAATAGGCCCACGTGCTGCTGCTCCTCTTCCTCAACTGTTCGTCCATCCAAGGGAGTGAACCATATACAGCATCCACAATACACAGTGAATGCTTAATGAGGATAGGTAAGGGGGACAAAAAAGCACAAAGAAGCAAACTGGTAGCTCAAAACTGCCTTGGAAATGCACTACTCACAATGACACACAGATCCTAATGACCAGAGTGCCTGCAGGTGAATGCCTCTTTAAATACAGTTTCCAGTCATGTCACAGTTTGTGAAACCAATCCTGCTAGGTTTGGTGACCCACCCAGTTAAAATTGCTTTGGGGTCCTAATGATGTCTTCGGACCCCAATTTGAATTTATTCACGTGGCACCCATCTGTTTCCAGTGGATGCGTTGGCAACCTGAGAAAGCTCTGGAGTTACAATGGTGAGCGGCGGCAACAGGGTGGTAAACCAATTTCCGCAATTTTAACCGCTCACCCACCCCGTTCCCAATGAGTGGGTTGGGTTAAAATTGGGGCCATAGTGGGAATTCAACATAAATTACAGTGCACAATTAATAAGATCAGCCCAGGATACGCAACCCAAGATGTACAATCCCTCATCATGAGAGACACAGCTTGCTAATGGAGAGTCTGATACAACCTTTGAAAGGATAGTAGTGCTTAAAAGCCCTAACTGTAACAGTGGACACATACATTTTTTTTGGTCACCCGTATTATCCAATGCTATGTACATTTCTCAATCCCTGCCACTAAAAGTTACACAACATCCTTTGCAGGTTAACTCTTTTCCTGCATATGTACCGTTTTTTCTGGTCTGTCCCTGATGATTTACATGACCTTCAGCAGGCACCTCTGCATGATGGCATTGCTGAGATCAACAACTCATTAAGTAGGGAAATGTAAGCACGCACAGATATTTTCATTCTAGTCCAGTGTTGGTATTTTCTTCCTTCAGTTTATTTTTATATATTCTGTTCTTCTAGTATTTTTTTTGCTAGTTTAATAAAGACCATGCATGTCCTTTAAGAGAGAAGGTGCAAAGTTATTACAGAAGCTGCAAAAATGTTAAGTAGATTCGTGACATCAATCTTCAAATCCCTAGATCCAATTGTTTTGGTTCAATATTCTATAATACAAGTGGACATCAGCAAAGGTCATGGAAAAAAAAATGTTTATAAGATGCTTGAGGGATATTCCCCAGAATCCTCAAAGAAATCAGAGGGAAACAAATGAGAATCTGGTTAATATTTTTAGAAGCTCTGGAAACACTTTTACAGTCTGTGGAGAAACAACCTCAAAGCTTACCTCATTAGCATTTTAACCACCCATCATCTTAGTGCCGCTTTAATAAGTAACTTGTATGAATACACTTGCCTTAAAAGCCCAACATTTAAAAGTAAATTTTTTCAAATCCTTTCTGAGAAGATCAAAAATCCCAAAACATGACACTGGTTTTATAATTATTAAGACCAGCATTCTTCTAAAGTCCTCAACTCTGTATACGTGCCCAGAAAGGTTTTAGGAGTTAGCTACTGTGACCAGAGTGGCTTGGTTGGCCAAGAGTAAATATTAAAACAAGGAGAGAATCTGGTCTCCTCTAATCAAAGTTTTGAATCTACTAGGATTTTCCATCAGGAGTTAAATAGCTGGAGTATAGTACACAAAGGGCAGATAGTACATGATCCCCATTTCATATTTTATGTTCTTGTATTAAGCTTAACTGCTTTTTGTGCTCAAGTGTTAAGATATCTTCTTATTGCTAAGAAAAAAAATTAAATATCACAACTGCATCATCAATTATGCTGTGGTGTGCAGTATGGGAAGACCTAGAGAATGAGCAAAAACACCAGAATAGCAGGGGTTTACCATATGCTACATGCTGTCTACACCAATCATAAATCACTACTGTCCAACATTTACTGTCTCTTTCGAATGTCTGAATGTTATCAGGCACACATTCCAGTATTAATGAGATAATCACAGATAGAAGTGTAATGTACAATGAACTCTCCATAACTTTTTTGTGGTGTAAAATAATGCAGTCTGAACTTTGGTATATGGAAGATAAATCACAGGATGACGTATATGTGTTACTGCAGAATAAAAGAATGGATACTCCAGGAAATGTACATGGTTATTACCAAAACTAAGAATCAGCCACTTCACCTTAGTGATAAATAAAGATTACCTACCTTGTTGCATCTTCTTCATTCTTTGAATGAAATGTATTCTCCATGCATTGTAGGAATATAGCCCAAGCTTGATAAGATTCTGGGGAAATCATGTGCTGCACATGCTCATAAAAATATGATGTTGCAGATAGCTGATGCTGCACTAGATCTCCTGCATCATATAAAGTCCAAGCGCATACCACACTACAGCAGTTTACTTTAGCCTGAAGCTAAACTTAAACAATTCACTTAATGTTAACTCTCCCTCCCCAGGACGTGACTTTATTTTTAAAAGGATTTCAGACAAAATAAAGCCAAACTTAAAAATATGTTTTGGCTTTGTGAAAAATTCCTTTGTTCTGTGGCTACATGATAATTACCTGTCATCAGATTTACAACCAGAGAACTTGCTTTGTTCCACTTGGAATTATTTGCACATCCCCTGCAGTCAAGGACAGATGTGGAATGCAATTTTATCTTGTATATTGGAATATCGCATACTCTGTCAAATTTCTAAAACAATCTTCATATGATTTGGTTTGATTTAAAAAAAAACCAATTATGCTTTTGAGTCCACAGACTTTCCCCAAATTCCTCAATTCCTTGCTTTACTTTGCCACTAAGCAAGAGGGCCATGAGGGTCACCCCCATGTAACTTCCATCAGGTGACTTGCTCAGAAGTCACAGAAAAGAACTCCAAGCTTTTAGACTTTCTTTTCGTTTGAAAATTTCTATATGGAGAGTCTAGTTATTGTACTTCAGTAGCTCACTTATCTTTTTGCTTCTTTTATTACTTCATTTATAAATAAATTTCATTAAATAGTTTCAGCCTATGCACATTGGTCTGATGATGTGCTACCTTTACCTTTGAATGTGGAGAGAGAACATATTGGACATCCTGTATGTTTTCTCTAGTAAGTGGTTTACCACAATTTGGATTAATTATTAAGCCTGAGCAAGCTAACCTGTAAGTGGCATTAATAAAGATGCAGATTTCAGTTCACAGGAGACTTGCTCAGTTTATCAAAGCCTTCATTCAGCTTTGAAAACAAGATCAAATGTTGAAAAAGCCTGAATTGCAACCAGCACCCTGCGTTCTCCCCGCCCCCCTCAAGAAAACACTACACCCTTGTAAGGCCTGTGGGGATGGATGGCTATGATCAGTGTTTGGAGAACATTTATTAAAAGAATGAAGATGACTTTACACAGTAAGCTTCTTCATTTTGCATCCTCCAAACACTAGAAGCAGAACAAATTGGCACAGATTGAGAATGGGGAGGGGGGAAAGCAAGCGCCACTGCAAAGAAACTATAACAGCAGCTGTCAGGATCAATCTGCTAAAGACAATGTCATATGTTGCAGTTACATCTGGACAGTAATGTTTAGTAAATGTGTGAGGATTGCTCCACATATGCTCTCAATTGGAGCCTCGAGAAGACCACGAAGCAGCCATTGAACAAGGGGATTTACCATTAAGCTATCCTCTGGGCTTCTTCCCTGCAGGTTGGTAGCAATGTAGATGCACTCATATGTCCATTTGATTATATGTTACTTAATCTCTGTGTAAAAGACCCAACAACTTAGGTATGTCAGCATCTATATAATTAAAATTATGTTCCAGTTCTGATTTGTGTGGTGTCAGATATAATAATAAGGTAGTCTCTTTCATCCAAAGTCAAAATGGAAAGTGAACTTAGATAAAATCTACAGATAAAGCCCAAGGATACTCTGTCAGAATGGCAAATTAAATACAACTGACCTTCAAGTAAGGGCTTTCCGTTCACTAATTCTGAGACTAAACTAACAAATTCAGTTTCCCCAGAAATAAACTTAAAATTTGACATTTAAAGAGGTTTGAATGGTTGATACATTAACTTGCAAAGGACTGAATTACGATCCTAACTGGGAACCAGCAAGGACCTAGTTAGGCACAATTGCCATAAAGCAAGACAACGAGTGATCCTCTAATGATCAATTCCAAATGGATCATGAAAGACCAAAGCTGCTGTAACAAACTCAAATTTAATTAAGTCTTAAAATTAATGTTGAATAGATGCTGGAGATAGAACAGAAGATAGAAAAGATGAACATAATAGAATCCTAGATGAGCCAAAGTTATCTACCATCAAGGACAAGACACCCTGATCTAACAAATAATTTTCAGTAAGTAGACCATTAACCAGAATGACTTGATTTATATGGAACGTTGATCCATTCTCAAAGTAGTGGATCTTTCCTTTGCTCACTCTCAATATGTCTATCTACAGTGGCTTTCAGGGTTAATAAGAGACTATCAACATAACTCTTGCTTTGTCGACTTGTAATTTTTAAGCTATCTGTGGGAGCATGGGAAAGAGGGGAAATGAAAACAGAACACCTTGGCCCCTAAATTACTCTATGGGATACTGCTGTATAGATGCTTAGGGCAGAATTTTCACCGGCCCGTGGAGGCGGGTTTGGAGGTGTGTGGGGTGGGAAAATACCAGATTCGGGGGTCCCGAACCCATCCCGCCCCCATGCCAGTTTCCCAGGAGGCGGGTACCCGACCTGTGCTGGGACCCGCCTCCCCGAGGCGGGAAGGGGATTAGTGCCAATTAACTGCCTGTTAACAGGTAGTTAACAAGCAGTTTTTTGCCTAATCCCTATTTTTAGCCCTGAAGTGTGGGCTACCCGACGGCTCCAAACCACGCCGTTTTAGTCCGGTGGGCAGGTGAGTGATGGGTGCAGAGGTAAGTGTGTAAGGTAAGTGTAAAGTGTGGAAATTTTTTTTACTTACCTTAACTTCCTCCTGCAGATGTCAGCCCTTCAGGTCTTGGGAGTCAGAAGTCTCACCGGCACAGAAAGCAGAATGGCCGCTGAGCTGTCAAAAGCTGCAGTTCTGCTTTCTGTGCTGGATTGATTTCTAACTGAGTCTAAGTACAGGGACTCACGTTAGAAATCATATTGTCAGTGTTTGACAGCTTCACAGAGCTGTCAAACGCTGAAATTTCATCTGTCAAAAGCTCTCGACAGATGAAATTTCAATGGCTGACGTCACCTGTATCCAAGGGACCCTTGATTGGGTGGGCTTAACAAGGTCAATCAAGGGAAAATCGAGTGGGTTGGCCACAAGTTGATGGAGGCGGGACTACAACCCAAAAAGTGGGAGTCCCGCCTCCATCACGTCCTCATTGACAAAATCCAGCCCTTATTCTCTACTATTTTAGTGGCCACATTAACTTGTTTAAACTAAAAGGGTGACTGCCTCGGTTAAAATAGCAGAGGTAGTTACAGATGGATTCGTTAAAACTTTCATACATTAGTATTCCACCGTGTAAATTGTGTCTGATCAATGCCGGTGTGTGTGTTCAGGGACATCAGACTGTACATAGTTAGATTTCTCTGGCTTATTGTGCTTGTCTACCTTGTTATGAATGTTAGTTGTGGCTCAATTTGTAGCACTCTCATCTGAGTCAGAAGGTCGTGGGTCCAAGTCCCACTCTAGGGACTTGAGCACAAAATCTAGGCTGACACTCCAGTGCAGTGCTGAATGAGTGTTGCACTGTCAGAGGTTCTGTCTTTCAGATGAGACGTTAAACCAAGGCCCGTCTGCTGTCTCAGGTGGACATAAAAGATCCCATGGCACTATTTCAAAGAAGAGCAGGGGAGCTCTCCCAGGTGACCTGGACAATATTTATCCCTCAACCAATATCACTAAAACAGATTATTTGGGCATTTAGCTCATTGCTGTTGGTGGGACCTTGCTGTGCGTAAATTGGCTGCCGCATTACAACAGTAACTACACTTCAAAAGTACTTAATTGGCTGTAAAGCGCTTTGGAACGTCCGGAGGTCGTAAAAGGCGCTATATAAATCCAAGTTCTTTCTTTCTTCTATACTGTAGGAACTGTGGTGCAACTGTTCGTTACATATGCGTTTTGTGAAACCACAGCAAATTGTACAAGTCGAGGCAGCCTGTTTGGATGCCAAACATTTTATGCAATTAATTGATTATTGCATTTTGCACATTATTTGAAGCCTTTGACAGTTGGTGCAGTCTCTCTTAACTGTGGAGACATTTAGAATGTTTAGATCTAAGCCATGTAAGGCTGAAGGCCATACTGTATAACCACAGTGCACTCAGCACACACCTGGTTCTTTGTAAAATTCCAATTTGTACCTGTTTTATTTGATCTCTATATGGAGGACTATGGGGCACACGATGGATTGCTGGAGGCGGTATACAACCTAAAACAGCATAATTTTTCTTTTGTGCAGCACACCCTGAAAAAGACAGCCTTTAATGAAATCTTCCAAAATTCCATTCTCCAATGTGGACTGGTGTTGATACTTTAGATAACTGAGGAACCTGAAACCTGGACAGGCCAGATACATTAACAGAGTGTCCATCACCCCTGACCTACATTGGCTCCTGGTCTTGTTTTCAATTCCCTCCACGGCCTCGTTCCTCCCTATCTCTGTACCTCCTCCAGCCATATAACCCTCCGAGATCGCTGAGCTCCTCCAATTCTGGCCTCTTGCACATCCCTGATTTTAATCGTTCTACCATTGGCGGCTGTACCTTCAGCTGCCTGAGCCCCAAGCTCTGGAATTCCCTTCCTAAGCCTCTCCCCCTCTCTCGCCTCCTTTAAGATGCTCCTTAAAACCTACCGCTCATCTGTCCTGTGGCTTGCTATCAAATTTTGTTTGATAACACTCCTGTGAAGCACCCTAGGATGTTTTACTACATTAAAGGCGCTATATAACAAGTTTTGTTTGACATTCTCGCATAAGACTTGTTTACTCCTGTAGAAGCTAGAGATACTTTCTCAAATTTTTTGGTGACGAGATGTCCAACACAAGAACAACAAATAACTAGGGTTAAAAAAACAAACTACACTGCTGCAATGATGCAGGTCCTGAGGCTTTATTCAATGCAGGAATGGGAAACTATATAACGTACTGTCTATCTGAGGTCATTTTTTTATGCCTGTGCCCAGCACAGCTTCCCCACAACTGGGGTGCACTCTTACAATATATGGAGGAAGAGAAATAAGAAGAAGAATGATTAAACAAGAATTGAGGAATATTTTAAAGGACAGAAAATCTCCACAGAATGGGGGAATAGTGAAGAATAGCACTTTATTGTAGATAGTAACAGTCAAACCAAACATCTGCTAATATTAGAACCTGTCTTCTCACTGTAGTTTATGATCATTTTGGATCAATCAGGCAATCTGAATTTAACAAAAGGTAATGAACTGAAAGGTAGTTTTAGCTTTTATACAATAATTACATTAAAGAAAAATGCATAATTGTAAAAGACAATTCTTTACATATTTTGGGATGCTGTAAAATTTCATGCAAGTATAATTCAAGATGGTTGCTATGTAACTACGACAAAAAACGTAGTATATTTTAAAGTGAAGGAGGTATTTATAAACAGCAACACATCAAAAATTTCATTTTGTGACTAAGAATTGTCATGCAAACTTTTTCATCATTTCTGAAATACAAATTTCTCCATCATCAGAACAGTAAGATGACAGCAATTCCCTTAACAGAGTCTCATATTGTCCTGAAATTTCCCTCATTGGCAATTCATGACAACAGACCATCATTTACAAGTCTGAATGTGAATTTCACTTTAAGTTTATGTGGATGAATGCCACATTCATATCCTTACTATGGAGAAAAACTACTGCCTCTCCAGAACATAGTAAATAATGAAACATTCAAAGCAAATGCAACTTTTTTAAAATATTTAATTTCATTTTCAGAGAGGAGTTTTCTGTAAGTTTGGAACCAGTGATATTGGCAAGATTTGTACTCATTGAAAATTATTTTTCTAACACATGATAACAGTAGCCCTTAGCACAGTTAAGTAGAAGCCTCCAGGAATGCTGTGCAACATCTTAAACATTGCTGGTACACTTCTTCAAAATCCGCTTCACCTCCCTGGGAATGAGAAACAAAATAGGATAAAAAAATCTCCAAATTACATACTATTAGCACAGAAGATGGAAATGAAAAATTAAGCACACTTCCACTTTTCTGGATTTTTGAACATTTTAAATTCTGCCACATTTGTACAAACAAAAACAAATAAATTGGAAGCTTTTGCTACTTACATAATAGGGATCTTGTATGATAAGCTTCTGCTGTGGGTCAAATGATCCAAGAAGTTGTATTTTAGACTTGTAGTTCTTCACTTTTTCAGCCATCCTTTTTAAATCTCTGCAAATTTATCAAATATGAACTAGGTTTCCTCTACAGATTTCAAATGGATAATTTCAATTCTATTAAGTTTTTTCCATTCTTTAACATTGGCAAACTAAAAATGCAACTATTGTACACAGCTTAGCAAACACTATTTAAAAAAAAAGAACTTTTGATAAAACTGTTAGGAATCTATATAATTTGGCCAGGGAATAGAAATCCATTGAAAATAGATTTTCTTCCAATTGAATTATATACTTGTTTCATATGTTAAATTGTGAGATAATGAAAGGCTTCATGCAATCATAAGTAGTTAGTGAAATACAGTTCTGGTCATCCATGTGACAGACACTCTCTGTAATCCTATTCTCAAGACTTAACTACTCATTAGGTACAGCTGAATAAAGAGCTTATGAGCAAAATGGCCTTTCAATGAGCCCATGATTAATAGCATACATCTGGTATTCTAGTTTATGTTCCAAATAAGAAAATGCCCAGAAGTTGCAAGAGACAGATATGATGCTACAATTAGGACTCATTGAAGCATTAGTTACAAACTCAATATCACAATCCAAGATGCATTTAGACTGCAAGTTTAGTGCTGGTGCAAAACGATTTCCACTTTGCACCGACACTAAACTGATAGCTCCAGTACTGAAGCTGGATTTACGCTAACTGCAGAATGAAGCACAGCAAGACTCCAGGGAAGCTGTGGTTTCACACCACTTCAATTCAACACCGCATGGAGTGTACATCCAAGGCAGTGTCAAACCTGGATTGGACTTCCTCAGCACTTTAAAAAAAAAAGGTACCCCACCTAAATTTAAATGTTTAGACAGTAAAGATTCCCCATTCCCCACTTCAAACATTTAAGTTTCTAACTAATGGGACAATATTGTGTGTATGTGTCTCTAGGCATGCGCAGAGTATTCTCTTAAATAGAGCAGTTAAAGTTTCAGCCAGGCAATATTAACAACGTCCTGCCTAGTTGGAATGAAAACTGCAGCTGCTGGTCTCAGACTGATACCTGATGCACCTCAAGACACTTCAAAAGTAGTAACTAAATCAAATGAGCAACAATAATGAACTACAAAGAACTATGAAAGTAAAGAGATGTCACAATAACTCGCTTCAGAGTGAATAACCTCAATATGTTTTAGGAGGAACTCGCAACAGACAAAAAAAATATAAAAAATGGAATGGCAGCAGTGTTCTAAAAATTCAAAACTAGTTTAAAAAAAAAATCTACCCAGAAAGATGGAATCAAAAAAGCATTTCCTCCTATGAAGTTATGTTATCCCAAAATCCACTACTAGTACTTAAATTACTAGTCTGTTTTTTTTTATTCATTCATGGGAGGTGGGCATCGCTGGCAAGGCCAGGATTTATTGCCCATCCCTAATTGCCCCGGAGAAGGTGGTGGTGAGCCGTCTTCATGAACCGCTGCAGTCAGTGCGGTGAAGGTACTCCTACAGTGCTGTTAGGTAGGAAGTTCCAGGATTTTGACCCAGTGACGATGAAGGAACGGCGATATATTTCCAAGTCAGGGTGGTGTCTGCCTTGGAGCAGAAACTTGGAGGTGGTGGTGCTCCCATGCGCCTGCTGCCCTTGTCCTTCTAGGTGGTAGAGGTCGTGGGTTTGGGAGGTGCTGTCGAAGTCTTGGCGAGTTGCTGCAGTGCATCTTGTAGATGGTACACACTGCAGACAGTGCGTCGGTGGTGGAGGGAGTGAATGCTTAAGGTGGTGGATGGGGTGCCAATCAAGCGGGCTGCTTTGTCCTGGATGGTGTCGAGCTTCGTCAGTGTTGTTGGAGCTGCACTCATTCAGGCAAGTGGAGAGTATTCCATCACACTCCTGACTTGTGCCTTGTAGATGGTGGAAAGGCTTTGGGGAGTCAGGAGGTGAGACAGTCTCCACAGAATACCTAGCCTCTAACCTGCTCTTGTAGCCACAGTATTTATGTGGTTGGTCCAGTTAGGTTTTTGGTCAATGGTGACCCTCAGGATGTTGATGGTGGGGGATTAGACGATGGTAATGCCACCAAATGTCACGGGGAGGTGGTTAGACTCTGTCTTGTTGGAAATGGTCATTGCCTAGTACTTAAGTGGCAAGTAACATTCGTGCCACACATCAACCCAAGCCTGAATGTTGTCCAGGTCTTGCTACATGCGGGCATAGACTGCTTCATTATCTGAGGAGTTGCGAGTGGAACTGAACACTGTGCAATCATCAGCGAAAATCCATACTTCTGACCTTATGATGGAGGGAAGGTCATTGATGAAGCAGCTGAAGATGGTTGGGCCTAGGATACGGCTCGGAGGAACTCCTGCAGCGATGTCCTGGGGCCGAGATGATTGACCTCCAACAACCACAACTATCTTCCTTTGTGCTAGGTATGACTCTAGCCAGAGGAGAGTTTTCCCCTTATTCCCATTGACTTCATTTTACTAGGGCTCCTCGATGCGACACTCTGTCAAATGCTGCCTTGATGTCAAGGGCAGTCACGCTCACCTCACCTCTGGAATTCAGCTCTATTGTCCATGTTTGCACCAAGGCAGAGGTCTGGAGCCAAGTGGCCCTGGCGGACCCCAAACTGAGCATCAGTGAGGAGATTATTGGTAAGTGCCGCTTGATAGCACTGTCGACGACATCTTCCATCACTTTGCTGATGATTGAGAGTAGGCTGATGGGGTGGTAATTGGCTGGATTGGATTTGTCCTGCTTTTTGTAGACAGGACATATCTGGGCAATCTTCCACTTTGTCGGGTAGAAGCCAGTGTTGTAGCTGTACTGGAATAGCTTGGCTAGAGGCGCGGCTAGTTCTGGAGCACAAGTCTTCAGCACTATAGCTGGGATGTTGTCGGGGCCCATAGCCTTTGCTGTATCCAGTGCGCTCAGGCGTTTCTTGATATCACGTGAAGTGAATCGAATTGGCTGAAGACTGGCTTCTGTGATGGTGGAGACCTCAGCAGGAGGCTGAAATGTATCATCCACTCAGCACTTCTGGCTGAAGACGGTTGCAAAAGCTTCAGCCTTGTCTTTTGCACTCACGTGCTGGGTTTCACCATCATTGAGGATGGGGATTTTCATGGAGCCTCCTTCTCCTGTTAGTTGTTTAATTTCCACCACCATTCACGACTCGCTGTGGCAGGACTGCAGAACTTTGATCTGATCCGTTGGTTGTGTGATCACTTAGCTCTGTCTATAGCATGCTGCTTCCGCTGTTTAGCATGCATATAGTCCTGTGTTGTAACTTCACCAGGTTGTCACCTCATTTTTAGGTATGCCTGGTGCTGCTCCTGGCATGCTCTTCTACACTCCTCATTGAACCAAGGTCGGTCCTCTGGCTTGATGGTAATGGTAGAGTGAGGAATATGCCAGGCCACAAGGTTACAGATTGTGGTGGAATACAATTCTGCTGCTGGTGATGGCCCACAGCACCTCATGGATGCCCAGTTATGAGCTGCTAGATCTATTCTGAATTTTTCTTAACAGCCAAGAAGAAAGAGGTTTTTATGGAAAGGAGAGCAAAATTTAAGAGGAGCGTGCAGATACAAAAAAGTGGGAGAACAATTATGATGAAGTTGTAAAACATAATTAAGCCAATGGTATTCGAGGTAATACAAAAATCAATAAAGGTAATACTGAAACATTATAAAACCATTGATTAGGTCAGTTAGAATATTGTGTTCAGTTTTGGGGGCCTTAATTTAGGAAGGATGTCAAGGCCATGGAGAGGGTACAGAACAGAAGAGATTCACCAAGATACCTTTAGTTATGACAGACTAGATAAACTGTGCTCTTTTCATTGGAGCAGAGAAGGTTAAGAGGACATCAGAGAGATTTTCAAAACCATGAAGGATTTTTGATAAGATGGCACAAATTTAAGACCACCCACTAAAAGAACAAAGAGAGATTCGGAGAAATAATATATATATTTTTTTGAAATGCAGAGCATTGTTAGGTTGGGAAATGGACTACCCTCCCAGAGTGGAGGGAGCAGAATCCATAATAACTTTTAAAAGGCAATTGGATAAATATGTTAAAAAATTAATAGAAGTGTATAGGAACGGGAGTAGGCCATTCAGCCCCTCGAGTCTGTTCCGCCATTCAATTACATCATGGCTGATCGATACCTTAACTCCATCCACCTACCTTGGCTCCATATCCTTTTATACCCTTGTCTAGCAAAAATTTATCGATCTCAGATTGAAAATGATTAATTAAGCTAGCATCTACTGCTTTTTATGGGAGGGTTCCAAACTTCTACCACCCTTTGCGTGTCCTACCTTCTCTCCTGAATGGCCTGTCTCTGGTTTTAAGGTTATGTCCCCTTGTCCTAGGCACCCCACCAGTGGAAAAAGTTTCTCTCTATCTACCCTACCAATTCCTTTTAAAATCTTAAAATCACCAATTGCAATTGAATCACCACATTACCTTGTATATTCCAGGGAATACAAGCCTGACGAAAGGTCATCGACCTAAAGCATTAACTTTGTTTCTCTCTCCACAGATGCTGCCTGATCTACTGAGTATTTCCAGCATCTGCAGTATTTTGCTTTTGTAATACAAGCCTAGTATCTAATCGCTCCTCATAACCTAACCCTTGGAGCCCTGGGAACATTCTGGTGAATCTGCGCTGCTCTCCTTTGAAAGTCAATATATCCTTTCTAAGGTGCGGTGCCCAGAACTGTACACAGTGATTCAGATGTGGTCTAACCAGGACTTTGTATAGCTGTCGCAAAACTTCCTCCCCATTATATTTTAGCCCTCTAGTTATAAAGACCAACATTCCATTAGCCTTTTTGATTTTTTTTTGTACCTGACTACTACATTTTAGTGATCGATATACATGGATCCCTAAATCTTTTTGGACCTCCACTGTTCCTATATTTTCACCATTTAAATACTCGGATCTATCCTTTTTTGGTTCAAAATGGATGACCTCACATTTACCTGCATTGAAATCCATCTGCCACAGTTTTGCCCACTCACACAATCTATCAATGTCTCTTTGTAATTTTATGCTCCTGTCTACACTACTTACTATAACACCAATCTTTGCGTCATTGGCAAACTTAGATAATACAAAAGATAGCCATATATCCAAGTCATTAATAAATATAGTCAACAGTTAAGGTCCCAGCACAGATCCTTGTGGGACACCACTAGTCACTTCCTTCCAATTCGAATACCCATTATCCCTACTTTCTGTCTTCTACCGCCTAACCAAATGAATAATTTTCCTTCAATTTCATGAGCTTTAATTTTAGCTACAGGTTTATGTGGAACCTTATCGAATGTCTTCTGGAAGTCCATAAAAAGTACATCCATAGACATTCCCCTTTCTACTACTTTATTTACTTCATCAAAAAAATTCAATTAGGTTCATTAGACATGACCTACCCTTTACAAATCCATGTTGGTTCTTAAGTAAAATATTTATTTTTCTGCACTTGTCAGAAGTTACTTCATTTCCCACTTCATGCCAGAAACCTATTTCATATGACTGAACTATTCAGCATTTTACCCGTTGAGCAAAACTAGAGGTCATCAATACAAGATAGTCACCAAGAAATCAAACAGGGAATTCAGAAGAAACTTCTTTACCCAGAGTGGTGAGAATGTGGAACTTGCAACCACAGGGAGTAGTTGAGGCGAATAGTATAGATGCATTTAAGAGGAAGCTAGGTAAGCAGTTGAGAGAGAAGGGAATAGAGGGTTATGCTGATAAGAGTTAGATGAGGAAGGATGCTCGAGTGGAGTATAAATGCTGGCATGGACTGGTTGGGCCTAATGGTCTGTTTCTGTGCTGTATATTCTATGTAATTCTATGTAAAACTTTAAGGTTTTGTTTGACTGAGTTTAGTTTAGCTTCAAATCCCACATCTTATCCGCCACCACGGCTCCCGTTTTCAATTTTGTGACACCATCTGGCTACATCCAGATTTTATCATTACCACCGAGAGATTTATCTACAAATTTGTCAATTCCAGGCTCAATTATCCCAACACTGTCCTCAGTGGCCTTCCGAGTTCCATCCTAGATAAACTAAAACTCATCCACAACACTGCCGCATGTATCTTTAACCTACTTATCCATCACCTCTGAAATCACTAACCTTTTCTGGCTCACCATCCCCAATGCATTGCATCCAAAAATGTTTACCTTACCTATGAGTACTTTCATGGCTTCACCTTTCCATACCTCTGCAACATGTTGCAGCCCTGCTCAAGTGTAGAGGGAGCATGCCGACATGATTCTGGTCTCCTTCATATTCCTTCTTTCCTCTCCACTCCACCTTTGGTTACAGAGCTTTCAGAATCTGGGCACCACAATTTGGAATACACTCTGCAAATCCTTCTGCCTTGTCACCCCTCTTTCAACGACCTCTCACTTCTTTGACCATTTCTTCAGTCATCTCCCCTAACTCTTCTCCAATCAATGCTCTGAGAAGTTTTGGGATATTTTATTACATTAAAAACACTACTGTCCACCTTCAAACAAGAGATGAAGTGAATAGGTCTGGGCACCTTATGGAAATTTCACACTATTTGTTAATGAATGAAAAAAAAAATGAACCTGAAAAAGTGGTTTCAAATCCACGTGACCTTGCATGCTATCTAAAGCTAGAACATAGCATTTTAACTGCTTTTCTCACAGATAGCATAACATATTACATAACTTGCCTCCACAAGAGAGCATAGAGACATGGGTCAGCTTTCACATGCATGCTGATGGCATCCACCTGTACATTTTGCGACCTCTCCACTGCCTCTGTGCCGTTAGACTGATTGTCCGCCATCTAGTCTTGGATGTGCCACAATTTCCTCCAGCTAAACATTGGGAAAATCAAAGCTAATGTGGTTGGACCAAGCCACAAATTCCACACTCTTGCCACCGACTCCAACCCCCTCCATAGCCACAGTCGCAGGTGGATTCAGACGGTTCACCACCTCGGCGTCCTATTCGATCCCAAGCTAAGCTTTCAATCCCATATCTTCCCCATCACAAAGATCGCCTACTTTCATTTCCGAAACATCACCCGCCTCTGATCTATTTGCCGTTGAAACCCTCATCCATGCCTTTGTCACTTCTAGCCTGTGGTTATCTGCATTGCAAACTCGGAGTCAGATTGACTGTGCCCACATCAAGAAGGAAGGGTAGGGCAGGAAAGCAAGGGGAAGAAAAGGAAATCATGCTGAACCATCACAATAAAAAGGTTCTGACAAAAGGTCATCGACCTGAAATATTAACCCTACCTTCTCTCCACAGCTGCTGAGTGTTTCCAGCATTTTATTTACTATAAAAAAATGATTGGCAGGAGCTACTTTGTCTTTAGACTCTAAAGTAAGTACCAGAGGTTATAGCAGAGCATTGTTGAACATCTGATCACGGTTGTGATTTAATACTAAAAAAAAAATCCGTGGTCAACATTTAGTATGGTGGTGAAAGTGGAAACATTAAGGGGGTAAATATCTGCAAGACTCCTCTGGCTCTTGTACCAAAGTTATGGCAGAAGACCATTCTTATTAGCTGTATTGAGGCAAAAGAAAAGACAACCTTGAATACAAGGTTTATGTAGCAGTGCCAGCTTGGCTCAGTTATCCATTTCCTTCACGTTCCCCTATGGCTACATGTGGAGATCTAAAACCATTTTTAAGTGATTATCGTTGATAAGTTCCCTGACTTCTCCAGGTTGGTGGACTGGCAAAACACCAAATTCTCTCTGCTCCTAGTGAATCTCGAGATGTGTGCACATTGCACTAGCGGCATCATCATGCATGTTGCATTATAGCACATGGATGCAATGTTTGATGATGTCACCAGTGTGCATCCCAGGATCTGTGTTTCAATGCCAAATTCAGGAAGTGAAGCAACTGGAGATAAAGTTATTAGTTAACAATGAGCCAGAATTTTGTGTCGAAATATGGTGAGGCTAACGGTGCTCACTATCATTTATGCGCAAATCACACAGCAACTTCAGGCGAGGGCAGATGCGTCATTAAATGCAAAAATCTGGACGTTGCTGTCAGATGTGCCGCCCTTCTGTTAGCTTTGTGTAAACCGCATCTTGCTGTCTGGATCACCATTTAAATACACTGAACGGCGAAGTTCCTGTCCTTGCACTGTAGATACAAACTAAATTTGCCACAGAAAGTTAGGGCTTGTCCATTTCAGTCCAAGAACCTTTTTTCACAACGTGATAAGTCTTAATTATTGCCAAACAACCGCTCTGGCACAGAAAATTAACACTTACAAGTGTGGAGTCTCATTCCTTCAGCTTTTAATTGTTGTTGGAGATTTTAAAAAAAAATTTTTACTTTTTCTTTGTCTCTTTTTTCTCTCCCTGTTAATCCAATCATTATTTCACTTTCTGTACCGGATTTGACATTGAATTCACTATTCTTACACTTGCTAGTTCAGACCATGTGTTGTTCATTTCATAATACTTCAATCTGATTGGTTAAGGAGATACACAGTTGCTTTCCCTGTTCACACAGATCTCTGTAGAGGCCACCGTGCCATTTCCATTTCCTACTTACAGCAAAGTCTCTTGAAAATTAAATGGGCAAGGGCAAGTTTAACGAACGGTTCATTCGCTGGGCACCATTCATTTTCTGGCTACAATAAATTCTGGCCCATTGTTAATAAGCCATTTAAATTAAAAAAAAGACGGAGAAAAAGTAATCATCATCCCAGACCCCACTTTACATGTTCTAAAGCCTGAAAAAAAAATTCTTGGGTTTATCCCTTAGAGTACTTGACAAAGTAAGACATGTATAGAGTACATGATAAGGTTTGGAAATAGAATATATACACACGCCAGTGCTTTTGGAACTACCATGGAGGCCTATTAAGTGGGGTCTGTGAAATGCAAATAATCGTGGATTGTCATTTAGCTTAACTTGTACCTTGTTAGCCTCTTGATGCTTTCTTGATGTACAGTGATAACTCAAAATAAAAACTAATTTTCTTCAAATTTTCTTTGGGTTCTAATCTGCTCCACACCCCAATTTACATTTGGTTTTCAATGTTAAAAATAAAAACTGAAAAGCACCTGAAAAAAAAATTAGATTTTTAAAATCAGTGTTAAAAATGTACTTTTCTTAGATAATTGCTCCTAATCTCTATGGACTAATTCTACAGTGGGGAGCGGGATTTCCTGAGAGGGCATGATAAATGTTTAATGTTTAAAGCGGCTTATTCAGTTGTTTGATAAAGGTGTCAAATGAAGCTTTGTAGAATCATTTTCACCTTGAAACTAGTGATTGCTACTGGTACTTCCAGATATGTCACTTTCTACTTTCTTCCCAATGGAAAAGGTCAGAGTCCGTAAAACTAGACCTTTATTTTCACTGTTTGTTATATAAACAAGAGATGACAGATCAGAACCCAAAATGTCTGTTACTTCAAATGACCCCAATGAGCTCCAATTATTTAAAAAGGAATGGGGGTAGGGAGGGCAGCCAAGTCCTAAATATTGACATTGTAGAAGAGCAAAGAAAGGTGGTGTGGTATGCAAAGTAACCACTAGAGAATAGATCAGATTAAGGTTCTGCTTACTCCTGTGTAGTTGTACCACTGGAAGCTTTTATCTCTGATATGGACAAGTTGGGAGGTGTGTATGCCTTTTCCAGACTTGCAACAATCTGCCTCACAGTTGAAATCAGATCACTGTACTGCCCTCTAGTTTCCAGTGAATATTATAGAATCTTACAGCACAGAAGGAGGCCATTGTGCCTATGCCAGCTCTTTGATAGAGCTATTCTATATACACACCACTGGATCCTGGCAGACATCGGCCTAAAATTTGCGATCGGAGGCTTCCCGCGGATGCCTCCGACTGGCAAAAAAAATCTACGCATTTAACCTGGTGGCCCGGGAGGTACGGAGGCTTGTGATCCTGGGCCTCTCTGGGTACGCGCGGGCAGAGGCCCACGTATCCCAGGGGTGCATGCGGTTCGCAAGTGCCCCTGGGATCACGTGGGCCAGCCCAACCAATAAATTCCGTACGTACGGAACTCCCATAAATATGAATGGGGATCACTTCAAAAATACAAACAAAATAATTTTTTTTTAAATTACATATTTAAAATTAATTAAAATGCCATTTAATTAAATACTTTAAATGAAAATTAATGTTTTAACGGGGCTAAATATAAATTTACCTTATTGGACAGGGTTTTTAATGAATAAAGGAGTGATAAAATTTTATCTTTCTATTTTTAAAACTCTTAAGCTGGTAAAAGCAGGCCTTACGCCTGCTTTTACCAGGCGGAAGAATTTCACAAGCATTCAGCGGGCGGAAGTTGGGCAAATAGCGCAACTCTCCACCCGCAGAGGCCCATCTCCCGGGGATGGGAGGATCTGTCAGATCGCAAGTTCTGGGTTTTAGCGCATGCGCTTCGCATGCCTAAACCCGTAACTTGCGCGGCCCCTACGGGTGTGTACACATCTCGTACGCACCCGTAGGGGGCACAAAATACGGCCCATCATCTTCTTGACTTGCTATTATATGCTGCACCCAGTTCTGTGGCTCCAGATGGGATTATCAACTAACTTTTAATGTATTCACAAGTTAATGTATTCAATAGACCAATCCAGAAAAAAATTATATGCACCCTGTTCCTTTGTCAGGACAAATTTATCCAGGCTTGGGCCCCTCGCCTGAAATACTGCGAACAACATGTACATGAAGGACAGTCCTAGCCCTGTCAAATGCTGTTTGGGGATACCAACTTGGAGTTGAAAAGTTTTTACACTGCAGAGCTGTATAATTCCCCTTCCCGCTTCTCTGTATTCCTTCATGATTGTTACGGTTAGGGAAATTTTCCCACCATGAGAGGAGAGTGATCTATTACCTCATCCCATGAGCATTAACATGTCCGAATGCAAGAAGCCTAATTCTAGTGGCAACATTGACTCTAGCGTCATAGACATGAATCCCATTCAACCAATGCACATATTTTACATAGGATTACATAGGATATACATCACAGAAACAGGACATTCGGCCCAACCAGACCATGCCGGCGTTTATGCTCCACTTGAGCCTCCTCCCATCTTTCCTCATCTAAATCTATCAGCATAACCCTCTATTCCCTTCTCCGACATATGCTTATCTAGCCTCCCCTTAAATGCATCCATATTATTTGCCTCAACTGCTCCCTGTGGTAGCGAATTCCACATTCTCACCACTCTCTGGGTAAAGAAGTTCCTTCTGAATTCCCTATTTCATTTTTTGGTGACTATCTTATATTGATGGCCTCTAGTTTTGCTCTTCCCCATAAGTGGAAGCACTCTCTCTGTATTTACTCTATCAAAATCTTTCATAATTTTAAAGGCCTCTATTAGGTCACCCCTCAGACTTCTCTTTTCAAGAGAAAAGAGACCCAGCCTGTTCATCCTTTCCTGCTATGTATACCCTTGCATTTCTGGTATCATCCTTGTAAATCTTTTCTGCACCCTCTCCAGTGCCTCTATATCCTTTTTATAATATGGCGACCAGAATTGTACGCAGTACTCCAAGTGTTGTCTAACCAAGGTTCGATACAAGTTCAGCATAACTTCCCTACTTTTCAATTCTATCCTAGTGCTTGGTTTGCTTTTTTTATGGCCTTGCTAACCTGTGTCGCTACTTTTAGCGATTTGTGTATTTGTACTCAGAGATCCCTTTGCTCTTCTACCCCACCCAGACTCGCACCCTCCACATTGCAAGTGACCTCCCTATTCTTCCTACCAAAATGTAATACCTCTCACTTATCTGTGTTGAAATTCATTTGCCAATTATATGCCCATTCTGCAAGTTTATTAATGGATAGTTGTGTTGTGACTCCATCATGTGCTGATTTCATTGTTATTCATGCTATTTCCATTTTTTTTAACAAAAGGATGAACTTAAGTATTATATAAACAGCTTTTCTGTGAATCAAAAAAAAACCTAGGCCAAGATAACCACTGAATATTTAAATTACGTAGGTAGAACCCTTTTTCTTTAACTAAGATTAGTGGGTAGATTTACATCTTCAACACCAAATTTCAATGGAATGAAAATCAGGTGGGTTCTAGAAGTGGTAAGGCAATTCACTCTGCTAGATCATCACCCAGGCAGTGAAGACGAAAATCTACCCCTAGCAGCTTTGCCTACAATGCAACAGGCAAAGCAAAATTAAAATCACTATGTTGCTCCTGGACTTTAGTACTTTAAAATAAAGTTTATTTATTGATATACTGCGGTCCTCTTCAAGTCACCCAAATGCAAAATGAACAGATTTCAAGGCTCAATTTTTATAATAGGATTAATATATTCCATTTTTTTGTGGTACAGAAAACATACACAGCTATGCCATTTCCAGCACATACCAATTAGCACTTTAAGATAAATGGTAGATGTTCATCATTAAAGTTTCAACAGTCAGCATTAAGGATAATTTCTTTCTATCAATTTAAAATAAACACACAGACTTTCATTATCATTTATTTCATTTTTGAGATATGTGGGGAATAGAAACATCTTTGCACTCCAGGCTAATATAAAGGCTACATGTTGCTTGGGTTACATGCAGGATAAGATGCAGGGTAAAGCTCCCTTTACACCACTCCAACAATGTGCTTAACTACAATAGCATCCCTTACTGCACCTGTGTGATTCAGATCCTTTGGTCTCTCTGATGGAGACTTATCAATTCATTGGCAAATCATAAGTATTTTTGCGCTGCTATCTTGCACCTACAAAAAGACTGAAACTGGTGAAATCAAATTTCACTTTTTAATCAAAATTTTATTGCTGGCCACGATAGGTGATTTTCATCCCATCAGTTTGGGATGAAAACCTTGTCCCTGTCAAACTTGGGCAAAAACTTCTGAATATATTACACAGACCCAAAACAAAAGAAGAATGCGGTTACTTCAAGAGTTTTGCACACAAAAAAGACACCCAACCACCATCACATGCATAATAGATTATGAGGAGGGAGCTAAAGATTATAATTCAGTTTTAAATTCTGCAGATTCATAAAGCTCCAAATGGATTACAAACCTTTCACTCCCTACACAACATCCACCCTATATATTGTGCTTTTAAACATATTTTGTTTAAGAGGACAAATTAATCAGTTTTCCAGTGGGGAAATTAGAGACACACACTTTTCAAACTTTAACTGGTAATGCTCATCACTGAAACTTTGCTACTGTTGAGATCCAGTATTGTAAGGAAACTTTAATGATACCTGGAAGTTGTGCCTCAATTATGATTAGTAGAGAATATACAATGGATGTAAACTGAAAGTCTAAATCATTTAATACCAGGAAACAAAAGATCAATTAAAACCCCGAACGGCACTTTAAAAATCCTACTCAATTGTAAGCTATCACACTTTCATCAAACTAGGGCATCTGTTGAAAACTAGGACAACTGTTGAAAATAATATTCTACTCACCTCAAATTGCTTTCATCCATGCAAAGCATGTAATCAAATGTTATGAAATCATCCTTGGTTACCTAGGAGTTTAAAAAAAATATACTTAAACATCTGATTCTTTTTAACTATCACATTATTATATACTGTAATGGAATAATTAAGTTTTGATTAACTATAAATCTCTCAAAACTATTATGTTCTGATGAATAAACCAGTGAGAAGCCAGTGATAACATTATTTAAATTTTGCAAACTAACATTACAGTAAACTGACATTGCCAAGCTAAAATGAATTAAAAACCATTCTGCATCATAGCCAGCCAAAGCAGCACAATGTCAGGTAGACATTTATATATTAATTCTTTGGTGTCAGCCTTGGCTCAGTGGTACCGCTCGCGCCTCGAGTCAGAAGTTATGGATTCAAGCCCCACTTCAGGACATAATCTCGGCTGACACTCTTGTGCAGTACTGACTGAGGGAGTGCTGCGTTGTCAGATGAGACGTTAAACCGAGATCCTGTCTGCCATTTTATATGGATACAAAAGATCCCATGGCACTATGTGAAGAGCAGGGGAGTTCTCCCTGTGTCCTAGTCAACACTTACCCCTCACATCAACACAGCTGAAACAGTTTAATTGGTCAGTTATCTCATTGCTGTTTGTGGGACCTTGCTGTGTTCAAATTGGCTGCCACCTTTCCCTACATTATAACAGTGACTGCACTTCAGAAGTAATTAATTGGGTGTGAAGCATTTTGGGATATCCTGAGATCATGAAAGATGTTATATAAATGCAACTTATTTCTTCTTTTCTTTAATGTATGTTCTTAAAAACATAAACATTAAAAACTGTAAATGAGTACTGGTTGATCCATGGTCTAGGTTGAAACAGGATTTATGGCAGTACAGTGGAAAGACAATTCTACAGTTTACAGACAGCAGACCTATATATTAAGAAAGTATCTAATATATTAAATTGTTTTACAAGAGTTATCCTGTTCAATAGCATCTAAATTTTATTTTTTTAATGCAATTTTTGCTTTATTTCTCAAAAGCATACCATCAAATGCGGCTCCTACCAGCCTTCACAGTTCAGGTACATAAACAGACATTGTGGCAAGACTATACTGTCGCTTCCTGTGTAGCATTCTGCCAAGGAAATCAGCCCATTTGCCACTGAAACTGTCATTCATGCTTTTGTCACCTTGATGCTCTACGATTTCAATGTTTTCATGGCCAGCATCCTATCTTTCAATCTCTAAACTTTAGCTCATCTGAAACTCTGCTACCAATATCCTATCCTGGACTAATACTGGCTCGCCCATCACCCCTGTCTGTTCCTGTTGACCGCCATTAATTCTTGGTCACCGAACCCCTCAAATTTAAAATTCTCATCCTTCTGTTTAAAACCCTCCATGGGCTCACCCCTCCCATATCTGTAATCTCCAGCTCTACATCATCTCCTCAGGGAACTCTCTTCCTCTAACTGCGGCCTTCTGTGCATCCCCCTCCCTCTTCCCCAACATTGGTGGATCTGTCTTTAGCTACCCAAGTCCTACCCTCTTGAACTTCCTCCCTTACCCCTCGCCTTCTCCATGTTCCTCTCCTCCTTTAAGACCCTCCTTAAAATCCATCTGGTCACCCCTCCGAATATCTCCTTCTTTGGCTCAGTATCCATTTTTTCCTTGCATTTATACAGCTCCATTAACGTAGAAACACATCTCAAGGCCCTTTAAAGATGCAAGTTGTGGCTTGATGTGACAGACAGAAGCAGGCTAGATTAAAAAAAATTGTGCTTGGATTATGGTCAACACTGCAAGGCAGTAATTATTGCCCATCCCTAGTTGCCCTGACAGCACCAAGAGTCAGCCACATAGTATGGAACTGGAATCACGTTTAGGCTGGATCATGTAAAGATGGCAGGGACCCTTCCTTGAAGGACATTAATGAACTAGTTGGATTTTTAAAACAACCCAGTAGCTTTCATTTTCTGGTGCTAGCCCACAAATTACTAGATTTATTGAATTCAGTTTCACAACTTGCCATGCTGGAATTTGCATTCTCTACTTGTAGTTTGCTAATCCAGTACCATGCACAAAATGCAAACATGCCAAGGTGATGTGCAGGACATTCATCAGTACTCACTGTTTAAATTAAACGAAAATATTTCAACAAGTTGTTATGATAGACAAAACAATGAGTTAATAACCATTTCATGTTTTAAAAAGGATAGTGAGAGTCACTTTTTATAAAAACAAAAAGTAATTCTACAGGCCTGAACCAACATCCAATTTAAAAAAAAATGTTTATAAAACTTCCAATTTTGAAAATCAGTCTTAGATCCAAGGAAAACAGTTATCATTGCAAATATATATATTTTTAAAGTATACAAGAACAGAAATAATATGCTAATAAGTCAAGAAATGCAATACATCATTCTTAAGACACTGTATGCCCAGCCCCGAATGCTTTAAAAAAATAAATCAGATGATCTTGCAGTTTGAAAACCTGTCAAAAAATAATTTTTTTCCAAAAGCTCTACAGTCGATCAGCCAACATTTAGCAGAATTTTTAAATATCTAAACCCTAACTCTGGCTGTTACAAGACATCCACTTAGCTCCTTCCCACAGCAGCACAGCCAAGACTGTCAATTGTGTAGTGAGGGAAAATCAGATATGCTTTCCTTTACTCAGTGGTACTACAAGCTATTATCCAACACCACTGAGGCACTGTATAAAACACAGATTTGGTTTTCCTATATTCCTTTTTAACAATTCAAATTCTTATCATTTCTTTTAAAATTTCATTGTATCCAGTTTGTTTTCATTTTTAAATTTTGTTTAGTTTCTCAACACTTTAAAAACTAATTGCTGAAATACTGTCTGTTCCCTCCACAAATACGGTTTGGCCTGTTGTGTGTTTCCAGCCTTTTCTGTTTGCACTAGTGAATAATATTTCAACGGCACCATTCAATAAAGCAAGTGGTATTCAGACACTGGAAGACATTCACTGGACCACAAGTAGTTTTTTTTTTTAGGAAAGTAAGAATTTCACTGTATATCAAATTTTAAAATAGGGTCCTCTGGAACAGTAGGACATTGACACTGTGTGGCTAAGGAGCCATTACTGTTTTTCTGTGAAGAATATGCCTTTCAAGTAAATGGGTGGTGTAGTAAATGTTTTTGTATCACTATCTTAACTCCTTCGATACTGGCCTTTTTTCCCCCCATTTTTCCATTGGAAACAAAAAAGGTCTTTTCTGAAAGTGAAGATTCAGAACCTATGCCCATACTGACCATACAAAGATATTAAAAAGTGCTAGGTATGCAAAATTGCAGATGTAATAGCTGAACATCAGATAGGCAAATTACATGTATCCATCAACCCACAAAATGTGGTACCTCTCAAATATTTTCTGTTACTATACAGGCAAATTTATGAAAAAGACATAGTCTTGTTGTGGGCTCAGCTCTCCAACAACGGTAATAAAGTATCAAGAAAAATCATCATAGATCAAACTAGAAATAGATTTTCTAGTTTGAGTGGCCTGAATCTTCTGTGTTGCTTTTGACACCTCCATCATTCAATAAGTGGCTGAAAACATCAATGGATTTAGACACTGCAACTCAGAACTGCATGTGTTGAGGAGTTTCTTTGTAGCAGAATGTACTGTCTCTCTCCAAAACAGACATACTTCAAATATTGGGGCGGTATTAGGCATTCAAGTGTAAATCCCTCTCAGTTAGAGTAGCATTGGCAGTAACAAATTGACAAAGGAAGGAACAAAATAAAAATGATGGGAAGGGTGGCAGCCAGACAAAATCTTAAAAAGTGCGTCAAATATTTTGCAATGCAATAGTAGTATGCTTTCCAATTTTACAGTTTATTCAGGCTTAAACATTCAGCGTGCAGTCAAATTTCAATTATTTTTTAAGACAATTTAGTGCTACTTTGTGGTACTACCCTGTTGAAGTGTTTTGATTTTTCTCCTTCCAGTCATTGTTGTGACCAGTAGCCTAAAGCCATTTAGTTTACTTGCACAGTTTTTATTTCCCTTCCCTAATCTTAGTCTCTTGCATTTGCCACTCATTAACCCACCTTCCCAACCTATCCTAGGTTTGCCTATTCCCTATTGAAATCCCTCCCAATAATCTCCTCTATGAACAAAGAAAAGTCATTTAGTATATTTGCCCGCCTTTAATCACTTTTGGGAACTTTCAACGGCTCGTTTCCTTTTTCACCTGCTCGTCACAAATTGACATTTCTTTTAATATTGCCTGCTATCCTGACCTGTTTTTAAATTTAGCTTTCCTGGCTAGTTTCTTCATCTTTTTTACCTTGTATATTTGTCTCGATGCACCATGTTACCTACAGCTTTATACACGGCAATGACTGAGAGAAGTTGGCTCCAGTTCCGCAGAGCTATTTGCAGATTTGTGCCATTTGCTGCAAAGTCACTTCCTCCCTTAACTTTTTTGCTGCTACCTCCCTAGGCATGCTACACTGCTGTCCACTAGAGTGGCTGGCTTGGAGAAGCAAACTGCATAATCACCCTTGCACTCACCTCATGCAGCAGCACCTTCACCTCAACCATCAAACAGGGGATTTGGGTGCTGCTTCACTCTAAACTCCTTCCCACAGATTCAGTTTCCTGCCTCCACATTTATTTTGCCAGCCAGGTGACTTACCACTGCTACAGGTATAATGTGCAGTGAATCAAAATGCAAGATAGCCACTGAAATGATTGGCCCAGAAATTAAACACTGAGTGTTAACGCGGGGGTAAGGGTTCCCCGCGATATCTCACTCCGCGCCTACCTTTTTCCTCCGGGCCCACACGAACTTTAGTTTCAAGGCTGCAGCTGTGCAGTGCTTGCGTGACCCAGAGACGCAATTAGTTTGTGCGAGCTCTAGGATCACGTGATTCAGTTAGAGCCAATGGCAGCACACCATCTTTCATTCATAGTTTTCACAGCAAGAGCTATCAAAGCTATGAATACTATACCCCCCAAAAGAACAGCTAAACCTCAATTTAATTTAAAAAAAAAGTCATCACATTAATAAAATAAAGTATAGCTAAATAAATTAACCACTTTAAACAAAAAATTAAATTTTTGAAAAAATTTAAAATCTTTTTAAAAGTTATAAAAATAAACTTACCTTTCTTTAAAGTCTCTAAAAAAGATAAACCTGTTGAAAAAAAATTAAAATACTTAATTAACTACTTACCTTGTTAAAAGAGGGTCTTACGCCTCCTTTCTTTGTGTGTAAAATCTTCCATGCTTACCTGCGCGTTCAAAGCACTAAGTGCACTTTGTGCGCGCAGCCTGTAGCGCGCACGCGGTTCACTTAGGAACCGCCCCCTTTTGAATTCACGAAGTGCCGGTTTCCCGCGCATGCGCGGTGCATGCTGGAAACTGGCAATTGGAGACCTAAAACGCGAGAGTACACAGTGCGTACTCTCGCGTATTAGGTCTAATTTTCGGGCCGTTATCGGAGTGATTGGATTAGTTGATTTTTGCGATAGCAGCTGCTTCCAGATTGGTAATTGGTGGGGGTGGGGAGGGGGATCACGGTGGGGGAAGGAGGTGAGGGCGAGGGAATTAAGTGATTCAGCAGGCTGTTTGTGTGGCTTCTTCATTCCAGATTGGTAGCAGCAACCTTTCATACCCATCTAGTGAGAATCAGAGAGGTTACCTGTTCAGTTTATCCATCATTAAAGTTTTGTTGATGAATTGTCCTGCTTTGCAATCAACACTTTGGGTGCGATGTATAAATGTGCTAGATGCACAATTTTGAATGTGAAAGAGAGACAGATGGAGAGATTAATTTTATTTAAATATTAGCAGATCTCCCATGGCATTGCTCAGTGACCCAGAGGTTATGTGGTTGCAAGAAGTTGGGGTTGCTGGGCTGCAGAATTGAAAGTGGAAGCACATCTCCAATGAAAGGATTTGGGAAGCTTGTTTGGGAAGCTTGTTAAGAGATTTCCCCAAAGGAAAGAAAGTATTTTTAAATGGTTCCTGGAAAGTAAATAAAATGGTATCTTCCTTACCCACTAATCTGTGTTTGGCTCTCATTGTACTTTTGACTAGTTTCAGGAAATTAGCTAGCACATAGTACACTTTTGCTTTATTTGTTATCTCAGAAAAAGTTAAAGAATTCATGCTTTAACATGTTATACCAAAAAGAAAATCAAATTCCAGTCACTGTTCCAAAAAGTGGCTTCTCGGAGGGTTTTGTTCTCAGTAAATTTCATCAGAGGGAATGGGATTTAGTTGGCATATCCTGGCACTCTTGCTGTTGATTACAATAACTTGTAGGCACTGGTGCAAGCTGGGCTGTAGCCTGCTGCTCTGTTAAGCTTCTTCAGTGATTCTGGGAACCTGAGCGAACTCAAAACCCAGGTTTTGCATATAGGCGCATACATCCTTGTTGCATGCATTTCAACCACTGAAAAAGCTATTATATAGCCAAGTTTTTCTTGTAAACTTTATAAATCTTATTTTCATCAATCAAAAGGTTTTTCAAAAAAATTTTTGGAATGGTTTCACTCAAAGATCTGTATCAATACTTTCTTTGGAGTATTAGTTGTAACAATATTCATTATAACTTTTACATAGAGAAAAATACCGGGCCTGAAGTTCTGTAAATTAGCTTTCTATGGGGAGGTAGGGAATGCAGAAAAAACTTCTTTACCCAGAGTGGTGAGAATGTGGAACTCGCTATCACAGGCAGTAGTTGAGGCAAATAGTATAGAAGCATTTAAGGGGAAGCTAGATAAGCATATGAGGGAGAAGGGAATAGAGGGTTATGCTGATAGAGTTAGATGAGAAAGATGGGAGGAGGCTCAAGTGGAGCATAAACGCCGGCATGGTCTGGTTGGGCCGAATGGCCTGTTTCCAGGCCGTATATCCTATGTAAAAGCCAAGATTTACGGTAAATTAACCGATACAGCAGCAGGCAGTTAAAAAGGCAAATGGTATGTTGGCCTTCATAGCGAGAGGATTCAAGTACAGGAGCAAGGATGTCTTGCTGCAGTTGTACAGGGCCTTGGTGAGACCACACCTTGAGTATTGTGTGCAGTTTTGGTCGCCTTATCTGAGGAAGGATGTTCTTGCCATGGAGGGAGTGCAGCGAAGATTCACCAGACTAATACCTGGGATGGTAGGAATGACGTATGAGGAGAGATTGGGTCGATTAGGCTTATATTCGCTAGAGTTTCGAAGAATGAGAGGGGATCTCATTGAAACTTATAAAATTCTAACAGGACTAGACAGACTAGATGCAGGAAGGATGTTCCCGATGGCGGGGGAGTGCAGAACCAGAGGTCACAGTCTAAAGATAAGGGGTAAGCCATTTAGGACTGAGATGAGGAGGAATTTCTTCACCCAGAGAGTGGTGAACCTGTGGAATTCTCTACCACAGAAGGCAGTTGAGGCCAATTCATTAAATATATTCAAAAAGGAGTTAGATATATTTCTTAAGACTAAAGGGATCAAGGGATATGGGGAGAAAGCAGGGACAGGGTACTGAATTTGGATGATCAGCCATGATCTCATTAAATGGCGGAACAGGCTCGAGGGGCCGAATGGCCTACTCCTGCTCCTATCTTCTATGTTTCTATACTGCTGTTTCAAACATGCTTAGACATAGCAAGAGTTGATGTTGTTCATCAAAAAGAGATCAGCTTCCAGAGGTTTTCATCTTTAATTTTCTATGCGGGCAAAATCCTGAATGAAAATATAGCGAGGCATTATTCAAACCTATCTGGTGTCAATTGGCCCGACTCTGCCACAGTTTCTGGCCTACAGCCTAATTTAATGGGGTGAGCCCCTGGTGTCACGACTAGCACTAGTTGGGAGCTTGACCACTGGGGGTTCCTGCAGCAGTTTAAAGGGCAGCCACATAAATGGTTTGGGAACATATCGGCAAGGTTACCATCAAAAATGTCTGCAGGAAAGCAGAAACCTGTAGGTTCATAATTGTGACTGTGGAAGTGCTGTTGGAGAGTCAGGCAGGAAAAGGATGCACAGTTTGGAATACTTGTGAAAGGTGGTGGCCTGGTCAGTCAATGGCAATGCCAATGTTCCAAGCACAGCAATGCAGTGTCAGAAAAAGTTTAACATGCTTTCAGACCTGTCACGCTAAGTGAAGCCATTCTTCCAAGAATGCACTATAACAAGCATGGCTTTCACATCCAATGACCACCCCTCAATGTATTAAAGTGCTTGGATTTTTTTGTTGTTGCCATCAATGCCCAGGAGACTGTGTGGAACCCTTTACACTCCCAGCCTTCACCCGAAAAGTGTTCCTTCAGTCACAATTTTACCTGCAATCACCCTCCTAAAAACATGAAATCTAATGGTTTGGTGGAGGCAGCTATCATCACATCCATGATGACTGCAGAGTGATACCTGGATTTTACTGTATGTCATAGTAACCCATGCTAATTTCCAATTTTCACGACAGCCCATTACACTAGAGAAAACTGCAACAGGTGGACCCCTAAACCTTTGTCCTCTTACTCACTGAAGAAAAAGACTTGCATTTATATAGCGCCTTTCACGACCTCAGGTCATCCCAAAGCACTTTACAGCCAATGAAGTACTTTTTGAAGTGTAGTTACTGTTGTAATGTAGGAAATGTGGCAGCCAATTTGCGCACAGCAAACTCCTACAAACAGCAATGTGATAATGATCAGATAATCTGTTTTTGTGATGTTGATTGAGGGATAACGATTGGCCAGGTCATCTCTGAAATAGTGGCATGGGATCTTTTACGTCCCTCTGAGGGGGCAGACAGGGCCTCGGTTTAACGTCTCATCTGAAAGACGGCACCTCCGACAGTGCAGCGCTCCCTCAGCACTGCGCTGAAGTGTCAACCTCGACCTTTGTGATCAAGTCTCTGGAGTGGAACCCACAACCTTCTGACTCAGAGGTCAGAGTGCTACCAACTGAGCCACAGCTGACACTTAAGAGGATGTTCTCCAAATTTCATGGAGGGAGATGGAAATGCAGAGGGTAGCTGCCAGCTTCAGGACTGTGAAGGCATTCTACTGCTGCTCTTCTTTATGTACCTCATATTACTTGTCAACAGACTAGATCTTGAAACTAGTACGTCACTGCTTCTACTGAAAGTGATGTGAACTTTGCTCCTCAGCAACCCATTTTAACTACTCTTCTCTTTCTAGGTATCAGAGGAAACAGAATCAGGCACCAGTGGTACTGGCTCTGCCAACATTCCAGAGCATGTGGTGTAATGCATCCTCTCTTATATGCATCAGCCCAGAGACTCTTGAAGGGGTAATTTTAACTTCCCAGGACGGGCAGGATGGTTAAAAGTAAATCGGAAACCCTACCCCAATCCACCCACTTCCAGGTTTTAATGGAGGCGGGTTGCGGTAAATCTCCCCCCGCCTCCCCGTTATTACCGGGGCCATAATTTCATTGACCTTTAATGTGTGTTAGCTGATGACTATGATGGACCTATACATCACTTGATAGTTTGTAGAATCATGTTGCTAAAGTAATACAGTACATTAAAATAGACCAACCACTCCACCATATTATAAATTCACAGACCAATTACTGCCATACTAAAAGTTAATTTGGCTTCCACTGGCAGAAAGCCATAAACTTCAATTTGCAACTTTAGAGAGTTGCACCTGTTGAACCTATTAATAAACTGATCCTCAATTCCTTGTTCATCTGTTCATACTCTTATCTCATCATAAATGGGCTTTTCAATATGTTCAAGTTGTAGTTGCCCCTTTTCCTGCCAATCAATGATCACATATTCCTTAAGATACCTAAAATCATGTTCAGTTAGAGTTGAACTATCTTGCATAAACATTTCAAACAAAATATCAAAAAAAGTGTCTGGCCTGCTGTAGCTATAATGCAATCCAAGGATATCTGTCTACATGTAACATTTTCTAAAATTGATCTTTTGCCAATCTTAAAATTAGCTAAAAAGCAACAGATATAGATTATATTTGTAACAATGAATCTAGCTAAAAAAATAAATACTTCAAGAACTTAGGATTTAACTGTTAAATACTGTAGATATGGCTTCCAAATTTTAGGCATATTAAAAACAAAGTGTGTGTAACACTTCCAATATAATTTGCAATAATGTAAAGGACTACATCTACTTTTACAGATTTATATTACATTTCCTGGAATATTTCAAACAGGCATTTTTTTCATGTTGTACTATTGGTGATCTTTTTTGATTACAACAGCTTGCCCATTTGGAAGATATAAAAATTCTCATTAGCCTGCATCACAAAAGTATGCTCATCAACAGCATCACAGAATGCAGATACATATGGAAATGTTATCTACCCATATTTTAAACTTACTTTAAATACACACAAAACATATCTTGCACCATTTGGTAAAGTTACAACCACTTAAAAGAAAAAGCTGATCTTGACTGATGCAGGCATGCACAATGATTCTGGAGTTCCATTTGTATTTGTTCAGGAAATAAACTACAGAATAGAATAGGTGTGTTGTTATTCACTAAACTAACTTGTCAAATTGCTTGCCACAACAAGGCTTCAGATTAGATTAACTTTAAGGCATACTGAACTGACAAGACACTAAATAATTCTACTGTATCAGTCCTTGGGGAAAGAAAGAATAACGTCATCAACATGTCATGGGTTTACATTAATCCTATCAAAATGGCTCAGAAAAATAGAAAAAGTACAAATGAATAACTCTTTGTAAGCTGAAACAAATATAGCAGCACACTGCTCCGTAAATCAAGATAACATAAATGTATTAAAGCACACAAGTTCACATCAACAAAATTACCAAATGCTGATAACCAATACTCATGGGCCCGTATTTTCCGATGCCCACGGGTGTGCATCTCGTACACCCATAGGGACATCGGAAATGCCGGTTTCAGGCATGCCAAGCGCATGCGCTGAAAACCGGCATTTCTGATCTGTCAAGAATGCTCTTGACAGATCGGACGCCTGCCCTGGAGAAGGGCCTCTGCGGGTGGAGAGTTCCGCTTTCTGCAGAACCTCCGCCCGCTGAAATCCCTTAGAAATCTTATGCCTGGTAAAAGCAGGCATAAGGCCTGCTTTTACCAGCATAAGAGTTTGAAAAAAAGTTTTTTAAAAATTCTCACTCATTTATAATTTTAAAATACTTTTACAAAAAGTTTATTTTTAGCCCCGTAAAAAACTTCAATTATTTTTTTTCAAAAAATTACATTTTTGTTAAAATATATTTAATGCAATTTTAACTCATTTTAAAAACGTGATGGTTTAAAAAAAAATTATTTAATGTTTTACTGTGTTTTTGGGGTGATCTCCATTCATATATTTGACAGGTCTGTCAAAAGTATGAAGAGAGATTCCCTTCTCCTATTGGCTGGCCAGGCCCACGTGATCCCAGGGACGCTTGCGAACTGCATGCGCCCCTGGGATACGTGGGCCCTGCGCATTTCAACTGTGGAGAAGCCCAGGAGCGGAAGTGTCCAGACCTCGGGAGCCCTCAGGTAAGTTCATAGATTTTTTCCGATTGGAGGCATCCGCACGCAGGAAGCCTATCGGAAATTACGGGCCATGCTTTCTGATGCATTCATGATTATTTCCCTCGTTTAGATTGACTTTTTGATTTCACAGTGAAACTGCACAGTAAGAAACAATAGAAATTGAATATTAATGAATGTTAGAGAAAGCTGAATATTCATTTCTAGAAATTAGGTTTGAAGGTAGGAAAACTGATGGGATTAAAAGTTCCTCTGGCGGTTAAGGATTCTTTTAATTAAAAACATTGGAGTTTAGGCAGACTTAGTCCAGTTCCTCATCAGTGTGACTCTGCAGTTTCAAAGACAATACTAATTAGTATCAGGTTTATAAAATTAGTGCCAGGTATTGCCTACATAACAACAGTAACTGACCCCCCACAACAAAAATGTGCAAGGTACCTAAAGATATTTCAACCATATAAAGCACTACATTAATGCAAGCATTTCTTTCAAATTATGAACCATTTCTCTCCCAGAACCACAAGGGAATTAAAATTCAGACTGATACAACTGAGGTACACAAATGTTTAAGAACATGGAATTGCTAGACATAAAAAGACTAAGATCCATCTAGTTCGCCTTCGACCATCCTGCCAGTCACATGATACGATAATGCAGTTGTTGACGAATCCCAGTAATCAATCTCTATCAATTAGTCTACAACTGACCCAGAAATAACAAGGAAAACCCTAGCGGTGAATCACTTTGGGAACCATACAATAGAATAGAATCTGTGGTGGGTTCATATAGTCATTGATTGCGTAGAGGATAAATACTCATTCCCTATACAGTAAGTAAACCCCATCAAGGACCCAGCTATATAGCCATCCATTTAATTTGAGAATGAAATGTTTAATAGCACTTAATGAAGATTTCCTAAGTTTCTAAAAGGGGAGCATGTTAACTGTAGTCCTTCTAAATGAAGTATAATTTGATGCAGCAACCATCCTAACTATCTACACAAAGTACAGGACTGAGGGTAAAACAACCTCAAGTACAATTCAGAGCTGTGTGACGAATTCAGGAATGATGAGTCACTTGAACTGCTATTATGCATCTCCTAAAAGCCAATTTAAGAGAGAGAAAAAGTGGCCAGAGAGCAAACGTTTGTCTGCTGCCATGGATGGGAACTGCTGTGGCCTGGTGGAGTAGGAAAAGAGAGAACAGTAAAAATAAAATAAAAAGTTGGACTTTAGCATCACAAAGTGAATAAAGTCCAAAATGGTCATATCCTATCTTGGCTCATCCAATCAAAAAGAAAACCCTATCATGTAATCCAACAGGCTCTTGAGTAATAGAGAAAAACAACAACAACAAATACTGCAGGTGCTGGAAATCTGAAATAAAAATGCTAGAAATACACAACATATCCACTGGCATCTGGAAAGTGTGTGAGAGCGCGCTAGCTGGGTCCTTGATGGGGTTTATCTACTGTATAGAACATGTAATTGCTAGACATAAGAAAGAGAGAGAGAGGAATCACAAATAAAACAGTGAGTTTGCAAATAAGAGAGCACACAATCAAAGGGTTTGTTTTCATTAGAACAGAGTAGTAGATGATTAGATAGAAACAGACTTTCCAGCGATCGAGGGGTTTGGAACATAGTTTCTTGGGAAACAGATACAAGATTAATTATAAGAAATTTAGGACAGAGAGCAGGAGAATACACAGAGGGCAGTGAGGCTGTGGAATGCACTACCAGATTTAATGATTGAAGCAGAAACAATGTCAACATTTAAGATTAGGTTAGATAAGTGTTTCAAATAGTGGGGAATAAAGGAATGTGGGAGCAGAGCAGGCACATGGGATCTGGACTACTGCTCGTGTGGAGAATAATCATCAGCATGGACTGGTTAGGCCGAAAAGCCTGCTTCCGTGTTGTAATTTCCTAAGAATTCCAAAGAACTAGTGTGAACAAGACTATGAGCTTGCATTTATAGAACACCTTGTCAAGTCTTTCAAACTACCCAAAATGCTTCACATACAAGAGTTACTTTGAGATGCAATTACTGTTACTTTGGGAAAACCCTGATAAAAAATTAAAAATGCGCAGACCCATTAAACAACTTGGATATTGACGACATTGATTAATTAATGTAGCAGTGTTAGACAGATGAAAGAAGATAATAAAAAATGAGTTTGCAATACATTTGCTTATGGTGATGTGAAAATTTGTTTCACCAAGTGTGTTAAAAATAAATATTTATGTAATAATGCAAGAAGTTTCTCACAACAGGACACTAACTTGCATCAAATGATTAAATTCCCACCCCCTCAAGTGAATGACTAAGTGTATTCTTTAGCATTGAGGTCAACAGCGATTGAAATATGATCATGTGCATAATGGCAACGTCAAACTTTCTTACCGCGACAATACTCATTCATGTCTTGTATCTCCCACGAGGTCTTCATGTGTCCCGTAGGAGGTGGTCCAGCTGGCATCCACCAAAGAGGAGGTCAATCCCTCTGAGGATGCACCGTCACAGGACTCGTGCAGACCATGCACCAGCTTAGATACTCACACTTCTGCGGGACCAGTAACGCAGATAGTTGGGTTTTCACCTGGTGTCTCACACATCACAAGTGTGCATGAGCAGATGGTGAGACGGGGACAGCAGCGGAGTCCGCGTCGGAGGGCACACGATGTTCCAAGCTCTGCTCAGCTGGACGCCATTGACGAACAGGATACTTCTGGAGCAGCAGCAGAGAATGTGCGATGTACCGGCAGACGTTCCAGCCGCACGTTTGCAGAGAGCTTGGAGAGTCCGTCTCTAGCACGAGTGACATGATGTCGCAGGCATTTGCAATGATGTCTTCGTCCATGGGAAGAGTGGCCACTTGCATGCAGCATCAAACGAGGCAATCACACGAGTGCGGCAGGCATTCAGCAGTGGCTTGCACATTATGAATGCCACCTTAAATAGGATGACTGATACTCTAGCCTTGGCCGTTCAGCGCCCCCACTGATCAGCAGTGGCTTTTGCATGCAGTTAGATGGGTGCACTGGTGGAACCTATCTAAGTGAACCTTGCAATAATGAGGGCATCCCGAGCAGCAATGTGTGCCGTTGGTGGTGCATACCCGCAGCACTGCCTTATGCACATGCATGCAGTTAATGACGCCCTGCACCTATGGGAAGCCAGCCAGAGCCGCAAACCCGAGCGGCCGCTCATTCTGACTGGAGTCATCGCAGACGAAGTTGACAAACAAGCAGCCAGTCACCTGTCTTATGCATTTGTGTGCCACCGACTGAGAGATCCTGCAAATATCTCTGGCAGAGCCCTGGAAGGATCAAGAGGCAAAAAGGTTGAGGGCGGTGGTTACTATGACTGCCACTGGTAAAGCATGGCCACCAGGTCCAGCTGGCAGCAGGTCTTGTTCCAGCAGGCTGCAAATGTCTGCCACCACCTGACACGACATCCTGAGCCTCCTGAGACACTAGAGTTCCAACATGGCGAGGAAGCTTATCCGCTGCCTGTATACCCCGTGTGCCGAATATCACCTCCTGCGAGCTGCAGCTCTCTGTTGACCATCTCTCTCCTATGGAGCTACAGGTCTGTGAGCAGCAAGCTCCTAGTGGTCATCTTGATCCTCATCTGAGGTCCAAAGTAACACAGCATAAACAGCATCCATGCTGATATCATAGATCAGAGCTTCAAAGTGCAGATCAGACCGCTGAACCTCCAAAGTATAGGTGACACCTCCAAAGTGTGCAAAGTAACCTCTCATTACAAGTACTGTGAACAAAACCTTTCACACAAGCAGGTAAAAAAGCAGCTATGAGTACTCAGTATTTATTGGCATATTTCCCTCTCATGCTTTAGCTCTCTCAATTCCCACTTTCTTCTCGCCTTGCTTTCACTGGCGAGTTCCAGGAAGCCCGGGAAATCAAAGTTAAACTCCAAAACCCATGCTAATATCGCTGTAATTGACCTATCAACATATTGAAATTGACAACCCGCCTCTCCCGAGGGGGTTGCTCGCATGCAGTCTAACGTGCTGCAGTTAAATGTGGAAGTTGGAACCGGCTTACCGATGCACTGTCAATTTCCCCAGTTTTAACACGCGCGCTTCCACATTAAAATTCAGCCCCAAGTGTCGGTGTCAAGTACTCCCAGGACAGGTACAGCACAGCCATTGCACAATAAGGTTCCCTTTAACTGTCCCAAAGAATAAACCTCAGATGATGAAAGTTAGCAGAGTATTATGAACAGAACAGATGAAGATCATGCTATGTTGATTTGTAAACTGGCCATTCATCTGCAATATAAATAGTCAATTCACTTGCTGACAGAAATATTGCTTAAAATCTTCCATCCATTATCTTCTATTTATATTTCACAGACATTTAATCTGGCTTTTTACTTGTAGTATTTGGAATGTATTCTTAAGACTGTTTATATTTTGTACTTGAATACAAATTGTTTTAGGAATGAATAAACGCTGGCCTGCCGATTAAGATTTTACCATCTACAAACTTTATTGTAACATGAGTGAATGAATTGGGTTCAGATACAACAGAATGTAACCAATCTATAAAAATTCAAGGTGTAAAATTTCTTGACAACTAATTATATGTTGAAAAGGATTACAATACCGGCTCACTCCTTTAAAATCCAAAAAGTACAACAATTTGGATCCTGCACCTTAAAAGATAAATATGCAAGAAATAATGACATGGTTTTGGAAAAAAATTCAAATTTTTTAGAAATTTGCCATATACGATTGAGCAAAGTCTTATAAAAACACTATGTTTCTTGTAAAGACATCTTATATGCCTAGTACAAAAGCAAAATACTGCAGATGCTGGAAATATGAAATAAAAACAGAAAATGCTGGAAACACTCAGGTCAGGCAGCATCTGTGGAGAGAAATAGAGTTAATGTTTCAGGTCGATGACGGATCTGACAAAATGTCATCGACCTGAAACGTTAACTCTCTGTTTCTCTCTCCACAGATGCTGCCTGACCGGCTGAGTATTTCCAGCATTTTTTGTTTATATGCCTTGTATCTTGTTTCAATCAGGTTATAGCAGCTGATACACTGACACCACAATCCCAGAAAGTTAAGCTCATCCAGTGCTTAAATATATATTCCACAATTTGCGGTATGTAACTGGGATTTTCTTTAATGAGAAAATTAGAAAACATTGGAATTAGACTTCCACATTTGTAATGTGAACGCAACACCAATGCATTGGGTCACAACATACAGACTAAGTGCCCAACCATTGTCCAGCTCCAACTTTTCTTTTAATAAAATTTGAAACTACTGCTTTAAAGAGCACATACTTGTATATACAAACAGATCACTTGTCAACAATAACCACCTAAAGCCAGCAATGACTGATTCAGGCAAACTTGTATGAGGAAACCGCCTTGAAAGTCAGTCTCAAAAATGGTTGATATAGAGGTTTAACTATATGTAGCGATGTGACTGAGGATTTAACCCTAGAATTAGAATAATGCATTACATCATGCAGTACAGGATGCTCCTGTGCTTATGAAACTACCAGAGTGTCTGCTGCAGAAAACAGGAATCTAGCTGGTAATTTTTCCAATTTAAACACAACATATGAAACAAGAAAAGGACATTTGACCCTTTACACCACTTCTCCAAAATACAAGTTGCCCTATAACACAAAATGCTGCCAGTACACAGCAGAGCCAGCCAGTATCTGAAAGAAAATAGCAGGTTAATGCTTTGGAGAGCACCTCCTTTGGAAAATGTGTGTTTACGTTTCAGATGCGAGCCTTCAGATACTGACAACCAATGTTCCCTGTAATTTTTTTTTGGGCCGCGCAGCCCATTTAAAGTTATGCGCAGATACGTTTTGTTCAATTTAAAAGCTGGCTCACCGACTGCGCAGGACCCCTTAAAGGGAATACTGCCGACAACTGCAGTGTACTTCCAGCATTTTTTGGTAATTATTCTGGACACATTGTGAATGCTGGAAACCAGTTTTTCTTTTTCTTTCCACAATTTGCCTCTCTTATGAACTCAGTTCATTTAATTTCCTGAGGAAGATGAGTAACCACAGACAAAACTTTCCTGAAGATAAAAGTCTGTGAAATCCCTCCTTAACCCGTAAAAGAAAGGAAGAACTTGCATTTATATAGCGCATTTCACGACCTCAGGATATCCCAAATCAATACAGCCAATGAAATATTTTTGAAGTGTAGTCACTGTTGTAATGTAGGAAACACCGCAGCTAATTTGCATTCGGCAAGCTCCCAAAAAAAGCAATGTGATAATGACCAGAGAATCTATTCTAATGATGTTGGTTGAGGGATAAATATTGGTCAGGACACCAGGGATAACACCCCTGCTCTTCTTCGACATAGTGCCATGGGATCTTTTAAATCCACCTGAGAGCAGACGGGGCCTTGGTTTAACGTCTCACCCAAAAGACAGCACCTCCGACAGTGTAGCACTCCCTCCGTACTGCACTGGGAGGGTCTGCCTAGATTTTTGCGCTCAAGTATCTGGAATGAGGCTCACAACCTTCTGACTCAGGGGCAAGGGTGCTACCTACTGAGCCACGACTGACACCATAATCCAAATCAACCAGCATTATGCAGTGCTAATTTTTTCAAGCACATTTACCGATTATCCAAAGAGTAATGTGCACTAGAAATGGTATTAAATATCCAATGTTACAATTGACATTAATTAATCAAGAACATTTATTTGAAAACAGACATTTCATAAGTTAAAAAAGGCTGGTTGGTCTACCTGTCTTGCCTTATGTGTTGTCTCAGTGCCTTGCTGTCTTAAACAGCTTAGAGCCCTTGAGTCTGGTGATTTCCCAACATTGAAGTCAATTACACCAGCACTGTCTATCATCCACTGCAATAAGAAAGAAAATTGATAGCCCACAATAAAACAAATAAAAATAAAAATTGGGATACAGTACCTGCCTGGCAATATGATTCGTGGTAATGCCATGTTTCATCAGACACCTCTGGCCCCGTTGGTCAGCAGGATTCCCTATTTCATACGTTGATGTTGCTGCACTGTCTATTTTCCACTGGAAGAAATACAAGTGCCATGCGGTTTGTTTCCCCATGCAGTCAGTAAAAGTTTGCTATCAATTATATTAATGCCATATTGTGAAGATTTTAAAGTGGTATTAACTCCCAACTTCGCTAGAACCAAACTTCAATATAACCGTAACACTGGAGCTGGATGGAAGTCCGAATCATGCAATTTTCATTCTAACGCAGAGGTTGCCAGAATAATGGCACCATTATATTGGACTTCATATCGTATGAAATAATACTAATAGTGCCATTGCAAACTTTGCTCATATCGGCTTGTGACATGTATCCCTAATCAAACAAAATATGAAAACGTGATTTGATGTCCCAACATTACTAGAATACACCTACAGATCAGTGTGTCAAAGCATGTGTTTAAGAAGCACAAAACTTAATCTATGATTTTGTAGCTTTTAAAATAAATACATTCCAGCTCTGGAAAAACAAAATACTGAGCAAAAATGTACTTAGACTACCTCTGTAAAACATAAAAATAGGCAATACAGGGAAACATTTTGTGGTGTTCACTCAATGCAAAACATTGACAAAAAAATAAAGCAAGGTGCAAGATGCAACGCAAAATAAATTGTCATTTGTCACCTGGAGTGAAAGGGAAAAAGAGAGCTTTGCAAGACCTTATTGAATTCTTTACAATAGTAACAGAAAGGGTAGACAAGGGCAGGGCAGCGCAGTAGACATGATTATACATGAACTTTGAGAAGGTCTTCGATAAGTTGTCACATAAGAGACACATGATAAAGTTTAGGGCATGTGGAGTCAGGGGACAGGTTAACAGAGTGGATTGAAAGATGACTATAAAACAGAAATCAGAGGGTAGGTGTTAAGGGAAGCTTCCTAGACTGGGCAGAAATTAGGAAGCGGTGACCTGCAAAGATCTGTGCTCTGATTGTTTAGCATATACATAAATGATTTGGTCTCAGGAATTGGAGGTATGTTGCCAAAATGTACAGATGATACCAAAGGGGGGGAGGGGGGGTGCGGCGTGGGGGGTTTGCAGCAACAGATACATAAATCGCTAAAAGTAGCAACACAAGTTTGATATAGCCATAAAGAGTGCAAACAAAGTACTGGGGTTTATTTCTAGAAGAACAGAATACAAAAGCAGAGAGGTAATGTTAAATTTATATATAACCTTGGTTAGACCACACAGAGAGCTGTGCACAGTTCTGATCTCCATATTCCAGTGCTTTAATATTCTTTTTGTAGAAAGTGCAGAAAAGATTTACAAGGATGTTATCAGAATTGAGAGGATGCAACTATGATGAAAGATTGAGCAGGTTGCAGCTCTTTTCTCTGGAAAAAAGTACCAAGAGAAGTCTTTAAAATTATGAAGGTGTTCGATAAAGTGGATGTGGGGAAACTGTTTCCACTTGTGGGTGAGTCCAGAGCAAGTGGGCATAAATATAAGATAGCCACCAACGGATCTAGAATTTAGGAGGAATTTCTTTACACAAAGAATGGCGAGGATGTAGAACTCTCTGCCACATGGAGTGGTTGAAGTGCATAACATATTTAAGGGGAGGCTTAATGCATATATGAGAAAGAATGGAATAGAGGGATAGTGGGGCAGGGTGGGAAGAAGTAATAGTGGGGCAGGGTGGGAAGAAGTAATTAGAGTGTGGAAAATAAACAGCGGCATCGACCACTTGGGCTGAATGGCCTGTGTCTGTGCTACAGATTCTATGTAAGATAATGCTCTTGGAAAACAATCAGAAAAATAGACCTTCTGTATTATTGTGATTTACAAGTACAAGTACATGTTATGCAAAGTACATAATTTTCACGTAACACAATTTTCTCTCTATTATGACCAGCATGAGCAAGAAAGTCAAGTGCAAGCTTGAGACCATACATCATTTGCCTGTATGGCACCAAATCAGAAATCCTGCAGGTTACCAATGTGTCCAGTCACTGCTGATAAATCCACTATTACAGATTCAGCACAAGGATGACAGCGTGGAAATGGTATTAAGCACAGTTAGTGACACAGCTGAATTATGCACTGGATTTTTGCACTTATGAAGGACTATTTATTTAGAAATTAAATAAGTGACAGATTTTATTGAAAAAAGCTAGTAGGACTTACTTTGTTTACCACACCCTGGTCTGTTGCCAGCTTCCTGAAGGTGGCTTCAGCAATTGGAGATCGGCAAATGTTGCCTTAAAAAAGGAAGAGAATTTAAAATGTGTCTTTTATCAACGGTTTGCTCTCAAATGTTATATTTTGCTAACACGTATAGCACAGTTTTAAGTATGTGAAATCCCTGTACTTGACAGGACCAAAATAGATTAATGATCTGTATGTAAAATTAAACTCTAGCTAGTTCCAGCTGTTGTGGATAATTAAGATACATATAGAAAAAGATTCTCAATAGAGGTGAACTTATTAAAAAGCAGCAATTTTCACACTTTTAGCTCTTGCACAGACAGAATCACTGTATAAGCCACATAAAATAGTTTCACTTACACTAAGTAGTATGAAAAAGAACTACTGTACTATTAAAGAGGCTACATCAGCATTTTGTTTCCTCAGCACAGGTTTACCTCAGACAAAGCCAATAGTGGCTTACGTCCCAATCTATATTCAGGTGTTGCGGACTAGACTGACTGGATGAGACCTTTTACCAGTATGTTTGTACTTTTACCATCTACACCATCAGGAACAGGATTTTGCCATTTAACAGCTCAAACCTGTTCCCACCAATAAATCAGATCATAGCTGATCTCCACCTTAAATCTATTTACTTGCCTTTGATCGATATTCCTTGATACCCTTACCTAACAAGAATCTATCAAGCTCACACAATATTTTAGTTGACCCAGTATCCACAGTCTTTGGTGAGAGAAATTTCCAGATTTCCACTAGTCTGTAAAAAGTGCTTCCCAATTTCATTCCTAAATGGTCTAGCTCTAATTTTAAGATTGTTCTGGATTCCCCAACCAAAGCAAATTGCTTCTCTGTATTTACCCTATTGAATCCCTTTATCATTTTCAATATCTCAATTAGATCACTCCTCAACCTTCTAAACTCAAGAGAATACAAGCCACGCTTATGCAATCTGTCCTCATAATTTAGCCCTTTAAGGACTGGAATCATCATGATGAACCTGTGCTGCACCCCTTCCCAACGCCAATATATCCTTCCTGAGGTGCAGTGCCCAAAACTGAACACAGTCCTCTAGATGGGGTCAGGCCAAGACCCTATACAACTAAAGAATTAATTCCTCACTTTTGTATTCCAGTCCCCTGGAGATAAAGGCAAATGTTCAATTAGCCCTCTTGATTACTTTTTGTACCCATGCACTAGCTTTTAGCGATGAGTGCATATGGACACCTTTGCTCCGCCAGTTCAAAGTCTCTTTCCATGAAGAAAATATTCTGATTTGTCTTTCTTGGATCTAAAGTGTTCCTTCATATGCCAGAGTCACCTTATTGGGGCAGAAGGAGAAATGCATTTTTCACAAATTGAACCATTACCGACCCTCCTGTATGGCAGGAGGGTCAGTAACCAGAGGAGACAGATTCAAGGCAAAAGAACCAGAGGGGCGATTCTAAGAATTTTTTGACGCAGCAAGTTATGATCTGGAACGCATTGCCTGAAAGGGTGGTGGAAACAGATTCCATAATAACTTTCAACAACTTGTATTTATATAGCGCCTTCAACATAGTAAATCGTCCCAAGGCATTTCACAGGAGCACATAAAACAAAATTTGACACCGAGCCACATCAGGAGATATTAGGGCAGATGACCAAATAGCTTGGTCAAAAAGGGAAGATTTAAGCAGCATCTTAAAAGGAAGAAAGAGAGGTAGAGAGCGAGGCGGAGAGGTTTAGAGAGGGAATTCCAGAGCTTAGGACCTCGGCAACTGAAGGCTAGGGCCGCCAAAGGTGGAGCGATTAAAATCGGGGATGCTCAAGAGGGCAGAATTGGACTGACCAGAGATCTGGGGGGGGTGGCTTTCAAATGGAAATTGGATAAATACTTTGTAAAAAAAAAAGATAAATTTGCAGGGCTATGGGGAAAAGAGAAGGGGAGTGGGTCTAATTGGATAGCTCTTCCATTGAGCCGGCACTGGCACGATGGGCCCCTTCTATGCTTTATGGTTCTACCAGTGACAATCTGATCAGTGACAGAGCCAAAGTGGAGCAGTTGCCGGAGGAGTGACACCGTTCAAAGCGTGCAGGTGCAGGAACGAGAACCCCCCCCAAGAGGTATTACGGCTTTTAAATTAAAGTGACCGCCAGAGGAGAGTAGAGGTGTTGAGTCGCGGTGCGGGTAAGCAGCCCAGTGCCGGGCGGACAATGTGGCCTTGCCGTGGAGGCGGAACCGAGCGCCGCACCGAGGAAGGCGGGACAGGGACCAGGGAGCAGGGACAGGGTGGCCGGGATCCAGCTGGGGGGAGGAAAGGGCCGGGTAAGCCGATTCCCGTGCACCGCGCGTGTTGAGAAAGCAGGCGGCCCCGCCGCGGGTCAGCGAACCGTTTACCCAAACAGACGAAGAGAACCGACTTCTGCCCGGCCGCCATTTTCCCGGCTCCTCGCTAGAGCGCCGCGTCACTGCCAGATCAACACCCACTACCACCACCACCCCCTATTAATTGATTCATGCAGATTGTAGTCTAATTTTTTCAAACAGAGGGGCATGTGTTAAAACATATTTTTTTTTAACCACATGCAGCTCTCGCAGTTCCTAACTATTCGGCACGTCCACGGACAGCTACTGCGAGGTCCATCGAGCGCCTGCTGCCAGGTGTGGTAGTTCAGGTGAAGCTCAGGAGGAAGAAGTCAACATGCACTGACTGGATGGGCTGAGATTCTGATAGGCCGAATTTAAAGGTTTTAGACGATCATTATTTATAAAGAAAAAAGTAAGTTTTGTTTTGCTTTTATTATTAGAATGGTACACAGTTTTTGGAGAAACACTTCTTGTGGCTGTTCTAAAGCGTGATTTTTGTGGTGCAACAGTTCTACTTTGGCCACAGTTGATATTGAAAGGTGAAATACTGCGAATTCCACTTCACAGAATGATACATCATAGAAGGAGGCCCTTCTTTCAAAGAGCTAGCTAATTATTCCCACTCCCTGTTCTTTCCGCATAATCCACCACCAAATTATAATTTTTCTAGTATTTATCCAATTCCCTTTTGAAAGTTATTTTAGAATCTGCTTCCACCACCCTTTTCGGGCAGTGCATTCCACAGCACAACTCATTACGTATTTTTTTCCCCCCTCATGTCGCCTCTGGTTCCTTTGCCAATTACCTTAACACTGTGTCCTGGTTACTGACCATTCTGTCACTGGAAACAGTTTTTCCTTAGTTACTCATCAAAAACCTTCATGATTTTGAACACCTTTATCAATTCTCCCCTTAACCTTCTGTGCTCGAAGGAGAACAACCCCAGTTTCTCTAGTCTCTCCACATAAGTGAAGTCTTTTATCCTAGTAAATCTGCTCTGCACTCTATTACGGCTTTGATATCCTTCCTAAAGTGTGGTGCCGAGAATTGGCCACAGTACTCCAGTGAACCAGTGATTTGTAAAGGTTTAGCATAATTTCCTTACTTTTTATACTCTGGGCAGGTATTTGCTGTGGGTAATAACTGCGAGCTAACAGCTTTCACTGTTATTTAAAACTGACCGCAACTTCAGCATGCGCATCTAAATGCGGAAATCGTGAATTTGCGGTCAGTCATTCACTGCTCTGACATTAGCTGCGCTGTGCCCCCCCCCAGCCGGTAATCAGTGAAAACTTGGGCAATTCTGCGGTAATATCGCTGTTAAATACCCCATCAAAAGTTCGGCTTTGTTGGATTAGGTGTAACAGGGGTTTTAACAGCGTATTGACTGCTAAACAAACATTAATGTTTTGGAGTATCAAATTTCTCCATTATTTTAAAAATTACAATTTTAAAATATTTTTTAAAAGTTTGTTCATATTTATTTCAGGTTTACCTTTTCCTCATGTGAGAGCCCCAATCTTTGTTTTGCTCTCTATAACATTTTTAAAAAGTCCGAATAAAAGCAGCTTCTTTACTCCCTGGTTCGCTGTCTATGAGAATTCTGCATTGTGACTGGCTGCTTAGACAGCTTGTTGATGTCACAGCAGAGCGCTCCAGGAATTCCCCATTATATTACACTTGCGTGTCGAAAAAGGCAAACTTCTCGACACAGAGATTGCGAGATCTTTGTGAGCAGCTTTCTTCGGGGGCCAGCGGCGAACGCCTTTGCTTCACCACTGACTGCAAATTCCGGGCCAATTATTGGTCTCGCTGAACTATTCCCTGTGGCAATGCATCCATGGCCTAACGATTCTTTCTGTAATAGAAATTTCACTGAACCTCTCCCTTTGCTCTCTTAGTGACTGTTTTAATTTGATGACCCCTCGTTACCGACTTACCAACCAGAAGAAATAGCTATTCACCCTATCAAAACCCATCATACTTTTAAAAAGATCTAATAAATCTCCACTTAACCTTCTCTGCTCCAGTGGAAATAGTCCCATTATTTCAAGTCTCTCTCGTAACTGTATTTTTCATCCCTTGTGAATCAACATTATATGCTCTCTGACTTTAATATCCTTTCTACAATGGGGTATCCAAAGTTCTTGGTGTTCTAACTATGGCCTAACCATGGCTTTGTACAAATATATGATAATCTCTTTGCTCTTGTGGTCCTATTTATAGAATCCAAAATTCTATTAGCCTTTACTGATGGCTTCCATCTTTAAGGAATAACATATTTGCACCCAGGTCTCTGTTCCTCCACATCCTTTAGCATCTTTCCATTGAATGTATACTCTCAGATTTTTCAAATACCATCGATTCTGGAACGGTTCCCGCGGATTGGAAGGTAGCAAATGTAACCCCACTATTTAAGAAAGGAGGGAGAGAGAAAACGGGGAACTACAGACCAGTTAGCCTGACATCAGTAGTAGGGAAAATGCTAGAATCCATTATTAAGGACATGGTAACAGGGCACTTAGCAAATAATAATAGGATTGGGCAGAGTCAACACAGATTTATGAAAGGGAAATCGTGTTTGACAAATCTGTTAGAGTTTTTTGAGGTTGTAACTAGCAGAATAGATGAAGGGGAACCAGTGGATGTGGTATATTTGGATTTTCAGAAGGCATTGGATAAGGTGCCACACAAGAGTTTATTAAACAAAATTAGGGCTCATGGGATTGGGGGTAATATACTAGCATGGATTGAGGATTGGTTAACGGACAGAAAACAGAGAGTAGGAATAAATGGGTCATTTTCGGGTTGGCAGGCTGTAACTAGTGGGGTACCACAAGGATCAGTGCTTGGGCCTCAGCTATTTACAATCTACATCAGTGATTCAGATGAGGGGACCAAATGCAATATATCCAGGTCTGCTGCTGATACAGAGCTGGGTGGGAATGTAAGTTGTGAGGAGGATGCAAGGAGGCTTCCAGGGGATATAAACAGGCTAAGTGAGTGGACACGAACGTGGCAAATGGAATATAATGTGGAGAAATGTGAAGTTATCCACTTTGGTAGGAAAAATAGAAAAGCAGAGTATTTTTTAAATGGTGAGAGATTGGGAAATGTTGGTGTTCAGAGGGACCTGGGTGTCCTTGTACACGAATCACTGAAAGTTAACATGCAGATACAGCAAGCAATTAGGAAAGCAAATGGTATGTTGTCCTTTATTACAAGAGTAAAGACGTCTTACTGCAATTATATAGGGCCCTGGTGAGACCACACCTGGAATATTGTGTATAGGTTTGGTCTCCTTACCCAAGGAAGGATATACTTGCCATAGAGGGAGTGCAACGAAGGTTCACCAGACTGATTCCTGGGATGGGGGGATTGTCCTATGAGGAGAGATTGAGTAGACTAGGCCTATATTCCCTAGAGTTTAGAAGAATGAGAGGTGATCTCATTGAAACATACAAAATTCTTACAAGGCTTGACAGGGTAGATGCAGGGAGGATGTTTCCCCTGGCTGGGGAGTCGAGAACCAGGGGTCACAGTCTCAGAATAAGGGGTCGGCCATTTAGAACTGAGATGAGGTGAAGTTTCTTCACTCAGAGGGTGGTGAATCTTTGGAATTCTCTACCCCAGAGAGCTGTGGAGGCTCAGTCGTTGAGTATATTCAAGACAGAGATCGATAGATTTTTGAATATTAAGGGAATCAAGGGATATGGGGATAGTGCAGGAAAGTGGAGATGAGGTAGAAGATCAGCTATGATCTTATTGAATGGCAGAGCAAGCTCAAATGGCCTACTCCTGCTCCTATTTCTTATGTTCTTATGTTCAATCCTTGCTTTCTCTCCCAAAATGCATTATCTTACAATTCTCATCAATAAATTGCATCTGGCACTTGTCTCCTTGCTTAGCTAATCTGTCTATGTACTCCTGAATTCTTTTACAGTCTCCCTTTCTGATTTCAGGAACTTTCACGATCAAGTTTCCTATTTCCAAGTTTAAATCATCTATGAATATGGAATATAAATGTGGACTCAGGACTGGCCACTAGGGTACACGGACTCCTATTCTCTTCTAATCCAATGCTATTCCATTGTTCCCTGTCTATTAACCAATGTTCTGTCCATGCTGCTACATTTCCTCTACACCATATGCCTTAAATTTTGTAACAAGCATCCTTTTGACAACTTATCAAACGTCTTCTGAAAATCTATAAACACTACTACGTCTATTGCATTTCTTCTTTTAGTACAGTCAATCCTTTTTCAAACACAGCTTACTTTTAATAAATCCATACTGGCTGTCTTTGACCATCTTGCATATCTTTAAATGCTCGCTAATCTGATCTTGAACTATGGATTCTAAATCTGGATTCTATTTACAATTCATGTTGGTCTAACTGGTCTGTACTTACTCTGTTTATCATTCACTTCCTTCTCAAATAGAACTGTTATAATGGCTATCCTCCAGTCCCCTGACACAATTTGCATCTCTAAGCAGGATTGAAAAATCTGAGCCTCTGCTATCTCCCTTGCAAATTCAACACCTTCGGGTTCATTTTTCAGGACCAAAACCCTATCTGTAAAAAAATTTTTTGCACCCTCCTCTGGTATCCCTCAGCCGAGAGGTCAATAACCAGGGGGCATAGATTTAAAGTAATTGGTAGAAGGATTAGAGGGGAGTTGGGTAGAACTTTTTTCACCCAGAGGGTGGAGGGGGTCTGGAACTCACTGCCTGAAAGAGTAGTAGAGGCAGAAACCCTCATCGCATTTAAAAAGTACTTAGGTTACAGCACTTCAAGTGCCTATCCAACACCAAGAGCTGGAAAGTGGGATTAAACTGGAGAGCTCTTTTTCGGCCGGCACAGGCATGATGGGCCAAATGGCCTCCTTCTGTGCTGTAAATTTCTATGATTCTGTGATCCCTACATTCTTGCTTCCATCGTCATTAGTAAAAACTGATACAAAACATTTTATTATTGGCCCGGATTTTGCAGTCAGTGGCGAACGAACGGCACTCGCCATTCGTTGCACTTACACTTGCCCGCAGACCTTTTGTGGGTTTTTGCACTGGAACTTGCAGTTATTAGAGAGTCAAAATAGCACAGCACACTCTACAGGGTATCTGGAACCTGTGTGAACAGGACAAGCAATGGTGTGTCTCCTTAACCAATTAGATTTGAAGAATCCTTACTGAGACATGCAGAGTCTGAACCAGGAAATGTAAATTAGAATAGTTAATTCAATGTCAAATTGTGTAGAGAAAGCAAAATAAAGAGATAGAAAGAAAAAATGGGATTAAGAGAGAGAGAGATGAGAGACAGAAAGAAAAAGTAAAAAAAAAAATTAATTTAATTATTTAAAATGTCCAACAATAATTAAAATCTGAAGGAATGAGACTCCATACTTGTTAAAATTAATTTTCAGTGCCAGAGAGGTTGTTTAGCAGTAATGAAGATGTATCACGCCATTAAAATTCACTTACACCTGAAAGGACAATCCCTAACTTTTTCTGGCATGTTTAGTGGGTATCTACTGGGTAAGTACCACAACTTCAGGCCCTTCGTGTATTTCAATGCCGAGTCTCTCAGCGAGATACTCTTACAACGAAGCTTCTGGAGGAGCAGGGCATCTCTGACAGGAACTTCTTGATTTCCACATTTAATTGTGCGGATGCTGGAAGTTGCTGTCTGATTCACTTCTTAATAATGGTGAGTGCTGATAGCCTCACCATTATTTCTACCACAAAATCCGGGCCAATATCTCTGCCATACCTTCATCCTTCACAACTATACACTCCCCTATTCATCCCTGAACTGTTCTCTCCATTTTAATTGTTATTTTACTTTTAATATGTTTATAAAAACAGTACTATTTCCTTTTATATTATTTGCTAGTCTTTTTTTATTTATTTTTAGTCCTTCTAACCTACCTACAACACTTTCTGTATTTCTTATGTTTTTTTCACTTTTGTTGGCCCTATTTTTATCATATGCCTTCCTTTTAAATTTGTTTAATTTTAATCCACTGAACTCTACCCTTTGAATCTATCCCCTTTTCACTTTATAGGAATATACCTTTTTCGTGCTCCATCAATTTTATATTTGAAGACTCCCCACTGTTGATCTTGTGACCTGTTTGCTAATTTTCCCACCCATTAGATTCCTTCTTCTCATTGAACTTTGTATTTTCCAGTCCAACACCTTCAGCTTTCACTCATTGTTATCCTTTCCTCCTCACGTTGAACCTAACTATGTTCTGGTTGCTATTTCACAATTGTTTTCCTATCTTCACCACCTCAATTAATTTTCCCATTTAATTTCCCCCAACTAAGTCGAGCAACGTTTCTTTCCTTGGACTGGAAAAAATAATGCTCTAGGAAGCATTCTTGAATGCATTCTAAAAAGTGTTCCTCACTTTGACCAATAGATTACCTTTTCCTTTGTCTGTCTTGGAATAGTTAAAATAATCCAATACTTTTGCCCTACTGTTCTTGCAAGTCTCTCTGAACTGTCTACAGAACTCCCCCGCCCCCTCCCTATCTCACTTAAACTGTTTGCTGGTATATAATGCACGTGGAGAATTGTATCATTTTCCTTTGTAATGATTTGGATTTTGCATGAGGTGATTTTTTTTTAAAACTTGTATCATTTCTCTCAGCATCTTTCTCAACAATAAGCCTGAAACCAGGGGCCTGTTACCATGGTGAGTTGGGATGCTTATTAATAAACAAAAGTAGGACACGTGCTGAGGAGCCTCGTACTCATATTGAAGGGTAGTAAATTTGCTAGCTCGATGGACTGAAATCCTCCATTTCACAGACTTAAAGCAGGTGACAGAGCAGTCAGTCTATGTCTGTCACTTTCTCTCTCTCTGACAAAAGGAGTGGGCTGTGGGCTCAAAGCAGCAACCAGAAGCTGCGTGTTATGGTTTAAAAGTTTAGGCCAGCTAACTTCGATAGCTTTTCTAGGGAAGGTGAGCCAAGCTAGAGGAGGTGAGCCAGTGTTCAACGAGTTAGTAAGTTGCATCCTTATTGTTTTTCATAACCAAGGAGCGTAGGAAGATTGATTATTCTCATTGTGAAAACTGTATACTGTGCATTCGTGTATCTTGTGTAAAATGAACCAGTTATTGGTTTTAATGCACACTGAGGGTTCTCTGTTATGAACCCTGGATCATGCAACCGTTTAACTAGACATTGTGTACACTCTAGATTGTAGTTGATATGAGGTGTGCTTATAGGAGTAACCATTTATGCTGCAGATCTAGCACAAAAACCCCAAAATTGTGCCCCCTTCCCAGATTTTCTATTTTTTTCCCCCTACTTTGCTTTTTTTGCTTTCTTTTGTTCCCTCATCTTGTTTTTCCTTCCTCCCTGCCATATTAGTTTAAACCCTCCTCCATTGCACAAACTATTCTTCTCGCTAGGATACTGGTCCCAGCCCTGTTGATGAAGCCTGTCCATTCTGTACAAGACTACTCCTGTCCCAGAACTGATCTCTGTGCCATTCACTCCTACATTATCTCTGCAGCCATGCATTTACCTCCATTACCTTGCTATTTGTATGCTGACTAGCATAGGCTGCCATTAGTAATCTGGAAATGACTACCCTTGCCATCTTGCTCTTTAACCTGTGTCCCCATTCCCAAAACTCCTTTTACAAGACCTCCAATTCTGATCCTTCATGTATCATTGGTTCCATCAAAAGCCATGACTACTGGCTGTTTCCCTTTCCTCTCCAAAATCTCTTGCAGCAGCTCCATGATAGGTTAGTTCATGCTAACTGACTCGAGCCAACCCACAGGTAAGCCTCTAAGGGCTTTGATTTTGATACTGGGGCGGGTTGGGGTCGTGTCATCCGCATTTCGTGTTATCCACCCGACTGCAATTGGGTGTGGGAGATTGATGCAATTTTCACCTAATTGGGCAATTGAGTTCCAGCATGTGGGAACCCATGAACCAATTAGTGGTTTCAGTCTGAAAGTCGCCTCTGATGATGTCATCATTGCTGCTGCATTGAAGGTCAGAGACTGCCTGGCCTTTGCTGTGAGAGGACCTGGATGCAAAATGAGCAGCAGCTCTCAAGAGAGAGAATTTTTTTTGCATCCAGGTCCTCTCACAGCAAAGGCCAGGCAGTCTCTGAAGACCTTCAATGCAGCAGCATCAGAGGCGACTTTCAGACCTAATACTACTACCTTCATCACATCTCCGTTGTAATAGTGGACCTGCAGCTGATAGTCAGCTATCCAAATGTGCTCCCGCCAGGTTTCACAATCGTGGTTCAGAACAGGTGTGCTTCACGTAGATCAAGGGTTAAAATCACAAAGGCCTTTCAAAATGGCATTATAGAGCCAATTTAGTGCTTGTTAAGGGCCTTAACAGCCTATCCCGCCTCTTAAAGGCGGGACGGAGTCGGGACCAGCAGACACGATTTAATGAAAATTGCGTGGAGGCGGGATGGAGGCGGACTTGTGCCCGCCCGCCAGTTTTCGCAATTTTAACCCCCCACACGCCTCCAAACCCGCCTCCACGGGTCAATGAAAATCCAGCCCTAAATGTACAAATTGAAACAATTCCTAGTATTGAACAAATAAAATGAAATAAATTAAAATCAAAATACAGTAAAATAAATAGGAAAAAAAATCAGTATTTATGCCCTAATCATTCCCATTAAGACTAGATTCTCTCTGAACCTTTTGCACTTGACTAGTCTCTCACTGCACATCCCTATTACTAAAAATTGCTACTTTGGCATTATAAGTACAAGACAAAAGCATTTTGAAAAGTCTTTGAAGTCGCACATTATTTCCCTTACTTAAGCTCCAGCTGTTCAATGGCTACGTCCTTTCCACAGAGGTCACAGAAGAAACGTAGATTTTTTTTTTTGACTTTGTTTTTCCTAGATCTGCTTATACAGTGGAAACTGTAAACAATGAGCCTTTATATTTTATATGTAATCCTTTACCTATGTATTTAACTTTTACCTCTTACTATTTTTAAAGCTAGGAATACACAGCAAGATAGTATGCAATATATATTAACGGGAGCTAGATAGCTGGTATGTAGCAGTAGTGGGGTGGGGAAATATGGATTGGCTGTACTTGGGAGGCATTCCTGTGCTTCGGTAGCACTGGGGAATGGTCCTGGGAATTTGGCAAAATTGGGGTGGGATCTTGTTGTTTGACAATACTTCAGTGGGGTTGCTGGAGTTCGGCAGCATGGGGGTCCTTCAGTTTGGCAGCAATCTGCAAGTGGAATCTGAGATTTAGCACAATTGGACATTTTAATGTGAGGTTTGGCTCACTGGTACAAACCTCTTTCACAATTATGGGGTAATATATTCTCACTAGAAAATAGCAGCTAATGTGTGTCACATAATGTGACACCTTTTCTTTGAAAAGTCCAATATCACCTGCAGGTACTTAAAGTGGGTTTTCCGTGAAATGCATGTGCCAGATACCACCTCTGGACCTCTCTGGTTTCAGACTGTGCGATATCATGGATGAGCCGCAATTTCCTCCAGTTAAACCTATTTCTCTATTCCTGGTGTCTGTTGGCAATAAGGGACGAGGCAGGGCATGAGCCTGACAGCATTTCTTGGGACGGGCATACCATGTCTAGCAGCACTGGTTTGTGACTATCTAAAGGACCTAATGTAAAGATTGAATTTGGTGTTTTGTGACCGGTTTCTGGATGTGCGGCTTTGTTTTTCTTGCTCTTTCTCACAGCTATCAGAAAAGGTAAACGTTCTAATTACGAACCATCAACAAAACACAGGCAGTAATTAGAGCTTTCAAAATTTGACACTTCCTTTCATTTAAAAAAAATTAAATTAGGAAAGACACTGTGTGGTTGCGCATGTTTGTATGTGTCTCTTTGTCTAACAGCTCTTGGTAATTAGAATGTTTGTTTATATTTTCTAACTCCACATAACGGGTGACAATCAGGTAAGATAATACGAGGCTGTTCAAAAATGTACTTTTTTTAAAATTACATAACACTCTCTCTGTGTCCTTGATGCATTTCCTAAGGTTATAGAACACAAAACAAAAGCTAAAATAGATATATAATCTGTAGACTCTTTACACAAGCGCATGCAAACACGCACATGATTTTCAGGTTTGTACTCTAGCTTTTATTCAAATAATTTTGAAAAACATTTGAACAGAAACCGCGAGAATATTCCATCAATTAAGCTGACTGATACTGAGGCTTCCTGGAAAATTAAGCACTTTGCACACACTCCTACTGCGGAATCCAAATTCAGCTGATAGTCCTAGCTCCTGGGCAAAACATTTCAAGTCCAAGTCCAGGCTTTTGGGAGAGACTGAGACCTTGAAGTAAAAACTTTTACGATGCCATTAAAAGACACAAAAGAGAATTTAGTGGATACATTTTATTGTTATTGTGAAAAATGTAATTTTAAAAAATATTGCTAAACCCTTATTTTGGATATTGGAAATTTCAGTTACTGAAAAAAAAAATTTTGGAATGCATTTTGAGTGATTTGTGGGATCCTGGTAACAAAATTGCACAATTATGGGGCAATATATTCTCGCTATAAAATAGCAACTAATGTGTCTCGCACATTGTGCCACCTTTTCATTGAAAAGGCATATCACTGTATCACCTGCAGGAGTACAGGAAACTCTTTATTAACCGGCACCGGCGTGGTGCCGGTTAATCAAAAAGTCCGGATAACAGAGAGTTATATCTACCAACGTACGAGAGCCCCGTACACATTGACATGTGCCTGCATTCAGGAGCTCCGTCTCCCCGGGGACCGCCAGCTGACCATCTGTCGTGTCCGCTGCCTACCCGGGCTGCACATTCCCCTCCCAATCTACACGCTCCGATACAAGGCAAACGCCTCGGGGTTTTTTTTTTTAAGTTAATCTGAAACGAGAGATGAAGGAAAACCCCGGTTACCTACTCAAGAATTTTGCCGGTTAAGAGAGATTTCCGGATATTTGGGTGCCGGTTAATAAAGAGTTTCCTGTAATAGGTACTGTAGGTACTTTAAAATGGGGTTTCCATGAAATGCACACGCCACTTAACAAATTTAACATGTAGTCAATCAACTGTCGTTTTCAGATGAAACGGGGTTAGAATATAGGGATAATTGAACCAACATGCACTTTCTCACATAATTCAGTTCTCATTTTAAAGTCATACATTCTGTCCTTGTTTTTATGTAATTCCATTATAAATTCCTGTGTCCACATTTATAATGGAAACTGCCTATGCAAATGCTGGAATGACACCCTCCTGCCAGTGATGACACTGAAGTACCTTCACTGATACGAGGCTGTGATTACAATAGGGGGAATTTTTAACCCAAAAAACGGTGCGTTGGGGTCGGGTGGGAGGTTAAAGTGTTAAAAACTGAATCCCGAACCCAACCCGCCTCCAGCCCACCCACTTGCAGGTTTTAACGGAGGTGGGGCGGGGGTCGGGCAGCCAACCCGCTCCCAGGAGGCGGGTCACCATTTGAATATTATAATGAGGCTGGCATGCCTCAGATTTCAAACCCCCCCCTGCCGGAGCCTCCGATGATGCGCCCCCTGGCCCCCACCCAATCTCTCCCTCCCTTCTCTCTCTGGCCTCGTGCTGCAGGCCTACCCGTCGCAGCCAGCCAGCCTGCCTCTCCATCTGGCTGGCTGCGGGTGGGAAACAGAGGTTTGAAATGCAATTCAGGCCTTGCCATTAAATTCGGCAGGGCCTGCAGGAAACCCGTTCTCCTGGGTTTCCCGACCGCTTCCTAGACCCCAGCTCCCAACCCGCCTCCCTATTAAAATTCCAGCCAATGTGACAGATTACACAGGCTGTTCCCATAATAAATGTGAACGTAGGAATTTATAATGAGAAGAAGTTGACACAGCACATGTAACAAAAATGTGACAAGAAGTCAATTGGTGCAAAGTGCACACAGACTTTTAATGTTACTAGTCGATCACCCATGGCATTACACAGTCAGAATATAATCACTCTCTTAACTATCTCTGATTTCTTTCTGCTGCTGATTTTCTCTCTGTCCTTCCTGCTTCTGTCTTTTTTTTCTTTTCTTTGCTTCTCACCTCTTAACATTTCTTTTTTTCTTCTCTCTGTCTTTTACTTTTTTTTCTTTCCTTTTCAGGTAGGAGGTGGTGGATGGTATGGCTTGGTGTGTTGTGAAGGCTATGTTTGAAGTGGAGGTTGTGGGAAAATGTAGCCATCAGCAGCTCTCTTCCCCTTGGGCTCTCCCCATCACTCGTACCTTCCTATAACCCTTCACCTTCCCACTTCTATTACCCTTCCTGCCACTTCTCACCCCATCACTGCCCTTGCATCTTCCCCTTTGAATGACCCATTCAACTTCTGTATCCTCCACTCCCCCTTGATGTACTGTCACTCTCCTCACCCTTAACCCTCTATCCACTTGCATTCGCTTCCCCTTGGGTGGGTGCTGAGAGGCTAGGGACCCCTCGCCCTCAACCAGTTTCTCTCCTCCATATCCCCTCCTACTCTCCTATCTGTTTCCCGCAGAGGTTTTCTTTGCTTTCAAAATTCAACTTTTTTTAATTAAAATCAATCATAAATTGCCTGTCTGTCTGCCTGTCTACTTGTCTCTCTCTCTCTCCCCTACCTTTCCTCCCTTTCTCCCACTTTTTAAAGTTCATAGAACACAAAACAAAAGCTGCTTCAGGTGTGTAATCAGAATACTTTATTCTCACACACCTTCTCTCTATTTTAAAAAAAAACACGAAAGCTTTAAAAATTTGTCTCCTTGTTTTTCAAAAATATTTGAAGAAAAGCTCCCAGTCATAAAATGCCACGAGGCAAAGGAGAATATCCCATGACTGGTAATGATGTATGCTGAGAAATTAGGTACACTGCACACGCTCAGACTGCAGTCTAATTTCAGCTCCGAGCTGCAGCTCTGGACAAAAATATCGAATCCAAGCCCAGGCTTTTAGAAGAGGCTAAGGCCTTCGAGCTTTTGGAAGAGGTTGAGGCACTGAAAGACACAAATGACATTTATCCATCGCACTGTAATCATGTTATTGTGAAATCTGTAATTTTTTTAGAATTTTGTTTTAAAACCTTATTTTGGCTACGAGAAACTTCAGATACTGAGGGGAACAAAAAACAGTTTGGGGGGGGAAAAAAAAGTATTTTGAGCAATTTGTTGGAACCTGGTGCACAATCCCTGCGTAACTATAAAATAGCAGCTATTATGTGTCATATAGTGTGACACCTTTTTAACATAGAAAATACCTATCCGAGCACCGGAGGTACTGCCAGAACTGATGGGTTTTGAATGAAATGTGCACACCACAAATCTAATTTAGTATATGATGATAGATATTGGCCCTGGATATTCCGGTACGTGGTTCGTACGTTGCCATAAGTGCCTTGCAAGTTCCGGGTTTGTGCATGGGCTGCGCATGCACGAAAACTCTGAACTTGACAGATCCTCCGCATCCCCGGGAAATGGACATTCGCGGGCGGAGAGTTGGGCTATTTGCCTTTTAAAAGGCGTTTGACAAAGTACCACATAATAGACCTGTTAGCAAAACTGAAGCCCATGGGATTAAAGGGACAGTGGCAGTGTGGATATCAAATTGACTCAGGCGCAGAAAGCAGGGAGTAATGGTGAACGGTTGTTTTTCAGACTGGAGGGAAGCACTGTTCCGCCTAAACTGCGAGGCCGCACAATTACCTCGAGGCTGTCGTGCACCAGGCATTGCAGGCCATGCAGTCCCGCTGGAGCGGGCTCCAGCGCACGGGTGTTCTTTTTAATCGCGTCCCACAGGCTTGTTCTTTAGGCCTGCAGGAGCGGACATTTGGCGCCTGCGCGCTGGAACCGATTTCAGCGCCTGCGTGCTGGAACCCGCTACAGGCCTGGCCCTGAGGTACTGAATGTGAACGCTGTGATCAGCCACATAACTACTTTTGCGGCCTTCTGTGCATGGGCGCGGTATCCCAGAGCCACGCATGCGCACCCGATCCCCTTCTGTGCATGCATGCCGTTTCCCGAGGATACGCATGCCCCAACATTTGCGGCCTTACAGTGTGGCCACATTGCCTTCAGCTCCGTGGGAGAACTGGATCCGTTGGTGGCTGGGGGGGAGAAGAGAGGATCGAAAGGGGAGAGAGAGCGAGACTGGGGGGAGAGGGGGGTGCGAGAGAGAGAGAGAGAGAGAGAGACTGGGGTGGGGGGAGGGGGCGAGAGAGAGAGAGAGAAACTGGTGGGGGGAAAGGGAGACTGGTAGGGAGGGGGAGAGAGAGACTGAGATGGGGGGGGGGAGGGCGAGAGAGAGACCTGGGGTGGGGGGAGAGACGGGGAGACGGAGAGGATTCCATGCTTCTTACAATAGTGGTTTAAAAAAAGCATTAACATCCACCAACAGGGCCTCATTTAATCGTCTCTTCTAAAACCTGCAGGCAGTTGTTGCTCAGGATTACACTGAGCTGGGACACTAAGGGCATTCAATTAATTACAAACAGGTTTGTGGAGCTGGTGTCTGATATGAGCACAAATAGGAAAGCATTGTCAAGAAACGTTTCCCCTAAGAGGGAAAGAATTCTGCTCATTTTTCAACATTGACAGGATTTCTAATATTTTAAAAATGGGAGGAAAGCTCTCCTGAATCGTCACTGATTGTCTGCTTCTCCTTTTGCACCGATGTTCTTTGCAGGGGGAGAGAGACAGGGGGAGAGAACGAGAGACAGGGCGAGGGCGAGAGAGAGAAGGGGTGACGATCCAGGCAGGGCGCGTGTAGTCTGTTCCCGGGGACTGAGTAGCGGCCGCACTTTGGAACAACACAGATGGAGGCGCAGCACATGTACAATGGCTGCTGGAAGGAGGCTAAAGCAAACAATTTTTAGGCCCGTGGTGAAATTTAAAAAAGAATTTTGGAGAATTGTTTAAAGCCGGAAAAAAATACAGGAAAGTGATGTTGAATGTCCCATGGTAAGTTCCAGTTAAATTTTGCCAGGTGTTGTCCCCTTTTTGAAAGAGTTTATCAGGGTTATTTAAATCGTGTTATGAGAGTGGGGAAAAAGTTTGTGCCAGAGTCTGTCAGAAACGGAGTGAATGGCAGCAGAAAAGAGGAAACAACTTCTCCAAAACTGATCCCAACTCATCGCCAAGGCTGGGGATAGATAACCTCACCACCTTCTTCGGAAGCTTAACCACTTTATTCACTTTCTTATTTGAGCTCCGTTTGGAATTAGAGTTTATTTTATTATGGTTTTGATAGGGTAATTAAGGAGAAACTGTTTCCAGTGGCAGAAGAGTTGATAACCACAGGACACAGATTTAAGGTGATTGGCAAAAGAACCAGAGGCGACATGAATTTTTTGCACAGTGAGTTGTGATCTGGAATGCGCTGCCTGAAAGGGTGGTGGAAGCAGATTCAGTAGTAACTTTCAAAAGGAAATTGGATAAGGGAAGAAAAATGCAGGGCTATGGGGAAAGAGCAGGGCGGTGGGAATAGTTGGATAGCTCTACCAAAGAGTCGGCACAGGCACGATGTGCAGAATGGCCTCCTTCTGTGCTGTATTATTCTATGATTCTAACTTTTGAGGTTGAGCAGTCTTCATCATCAAAGTATACCACTGCAACATACGTATGGAACTTTGAGCATAATATTAAAATGTTACACTAACTGTCAATTAAAACCCATGATCAGAATTTCCTACCCAACTTTTAATACTGCAATAGACCTCAAAGCACGGAGCATATTACGTAATATGGTTATATGAATTATATTTTTAACTATGCAAATCAAAGAACAGCTAATGGGACAATAGCAAAATACTGCGGATGCTGGAAATCTGAAATAACAACAGAAAATGCTGGAAACACTCGGCAGGTCAGGCAGCATCCGTGGAGAGAGAAACCGAGTTAACGTTTCAGGTTGATGTCCCTTCGTCAGAACTCGACGAAGGGTTATCGACCTGAAACGTTAATAGATAATGGGAAATAGTTTCAAAGTTGGTCTCATTTGACATCCCAAAAAGCTTTTTGGGGGCCCTTTGGTTCTGTACTAGAATATAGTAGGGATGAAATAAAAAGGCTTAGCCAAGAAATTTTTACTGTTTGCTCTCATCTTTCCCACTTAGCCTTAATTCTACTATTTTACATATTATAGGGAGAGAAGAACGACAATGCAGCAATGGGTATTTAATTTCACCAAACATTGTGGCCACTATCTGAAGCTGAATGAGATTGTTCGCAACCTTCGCGTCCTATTTGACCCTGAGCTGAGCTTCCGACCCCATATCCTCAATCACTAAGACCGCCTACTTCCATTTCCGTAACCTCGCCCGTCCCTGCCCCTGCCTCAGTTCATCTGCTGCTGAAACCTTCATCCCCTTTGTTACCGCTAGACTCGACTATTCCAATGTTTTCCTGGCCAGCCTCCGACCTTCCACCCTCCGTAAACTTGAGCTCATGCCAAACTCTGCTGCTCTTCTCCGAACTCGCACCAAGTCCCGTTCAACCATCACCCTTGTGCTCGCTGACCTACATTGGCTTCTGGTCCGTCAATGCCTCTGTTTTAAAATTCTCATGCTTGTTTTCAAATCCCTCCGTGGCCTCGCCCCTCCCTATCTCTGTAATCTCCTCCAGCCCAACAACCCTTTGAGATCTCTCCGCTCCTCCAATTCTGGCCTCTTGCGCATCCCTGATTTTCATCGTTCCACCATTGGCGAGCATACCTTCAGCTGCCTAGGCCCTAAGCTCTGGAATTCCCTCGCTAAACATCTCTGCCTCTCTACCTACTTTTAGTCGCTTCTACCTCTTTGACCAAGCTTTTGGTCACCTGTGCTAATATCGCCTTATGTAGCTCGTTGTCAAATTTTGTTTGATAATGCACCTGTGAAGTACCGTGGGACATTTTACTACATTAGACGTGCTACATAAATGCAAGTTGTTGTTGTTACCACCTGTCCGCTTATGTGGTCAAGCAACAATAAACTTTAATTGTGCAGCATACTTTCAGTTTTGGCACTATCCTTAATCTGTAAGGTCGATTTGCCACAACTGAAAGGAATTTATCCACTACTGGTTTCACAGATGATATGAGAACAAAAAAGATCTGCCTTCGGGGCACCAGTTCTCTTGAGAGTTGTCAAATAGTATAGATGGGTATTTGCTTTAGTGTATACAGTCTACTCATAATGCAAAAAAACCACAGACGCTAGAAATCTGAAATAAAAACTTAGCTTGCTGCTTTACCTGCTGAGTGTTTCCAGCATGGATGAAATTATGCCACCTAATTCTGGAAGGACAGTTGATGTGTCTATCTATGTGGTGGGCCAAATTAATTATTTACAAAGACGATTGATAAGAGAGGCCATTTAGGCAGCGGCGGGCGCTGCGGTGGTCATGCCTCATCCCTGGGGCACTCAATTTAGTACATTCTCCCAGTCTGACGTCACTCTGTTAGCTAGTACACATTGCTTCCACTCTTTTAGTCAATTTCTTATCTACCTCCAAGTTTTGCTGAAGTTTGAATCCATTGATTCTATTGTTGGCTTTCACTCAAATAATTAATTCCAAATATGTAATGCTGAGTTGGAAGGAGAACAAAAGAATTAACTTATGCATGGATATGATGATTCGGTTACTCTCTTAATGTTGGTTTGCCTAGGAAAAGATGGCTTTCTGTTTTCCTTGAGTTTAAACTGTTCTTATTAGGAGTCTGTTGTGTAGCTGAGCCAACATCTGTTGTGTGTTTTACAATTTGGTAGAAACAATTACCTTGTAATTTGATTTGTCATGAAAAAAAATTTGACTGTATTACAGTAAAATAATCTTGTTCCTCTACATTTATAAGTTAGATCTATGTTTACAACTTTAATAGAAGGCAAATGAAATCATGCTTGCTCTTAGTTGCTTTGAGATTACAGAAATTACTTTTGATTATATGTATCACAGTAGTTTTCATTGTATTGAAATAAACTGTTTATGGGCTGTTTCCTGCAGTTGAGTAAAATATTTTACTGTTCTAATAAAGGTTACTGCGTCCAATGATTTTTGTAAAATTTCTGTCATTGTCCTAAGATTCACAATACCAGTTACTAACCATATCAAGTAGTTGTATTAATTACTTTTCCTAATTTGACCACAATGTTGTTCCAGAATCTTAAGGTGACTCGGCATCCTACCACGTGAAGCAAGTCTGTACCTTTTGAAAGTTACACATTTATCATGAAATGTAATTTTGCACAGTTGGGATGCATAAGAGACCTTGTATGGCATTTTAAATTAGATTTATTTCCAATTGAAATTTGTGGCATTTATACATACCATCCGTGACAAAATGATACATTTTTATCTCAAATGTCTATTTGTATTGGCTTCTTACTGTCACAGTGGGGTTTAAAACTAGATTCACTCTTAGAAAATAGTCCAGCTTGTTTTGATACAATAACCACAGAATACAGACATTGTCTGGCTAGATGTCTGACGGAGGGGGGCCAAATCATTTTGTGCATATTATTTATAAAAATGTTTGATTTGCAGCTCTTTCAGTTCGAGACACATAATTTAAATTTATTTTGCTCCAGTCATTTTTTTTTGGAAAGTATTTCTCAACCTGCCTTTTAAAATTGCTTCGTCTGCCTGAAGCCATCAGAGGAACATGAGAACATAGAAATTGCTAGATTGAAAAAAGGCCAAGATCAATCTAGTTTGCCTTCCAACATCTTGGTAGTTCCATGACATAATGATAATGGAGTTGTTGACTAATCCTAGCAATCAATCTCTATCAATTAGTCTGCAACAGACAGAGGAAGATTTCCAGAGAGACTTTGTGGACCATCTGCAACAACCCTCTGCATAAAAGTTAATACCTGGGATCCCTGTGTCTCATGCAGTTTACATTGCAACTTGGCACGGTCAATGCAACTGTGTATTTTTTATATCTTGCATGAGGGATAGTTAACATATTAAGCCTGTAACTACTGTAAAGCTAGTGTGTCGCTGTTCATGTTCACTTCCATTTACTCTTTAAAAAAAAAAATTTACTTGGTAGTTTTTAGCTAAAGCCACAGTCTAATTTATTCTTTCATTTCCAAAGTTGGGGAAGATCACTTGAATGCATGTGTATAGCTGAAATACACTGAATAGAATTCTTTGGGCTTGGTAAAGATTACCAAGTTACTGGAGAGTTAAAATGCACACTCCAGGCAAAATATTTTATTTCCAGGCAAAATATTTGGAGACTCTGCACCACCAACGGGCCCTCACATGAAGCGAGCAGTGTAATAGAAAATTGCAGGAATGCTGCCTAGGGATGAGATTGTCCTCGGGAGTGAGGTCTCACCTGTTGGAGTAAGGCACTGAACTTGAGAAAAATATCCAAAGTGAAGACCAAAAACTGTCATACATTCCCCATCACTTACACCGTCCACACTTAACACGAGCAGCCGTCCATAGCGGGCAAATGGCACTCACCATTTGCCAGTGCCATATGAGCCAATTACAAAGACACAGCTTATAACTTGTTAAGCGTCCCACTATTTTGGGCAGTTCAATAAGTAATTACCCTGTACTTATCAATTTAAAAGGCTGTGTTGAATTCAGCCAAGGTTGGGTCTTCAAGCAGTTTCAATCAGCTGTTCAGTACCTCGTTAAAGTGCGATTATCATTAGTGATGAGATTCTTGATGCAGCTGCTAACAATTAGGAGCAGTCGTTGCTAAGTGAGATTTACTGTTTTAAAAAAAAAATCTGCTACTTCTTTGGTTGCATCGTCCACTGCGTACAGTGGATAAATCGCATTCACAGCAACCCGCCCGCTGTAAGTACTGTCTTCCATGTATGTATTTATTTTACCTCCCCCTCACTCTTCCAATTTCCAAATCATCTCAGCTAAGGTTCATTAATCCAGTATACATTTCCCAGTATTCTCTTGAGTATGGAAGATTAAGGGGTGATCTAATTGGGGTGTTTAAGATGATCAAAGGATTTGATAGGGTAGATAGAGAGAAACTATTGCCTCTGGTGGATGACTCCAGAACAGGAGGGCATAACCTCAAAATTAGAGTTAGGCTGTTCGGAGTGATGTCAGAAAAAAGAAAGACTTGCATTTATATAGCGCCTTTCACTACCTCAGGACGTCCCAAAGCGTTTTACAGCAAATAAAGTACTTTTAAAGTGTAGTCACTGTTGTAATGTAGGCACTTCTTCACACACAATAGTGGAAATCTGGATCTCTTCCCCCAAAAAGCTGTTGAGGCTAGGAAAACTGTAAATTTTAAAACTGAGCTGAATAGAATTTTGTTAGGCAAGGGCATTAAGGGATACAGAACCAAGGCGGGTAAGTGGAGTTAAGATACAGATCAGCCAAGATCTAAATTTAATGGTCGAACAGGCTCAAGGGGCTGAATGACCTACTCCTGTTCCTATTCTTTCTTGGAACAATTGTGATATTCTGAAAGCTATTCTGTTCCATTATGGAAGTAGTACAAACTACAATCCTACTATAATTTCCCCAAACCTCACTCGTATTCCATGCCGTCACCCTGGAGGCAATCATTTGTGAGGCTGTAACTGAGTCCGAGAGAGAATCCCAGGTACTGTTACAAATGACGAAAAATCCTTGTGTTTAAAATTACAATTTTTTGTATTTGTAACTTATATGCATTATATATTCTAAGCATGGCATGTCTGTAAAAATGTGTTAATGTTTAGACGAATAACAAACAAAACAGTCACTGAGCATAAGCAGGTTTTCAAGAGAATGAGTCATGAAGTGTGGTAGCACTGTAAGTTGAAGTACCGATATACACCAGTTAGTGTAGGGATCAGTATCAAATCCACAATCTGCTGAGTTTTAGTCTTCAGCTGCACTTTGCCAGAGGTGCTGAGAAGAGGTCCGACATCTCCCTGGAGAGGGAGGGCAAGTTGGAGAGTGAATTGTTGTGGGCTGTACACATCATATCTTAGTGACCTTCTAAGAGTAGAATTAGCAGAAATCTGGGAGTGGATTAACTGTCACTATCTCGGCTAAAGTGGTGCAGAGCCTTGTAAGACCAGAGTAACAGAATATGAAAATTAAAGGGAGAAATTATCACAAATATAATATGTACAGAGAATAGCAGAGTTATTGAATAATTACTTTAAATCAGTCTTGACTTGCGAAGAGTTGGGGGAATTGCCAGATATCAGATTTTTCAGGAATAGTGAAGGAGTGGCTAGGCTACAAAAATAATAACGCATTTCTGGTTTCAAATGCTTTTCAAGTAGATAAAGCATGTGGTCCAGACAATACGCATCTCTGAGTATAAAGGAGAATCATTGAAGCTTTAAGTCACTAAATTTGGGAGAGATCCCTGATGGCAGGAAAATGGCTTAAATAACTATTTTAGAAAAAGCTCAAGAGAAATACCTTGGAACTAGGGAATAATAAGTTTAACATCGGTTTTAGGAAAAGTCTTTGCAACAATTTTGAAGGATCTGGCAGGTGATTGCTTGGAAAGGCATAACTTATTAAAAGGCAATTTGTATTGATTTAGGAACAGGAGCTCGTGTTTAGCTAACTTGGAGTTTTTTAAAGACAATACAGTGGTGCTGAATGGGAAATGTACTTGATATATACTGGACTCATGTCATTCCTCTGGGCACCAACTCTCCCACCTAACTCACTTTTCTGGCAGAATCTGTTGATTTTGTTGTGTTTTCTGTGTGGTCATATTACTGAATTTTCCCACTGTTTTTCCTTTGTTGAAGATAATATCATTATATTTGTTAACAGAAAAAACAAGAGAATTATTTTGTCAATTTTTTGTTTGTTTTTCCACGCTCTCACTGCTTTCTTATCTTACTGGGGGCCACTGACTTTTTTCTGTGTTTTCTTTTACAATCGTCTTTTAACTTGACCCTTTCCTTGATTTATTTTAAAGTAAACTTCATGCCATTATGGCATTTCCATCCTAGCTTTACTCTGTATTTATGCCCAGAATCCTCTAATCTTGACAAAAGCCTAAACAGAATGCAAGCCTCCGTTGCAAAACCTAGAAGCTGGCAAATTCTGAAAGGGTGGCTTTGGGTGGGATGGGAGGTGGGAGGTGTGTGGCGGGGGGGGGGGTAGGTGGTACATCATCACAGACCACTGTATAGAGGGCTTCTGTTGAAGGAAGCAACATTTTTTGGGGTGAAAGTCAGTCTGTTTGCCTTGACCCTGATAGCGACCTGGTTTTTGATGTTCTGTTTTTAAATGGTTAATGGCTCTTCATACTCCTCTTATAGAAACATAGAAGATAGGAGCAGGAGTAGGCCATTCGGCCCCTCGAGCCTGCTCCGCCATTCAATGCGATCATGGCTGATCATCCAAACTCAGTACCCTGTCCCTGCTTTCTCCCCATATCCCTTGATCCTCTTAGCCTTAAGAAATATATCTAACTCCTTCTTGAATATATTTAATGAATTGGACTCAGCTGTCTTCGATGGTAGAGAATTCCTCCTCATCTCAGTCCTAAATGGCTAACCCCTTATCCTTAGACTGTGACCCCTGGTTCTGGACTCCCCCGCCATCGGGAACATCCTTCCTGCATCTAGTCTGTCTAGTCCTGTTAGAATTTTATAAGTTTCAATGAGATCTCCTCTCATTCTTCTAAACTCTAGCAAATACAAGCCCAATCGACCCAATCTCTCTTCATACGTCATTCCTGCCATCCCAGGTATCAGTCTGGTGAATCTTCGCTGCACTCCCTCCATGGCAAGAACATCCTTCCTCGGATAAGGCGACCAAAACTGCACACAATACTCAAGGTGTGGTCTCACCAAAGCCCTGTACAACTGCAGCAAGACCTCCTTGCTCCTGTACTCGAATCCTCTCGCTATGAAGGCCAACATGCCATTTGCCTTCTTAACCGCCTGCTGCACCTGCATGCTTACCTTCAGCGACTGGTGCACAAGGACACCCAGGTCTTGTTGCACTTCCCCTTTTCCCAATCTATTGCCATTCAGAAAATAATCTGCCTTCCTGTTTTTGCCACCAAAGTGGATAACCTCGCATTTATCCACATTAACTGCATCTGCCATGCATCTGCCCAATCACCCAACCTGTCCAAATCATACTGGAGTTTCTCTGCATCCTCCTCACAGCCCACACGCCCACCCAGCTTTGTGTCATCTGCAAACTTGGAGATATTACATCTAGTTCCCTCATCTAGATCATTAATATATATTGTGAATAACTGGGGTCCCAGCACCGATCCCTGCGGTACCCCACTAGTCACTGCCTGCCACCATTCCCCTGATTCTGACTGCAAGGGACCTACGCTTGACTTCACCAATCTTTTTCTCTTCACATATCTATAGAAGCTTTTACAGTCAGTTTTTATGTTCCCTGCAAGCTTACTCTCATATTCTATTTTCCCCTCTTAATTAATCCATTTGTCCTCCTTTGCTGAATCCTAAACTGCTCCCAATCCCCAGGTTTGCTGCTTTTTCTGGCCAATTTATTTGTCCTCTCCTTGGATCTTATGCTATCCCTAATTTCCCTTGTTAGCCACGGTTGAGTCACTTTTTTTCTTTTATTTTTATGCCAAACAGGGATGAACAAATTCTGTAGTTCATCCATGTGATCTTTAAATGTTTTCCATTGCCTATCCACCGTCAACCCTTTAAGTAACGTTCCCCAATCCATCCTAGCCAACTCGCGCCTCATACCATCGTAGTTTTGTTTATTTAAATTCAGGACCCTAGTCTCTGAGTCAACTACTTCACTCCATCTTAATGAAGAATTCTATCATATTATGATCGCTCCTCCCCAAGGGACCTCGCACAACAAGATTGCTAATTAATCCTTTCTCATTATATAATACCCAGTCTAAGATGGCCTGATCTCTAGTTGGTTCCTCAACATATTGGTCCAGGAAACCATCCCATATACACTCTAGGAATTCCTCCTCCACAGTATTGTTACTAATTTGGTTAGCCCAATCTATATGTAGATTAAAGTCACCCATGATAACTGCTGTCCCCTTATTGCACGCGTCTCTAATTTCCCATTTAATGCCATCCCCAACCTCAGTATTACTGTTTGGGGGTCTGTTTCCAACTCCCACTCACGTTTTCTGCCCCATGGTATTTCTCAGCTCTACCCATACAGATTCCACATCATCAGAGCTAATATCCTTCCTTACTATTGTATTAATCTCTTTAACCAGCAATGCTACCCCACCTCCTTTTCCTTTTTGCCTGCCCTTCCTGGATGTTGAATTCCCAGCCTTGGTCACCCTGGAGCCATGTCTCCGTAATCCCAATTATATCACATCCGTTTACATCTATTTGCGCAGCTAATTCATCCACCTTATTATGAATGCTCCTCGCATTAAGACACAAAGCCTTCAGGCTTGTTTTTTTTAAACTTAGACCATTTAGAATTATTGTTTACTGTGGCCATGTTTGATTTACACCCTTGATTTCTCTGACTTCCACTTTTGCTTTTCTCCTTCCTGTCTTTTGTTTCTATCCTTGCTTCCCTTTCCTCTGTCTCCCTGCACAGGTTCCCAACCCCCTGCCATTTTAGTTTAAACCCTCCCCAACAGCACTAGCAAACACTCCCCCTAGGACATCAGTCCCAGCCCTGCCCAGGTGCAAACCGTCCAGTTTGTACTGGTTCCACCTCCCCCAGAACCAGTTCCAATGTCCCAGGAATTTGAATCCCTCCCCCATGCACCATTCATCTAGCCACATATTCATCTGAAATATCCTTCTATTTCTACTCTGACTAGTACGTGACACTGGTAGAAGTCCTGAGATTACTACCTTTGAGATCCTATTTTTTAATTTACCTCCTAACTCCCTATATTCAGCTTTTAGGACCTCATCCCGTTTTTTACCTATATCGTTGGTACCTATATGCACCACGACAACTGGCTGTTCACCCTCCCCCTCCAGAATGCCCTGCAGCCGCTCCGAGACATCCTTGACCCTTGCACCAGGGAGGCAACATACCATCCTGGAGTCTCATTTGCGGCTGCAGAAACGCCTATCTATTCCCCTTACAATAGAATCCCCTTTCACGATAGCTCTCCCGCTCTTTTTTCTCCCCTCCTGTGCAGCAGAACCACCCATGGTGTCAGGAAGTTGGTTGCTACTGCCTTCCCCCGATAAGCCATCCCCCTCAACAGTATCCAAAGTGGTATATCTGTTTGAGAGGGGGATGGCCATAGGGGACCCCTGCACTACCTGCCTGTGCCTACTACTCTGCCTGACGGTCACCCATTCTGTTCCTGCCTGTGCAGCCTTTAGCTGCGGTGTGACCAACTCATTAAACGTGATATCCACGACGTCCTCAGCATCGCGAATGCTCCAGTATGCATCCATCCGCAGCTCCAGCGCCTCAATGCGGTCTGCCAGTAGCTGCAGCTGGATACACTTCCTGCACACATGATCGTCAGGGACACGGGAAGTGTCTCTGATTTCCCACATATTACAGGAGCAGCATGCCACGGGGCCGAGCTGTGCTGCCATGACTTACCCTTTAATTAATTCAAATTAAATTAAATCAAATCAATACCACCAATGACACTACAATTAAATGTTATACTCAAGGGCCCTTGTTTACTAGCACTCCCCGCTACACAACAGAGACCTTAGAAACTATAACCACAAAATTAAGACCTTCTAAACTTTATAAACTATTAACCTTAACTGTCAAACTATACCGTACTCACCCAATCAGCTGCTTCCTCTTGCTCGCGTCACTTTTTGAATCGTGACGTGGCTCTGGAATGCCGCCGCTGGTATGAGAGATTGGTAAGCCTCTGGGGGAAAAAAAGCCCGCGAAAGTGAATTTAAGTACTCACTGAACCGCCGCTCTCTGCTCCTCTCGACTCAGGCCTCTGTAAAAAAAAAAAAAAGCCCGCGAAAGTGAGTTTAAACCCTTCCACAGTGGAGCTGTATATCATAGTGGCTTAGAATTGTCCATCACCAAGAGTGGCTCGGCAGCACCACTACTGACCGAGCTGGCCAAGTGCTGAAGGACATAGCTGCCAGACTAGGACTGCGGCAGGTGGTGAAAGAACCAAAACGAGGGGAAAAACCTACTTGACCTCATCCTCACCAGTCTACCTGTCGCAGATGCATCTGTCCATGACAGCATTGGTAGCAGTGACCTCTGCACGGTGCTTGTGGAGATGAAGTCCCGTCTTCACACTGAGGACACACTCCATCGTGTTGTGTGGCATTACCACTGTGCTAAACCTGATACATTCAGAACAGATCTAGCAGCTCAAAACTGGGCATCCATGAGGCACTGTGGGCCAGCAGCAGCAGGATTGTATTGCACCACAATCTGTAACCTCATGGCCTGGTTTATCCCTCATACTACCATTAACATCAAGCCAGGCAACCAATCCTGTTTCAATGAGGAGTGTAGAAGAGCATGCCAGGAGCAGCACCAGGCGTACCTAAAAATGAGGTGCCAACCTAGGGAAGTTGCAACACAGGACTACATGCATGCTAAACAACGGAAGCAGCATGCTATAGACAGAGCTAAGCGATCTCGCAACCAACAGATCAAATCAAAGGTCTGCAGTCCTGCCACATCCAGTCGTGAATGGTGGTGAACCATTAAACAACTGACGGGGGAGGAGGCTCCCTGAACATCCCCATCCTCAATGATGGCGGAGCCCAGCACGCGAGTGCAAAAGACAAGGCTAAAGCGTTTGCAAACATCTTCAGCCAGAAGTGCCAAGTGGATGATCCATATCGGCCTATTCCTGAGGTCCTCACAATCACAGAAGCCAGTCTTCAACCAATTCGATTCACTTCACGTGATATCAAGAAACAACTGAGCGCACTGGATACAGCAACGGCTATGGGCCCTGACAATATCCCGCTTGTTGTGCTGAAGACTTGTGCTCCAGAACTAGCCGTACCTCTAGCCAAGCTGTTCCAGTACAGCTACAACACTGGTATCTACCTGACAATGTGGAAACTGCCTAGGTATGTCCTGTCCAAAAAAAAAAGGACAAATCTAATTGGCCAGTTACCGCCCCATCAGTCTACTCCCAATCATCAGCAAAGTGGTGGAAGGTGTTGTTGAGAGTGCTATCAAGCGACACCTGCTCACCAATAACCTGCTCACCGATGCACAGTTTGGGTTCCGCCAGGACCACTTGGCTTCAGATCTCATTACAGCCTTGGTCCAAACATGGACAAAAGAGCTGAATTCCAGAGATGAGGTGAGAGTGACTGCCCTTGACATCAAGGCAGCATTTGACCAAGTGTGGCATCAAGAGCCCTAGTAAAATTGAAGTCAATGGGAATCGGGGGGGGTGGGGACTCTCCGTTGGCTGGAGTCATACCTAACGTAAAGGAAGGTGGTTGCTGGAGGTCAATCGTCTCAGCTCCAGGACATCGCTGCAGGAGGTCCTCAGGGCAGTGTCCTAGCCCCAACCATCTTCAGCTACTTCAGCAACGACCTTCCCTCCATCATAAGGTCAGAAGTAGGGATGTTCGCTGATGATTGCACCGTGTTCAGTTCCATTCGCAACTCCTCAGATAATGAAGCAGTCCATGCCCGAATGCAGCAAGACCTGGATGACTTCAGGCTTGGGCTGATAAGTGGCAGGTAACATTCACGTCACACAAGTGCCAGACAATGACAGTCTCCAACAAGCAAGAGTCTAACCACCGTCCATTGACATTCAACGGCATTACCATCGCCAAATCTCCCACCATTAACATCCTGGGGGTTTCACTATTGACCAGAAACTTAACTGGACCACCCACGTACTGTGGCTACAAGAGCAGGTCAGAGGCTGGGTATTCTGTGGTGAGTGTCTCACCTCCTGACTCCCCAAAGCCTTTCCACCAAAGAAAGAAAAATAAAGACTTGCATTTATATAGCGCGTTTCACGACCACCGTACGTCTCAAAGCGCTTTACAGCCAATGCAGTACTTTTGGAGTGTAGTCAGTGTTGTAATTTGGGACCACCTACAAGTCAGGAGTGTGATGGAATACTCTCCTCTTGCCTGGATGAGTGCAGCTTCAACAACACTGAAGAGTCTCGACACCATCCAGGACAAAGCAGCCCGCTTGATTGGCACCCCATCCACCACCTTAAACATTCACTCACTCCACCACCGGCGTACCTTGGCTGCAGTGTGTACCGTCTACAAGATGCACTGCAGCAACTCGCCAAGGCTTCTTCAGCAGCACCTCCCAAACCCGCGACCTCTACCACCTAGAAGTACAAGGGCAGCAGGCACATGGGAACACCATCACCTGCAAGTTACGCACCATCCTGACTTGGAAATATATCGCCGTTCTTTCATCGTCGCTGGATCAAAATCCTGGTGCTCTCTCCTAAAAGCACTGTGGGAGTACCTGCACCACAAGAACTGCAGCGGTTCAAGAAGGCAGCTCACCACTACCTTCTAAAGTGCAATTAGGGATGGTCAATAAATGGTGGCCTTGCAGCGATGTCCACATCCCAGGAACACATGAAAAATAAAATTCTGTCCTTTTGAGCTGTGTGACCTTGTTTTGTATGCAGCTCGGATTAATAACATGGAGGTCTCAACCACCTGCCAGCTGTGTGGATCTGGTGCAAAATGGATTTGAGCAATCTTAAATAAGTTACTCATGGGTGCAAATCTGTAGCACAAAACTGGCAAAGTTTAATATAATTTAATACTAAATTGGGAACTTCAGTCAGAGAATGGTTGCTATTGGAAACCTAAACGTCTTCACAGTATATTGGGGATATTCTTCTGAGGTTTGGTATTAAAGCACAATGCTGGGAAGGAATAGAGTAAATTTAGCTCTGTATCATTCCCATGCTGGACCTGACTTGGAAGTACTTGAAATTAAAATTGGGTCCTAATAGTAATTGTGTTCTATTCATTTGGTATCACTGAACTTGATGAGCAAAACATTTTCTTTGTTGTAACAGTGAGAAAGTTACCTATTCTGCTGGGAAGGGATTTTTGGTTCAGTTTATATTATGATGTTGCTATAAGGTTAGATATTGTTCACAAAAAGTTAATTCCCAGAGACACACTCGCGATCTATGATGTTGATTACAACCATTAGTTGGTATACCAGATAACATAGCTATCAAACATTGTGTATTTTCATATGCCATATCTGTTTTGAGATGATGAGGAGGCATCCAGGACATTGCTGTGATACTAGAATGGTCTTCAGTCTTTGTGCCTAATCAGGAGCTTAGCTAAACAGACAACGCAACTGCTGCGGCTCCCACACCAAGGGAGGGAATTTCTCATTCTAGGAACTGAATTTGATTGGTGGTTCAGTGAGCCAGCCTTCAACAGAGAGGGATGGGTGGAGGGCAGGGGGAGCAGTGTCAAGGGCCAATTCAGAAGTTGCTGACTTGTAAAGTGATTTTAGTTCCTAACAAAGGGCAGAATTGCATACTCTTATTTTTATGGTATGAGAACTGATGGGAAATAGGTAAAGCTTGGTGTGAAAATACTCTTCTGTTCAGTCATGTATTTAATGTCAAATAAACCAGTTTATTGTTTTACAGCCATGCTTCATTTCACCAGAGTGCTCCTCGGTCCACTTTCTGAAAAAAATAGGAAAACACACATGGTGGCGTGTGCGAGATCGCAGTATCCTGTACACACAATGAGCGATCTTAGTGTGGCCCTGGGATCATAACGATATCGTTTAACTAGATATTGGGCTTCAAAGACACTCCAGTTCATAGGGGACATGGGTCCACTTACAGGAGTGTAACCAGTAATGCAGAACGCATCAGAATATCTACAGCAGACTCAAAACTTATAATCATATATTCAGATACATCTTTAAAAAGACTTGGAATTAATTGTTTACATTTATATTTATTTGGAACATTTGTTAAAAGCCTCAAGCTCATCAAATGTCACCCCTTAGTATTCAAAAAAAAAGTGATGATTCAGGGAATTACAGACATCAGTTGCATGGAAAATGCTAAAAAAAAAATGTTTATAGGATGCTATCAATACTCCAGGGAGTATAGAGCCAATAGCGGTTCTATAGAGCCCAAAATCCATAAGGATAAGAGAAAAAAATTGCATTTATATAGCAACTGATCGTGTCCTTGGAACATCTCAAAGCACTTCACAAACAATTAATTAAGTTTGAAGAATCGTCACTGTTGTTACCTTGGCAAACACAGCAGCAAATTTGTCCACAGTAGCATCCCACATATAGCACTGAGATTAATAACCAGTTAATCTGTTTTTGGTGGTGGTGGTGGGAGGAATGTTCGCCAGGATGCTGGTAGAACCCCCACTTTTCTTTAAATAATGCCTTGGGATCTTTTATGCGTACCTGGACAGACAGATGGGGTTTTGGTTTAACAGCTCATCCAAACGATTGCACCTAGGACATTGTAGCACTCTCCTGGTATTGCATTGAAGTGTCAGCCTAGATTGTGCTCAAATGCCAAAAGCTAAGCTGTCACTCTAAAGTAGTCAGCAAAAGTTTAAACACACTTACAATCTTCCAACAAGTACTTGAATGGATTTTCAGAAAGCAGCTCAATGGAAAAAGCTCTTTCAGGAAGTCGGTTACTTGAAGTTCTGCGGAAACCTATTCTGGATCCCATTTTTAGCCTATTCATAAGTGACATGCTGGAAGGTACAAATATTTGTGTGCAGTTTGCGGGTGACCCCAGTTTGTTTGGTGAGGTGACCAGTATAAGACAGATTGATAGTAGTCAAAGGAGATCTGGACCAATTCATTGGATCATCAAAGGAATAACAGATGGATATTAATACAGATATAAATGTGCTATATTGGTTATGCTGGCAATTCATGGGAGAGAGCAAAACCAAGTCCGGATGATGCAATCGACAAGTGCTGCCCTTACGGGGAAATATTTTGGGACACTTCTGGCCTGTACAAACTGAAGTTTTTGAAGGTTTAACAGAACATATACAAATGAAGTTAGACTAATGACATTGGGCCAAAAATTGCGGTCGGAGGCGTACCGCCGGAGTACGCCTCCGACCCGCGAAAGAATTACACGCCTACCTGATGGTGGCGAAGCTGCGAAAACTTGTGATCTGAGGATGCGAGGCGGAGGGCAGCGTAATGGCCCATGGATCCCAGAGACGCGGGTGGTGCGGAAGCGTACCTGAGAGCACATGGACCTGGTCCTCCAATCACAAAGCAGAATTTGATTTCAATCATTTCCGAAGGGAGTCCCGTAATGAGATGTAATGGAATCCCGAAAGCTGATATTGCAATTTACAGAATTGTAATTTATATTGTAATTAGCTTCCTTCCACTAATCTCATTAAAAATTTTATTTTTTGATAATTTTCATCATCATTCAAACTCTAACCCAGGCCAATATTTGCAGAAACTCATTTGATACCGTGTATGTGTATAATTTCCGATATGAAAATGTTTCAATCACGCCTGAAAAATCCCCTTGCGCTGTTGCAAACAGGCCCCGTGACTGTTTGCATCAACCGTAACATTTCTGCGCAATTGCTGGCCAGTCTGCTGCAGCAATTGCTTTTTTGTGGCCCGCGCGGATGGCCCAGACCGCAAGTTCCAGATTTCGCACATGCGCAAGCGCGTACGGAAATCCCGAACTTGCGGTGGATTTCAAAGGAGGTATGGCGGCATGCTCTGAGAGTTTGTCGCCACACCGACCCCAAAATCCGGGCCATTAAGTAGAATTAATCAGTGACTGTCCTGTGATGCCCACTGGCCATAAATACAGGTTTAAAAAAAATTGAAATTTGTATTAATGAACAGGTGACCACTGGCAAAAATGGGAAAAGATTTGTTGACTATTCACTGGAAATATGTTGTTGAGCAACAAAAGTACACCTTGAATGTGTAGACAGGCTTAGCAGAATAGAGCTGATGGTGATCAGGAGCACATTTTTTTTCATTTACAGGTATTCGAGGTTTGCCCTAGTATAACATTGCACTGCCCATTTAACCACTGAGTCATCATGAGGCATGGTTTAGCCATTTCATTTGCGTAAATTAGTTAGTGATGCTGGGATCTTTAACAAAGTAAATCTTCATTTTGCTATGTGTAGTTTAGCTCACTGATGAGTGGCTGCTTTGAAGTGCTATTGTCATTGCAGAGCGTGTTTACAAAATGGGTGTACACGTTCCAGGATAATCATAGAAATTTACAGCACAGAAGGAGGCCATTCGGCCCATCTTGTCCGTGATGGCCGACAAAGAGCTCTCCACCCTAATCCCACTTTCCAGCTCTTGGTCCGTAGCCTTGTAGGTTAGGGCACTTCAAGTGCATATCCAAGTACTTTTTAAATGTGATGAGGGTCTCTGCCTCTACCACCTTTTCAGGCAGTGAGTTCCAGACCCCCACCACCCTCTGGGTGAAAAAAATTCTCCTCAAATCCCCTCTAAACCTCCGACCAATTACTTTAAATCTCTGCCCCCTGGTTATTGACCCTTCTGCTAAGGGAAATAGGTCCTTCCTATGCACTCTATCTGGACCCCTCATAATTTTATACACCTCAATTAGGTCTCCCCTATGGTAATGCTAAAAGCTGTATCTGTACACCATCACACATCAACCTTTAATAATTTTTAATATCTAAACTTGAAGCCAAACTGGATGAAACAATTGAGATGTTATAGGCAACATGTTTTTGTGCATGTGACATTCACTTAGAATAGGATGGAAATAATGAAGTCTTTAGCCTTGCATAAATGCATACTAAAATTATATACAACAGGATCTTTCTTTGAATCATACTTGATGATTTACACTTGTGATCTTCCTCAATCATTTTTACCATGTCTTGCATTAAAATATGACTGTACTAATTATTTAGTTTATATTCAAACACTGCCAAAGAAAGCAATGCAGTAGAAAGTAATATTGCAATAATTTCCGTTGGGATGATTTGGAGGATTGATGGATTCTGAATGCTGTGATTAGTGAATATACAATTGGGACTAAGAATCATTTCCATTCCCAATTCCTATTGAATGGAAAAGGTATCTGGTCTGTATGCGTCAATCACACAAACTGCACAGAAGGTACAATGCAGAAATTGACCAAACGTAATTTGCAAGCATCTGTGGCAAGTGCGTCAACAGACACTAATTTGCATGGTTACTAAGAAGAATATATTAATATGATGGAGTTTCCAGGTGAGGTATTTAGAGGGAATGAAAATCTATTTGGATTTTCTTAAGTTGGGTCAAGGAGATCATGCTGCAATGAATTTCACAATGTTGATTTAGCTCCTGTTCATATGCAGTTCGAAAGATGCACTGTAGAGTAGGGTGACCATACGTCCCTGTTGTCTGGGGACAGTCCCCCCGATGAGGTACAATGTCCCCGGGCAAACAATGTCCCTGGAAGAGTCCCCGGTTCACAAAACTCGTCCCCGAATACCCAAGCCGCCATTTTACTTGAATAAGCTCCATTCATCCTAATTGCAGCTCCTTTAAATCCGCACCCACATTCAGGGACTCCGAGACGGACCAACAGGGCTCACTGTTGATTAACAGATTCTCTGCCCATTGGCAGCGACGGATAAATGAAAGGGCAGGTCACCGTTTGTGATGACAGTTTGGCTTTGACCGAATTGGCTTTGGTTTGGACCAATGGCAGGACAGAGTGGGGGGTCCGTGCTGGCCAATGGGGTGTCTGTGTTTGCGCAGGAAGTGTGATCGCCGTGTTGTCTGTGTGTGGCGGAGCCCAGACACATCTCATTGGCTGGTGATGTGAAAATGGGAATCTGATTGTTCGTGTGGGTTTTCCCCAGGGCCGCCCCTCGCTGGGCAGGCTCCCCCAATTCCCACGGGGTTGGGGGGGGGGCTGCGGAGGTAAAATATAAAGAGCGACAACAATAACAGAGAAATTAGCGAAGTGATGCCACATACCCGCTACCGCCTCGAGAGATTGAGGCACAAACACCGACCATCGAATAAAAGTCTGGTCTAGATCCTGAGAACCGACAGATCACCCGACTCCATGTGGCTGGAACCGAGTGGACGAGTCCACGAACCGCGAGCATGAAGAGGGTCGCTGCCTCACGAGGTTGTAATTCTGCTCCTTCCCACACCGGGCTACGATGCTGAGTTTCAGGCGTCTTCTAGTAAACAGCAGGTCGGGTTGAGTGAGCTTGAAGGGCCGAGAGGCACTGATAATGCCGCGGGTCTCCAGGCCGATAACACAGCGCCTTCAGGAGCAGCTTTAGAGTTTGGGCTGCGGGGTGTATCACGGGGCCTAAAGAGAAACAAATAAACGGCGGTCGGCCGGTCAGCGCAGGGGGATAGACGGCGGGTCGACTGGTCAGCGCAGGGGGATAGACGGCGGGTCGACTGGTCAGCGCAGGGGGATAGACGGCGGGTCGGCCGGTCAGCGCAGGGGGATAGACGGCGGGTCGGCCGGTCAGCGCAGGGGGATAGACGGCGGGTCGGCCGGTCAGCGCAGGGGGATAGACGGCGGGTCGGCCGGTCAGCGCAGGGGGATAGACGGCGGGTCGGCCGGTCAGCGCAGGGGGATAGACGGCGGGTCGGCCGGTCAGCGCAGGGGGATAGACGGCGGGTCGGCCGGTCAGCGCAGGGGGATAGACGGCGGGTCGGCCGGTCAGCGCAGGGGATAGACGGCGGGTCGGCCGGTCAGCGCAGGGGGATAGACGGCGGGTCGGCCGGTCAGCGCAGGGGGATAGACGGCGGGTCGGCCGGTCAGCGCAGGGGGATAGACGGCGGGTCGGCCGGTCAGCGCAGGGGGATAGAGGGCGGGTCGGCCGGTCAGCGCAGGGGGATAGACGGCGGGTCGGCCGGTCAGCGCAGGGGGATAGACGGCGGGTCGGCCGGTCAGCGCAGGGGGATAGACGGCGGGTCGACCGGTCAGCGCAGGGGGATAGACGGCGGGTCGACCGGTCAGCGCAGGGGGATAGACGGCGGGTCGGCCGGTCAGCGCAGGGGGATAGACGGCGGGTCGGCCGGTCAGCGCAGGGGGATAGAGGGCGGGTCGGCCGGTCAGCGCAGGGGGATAGAGGGTGGGTCGGGTCGGCCGGTCAGCGCAGGGGGATAGAGGGCGGGTCGGCCGGTCAGCGCAGGGGGATAGAGGGCGGGTCGGCCGGTCAGCGCAGGGGGATAGAGGGCGGGTCGGCCGGTCAGCGCAGGGGGATAGACGGCGGGTCGGCCGGTCAGCGCAGGGGGCTAGACGATGGGTCGGCCAGTCAGCGCAGGGGGATAGAGGGCGGGTTGGCCAGTCAGCGCAGGGGGATAGACGATGGGTCGGCCAGTCAGCGCCCGGGAAAGGAAAGCGTGGTTCCGCGTTGGCTGTGGGAACTTTCCCAGAACTTAATAATGTTCCCAGGGAGTTCCCGTACGGGGAGTGGGGAATCCGCTCTTTACATTGCATAGGCGTTACAACATAGAAACTGGCCATTCGGCCCAACCAGTCCTTGCCAACATTTACTCTTCATGAGCAAACACTGAGCTTCCCGCCACCGCCCAGATCTCAAGGCCATTCACAGAAGTGTAATCAAAATAATGGACACTAAGCCAAAGAAGATGATGTTGGGAGGAGTGATGAAAAATTTGGTTAAAGAGGAATTTCACGGTGAACCGTAAAGAAGGGGGAGGGAAATAAATGACTTGGGCAGTGATGTGAAGAAAGAGATTTTCTGAATAGGCCATATAGACAGTGGGTACAAAAAACTGACGTTCCTGAAGAGTGTCATTATATTATTTATAAACGGTGTCTGAATGCGCTTCAATAGTGTGACGTCACATCCACAGTAATTATATGCACATTTGTTTTGCATTTGTCGTGTATATGTGCAACTGTTAAAATATAGCCTGCTAAAAATGTTTGCCTACATGTTCCGTCCTGGCTACTTTGTTGTGCTCCCACCCTGTGTGTCCCCGGATTTTCTTTTTTACAAATTTTCTTTGTTGCCAATTTTCTCCCCTACTATTGTCGTGGAGGCATTGATTTATTGTTGGCTGAGCCTCTTTGGGGTGTTGTGGCACAGCTATCAGTCATCCACCGGTACGTCACCCAATTGACTATTATTATCTGCGAGCCTTGGCAGTGAATATTGACGAGCAATTCGACTGTTGAAAGCCACACAGCTGAGTATCAACCAATCCTCACGTGGGATCCCCACACACGCACTTACCCCGCTCTCACTCGCTCCCCTCCCACCTTTCTATGACGTGTGCGCGCGAGCGCCCTCGTACTTCCAGCAGATGTAGTGTGCAGTAATTAGCAGAGGAAAGTCTGGATGATTCTTCCCTCTCTCTTTTCCTAATTTCTTCTTGTGTGGCTCGGTGTCAAATTTTTGGCTTGTAACACTCCTGTGAAGCGCCTTGGGACGTTTCACTACGTTAAAGGCGCTATATAAATACAAGTTGTTTTGTGGGAATTGTAGCTCTCGCCACCACCAGAGCCGAGATCAACTAACTCAGCACAGACCAGGTTGTTGTAATTCAGGCTGTCTGCCAACATTTTTGTCTTGTGTTCATAGCAGAAAAGGAAATTTATATAAGAAGACTGTGTTTCTTGAGAACTGAAATATGTGCTTTTATATTCGACATGTCTGAGATGGCATGTGAAGGTTTAATATATATCTTATATTCTTATGTTCTTGTATCCTTTTATTGTAATATTGGTCTCAGTAAACCAAGTGGATTGCCCATCACATTCTCCTATTTTCTCCAAAAGCTTGTACAGTAAACTCTTTCTTATCCGGCACCTATGGGACCAGGATGGTGCCGGTTGATGAAAAATTCTGGATAACAGAGAGGTATACCTACCAAGGCAAATTTTAACACAGACAAAAATAAAAACCACTGACTAACTCGGCCACCGTGGGAGACTCGGACTCGGCAAAACGAGTGCTGGATGGATTCGGCAAGATTACCGGTTATCAATTTTGCCGGTTATTAAAGTATTCCGGATGATTAAGTGCCGTTTAAACAAGAGTTTACTGTACATACCATACTATCATATCGATACATGTAGACTAATACTAATAGATTTATTTACAGCTGGAATAACCTTCATAAGCAATAAGACACAGTAAGGTACATAGACCATGAAATTCCCGGTATGGAGAAGTAAGTTGGGTGGGGTGGGACCTGGTTCCACTGGGTCTGGTCCCTTTCCGTCCACAGTAAAATAATTCCAATGATGAGGCATACTTGTACAAACATGGAAGGGGGTCCTAATGCCAGTTTTCATTGCCGATAGAAAAGTGGCTCCAGAAAAATTGACAGCATTTATAAAGAAATAATTTTTTTTTTAAACTCAGCCGAACTGGCCAGCCCTCTCCCTTCAGTAGAGTAGCAAGCTGCCACTCCAATATTTCTGGTTTCATTCTGCCCCTTCCAGGTGTTCACCCAGGGAGCCATAAATGGCATGGGCCCTGGGCATTTGGTCCATTTATATAAATGACCCCGGCCCAAGGATTTGGGATGAGTTCAATGCTGGACCAGATTAGCAGAAAGAGATTCTGCCCCACTACACTTCTAGTGGTGAAGCAGAGCTCAAGAAGTTTCAGGCCCGTAGAGTTTATCACTTCGACAACAATGAAGATCGAATCAATCCACAATGGGTTAAAATACACTTCTTAGAACATGTTTTTTACACAGCTTTGTAATTGGTTGGACTTTTGGATGGAACTGTCATGCATGCACTTTCACACGACAAAGTTATTTGTGAATGACACATATCTCCAATGCATGGAGTTCAGATCTCCAGATAGAACTAAAGACATTCAGAGAAGTCTCCAAGTATGTATTTTAGAACAAAGTCAACCAAGATCAAGGACAAAGTGGCGTGTACTATTGCATAGAATGACTGACAATCAGGTGTTCATATGTCCTCTGTTTGCCCATGACCTGCTAATGCTTCAACAAAGTACAACTTCATTAGCACTTAAGACAAATCTTTGTAGCCTGACTAATTTACAGATCAAACAATCTAATCTACATGTCTGCCACGTTTCAAGATTTTTGTTTGACCATTTTTCCACCGAGTGGATTTGGAAAAGGAATTACTTTAAATGTTGTGTTTTAAAAGCATAATGGATTGCTGCAAGAAAAGGGATCTCAGATGGTAGGTAGTTACGATGCTAATGAGCTATCCTATATAACTCTAAATAATAAGCAATTTGGTGGCTTCTCTCTTGTCATTGAGAAACACAATGGGGGGAATTTTTCAGGGGGTCAGCGGGCACGTTTGGTGGCGGGTCGGGTGGGAAAAACATTCTTTTTGACAGCGGGTTGGGAACCTGCCACCACGCGACTTTCCCAGATGTCGGGTCTGTCAACGCAGAACAGACCCGACACGCAGCAGCGGGGAAGGCAAGTTAGGTCATTATGACCTTAAGTGCCACTTAAAAGTATTTTTAGCTCACCTTTAAATTTTACGAGGTCGCCCACAGGATCCAAGCTGCTTGGGGATCACGTCAGGTAAGCAGGTCGGGCGTTGTGTTACCATGAAATCATCTCTTTACTTGACGGCTGCAAATGTGCTATAAAAGCTCCCATCTCATAGCTGTTCATTTTCCAAGCTCTGAAGCTGTTGCTTACTGCATTTGGAAGACAGATTGAGCTTTATGCAGGTTGCAAGTGTTTGGAGCAAACTCTATATCCAGTGTCACCTCATTGGAACAACCTCTCTCACTATTGACAGATCGCTTCTGTCATCTCAACTTCACCTGCCATCTATTACATCAGCATCGGTGCCCTTGAAACTATCTCGCCTTGGTCCTCAGAATCCCACCACGATCAGCAGCAGCACCAGGCACACCAGCAGCACCAACACCACCACCAACCTTCTCCGCAATCACCTGAAGCTGCACAGGACACGGCATCAGCACCCGACCACATTGCTGCTTGGGAGCCCAGGGGTGGCTTCACCATGGCCAGATTTACTTCACTTGATGCTGTACACCCTGGCTGCCACATGATGCGCCAGGTTGGCACCACCCCACACCAACACCATAAAGCATCCCTACAATGCCCAAGCCATTCCTTTCACACTCATCACCATTGCCGGGGGTACCGTTATGTCTCACCATTCATTCCAACTCACTAAGCCACTTCCAAAGGTGCACACAGTTCTGTCCAAGAGGCAAAGTGTTGAAAATAAAGATTTCAATGTTTGACGGTACATTAACAGAAACTTCACATGAACATTGGCTAAAACACACAAGTGCCTACCCTTGTGTTTTGTTAGTTGGTATGATTGGATTAGGATGAGGGTGAGTGTGAGAGGTGGCTAGTGAGATGGGGAAGTGATAATGTAGATAGAGAGAGATGGGTGGAGGTGTAAGGTAAGTTGGTGTGAGTAAGGATGTGCAGGAGTAGAGTAGGGAAGGCAGAGTGATGGGGATGTGACACAGCAGGATGAGGTTGAGTGTGGCTTTGCAATAACGTTTCGCGATCTACTCAGATCATTGAAAGGTTTGCGCCACTGCAGCCAGCTCCTCCTAACGACATCCCTGCTTGTGCCCTCCTCAGAAATGTGCAACTAGGCTGCGTTGATCTCCTGGTGAGGTGTCTTCCGCCCATTGGAAGGGAAAAGGCCCTCCCTGCATGCTGTGACTCCCTCCATAAGCATATGGAGGGAGTCATGGGAGAGCCTGGGTGCAGCTGTGCACGTTTGCGCAGTGCTTGTCAGTGTTTGCAGCACCTCAATGCTATAGAACACTGACAGCACAACTGTCAAAATCAATTTGAGCACGGTGCCTTTAAGGAAACCGGCTGATGACGCGTGATCAAGTGACGTCATCACACCCGCTTCCTTCAATTGGCCGGCAAACGTGCTGGGCGGACTTAACAAGCCCAATCAGGGTAAAATCATTCTACAGAGCGGGCTGGAGCCAGCAGCGAGGTTGGGATCGACCCCGGCCGCACCGGAGCCGCCGAGGTTGAGGAAATCGTGGCCAATGTATCTGTTGTGTTGGAAGGTTTTTGATTTCTTCCTGACTTTGAACAGTCGGGGAAATAAAGCAGAATGTCAGACAGTTTAAAAGACAGTCTCGGTTTTGCAGCTTGAGGCTCCAAGAAAGGCAGACTAAAAAATGCCAGGATGCAGAGGAATTATTCTGTTTGTGAAGGAAGATGACCCACTGAAGCGTATCTATTAGCTTTCTTTTAAATCATCATGCAAAACCAAGTTTTACCAATTAAACTAAGTGAAAGTGATCATAACTGTTATAACCATGGAATGAAGTAGCTCAACATTTCTTTCATCATTCTTGTGATTTGGGCATCGCTGGTAAAGCTGGCATTTACTGCCCATCCCTAGTTGCCCTGAGTTTGACACAACTGAGTGGCTTGCTAGGCCACTTCACGTTGGTATGGGACAGGAGTCACGTATAAGCCAGACCGGGTAAGGATAACAGGTTTCCTTTTCTGAAGGACCTTAGTGAACCAGTTGTTTTTTTTTACGACAACTCATGGTCACTTTTACTGATATTGCCAATTAGTCCTACTTACCTGTTCTGTCTCCATTGCCCTGCAGATTTGACCCCTTCAAGTATTTATCCAATTCCCTTTTGAAAGTTATTACTGAATCTGCTTCCACCAGCCTTTCAGGCGGTGCATTCCAGATCATCATAACTCGCTGGGTAAAAAGAATTCTCCTCATCTCACCTCTGGTTCACCAATCACCTTAAATCTGTGTCCTCTGGTTACTGACCCTTCTGCAACAGGAATCAGTTTCTCCTTATTTGCTCAAAACCTTTCATGATTTTGAACATCTCCATTAAATCTCCTCTGTGCTGTAAGGAGAACAACCTCCGCTTCTCTAGTTTCTCCACGTAACTGAAGTCCCGCATCCCTGGTACTATTCTGGTAAATCTCCTCTGCACCCTCTCTAAGGCCTTGACATCCTTCCTAAAATGTGGTGCCCAGAATTGAGCACAATACTCCAGCTGGGGGGGCTAACCAGTGATTTATAAAGGTTTAGCATAACTTCCTTGCTTTTGTACTCTATGCCTCTGTTTATAGAGCCAAGGATCTCGTAGGCTTTTTTAACAGCCTTCTCAACTAGTCCTGCCACTTTAAATTTATGTACGTACATCCCCAGGTCTCTGTTCCTGCAACCACTTTTTAATTGTACCATTTAGTTCATATTGCCTCCCCTCATTATTCCTACCAAAATATATCACTTACACTTCACTGGGTTAAATTTCATCTGCCAATGACGCCATCCTCCAGTGGAGGCGCTGCAGCATCATAACTGGCAGGTGGGTGTAGCCACAGCTCGATGAGACCACATTGGCAGTTTCGAAGTACGGAATTTATAATAGCAAACATTGACAAGAACTGCATGTATTTTTTTATATATTATCAACAACATTTTGAATTTATAATAGCGCCTTTAACATAATAAAACATCCCCTGGTGCTTCACAGGAGTGTATTCGGGGAAAAAAATTGACACCGAGCCAATAAAGGAGATCTGGGGACGGGTGACAAAGAATCAATGATATCACTGAAATCAAGGCTCACTGCACCATCTCCTACTCGAAATCATTCTTTCCTGAAACCTCAAAATTCTGCAACTGCTTACTTGATGGTCATGTGAAAAATGAAGTATTTTCATAGAAACATAGAAGATAGGAGCAGGAGTAGGCCATTCGGCCCCTCGAGCCTGCTCCGCCATTCAATATGATCATGGCTGATCATCCAAACTCAGTATCCTGTACCTGCCTTCTCCCCATATCCCTTGATACCTTTAGCTTTAAGAAATATATCTAACTCATTCTTGAATATATTTAATGACTTGGCCTCAACTGCCTTCTGTGGTAGAGAATTCCACAGGTTCACCACTCTCTGGGTAAAGAAATTCTTCCTAATTTCTGTCCTAAATGGCTTACCCCTTATCCTTAGATTATGACCCCTGGTTCTGGACTCTCCGACCATTGGGAACATTCTTCCTGCATCTAGTTTGTCCAGACCTGTCAGAATTTTATATGTTTCGATGAGATCCCCTCTCATTCTTCTATACTCCAGCGAGTATAAGCCCAATCGACCCAATCTCTCCTCATATGTCATTCCTGCCATCCCAGGTATCAGCCTTGTGAATCTTCGCTGAACTCCTTCCATGGCAAGAACATCCTTCCTCAGATAAGGCGACCAAAACTGCACATAGTACTCAAGGTGTGGTCTCACCAAGGCCCTGTACAACTGCAGCAGGACATCCCTGTTCCTATACTCAAACCCTTTCACTATGAAGGCCAACATACCATTTGCCTTCTTCACCGCCTGCTGCACCTGCATGCTTACCTTCAGCGACTGGTGCACAAGGACACACAGGTCTCGTTGCACTTCCCCATCTCCCAATCTATTGCCATTCAGATAATAGTCTGGCCTTCTGTTTTTGACACCAAAGTGGATAACCTCGCATTTATCCACGTTATATTGCATCTGCCACGCTTCTGCCCACTCACCCAACCTGTCTAAATCATCCTGGAGTTTCTCAGTATCCTCCTCGCAGCACACACGCCCACCCAGCTTTGTGTCATCTGCAAACTTGGAGATATTACATTTAGTTTCCTTATCTAGATCATTAATGTATATTGTGAATAGCTGGGGTCCAAGGACCGATCCCTGCGGTACCCCACTAGTCACTGCCTGCCACTCTGAAAAAGACCCATTAATTCCTACTCTCTGCTTTCTGTCCGCCAACCAGTTCTCTATCCAAGTCAATACCTTGCCCCCAATCCCATGTGCCTTAACTTTACACGCTAATCTCTTATGCGGGACCTTATCGAAAGCCTTTTGAAAGTCCAAATACACCACATCTACTGGTTCTCCCTTATCTATTTTCCCAGTTACATCCTCAAAAAATTCCAGTAGATTAGTCAAGCACGATTTACCTTTTGTAAATCCATGTTGACTTTGTCCGATCCTGTCACTGTTTTTCAAGTGCTCTGCTATTACATCCTTTATAATGGACTCTAGCATTTTCCCCACTACTGATGTCAGGCTTACCGGTCTGTAATTCCCCGCTTTCTCTCTACCACCCTTTTTGAATAGTGGGGTAACATTAGCTACCCTCCAATCCATGGGTACAGTTCCAGATTCCATCGAATGTTGGAAGATGATCAGCAATGCATCTACTATTTCTAGGGCCACTTCCTTAAGTACCCTAGATGTAGATTATCAGGCCCCGGGGATTTATCGGCCTTCAATCCCTTCAATTTCCCTAACACCATTTCCCTGCAAATACTGATTTCTTTCAGTTCCTCCCTTTCATCAGACCGTATGTTCTCCAACATCTCTGGGAGGTTATTTGTGTCCTCATTTGTGAACAGATGATGCGTAGAAGAAAGCATTTTATTTTAAACAACAAAAATGTCCGATCTTTCTGGGTAGAGCATATAATTTAGAATTTTGCAGGGTCCTTTACATTCTTAATTTGGCGAAAGTGTTTATGCTCATTAAGGTAAGAATAGAACACTTTCCACTATTGCTGGTCACTATCCATGCTGAGCACGCTAGAGTCAGGCACAGCATGGGAGGGACATGGTGTAAGGTTACAACTACTTATTTCCACCAGTGTGCTTTAACCACCACACACCCCACCCCTCCAAACATCAGAACATCCTGTTTTATATCAATGAAAATGTTATTATTTCTCCTATAACCATCCTTAAAGCCTTTCTGAGTGAGTCTTTGAGTGATATGACCAATTTGTGCCAAACTTTTTTTATGGACTCTGGGCTAAAACTGTCCATGCTTGTTTAACTTTACCTGACGAAGGGGCGACAGCTCCGAAAGCTTGTAATTTTAAATAAATCTGTTGGACTATAACCTGGTGTTGTGCGACTTCTCATTTTTGTTTCAGGTAGGACTTTGCTACAAGAGAGATAACAAGCTCTTATCCCATCAATCTGAGCTAAATTTCAACCCTGCTTCCATAATGGATGCACAATGATCTAATCCACTGCAGCAACCAGTTCTGCACTATTGATGTCCTTTAATATAAAATATTTGTCTATTTAAAAAATTATGCAAAAAAAAAAATTCAGCAACAGATGGTTGAACATTTTTGTATTATTGATATTTATTTTAAAACAAATGTTGATTTCAGTTGGGAATTTTGCAGCTAAGATGTAGGAGTTGCATACAGTACTGCGTAGAAGAACCTTCCTATGGGATCTAGTTATTTTTTTCTGTTATGCAATAGTTGTACGTACCTTAAGTGCATTTTTAACTGACCAACTGAGTCAAAGAAATTGAAGTTTTGCTTGACTAATTCATGAATAGAATTCAATATCTGTAATTCAATATAACTAATGAAATTACATTTAATTATGTTATGAGACAGTCAATGTTCCAAAGCAGAAAAATTAGAAGCCTTTTGAAATGTTTTTTGGTTTTACAATATTTCTAATTCTGTCACTTTGAATTTAATGAATTACTTGGAATATATTCATATTAAGTGGAACAAGAACATCTGTTTCACTCGTAGTCAATACAGGTTGAGTGTTCTGTCTCTTTTTTATCTTTGCCTTTCTATCTCAAATTGTCACGGTTGCATATAATATTGCAAAAAACATTAATGGATAAATATTCTTCTTAGAAAGTAATGTAAGCCATAAAGTACTGTCATAGTATTACACATTTTGCAACAATTTGAATTTTTAAATGTTGCAAATAGCTTTTGTTAGTAACATGACTGCATTATTTACAGTGAATCCAATTCCATCAAACCTCAAGTCTGAAGCCAAGAAGGCTGCAAAAATTTTGAGAGAGTTTACAGAAATATCTTCAAGAAATGGACCCGATGTAATCATACCAGGTTAGTAAAATAGTTGCTTGATGCTGATTGTTGTATCTTGCATTGCAGATGCTGTTAAATGGTATATCTTTAATTGCAAGTTGGGTTAATATTTGTATTACAATATTTCTGTATTCATTCAGCAATTAACATCATAGGATTACATAGGATATACAGCACAGAAACAGGCCATTCGGCCCAACCAGTCCATGCCGGCGTTTATGTTCCACTCGAGCCTCCACCTGTCTTTCCTCATCTAAATCTATCAACACAACCTTCTAGTCCCTTCTCCTGCATGTGCTTATCTAGCTTCTCCTTAAATGCATCCATACTATTCGCTTCAACCACTTCCTGTGGTAGCGAGTTCCACATTCTCACCACTCTCTGGGTAAAGAAGTTCCTTCTGAATTCCCCATTTGATTTCTTGGTGACGATCTTATATTGATGGCCTCTAGTTTTGCTCTTCCCCACAAGTGGAAGCACTCTCTCTGTATCTACTCTATCAAAACCTTTCAGAATTTTAAAGTCCTCTATTAGGTCACCTAATAAGAGACCAAGCCTGTTCATCCTTTCCTGATAGGTATACACTCACATTTCTGGTATCATCCTTGTAAATATTTTTTGCACCCTCTCCAGTGCCTCTATATCCTTTTCATAATATGGCGACCAGAATTGTACGCAGTACTCCAAGTGTGGTCTAACCAAGGTTCGATACAAGTTTAGCATAACTTCTCTACTTTTCAATTCAATCCCTCGAGAAATAAACCCTAGTGCTGGGTTTGCTTTTTTATGGCCTTGCTAACCTGTGTCTCTACTTTTCAGTGATTTGTGTATTTGTACTCCGAGATCCCTTTGCTCTTCTGCCCCACTTAGATTCTTATTTTCCAAGTAATATGTGACCTCCCTATTTTTCTTACCAAAATGTAATACCTCACATTTTTATGTGTTGAGTTTCATTTATATGCCCATTAGTTATATGCCCATTCTTCAAGTTTATCAATGTCGTCTTGTAATTTGTTGCAGTCCTCCTCAGTATTGACTATCCCCCCCACCCCCCCCCCCCCCCCAAATTTGGTGGCATCTGCAAATTTAGAAACAAGGTTCATTATTTCTCTCAAAAAAAAATCCTTCAATTCTAATGGCTGTTGCATAATACTATTGTAACTAGTGTAAGAGTTCATAAAGTGTGCTGAGAATAGCTCTAGGACTTGGAATTGAGTGAATAGAGATTTGTAGAACCAAACTTCCTGTTGTTGGAGACAAAAAGATGATGAAGGGGCATGATTCAGGTTCCTAAAATGGCTTTAAGCACAGAAATAGAGAACATGATAAACAAGATTTAACAAATCTAAGCAAGACTAGAGATTAGAAGAATTTTAATTTACAGACATCAATCAAAAATGGTTAACGCTATGTTAATTCATACCTTTTTAAAAAGAAACCTGGATGAAAACTCGGTTAAGAATGAAGTCATAAGCTGTGATGCCTCACAGTCAAATAAACTGCTAATATTCATTCTCTAGTCTTGCAATTGAAAAAACCTTACTGGAGCCAGGTATTGGAGTGCTGTTGGCATCCATGGAACTGTCCCCTTATATGAATTCTCCCCTTTGGAGAGGGTGAACGGGGGAAAGAATGGAGGGAAATGGGACTGAAGGTTATAAGGAGACATCTGTTGACAGATGATCTGTGTGACTGGGACCGTGGCGATATCACCGGTAGAACACCAGCAGTAAATTGTATATCCTGATGTATTATTTTGAGGAAGTGTCTTGCAAGTTGATGGGGAGATAGGCGCCTTGAATTTATTTACTGTGAAATTTAAAACCAGCTCCAGGAATTCCTGTGACTTCAACCCAGTTTTATCCAGGTATATGCAGCTCTTCATCATCCCCTGTCAACACTGGAGTTAGTAAGTGATAGCAACTTTTCACATGTATCTTGAAGTTTGATAAGTATTTCCTCATAACATAATTTCAGGACCTTTTCATTGTGCCAGTGCTGATACTGCTTGCAAATAGGAAAATAACAAGAAATGGTCAGCAGTGCCTATCTTAAATGCCAAGGGTTTATCTTATTAGCCTTGCCTTAGGGTGTGAAGTTAGAAATATCTACTTTAATCCTGGATCTACCTTCTTAAATTCTGTTTCCCGAGCTTTTTCCTGTATCCTTTGAAAATGAATAGGAAATCACTTATTCAATTCTGTTTTGACTGATGTTACAATCTTTGCATCAGAAGCTACTTGTGGTAAAGCATTCCATGTTCGTAGCACCATCTGCGTGGAAACAAATCTTCTCATTTACCCCTTTAAACTTTCCCCATCACTCTTCTAGTAGTCTAGGCCCCATTGATTCCACTGGTTGCCAGATAGTAACAATCTTTCACTATTTACCTTTGAAAAACCATTCATCACTTTGAAAACCTCTATTAGATTCCCCCCCTCAGCTTTCTTTATTTGAAAAAAAGCCACAGTTTTTCAAGCTATTCTTCATAACTGTGATTTCTCATTGTTGGTATCATTCATTCTAATAAATTTTCATTGTACCCTTTCCATGGCTCTAATATCTTTTGTATAATGGCCTGCCTACAACTACGTGCAGTGCTCTCAACAGTAGCCTTCCCAATGTCTTGTACAAATTCAACATTGTTTCCTTGCCCTTGTATTCAATGCCCCAGGCATATTAGAAAAAACATGAATTTGTATTTTATATGGCCTTTACTACCTACACTTGCTGGACTTCTTAAAGATCTGTGTATCTAAATCCCTAGATCGCTCTGTTTCTCCATTAAGACTATTATCATTTTGGGTATATTTCCTTTCATTGTTTTTTATTCCCCGCAAAATATACTACTTCACATTTCTCTGCATTGAACTACATTTGTCACTTATCTGCTCATCTCACTAACCTATGTCCTCCTGCATTCTTCCTCATAGTTTACCCCTCCAGTTTGATATCAGTAAGCTTTGATCAAGTCCTCTTGTGCCTCTGTACAAATCACTCATATCAATGAAAAGCAAAAGAGGTCCCACCCAGCACATATCCCTGGGAAGAACTCTACCCCACATCTCATCAACCCAAACAACATCCATTTACCCCTGCTCTTTACTTTCTGTTGCCGAGCCATCTCATTATCCATGTAGCTACATTTCCTGTAATATCTATTCATTTTTGTAGTGTCTCTGACGTGGCACCTTCTCAAACGCTGCCTTAAAATCCATAAATAAACGGCCACGCATTCTATTTATCTATACACTGTGATTTCCTCAAAAAATTCAATTGAATTAGTCAAGTACAACCTGCCTTTACAAATCCATGCTGATTATTACTGATTAGCTCATGCCCTGCCACTATTCCATTTAATAAAAACTGCTGCACCGATTTCTTGTGTTGTATTCGTCACTCTTAATAATCCTTGGGTTAGAAAATTGCATTCTATATTCCTGTTACAACTGTTATACATTTTCCTGTTTTTCTTTCCTCAATGTCTTCCTTTTTTTTTTCTGTGTTCATAAGTGACTTTTCATGATGCAGCTTTCCCCCTATATTTCTATTCCTTGCTTGATCTCTTAACCATCTTCCTAGACTTTCAACTTTCCTTCTATTTTCTCATTGTCTTTACTCATCTCTATTTTTAGTCTACAAACTAGCTATTTAAAATAATATTTTTTCAATTAATATATGTATTTCTTTGTATTTAGTGTATAAAAATACATTTTATCCTTCATTTTGGGGAGGGGATGTAAACCATCTTGGAACACTTTACTATTAAGAGTTCCTTGCCCTGTGTGACCTATTTTAGGGAATTTCCTGCCTCACTACCAGATGTTGTTCGGATTTGGACACTTAATTATTTTTCTTTTGTCAGTATATTGTTGTCTCTGATTTTAAAGCAGGCATTCTTGCATTTATATAAACAATATTAACACTAGGGCCTTGATTTTCCTCACAAACCCACTCCACTTTGGGCGGTGTAGAGGCGGTGTGAGAAAGAAAATGGGGTGGAGTGGCCTTCCTCTTAAAACTCGCCCCAAAAAACCGCTGTTGGAATTTTCCTCCGCTTGCCCTGACTGTGACTGAGCCGCCTGTCTTGAGCCTACCTTGCCGCATGTAAATAAAGGTGGGAGACATGACTGCCTTCTCCCCAGGATTTCCGTTAGTTTCTGTCCAGTTCCCACCCTCAGGGAAACACTGTCGCTACACAGGTGGCTGTGTTGGGACCAGTACAGAATCCCAGAGGTGGGAAAGCCCCGTGGAAGCCATTGCTGACTGTTATAAGCAATCCTGTAGTACTTTAAAGCCTGGAAGCAACTATCAATATCAGTGACTCTGGAAACAAAGGCATTAAAGGAAGTTGCTAGATTTGCACAAAAGATTAAAAAGTGAAGTTAATTTTAGGGAAGTAATGGATTTCCCTCTTAGAATTCTATTCTTCCTATGTTTTGAGGAAGAGGTTGATGAGGACCTGGAAGAGAGGAAGTGGGAAGCCAGGATAGTCCAGCACCATGTATTGAGGCAACACCTGACCTGTAAATACCCACGCCAAGGAGATCATATATGGATTTTCCCACAGACAGTGTGCAAGGATACATCGATTTCCTCCGAATGCAGTGAGTTATGCCAGCTGTTGGCACCAAGTCTGCCGCCTCTTTCTATCCGGAGCGCAGCCTTGTCAGTGGCTGAATTTTTATGCCCTTTGATGTTTTCAGGCAGTCTTGGGTGACTTCAATTGCTTAGATCCCATTAGTCAATCAGCAGTGCACCACTGCATTAAACAGATGATGGATGCCCTGCTGCAGTGGGCTTCAGATTTCATATCCTTCTTCATGGACCCACCAAAGCAGCGACATTGAGAACTCAAAATAATATCAAGTAGCCGGATTCCGCCAACTCCAAAGTGTTATTTTTTTTATTCATTCATGGAATGTCACCTATGTGGTATTAAAGGCATCAACTGTACATGCCCTGAATTTCATCAATAGGAAAGGTTTTCATTCTGTGAATGTGCAGCTTCTGAGTCATCATTCTATATGTGAGTGCAAGCTACCCTGAAACCATGATTCTTTTGTTCTGTGACAATCAAAGACACCTGCATTGTTTCGTCAGAGCAATGTGTCAGGATAGTTGATTGGAGACCAAGGCTACCCACCTCAACCATGACTGATAATACCACTCCATCGTCAGAGGACAGATGGTGACAGCAGGTTCAGTTGTATGCTACGCACATCATTGTTGTACAGATCATTGGTACTCTGACGTTCCATTTTCATTGCCTGGATAGCTCGAGGGAGCTCTACATTATAACCCAGCAAGGTTGCAAGAATTAGTGCTGTATGCAGCATAATTTTGCACTTAGGAAAGGATTGGACCTTGCATTTGCTGAAGATGAATTGGAAGAAGGTGGTGTCTATCAGTGTCCTGATCGTGACGAGGATACCCAGGTGAGCGAGGAGATGAAGCAGCACACTAGATTAGGCAAAACAAAATCACCGTTTTACAGAAGAAAGGAGATGCTCTGTCTTCAGAAATTATAATGTCATTGATGAGCCTTTGCATTGTTCACAGCTAACTATTATTTCAATCTGCAATACATTACATATCTTACAGGGAAAGGACACTTAAAACCAAATTAAAAGCGAACTGGAGGCCTCCATAAAAAAATAATTCACTAACACAACAATCTGCAAAAGAATTCCACATTTACTGATCATCTCTTCATTGTCATTTTACTATTTCTTATGACTCTTCCTACCGCTTCTGACTAAAACCCTTCTCACATGTGAACTTAACCTTTTGTATGGTTTTACATCGCCATCAGGAAGTTTGTATCTGGGACTTTATCGATGGAGCCTTCGACTACTGAAAGTGTCAATGATGCTGATGTCCTTGCGCTGCTTTCAGTGTCTGGTTGCTCGGACATCCAATATCTAGTGCGCCGAGGCCAGAGGGTCCCTCCAGTGCTGGCATTCGAGGGGGCTGGAATGATTTATCTGCATTGCCGTTATGAAAAACAGCCGACATAGGCGGCCGTTCCTTGCAGTCCACCGACGCTGGGCATGGACTGAGTTGGGCTAATGGTCTCCATGAGACCAAAAAGAAAAGTTTCAATTAAGTCTGGATCAATTGCCTGGATGAGTGCAGCTCCAACAACACTCAAGAAGCATGAATGGGGATTCCCTTCTTTTATTGGTTGGGCCAGCCCACGTGATCCCAGAGGTGCTGGCGGGGTGCTGGCGAACCGCCTGCACCCCTGGGATACGTGGGGCTCTACCCGCAGGTACCTGGAGAGGCCCAGGACCGCGAGTCTCCGTACCTCCCGGACCACCAGGTACGCAGGCATTTTATTTGCGGATCAGAGGCATTTCCCTGCGGGAAACCTCCGACCGCAAATTCAGGGCCATCATTTTTTTTGAAGACTGGGCTCTTGAGATCTGGGTCCCTGGGCTCCTCTGCTGAGGGTAGTCATTTTTTCTCTTTCCCCCTCCATCCTCCCGTTCCACTGGGAGAGAAAGCTGATTCCTCCTCATCCCTTCCAAGTTCCTACTTCTCACTGATGTCTCATTTATCTCTACATTTATCCTGGATGGTGTAGAAGTGAGTCATGCTTCCAACATTATTTTGAGATCTACATGGGTATCCATGCCTTCACGCACTTTGGACAATACCAGAAGGTTATTAAAACATTTCTTGCACTAATACTGTTTGTGGGATGGTTGAAGTGGCATTGACTGCCTGAACCACCTCTCTCTCCATACTGCCTGCACCACCCTTTCCTGAGACTTTCTATCGTGGGTGCCAAAGATCCTGTCTCTCCTGCCCCTATCTCTACCAGCATAATAACCTCCACAGAAGCTTCTGAGAATCTGGGGCTTTGGACACAGAAGACTCTCCATTGCTGCTGCTCCTTCTGCGATTTGTTCTTTCTGTCTTTCTTTACTTCATACACCTTCAGGCCCTTTTAAGCAGCAGGATTTTAACTACTATAACTAAACTCCAGATCCTCTGGCAGAGTATCAGTCAGAAGTTTGATTCCCACATTAAACCCACTCTATATATAAGATTAGGATTCCCCCCACCCCAAGTAAAATGCTATTGATTACCAGTGAAATCGCTCTGGGTGGGCAGAATTCCTGCCCTGCCATGTTTCCAGTAGGGCCCTGACAATCCCAGGCCTAGCAGTCAGTATTTGATTGAGTTTTTGCCGAGCACTTTTTATTGAACACAATTTATTTTTATACCAGCTAAATTTGGTAGTCTTGAATCTATTTTATATTGTTGCCTCAGGTCAGGTTTTATTATCTGTCTTGATGTGCATTGGCATATTTAGAAAGGGTGGTTGGGGGGGGCGGGGGTGCAGGGGGCGGAGAGGTTGAGATTACACCTATCAATGGTTTCAAAGATAGTTTCAACTATCATCCAGAGCAGAGAATTTTTATCTTTGAGTAAGTATGATGATGTGAATTATCGATGATTCATTTTGGCTCTAAACGGTTATAAGAACATAAGAAACAGGAGAACATAAGAAATAGGAGCAGGAGTCGGCCATTTGGCCCTTCGAGCTTGCTCTGCCATTCAGTAAGGTCATGGCTGATCTTCTACCTCATCTTCACTTTCCTGCACTATCCCCATATCCCTTGATTCCCTTAATATTCAAAAATCTATCGATCTCTGTCTTGAATATACTCAACGACTGAGCCTCCACAGCCCTCTGGGGTAGAGAATTTCAAAGATTCACCAACCTCTGAGTGAAGAAATTTCTCCTCACCTCAGTCCTAAATGGCCGACCCCTTATTCGGAGACTGAGACCCCTGGTTCTAGACTCTCCAGCCAGGGGAAACATCCTCCCTGCATCTACCCTGTCAAGCCCTGTAAGAATTTTGTATGTTTCAATGCGATCACCTCTCATTCATCTAAACTCTAGGGAATATAGGCCTAGTCTACTTAATCTCTCCTCATAGGACAATCCCCCCATCCCAGGAACTAGTCTGGTGAACCTTCGTTGCACTCCCTCTATGGTAAGTATATCCTTCCTTAGGTAAGGAGACCAAAACTGTACACAGTACTCCAGGTGTGGTCTCACCAGGGCCCTATATAATTGCAGTAAGACGTCTTTACTCTTATACTCAATCCTCTTGTAATAAAGGCCAACATACCATTTGCTTTCCTAATTGCTTGCTGTACCTGCATGTTAACTTTCAGTGATTTGTGTACAAGGACACCCAGGTCCCTCTGAACACTAACATTTCCCAGTCTCTCACCATTTAAAAAATACTCTGCTTTTCTATTTTTCCTATAATAGTGGATAACTTGGTAGGAAAAATTATTGGAGAATTCAAATTTGTTTTGCATTTGCAATAGCAAATAAAGAACTTTCATTTATATAGCATATTTGACATTCCCAAACTGTGTCACAGTCAATGAGTTACTTTATAAGTCTGGCTACTGTTGTTCGGTCAGCAAAAATAGAGCAGAAATCATGTTTGTTCACAACATATTCACAAACAATAACGACTAAATTAGCAATTGATTGTATTGGCCCAGAATTTGCTGCCAAACTAATGGCAAGTTTAATGGCGCTTGCCATTATTAATGTGTAAATTGCCCAGCAACTTGTGGCGAGGAGGAGATTATCCCCCGTGAATTGCAAATCACCACAAGTTGCTGGTCAATTTGCGCCGCTCCGCCATTAGCTTTGCGAAAACGTCAGCTCACAGTCAACCTCCCCGTGAGTTTCATAAAGTTGCTGCATTTGCACATTAATTGCCAATTAAACTCGCTGTATTTATTCACCCTATTTCTGTTTCGGTCATTCCTCTGTTTCTTTCTCAATCCTTGAATCTCATTAATTAAGGAGATACACTATTGATCCCATCGTTCACCAAGGTCCCAGATGCCCCGTTGCCCTCACCGTACTGTTATCAGATCACACTTCCAGCAATTTGCAGCGCCAACATTTTTGAGCTGAAGGCGGAAGGGAAAATGTCTAGCTAATGGGGCATGCCACGGATTCCCCGCTCCAGCAAATTCTGGGAGTTTGGTTACTCTATATCAAGTGTAGGTTGAAAAAGAGTGCTTCAGAATATACTTACTATATTTACTAACTGTGAAAATATATAGATTTATACTTGCATAACCTTTTATGTTATGGTAACAAAGGGTATGGACTGAACATGTTTTATGTTGTATTTACAGTAACCTGACACTATAAATTGTTTTGAATATCGGAGAGCCATTCATCGAATAATGTATAATCATGCCACTAATTCGGATGGAATAATTGACAAGTCTATTAATATTTTTTTTCTTTATGTAATTAATCTCTGTTCTAATAATTATTAATAAATTAATAGGGCATACAAGTGTGTAGAAGTAGACAGTCCATGTAAACCATCCATTCTTGGTATTTCAACTCTTGAAAAGATATTTAACAGCGGGGATTTGTGAAGATGGTTCTGAGTAGAATTGGATTTAACCTTTTTGGTACAGCATTAGATTTCTCTTATTAACTGGAGGCAGTTCACAGTTGTGGCTTCTTGGAAGTATTACCTGTGTTTCTTTGTCTCCTTCTTCAGGAAATTTTAAACACTTAGGGGGAAAAATTCAGTATCGCCCCGTTTGGGGCACCATTATCGGCCGTGCGCAAAGTTTAACGCCTGGCGCTAATTATCGCCTCCGACTGCAAACTTGACTTTTATCACCCCTGGAGGTGATTGGAGCGCTAAATCAGGCACTACACACCCGTCTTAAGGCGCAAAGGCCGAGGAGTGAGACGCTAACTCAGAGCGCGGGCGCAGCGCAGGTGATGTCAGTTAGCGATGGAACACAGACACACTGACAGTTCTTAAAGGGGAGGGTCGATCTTGCTCTCCAGCCACACCCTGCTCATTGCAGCCTTGAATCTCGGCCTGGAGAGACCTGTACCTAAATCATCCAGCCAAGGACTATGGAGAGGGTGAGAACACGAGCTCAGCGCTTCAGCGAGCGAGCCTTGGATGCTCTGGTTGATGCGGTGGATCGCAGAAGATCTATACTGTTCCCTGAGAGTGGCAGGAGGCCTTTGCCCCGCGAGTACAGAAGAGTGTGGAGGGAGCTGGCTCAGAGCGTCTCCTCCAGGAGCATGGTGCCCAGGACCCATATACAATGTCGAAAAAAGTTCAACGACCTCACTCGGATCGTCGGGGTGAGTGGCTTTTTTTCAATACCTCTCCATCCCTCCATCTCAACCTCACTCTATGGCCAGAGGGTCTTAAAACCCCAATGCCCAACACTCATCCAACACCTTCGGCCCTCTCATGAAACACACACGCGCATTCCACACTTTGCATACAGTAAGGGCTATTCACCTATGGGAGGCACATCAGGCAAGACCATGGCTGCATACAGTAAGGGCTATTCACCTATGGGAGGCACATCAGGCAAGACCATGGCTGCATACAGTAAGGGCTATTCAATTATGGGAGGCACATCAGGCAAGACCATGGCTGTATATTTACTCAGACGCTGTCCTTTTTCTTGCAGGCCAAGCTATCTCATAATAGGAGACAGCAGCAACGGACGGGTGGAGGGCGGCCTGAGCTGCAACCCCTCAGCGATCTTGAGGCGCGCGTCCACAGGATTGTGGCAAGCCAGGTGATCGGTCCCGTTGCCCCTGGAGAGGCCGACCTCGTTCTGGACAGCAATGGTAAGGTGATCACCTTTTTCTCCTCTCTCCTTCCACTTGTCCTTCACAACACCGGCCTTTGACACTTTCAATCCAACTTACTAAATCGCTGCACTCATTCCTCCCTTACTGCCACCCTGTCCTCACGCTAAAGCCACTCTTGTACCTCCCTGCTTTCAGATGGTGATTCACCAGCTGAGGAGACGGGCCCTCAAGCTGCCAGTGGGAGTGAAGCTGCAGCCGAGGAGGAAGATGAAGCCGGAGCATCAGCGCCACCCTCTCCCGAGGAAGCCCATGCCCACACTGGGAACACGCCTTCCCTGGAGGGGAGCAGGGGGGGAAGGGGTCTGATGAGGTTGAAGCTCCAGGACCCAGCGGGCTGCAGCAACGCGATGGAGGTAGGGAAGCTCAGGGGCCTTCTCCCTGGAGGGAGAGTAGTTCAGCGAATCCTGCTGCACTGGACGCAGAGGAGGAGCGGCTCATCGCTGAAATGAACACCCAGGCGGTGGACATGCACACTGAGCTCATGGGTGCAGTGGGAAGGGTGCCCGAATGCATTGAATCACTGGCAAGGAGTGTGGAGCACTTCGCTGTAGCACAGGCGGATGCCACGCTAAAGATTAGTGCTGCAATTCAGTCACTGGCTGCCATGACCCCATCTCAGACTGCTCTCATGCAGACTCCGATTGAGGTCACGCAAGCACTGACTGCTGCCATTCTCGCTGGTTCGGACACATTTCCCCGGGGCTCTCACCGCACCGCAGCAGGCCAGCAATCTGTGCTCCAGCAGATTGCTCCGGATGCTGAAGTGCTGCCCCATGGGAGTTGCCCGTGTGTCGGTCGAGCAGGGAGTTGCTGTCCTCTCTCAAGATGACAGCATTCCTGCTGCCACCACTGTCACTTCTCCATTGCACTTGCCACCGCCTGTAGGCCAGACTGCTGCCGCCCATGCAGAGTTGGTGCAGTCTGCAGCCGGGCCCTCCAGGCCCAGAGCTGGTCGAGGCCGTCCTTCAAGGGCATCTGCAGTCTCAGGTTCTGACAATCGGCAGCCTTCCACCAGCCTTGCTGCAGCCACTGGGGCCCCATTACGGAGGAGCAGTAGGGTGGGAAGGGGGGAAGTGCGCAAGGGAAGGAGATCACCCTCGAAGGGCAAAAAGTAGGTGGTGTGACAAAATGTTTGTCAATTTTTTATTAAAGGCCGAGGTTCGTGGTCAAACTTTTGTTCAGTGTTTTGGACATTATCTCCAGGTTGTGAGAACCAGTTATGTTAATGACTTTTTTTGTGTTTCTTTCTTTTAGTTTGTCATGAAGAAATGACACACACAGAGTTTGTAAAATAAATAATTTTTTGTATTCAAAATATACATGTTTGGTCTTTGGAATCATTGTTGCCTTGGCCGGCTTATGGGTTGCAGGTTGGTTTCATTCATGTTGTTCTCAATGGCAGAAGCCATTTCCTCAGCAGGGGCCTAGAAGCGGCTTTCTATCAGCCGTTGACGGACGGCCCTTCCAGTTTCAAGATTGTGGGCCTCCCTCCTGCCTTGGTGCTGCTGCCGATCCTCCTCCTCCTCTTCCTCCTCCTCCTCCGGTGGTGCTCCAAGGCCTGGTGGCATTGGCTGGGTCCTGAGGATTGCCAGGTTATGCAGCATGCAGCACACAACTATGAAGAGGGAGACTCGCTCAGGCGAGTACTGCAGGGCTCCTCCTGAGTGGTCCAGACAGTGGAACCGTTGCTTGAGCACGCCGATTGTCTGCTCAACGATGTTCCTGGTGGCAAGATGGCTCTCGTACTGCAGCTCAGCAGGGGTGTTGGGGGAACGGAGCGGTGTCATCAGCCAGGTGCACAGTGGATAACCCTTGTCCCCGAGAAGCCAACCACTTGGGTGATGCGGTGCCTGGAAAAGGTCTGCCACAGTAGTCTGGCATAGGATGAATGCATCGTGGCTGCTGCCAGGATAGCGGGCATTGACAGCGAGTATCAGCTGTCTGTGGTCACAGACTAACTGGACGTTTAGGGAGTGGAATCACTTTTGGTTGCGGAAATCCTCTGCATTTTCATGCGGTGCACGCAATGCCACATGCGTGCAGTCAATGGCACCCTGCACCATGGGGATGCCCGCTATCCTCGCAAAGCCCAATGAGCATTCATGCTGTTTGGCCCGGGTCATCGGGAAAGCAATGTACTCTCGTCTCCTTTTATAGAGGGCATTTGTGACCTGACGGATGCAGCAATGGACAGCGAACTGGGAGATATTGGTGATGTCCCCAGTAGCTGCTTGAAAGGAGCCGGTGGCATAAAAGTTCAGAGCCACTGTGATCTTCACTGCCACCGACAGAGACGTCCTGGACCTCAGTAGAGGCTGCAGATCTGGCTGCAGCAGGTGGCAGAGCTCAGTGACCACCTCCTTGCTGAAGCGCAGCCTTCGCAAACACTGCTCCTCAGACATATTAATGTAGGAGAATTGTTGGCGAAATACCCTAGGAGGGTAAGGTCTCCTGTACAGAGGCCTGTTGGCTCACCTCCGTCTGGCCATGATTGCCACTCTCTCTCTGCGTCTTTGTGGCCTCCGAATCTGCCGGCGCAGGACGACGCCCCCAATCAGTGCAGTCCCCATAGTCTCTTGGCAATCAAAGTAATGAAGGTCAAAAACAAAAGTACCTGCAAAGTGATGCTCAGTAGCCAAAACTACTTCACACAGCGTTGACTCTATGCAGAAGTCTCTCCTTCTCTCTCTCAGAATCTCTCTGTCAGAATGAGTGGTGCAAAAATGTCTACCACAGAAAAAGCCAGGAAGAAGCCACGTTTAAATAGCACCCCCCCAGCCCCACACTGACTGGGAAACGTTCCAGTCTACCTGTCGTTGCTTGTGCCAGGCGGAAAGGAGGGGGGCACCACTCAATATCCGCTCTGGGGCGCCACAAGGGCGTTGCACGCTCGAATGACGTCAAGATCTGGGTGCGCAGGAGATCGGGACGGTATTGTTTAGCGCCGCCGCAAAATGTCTGGTCAATTTCGCGAGCGGCGCAGATATCGCCACGCCCGTGCGCTAGTTGCTTTGCGCCCCATTAGCGCACTCTTAAGGCGCTAACGGGAGGCGCAAACCAACTGAATTTTTCCCTCTTAGTTCTTATGGGGAACAGTTGAGAGGTGAGGCTGGATTTTCCTGCACTGTTGAAAATGGGTGGGTTTTGAGAGGAAGATTCAGGCTGTGATGAGTATTTTCAAGAAATCCAGAAAAAAAAAGTTCACAATTTTTGTTCTGCATCACAAAGTTTGCAAAACTGAAATAGTTGATTTGCACATAATAAATATTTTAAATGTCATTAATGAAGCGGGAATAATCTATGAAATGATGAACTTTCAGGCCAACAGAACTTTTTCTCAGTTACTTGTTCAGCTATTGCCCCTAACTCTAAAGGGGTGCGAATGCTTACAGGATCCGTTTTCTAATTATATAAGACGTAGATTGATCACCGTTTTCTCAATTTATGGACTGACGTGACATTTTTATCAATTCACATTTTATTTTCTGTTCATTTTAAAGCTCATGTGATAGCTAAAGCACAAGGACTTGCAATCCTCTCGGTGATTAAAGCTGGATTTTTAGTAACTGCACGCGGAGGCAGCGGAATTGTGTTGGCCCGCCTACCAGATGGAAGTAAGGGTGTTCAATTCTTGATCTTTTAAAAAAAAAATACATATGCATATGTAATATTATTTTGGTCGACCTTTGAAACTCATTTAATTTTTTTTTAATTAAAAAGGAAAATTATATGAACGAAAAGGATTACAATGTTGTCCTGTAATATCTATTTGAAAAGTACATTCCTGTTACTAATCATTTAGAAAAAACTTAATAGTAACTTTGCTGTGTTTCTAATGTTGGGCATGGAAATGTGACATTTCTTTGCTTATTTTCTGGTCCAACAAACCTCATATATTCCCACCGTAATAGACAGTGTGATTTGCTGGGTGTTGTGGCTAAGATACAGAACATTGTAGTGTGGAACATTCTTTTAATATCACTTTCTAATGTTGGTATAGGCTGGTAGTTCTAACAAGGGTGTGCTGGAGCCTTATTCCAATGGCCTACCTCTTTGATGTTAAGGTTTGTCTTCTATGCAGCAGCAGTATAAATGCAATAGCACTACTGCTAGCTGAGATCAATGACACAGCAGATTTGTTAGTTATTGATGGAGAAATTGCCTGTCCAACACTGAATAATTTATTGCCTAGTTTCGGGACTCTTTTTTGTACTTTTGCGTGCAGTCACTTCATTTTTTTTCACATCTGACTTCAAATACAAAAAAAAAAATTATTATTAATTAATTTTTAAAAAAATACCTCCTCCCTCCCAGAGTCCGGTCATCTGATTGAGCAAAAGATAATGACCGTAATTTTCCCCCGCCGTCAAATAGCAGTGCCACCTCAGCGTCCAATATAAACGTCAACTGGCATGCAGTCAAAGGCACAGGTGACCAAAGGCCTGTACACCTGAGCATCTGAAGCGCTCCTGCTCGCATCTATACAGGCAGCGAAATGATTTCACTGCTGTTGGTCTATATGGACCTCCTCTTGTCGTTGATACAAGGTTTCACCACTAAAGGAAAGAGTTGCTCATGCAGAGTTTGAGCACTGATCTGGCTGCTGCAAAAACCCCTTTCAGCTGTGAACTTGGAACCTGGCTCAGGCAGACTGCTTCAGGATTAAAAATGAATAAAAGAAAACATTTTGTTTTTGCTCAAACCGTCATTCTTGTGTCGTCTTCTTCATGGTTAAAATGTTTTGAATTTGTATTTGTTCCAAACAGGATGGTCTGCTCCCTCGGCAATAGGCATTGCTGGGCTTGGTGGTGGTTTTGAGATTGGAATTGAGGTAGGTTGCTTTTTTTTAAAAAAAAAAAAATGTTTTACATAAATATTGCATCCACAACAGGTAGAGATGTAGGTGTTTTTTCTGTTAAAATGAAATCAAATTGTTTAATAAACCTTGCTCTTTGTCTTCCCCCCTCAAAAAAAAATGCTGATGCAGTATGATTAAACTTAATCTTACATTGTAACTAATTAAAAAATGATCCGGTTATAACTGATGTCCAAATTTCATGCTTCTGATTCTAGAGCTACAAAAGATGATCCAAGCCTCAATTTCTGTAATCTCTATACCCCAATCGGTATCTTACTGAGTGTCCAATTTAGTATCACTAATTTGTAAAAGAGTGATTTCAGTTTTAAGCTCTCTCTCTCTCTCTCTCTCTCTGCAGAAGCAAGTGGGTGCATGTTAGGTTGCTGTTTATTTGAGCACTGCCTTGTTACTTCAGTAATTGAAATGTGTCAGATTTTAAACTAACTTTAGAGTGTAGGACCCTCATGAAACACGTTTCCTGCAACAACAAAAAATGGTACACTTGAAGCTCTATATGTCACATTCACTTATCTGAGATCCTGATTTTACCATAAATAATACTTTAAAGTGTATATCAGATTTTGCTCTCGTCATCCTTTGAATTTCTTTTAGAAATGGGCCTGCAATGAACAGCAGAACGCTGTACTGTGAACTTGTAAACATTCTAGTAATTGAAAACTGACTTCTCACCTTAATAGCTTAATGTTTTCATTTGGCTTTCACCAAACTTGGTAAAGGAACTTATCTTCATTCTTGTTTCCTTTTGTTATTAGGTGACCTGGAAACTGTTCCTGGCTCTGTTTATACATTCATAAATACAGACTTGTCACCCCTATAAGATAAAGAGCATTCAGTTTTAATCAAGCTTCAGACACTGAATTTGTTTAAATGAATAAGCATTGGAGAAGCATTTATCCTTATATGATTGACAGCTTAACCCTATAAACAAGCCCAATTTGCACGGTTTTAAAAACTCCAAAGCATTTATAACTAGTGTACAGTTCTCATTTTAAAACTAACACCAGTATCTTCACAAAATGAGCTGTAAAACATGTTTTCTGTTGGCACCCGTGACTCTGCTGGTTTATACGCTTTTTTATGTTTTTCTGTACTTAGGATATTTTGAAGGATTTCCATGTTTTTTATCCACAGTTTTTTTTGGGGGGGGCGGGGGGGAGGTTCCTAATGACCTTTTCTCATTTTCAGCCCTTCCCTGATGCTATACATACTTCTGTTGAATGGTTTGTGCTTTTGAAAACATAAATAGAATCTTATCCATGTGATTTCCCCTAATAATGGATTTTACATTGTACAATAATACTGAAAATTAGATATTAAAGATTTGTTATAATTTTGGCTTTTCATAGAATCAGTTTTCTTTTCTAATGGACTTAAAACTGTTCCTCTAAGCAGAACTTGTCCCCTAAGGTGTTAGCTGTGGGTCAGTGGTAGCATTCTTATCTCTGAGTCAGAAGGTTGTGGTTTCAAGTCCCACTCCAGAGACCAGAGATTTGAGCACAAAATCTAGGCTGACACTCCAGTGCAGTACTGAGGGAGTGCTGCACCTTCGGAGGTGCTGTATTTCAGATAAGACGTTAAATCAAGGCCCCGTCTGCCCCCTCAGGTGGACGTAAAAGATCCCATGGCACTATTCGAAGAGCATGGGAGTTCTCTGTGGTGTCCTGTTCAATATTTATCACTCAACCAACATCTCATGCTGTTTGTGGGACCTGGCATTCCGCAAATTGACTGCCGTGTTTTCTACATTACAACAGTGACTACACTTCAAACAAAAAGTACTTCATTGGCTGTCGAGCGCTTCGGGACATCCTGAGGTCGTGAAAGGTGCTATATAAATACAAATTCTGGAAGACCTGGAAGCTGTATTTTAACAGTCTGATCTTTGCAGAGTTTTGTGACCCAAGGATTAACAATTACCCTTACTTACAGTAATGTGCTTACAGGAATTACTATAGTCGTGCACTACAATAATACTCTTTTCACACTGGTGGAATGTAAAACATAGATCATATTTTTATACGCTAAAGTAACTGAAAATATTTTCAATTAAATAGAGATTTGAAGCCCAAAAGAATTCGACAAATACTAATTATATTTACATTTAATTTTCTAATGTCTGTAATGAGTTAAGTACCCTTTTCAAGTAAAATCTTAGGAAAGTAACAGTACAGTAAACTCTTTCGTATCCGGCACCTACGGGACCAGGATGGTGCCGGTTGATGAAAAATTCCGGATAACAGAGAGGTAGGCAATTTTTAACACAAAAAAAATAAAAGCCACTGACTAACTCGGCCACGGCGGGAAACTTGGACTCGGAAAAACGAAAAACGGATGGATTCGGCAAGATTACCGGTTATCTATTTTGCTGGTTATTAAAGAATTCCGGATGATTAAGTGCTGTTTAAACAAGAGTTTACTGTATCTGGAATAGCAAATTCCCCCCTTTTTTCCATCTAGGTGTCTATTGGATTTAACTTATTATATACATAATGTAAGCTTCATGTTGCTATATTTTATCGATTTGAGCAAATCGCTTTACGCAGAAGTGAACTGTTGAACTAAAAAATTGCAATTTTACCCTGTTGGGCAGTGTTTAACAGTGGTTTTTAAAAAAAACATTATTTTTCATCTTCCTGGCTGAAGATGGGCAGGAGACCAGGTCTTTGCCTCCAACATTATCATTCTATTCCAACCATTGGCATTGACAGACATTTATGGATCTGGAGATTGAGAGCATCACAGGTTAACCAATTTTGTGCTTAAGCCAGCTGGCAACCAAATAGCTGGTTTCCATAAGCTTTACTATGATTGATTGAAAGGATACTTCTTTGTAGGTTTTGGCATCTGACTTTGGAATTTCTTGCAGACAGGCATGTTGTTTGTTGTTCCAGTGTAAGTAAGATAATATTGGTTGACAGTTTAAATCAACGAGACAAGGAAGCAGTAATACCATCAAGGTCAGTAGTTTTACTTCTGTCTTATCACAATCAAGTTAACTGGGGCTCTTTGTACCTGGTATTATAGTAGAGCTGGCCTTTTAACAAAAATAGTGTTCAACAATTCCACCTTATCTACACAAGTGTGACATGTGACTCTGCCTCACCCAGTGCTGAAAACTGATATAACTGTCCTCCAATAGTCCTTTGATTCTTCTCAAGAATGATAGTGAGCTCAGAGTCTTCTCACATTTGGACTTGGTATGGAGTTATGCTTTCTTGTCCTTTCAGTTGCTGATCTTCCCCCATACCAAAATATTCCCAGTTTTTAGCTACAGCTGTAGCACCATTAAAGCGGAGCTGTGAGCCAATGGTAGTGTTTTGCCAAATGGGTGGGTATAGTGCTCTGGAGCATAAAATATCATCTCCTTGTTGCAAATCCAGAAGAGTCTGATCTTCTCAGTTACTGGGATGCCAGTGTGGGCTGGTCTTAGTGCTTAATTTTCCTTTCACAGTTCCAGTGAAAGATTGCTTGGATGCAGACCAAATTAGAGTGGGAGTTGCTGCTTTGCTGAGTGCTTTCAGGTGATCTAATTAGGCATTACCTTCATTCAGAGAGTGAGCCAAGCAAATGAGGCCATTCGTAACAGTGAAAACACTACCGTGGTCTGTTCCTTGCTTCCCAGTTAATCTTCATTGCAGTTGAAATGGACGGACCATCATAGCTAACACTTCTTCCCACCCTCGCAGCCACCTTAAAGACCTCGATCAGGTCACCACTCAGCCTTCTCTTTTCTAGAGGAATGAGCCCCAGCCTGTTCAGCCTTTCCTAATAAGTATATCCTCTCAGTTCTGGTATCATCTTTGTGAATCTTTTTTGCAATTTCTCCAGTGCCTTTATATCCTTTTTATAAAATGGAGACCAGAACTGTGCACTTACTCTAAGTGTGGTCTAACCAAGGTTCCATGCAAGTTTAACATAACTTCTCTTTTCAGTTCTATCCCTCTAGAATTTTTTTTAAATTATTTGTTCCTGGGATGTGGGCGTCGCTGGCAAGGCCAGCATTTATTGCCCATCCCTAATTGCCCTTGAGAAGGTGGTGGTGAGCCGCCTTCTTAAACCCCTGCAGTCCATGAGGTGAGGGTACTCCCACAGTGCTTTTAGAGAGGGAATTCCAGGATTTTGGCCCAGTGACGATGAAGGAATGGCGATGTATTTCCAAGTCAGGATGGTCTGTGACTTGATGGGGAACTTGCAGTTGATGGTGTTGCTATGCACTTGCTGCCCTTGTCCTTCTAGGTGGTAGAGGTCACTGGTTTGGGAGATGCTGTCGAAGAGGCCTTGGTGAGTTGCTGTAGTGCATCTTGTAAATGGTACACACTGCAGCCACGGTGCGCCAGTGGTGGAGGAGTGAATGTTTAAGGTGGTGGATGGGGTGCCAATCAAGCGGGCTGCTTTCTCCTGGATGGTGTTGAGTTTCTTGAGTGTTGTTGGAGCTGCACTCATCCAGGCAAGTGAAGAGTATTCCATCCTGACTTGTGCCTTGTAGATGGTGGAAAGGCTTTGGGGAGTCAGGAGGTGAGTTACTCGCAGCAGAATATCCAGCCTCTGACCTGCTCTTGTAGCAACCGTACTTATGTGACCCCCAGGATGTTGATGGTGGGGGATTGAAACTTTACAACACAGGTGGAAGGAGAACTGTGCTTGTTCCCATTTCCCTGCCTTTTAAATTTATTTCTTTCAGATATTTATCCACTTCCCTTTTAAAAGCTATTCTGGATTATGCTTCACCGCTGTTTGTGTTGGGGCATTACATGCCCGAACGAATCTGTGAACAAATAAAGTTCTACACACATTTGCTCTTTTTCTAACTCTCTGTCACCAAAAAGGCCCTCCAGTTACTGATTCACCAACTAGTGGAAAACATTTTTCTATTATCAAAACCCTTCATAATATTGACTACTACCATCAGATCTCACCTTAACCTGCATTGCTCCAATGTAAAGGGCTCCAGTTTCTCTAGTCTCTCCTCCATAACTAAAGCCTCCTCATTCCTATTATCATCTTAGTAAGTCTCTCCTTTACCTTGTGCTTGGCTTTGGCATCCTTCCTTAAGCAGGGCGCCCAAAACTGGATACACTATTTTCGATAAGATTAACACCAATCTTTACCAGCCTAGTCATAGTTCTCTAGTTAGCCTATTTGAAATCTGCAACATGTATATTAAATCTTTGGCATATGCATTTTGGTCGTGATCTGAGGAATGGTTTTTATTTTAGTAACATCTATTCTGCTCTATATAAATGCAGTTCTTTCCTTTCATTCTTTTAATGATTGAGAATCCCACATTTGAGATCTGGTTTATTTATCATTTATAGACTTAACAGGCCCCTCGAGCCTTTTCCACCATTCAGTTAGATCATGGCTGATCAGTATCTTAACTCCATCTACTCGCCTTGGTTCTGTAACCCTTAATACCCTTGCTTAACAAAAATCTTATAATTAATTTTAACAGTAATAGAAACTTGTGCTTAGCATCTCTAACGTAAAGTCCCAGAGCACGTCACAGAGGCAAAAATAATAGAAATGGCAAGTTCAAAGAGGGAGGTCTCGAGGAGGAATTTGGAAGTATGAAAAGAGGTAGCAAGGCGGAAGGAGTGACGTGGCTTGTTCCATAGTATGGAGCAGTAATGGCTGAAGGCTCTGGATTCCCAGTAAAAAAGTAAAAATTTTCCCAGTAAAAAAGTAAATTTTTTTTTAAAGCTTTTCGTTTTACATACAGACGGCAGCTTTTGACACGTTAGAACCCCTGCGACTTCACCTCATTGTCTCAGTTGTATCTTGCTATGTCTTTTGATGTGGTACCTTCCTGGCTGACTTAATTAACTTTATCACACCTCGGCAGATAGTCAGGATGATTTAATTTATTGGTCTGCAATTGTAAAGTACACATGCTTTTTTTTCCATCTATATATGCTCTGACGATTCTGTATCCAATTTACTTCACCTGAGGAAGGAGCGATAGTTCCGAAAGCTTGTGATTTCAAATAAAACTGTTGGACTATAACCTGGTGTTGTGCGACCTCTCAATTTTGTCCACCCCAGTCCAACACCGGCATCTCCGCATCATGACCAAAAATAAAGCAGAGATAAGGGGTGTTGAAAAATAAGCTAGAATGAAAAGCAGAAGGCATGTGCAGAAACATAGAGCTGCAGGAGGTTGCAGAGTTAGGAAGGGATGAGGCTGTGGAGGGACTTGTAGATGAAGACACAAATTTTGAAATTTATGCATTGGTAGATAGGGAGCCAGGGAAGATTGATGAACATAGGGTAATAGGAGAACTGGATTATTGCAGGATAGGATGTGGCTGGCAGAGTTTTAGACAGTATATGGGTGACACTGTTTTGGACACTTTTGAAACGTATCTATTGAGTTTATGCTTATTGCTAGAAATTTTATCTTATTAGGTATTTAAGTAAAATGGAATGGACAAAAAGGTCTTTACTGTAGTACCAGCTAAGAAATAATCATCCCTGCAATTACTTTTCTTTACCCAGATATGGGGATTTAAATAAATCTAAGAGGAACAACAACAGCTTGCATTTATATAGTGCCTTTTAACGTAGTAAAATGTCCATGATGCTTCACAGGAGCGTTATCAAACAAAATTTGATAAGCCCTAATTATGGATTCATCATAGTAAGCAGGATGTGTACTTCAGAAAGACAATTTACTTTCCTTAGCCTTGCAATCTACACCTGAACTGTGGAACATAGGCTTTCTTGCATTGAAATTTTTTTTTCACTAACCCCCCTCCCCCCAACAATGGACAACTCTGCTTTATCCTGTCTCTAACAAGAGCGATCCATTTGTCAAAACCATGGCACTGGGAGCCTGATGTATTATTTTAATCCAGTCAATATTTCTTTCCATAAACTATTGATCCAAATAAATAAAAGCGCAAGTTTCTTTGTGTACCAGATTATATTAAATGGTGAGAGACTGGGAAATGTTGGTATTCAGAGGGGCCCGGGTGTCCTTGTACATGAATCACTGAAAGTTAACATGCAGGTACAGCAAGCAATTAGAAAAGCAAATGGTATGTTAGCCTTTATTACAAAGGGATTGGAGTATAAGAGTAAAGAAGTCTTACTACAATTATATAGGGCGTTGGTGAGACCACACCTGGAGTACTGTGTACAGTTTTGGTCACCTTACCTAAGGAAGGATATACTTAGAGGGATTGCAACGAATGTTCACTGGACTGATTCCTGGGATGAGGGGATTGTCCTATGAAAAGAGATTGAATAGACTAGAGTTCCTTATAGCTTTGAAGAATGAAAGGTGATCTCATTGAAACATAAAACTCTTAAAGGGCTTGACATTGTAGATGCTGTGAGGTTGATGCTGGCTGGGGAGTCTAGAACTAGGGGTCACAGTTTCAGAATAAGGGGTCGGCCATTTAGGACTGAGATGAGAAATTTCTTCACTCAGAGGGTGGTGAATCTTTGGCATTCTCTACCCAGAGGGCAGTGGAGCCTCAGTCGTTGAGTATATTCAAGACAGAGATTGATTGATTTTTGGATAGTAAGGGAATCAAGGGATATGGGGATAGTGCGGAAAGGTTGATTTGAGGTAGAAGATCAGCCATGATCTTATTGAATGGCGGAGCAGGCTCGGGGCCAACTGGCCTACTCCTGCTCCTATTTCTTATGTTCTTAAGATGATAACCATGACTAGGCTTCCCATGCACTTCATTACAACCATAACGTTCATCAGTTTCTGTGCATTTCTACTTTTATATTAAAGTTTTCATTAATCCAGGTGAATTTTTTTTTATTATAGCCCCAATACTGCTTTTAACATGTTACGTTAATTTTGTGCTGCTTTTACACCATTATCCATAAATGCAGTGTAGAACTCGTACTGTAAAGCAGTTAAATGGCACGCTGATTTGGCTTCTCCACCATCCCCAGCCAAGTATGTGGCTTGCTGCTTGAGTAGATCTGAGTTAACAATATAACAGCTGAATGTCATGTGGTACCCTAGAAACCAATGTACATCATGAAAGCACAAGGAAGGCTTTCAAGCATTGGAGGCAGTGCAAACAGCCACAGTACTTATCCATAGAGTTAGACGGCTGAGTTATGGAGAGACTTGAACTTTTAACCTTGAAAGGAGATGTCTAACAGGTGATCTTAAAAAAAAAAAAGTATATGATAGTAAATAGCATGGAAAGGATAAATCCAGATAGCTCCTTTTAAATTTAAATTCCAGACTAGGGCAAAGGGACCACAGGCTCAAACTAGTAAAATACAAATTTAGGACTGTTATCAGGAAATTCGTCACACAAAGAGTGATCATTATGTGGAATGGACTCTTAGGCAAAACCCTGGAATCATTTAAGAACTTGTTGGGACACTGAAATGGGGGAATAGCGGGATCATTCTGGATGGATGAACTAAGATGGGCTGGATGGTAACTGTCTTTTGAGTGGTAAGTTAATCAAATGTGTGCAGCCAGGAGAGGTGCTCTGAGGAATATATGTATGCTTACACATGCACAGTGACACTTCATTTCCCTCCAATCCTCAGAGAATCACAATCCGGGGGCTCTATAATGTGAGAGGTGTAGATGTATTTTTAATGCATCTTACTTGGGCTTGTTCCTTCAATTTAATAACAGCATAGGTTTTTAGCCTAGAGTTTAAAAAAAAAGTCAAGTGGATCTGTAGTTCTTGCATTTAATTGTATCCTTATCTGACTTCAATAAAAATCCAAGGTTGCTTGCTTCAATGCCTTGCATAACATCTACCTACCTCCACCATATATTTCTAGTAACGGCCGAGCCTGTAAAAGGTAAAGTACTTTATAAATTGCACAATCCATTACCACTTCCTCTCGCCCACTTAAGTGACAATGAAGTATTTATGGACCTCTTTAAATTTTCACCAGTGACAGCAGAGAATCCAATATTTCTCTGTACTCCAGATTAGAAGTAAATTTTGACTCTGTGTGATACAAAAGTAGTGTTGGTGATTGATTCTGACGTGTATGTAACCTATTTGTGTATTTTAATAGAAATAAAAACAGTATGATTGTGCATTTCCTATCTGTCATATACTTGCGTCACACTAATCATAGGCAAAATCCTGGACACATTTTCTATATCACACTTGCTAATTGATTTGTATGCAAATTTATTTTTCATAGAACAGAAACACATCACAACTGAACAGTACCAGCAGCAATCAAACCCCAAAAGTGACAGTAAAAATAGGATTTAGCTAAGTTAAAACTAAAATTAATAGAACAAACCCACAATCAGTCAATCAGTCCTAAATCATATTCTTAGTCATAAACTTATCTCTATCGTCGTCTAAATCTCTGGAAACTGTTTTAAACTTGCAACCTACTCTTTCTCAGCATCCTGATTTTTCTTCCGTGACACCCTTACTCCTTTCCTGCCCAGCCTGGCTGAGTCTAAAACTGCATTCCTCCCTTCCACTGCATGACCATGCCAGGCCCCAGCTTCTCTGCTCACTCACACCAGCTCCCAACTTCAGCCTTTCCCTTCTACTCCTCACGACTCTGCTCTTCCCACCCACTGCCTTCCAAACTTGGACAACTGAGCATCAGTGGATGGCATGACATTGAGGTGTCAGTTCTACAAGCACTCGCTCACTGTGGAAAAGGGTTCTCCTTTTCATCTCGGCTCTTCTCTCCCCTCCACCCCCCCCCCCCCATTATCTTCCCATGAGTAGCAAGACAATAGATATCTAAGTACATTGGATATTTTTTGAACAATATTAACAATTTACTATATACATAACTTTCAAGCCAAGAGGGAAGTTGCTTGGATATATGTGTAGTATATGGACAGTTTTGGGGAGGCAGTTTATCTATCTTTATTTAAATCATACACACAGCATTAATACATAATGACCACAGCCTACATTTATATAGCACCTTTAACAAGGAAAAACATCCTAAGGCACAGAAGTGTAATCAGACAAAAATGGACACCAAGACAAAGATGGAGATATTAAGAAGGGTGACCAAAGGCTTGGTCAAAATAAGAAGAGTCTTAAAGGAGGAGAGGCAGACAGGTTTAAGGAAAGAATTCCAAACTAGATAGCTGCAGACATGGCTGAAAGTGCTGGGGCAAAGGGAGGGGCAGATGCACAAAAGGCTAGAGTCAGGGAAACAGAGAGTTTGGGGATTGGGTGGGGCGGGGATTGTAGGACTGGAGGAGGTTGCAGAAATGAGAAGGGGCAAGTCCATGAAGGGATTTAAACATGAGGATGAAAAATTAAAATTCGAGTGTTGAAGGACCGGGAACTAATTTCAATGATCAAGGACAGGGGATGGATGAGCGGGATTTGGTGTGGGATAGGATATGGGCAGCAGAGTTTTGGATGAGCTGAAGTTCACAGAGGATGGAGAACAGGAGACTGGCCAGGAGCGCATTGGAGGTGACGACGGTATGGATGAGGGTTTCAGCGGCAGATAGGCTGAAGCAGAGGAAAGCCGGGCAATTTTATGGAGATGGAAGTAGGCGGTTTTGGTGATCAGAAGGTATATGAGTTTGGAAGCTCAGATGGAAGTCAAATAGGATGTTGAAATTACAAACAGTCTGGTTTAGCTTGATATAGTTGCCGAGGAGGGGGATGGAATCAGTCACTCGGGTGCAGAATTTGTGGCATGGGGCAAAGACCATGATTTAATATAAGGAAAAATAAGAAATAGGAGCAGGAGTAGGCCATACGGCCCCTCGAGCCTGCTCTGCCATTCAATAGGATTCAATTTCAGTCGTCCCAATGTTTAACTGGAGGAAATTGCTGATCATCCAAGACTAAATGTCGGACAGCATTCTGATGACACCAAGGCAGTGGACTGGTTGAGAGCTGGCTATCATCTGCATAAGTGTAGAAGCTGACCCTATGTCTGTGGATAATGTGGCCAAGGGACAGCATGTAGATGAGGAAGAAGAGGGGGCGAAGAATAGATATTGGGAATTTTAGATTTAACGGTGAAAGTGTGTGAAGAGAAACTAGTGCTGGAGATGCTCTGGCCATGATTAATAGATAAATGGTAGCAAACAAAAAAAATTCCATTGAGTTGGATGACGGAGGAAGGCGCTGGAGGAGGAGTGAGGTCCAGAAGGGATAAGGTACCACGGTCACAGTCGCCGAGAACATTGGTTAGGGATATTTCAGTCCCTAAGACAGGGACAGGAACAGGAACCTGATTGGAGAGATTCAAACATGGAGTTGCAGGGAGTTCAAATAGGGAGTTGCAGGAAAGATGGGCACAGATTTGAAAGACGACAACAAGAGCTTTGGAGAGGAAAGGGAGGTTGGAGATGGGGCATGGTTTGCAAGGACGGCGGGGTCAAATGTAGGTTTTTTGAGGAGGGGATGATGACAGCAGATTTGAAAGGGAGGGGGGCAGTATCTGAGGAGAGGGTACAGTTGACAATGTCGCTAGCTTGGGGGATAGGAAGGGAAGTTGGGTGGTCAACAATTTACTGGGAATAGGGTCAAGGGAGCAGGAGATTGGTCTCATGCACAGGTGAGCTTAGAGAGGGCATAAGGGGAGATCGGAGAAAAACTGGAGAAAGATGCAGGCTAGGTAAGGTGGGAGTCGGGGGGGAAGTTTGGCTTGGTGGGCAAAGGGACAGAGGGGAAGCAGCAGAGGCATCTGATTGGATGATCTTAATCTTAGTGAAAACTAAGTCCATGAGGTCCTCACAGATGATGGAGATGAAGGGGAGAGGGGTTTAAGGAGATGGTTGTTAATGGAGCGAAGAAGCAGGTGGTTATCTTTGCTCCGCAGGATGATCCTGGAATAGTGAACAGTTTTAGCAGAGGACAATGTGGCCCGGTAGTGCTTGATGTGGTCCAGTAGATCTGGTGATGGATGGCTAAACCAACCAGATATGCTCAACATATACACAAAGAGGACCTTTCTGGGTGATTTTAACATTTGCATTAAAAATGGATCTGCCTAACCATGGTGTTCCTTTAAAGGGAATCTTAATAATATGGGTAGAGTGTCTGCTTTGGGCGCAATCGGGAATGTGCGCAAAATGCGCTGGTTCGGTTACAATTCAAGTTTCCGTTAAAATTCGTTTGCATAATCACAAACGTAAAATCTTCCATGAACCAGCGCAATCAGGCAGTGTAATAGAATGGGTTTTTTTTCTTTCCGTTCAACAGTATTCATTGATGGATTTAAGAGTGGTAACCCGGTGCTGTTTTGATACAGCTGAAAATGGGGTTATCACCAAAAATAAGGATTTTTAATAAGGATGTCAGTCCTCCAGCTGTGAGTAACCTGATTGAAAATGACTTTAAAAAATGTTATACTGAACCATTTAATAGTTTCATCGGTGTACACTAGTCAGTTTCTTAGTAAATTAAAAGAAAATGAGTGCATACATACATACGAATTAGGAGCAAGAATAGGCCACTCGGCCCCTCGAGCCTGCTCCGTCGTTCAATAAGATCATGGCTGATCCGATTACTCCACATTCCCGCCTACCCCCGATAACCTTTCACCCCCTTGTTTACCAAGAATCTATCTACCTCTGCCTTAAAAATATTCAAAGACTCTGCTTCCACCGCCCTCTGAGGAAGAGAGTTCCAAAGACTCACGACCCTCTGTGAGAAAAAATTTCTCCTCATCTATGTCTTAAATGGGCGACCCCTTATTTTTAAACAGTGACTCCTAGTTCTAGATTCTCCCACAAGAGGAAACATCCTCTCCACATCCACCCTGTCCAGACCCCTCGGGATCTTATATGTTTCAATCAAGTCACCTCTTACTCTTCTAAACTCCAGCGGATACAAGCCTAGCCTGTCCAACCTTTCCTCATAAGACAACCCGCCCATTCCAGGTATTAGTCTAGTAAACCTTCTCTGAACTGCTTCCAACGCATTTACATCCTTCCTTAAATAAGGAGACCAATACTGTACACAGTACTCCAGATGTGGTCTCACCAATGCCCTGTATAACTGAAGCATAACCTCCCTACTTTTGTATTCAATTCCCCTCGCAATAAACTATAACATTCTATTAGCTTTCCTAATTACTTGCTGTACCTGCATAGTAACCTTTTGCGATTCATGCCCTCTGACACCCAGATCCCTCTGCATCTCAGAGCTCTGCAATCTCTCACCATTTAGATAATATGCTTCTTTTTTATTCTTCCTGCCAAAATGGACAACTTCACATTTTCCCACATTATACTCCATTTGCCAGATCTTTGCCCACTCACTTAACCTATCTATATCCCTCTGTAGCCTCCTTATGTCGTCTTCACAATTTACTTTTCTACCTATCTTTGTGTCATCAGCAAATTTAGCAACCATACCTTCGGTCCCTTCATCCAAGTCATTTATATAAATTGTAAAAAGTTGAGGCCCCAGCACTGATCCCTGTGGCACACCACTCGTTACATCTTGCCAATCAGAAAATGACCCATTTATGCCTACTCTCTGTTTCCTGTTAGCTAGCCAATCTTCTATCCATGCCAATATGTTACTCCCTACACCATGAGCTTTTATTTTCCGTAATAACCTTTGATGTGGCACCTTATCAAATGCCTTCTGGAAATCTAAGTACAGTACATCCACCGGTTCCCCTTTATCCACAGCATATGTTACTTCCTCAAAGAACTCCAATAAATTGGTTAAACATGATTTCCCTTGCACAAAACCATGTTGACTCTGCCTGATTACTTTGAACTTTTCTACGTGCCCTGCTGTAACATCTTTAATAATAGCTTCTAACAACTTCCCTATGACAGATGTTAAGCTAACTGGCCTGTAGTTTCCTGCTTTCTGTCTCCCTCCCTTTTTGAATAAAGGAGTTACATTCGCTATTTTCCAAACTAATTGAACCTTCCCCAAATCTAGGGAATTTTGGAAAATTAAAACCAACGCATCAACTATCTCACTAGCCACTTCTTTTAAGACCCTAGGATGAAGTCCATCAGGACCCGGGGACTTGTCAGCCCGCAGCTCCAACAATTTGCTCAGTACCACTTCCCTGGTGATTATAATTTTCTTGAGTTCCTCCCTCCTTCCATTTCCTGATTTACAGCTATTTCTGGGATGTTACTTGTATCCTCTATAGTGAAGACCAATGCAAAATACCTGTTCAATTCAACTGCCATCTCCTTATTTTCCATTATTAATTCCCCAGACTCACTTTTTATAGGACCAACGCTCACTTTGTTAACTTTTCTTTTTTAAATATCTATAGAAACTCTTACTATCTGTTTTTATATTTCTAGCTAGCTTTCTCTCGTACCCTAATTTTTTTCTCCTCATTAATCTTTTAGTCATTCTTTGCTGTTTTTTATATTCTGTCCAATCTTCTGACCTGCCACCCATCTTTGCGCAATTATATGCTTTTTCTTTAAGTTTAATACTATCTTTAACTTTTTTAGTTAACCACGGATGGTGGGTCCTCCCCTTGGAATTTTTCTTTCTTGTTGGAATGTATATATTCTGTGTATTTTGAAATATCCCCTTAAATGTCTGCCACTGCAACTCTCTTGACCTATCCCTTAACCTAATTTGACAGTTCACTTTAGCTAGCTCTGCTTTCATGCCCTCATAATTGCCCTTATTTAAGTTTAAAATACTAGTCTTGGACCCACTCTTCTCTCTCTCAAACTGAATATAAAATTCAATCATATTATGATCGCTGCTACCTAGGAGCGCCTTCACTATGAGGTCATTAATTAATCCTATCTCGTTGCACAATACCAGGTCTAGTATAGCCTGCTCTCTGGTTGGCTCCAGAACGTGCTGTTGTAAGAAACTATCCCAGAATCATTCCATGAACTCCTCATCTATGCTATCTTTGCCCATCTGATTTTTCCAGTCTATATGCAGATTAAAATCCCCCATGATTATTGCCGTACCCTTCTGACAAGCTCCCATTATTTCTTCCTTTATACTCCATCCTACCATGTGGTTACTGTTAGGGGGTCTGTACACCACTCCCACAAGTGACTTCCACAAGATTATTTCTCATCTCTACCCAAACCGCTTCTACATCCTGGTTTCCTGAACTTAGATCATCCCTCTCTATTGTGCTAATACCATCATTAATTAACAGAGCCACCCCTCCACCTTTTCCCACCTTCCTGTCCTTCCTAAATGTCATGTACCCTTCAATATTGAGGTCCCAATCTATGTCATCCTAGAGCCATGTTTCTGTAATGGCTATCAGATCATATTTATTTATTTCTATTTGCGCTATCAGTTCATCTGTTTTGTTTCGAATGCTACGTGCATTCAGATGCAGAGCCTTTAGTTTTGTCCTTTTATTATTTTTGTAACCTCCAGCCTTATCTGTTGATTTACTCTTAGATTTGTACTCTCTATCCCTTCCTGTCACGGTCTGTTTATCATTTCCCATATTAATACCTTTCTCTATTGCCTTGTCTCTAATCTTTGAATTACCACATCTTCCCAAATTTGATCCCATGCCCCCAATATTTAGTTTAAAGCCCTCTCTACCGCCCTAGTTATACGACTCGCCAGAACACTGGTCCCAGCACGGTTCAGGTGAAGACCGTCCCAACGATACAGATCCCACTTTCTCCAGTACTGGTGCCAGTGCCCCAGGAATTGAAACCCATTTCTCCCACACCAGCCTTTGAGCCACGCATTCATCTCTCTAATTTTATTTACCCTATGCCAATTTGCTCGTGGCTCAGGTAATAATGCAGACATTATTACCCTTGAGGTTCTGCTTTTTAATTTAGCCCCTTGCTGCTCATACTCTCTCAGCAGAACCTCTTTCCTAGTTCTACCTATGTCGTTGGTACATACATGGACCACGACCACTGGCTCCTCCCCCTCCCACTGCAAGTTCCTCTCCAGCCCAGAGCAGATGTCCTGAACCCTGGCACCGGGCAGCCATCGGGACTCTCGCTCTTGGCCGCAGAGAACTGTATCTATCCCCCTGACTATGCTGTCCCCAATTACCACTACATTCCTATTAACTCCCCCCGCTTGAATGGCTTCCTGTACCTCGGTGCCACGGTCAGTTTGCACATCCACCCTGCAGCCATACAGGCCGCAAGAACCTCAAACCTGTTGGACAATTGCAAAGGCTGAGACTCCTCCACCTCCTGGGTCCCCATACCTGCCTCACTCGCAGTCACATCCTCCTGTCCCTGACCACTGACCAAATCAGAAGACCCTATCCTAAGGAGTGTGACTGCCTCCTGGAATAAAGTGTCAAGGCAACTTTCCCCCTGCCTGATGCATCGCAGTGTCCGTAGCTCGGCCTCCAACTCATCAACTCTGAGCTGAAGCTCCTCAAACCGCAGACACTTACCGCAGACGTGTTCGTCCTGGATCACACTGGCGTCCAGGAGCTCCCACATACTGCAGTCACAACACATCACCTGCCCTGCCATCTTTATTGAGTCTTAATTAATTTATTTTTATTAATTAATAAACCCTACTATACCTAATAAGATTTATTACTGCTAGTAAACTAGTACTAATGAAACCTTACAATTACTAATAAATTTCCTGGGCTTTAAAAGATAAGGGAAGTGAGCAAAATACTCACCAACCAATCACTTACCCTTTCTCCTGTGATGTCACCTTTTATTTTTCTCCAAATGCGGTTGGGGGGTGTCACCGAGCCGAACTCCTGCTGGTTCTCTGTCCCCTCTTGTGCAGCTTTTTAACTCCTGCTCTCCTGGAAGCTGACAGATAGAAAAAGAAAGGAACCCCTCACTCACCAAACTCGCAGCTTTACACTCTGTTCCGAGCTGCATTCCGTGACAAACTGCACTCTAGCCTCCCTTATTTATACTGCTGGGATTTAAATAAGTGAGCTCTCTAGCAGTTACAGAACCAGATTAAACCAGTTAATTAATTAACTACTCTCGCCTGCTCTCCAGCACAGAGCTTGCTTAGCCCTGCCCAAGCCTGGAAGAAACTTTAAAACTTGAAACAGTAAATTTAAGTTAAATGCTAATTGCAAGCACACAAGACTAGATTTTATAAAAAAGAGATTTACCTTTAAGATTCACTCCCTCGCTCACCAAACTCACAGCTTTACACTCTGTTCCGAGCTGCACTCCGTGACAAACTGCACTCTAGCCTCTAGAAAGTGCAGGTTGAAGAGCCTTCCCGAACCAGCACAATCAGCGTACTCTCGCAATTTCAACCTGGAGGCACGGCCAGTTTTGTGGGTTGGGCCTGATTCAGCCGAATTGAATCTTAAACCAGCGTAAAAGATTGTGGAAAACACGAGCATAAGTGGTTTTGGGTGCAGGCCACTTATGTTTTAAAATTTCCTCATCTTTTGTGCTAGTTTGGCTGATTCCGCCCGGATTGCGCTGATATAACTAGTGGAAACAAACAGAAACTCAACCCCTTAATGCTTAGTAAATGTATGATTGCCTTATGTGACAGATTGGTGGATATTCTGAATGCTAATATTTTTGGAGCTTCCTCAAGAATTGTTTAGAGTTGGTTTCATTGATTAATTAGAAATTAGTCAATTTATGAATGTATTGTGTCCTGAAGAACAGAAAGTGTTGTCCTTTTTTTCCAAATGCAAAGTATCTGTGAGGCTGCTATCTGTACTCTTGAAGTAGTTTGGTTCTTCATTTATCATTTGGCGCATTGATATCATTTTCATGTATTGGCCTCTGCCTTTACCATATACTTCCCTTATCTTTGCGAAAGAGAGTTTTATTTGGACTAAAACTGAGTGCAGATCATAAGTGATATATGAACAGTGGATCTTTAGGGGAAAGATAATTAACTATAATTCTAATCACTATTGCAAATAATTAAAATATTTACTGTTTAATTTTATTTTCAGAGATTTATACTACATGTGATCTAATGACGTATTCATGTCTACTTTCTTTGTTCTGGCACAAAGTTCCCACACAGTGACAACTTATTTCCTTCAAGTCCAGCACTTGTATAAGTATCAACCTGACCCCCTCCATCTTACTGCTTTCATCTTTGTTTCTGTCTGCCCCTTTCCAAGTGTTTTTCCACTTGGCTACCTTTAGCATCTCCATTTAAGATATTAACCATTTTTATATATTGCCCTCTACTTTTCCTGTATATTTTCCTCATCTGACAACAGAATATTGAGGACTGACATTGTCTGCACTCCAGCAGATTTCAGGCTTCTATTTTCCAGGAGCCATGCATAATTCCTCTTTTTATAAGTTTTGCCTGAACCAAACAAATGGTCATTTCAGAGCAAATTTCCTTTTAACTAGAAAACCACGCAACATACACAATTAATACTTCAAACAATTTTTTTTTAAATAGCGGTGGAAGCCAAAGAAATAAATTGCTGTCCCTTACTATTTATAATATTCTGAATTGTGATGCTGATCTTTTTGTAGTATTGAATTTTCAGTACATTAGGTGTAATTTGATTCACATAAGAAAAGATGTTAAATATCACTGGTGTGTAATGAACATTTTATAGATTGTTGTTATATTGTGGACCATTACTGTGTGCGATATTAATTGAGAGGTCGCACAACACCAGGTTATAGTCCAACAGTTTTATTTGAAATCACAAGCTTTCGGAGCTATCGATTTGCTCCTTCCTCAGGTGAGGAAGGAGCAAATCGATAGCTCCGAAAGCTTGTGATTTCAAATAAAACTGTTGGACTATAACCTGGTGTTGTGCGACCTCTCAATTTTGTCCACCCCAGTCCAACACCGGCATCTCCGCATCATGCGATATTAATGCCCGAGCGTTTATAGAATCATAGAAGATAGGAGCAGGAGTAGGCCATTCGGCCCCTCTAGCCTGCTCCGCCATTCAATGCGATCATGGCTGATCATCCAAATTCAGTACCCTGTCCCTGCTTTCTCCCCATATCTCTTGATCCCTTTAGCCTTAAGAAATATATCCAACTCCTTCTTGAATCTATTTAATGAATTGGCCTCTATTGCCTTCTGTGGCAGAGAATTCCACAGGTTCACCACTCTCTGGGTGAAGAAATTCCTCCTCATCTCAGTCCTAAATGGCTTACCCCTTATCCTTAGACTGTGACCCCTGGTTCTGGACTCCCCGACCATCGGGAACATCCTTCCTGCATCTAGTTTGTCCTGTCCTGTCAGAATTTTATAAGTTTCAATGAGATCCCCTCTCATTCTTCTAAACTCCAGCGAATATAAGCCCAATCGACCCAATCTCTCTCCATACGTCATTCCTGCCATCCCAGGTATCAGCCTTGAGAATCTTCGCTGAACTCCTTCCATGGCAAGAACATCCTTCCTCAGATAAGGCGACCAAAACTGCACACAGTAACTCAAGGTGTGGTCTCACCAAGGCCCTGTACAACTGCAGCAAGACATCCTTGTTCCTGTACTCAAACCCTCTCGTTATGAAGGCCAACATACCATTTGCCTTTTTAACCACCTGCTGCACCTGCATGCTTACCTTCAGCAACTGGTGCACAAGGACACCCAGGTCTCGTTGCACTTCCCCTTCTCCCAATCTATTGCCATTCAGATAATAATCTGCCTTTCTGTTTTTGACACCAAAGTGGATAACCTCGCATTTATCCACGTTCTATTGCATCTGCCACGCTTCTGCCCAATCACCCAACCTGTCCAAATCATCCTGGAGTTTCTCAGCATCCTCCTCGCAGCACACACGCCCACCTAGTTTTGTGTCGTCTGCAAACTTGGAGATATTACATCTAGTTCCCTTGTCTAGATCATTAATATATATTGTGAATAGCTGGGGTCCAAGGACCGATCCCTGCGGTACCCCACTAGTCACTGCCTGCCACTCGGAAAAAGACCCGTTTATTCCAACTCTTTGCTTTCTGTCTGCCAACCAGTTCTCTATCCAAGTCAATACCTTGCCCCCAATCCCATGTGCCTTAACTTTACACGCTAATCTCTTATGCGGGACCTTATCAAAAGTCTTTTGGAAGTCCAAATACACCACATCCACTGGTTCTCCCTTATCTATTTTACCAGTTACATCCTCAAAAAATTCCAGTAGATTAGTCAAGCACGATTTACCTTTTGTAAATCCATGTTGACTTTGTCCGATCCTGTCACTGTTTTCCAAGTGCTCAGCTATTACATCTTTTATAATGGACTCTAGCATTTTCCCCACTACCGATGTCAGGCTTACCGGTCTGTAATTCCCCGTTTTCTCTCTACCACCCTTTTTGAATAGTGGGGTAACATTAGCTACCCTCCAATCCATGGGTACTGTTCCAGATTCCATCGAATGTTGGAAGATGATCAGCAATGCATCTACTATTTCTAGGGCCACTTCCTTAAGTACCCTAGGATGTAGATTATCAGGCCCTGGGGATCTATCGGCCTTCAATTTCCCTAACACCATTTCCCTACAAATACTGATTTCTTTCAGTTCCTCCCTTTCATCAGACCCTATGTTCCCCAACATCTCTGGGAGGTTATTTGTGTCCTCCTTTGTGAAGACAGAACCAAAATATGTATTTAATTGGTCTGACATTTCTTTGTTCCCCATTATAAGTTCCCCTGATTCTGACTGCTGTTTAGCACATTCATATGACATTACTCTGTCCACTATTTAAGAGAGGTGCTCATTTGTTTTAAATAAATGGGTCAACACCTTCAATAGAGGAAAAGTTTTGTAATACAAAGCATTAAGCATTCGCATACAATAATTTCTAAGCTGTGAACTTTTAATTGAATCACTGCCAACAGAATGCACTGCAGTGACTCACCAAACTTACTTTGTGGATGTATCTAAAGTAGTCTCTTCACATCTTTTTCTCCCACCGTCAGTCACATAGCATGCTAATCCCTGAATGAAAGAATGTAAACTCAGCACTGTGTTTCCTTTTATGTTTGTTCAACAAAGATTTGTTTCCCCTCCACAACTGGTGTTTATGCCCAATGTCAAGATTTGCTGTGTGAGAATTCTACTAGTATATCCAAGGATACCAAAGCAATAAAGTCTCTGGAGATTCGGTAACATTTTACAAGCCAAAGTAACTAAACAAGAGTCTGTGCTCAGTAAAAGGCACAGAGCTCACAGTAAAGACAATTTTTTACTCCACTACTGCCCCCCACACACATTCTGTCCCACAGTCCTCATTTTGCTATGCCTATCATGCGTTAAATCCAAGAAGTTATTCTCATTGGGCCAGTATCCATATCACCTGTCATACCTTTTTTTTAAAAAAAAAACAACCCAACCCAGGAATCCCAACTGGGTTTACTAGCCCTCCATGTGTGAGACTTTAAAGTAATTACGATTCACAGATTATTTATCACAAGCTATTTGGACAGTTTGAACTCTGGTTGGCTTATAAAAAGAAAGCAGAAGATGGTAAATAGAAGAACCTCTGTTTAGGAAAGCAAAGAGTAAAATCCCTCAGGGTTATGTTCTGTATCACTTGCCATTCACACTTTTCATAAATTATATGATAGAGTCTAGTTTCCCATATATAAAATTTGCTGATGAAAACAGTTAAGTGATGTGTACAAAGCCAATTAATAGCATTCTAAGGAAACTAGGCTAATTTAGTAGAAAAGGCTAAGAAATGGGAGATGTATTTGAACATGCATAAATACAAGGTAACGTACAATTCAATAGGAAACCCGATGAAGATATGTTCATTGCTGAAAAGTTAATGGATTTGGTTATGACTGTTGACTTTTACTGAAAATATTCTGTTGATATGATGCTGCTACTGTGGGGTGTTTTTCAATGGCATTTGATTTTTGTGTTGAAGTAGACCATTCCAGCATTTGGAATATTCTGCAATTTTGGAAACACTACCTTCAAAAAAATATATTCTTGTCTAAGAAGGATCAGAAAAGAGAGGCAATGATTCTTGCAGTGTTCAATGATGAAAAGAAACAAAAAAAATTGTTTTCAATGAAGAAAATAATTTATGAAGGATAGAAATATGATCCAGGACTTTCAAATGCTAAGACAAAATGAAGATAAGCAGGCTATTTAAAATAAACTGTGAGCAAAAAAACTGGAAGGCAATAAGCAAAACTAAGAATTAGAAGAATTGTTTCCCACCTCACAAAGTAGCAGATTGCTTTACTAATTATACTGTACTAATTAAGTCCTTTTGAAAGAGTTAGGTAAAGTATATTATGGACCTGCTTCCACAATCGCCTGGATGGAGGAGGGAATGGAACTTTCAGCCACACACTGACATCCCTTACTGCACTATTGTGGCACAATTGAGGTTCCTGTCCATGTGTAGGGGGGCGGGGGGTGGAGGCAATTCATTGTAGCACCATACCCAGGGTTAGTGAGCTGTGAGGGAGGGAGGCCAAAATTTTGAATAAGGCCAGTATCTATCTTTTGCCAATTTTGGCATTACAATCGATGTAACTGAGGGAAATTTATATTATGGGCCTGCCCCCGAAACTGCCGAGATTTTCAACAGGTTCAGGGATGTCAGCAATGGGCAGGCATAAATTCTACTCCACCCCAATTCCCTTTCTTCTACCCCCCCCCCCCCCTCCTCCCCAAGGCCTCTCCAGGAAATTTAGGACCAATGGCTTTATTGTATAACCTTTTGGTTTAGGTTGGAATTATGTTATCTGAAGACTCAGAAGATTGCCCACTGCTCTCCGAATCTGCATTCACTAGATTGATTACAAAAGGTTTTACCATCTGGCTGAGTCACATGAATAAGAACAAAACATATCTCTAATAAACAGTTCAATCAAGAATCCTTTACTTCCTAGACCATCAGAACCCAACTAGAAGTAGAACATTCCATAACTGAAGGAAATCACTGACCAGTTTTTGCTACAAAAGCTTAGAATGTTTCTCCCAATAAAGTAAACAGCACCTATTTTTTGTATTCACTTTTTCCCATGAATTAGTTTATGCAATATGTAATGTAACATCATAAATTATCTGTAAATTGTGGTTTTAGCAGTTCCTTAAAGTAATTAAAAGTCTTTCAATAAGGTACTTTGTACCAGCGCAACATCTTTACTCTGCATGCTGGTCAAACCTGTTGATTTTATTGTAGTTGATTAAATGTTGTATAGGTACATCCCTAAGTTCTAAAGAGCTCTGCATTCTCAGCAGAAATATTGGTTTCTGCCCTAATTACGCGTTGCAACTGAATGTTGCACCTTATCTTCATCAGTCAATTTATTTCCGCTTCCTTTCAGCCAATGATTTCAGGTTAAATCCTTATTGTTTTATACGCAAGGCTTGATTTTTTTTCCTGGATTTACTACCCAAATAGCACCGTAAAAAAAAAAAACAGGCGTGATGCACAAGTAAATCCTTTACTCCTGTTCTGCACCTGAGTAGCACCGCCCCTGAATTTCCCATATGGCTTTTCAGGTGGCTGTACTTGAAGAGGATGCAGTAATGTATATTATATGCTAATGAATGTCAGATGCCTCTCCACACAGATTTCCTGTGATAGCGCAGGATGCAGTTCAGAGCAGACTGCTTCCAAAATATCTGGCACGACTGTTTTCATAGCTGCCGTTCATTCTGGTATTGTCAAGAGATCTCTTGCATTCTGGCTTTTTGAATTAAAAAAAAAAATTCTGCTTGTTGCAGAATGCTGTTAGTCTTTTTAACATTTCCTCTTAAGCCGTGCAGCTGTCTGCCAGTCCCGCACAGCCCGAGACCGGCTTTTCCAATGTGAAATTTTGTGCGTGCGCAAAACTTTGAATAGACCGTGGCAGCCTTCTAAAGGGACCGCGCGCCCAAATTTAAAATTGGGGGGGTGGAAACATTGCTTTTTAACTTGCTGACAGAGAGACGGTGTTCAGTACCGTGGATCTGCCCCTCCCCCTTTTGCGTGATGAACAGCAGCAGGTGTGGGGAGCCGCTTGCCGGAGGATGAGGTCACCTCCTTCCCCAGCTGTCAGGGAACCAGAACTTAGTGCCCAGCTTTTAAGAGAAAGGTGCTTTCTGAGCATGAAAGGTAGTTTGGGTCATTGATGGATTTGCCCTGAACAAATGGCAGCTAGTCTGGAGGAGTCCAGCAGCCATGTTTTTTTTTATTCGTTCATGGGATGTGGGCGTCGCTGGCAAGGCCATCATTTATTGCCTATCCCTAATTGCCCTGGAGAAGGTGGTGGTGAGCCGCCACCTTGAACCGCTGCAGTCCGTGCGGTGAAGGTACTCCCACAGTGCTGTTAGGTAGGAAGTTCCAGGATTTTGACCCAGCGACGATGAAGGATTGGCGATATACTTCTAAGTCAGGATGGTGTGTGACTTGGAGGTGGTGGTGTTCCCATGCGCCTGCTGCCCTTGTCCTTCTAGGTGGAAGAGGTCGCGGGTTTGGGAGGTGCTGCCGAAGAAGCCTTGGCGAGTTGCTGCAGTGCATCTTGTAGATGGTACACACTGCAGCCACGGTACGCCGGTGGTGGAGGGAGTGAATGTTTAAGGTGGTAGATGTTTAAGGTGTGAGTGGGGTGCTGAGGGCCAGCTTGCAGAACCTGCGGATATCCTTGTATAGAGTGGCAATTCCAGGACCATCTACAGCCCTAGCTAGACAGATTGCATTGACGGCTTGACCAGTTGCCATCCGAGTCTCAGGCTGCACTATTGCCACATCACTGGGCATAGTTATTCCTCAAAGGGGATGAGGTCCTTGCTAATGTGGGCTGCTTTCTCCTATAAGAGATAAAACTGGAATGTCGGTTATTACACAGTGAATGGCGATGGTTACCAGCCCTCTTCCCCCCCCCACCCCTCCCTTCTAACATGAGCTTTGTAAGAGAGAAGTGGATCATGTGGATGGGGGGGACAAGCAAGCTTGGGAGCGTTTCGCACGAGGCATACTTCCCCCGGGGGGAATAACTGGTGTTCAAGGAAGATGCAGAACGCTGGAGAGAGAAGGCTTTCAGGCCCATGCAGAACATTGTAGATTGTGAGGAACAGAATGCAACGAAGTGCGCACAGCAATTACTTTATCCTTGGTGAAAAGTATTGCTAGCCAGTGCCCTACCTTGCCTCTCTGATGAGGTCAATGAACTTTTTCAGCACTGCATCCATGATGCTGTACGGTATTACCTGTAATTCACCCTCAGTATACAGATGAGGACCCACAGGAAATTCAAGTGCTAATTCCTTCCTGGGGCTCTGCTTGCATTTGCACTCCTGTTGGTCCCGTACACGCCTGCCCAGGAAAATCAGCCCTATAATCTTTAAAGTTCCTTGCATTCTTGTTATCATCACATGCCAATGAGTGTGCAGCAAAAAATAATTCATACGCTGATTAATTTGGATGCTGCACATCCAAAAACTGTGCCGCATATTTTGCCCATAACCTCTACACTGTGCTCACTTTGAACCTTTATAATCTGCATGAAGATAATTCACTCGTGCAAGAAAACTATGATACCACAAAGTTTTGAAATTCATTACGTAATCCATACTGGATGTGGAGCAAATACGTTGCCTTGTATTTTAAGAGTTAGCAGTTTCATTTATTACTTTGCGCACGTAGGTGTTTTTGATCATTTAGCTGTAGAGTTAAAACTAATAAATGCAAGCCATTTTATTAAATTTGCAACAGACCGCAGAAGTCTGGAGGAAAAAAAATGGCTGGGAAAGTAATGGTAGCATTTTTATTGATGTCACAAGGTTATATGGATCAATTCAGTATAAATAGTGGGCAAGAGAGACGCCAGTGGAATAAATCAACCATGTTTCTGGCAGGGTAATTTGGTTTCATGAATTTCAATGAATCTCAATCACTTCCTCTGCTTCTCAACAATGGTGTACTGAATTAGGTAAAACTATTTGATACTGTAAATTTCCATGTCTGAGGCTATCCATAAGAACATTTGAGGGGTTTGGAAATATGTTGTATGGTATCTTGCTTTAATTTCTCCCTTATATCTAAATGAGATGACTGCATATTGAATTGCCATTTGTTTCATGATAATCCCATGCTTTTGTTAAACACTACAACTGGCATTCCAAAGACTTTAACAAATCTTAATTTCCTAGTCACTTGCGGGGCAGTGTTCATTTAACTGGAGTAAAATTGTTTTCAAGAAGATAAAACCTTTATTTTCCTAGTTAAGATGTTTGGCAGCTATGAAAATATGATGTTCACTGCTCAATTATTTTTAGCACAAAAATACAACCTATTTTAAAAGCCATACATTTCATTGCTACTTTCTGATTTATAAATCAAACTCTTCTGTTTACAATTGGTCCAACATTGAAGGTGGTTCATTCTATAGTTTCTTAATGGTGAAAAAATTGTGTTCATGAGCAGAACATATACATTTTTGACTAAATGTAAACACAAGTTTTGGATTGGCAAGACCATAAAGCTATATTTATTTAAAAGAGCCAGGAGGAGCTACTGAGTCTGATAGTGTCAACCAATTAGAGCTAAAACTCCCTGGGTTAATGAGTGTATTTCAAAAGGAGTTAATTTAGCTGTATTTACTAGCAGACTCAGTAACTTCTCCAAGCCACTTCTGAGTATGCTGTTTAAAACTCATGTTGACAGAAGAAGGATAATTTGTCGATTTCTGTTACGTATATATAGATTATGACATGTTCTCCTTAATAACTTAAAATAATTTATCTATTGGGTATTAAGCGACTAGCTAGGGAAGGTAAGAAAAAGGATGAGAATATTTCTGAATCTCACTTTTACTATCAACAACTTGCACTTTTATAGCATTGCTCACGGAGAGCCATCTCAGAGCACTTTACAAGGTAATGGACAAAACAACGTGGAGAAAAGTGGGGGTAGGAAAGCGTGGTGTAAGGGAAGGATATTTAGGAGACTTTTTGAAAGCAGGTAGACAGTTCATGAGATAGAGGTCTTGACGGAGGGAGTTCCAGAAGCTGAGGGCATAGTGACTGAAGGGACCAAGAAACGAGGGATAAACTGGCGTTGGGGAGTGCATGCAGGGATGTACAGTTGAAAGAGAGGTCGCTCAGGTAGAGTGGAGCAAGGCCAGGGAGAGACGTGGAGGTGAGGATGAGAATCTTTTCTCAGTTCACTGGGCGTAGAGAGCCAATGGAGCTTGGTGAGGGCAGGGGTGATGGCATCCTATTTATCCTTTTTATAAACGTTCCCACTTGAAACTCTGCTCTTAAAGATCTGTGTACACAGTGTGAGGTCTTGGTTACTCCCAGCAGTTCTAATACTCATCCCTTTCAGACTTCTTTTCAATCATTAGCGATGGAATACTTTACCAAGGTTTTGATGAAGGGTCCACACCTAAATGTTGATCGTTATTTAGGGTGTGCTATACTAGGTATAGTTAAGAGGTACTTAAATACAACACTGTTTTTTGGAAATCTCTCCCTGATTCTTAGGCTGCCTCTGTTAGCTGTTTTCACAGTGACTGTAGCCATTATTAAGAGAATACATAGTTGTACTATTTCACTAAATTGGAAAACTCTATCTTTGCAACATTCAAGTGGGTATGTGCTGCAGGAATGGGACTTGTTCAAATTATAAGGAGGAGTATAAACCAACAAATTAGACAATTTCCCCTGCAAAGAACATGTGGCGGAGGGTTTTACTGACTTAAGTGACTGGTAGAAGAAAGTTTGAAGCCACAGATCGAATATGGATAGCAAGAAAGGTGTACACAGAATTGGGCTGACGTTTCTAATCCATAGGGTAACTTGTAATTTTTTATACACCTACAATCCAAACATAAATGATAGCAACAATGGTTACTGAATTATGTCACGGATATTTCCAGCCATGCTTCTCAAAATGTTAGAATTCTTAACTGATACACATATAGGGCTGAATTTCCAGCCCTTGCATATGACGGAAATGGGGCAATAGCACCCCGAAAATGGTGAGCAATGACCTACCACCCTGTTGCCACTGTCACTGTGGCCGTGACAATGTTTACTGGGGCTTACCGCTGGGCGACCAGAGCGACCCTTGGAGTCAGATGATAGGCCCAGTTAAAATGGAAATCGGGCACCTATGATGTCTGCTTCTTTCTCCCTTCCAAACATCAGGGCTTTCCCCCCCCACCCCCGAATGAACCTACGTTCTTCAGCCAAGCCACCTGATATTGTGGCGGCCCGGAGCTGACTGGCTGCCCCGCAGCACTCGAACTCCGGCCACATCCAGCTGTCCCAATGTAAGTGAGGCCTAGCCCTAAATATAGACCAGGCCTTGATGGTCTAGTACTGTACTTAGTTGATGTGAAATAACTCTTGACACACAACACCTGATAGCAACCTATGAATCTAATATGTAAAACAAATTATTAGATGAGTTCAAAGTATGTATCTCAGACATTTTTTTTACTTTTTAAATGGATTTAAATGCATACTGGAGCTAACTGGACTTATTTGAACAATCTCACAATTTGACCTCTGTCAAATCATGGGCACCATAATCCCTTTGTTTATACTTTTTAGCTCATTTGATCTTTAAAACTTGCTTCACTGCAACTTTTTCTTTCCTGTGGACTTTTTCTTAATTGTGTAATTATAGTAGAAATGTGGTCTTTTTATTAAATGTGCAAAGCTGTCTAATTTGGAGAGTTAGCATTACATTATTCATTCTGGGCAAAAATGAAGTAACCTTTCAGTTATTCACACATGATTGATTGCCATTGTCAGTTTGAAAGCCAGTGGCAAGATTACCTTATTGGGTCAGCATTTTAGCTTGACTGAAAAAAGTGACGTGGATGTTAGTATTTTGCACAAAATGACAGTGGCAAAGGAGCTGTAAATTTAATACGTGGTCCAACTCTACAAAATTAAAAAGAAAAAAAAAATCAATAGATTCTCCGTCATTGAACACAGTAGATGACTCATCTTTTACTCCATTAATTCTTCAGGAGCTTCTTTGTACAGTTGCTAAATATAGCGCAGCTAATACACTGTCACAGCATTTCTATGACTAACAGACAAGTCAGTTTGAGCATTGATATATACTTTGTATTGAATGTATTGATTTTCATTGAATACCCCTGCTTTCCCAATTGTGTACACTTAATCTTGGGGATAACTGTGAAAAATGAAAATGTCCTTGCTTTAAGTGAAATGAAAGCAAATAGGGGTGCTGTTAAAAGCAGTGTTGCAGGTATATTTTTCCCAAAGTTCCCACATGCTCCAAATGAATTATATTATGTAATAAAATACATTATTCATTTACTGCACTAAAGTACTCTATATGCTGCACTAAAGTACCCTATAAAGTCATAGTCATAGAGTCATAACGGCACAGAAGGAAGCCATTCTGCCCATCGGGTCCGTGCCAGCTCTCTGTAGAGCAATCCATTCAGTCCCATTCCCCCGCTCTATCCCCGTAGCCCTGCAAGTTTATTTCCCTCAAGTGCCTATCCAGTCTCCCCTTGAAACCATTGAGTGTCTCCGCTTCCACCACTTCCGTCGGCAGCGAATTCCAGGTCATCACCACTTGCTGCATAAAAAAGTTTTTCCTCACATCCCCCCTGTATCTCTTGCCCAAAACCTTAAATCTATGTACCCTAGTCCTTGTACCATCAACTAGTGGGAACAGACTTTCCCTGTCTAGCCTATCCAAACCCGTCATAATCTTGTACACCTCTATCAAATCACCCCTCAACCTCCTTTGCTCTAATGAAAACAAATCCAACTTCTCCAACCTGTCCTTGTAGCTAAGATCCCCCATCCCCAGAACCATTCTGGTAAATCTCCTCTGCACCCACTCAAGGGCCTTCACATCCTTCCTAAAGTGTGGTGACCAGAACTGGACGCAATACTCCAGTTGTGGCCTAACCAACACTTTATAAAGGTTCAGCATAACTTCTCTACTTTTGTACTCAATACCTCTATTTATGAAGCCCAAGATCCCATATACTTTGCTAGCCACTCTCTCAATATGTCCTGCCACCTTCAGGGACCTATGCACATTAACTCCCAGGTCCCTCTGTCCCTGCACACTCTTTCAAACTGTGCCATTAAGTGTATATTGCCTCTCCCTGTTCCTTCTGCCAAAATGCATCACCTCACACTTCTCTGTATTAAATTCCATCTGCTACTGTCTGCCCATGCTGCTAGCCTTTCTATGTCCTGTTGCAGTCGACTGGTATCATCATCACTGTTTGCCACCCCCCCAAGTTTGGTGTCATTGGCAGATTTAGAAATTCTGCTCTTTGTATTCCAATATCCAGTTCATTTTAAAAGCAGTGGCCCCAGCACTGACCCTTGGGGAACACCACTGTCTACCATCCTGCAGTCTGAAAAACAGCCATTACCACAACTCGCTGTTTTCTGTCCTTAAGCCAATTCCTTATCCAAGCTGCCATTGATCCACCTATTCCATGAGCCTCAATTTTGTTAACCAGCCTTCTATGTGGTACTTTGTCAAACACCTTCCGAAAATCCGTGTAGACAACATCCATTGCATTCCCTTCATCAATCCTCTCTGTCACTTCATCAAATAATTCAATTAGATTAGTGTTCATGGAATAAATTTGAAAAATAAAATTGATACTGAATTAAATTTATTTTAATCTACAATTTTACCATGAAGGACCAGGAAATTAGTGAGTTTTTTCCATCATTGCCTGACCTTTTGTTCTTTTCACTTTCCAATTAATTATGTTACTTGTTTATGCTTTTCAATTTTATGCTCCTCTTTTTGCTTTCAATCTGTAGCCTTTCCATCCTCTTATTACTCAGCATTTTTTTAACTATGCTCCTCAATCTATAGGAGCCTGCAACCTCTGACGGCTTATTCAATCCTCTTTCTAATTCACCCAACTTTCACATATAATTGGCAAAGGCCTTCAATCAGTCGGGACGAAATGACTGAGGAACACATGTCCCTTTTAACTATTCATACTTTCACTGGAATAATAGGATGACCATATTTTCTAAACCGAATCCGGGGACAGAGGAAGGGAGCACAGCAAAGTAGCCAGGACAGAAAATGTAGGTTGCGTAGCGCAGCAAGGCAATTTTTTTTTAATAGCCTATGTTTTATCAGTTGCGCATATACACTACTAATGCAAAACAAATGAGCATATAATTACTGTGGATGTGACGTCACACTTTGAAGCACATTCAGACACCTGACCCCTCTCTCTTTTTCTCTCCCCCCCCCCCCCCCCCCCGCCCCGTGACCAAGGTCACATCTGACCCCGACCCCCCCCCCCCCGCGCCTGAACCCTCACCCCCGTGACTGAGGTCACAACTGAACACCCCCCCACCCCCCAGTGACGAGGTTACACCTGACCCCCCCCACCCCCACCCCCGAGACTTGAGGTAACGCCTGAAATCCCCCCCCCCACCCAAGTGACTGAGGTCACACCTGACCCCTCCCCCCCCCCCCCCCCCCCAGTGACTAAGGTCACACTTGACCCCTCTCTATTTTCTCCCCCCACCCGTCACTGAGATCACACCTGACGCCCACCCCCAGTGACCAAGATTACACCTGACCCCTCTCTCTTCCCCCCCCCCCCCCCCCCCCCCCACCTGTGACCGAGGTTACACCTGGCTCCTCCCCCTAGTGACTGAGGTCACACCTGACTCCTACCCCCCAGTGACTGAGGTCACACCTGACTCCTACCCCCCAGTGACTGAGGTCACTCCTGACTCCCCCCCTCCCCCCGTGACGGAGGTCACACCTGACCAATGTTCCTGCTTTTATGCTTAAAATTTAATACCCACAATATGAATATAAATGGCTCTGCTTCATTTTTGTTTCCTTGCCAGCTTTATTACATGCATTTCTTTTAACATGCAGTTGTCACCGATAGAACAGTCAACAGTGTAGCTACAAATGTGTTAAGAAATCAATGATTACCCTCGGTTTTCACTACTAATGCCATTTTCTGTTCTCAGGAGTTATGATGAAGCAGCAGCATATTCTTTGGTGACATATTAGGCAGTTGCATCAATTAAATCCCTTTTAACTGTTATTATAGGTATCTGATTTGGTGATAATCCTGAATCACGAGCGTGCAGTTCAGGCTTTTGCAAAAGGGGGAAATCTCACACTAGGCGGAAATTTTACTGTTGCAGTTGGACCCATTGGCAGGTAAGTTATTGTATATTTTGTTGCTATTTGCTGAATAGTTTAATACTCTTTTGTCACTGAAATGCTAACTGTTGCAGATGGTGTCGTAACAATGTCGTCCCTTGATTTCTTTCTTTATGAAGCTCTTGTAAATCTTGAGTTACTAAATTGTGTTTATTTTACCTAATTACTGACAAACAACAAAAGTCATCTCTCAGTTAGGTGATGGATTTAAATGGAAGGAAAGTCTGAGGGGAGTACTTTCTGTTCAAACGACAGTGTCTACCAAACAATAATGTAGTAACTTACATATTGGTTACCTAGCGGAATATATAGTCACATTACTTACCTAGGGCTCGATCTCGAGCCCCGCAGTCCTGGAAAGCAGCTTACTGGCTGAATATGCAGCAATACTCAGCTAGTAAATGCGTGAAAGTGCTGACCCGTCTTAAATAAACCACTCCGCGATGCTTACAACCGCATTCAGTAACTGGTAGTCCTGAACTCGCAGCTTTCTCTAGTTTCTCTCCGAGCTCCCCTTATGCCCTCTCCGAGCTCATCTTGTCCATGAGACCCACTTCCTGCTCCCCCGGCATAGTGGTTAGCACTGTTGCCTCACAGCGCCAGGGACCCGGGTTCGAATCCGGCCACGGGTGACTGTCTGTGTGGAGTTTGCACATTCTCCCCGTGTCTGCGTGGGTTTCCTCCGGGTGCTCCGGTTTCCTCTCACAGTCCAAAGATGTGCGGGGTTAGGTTGATTTGGCTATGATAAATTGACCCTTAGTGTTAGGGGGATTAAATACGTGGGGTTACGGGGATAGGGTGGGATATGTGTCGGTGCAGGCTCGATGGGCCGAAATGGCCTCTATCTGCACTGTGGGGATTCTGTGAACCCTATTCCTACTAAACTGCTGACCACCCAACTTCCCTTCCTGGCCCCCATGTTAGCTGATATCGTCAACGGTTCCCTCTCCTCAGGTAGTGTCCCTCTCCCCTTCAAATCTGCTGTCATCACCCCTCTCCTTAAAAATCCCACCCTTGACCCCTCTGTCCTTGCAAATTACCATCCCATCTCCAACCTCGCTTTCCCCTCAACTCCTTGAATGTATTGTCGCCTCCCAAATCTGTGCCCATCTTTCCCAGAACTCCATGTTTGAATCCCTCCAATCAAGTTTCTGCCCCTGCCACAGTACCGAAATGGCTCTTACCAAAGTCACAAATTACATCCTATGTGACTGTGACAAAGGTAAACTATTCCTTCTCGACCTACCTGTATCCTTTGACACGGTTGACCACACCATCCTCCTCCAACGCCTCTCCTCTGCTGTCCAGCTGGGTGGGATTGCACTCACCTGGTTCCATTCTTATCTATCCAGTCATAGCCAGAGAATCACCTGCAATGGCTTCTCTTCCCACTCCCGCACCGTTACCTCTGGTGTCCCCCAAGGCCCTTCCTATTTCTCATCTACATGCTGCACCTCGGTGACATCATCCGAAAACACCACGTCCGGTTCCACCTGTACACTGACGACACCCAGCTCTACCTCACCACCACCTCTCGCGACCCTCCACTGTCTCTAAATTGTCAGACAGCTTGTCCGACATCCAGTACTGGATGAGCAAAAATTTCCACCAACTAAATATTGGGAAGACTGAAGCCATTGGGCTGGATTTTCATTGACCTGTGGTGAGGGGTTAAAATTGCGAAAACTGGCGGGCGGGCACAAGTCCGCCTCCATCCCGCCTCCACGCAATTTTCATTAAATCGTGTCTGCTGGTCCCGACTCCGTCCCGCCTTTAAGAGGCGGGATAGGCTATTAAGGCCCTTAACATGTGTCCAAAAAATGTGCGGGTTAGGTTGATTTGGCTATGATAAATTGACCCTTAGTGTTAGGGGGGATTAAATATGTGGGGTTATGGGGATAGGATGGGATATGTTAGGGGGAATTAAATACGTGGGGTTACGGGGGTCGGGTGGGATATGTGTACTGTGGGGATTAAAGCAGGGACAGGGTACTGGATTTGAATGATCAGCCATGATCGTATTGAATGGTGGTGCAGGCTCGACGGGCCGAATGGCCTACTCCTGCTCCTAGATTCTATGTTTCTATGTTTCTATGTAACAAGCACTAAATTGGCTCTATAATGCCATTTTGAAAGGCCTTTGTGATTTTAACCCTTGTTCTACGTGAAGCACGCCTGTTCTGAACCACGAATGTGAAACCTGGCGGTAACACATTTGGAAAGCTGACTATCAGCTGCAGGTCGACTATTACAACGGAGTAGTAGTAGTAGGAAAAATATCTGGGAGCAGACGTAGGGGTGCTGCTGCTCATTTTGCCTTCAGGTGCTCTCGCTCTCGCTGCTGCTGCTCATTTTGCCTTCAGGTGCTCTCACAGCAAAGGCCAGGCAGTCTCTGAAGACCTTCAATGCAGCAGTAATGATGACATCATCAGAGGCGACTTTCAGACTGAAAACACTAATTGGTGCATCGGTTCCCACATGCTGGAACTCAACTGCCCAATTAGGTGAAAATCGCATCAATCTCCCACATCCAATTGCAGTCGGGTGGATGACACGACCCCAACCCGCCCCAGTATCAAAATCCAGCCCATTGTCTTCGGTCCCCACCACCAACTTCATTCCCTAGCCACCGACTCCATCCGTCTCCTGGCATTGTCTGAAGCTAAACCAGACCGTTCACAACCTTGGTGTCATATTTGACCCCGAGATGACCATCCAATCACATATCCGTGTATTAACTAAGACTGCCTATTTCCACCTCAAACATTTCCCAATTCTGTCCCTGGCTCAGCTCATCTGCTGCTGAGACCCTCATCCATGCCTTTGTTACAACAACAACAGCAACTTGTATTTATATAGCGCCTTTAACGTAGTAAAACGTCCCAAGGCGCTGCGCAGGAGTATTAAAAGACAAAAAATTTGACACCAAGCAACATAAGGAGAAATTAGGGCAGGTGACCAGAAGCTTGGTCAAAGGGGTAGGTTTTAAGGAGCGTCTTAAAGGAGGAAAGAGAGGTAGCGAGGCAGAGAGGTTTAGGGAGGGAATTCCAGAGCTTAGGGCCTAGACAACAGAAGGCACGGCCACCAATGGTTGAGCGATTATAATCTCGGCTGCTCAAGAGGGCAGAATTAGAGGAGCGCAGATATCTTGGGGGGCGGCGGGTGGGTTGTGGGACTGAAAGACATTACAGAGATAGGGAGGGGCGAGGGAGGCCATGGAGGGATTTGAAAACAAGGATGAGAATTTTGAAATCGAGGTGCTGCATATCCGGGAGCCAGTGTAGGTTAGCGAGCACAGGGGTGATGGGCGAACGGGTCTTGGTGCGAGTTAGGACACAGGCAGCCGAGTTTTGGATGACCTCAGGTTTACGGAGGGTAGAATGTGGGAGGCCAGCCAGGAGTGCGTTGGAATAGTCAAGTCTAGAGGTAGCAAAAGCATGGATGAGGGTTTCAGCAGCGCATGAGCTGAGACAAGGGCGGAGACGGGCGATGTTACGGAGGTGGAAATAGGCGGTCTTAGTTATGCTGCGGATATGTGGTCGGAAGCTCATTTCAGGGTCAGATATGACACCAAGGTTGCGAACAGTGTGGTTCAGCCTCAGACAGATGTTAGGGAGAGGGATGGAGTCAGTGACTAGGGAACGGAGTTTGTGGCGGGGACCAAAAACAATGACTTCGGTCTTCCCAATATTTCATTGGAGAAAATTTCTGCTCATCCAGAACTGTATGTCGGACAAGCAGTCTGACAATTTAGAGACCGTGGAGGGGTCGAGAGAAGTGGTAGTGAGGTAGAGCTGGGTGTCGTCAGCGTACACGTGCAAACTGACGCTGTGTTTTCGGATGATGTTGCCAAGGGGCAACATGTAGATGAGAAATAGGAGGAGGCCAAGGATACCTCTAGACTTGACTATTCCAATGCTCTGCTGGCAGGCCTCCCATCTTCCACCCTCCATAAACTTAAGCTCGTCGAAAAACTCTGCTGCCTGTATCCTAACTCGCACCAAGTCCCGTTCATCCATCGCCCCTGTGCTCGCTGATCTACATTGGCTCCCGGTTAAGCAACGCCTCAATTTCAAAAATTCTCTTCTTTGTTTTCAAATCCCTCCATGGCCCTATCTCTGTAACTTCCTACAACCCTTGAGATATCTGCGCTCCTCCAATTCTGGCCTCTTGTGCATCCCCGACTTTAATCGCTCCATCATTGGCGGCCGTGCCTTCAGCTGCCGAGGCCCTAAGCTCTGACATTCCCTCCCTAAACCTCTCCCCCTGTCTATCCCTCTTTCCTACTTTAAGATGCTCCTTAAAACCTACCTCTTTGACCAAGCTAATATCCCCTTATAGCTCAGATAACGCTCCTGTGAAGCGCCATGGACGTTTTACTACGTTAAAGGTGCTATATAAATGCAATTTGTTGTTGATAGCACCAGAGTGTCCGAGGGACAAAATCGTGGGTCTCCATCAGGCAAGATGTTTGATCTACTTATCGACTGTCAAAAATTTTGACCAGAGCATTTTAAAACGAGCATCCTGAATGATTGCTAATTATTGTAAGAAACAGTTAGATGTTTTGTTGTAATATGACATCAAAAACTATCGCAAAAATACTTCCCTGTGCTTGTTTCGAAAACTAATTTTTGCAATAGATTCCCTACTAGTCTATTTCTGCATTTATCTGGTGCAAGGGTGTATTTCAGTAACTTATTTAGTGTGAAATTCTGAAAAGTTTTTAAACTGAAGTAAATTGTGACGGTTAGTTTTTTGGACAAATGCAGCTTTCGTTTTTCTTAAACTCTCCTTCTATTTTCCAACACTTATTAATAACTTGGTTTGTGTCTGATCTGTGATCAGTAATTCAGGACTTCCTACTGCATTGTGGTGTATGTATCTGCAGTTGATATTTGTTGATTCTGGACATGTCGATTGATGTCAAAATTGTATCTCCGAGAACGCTGCATTCGGAAACTCAGCTTTAGAATGATATTGTAGACTTGCGTTGACTATTACACATCTTTGGTATAACCATAGCAAATTCAAATTTACTTGAAGTTAGATTCCATTTAGTATCCATGGTAAAAATTACAACGTGTTCCTGCTTAGATATAATGCATTAAGCCTATATTGATAAAGTCCAAGTTGGACTTGGTGCCAAATTTGCTGTTGTGCTTAAATCATCACGGCAATACCTACCTAAATTTCTGTTCTTATACTGGCTAGAAATAGCACAGTGTCCAAACCATACTATGTCAGGTGTGCACTTATTGAGGAGTATGTACAATCCTCCTGGTACTGTAAGCTTTTTTCTGGTAAGTAGAAGTAAGTGTGTGCATAATAAAAACAGAAAATGCTGGAAATACTCAGCATGGTTCTGACAAAGGGTCATCGACCTGAAACGTTAACTCTGTTTCTCTCTCTACAGATGCTGCCTGACCTGCTGAGTATTTCCAGCATTTTCTGTTTTTATTTCAGATTTCCAGCATCCGCAGTATTTTGCTTTTGTAGAAGTGTGTGTATATGTGTGGATAAAGCAGGCTGCACTCACTGGTCTTTTTTCTCCAAAATTCTTCACGCTCAAGCTTGTGTGCCACTGTGCGCTTGCGAACTTGTGAGTACAATACCATAGCACCACCACAATTCAGTTTACAAAACAGATTTCTGAGGAATTTGACACGTTTGGATAATTATACAGCATCTTCCAGTATAGAGCCATTTATATTTTTTTCAAACATGGAAAATTAATATGGACTCTCTTACCCAATACCAAAGAGTCTCTCTTTCAAAACCATGGTTCAGTTTGGGTATTCAGCTTGGACTAGCACCTGCTGTGGCTCTGTTCTTCTGTTGGTCAGTGTCATGCTTCTGGATTTTTCCTCAAAGGATCTACATATAAATTACTTTAAAATGCATTTTTACTTTTAAAGCTTCCTTTTAAAGGGGTTAAATTTGTGACCTACCTGACCTCATTTGATTGGGTCCCTAAGGCGGCGGCTTCTCCTCCGTAGGCAGTCCCTCGGAACCGAGGATGACCTGCTTCCACATTAAAAATGAGTTCTCGGGTGACTGATGAGTCCAATGCGGGACCTACAGTCTCTGTCACAGGTGGAGCAGACGGTGGTTGAAGGGGCGGGTGGGTGGGGTGCTTGCGTTGACGTGCGCTCCTTCCGCTGTTTGCGCTTGGCATCCGCTTGCTCCCGGCGAAGAGACTCGAGGAGTTCGGCGCCTTCCCGGATGCTTCTCCTCCACTTTGTGCGGTCTTGGGCCAGGGATTCCCAGGTGTCGGTGGGGATGTTGCACTTTTTCAAGGAGGCTTTGAGGGTGTCCTTGAAGCGTTTCCTCTGCCCACCTGGGGCTCTCTTGCCGTGTCGGAGCTCCGAGTAGAGCGCTTGTTTTGGGAGTCTCGTATCGGGCATGCGGACGATGCGGCCCGTCCATCGGAGCTGATCGAGCGTGGTCAAAGCTTCGATGCTGGGGATGTTGGCCTGAGCGAGAACACTGATGTTGGTGCGCCTATCCTACCAATGGATTTGCAGGATCTTGCGGAGGCAGCATTGGTGGTACCTCTCCAGTGCTTTGAGGTGCCTGCTGTACATGGTCTATGTCTCTGAAGCATACAGGAGGGCGAGTATCACTACTGCTCTGTAGACCATGAGCTTGGTGCTGGGTTTGAGGTCCTGGTCTTCAAACACTCTCTTCCTCAGGCGACCGAAGGCTGCACTGGCACACTGAAGGCGGTGTTGGACTTCGTGATCGACATCTGCCCTTGTTGACAGTAGGCTCCAGAGGTATGGAAAGTGGTCCACGCTGTCCAAGGCCTTGGACAATCGGGGAGCAGTACTGTGTGGCGGGGACAGGTTGTTAGAGGACCTTTGTCTTACGGATGTTTAGTGTAAGGCCCATGCTCTCGTACGCTTCGGTGAAGGTGTTGACAAAGGTTTGGAGTTTGGCCTCAGAGTGTGCGCAGACACAAGCATCGTCTGCAGACTGTAATTTGATGACAGAGGATGGGACGACCTTGGATCTGGACTGGAGGCGACGGAGGTTGAACAGTTTCCCGTTTGTTCTGTAGATTAGCTCCACTCCAGCGGGGAGCTTACTGAGGGTGAGATGAAGCATTGCAGCCAGGAAGATCGAGAAGAGCGTTGGTGCGATGACACAGCCTTGCTTGACCCCGGTCCGTACGTGAATTGGGTCTGTGGTGGATCCGTTGGTGAGGATCACAGCTTGCATGTCGTCGTGAAGCAGGCGGAGGATGGTGACAAACTTTTGAGGGCAGCCGAATTTGAGGAGGACACTTCATAATCCCTCACGGTTGACGGTGTCGAAGGCCTTCGTGAGGTCAAAGAAGGCCATGTACAACGGTTGGTGATGTTGCTTGCATTTCTCTTGTAGTTGACGTGCGGTGAAGATCATGTGCATTGTGCCCCTTAGTGGGCGGAATCCGCATTGCGACTCTGGGAGGAGCTCTTCAGCCACTGGGAGAAGGCGATTGAGGAGAATTCTTGCGATGACTTTCCCTGTGGCAGACAGCAGGGAGACTCCTCTGTAATTACCGCAATCGGACTTGTCACCTTTCTTGAAGATGGTCACGATTACGGCATCTCTGAGATCCCCTGGCATGCTCTCCTCCTTCCAAATAAGAGAAATGAGTTTATGTCTTCGCGCCAATAGTGCTTCTCTGCCATGTTTTAGCGCCTCGGCGGGGATTCCATCTGCTCCTGAGGCCTTGTTGTTCTTCAGTTGTCGGATGGACTTTTCAACCTCTGGGGTTGTGCTGAGGTGGTGGCGGGTAGCATGCTGCGGGATGGAGTTGAGGACACTCGCGTCGAAGACAGAGACTCGGTTAAGGAGATCTTCGAAGTGCTCCTTCCAGCGGCCACTGACTGCCTCTCTGTCCTTGATGAGTACCTCTCCGTTCTTGGCCCGCAATGGGGTAGGACCTTGGGTGCTTGGGCCGTAGATGGTCTTGACTGCGCTAAAGAATCCACACACGTCGTGGTTGTCGGCTAGCTGCTGGATCTCCTGCGCTTTCTCCACCCACCATTTGTTCTTTAGAACTCGAGAGCAAGGAAGCAGCTCTACAGACGCCTGAAGGTCGAGGTCCAACAAAAAACTCACGACCTAAGGCTTAGGTATTGGTTGGCACTGAAACAACATAGAAGACGTCCGCGTCACCTGCGCCATGACAGGAGCTGACTGCTGGACAGACCACCGCCTAATCCACTCTGTCATCTCCATCAACGTAGCCCCAAAACAGCGGCGGCAAGAGAAGCAATGCCACGGGAAAATCAACGCTGGAGCACTCAAAGACCCTGCTAAGAAAGCCCTATTCAGCCTGCGCCTCACAACCAACCTGGCGACTCCCAGTGATTCAGAGACACAGAGTGTCCACAGCGCCTGGTCGACACTCAAGGCCTCCATAATCAGCACCTGTGAAGAGACGCTCGGTCATTCGACCAGGAAACCCCAAGACTGGTTCGACGAGAATGACCAGGAGATCCAGGAGCTAATACGCCGCAAGCGCAAGGCATTCCTGATCTGGAAACAGCAACAGAACTCGAGCAAGAAAGCAGCTCTACAGATGCCTGAAGGTCGAGGTCCAACAGAAAACTCGCGACCTAAGACTTAGGCATTGGCTGGCACTGAAACAGCATAGAAGCTGTCTTGTACCCTAGCACATGTCTATACATTCTCCAGAAATATGGGTGTTGGTATTGACTCAGTTTTCCTAAAAAGGAGCTTTGACTGGTACCATAGTCAGAAAAGTGCCGGTGGACAAACTGACTTCAGATTTCTTTCTTCTTACAGTTGGACATATTGGATCACCTGGGTGCAGCATTCAGAGGAAAATCAGGGGGGGGAGAATTGCACATGTGTAATGGAGCCCACCTGATTTTACATCCATTTAAATTAATGGGTGGGAAATTTTGCTGGGCTCCTTCAAAGGCAGATGGCCCTCCTGCCTAATTTTCCCCTGTGTACTGTGCCCAGGTGATCCAACATGCCCAAGTACAATAACTGGAAAATCTGTCCCACTTTCTTCTGATGTAGATTCCAATGGTCCTGCCTGAGCTCACAATCTCTAGCCAAATTTGGTTGAAATCTTTCTGAATAATGAGAATTTCAGCATTCAACCCTCCATCAATTGGTTGGCACTGATCATGTTAGACAGCATTGAGGTAAAATTATTATACCCTCTGAAAAAGGTCCTATCCTTACCAAAACCTTCCTGGAATGTGTACAATCCATACTGGGAGTTAGAGGTTCTAATATCTCCTATAGAAGTACTGCCTCAGCCTAATCACTCATTGGCTGTGCCTTTGGTCACTGGCAACTCGACAGTATAGGCTTCTGCAGGTGCCTACGTGCAGTGCACACGCAACGACAGCAGCACACCATGTCTACTTAAGCAGACATCTGGAAAAGTGCTTTGGGTCCATGACGAGCAGTCTGACTTTAACAATCTTTTTAGTCTGAGTCAGTGAGGATAAAGCTGAAAACTTTATGACCCTTGGAAGATAAAAAAAAAATGGCTACATGGGAAAAGCGAATGCACTCAGACCATCTTTCAGATGTGAAATAATGGCTTAGTAAGCATACCACATGAAGTTTATCGACCAACAACTGTCTGTGTAACGGACGTTAAGCCCCTGTCGGGGACAACTCCTGTGGGTGCTATTCAGAAACATCTATGAAGCAGGGCATCATGCTCTGCTGATATGTCTAGTGAAGGGCCTTGTGCCTGCTGGTCAATCTTCAGGCAAAGCTACTAGAATACTCATAGATGACCCTTCTGAGCAGGGGTAGTCTACACCCTCCTGAATCAATCCTTCTTCTGAAAATAGTTCTTTCAGATGGAATTATTCAGAAATGGGTCTGAAACACATCACATATATACAAAAGCAAGAGTAGCAGATTTCAGCAGCATCAATTTTCCCTTATTTCAAGGATTCTCATTAAATCTGCACAAAGGAAACCGCAGTGATTCTGGTAACCCCAGACGAACCCCCAGCCCAAGAAAATGTGGGTGTTGAACCCATGGATCGACTCCTAGCTCCAATGTGCCGACTGATCCTGGTATCCTCAATGGAAAGTCTCATTTGACACCATATCCTCAAACCCACACCCCACCCACATGCTCCATTTGGTGGCTTGTATTTACCACTAACATCTGCCTTCTGCAGTGGTTATTATTGTAACATCCAGAAAATTGTTCACATTTAAGACCTGCATAAAATAGGGTTATAAATTGCCTCATAGATTACTTTCATACCACAAACAAAGCCATATGTCCACTATAACCTTTCCCATGGGATAAATTTGATGCATGGAAGAATCTGTAACTAATAACTAAAAATGGAAAGTGCTTGGAAAGTGTTTGTGATACCAGGATAATTTTTTTTTTTTATCTCTGGATTATGATACTCGACCATTTATTCCACTTTTAATCTACCTTGTTCTTTAAAGGTCACGTTAAGGATTTGCTTTGTTGCTCATTTTTCCTCCACAGGTGAATTATATATTAGGCATCTTGTAGAATTGAAAAGTGCTTGGAAAGTTAAACTTCTATTGGTTTCAAGAATGGAAGGAAGATGAACAGAAAAGATAAATAATATGCTGCATTGAAATTATGGGGTATTTTTTTTCTTTTTACTGCCTATGTGTTGAGCATCAACTGGGAGCAGCACAGAAAGGAAAATCCGGTGGGGAAGATCACACGTCTGTTGCAGAACCCACTCCATTTCTACGCTCCACCCAGGAAAAGCTTAATGCCCAAGCGGTAAAGACAACAATCTACCCCCATGTCTTAGACAGTTCTACATTTCAGTATCCATGTAACTAAAAGGAGGTGATTTACATTTCACTGGGTATATGTATAGCTTAACTTTGATAGTATCCCTATACTCAACTGATTTTGTGGAGACATTTTCACAGATTTACTCAAGATTTTTAAAATCCATCCCTTATAGAAAGTGTTGTGTGCAGTGAGGCATGCATGCTAGAAGGCCTACTTTCTATGAAACGCCCTGGCTATGTTTAACTTTGAAGGAACAAATCTTTGAAAGTTTAGAGTAGCTATATTTTGGAATTTTCTTTTTTTAAAGATAAGGGGGCTATGTTGCCATATTAGGGAGATGTCATTGAAGTTTTGTGTTTGAAATATCTTAATAACATTGCAGTGGCCTCTTGACTGTTGGGGGAAGTTTGCATTGCAACATTTGCACTGTCTGCTGCAGCGTGTAGTCTTCTGATTTTTACCTTTTTCTTTAATTAAAGCTAATTATAATGCCAACCTGCATGTTTATAGTGTCTTTAACATAACAAAAGGTCCAAAAACACGTCACAGTGACAACAGCTGGGAGAAAAGCTAGGTGAGGTGAACAAAGGCATGGTCAAACAGAGGTTTTCAAGAGGCTTTTGAAGGAGAGAGAGAATACAAAATGAATGGGGGGAAAAATAGAGTCGCGCCCCCTTTGGGGCGCTAACTTCGCTGGGGCGCTACTTTTAGCGCCCCGAAAAAATTAGCGCACCTGCGGCCGAAATTCAACGGTAGCGCCCCAAGAGGGAAACGGCACGCTACTGGAAGTGCCCCGCCTCCCTCTTGGGGCGCTGCGAGGGAATATTGCGGTGCTGCGGCAGGCCTTTTAAAGGGGAGGGGCCTTGCGCAGCGCGACCCGGGGCCCAGCTGGGCCACCAGGGATCGGAGTACCGGCAAAAGAGCCCGGCACTCAAAAGAAGTGCCGGGCTCACAGAGCGCAGCCGACACTCCGCGGGGTGGCTGGTCGGGAGGCCGGGGACGGCAACAGGGGCAGGTGCTGGCAGGCGGCCAGCAACAAAAATGGCCGCCAGGTACCTCGCCTTTAATTAGCGCCGCCCCGGCCGCAGGTAGGCCCCCATGACCCCGTCGGACATAGCGTCCGGCAGTAAGTCAGGGGGGCGCTACCGAATATCGCGGCCGGGACGCTGCGCACGGCGATGGCATCATCACCGGCAGCGCAGCGCCGCAGGGCGCTAACGGTTACCGCCGCCACTAACCTCCCGCTGAATTTCGTGGGAGGCGTTGGCGACGCTGCGCCCAGGAGCTAGTTGCTTTGCGTCCCGTTAGCGCCCGGGAGGCGCAAAGCAACCAAATTTTTAGGCCAGTGTGTTGAGGAAGAGCATTGTAGTGTGGAACCTAGGCAGCTGAAGGCTCTGTCACTGAAGTGGAATGGAGGCAGAGGGGATGCAAAAAACATCAGATTCAGAAGAGTAAGGGAACACATTGAGGAAGTTGCAGTAATAGGAAAGGGCAAGGCTGTGGATGAACTCGAAGATGAGAACAAGGATTTTAAATTTGATGGAGGGTGACGAGCAAATGGCGGTTCCCAAGTACAGCGACAATACGGGAGCAGAACTTATTTTGGGATGGGTGCAGTTGGTGGCGTTTTGGACAAGCTGCAGTTTATGAAGGGTGGAAATCAGGAGACTGGCAAGGAGAGCTTGAGAGGAATTGATGATGAAAGCTTATATTGGGGTGGAAGAGAGAGAAGTTGCCCAGGTGGAAATAGGCAGTCTTGGTGGGAGCTACAATATGGGGTTTGAATCTCCACTCAGTTATCAGGCAGGACATACTGATTGTGTAGTGTCAGGTTCGGCCTGAGCAAGAAGGCAGACTAGAGGGCTGGGGTATAGAGTTTTTGGCAGGAAATATACAGGACGGCTTTAGTCTTGACTATCTTTAGTTGATGAAAGTTCTTGCTGATCCATAACTTGATGTCAGATAAGCAGTTCAATAGCACAGTGGTGGTCGTGTAGTCATGAGTGGCAGAGTTAGAGGTATATTAGGAATTAATTTATAGCAGCAAATAAGATCGGTGACATAATGACGGCGTCCTCCCGTGCTTACAAACATGATGAAGTTCTTATGAGACTTTATCATAAAAGTATGATGCATTAAGTGATGCTTTACTTCAATATTATTAAAAGGGGAAATTACATATTCATAGCTCATAATTATTCATCCTGTACCAAAAAGTCTTCTAAAGGTTTTATTAAAGAAAGAAAAGAACTTACAGGAAACTTTCGTTTATCCGGCACCCAAATATCCGGAATTCTCGCTTAACCGGCAAAAATCATCCTCCGAAAACTCCTCTCAAATAACCGGCAATGTTGCCGAGTCGCAGTCGAGTCTCCGCGAACGCCGAGTACTCCGAAAACTCCTCTCAAATAACCGGCAATGTTGCCGATCCCGTGTCCGAGTCTGTGAACGCCGATTTAGTCAGTAGGGGTAGTTTTCAAAAGTACCCAAATACTGTATACTGCACATTTCTTGATTTATTTATTTTTCTTTGTTAAAAATAGCCTCGGTAGATATAACGCTCCGTTATCCGGTACTTTCGATAAACCGGTGCCGGTTAATAAAGAGTTTCCTGTATATACAGTAAACTCTTGTTTAAACGGCACCTAATCATCCGGAATACTTTAATAACCGGCAAAATAGATAACCGGTAATCTTGCCGAATCCATCCAGCACTCGTTTTGCCGAGTCCGGGTCTCCCGCGGTGGCCGAGTTAGTCAGTGGTTTTTATTTTTGTTTTGTGTTTAAAAATTGCCTTGGTAGGTATACCTCTCTGTTATCCAGAATTTTTCATCAACCGGCACCATCCTGGTCCCGTAGGTGCGGGATAAGAAAGAGTTTACTGTAGCAACTTTCATGACTTCAGAATGTCCCCAACTGCTATACAGCCAATTAAGTACTTTTGAAATGTAGTCACTGTTGTAATGTAGGGAAACATGACAGCCAAATTGCACACAGCAAGATCCCTCAAACAGCAATAAGATAATGATCATATAATCTGTTTTTGTAATGTTAGTTGAGGGATAAATATTGGCCAGGGCACCAGGAGAACTCCCCTGCTCTTTGAATAGTGTCATGGGATCTTTTACATCCACCTGAGAGGACAGGCTGGGCCCCAGTTTAACGTCTCATCTAAAAGACAGCACCTCTGACAGTGCAGCAATATTGCACTGCAAGTGTCGGCGTAGATGATGTGCTCAAGTCTCTGGAGAGGGACTTGAACATGCTGACTCAGAGGCAATACTGAGCCAAGATTGACGCCATTATTCCTATCCAAAAAGTAAAATGGTACCAACCTACGCATTTTTCAATTTGCTTTAGTGTACTGTAAATGAACATTTGGTAAAATATATATTGTTTTCCAGAAACTTAGAGGGAGATGTTGCTGTAAGAAGTTCAGCTGCAGTCTACACATACTGCAAGTCACGTGGGTTGTTTGCTGGAATATCATTAGAAGGATCTTGCTTGATTGAAAGAAAAGAGACCAACCGCAAGTAAGTTGCAGTCAGACACAAGAAGTGTTCTTCATTCTAAATATTTTATGACATATGTATTGCGCAAAAACCCAATGACACATTTATGTTGACATGCTGCACCACACAGTCATGGGGGAAAAATTCAGTATCGCCCCATTTGGGGCGCAATTATCGGCCAGGCGCAAAGATTAGCGCCTGGCACTAATTATCACCTCCGACTGCAAACTTGGCTTTTATCGCCACTGGAGGTGATTGGAGCGCTAAATCAGGCGCTTCACACCTGTCTTAAGGCGCAAAGGCTGAGGAGCGAGGCGCTACCTCAGAGCGCTGGCGAAGCTCATGTGATGTCAGTCAGCAATTGAACACAGACACAATGGCGCCGGCCAGTTTTTAAAGGGGATGGTTGATCTTGCTCTCCATCCACATCCTGCTCATTGCAGCCTTGAATCTCGGCCTGGAGAGACCTGTACATCAAATCTGCTGGAAAGAACAATGGAGAGAACCAGGGAAAGAGCTCAGAGTGCAGCCCCCACAGTCTCTTCTAAATCGATACAAGGAAGGGAAAATCAAAATGAACCTGCAAAGTGCTGCTCAGTACCCAAAACTCCTTCACACAGCATTGAATCTCTTCAAAAGTCTCTCTCTCTCTCTCTCTCTCTCTCAGAATGCATGGTGCAAAAATGTCACCAACAAAAAAAAGCAGGAAGCGTTCGCCTTTAAATAGCGCTCCCCCAGTCCCTTCCTGATTGCAAAACGCTCCCCTCAACATGTCGTTGCTAGCGGCAGGCGGTAAGGCAGGGGGCGCCACTCAATATCCGGTCCAGGGCGCTACCGGGGCGTTGCACACTCGACTGACGTCACGATCTGCCGGTGCAAAAGATCGTGGCTGTAGTGTTTAGCGCTACCACAAAATGTCTAGTTAATTTCATGAGCGGCACAAACATCACTGTGCACGGGCGCTAGTTGCTTTGCGCCCTGTTAAGGCGCTAACGGGAGGCGCAAACCAACTGAATTTTTCCCCATAGAATGCAGGTTCTAGCCTTGGAACTTATCACATGATGAGTAACCAAGTCCAGAAGGAGATATAAGAGAGACACCAAGTGGTGACAAAGCACATAACTGATGGAACGATTTCGCTCAGCCCGACCTGGACTGTCCTAAGAGGAACATCTACTTTGTTCATATGTTAACTGTGTTAATATATCTTGTACACTCTTGCAATATATCTTGTACATTCTTGTATGTTCATATTTTCATCTGACACTGTCTACCCATAGATAAAATCTTTATTTTGCTTTTGTTCTTAATTGTAAATAATTACTTCACTTCTGGTCAGCAAAGCAAGTTATTGCTGTTATTGATTTAAAATTTGACTTAGCAGCTGAATAATCTTCAGCATTACTGATTAAAAAAAAAAAAAGAAAATGAACACCATCATTGTTGGCTTTTGACATTTGGGGTTTGCAGGTTCATGAAAATACTTTATTAATAATAATGAACTTACTCCATGCAACGATAACATTAGTTCCAACAGTAAATTATTTTTGATATATCATTTTCAGTTAAAATTTCTTGAATACAGAACACCTCCCAGCATGTTTCCAGGGGAATATAGGTTTGCAAACTAGGGGCTGATAATAACATTCAACAGATCATCCTCCGCCATTTCCACCACCTCCAACGTGATCCCACCACCAGACGTATCTTCCCCTCACCTCCCCTTTCAGCATTCCGTAGGGACCGCTCCCTCCGAGACACCCTAGTCCACTCCTCTATCACCCCCAGCACCCCTTCCCTTCGCCCGGCACCTTCCCGTGCAAGCGCAGGAGATGCAACACCTGCCCTTATACATCCCCCCCTTCCCACTCTCCAGGCCCCCAAACACCGCTTCCAGGTGAAACAGCGATTTACTTGTACTTCTTGCAATCTAGTATACTGTATTCGCTGCTCACGATGTGGTCTCCTCTACATTGGGGAGACCAAACGCAGATTGGGTGACCGCTTTGCGGAACACCTCCGTTCAGTCCGTAAGGGTGACCCCGAGCTTCCGGTCGCTTGTCATTTTAATTCACCCCTCCACGCCCACTCAGACCTCACCGTCCTCGGCCTCGTGCATTGTTCCACGGAAGCTCAGCGTAAGCTCGAGGAACAGCACCTCATCTTTCGTTTAGGCACTTTACAGCCTTCCGGACTCAATATCGAGTTCAACAATTTCAGATCATAACCTCGGACCCTACCACACATATATACATTTTATCCACCCTTTTGGTCCGTGCCTTTTTCCTTTTTTTTTCTCTCTCTCTCCCCCTACGGCAGCTGTCTCTCATTCTGCCAGCACTTCACACCTCACCTTTTGTTTCTTAACCTGTCCTATTACCATCTCGTCTTGCCTTGAGCATCTCTTAATGTCTCTACTTACCATAGACCACCCCTTTTGTTCTTTTATTCCTCCCCCAGCCTCCCCCCTTGCATTTATATCTGTTTAATTTCCTGCTCTGTTCTCAGTTCCGACGAAGGGTTTCGACCTGAAACGTTAACTCTGTTTCTCTCTCCACGGATGTTGCCTGGCCTGCTGAGTTTTTCCAGCGTTTTCTGTTGTTATTTGCTGATTATAATGATCTAGTTTGAAATCTGCTTTGAAAAGCCAAATAACACTTAGTTCATTTTTATCATGTAGTAACTCTGTTCTCTAATAGCATAACTAAAAGTCAGAATAGTCTCCAGAGTCAAAGGTAAAGGAACATTAAAAGTATCAACACCTATTATTCATTGCTTCATTAATCACAACGGGGTCGAGTGTCCGCTTGGTTCCTCTAGTTATATCGGCGCAATCCGGGCATAATTGGCCGAACCAGCACAAAAGATCAGGGAATTTTAAGCGTAAGTGAGTTACGCCCAAAACCACTTGCGCTTTGTTTTACGCTGGTTCAAGATTCAGTTTGCCCGAATCAAGCCCCGTCCCCAAAACTGGCCACGCCCCCCAGGTCAAAATTGCGAGATTTTGCCAATTGCGCTGGTTCTGGAAGGCTCTTCAGATTGCGTTCATTTTCGTAGGGGACAAGCATGTTTTAAAAGTTTATTCATACCATCAAAAAATATTTAACTTGCTCAGAAACTGACTAGTGTACACCAATGAAACTACTAAATAGTTCAGTATAGTTTTTTGAGTTATTGTCTAATGATTTTAAATGAGGTTACTAACAGGTGAAGGAATGGGCACCCTTATATTTGGTGATAAACCCATTGTCAGCTGTATTAAAGAAACTGCACCAGTTTACCCCTTTTAAATACGTCAAGGAATACTTTTGAAGGAAAAAAAGCAAAACGATTACTTTCTATTACACTGCCAGATGGCACTGGTCATGGAAGATTTTACGTTTGTGATTATGCAAATACATTTTTGCAGAAACTTGAACTGTAACCTAACCAGCGCAATTTCAAGCCCATTTTGGGTGCAATTTCCCGATTGCAGGCCAAAGCAGAAACTCTAACCCAACATCTTTAACTTTCCTTTAACTTCACCCCTCAGAGGCAGTTCCAGTCTAGTTAATGTTATGATGCTGTAACGTTCACACAGAATTCAGTTATTTTATTGTTATTCCTGTACGTAGTGAGTATTTTTTTTAAGTATATTATGCAAAGCTGGATCTTGGGCATCTTGATGTAAGAGAGTGCATATTGTGTATGAAATCACTTTCAGCACTTTGTTTTGGTAAATCTTTCTGTATAAAAATGCACACATGCTTGAAAAAGAAACATTTGAAGGGTATGGGGAAAGGGCAGGGTGATGGGACTAAGTGTGTAGCTCTTTCATGGAACTGTCACAGGTGCATTGGGCTGAATGGCTTCCTTTGGTACTGTACATTTCTATGATTCTCTGTACACTTATTTCCTTAAGTAAAATAAAGAATGTGTGTGAGATGACTTTTAGCTCTATTTCTATTAATAGCACCTTACAAACATAACGTACACATGTTTATTATGTGCTGTTTGAGTTTTAGGTTGATTTGTCAGTGTAAAATTGTTTCATGTTTATGCAAAAAATATAAGTAGAGCAAATGGTGTATAATGCAGGATTATTCTACTTGTCTGAAAAATGTTATATTTTTAAATAGGTTCTACTGCCAGGACATCCGAGCGTGTTCAATTTTGTTTGGAGATGTCGAGCCTCCAGCTATAACCCAAGAGCTGTATGACATACTGGGCACTTTCACCGAGCAGTACCAAAAGGAAGAACAGCGTGGAAATAAGAGAAAAGTAGCAAGATTGCAAGCAAAGGTTTGTGATGTGTTTTGTTATGTGCAAAATGGGAGTGTTTTTCATTTCAGCCAATTTGGAACTGATTTTCAGCTAGATTTCTCCACCAGAGTGAAAGTAAAGATTCCACTTAAACTGGTTTGCACAGTACCTTGTATGCATTACATTGGCCCAAAAATTAGTGCCGCTACGCGAGAGTACGCACTGTGTACTCTCGCGTATTCTGTCTCCAATTGCCGGTTTTCTGCATGCACTGCGCATGCGCTGAAAACCGGCACTTGGTGAATTCAAAAGGGGGCGGTTCCTAGGTGAACCGCGTGCGTGCTACAGGCTGCGCGCACGCAGTGCACTTAGTGCTTTGAACGCGCAGGTAAGCATGGAACATTTTAGACATAAAGAAAGGAGGCGTAAGACCCTCTTTTAACAAGGTAAGTAGTTAATTAAGTATTATTTTAAATTTTTTTTAACAGGTATATCTTTTTTAGAGACTTTAAAGACAGGTAAGTTTATTTTTATAACTTTTTAAAAGATTTTAAATTTTCTCAAAAATTTAATTTTTTGTTTAAAATGGTTAATTTATTTAACTATACTTATTTTATTAATGTGATGGTTTTTTTAAAAATTTAATTGAGGTTTAGCTGTTCTTTTGGGGGGGGGTATAGATTCATAGCTTTCACAGCACTTATGTGAAAGCTATGAATGAGAGATGGTGTGCTGCCATTGGCTCTAACTGAGTCACGTGATCCCACAGCTCGCACGAATTAACTGTGCCTGTGGGATACGGAAGCCCTGCACAGCTGCTGTCCAGAACATCAAGTTCGTGCGAGCTCGGACTGAAAAAGCCAGCGCGCAGTGAGAGATCGCGGGGAAGCCTTACCCTCGCACGAAGGCTCACTCACGAATTTTTGGGCCATTATGTCCAACTATCCTTAGAAACTTTACAAAAGGGACATGTTAGAAAATGTATTTTAGACTGCTTCCCCATTAATAAGTGAGCAATAAACCCAAGGATGTTTAAAATAGAGCTTGTAGCAAAAAGACAACTTTACTTAATCCAAATCCTAAACATTTAAAATGTTGCCTACCTTCCATTATGGTATCTTCAGCATAATTGGCTCCAAGCCTGTGGAAAAAATCTTTTTTCTTTTTGTCATTTCCCCTTAATTAAGGTGCCAGCCTTGGATCAGTTGGTAGCACTCTTCCTCCCTCTAAGTCAGAAGGTCATGGGTTCAAGCCCCACTCCAGAGACTTGAGCACATAATCCAGGCTGACATCAGTGAACTACTAAGGGAGTGTTGCACTGTTGGAGGTGCCGTCTTTCAGATGAGACGCTAACCAAAGCCTCATCTTCCCTCTCAGGTGGGCGTAAAAGATCCCATGGCACTATTCAAAGATGAGCATGGGAGTTCTCCTGGTTTCCTAGCTAATATTTAGCCAATGTCCCAGACTCCTCCATCACCATCCCACCAGCAGGACAGACCCACCAGAGGTGGCGGCACAGTGGTGTATACAGTCGGGAGGGAGGGAGTGGCCCTGGGAGTCCTCAACATTGACTCCGGACCCCATGAAGTCTCATTGCATCAGGTCAAGCAGGGGCAAGGAAATCTCCTGCTGATTACCACCTACCGCTCTCCCTCAGCTGATGAATCAGTACTCCTCCATGTTGAACACCACTTGGAAGAAGCACTGAGGGTAGCAAGGGCACAGAATGTACTCTGGGTAGGGGACTTCAACATCCATCACCAAGAGTGGCTCAGTAGCACCACTACTGGCCGAGTCCTGAAGAAAATAGCTGCCAGACTAGGGTCTGCAGCAGGTGGTGAGAGAACCAACACGAGGGAAAAACCTACTTGACCTCATCCTCACCAATCTACCTGTCGCAGATGCATCTGTCCATGACCGTATTGGTAGCAGTGACCACCACACAGTCCTTGTGGAGACAAAGTCCCATCTTCACACTGAGGACACCCTCCATTGTGTTGTGTGGCACAACCACTGTGCTAAACGTGATAGATTCAGAACAGATCTAGCAGCTCAAAACTGGGTATCCATGAGGCGCTGTGGGCCATCAGTAGCAGCAGAATTGTATTCCATCACAATCTGTAACCTGATGACCTGGCTTATCCCTCACTCTACCATTACCATCAAGCCAGGCAACCAACCCTGGTTCAATGAGGAGTGTAGCAGAGCATGCCAGGAGCAGCACCAGGCATACCTAAAAATGAGGTGCCAACCTGGGGAAGCAGCAACACAGGACTACATGCATGCTGAACAATGGAAGCAGCATGCTATAGACAGAGCTAAGTGATCCCGCAACCAACGGATCAGATCAAAGCTCTGCAGTCCTGCCACATCCAGTCGTGAATGGGGGTGAAACATTAAACAACTGACAGGGGAGGAGGCTCCATGAACATCCCCATCCTCAATGATGGCGGAGCCCAGCACGCGAGTGCTGAAGCGTTTGCAACCATCTTCAGCCAGAAGTGCTGAGTGGATGATCCATATCGGCCTCCTCCTAAGGTCCCCACCATCACAGAAGCCAGTCTTCAGCCAATTCGATTCACTTCACGTAATATCAAGAAACGGCTGAGCGCACTGGATACAGCAACGGCTATGGGCCCCGACAATATCCCACCTGTCGTGCTGAAGACTTGTGCTCCAAAACTAGCCATACCTCTAGCCAAGCTGTTCCAGTACAGCTACAACACTGGCATCTACCCGACAATGTGGAAAACTGCTCAGGTATGTCGTGTCCAAAAAAAAAAGGAAAAAGCCAATCCGGCCAGTTACCGCCCCATCAGTCTACTCCCAATCCTCAGCAAAGTGATGGAAGGTGTTGTTGCCAGGACCACTCGGCTCCAGACCTCATTACAGCCTTGGTCCAAACATGGACAAAAGAGCTGAATTCCAAAGATGAGGTGTGAGTGACTGCCCTTGACATCAAGGCAGCATTTGACCGAGTGTGGCATTAAGGAGCCCTAGTAAAATTGAAGTCAATGGGAATCAGGGGAAAGACTCTCCACTGGCTGGAGTCTTAGGCCCAATCATCTTCAGCTACTTCATCAATGACCTTCCCTCCATCATAAGGTCAGAAGTGGGGATGTTTGCTGATGATTGCACAGTGTTCAGTTCCATTCGCAACTCCTCAGATAATGAAGCAGTGCATGCTCGAATGCAGCAAGACCTGGACAACATTCAAGCTTGGGCTGATAAGTGGCAAGTAACATTCGTGCCACACAAGTGCCAGGCAATGATTATCTCCCAAAAGAAAGGGTCTAACCATGGCCCCTTGACATTCAACGGCCTTACCATCACCGGATCCCCCACCATCAACATCCTGGGGGGTCACCATTGACCGGACACACACATACTGTGGCTACAAGAGCAGGTCAGAGGCTGGGTATTCTGCGGCGAGTGTCTCGCCTCCTGACTCCTCAAAGCCTTTCCACCATCTACAAGGCACAAGTAAGGAGTGTGATGGAATACTCTCCACTTGCCTGGATGAGTGCAGCTCCAACAACACTCAAGAAGCTCGACACCATCCAGGACAAAGCAGCCAGCTTGATTGACACCCCATCCACCACCTTAAACATTCACTTCCTCCACCATCAGCGCACTATGGCTGCAGTGTACTATCTACAAGATGCACTGCAGCAACTCGCCAAGGCTTCTTCGGCAGCACCTCCCAAACTCACAACCTCTACTACCTAGAAGGACAAGAGCAACAGGCGCATGGGAACACCATCACCTCCAAGTTCCCCTCCAAGTCACACACCATCCTGATTTGGAAATATATCGCTGTTCGTTCATCGTCGCTGGATCAAAATCCTGGAACTCCCTCACTAACAGTACTATGGGAGTACCTTCACCACACGGACTGCAGCGGTTCAAGAAGGCGGCTCACCGCCACCTTCTCGAGGACAGTTAGGGATGGGCAGTAAATGCTGGCCTTGCCAGCGACGCCCACATCCCAGGAACGAATAAAAAAATTATTTATCCCCAATCAACATCTCTAAAATAGATTATCTGGTCATTATCTCATTGGTGTGTGTGGGACCTTGCTGTGTGCAAATTGACTGCCCATTTTCCTACATTTTAATAGTGACTACACTTCAAAGCACTTAATTGGCTGTAGTAAGCAGAGAGACATTTATGTCATTTATCATACTTGCTTATCATAAGTATATATTTATCCCGCATGTTCAGTGACGTAAGAAAACTACTAGGCACTTGGTCTAAGCGTTAAACAAAGCTTTAATCAACTGTTTTTCAAGGAGATCTAGTTGTGTCCTTCACTAGTTCCTGTTAAAGAATGTCCTGAGCAAGCTGGGCCCATGCCCAAGTATTTATACTCTCCCTGGACAGCACCACCAGCAGGCCGCCCAGTATTATTTCATAAGTCATTTCCACATAAATGACAAGATTCATGTCATTCAGCATTATGGCTTTTGAATGAGTTTCCCTTGTTCTCTACTGAAGTGTTCAACAAAACCTCCCCTGGTCAATTTGCACAAGCTGATTCTGTCTATCTTTGAAGTTAGTCCTTTTGAAATTGTATACCTGGCTCTGCGTCCTCGGTATTTCTGAATCCGAGATCATGTCAAACTTGATTCTTCTAGTTTCGCAGTAATCCAGTGGTACCACAATTTCCATTTCCTGTATGTTATCTAGATAAATTGCCATTACCAAGCTAAGATTTGTACTAATCTTGAGATTAGTGGGTTTTCTATAGTCCAGTAGATTTCTGTGTAAAAACTTGTTTGTGTTTTGACCAATTCTAAGCCTCAATGTCTGAAAATCCAAAAGTGGGGGCCCATGGATTCTCGCTGAAAATTCTCTTAATGTGACTTGCTTTCTCAGTTGCATAACTTAACCTTTCCTATTGAATGTAACATTTGAAGAATATTGACTACCAGAACGAGTGACAAGTAATAAGACATTTAACAAAAACAAACATAAGTATGTTTAAGTTTAAAGTTAAAATGATCTGTATTTTATTGCCACTTTGAATAATATTATAAAAGACATGGGGTAGATTTTCATTTTTATTGCCTGGGCCAAATGCAGAAAAGAAAAGCTGGTTCACATGCTCCTAACAGAACCCGTTGGATTTTAATTCTATTAATTTCAATGGATGGCAAATTTGACACGTTCTGTTACCAGCGTTCGAACCTCCCCACCGATCATCCTTTCTGTGCTCTGCCTAGATGGTAAAGGTTAAAGTCTACCCTATACTTCTAGCATTTTTATTGAGCACTGCTTAAGATGCAGTCAGAAACAATTTTCTGACATGCCAGATAGAGTCCAGAGAAGTGTTTCCAAGTCCAATAACATTTCATAAATGAGTTCAAAATAAATTGTAAAAAAATTAAATGACTCCAACACTCAACAGCTTGAGAAAGTTTTAAAAGTTTTTTTTAATCGTGTTGAGCAGTAAAATATAAGAAAAGAAAGTAGTTACATTTATATAGTGCTCATAACATGTCCTCAGGATTTCACAAAGTGCTTCACAGACAATAAATTACTTTTGAACTGTGGTCTCTGTTGTTATGTAGGGAAACATGGCAGTCAATTCATGCAAAGTCCCACAAAGAGCAAATGAGATAAAGGACAAGTTCATCTTTTTTTGGTGGAGTTGGTTGAGGAACCAGTGTTGGCCAGATCACTAGGACAACTTCCCTGCTGTTCTTTGAATAGTGCCATGGCATCTTTTATGCTCACCTGAATAGGCAGGCAATGCCTTCATTTAACATCTCGTGACACCTCTGACAATGCAGCACTTCCTCAGGTCTGCACTAAAGTATCATCTTAGATTATACATGAGCACAAAAATCCAGGCTGACACTCCAGTGCAGTGCTGAGGGAGTGCTGCACTGTCGGAGGTGCCGTCTTTTGGCTGAGACGTTAAACCGAGGCCCCGTCTGCTCTCTCAGGTGGACGTAAAAGATCCCATGGCACTATTTCGAAGAAGAGCAGAGGAGTTATCCCCAGTGTCCTGGCCAATAATTATCCCTTAATCAACATCACTTAAAAAAAAAAAGAGATTATCTGGTCATTATCACATTGCTGTTTGTGGGAGCTTGCGGTAGGCAAATTGGCTGCAGCACTTCCTATGTTACAACAGTGACTACACTTCAAAAAGTACTTCATTGGCTGTAAAGCGCTTTGGGTCATCCCGAGGTCGTGAAAGGCGCTGTATAAATGCAAGTCTTTCTTTTCTTTTTATATGCTCAAGTACAGGAGTGGTGCCTAAACCCACAACCTTCTGACTGAGAGGCTACAGTTTTGCCAACTAAGCCAAGCTGACACCTAAAAGGAGAGTTGTGTAAATGGAACACATTAGCCCTGATTTCAACTCTGGTCATGAATCTTCTCTTCTACTTAGGCAGTCCCTCGGAACCGAGGATGACTTGCTTCCACACTAAAAATTAGTTCTTAGGTGACTGATGAGTCCAAGGCGGGACCTACAGTCTCTGTCACGGGTGGGGCAGACGGTGGTTGGAGGGGCGGGTGGGTGGGGTTCTTGGGTTGACGTGCGCTCCTTCCGCTGTTTGCGTTTGGCTTCCGCTTGCTCCCGGCGAAGAGACTCGAGGTGTTCGGCGCCTTCCCGGATGCTTCTCCTCCACTTTGTGCGGTCTTGGGCCAGGGATTCCCAGGTGTCGGTGGGGATGTTGCACTTTTTCAAGGAGGCTTTGATGGTGTCCTTGAAGCGTTTCCTCTGCCCACCTGGGGCTCTCTTGCCGTGTCGGTGCTCCGAGTAGAGCGCTTGCTTTGGGAGTCTCGTATCGGACATGCTGACGATGCGGCCCGTCCATCGGAGCTGATCGAGCGTGGTCAAAGCTTCAATGCTGGGGATGTTGGCCTGAGCGAGAACACTGCCGTTGTTGCGCCTATCCTACCAATGGATTTGCAGGATCTTGTGGAGGCAGCGTTGGTGGTACCTCTCCAGTGCTTTGAGGTGCCTGCTGTACATGGTCCATGTCTCTGAAGCATACAGGAGGCGGGTATCACTACTGCTCTATAGACCATGAGCTTGGTGCTGGGTTTGAGGTCTTGGTCTTCAAATACTCTCTCCTCAGGTGATCGAAGGCTGCACTGGCACACTGAAGGCGGTGTTGGACTTCGTGATCGACGTCTGCCCTTGTTGACAGTAGGCTCCCGAGGTATGGAAAGTGGTGCACGTTGTCCAAGGCCTCCTCATGGATTTTGATAATCGGGGAGCAGTACTGTGCGGCGGGGGCAGGTTGGTAGAGGACCTTTGTCTTATGGATGTTTAGTGTAAGGCCCATGCTCTCGTGCGCTTCAGTGAAGGTGTTGACGATGGTTTGGAGTTCGCCTTCAGAGTGTGCGCAGACGCAAGCGCCATCTGCATACTGTAATTCGATGACAGACGATGGGACGACCTTGGGTCTGGATTGGAGGCGACGGAGGTTGAGCAGTTACCCGTTTGTTCTGTAGATTAGCTCCACTCCAGCGGGGAGCTTACTGAGGGTGAGATGGAGCATTGCAGCCAGGAAGATCGAGAAGAGCGTTGGTGCAATGACATAGCCTTGCTTGACCCCGGTCCGTACGTGAATTGGGTCAGTGGTGGATCCGTTGGTCAGGATCACGGCTTGCATGTTGTCGTGAAGCAGGTGGAGGATGGTGACAAACTTTTGAGGGCAGCCGAATTTGAGGAGGACACTCCATAATCCCTCGTGGTTGACAGTGTTGAAGGCCTTTGTGAGGTCAAAGAAGGCCATGTATAGCGGTTGGTGCTGTTCCCTGCATTTTTCTTGTAGTTGACGCACAGTGAAGATCATGTCCATTGTGCCCCTTAGTGGGCGGAATCCGCATTGCGACTCTGGGAGGAGCTCTTCAGCCACTGAGGAAAGGCGATTGAGGAGGATTCTTGCGATGACTTTCCCTGTGGCAGACAGCAGGGAGACTCCTTTGGATTTACCGCAATCGGACCTGTCACCTTTCTTGAAGATGGTCATGATTACGGCGTATCTGAGATCCCCTGGCATGCTCTCCTCCTTCCAAATAAGAGAAATGAGTTCATGTATTCGCGTCAATAGTGCTTCTCCTCCATGTTTTAGCACCTCGGCGGGTATTCCATCTGCTCCTGAGGCCTTGTTGTTCTTCAGTTGTCGGATGGACTTTTCAACCTCATGCCGGCCTGTGGTTGTGCTGAGGTGGTGGCAGGTAGCATGCTGCGGGATGGAGTTGAGGACACTCGCGTCGAAGACAGAGTCTCGGTTAAGGAGATCTTCGAAATGCTCCTTCCAGCGGGCACTGACTGCCTCTCTGTCCTTGATGAGTACCTCTCCGTTCTTGGCCCACAGTGGGGTAGGACCTTGGGTGCTTGGGCCGTAGGTGGTCTTGACTGCGCTAAAGAATCCACGCACGTCGTGGTTGCCGGCTAGCTGCTGGATCTCCTGCGCTTTCTCCACCCACCATATGTTCTTTAGGTCACGAGTTGTTTGTTGGACCTCGGCCTTCAGGCGTCTGTAGAGCTGCTTTCTTGCTCTCGAGTTCTGTTGCTGTTTCCAGATCAGGAATGCCTTGCGCTTGCGGCTTATTAGCTCCTGGATCTCCTGGTCGTTCTCGTCGAACCAGTCTTGGTGTTTCCTGGTCGAGTGACCGAGCGTCTCTTCACAGGTGCTGATTATGGAGGCCTTAAGTGCAGACCAGGCGCTGTGGGCACTCTGTGTCTCTGCATCACTGGGAGTCGTCAGGTTGGTTGTGAGGCGCAGGCTGAATAGGGCTTTCTTAGCGGGGTCTTTGAGTGCTCCAGTGTTGATTTTCCTGCGGCATTGCTTCTGTTGCCGCCGCTGTTTTGGGGCTACGTTGATGGAGATGACAGAGTGGATTAGGCGGTGGTCTGTCCAGCAGTCGTCAGCTCCTGTCATGGCGCGCATGACGCAGACGTCCTTGCGGTCCCTCGCTCGGACGATGACGTAGTCCAGCAGATGCCAGTGCTTGGAGTGAGGGTGTTGCCATGAAGCCTTGTACTTGTCTCTCTGACGGAACAAGGTGTTGGTTATGACAAGGCCATGTTCTAAGCATTTCGTCAGGAGGAGGGTACTGTTGGAGTTGGCTTTCCCTACCCCCTCTCTGCTGATCACACCTCCCCAGAGGCCTGTGTCCTTTCCAACTTTGACGTTGAAGTCGCCAAGGAGGATCAGCTTGTCGCCCGTTGGGACTCGGGATAGGGATTGTTCGAGGCTGGAGTAGAATTCCTCTTTGGTCTCGTCTGTGGCTTCCAGTGTTGGGGCGTACGCACTGATGACTGTAGCGCACTGGTTCCGGGCTAGGGTGAGCCATAGAGTCATGAGGCGTTCGTTTATTCCACAAAGGGAGTCTCTGAGATGTTCAACTAGCTCAATTTTTATGGCGAAGCCTACCTCATGGAGGCGGCGTCATTCTTCAGGTTTGCCTTTCCAGAAGAAGGTGTAACCACCACCTTGCCCCTTGAGCTGGCCTTCCCCTGCCCGCCGGGTCTCGCTTAGGGCGATGATATCTATGTCAAAACGTCTGAGCTCCCTGACAACGATAGCAGTACGGCGTTCCGGTCTGTCGCTGTTGGGGTTGTCCATGAGGGTCCTGACGTTCCAGGTCCCGAACTTCATCTTAAAGGGCGGAAGATGCCTGTGCGTGAATTCCTTTAACGTGGGCTGGCCGTTGCACACCAGCTACCACACAGGCTTGACAGAGCAAGGTCTTGGTCCAATGGCAAGGGAATCCAAGACGATTGGGTACCAGGCTCTGCTACATCAGCCTAGCACACACATACAAACATACTCCTACTGTCCTCCTCCCTCCTTCCCACGGATCCTCTCTGCCTGGGTTTCATAGGCTGCAGTGTGGTCCTCCCGACCCCGTTGCTGGTCCACACTGCGCCACTCCTGGGCCTTGACCTTGCCGCTGGACTCGTCTCGTCCCAGGGCCTCGCCTCCTCTGGGTCCTGACCTCGCTCCTGGGCCTTCCTTCTACACTAGCCCATCAAACACTCCCAAGTCAGGTACAGCATGAGTTAGATACAGAGTAAAGCTCCCGCTACATTATCCCATCAAACACCCCAGATAGGGGAAATACAGGAGTAATAATTTCCAACGAACAACATATGATGCCCTTGGATTTGATGAGCCTGTCTGAGCCACACGATAACCCGACTCCACTGTGCTTGTGTCACAATGTGAAGTTATGTGGAATGCAACTGTGCACATCAACCTGGCAGCCTAGGTGTTAAAATAGAAATGGCCTTCACTGGGAATTAGCCAGAGGGTGTACAGGCTCCCTTGATAATTCCTTGGAATGCTGCTGCTCCGACGCTTTTGTACTCAAGGCTGCGGTGTATTCGTACGCAGTGCCCATCGTGCACCAAAGAACAACCCATCAGCTACCCCAGACCTTCTCTCTGATGGTGTCATGTCATCGTGAATTAGTTCTGTTTGCACAGTGAAATGCTTCGCATCAGAAAAATGACCAGAGAAAAAAATATATCTGCGTCTGCATCTGTGGAATCTTAACTTGTCAGGAAAAATAATTGGAATGTCGCCAAAGAAAGAAAGGACTTGTATTTAGCGCCCTTCACAATCTCAGGATGTCCCAAAGCACTTTACAGCCATTGGTCATGAATCAAGCCGGCGGGGGCAGGGCCAATCGATTTTCCCTCCTGGGCCTAATTTCCATCTGATTGTTGGGTACCTTGCACAAACTTGCATGATCGTGGACATTAATGGAGTGGTAGTCTCTTTTGTTGACAACTGGTGCTGGCTGGTGTTCTGGTATCCTGATGGGAACATGTGTGCAGCCAATAACGCCCTGCACGCGAGGGAAGCCGGTCACTGCAGCAAATCCCTGAGCACTCTCGTGTTGACTGCTGAGGTCAGTTTGGAAGATGATGCACTGTTCAGCCCTGGCGAACAGGCTTTCGGTGACCTGCTTAATGTAGCTGTGTACTGCAGACTGGGAGATGCAGATGATGTCCCCAGTAGCAGACTGAAGGGAGCCCGTGGCAAAGAATTATGATCTCCCCCCCCAGTCCAACAGACAGCAGGTCCTGTTGCAGGAGGCTAGAGGCCTGCAACAGCTTGCCTGGAGAAGCATAGCTGTCTGCTGCACTGCTCTTCAGATAGATCCAAGAAAGTGACTCTTGACCTGTACACTGTGTGCTGGGTATGGCCTCCTATGAGCAGCACCCCTATTGTCTACTGATGAATCCAGCTGCTGCTGATTCTGGCTTCTACTCCTCTTCCATCCAAATGAAACTAGCAATAATAAAGCACCTTTGAAAAATGTGCAGTTACAATGGCGGCGAGCGGGAGGTCATCTGGAACGTATCAGTAAGTACTGTACTGCTATTTGAACCAACTGCCTGTCCCAATCCCAGCGGGCAGGCAGGATAAGGTCAGGGCATATTGTGTTTGTGAATATACATTTTAGCCAGCTCTTTAGTCATTCAGTATGTTATCAGAAGTCAGAAATTGCTGTTTGTGATTAGTTAGGAGAATCTTGAGTTTGTATTGGTGCAATCTCATAGCATCATAACGGCACAGAAGGAGGCCATTCGGCCCATTGAGTCCGCGCCGGCTTTCTGCAGAGCAATCCAGTCAGTCCCATTCCCCCGCTCTATCCCCGTAGCCCTGCAAGTTTATTTCCCTCAAGTGCCTATCCAGTCTCCCCTTGAAAACATTGAGTGTCTCCGCTTCCACCACTTCCGTCGGCAGCGAGTTCCAGGTCCTCACCACTCGCTGCATAAAAAAGTTTTTCCTCACATTCCCCCCCCCCCTGTATCTCTTGCCCAAAACCTTAAATCTGTGTCCCCTAGTCCTTGTACCATCAACTAGTGGGAACAGCCTTTCCCTGTCTAGCCTATCCAAACCTGTCATAATCTTGTACACCTCTATCAAATCACCCCTCAACCTCCTTTGCTCTAATGAAAACAAATCCAGCTTCTCCAACCTGTCCTTGTAGCTAAGATCCCCCATCCCCGGAACCATTCTGGTAAATCTCCTCTGCACCCTCTCGAGTGTCTTCACATCCTTCCTAAAGTGTGGTGACCAGAACTGGACGCAATACTCCAGTTGTAGCCTAACCAGTGCTTTATAAAGGTTCAGCATAACTTCTCTACTTTTGTACTCAATACCTCTATTTATGAAGCCCAAGATCCCATATGCTTTGTTAACCACTCTCTCAATATGTCCCGCCACCTTCAGGGACCTATGCACATTGACTCCCAGGTCCCTCTGTCCCTGCACACTCTTTAAAACTGTGCCATTAAGTGTATATTGCCTCTCCCTGTTCCTTCTGCCAAAATGCATCACCTCACACTTCTCTGTATTAAATTCCATTTGCCACTTGTCTGCCCATTCTGCTAGCCTTTCTATGTCCTGTTGCAGTCGATTGATGTCATCCTCACTGTTTGCCACACCCTCAAGTTTGGTATCATCGGCAAATTTAGAAATTCTACTCTATTCCAATATCCAAGTCATTTTTATATACAGGAAACTCTTTATTAACCGGCACTCAAATATCCGGAAATCTCTCTTAACCGGCAAAATTCTTGAGTAGGTAACCGGGGTTTTCCTTCATCTCTCGTTTAAAATTAACTTTAAAAAAAACCCCGAGGCGTTTGCCTTGTATCGGAGCGTGTAGATTGGGAGGGGAATGTGCAGCCCGGGTAGGCAGCGGACACGACAGATGGTCAGCTGGCGGTCCCCAGGGAGACGGAGCTCCGAATGCAGGCGCATGTCAATGTGTACGGGGCTCTCGGACGTTGGGAGATATAACTCTCCATTATCCGGACTTTTTGATTAACCGGCACCATGCCAGTCCCGTCGGTGCCGGTTAATAAAGAGTTTCCTGTATATACATCTATCAAAAAAGCACTTTTAGACTATATCAGTCATTTCAGAGCCATTCCATGAAACTTCCTGGAATATCAAAATTTCAACTACAGGAAACTCTTTATTAACCGGCACCGACGGGACCGGCGTGGTGCCGGTTAATCAAAAAGTCCGGATAATGGAGAGTTATATCTACCAATGTACGAGAGCCCTGTACACACTGACATGCGCCTGCATTCGGAGCTCCGTCTCCCCGGGGACCGCCAGCTGACCATCTGTCGTGTCCGCTGCCTACCCGGGCTGCACATTCCCCTCCCAATCTACATGCTCCGATACAAGGCAAACGCCTCGGGGTTTTTTTCAAAGTTATTTTTAAAGGAGAGATGAAGGAAAACCCCGGTTACCTACTCAAGAATTTTGCCGGTTAAGAGAGATTTCCGGTTATTTGGGTGCCGGTTAAAAGAGAGTTTCCTGTATTCAGTTGTGAAGATATATAATTAGCAGAGTAATAGTGCTCACACACTTAAAAATAGCTTGTGGTTTAAATAAATATTTAATTTGGTGGTTGAACAGGTTGTAGGGTAACCACAGACTATCCAGACCAACGTAACACTGCAACAAAGGTTTTTCACAAAAATTAAATGGAAGCGATTTTTAAAGTTTTGGGCCGGAATTTTGCCGGTCCTCCGAGTGCGGGATTGGAGGCGGGACCGCTGTCAAAATCGCAAAGATTGACAGCGGGTCGGAAACCCACCGTCAACCTGCCTCCAATCAATCTTCCCAAGTGTCGGGTCCCCGATTTGCGCATGGACCCGACTCCTAGCGGCGGGAAGAGGATTATAGCCACTTAACTGCCTGTTAACAGATACTTGATACTTGTTAACAGGCTCTTTTTTAATTTTGCCGCTTCTGCCTTGGGTTCCCCGACGTCCGGACACTACGCCAGGTAAGTGTGGCAGATTGTGAGTCTGCTGTAATGTTTCTGCATTGATGACAGCTGCAGAAGTGGTGTGAAGGATTCAATGGTGCACTGGTGAGTTTCAGAAGTAAGAAAATGTTGGGGAAAATCATTTTTAATGCATTTACACTTTTCTGTAGGTAACAAGTTTTGAATTGGCTGTCTAGTGCCACCTCATTGGGAGAACCTCTCTCACCAGTGACAGATCGCTTCTGTAACCTCACCTGCAGCTGCCATCTGTTCTAGCCTATGGAGGGAGTCATTGGAGAGCCTGGGTGCAAGAGCTCACCTTTGTACAGTGATTGTCAGTGTTTGCAGCACCTCAATGCTGTCAAACACTGAGAAATGAGCTGTCAAAGAAAAATTGTGCGTGTCCCTTTAAGAAAACCGGCAGATGACGCGTCATCAAATGACGTCATCTGACCAGCTTCCTCTTAATTGGCCGGCAAGCCTGCAGGGCGAGCTTAACAAGGCCAATCGACGTAAAATCACGTCCATGGGCCGATGCAGTTGGGGGCGGGACTGGAAGCCGGAAACCAGCTGACTCGCTCCCAAGTCACATCCATTTGCAAAATTGCGGCCTCGATGTCTAAAGTACAAATGTATCGCTTTGTTCTGTTTAACCCTATCTTTGTCTTTATTTATACAGGCCAAAGAATCACAAAGCTCTTCACCCAAACCACAGCGTACACAGCCATCTGTGAATGGAGGATTAAGAGGTATTTCTAATAATATCATTATAATGTATTGTTTTTCAACTTGCCTCTCGTATCTGGAACAGAAGAGTGTAGGTTTGATCCCAGTCCTACTTCCCACCCCACAAACCATGTGTTTGAGCTCTCAATCCAATCTGACACACTCCAGTACACTGCTGCATGATGACAAGTGCAGTCCTTCAGATGAGACGTTAAACTGAGGTCCTGTCTGGCTTAATTCTGGGAATGTTGACGATCTTGTCCCATTATTTTAAGAAGTGCAGGGAGTTCTGATGTCCTGGCAACATTCCTCCTTCAGTCAATACGACTGAAAAACTGATTACCTGATCTTTCATCTTAGGGCTTTTTGTGGGGCACTGCTGGCACCGAATGGCTGCATTTGCCTCTACAACAGCAGTCATTGCACTTCAAAAGCAATCTTGTGTTAAATGCATCAGCTTGTTTTAGGATAACAAGGTTCTATATAGACGCAGATATTTTAATGACTGGAACTGGTTCGTGCAATGGTTTGGGCACTAGCCTTTTAACTCTGGGAAATGGGCTCAAATCCAGCCCCGACTGGTGGGTTAACATTCTGTCCACTGGCTGTAAGGATTCTATGTGAAATTAGTTTGGGCAATCTCAATCCAGGTTCTAGTGGGTGTAGGCCCACTACATAAGCACTACTCCTAATTTGGCACTAATTGTCACCAAATTTGCATTCTCACCCAGGCCATAGGATGTTTGATTGTGACAAATCGGACAATGCCACCACTAGTGCAGGAGAGGGTGCTCTTCTGAGCTTGGGGCTGAGGAACATCATTGTGGCAGAAGAGGCTTTATTCTACTTTAGCTAACCTGTCTGGTGCTGATCATCAGGGCTAATAATGCAGTCCCAGCACTCTGTCATCGAGATCACTGCTCCCTAGGTGCAACATGCCCTATGCAAGAAAAGGAATCGATCTTGCAACATCATGCGAGGTGCGCTCTTCTCAAGCACTCCTGGTGTGCTGCACATGTGCTCTGGAAGTACTGGGGGGGTTGAGGGCTGGAATTGTAGAAAGGCTGCTGGCTGCTTGTGGAGAATGCTGGCAGGGGAAGAGGAGGATGGTGCCAGTGAAGCATATCGGCCATTTTGAGGCTGAAATGCAGAAGAGAAGGCAAGCTGGGTGGTTTTGGGGAAAGACATAGCCCACCCAGGAAAAACATTAGCCTCCCTTTCCGTTCCCATTGCGAACAGGCACAGGAATTTTGCTCAGATGCTCCAGTCACATTATTTAACATTTTTTTGTGGGCCTAATGAGCTTTGCCCACAGCTTGAGTGCAGGCTCCCAGTGCTGTTGATGATGGCTGGCCTCGTTAAGCTATACTGAGCCGACCAGGTGTGTTGTAGGCCTTAGGCTTCCATGCCTGATTAAGCCGGATGCCTATTATCACGTTATCAACCCCTGGGTGTTCAAAATGGAAACTGTTCTATTGTTCCAGCATTAATATCTTTTGCATTGAGTATCATTTAAAAAAAAAACCTCACTCATATGAAGAAAAATGTAGCATCTACGACAGACGTGATTAGGAATAGTACACCATATATTTACAATTCTCTACAATCAAATTTGGTTATAAATTTTTCACATTCACACTTGTTCTTTGTTTCAGTTAACCTAATAATATAATATTATTGTTCCCTTACTGGGAAGGAGGAAACAAGATCATAAAAAGAAAAATAACTGGGTGGGGGTGGGGGGGGGGGGGGCGCGGTGGGGTGATGGTGGAGCCTGCGTAAGCGTGTTTTGGTAGAGAGGCTGCAACACCAGCCAAGCAAAATTTGCTACACTATATTGATTGGAACTGGTTGGTCCAGTGGTTTGTAATAAAATGAATCCTGACTAACTAGATTTTTCTTCCTTGAGGCAAAGCAGAGCAGAATCCCACCAGCAGTCTTTATCCCCATCTACCCAGTCACCAATGTGGTAAGTTAAACATTCAGGAAAATTAGTTTTGATGTTAAAGATGTAACTAATTCTTGTACAATATATGTGTATGTAATGTAGTGTTAGTGACATTAAGTTGTCTTAATAAAGTACAATATCTTAACAACAACTTGCATTTATATAGCACATTGAAAGTGAAAAAATGTCCGAAGGGGCTTCACGGGACCGTTATCGGATATGGAGGGAGTCATTGGAGAGCCTGGGTGAAAGCGTTCACCTTTGTGCAGTGATTGTCAGTGTTTGCAACACCTCAATGCTGTCAAACACTGACAGAACAACTGTCAAACTCAATGTGGACGTGGTCCCTTTAAGGAAACCAGCTGATGACGCATCATCAAATGACGTCATCAGACCCGCTTCCTGTTAATTGGCCGGAATAAGGCCAATCAAGGTAAAATCACGTCTGTAGAGCGGATGCAGCTATGAACGGGACCAGAACTCGGAAACCAGCTGTCCCGCCCCCATCTCGCCTCCTCAATTAAATTCGCAGCCTTTGTGTCTGTCTTCACGGAAGAAGACATAAAAAACCTCCCGAAAATAGTGGAGAACCAAGGGTCTAGCGAGAATGAGGAACTGAATGAAATTAATATTAGTAAAAAAATAGTACTGGAGAAATTAATGGGACTGAAAGCCGATAAATCCCCTGGACCTGATGGCCTACATCCTAGGGTTTTGAAAGAGGTGGCTTTCGAGATAGTGGATGCATTGGTTGTCATTTTCCAAAATTCCATAGATTCTAGAATGGTTCCCGTGATTGGAAGGTAGCAAATGCAACCCCACTATTTAAGAAAGGAGGGAGAGAGAAAACGGGGAACTACAGACCAGTTAGCCTGACATCAGTAGTAGGGAAAATGCTAGAATCTATTATTAAGGATGTCGTAACAGGGCACTAGAAAATAATAATAGGATTGGGCAGAGTCAACACGGATTTATGAAAGGGAAATCATGTTTGACGAATGTTAGTTTTTTGAGGTTGTAACTAGCAGAATAGATAAGTGGGGACCAGTGGATGTGGTGTATTTGGATTTTCCGAAGGCATTCGATAAGGTGCCACACAAGAGGTTATTGAACAAAATTAGAGCTCATGGGATTGGGGGTAATATATTAGCATGGATTGAGGCTTGGTTAACGGACAGAAAACAGAGAGTCGGAATAAACGGGTCATTTTCGGGATGGCAGGCTGTAACTAGTAGGGTATCGCAAGGATCAGTGCTTGGGCCTCAGCTACTTCAGTCTATATCAATGATTTGGATGAGAGGACTAAATGTAATATATCCAAGTTTGCTGATGATACAAAGCTAGGTGGGGATGTAAGTTGTGAGGAGGATGCAAAGAGGCTTCAAGGGGATATAGACAGGCTAAATGAGTGGGCAAGAACATGGTAAATGGAATATAATGTGGAGAAATGTGAAGTTATCCATTTTGGTAGGAAAAATAGAAAAGCAGAGTATTTTTTAAATGGTGAGAGATTGGGAAATGTTGGTGTTCAGAGGGACCTGGGTGTCCTTGTGCACGAATCACTGAAAGTTAACATGCAGATACAGCAAGCAATTAGGAAAGTAAATGGTATGTTGACCATTATTACAAGAGGATTTGAGTATAAGAGTAAAGATGTCTTACTGCAATTATATAGGGCCCTGGTGAGACCACACCTGGAGTATTGTGTACAGTTTTGGTCTCCTTACGGAAGGATATACTTGCCATAGAGGGAGTGCAACGAAGGTTCACCAGACTGGTTCCTGGGATGGGGGGATTGTCCTATGAGGAGAGATTGAGTAGACTAGGCCTATGTTCTCTAGAGTTTAGAAGAGTGAGAGGTGATCTCATTGAAACATACAAAATTCTTACAGGGCTTCACAGGGTAGATGCAGGGAGGATGTTTCCCCTGGCTGGGGAGTCTAGAACCAGGGGTCACAGTCTCAGAATAAGGGGTCGGCCATTTAGGACTGAGATGAGGAGAAATGTCTTCACTCAGAGGGTGGTGAATCTTTGGAATTCTCTACCCCAGAGGGCTGTGGAGGCTCAGTCATTGAGTACATTCAAGACAGAGATCGATAGATTTTTGGATATTAAGGGAATCAAGGGATATGGGGATAGTGCAGGAAAGTGGAGATGAGGTACAAGATCAGCCATGATATTGAATGGTAGAGCAGGCTCGATGGGCCGAACGGCCTACTCCTGCTCCTATTTCTTATGTTCTTATACTTGAGTCTGGAGGTGACAAAGGCATCGATGAAGGTTTCAGCAGCGGGTGAGCTGAGCCGGGGCAGAGGAGGGTGAGGCTATGGAGAGGATTTTTTTTTTTATTCGTTTATGGGATGTGGGCATCGCTGGCAAGGCCAGCATTTATTGCCCATCCCTAATTGCCCTTGAGAAGGTGGTGGTGAACCGCCTTCTTGAACCGCTGCAGTCCGTGTGGTGAAGGTACTCCCGCAATGCTGTTAGGTAGGGAGTTCCAGGATTTTGACCCAATGACGATGAAGGATCGGCGATATACTTCCAAGTCAGGATGATGTGTGACTTGGAGGGGAACTTGGAGGTGGTGGTGTTCCCATGCGCCTGCTGCCCTTGTCCTTCTAGGTGGAAGAGGTCACGGGTTTGGCAGGTGCTGCCAAAGAAGCGTTGGCGAGTTGCTGCAGTAGATGGTACATACTGTAGACACGGTGCGCCGATGATGAAGGGAGTGAATGTTTAAGGTGGTGGATGGGGTGCCAGTCAAGTGGGCTGCTTTGTCCTAGATGGTGTCGCGCTTCTTGAGTGTTGTTAGAGCTGCACTCATCCAGGCAAGTGGAGAGTATTCCATCACACTCCTTACTTGTGCCTTGTAGATGGTGGAAAGGCTTTGGGGAGTCAGGAGGTGAGACACTCGCCGCAGAATACCTAGCCTCTGACCTGCTCTTGTTGCCACAGTATTTCTGTGGCTGGTCCAGTTAAGTTTCTGGTCAATGGTGACCCCCCAGGATGTTGATGGTGGGGGATTCAGCGATGGTAATGCCGTTGAATGTCAAGGGGCGGTGGTTAGACTCTCGCTTGTTGGAGATAGTCATTGCCTGGCACTTCTGTGGCGCGAATGTTACCTGCCACTTATCAGCTCAAGCCTGAACATTGTCCAGGTCTTGTTGCATGCGGGCATAGACTGCTTCATTATCTGAGGAGTTGGGAATGGTGCTGAACACTGTGCAGTCATCAGCGAACATCCCCATTTCTGACCTTATGTTGGAGGGAAGGTCATTGATGAAGCAGCTGAAGATGGTTGGGCCTAGGACACTGCCCTGAGGAACTCCTGTAGCAATGTCCTGGGGCTGTGCTGATTGACCTTCAACCACCACAACCATCTTCCTTTGTGCTAGGTATGACTCCAGCCAGTGGAGCGTTTTCCTCCTGATTCCCATTGACTTCAGTTTTACTAGGGCTCCGTGATGCCACACTCGGTCAAATGCTGCCTTGATGTCAAGGGCAGTCACTCTCACCTCCCCTCTGGAATTCAGCTCCTTTGTCCATGTTTGGACCAAGGCTGTAATGAGGTCGGGAGCCGAGTGGTCTTGGCGAAACCCAAACTGGGCATCAGTGAGCAGGTTTTTGGTGAGTAAGTGCCACTTGATAGCACTGTTGATGACACCTTCCATCACTTTGCTGATGATTGAGAGTAGACTGATGGGGTGGCAATTGGACGGGTTGGATTTGTCCTGCTTTTTGTAGACAGGACATACCTGGGCAGTTTTCCACATTGTCGGATAGATGCCAGTGTTGTTGCTGTACTGGAACAGCTTGGCTAGAGGCGCGGCTAGTTCTGGAGCACAAGACTTCAGCACGATAGCCAGGATGTTGTCCGGGCCATAGCCTTTGCTGTACCCAGTGCGCTCAGCCGTTTCTTTTGCACTCACGTGCTGGGCTCCACCATCATTGAGGATGGGGATATTCATGGAGCCTCCTCCTCCCGTTAGTTGTTTCATGGTCCACCACCATTCATGACTGGATGTGGCAGGACTGCAGAAATTTGATCTGATCCGTTGATTGTGGGATCGCTTAGCCCTGTCTATAGCATGCTGCTTCCGCTTTGTAGCATGCATGTAGTCCTGTGTTGCAGCTTCCCCAGGTTGGCACCTCATTTTTAGGTACGCCTGGTGCTGTTCCTGGCATGCTCTTCTACACTCCTTATTGAACCAGGGTTGGTCCCCTTGGCTTGGTGGTAGTGGTAGAGTGAGAGATATGCCGGGCCATGAGGTTACAGATTGTGGTGGAATACAATTTTGCTGCTGCTGATGGCCCACAGCGCCTCATGGATGCCCAGTCTTGAGCTGCTAGATCTGTTCTGAATCTATCCCATTTAGCACGGTGGTAGTGCCACACAACATGATGGAGGGTGTCCTCAGTGTGAAGACGGGACTTTGTCTCCACAATGACTGTGTGGTGCTCACTGCAACCAATACTGTCATGGACAGATGCATCTGCGACAGGCAGATTGGTGAGGACCAGGTCAAGTAGGTTTTTCCCTCGTGTTGGTTCTCTCACCACCTGTCGCAGGCCCAGACTGGTAGTTATGTCCTTCAGGGCTCGGTCAGTAGTGGTGCTACCGAGCCACTCTTGGTGATGGACATTGAAGTTCCCCACCCAGAGTACATTCTGTGCCCTTGCTACTCTCAGTGCTTCTTCCAAGTAGTGTTCAACATGGAGTAGTTCTGATTCATCAGCTGAGGGAGGACGGTAGGTGGTAATCAGCAGGAGGTTTCCTTGCCCATGTTTGACCTGAAGCCATGAGACTTCATGGGGTCCGGAGTTGAGGACTCCCAGGGCCACTCCTTCCCGACTGGATACCACTGTGCACCACCCCTGGTGGGTCTGTCCTTCCGGTGGACAGGACATACCCAGGGATGGTGATGGAGGAGTTTGGGACATTGGCTGAAAGGTATGATTCTGTGAGTATGACTATGTCAGGCTGTTGCTTGACTAGTCTGTGGGACAGCTCTCCCAATTTTGGCACAAGTCCCCAGATGTTGGTAAGCAGGACTTTGCAGGGTCGACTGGGCTGGGTGTGTCGTGTCCGTAGCAGGTGCTGAGTGGTCAGAAGCTCAGCTCTGGGTCAAATATGAAGCCAAGTTTGTGAACAGTCTGGTTCAGCCTGAGATTATGGCCAGGGAAGGAGGTGGAATCGGTGTTTAGGGGACAGATTTTACGGCAGGGACTGAAAACAGTACCTTCAATTGTCCCACTGCTTAATTGGAGGAAGTTGCAGCTCATCCAGGACTGAATATCAGAGAAGCAGTCTGAAAACACAGAGGCAGTGGACGGGTCGAGAGAGGTGGCGGAGAGGTACAGTTGGGTGTCATCAGCGTACGTATGGAACCTGACCCCATGTCTTCAGATGAGGGGGCAGCACGTAGTTGAGGAAGAGGAGGGGGCTTAGGATAGATCCTATTGCGATCTACAATTTCTCAGGCTATTTAAGATGCATTATACTGATTCCTAATGTCCATGCTATTTGCATTAGTTTTGAGGGTCCAAGATTATGGGCTATGGGCTGATTGCCATTGATCCTAATGGTATAGTACTCCTCATAGTGGAGGACATCTGAGCCTCATTACATTTTCTTCCCTTGATAACACATTTTTCTTGCTGCTGTGTGTTAAAGTAATGTGTGAAACATTATTGTATATACTGCTGAAATACAGTCTATTAATAAATCAGTTGATTTTGCTATTTAAAAATTGAATTATCTAAAATGTTAAATTAAGCAGTGTAAATGATAACAGAAATATGCTAATTTAGTACTCAAAAATTAAATCAAATAAGTTGTATTAAGTGACTTTGAATTTAAAGAATTGACTGTGCACTGATTTTAATTAAATAGGAATTTAACAATGAAATGGGTTTTAATAATCTATTCGAACATTGAGCAATTCTGCTTTTAGTAACAATGTACTTTTATGTTTAAAATAGTTTCACAGTGGTTTTTAATATTAGTAGGAATATTTTGGTAGGTACAAGTCCCAGCTATCCCACAACACTTACCGAAACTATCTATCAATCTAAGTTATTAAAACTCATGTTCCTGCTGCACCTGCCTCGGCCTCACGGGTCTCTTTTCCTGTAATCACTGAAATCTCCTTGCTTTCGGAGATGCTGTCTACTGTCACTTGTGCATATCTACATGGCACAGAAGAGCTGCTGACATGAATGCCAATCAGCTGTTCCTTTGGTACTTCACGCATGCCAATGCTGGAGGGCATTTACTTCTGAGGCAATCCAATCTGTGTGAACATAGAACAATGGGTTTACATGAGCCCTCTGAATTTCCTTCTCACGGGGATGCATGTAGCTATTCTCCAATTGTGTTGAAGCTGTCCATAACTGCATCTTAGAGACTTATAAATGCCTTAAGCACTAACAGGAGCATACGTGAGAGGTTCTCATATTATGCTTATGGCTGGTGTAACTGAGGCCACCGCTGTAGATACCAGTGGTGTTGCCATATGCTCTTTGGCAGACTGCAATGCAGATAACTGTTATTCTAGGACATCACTCATGAGAAATGGCAGTACATATCTGAGTATTGACTCTTCCAACCTAAGCTGATCACCTTTTACTGTTTCAGATGAGATGCTAAACCCAGGTCCCATCTGCTCTCTCGTGGACATAACATTTCAATTAAAATATCATCAATTTCTTTTAGCAATTGTGGATGGAAACTGAGAGAGCTGGATATTTTAGCAAAGAAGCTATGACCAGAAAGTCACTAATTTTCTGGAGCAGAAATGCTAAATGAAGAAGAAAGACATTGGACGTGATCAGTAACGACAACCTAAGTTATATAGTAGTACTCATGTAGCACTCCTTTCCAGAACTCTTTACAAAAGGGAGAGATGAGAAGTAAAGGAAGTTGGGGAGACTTGAAGGTATATTTTGCATATTTTTTCCAACTCACTTTGTAACTTCTGAGCTGCTCCCCCTGGTTTTGTACCATCTTCAAATTTGGCCAATTTGGCCTGAGTTTCTGAATCCAAGTTAATGTAAATTAGAGATGGTAGTGGTCCCAACCTGGATCCCTGGGGCATTCTGCTGAGTACTCAACCCAGCCAAACCTCCCCCGCCCACCCAAAAACCACTCTAGCATAACTTCTCTAACAACAAAACATTGGACCTGAAATTGCGGTCGGAGGCTTCCCGCAGGCGAATGCCTCCGATCCGCAAGAAGAGTACGCACCTACCTGGTGCCTCCAGAGCTTCGGACTCTTGCGGTCCTGGGCCTGCAGCCGTACGCCTGTGTAAAGGCCTACGTATCCCAGGAGCGCATGCGGTTTGCAAGCGTCCCTGGGATCACGTGGGCCAACCCAACCAATCAAAAAGGGGGATTCCCATTATGCTTATGGGGATTCCATTTATGTACGGAATCCCCATAAGCATAATAGGAATCCCCTTTAAAAAAAACACTTTCACACAACCTAAATAAAAATAAATCACCACATGTTTAAAATTAAAAAAATACAATTTAATTAAACATTTAAAGCAAAAACTAAATTTAAAAAAAAAAGTAAATTTAAACATTTTTAAAGGGCCCAAAATAACCTAAACCAATTTATAGTGATTCTTGAATGTTTAAATGATTTAAAAAACATTGGGCCGTATTTTCCGATCGGAGGCCTCCTGCGTGCAGAGGCCTCCGACCTGGAAAAATCTACGAACTTACCTGAGGGCTCCCGAGGCGCCTATACTTCTGATCCTGGACACCTCCAATCTCCAACGGGCTAAAAATAAACTTACCTTTTTTTAAAGTATTTTTAAATGATAAATGAGTGAAAACATTTTTTTTTTAATACTTTTTTTCAACTCTTATCCTGGTAAAAGCAGGCCTTATGCCTGCTTTTACCAGGCGTAAGAATTCTAAGGGTTTTCTGCGAGCGGAGGTTCTCCAGAAAGCGGAACTCTCTGCCCGCGGAGGCCCTTCTCCAGGGCAGGCGTCCTAAAACAGGCATTATTTGCATATGCAAAGGGACCTAACGCCCATTTCAGACATGAGCCTTGGAGTCTTTACGAATATGGTGGGCAACGCACTTCCACCGTGGAATGTGCGCGCACATGCCCCCCCCCCCACCCCCCCCAGCCATATTGAACGCTTAGGCGCCCATTTTACGTCTGTAAAACAAGCACGAAGCCAACAAATTTCTAAACCAATGAATTTCTTTGCAGCTTTTTATGTAGGCAATAGTTAAAATTAAACTTAGTTTTAAAATGTATTAATAGTTGATTTAATATGCTGATTTCCGTTTAAATAATAAGTGTTATTGCCTTTTTATTCAAGATTAATTGCACATTGTTTTCCTTTTTGGCCACTCCACCCTTATAGAACAGCCACCTTGATTGCAGCCAATTGGGCAGATCCCATAGACAACCATAATGCACAGGTTAAACTATAACTAGGACAGTGGAATTAACTCTACGAATTGAGGAAGGCAAGTTGGACAAACCTATTTCAGGTTAGAGACTGCAAGCACTTAAACATCAGATGTTGATGGGCAAGCCTTCATGGCAAGAGTACTAATGCATCAACCAGGCTGTTGTTACTTCCACAAGCCTTTGGATAAAATAGTGGAGAATACTGACTGATTTTTTTTCAGGCTTCAGAATGGTTGGAGTCCATATCTGACAGAGTCTGGCACTATAAATGAATAAAGACACAAACTTCATCTATGCCTTGACTAAATAACATACAATGTAATATGTATGTTTACTGTTGTATTTTCCTAGCTGTATTTGCCTCTTTTCTGAATCATTGATTTTTTTTTGTTTATTGCATATCATATGTTTTCAGTATAGTGCATTGCTATTTAAAGTGTTGTTTGAGGAGTCGGGCCTGTTGTGCATATGTGACCTCAGTCGACTAGATTTATTTTCCCCCAATTTTCTCTTGAATATGCTGACTCGTGCTCAATACTTTACCTAAATAGCCATTCTCCATGTCAGCTTAAAGAATGAGTGTTGACAGACGGTTCGACCATTTGGGGGCGTCATGAGCGCAATCCTTCCTTCACCCAACATCCAATGTGTCACTTTTCAATGGGAGTCACTCGTCAGGAGTGGGAATCCCGGGTGACTTTTTTTTGCCCCTCCTTACCCCTGGAACACTGAAGTCGGTTGTAGCACTGCCAATATAGCCCGAGATGAGATCAGCTATTTCAGCACAGAGATTGATTTTGGGACCTTTCTGCTCTGTACTGGTCAGTGTTACAATTAGGCGGTGCATGTACCCACTGAGCAATTTAGAAAGTGGTTGTTGCATTTATATAGTGCCTTTAACATAGAAACATCTTCCACGGTGCTTAAATTTCTAATAGTTATATTAGCTTGAAATGAATACTGCACTTTCCTATCATAGAGAAGTGCAGCACAGTCCAAGTGATACTGCTTGTAATATCACTGCAGTTGAGTATTTACAATCTTGGTGTTCATGCTTGTGATAAGAGCTCCTCGTATTCAAAGATTGGGAGCCGCGATCATCGTTTACTGTAACCGAGTCCTATAATTGAGAGCACCTTTAGAGAGGCAATCGTATGTAAATGTCTGATAGTACTTAGGAGGGAAGTCTACAACGTATCAGGTGTTCAAAGGTATTCAAATCATCTGAACACAAAAAACACTGTTGCAGCTTCAAGCTAATTCTATTTTTATTATCAAATAAAGGTATAGTGACCATAAATATAGGCCCTAAATTTGCGGTCGGTATGATGACGAACTGGCAGCATTTACCGTCTTTCCGCCTTTGAAATTGACCGCAACTTAGGGATTTAGCAATCCCGAAGTTGCGGCCTGTCAATGACGGCTCCGAAAGAGGCTGCGCTTTACCCCCGCCCCACAGAGCTGGCAATCAGTGAAATCTCATAAGTCCTTGAAACTGATGAAAACTTCGGCTCTTCCGTAAGTACACTGTTAAATTCCCCACTAAAAGTTAGACCCAAAGGGATTAGGTGTAACTGGGGTTTTAACAGCGTTATTACTGCTAAACAAACATTAAGGGCCTGGAAACTAATTTTAATTTTGCGCAGTGTGAAATTTGTCCATTTTAATAAAAAATTTAAACTTTTAAGGAACTTGATTTAAAAAAAATATATATATATTTTTTAAGTTTGTCCATCTTTATTTCAGGTTTGCCTGTTCCCCATGTGAGAGCCCTAATCTTTCTTTTGCTCTCTCTAACTATTTTAAAAGGTTAGAATTTTAAGAGCTTACTCACTTCCTTGTTCGCTGTCTGTGAGAATTCTGCCTTTTTATTGGCTGCTTAGACAGCCTGTTGACGTCACAGCAGTTCGAACAAGGGAATCCCCACAACAGTCCGTTGAATTGAATTGAAGGTCGGAAAACCCAAACTTCTCGACACGGGGATTGCGAGATCCTTGTGCGGAGTGTACTTCCGGGCCAGCAGCAAATGCCTTCATTTCGCTGCTGACCGCAAATTCTGGGCCAATATCTACACCTTTTGGAAATTTCACTGGCTTATGAAAAATTCCTGGATGAGAGGTTCAGTAGAGTAACAAGGAAATTGGGAAAAGGAAAGACTGGGCAGTACTGAGCAAGGTTAAAGTTCTCCATTTTATCTCAGGGGTTGAAATTCTAATCTAGTTTCTCCTGTCTCGTACTTCCCTGATTGCTTAGTTGGTAAAGTCAGTCTATAGCCGAGATATATATATATATATAAAAGAAAACCCTGAAGGTCCCAGGATTGATTTCTGATCGATGCTAAGCTAGCTGAAGGGGAGCTATTAGCCTCAGTGTTCTTGGACTAGGGTGAAGAATAACAGCCAGAATTCCCAACCCTGAGCGCTGTCCTGTGACTTCCGCTGGAAAGCATGTGGGTGGATACTGTGTGAAAACAGGATTCGACTCAACTGCCAACATTCACGACGTGGTCTCGCACATAAACGGTCACTCGGGCGAAGCACCAGAAGAATCCGAGTAATTCAGCATCTGTTGGTTTTCACTGGCTAATCTTTATCTTATCAGAAAGACTGAGGATGCCTGTTGTTGGAACTGAATGTCAGGATGGAGAGGAGAACTTCTTCTAAAGTTGTGGTTAAAGCACGCAGTATACACTGAATTTTACCTGTATCTGCTTCTTACTGTAACTGAGAGCAGCGGCGTTTTATTCTTCAGCACAGTCCTCTCACCTTGATGATGCACATAAATTCCCTTATGAAAAGCATCTGAGTCAGAAGTACACAGTTTTTTTTTTCTCTTCCGAGTCTAGACTATAGAACGTAAGAGTAAATCTCATTGTCTGAGTTGTCATCGTTGGTCTCACAGCTGTGAAAGACCCATAACTCAAGAACAGTGCAAGTTCAAATTAGTTATATTCGTTTCTCATATGAGTGAAAGCAGGCCTAGATCAGTCTTGCACTGCTGAGAGATTCCGTTTATTTTGTCGCCGTGAATGTCCCTGGAACTTGTTAAAAATGTTGCCAGTAGCTGTCAAGTGTTAATTCACAATTTACACTTGTTTGTAATTTTTGTTTATCACTCCTGATTTATTGGCCCACTGTCCATTGAAAATATTTAACCCAAAGGAATAAACACATAATTACTCCATTATAGTATGAAAAAATGATTACTAACATTGGAAAGCATTAGAGACCTGTGACTAATGTGTGTAAATCGTAGCAATGATTGAGTTAGACTTGCACGCCTGCTGCGTGTTCATTTGTAATGTTGTTTGCATGATAGAAGAATGCTACAGAGGTTAAGGTTTTGATTCTGTTATTCTCTGAAGAATGTGGAGGGTCTTTCTCATTTGCTTATCCCATCATGTTGTCACTTTCTTTTGCGTCAGCCATGGTTAGAAACATAGAACATAGAACATAGAAAAATAGGAGCAGGAGTAGGCCATTTGGCCCTTCGAGCCTGCTCCATCATTCAATATGATCATGGCTGATCCTTTATCTCAATACCATATTCCCGCACTCTCCCCATACCCCTTGATGCCTTTTGTGTCTAGAAATCTATCTATCTCCTCCTTGAATATATTCAGTGACTTGGCCTCCACAGCCTTTTGTGGTAGAGAATTCCACAGGTTCACCAGCCTCTGAGTGAAGAAATTTCTCCTCATCTCAGTCCTAAATGTCCTACCCCGTATCCTGAGACTGTGACCCCTCGTTCTAGACCCCCCAGCCAGGGGAAACATCCTCCCTGCATCCAGTCTGTCTAGCCCTGTCAGAATTTTATACGTTTCAATGAGTGCTACCAATCAGTTGGTAGCACTCCTGCCTCTGAGTCAGAAGGCTGTGAGTTCAAGTCCCACTCAAGACTTGAGCACAAAATCCAGGCTGACACTTCAGTGCGGAACTGAGGGAGTGCTGCACTGTCGGAGGTGCCGTCTTTCGGATGAGACGTCTGTCCTCTCAGGTGGCGTAAAAGATCCTATGGCACTGTTTTGAAGAAGAGCAAGTGAGTTATCCCTGGTGTCCTGGTCATCATTCATCCCTCAGCTAACACCACTAGAACAGATGATTTGGTTATTATCACATTGCTCTTTCTGAGATCTTGCTGCGTGCAAATTGGCTGCCACCTCCTACATTATAACAGTGACTACTTCAAAAGTACACCAATTCATGTTAAATGATAATTCTTGTACCTCGACTTTATTAAGAAGTATGATTGTGTTTGTCAATCATAAACTTTACAAGAAAAAACTTTTAGGCTGTGGCTAGAGAACAATGGATATCAGCAAAAACTAATTCCTGACATTTTATTTATCGTAAGACAACATCTGGTCAGTAGCAGTGTTTATAAGAATGCAAGTTTTTGTCCCTCATGGTTAGAATGTGTTACGGCACTTGTTTTCAACCCATGGATACCGGAGAAGATGCTCTTGGGTTGCAAAACCATCTTTGTATATTGTCTGCATATAAAAGCTACAGATAAGTAGTCACAATATAGCATACAAGCTAACATTATGCTGACTATGTAGCTGCACAGAAATAACAGGGAAGTTTTAACTAAAAAAGGTTGGCTGCTGCTGAAGCAGAAATTTCTTCAAGTATCGCTTTTTAAAAGCAGATGTTAGAGAGGTCTAATTGGGAATATGTTGATTTGGTTTTACTTCCATTAGAAAACAAGGTCAGAGACTATTCAAAACCAGTGGGTAGCTTTTGATTTTGTGCAATAGTGTAAAACGAGTGATCCAATGGAAATAAAAATCGAGGGAGTTGTTAAACAGGCTGTCAATTTGCTATTGTAATATATGTGGTTAGAACAAATGAAGGACAGAGACAGAATGAGCTGCTAGTCCAGGAGCTAGTTTACTAGGCCAGAGCGAACTGAGCATGCTCATACCAAACCATGTGATAATACATTACACTGCTTTCCCCTTAAAAAAAAAATGCACATATTCCCTCGCAAATACAACAAAACTATGGTTCCACCTTTCCCAGCATTATATCTACCAGATAACAAAAACTCTTGGCTTTTTTTTTCTTTTAAATCAACTACAAATGAACTGCAAATCCAGTTTAATAACAGGTTTGCGGCGCCTTCCTGATCCCCTTACAGAAGGTTTTGGTGTTGAGCCAATTTTCGGGCTGTTTTCTGGTTCCGAACTCCAAGAAGTAGGTACCACCACTCTGTTTTCCCACTTGATACAACCTTGCTCGCAAGACAATTCAGTACGACGGTTATGGAATGGTTTCAACTCTGTGTTCAGACACTGATCAGTCCATCCATTCAAGGTGTTTTCATACACTCTTTTCAGTACTGAGTCCTTTTGAGTCTCATTTGCAATCTCCGTTGCATTCACAGGAAAGTCTTTGTCAACTGAACCTAGCATGAAAATCTCACCTTCACTCCCAACTGGAGTCTTCATGTGGCAACCTGGACAAAGCATCTGTGATTGCATTTTGCTTTGAAGTGCGATGTTCAATCGTGTAGTCATATTGTGACAACAAAACTGCCCAACATTGCATTCTTGATGCGGCCATTGCAGGGATGGCAGATTTGGGCCCCAATATTGCTAGGAGCGGTTTGTGATCAGTTATCAGGGTAAAGTTTCTGCCGATCAAGAACTGTTGGAATTTCTTGATTCTAAACACTATGGCAAGTGCTTCCTTTTCAATTTGCACGTAATTTCTTTCGCTCTTTGTGAGGGTTCGTGATGCGAATGCGATTGGTTTCTCTTGGCTGTCATCCATTGCATGGCTTATGACAGCTCCCACACCATAGCTAGAAGCATCACACGCTAACTTAAGCTCACGCTCTGTGTCATAGTGCACAAGTAGAGCATCGCTAGAGAGACTCCTCTTACAAGCGTCGTAAGCTTCCTGTTGTGCTTTTGTCCAATTCCACTTCCTTCTTGAGGAGCTCGTGCAGTGGAGCTAACATGGTCGCTAACTCTGGTAAGAAACATGCGTAGTACTGGACCATTCCAAGGAAAGATCTTAACTCAGATACGTTCTGTGACTTTGGAGCATTGATGACAGCATTAACCTTTTCCTGAACTGGTTGCAAGCCATTTGCATCAACTTTCAGACCAAGGTACACAACCTCGGGCTGCACAAAAGCACATTTGCTCATTTTCAATTTTACATTGTGTGAATTCAACCTTTGAAGCACTAAATCTAACAGTTCTAGATTTTCTTCCTCATTGCTTGTTGCGATCAGCACATCGTCTTGATTGCATAAGCAATTTGGAATTCCTTACAAAATCTTATCCATTGTAGCCTGGAAGATTTTGGGGGAGAACTTTACACCATACAGCAGCTTGGTGTAGGAGTACAGTCCCTTGTGTGTGTTGATAGTGAGATACTGTTGAGTCTCTTTGTCAACATTCAGCTGAGGGTAACCGTGCGACAGGTCAAGCCTGGAGAAAACCTTTGACCCAGAGAGTGCTGCATGCAAACCTTGTGATGTAGGTAACGGGTACTGTTCATCATCAATTGCTTGGTTGATAGTAAATTTGTAGTCACCGAACAAGCGTACAGTTTTGTCTGCTTTGGGCACTACCACAATCGGGGTAGCCCATTCACTTTTGTCAGTTTTTACTAGCACTCCGTTCTCTCTGTTTCTCCAGCTCTTCCTCCACCTGACTTTTCAACGCATAGGGGACCAGCCTTGCCTTACAATAGACAGGCTTCGCGTTGGACTTGATGCGGATATGTGCGTCATACCCAGTGATGCCCTCATAACTGGCTGAGAAGATGCTTTCGTACTTGCTCAGCATTGTGTCGAGTCGCTTCTTTGAAGCATCTACACTGAAGATGTTTTTCCAGTCTAGTTTCAACTTTCTCAACCAGTCTTTGCCCATGAGGGTTGGCCTGTTGTTGTAGCTCGCTACAATAATAGGCAGCTTTACTGACTGGCCATTGTGTTGAACTGTAGATTCCATTTGTCCACATGTCTCTAGGATTTCTCCGGAGTAGGTTTTTTACTCTACGGTACTCGTTGTGAGTGGTATTTGATTAAACTGACTCTCATATGTGTTCTTACTCATGATAGAACAGTCTGCCGCTGTGTCGGTACATATCAATATTTTGGTCATTGATCAAAAGTTTTGTACAGAAGTCTTTCTCACGACTACTAGCGCTGCCGCTAGTAGCATAGATACTGTAGATGCCTAGTTCTTCAATATCAGGTGTGTTCACTTCAATATTGTGAATTCCTCCCTTTTGTTGTCGCTGCTTTGCATTGCCACTAGAATGGTTCTTACTTCCTGCTTTCAATCTAGCTCTGCAAGCTGTTGAAATATGGCCTGGCTTCTGGCAGTGAAAACACTTCGCATTTCTGTATTGAGAGGTCTGTGGTGAGTGATTTCCATTGCAGCGATAACAATTCACTGAACTACTCTCACCGACATGCTTTTGACCCAGTCTCACAGCTTTAGGTTCGGTGGTGTCTTTGTGACTGTGGACCTCAGCTGCACTAGTCACTTGAGTTGGACGGAGCTCCCTAGCGTTCTTAGACGCCATCTCCATAGATAGGGCAATTTTGCAAGCTATGTCAAACGTTAGATTTGGAGTGTTCAGTAACTTGGACTGTGTGTGCTCATCAACCAGTCCACACACAAACTTATCTCGCAACGCACGATCCAAAAATATGACGAAGTTACAATGCGAAGACAGGTTTTTAAGAGCTACAATGTACTCACTGATGGTTTCACTTTGTTTTTGGTTTCTAGTACCAAACTTCTAGCTCTCTGCTATTTCTAATGGCTTTGGATCAAAATGGTCCTCGAGTTTCTCGACAATGTCTTCAAACGACGCATTCTTCGCTTTCCCTAGCGCGAGTATGTTTGTCAACATTCTGTAGACATCTGGCTCGATCTCAGTTAGAAAAATTGCTTTATTACGTTCACAAATTACTTTATTTTGAGCTTGAACATTCTTATCTGCACCTTCGGTCTCAATAATGTTATTTGCCGTAAAAAAAAAATCTCCATCCGCTCAATGTAAGAACTAAATGGTTCGCGAGCTCGGTCATACATGTCGAGGCTTCCGATGAATCCCATAGGCGTGGCCATGATTGTCCCGATCCCATTGAGCAGTGACTCAACACGCTACCTGTATACCTGTGAGAATCAACGCTGCTGTTGCTCTGTATCCATACACACGAAGGCGAAGCACAGACGATTCTGCATCAGCAGTAACATTAAAACATAGCAAAAATTTAGTTTAGGTGTCACAAATTCACCTTAAACTTTTCCAGTCGAAGGTTGAACACTGTGTCCTTCCATGATCCCTAAAAATGGCTTTGGAATCCCATCCTCATCACCAAAATGTAATATATGTGGGTAGAACAGAGACAGAATATGTTCCCGTCCAGGAGGTAGTTTACTCAGCCGGAGCGAACTGAGCATGCTCATACTAAACCATGTGATAATGTATTACAGGTATCACCCATTTTATACTGCAGCACAAAGTCAAAATCGACCCCAATATTTTTTAGTTCATGTGCGCAGACCATTAGCCATTTATATAAATAGGATGAAACATTTTCATCAACTTGGGTAATTATTTGCTCCATTTGAGAACAAGACTTAAATCAAACGTATTTTGAAATGGAGGTTAGCAAATTGAGTATTGGAGTATATCTTCTTGAATCCACCAGGAGATAGTTATAGATTAATATATTCGCGCATAGGCCTCTTAGATTAATATGGTTTCTGAGCGACTATTCTTGAAGCCATCTGCAAGATTGTAATCTTGCGAGTTATGTACATTTTATCGAAGCATTACCAATTTGACAGCTTGGAGTGATGAGCTTTGGCACCATGATACTGAAGGCTAGCATGATCATGTGTGCCCTTAGAATACTTCAATATACTTATATTGTATATTGCAGTCAAAGAAATAAGAAGCAACATTATATTATTTAACTATCCAAAGAACTAAGGGCATTATTCAGTACAAGAACTTATGAACAGCACAATGGACTAAGATCACCTGATCTTGCAGGGTGCACATTTCTTAAATGGATACCATCTCAGATATTATTTCCTCCTATGGGATGACAGCATTGTCTTATTTTGTGTAGAATCATAGAATGGTTACAGCACAGAAGGAGGCCATTCGTCCCATCGAGCCCGTGCCGGCTCTCTGCAAGAGCACTTCAGCTAGTCCCACTCCCCGCCCTTTCCCCGTAGCCCTGCAAATTTATTTCTTTTAGGTACGTATCTAATTTCCTTTTGAAAGCCACAATTGAATCTGCCTGCACCACCCTTTCAGGCAGTGCATTCCAGATCCTATCCACTCGCTGCATAAAAAGGTTTTTCCCAATGTCGCCTTTGGGCCTTCTGCCAGTCACCTTAAATCTGTGTCCTCTGGTTCTCGACCCTTGCGCCAATGGGAGCAGTTTCCCTCTATCTACTCTGTCCAGACCCCTCATGATTTTGAACACCTCTATCAAATCTCCTCTCAAACTTCTCTGCTCTAAGGAGAACAACCCCAGTTTCTCCAGTCTATCCAAGTAACTGAAGTCCCTCATCCCTGGAACCATTTTTGTAGATCTTTTCTGCACCCTCTCTAAAGCCTTCACCTAAAGTGCAGTGCCCAGAATTGGACGCAATACTCCAGTTGTGGCCGAACCAGTGTTTTATAAAGGTTCATCATAACTTCCTTGTTTTTGTACTCTATGGGCTGGATCTTACCTGAGGAGGCGCGATGGGGCGGGACTGCTGGTTTCCGGGTTCTAGTCCTGCCCCCAGCAACGTCTGACGACCTGATGCTATTTTCCCCTGATTGGCCTTGTTAAGCCTGCGGGCTTGCCGGCCAATTAAGGGAAAGCCGGTGTCAGATGACGTCAGTGAATGACACTTCATCTGCCGGTTTTGTTAAAGTGATAGACTCCATAATTTTTTGACAGATGATTTGACAGTGTTTGACAGCTTTGAGGTGCTGTCAAACACTGACAATCACTGTCCATAGGTGAGCCCTTGCACCTAGGCTCACCAATGACTCTCTCCTTAGGAGAAAGCAGATGGCAGCTGCATGTGAGATTACAGAAGCCATCTGTCAATTCTCCCGATCAGATGAGGCGTCACAGAAACATCAAATCTTGTCGCCTGCAGATTCATATAAACAGAATAAAAATATTTCTCTCTACATTCTCTCACCTGTCATACTTACCTGTGCACCATTGCACCCATCGCACCACCTCTGCAGCTGTCATTTGCACACTTACACTGCAGTAGACCCGCAGCTCGCCTCGCTGACCCTGGCAGGGTTTCCCGCCGTCGGGAAGGCCGCATCAGCAGGCTGAAAATGGGGAAAAGCCTCTTAACTACCTGTTAATAGGCAGTTAATTGGCTCTAATCCCCTCCCCGCCGCTAGGAGACGGGTCTCTGCGCGACTCGGGGACCTGCCTCCTGGGAAGATGGTTCGGAGGCGGGTTGGGAGCGGGGTTGGGACCCGCTCCCAATTTTTCCCATTTTCCCAGCAGTCCCGCCTCCAAACCCACCTCCTCAGGGCTGGTAAAATCTAGCCCTATGCCTCTATTTATAAAGCCCAGGATCCCGTATGCTTTTTTTAACCTCTTTCTCAACCTGTCCTGCCACCTTCAAAGATATGTGCACATATACCCCCAGGTCTCTCTGTTCATGCACCCCCTTTAGAATTGTACCCTTTAGTTTATGTTGCCTCTCCTCATTCTTCCGACCAAAATATATCACTTTGCACTTTTCTGTGTTAAACTTCATCTGCCACGTGTCCGCCCATTCCACCAGCCTTTCTATGTTCTCTTGACGTCTCTCCCTATCCTCCTCACTGTTCACTATACTTCCAAGTTTTGTGTCATCTGTAGTTGAACTACTTGTACAGACTGAAGAAGATCATACCTATAGTCAGTAATTAGTTTTTCTCAATATTAAATTCCATTTTTAATTCATTTTCACAGTTTGTAAATCTTAGTTGCTCTTGGAATTTTTTCTTTGAATATCATGGGAAAGCTGAAAAATGTTGCATATTCCTAGGAATAGTACTGGATTGCTTTCTCATCCACTTGTTGAACAGCCAACAAAGTAATTTAGGCTATTGATGGGAAATAAGCTGAATATGGTAAGGAGGGTAAACGTTGGGGAACATCTAGGAGCCAAGGATGATTATTATATCAGATTTGAAATGGCCATTATGTTATATAGATAGACTAGTAACTCAAAATTATTGGACTTCAAAATAACAGGCTTTAAAGAAATGCAAAATAAATTGAAGAAATTTGACAAACTCAAAAGTACATAAGAAATCTACATGGGAAAAGCAGAAAACATTTAAAGAAACTACTTGATCTGTGGCATTGCACACATGGAGTCGAGATCAAGTACAGTAGTCGGATCAAGTGGGGTTAGAGGGTGGGGGAATACCGATGGGGGAAGAGCGAGGAAAGATAAGAGGATGGGAAAGGGAGCTGAGGAATAGTGCAAGGGAAGAGGAGAGGAAGTGGGGGAGAGAACGAGGATAGAAGAGGTGGACAGGGATGGGAGAGGGGAGATGAGGGAGCTGGATGGGGGGGATAATGAGGGGAGAAGCGAAAAGAAGGAGGTGAATGATGTCTGGATGATCAATACTGGGAAGGGGGGAAACAGTTTCCCGGTGACCATTATTATACTCTGTGTGGGGGAGCTCTATGGCCCAGAGATGATTCCTGTGCACTGTGTTTGGGGGTGGGGTGGTGGGCAGAGGGGAAATACTGCCCAGTGGGGGAGAGCCAAACTATCTAGGAGCTGCTTATGTTATATAACATCAAACATTGGAAAATCCCTAGCACAGCATCCCTTAGAGGTGTAACAGGTATTGCCATTATATGTTGACACTTTTATAATGGGTTTTGCTATAGATGGAGCTTGATGATGTAGGTTTTGCTAATCCATTTTGAAATGGAATATGCACCCCATTGCACAATTTTTTCAATCGATGACTGGAGCCTGTCTGATCAGAATTTCTCTTGGCGAAATCAAAACAGCTATAAGGGCAACAGAGGCCAATGTGCTGAGTGGAGATGTGAAGAGTCATATAAGGAACAAGCCATTTAAAATACAAATGGTATGGAGGACGAAGGATCATAAACGTATATTTTAAAAAAAGCAATTTTTTTAAAAGTAAAGGAAGAAGTATTATCAAATTGCAGAAAACATTTCAAGCAACATAAGAATTTTTCAAATATATACAAAATAGATAAAATGTTGAAGAAAGCATTGGACTGCTAAAACGAATAGTGGCAAACTGAAATTACGTGATAAGGAGTTGGTGGGACATGTGGGTCAGTGGCCAGGCAGAAGTGCTGCTCCCTTTAAAGTAAATGGAGCTGTTGCAGTCCCATGCAGCCTAGCTTTGCAGAGTAGTTCTGGAGGATAGTGGAGGTGCATTGTTTGCCTCTGTGAGGGTACAAAAATCAAACATGGTAAACAAGTGTGTCTTTTAAGAGATAGTTGGGGAGAGTACTCTGAATAAAAATACTCCCATGTGATTTTCCTATCCCTTTGAGTGACTTGACACATTCATGTACATATACCCATTTTGGCCAGGTTTCCAAGTAAATGGCCCTGAAATTCGCCTCTCTGGCTTGCCGCGGGGGTAAGGATCGCGCGCGCACTTACCTACCGTGCCTGCCGTTGACCTCTGGGCCCAAGGGAACTTCAGCTCCTGGGCCTGCTCCAACTGCCGGTGCGCAGTGCGTGCGTGTCCCAGGGGCGCAGTTAGTGCGATGCGTCCCCTGGGATCACGTGGGCCATGGAGAGCCAATGGCAGCAGACCATCTTTCATTCATAGATTTGACAGGAAGACCTGTCAAATCTGTGAATTGAAATCGGCCCCAAAAGAACAGCTAAACTTAAAATAAATTTTTTAAAAAACCATCACATTTATAAAATAACTATATATGTTAGGGAGAAATTATTTCACTCCAGTCTGTTTATAGGTAAAAAGCAAAAAACAGTTTATTTAATATTCAGAGATCCCTGGGAGAAGTGGCACAGAACCTTGCTTGGTCCGATGGCTTCACTTCTCGACCTCTCGTTGTCAATGACAACCTTTTATTGAAGAGTTATCCAATCACATAGTTACAAAATATCACATGATTACAAGTATGTCCATTTCAAACTTAAACAGCTTACAATTAATTTGTTATATTCTAAACAATTTATGTCAGTTCAAGCTAAATCATTAATTCGTCATATTTTAATTCAAACTAAATAATTATGTTGCAAACTAAAAGCATTAATGACGTGTATATGTAATCTGTTAGAGGCCCCTAGTGTCTGGGTTTTACAGTCTTTCATTGTGTATTGACCTTGATTGTTGCTAAGTATCACAACGCTCAACCAGGCCTTATCTCCCACCTGGCTTCCCTTCGGTTTCATACAGAAAATGAGAATTCGTTATATTTTAATTTAAAGTGAGTTCAAATTAACTCTTTCACTCCCTCCTTTCGGTACCTTGCCAAATTAAAAATTCTGGTCAGGGATACCGACTTTCCCGCATTTATCATAAATTCGCCTCTCCCTTCTATCTATCCTCGGGATCGGGTGTCTGTATGAAAAGGAAAGAGCCTTACATATAGATATCCTGTAGTGGCTTTTCATTGCTTGGTTCAATAGTGACTACAGCAACCGGCATCATTCTGTCCATAGCTGCCTTACAACATGCATTTAAAATCATCAAGGTAACACAGAGTGCTATTCCAATTACAAGAATAATTATCAGTCCATGCATCAAATATGAAACCCATGACCCCCCAAACAACCATCCCCACCAGTTTGCTCCTGCGGTTTTGTGTAACTTCCGAACTTCCCTCTGTATGTGCTCAGCCAAATCAGTTATATTTTCTGAACTGTCAGGAATGTATGTACAGCACTCTGTCCCAATCAATGCACATGTTCCCCCTTTTTCTGCTAGGAGGTAATCAAGTGCCATTCGGTTCTGTAGCGTCACTGTCCTTATCGCTACCATCTCGGCGTTCATGTCTGTTAGAGCTTCTGCTGTATCATTCCCAACCTGTTCTAAAATCTCTGCCAACAACCGTATCTCTTTAATAGCTCTTGCGACTCCGTATGGGGGTAGATAGATCGCAAAGTATTTTTCAGCCTCATTAATTTCTCGTTTATAACGATAGGCTGGGTGTTCCTTGAGGTTTAGGCAGTGGTGTACAAAGGGCACGACATACCCCAGATAACAAGACCCCGTCCAATTGAAAGGGAGCCATGGGTAAGCTTTATGTCCACATATGAAATAGGTGTTATTATAGGCTTCAAACCTACTCCATACGTTATTCATCATCATGATTTTACCCTTCCATGGCCCCCCACTGGTTATATTTGGAATTGTACCGAGATTCCACGTCCCATACGTGAATGATGCACCACTGTACCCACTCCTGGTCATCCTTAATTCGTATTTCTGCTCGCAACTACTCCAACCCAATGTGAAGCAAATCAGAATGATGCATAATGCCCAGACCAATCCCCTTATCAGGGGCCATTCCCATTCTGTGTACGGTTTCCACTCTCCCTCATTCCTTATACTCGGTATTTGTTTTGTTGCGTCCATCTCTACACAGGTGAAGGGTTATAGATCTTTAGCTGGGTCCAGTGTTTCCACCTTCCCATTCCCTTTATATACAGGCACACGTGTCTCCACTGATAAGGACCGGCCCATCTTGGGGCAAACCCCTGTTTTGTAGGTAGGACCTTAACCATTACTTTTGTTCCTGCAAAGGGAACGTTTGTTAACGCAGTCAAGTCTAAATTTTTATCCTTTTCTTCCTGTCTTTCTCTAACCTGCTGTCTCATTTCTTTTAACTGCTTGCTTAATTCAAGGACATATCGGCGGATCCTATCCTGTAAGGGTCCTAGTTCCTCTCCCCCCCCGTGATAATTCCATAAGGGAGTTGCATTGCTCGCCCTGTCATTAATTCATAGGGAGATAAGCCTGTCGTTCGATTAGGGATAGCTCGCAATTTCATCAGGACTGCCGGCAGAGCATCTACCCAAAATTGGTGAATTTCACTCAGAGCCTTTGCTAATGCGGTTTTTAGGGTTCGGTTCATTCGCTCCACCATCCCAGAGCTCTGAGGATGGTAGGGAATGTGGAATTTTTGTTTTATTCCCATCCATGCGCAGATATTCTTTACTACCTTTCCCGTGAAATGGGTTCCCTGGTCAGAGTCGATTTGAATAGGAACCCCCCCCCCCCCCCCACCTCGGTATTATTTCTTCTGCCATTATCCGGGCCACTGTGGCAGCTGTGCAGTTTCGTGTGGGGAAAGCTTCCACCCATCTTGTGAATTGATCTATTATCACTAAGCAGTATAACCTTCCCCTTGAGATCGGTAGGGGTCCCGTAATGTCTATTTGTATCTTTTCCCAGGGACCCCTTATTCAAATTCAATTCATTGTTCCAATTCTGCCCCGCCTGGGGTATCCTCTGTTTCTTCTATCTGTTAATTCCATCCATTTTATTGTACTTTCTAATTTGGCTATTCTCTTTTCTTGTTCTTCCATCTTGCTAGTTTGTGTCGTAATCTTTCCTGTTAACATTAACTGATGTGTTAAAATTACTCCTGCCTTTCTAGTTTTCTTTTGTTTCTGCTTCTCCCACCACTCCCGTTGCGCCAGGGGTTTTCCTAACGGATCCCACCCATCTTTCCTCATTTGATCAATCAAACCCTTTTGGTCCTCGGCGTAGAGCCGACTCATGGATCCTGGCGGGCCCCAATCGGGTTCCGCGCCTTTCTCCATAATGTATTAATATCGTTACTAGCTTACCGCTTTCCGGCCACGACTAGTAACTCGTTTTCAGAGGTCTGCCTATCATCCACCATAAGTATGGTGGCGGCCCCGACTTGGAACAATCTTGCTCACAGAGGTGAGTTTTGGGCAGCCACTTGGCCCCTTTCACATGTAGCCATTAATACATTATCACAACACGTCATACAATCCAGCAGATCCCGCAACGCAACACAGCAGAGAGGTCTTACAGATTCTTTTGTCTGTCTCGGATTCCCAACTAACTCTGGCCGTCACGTGGGGCCCAATCGCCCTCTTAATTTCGGCTCAGTATGGGTCCACGAGACATTTATAGTCTGAAATAACACATCAGGCTTCAAATATCTTAACTACTATTAATACGTTTAGTTAACCTTATTATTTCAATATACAAACACCTTATGCGCTACCTAGGTTTTAATAAACTGTTTCTTACCCGTCACAGACATCAAATTCGTTGGATACTGCGGTTTGCCTTCACACCGCCCTGCCAAGTGACCCAATTTCTGGGTGGTCAAAGATTTGACTACTCACCCTGTTCACTGGTACAGGCGGTCTTTCAGCTCCGAAGTATCCCTGCCGACTACGCCAATTGTTAGGGAGAAATTATTTCACTCCAGTCTGTTTATAGGTAAAAAGCAAAAAACAGTTTATTTAATATTCAGAGATCCCTGGGAGAAGTGGCACAGAACCTTGCTTGGTCTGATGGCTTCACTTCTCGACCTCTCGTTGTCAATGACAACCTTTTATTGAAGAGTTGTCCAATCACATAGTTACAAAATATCACATGATTACAAGTATGTCCATTTCAAACTTAAACAGCTTACAATTAATTCGTTATATTCTAAACAATTTATGTCAGTTCAAGCTAAATCATTAATTCGTTATATTTTAATTCAAGCTAAATAATATGTTGCAAACTAAAAGCATTAATGACGTGTATATGTAATCTGTTAGAGGCCCCTAGTGTCTGGGTTTTACAGTCTTTCATTGTGTATTGACCTTGATTGTTGCTAAGTATCACAACGCTCAACCAGGCCTTATCTCCCACCTGGCTTCCCTTCGGTTTCATACAGAAAATGAGAATTCGTTATATTTTAATTTAAAGTGAGTTCAAATTAACTCTTTCACTAGTTAAATAAATTAACCACTTTAAACAAACATTTAAATTTTTGAAAAAATTAAAATACTTTTTAAAAGTGATAAAAAATAAACTTACCTTTCTTTAAAGTATCTAAAAAAGATAAACCTGTTGAAAATTTTTTTAAATTATACTTAATTAACCACTTACCTTGTTGAAAACGGGTCCTGCGTCTCCTTTTTAAAAGCGCAGGTTCTTCAATACTTACCCTCCCGGAGAAACCTGAAAAAAAATCTAAGTTCGCTGCGTGCACGCAGCCTCTACCGCGCACGCGGTTCACCTAGGAACCGCCCCCTTCACCAGACCGGAAGTTCCGGTTTCCCGCGCATGCGCAGTGCATGCAGGAAACCGGCACTTCGGGACGCCTTACGGGTGAGTACGCACTGTGTACTCACCCGGGAAGGGCCGAATTTTTGGCCCAATATGATTGTAGGTACTGCATGTTATTTGAAGTTGATTGTAACTGCAGTCAAGAATTTCAAATATGCCCCACCTGGGACCATTATTGCAGGGAAAGCTATCAACAGTGAAAATGTCAAAGTCTCTCCTTGTGGAATTAATCTTATTGCAATATTTCAGCACAAATCCCACTTGTGTCTGTCTATCGCTTTTGTTTTTCCCCAGACGGATTGTTTCCTGTCATACCAAATCTGACTTGCTGGATACTGTTGAAGAAAAAATTAAATCAGGTGTATATGTGATCTTTGGAATAATAAGATAATGGATGAAGCAATCCAAAAGAGTAATATAACAGTAACTTATAATAGAGGTGAACAAATTAAATCTGCTTTGAATTTACAAGAAATATAATTGAGAAATGCACTTAATAGTTTGATCTGAATACGTAATAACCGTCAAAAATCTTTTTTTAAAGAAAAAGCTAAAGAAAGAATTACATTACATTAAATCTACTGCACAGAAACAAATGATTCCCGTTTCCTTTTCTGAGCTGTTTACTTTTTTTAAGTGTGCTTGCGATCAACAACGAACTAAAGATCCACCGTTTCTCAAAATGCCACTATAATGACCAGCAAATCATTTTAAACACAACAACAACTTGTATTTATATAACGCCTTTAACGTAGTAAACCATCCCAAGGCGCTTCACAGGAGTGTTATAAGACAAAAAATTTGACACCGAGCCACATAAGGAGAAATTAGGGCAGGTGACCCAAAGCTTGGTCAAAGAGGTAGGTTTTAAGGAGCGTCTTAAAGGAGGAAAGAGGTAGAGAGGCGGAGAGTTTTTGGCAGGGAATTCCAGAGCTTTGGGCCTAGACAACAGAAGGCACGGCCACCAGTGGTTCAGCAATTATAAAATTGAGAGGTCGCACAACACCAGGTTATAGTCCAACAGTTTTATTTGAAATCACAAGCTTTCGGAGCTATCGATTGCTCCGAAAGCTTGTGATTTCAAATAAAACTGTTGGACTATAACCTGGTGTTGTGCGACCTCTCAATTTTGTCCACCCCAGTCCAACACCGGCATCTCCGCATCATCAGCAATTATAAGCAGGGATGCTCGAGGGCAGAATTAGAGGAGCGCAGATACCTCGGGGGTTGGGGGGGAGTGGGCTGTGGGTTGTGGGGCTGAAGGAGATTACAGAGGTAGGGAGGGGCGAGGCCATGGAGGGATTTGAAAACAAGGATGAGAATTTTGAAATCGAGGCGTTGCTTAACCGGGAGCCAATGTAGGTCAGTGAGCCCAGGGGTGATGGGTAAAAGGGACAGTGCGAGTTAGGACACGAGCAGCCGAGTTTTGGATCACCTCAAGTTTACGTAGGGTAGAATGTGGGAGGCCTGCCACAAGAGCATTGGAATAGTCAAGTCTAGAAGTAACAAAGGTATGGATGAGGGTTTCAGCAGCGGATGAGCTGAGGCAAAGGCGGAGACGGACGATGTTACGGAGGTGGAAATAGGCGGCCTTAGTTATGCTGCGGATATGTGGTCAGAAGCTCATTTCAGGGTCAAATATCACACCAAGGTTGTGAACAGTGTGGTTCAGCCTCAGACAGATGTTAGAGAGAGGGATGGAGTCAGTGGCTAGGGAACGGAGTTTGTGGCGGGAACCGAAAACAATGGCTTCGGTCTTCCCAATATTTAGTTGGAGAAAATTTCTGCTCATCCAGAACTGGATGTCGGACAAGCAGCCTGACCATTTAGAGACCGTGGAGGTGTCGAGTGATGTAGAGCTGGGTGTCGTCAGCATACATGTAGAAACTGACGCTGTGTTTTCGGATGATGGCGCCAAGGGGCAACATGTAGATAAGAAATAGGAAGGGGCCAAGGATAGATCCTTGCGGGACACCAGAGGTAACCATGCGAGATCGGGAAGAGAAGCCGTTGCTGGTGATTCTCTGGCTACAATTAGATAGATAAGAATGGAACCACGCGAGTGCAGTCCCACACATTTTTTTTAAATTTGTTTTTATGGAATGTGGGCGTCGCTGGCAAGGCCAGCATTTATTGCCCATCCCTAATTGCCCTTGAGAAGGTGGTGGTGAGCTGCCTTCTTGAACCGCTGCAGTCCGAGTGGTGATGGTACTCCAGCAGTGCTGTTAGGGAGGGAGTTCCAGGATTTTGACCCAGCAACGATGAAGGATCGGCGATATACTTCTAAGTCAGGATGATGTGTGACTTGGAGGTGGTGGTGTTCCCATGCTGAACGACAGTGGAGAGGCGTTGGAGAAGGATGGAGTGGTCAACCGTGTCAAAGGCTGCAGACTAGTCAAGAATGATGAGGAGGAATAGTTTACCTTTGTCACAGTCACAAAGAGTGTAATTTGTGACTTTGATGAGAGCCGCTTCGGTACTGTGACAAGGGCGGAAACCTGATTGGAGGGATTCAAACATGGAGTTGCGGGAAAGATGGGCGTGGATTTGGGAGGCGACAACACGTTCAAAGACTTTGGAGAGGGAATGGAGGTTGGAGATGGGGCGGTAGTTTGCAAAGACGGAGGGGTCAAGGATTGTTTTTTTGAGGAGAGGGGTGATGACAGCAGATTTGAGGGAGAGGGGGACAGTACCTCAGGAGAGAGAACCGTTAACAACGTCAGCTAACCTGGGAGCCAGAAAAGGAAGTTGGGTGGTCAGCAGTTTGGTGGGAATAGGGTCGAGGGAGCAGGAAGTGGGTCTCATGGACAAGATGTGCGTGGAGAGGTCATGAGGGGAGATCGGAGAGAAACTGGAGAAAGATGTGATACTTTTAGATGTACCAGCTTTAAAGAATAACGTAATAAAAATAATGATTTCAGATTTAATTTTCTGCATTATGGTTTGAATTCATAGGAAATGTTACTGTATCACTGTAGTTCAATCATCTTTTCTTACATGTATCTGAACTTCCCTCCACCATAATCTAAAGAACAAGGGCATGAGGTAGAAGACCCACTTGCAGTGTAAAATACTACCCTTAAATAGTTTAAACAAGAAATAAATAATTCCCAAGTCTTCATGGCTTTTCGGAGAACCTTTTTCTTTTCCTACCTTCAGTGAAAGAAAGAACTTGCATTTATTTGGTGCCTTTCACATCCTCAGGACATCCCAAAGCATTTTACAGTCAATAAAGTGTTGTTATGTAGGCAGACATGGCAGCAAGGTTCCATAAATTATAAATGAAATGAATGACCAGCTAAATCTCGCTCCAGATGACACATGGAATTGAATGGATGGCCTTCTTTGCCTCAAATCATATTGTCTGTTCTTCCATCTCCGACCCCCTCCTCCTGGATATAGGGAATCAGTTTCCCTCCAGATAGGCAGTTAATAGTGATTAGAAATATAATGTGATCACCACTTGTAGAGATGAAACCGATATAAGCCAAACCAATTTGTCTGAAATGTGCAGGTTTTCCTGTGAATATACGGATCAATACAAGTTGGTTGTACCGATCAGCTTGAGCTGAATTCCTACGATGCTCTGCAGTGACCCTTAATGTTTACAGGCACTTCAAACAGCTGATCAGTCAGCTTCTTATCCTCACTTCTCAGCCTCTTAACATCAGCACTTTAATATCGCACGTTTTCAGTATTCCTGCCTATTTTGTGGTACATTCTTTTAGTCCCAAAACTGGCATTGCTGAGGGAATGCTGCTCCTTGCAAACCATCAAATTAAACAACTGAACCATTGAGGTAGTAATCTGCAGTTAGGAACGCAGATTACTGGCATCCTAACTTCTTCCATGGGACTAATTATCCTCCAGTTGTACAACAGCAGCATATAATTTTTGATGATTTCACCCACTGGGATGCATTGCCACTTTCAGAAAGTGCTTGCAGACATGAGATTTTTAATATATTGTGGATGTGTTAAAGGATTTCATGTGATATTGCACATTCCAGCAATATGTTACTCTCGGCTTCTTACTGCGAAAATGCCTGGGCTAATGTAGCTCCATAATTTAACATTTGACAAATTAGAAGGATGCTAAGGAATACAGGAAATAGTTCTGTGACCTCAAATGAACGGGATTTAAAAGATGGCCATGATAAAAGTACAGTGTAAATTGCATATAGCAGACTTATCTGTGCCTATCTGATTTGTCTGGTTTGGCCTTTGTGACTGAATTGACTCAGGTTGAATGGATGGTGGACATAAAACACTATAACTGATGCATAGTGAATGGTGTTTAATGTAAAACTGTCCTGGATAGTCGGGTTTGGTCATGGAAGCCTGGATTCTAGGTTGGGATAGTGGAGACCCAAGTAGCCGGGCCAGGTTCTTGATGGCCTTGAGTGTCAGGTTTAGGTCAGGAGGCCTGGAGAGTTGTTTCAGGTTAAGAGGTCTGAAGAAACTTGGGTGCACATGGAAGTGCCAGTCAAACCAGTTATCCTGTCTAAATCTATTTCATTTCCTGCTTTTTTCCAGTTCTGACGAAAGGTCTTCGACCTGAAACGTTAACTCTGTTTCTCTCTCCACGGATGCTGCCTGGCCTGCTGAGTTTTTCCAGCGTTTTCTGTTGTTATTTCGGATTTCCAGCATCCGCAGTATTTTGCTATCGTATCAGTTATCCTGTCTATTGCGTGTGTGTGCAGTTTTATCGAGTTTACCTGATTTCCCAAACAAATTGAGTCTACTATAAATGCAGCCCACAGTACAAGAAGAATTGGAAAGGGCGTAGATATGCTACCATGTTTAAAAAAAAAACTGATTGCTGCTTAAGAAAGCTGGCTCTGCTTCTTAAATCTTAGGAGATAGGATCCAATGAGCCCTTGTATTTGTAAGTTGTCGTTTCACATCATAAATCATAGATCTCCATTTGCTGTACAAAAATATACATGTAATACAGAATCACAAGATATGGATGGCAACATCACATTGCCTATTGTATACTAACCATGCTGATGAGCCACTTGTACCAGAATGTTTTAATTGGAAAAAAATTATGGTGCAATTATGCTTGTCTGTTGTCAGCTTATTAACATTTCAGTCATTCTGCATTAGTTCAGTAAAGCTGTGCTTAATGCAGTGCAAACTTGTGCTGTCACACTAATAAATTTGGCTTGTTGTTGCTGAAAAGACAAAGTGGAGTAAAATTATGCAATTGCTATCCACAAAGGAGGTTACCAACTATTGATCAACTCTAAACTGTTAGCAGAATACAGTAATGTGTATGTATAGCTATCTTTTTTTTTTCAAACCTGTGCACCTGTTTAAATCAATGAGTCACAAGATAGTTTATATCAGTTGGCTTCAAACTCTACAAAGTTTCTGCTGTTTACAATGTTGGCTACCATTTGCTGTATACTGTTTGTAAACTATTGACTGATTTATGACGGGGATTTCGAAACCACAGTTTGTAGTACCACAGTTAATGCTGCTGAGGTAAATTTTAAATGACAGAGGAAATATACTAGTTAAGTACATGAAGAAAAAGCGCAAATGAGATCTCGTGGCCTAGGAAATGATTCTGCAGGCACTTGGGGTAGACAAATGCAAGGCACTTATCAACTGAGTGATTACTACCAGTAACCACAAGTCAATGGAGTGGACTGTGATGAGTAAGCAAAATATTTTGTCAGTGGGTTCTATTTACTGCATCTCAAAATGATTTTCAATCAGTTTTAAAACATCACATTGAAAAGGAAGTTACCCATGCATTTTAAAAAAAAAAAGCATATTGGCTAAAGAAGCAAATAACTACAGCACTTCTTTGAAGGGAGAATAATGCGGAGATGCCGGTGTTGGACTGGGGTGGACAAAAATGAGAAGTCGCACAACACCAGGTTATAGTCCAACAGTTTTATTTAAAATTACGAGCTTTCGACGAAGGAGCAGCAGCTCCGAAAGCTCGTAATTTTAAATAAAACTGTTGGACTATAACCTGGTGTTGTGCGACTTCTCATTTTTGAAGGGAGAAAGTATTTTTAATGTACAAAGATTTTGATTGCAAAACTTACCAAGAGTGAATGTTTAACGAGGTAGGGAGCACCAGGATTTTGACCCAGCGACGATGAAGGATCGGCGATATATTTCCAAGTCAGGATGGTGTGTGACTTGGAGGGGAATTTGGAGGTGGTGGTGTTCCCATGCGTCTGTTCCCCTTGTCCTTCTAGGTGGTAGAGGTCACGGGTTTGGGAGGTGCTGCCAAAGAAGCCTTGGCGAGTTGCTGCAGTGCATCTTGTACCTTGTACCCACTGCAGCCACGGTACGCCGGTGGTGGAGGGAGTGAATGTTTAAGGTGGCAGATGGAGTGCCAATCAAGCGGGCTACTTTGTCCTGGATGGTGTCGAGCTTCTTGAGTGTTGTTGGAGTTGCACTCATCCAGGCAAGTGGAGATTATTCCATCACACTCCTGACTTGTGCCTTGTAGATGGTGGAAAGGCTTTGGGGTGTCAGCACATGAGTCAGTCGCCACAGAATACCCTGCCTCTGACCTGCTCTTGTAGCCACAGTATTTATGTGGCTTGTCCAGTTGGGTTTCTGGTCAATGGTGACCCCCCAGGATGTTGATGGTGGGGGATTCAGCGATGGTAATCCCATTGAATGTCATGGGGCAGTGGTTAGACTCTCGCTTGTTGGAGGTAATCATTGCCTGGCACTTACGTGGCGCAAATGTTACTTGCCACTTATCAGCCGACGCCTGAATGTCGTCCAGGTCTTGCTGCATGCAGGCATAGACTGCTTCATTATCTGAGGAGTTGTGAATGGCACTGAACACTGTGCAGTCATCAGTGAACATCCCCATTTCTGACCTTATGTTGGAGGAAGGTCATTGATGAAGTAGCTGAAGATGGTTGGGCCTAGGAGACTGCCCTGAGGAACATTCGGTCAAATGCTGCCTTGATGTCAAGGGCAGTCACTCTCACCTCACCTCTGGAATTCAGCTCTTATGTCCATGGTTGGACCAACTTCTACCTCAACTCTACTTTCCCACCCTATCCCCATATCCCTTGATTCCCTTAATATCCAAAAATCTCTCGATCTCTGTCTTGAATATACTCAACGACTGAGCATCAACAGCCCTCTGGGGTAGAGAATTCCAAAGTTTCGCAACCCTTTGAGTGAAGAAATTTCTCCTCATCTCACTCCTAAATGGTCAACCTTTTATTCTGAGACTGTGACCCCTGGTCTAGACTCCACAGCCAAGGCAAACATCCTCCCTGCATCTACCCTGTCAAGCCCCTTAAGAATTTTATATGTTTCAATGAGATCACCTCTCATTCTTCTAAACTTAAGGGAATTTAGACCTTGTCTATTCAATCGCTCCTCACAGGACAGTCTCCCCATCCCAGTAATCAGTCTAGTGAACCTTTGTTGCACTCCCTCTAAGGCAAGTGTATACTTCCTTAGGTAAGAAGACCAAAACTGTACACAGTGTGGTCTCACCAAGGCCCTATATAATTGCAATAAGACTTCTTTACTCTTATATTTCAAACCCTTTGTAATAAAGGCTAACATACCATTTGCTTTCCTAATTGGCTGCTGTACATGCATGTTACCTTTCCGTGATTTGTGCACAAGGACACCCGGGTCCCTCTGAATACCAACATTTCCCAGTCTCTCGCCTTCAAAATAAAATTCTGCTTTTCTATTTTTTCCTTCCAAAGTGGATAACTTCACATTTCTCCGCATTCTAGAAACAGAATCCTGCAGCACAGAAGGAGGCAATTCGGCCTATCATGCCTGTGCCGGCTCTTTGGTGGAGCTTTCCAATTAATCCCACTCCCCTGCACTTTCCCCATACTAGTAACAGTCTGTTAGCGAAAAATATAAAAACGGATTGTAAAAGCTTCTATAGGTATGTGAAAAGGAAAAGACTGGCAAAGGTAAATGTAGGTCCTTTACAGTCAGAGACGGGAGAATTTATAATGGGGAATGAGGAAATGGCAGAGAAATTAAATAAATACTTTGTTTCTGTCTTCACGGAGGAAGACACAAAAAAGTACGAGAAAAGCAAGGGTGTGGCGAGAATGAGGAACTTAAAGAAATTATTATTAGTAAAAAAAACAGTACTCGCAAAATTAATGGGACTAAAAGTCGATAAATCCCAAGGACCGGATGACCTACATCCTATGGTTTTGAAAGAGGTGGCCATTGGGATAGTGGACGCAATGGTTGTCATCTTCCAAAATTCTATAGATTCTGGAACAGTTCCTGCAGATTGGAGGATAGCAAATGTAACCCCGCTATTTAAGAAAGGAGGGAGAGAGAAAACGGGGAACTACAGACCTGTTAGCCTCACATCAGTAGTTGGGAAAATGCTGGAATCTATTATAAAGGATGCAATAACTGGGCACTTAGAAACTAATAGTAAGATTGGGCAGAGTCAACATGGAGTTATGAAAAGGAAATCCTGTTTAACAAACCTATTGGAGTTCTTTGAGGATGTAACTAGTGGAGTAGACAAAGGGGAACCGGTAGATGTGTATCTGGATTTTCAGAAGGCCTTCGATAAGGTCCCACACAAGAGGTTGGTGAACAAAATTAGGGCACATGGAATTGGGGGTAATACACTAGCATGGATTAAGAATTGGTTAACAGACAGAAAACAAAGAGTAGTGATAAACGGGTCTTTTTCAGGATGGCAGGCTGTGACTAGTGGGGTACCGCAAGAATCAGTGCTTGGGCCCCAGCTATTCACAATCTATATCAATGATTTGGATGAGGGGACTAAATGTAACATTTCCAAATTTGCTGATGATACAAAGCTAGGTGGCAGTGTCAGTTGTGAAGAGGCTTCAAGGGGATCTCGACAGGCTCAGTGAGTGGGCGAGAACATGGCAGATGGAATATAATGTGGATAAATGTGAAGTTATCCACTTTGGTAGAAAAAACAGAAAGGCAGAGTATTTCCTAAATGGTGAAAGATTGAGGAATGCAGATGCTCAACGGGACATGGGTGTCCTTGTACATGAGTCACTGAAAGTGAATGTGCAGGTGCAGCAAGCCATTAGGAAGGCAAATGGTATGCTGGCCTTCATTACAAGAGGATTTGAGTACAGGAGTAAAGAAGTCTTACTCCAATTATATAGGGCCTTGGTGAGACCGCACCTGGAGTACTGTGTACAATTTTGGACTCCTTACTTAAAGAAGGATATACTTGCCATAGAGGGAGTGCAACGAAGGTTCACGAGATTGATTCCTGGGATGGCGGGACTGTCGTATGAGAAGAGATTGAGTAAACTAGGCCTGTATTCTCTTGAATTCAGAAGAATGTTAGGGAATCTCATTGAAGCATACAAAATTATTACAGGGCTTGATAGGGTGGATGCTGGGAGAATGTTTCCCTTGGCTGGGTGTCTAGAACCAGGGGCCACAGCCTCAGGATAAAGGGTAGGCCATTCAGGACTGAGATGAGAAGAAATTTCTTCACACAGAGGGTGGTGAATCTTTGGAATTCTCTACCCCTGATGGCTGTGGAGGCTCAGTCATTGGGTATATTCAAAACAGAAGTCGATGGATTTCTGACTAGTAAGGGCATCAAGGGATATGGCGATAGGGCTGGTGAATGGAGTTGAGGCAGAAGATCAGCCATGATCTCATTGAATGGTGGAGCAGGCTCGAAGGGCCGAATGGCCTACTCCTGCTCCTATTTCTTATGTTCTTATGTTAGATTGGAAACAAACTAGTACCCAGTTTTTAAAAAGTGACAAAACAGGCAACTGCAGGTTCATTACTTTTGTATCAATACTGGGTAAAATAATGGAAATAATTATTAGAAATCAACCTCCTTGACTTTTTGTTTTGATAAAATGACAGCTTAAATGGACTGTGGAAAACCTACCACATGGTCGGGGGGGGGGGGGAGCGTTGGGGGGTCTCCTTTTCGGGGTGGAGTTCCAGCTGGGCAGGACTTCCAAGTATCCACCCTGGGTTGGTGTTCATTACACATGCATGGTGGAATTCCCGTCGTTAAGAGGAAGGTGCCAGTGCGAGGGTGGAGAATCCAGCAGTGCTACAGTGGGGGTGCTACTCCACTGCAGCACCAGGACAGCAGGGAGCGCCGTTAAAGGGGCAGAAATGTCTCAAAGATCCAACCAGATGTCCCAATGATGGCCTCGGATAAGACTGAGGCCTTTACCAGGTAAGATTTGGAGGCTGAATGGGGGAAGTAGAGGCCACTACAAGGCCCTCTCCATCCATGGAGGCACCTCGGAGCCCTTACCAATGGTATCTGGGACCTACCACCACCTTTGCCATGGTTGCCCTGGGGAGCAGCTGTAACTCGGGTGGACAGGAAGGAAATCCACTGGAGACCCAGGCCCTACCCCCACTAGCCGCGATTTACATGCGACGGGTGCAGAGAAGTGGCCAGCGGTGCAAGGGGAGGGACATCCTAGTCAGGTGGTAATGACCATGCACAAGAGACGAGGCTAGAATATACATGCACGATGCCATCCTCTCTCGTTATAACATCTCATGCAATCTTAATAGCCAGCCTCCTTAGATGCCTGCTCACATCGGTGTCAGGGTACAGCCTGCCCGTGCACCTGCAGTGGTGAAGCAACCTGCTGAAGAGTCCCAGGACTCTGGAACCCTGAGACAAAGGCCACCTTGGTCCCAAGAGGCTCATGATACCACAGTGCAGCCAAGCAACACTGGTGTCCCTGGCCCACGGTTAGCATATGCAGCAGCAGAATAAGTTTGAGAACAGCAAAGAAATCTTAGGCTTTTATAAATATCTGTGCACAGTTAAACCACTTTGTGATCAGAAATCCAGTATTCTAAAGCAAGTCTTTCTTTGTTTTTTTTGTGTTTGAGTGTACGTTTGGAGGTCAGTTTACAATGAGAGACCGTAGCTCCTTCTGTCTTAAGCAGATTTCTGCTGAGACATCATCGAGGAAGCAATTTGGTCTGTAGGCACTGGTGGCAAGATACCTCCCCAGTTGATCGTCTTGCCTTTTGCTGTAGCCTTACCCTACTTGTCTATCTTATTTCCTCTTCATCCTGCTCTTGTTTTGCCTCCAGCATAAAGATATATATGGGAATGCCCATAGTGAAACCCATGGGTATTGGCTCCATTGCAGAAGGGTAGAGGATCAAGATTTCCCTGCCTGCAACTGCTGAAAAGCATCTTGGAGTTCTTACTTTAATTGCACAGCTGAAGAAACATTATTCTCATTACTCTAGTCAAAGCTGATGTTTCACACAAAGTTTGTCAACATTCAAAGCATGTGAACGCGACCATTTCCTGGTTTGACGGGTAGCTTACCCCTCTTCTCTACAGGCTTAAATGATGTTGGGCACAATTCCAGTGTAAATGTCAACATTTCTGGGTCAACAACTTACATGCTTGTGTGATCCTGTCATTTTTAAACATACAGCATTGTGTGACGGCGGTCACATATTCTGCCAGCAGTCAATCCCATCTGTACTTAGCACGTATTTTAGCATGGAACATCTGACTGACATCCCAAGGCCAGAAATGCATACTTACAAAACAAATTGAAATTTCAAGACTCAGGTTCTTTTTGGATGGATGAATTGGGATGAGTCAAATAGCCTTCCTCTCTGTAACTGTTTTATGAAACCAACATAGAAAAGAGGAATCAAACCGCTTTACATAAGTATTGATCCAACTGGTTCCTTTTGTCACATTTTGTTCTTGTTTTAACCTTGGACTTGTAATGTTCCGTGCTGCAGTTCCTTTTAATACATAAATAATTGAATTCCATATTACAACTAAAATTTTAACATAACACCCTGCTCTTTCATTTTATCATTCGACTCTTGAGTTGTTAAGAACAGTGTTGAGTGGAAATGGGATCACGTTGAATTTGTTTCTTCGTCTTGCTTATTTATGTTGCAAATGTTACCGCTGTGTAAAATGTTACTGTTTAAGTTTGCTTAAGTGTTTCTTAAGGGAGCTTTGTGTTTCAATACCCTCGTGTCGTATAGATTTTAAGATGTACGACTTTGTGAATGGTAGTTTGAGCATCAAATGGTGCCGCAAAGTGCAGACCAAAGTCCCTCCTCATGGGTGGAGAGAGACTCGCTTAGGAAATTTCCATGGAGCACCCTTCTGTAGCTTCCTAGCACCTAGCCACGAATAGCACTGGGAGTTGCAAGAAAGCAGGCTGTGTGTGCCTTCTTGGCTGAAGAAGTTGAATGGCCCTGGAGCTGCTGGTTTGATCAGGACACTGGCTTGCGGCAAGAGTTGGTTCTTCCTGAAAAACAGGAGCGAAGAAAATGTCAAAATCCTGACTCAAATAGCCACCTTCACGCACCGCTTCCAGCGCACAATACTCTGTGATGTTACAGAAGGTCAGTGAGTGGCAGTCACTCGGGGACGTTACTTGATGAACATTACTGTGTTCATCATGAGGTTGGGAGAAACCACTGGTTTCACTGCCCTCCACCCCATTTCCTTGATGCTCTCCCAGACAACGCTGTTGAGGGTGGTCTCCTCAAAAAGGGGTCGGTGGTTGAAATGCTTGGACCCACAGCTGTATGGGTCTATTTATGATGATTGTAGACCATCTTGTCCTGCAAGCTGAAGAATAGCACTAAGATAGTGAAAATACAGAGAGCGGTGATGATGTTGTACAGCTGCACAGCTTCTGGGGCATACTGTATGCTACAAATGAAAGGTATGAAATACTTCTGTGGGGCTCAATTGTTTCTGTGCTTGCAGATTGATATGGGCACTTGGTAATTGTAAGTAGATCATGCATCCGATTAGAACATTCCTTGAGCTGTTTCTACTATGGCAATGCTGCATCTGAGGAACTTGTTACTGCTTAGTATCTTCCGGCATGAAAGGATTAAAATGTTAGCAGAGATTACATTCTTGACTCTTGCTAGTGGTAGGTTGCTTCTCGTGCGTCACTGTTACTTTCGGCTTATCACTCCAGAGACTTGAGCACAGATATCTAGGCTGACACTCTAGTGCAGTACTGAGGGAGTTTGCACTGTCTGAGGTGCTGTCTTTCGGATGAGATGTTAAACCGAAGCCCCATCTGCTCTCTAAGGTGGATGTAACAGATCCCATGGCACTATTTCGAAGAAGAGCAGGGGAGTTATCCCCTGTGTCCTGGCCAATATTTATCCCTCAATCAACATCCCTAAAAAAGAGATTATCTGGTCATTATCACATTGTTGTTTGTGGGAGCTTGCTGTGTGCAAATTGGCTGCTGTGTTTCCCACATTACAACAGTGACTACACTTCAAAAAGCACTTCATTGGCTGGAAAGCACTTTGGGACGTCCTGAGGTCATGAAGGACAAGTTCTCCCTTCCCCCCCCCCCCCCCTCTCCCTCCCTTCCCTCCCTCCCTTCCCTTCCCTTCCTTCCCTCCCTCCCTTCCCTTCCTTCCCTCCCTCCCTTCCCCTCCCCTCCCTTCCCTTCCCCTCCCTCCCCTCCCCTCCCTTCCCCTCCCCTCCCTTCCCCTCCCCTCCCCTCCCTTCCCTTCCCTTCCCTTCCCCTCCCTTCCCTTCCCCTCCCCTCCCTTCCCTTCCCCTCCCCTCCCTTCCCTTCCCCTCCCTTCCCTTCCCCTCCCTTCCCTTCCCCTCCCTTCCCTTCCCCTCCCTTCCCTTCCCCTCCCCTTCCCTTCCCCTCCCTTCCCTTCCCCTCCCCTCCCTTCCCCTCCCTTCCCCTCCCCTCCCCTCCCTTCCCTTCCCCTCCCTTCCCTTCCCCCTCCCTTCCCTTCCCCCTCCCTTCCCTTCCCCCTCCCTTCCCTTCCCCCTCCCTTCCCTTCCCCCTCCCTTCCCCCTCCCTTCCCTTCCCCCTCCCTTCCCTTCCCCCTCCCTTCCCTTCCCCCTCCCTTCCCTTCCCCCTCCCTTCCCTTCCCCCTCCCTTCCCTTCCCCCTCCCTTCCCTTCCCCCTCCCTTCCCTTCCCCCTCCCTTCCCTTCCCCCTCCCTTCCCTTCCCCCTCCCTTCCCTTCCCCCTCCCTTCCCTTCCCCCTCCCTTCCCTTCCCCCTCCCTTCCCTTCCCCCTCCCTTCCCTTCCCTTCCCTTCCCCCTCCCTTCCCTTCCCCCTCCCTTCCCTTCCCCCTCCCTTCCCTTCCCTTCCCCCTCCCTTCCCTTCCCTTCCCCCTCCCTTCCCTTCCCTTCCCCCTCCCTTCCCTTCCCTTCCCCCTCCCTTCCCTTCCCTTCCCCCTCCCTTCCCTTCCCTTCCCCCTCCCTTCCCTTCCCTTCCCCCTCCCTTCCCTTCCCTTCCCCCTCCCTTCCCTTCCCCCTCCCTTCCCTTCCCCCTCCCTTCCCTTCCCCCTCCCTTCCCTTCCCCCTCCCTTCCCTTCCCCCTCCCTTCCCTTCCCCCTCCCTTCCCTTCCCCCTCCCTTCCCTTCCCCCTCCCTTCCCTTCCCTCTCCCCCCTCCCTTCCCTTCCCTCTCCCCCCTCCCTTCCCTTCCCCCTCCCTTCCCTTCCCCCTCCCTTCCCTTCCCCCTCCCTTCCCTTCCCCCTCCCTTCCCTTCCCCCTCCCTTCCCTTCCCCCTCCCTTCCCTTCCCCCTCCCTTCCCTTCCCCCTCCCTTCCCTTCCCCCTCCCTTCCCTTCCCCTTCCCTTCCCTCCCCTTCCCTTCCCTTCCCCTCCCCTTCCCTTCCCCTCCCCTTCCCTTCCCTTCCCCTCCCCTCCCCTCCCCTTCCCTACTTCCTTCCTTCCTTCCTTCCCTCCCTCCTACATTGCTTAATGTCTGACCTCATCCTGATACCCTACCAAATCCTGAGGTTCAGAAGGCAGTATTGACGCATTATACATCCTTCCCTCTGCCTGATGCACCAAGCATTCAGAGGGGGTGAGAGATGACCATCAGTCCTACAGAGTCTGAAGCTCCCTCGGTCACTCCTAGTAGCAAGGCTTCCAAAACTTCACGGTAAATCTTGCTTTACTTTGTATGAAAAACAGCATTGCTGAGGAAAATTGTGTTAACAGCTGGCCTGGTTTTCCCCTGTGCTATTTCAAGGGTTTAATGGCTACTCAGTGCACTTAACAAGTGGCCCTCAATTAAATAATGTGAGACCTCATTGTCAGGCCTGCTGTGTAGGAATTCAAGTACATGTTTTAATACATCCACTAAAATCAGTCAAAGCTAGAGGTTTTTGAGCATCTTTTGTGCCATTCAAAGCTTGAAATAACACTGTTAGTCCTTGCTTAGTGCATGAACAGTAATTTCCAGATAATATCGCTAAATTGATTTGCTTCATTTACAAAAATCGTGCTCATCTTTTTCTGTCATTCTTCACCCCATCACCTATAAAATTGCTTATGTCATGCTCCTTTATGGATTCTTTTTCACAGTCCCTTCCTATGTTTGCAGTGCCTTTAAGTATTTATAGGCACTGCATATATATTTTACTACTCCCAAGTAAAATTAATTTGCAATAAAAACAGAAAATGCTGGGAACACTGATCACATCAGGGAAGCCTCTGTGGAGACGGGAAGGGAGTGTTAACATTTCGGGTCAGTGACTTTTCGTCAGAATATGAATCTGCGGTGGTTTTTGTTTTGTCGTGATGTTTATTTCATGGTGGGAAACTTGTCAACAAAGGTACCCAATGGCCTGGAACTTCCTCAGAACCACTTCTGCTCCGCCACCGTAACTTCACCGGAAACCCCGTTTTATGCCTGTAAACAAGATTTCCACTGCACGTCTGGCGAAGTTATGGCGGCAGAACGGGAGTAGCTCCGAGGAAATTCACGCCCAACGATTTATCACTTGTGTGAAAGATGCCAGCAGAAAATATATCTCTTTAACCTTCACAAAAATGTTTCGCTCTTTTTGACCGAATGTGCAATAAACTTAAAGTAAATGCTTACTGAAACAATTCAGCCTCTCTAATATCTGCCTACCTTTTAAACTGTACACGACAATTTAGATTAAAACTCCATTGCAGTATTTGAAAAGAAAAATACACCGTAAAACATTTGTACAGAATTGCTGGGCAGTTGGTGGGCAATTAACCCAACTCTGTGCCAGCATGAGGATTTCCCCATCGGTGCGGATCATCTGTCAAGTCATAACTTTACAGATCGCAAGTTCGGGATTTAGCACATGCGCAATCGCATACGGAAATCCCGAACTTGCGGTCCATTTCAAAGGCAGTATGACCACTTACTCTGAGAGTACGCCGTCATACCCACAGCAAATTCTGGTCCATTGTGTTCAAATGGAAATGCCCTATGCTCGCTTGATTGGCACCCCATCCACCACCTTAAACATTCACCCTCTCTATCACCGGCGCACCGTGGCTGCAGTGTGTACCATCTACAAGATGCACTGCAGCAACTCGCCAAGGCTTCTTCGGCAGCACCTCCCAAACCCGCAACCTCTTCCACCTAGAAGGTCAAGGGCAGCAGGTGCATGGGAACACCATCACCTGCAAGTTCCCCTCCAAGTTGCACACCATCCTGACTTGGAAATATATCGCTGTTCCTTCATCGTTGCTGGGTCAAAAATCGTGGAACTCTCTCTCTAACAGCACTGTGGGAGTACCTTCAAGGACTGCAGCGGTTCAAGAAGGCGGCTCACCACCACCTTCTCAAGGGCAATTAGGGATGGGCAATAAATGCTGGTCTTGCCAGTGACGCCCACATCCCAGAACGAATTTTAAAAAATTTTTCCAGCAAGTGCGTTACCTCTATTGTGTGTGTATATAGAACAGTCAACTTTCTCACAAGATAACAGATCCAGTGACATTGATTTGCACTTGCTGATTGCATTTAAACAAGTACCATCATTTTCTTTAGCTTCATTTATCTCTGACAATAGAATAAGAGACATTTAAGCTAGCAGCCCTGAAACTTATTTGTTTTGAGGCCTCAATCCCAAATCAGTTCATTTTATTAGAAGTTTTCTTCGTGTCTTCCCTGGTATGCTACAGAAATGCTTAAAACGTGTACACTAAATATAAACAGCCATCTGGCGTTGTCCTCCGTATTATTGACTTAGTGCAATTACGTAACGTGCCTTAATTCCAACAGTTAAAGCAGGAAGAAGGAAATCCCAGAAAATAATTATTCAGGGACCATGATTTGATTAATTTCTCCAAATGCCTAAAATAAAAATTGGCGCATGTCTGTCATTTATTTAAAAGTGCATTCTTTCAAAAAATGTGCGTTACTTGTAACACATCTAAAACTAGGAAATCATAACTTATAATGTAGAAAAGCTTATTGACAATTTCTTACTGTCTAGATGTGAGGTTTAAAGAACAACCAAACAATCATTTAGTAGTTCAGGAATTAAGTAGATTGAAAACCGAGCAGCTATGAAGTTGGGAGCATGATAACTGTGAACACTACATTCTCTGGTTCACTACCATTCTCCCACTGTTGCCCTTATAAAATAATAATATAGCAAAGGTTTTCTATATTTTTATATTTTAAGTATTTAACTATTTATTACAGTATAATTAACCTGACGAATGCTAAAAATAATAGAACACTTTTGTTCAGTAAATGCTACATGCCCCAGATTAAGAGTCAATTTTATTACGTTACACTCTTACAACGGAGCTTCTTTACGTGCCAGGAAAACATATCAGGAATTTAGACGTTGAGGTAAGTGGGCTCTGCAGAATTAAAATTAATTACCCAAAAAGAAAATGACAATAAAGTAGAATTATCTAAAATATGATATAGAACTGATTTTTCTGTGCATTTTTCAGTAAAACAGTTACATAAGTCCTGGTATTGTTGCAGTGTGTTCACAGTAGATCAGTTATCAATTGTTCTACAAGGGCTGTTGAAAAATTATTTCTGAACTGATTTGTTTTTCAAGTTTGTCAAAACATGTTGATTTTGATGACTCGGGGTGGGGGCGGTAACTAACAGATGGTACATTAATTATCGAGAAGCCTGGGTAAAGGGTCCATGGGACACTGGCAAGGTTAAAAAGAGGCCACTACATAAATTAAGAAATAGTGGCTAGGTGACACCAAGCTTGGGTTTTAGAAGTCTGCAGAGTTTAGGTGGAAAGGAAACCTGAGGGAGGTAAGAAGGGCCACCGTTTCCAGGCACACTCAAAGAATGGGTTAGTGGTGCAACGAAGATATTCAGAAAACCGGGAGAGTATTATAAGGCTGTAATACACCAGACAGTATTAAGGCCATTGACAAATGCCAGTTATGTAACCTGTTTACATGGTAATAACATCACGACCCTGAAATTCTGCGAGGAGTTCTCCCGATCTCTCACAGTGACTTCCGAGATCAACGGAAGCCCCATGGAATTTCACAGCCCAAATCTTTTCTTGCCTTTGATAGGTAACATATACATTTGTCTGAGTTTCCCATTCGAATTTTTGAATCTGAATTTGACCAGCATAGTTCATTATTGCTGCCTAGATTTCAGTGCTTCTTTTGTATTATGTAATAAGAGGATTGAAATGTTATGACACTGAACTGATTTAACTGAAAATAAAATATCATCTCATGATAGGAAGAATTTATGGGGGAAAAATTGAGTCGCACCCGCCCCGAAGAAGTTAGCGCCCCCACGGCTGAAATTGAGTGGTAGCGCCCCACCTCCCTCTTGGGACACTGTGAGGGGCCTTGAGCAGCGCGACCCAGGGCCCAGCTGGGCCACCGAGATCGGAGTGCCGGCAAAAGAGCCCGGCACTCAAGAGAAGTGCCGGGCTCATGGAGTGCAGCTGGCACTCTGCGGGGGGGAGGGGTGCTCAGGAGGCCAGGGACGGCAGCGGAGGCAGGCGCTGGCAAGTGGCCAGCAACAAAAATGGCCGCCCAGCACCTCGCCTTTAAATAGCGCCGCCCCAGCCGCAGGTAGGCCCGTCGGACATAGCGTCCGGCGGTAAGTCAGGGGGCGCTACCGAAGATCGCGGCCAGGGCGCTGCGCACGACGATGACGTCATCGCCGGCGGCACAGCGCCGCGGGGCGCTAACAGTTACCGCCGCCACTAACCTCCCGCTGAATTTCGCGGGAGGCGTTGGCGGCGCCACGCCCAGGCACTAGTTGCTTTGCGCCCCGTTAGTGCCCTCTTAGGGCGTTAACGGGAGGCGCAAAGCAACTGAATTTTTCCCCCTATATCTTTTTCTGTAAAATACTCCAGTTCACGAGGCTATAATACACCTGCAAGCATGATTAGTGAGGGCGCAATTAAAATTCAAGCAAGTAGCCTAGTTAGCTTGATTGGCATTTAGATTTGCATATTTTCTGGGTGCATAAATGAGTTCAGTAGTAAAAGGTTTAGCAAGAACAATATAATCTTTCCATTACCTCAGCCATTATAATCTAATTTTTTACAGTCGGTATTGATTCTTTGCAGCTGCAGCAATAATATCATCTGTCATCTATTGGACTACAGACGTTGCAGTCGGAACCTTGCCAAATAATTTCAATTCTGAATTAATTAATGTATTAATTGCTCATGCAGAAGTTGATCTTTGTAATAGTTCAAGCTCTATTCTGTTGAATTTTAGTGATGCACTGTTAATCTGGCCCGATAGATGTAAGATTTATATATAAGTGATCTCTGGTTCTTCTGCAGTTTAACAATGCAAGTGAAAAACTAATTTTGAATCTGTTCAATAGAGTTACAATTGTTTTTTAATACATATTTATGGAATGCAATAATGCTATTCTTCCAGAATAGTGCAGGCAAAGACTATATGAGTACTTTAGATTAGAACACAACTCTAGGATCTGAGCTCAGATTCAATGCGAACAGCTGAGTGGTGACAACGATTCTAAAGTAAATTAGTTTTAGACAGTCTTAATCCAATTCACCAAGAACATGTCCTTCCAGCACCTACTCTGGGAAATCATCAGTAGAGACCATATCCCAGGATCTGGCTGGGTACAGGCGGGACTCCGGGAAAACTTATGGAAATAAGGCCTGGCTGTTAAGATGGTTTGGGCGTGTTACTGTAAACACAACTAAAAATTACCAAGGCTATTTGAAATTCACTTATAATTATCATTTTTAATTGCTTCCTATGCTTGCATCATACTACTTCTTTTACACCTGTGTATTAGGGTTAAGATGGTGAGGTTTAAATTTTGACTACTATTACATTATACTGAACTGTCAGTGCGCCCAGTACCAGAGATTTGCATGTCCTAGGTAGGTGGCACTGTGGTGCTGTGCTCCTCAATGCTACCCATTTAACATTGCTTTTTCATTGGGGCAATTGCCTCCCACTCCCTGATGCCAGCTTGCAGTCTGGGACCTTATCAATCCCCATACCACTGGAAAATGCCTCCACCAGCCCTGATTTTCACCCCTTTCTCTCCTGCAACCCACAGTGGAAAATTTGCCCTGGGGCCAGATCCCGCCCCTGACCAACAAAGACAAAAGAATAAAATATAGAAAGTGGGGGAGAAGGCAGGCAAAGGCATAAAAAAAAACACAAGAGAGAAGAAAGTAGAAGAGAAGAGAAGGAAATAGGCAAACAAAGCAGGAGAAAGAAGCAGAAGACAAGAAAGACAGAGGGGGGAGGAAAACAGAAGAAAACCATAAGAACCAGAGCGCAGAGAGAGTGTGAGAGAAACAAGAGAAAAGAAAGACTGGCAACACAAAGGCATAAAAGACAGAGGAGCGAGAAAACATACCCTGCACCTTACTGTGTCATACACCATGGGAGATAGATATCTATCTCTGGTAAAAATCTTGCATGCACCTATCATAGTTCAAAGCGTTACATTTGGGAATATTCTTCACACTTGTACCTTAACTATCATATTTTCATAGAAAACCAATAAATCATAACGGAACAGGTAGGGAACAAATCAATGATTAAATAGCAAGTTGGAACAAAAACTATAGATCAAGAATTAGCAGTCAGCAAATCACCACCAATATAACAACTGGCAAGAAGAGAAAGGGAAACCGATAAAGTAACAAAAGTATTTTTTCAAAATTCTTATGACCGTCATTTTGTTTGGTCAGTAACTAGAGGACATAGTATTAAAAATAAGGGACTTGAAATTCCTGTCCTGGCCAAGGCACAACTGAGGCAAACCTTACTCAAGGGACCAGAAAACAGGGAGGAACCAGGCTGAGCCTAGATTCTGCCCCCTTTGTTAGCTCCAGCCATTTTCTGGTAGGAGGCCAATGAGGGGATCTTTCGCGCCCCCCCCCCCCCCCCCCTCCCCACCATATAAGGGGACAAATCAGGGGGAGTTCCCAGGTTATCCCTAGAATTCCACCCTTTGCTCTCTTATGGGTGTCAATGATGCACTTTTACAGGCATGATGCAACTGCCCCCAGGATTTGGAACTGAGTCGGCGTCCATTGCTGCAAGTGGCCTGGAGTCCCGCTCCACGCCACTTACAGCTCGAGCAGAGGCGCTGGAATTTCAGCCACAAGATTTCTAACATAACACGTATTTCACAACAACGTTTTGAAATTATTCATGGAGGCATTTCAGATGCACTATTGACAATTCCTGTCTTAAAAGCCTGGGGTTTGAGTTCAGCTGCATTGGCCAGGTTTCTGAGTGAAGAGGCTAAACCAAGTAACAGACTTCCAAAAGGTGGTATTGTCACTTTACATGTCACACTGGAGGACTTAAAATAGCAAAATGCTCCAGTGCCAATCCAATTACAAAGGCCTGCCAGTATTATTAGTCAAGCTTCAATTGTTTTATTTGACTTCTTCACTGAAGATTTATTTTCCTTTTCATTTATAAACATGTCTTCAGTTATATTATTCATCAGCAAGATTTCCTTTTCCTTCTGTGCAGCAAAGAATTAATACGTGCCACACGGGAATGCTGGCTATGTTTCATATTTTATACTGGGAGTAATTTGGAACTCCTTCGGGGTAATTTTAACTTTTATTGCTGGGCGAAAAATGGACCATAGCGAAACGGCCACCTGATTTTCATTTCCATTGAAGTTAAAAGTAGGCCAGCAGACTTCGGCTATTTAGCATTCCATATCTTACAATGCTGCCAAGATTTGAAACAACATCTGGCAGCCCCTGACTAAGAAACCTCTCATCAGTTTCCATTCTAAAGAATTACCTGGATGGAAAAGTTCACCGGAGAATGCAGGCATTGCGTCCTCTCCCTCTGTCACATGCTAAGCAAGACTCTAGCAAAGGTAGAAAAGGAATAAGGATTTGGGTGTGATTTATTAGTTATTCTCTCAAAGTTTCCAGTCAACGTCAAGCTGTTAGCAGTAGTAAATTAGTTGAAATTTGTCAGCATTTGACTACATAGCCTAGCTTTTTCAAAATATGGATGTACAGCAAGTGAAGCCAGTCAGAAATCAGGATGGAAAACCAGCGAACCAGTTCTCCACCTATTTAGTGCCCTATGCAATTTTCCACTTATGTGTTCTTCTAGCGCTGGTGGTGCTTGGCAGTTTAATAACTTGCATGTTTCTATGTCCTTTTCCAATGTCCAGGAGTCCCAGAATGGTTGTCCATTTTATATGGGTATGCTTCTGAAATCAAGATCCCGCAGTTTCATCAACAAACCCATTTAAAATGGGCGTCCATGGCTGCTAGGGCTTGAGCTGTTAATTGAAGTGTTTTTGAACAGCAACTTGCATTTATATAGCGCCTTTTAACATAGTAAACAGTCTCAAGGTGCTTCATGGGAGCGTTATCAGAGAAAATTTGACACTGAGCCACATAAAAAGATATTGGGACAAATGTCAAAAAGTTTGGTCAAAGGTGTAGGTTTTAAGGAGGGTCTTAAAGGAGGAGAGAGAGGCAGCGAGGTTTAGGGAGGGAATTCCAGAGCTGAGGGCCTAGACACAGCTGCCAATGGCGGGCTGACTGAAATTGAAGATGCACAAGAGGCCAGAATTGGAGGAATGGAGGGTTATCGGGCTGGAGGAGGTTACACAGATAGAGAGGGGCAAGACCATGGAGGGATTTGAACACCAGATTGAGAATTTTTACTTTGTGGCGTTGCCGGACCGGGAGCCAGTGTAGTTCAGTGAGCACAGAGGGGTTGGGTGAAACAAATGCATTTAGAATTATGGTTGCTAGCTGTTAATTGAAGTGTTTTTAAAGAGCCCTTACTGAAGACTGCAAGGAAAATTTATGCCCTATTAGTTAACTTTTCTTTTTTTAAATTTCCTCTTGTTTACATTTAGGTGCTCTTGTACTGTTGTGGCAGCTGTTGATCCAGTGACATTTCTGTTATTAATAGGAGCACAATGGGTTTCCCCATGGGAATCCCTTGTACTTATGTTCTTTGAAGGTAATAGCAGTGGTGGGATGCAAGGCAGGTCAGGCTTCACCAGAGGAGCTGTATGTCCACTCACTCGCACCCTTGCACCCACTGACGAGATGCACGTGCTTTTCCTGGCTGTGCAGTTCAAAAGGGAGGCTGTGATTATGTTGTGGCGTATGCGGCAAAAAGACACAGAATTATGAGTGAAGATTCACCAAGCTGAACTTTATTTTTACTAGAGTAGAAATACCAAAAGAGACAGCTTTGAAATACTGAGAAGCAATAATAAGGTAGATGAAGCGGGGGGGGGGCCAAATTGGATGGCTTTGCGACTGGACGCGGCGCTGACATCGACGCCCGCCATAATCGTCAGGAGTTTTGCGGCAGCGCTACAGCGTTGCGCCCCGAGCTCCTTCGCCCGGCGATCGTGACGTCATTGCCGTGCGCGTCGCCCCAGTGGCGCCCTGGACCCGAAATTGACCTCCGCCCCCTGCAGCAGCGCCGGGCGAAAACGCCCGACAGCTGCAGGAGGCGTGCATCGGGTGGCCGGCCACTTCGGGGGTGATGATAAGCGAGGTGGCCGAGGTAAGTAAAAAAAAAAACTTTTTTTGTTCCAGCTTTTTTCCGTGGGTTCCTGCCCACGATCGATCAGCCCGGCACTCTGCAGCGATGGCCCTTCCCTTTATGGGAGGGAAGGAGCCTTTGAACGCGGCAGCGCTGCGCGGCCCAGTGTGCAGCGCTGCTGAAGTCTCCGCCCCGCCCTGCTGCCGATTGCGCTCCAAGAAGGAAGCGGAGCTTGATTTAGCGCTCCACTTCCTTCCTGGAGCGCAAAAACAAATTTTTAAAAAGTTTAGAAACATTAGCGCCTGGCACTAATTTTGCAAACTTTTAAAATTTAGCGCCCCAAACAGGGCTATAATGAATTTCTCCCCCAGGGTATTTAATTTGGGGTGTGAGCAAATAACTAGAAGACACAGGTTCAAATTCAAGCAAACCTATTGAGATGAATTCCTCTCCCTCACCCTACAGAGGAGTGCTTTTGAGAAAGCAAAAACAATTAACGTCATTTAACTGTTTCAAAAAAAAGAGCTGGATAATTATTTGTTTAAGAACATGATTGAAGGTTAAAAGGATGACTTGCAATAGAAATAATATATTTAGGTTTGGAGAAGGCTTCTGATAACGTTCTATACAAGCGATTGATCACAAGGTATGAAGACAGGGCAGTTTCAAGGATCAGTGCGGGGAGCAGGGGGACGTTGGTGGGCATTGCTGTTTACAGTTTAGACAACTGATTTGGAGCTAGGGACATAAAGCTGTTGAAGTGTGTAGGTGGCACCAAAATGGGTGGGGTTTCAAACATTAGGTAGGAGGCAAACCAAATAGAAAAGGGCCTGCATAGTTTGGGAAGGTAGGTAGCTGAGTAGCAAATGACATTTCATGTGGGGAAGTGCAGCTATTGGGACTATGGAAGGGGAACAAACAACAGAAATGCAAACTCGATGGGAAATGCTAGAAACACTGTGGAGAGCACAGACAAGTTAACGTTTCGGTTAACTGCAGTTTTGACAAAGGGTCCATATCCGAAATGTTCAATTGTCTGTCCTCTCCGCAGATCCCGCCTGACCTGCTGAGCGTTGCTAGCATTTTCTATTTTTGAGGAAAAGAAAGCTCAAAGGAGGTATTCAAAATTTTTAAGGAAATAAATAATTTGAGCCCCAATAGTACGCCCAAGATTGCCACAAATTCTAGAACCAAGGACACAAGTTCAAGCTTAGCAGACGGAAGATGCACAATCAGTTTAAGTTTAACTGTTCTTATGCAGAGGATGGTGAACGTGGGTCATGAACTGCCGAGGACGGCAGTGGGCACTGATCATGTGGAAAAAACAAAGGGAGAATTGAACAGCTATTTGAGCTAGTGGGCGATTAAGAGGTATTAGTTTTTGGATTAATCAAATGGATTGCAGAACCTTTCCGCACTTGTACTTTTCTATGTTTCTAATGACAGACCGAGTTCATTAAATGGTTCTTGGACCACATCTGTTCCTGTGTTGCTGGAATGGAGGGGGTTAATCTCTTTAGGACTTAGCGGTGGAAATATAGGGGTGGATGGATATTTTGGAGTTTTACTTGGTTACTGTTGGGAATCAGGGAGTATTATGCAGACGCTTCTTTTAAGAGGCTTTAATGGGTCAACTACAGTCCAGTATAGAGTAGTTTGCACATGGTCTGTGTAAAGAGTGAGCTTGATGACTTTTTCTCATTCCCTGCTTTTATGTTGAGGCACACATCTGAACCCTGCTATGCTTAATATGGCTGTGTTGATCCTGACATTGAGAGTCAAAAATTCCCCCGTACTGATGTATCTCACTTCGATGAACACTAAAGTGTGTTGCACATATTGAAAAACCACATGGAAAGAATTAATGCCGCCCCAAATCCAGACTGGTGTCTGCAGTGACTGTTGTTGAGCATAAAACTTGTATTCTACCCTACTGTACCTCTGCTGTCATTTGAAGTATTTGCATTAAGATGTTTCACGATAACTTGTGTCTACCACCAATTGTAGCAAAAGGCAGCAGGAGGTAGCTGTGGCAAGAGGGAAGCTGTCTTTAGGATCTGTAAATTGAGTAAAGTTTTAACTGAAGTCCCACCTGGCACCACTTAATACTTTATATTCACCAAGCGGAGCAAATAGTAATTGCTGCAGCCATCTCCTGAAATTCGGAATTTGTGGGTGGACATTAGGAGACAGATATGCCAATTAATTTCGATCTTGTTCTGTGGGGGGGGGTGTTAAAGTGATTTAATCAGCTTGGTGTTCAGCTCTCTCAGGCAAACTGCATGCTGCTGCAGTCTCAGAATATATCAACTTCAAGGGTAGTTCAAATTTGATAAAACTGTAAAGTCCATATCAATTATCTGTCATAAACCATTCTCCTCGAAGAATGAAAGTTTGAGCATTTCTTTTTAAGGAGATTTACTTACGAGCTTGATAGTGGTTGTGCTGCCACCTAGTGGGATTCCTGGGGAAATTATAGTAATCTGTTTTGAATTGTATTTTTATTATGCTTTTTAGTGAATCAATATAAAGTGTCTGCTGCGTATGCAATAATTGTCCTTGCAGATTTCAATGAACAATTGCAGTAACTATATTTTAAAAATGAATAGTGTTTGATACGCTGGTGCAGTTATTCCATTAGGATTAGAGTCTGATGGCAGTGCCAGTAGTAAAAAGGAGTAAGCTACTTTAGCTCCCAAATAATGTACCGACTGACCCAACCTTTCATTCACAAGGGCTTCACTGATGGTGTTATTTGTTTTAATGTTAGCCTGATTATGATATCTTCAGTAGGTGTTACAATACGTTAGCAGTTAGCGCATCAACCCCATGTTACATCAGTGGCAATTGGGTGCTCTCTGCTGGTCAGCTAGGAGCCAGTGACCACTGATGGGGCAGTAATTGGCTGATGATTGAGAGTGGACTGATGGGGCAGTAATTGGCCCACATCCAGTGAAAGAATAAATTAAAAAGGCCAGCATTTATTGCCCACCCCTAATTGCCCTCGAGAAGGTGGTGGTGGTGAGCTTCCTTCCTGAACCGCTGCAGTCCGTGTGGTGAAGGTACTCCCACAGTGCTGTTAGATAAGAAGTTCCAGGATTTTGACCCAGTGACGATGAAGGAACGAGGATGTATTACCAAGTCAAAATAATGTACAACTTGGAGGGGCATTTGAAGGTGGTGGTGTTCCCATGCACCTACTGCACTTGTCCATCTGGGTGGCAGAGGTCGCGGGTTTGGGAGGAGCTGTTGAAGAAGCCTTGGTGAGTTGCTGCAGTGTATCTTGTATATGGTACACACTGCAGCCACGGTACGCCGGTGGTGGAGGAAGTGAATGTTTAAGGTGGTGGATGGGGTGCCAAACAAGCGGGCTGCTTTGTCCTGGATGGTGTCGAGCTTCTTGAGTGTTGTTAGAGCTGCACTCATCCAGGCAAGTGGAGAATATTCCATCACACTCCTTACTTGTGCCTTGTAGGTGGTGGAAAGGCTTTGGGGAGTCGAAAGGTGAGTCACTCACTTCAAAATACCCAGCCTCTAACCTGCTCTTGTAGCCACAGTATTTATGTGGCTAGTCCAGTTAAGTTTCTGTTCAATGGTGACTCCAGGATATTGATGGTGGGGATTCGACGATGGTAGTGCCGTTGAATGTCAAGGGGAGGTGGCTAGACTCACTCTTCTTGGAGATAGTCATTGCCTGGCAATTTGTGGTGTGAATGTTACTTGCCACTTATCAGCCCAAGTCTGAACGTCGTCCAGGTCTTGTTGCATGCGGGCACAGACTGCTTCATTATCTGAGGAGTTGCGAATGGAACTGAACACTGTGCAATCATCAGCGAACATCCCCACTTCTGACCTTATGTTGGAGGGAAGGTCATTGATGAAGCAGCTGAAGGTGGTTGGGCCTAGGAGACTGCCCTGAGGAACTCCTGCAGTGATGTCCTGGGGCAGAGATGATTGGCCTCCAACAACCACAACCATCTTCCTTTGTGCCAGGTATCACTCCAGCCAGTGGAAAGTTTTCCCCTTGATTCCCATTGACTTCAGTTTTACTAGAGCTCCTTGATGCCACACTCGGTCAAATGTGGCCTTGATGTCAAGGGCAGTCACTCTCACCTCACCTCTGGAATTCAGCTCTTTTATTCATGTTTGGACCAAGGCTGTCTGGAGCCGAGTGGTCCTGGCGGAAGCCAAGCTGAGCATCGGTGACCAGGTTATTGGTGAGTAAGTGCCGCTTGATAGCACTGTCGATGACACCTTCCATCACTTTGCTGATGATTGAGAGTGGACTGATGGGGCAGTAATTGGCCGGATTGGATTTGTCCTGCTTTTTGTGGACAGGGCATAGCTCGGCAATTTTCCCAATTGTTGGGTAGATGCCAGTGTTGTAGCTGTACTGGAACAGCTTGGCTAGAGGCGCAGCTAGTTCTGGAGCACAAGTGTTCAGCACAACAGCCGGGATGTTGTCGTGGCCCGTAGCCTTTGCTGTAACCAGTGCACTCAGCCGTTTCTTGATATCACGTGAAGTGAATCAAATTGGCTGAAAACTGGCTTCTGTGATGGTGCGGAACTCAGGAGGAGGCCGACATGGATCATCCACTCGGCACTTCTGGCTGAACTCAAGTGCCTCATGGATGCCCAGTTTTGAGCTGCTAGATCTTCTGAATCTATCCCATTTAGCATGGTGGTCGTGCCACACAACACGATGGAGGGTGTCCTCAGTGTGAAGACAGGACTTCGTCTCCACAAGGACTGTGCGGTGCTCACTCCTACCAATACTGTCATGGACGAGATCAAGTAGGTTTTTCCCTCATGTTGGTTCTCTCACCACCTGCCGCAGGCCCAGTCTGGCAGCTGTCTCCTTCAGGACTCAGCCAGCTCGGACAATAGTGGTGCTACCGAGCCACTCTTGGTGATGAACATTGAAGTCTCCCACCTAGAGTACATTCTGTGTCCTTGCTACCCTCAGTGCTTCTTCCAAGTGGTGTTCAACATGGAGGAGTACTGATTTGTCAGCTGAGGGAGGGCAGTAGGTGTTAATCAGCAGGATTCCTTGCCGATGTTTATCCTGATAGTATGAGACTGCATGGGGTCCGGAGTCAATGTTGAGGACTCCCAGGGCCACCCCCTTCCGACTGTATACCACTGTGCTGCCACCTCTGGTGTGTTTGTCCTGCTGGTGGGACAGGACATACCCAGGGATGGTGATGGAGGGGTCTGGGACATTGGCTGAAAGGTATGATTCTGTGAGTATGACTATGTCAGGTTGTTGCTTGACTAGTCTGTGGGACAGCTCTCCCAATTTTGGCACAAGTCCCCAGATATTAGTGAGGTGGACTTCACCGTGTCAACTGGGCTTGGTGTGACTTTGTCGTGTCCGGTGCCTAGGTCGATGCCGGGTAGGCCGTCCAGTTTTATTCTTGGTATACTTCTTTGTAGCGGTTTGGTGCAACTGAGTGGCTTGCTAGGCCATTTCAGAGGGCAGTTAAGAGTCAACCACATTGCTGTGGTTCTGGAGTCACATATAGGCCAGACTAGGTAAGGACGGCAGATTTCCTTCCCTAAAGGACATTAGTGAACCAGATGGGTTTTTATGACAATCCGGTAATTTCATGGTCATCATTACTGATGCTATCTTTTTTGTTCCAGTTTTATTTAATTAACTGAATTTAAATTCCCTAGCTGTCGTGGTGGGATTTGAACTCACGTCTCTGGATCATTAGTCCAGGCCTCTGGATTGCAATCCAGTAACATAACCACTATGCTAACGTACCCTAAAGTAATGGTTGAATCTTTGTGCAACTAATTTCTACATTGTTCTACTAAATATAGTGCAATATTGAGCATCAAGATGTTGCAAAGTGCACTTTCCATTGGTGATAAAGCCATGCTACATCAACAAAAGTGAAACTTTGTGCATTGACATGCTTTCAGCCACTATATAGGGAAAAAAAGTTATAGCAACAAATTCGAATTTAAACTTTCTATTTAGTAATATTGGTGCTCAGTGTAAAATGTAAATTGTTTTCATACATGATCATGGAAAAGTATCATCAAACAACTCTGAACTACTTCATCGAGTGATTAGAAGACTTGACCTGTGGCGGCCTCCTTCAATCCAGCTTCCTATTGTCAATTCTCCAATACAACTCTTGGGAGCATACATTTTGTTGCTTAATTGCTGTCTTAAACTCTTAAATTAAGTTTAGATTTTAATCTGAATTAATCCCTCTAAATCTGCGATTAATTGCCTTTTGTCTCACTTCACTCTGAAGTCATTTGAATGTATTTGTACTGCTTAAACTGTTGTCCTTTCCAAGATACAGGAAACTCTTTATTAACCGGCACCGACGGGACCGGCGTGGTGCCGGTTGATTGAAAGTTCCGGATAACGGAGAGTTATATCTACTGAGGCTATTTTTAACAAAGAAAAATTAAAAAAATCAAGAAATGTGCAGTATACAGTATTTGGGTACTCACCTACAGAATGTTGTGTTAAATGGATGGTGGAAGATGCTTGATTAAGTACAGTACTGCCAGTTGAGGGTAATCCATAACTCTTTAATTACTTAACAGTAAAACAAAACTTATAAACGACTGTATACAGTACTGTAGTTGACTGTACCCTTATTCCGAGTCATCTGGTTCATCAGAAATATCCGTGCCAGTTGGGTCATCAGGATCATGCAGTTCTACAGATGCCACAGATTCTTCAGGCACTTCCGCTGCTGCGACTCTTTTGGAAGCTTTCTTAAACATGTTGCGGATGTCGGTTTGCTTAGTGGACTCTTGCCTTTTCTGTAGAAAGGTGGAATGCAGAATATGGAGTTGCATAACTTCTTGGGCAGAGTAGCAAGTCTGCCTTTCAGCAAATTTGAGGATTGAAGAAAATCCTTCTGCAGCTTTAGCCCAAGAAATCTTCTCTTCTTCAGAAATATCATCCTCTTCACTTTCCATCTCACTTTCCTTTTCTTTCTTTGGATTCAAAACATTCTCAATTATTTCATCATCACTTAGTATATGCACAACACCAACTTCTCTATCTGCAGCAACCCACTGCTCGATATCACTTTCACTGAGGTGATGTAGAGGGTTTGCTGGGCCTGCATTTTTCACCATGCCAGCCATTTCCATTATTGTACTCTTCTTGGGACGAACATTGAACCCATGAAATTCCTCCTCTGAAGAAGAACCTTCAGCAAACATTACAGAAGGCCACAATTTGCGCCAGGCTTGCCTCAGAGTGTGACCTTTCACCAAGTTCCAGGAACATGCAACATTATAGATGGCATCTTTAATATTGTATTCCTTCTGAAATTCTTGAATATTGTCATCTTGGCTTATCAGTTTAGGTAGGAAGTCTTTCTTGTAATGACACTTCAGATTTTGGATAACGCCCTGGTCCATGGGTTGGATGAGAGAAGTTACATTTGGTGGCAAATAAATGGTGAAAATATTTCCCGAAACCAACTCGGATTCATGCGGATGGGCTCTACAATTATCAAGCAATAAAATGCATTTGCTATCTTCAGGTTTCCCTATTTTGCGGAAATGTTCCCTCACAGATGGAACAAAAATATGATGGAACCAATCGGAGAAGATTTCCTTATCCATCCAAGCATTTTTTTGAGCTTTGTACTCAACAGGTAAGTGCCTCACATTTTTAAATGCACGGGGATTTTTATACTTCCCGATAACAAGAAGTTTAACCCGGTGTGATCCAGCGGCGTTCGCACATGTTAGCACGGTTACACGATCTTTGTTTTTCTTGTAACCTGAAGCATTAGCCTCACTAGCCCCAGCAAGCGTTGATTCTGGCAAAACCCTCCAAAACTAGCCAGTTTCATCGGCATTGTATAACTGTGCTGGCGACAAATCATGTTGCTGCACAATCCGATTGAAATAATCGCAGTATTCTTCTGCGGCATCGTGATCAGCTGATTTCTTCTCCCCGGAAATATCGAGTCGTCGTATCCCGTGCCGTAACTTGAAGCACGTTAGCCATCCCTCAGAGAAAGCACACTTGTCAGTGAGCTCCATCCTTTCGTAGAAATCCTTCACTTTCTCGATTAGCATGGGTCCGGAAATTGGAACACCCTCTGAACGCATAAGAGAAAACCATTCATAAAGTACGGTAGCCAGCTCTTCAAGCTTAGGCTTACGAAGCGTACGCCGTTTCTCTACACTCTCAGATGTCTCCGAGCTTGAATAAAACTTGAGCAGCTTATCCTTCTGCGATTTGATGTCGTAGATTGTTGACGAACCGATTTTGAATTCATTCATAATGTTGATACGCTTCTCTCCCCTTTCTAGTCGTTGGCATATCTCGATTTTCTGTTTTAAAGTTAAGACCACTCTCTTCCTTTTGCTTGGACCAGCTTTTGGGAATTCCATAATGCAAGATGGAGGAGATAATTGCCGCTGAAGATGGAAAGACACACAGAACAATGGTGGCTAGGAAGAGACTACCAGCAGCGTGGCAGACACACAGTAAAATGGTGTATCAGAAGAGACTACCAGCAGCGTGGCAGACACACAGTAAAATGGTGTATCAGAAGAGACTACCAGCAGCGTGGGAGACACACAGCAAAATGGCCGATCAGAAGAGACTCCTGGCAGCGCAGGAGAATCAGACTCCTGCTACTGCAGTGTTCGGACTTCCGACAGCGCCAGGAGGCCGAGTAGTGGCACTTTTGAAAACTAACCCTACTGACTAAATCGGCGTTCGCGGGCTTGGGCTCGGACTCGGCAACATTGCCGGTTATTTGAGAGGAGTTTTCGGAGTACTCGGCGTTCGCGGGAGACTCGGACTGCGACTCGGCAACATTGCCGGTTATTTGAGAGGAGTTTTCGGAGGATGATTTTTGCCAGGTTAAGCGAGAATTCCGGATATTTAGGTGCCGGTTAATAAAGAGTTTCCTGTACTATATTCATACTTTCAAAAGAATCTTCCACATGTCAAAATCTACATATCTCATACAGTAGATTCAGTACAGCTTTAATTAGGTTAGCAAGTTTAGCATTAAATGAACCAGACGTCAAGTTGTTTTCAATATATTGTACACTGTTATTAATTAATTAGTTTATATGTTCTGGATGTCTCTCAGCAAAATGGTCCCAGATGATATACATTATCCAAGAGGGACTGTGAAATACAGTGGAAATCCAATACTTTGAATATTGTGTTCCAATTGAGACTGTTGTAAAATCTCTCTATATTACAGTTAATAGTGGGCAAAAGGAAAGTGCTAATGCCAGTGAGTTGGAAAATATTTATGGGGAAGATTTCCTTTGTACAATATTTATTATGAAACAATAAACTTGTACTTACATTTACTGTTTCATGCCAATTACCAAAGAGAAAATCTTACTAAAAGTTACGACACAGGTTAGCAATGCCATTAAAAAAAAAAGCAAACCAAGCACTAGGGTTTATTTCTCGAGGTATAAAATTGAAAAGTAGGGAAGTTATACTAAATCTGTATCGAACCTTGGTTAGACCACACTTAGAGTACTGCGTACAGTTCTGGTCGCCATATTATAAAAAGGATATAGAGGCACTGGAGAGGGTGCAGAGAAGATTTAGAAGGATGATTCCAGAAATGCGAGGGTATACATATCCGGAAAGGATGAACAGGCTGGGTCTCTCTTCTCTTGAAAAAAGAAGGCTGAGGGGTGACCTAATAGGTCGTTAACATTATGAAAATTTTTGATAGAGTGGATACGGAGAGAATGTTTTCACTTGTGGAGAAGAGCATAACTAGAGGCCATCAATATAAGATAGTCACCAAGAAATCCAATAGGGAATTCAGAAGAATCTTCTTTACCCAGAGAGTGGTGAGAATGTGGAACTCGCTACCACAGGGAGTGGTTGAAGTGAATAGTATGGATGCATTTAAGGGGAGGCGAGACAAGCATATGATGGAGAAGGGAATAGAGGTTTATGCTGATAGATTTAGATGAGGAAAGACGGGAGGAGGCTCGTGTGGAGCATAAATGCCGGCATGGACTGGTTGGGCCGAATGGCCTGTTTCTGTGCCGTATATCCTGTGTAATCCTATGTATGTAATCTCCCATCAGCGCTTCAAGTTCGTAATACAGCAGCACGTGGCTTAGAAAGCTGGACTTAGTTAGTACTAATTAAAAGGGCAGAGTATCCATGCGGGAGATTGTGATCTCACGCCCATCGATCTGAGAATCATGGGAGGTTAAATTGGATAGCCCCCGAAACAGGCGTGGGTTCGCGATGCGCGGTTAACCCACGCCCGTTCAGTGTACTGCAGGCAGCATGCCAGTTTCGTGCTGCCTGCTCATTATTATGATTTCTGCATGCAGCCAGCACTACCCACGTGGTTCATTGGCTGCCGCATCAGCAGGGGGGGCCCCAAGGTAGTTACTAACTTGTACTACTTAAAGCTAGCCTGCACCTCTTAAAGGGGAGGTGCATTGTGGCTGGAGCAGGTGCTGGGAGTCGTTCTGCAACTGAATCTGACCTTGGAAAGCGCGAAGAATGGCTGACCATGGAAGAGAGCAGGCACCCAGGTTTTTGGATGCTGCACTGGAGGTCTTGGTGGAGGAAGTGGAAAGGAGGAAAGATGTTCTGTACCCTCGGGGGCAGGAGGTCCTCCAAACACACAATGAGAAGGCAGTGGGAACAGATAGACGTGGAGTTCAATGCCAGGAGTTTAGTCCCAAGGACCTGGATGGAGTGCCAGAATAAGTTTAATGAACTCACATGAGTGGTCAAGGTCAGTGAATGCACCTGCACATGCCATATCTTACCAACTGCACCACTAGCCTCAGCCAGTGCTCAATTCACCACACCCGCATCACTCACCTACCAACAATATTTATCAATCAGGACTCATACCTAACATTCATATGCTTCACCTTACCCCTACACGCTTAGCACTGTTGCCAGCCTCACACCCACATCTCTCAGCTTGCACACACTGCCAGCTATTCAACCGTGACAGCCACATCACCCAAACATATTGCACAACACTCACTGACACACTTCCCTCTCCCTTGCAGGAGAAGGTGGCACACAACCGGAGGCAGCAGGAACTAACTGGAGGGGGAGAGGCGCGCCTGCATCTCCTAACCCCATGGAGGATACAGTGCTGGCCATTATGGGAAGGGCCATTGCTGAGGTTGTGGCCATTGGCGGGGCTGAAACCCTTGAAGATGAGGGTATCCTCATACCTAATCCTCCTTCTCACATCCCACTTCACCCTCATCCCTAACTCTCTTCCGACTGAAAAGCTGCAGCTGGTGTAAGCATGCACTTCTTACTTTCTCCTCTCCCCTCACCACAACCCAACCCTTGTCCCTTTTTCATTTCAGATACCCAAGAACTGTGAACTGCCCAGGCAGTGGTGGAAGAGCAGGAAGACAGTGAAGATGAAGACGCACCGTCACTCGATTTCACACGCGCAGCCACCAGCTCAGATACTGACACTGCGTATTTTAGAGGACAAGGTCGCACACTAGTTCTGCAGCAGAGGACTCAGACGAGGACTACAATGGGCCAGACTACAGAAAACTGATGGGTGTGCACACCAAAATGCTTGGTGCATTGGGAAGCCTGCCAGAAAGCCTGCGTTGAATGTCAAGGAGCATGAGGAGTCCAGCACCAACTTGGCACAGAGCTTGGAGCCTATCCTTTCCAGCATGGAACTGGTGGCCAACCCCATCAACACACTTGTGGAACCAACCATGATGCAGCGTCTGATGGCCGATGCCTCAGCTTCTATTGCAGGACAAGAAGCAACCTCCCAACGTCTGAGTGCTGCGGTGGAAGCTCAGACTGCTGCCATCATGGCTCTGGATACCAGTGTGCAAAGGGACTTCTCGGGTGTCACAGCAGCCCAGCAATCTGTCCTCCAACAGATTACTAGGATTGCTGAGGCGCTGCCCCAGGAGAGTGGCAGTGGCTCCATGGAGCACGAACCTGCTGAACTCTCTCTGCATGACAGCATTTGTGCTCACACCCCTGCCACTCTGGCTGCGCCCTTGCTGTGCCTGTCGACCTGCCAGCCCAGACCGCCCACGCCGAGATGGTGCAGTCTACAGCAGGGCCTTCTAGGCCCAGAGCTGCTCGAGATCGTCCTCCAAGGCCATCTGCAGTCTCCTGCACTGAACTTCAGCAGCCTTCCACCAGCCATGCTGCAGCCACTAGGGTAGCACCTCGTAGGAGCACTAGGACAGGAAAAGGCACACTGAAGACAGGCATTAAGGGAAAGGACAACGGCGATTAGTTTGTTTTTGTAGGCAATATGGCATGAGTTAATTTATAAATTTGGATTGGAATGTGTATTTTATGTTGGCTTTTATATTTGCATTGTGGGCAGTGACAGAGGGAAGGTAATGAGTGTGGGACTTTTGGTGAATGGAGAATTGAGGTTGAGGTTACTGGTATCCCACTTGAATTAATTGTTCACTTACAGCCCGGGTAGAAAGGGCTGTCTAGGTTGCAGCCTCCCTTTCACTTCCTCCTCTTCCTTGTCCTCTTCTTCCTCCTCGTGCTCCTGCTCCTCAGCTTCTCATCTGATAGGTGGTGGCAAGAGCTGTTCCCTCATGATGGCAAGTTGTACAACATGCAGCATACCATCTCAAATCTTGTGCACTGCTCAGCCGAGCACTGCAGGGCTCCTCCAGAGCTGCCCAGACATTGGAATCGTTGCTTCAGGATGCCAATGGCCTGCTCTGTCAGATTTCTTGTGACAGCATGTCTCTCATTGTATGACTGCTGCTCACGTGTTGCGAACCGGAGCCGTGATCCGCGTCGTCAGCGGATAGCCCTTGTCACCCAGTCGCCACCCTTTGGTTTGCCGTGGTGGTTGAAATACAGCTGGCACAGCGGACTGCCACAGAATGAATGCATCATGCCTGTTGCCATGATACCAGCCATTGACCTGCTTTATGTGCTGCCAATGGTCACACACCAGCTGCACGTTGAGGGAGTGGAATCCCTTCCAGTTCAGGTACATGCAGAGTTGACATGAGGCGCATCCAAAGCAATAAGTGCGCATTCAATGGCACCCTACACCATGAGGAAGCCTGCAATTGTTGCAAACCCTCGTGCTCGCTCTGCCTGCTTCTCTCTGGAAAGAGGGAATGAAATGAAGTTATCTCTCTTTGCATAGAGAGCCTCAGTGACCTCTCTTATGCAGCAGTGCACTGCAAACTGTGAGATGTTGCTAATATCTCCAGCAGCAGCCTGGAAGGAGCCAGAGACACAAACGTTTATAGTCACGGTCGCCTTCACAGCCACTGGCAATGCGGTCCATGTCCTGCTCTGAGGTCGGAGTTGTGGCTGCAGCAGTTGGCAGATTTCAGTAACGACCTCCTTAGTGAAGCGCAGACGTCTCACACATTGTTCCTCATTAGGATTCAGGTAGGAGAATTGTTACCTGAACACCCTGGGCGGGGATATGGTCTCCTGCTGAGAGCCTTTCTCCCCCTCCTCCTCCTCCCTCTTCTAGCAACTTGCCCGGCTCTGCATGGCCTCTGCTCATTCTCCCAGTCATGCTCAATTGCAAGAGAAGACCTACTCGTCCACCCATGTCTGGGAGCAACTGGTTTGTGCAAAAGCCTTGAAGACAGCAAAAAATACTTCAGCACTTGCCACACCACTCCCTGTAGACTTATGAAATTTGAAACAACTATAGAAAGCACCAAAAACGTGTAGAATTGCAGCAACAGCCAAAAGAAATAAACCAGCAACTAACCTGTAAGTAGTTGATGATCCCTTTAAATAGTGCTGGTGGGGGGGGGTCCTTCATGCTGCTTAACGTCGTGTTCAGCTTTGCAAAGTTAAGAGAGAGGGCATAGGCTGGAGTGTGGAGCTCCAAAACAGCAGCGCTGGCGTCAAATCAGCATTGCACACTGATTAAGGTCATGATCTGCCTTCTCTGCATGCTTCCGGCGGACGTTAGATGCATGTACACAAACCCCTTTACCGTCTGCGGCGCACTTTGCATCAGATGTGTGCGCATGCACCACAGACACCATTTTGGAACCCTAAGGGACCTCGTAGCGCGCAAAACTCAGGCGCTAACAAGCCAAATTTCACCCCCACGATCTTCCATCTGCACCATACCAGTAAATCTGGCGGAAGTGTCACAACATAATAAGTGCTTTTTAATTTCATTCATTGTAATTGGGCATCTAGGGTATGCCTGTAAGTGCAGATTTCATTTCTGCTTTTCACTTAATTTTTGGAGATTTAATTTTTTTCTCTCAATGGCCAAAGAGGGCTTGTGGCCTGAGTTTTGGGCACCTGTATTTCGATAACCAGTTACAATTTGAGAAAATGGAGGTCTCTGAGAATTCCTCTGCACTTATGCTATTTGAAGGACAAAGAATAGCAGTCAGACACATCAGTTTACACCACAAGAGGACTTCACCTGCCTACCCTCCAAACTGCACGTACAGGCAAAGGTAGATTTACCTGGACTTAGCCAAGAAGCAGTGTATACGTGGACTCCGATTTACCAGGGAGGCTGTGACAGACTTTTTCAGCACGCCGCAATATGGCTTTCACGTTTCAAAATTTTTGCCTATTTGGCCAAGAATGTATTCTTTGTTTAAGTTATAATGGCTCAAAAATTCCATGAGGGTGTCATCCCAGCTTAAATGGCAGGCTGTACCTTCCATGACCCTCCAGTGTTGACCGTGCCGGAGTATTTCGATGTCAATGGACAGGTGCCCGCGCCATTAGATGTGCATCTCAGGTGCCCCTCAGTCGGGGGAAGGCAGGTATCCTGGTGCAAGGGTGGAAACAAGTCAATCTGCTCAAGTTTGATTTTGAAACAGTCAGTAAGGCAGAGATGTCTCACTTTCTCTCCAGCCGGGGGAAGGCTGTGAGAGAGTCTTGGCTGAAGCATGAACACATGCGGCCTATATTAGGAAAGGTTAATGCTGGCGAGTTTCGGGGATTGCACAAGTGAAGTTACCCCATGAATGTACTTCATGTTACGAGGACTAATGTGAAATAGCTTAAATGTCACTGTATTCTGTATATTCGTATATTACATGTGAAGTAAAACAGTGTTCTGGTTTACATTTGGCCTTATCTCACTAGAGTGCTGATAAGTCCACCTTCCAGAAGTTAGGAAAATATACTTTGGTTATTAGCAAGGCCACAGTATCCAGTACACACATCAAGAACTCTTGTTGTTATGGCTCCCAGGTCACGTTATCATATGGGTAGATACTGGGCAGTAAAGGTAGTCTTTTGGTCACAGGCGGCGAAGGGTTTGCTTATAGGAGTGTCCAGTGATATTGAACCCAAGAGAATATCGAATGCAGACCTGAAATTTGTAATAGTGGCCTACAATCAAACTCCAGGCCAGACAAAGCACTGCTGGTGGCTGTTGAGGTCACTTCCGCCCTAATCTTTGATGTCACTGGTTCATTCCAGCTTACCAAAGGGGCCCTCATCAACATCAGTCAATCTGAAGTGCACAGATGCTTCTGACCTTGTTTGTCAGTGCGAGCAATTGCCTCATGGACAACTGGCAAACAGCATGAGAGGGCACTGTGTCTTTTTCCAGCAGCAGGATTCTCCAAATTTAATTGATGGCACCTATTTGCTGCTTGCTTACTTGCTGCTGCATAGAAGAACTGTATTCATGAGTCACAAGGTTGATACTCTGTTAATGCGCACCTCATCTGTTTCCAACTGCACAGCATCATGCAGGTCAATACCTGCTTCCCAATTGGCAGTCAGGATGCTTTTATTTTAAAAGAATCCATCGTGCCCCAATTACTTCACCCAGAAACATAAATTAAAGGTTGGCTCCTACAAGATCAAAGTTAACCATCATGATCAAACACATTAGATATGTTAAAGCAGACAGATCGAGCAGTCTACCAATACAGCCAACTAAAGTCTGCCACATCATCGTCTGCTGCATGCTCCACAGTTTTGCAATCCAGCAAGGTATCATTATGGAGCACCCACAGAAGGAAGGAAGGCAATGAACAGCAACAAGGAGATGAACTAGAGGAGGATGAAGATGCAGCTCTTGAAGTACCTTTGCCAGCTGCAACAGCCATTTGCCAGGCTCTCACTGAGGATACCTTTTCCTAATTACCGCATCTGCACATTGTATGAACAGTCCTCCCTATATCTTCAACATGCCCTCAACATATATGCCTTCACCTACATTGCATTAACTCCCCACTGAACTACCAAAGATACCATTCCTGTCACCTGCTGAAACAACATCCAACATTATAATAAGAAAACTCTATGAACATGGTACAACTAAAGGCAAACAGATGTTATTTTCCTAAAGTTGAACTGCGTGCATTACTAACATTTCGGACCCTGATATATCCCCTTGGTGACGAGGCTCTACACACTCTCCAATAACTGCAGCAATGTTTGATGCTCAGAAAGCATCATTTACAAAACAAAATCTCCCCTGAGGTCTGGATCCCTGCTGTCATCAGCTGAGTTAAATATCCAGGGTTCCTGTTCGTCCTCTGCCACCACCATCTGACCAGCTCACTCATGTTCCATGTATCACCCAGTGCACTCCCCTAATCTCACTGTCAAAATCAATGTACACATGTTGGTGCTCGGTTAGAGGGAGTGCTGATACATGTGAGTTTCTGTCTTGCTTGGTATGTATCAGTAGTCCCAGAATCAGATTCAGCTTCATGTAGGATGTTGCAGTTGTGTATTTAGTAGAACTTTTCGGGCATCGTTTTCAGAAGAAAGATTGATATGCAATTGGGCTTCAGTTTATGTTTTGGTGCCAGTGAGTGAGCAAATAGGATGGGGAAAAGAGCTGGAGACGTTTACTACAAACCCTGAATTGGGAACATGCTTCCTATTTTTCTATCCCTTCTCTCCTCAATGGCCTACCTGCCAATGATCTTCAGGTTTAACTCCTCTGAAGGACTACAAAGACATAGATTGGAGGGCCTCGTCTCAAGTGAGTTCTCTCTCTCTCTCTCTCATTAAGCACTGTCTTCTGGAAAGTATAGATTTGGGGAGCAATTGAAAGTGACATATAGGGATAACAGTGTTTCAACATGCAGTTATAGTAAGTGTGGTTACATGAGCATGTATCATGCAACTACAACAGATGTCAGAGGGGAAAGCATTTAAGGATGTGAAGGAAGAAGCATTTAGAGGAGGAATTTGCTGCCATGAGTGGTACCCTGCTGAATAGTGGGAAGCAGTTGAAGTACAGAAAGACTGAGGGAGGAGGTATCTCTGGGTGCAATGCGTGCTTCACATATTCTGAATGTCTTGTATATGTCTTTTATTTCTTTGATTTCTCTCATTATGCCTCCTATTGTCTCATGCTAATATTGCTCCTGCTATTTAACCACATCCTGTTCTCCAGTTAAGCACTTTACAGGTTATTCTATTTCTTTACCTGTGTGTATGTGGTGGTGTTGTTTTTTCCCCCCTTTCCCTTCTCCTTGTTCTGTTCCTTTTTTAAATACTGTTCATCTGTAATATCTTCCAGTTCTGATGAAAGATCGATACAGAAAAACATCTTGTCTATTCACTCCACCGAGGCTAACTGGCCTGCTGAACGTTTCTCGCATGTCCCCATAATTTCCTTTACTTAGAAGATTCATCTTTGCTGTTGGAGAAAAATGCATCTCTTTAAATTGCTACAGCCCTTAAGGCCTAGAGCAACATGCAATTTCTCACCCACTAATGGAAAAGCACCAGGATTTTTGATGCCGGGAGCTCTGGAAACAGAGGTGGGGCAGCACGCTAGTGGTGTGTGCAAATGCCAGACCTCACGATTTCTACCCAGTGGAGGCTCCAGCTAAAAATTGGAGCTGTTAATCTTTGAATAGACATTGCATGCAACTCAATTGAAGGAGTCAAAAAATGAATGGACATTTCACAGCTTCAATGAGGAACAAAGGGGTAAAGTTGGGAAGTAGATGAAGTGGTCTATGTAAATCTTCAACATCGTCATAAACTAGATGGATTGAATGGACTTTTCACTCATGCTTTTCTCATTTTCTTACAGGATTTGGTTGGAAATAATTTCTTTGTCGACGTTTTAAATATGCCCATTGTTAGAATCATAGAATCTTACAGCACAGAAGAGGGCCATTCAGCCCATTGTGCCTGTGCCGGCTCTTTGAAAGAGCTATCCAATTAGTCCCACTCTCTTGCTCCATCCCCATAGCCTTGCAATTTTCTCCACTTCAAGTATTTATCCAATTCCCTTTTGAAAGTTACCTTTGTTACTTTTGTACGTTTGATTCTGGCAAAATTATTTCCCGTACATTTTGAATATTGGACTGTACAAAGTAGAATTAAGGAAACCGAAAAAGCTTAACGCAGCATTTCTACAAATATAACAGAGCTGGGAGAAATTGTAGCTTTGCTGTACTTTTTATTTTGGTGTTGAAATGCTAATACATCCTGAAAGGCTTCATGATGTTTCTAAATAGGGTACGTATACCCTGCATGGATTAGGTGCATCCAAGGGAATTACCTCTCTTGCATTGTTTCCATGCCACCACTCTTAACACTGCTGCTGAAAATTGGATGTTTAATGTGCTTTGTCTATCTACCTGTATGGCTGCTATTGTTATCACACAGTGCATTTTCTAACTTGGCATGAGCAGTGCCTCAGGCAATACATTAAAAGTGATACTTCTGCAAGCACACACGCACTTTGTTTTGATGCAAACCAAAGGAAAAAAGCTGGCCGCTTTACATGAAAATGGCCACTTTCCAGTCTGCAAAATTTATTTGACCAAATGATGCAATTCTGTCCCATTTCTGTTTAATTAATAATTAGAATGTGTGGCCTTAAGCAGTTTGTTTAAAAAAAAGAGAGCCTGGCCTGAAAACAGTGCTATAATTAACTGCAAGAATGCAGAACAAATACCCTTTGACCCCTTTAAAGTGGCACATTTCCTACACTTTTGAGTGCAATACATTGTGCATTTCATGTTATAATAGTGCTGTCCTTGTGGAACCGTGAATGCCTTGCCACAGAAGGTATGCCAGCAGAAATAAAATTAGAGTTAGCAGAATAAGATATTCATGTCTTGAAACCTGTATACATTCATCCTGGGGAATTTTGACGGTGACATTAGGGAGTGCACTGGGTGATACATGGAGCATGAGTGAGTTAGAGCAGGTGGCAGAGGAGGAACAGGAAGCAGCTGTCTGGAGAGTCAATTCATATTTTACCTCCGCTAATGAAAGCAGGGATCCAGACCTCAGGGGAGCTTCTTTTTTCAAACAACAAGTTGCATTTGTATAACTCCTTTAACGTAGTAAAACATCCCAAGGTACTTCACAGGAGCGTTATCAAACAAAATTTGACACTGGGGCACGTAAGGAGATATTAGGATAGGTGACCAAAAGCTTGGCCAAATAGGTAGGTTTTAAGGAGGAAAGAGAGGTTTAGGGAGAGAATTCCAGAGCTTAGGGCCGAGACAGCTAAAGGCGCACAGCGCCAATGGTGGAGCGATTAAAATCGGGGATGCGCAAGAGGCCAGAATCGGAGGAACGCAGATATCTCGGAGGGCTGGGGGAGGATACAAAGATGGGGAGAGGCGAAGCCATGGTTGGATTTAAAAACAAGGATGAGAATTTTAAAATCGAGGTGTTGTCAGGGGAGCCAATGTAGATCAGCGGGCACGGTGAGGGGGCGGTGGGTTGGTTGAACTGATGCTTTCTGCGCAGCAAGGATTGCTGCAGTTATCTGCAGTTATTGGAGAGTGTGCAGATAAACCAAGGGGAAATACCAGGATACTAAATGTTAGTAATGCACATTTGAAATTTAGGAAAATAACATTTGTTTGCCTTAAGTTTTACCATTGCCATAGAATTTTAAAATGTTGGATATTGTTACCCGCTAAATGTATTTTCCACTCATGGCTGATCTGTATCTTAACTCTATCTACCTGCCTGGGTTTTGTAACCCTTAATACCCTTGCCTAACAAAAATCTATCAATCTCAGTTTTGACATTTTCAGTTGACCTAGCCTCAATAGCTTTTTGGGGAGAGAGCTCCAGCTTTCCATCACCCTTTATGTGAAGAATTGCTTTCTGACATCACTCCTGAACGACCCAGTTCTAATTTTGATGTTTGCCCCCTTGTCCTGGACTCCCCCACCAGAGGAAATAGTTTTTCTCTATCTACCCTATCAACTCCTTTAATCATCTTAAACACCTCAATGAAATCACACCTTAATCGTCTATGTTCAAGGGAATACAAACCTTGTCTATGCAACCTGACTTCATAATTTAAACCTTTTAGCTCCGGTATCATATCTGAAGAGATCCACACTCTATGAATAAAGGCTCAAAACCCTGAAGTCAGATCAACTTGGCATAGATTTTACTGGACAGCACACATGAGTAATACAAACAAGCAATGTGTCTATCCCCTCATCCTGCAGGAGACTCATCGGGGACTAGGAGCTCACCAGTCGAGGTAGTTCCTAACATGGAGTTCGCCTGACGTAGGGTTTCATTACATATTTATATCTTTCTTGAACACATCTACTTGTGCAGTTTCTTTATCTGCAACTGTCACTCATACTGACTCAGCAGATGTCACATGACTGTTTTTGATACAAAACTAAGGTTGGGAACTAAGGGACCCAATTTTTATCTGTATTTCTAAATGTTGCTGAATCCTGTATTTCTCAGTGACTCTAAGTTCATCTCTACTCTTAGTACTTTTAATTTCCCTCAAACTGTAATCATGTTAGTTTTGTTACATAAATGCTTTGTTGGCTTCATTACCAGGTTATAGTCCAACAGTTTTATTTGAAATCACGAGCTTTCGGAGCGCTGCTCCTTCGTCAGGTGAAGTGAAGAGATACATATAGGCACAGCATATATAGTCAGAGAACACAGCCAGATGATTACAGTTAATCTTTCCAACTGCCCTTTATCACACCTCGGCAGAGAGATGATCACGGCAATCAAAGGTGTGGATGGTGTCCAAACAGGTCAGTCAGCAAAACATTACATCAAAGACAATGTGGCAGATGCTGGGGTCTGTATGGAAAACAAAAAACCATTTTTGCTGGAAATCACAGCAGGTCCGGCCGCATCTGTGTGGAGAGAACAAGCCAAGATGCGGCCGGACCTGCTGTGATTTCCAGCAACAAAAGTTTTTTGTTTTCCATACAGACCCCAGCATCTGCCACATTGTCTTTGATGTAATGTTTTGCTGACTGACCTGTTTGGACACCATCCACACCTTTGATTGCCGTGATCATCTCTCTGCCGAGGTGTGATAAAGGGCAGTTGGAAAGATAACTGTAATCATCTGGCAGTGTTCTCTGACTATATATGCTGTGCCTATATGTATCTCTTCACTTCACCTGACGAAGGAGCAGCAGCTCCGAAAGCTTGTGATTTCAAATAAAACTGTTGGACTATAACCTGGTGTTGTGCGACTTCTCACATTTGTCCACCCCAGTCCAACACCGGCATCTCCACATCTTGGCTTCATTAGGTTCTTTTCATTATTTGTTTTAGATTCAGTTTATGTGGTGTTCCATTCATGGAATGTTCCTACTTTCCACCTTCTCTCAGTAGCTTTTATCCACACTGTCTGATTCACAGAAAGTGCCACGGCAGATGTTTCTCTTCCTACAGCCTAACACTTCAGGTCTTGTCCTAACACCTTATAATTCCGCGCATACTTTTGTGCAGCTGATCAGTCCTCTATCCCTGGGAAGTCGGCAGCTCTGAAGTGTCTTCCTTAATTATCTATCAATTGAGGCACCGGTGCATCTGTTCCTAGCTTTCTTGTAATAGTGTCCTTTTATTCTAATGTACTTTGATTTAGATGTTATACTGTCATACAGGAGCTGAGAATTAGTATTGCTACAGTATCGCACTTAACTGCTAGTGAACTTTCCCAGACCTACAGAATCTTTGCTGCAATTGCCATGTGAGCCCTTCTCATAGTCACCATTATTTTATGTTATTTCCCAATATTTTATTGCTCTGTATATTTTATTTCTCAACATCGCGTATACCATCAGAGGAGGTACTGAGCACATTGGAGACACGGTATCAGAGACAAAAAAAATTTAAAAATTTAGTGGGCAAGTCACTCGGGGCTGCTTTTATGCTCTTGGTACTTGCTAAAGTATAACATTGGGAGAAGCCTGAAAGTAAGGTCCAGAATCAAACTCTTTGGGGAATGGTGTAGCAAAGTAAAAGGGAAGGGGTTGACTACATTTAAAAGGGCATCATCATGGAGAAAGTGGCAGACTTTTTTGTGGGAGAAACACATTGTTGCCAGTGACGGCACAACTAAGCTGCACAATGAAAGGTGAAACTGTTGAGGGTGAAATACCTGCTGTCAAGTAATTTGATACAATAGTCAGTGTGAGTACAAAATGTGGTGATCTTGAAAAATGAAACCGGTTCATACTTGTATAAGTCGGCATTATTGCAATAAGCTACTTAGCAATACTGAACATTAAGATAAATGATCAAATGCAATGTACCAAATTATGGCAGCTATTGTTTCTTTCATCTCTTAAACATGGTTACCCAATAGTACATGATTACTCATGAAATTACTTTAAATGTCACTATTTCACTAACGGGTTGCTTGTTATGTTTTAAACAATCTGGAACATAGGATTTTTTTCCCACTACAGTATAACTACTGTGGTAGGATTTTCCCCTTAAAGTAGAAACTAAGATGCATCAACTCTAATAAACATGTTAACGTTGTACCGTTGTTTAAAAAGGGAGAAAGGGATAGACCAAGTAATTACAGGCCAGTCAGCCTAACCTCGGTGGTGGGCAAATTATTGGAAAAAATTCTGAGGGACAGTTTTAATCGTCATTTAGAAAGACACGGAGTAATCAAGGACAGTCAGCATGGATTTGTTAAGGGAAGTTTGTGACTAAATTGATTGAATTTTTTGAGGAGGTAACAAGGAAGGTCGATGAGGATAGTGCGTTTGATGTAATCTACATGGATTTTAGCAAGGCTTTTGACAAGGTCCCACATGGCAGACTGGTCAGAAAAGTCAAAGCCCATGGGATCCAAGGGAAAGTGGCAAGTTGGATCTAAAATTGGCTCCGTGGCAGGAAGCAAAGGGTAATGTTCGACAGATGTTTTTGTGACTTGAAGGCTGTTTCCAGTGGGGTTCCGCAGGGCTCAGTACTAGGTCCCTTGCTTTTTGTGGTATATATCAATGATTTAGACTTCAATGTAGGGGGCAAGATTAAGAAGTCTGCAGATGATACAAAAATTGGCCGTGTGGTTGATAGTGAGGAAGAAAGCTGTAGACTGCAGGAAGATATCAATGGACTGGTCAGGTGGGCAGAAAAGTAGCAAATTCAATTGGAGAAGTGTGTGGTAATGCATTTGGGGAGGGCTAACAAGGCAAGGTAATACACAATAAATAGTAGGATATGGAGAAGTGCAGAGGAACAGAGGGACCTTGGAGTGCATGTCCACAGATCCCTGAAGCTAGCAGGACAGGTAGATAAGGTGGTTAGGAAGGAATACGGCATATTTTGCTTTATTAACCGAAGCATAGAATATAAGAGCAGGTGGGTTATGCTTGGACTGTGTAAAACATTAGTTAGGCCACAGCTAGAGTACTGCATACAGTTCTGGTCACCACATTGCAGGAAAGATGTGATTACACTAGAGAGGGTACAGAGGAGATTTATGAGGATGTTGCCAGGACTGGAGAATTTTAGCTATGAGGAAAGATTGGATAGGCTGGGATGTTTTCTTTGGAACAGAGGCTGAGGGAGACTTAATTGAGGTGTATAAAATTATGAGGGGCCTAGATAGAGTGGATAGGAAGGACCTATTTCCCTTTGCAGTGAGGTCAATAACCAGGGGGCATAGATTTAAAGTAATCAGTAGAAGGATTTGACGGAAATTGAGAACTTTTTTTACCCAGAGGGTGGTGGGGGGGTCTGGAACTCACTGCCTGAAAGGGTGGTAGAGGCAGAAACCCTCATCGTATTTAAAAAGTACTTGGATCTGTCGTAACCTACGTGGGTTCCGAATCAAGAGCTGGAAAGTGGGATTCGGCTGGCTAGCTCTTCTTCAGCCAACACAGACACGATGGGCCAAATGGCCACCCCCTGTGCCATAAATATCTATGATTTTTATGGTAAGCATTTAAAAATTGCTTTTATCTTAACCTTTCCACTCCAGCCTTTCTTTGAAATATTTGAATTGTTTAAATTGAGTGACTTGCATCTGTTTTCCATTTAAATTGTATTACAGACTACTTGGCAGAGGTCGAATAATTTATTACTTTTGACAAGATTTGAGTAAAATTCAATAATAAACGGCCAGAATTTGCTGGAGCGGGGCATCTTGTAGCATGCCCTGTCAGTTAGACTTTTTCCCCTCGCCCTTCAGCTTGAAATGTTTTTCCCCCCTGTAAGTTGCTGGAAGTGTGAGCTGATAACGGCATGGTGTGGGCAACTGGGACCTTGGTGAATGACAGGACCAATCTCCTTAACCAGTAAGATTTAAGGATTCAGAAAGAAACAGGAACGACAGAGAAGGACGGTGATTTTGAGTCAAATCATGTACAGAATGAGAAATAAAGAGAGGCAAAGAAAAATTGGGTTAAGAGAGAGAGAAAAAAGAGACAAAGTAAAAGTAAGAAAAAAAATAAAATTTAACATTTTTAATGTTAAAAATCTCTAATGACAATTTTAATGAGACTCCACAGTTTAAATTGTTCCCTTTCTAAGTCGGAGAGGGTGAGCGCCATTGCCAGGAGCATAAATCTTGTCATTAAAAAGGTACTTACACTGTTAAGTGCAAGCCCTAACTTTCTGCAGCGAGTTTAATTGGCAATTAATGCGCAAATGCAGCAATTTCACGAAACTCACAGGGAGGTTGAGGGCGAGCTGGTTGTCCAGCAACTTTTGGCAATTTGCAATTCAAGGGATATCTCTTCCTCCCCACAAGTAGCTGAACGGTTTACACATTAAGGACGGTGAGCGCCATTAAACTCGCCGTTATTTTGGCAGCAAAGTTATTTTGGGCCATTAAGTATGACGAGATTTGAGTGAAATTCAATAATAATATTGTCTGAAATCTATTTCGTGCTTCAAGTTTAGCTCCATATTATTCTATTACTACTTCCCAATTGTTGTTAGCGAGTGGTTAGTGATTCTTCTCAATTGTTTAAGAAAGCAAACTCGTGCTTATGAGATCATTGTATAAATCGCAATTACATATTTGATCAAGTTTAAAAAAAGGAATTTCTTGCACTTTTTAAAATTAGATTTTTTCTGAAGTTCAGAATGCTGGTCAGGATAATTGATAGGTGTGGTGTATACCCTAAACCACACTTCTATCATCGAATCATACAGCACAGAAGGAAGCTATTTGGCCTATCGTGCCTGTGCCGACTCTCTGAAAGAGCTACCAATTAGTCCCACTCCCCTGCTCTTCCCCATAGCCCAGCAAATTTTTCCTTTTTAATTTAGAGATCCAGTTCCCTTTTGAAAGTTACTACTGAATCTGCTTCCACCATCCTTTCAGGCAATGCATTCCAGATCACAACAGCTCTGACTAAAAAAAAAAAAATTCTCCTCATTTTCACCTTGGCTTTTTTTGCCAATTATTTTAAATCTGTGTCCTCTGGTTACCAACCCTCCTGCCAGTGGAAACATTTTCTCCTTATTTACTCTATCAAAACCCTTCATAATTTTGAGCACCTCTATTAAATCTTCCCTTAACCTTCTCTGCTCTTTGGAGAATATTCACAGCTTCTCTGGTCTCTCAGATAACTGAAACCCTCATCCCTGGTACCATTCTGGTAAATCTCCTCTGCACCCTCTCCAAGTCTTTCTAAAGTGTGGTGCCCGGAATTGGACACAGTACTCTAGCTGAGGTCTAACCAGTGATTTATGAAGGTTTACCATAACTTTCCTTGCTTTTGTACTCTCTTCCTTATACACAAAGCTTTTTTAACAGCTTTATCAACTTGTCCTGCCACCTTCAAAGATTTGTGTATGTGCACCCCCAGGTCTCTCTGTTCCTGCAACCCCTCTAAGAATTGTACCATTTAGTTTATATTGCCTCTCGTCAATTTTCCTTCCAAAATACATCACTTCAAACTTCTCTGTATTAAATTTCATCTGCCATGTGCCTGCCCATTTCACGTCTGTCTATGCCCTGCTGGAGTCTGCTACTATCCTCCTCACTGTTTACTACATTTCCAAGCTTTGTAACATCTGTAAACTTTGAAATTATGCCCCCATACCCAAGTCCAGGTCATTAATATATATTAAAAAGAGCAATGGTCCTAATATCAACACCCGAGGGACACCACTGTGTACTTTCCTCCAGTCTGAAAAACAACAGTTCACTACAGCTCTCTCTTGTCTCACAGCCAATTTTGTATCCACATTGCTACTGCCTCTTTAATCCCATGGGCTTCAATCAGCAAGATTTGTTGCACAAATGAATTACTGTACATATTTTCCGTAAGGAACCAACATTCCATTGTAAGCATTTTTATTTAAAGCCTTGTCAGCTCCGGTTAGTTAAGTAACTGTTGAGGTACACGTCGTTATACTAGCCAGTGTAATTACTCTATTTTCAAAATAAAGTTTTAGAGAAAAAATAAAAATATAGGCACATATAAAATGTGTATAAAATTATGAGGGGCCTAGATAGAGTGTATAGGAAGGACCTATTTCCCTTAGCAGAGATATCAATAACAAAGGGGAATAGATTTAAAGTAATTGGTAGAGGGGAGTTAAGGAGAAATGTTTTCACCCTGAGGGTGGTAGTAGTCTGGAACTCACTGCCCGAAAGGGTGGTAGAGGCGGAAACCCTCATTGCGTTTAAGAAGTACTTGGATATATACTTGAAGTTCCGTAACCTACAAGGCTACGGACCATAAGAACATAAATAGGAGCAGGAGTAGGCCATTAAGCCCCTCGAGCCTGCTCTGCCATTCAATAAGATCATGGCTGATCTTCTACCTCAACTCCACTTTCCTGCACTATCCCCATATCCCTTGATTCCCTTAATATCCAAAACTCTATCGATCTCTCTCTTGAATATACTCAACGACTGAGCGCCACAGCCCTCTGGGGTAGAGAATTCCAAAGATTCACCACCCTCTGAGTGAAGAAATTTCTCCTCATCTCGGTCCTAAATGGCCGACCCCTTATTCTGAGACTGTGACCCCTGGTTCTAGACTCCCCAGCCAAAGGAAACATCCTCCCTGCATCGACCCTGTCAAGCCCTGTAAGAATTTTGTATGTTTCAATGAGATCACCTCTCATTCTTCTAAACTCCAGAGAATATAGGCCTAGTCTACTCAATCTCTCCTCATAGGACAATCCCCCCATCCCAGGAACCAGTCTGGTGAACCTTCATTGCACTCCCTCTATGGCAAGTATATCCTTCCTTAGGTAAGGAGACCAAAACTGTACACAATATTCCAGGTGTGGTCTCACCAGGGCCCTATATAATTGCAGTAAGACGTCTTTACTCTTATACTCAAATCCTCTTGTAATAAAGGCCAACATACCATTTGCTTTCCTAATTGCTTGCTGTACCTGCATGTTAACTTTCAGTGATTTGTGTGCAAAGACACCCAGGTCCTTCTGAACAGCAACATTTCCCAATCTCTCACCATTTAAAAAATACTCTGCTTTTCTATTTTTCCTACTGAAGTGGCTATCTTCACATTATATTCCATTTGCCATGTTCTTGCCCACTCACTTAGCTTGTCTACATCCCCTTGAAGCTTCTTTGCATCCTCCTTACAACTTACTTTCCCACCTAGCTTTGTATCATCAGCAAACTTGGATATATTGCATTTGGTCCCCTCATCCAAATCATTGATATAGATTGTGAATAGCTGAGGCCCAAGCACTGATCCTTGCGGTACCCCACTAGTTACAGCCTGCCAACCCGAAAATGACCCGTTTATTCCTACTCTCTGTTTCTGTCCGTTAACCAATCCTCAATCCATGCTAGTATATTACCCCCAATCCCATGAGCCCTAATTTTGTTTAATAACCTCTTGTGTGGCACCTTATCAAATGCCTTCTGAAAATCCAAATACACCACCAAGAGCTGGAAAGTGGGATTAGGCTGTATAGTTCTTTTTCAGCTGGCACAGACACGATGGGCTGAATGGCCTCCTTCTGTTCCGTAAACGTCTATGATTCTATATGAACAAGGGGCCATAAATATAAGATAGTCACTAATAAATCCAATAGGGAATTCAGGAGAAACTTCTTTACCCAGAGAGTGGTTAGAGTGTGGCACTCGCTACCACAAGGATTAATTCAGGCGAATAGGATAGTGAATTGGGGAAGCTAGATAAACATATGAGAGAGAAATGAATAGAAGGATATGTTAATGGGGGTTAGATGAAGAAGGATGGGAGGAGGCTCGTGTGGAGCATAAACACCAGCTTAGACCTGTTGGACCGAGTGGCCTGTTTCTGTGCTGTTAATACTATGTAATACTATGTAACATAGGTGCCCAATAAAATTGAACGTAGCTATATTTATGTAGCAGTAGTTTAATCTGTTGGCCTCTTATCAAGAGATTTGCAGTCCTTCAGATATTAGTACTAGCTGGTACCTGTTTGGTATTAACAATTGTGATCTAGATTGCCAATCTTTCTTTCTTTAAATCCCCAAGATCCCCGACATTGTCATGAATGAAAAAGGGTCTCTTCTGCTCTGTAACTATTCTGCAGGGAGTGATGCAGGTTGACCCTCCATCCAATTTAAAACCCATCTTTCAAAGTATTCTGGCTGAGCAGCATCCCTGGTTATTGATTATTGTGAACTAATTATCTGCAAAAATAAATGCACATTTTAAATGAGCAAAAAAGCGAGAGCGTGGAACCAGGACAGAGATTGGAGATGACAGAAAAACAGACAGCAGAACAGACAACAGCTTTGAAAAATACTTTTATCAATAGTATTATTATTAATTGATTATTGCACGCACCTCCCAGCTCCAGTTTGCAAGATGAGTCTTTCTTTCTAAGTAATAGTTCTTTGAAGTATGTTTTGAGATTTATGGTAGTACATTTCCAATCAGGATCTTACTTTTTTGCTGGCGTTTCACACAATACTGCGAAATTCAGAACTTATAAGTATATGTTTCAATAACAGGCTCACAGGCTTTGACTTGTTTTAGTTGGTGAAAAGAAGATTGAGAAAGAGATATCATTTGGCTCTTTCAAATAATGAAAGACATGAATAATGATGATGTAAACTATTTATTTCACCTAACGTATGATAGCTTGAGGGAGTACAAAATTTGTAAGTCGCAAGCCAGAGACTCGAGAAATTTTTACTTTGATCTCTTTCTCTCGCAGTTACTTTTACTTGTTTCAATTACTGTATGGAACACTGTTTTCCGTAGAGTATTTGACCATGGAAGTGACATCTGCGTATTACAACTTGTCTGCAATGTTCTATCCAGTTGGTTTCCTGGAACTTTCAATTACCTTCAAGGTGAAGAAAATCTTCACTTGGGTTGAAATCGGGCTGTGTGGTATTAGTGTACAACCAGTTCCGTATGAAATCTCACTGTCCACTTTATTACTGAAGGTGTGAAACTTTTATTTTTTAAAAAAAGAGGAATTTCATACAGATGCATTTGTATGGTAATATCACCCAGACTAAATTCATCATCTAAAAGTCTCCCATGAGTCCCACCGCCAGTGCCCCCAATATACACTCTGCCTGCAAAATGCATACGTACAGTACTTCACAGTATCAGAATTGAAGCCCACAAGACTGTTTCAACCTGCTTTCATGATTTTAGAGATGGGAATAAAAGCTGATTTTTTTTCTTGCCAAGGTATAAAAGCAGCCTTCCTAGAAAAGGGCCAGCTTCACTTTGTTACTTTAATCTTCAGCCAAGTGACTGGCCAATGCTGCATCTTCCTCCCCTGCCCCAAGCTGTGGTGAGACTGGCGTGGACCCCTGCCAACAATATGCTAATTACCTGATCCCAGCAATTCTGACGGGGTCAGGCACATTACTCTGCATCTGTAGGTCCACTCCACCATATGGTGGTGGAGTGAGATTGTGGATTTTGCAATCCCGTTCTGTTCATATAAGTATAATTACATTTATTTTCTCCTTACAGAAAATCCATGGGAAAAGCCTTCAATCGTGACAGCGATACACTCATTTGAGGGACAAGCACCAGGTGATCTGAGCTTCAATGTAGGTGACAAAATCACCGTGACATCCCAAACTAATTCTCAGTTTGACTGGTGGGAAGGAAAATTCCAAGGAAATGTTGGCATTTTTCCAGCCAACTATGTATCTGTTTCTCAAGACTGTTGATTGTGAATCACACATTCAGCTTTGCCAAATATTGCCCTTTGGTTTGTTACAATATGGTAAATATTATAAATCTTATATGAACAAATTTGGTCCTTAAATATATACATCACAATAGATACCTAAGAGTAATATGCAAAGTTATAATAATATTTTCATATATTTATAAACCAAAAGTGCTGATCCCAAGAGATTCATCAATAGTGCCTAAATGCCAAGATTAGATTTCTCTTTTATTACTCTGAGATCTATTTTCAATAATATGTTTATATAGTTTTTGAGGATGTTCTAGTAACTATATAGTACCAAATGACATTCACAGGAGAAATGCACACGCCTTTGTGAAAGTAAAATTATATTCTAATTGGAATAGAGAATATGTATAGAGAGTATATATTGAATCTAAATTCTATAATGTTTATTCAAGAAATATGTAATTCTGGAGTTTGGTTGCCAATCATCATTCAAGAGCAATGAAATAAAGAATCTTCAACAAAAAAAATATAGGCTTAGAAATAATCCTACCAATTTTAAGGGTTATAAATCTATAATTATTTAGGTCTAGTTTGAAAATTCTTGCTGCATTTTTTCATTTAAAATGCAGAATTGTGGTGGTGGATTATTGCTAAATTGTCTTAAAGCAGAAATCTGGATATTAACCATGTTAACAAATGGAACTTGGAATGCAATAAAATGAGAAGATGTTAAAAAATCATTAATCATGGCTTAAGTGATTGATTATAGTTAGGAAACTGAACAAAATAAGTGTGTGTGTGTGTTACCCATGCTGACCTGAGGAAGGAGCAAATCGATAGCTCCGAAAGCTTGTGATTTCAAATAAAACTGTTGGACTATAACCTGGTGTTGTGCGACTTCTCAAAAATTAAAAGCAGCACTTTAATTTATCTCTACTCCTGGATTTAGGACACTCAAGTATTTCATTTCTCCTTTTAAGGCTTCCCTTTTTTGTGCTTTGAAACTAAAGAAAAAGATGAGGGACTCTGGTGATGGAGTTTTAGAGGCTTGCATTTCAGATTCTGGGATTTGGATTTGAATCCAGGCCAAACTGATGGGATGAAAGCTGTTCCCTTATGCTGGCTCCAATGTTGCTCAATTAAAGGAGTTTGCTAAACAAGTAGGCATGCAACTGCAGTAATAGCTTTCAAATTTCCATGTGTGTGGGGAGACAACGTTCTGCTAAGCATGGCCACACAATCTGGAGGTCCTGCGCAAGCCGCTCACTGTCTTTTACATGGAAAATTTGAATTGTCGCGCAAGCCAGTTAAAGGGGCCGCGCATGGAAAAAAAAAGAATTAGAGGGAACGTTGGTGGGGAACCCCTTGCAAAATATTGACACACTTCCAATGACCCAGTCCTAACTTTCACAAAAACTGTGTCAGTTACCCAAATGAAAACAGTTGCATCACTGCAGAGAATGTTATTTTATTTCGCCTACACCAACAGAAGTAATACAAAAGCAAAATACTGTGCGGATGCTGGAAATCTGAAATAAAAACAGAAAATGCTGGAAACACTCAGCAGGTCAGGCAGCATCTGTGGAGAGAGAAACGAAAGGTCATTGACCTGAAACATTAACCCTGTTTCTCTCTCCACAGATGCTGCCTGACCTGCTGAGTATTTCCAACATTTTCTGTTTTTATACCAACAGAAGGAACATGCTATTAGGTCAATACAGAAACCTGATCGTCTTAAAGTTCAGGGACCCCTTTGGAAAACCATTGGCCCGTATTTTCCGATGCCTACGGGTGTGTACGAGCTGTGTACTCACCCGTAGGGACATCGGAAGTGCCGGTTTCAGGCATGTGAAGCACTGAAAACCGGCATTTCCGATCTGTCAAGAATCCTTTTGACAGATCGGACGCCTGCACAAGAGATGGACCTCTGCGGGTGGAGAGTTCCGCTTTCTGCAGAACCTCCGCCCGCTGAAAACCCTTACGCCTGGTAAAATCATAAGGGGGAGAAATTCAGTATCGCCCCGTTTGGGGCGCAATTATCGGCCAGGCGCAAAGTTTAGCGCTTGGTGCTAATTATCACCTCCGACTGCCACCTTGGCTTCTATCGCCCCTGGAGGTGATTGGAGCACTAAATCAGGCGCTACACACCTCTCTTAAGGTGCTAGCGCTGAGGAGCGAGGCGCTACCTCAAAGCGCTGGCGAAACTCATGTGATGTCAGTCAGCAATGGAACACAGACACACTGGCGCCGGCCAGTTCTTAAAGGGGAGGGTCGATCTTGCTTTCCAGCCACATCCTGCTCATTGCAGCCTTGAATCTCGGCCTGGAGAGACCTGTACATCAATTCTGCTGGAAAGAACAATGGAGAGACCCAGGGAAAGAGCTCAGAGTGCAGCCCCCCATAGTCTCTTCTAAATCGATGCAAGAAAGGTCAAATCAAAGTGCTGCTCAGTACCCAGAACTCCTTCATACAGCGTTGAATCTCTCCAGAAGTGTGTCTCTCTCAGAATGTGTGGTGCAAAAATGTCGCTGACAAAAAAAGGCAGGAAGCGGTCACCTTTAAATAGCGCTCCCCCAGTTCCCTTCCCGACTGCAAAACGCTCCTGTCGTTGCTAGCGGCAGGCGGTAAGGCAGGGGGTGCCACTCAATATCCGGTCCGGGGCGTTGCACACTCGACTGACGTCACGATCTGCGGGCGCAGGAGATCGTGGCGGTAGTGTTTAGCGCCACCGCAAAATGTCTGGTCAATTTCGCAAGCGGCGCATACATTGCCGCACCCGGGTGCTAGTTGCTTTGCGCCCCATTAGCGCCCTCTTAGGGCGCTAATGGGAGGCGCAAAGCAACCTGAATTTTTTCCCCCATGAGTTTTAAAAACATTTTTTTCACTCATTTATAATTTTATAATACTTTTTTAAAAAAAGTAAGTTTATTTTTAGCCCTGTAAAAAACCTTAATTATTTTTTTCAAAAAATTAAATTTTTGTTTAAAATATTTAATTTAATGTAATTTTAACTCTTTTTAAAAACGTGATGGTTTTTTAAAAATTATTTAATGTTTTAGTGTCTTTTTTAAGTGATCTCCATTCATTCTTTTGACAGGTCTATCTGTCAAAAGTATGAAGGGGGATTCCCTTCTTTCATTGGCTCACCTGGCCCACATGATCCCAGGGACGTTTGCGAACCGCATGCATCCCTGGGATACGTGGGCCCTGCGCATTTCGACTGTGGAGAGGCCCAGGATCGGAAGTCTCCGGACCTCGGGAGCCCTCAGGGTAAGTGAGTAGATTTTTTTCCGATAGGAGGCATCCGCACGCAGGAAGCCTCCTATCGGAAATTACGAGCCATTGTTTCTTGCACAAACTTAATCTCTACACATAATTCTGCATTAAAATTTTCAATCTCACTCTGAAAGATCACACGGATGCCATTGTGAGAAATGGAAACCTTCACACTGGTACTCTATCCATTCTGTCTAATATTACATACTGGACATTTACAGGTTACCATTTATTCAGTTGCTGGATGAAAGAACAAGAAGCTATGTTGAACTTTTGCAACCTGAAAGCCTTGCTGTCCTCCAAGACAGATGTGCAGATACACACGCACATGTGCATACATCATACCAATATTGTGACACCAACATCTGCCGAAGACTTTAAATGCTATGCCAAATGTAATACATTCAGAAATGTTGACGCGTGTGATCTTTTGCGTAAAATGCTTGTCACCGAAAGTCACTTGTCAAATTTACCTCAGGTTCACAAAACACACCTGTTACAAACAGCTACACCATGTTTCTAGCATTATACAAAACAAGATAGACAATCATAGTAATCTTAAGAAATTCAGGCATGATTAGGCAAGCATTGCTTGTACACATCAATTAAAACAATTTCAGTCATTAGCATTGGATGGTGCCAAGACAGCACCAGCACCATCAACACCCACCATTGTCAAACTCTATGTAAATCAAGAGCAGATTACATCTGGCGACTCCAATGAGATAACTAACAGTTTAGTAACACTGGACTTCCATCAGACAGTGACACCTCAGGTCTGTGGTCCCAGTACCACTACATAAGGTATTGCTACTGTGTTTCTCCAGGGATAGTTAAAACATGGCATAAATATCCTAGAGGGACATTGGGAGGCCTTAACCCCATAAAATTCTCTCTAAGCACACCCAACTCTGTACACTCAGCCCTCTACTGTGATGGATGAGCAGTTCATCTCCAAATGCACAAAGATGGGCCCAATTTCCACCATTTTCAAACAGAGTCTCTCTTTCTGGCACATCCAGAAACTTTCCTCTGGGGGCAAAGATTTGAGGAAATGGAAGCGAATCTAGCATACTTCTCCAGTCAAGAACAACACAGCCCGCTGCAGGACCAATGGAACTCTCTGAATAAGACGGTCAGTGACTTGATGGAATCAATAAGAGCCTTCGTTCAGAAGACATGGGGGGGGATTTTAACCCAAAAAAAGGGGTGGTTTGGGGGCCGTGTGGGAAGTTAAAGTGTTAAAAATCTGAATCCCGACCAGAACCTGCCACCAACCCACTTAACGGAGGCGGGACGGGGGGGGCAAGCAGCCAACCCGCTCCCAGGAGTGGGTTGACTATTTAAATATTATAATGAGGCTGCTGTGCCGCCTCTTTAATCTCCATTTTAAATTTAACTGTAACTGATTGGGTTTTGTAGGCCTCGTGAAAGCCACCAGCTAAAGTAAGGTGAAGACTGCTGGAGCCAGTGTGTGCGTTTACACTTACCTCCTGGATCCAGCGTCCCTGCCTCACCCACCCCCTGCAATCGAAGACACCCCCCCACGCTGCCTTCAATTTTTTCCCACCCCATGCTCCTCCGGCCCTCCAAGATGTCATCGGCCTCCAAACCCCCATGCTCCTCCGGCCCCTCGATGTCGTCTGCCTCCTCCCAAACCCCCCCCTCCCCTCTGTGCTCCTCCGGCCACAAACTTCTAATGTTTGCACAGATCAGCACCGAGAGCTCTGCTGAAGTAAAAAAAGTGGATCTGAGGGTAACCAGTGCAGGCAGCAGGTATTTACTTTTGCTGTTGGTAGCAGTTTGCCTCCTGAGGAAGGGAATAAATGCAGTTTTAAAGTAGGCTGCCTCGTTTATATGACAATGCTGCCTCCAAAAGCGGGGTAGAGCCCGGGGAGGAGACAAGCATCCCTTCTCGGCTCCAATGAATCAGCGCTGAAATCTGGGCTGTCATTCACAGCAGAGCTGAAATGTGAAAGGACACGAGAGGCAAGCATACAGAATGACTTTTACAGGTGCTTTAATTACATCACATAGAATTTACAGCACAGAAACCGGCCATTCGGCCCAACTGGTCTATGCTGGTGTTTATGCTCCACACGAGCCTCCTCCAACCCCTCTTCATCCCACCCCATCAACATAGCCTTCTATTCCTTTCTCCCTCATGTGCTTATCTAGCTTCGCCTTAAAAGCACCTGCACTAGTCGCTTCAACAGCGGCAGAGATAAATGCAAGTTTGCTTAGCTATTTCCCTCTTGTCTAGAGAGAGTATCATTCGCCCCCTTAAATCGGGTGCCAGTCATCCTGGTCTCTGCTGTGGAAGAGCCAGTTGCTCCAACAGAGGAACCCGCATTTATCTCACTGAAGCCAGCTTCTTCAACTAGATCTGCTCAGAACTCCACCCCCCTCCCCCTTCTGTTCCTCCGGCCCCCCGATCTGCTCTGTCCCCCCTGCCCCTTCTGTTCCTCCGGCCCCCCGATCTGCTCTGTCCCCCCGCCCCTTCTGTTCCTCTACCCCCCCTGCCCCTTCTGTTCCTCCGGCCCCCCGATCTGCTCTGCCCCCCCGCCCCTTCTGTTCCTCTGCCCCCCCTGCCCCTTCTGTTCCTCCGGCCCCCCGATCTACTCTGTCCCCCCTGCCCCTTCTGTTCCTCCGGCCCCCCGATCTGCTCTGTCCCCCCGCCCCTTCTGTTCCTCCGGACCCCCGATCTGCTCTGTCCCCCCGCCCCTTCTGTTACTCCGCCCCCCCCCCCCCCCCCCCGATCTGCTCCGACAGCCCCCTCCCCCTCACCACCACCTTTTCTGCTCCTCCAGCCCTCCAATCGGTCCCGACTCCCCTCCCCCCCCCCCCCCCCCCCCCCCAACCACTTTCCCGGCCCCCACGCAATCCCTCCCTCCTCTGCGGCCTAATGCCGCAGGCCTACCTGCCCGCAAGCCAGCCAGCCTCTCAATCCGGCTGCCTGCGGGTGGGAAACAGAGGCTTCCAATGCAAATCAGGCCCTGCCGTTAAATTCGGCAGGGCCCGCGGGAAATCCGTTCTCCCGGGTTTTCTGACTGCTTCCGAGCCCCTCCCAGCCCGCCAAACTGTTAAAATTCAGGCCTAGATCTTCACACTAAGCAGAGACCCAACAGCTATCTACAGATTATTGAGATTAGATTCATGCCACACAGTTTTATCAACTTTAGTGCACACAGGAATTTGATGCATACATGTAAACTGGTGTGCTGAACACCAAAGAACTTGAATGCCCTGATCTGTATGGCTCAACTTCACTCTGGAATAAACTTGCTAAGCAGCCAGTAGGACATTCAGAACAGCTTCAAGATTTATTTTAATTTCTTGATAACCAACAAGAGCTTCTGTACTTGTGACAGTCTTTGCAGGAATTCCTAAACTGAGGAAATCCATTACAATGTCCTTATATTTTAGTCCTAACAGGGGAAACTTGACTTGACCACGATTGTTTTTTTAAACTATAATTTCAGTAACTACCACTTGTTTGTTGTCTAATGTTGAAGAAAGCCTAACTTATATATTAATTCTGTCAAATAAATAGCAGTTTATGGGATATTATGCTTGGAAATTGGGTACAGGACAGTAAATAAATCAAAGGAACTAACGTCCTAAACTAAGAGTGAAACCTGAATTGTTTCAACGCTATCAGAACCCTGAGATTCAATTCCTGCCTCAGATATCTGCTATTCATTTTTTCTTCTTTTCATAAAGCAACAGGTTCTGGCTGTTGCTTAGAGGATTTTTGTTTGAATACCACTTATTCTATTTGCTTGTGTATATATAATTTTATAGAGCTTTTGTAATCTAAATGTATAATCAGTTGGATTCCCTCCATATTCCTATGTCTACTTGCAAATTCTTCCAGGTCATTTCTGTTCATTACCTTGAACTTTCACTAAGTTTCTAACTGCGTTTTAACAAAGCTACTGGGTTTACTTTTACAATTAAACTAAATGGCAAGGTTATGCACCATAAATTAACAAATGTAAAGAGAACCAAGAGACAGCCATGAAATGTGCTGTTTTTATTGAAACCAGTTAGAAACTGAGGGGCTGGAGGCAATGAATCAAAACATATGGAAATAATTTTTCTGTAGTACGAAGGGAAGCATTAATAAGGGAACTCAATTTATCAACCTCTTATTGATCGATAATTAGAAGTCAACAATTGCAATGATAAAGGTAGCCATAAAAATTCTTTATTCGCAGTTCAGTAGATTTATACTTGCCAATAGATTTTGGGAAAACAATGGCCCGAATTTTGCAGGTGGTAATGACAGCGAAACTGTCATCGTTCGCCGTCATTACCCCTCTGAAACTGACTGTAACTTCAGGATTTAGAGTCTGCGCAAATAAACGCAGAAATCCTGAAGTTGCGGTCAGTCATTCCCTGCTCCGCTGCAGGTTGTGCTGTGGAACTCCCCAGAGCCGGCAATCAATTGAAATCATTTATAAGGACGAAAACTTCCTCTCTTATGCTGGAATATCGCTGTTAAACCGCCCTGAAAAAGTTGAAAGAGGTGTAACTGGGTTATTAATGGCATATTGATTGTTGAACAACCGTTCTGGCCCTTGAAAACTAATTTTATATTTGTGGAATGTGACATTTTTCCAATAATATGCTTGAGTTACTGGTTTAAAAAAAGTTTGTATATGATATTTCAGCTTCTACCTTAATCCTATGTGTATGTCTCAATATTTATTTCGCTCTCTGTAACATTTATAAAATGCAAATTAGAATCTGTGCATTTTACTTGTTGGTTTGCTGTCTGTAAGAATTCTTCAATGTAATTGGCTGCTTAGGCAGCTTGATGACATCACTGTTGCTGGGCGCTTGATTTGGCGCCAGATTCAAACAAAGGTTGGGAGAGCTGAATTTCATGCCACAGAGGTCGCTAGATCTTTGTGGGCAGCTTTCTTCGAGGTCAGCGGCGAGCGCTGTCACTTCAGTAGCGAATATGGGAAATTTCCCTGTATTGTCTCCTTGAAGCCTGGGTTATTATAGAATAAGCCAACAACATGAATGTCTAATATTTCAGTCCAACAATGATAATACAGTGCTGCTGTGATTGATATTTTGGTGCCTTATTCAATTATATTTTGTAAGTCACAGTGCACTATAGTTGTTGCATGAATGGAAACAAGTCGAAGATGCCTTTAAATGCTTTAAACTCAATGTGATGGATTTTGTTATTCTTTTTAATATTCAGATTATGATGGATTAATTAAACTAAAACAATTTTTAAATTGCTACTGCAGTGGGTAAGAATGAAATATAATTAATATCATTGCCTAACTTGTTCTGGTTACAATTAACACTCTAATGCTGAACGCAAACTTAAAAGGCAAGTTTTCCATTTGTTACTTAGAGTGCAGACTTAAACATTTTTGCTATAAGTCGTGAAGAGCAGAAACTTTCCTCCACAGTTGCGTATTTTTGTTTAAACTTCTGGTACTTCGTAGGAAAGTAGTCCTGGTCTAATTGTTTATATGCCTGGAATAAATACTGTTTTGTGTTTGAGATAATGAGGAAAACACCCATATTATTTTGGACTGTATAGTATAATTGTCTATTCATTATGACATAATGGAAAAATTAGTTGTAGTTGCAGGGGTAATTTTGACTTTGGGCAACAGTGTAAAACATGCTATAACGATCATCACATTCCAGTCTCACGCCCATATCCTCATCAAACTCCACTGGCTCTTCATTTTCAAACTCATTGAATTCAAGATCCACATTCTCTTACAAATCCCTCTCCGGCTGCACACCCCACTCTCTCCGCCCCCCCCCCCATCCCCAGTAATCTTCTGCAGCCCTACATCCCAACTCATACCCTTCAGTCTTCCAGTGATCGAACCCCCACTCCCATTGTCAGCCTCGTGGGTTCAAGCCCCTCTCCAGAGACTTGAGCACATAATCCAGGCCGACACTCCAGTGCTGTACCGAGGGAGTGCTGCACTGTCAGAGGTGCCGTCATTCGGATAAGACATTAAACCGAGACTGCGTCTGCCCTCTCAGGTAGACGAAAAAGCTCCCAAGGCACTATTTGAAGAAAAGCAGGGGAGGTCTCCCCGGTGTCCTGGCCAATATTTTCCCTCAACTATCAGCCAAAACATTTTATCTGGTTATTATCACATTGTTGTTTATGGGGCTTGCTGTGCCAGATTGGCCTGCGTGCTTTCTACATTACAACAGTGACTACACTTCAGAAGTAAAGCTGTCAAGCGCTTAGGGACGTCCTGAGGTTGTGAAAGACGCTATAAAAATACACGTTCTTTCTATTATTCCCCCACCAAACACACCATCAGTGGCACAGCTTTCAGTCATCTCGGCCCCACTCTCAAACTCTCGCTCTGAACCCTTCCACTTCTCTCTTCTCGCCTTAAAAAACCACTACAAAGTCTGCAGCCGTGCTTTTGGTCATCTACACCGTTACAACTTTTGGCTTTTATACTAGATATTCTACTTGGCTTCAGCATGAATGACCACTCCCGTATGTAGACTTCACAGTGAGTCTCTACCTGCCCAATATCTCGCTAAACAAAAGCAAGAACCAGGGATCAAACTGAGAGCCCTTACCATTATTAGAATGCACCAAGTGCCACCACCCGAATCTCCTTGTCCTCAGTAGGCGGATTGAGTATAGGCTGTCAAATTGAGAGTCAGACTATAAGCCAAGACCTTTAATTTAACTTGGAACAGGTAAATGAATAGTACTCAATTAGAAAAAGTGTATTTGCAGTAATTTACAAGTTTTACTATCCTTCATAGTATATCAAAAACAATAAATACACTTCTCCCTGAGCTATTTCTGAACATACATGGAACTTCTCACGTGGCAAGACACTACCAGAGTCAATGACTTGGCACGGACTCTTGGCTGGCTTCAGCCTGACTGATTCTAAGGTAAGTGCTGCCAGAGTTATACCAAATCCTTTGCAGATGTATTGAAGCAGCGCCCATCAATAAAAAAAAACTGCCTTTCCCTTAAGTGTATTAAATGTTTAACCACTTTTTGTCAATTAGGTAGGATATTTGTAATTGAAGGAGAAGGATAGCATCAATGATCTGCGCAAAATACTTCAAATGACAAGCCAAATCGACCTCTATCCATATACAATCTAACCACACATACCAAGGCCTTCCTGATAACACACATGCATGTCTCTTTGCCTTCCCCTGAGTTTCAAATTTTTGCCACCGCTATAAGGTAAATTCCCTCTAGCTTACAGAAAACAGCTAGCAACAAATGATCTTAGCCCTGTGTATATTGTGCAATAAAGAAACTAATTGATAAACTCAGAAAAAAATATTTCCTGCTCTAACTCTCATTACTGCTTGGCCTTTATTTCTCCTATGAAGCACTTCGGACATTACACTATATTAAAGGTGTTAACATAAATGCAAATTGTTGCTGTTGATACTTCAACTTTTATTTCCCTGTCTCACATACTAATGATAATCCATTCATTTTGGACCTCCTGTTATCAATTCAAGCACTACTGAATGCCTTTTTAAATGATCCATAAGGATCACACTGGGTTGCCTCAGAGTCATCAACAGAAAAAATAAATTTACACGTGCCCAGCCACGTTTTCGTAAGGGTCACAGCTAATAAAGGAACTTGAACATTAAGGCCTAGAAATTCGGGTGGTTTGCGTCACCTGTTACCGCCATGAAATGGCAAAAAAAATGGCGGCGGGTGCTCTTCCGCCAGCTGGTGTCCGGTCTTGCAGCGGCCGCCATTTTCGGCAGGTCAGCATCGCTGTCGTTGCCTGCTATCGGTGAGAATATTTTAATGAGTTGGAGCGTGACGTCAATCGCCCTGCATTGCCGAGTTGACGCCAGCTCATCCATTTTGGAGTTCACCGCTCACATTGCCTCCTGCGCTAAATCACGCCAGTGAGTGCTGCCGCTAAAAGGTCTTTCAGCAGCGCTAATGGCCACGAGGAGTCTGGCAGGACTTATGAGGATGGACGCCGGAACTTCAAACACCTCCTTTTCCAAGGTTATTCATTTAAACTTTCATTTTTTGCCCATCAGTGGTGTGGAGTGGGGAGGTTGCATTTTCTGGCAGCTTTCCGAAGGCCTGCAGTGTTTGCGGGTCAGTGAATCAATGGGTGAACTCCATTACAACGATTGAAAATGATCTGTGATAAAGTCTCTTTTATCTGTATTCATGTCATAAACAAAAAAATTGGCAAACATCAGTTGGCAGCGAATATTTTTGGAGCACGTACGGCAGCTGTTCGGGTTGCTCCTTTCTTCCCCATTTCCCTACACTGCGAGCAGGAGACAGAGGTGACCTTTGGCCTCCTGCGATTAGCGCTGCAAAGAGAGCGTTGCACTAGAAAATTACCGCCACGCTGATGATAATGAGCAGGCAGTACCAAAATGTCGGTACTGTCTGTGCTCCCTCAGCCGACGGCCGTTATCCTTGGCCACCAATATTACTGGCAGGTTTCCAGCGTTCCCCAATTTCTAGGCCAAAGTGTACTTTTCAACAAAACAAAAGGAAACTTACAAAACTAACTAATACAGGAAACTCTTTATTAACCGGCACCGACGGGACCGGCGTGGTGCCGGTTAATCAAAAAGTCCGGATAACGGAGAGTTATATCTCCCAACGTACGAGAGCCCCGTACACATTGACATGCGCCTGCATTCGGAGCTCCGTCTCCCCGGGGACTGCCAGCTGACCATCTGTCGTGTCCGCTGCCTACCCGGGCTGCACATTCCCCTCCCAATCTACACGCTCCGATACAAGGCAAACGCCTCGGGGGTTTTTTTTTAAGTTATTTTTAAAGGAGAGATGAAGGAAAACCCCAGTTACCTACTCAAGAATTTTGCCGGTTAAGAGAGATTTCCAGTTATTTGGGTGCCAGTTAAAAGAGAGTTTCCTGTAACATTGTTTGTGTCTATTAGACACCATTTATTGCAGTGCCCTCTGGGCACCACTGAATGCGTCACCTTTTTCTGCCCCTCTTTTTCCGCCTTATTTTCTATCTCTGCTTTGTCACTTTTTCTTTGTCAACCACCTTTTTATGTCTCACTTTCTGAATCTTGTCTCTCTGTTCACTTTCCCTTCAGTCTCTTTGGCTCAGAAATTATGACACTTATACTTGTCTGCAATTCTTCTCTCTTACGTGTTTGTCCATTCTATGATTTCAAGGCTATTGTCTCTGTTCTGCTTCTGACTTCTTTCTCTGTCTCCTGTATCGTATTTCTTTGTCTCTGCCTTTGCAGTCTTTCACTTTCGATCCCTGTACATTATTTATCTGTCTCCTCTTTCCCTGTGTACCTTCTCTCTGACACTTTTCTCTCTCATTTTTCTGTCTCTTTTATCAACCTACCGAAATCTCGTCTGTGGAAAGCAATTGGCCAACTTTGAATACACGGTGATAGAAATTGTGTTTTTCTCAACAATCTTAATGGTTTAAAGAGCTATTCTTCAGGCTACTAAAACACTGGGCTGCAGTCCATGCTGGGCTTGTGGAAAGAATTGGCTTGCTCGGCTGAGTGATGTTTTTACGGTGGCATAGTGGTTAGCACTGGTGCCTCACAGCGCCAGGGACCCGGGTTCGAATCTGGCCTCGGGTGACTGTCTGTGTGGAGTTTGCACATTCTCCCCGTGTCTGCGTGGGTTTCCTCCGGGTGCTCCGGTTTCCTCCCACAGTCCAAAAATGTGCGGGTTAGGTTGATTTGGCTATGATAAATTGACCCTTAGTGTTAGGGGGGGATTAAATATGTGGGGTTACGGGGATAGGATGGGATATGTTAGGGGGAATTAAATACGTGGGGTTACGGGGATAGGGTGGGATATGTGTCGGTGCAGGCTCGATGGGGATTCTGTGTGAGAAAGCAGGGACAGGGTACTGGATTTGGATGATCAGCCATGATCGTATTGAATGGCGGAGCAGGCTCGACGGGCCGAATGGCCTACTCCTGCTCCTAGTTTCTATGTTTCTATGTTTCTATGTTTATGGTCCTTTCTTCCTTATGTTCTTGTAGCTGCCTTCTAGAATGCAATAAATTTGCTTAGTACCACAGAAACCACTTTAATACAGACCGGGTTACCGATAGCCATAATTTTCATAGATTTTTCAAATACTAGATTTCTGTGCCTTGCTTCTTATCTGGGAAATATGGAAGCTGTAACATTAATACACCATCCTTCATCCCAAGTATTCTGGACTGTCTCTAAACTGCCTGAACTGCTATTGATAAGAGTCAGGCCATAGTTTATTGGAAATTCCTCTCTTGCTCCATAATTGCCTGAAACCCCCAAATATTTATTGGTGCTTGTGCTCCAGCAGTGAGTTTGACTCCTTCTACTTATGACCAAATGCTCCATTTGACAAAGACCTCAATTATGAAGGTCCACAGAATTATATTGCCAGCGGCAACCCAACCGCACACGAGATGGAATGTGATTGACCAAGTTATGTGGAGAAACAAAAAGAAAATGTTAAGTCACGCTCTTTGAACTTGTGGGGGAAAGGGGACCCTAAATTATTAATCCTAGTCTTAATAAGAAGTTACTGTTGTGTTATGATCACCACATTACAGGAAAGATGTGATTGCACTAGAGAGGGTGCAGCGGGGATTTACGAGGATGTTGCCAGGACTGGAGAATTTTAGCTATGAGGAAAGATTGGATAGGCTGGGGTTGTTTTCTTTGGAACAGAGAAGGCTGAGGGAAGACTTAATTGAGGTGTATAAAATTATGAGGGGCCTAGATAGAGTGGATAGGAAGGACCTATTTCCCTTAGCAGAGAGGTCAATGACCAGGGGCATAGATTTAAAGTAATTGGAAGAAGGATTAGAGGGGAGTTGAGGAGAATTTTTTTCATCCAGAGGTTGGTGGGGGTCTGGAACTCACTGCTTGAAAGGGTGGAAGAGGCAGAAACGCTCATCACATTTAAAAAGTACTTGGATGTGGACTTGAAGTGCTGTAACCTACAAGGCTACGGACCAAGAGCTGGAAAGTGGGATTAGGTTGGATAGCATTTTTTCGGCCGGCACAGACACAGTGGGTGGAATGGCCTCCTTCTATGCTGTAAATTTCTATGATTTTATGATGGATAATAGAAAGAAAGAAGAAATAGCTTGCATTGTTGTAGCATTTCACGTCCTTAGGATTCCCAAAGTACTTCACAGCCAATAAAGTGCTTTTAAAGTGTAGTCACAGTTGTAATGAACATAAGAACATTAGAAATAGGAGCAGGAGTAGGCCATTCGTGGTTGATCTTTTATCTCAACTCCACCTTCTCGAACTATCCCCATATCACTTGATTCTCTTAGTATCCAAAAATCTATCGATTGCTGTTTTGAATATACTCAACGACTGAGCATCCACAGCTCTCTGCGGTAGAGAATTCCAAAGATTCAGAACCATTTGACTGAAGAAATTTCTCCTCATCTCAGTCCTAAATGCCCAACCCCTTATTCTGAGACTGTGACCCCTGGTTCTAGATTCCCCCGCCAGGGGAAATATCCACCCAGCAACTACCCTGTCAAACCCCTTAAGAATTGTATGTGTTTCAAAGAGATCACCTCTCTTTCTTCTAAACTCTAAGTAATATAGGCCTAGTCTACACAATCTCTCCTCATAGAACAATCCCCTCATCCCAGGAAGCAATCTCGTGAACCTTCGTTGCACTCCTTCTAAGACAATTATATCCTTCCTTAGGTAAGGAGACCAAAATTGTACACAGTACTCCAGGTGTGGTCTCACCAAGGCCCTATATAATTGTAGTAAGACTTCTTTACTCTTATACTACAAACCCTTTGTAATAAAGGCTAACATATCATTTGCTTTCCTAATTGCTTGCTGTACCTGCATGTTAACTTCCTGGGATTCGTGTGCAAGGACACCCAGGTCTCTCTGATTACCAATGTTTCCCAGTCTCTCACCATTTAAAAAAATATTCTACTCTTCTATTTTTCCTACCAAAGTGGATAACTTCACACTTCTCCACATTAGATTCCATCTGCTATGTTCTTGCCCACTCACTTAACCTGTCTGTTTCCCTTTGCAGCCTCTTTGCATCCTCCTCACAACTTACTTTCCCACCTAGCTTTGTATTGTCAGCAAACTTGGATACCTTGCACTCGGTCCCCTCAGTTAAGTCATTGATAAAGATTGTAAATAGCTTAGGCCCAAGCACTGATCCTTGTGGTAACCCACTAGTTACAGCCTGCCAACTCGAAATTGACCAGCTAATTCCTACTCTTTGTTTTCTGTCCGTTAACCAATCCTCAATCCATGCTAATATATTATCCCCAATCCCATGAGCCCTAATTTTGTGTAATAACCTCTTGTGTGGCACCTTATCGAATGCTTTTTGAAAATTCAAATACACCACATCCACTGGTTCCCCCTTATCTACCGATTGTGCAGCCGATTAGTCCAGGTATGTTAACCATTAGCACTGTTTTACATTCTCATCAGAAAATGTGAATTGGCAGTACAAGGCTGGAGTTATACTGCACATGAGGCAAACTTAAATAAGTCACAGACAGTCTTCTGCAAGAGGATCACCACCTTGTGGCTTTAATGCATTCGATAGTCTCCTATGGTGTCAGCTTAGTGGTAGCACTCTTGCCTCTGAGTCAGAAGGGTGTTGGTTCAAGTCCCATTCCACGGACTTGAACACATAATCTAGGTGTTCATTCAAGTGTAGAACTGAGGCAGTGCTGCACTGTCGAAGGTGCTGTCTTTCAGATCAGATGTTAAACCCCGCCTGCCCTCTCAGGTAGAAGTAAATGATCCCATGGCACTATTTTGAAGAAGAGAAAAGGAGTTCTCCCCAAAGTTCTGGCCAATATTTATCGCTCAAACAACGCCTAAAAAAAGAGACGATCTGGTCACTATGACATTGCTGTTTGTGGAACCTTGCTGTGCGCAAATTGGCTGTCGTGTTTCCCACATTACAACAGCGACTACAGTTCTCAACTACTTCATTGGTTGTAACGCGCATTGGGACGTCCTGCGGTCATGAAAGGTGCTATAGAAATGCAAGTGTTTCTTCTTTCTTTCTATGCTATATTGCCATTTTTATGTTGATGCTAACCTAAAACCACTTCTCACTGAGTGAAAGTGACAGTGTAATTGTACCTTTAAAGTCCTCCTGCTCTCCAAACTGGCATTTCTGACGAACTAGAAGTGAATGGTAAGATTAAACTTCCACAGTATTACATTTACACTTTTGACCTCATACCTGCTTTGAATAAAGGTGCAATTTATCTTCTAGCTACAATATAACTAATTTCAAAGTTGGACTGATAATTACCTATGGCTTCATAAGCCCAGCATGTGGAAAATATCTGCCAACCTACATACACTTCATTGTACTGATACATTGGCTGTCTGGTATGCTAATATTTCATTACTGTGCACTAATTGAAAACAGGAATGGTAATCTGTGCTTTAGAAAATAGAAGGTGCCTGTAAAGTAACTCACTATTTAGAAACATATGCACTCATTTACTCATTTACATGTCTTGAAAAATATCCCTGTGGTCTATAAAACACTTCTTAAAATGTACAGAGGTCTGTTATATAATCCACGTTTGGCAAGCACATAGAATTACCCGTAAATACTATTTTACCATACTGTTCATTAGAAATACATTGCTTCACAATTTATTACCTTGGAGAAGGTGCAGAGGAGATTTACTAGAATGGTACCAGAGATGTGGGACTTCAGTTACGTGGAGAGACTATAGAAGCTGGGGTTGTTCTCCTTAGAGCAGAGAAGATTAAGGGGAGATTTGATAGAGATGTTCAAAATGATTAATGGCTAGAAATTCGTTTGCCCCCGAAAATGGGCGCGGGAATAGCGATGCGGGGTCAAACCACGCCCGTTCAAAGTAATTCAGACAACATGCTAACCTTGTGCCGCCTGCTGATTAACATGTTAAGTTACGAGGAGAGATTACACAAATTAGGGTTATATTACCTAGAATTTAGAAGGTTAAGGGGTGATCTGATCAAAGTTTTCAAGCTATTAAGGGAACAGATAGGGTAGATAGAGAGAAACTATTTCCACTGGTTGGGGAGTCTAGGACTAGGGGGCATAGTCTAAAAATTAGAGCCAGACCTTTCAGGAGTGAAATTAGGAAACACTTCTACACACAAAGGGCGGTAGAAGTTTGGAACTCTCTTCCACAAATGGCAATTGATGCTAGATCAATTGTTAATTTTAAATTTGAGATGGATCGCTTTTTGTTAACCAAAGGTATTAAGGGATATGGGGCAAAGGCGAGTATATGGAGTTGGGTCGCAGATCAGCCATGATCTCATTGAATGGCGGAACAGGCTCGAGGGGCTGAATGGCCTACTGCTGTTCCTGTGTTCCCATGATTGTGGCATTCAGCTCAGCGCTGAAGCTCCTGCGAGGCTAGCACCAATTAAAGCTAGTCTGCACCTCTTAAAGGGGAGATGCATTCTGCCTGCAGCAGGTCATTCAACTGGCTGGGGAACAGAGTCAGAGCAGCAAAAAGTACTACTGATGTCACAACATGGGAGGGAGCGTGCTCCAAAGTTCTCTGATGCAGCACTGGAGGCCTTGGTGCAGGAGACGAACATGAGCAGAGAGGTCCTGTTTCCACAGTGGGCCAGGAGGCCCACCAGGCAAATGTGCAAAAGGCATTGGGAACAGATAGCCGTCGTGGTGAATGCCAGCAGTATAGCCCCTAGGACATAGACGCAGTGCAGGAAGAGGTTTAATGACCTCACACGAGTGGTCAAGGTCAGTGAATTCCTCTTCAAATACTATATCCCACCATCTGCACCACTAGCCTCACACACTGCTCAATGCACCACACTCCCATCACTCACCTACCAACAATCTCTACCAAACACGACTCATACCTCACAATCATAGTTTCACCTCAACCTGACACAAAACGGCACCCATAGTGCTGAAAACTTGGGCGCTATGGAGCCAAATTTATAGCCCAAAGGGATTTGATAAGAGACACTGGGTTCGATTTTGCCATTGGGGCGGGCTGGGGGCGTGTCAGCTGGTTTTCGCGTTAGCCACCCGACTCCAATGAGATGTGGGGAAAAAATTGCGATTTTCCCCTAATTGGACACTTGATTTCCAGGGTGTGGGAACCCCCGGCCCAATTAGTCTTTCCATCCTGAAAGTCGCCTCCGATGACGTCATCAATGCTGCTGGATTTAAGGCCTGCAAGCAGCCTTGCTTCTTCTGCAGACTACAAACTTCATGCCCATTGCTGTAAGCCCTTATTTCAACAATGATGTCCAGCAGCAGGCCAAAGTCTGCTCCACGCTTTGAGGAAGCCGCCCTGCAAGCTCTGGTGGAGGGAGCCAGATCCAATAAAGAGGTGCTCTTCCCTTCCTCGGGGAGGAAAAAGCCTCCTCAGCAGACTAAAGCTGTGTGGATGCAAGTAGCCCAGGAGGTCAATTCTCTGTCTATGTGCCGCAGAACCTGGCTGCAGTGCAGGAAGAGGTTTCATGACCTTCTGCGCACTGGAAAAGTAAGTATGACTTTCCCATCACCCTCAATCTGATCCCCATCGCCTCTCCTCACCAGCATTCTGCTTTGCCAACTTCTTCCTCCACATCCCACTTGACACTTACATCCCTGCACCCTTACCCATTCCCTCTCTGTATGTTCACATTCACTTAGCTATTCGACTATGCAGCCCTCACACTCCCTATTGCTGTGATGCTATGACAATAACTTACAACACACAGGGAGGGCCCTTGGTCCTGGCACCTCACTCCATCTTTGTCTCCTTCTAAGCATCTATGCTATGGAATCTCTACACTCACTCCTTCATTTTCACTCAAACTCCACTTGTGTCCCTCATTGCAGGAAAAGAGAGCCCACAATAAGAGGGAGAGCGCGAGGACAGGAGGAGGGCCACCCTCAGTAGCCCAGCTCACCCCTGCGGTGGAGGCAGCCCTGGAGATTGTGGGAGTGGAGGAGGATGCGCAAGTGGGGGACGGACAGACGGGCGCATCACAGCAAGCTGGTGACAGAATAGTTTGGCATCTCTCTCATTGACATTGCATGAGTCACTGATAATGAAGCTGATGCTCTAACTGATTGACTTATGATCATCAGCACTATTCAATGTTCATGTAACCATGACCTCACATCTCTAACTCTTTCCTTTACTCCCCCACAGGACCATCGAAAGCCCCCGCCCCCACTGTCCAGGAGGAAGAGCCTAAGCTTCCACACTCCTCAGAGGAAGCTCCAACCTCTGAGGGCGCAGCGTCAGCAGAATTCAGAGCACCCAGCACCAGCGCAGACACTCACACCTCGGTGGGACCCTCGCGAGATAGAGTAGTGTTGTCACCTGGTGTATCACAGCTCACAAGTGAGCATCAGCAGATGGTGGAGACAGGGACAGCAGTGGAGAGTCCTCGTCGGAGGGTGCAGGACTCTGCCAGCTCGGCTCAGCTGCATGTCGACCCTGTGATTCCGGGTCCATCCAGAAGAACAGCGGTGCAGGAGTCTCTGGCAGGTTTTGTCTCTAGGGTAGCTGCGAGTGTGGAGCGAATGGAGGAGTCCCTCGCTAACATGAGCAGAGCCTTTGTGGAGGCGTTGGCGCATGAACACAGCACCACGGAAAGGATGGCAACCTCCGTGGAAAGGCTGGCTACGGCCATGGAGGCAGTAAGTTGCCGGAGTGAGGAAAACATGGTGAGTGTTCAGAATAGACTGACATCTCTGGAGGAGCAATGGTCAGCTATTGAACAGAGAAACCACAGCTTCATGGAAGTCCTTCTGAGTAGGACTGCCAGTGCAGAGACGGGTCCCCATGGCCCCCCTGATGTGCAGCAAGGTGCTCTCAAGCCACTTGCAAGCACTGAGGTGGACCTGACCCATGAGAGGGAAGTTGGTGGCAGACATCAAGGAAGTGGGGGCTCCTCTCCAAGCGCTTACACTTCCATGCCACTGCAGAGCCCTCGGTCAGAGCCCCACCTGAGTCCCCACCCAACTGAGATCGGCGTCTCAACCCCTGCACAGCCGCAGGAACAGCAGACTGTTGCCGAGCCCTCACAGGCTCGCAACCCTAGAGGACGCCCGCCAAAGGTGTCAAGGCAGGAGCAGCAAGAAAGTGAGCAAGGGGCCTCCACATCTGCTGAAGCCACAGGGGAAGCACCATGTAGGAGCACGCATAAAAGAAAAATAATGCACAAGTAGTCACAAGGGTAGTCACTTGGGTGTAATGTTGTGTTTAATCTTGAAATGCCAGCACTTGCTTGGTGTGATAAAAAATTCTGCTGGCAAACTGCTGAAGTTGTGGCATCTGTCATTTCGCAAATGGGACTTCCACATTGAGGGCTTAGGATGACTTGAAATTGTCAGTATGGTGGTCAGAGTGATAGGAATCCGCAGGATCTTGGCCATTGTCGATGGTCTAATAAGAAGGTGCGAGGCAAAAGTGTTTGATTGTGCAGGCTAAGCAAATCTGGTCAAGTGCGTCCCTTGCATCCCAGGCAGCAATGTGGTCGCGCACTGGCGCCTTCTGGCCTGTGCAGCTTCAGGTGGGTGAGCAGCAGCTTGGCACTCCTGTTGATGCTGCTGCTGCTGGTGGTGCTGTTGTTCATGGTTCTGCTGCTGCCACGGCTGGTCTTCGTCCGAATCTGATGTCCAGGAGGAAAGGAAATAAATGGTTCCCATGCTTCTGGTATATGCCTCAGTTGAGGAAGCGCTCAGTCAAGGTGGCGAGAGGGGTTTCCCAGGAGGTCACACTGGAGATGGGTGTCAGGCTCCAAACTTCCACAACAATGGGTATGCCTGCTAAAAGTTCCCCCAGACCTGAGACAACAAAGTTCTGCCAGCCTGCAAATGATGATTGCTGAAAACTCCTTTTTAATGGTGGAGCTGTAGCTGTTAGTAAGCAATCCACTTGTGAGGCCGCCAGGATTACCTGGCGTGTTCCAGAGGAGGCGTGAAGCACATGGGAAAAGTGTTAAAATCAGAAAGGCCTCTCAAAATGGGATTATAGAGGCACTTAACTGGTTGTTAAGGGCCTATCCCGCCTCTTGGAGACGGGGTCAGAAAACTCGCATGTGGGAAAATTGCTCGGAGGCGGGATCGGGCCCACCCGCCAGTTTTTGCGATTTTAACACCTCACACGCCTCCAATCCCACCTCCTCGGGCCTGGCAAAATCGAGCCCATAGTTTCCAATGGCAGAAGGCAGAAGGCAGAGGACACAGATTTAAGGTGGTAGGGCAAAAGAATCAGTGGTGACATGAGGAAAATAATTTTTACGTTGTTATGCTCTGGAATGCGCTGCCTGAAAGGGTGGTGGAAGTAGATTCAATAATAACTTTCGAAATGGAATTGGATAAATACTTGAAGGGGAAACATTTGCAGGGCTATGGGGACAGAGCAGGGAGTGGGACTAATTTCACAGCTCTTTCAAAGAGCTGGCACAGGCACGATGGGCCAAATGGCCTCCTTCTGTGCTGCATCATTCTATGATTCTTATCTGTATGAAAACCATGTTTTTAGGTATTATATGTCCATGAAATGTCTAGGTACATTCAGCTCAAATGTATAATAACATCACTTACAACCTGATTTATTTGCACATATAATAGCACTAAGGAGACATTTTTGCACTCGGATGCACTAGTTCTGCACATGTAAATTAGACACAGGTGAGTTGGGCAAGCAGGTCTCAAGGCATGTTTTGCACCCAATTGCTTTTGCATGTAAGTTTCCAGCCAGCTAGAGTGCTGTTGCCCATCTTGTACTATAGCCTCATTGCTACATGCATAAATATTTAGATGAACACTGGGTATAATTTCCCAGCTTTTGTGTCAGGATTGCGCTTTTTGCCTTCAAAACTCATTCTGAATGGTTGCAAGGGAAGGCCATGATCCTAAGAGGGCACTGGGTTTTAGAGATTTCTTTTGGATGAGATACAGTACTCTTTCAGCACTTTTTATTGTAGACGTTTTCATTGGCCCAGAATTTGCGATTGGAGGCTTCCAGCGGGGGAAAAATTCGATTGATTTGCACCTCACGTTAGCGCCTTCTTAGGTGCAAAGCAACTAGCAGCTGGGCGCAAAATTCAGCGGGAAGTTAGCGGCAGCGGTAACCGTTAGTGCCCTGTGGTGCTGCGCCGTCGGCGATGACGTCATCGCCGTGTGCAGCGCCCCGGCTGCAATCTTCGGGAGCGCCCCCTAACTTACCGACAGGGGGCCTACCTGCGGCCGGGACGGCGCAAATTAAAGGAAAGGTGCCAGGCAGCCATTTTTGTTGCTGGCCACCTGCCAGCACCTGCCCACTTAGCCGTCCTCGGCCTTCTGAGCAGCCCCCCCGCAGAGTGCCGGTTGCGCTCCATGATTCCCGGCACTTCTCTTGAGTGCCGGGCTCTTTTGCCAGCACTCCGATCCCTGGTGGCCCAGCTGGGCCCCGGGTCGTGCTGCGCTTGGCCCCTCCCCTTTAATAAGGGGAGGAAGGCCTGCAGTACCGCGGTGCGACGTGCTGCAGAGCGTGGCGCTGTGGCATGCAGCGTGGCGATATTCACGCGCAGCGCCCCAAGAGGGAGGCGGGGCTCTTCCAGTAGCGTCCCGCCTCCCTCTTGGGGCACTACCGGTGAATGTAGGGCACGGGGCGCTAACTTTTTCAGGGCGCTACTTTTAGCTCCCCGGCGAAGTTAGTGCCCCAAAGGGGACGTAACACATTTTCTCCCCCTATATGTTTTAATGGGGCTAAAAATAAACTTACCTTATTGGACAGGGTTTTTAATGTATAAAATGTTATTTTTCTATTTTTTTAAACTCTTATGCTGGTAAAAGTAGGCCTTACACCTGCTTTTACCAGGCGTAAGAATTTCACAGGCATTCAGCGGGTAGAAGTTGGGCAAATAGCGCAAATCTCTACCCGCAGAGGCCCTTCTCCCTGGGATGTGGAGGATCTGTCAAGAGGATTCTTGACAGATCACAAGTTCCGGGTGTCAGCGCATGCGCTTCGCGCGCCTAAACCCGGAACTTGCACGGCCCCTACGGGCGCAGGTGCACCTCGTACGCACCCGTAGGGGTCGCAAAATATGGCCCATTTTTTATGATTTTAGTTATTTTCTATTTTTGGAATACTTTTTGGGAGATGAGGGCGAATTTCCGTGGGGGTTCTTCCACTCGTCCTTGCTGTAACTTTGGAGGAAGAGCCGTGGAAACCCTGAAAAAAACGACATAAACTCCAAAGTTATAGCGGACGAGTGGGAGAATGCCCATGGAAATCCTCCCCCTCCCCACAATTTTTATTTATTCAATAGCGTAAGTTTGTTAATGCCTCCCACACCCAAATAAATAGTCCAGTATTGCTTGCTAAGTCACTGAAGTACTTACAAGTCTTCAGAAGAGGAAGAACAGAGGGCACATTAAAACTTTCGTGGAGCTTGGGGAGTCACAAGGTTATGAGGCCTGAGCTGCAGAATCCCATGGAGGGCAACAGATGAAGATAGACAGCTGGGGGTTGGTTTGGAGTACAGTATTTCATGGTTCAAGTAGAACACGGAGAATGGGGGCATGCCAGGGAGAGAATCAGGCAGGTGGTAGCACCTGCTATATCCCACCAGCCATGCCGGTAGGTCGTGGCACAGGTTACTTGTCAATGATGAGGACGACTGCCTCCACAGTGTCCAGGTCACCAGGGGAGTCAGCTGCAGAGCTTTGCTGTCTGCTGCAAGGACACCCCGCAGCCAACCTGCAACGTAAGCACGGTAGGCTAGCTCATCACTGTCCTCAACTTCTGCGCCTCATGCTCATTTTAAGCTAGCACTGCTGTTTCAGTTAATATGCTGACCACACATCTATCAAATAGGTAACTGTTATATCGGTCAACATGGCCAACAGTTTCATCTCCTTTGCTGTTGAACAGCTAAACAGCATGACATGGGCACCTAATTCACCACAGTACTACATCAGCAGGCCTTCCTATGCATCAAATCACACTCCCTGCACCGAAGCCATTGTGTACAGGGATCATACTGTATTGTAATGAATTCACCTCACAAGCTTGGGTGTGGTATACATGCGATATGATGTGAACCCGTTGACACTGTGATAGGATCACATAATCGTCCCTTACGTAAAAGAAGCGGATACTTTATTTGACAGATCTATTGTGAATAGGCTAGTAACTGTTGTTGAGGTCTGGTATCCTGGCAAGTAATTATTGGTGCATTCCTACAGCTATGGATCTTCCTGCCCCTTTGTAAATTCTATTGAATTCTAAATTGCTCACTTATATCCAGACGTATCAATTGCCGTTTGCACACAAACTGCTGAGGATCTTCCCTGGGCTCCACACAAACCTTAAACCAACTACACCATGTTGCAATCCACACATAAATACAAAAATTTGACATTATATTAGATGTGAACCAGTATCTGTCAAAAGTGATTTATCTGATAAACATAATGGTACTTTCCTGTAATACATCAGGACTGCTTCACCTCTTCCAATTTTGCACTCATTTCAGATGTCTGTTGATTTTTTTATATATTTAATAATAGACACTACATCACAAAGAACACACAAGAACTACAAAGACAAAACATGCACATTTGAGCAACAAGCTTCTTGTTCTTTGGTTTTCTTTTGTCAATTTTTGCTCATTAAGGTAGAGAATGCTAGTGTAAGCGAATGGAATAATTTTCGCCAACAACGGCATCAGTTTCTCTTAGAACAGGTAATGCATCGGCTGAATATACAGTGGGGCAGTCCTGATCCTTCAACAATTTAACCACCTCTGATTCCCTTTGCAACACTGGGTGCTAAGGATGCACGGCCAGAATTGCTAAGGCCGTAAATGTGGAAATGATGTTGTATGATCATTTCTGACCAGTGGAAAAAGGGGCAGGGGCCCAGTGTAAGCAAGTCTTGCCCCAATTTCTACCCTCAACCCCCACCTACCTGAAATACAGTGTTCTTATGGTGGAACGGATGATACAATTTGAGCCCAAAATTACTGAGTGGTAGCGAAGATTTCTACATTATTGTACTCTCCCTTTTCTTTCAGTTTCCACTGACACCATACATAAGTGTAGTGTCAAGTATTAAAGTATTTCTCTAGCAGCAATTCTTTAGTATGGATTCAGCAATAGCAGCAGCCTATGCAGTCACCAATGAAGAATAAAAGAAAAGATGACAGCAAAATAAAAAGCCACAGGCTCTTCATTGCTAATATATTTTGAATGCAATGTGAAGTCTAAACTGCATTATTTTCGCAAGTGACTTGGTAGAGCCCCTACACATTTCTTAGGATTATATCAGTTTGTACGTAGAATACAAATCAGAGGAAGTTGTGATCAAACTAGTCAGATCACACCTTGAGTACTGTGTCTAGTTCTGGTCGCCGAGAAACTAGGGAGACAATCAAGCACTGTTCGCCGTGCAAAGAAAAGCCACAAGGTTGATCTATAGCGCCAGTGATCTGAGTCAAGAGGACATACTGGAGAAACCTGGGCTTTACAGCCTGGAAGGGAGGTGTCTGAGATGTGATCTTATAGAGATATATGAGGTAGTGATATGGAAAAGGTTAATGCAGAACACTACTTTAAATGAACAGTGGAAGTAGGACAAAGGAACACTGGTTCAAACTAGCGAAAGGTAATTTTAATGATACCAGGAGGTTTTTCTTCACTTGGAGGTTGATCAACACTTGGAATGGACTACTCAGCAGAGTGCTGGAGGTGAAGGCCATGGAATCATTTAAGAAATATTTAGATGCAGCAATAGGGAGAGTGTAGAGTTGTTGAGGGTGGATGTGTTAAGATGGCCTTCCTCATCTGTAAGTATCTTGTGATCACAATATTGTTTGCTTCAAATATGTGCAGAGATGGAGACCCTGTTAAGGATGAAGGCTTTTCCTTCAACTTAGTGTTTGCTCCCTTCTGGGTTTGTCCTGCTGAATTTAGAGAGAACGGTAGCATAATGGTTATGTTTCTGGACTAGTAATCCAGAGGCTTGGATTAATGATCCGGAGACATGAGTTGAAATTCCACCACGGCAGCTGTTAAATTCTGTTAATTAAATAAATCTGGAATAAAAAGCTAATATCAGTAATGGTGACCATGAAACTATCGGATTGTCATAAAACCCATCTGGTTCACTAATGTCCTTTAGGGAAGGAAATCTGTCGTCCTTACCTGATTTGGCCTTTATGTGACAACAGACCCACAGAAATGTGGTTGACTCTTAACTGCCTTCTGAAATGGCCTAGCAAGCCACTCAGTTGTAACAACCTGCTACAAGAAACAATAATAAGAATAAAACCGGATGGACCACCCGGCATTGACCTAGGCACCGGCTTCGGACACGACAACGGCACACCCAGCCCAGTCGACCCTGCAAGGTCCTCTTCACTAACATATGGGAACTTGTGCCAAAATTGGGAGAGCTGTCCCACAGACTAGTCAAGCAACAGCCTGACATAGTCATACTCACAGAATCATACCTTTCAGCCAATGTCCCAGACTCCTCCATCATCATCCCTGGGTATGTCCTGTCCCACCGGCAGGACAGACCCAGCAGAGGTGGTGGCACAGTGGTATACAGTCAGGAAGGAGTGGCCCTAGGAATCCTCAACATTGACTCCGGACCCCATGAAGTCTCATGGCTTCAGTTCAAGCATGGGCAAGGAAACCTCCTGCTGATTACCACCTACCGCCCTCCCTCAGCTGATGAATCAGTACTCCTCAATGTTGAACACCACTTGGAAGGAGCACTGAGGGTAGCAAGGGCACAGAACGTACTCTGGTTGGGGTCTTCAATGTCCATCATCACAAGTGGCTCGGTAGCACCACTACTGACCGAGTTGGCCGAGTGCTGAAGGACATAGTTGCCAGACTGGGCCTGCGGCAGGTGGTGAGAGAACCAAAATGAGGGAAAAACCTACGTTACCTTGTCCTCACCAATCTACCTGTCGCAGATGCATCTGTCCATGACAGCATTGGTATCAGTGACCACCGCACAGTCCTTGTAGAGACAAAGTCCCGTCTTCACACTGCATACAGCAAAGGCTATGGGCCCAGAATGACATCCCTGCTGTCGTACTGAAGATTTGTGCTCCAGAACTAGCCGCGCCTCCAGCCAAGCTGTTCCAGTACAGCTACGACACTGGCATCTACCCGACAATGTGGAAAACTGCCCAGGTATGACTTGTCCACAAAAAGCAGGACAAATCCAATCAATTACCGCCCCATCAGTCTACTCTCAATCATCAGCAAAGTGATGGAAGGTGTCATCAACAGTGCTATCAAGTGGCACTTACTCACCAATAACCTGCTCACCGATGCTCAGTTTGGGTTTCACCAGGACCACTTGGCTCCAGACCTCATTGCAGCCTTGGTCCAAACATGGACAAAAGAGCTGAATTCCAGAGGTGAGGTGAGAGTGACTGCCCTTGACATCAAGGCAGCATTTGGACCGAGTGTGGCATCAAGGAGCCCAAGTAAAACTGAAGTCAATTGGAATCAGGGGGAAAACTCTCCATTGGCTGGAGTCATACCCAGCACAAAGGAAGATGGTTGTGGTTGTTGGAGGCCAATCATCTCAGCCCCAGGACTTCGCTGCAGGAGTTCAACGACCATCCCCCCATCATAAGGTCACAGTGGGGATGTTCTTTGATGATTGCACAGTTTTCAGTTCTATTCATAACTCCTCAGATAATGAAGCAGTCCATGCCCACATGCAACAAGACCTAGACAACATTCTGGCTTGGGCTGTGTAAGAATGTAAAGGGTTAATGCAGAAACTATAAGCTTTTTGCAAAACTTAAGTTAGTTGCTAAGTTAGTTGCAAGAGCAAAGTCACAACTACTTCCTGTTATTGATAAAGTCGTTGCAAAGCCTATGTCATACGCAGGGTCAAAAGGAACAGAAGCAGACATTGAGATGAAGATGCCAGACAACATAGGAGAAGTGTCAATAATGCTATGTGCTGTCTTGCTCGTTAAACAAGCCTGCCATCGACAGACACGATTGGACATTGTTAGTCAAATGATCAGAACTTTGAAGGATAAAAGGCTTGGTTTGACTTGGGATGTACAGACGTAGAGAGAAGAACGACAATACCTGTCGGGACAGATTTATGCTAGCCAATTGCACTTAACTTCTCTCTGGTATGCAGGTATTGAGGAGCAGTCCATGCAGTCCAAAGCCTAACGCTCTTCTTTGCTAGTAAGACAACCGCCGGACCGGATTAAAGCAGCAATGGAGACATCGCACTCTACGCTGTCCAGTAACCAAATTTGGTAATATCCTTCAGAACTGTAAATTACTGTCACCTAATATTAGTCTGTGGTGGCTGTATTAACTTCTACTGTATACCAATAAAACATCTACTGTGCCAATATGGAGTCACGTCCGAATCATTAAGTTTGAGGTGTAAAACTTCTTACAGCTGATAAGTGGCAAGTAACATTTGTGCCATACAAGTGCCAGGCAATGACTATGTCCATCAAGCCAGAGTCTAACCACCGCCCCTTGACATTCAACGGCATTACCATCGCCAAATCCCCCACCATCAACATCCTGAGGGTCACCGTTGACCAGAAACTTAACTGGACCAGCCACATAAATACTGTGGCCACAAGAGCAGGTCAGAGGCTGTGTATTCTGTGGCGAATGTCTCACCTCCTGACTCCCCAAAGCCTTTCCACCATCTACAAGGCACAAGTCAGGAGTGTGATGGAATACTCTCCACTTGCCTGGATGAGTGCAGCTCCAACAGCACTCAAGAAACTCGACACCATCCAGGACAAAGCAGCCCGTTTGATTGGCACCCCATCCACCACCTTAAACATTCACTCCCTCCACCACCAGCGTACCGTGGCTACAGTGTGTACCATCGACAAGATGCACTGCAGCAACTCACCAAGGCTCCTTCGGCAGCACCTCCCAAACCCGCGACCTCTACCACCTGGAAGAACAAGGGCAGCAGACGCATGGGAACACCACCACCTCCAAGTTCCACTCCAAGTCACACACCATCCTGACTTGGAAATATATCACCGATCCTTCATTGTCGCTGGGTCAAAATCCTGGAACTCCCTCCCTAACAGCACTGTGGGAGTACCTTCACCACACGGACTGCAGCGGCTCAAGAAGGCAGCTCACCACAACCTTCTCAAGGGCAATTAGGGATGGCAATAAATGCTGGCCTTGCCAGCGACGACCACATCCCAGTAACGAATAAAAAAAATTCACCATCAATGAAATGAGAGGCAGCCGTAGCATTCTTACTATTACATGCAATTTCCTTTGCAGCTGCTAAAAAATGTCAATTGCTAATAGTTCAGAACCAGAAAATAAAGCTCATAAAAGCTGAGGTGCAAAATCGGCTTTTTGAGTACAACTTCACGTGCTCTGATATCTAAAGGAGGCCTCAACTCCAAGGCAATGTCAGCAATTAAAGGAACAAAAGGGAATGAAGACAGCAGAGATGAACTGGGGAGGTTATTAGTTTTCAATTTCAAATAGCAATTAATAATATTTATCTTTTCTCTATAGTTAACCAATGGCTCAAATTGCTGTTGACCATCTGAGATCAATGTTAAATTTTCCAATGCTTCAAATCCTGTACATCTCCCACGGATATTTAACCAACAAAGAGGAAAATCTGATCCTGGTTTACTTAATCTTCCAAAAATTAATTGAAACATGGCTGTCAAAAACGATCACGAGAGAATCTCCGAGGCTATTTGTGATGGAGCTCCTGCGATGGTTTCCTGATGCAATCTAACAGCCCCCGACAAAAGTTTAGGATCATGTTTTGTTAATGAACAACCTTCCCAATTGTTGGCTTTGCTACAATTATAATTTCTTTCATTCGTAAGATGAAAGCTTCATTAGATTAATCAATGTCATTAAACTGTGACGATAAATTATACGTGTATTTGCAAACCTTCCAAGTAAAACATTGAATCTGATGGATGAAATCAGATTCAGAAGATTATATTCTACAGGGCTGGTCTGATGCACGGTTGAATATTATTCAGCATCCACAGATGAAAGAAAGAAATATGTCAGTAAAATTTCTCCACAGTGGAAAACGCATCCAGTATGGTGCGTTGCAACCTTGCACTCTCAGTGCTGGACAACTTCAGTTTGATAGGCATTTTCTTGAATCTATATTTACGATGTATGTCACCCACTCCTTCTTTGGGCAGTGTCATTATGGGGTTTCCGCAGATCTTCGACAAAGTTACGGAGGAAGATCAGGAGAACCCCCATAGAAATTCAATCAATACAGCACCGATTTTAACTCGGGGTGGGGCGGGCAGGGGGCTCGGGCCGGGCACCTAGCCCCCATGACATAGTCGGCGTGAGACCTGGACCATTTTAACTCCTGGGCCTCATTTCCATTTGACTGATGGGCTACCCTCCCTATCGCATTGTGAACCGTGTCGCCCATCCACATGACGCACGCCAATGCCTCCCAGGGCCTATCTGAAGTGGGGATGCATCTTTTAAAGCGAGGTTGCATTCTCTGCTATGCATTTTTTTTGAACAGCACTGGAAATAATTCTGTCCACAGAGGTGAGTCGGAGGGCTGCCCTCCCGGATTCTGTTGCATCCCCGGAGGTCCTGTAAGAGGAGGTCAAGGCAAGGAGGGAGGCACTAATCCCCATTAGCCCGGATAATCCCGAAGGCCACTATCAACCAGGCCTGGACAAAGGTGAGGGTCAGTGCCACCAGCATCACCCCCAGGACCTGGGTTCAATGTAGAAAGAGGTTCAATGACCTCACAAGAGCAGCAAAGGTGAGTACTGCTCTTCACCTCTCCAGCTATCTCAACAGCACCTAACAACAGTCCTTTCACTCTCATCTACCACAACTCTGAAAAAAATCCATCTTCTCCATTACATCCTTCAACATTCAATCATAAGGGTACACTGCAAAACGTCTTTTTCACATTCCAAACACACTCACCTCTTCCTTCACTCCTCAGACCACTTACTAATGTAGGTGAAAAATGAATTCACTCGAGTCTGTCTCAAAGCAGAAGATCACAGTTTATTTAACTGGGAGAAGAGCCATAGACCCCGCTGGTCTAGTGATCAACTTCTCGTCGTTACAGTGGTATCGGGACTTCTTTTATACATTATAGGGCCGGATACGCAATTCATTACATACAAATGTCTTCACCCAATCACATTCCCCCAGCAACAAGCTCCTTAATTATAATCTGCACTTTAAGCTAAATTTTCTTGTTACTTCCCTTCTGAAACTATAAACATAGAGAATGTTGCGTTACATCTGTCCGGCCGGACTGGCTGGTCATGTGGTGATTGGTTCTCAAGTGTAACCGTTGTGCTATTATTGTTCCTCCTTAGTGGGCCTCAAGTTACCTCGCACGTACGCATGTTGACCACAGATATTACTCATCGCACTGTGTCAGCGATTTACGAGTTCACCTTTTACAGCACATTCTTTAACTCTTTACGTTGCTGCTTTAAGCCCTATAATTTTCACCCTAACACTAACATCATTTTCTTCTCACGTCCTAGCAATTGCAGAACAACCAACTCCTCCCAGCACGCCTACCTCATTGCACCTCTTGGTTTCTGCCCCCCCCCCCCCCACCCGCTCCCCTCACCACAACCCTACCCTTGTGCTTTTCTCCTTTCAGTGGTGGAAGAGCAAGAGGTGGAAAGGCAGGAAGACAGTAATGAAGAAGAAACACCATCACTCAATTTCACACTCGCAGCCACTGGCTCAGATACTGACGCTGCATGTAATATAGAGGATAGCATAGAGGCGGGATCTGCACGTGGTGAAATACTGGGCTTGAGTGGCCTGCAGCCAGGTCAGAGGACAAGGGTAGAGCAGGTGCTGGAGGGCAAGGTTGCACACGAGCTCTGCTGCAGAGGACTCAGATGAGCACTTCGATGGGGCGGGCTACAGAAGCTGATGGGTATGCACAATGAAATGCTTGGTGCATTGAGAAGCCTGCGCTCAATGTCAAGAAGCATGTAGGAGTCTGGCACCAGCTTGGCACAGGGCTTTGCGCAGAGCTTGGAGCCCAACCTTTCCAGCATGGAAAAGGTGGTCAATCAATCCCACTGTCAGCAACGTTTCCAGAATGGTTTCTGCTACATTCTCTGGACCTGAGCCTACAGCAGAGTCCAGTTGACATGAAGTGCTGTGCAGCTGGTGCACAGATTTCTCGGTTAAAAAACCCAAAACCAAACACAACACAGAAGCATTAGAGTTAAAAGGGAATAAAGTGTATCCAGTGATAGAGTAGTGGGATCTGATGGCCTGATGTCTCAGCTTCCATTGCGGCACAAGCAGAAGCCACCCAACATCTGGGTGCTGCAGTGGAAGCTGAGACTTCTGTCATGCAGCCTCAGACTGCTGCCATCATAGCTACAGACACCAGTGTTCAAAGGGGCTTGCAGGGTGTCACATCAGTCCAGCAATCTGTCCTCCGACAGATTACCAGCATGGCTTTCATTGTATGCGTGCTGACCCACGTGTGCGTGGGTTGCACACCGGACTCATGAGCCATGTCGTCAGTGGATAGCCCTTGTCACCCAGTAGCCACCCTCTGGTTTGCCATGGTCGCTCAAATGCAGATGGCACAGCGGACTGCCGCAGAATGAAGGCATCATGACTGCCGCCAAGATAGCGGGCATTCACCTGCATGATTCGCTGCGTATGGTCGCACACCAGCTGGACGTTGAGGGAGTGGAATCCCTTTCGGTTGCAGTACATCTCAGAGTTTACATGCAGCGCCCGCAAAGCGACGTGAGCGCAATCAATGGCGCACTGCACCATGGGGAGGCCTGCAATCCTCGCGAAGCCATGTGCTCGCTCCACCTGCTGCTCCCTGGGCAGAGAGAATGAAATGAATTCCGCTCTCTTGGAATACAGAGCCTCAGTTACCTGCCTTATGCAACAGTGGACGGCAAACTGGGAGTTGTTGCAAATATCTTGTGCTCCGGCCTGGAAAGAGTCCAACGCATTAAAGTTCATGACCACTGTCACCTTCGCAGCCACTGGCAATGCGGTCTTCGCCCTGCTCTGAGGTTAAAGTTGTGACTGCAGCAGGTGGCAGATTTCAGTGAGGACATCCGCAGTGAAGGGCAGACATCTGACACACTGTTCCTCACTGAGGTTCAGTGTGTCAGATTATATGATCCACCCTGGGCAGATATGGCCTCCTGCTTGAGAGCCCTTCTCCTGCTCCTCCTCCCTCTTCCAGCAGTTGGTCCTGCTCTGTGCCGTCTCTGCTCATTCTCCCTGTCATGCTGTAGGCCAAGTGGAATGCCTACTACCGCACCCATGTCTGGGAGCATGAGGTCTATGCAGAATCGTTGATGTCAGGATGAAGTCCTTCAGCACCTGCCTCACCACTCCCTGTAGACTTTAGCAACTTTAAAGAACTCTAGAAACCTCCAAACACTTCTACAAACACAGCAACAGCTGGTAGAAATCCATCAAGCAACTAACGTGTAAGTAGTTGATGCTGATTTTAAATAGCGCTAGTAGGGGTGGCTCTTCCTGCTGCTGGACGCATGTTTAAGAGAGGGCATTAGCTGGAGTGTTGTCCTCCAAAATGGCAGCACTGACGTTGCACTTTGATTGACGTCATGATCTTCCTGCTCTCCGTACTTCCGCTGGCTGCTCACTACGCACGTGATGACGCACTCACCAAGATGGCATCCAGCACGACTTGCACCAGAAGTGCGCACCGTAGACGCCATTTTGAATCCAAAATGTCACTCGTAGCGCTGAGAAAACGGGCGCTCCAGAGCCGAATTTTGCGGCCGCTGTCATTTTCCCACCGAATCTGTGTCTCCTCATTGATTATCCTTTCACTTCACTTATACCAGCCTTCTTCCCCTCCCCCAGCTTTGTTCAAGAATAACAAATAGCAGAAATTGATTTTGAAGCTTTGATAACCGTTGAAACAAATATTCTATCTAAGGCATTCCCTTTATCTGTACAAAGAGTCACTTCTTCATCTATGACACTTGCCTTTAACAAATCCACGCTGGCTGTCCTTAATTATTCCAGGTATCTCTAAACACTCACTAATGTTGTCTCGAATTATGCATTCTAAGAGTTTGCCAGCATCTTATATTAGACTAATTGGTCAAATGATACCTGATTTATTTTTCTCTCCGTTCTTCAACAGAAGTATTACATTGGCTAACATCCAGTCCCATGGCACAATTTGCATTTCTAAGGAAGATTATATATTTGTGTTGAGCCTCTGCTATCTCCTCTCTGACTTCCATCAATAGCCTTGATGACATGTTCACCTTTAGTTATGTTAGTTTTTTCCAGAAACATATCCTTTTCTATAGTTATCTCTAACAATTGTTCCCTATCCTCCTCTAGAACACCAACATTCTCACTTCAACCATCATTTGATGCAAAACACTTATTTACTATGGCCCAAAATTCTACACGGTGAGTGTAATGGAATACTCTCCACTTGCCTGGATGAGTGCAGTTCCAACAACACTCAAGAAGCTCAACGCCATACAGGACAAAGCAGTCCACTTGATTGGCACCCCATTCACCATCTTAAACATCCACTCCCTCCACCACCGGCGTACCGTGGCTGCCGTGTGTACAATCTACAAGATGCACTGCAGCAACTCGCCAAGGCTTCTTCGGCAGCACCTGCCAAACCCGCGACCTCTTCCACCTAGAAGGACAAGGGCAGCAGGCACATGGGAACACCATCACCTCCAAGTTCCCCTCCAAATCACACACCATCCTGACTTAGAAGTATATCGCCGTTCCTTCATCGTCGCTGGGTCAATATCCTGGAACTCCCCCTCTAACAGCACTGTGGGAGTACCTTCACCACACGGACTGCAGCGGTTCAAGAAGGCGGCTCACCACCACCTTCTCAAGGGCAATTAGGGATGGGCAATAAATGCTGGCCTTGCCAGCAGCGACGCCCACATCCCATGAACGAATAAAAGAAAAACATCCGGCCCCTCAGATTTATTCACCTTAAGGTTGCATAGCTGTTCGGCAACCACGCTGGTAGTAACGTGAATAGTATCACAACTTACCTCTGTAACACTCTCTAGTTCCACTTCCAGATGAAACAAGTTACCCGTCTCCTCCTTGGTAAAAATTGAGGCAAAAAAATTGCCTTTAGCACTTTGCAGCCTGTGCGGCGTCTGTTGTCAAGCCCTAACCCGATCGCACTTTCAGTGGGCCTGCTCCATCCCTTTGTTTTTTTTTCTTTTTCTCTATAAAACTTTTTATTATTATCCTTCACTTCTCTTGTCATGTTCAATTCCAATGCCTTTTTTTTACAATCCTGGCAGGTCTTTTGGTATTGAATCTGTCTTAATTTGGTGCCATTTTCCTTCATGGCCTTTTTTCCCTCTTCATGAGTTGCTTAGATGCCTCGTTCAACCAGACAGGAGCGTCTTTAAGCTCACTACCTTAATGTTATATGGGCACACCTTAGTACATTGCATTTAGGATCACCTCCTTGAAGGAACTCTTCAGTTCCTCCACTCCTCTCGCCATAGAGGCCCACTCTGACAAGACGCCTCAAGTGCATAAAATTGGTCCATTAAATTTGACAATTTTGTTTGGGGTTTTATAGCCTCACCAATCCTCGGAACGTGTGATTGCATTGTGATCACTGTTACTTAAACCCAGCTTTATGTTAGAGATTTGGGGCTAAATATTCGGGGGCTTAACGCAAAATGGCAAAAAATAGCGAAAAGTGGGTGGTCGCCACTCTTTCGCCAGCTGGTGCCGGGTCTCGCGGCGTCCTCCATTTTCCCAGGCCCGGCAGCGCTGCCAGTAAGATCCAGCTCTCTGCAAAGTAAAATGAGGGAGAGGTGAAGTAACGTCGCCACAGCGAACCTCAGCGCTGGGTTCTAAGCTCACCGTGTAAACCCAGCGTGCAGCAGAATGACAGAGGCGCTGTCGGCACCTCTTAAAGGGACACACACATCTTTCAGGTACATTTGCATTTCAGCTTTTGGACTGGATTTTTTTGATTTTATTGAAGTAGTGGCTTGCTGCAATAGATGTTAAAAGTTTTTTTAAGTGTGTAGGGAGTGCTGCTGGACGCTTGCAAGGCCTCAGATGGTAAGGCAGAAAGTGCTGCAAATACACAGCAGGTCAGGCAACATCCGTGAAGAGAGAAACAGAATTTACATCTCAGGTCAAGATGCAGCCTGACCTGCTGAGTATTTCCAGCATTTTATGCTGTCATTTCAGATTTACAGCATCTGCTCGCAGAGGGAAGAGGAAGATGCAGAAGAGGAGGAAGCAGAAGGAAGGATGCGACCCAGACAGCCCCTTTTTGGCCGGGATATCTGGGATGGAATCATCCGCCTGCGGTACCAGTGACCACAACCCCAATTCCCCTTTCAACATTTGTCCCACACCTTACCTTCCCTCTGTTACTGACCATCACAGCGTCCTCTTGGCCATGATGCTGAAATAAAAGCCACCACAAAGCAAACTTTCTAATCCAACTTTATACATCTATTCATCCAATATGACATCAAGAAATCAACTGATCACCCTTATGCATTCTCTTAGTGACTGTCTTGTGCGTGCCTTTGCCTATCCTACTGATGTCATGCAGTGCTACCACAGTGGCTGCAGCATGGCTGGTGGAAGGCTGCTGACTTTCAGTGGGGGACACTGCAAATGGCCTTGCTGGTCGAACTTGTGGAGCTGGTGACTGAGAGTGTGAAATCGAGTGACAGTGTTTCTGCTTCTTCTTCTTCTTCTGCTTCTTCACTCTCCTCTCCCTCTTCTTGGTCAACCACTGGCTGGGCAGGCTGCATTTCTTGGGCGTGTGAAATGAGGAAGGCACAAGGGTGGAGTTGTGGTGAGGGAAGGGCGGGAAAGCAAGAGGTGCATGCGAGAAGGAGGATAACAAATGAGCATCTTGTATCCTTTCAGCCCCGCTGCTGGCCAAGGGCTCAACCATGCCCCTGCCAAGAATGGCCTGCACCGTCTCCTCGAAGGGGTTGAGGTGAGGCTAGAAATGGGAGATGTGCCTTGTGATTGGTACAGGTTGTTGATAGATGACGGTGGCATAGTGGTTAGCACTGTTGCCTCACAGCGCCAGAGACCCGGGTTCGAATCTGACCTCGGGTGACTGTCTGTGTGGAGTTTGCACATTCTCCCCGTGTCTGCGTGGGTTTCCTCCGGGTGCTCCGGTTTCCTCCCACAGTCCAAAAATGTGTGGGTTAGGTTGATTTGGCTATGATAAATTGACCCTTAGTGTTAGGGGGGATTAAATATGTGGGGTTATGGGGACAGGATGGGATATGTTAGGGGGAATTAAATACATGGGGTTACGGGGGTAGGGTGGGATATGAGTACTGTGGGGATTAAAGCAGGGACAGGGTACTGGATTTGGATGATCAGCCATGATCGTATTGAATGGCGGAGCAGGCTCGACGGGCCGAATGGCCTACTCCTGCTCCTAGATTCTATGTTTCTATGTTTCTATGAGTGCTTGGGGAAGTGGGGGGAGTCATGCATTGAGCGGTGTGTGAGGCTAGTGGTTCAGTTGGTAGGAAACGGCTTTTGAAGATCCATTCACTGACCTTGACCAGTGGTCTAAGGTCATGAAGCTTCTTTGGGCATAGGGGCCAGGTGGTGTGGGCGACACTGCTGGCAGTGACAACCTCGGTGATCTGGTCCCACATCCTTCTTTCTGGAGGGCCTCCTGGCCCCTGTGGGTAGAGGACCTGTCTTGCAGTGTTGACCTCCTGCACAAAGCTGGAGTGCCGTGTGCGATACCCTGGGTGCCCTTTCCCTAGCTTGCTGAGCCATTTGTGTTAGTGCTGAAGCTCGTTTCACATTTTCTGAGGTTTGGAAGGGAATTCAGCTTTACATGCTGAAGACTCCCATTTGGGACTTTTTAATGTTAATTTTTTTTATATAAAGGCAGTAAGGGCTGAAAACTGCATTTTTTCACTTCATTTTCATTTTTATTAGTTCAGAAGGCATTGCCCTTTTAATTTCCCACAATGCCTAGCGAACTCTAGAAGCTGGAACGCCGCTCCTGGACGGGAACTTCGACTCCCATGCCTGCACTAATGCCACCAGGAGCGGGTTACATGATAAGTTAGCGCTGGGCTAAAAATCTTTAGCCCCCAGTGCGAGTTTTTCTCTGATAGCGCTTTGTCCATTTTCAGTGACCGTTAACCCGAGGCTGTGGTGACACCGGCAACTCTCGTGGCGGCCACAAATTTTTAGCCCATAATCTTTCCTATTACTCAGAATCAAATCCAAAATGCTATCATTATTTGTTGGCTCTTTTACAAACTGAGTCCTAAAGCAGTCTTTTATTAACTCTAAAATTTCCTTCCCTGTCCTACCAGTAGACATACCATTATCCCAATCAATTTCTGGTAAGTTAAAATCCAACTTCTACAGTTGGGGGGAGAAATTCGGTATCGCCCCCTTTGGGGCGCAATTATCGGCCGGGCGCAAAGTTTAGCGCCTGGCGCTAATTATCGCCTCCAACTGCAAACTTGGCTTCTATCGCCCCTGGAGGTGATTGGAGCGCTAAATCAGGCGCTACACACCTCTCTTAAGGCATTCACGCCGAGGAGCGAGGCGCTAACTCAGAGCATTGGCAAAGCTCATGTGATGTCAGTCAGCAATGGAACACAGACACACTGGCGCCGGCCAGTTCTTAAAGGGGAGGGTCGATCTTGCTTTCCAGCCACACCCTGCTCATTGCAGCCTTGAATCTTGGCCTGGAGAGACCTGTACATCAATTCTGCTGGAAAGAACAATGGAGAGGCCCAGGGAAAGAGCTCAGAGTGCAGTCCCCACAGTCTCTTCTAAATCGATGCAAGGAAGTTCAAATCAAAATGAACCTGCAAAGTGCAGATCAGTACCCAAAACTCCTTCACATAGCGTTGAATCTCTCCAGAAGTCTTTTTCTATCTCTCAGAATGCGTGGTGCAAAAATGTCGCAGACAAAAAAAGTCAGGAAGCGTTGGCCTTTAAATAGCGCTCCCCCAGTCCCTTCCCGACTGCAAAACGTTCCCCTCAACCTGTCGTTGTTAGCGGCAGGTGGTAAGGCAGGGGGTGCCACTCAATATCCGGTCCGGGGCGCTATCGGGGTGTTGCGCACTCGACTGACGTCATGATCTGCCGGCACAGGAGATCGTAGCGGTAGTGTTTAGCGCCGCCGCAAAGCAACCGAATTTTTCTCCCTTGGTCCCTTATTAGCTGTGTTTCTTATCTCATCTGACAATTGCAGTTCCAGGGTTTCACCCTGGCCTGGGAGTCTGTAGCATACCCTCAATAATTGTTTACCTCTGTTACCATCTATTAATTCTACCCAAAGTGATTATGTGTCTTTAATTCTCATCCTTGTTTTCAAATCCCTCCATGGCCTCGCCCCTTCCTATCTCTGTAATCTCCTTCAGCCCCACAACCCCCCGAGATATCTGCGCTCCTCTAATTCTGCCCTCTTGAGGATCCCTGATTATAATCGCTCAACCTTTGGTGGCCGTGCCTTCAGCTGCCTGGGCCCTAAGCTCTGGAATTCCCTCCCTAAACCTCTCCGCCTCGCTACCTCTCTTTCCTCCTTTAAGACGCTCCTTAAAACCTACCTCTTTGACCAAGCTTTTGGTCACCTGCCCTAATTTACCCTTATGTGAATCGGTGTCAAATTTGTTGTCTTAAAATATTCCTGTGCAGCGCCTTGGGACGTTTTACTACTTTAAAGGCGCTATATAAATACAAGTTGTTGTTGTTGTTGTTGTTGTTGTCTTCCCTTTCCTTTTTTATATCCTGACTCACTTTTGCCTCAATGCTGGAATTTTTACATACTGCCACACAACCTCCCTTTCTCCCGATATGGTCCATTCTAAACAGTTTAAATTCTTCCAGGTATGTATCCCATTGATTGGAATCATTCCACCATGTCTCTGTGATGCAAATGATGTCCAGGCTATCAGTGTCTGCGAGACCTTCCAAGTTACACATCTCATTATTAGACTCCTTGCATTAATGCAAGCACAGCTCCATTTTTTTTGCCTTCCCCATTTAATTTATCAACATGTTTCGTTTCTTTTCCTCCCACCATTGGAATTAGACTATTATACTTTGATTTATATTTTCACTAGTGCAACCTTAAGATTTGCTCTAATCTACCCTTACACCTACCGCAACCACCCCGCATCTAGTTTAAACACTCCCCCACCATACTGTCTATCCTGCCTGCCAACACCTCTACCCCTCAACTTTAGGTGGAGCCCATCAGATCTGTATAGGCTCCCTCATTCCAAAATAATATATCACAGGCTTCCACTATTCCTTCCCTTCATACTAAGCTCAACTGATTTCGCTTAAATGTTTAATAAAATCAACAACTTAGTGATTTATCTCCTCAAATATAATTTCTGGCCAACTGCAGCTCAAGGCTGAACTCTTGCGCAGGCTAAACTTCACACATTCCTGGCTTTTCACAACCACTGGTCTCTCAATACTTCAGACTCATCCAGCTCATAGTGCTTGCCCTGTACTGCTTCTGCTGTTTCCTCTTCTGCTGCTATATCATTCCTTACCAATAATACCATTCGCCCACATAAGCTCTTGGTTGTATCTCTTGCTCATCTGCAGTGCTCTGAATGGACACTTGAGAAAGGTTTGCAATTGCAACATTCTTGTTGAGAAAATAAATCTGGGGGGTAGGATTTCCTCTGTCGTGAAACAGTAAGCCCTTTCTTTGTAAATGGGTTTATAATTTCATTACACACATGCTTTAACTGGCACAGGCCAGCTCCCCTGTAGATGAAATTCTGTCTAATGAAAGCAGGACCTAGATGATAAACGAGTGTGGGGAAAATTTCAGAAACTGTATGAAGTGCCCAAAGGGGTGAATAGAGAACATGGCACGGATTTCCTTGCTAATGATAAAATAAAAATTTATAAAGGCTGAACAGCATGAAGGAGAAAAGGGGACGCGACAAAGAAGTGATAAAAAAAAAAGCTGTTTTATCAAATAAGAAAATAAGTCACAGGTTTGTGTTTTAAAATATATACAATGAAGCAGCACTGTTATCACTCTCATAGGCCCTGAATTTGCAGTTGGAGGCCTCCGACCAGCAAAAAATCTATGAACTTATCTGATGGTCCCGGAGGTTCGGACACTTGCGCTCCTGGGCCTCTATGCATAGGCCTGCGTAGAGGCCCACGTATCCCAGGGGCGCAGGCGGTTCACAAGCGCCCCTGGGATCACATGGGCTGGCCCAACCAATGAAAGAAAGGGGGATTCCCATCATGCTTATGGAGGTTCCGTACAAAATTCTTGACAGATCACAAGTTCCGGGTTTTAGCGCATGCGCTTCGCATACCTAAACCCAGAACTTGTGCGGCCCCTACGGACGAGTACACACCTCATACGCACCCATAGGGGGCGCAAATTACGGCCCATTATGTTTTATGATAGTATCAACAATCAGTAATAAATAGCATCTGTTTTTATTGCTATATTGAAAACATCAAGTTGAACAATTTCAGACCATAACCTCTGCCCCTATTTATTTTTTTCACATGGCAGCTGTTGATGATTCTGCCATTCCCATTTACACCTCATCTAGATCCATCTTTTGTTTCTTAACTTGTCCCATTACCATCTCCTTTTGCCTTGCACCATCATCCCTTTTGTCTCTTAATCACTCCTGCCTTCCAGCCTATCACAGACCTTCCCTTTTGTTCTTTCCTCCTCTCCCCCCTTTCCCTGCCCCTGCACTTGCTTAAAAATCTGTTACATCTCTAACTTTTTCCAGTTCTCTCTCCATGGATGATGTCTGACCTGCTGAGTATTTCCAGCATTTTCTGTTTTTATAAACAGTGATACAATACCGCCATGTTTCTGTGCATCTTGGTGGCTACCGATTGCAAAGTTGTATTGGCATTTTAATGGCAGTTAACTCGTGAATGCTTTCTTCCTGTATGCTTATGTATGTGGGGAGATAATAAAGATCAGTATCTGTCCAATGCGGCTGTCTCCTTATGCCTCAGTGGATTCCGTGGCGCAAAATAGAGATTGGGATATGGAGGGTTCTGCCATAAGTGTGAACTTTGCCTGTGGCTCAGAATGGACACAGAGCCCCTGAACTATGGTGTGCTCCCCTTATCAAGTGCTTCATCCTCATCCTTGCTATCCTTTGAGGTCTTGGGGCAACTCTGAGGACCATAGATGTGGAAAAATCACCTTTGGAAATATGATATATTTTAGTGAACTCATTTTGGGCTATCCAAAAATGTACAATAAAATTCTTCAAGAAGAGGGAACCAATAATTAAATTCATTTTTTTCACTACAGCAAATATTTATGTGTGCAATGTTATTAAAGCCCCATTATCGGAGATTTTATGAAATTTGCTGTGATATAATTTCTTATTGATGAGTATATATCTTCGAAGAAAACAGCATGTGTGACTTACCAGAATCAGAAAGAGCGGACAAAAACTTGCTCCTTGCCCAGAATAATGTCAACTTCTGCATTATTTCTGGCCATGTAGGGATTTTGGCCCCCGATGCAATTGGGCTTCTTCACTGAAGTAAGCTTTTTTATATTGCGTTCTATTTGGAATCTATTCACACGCTAACTCTGTTTTTCAAAATTTGACCATATAAAATTAACTTGTTGATTAGACTAAATTGGTTGTCATTTTGAAGAACAGAGAGTGAATAATGAAAATATGAATCTCAATTCAGCTTCTCATTACAAGAATTTGAGTTCCCCCATGCTCAGCAAAGTTCTTGTCTTCAAGGGAGACTTTTTAAACAGATTGCAGTTCAAGTTCTGAACATCTTTAGCTGAAACTGTGTTTATTCACTGCACTGTTACTGTAATGGTAAATTAATATGTTACAAAAATAGTTTCAGACTTATAATTATCATTTGATATGTGTAATAAGCACGATACATTTCAATTTTCATCATTCATCATAAACTGGGTTCAGCGTTAACTAATTGAAACCAGGTTGTGAAGTTGGCAGATGTGTGTTTGGATCCAAAGGCGATCAGTGTTAGAATTCCTCAGGGTTGGCTTCTTGGTATGATCTCAATATACTTGACATAAAAGACTTTGCACTTATTTATAATAACACATGACTACAAATTCATGCCGTGCCATTTATTATCAAGCAAAATCTATCGAATATATATCAGCTGGCTTATCACGTGAGCCTGATCCTGTCTCTAGAGGTATGATCAAAATAGCACTTCTTGAAGTGTAAAGAAAACAAGTTTCATGGCCTGTAAATCCGATGGCGGCGGTTGTTGCACGTGACTCAGGTTGCACATGATATTCATGCTGCTGGCTCATTTTAATGACGCATGTGTGCAGCCAGCCTTATCTGCACTCCTCATTGGCTGCACGCCTGTAAGTGGGTGGGGGGTGGGGTGGGGGGCGGGGCGGCGCGGATATCGAGCATCTATAGAACCACTTAAAGGCAGCCAGCACCTGTTAATGGCGAGGTGCATTCTGGCTCCAGACACCAGCGAAACACTTCTGATTGGCAATAAATGGTTCTCCAGTGCTGCCTTGGAGGCCCCGGTGCCGGCAATGGACAGGAGGATGTAGCTTTCCAGGCAGCTGCGGAGAAGATGGAAGCCCCTGTGCCAGTCGAGGAAGAGGATGTGAGCCTTCAGGAAGATGCACCCGTCAGCCTGGCTCTCGCCAGCACCAGCTCAGATATTGGCACCACGCGGACTTTAGTGGCTAGGTTAGAGCAGGACGCCACAGGTACCAACTCAACCTTGAAAGCCACAGGCAGTGCTGTCCATGCCCTGGTGGAGACTCTATTTGTGGCTGCAGCAGGTGACAGCTTCCTTGGTGAAGTGAAGGAACCTCGCACATTTCTCCTGAGTAAGGTTAAAGTAGGAGAAGTGCTCCCTCAATACCCGCTTTGGATATGGCCTCCTGTGCCGTGCCCTCCTCTTCCTCCCTCTTGTGGCTGCTGCTGCTGCTCGGTGATGTCTTCCTTGCTGCTTCCCCTCCTCCTCCAGCCCCAAAGACAGTCCTATCAGACCCCCCGTGTCTGCAGCCAACGTATTTCTGAGACAGCCAAAAAACAGTGCAACACTCGCAAAACCTTTCTCTGTTTAGAGAAAGTGAACTTTCCAGAGTGATAAAAAAAAATACACCCAAAAAAAACGCCCAGAAGTCAAGCAGCCTGAAATGATAAACCAGCAAGTAACCTGTAAGTACTGCACGATCGCTTTAAATAGCGCTGGTGAGGGGGCCTTCCTGCTGGTTGACGCCATGTTGTGCTGTGCGAGTTCAGCGAGTGAAGCGCTGGGGCGAGCGGAAATCTACAGTGAATGCTGCAGAATGTGCAGGACTCTAATTTAAATGCATTATTCCACACTTTAAATGTTCCCGACGTCCGTTCCTGCCGCCAGCACATCCACGTTAACCAATACGGGTGGCAGCGGACTTCTGGCCGGAAAGGTGCGCGCGCGCATCCTACCCGCCATATTGGGACCTTAGCAGACGTGATTAGCGCCTGAAAAATGGGCGCTGTGTGGCTATAGTGTCTGTCACTGAGCAGAAATATTCAACTCCATTTGGAAGCCTGTGACATTGCAGGCAAGGAGTGCAGCAATGCAGCAGTGGCAGGAAGAGCAGGAGGAGAGTAATTGCCGTTGTCGACAACTCTGTGACCCCACTCATGGTAACTCAATACGACAAAAGGTTGATGGCCTCATCATGTCTGGCAAGGTAAAAGAAAATTGAGAGGTCGCACAACACCAGGTTATAGTCCAACAGTTTTATTTGAAATCACAAGGTAAAAGAAGCCAGCCACACCTTCCAAGAATGCACTGGACTAAGTATGTCTGCAACTTAAAATCACCTCGTCCTCACTGTGTTAAAGTGCTTCAATAGCTTACCATCAATACAGTTGAGGTACCACAGATCCCCAGCCTTCCTCTGCGAGTATTCCTTTACGCACATCCTTACATGCTTTCACACCACTAAAAACCTCACATGGTTCATGGGTCTAGCACCTGTCATCCTCTCCATTATGATCTGCATACTGGTGCCTGGGTTTGACTGCATCTCATGCCAACTAGAAGTCATTTGCACTTTTTGCATTATGACAGGTGGTAGACTCGAACTCTACCCTCATCTCATATTTTATTCCCCTTCCCCCTTGCCACTTTAGTTTACATCCTTCCCACACCACTGGTTACTCTTCCAGCAAGGACATTGGTCCTAATGTCCCAGGAATGTGAACTCTTCCCTCCTACATCAAATTACTATTCCTATACTGACGAGCATGTGGTACATAGAATTACATAGAATATACAGCACAGAAAAAGGCCATTGGGCCCAACTAGTCTGTGCTGGTGTTTCTACTCCACACGAGTCTCCTCCCATTCCATCTACCTCATCTCAGCCTTTCAGTATATCTTTCTATTCCCTTTTCTCTCATGTACTCGTCTAGTTTCCTTTTGAAAGCATCTAAGCTATTCGCCGCAACCATTTCCTGTGGTAGTGAGTTCCACCTTCTAACCACTCTAATTTCTCCTATTGGATTTATTAGTAACTATCTTGTATTTATGGCCCCTAGCGTTGGATTCTCCCACAATTGGAAACATTCTCTCCGTCTCTAGCCTGTGTAACCCATTCATAATTTAAAGACCTCTATCAGGTCACCGCTAAGTCTTCTCTTTTCTAAAGAAAAAAAACCCCAACCTGTTCAATCTTTCCCAATAGCTGTAATCTCACACTTCTGGTACCAACCTTGTAAATCTTTTTTGCATTTCTCCAGTGCTTCTATGTCCGGTTTATGGTATGGAGACCATAAATGTGCACAGTACTCTAGGCGGCTTGTCCAAGGTCCTATACAAGTTTAACATAACTTCACTATTTTTGAATTCTAAGCCCCTAGAAATAAATCCCGGTGCTTTGTTAGCATTTTTAATTGCTTTACTGACCTGCGATGCTGCTTTTAATGATTTGTTCACCTGTATCCCTAAATCCCTTTGCTCTTCTATCCCATTCAGTTTTTTTTATTTTCTACGGTGTAGGTGATGTTTTTATTTTTCCTACCAATGTGCATCACCTCACATTTATCTATGTTAAAGTTCATTTGCCACTTAACTGCCCATTCTGCAAATGTCTAATGTCTTCTTGCATTATGTTGCATTCTACCTCAGTGTTAGCCATACCCTCAGTATGGTATCATCTGCAAATTTTGATATTGAGTTACTTGTTCCAAAGTCCAAATCATTAATGGTCCCAACAATAATCCTTGTGGAATGCCGCTTTCCACCTTCCTCCAATCCGACTAACATAACCCTTTACCCCTACTCTCTACTTTCTATTTTTTTAGACAATTTTCAACTCGCTGAAATTAGCCCTCTTCCAGTTAAGTATTATTACGCTTGATTGTTCCTTGTTCTTTTCCATTGATTCATGCTCCACTTGCCCCACTTCATTCCCCAGAGCTAGATCCAGCTCTGCTTCCTTCCTCGTTGGGCTGGCGACACACTGATCAAGAAAGTTCTCTTGTACACATTTCAGGAATTCCTCCCCCTCTTTGCCCTTTACACTGTTACTATCCCAGTCTATATTAGGACACTTGGGGGGAAAAATTCAGTTGGTTGCGCCTCCCGTTAGCACCTTAAGAGGGCGCTAATGGGGTGCAAAGCTGCTAGCGCCCGGGCGCAGCGATGTTTGCGCCGCTCGGGAACTTAACTAGACATTGTGCGGTGGCGCTAAACTTTACCGCTGCAACCACCTGCGCGCGCAGATTGTGACGTCATTCCATGGTGCAACGCCCTTGTGGCGCCCCGGAGCGGAAATTGAGTGGCGCCCCCTGCCTTACCGCCTGGCGCATCCAACGACCGGAAGACTGGAACGCTATCAATCGCTGTGGGGCTGGGGGGGGCGCTATTTAAAGGGGGCCTCTTCCTGTCTTTTTCTGTGGTTGACATTTTTGCACCACTCGTTCTGAGAGAGAGAGAGAGATTCGGAGAGAGAGAAAGAGAGACTTCTGCATTGAGTCAACGCTTTGTGAGGTAGTTTTGCCTACAGATCCTAACTTCGCTGGTACTTTGGTTGCTGTCCTTCATAACTTTGCTTGCAAAGAGACTATGGGGGCTGCACTGAATGGGGGCGTCGTCCTGCTCCAGCTGAATCGGAGGACACAAAGACGCAGAGAGAGAGTGGCAATGATGGCCAGACGGAGGAGGGCCAACAGGCGTCTGTACAGGAGAGCTTACCCTCCCAGGGTATATCGTGAACAGCTCTCCTACATTCATTTGTCTGAGGAGCTGTGTTTGCGAAGGCTGCGATTCAGCAAGGAGGTGGTCACTGAGCTCTGCCACCTGCTGCAGCCAGATCTGCAGCCTCAACTGAGGTCCAGGACGTCTCTGTCGGTGGCAGTGAAGATCACAGTGGCTCTCAACTTCTATGCTACTGGCTCATTTCAAGCTGCTGCTGGGGACCTCGCCAATATCTCCCAGTTCGCGGTGCATTGCTGCATCCGGCAGGTCACAAATGCCCTCTTTAAAAGGAGACGAGAGTTCATCTCTTTCCCCATGACCCCAGACAAGCAGCGTGACCGCGCTCTGGGCTTTGCGAGGATAGCGGGCTTCCCCATGGTGCAGGGCGCCATTGACTGCACGCATGTGGCTTTGCGTGCTCCACATGAGAATGCCGAGGATTTCCGGAACAGAAAGGGGTTCCATTCCTTGAATGTTCAGTTGGTCTGTGACCACAGACAGCTGATACTCGCTGTCAATGCCCACTATCCTGGCAGCTGCCACGATGCTTTCATCCTGCGCCAGACTACTGTGGCAGAACTTTTCGAGGCACCGCATCAGCCAGTTGGTTGGCTTCTCGGGGACAAGGGGTATCCATTGAGCACCTGGCTGATGACACCGCTCCGTACGCCCAACACCCCTGCTGAGCTGCGGTACAACGAGAGCCATCAAGCTACCAGGAACATCATTGAGCGCACAATCGGCGTGCTGAAGCAACGGTTCCGCTGTCTCGACCATTCTGGAGGAGCCCTGCAGTACTCGCCTGAGCGAGTATCCAACTTCGTAGTTGTGTGCTGCATGTTGCATAACATGGCAATCGTCAGGACCCAGCCAATGCCACCAGACCTTGGAGCACCACCAGAGGAGGAGGAGGAAGAGGAGGAAGAGGACGAGGAGGATGATCATCAGCAGCACCAAGGCGGGAGGGCGGCCCACAATGGTGAAACTGCAAGGGCCGTCCGTCAACGGCTGATAGCAAGCCGCTTCTAGGGCCCCTGCTGTGGAAATGGTTTCTGCCATTGCTAACAACATCAATGAACCCAGCACGCAACCCCTAAGCCGGCCAAGGCACCAATGATTCCAAACACCAAACATGTATATTTTGAATACAAAATCTTATTTATTTTACAAACTCTGTGTGTGTCATTTCCTCATGACAAACTCATAGAAATAAACACAAAAAAACAGTCATTAACATAACTGGTTCTCACAACCTGGAGATAATGTCCAAAACACTAGACAAAAGTTGGACCACGAACCTCGGCCTTTAATAAAAAAATGACCAGCATTTTGTCACACCTCCTACTTTTTGCCCTTCGAGGGTGATCTCCTTCCCTTGCGCACTTCCCCCCTTCTAACCCTACTGCTCCTCCGTAATGGGACCTCAGTGGCTGCAGCAAGGCTGGTGGAAGGCTGCTGATTGTCAGATCCTGACACTGCAGATGCCCCTGAAGGACGGCCTCGACCAGTTCTGGGCCTGGAGGGCCCGGCTGCAGACTGCACCAACTCTGCATGGGCGGCAGCAGTCTGTCCTACAGGCAGTGGCAAGTGCAGTGGAGAAGTGACAGTGTTGGCAGCAGGAATGCTGTCATCGTGAGAGAGGACAGCAACTCCCTGCTCGACTGACACACTGGCACTCCCACGGGGCAGCACTTCAGCATCCGGAGCAATCTGCTGGAGCACAGATTGCTGGCCTGCTGCGGCGCGGTGAGAGCCCCGGGGACATGTGAACGAACCATCGAGGTTGGCAGCAGTCAGTGCTCGCGTGGCCTCAATCTGAGTCTGCATGAGAGCAGTCAGAGATGGGATCACGGCAGTCAGTGACTGAATTGCAGCACCAAGCTTTAGTGTGGCATCCGCCTGTGCTACAGTGAAGTGCTCCACACTCCTTGCCAGTGACTCAATGCATTCGGGCACCCTTCCCACTGCACCCATGAGCTCAGTGTGCATGCCCACCACCTGGGTGTTCATTTCTGCGATCAGCCGCTCCTCCTCTGCGTCCATTGCAGTAGGAGTCGCTGGCATACTCTCCCGCTGGGGAGAAGGCCCCCGTTCTTCCCTACCCCCATGGCATTGCTGCAGCCCGCTGGGTCCTGGAGCTTCACCCTCATCAGACCCTTCCCCCCTGCTCCCCTCCAGGGAAGGCATGTTCCCAGTGTCGGCATGGGCTTCCTCGGGAGAGGGTGGCACTGATGCTCCGGCTTCCTCTTCCTCCTCGGCTGCAGCTTCACTCCCACTGGCAGCTTCAGGGCCCGTCTCCTCAGCTGGTGAATCACCATCTGAAAGCAGGGAGGTACAAGAGTGGCTTTAGCGTGAGGACAGGGTGGCAGTAAGGGAGGAATAAGTGCAGCGAGTTAGCAAGTTGGATTGAAAGTGTCAAAGGCTGGTGTTGTGAGGGACAAGTGGAAGGACAGAGGACAAAAAGGTGATGACCTTACCATTGCTGTCCAGAACGGGGTCGGCGTCTCCAGTGGCGACGGGACCGATCACCCGGCTTGCCACAATCCTGTGGACGCGCTCCTCAAGATCGCTGAGGGGTTGCAGCTGACGCCGCCCTCCACCTGTCCGTTGCTGCTGTCTCCTATTATGCGCCAGCTTGGCCTGCAAGAAAAAGGACAGCATCTGAGTAAATATACAGCCATGGTCTTGCCTGATGTGCCTCCCATAGGTGAATAGCCCTTACTGTATGCAGCCATGGTCTTGCCTGATGTGCCTCCCATAGGTGAATAGCCCTTACTGTATGCAAAGTGTGGAATGTGTGTGTGTGTTTCATGAAAGGGCCATAGGTGTTGGATGAGTGTTGTGCATTGGGGTTTTAAGACCCTCTGGCCATAGAGTGAGGTTGAGATGGAGGGGTGGAGAGGTATTGAGAAAAAGCCACTCACCCTGACGACCCGAGTGAGGTCGTTGAACTTTTTGCCGCATTGAACATGGGTCCTGGGCACCATGCTCCTGGAGGAGACGCTCTGAGCCACCTCCCTCCACACTCTTCTGTACTCGCGTGGCAAAGGCCTCCTGCCACTCTCAGGGAAGAGTATAGATCTTCTGCGCTCCACCGCGCCAACCAGAGCATCCAAGGCCCGCTCGGTGAAGCGCTGAGCTCGTTCTCTCACCCTCTCCATCCTTGGCAGCAAAATGGATTCACAGGTCTCTCCAGGCCGAGATTCAAGGCTGCAATGAGCAGGGTGTGGCTGGGGAGCAAGTTGGCCCCCCCCGCTTTAAGAAGTGGCCGGCGCCAGTGTGTCTGTGTTCCCTCGCTAACTGGCAGCACCTGCGCTGCGCTCGCGCGCTGAGTTAGCGCCTCACTGCTCGGCCTTTGCGCCTTAAGACAGGTGTGCAGCGCCTGATTTAGCGCTCCACTCACCTCCCGGGGCGGTAAAAGTGAAGTTTCCAGTCAGTGGCGATAATTAGCGCCAGGCGCTAATTTTTGCGTCCAGACGATATTTGCGCCCCAAACGGGGCGCGACCTAATTTTTCCCCCTTGAAGTCCTCCATTATCACTGCTCTGTAGTTCTTGCAACTTTCAGTAATTTGCCTGCAAAGTTGCTCCTCTATCTACTTCCCACTATTTGGTGGCCTACAGTATACACCCAGCAGCGTAATAACTCCTCTATTGTTCCTTTATTCTAACCAAATAGATTCTATCTTTAACCCCTCAACAACACCATCCCTCTCCAGTGCAATAATAGTTTCTTTGATCAATAATGCCAACCACCCCCCTTTTTTACCTTCCCTCTCTTTCCTGAATACCTTGTAGCCAGGAATATTAAGTTCCCAGTCTGCTCCTTCTTTGAGCCAGGTCTCTGTTATTATCACTATATCATAGGGCTGCATTTTAATGGGGAAGGCGGGTTGGGAGTGGGGGATGGGGGTGGTGGTGGCGGGGGGGGGCTCGGATCTGGCCGGCAAACCCGGGAGAATGAATTTAACAGCAGGGCTTGATTTGCAAGCGAAGCCTCTGTTCCCCACCCGCAGCCAGCCAGATTGAGAGGCTGGCTGACTCCGGGCAGGTAGGCCTGCGGCACTAGGCCACACAGAGGAGGGAGGGAGGGATTGTGTGAGGGCCGGGGGCTGCTGGAGGAGCACAGGGAGGGAGGGTCCTAAGAAGATCGCGGGCCGGGGAGTGCCCGAAAATCGGGGTGGTTGTGGGGGGGGGGAATCACGACCATCGTGGACCGGGAGGAGCACAGGGTGGTGGGTGTCAGCAGAGATCGGTGGGGGGGGGGGGGGGGGAGGCGCGGGGGAGGCCTCGTGGTGGGGATCGGAGGTCTGGGGGTGGGGGGGTAGTGTTGGTGGCCTTGGGGGGTAGATCGGAGGCCTTGGGGGGAGGTGGTGCGGATCAGAGGCCTGGGTGGAGCGATTGGTGGCCTGGAGGGGTGTTTGGGGTTAGGATCACGGGGGTGGGTTAGGTAGGGACCCTGGATCCAGGAGGTAAGTGTGTGAAGGCACTTTCCTCCTGGACCCAGCAGTCCTCGCCTTGCATTAGCTGGTGTGCAAAATCCGACAAGCTAAAGTTAAATACAAAGTGGAGGTTAAAGCAGAGGCTTCCAGCCTAATTTTAAAATTTAAATAGACTACCCGACTCCTGGCAGCGGTTTGGCTGCCCGCCCCCATCCCACCTCCGTTAAAACCGGAAGTGGATGGGTTGGAATCGAGTTCAGGTCAGGATTCAGAGTTTTAAAACTTTAACTTCCCACCCGACCCAAACCCATCCGTTTTTTTAGGTTAAAATTCCCCCCATAGTCCCATGTGGAGACTTGTGCCGAGAGCTCACCATCCTTATATATCCCCGCTACATTCATTTACGCACATACACGCTAAACCTATCTTAGACTGCTTCACATTTGCCCCCTGTCTGATCTCTCCTGTTTCTGAACTATTCTTTATACTAGTGCACCTTGTCTCTCCCAGTCCTGTGTGCACCTTGTTTCTTCTCTCTAATGGTTCATCCTGGTGCCCATCCCCCTGCAAAATTAGTTTCAACCCTCCCCCACAGCACTGGTTAACCTTCCTACAAGGACATTGGTCCCAGCCCTGTTGAGGTGCAACCTGTCCATCTTGAACAGATCCCTCCTGCCCCAGAACTGGTCCCAATGCCCCAGGAATCTGAAGCTCTCCCTCCTGCACCATTTACCTAGCCACATGTTAACCTGTCTTATCCTACTATTCCTATACCCACTAGCGTGTGGCACTGGGAGGAATCCAGAGATTGCTACCTTTGAGGTCCTGTACTTTAATTTCCTCTCAAGCTCCTGAAACCTTGACTGTAGGACCGCAACCCTCTTTCTTCCTATGTCATTGTATCATGGATCATGACTTCAGTCTGTTCCCCTTCCCCCCTCAAAATGTTCTGCACCCTCTCAGTGATGTCCTATACCCTGGCACCAGGGAGGCAACATGCTATGCAGGACTCCCATTGGCGGTTACAGAAACGCCTGTCTATCTCCCTGACTATCGAATCCCCTATGACCACTGCAATCCTACACTTTGCTGTACCCCTCTGTGCAGTCATTTGCCCCACAGTGTTGTGGATGTGCTCTAGACTGCACTTCACCATGGTGTCGCACCCTCACCGGTATTCAGCGCTGTAAATCCTGCACTGCTTCCTGTCTCTTCCTCATACCCTGCTGGACGGTCGGCCACTTCCCTTTTCCACTAACTTAATCTGCCTGTCATGTTGTCATCCATGTTCCCTTTAAGCTCTGTGGCTTTTAAATGGGAAAAACCGTGTATGCGCGGCCCCCAAAATAATTAAAGGGCACATTGGTAGTCACCTCCTGGAATGTGCATTCCAGAAGCCCTTCAGCCTCCTGTAAGCGATAGACTGTTCTCAGCAGGTCAAGCTCAGAAATTTGGAATTAGAGGTCAAACAAATATGGTCATGTGGTCATCCTAGGCATGAAGCCTAGGCATCAGGACCTCCCACATCATGCACGTACCACATAGCACAAGCTCAGCTGTTCCTCCCACACTTAACAAAACTGTTTTCTCTTCATAGTTTTCAAGTATTTTCACTAGTTTAAGTTTATGTCCTCTAGTCCTGTCTCCATTAATTATTTATATCATTAATAAGTTATATTCTGTGTTTACCTATCTGTACTATTTTACATTTTATACATCTCCTTCTTTCTAGACTGCAGTTGTTAAACTTCTCTAACCTTTCCTCTCAACTCATCACCTTTTCCACTCTTTTATGATTTTGTTGTGTCCTGACCAATATTAAACACAATATTCCAAATAAAGTCTAAATGCATTGTAAAGTACCGGCAGAATTGTACTTTGCATTGCAGAGAGAGAACTGTAAAGCTGGATTAGAGTAACTAGCTCCAGTGGAAGAGCTTCAACTGGCACATGGTTGTGTTGAAAGTATGTTGAAAGTAATGAGTCAACCTTCACTCATGGGTCTCTTTGAAGTCCCGCTCTGCTGATTCATTGCCATTGATGGCAATACTTATGATGCACGTTCTAGTTAAGAACCAGAGAAATAAATTTACTGCACTTTGTATTTTCTAGTACAACTGGAACTCTGAAACTTGGCATTTTTCACATGGTTGGCATTGATCTCTGACCTTTGTTGGGCAGAAGGAAGAACAACTAACCGAGGACAATGAAATCTGTTAACAAGCCACATGGAGTTCTGCCCATACCTTTTAAAGCTGAAAAATACCTGCAAGCCATCACATTTAAATTTTAATCTCTGCTAAATACAATGAAGTTCATTAATAAACGAAAGTAGTAATGATTTAAAGTACAACATCCATTTGAGACCCTGTAACCCTATATTTTTTTAATATATGGATGATGTAACATTGTCTCTTAAATCAAAGACTTCATTATATAACAGAGGTGAATTTTGGAAAAGGGAAGCCCAACATCCATCATTAAAGAACAACAGAATAAAATAAAGCACAGGTTAGTTTGCAGCCCAGATTCTGAGCAAAATGTCATCTTGAACATTTGTTGCATGTCAAAGAAGTAAGGCTAATTCTTGAGAAACTAGTCCAGGAAAGGCAAATTTCACTTTAAATTTAAAAGGGATTTTACTTCATTCTTTAAAAAGTCAGTGTGAGGGGACAAAATTAATACACCAAATTGAAAGCAAGATTACTTAAGCCAACAGTCCCAAAGATGTGACCTTTCACCTGGCCCACAGTTCTGTTCTTGATTGCGTGCGTGCATAATAAAGACTGTCTGAGCTGTTTAAACTTTCCAGGGCTTGAGGATTAGAAAAGGCTGCTTCCTGATTAGTAAAATTTGACATGTGAGGAATCAGCCTTTTGGCACCAGAGGAAGAAGCCTTTAAAAAAGCCCTCCAGGGCCAAGAAGTTTAAAGAGGCTGAGGCTAGGCTGAGGCTTCCACACTGTGCGCTTGGCAGCAGACACCGTGGCAGCAGCGGATACACCGCGAGCAGTACAATGGTGACTGCTTTGGGAGCAGCAGCGGTCACAGCAGAGATGCCGTCAAAAGGCAGCAAAGTCAGCAACAGGGAGCAGGCAGTATGGACCAGGCCGGACAATAATGGACGAGACCAGGCATTAGTGCACCAGGCCAGGCTGTAATGGACGAGACCAGGCATTAATGGACCAGGCCAGGCTGTAATGGACCAGCCAGGCATTAGTGGACCAGGCCAGATCGTAGTGGACAAGGCCAGACAACAGAAGAGTGTATGGAGAGGAATTTTTAATGTAATGGGGCAGGGCTTGGATTTTTCAAAGTATAGTAGATTGGGGTTTTTAAAATATGGGGGCCTTGGATCTTATGAATATTTATTTAATTAATATCCAAACGTTTCATTCGAAATGTTTCAGGTATGTCCTGTCCACAAAAAGCAGGACAAATCCAATCTGGCCAATTACCGCCCCATCAGTCTACTCTCAATCATCAGCAAAGTGATGTAAGGTGTCATTGACAGTGCTATCAAGCGGCACTTACTCACCAATAACCTGCTCACTGATGCCCAGTTTGGGTTCTGCCAGGACCACTCGGCTCCAAACCTCATTACAGCCTTGGTCCAAACATGGACAAAAGAGCTCAATTCCAGAGGTGAGGTGAGAGTGACTGCCCTTGACATCAAGGCAGCATTTAACCAAGTGTGGCATCAAGGAGCCCGAGTAAAACTGAAGTCAATGGGAATCGGGAGGAAAACTCTCCATTGGTTGGAGTCATACCTAGCACAAAAGAAGATGGTTGTGGCAGTTGGAGGTCATTCATCACAGCCCCAGGACATCGCTGCAGGAGTTTCTCAGGGCAGTGTCCTAGGCCCAACCATATTCAGCTGCTTCATCAATGACCTTCCCTCCATCATAAGGTCAGAAGTGGGGATGTTCACTGATGAATACACAGTGTTCAGTTCCATTCGCAACTCCTCAGATAATGAAACAGTCTATGCCCGCATGCAGCAAGATCTGGACGACATTCAGGCTTGGGCTGATAACTGGCAAGTAACATTCGCTCCACACAAGTGCCAGGCAATGACTATCTCCAAAAAGAGAGCATCTAACCACCGTCCCTTGACATTCAACGGCATTACCATCGCCGAATCCCCCAACATCAACATCTTGGGGGTCATCATTGATCAAAAACTTAACTGGACCAGCCACATAAATACTGTGGCTACAAGAGCAGGTCAGAGGCTGGGTATTCTGCGGTGCATGTCTCACCTCCTGACTCCTCAAAGCCTTTCCACCATCTACAAGGCACAAGTCAGGAGTGTGATGGAATACTCCCCACTTGCCTGGATGAGTGCAGCTCCAACAACACTCATGAAGCTCGACACCATCCAGGACAAAGCAGCCCGCTTGATTGGCACCCCATCCACCACCTTAAACATTCACTCCCTCCACCACCGGCGCACCGTGGCTGCAGTGTGTACCATCTACAAGATGCACTGCAGCAACTCGCCAAGGACACTGCCCTGAGGAACTCCTGCAGTGAAGTCCTGGGGCTGAGATGATTGGCCTCCAACAACCACACCCACCTTCCTTTGTGCTAGGTATGACTCCAGCCAGTGGAGCGTTTTCCCCCTGATTCCCATTGACTTCAATTTTACTAGGGCTCCTTGATGCCACACTCGGTCAAATGCTGCCTTGATGTCAAGGGCAGTCACTCTCACCTCACCTCTGGAATTCAGCTCCTTTGACCGTGTTTGGACCAAGGCTGTAATGAGGTCGGGAGCCGAGTGGTCTTGGCGGAACCCAAACTGGGCATCAGTGAGCAGGTTATTGGTGAGTAAGTGCCGCTTGATAGCACTGTTGACAACACCTTCTAACACTTTGCTGATGATTGAGAGTAGACTGATGGGGTGGTAATTGTCCGGATTGGATTGTCCTGCTTTTTGTGGACAGGACATACCTGGGCAGTTTTCCACATTGTCGGGTAGATGCCAGTGTTGTAGCTGTACTAGAACAGCTTGGCTAGAGGTGTGGCTAGTTCTGGAGCACAAGTCTTCAGCACAACAGCTGGGATGTTGTCGGAGCCCATAGCCTTTGCTGTATCCAGTGCGCTCAGCCATTTCTTGACATCTTGTGGAGTGAATTGAATTGGCTGAAGACTGGCTTCTGGGGTGGTGGGAACCTCAGGAGGAGGCCGAGATGGATCATCCACTCGGCACTTCTGGCTAAAGATAGTTGCAAACGATTCAGCCTTGTCTTTTGCACTCTCATACTGGGCTTCGCCATCATTGAGGATGGGGTTATTCATTGACCTCCTCCTCCCGTCATTTGTTTAATGGTCCACCACCATTCACGACTGGATGTGGCAGGACTGCAGAGCTTTGATCTGATCTGTTGATTGTGGGATCGTTTAGCTCTGTCTAAAGCATGCTGCTTCTGCTGTTTAGCATGCATTTAGTCCTGTGTTGCAGCTTCCCCAGGTTGGCACCTCATTTTTAGGTACACCTGGAGCTGCTCCTGGCATGCTCTTCTACACTCCTCATTGAATCAGGGTTGGTCGCCTGGCTTGATGGTAATGGTAGAGTGAGGGATATGCCGGGGCATGAGGTTACAGATTGTGGTGGAATACAATTCTGCTGCTGATTGCCCACAGTGCCTCATGGATGCCCAGTTTTGAGCTGCTAGATCTGTTCTGAATCTATCCCATTTAGCACGGTGGTAGTGCCACACAACACGATGGAGGGTGTCCTCAGTGTGAAGACGGAACTTCGTCTCCACAAGGACTGTGCGATGGTCACTGCTGCCAATGCTGTCATGGACAGATGCATCTGCGACAGGTAGATTGGTGAGGATGAGGTCAAGTAGGTTTTTCCCTCGTGCTGGTTCTCTCACCACCTGCTGCAGGCCCAGTCTGGCAGCTATGTTCTTCAGGACTTGGCCAGCTCGGTCAGTAGTGGTGCTACCGAGCCGCTCTTGGTGATGGACATTGAAGTCCCCCACCCAGAGTACATTCTGTGCCCTTGCTACTCTCAGTGCTTCTTCCAAGGGCTGTTCAACATGGAGGAGTACTGATTCATCAGCTGAGAGAGGGCGGTGGGTGGTAATCAGCAGAAGGTTTCTTTGCCAATATTTGACCTGATGCCATGAAACTTCAAGAAGACAACATTCACAGAGTTTGTGCAAAAGCAAAGGTGATATAGCAGAGGAAAATGCAGCCTATCATGCATAGCAATAAAGAATATATATTGTATCTAGCAATAAAGAATATATATTGTATCTAGCAATAAAGAATATGCATGATGATTTGACCAGCTAACCAACTGGCCTACTTTAGACTGCAAACAGAACTATTAAGAAATAAAAACAGAAAATGCTGGAGATACTCAGCAGGTCAGGCAGCATCTGTGAGAGAGAGAAACAGAGTTAACGGTCTGACGAAAGGTCATGGACCTGAAATGTTAACTCTGTTTCTCTCTTCACAGATGCTGCCTGACCTGCTGAGTATCTCCAGCATTTTCTGTTTTTATTTTAGATTTCCAGCATCTGCAGTATTTTCTTTTTGTATTAGACCTATTAAGAAGTAGTATTCCACTTATATTGGGCCGTATTTTCCGATCGGAGACTCCCCGCGAAAAAATCTACGCACTTACGTAGCGGGCTCCCGAGGTGCGTATAGTTCCGATGCTGGGCCTCTCCAACTCGAAATGCGCAGGGCCCACGTATCCCAGAGGCGCATGCGGTTCGCCAGCGTCCCTGGGATCATGTGGGCCATGGGGAGCCAATCAAAGAAGGGAATCTCCCTTCATACACTTGACAGATAGACCTGTCAAATATATGAATGGAGATCACCCCAAAAAACACTTTAAAACATTAAATAAATTTTAAAAAAAATCACATTTTTAAAGTTAGTTGAAATTACAATAAATTAAATATTTTAAACAAAAATTACATTTTTTGAAAAATATAATTAAAGTTTTTTTACGGGGCTAAAAATAAACTTACCTTTTTTAATGTATTTTTAAATGAGGAAATTTTTTTTTAAAACTTTTTTTCAACTCTTATCCTGGTAAAAGCAGGCCTTACGCCTGCTTTTTACCAGGCGTAAGAATTCTAAGGGGTAAAAATTCACTTGGTTGCGCCACCCGTTAGCGCCTTAACAGGGCGCTAATGGGGCGCAAAGCCGCTAACGCCCGGGCGCAGCGATGTTTGCGCCGCTCGAGAACTTAACTTGAGATTGTGCGTCGGCGCTAAAACTTACCGCTGCGACCACCTGCGCGCGCAGATTGTGACGTCATTCCATGGTGCAACGCCCTTGGGGCGCCCCGTAGCGGAAATTGAGTGGCGCCCCCTGCCTTACCGCCTGGCGCTTCCAACGACCAGAAGACTGGAACGCTATCAATCGCTGTGGGGCTGGGGGGGGCGCTATTTAAAGGGGGCCTCTTCCTGTCTTTTATTGTTGGTGGCATTTTTGAACTACGCATTCTGAGAGAGAGAGGGAGAGACTTCTGGAGAGATTCAACGTTGTGTGAAGGAGTTTTGGGTACTGAGCAGCACTTTGCAGGTTCATTTTGATTTGCCATTCCTTGTATCGATTTAGCAGAGACCGTGGGAGCTGCACTCTGAGCTCTTTGCCTGGTGCTCTCCATTGTTCTTTCCAGCACATTTGATGTGCAAGTCTCTCCAGGCCGAGATTCAAGGCAGCAATGAACAGGATGTGGATGGAAAGCAAGATTAACCATCCCCTTTAAGAACTGGCCCGTGCCATTGTGTGTGTGTTCCATTGCTGACTGACATTACATGAGCTTCGCCAGCGCTCCGAGTTAGCGCCTCACTGCTCGGCCTTTGCGCCTTAAGAGAGGTGTGCAGTGCCTGCTTTAGCGCTCCACTCACCTCCCGGGGCGGTAAAAGTGAAGTTTCCCGTCAGTGCCGATAATTAGCGCCAGGCGCTAATATTTGCGTCCGGACGATATTTGCGCCCCAAATGGGGCGCGACCTAATTTCTACCCCTAAGGGTTTTCTGTAAGCGGAGGGTCTCCAGAAAGCGGAACTATCCGCCCGCAGAGGCCCTTCTCCAGGGCAGGCGTCCGATCTGCCAAGAGCTTTCTTGACAGATCGGAAATGCCGGTTTGCAGCGCATGCGCAGTGCATGCCTGAAACTGGCATTTCCGATGTCTCTATGGGTGTGTACACAGCGCGTACCCACCCATCGGGATTGGAATATCTGGGCCATTGTATAAAAACTTATCAGATTTACAACAATAAACTCTGATCTTATAACCTATTTATATTGGAGAACCTCTCCAAGATGTGGTTGTGCAATTTTGCCTGAGTGTTGTATTGTGAAATCCAACCCACAGCCTCAGAATAACAGAAAAATAACTGTGCACACGCAAGCTCATGCATCTGTACTCATTTAAAAGTTGGGATTTATGTCTTTGTTTCTATCCCAGTGGAAAGGAAAGACCTAAAAATTAAACTGGCTTTTTGTTATTCGTTCATGGGATGCGGGCATCGCTGGCAAGGCCGGCATTTATTGCTCATCCCTAATTGCCCTTGAGAAGGTGGTGGTGAGCCGGCTCTCTGCAAGAGCACTTCAGCTAGTCCCACTCCCCGTCCTTTCCCCGTAGCCCTGCAAATTTCTTTCCTTCAGATACTTATCCAACTCCTTTTTGAAAGCCGTGATTGAGTCTGCCCCCACCACCCTTTCAGGCAGTGCATTCCAGATCTTAACCACTCGCTGCGTCAAAAAGTTTTTTCTTACGTCGCCTTTGGTTCTTTTGCCAATCACCTTAAATCTGTGTCCTCTGGTTCTCGACCCTTCTGCCAATGGGAACAGTTTCCCTCTATCTACTCCATCCAGACCCCTCATGATTTTGAACACCTCTATCAAATCTCCTCTCAATCTTCTCTGCTGGAAGGAGAACCACCCCAGCTTCTCTAGTTATCAAAGTAACTGAAGTCCCTCATTCCTGGAATCATTCTTGTAAATCTTTTCTGCACCCTCTCTAAGGCCTTCACATCCTTCCTAAAGTGTGGTGCCCAGAATTGGACACAGTACTCCAGTTGGGGCCGAACCAGTGTTTTCTACATCATAATTTCCAAACTTTTGTACTCTATGCCTCTATTTATGAAGTCATGATGCGGAGATGCCGGTGTTGGACTGGGGTGGACAAAATTGAGAGGTCGCACAACACCAGGTTATAGTCCAACAGTTTTATTTGAAATCACAAGCTTTCGGAGCTATCGATTGCCCCTTCCTCAGGTGAAGTCTTCACCTGAGGAAGGGGCAATCGATAGCTCCGAAAGCTTGTGATTTCAAATAAAACTGTTGGACTATAACCTGGTGTTGTGCGACCTCTCAATTCTATTTATGAAGCCCAGGATCCCATAAACCTTTTTAACTGTTTTCTCAACCTGCCCCGCCACCTTCAATAATTTGTGTACACAAACCCCCAGGTCTCTCTGTTCGTGACCCCCTTCAGGATTGTACCATTTAGTTTATAGGCCCTCTCCTCATTCTTTCTACCAAAATGTATCACTTCACACTTTTCTGCATTAAATTTCATCTGCCACGTGTCCGCCCATTTCACCAGCCTGCCTATGTCTTCCTGAAGTCTATTACTATCCTCCTCACTGTTCACTATACTTCCAAGTTTAGTGTCATCTGCAAATTTTGAAATTGTGCCCTGTACACCCACATCCAAGTCATTAATATATATCAAGAAAAGCAGTGGTCCTGGAACCAACCCCTGGGGAACACCACTGTATACCTTCCTCCAGTCCGAAAAACAACCGTTCACCACTACTCTCTGTTTCCTATCACTTAGCCAATTGGGACTAATTTAACATTTATGAGCAATTCCAGACAAGTGTGTAGCCCCCCCCCCCCCCCCCCCCTCCACCCCCCCCCCCCCCACCCACCCCGCAGTTTCACTGGGGCTGTGCGCCAACAGGATCAGGTAACGTTGTGTTGGAAAGAAGTTGATTCTTCTAGCTACCACACTGTGTTAAGTTGCCCCCTCCCTTTATAAAGGATCCTTCAGGCACTCACTCTCCACCCGTGCCCCCCTGCACCGTCCCCACGCCGCATCTTGTGGCCTCTCCCCTCTGGCAGGCCCCCAAGATGCACCTTTACTGGGGTGCAGGCACCTACAACATTATTTAAATTAATTGGCCCCTCCTCACGTTGCATACTGTGGCGGACTCGTGCTCGAGGTCACCGGCGAGTGGTCTATGGTACTAAAGCCGGGACCCAAGGCCCCCACAGCAGACTATATGCTTCCAAAAGTTGTTTTTTAACAGGCGCCCATTTCCGTCCATTTTTGAAATGCAGACACTTCCTACATATATTCATATGGACACCATTTTTACCATCTTCCCCTAGAAATGCACAGCAGGTTGATCAGCATCTGAAAGAGAAAGGCAGTTAGGGGGAGAAATTCGGTATCGCCCCGTTAGCGGCCAATTATCGGCCGGGCGCAAAGTTTAGCACCTGGCGCTAATTATCACCTCCGACTGCAAACTTGGCTTCTATCGCCCCTGGAGGTGATTGGAGCGCTAAATCAGGCGCTACACACCTCTCTTAAGGCGCTAGCGCCGAGGAGCGTGGCACTACCACAGAGCGCTGGCGAAGCTCATGTGATGTCAGTCAGCAATGGAACACAGACACAATGGCGCCGGCCAGTTCTTAAAGGGGAGGGTCGATCTTGCTCTCCATCCACACCCTGCTCATTGCAGCCTTGAATCTCGGCCTGGAGAGACCTCTACATCAAATTTGCTGGAAAGAACAATGGAGAGGCCCAGGGAAAGGGCTCAGAGTGCAGCCCCCACAGTCTCTTCTAAATCGATGGAAGGAAGAGCAAATCAAAATGAACCTGCAAAGTGCAGCTCAGTGCCCAAAACTCCTTCACACAGCGTTGAATAGCTCCAGAAGTCTCTCTCTTTCTCTCAGAATGCGTGGTGCAAAAATGTCGCCGACCAAAAAAGGCAGGAAGCGGTCGCCTTTAAATAGCGCTCCCCCAGTTTCTTCCCGACTGCAAAACGCTCCCCTCAACCTGTCATTGCTAGCGGCAGACGGTAAGGCAGGGGGCGCCACTCAATATCCAGTCCGGGACGCTACCGGGGCGTTGCACGCACGACTGACGTCACAATCTGCGGGCACAGGAGATCGTGGTGGTAGTGTTTAGCGCCGCCGCAAAATGTCTGGTCAATTTCGCAAGTGGCGCAAACATCGCCGCGCCCTGGGCGCTAGTTGCTTTGTGCCCCGTTAGCGCCCTGAGGCGCAAAGCAACCGAATTTTTCCCCATAATGTTTTGCCCTTACCTTTCACCAGAACATTCATCATCTGTTCTGATGAAGGATCCCAGGGGAACATTACCCAATCTTTCTCCTTCAGAGGCAGACTGACCTACTGTGTACTTCCAGCATTTACTATTTCATTTTAGGTTTCCAGCACTTGTGGTTTTTCATTATACAGTACCTAAAAAGATCTTCTTGGACATGATCTAGAAAGAAATGACTGACTTCTTTGAGTGATTTGTGAGTAATTACACTTGCGACACTCATGAGATACATTCCTTATTAAAGAAACCTTCCATTTACTCCACCATGTGTTAAGTACACCTTTCTATGAAGTTACAATATTGCTTTAAATTATATAGTAACCTGAATCAATGATTATTGGAAATTTTGATATCTTTTAAGTTTTAAATAGCAGTACTCTTGGTAAGGTAATGCCACCTAGTGGTGCATCTCATTTGAAAATGATAATAGCAGATAATTCTAGTTACATGACACTCAGCATCGTAAATGCATTGAAAAAAATGTATTTACGATGTCACAACACATAGCGATGAGAGCAATTCTTTCCCTGCAAGATGGAGGAAACGTTTCAAAGTTTATTTACTTTTAAATTAAAAGGGACTGTTCCTTCATCGTCGCTGGGTCAAAATCCTGGAACCCCCTACCTAGCAACACTGTTGGGAGTACCTTCACCGCACGGACTGCAGCGGTTCAAGAAGGCAGCTCACCCCCACCTTCTCAAGGGAATTAGGGATGGGCAATAAATGCCGGTCTTGCCAGCGACGCCCACATCCATGAATGAATAAATTAAAAACATTTTTTTTAATTACTACTTCATATGCCACCCTGATTTATCATTGCATCAAGGAAAACTGATGAATTGCATGCGGTATTCCAAAAGTAGGTTGAATTTCTAATACACGTTTCAGTATTTCGCACATGACTCGCAGCTTGCGGCAGCTCAGCTCTGGAAGACAGTGGGGCAAAACGTCAGCACGGGGGTTCTTCTGATCCCCCACCGTAACATTGGCCAAAATCCACAATGGCGTAAACAGCTGCTTACGCCGTTTCTACGGTTACGTGGGAGATTGAGAAAATGCCCCACAGAACTCTTACCCCAGTTTTCTTCAACACATTGTTTACCTTTTAATACACAGAGACAAGCCAAGCTGCCTCTGACAACCATAGGAAGGAACATAGGAACAGGAGCAGGCCATTCAGACCCTCAAGCCTGTTCCACCATTCAATTAGACCATGGCTGATCTGTGTCTTAACTCCATCTACCCGCCTTGGTTACATAACCCTCAATACCCTTGCCCAACAAAAATCTATGAATCTTAATTTTGAAATTTGGAATTGATCCTAGCCTCAACAGCTTTTTGGGGGCGTGTGTTCCAGATTTCCACTACCCTTTGTGTGAAGAAGTGCTTCCTGACATCACCCCTGAACGGCCTGGCTCTAATTTTAAGGTTTTGCCCCCTTGTTCTGGACTCCCCCCACCAGAGGAAATAGTTTCTCTCTATCTACCCTATCAACTCCTTTAATCATCTTAAACACTGCAATTAGATCTCTCCTTAATCTTCTATACTCAAGGGAATACAAGCCCAGTCTATGCAACCTGTCCTCATAATTTAACCCTTTTAGCCCTGGTATCATTCTGATGACCCTGCGCTGCACCCCCTCCAAGGCCAATATATCCTTCCTGAGGGGCGGGGCCCAGAACGAACACAGTGCTTTAAAGTGGCTCTAACTAAAACTTTATATAACTGTAACATAACTTCGACCGCTTTGTATTCCAGTCCCCTTGAGATAAAGGCCAACATCCCATTAGCCTTTTTAATTGTTTTTTGTTCCTGTCCACTAGCTTTTCGTGATTTCTGTGCTTGGACCCCTAAATCTCAGTGCGCCTCCACAGTTCCTAGCTTCGTGCCATTTAGAAAATATTTTGATCTATTAATCCTGGATAACGTTTCTGCCAAAAAAACAGGCACAGAACTTTTTTAAGCAGTGGATCATGGAAAGCAAAAAAATACTATCCGCTGGGATTACTAGTGCAGTAGGAATGCTGCCAATGCAATATCAGAGACCCAAAAAATCCTTTCATGAGATCAGGACGTCCCAAAGCACTTTACAGCCAATGAAGTACTTTTGAAGTCACTGTTGTAATGTAGGAATAGAATTCAGAATACATATCATTTCAAAATAGAAAAATATTAATGCTATGCAAAACTGCTGCATAACTACCTTATGAAAATTACAGTGTCTAGAAGTGCAGCAGCTACTAAATTCTAATTATGAATTAGCAAAATACTGCGGATGCTGGAAACCTGAAATAACAACAGAAAATGCTGGAAACACTCAGCAGATCAGGCAGCATCCGTGCAGAGAGAAACAGAGTCAACGTTTCAGGTCTGTGACACAGATCTGAAACGTTGGCCTCGATTTTAATGGAGGAGGCGGGATGGAGTCAGGTTGCCTGGTGGGCGGGTTTCGGACCCGCTGCCGGTTTGAGCCACTCCCGATGTCCCATTTTGGTTTAATTGAACCAATTAGTCCCGTTGTGCGCCCTGCCTGCTGCAATGACTGGGAGCGGGTCTGTTGGTCTGCATTGATGAGGTCATTGCTGCACTTGTTTTTAAGGGCTCCATGTAGCCTCAGCCTCTCATTTATCGTTGCTTCTGCAGCTTGAATGGGCTAAGGTGACCATGAGTGCTGCCAAAGCCAAGGCTGCTCCCCGATTCACTGAGGACTCCCTGCAAGCTCTTGTGGAGGGAGTAAGAGGGCGCAGGGAGATTCTGTTCTCTCCCGATAGCCGGAGGAAGCCTCCTCAGCAGACAAAGGCAGCCTGGCTGCAGATTGCTGAGGAGGTCAGCGCAAGGTCGCTATGTGCACGCACCTGGGTCCAGTGCCGAAAACGCTTCAATGATCTTCTGCGAACATCAAAAGTGAGTATCACATCACACTTACCTTCAAACTGCTTCCCTTCTCGTCTCATCACCAGCACTCTTCATTGTCAGCCTGCTCCTCCACATCCCATCTTACCCTTACTTCCCATATACCCTTACCTCTCTATCTCTCGCTCTCTGTACTGAATCACTTCACCATTCTACTATGCAGCCCTCACACTCGCTCTCACCGTTATGCAATGACAGCAACTAACAACGCACATGGAGGCAGCTTCCTCTTGCTACCTCACTCCATCTTGGTCTCCCTCTAAGCTTCTAGGTTTTGGATTCTTCACACTCACTCCATCACTCTCGCTGAAACTCCGCTTGTGTCCCGCCTTGCAGGAAAAGCTAGCCTACAATAAGAGGGAGAGAGCAAAGACAGGAGGAGGCCCACCATCCCTGGCCACATTAACAAACGCTGAGGAGGCTGCTCGCGACATCATGGGAGGTGACGACGGTCGCACTGGAGCAAGCTGGTGACAGAATGCATTTTCATCCCTCGCATTTACAATTCATGATTGACTGCAATGGCATATGATGCTCATAGAGATTGACTTCTGATCATCTGCACAAAAGGATGTGTCTGCTACCTGAAAATCTGATGTCTAACTCATGCCTTTGCTCTCCCACAGGACCATCGAGAGCCCCCCTCCCCACTGTCCAGGAGGAAGAGCCAGACGAATCCTCAGAGGAACCTGGAGCCTCTGAGGGAGCAGCGTCACCAGGACTCAGCGCACCCAGCACCAGTGCACAAACGCACACCTCGGTGGGTCCTTTGCGACATAGAGTAGTGTTGTCACCTGGTGTATCACAGCTCACAAGTGAGCATCAGCAGATGGTGGAGACAGCGACAGCAGTGGAGAGTCCTCGTCGGAGGTCGCAGGACGCTCCTAGCTCTGCTCAGCTGCATCTAGACGCTGTGCCTCTGGGGCCATCCAGAAAGAGAGCGGTGCTGGAACTCCAGGAACAAGTGCAGGAGTCTCTGACAGGGTTTGCATCCAGGGTAACTGCGAGTGTGCAGAGAATGGAGGAGTCCATCTCTAACATGAGCACTGCCTTTGTGGAGGCAATGGCACATGAAAGTTCCGCCATGGAGAGGGTGGCAACCGTCATGGAGGACATAAGTCGCCAGACTAACGAAAACATGGTGACTCTTCAAAATAGATTGTCTGTTATGGAGGAGAGATGGGCATCTATTGAGGAGAGATACCAGAGCTTCATGGACGTCCTTGTTATGAGGAAAATCAGCACAGAAATGGGTCCTCATGGCCCCACTGATGTGCAGCAAAGTGCTCTCCAGCCACTTGCTAGCAGTGAAGTGCAGCTGACCCATGAGAGGGATGTTGGTGGCAGGCAACAAGGAAGAGTGGGCTCCTTTCCAAGTACTCACACGACTATGCCACTGCGGAGCCCTCGGTCAGAACCCCACATTCCACACCAAACTGAGATGGCCATTTCATCCCCGGCACAGCCGCAGGAGAAGCAGACTGTGGAGGAGCCCTCCCAGGCTCCCAAACCCAGAGGACGTCCGCCAAAGGCGTCTAAGCAGGCGCAGCATCAAAGTCAGCAAGGTGCCTCTACATCTGCTGAAGCCACAGGGGAAGCACCACGTAGAAGCACGCGTAAGAGAAAGTTAACACACAAATAGTCACAAGAGTAGTCACTTGAGTGTTTTATTGTGCTGTAAGAGTAGTCACTTGAGTGTTTTATTGTGCTGTAAAGTATCGAGTGTCCTCCTTTTGTGATGTCTTTAAACAAAAGTGATGGCAAAGAGTTGAGGTTCTGGTCTATGTGTTCTGAGAAATGGAAGTTACACAGTGAGAGCTCAGGGCTAATTCCATTTATAATGATGGTGGTGACAGTGATTGGAAAGCACTGTTTATTAGACAGATGATGTATGGTGTGTTAAGAATCTCGACCTTATATTCTTCTCCATCTGTCAGCCACCTGTATTTGAAGCATAAGCTTACGCGAATCTGGCATGGATGAGTGCATGCCTTGCCTGACGGCCAGCAATGTGGTTGCGTGCTGCTGCATTGGCCATATCCAGACCCGCAAGACATAGCTCTTCATCCTCCTCGTCCTCCTCCTCTTCTTCCGAGGAGTGTGAGCGCTGAGCCACTTGTTCTTCCGGCAGCACTAGGCCACGCTGCTGTGCGATGTTGTGCAGGGCACAGCAGACCACGATGATTCTGGAGATCCTGGCTGGTGCATACTGCAGGGCTCCACCAGATCTGTCCAGGCATCGGAATCGCATTTTGAGCAAGCCGATGGTTTGCTCTGTGATGCTTCTGGTGGAAATGTGGTTCACATTGTACCGCTCCTCAGCCTCGTTTGATGCCCTCCTCATCAGTGTCATAAGCCACTTTTTCAGGGGATAACCCTTGTCGCCAAGTAGCCATCCGGAAAGTTGGGTTGGCGGATTGAGGCACAGTAGACTGCTGCAGGATGAAGGAGTCATGGCAACTGCCAGGGTACTTTGCGCAAACATGCATTATGATCTTCCTGTGGTTACACACCAGCTGGACGCTCAGGGAGTGAAATCCCTTGTGGTTAACAAATACAGCTGGGTTGTAATAGGGGGCCCTAATGACTACATGTGTGCAGTCAATGACGCCCTGCACCATTGGCAAGCCTGCCATATTTGCAAAGCCAACTGCACAAGCGGTCACACTTGGGCCATCCAAAGAGAAGTGGATGTAATTGTGCGACTTTGCAAAGAGGGCATCGGTGACCTGCGTGATGTAGGTGTGTGCGGCCGACTGGGAGATGCCGCTGATGTCTGCAGCTGATCCCTGGAAGGAGCCCGAAGCAAAGAAGTTTATTGCGGTGGTGACTTTGACAGACACTGGTAAGGAGTGTCCACACGTTCCTCTGGGCTCCAGGTGTTGGTGCAGAATTGTGCAGATGTCAGTTTTTCTGATTTTCGCTGCCAACCCGCCTCCAAACTCGCCCCCTCAGCTGAATTAAATTTGCGGCCTTTAACTCTGTTCCTCTCTCCACAGATGCTGCCTGACCTGCTGAGTGTTTCCAGCATTTTCTGTTGTTATTTCTAATTATTAAATGCATCTTTTTAAGAGTCCTGGGGGAAAAATTGGGTTGATTTGCACCTCTAGGGCGCTAACGGGATGCAAATCCCCTAGTGCCCGGGCGCGGCGCTGCTAACACCTCCCGCGAAATTCAGTGGGAGGTTAGCGGCGGCAGTGGCCAGTAGCGCCCCGCTCACGCCCCGGTCGCAACCTTGGGTAGCGCCCCCTGACCTATCACTGGCCAATATGTCCGACAAGATCAGGGTGGCGTTTTTGCAGCTGCGGTGGCGCTACTTAAAGGGCAGGTGTCGGCGGCCATTTTTTTTGGCCAACTGCTAGCACCTGCACCCTTCCCCTTTTTTCTTCGGGGTGCCGGCCGCGATCGCTCAGCCCGGCACTCCTCTTGAGTGCCGGGCTGTTTTCCCGGCACCCTGCTCCCCGGTGGTCCAGCAGGGCCCTGGTGCGCACAGCGCTAGGCCCCTCCCCTTTAATCAGGGGAGGGAGGCCTGCAATACCGCGGTGCTGTGTGCCGATGCGCGTGGTGCTGTTGCACGTAGCGCCGTGAAATTCACCGGTAGCGCCCCAAGAAGGAGGGGGAGCGCTTCCAGTAGCACCCCGCCTCCTGCTTGGGGCTCTACCACTGAATTTACGGCGCGGGGGCGCTCACCTCAGCCAAGGGTACACTTTCAATATTTTTAAAGTTAATACTGGGGCTGTGCCAACTATTTTGGTAAAAGTATTTCATCAGACTATCCTTTCAAACCTTTTATTTAATTAAAGCCAACACGGAGATATTGCCACGGCAATGCTAAAAAGAAATGTGTTTAATGACAAGCTGACATTGGATGCAACAGGCCTCAGCTTGTTCTGATTCTACTGTTCAGCCAAATCATATGTGAGTTGTTCAGCCAACAAACTGCAAACTCAAAACACATGTGGCTGTTTGTTTTATTATTTGAACCATGTCAGTGGACTGAGCTGATTTGGATTCAGTGTGGATGCAGTTAGACACAAGGGTATCTGCCGTTAGTAAACAATCGGTGTGGTTGCGAAGCTTAGCGACCGCCACAAAACTTATGAACAAATCTCCAAGAATATAGCTTTTCAAAGCATAATTTTTGATGAGTGACCTTTTTCTTAAACTTTTAAATACACATCCACTTAAGTAAAGACTAGTTACAGGGCACTAATTCACTGAGGGGGGGGGAAGCATCTTTGTGGAAAAGTGTTTAGGTAAACCTTTTCTTCCTTGGGGAGGGAGGTGAATAACCACAGGTAAAATTTCCAAAATAAAATATTGACATTTTTCTCTGAAAATTGATGGTAACCGAACAAAATCCTTCGGATCAATTTAACATTAAAGTCGATTTTATCCAAACCTGACCAATTGAATATTAAAGACAACATTCCGATGGCACAATAGCACTGCAACCAGAGAATGCTGGAAATGCTCAGCAGGTCAGGCAGCATCTGTGGAAAGAGAAACAGAGTTAACGTTACAGGTCGATGAGCTTTCTGGAAAATTTTCAGGTCACCGACCTGAAACATTAATTCTGTTTCTCTCTCCACAGATGCTGCCTGACCTGCTGAGTATTTCCAGCATTTTTCTGTTTTTATTTCAGATTTCCAGCATCCGCAGTATATTGCTTTTGTAGCACTGAAACTATACTGTTGCGTAGTTTTTGACCATGCATGTCTCTCCCTCTCTTTCTAAACTTCAATTCTGTTCTTAACCATAGGTTCATCTAGCTCCTGTTGTTTTAAAGGAATTAATTAATGCAGCATTAACTGCTTATAGTGGAACTTTGTTGCCACATACACATTGCTCTTTAATGGAAATTAAAAAAAAAAATTCTGTTCTTGATTGAGCCTTTCCACTGTTATACTCTTATCCTCTAGTTCCATGACCATAGTTCATGTTTAAATAACGTGTATTCCCATGCCTTTCACCCTAATAAAGACCTGAAGCTAGTCTTTTTGCTAATGATAACCAATTCAATCTTGTGTCTCAAAATCTCCTGATCTCCCTTCTCTGAACTGTGCAGATGCTTCATTGACCTGGAGGCCATTAAAGGCACCAGCACAGTTGTGAGAGGTGATTGACACCAGCAGGGCTAAACTCTTCTAACACATGTCACTCAGATTGGTCCCCAGAGGTGAGGAGGGTTCTTTGGAAATTATGTATATATAAAGTGATGTTTATGACAGGAAGGTTCAGTCCTCAGTCTTTAGTCCTTAGTTTCATTCTCGTTCTTTTAGTAGCTCTTGTAGTATAGGTGCAGGAGTTCTTTGTTTAATATATGTAGAAGCATATCTCCGTATAATCGAAAATGCATCTCTAACAGAGAGCGAGAAAGGTTACAGAAGTTAAGATTGTACAGCTATACCAGCCCGATGCAGGCAGATATAAATGTGTCACTTAGATCTACAAGTTTCCCTGAGATCGAGGGAGGTGAGATTTAGGTCAGCTAGTCCAGGTACAGCTGCCAGCGTCAAAGGTGATGCCGCCATGTGGATGGTGGCGATAGGCCCCAGGAAGCAGCTGTAAAGTCCCGGAATTCCCCCAATGGAGGGAGGAGTTGTTCTTGTAGAGGCCTCCAGTTGGCCCCAGAGATGTACCTGCTGAAGGCTTCAGTCTTGGTTGGGGCCTTCAATGGCGGCCTTCATTCAATTTTCCAGGGTGATTCGGCCCCTTTAAGGCCCCTTGCTGCCTCTTCTGGTGCTGCAGTGGCATCCCGCTGCAATACTGCCAGGATTCTCCGCCTTTACACTGGTGGGCTTCCTCTTGATGGCAGGAATTCCACTGGGAGCCCATTGTGTATATATAATGAGTCCCAACCCAGAAAAATGGAAGGGTGGTCAGAAGTTCAACCCTGCCAGAACTCTGCCCTGAAGAGTTCAATTCCCCCCTCACCTCCCCCACAAAGAAGCCAGATGATGAGGTATTGAAGATGGAGCATGATGTACCAGAGTGGAGGTTTAGAAGATATCAGATCCTGGCTGGTGAGCTTTCAGTCAATGCCTTGAAAATACTAAAGTTTGCAGAGCATCAGAACTATCTGAAGGCACTGCAAAGCCTCTCCAAAGATGCGCAGCAGATGCCATGGTTGGGGGCAGAGACCAATCCCATCCTTTTCAGTACTATCAGAGAGAGCTTATCTACAGAACAGAGCACCATGGAGCAAGTTGGAACTCCAAGAACTTCTGAACATGTCTCACAGAACACAGAGACCCCCCTGACACATAATTCCACGGATTTATTGAGGAATGATCTTCTGGGACCATACATCCTGATGGCTGGTTATCTGTAGAAGGGTTTGGATCTCCAGGGGGGTGCTACTTTATAAGCCTGGATTCTCAGGTTGCTTGCTTCCACTACTCTTCCTCCAATAATTAAATGATAAAGATAAAGATGGGAATCGCCATGAGAAAAAACTTTTTGCAGCCAATCCCTCATTTAGGAAAGTTCCCCAAAGAAGAAACTGTCTTGAGGGAGTCTTCTAAAGTCTTCCAAATGAAGCCACAGGAGCCTCCAAACTAAAAAGCAAAATTTGACAAAGACCAATTGAAAGAAAAGAAACACAGCAATTCTCCTTTAAGATCCTGACATCTGACTCCGCTGCTGTTCTACGTTACCCTGTTTTATAGTTTCATAAGTTAGATCGGCAGTGTTAACTAGCTAGTTATAGAGTTCAATCAATAACAGTACGTTCACAAGCAAAGTTTCATTTATTCAAAGTTTCATTCCCTAAATAAGGTAAAGTACTTACAAAACAAGTGAATCTGGTTGGGAAATTAGATCTCTCGAGTTTACAGTTCTTGAGCTCAATCCTCCCGGGTCGAATCCAAATTCCCGTTACAATTCGTCACTTTTTATACCTTTCTGAGCTACAAGTCCTTTATCACAATATCCATATATAGCATCTTGTTCCTGTCTTGCTCGCATGTCACATATCTTCAGACAGCAGAGTAATGACTAATGGGTAATCGACAACACTTCTATTGATTGACATGGGTGAAAATGACCTCATATTGAATCATTCTGCTTTTCTATACTTTCTCAGCCCTCTTACCTCCCCTTTCCCAAGGTGGTTAGACCAGCTTCAACTAAGTATCATTGGGCTAGCATCGAACTGTGCCATGTATGGTTTCTCTCCTAGAGTCTCAGAGCCTCAAGGTATTTATTTCAAGTGAGCGTTCACTCTCTCTCTGTCTTTCTCTTTAGTGCTTTGGCAGGGAGAGAATCTTTCTGCCTGTGATGCACTGTGTTTCACTATGTGCTGAAGTTTGTACTCTATATTTTAACCCTTCCTTACCCATGTCTTCTAACAGGCAGATCTTGGGGAATTTAGGATTTATGGAGCTACAAATTGGTATGTGCTTGACCCATTTTTTGGGCGTAAAACGGGAGCATAGCATACCAATTTAGCAGTGGGACTGCTTGCACCCAATCTGCACAGGCATTGCACCCACTGATAAATTCGTGAGGCTTGTTTTCTAGGCATCACAGGCGACAACTTGAACATGTTAACGAAACACCTGTTGAAGGACCCCATTACAAAAATAGTTAGCCATGAGCAGGGCAGGCATCGGGCTCAGGATTCTTCAGTGGTCCTCGTGGCTTCCCCCGACTCCACAGGCATCTCGATTGCATCCCTCCATCCTGGAACATACCCAAGAGCCTCTGCCAGCGAGGCAGGTGGCCCTGAGTTCGGCCAAATGAGGCCCAAAGACCAATTTCTAACAATCCTCAAGCCTCTTGGATTGGGTGTGTGCTGAAAACGGCTCCTGAATAATTTCTACCCCATGATATCATCCTGGTCACAACCCATTATTTGCATGGCTTCACCTTAGCTGGGGCAGACTTATCCTACACCCTCCCACACATCCAGCAGGATCGAAGGCGGAACTTAAAGGTGGCGTGCAATTGGTGTATCCACTCTTAAGTGTATCAAAATGAGTCAAAGTCACATGAAGTGAATTACGGTGTCAGTGCGAACACGAATTGGCAGATGGGCAACGGCACTGTCTTTTCACTTCTGGAACTTGTTTGAATCCAGCCTGGGTCAATGGAACAACAGCTTCCCAGTTTGGTGGGTATTAAACTCTTGAGGGAGTGAAATTCAACTTTGGCGGGGGCACAAAACGGGTGGTAGCGAATTGGCCGCCCATTATACGTCAGACTGCACCGACAATACTGTGTCTACTTCTGGTTGCCAAGAAACAAGAGAGAGATATCTAAGTGCTGGAGGGCAGTGCAATGAAATCAATGAAAATGAAATCGGGCAGGTTCTATAATGGGTCCAGCTGGTGAATGTGGTGGTGAAAGTTACCCTCAGTGATTACACAGGACCAAAATAGCTTTTAAAGGGATTTGGATAATTATTTGGAAAATAAAGTTTTAAAGATATGAGCAAAGGGCAGGAGAATGGGCTAGGATGGATTGTTCTTTCAGACAGCTAACACAAGTCTGATGAGCCAAACAGCTTCCTCCTTGTGCTGCTAATTTCTATGGGCTGGATTTTGTGGGGGGTCAGCGGGCGTGATCGGTGGCGGGTCGGGTGGGAAAGTGTTTTTTCCCCCAGCGGATCGGGACCCCGCTGTGAACCAGCCGCCACGCGCCTTTACCAAATGTCGGGTCTGTCAGCGCTGAGCAGACCCGACACGCAGCGGCAGGGGAGGCAATTAAAATCATGAGTGGCTTGTTTACAGCCACTTATCAATGGTTTTTTCCCAGCTTTTTGGATTTGACAGGTCGCCCAACGGTTTCCCGCTGTGCCTAGACCTCGTCTGTGAAGCTGAGGCAGGAGGTTATTGGCCATTGAATCAGCTGATGAGTTGACAGCTTCAAATGTCAAGTCAAAGCCCCCAGCTGATTGAGAAATGTTCCCTTAACCATTAGCTTCTCTAAACTGCATTTCCACTACAGATTCAGAATGCTGCAAGTCTTTACATAAGTCTCCATCCAGTCTGACCTCATTACCTCTCCCACCATTGACAGATCGCTTCTGCCATCTATTCCATCAGCACGGGTGCCCTTGAAACACTCTCACCTTGGTCTTCAGAATCCCAACATGATCAGCTCCAACACCAGCAGCACCAGGCACACCAGTAGCACCAACAACAACACCAACCTTCTCCGCAATCAACTGATGCTGCGCAGGACACAGGGCATCAGCATCCGACCACATTGCTGCCCGGGAAGCCAGGGATGTCCTCACCATGGCCAGATTTACTTCACTTGACGCTGTACACCCTGGCTGCCACATGATGCGCCAGGTTGGCACCACTCCACACCAACACCATAAAGCATCCCTACAATGCCAAAGCCATTCCTTTCACACTCATCACCATTGCGGGTTATGTCTCACCATTCACTGCAACTCACTAAGCCACTTCCAAAGGTGCACACAAATCTGTCCAAGAACGCAAAGCGTTGAAAATAAAGGTTTCAATGATTGACACCACATTAACAGAAACTTTACATGAACATTGGATAAAACACCCAAGTGCCTACCCTTGTGTGTTGTTAGTTGGTATGATTGCACTAGGATGAGGGTGAGTGTGAGGGGTGGCTAGTGAGATGGGGATGTGATAATGTAGATAGAGAGGGATGGGTGGAGGTGCAAGGTAAGTTGGTGTGAGTAAGGATGTGCAGGAGTAGGGTAGGGAAGGCAGAGTGATGGGGATGTGATGAGTGGCACAGCAGGATGAGGTTGAGTGTGGCTTTGTACTTACATTTTATGATCGACTGAGATCATTGAAAAGTTTGTGCCACTGCAGCCTGGTCCTCCAGACAACATCCCTGCTTGTGTCCTCCTGTGCAATGTGCAACTAGGCTGCGTTGATCTCCTGGGGAGGTCTCTTCGCCCATGGGAAGGGAAGAGAACCGCCCTGTGTGCTGTGACTCCCTCCATAAGCATATGGAGGGAGTCATGGGAGAGCCTGGGTGCAGCCCTGCACCTCTGTGCAGTGCTTGTCAGTTTTTGCAGCACCTCAATGCTGTAGAACACTGACAGCACAAATGTCAAATTAAAGTTGGCCACGGGCCCTTCAAGAAAATCGGCTGATGATGCGTCATCAAATGACGTCACCAGACTTGCTTCCTCTAATTGGCCGGGAAACGCGCAGGGCGGGCTTAACAAACCCAATCAAGGTAAATTCTTTCTATACAGCGGCCTGGAGCCAGCAGCGGGGCCGGGACCCGCCACCGACGTCGCCCACCATGGTTCATAAAATCCATCAAATGTTAATAGACATTATGGGCTGGATTTTGTCTTTGGGTCGGGTTGGGGTCATGTCATCCGCATTTCGTGGTTCCCCCCCGACTCCAGATTAATGTGGATGAATGATGCAATTTTCACTTAATTGGGCAATTGAGTTCCAGCATGTGGGAACCTATGAACCAATTAGTGGTTTCAATCTGAAAGTCGCCTCTGATGATGTCATCATTGCAGGTCAGAGACTGCCTGCCTGGTCTCAGAGACTACCTGGCCTTTGTTGTGAGTGGACCTGGATGGATGGATGGATGGATGGATAGAGTGAGAGAGAGAGAGAGAGAGAATTTTTTTTCCATCCAAGTCCTCTCACAGCAAGGCCAGGCAGTCTCTGAAGACATTCAATGCAGCAGCATCAGAGGCGACTTTCAGACCTAATACTACTACTACCTTCATCACATCTCCGTTGTAATAGTGGACCTGCAGCTGATAGTCAGCTATTCACTTGTGCTCCCGCCAGGTTTCACTGGAGTGTTTCACATCAGGTGTACTTCACGTCGGAAAAGGGTTAAACTAGCTAAAACATTTCAAAATGGCATTACAGAGCCAATTTAGGGCTTGTTAAGGGCTTTAATGGCCTCTCCCGCCTCTTGGAGGCGGGACCGAGTCGGGAACCCCGCGACTGATTTTGTCAAAATTGCGTGGAGGCGGGATGGAGTTGGGATGGGGTCGGGACCCCCGAATTTGCAACTTTAACCCCCCACACGCCTCCAAACCCGACTCCACAGGTCATTCAAAATCCAGCCCTTAGACTTATTTGCATTTGGTTTAACTGATGCGCTGATACTTACAGTGTAAATAAGCTTGAAATTTGTGATGGTGTGGAATCAGGAGTGGAATCGGGAATGGAGATGAGATCTGGATCAGGGCTGGCATTCATCTTGTGAAGGAATAAGCCATATAACCTATTCAGAAAAATACACTATCTTATGAAAGAATTCTGGCCTTATTAAAATATGCCAAACTGGGTTTGGCAATTTGGAAATTTTAGAAACCTAACTATGAAATAGTTATGAAAGCATTCTGGCTATTGAGATAAGACAGTTGTTGACCCTGAATAAATAACCTTATTGAAACAGAAGGTGAAGGGCTCTGACAAGCTGACCTTTTGGGAAATAACAATGGTTCACCCTGGATAAGGTGTTCTAATTTACACTTCGTAAAGAAGCACGTAAGATAAGGAACATCTGCCCTCATAAAGATGACATAAAGTAAGGAACACCTGCTGTCACACCGTTTTTATATGGTAAACTTAGAACACCGAGAGATGAGACATGATTCTGGCTGATGCTGCAGTAAGAATTGCAGAGGTCAGCAGAAAAATGACTAGAGATAATTAGCTTGCATCAGCAGAAAACCTTAAAGGAAATACCACTGGAAAAGGGTATAAATATTGAACTCTCAATTGGGATAACAGACTCGCTTTAATCGGGCAAAGTGATTTCCGGCTTCAGAGGCGGCTCTGTAGTCTTCAACGTTTGTACCTCGGAGATCAAAGGTATTTGATATTGATGGATATCCTGAATAGAAATCTTTAAGAACAGTAATACTGTAGCAAAGTTAAGATTTAAAAGTAAGATTCTCTGTTAATAATGAGATAGCATTTTTTCTCTTTTTAGAACGGTTAATGTTGCGATTGATTCACCAACTGTAAATTGCATGTCGGTTCTTTAGTAAATCTATATATTTTTAGAATTGTCTCACATAAGACTTCTGTATCAAAAACTCGCGAACTCAATCTCTGTACACTCTTTGGTGAGGAGTTGCAGAATTCTGAGGGAGTTTTCCGGACCCTCATAATATCCGGAACGTTACAGTCTAGCTAAACTTATTAAAAGCGCTATCTGGAGGACGGTAACATTCTCGGGTTGTTCCTTTCCTTTAGGAAGAGATAGTCCGGACCTTTAGACCCAATTAAGCATCTTTAGGATTCGGCTACCTCAAACTTTAGTTGAAAGTGAACGTCTGAGAAATACGCCTGATCCGGGGTAGCCCTAATGGGGCTAGGACTAGTAAATATCCCTTCACTCTAATAGTGAGTGGGGCAGGAAACTCAGAACTGGACTGAGGTCTGCAGAAGAGGCTCTCACCATATCATACAGGTTAAAGCTTATTTCCTAGGCAACTCTCTCAATGTTTTTATTTTGTGCAAATCATTCGTTGTAGGCTTATTTGAAGATGAAGAAAGACTGAAAAGAATACGACCCTTTTCAGTGATGATTAATGACATGTTTGCACAGCCATGGACAGAGGTAGAGTACAGATACAACGAGGCCCATGCAACCACCAGGATTGTTATTGAGCATGCCGTTAGCATCCTGAAGCAGTGTTTCAGATCTCTGGATAGATCAAGGTGTCCCTTACAGTGCAGTGCCCCCCACCCCAGGTATAGATGATTACTGGCCTAGAAATTCAGGAGTTTAGCGCCACCCATTACCGCCAGATTCATGCAAAAAAATGGTGACCATCATTTTCAGATGGCTGGCAGTGATGTCGACGTTTGACAAAATTATGTAGATTATGCAGATCGTGACATCAGTAAGTGTGCAATGCTCACTTGATGCCTGATCTGCGAGTTTTGACTTCGCCGCTCCACTTACCAGCATGCATTAAGTGCGACAAGCTGAGCAAGCATTGACAAGCCAGAAGGAGGCTCCAACAGCGATATTTAAAGGGATCATCAGCAACAACTTGTACATGTTTCTGCAGTTTGACTGGCTCTGTGCAACTCCAGCAGCTTTATTAACTTCTTTCAAAGTTCTAAGGTAACAGGAAGTGTTGTTGCAAGTGGAGAACGCCTTCATTCTTATTTAAAGGCTTCTGCTCACAACACTTGCTCACAGTAATGGTGACTGTACCGGCAGTCCCCCTCGCGCTCGAGTATCTTCAGGAGAGGGAGCGGAGGTTGCGAAGAAGACGAGAAGGAGGAGGAGGAGGGCCAGCATGGCTCTCAACAGTAGGCCTTACCCAGCTAGGGTCTTCAGAGAGCAATTCTCTTATATCCACTTAACCGAGAAGTGTATTAGGAGGCTCCGCTTCACCAATGAGTTGCTCACAGAAATCTGCTACCTCCTGCAACCAGACCTGCAGCCTGAGAGCAGGACGACCACAGCTCTCCCAGTGGCAGTCAAGGTCACCAAGGCCCTCAATTTCTTCATCAGCGGATCCTTCCAGTCTGCAGCAGGAGATGTAGCTAACATCTCACAGTTTGCTGCCCATTGCTGCATCCAGGCGGTCACAAAGGCTCACTATTCCAGGAGAAGGGATGTCGTTTTCTTCTCTCTGAGCAGAGAGAAGCAGGACGAGCACGCATGTGGCTTTTCCAGGATAGCAGGCTTCCCCATGGAGCAGGGCGCCATCGACTGCACCCACGTGGCTTTGCGGGCACCGCATAACAATCCTGAGATCTTTTGTAACCGCAAAGGCTACCACTCACTTAATGTGCAGTTGGTGGGTAAACACGCCCAGCGATTCCTGATGGTCAATGCCCACATCAGTCCGGCATGCCAGCAATCTTCCAGCCACCACATGAAATTCGAGGGTGGCTGCTCGGAGACAAGGGCAATCTGCTCTGCAACTGGCTCATGACTCCCCTCCACAACCCCACCACTCCTGCCCAGCACTCATATGATGAGAGCCATGTGGCCACCAGGAACATCATCGAGCAGACCATCGGGCTACTGAAGCAACGGTTCCGCTACCCTGACCATTTGGGAGGAGCCCTCCAGTACTCGTGCGGAGCGGATGTCCCATTCCGTGGTGGTCTGCTGCATTCGTGACAACTTGGCCATTATGAGGGCACAGCCCTTGCCACCAGAGATTGCGGGACCACCTCAGGAGGAGGATGAGGGAGAATGGAGGAGGAGGAGGAAAAGGACAAGGAGGAAGAGAGGAGGCAGGCAGCCAATCCCCCATCTGGACGGGCTGTATGTGAAGGGCTCATCAGACTCCGATTCCAATGAATGAAACCCCAGATCTCCGTTGCTCACCACATCCTCATCATAGCATCCCTCTGTCACGGAATATCACAGCGTCCTCCTGGGCACAAAGCTGAAGTGAGAGACATCACAAAAGATTCCAAACAAAATTAATAAATTTATCGAAAATCAATTGACACGTGCAATATCAACTACTCATCCTTGTGCAATTCCTTAGTGCCTGTCATTCAGGTGCCCATTCCTGATCTGGTGCTCCTACGAAGTGCTCCTCCAGTGGCTGCAGCACAGCTGGTGGAAGGCTGCTGAGTTTCCATGGGAGAGACTTCAGATGGCCTTGCAGGACAACCTCGAGCTGCTCTGGCCCTAAAAGGCCTGGTTGCAGACTACACCACCTCGGCCTGGGCGGCAGCAGTCTGGGCTGGCTGGCTGACAGGCAGCGGCGAGGGCAATGGCGGAGTGGCAGTGATGGGAACAGGAATGCTGTCATCCTGAGAGAGGACAGCAGGTTCCTGCTCCACTGACCCACTGCCTCAGCATTCCCAGCAATCTGTTGGAGCACTAATTGCAACACCCTGCAAGCCTTGGTCGACACTGGTAAACGCAGCCACGATGGCAGCAGTCTAAGCTTGGGTGGCAGCAAGAAATGCAAGCATGCAACATCAGTAGCTTGAATGTGAGAAGAGATTGTAGGATGAGGGGGAAGTGGGATGTGAGAAGAAGGATTAGGAATGAGCAGACCGTTGTTGTCCCCAAGGGCTTGAACTTCACCCGTTGCCACGGCCTCCATGATATGCCGCCCAATGATCTCCAGCACTCTTTCCTACAGCTGGCTGAGGTCCTGGATGGCAGATTGCCCCCTGCCTGTCTGCTGCTGCTCCCTCCCGTTATGCGTGACCTTGGCCTGTAAGAGAAAGGGAAATGCGTGAGTGAGTGTGGTGCAATGTGTTTGGGTGATAGTTTAATAGCTGTCAGCGTGAGCGAGGTGTGAGATGTGGGTGTGAGTGTTGCAGCAGTGGTAAGGTTGTGAGGGTGAAGTGAAGTTATGATTTTGAGGTCTGAGTGGTGATAGGTAGAGGTTGTTGGTAGGTAAGTGATGGGGGTGTGGTACATTGAGCAGTGTGTGGGGCTTGTGGTGCAGACGGTGGGGTATGGCATTTGCTGAAGCCTTCACTCACCTTGGCCTGCCGTGTGACGTCATTAAACTTCTTGCGGCACTGAATCGCCGACCTGGGGACTACAGTGCTGGCCATCACATAGGCAGCTATCTCCTGCCAGAGCCTTTGAGATGTATGTGGCGAGGGCTTCCTGCCAGTCTGCGGAAGAGAACAGCCTATCTCCTCTCCATGGCCACCACCAGTGCCTCCAGAGCCATGTCTGAGAATCTGCGGGTTCTCTCCCTGTGCTGTGGCTCAGCCATCTGCTTCCACTGCTGTTTACTTCCAGGTGGAGTTGGAACTGGATTGACAATGAGGTGCTGTAGCATCAATGCACCTCCCCTTTAGGTACTAAATAAAGCCTGTGCCAAACATTACTGGGAATTAGACTGGACCCGATAGTGGCCCGCCTGTTGAGTGGTAAGCCAATGAGCAGCGGTATTAGCGCTGAGATCAAGACTATAATCATGTTAATGAGGACTGAGCATGAATTTTGCATTCCACCTGGACCATTTTGACCCGGCACAGCTTAACATCGCTGGGCCTTAACACTGCCCGTTTTGTGGGCCATATCCAATTTCTAGGCCACTGTCTCCTGCATGCTCCATAACTTTGCTGAAATAAAAGAGGCTTAACAACAGAGAAGGAAATGGCTAATTCACAATCAAGACCAGAGCAGAATGCAGACACTGAATGAACTGTGTGAAAGTCACTGGATTTGTGAGAACCTTTTTCATAGGGTGCCAAGTTCTTGGTGGATTTAATTTATTAAAGAACGCTCTTGCTCATTAAATTCCATCACAGCAAAACCATTTTGAAAGTTTCTAACTGCTGCAGAAGCAGCTTTACTATTGCCCCAAGTATCCTTGGTGACCTTTCTAAATCTTCAAAGGGAACAGCAAGCAATTTGCGTTGTTTGAACTGTCCACTTTTATCTTTCAGTTTTCTGCATGAAATGTTATTTTTTTTCAAACAAGATCTGAAGCTGTCAATAAAATTCACGGTATAAGGAGTTGGTTATTTTTGACCTCCTCCCTTCACCCCCTGATTTTCTCCTTTCCACTCATGAGGCCATGATATATACTCCCATCCTGCATCTTACCCATGTGGCTGTTTACCGTGCGAGGTTGTCATATCTCAGGCTATTGGCAGGAGTTTCGTGTAATTAATATTAAAATGATGATATTAAGTCAAAGGGATTTTTGACTGAAGCTGTAATATGTTTTTGATATCAAATCAGATTCAGGGTTCAGCATCCTTTCTTTTATTTTGACAGAAGAAGAAAGGTTAGAGCCACTGGGACAAAGTCACTTTGTCAAAGTGTTTTCCTCGAAGTTAATAAGCCATCCATCAAACTGTTCTCTTTAAAGGTCTGGGACAATACGGGAATTGTTAAATTGTTATCACATTCTGACACTTCCACGTGAGATGTTAAGTGGGGGAGGTGACTGAACTCAGCTTGAGGTTGCCTGATTGAGGACCACACCTAGGAAGTCAGTGATCGGTTTAATTGGCAGCTCAGCTGGCCAATCCCTGGTCCTGGGAAGGGGGGTCTCATTTCACTAAAGTGTTAATCGGTCCACCTTTTGAAAGACTGGAAGCGTACACGTGGAGGCATGCACGAGATTACAGTATCCAGCTCATATAACAAGGGGCTTTCATCGTAATGCCCTGAGTTCACTCTATCATATCACTAAATATTGGGTGGTAAAGGTAAACTCCTATTCATAAGGGAGGCAGAATCCACTTACAGGAGAGTCCGGGGATACCGAACCTGAGAGAATATCCAGTGCAGACTCAAAATTTGTAACCGCTAGCCCAGTCGGTGAGGACAGCATTTTCCTCTTGAATCGAATACTTTGGTCGGCTGGAAATGATGTCTGACCCATGACAGTGCCGCTGTCTCCAGCCAACTTCCTGGGAGCATACATATATTTACACAAATTCAGTGGACTCTCAGTGAGATTAGCACCTGCCTCAGGGAGCCTTGCTCAGGGGAGGGAGGGAAACCCTATTGCAGGCCATGGTCACGGCACCAGCAGAGCATGGAGGGCAGCTGAAAAATAATGGTTAAAAAATGTTTTAGTTCAGAATTCCTGGAGTGCACCCATTGCCCTGCGATCAATTACAAACTCTTGATGGGCGAATTTTAATTTTAAATGCTGTCCCTCACACCATCGGCAATGTTGGATGCCATGAATACATCAGCATTATGACATTATTCGGGCAGACATATTCAATGGCCACTTTCAGAAAATCGTGCAAGTGGCAGTAAGCCTCAAGGAGGTCACAGAGCAGCTCCCAATTTTAAGTTAGACATCGCAACCCGGAGTTTCCACTAGGGGCGCAATCGGGATAATGCGCCCAGAATGCGGAGGTGAAGTTAGGCACAGGTTTCCGCTCAAACTCTTTTGCATAAGCCCGAATGTAAAATCTCCCATGAATCAGCGCTATCGAGCAGCGAAGCTCTGGGCGAAATGTGAAGATCACCCCGAACGGGAGCAATTGTCGGAAACTCACCATGCTGACCCGGGGGGTGGGGCGTGGCCAATTTTGTAGGCGGGGCCTGCTTCGAACGAATTGACTTTTGAGCCAGCGCAAAAGATGGTGGAAACTCGAGGCATGAGTGATTGCGGACGTTATAAATTCCGCGATCTTTTGCGCTATTTCAGTCGATTCTGCCCAGAATGCACTGATATCTGGGCGGAAACTCCACGCCCACGAATACACTGGCTAATTTAAAATAACAGTAAATTGTCAATCAAATAATATGGCAAGTTAATTAAAACCATCAAAAAGTTCAATTGGCGCAATTAATTTCTTTAGAAGGCAAAAGTACTCGAACACTTCAGAACAAGGCATTCATCATGAATCGATCAATACTGTAGGAAGGATGTGATTGCATTGGAGAGGGTGCAGAGGAGATTCACCAGGATGTTACCTGGGCTGCAGCGCTTCAGCTATGAAGAGAGACTGGACAGGCTGGGGTTGTTTTCCTTAGAGCAGAGAAGGCTGAGGGGGGACCTGATTGAGGTGTACAAAATTATGAGGGGCACAGATAGGGTAGATAGAAAGGAACTTTTCCCCTTAGTAGAGGGATCAATAACCAGGGGGCATAGTTTCAAGGTAAGGGGCAGGAGGTTGAGAGGGGATTTGAGGAAAAACTTTTTCACCCAGAGGGTGGTTGGAATCTGGAACTCACTGCCTGAAAGGGTGGTAGAGGCAGGAACCCTCACAACATTCAAGAAGCATTTAGATGAGCACTTGAAACGCCGTAGCATACAAGGCTACAGACCAAGTGCTGGAAAATGGGATTAAAATAGACAGGGCTTGATGGCCGGCGCGGACACGATGGGCCGAAGGGCCTCTTTCTGTGCTGTATAACTCTATGACTCTATGGGGTAGAAATTAGGTCGCGCCCCATTTGGGGCGCAAATATCGTCCGCGCGCAAATATTAGCGCCTGGCGCTAATTATCGGCACTGACAGGAAACTTCACTTTTACCGCCCCGGGAGGTGAGTGGAGCGCTAAATTAGGCGCTGCACACCTCTCTTAAGGCGCAAAGGCCTAGGAGTGAGGCGCTACCTCAGCGCACGAGCGCAGCGCAGCTGCTGCCAGTTAGCGAGGGAACACAGACACACTGGCGCCGGACACTTCTTAAAGCGGGGGGGGGCCACTTGCTCCCCAGCCACACCCTGCTCATTGCAGCCTTGAATCTCAGCCTGGAGAGACCTGTAATCCATTTTGCTGCCAAGCATGGAGAGGGTGAGAGAACGCGCTCATCGCTTCACCGAGCGGGCCTTGGATGCTCTGGTTGACGCAGTGGAGCGCAGACGATGCATGCTGTTCCCGGAGAGTGGCAGGAGGCCTTTGCCACGCGAGTTCAGAAGAGTGTGGAGGGAGGTGGCTCAGAGCGTCTCCTCCAGGAGCATGGTGCCCAGGACCCATGTCCAGTGCCGCAAAAAGTTCAACGACCTCACTCGGGTCGTCAGGGTGAGTGGCTTTTTCTCAATACCTCTCCATCCCTCCATCTCAACCTCACTCTATGGCCAGAGGGTCTTAAAACCCCAATGCACAACACTCATGCAACACCTATGGCCCTTTCATCAAACACACACACACATTCCACACTTTGCATACAGTAAGGGCTATTCACCTATGGGAGGCACATCAGGCAAGACCATGGCTGCATACAGTAAGGGCTATTCACCTATGGGAGGCACATCAGGCAAGACCATGGCTGCATACAGTAAGGGCTATTCACCTATGGGAGGCACATCAGGCAAGACCATGGCTGCATATTGTAAGGGCTATTCACCTATGGGAGGCACATCAGGCAAGACCATGGCTGTATATTGTAAGGGCTATTCACCTATGGGAGGCACATCAGGCAAGACCATGGCTGTATATTGACTCAGATGCTGTCCTTTTTCCTGCAGGCTAAGCTGGCTCATAATCGGAGACAGCAGCAACGGACGGGTGGAGGGCGGCTTCAGCTGCAACCCCTCAGCGATCTGGAGGAGCGCGTCCACAGGATTGTGGCAAGCCGGGTGATCGGTCCCGTCGCCACTGGAGACGCCGACCCCGTTGTGGACAGCAATGGTAAGGTCATCACCTTTTTGTCCTCTGTCCTTCCACTTGTCCCTCACAATACCAGCCTTTGACACTTTCAATCCAACTTGCTAACTCGCTGCACTTATTCCTCCCTTACTGCCACCCTGTCCTCACGCTAAAGCCACTCTTGTACCTCCCTGCTTTCAGATGGTGATTCACCAGCTGAGGAGATGGTCCCTGAAGCTGCCACTGGGAGTGATGCTGCAGCTGAGGAGGAAGAGGAAGCCGGAGCATCAGTGCCACCCTCTCCCGAGGAAGCCCATGGCCACACTGGGAACACGCCTTCCCCGGAGGGGAGCAGGGGGGAAGGGGCTGATGATGGTGAAGTTCCAGGACCCAGCGGGCTGCAGCAACGCCATTGGGGGGGGAGGGAAGAACGGGGGAGCAGGGGGGAAGGGGCTGATGATGGTGAAGTTCCAGGACCCAGCGGGCTGCAGCAACGCCATGGGGGGGGGAGGGAAGAACGGGAGCCTACTCCCCAGAGGGAGAGTATGCCAGACACTCCTAATGCAATGGACGCAGAGGAGGAGCGGCTGATTGCAGAAATGAACAGCCAGGCGGTGGGCATGCACACTGAGCTCATGGGTGCAGTGGGAAGGGTGCCCGAATGCATTGAGGCACTGGCAAGGAGTGTGGAGCACTTCGCTGTAGCACAGGCGGATGCCACACTAAAGCTTACTGCTGCAATTCAGTCACTGGCTGCCAGGTACCCATCTGAGACTGCTCTCATGCAGACTCAGATTGAGGCCACGCGAGCACTGACTGCTGCCATCCTCGATGGTTCGTGCACATGTCCCCGGGGCTGTCACCGCGCCGCAGCAGGCCAGCAATCTGTTCTCCGGCAAATTGCTCCGGATGCTGAAGTGCTGCCCCGTGGGAGTGCCAGTGTGTCGGGCGAGCAGGGAGTTGCTGTCCTCTCTCACGATGACAGCATTCCTGCTGCCAACACTGTCACTTCTCCACTGCACTTGCCACCGCCTGTAGGACAGACTGCTGCCGCCCATGCAGAGTTGGTGCAGTCTGCAGCCGGGCCCTCCAGGCCCAGAAGTGGTCGAGGCCGTCCTTCAGGGGCATCTGCAGTGTCAGGGTCTGACAAGCAGCAGCCTTCCACCAGCCTTGCTGCAGCCACTGAGGTCCCATTACGGAGGAGCAGTAGGGTTAGAAGGGGGGAAGTGCGCAAGGGAAGGAGATCACCCTCGAAGGGCAAAAAGTAGGAGGTGTGCCAAAATGCTGGTCATTTTTTTATTAAAGGCCGAGGTTCATGGCCCAACTTTTGTTTAGTGTTTTGGACATTATCTCCAGGTTGTGAGAACCAGTTATGTTATTGACTGTTTTTTTGTGTTTATTTCTATGAGTTTGTCATGAGGAATTGACACACACAGAGTTTGTACAATAAATAAGTTTCTGTATTCAAAATATACATGGCTGGTGGTTGGAATTATTGGTGCCTTGGCCGGCTTAGGGGTTGCGTGCTGGGTTGATTCGTGTTTGTAGCACTGGCAGGGGCCCTAGAAGCGGCTTGCTATTAGTCGTTGACGGACGGCCCTTGCAGTTTGACCATTGTGGGCCGCCCTCCTGCCTTGGTGCTGCTGCTGATCATCGTCCTCGGCCTGTTCCTCCTCTTCCTCCTCCTCCTCTTGTGGTGCTGCAAGGCCTGGTGGCATTGGCTGCGTCCTGAGGATTGCCATGTTGTGCAACATGCAGCACACCACTACGAATTTGGAAACTTGCTCAGGCGAGTACTGCAGGGCTCCTCCGGAATGGTCCAGACAGCGGAATCGTTGTTTGAGCACGCCGATTGTGCGCTCAATAATGTTCCTCGTTGCTTGTTGGCTTTCCTGGTACCGCAGCTCAGCAGGGGTGTTTGGCGCACGGAGCGGTGTCATCAGCCAGGTGCTCAATGCGTACCCCTTGTCCCCCAGAAGCCAACCAACTGGCTGATGCGGTGCCTCGAAAATTTCTGCCACAGTACTCTGGCGCAGGATGAAAGCATCGTGGCAGCTGCCCGGATAGTGGGCATTGACAGCGAGAATCACCTGTCTGTGGTCACAGACCAACTGCACATTCAAGGAATGGAACCCCTTTCTGTTCCGGAACTCCTCTGCATTCTCTCGCGGAGCACGCAAAGCCACATGCGTGCAGTCAATGGCGCCCTGCACCATGGGGAAGCCCGCTACCCTCGCAAAGCCCATAGCACGGTCATGCTGCTTGTCTGGGGTCATAGGGAAGGAGATGAAGTCTCGTCTCCTTGTGAAGAGGGCATTGGTGACCTGCCGGATGCAGCGATGCACCGCAAACTGGGGATATTGGCGAGGTCCCCAACAGCAGCTTGGAATGAGCCAGTGGCGTAGAAGTTCAAAGCCACTGTGACCTTCACTGCCACCGACAGAGACGTCCTGGACCTCAGCTGAGGCTGCAGATCTGGCTGCAGCAGGTGGCAGAGCTCAGTGACCACCTCCTTGCTGAATCGCAGCCTTCGCAAACACAGCTCCTCGGACATGTGGATGTAGGAGAGCTGTTCACGATATACCCTGGGAGGGTAAGCTCTCCTGTACATGCGCCTGATGGCCCTCCTCCGTCTGGCCATCATTGCCACTCTCTGTCTGCGTCTCACTCTCCTCCGATTGAGCTGGAGCAGGACGACGCCCCCAATCATTGCAGCCCCCATATTCTCTTTGGCAGAAAAGTAATGAGGTACAGCAACAAAAGTAGCAGCAAAGTTAGGATGAACTAGGCCAAACTACCTCACAAAGCGTTGAGTCAATGTAGAAGTCTCTCTCTCTCTCTCTCCGAATCTCTCTCTCTCTCTCTCAGAACGAGTGGTGCATAAATGTCGACCACAGAAAAAGACAGGAAGAGGCCCCCTTTAAATAGCGCCCCCCCCCAGCCCCACACCGATTGATAACGTTCCAGTCTTCCGGTCGTTGGAAGCACCAGGCGGTAAGGCAGGGGGCGCCACTCAATTTCCGCTCCGGGGCGCCCCAAGGGCGTTGCACCACGGAATGACGTCACAATCTGCGCGCGCAGGTGGTCGCAGCGGTAAGTTTTAGCGCCGCCGCACAATCTCAAGTTAAGTTCTCGAGCGGCGCAAACAGCGCTGCACCCGGGCGTTAGCGCCTTAACGCCCCATTAGCGCCCATTTAAGGCGCTAACGGGAGGCGCAACCAACTGAATTTTTACCCCTATGACTCTATGACTGTAACTTGTCTTGCAAATATTTCAGATATTTGACTAATATGTGACCACATGTTGACTGGGAGATTGCCCTGTCTATTTTATCACGTTTAATGTCATCATAACATTACATCACAGAAATCCCAGCAAATGGATAATGACAGAAACATTCAATGATAAAAGTATGAATTCATCTTCAAACAATCCAAGACTAATAAGGATTATGTATTGGCAACACTCAGTCTATGTTGATGATGCTGACACATCTGAAACAATGGGATGAGTAATAGGTAATTGATTGCTCTGGCATTTGAATTCATAACCTTCTGGTTGGGAATAGAGTAGACACTTTGCCACTTGAGCTAACATAAAATGGTACATAACGGAGGTGTATCATTGCACAATTTCAGTACCACGTATGGTGTAATAAGAACATAAGTAATGGTTCACCGCTGACTCCATCAGGAAACAGAGAGTAGGAATAAATGGGTCTTATTCGGGGTAGCAGGCGGTGACTAGTGGGGTACCGCAGGGATCAGTGCTTGGGCCCCAGCTATTCACAATATATATCAATGATTTGAATGAGGGAACCAAATGTAATATTTTCAAGTTTGCTGACGACACGAAACTAGGTGGGATGGTGAGTTGTGAGGAGGATGCAAAGATGCTTCAAGGCGATTTAGACAAGTTGAGTGAGTGGGCAAGTACATGGCAGATGCAGTATAACGTGGATAAATGTGAAGTTATCCACTTCGGTAGGAAAAACAGAAAGGCAGAGTATTATTTTAATGGTGATAGATTGGGAAATGTTGATGTACAGAGGGACCTGGGTGTCCTGGTACACCAGTCACTGAAAGCAAACATGCAGGGGCAGCAAGCAGTTAGGAAGGCAAATGGTATGTTGGCCTTCATTGCAAGAGGATTTGAGTACAGGAGCAAGGATGTCTTACTACAGTTATACAGGGCCTTGGTGAGACCATACCTGGAGTAGTGTGTGCAGTTTTGGTCTCCTTACCTAAGAAAGGATATACTTGCCATAGAGGGAGTGCAGCGAAGATTCACCAGACTGATTCCTGGGATGACAGGACTGTCGTAGGAGAGATTGGGTCGACTAGGCCTGTATTCACTAGAGTTTAGAAGAACGAGAGGGGATCTCATTAAAACGTATAAAATTCTGACAGGGCTAGACAGACTGGATGCAGGGAGGATGTTTCCCCTGGCTGGGGAATCTAGAACGAGAGGTCACAGTCTCTGGATATGGGGTAGGACATTCTGACTGAGATGAGGAGAAATTTCTTCACTCAGAGGGTGGTGAACCTGTGGAATTCTCTACCACAGAAGGCTGTGGATGCCAAGTCACTGAATATATTTAAGAAGGAGATAGATAGATTTCTAGACGCAAAAGGCATCAAGGGGTATGGGGAGAGAGCGGGAATATGGTATTGAGATAGAGGATCAGCCATGATCATATTGAATGGCGGAGCAGGCTCGAAGGGCCGAATGGCCTACTCCTGCTCCTATGTTTCTGTGTTTCTATCATCGATTAATATTGGTCAGCTTTGATCAGACATAAGTCGGGATTCAAACAAGGCCAATTTGTTCATTTCTGGTTATGGGAAGCTTTGCAGTACCCTGTATTGATCCCTAGAGGTTGCTGTTTACCACTGTAGATCGAAAGCAGGACATCAAACTTTTTTTTTGATAGAAAGTTAGCACAATGTGCGAGTTAACTGACATTCTACCTAGCTGCACAGAGACTGGGAGTGGGAACTGGTGAGATGGGCCTGCAGTTATCATCGACATAAAAAATCTGAAAACGTTTGATTTACAGAAACAGATTTCAAAAAAGTATTTTTGGTGATCATTTTAAGCTGACCTCAGGCCCGGCCTTAGGGAAAATTACGCCCTGGGCAAACTTGTATTTTGACACCCTTTTTTTGAGTTTAAGTATGTCGTAGTATTAGCGAAGGTTTCAGAAATAAAGCTGTAATCTCAAAAGTTTTTTTATAATTTAAATATTAAACAATATATAAGTCATAAAAAGTAACATTATAGCTAAGTGACAAATAAACTAAACATTAACTTAAACAATAAATTAATAACTAACAATAACAAATAACAAACTTTGTTCACCAAGATATTTTGAGCCACATCATTCTCGATAGACAGGGTGGCCAGCACAGATGGCCTGTCATCTCCCATGGTTGTTCGCAAATATGTTTTTAATGAGCTTCAACTTCGAGAAGCTCGGTTCGCCGCTCACCACCGATAAGGCAGGGTTAACAGGACCCCGAGTGCTATCCACTGCCACCGATACAGGCACGGTTAACAGGACCCCGAGTGCTATCCACTGCCACCGATACGACCATGGTTAACAGGACCCCGAGTGCTATCCATGTGTTTGGGAACTTGCTCTTGAAACTTGATCTTTGCTCTTGTTGAGGAGCGCTGCAGTCCGCTGGAAGCAGATTTTGGAGGTAGCCAAGTTCTTCACAGAGGTCGACGCCATTAATATCAGACGCTCTTGACCACAGCACCCCTGACCAAGGCACCCTGGGTGGTTTCTCACGTTGCCCACCCATAAGGCCGGCCCTGGCTGACCTAATATTGTTATTGAAGTAAATACTGCTCAGGAGAAAATTGGAGTTGGTGTTTCCCAATAACAAAAAAATGCTCTGGTTTGAATTCGCTCGACAGAATCTGATTTCCCATCGAAATCATAGAATCATAGAATGGTTACAGCACGGAAGGCAGCCATTTGGCCCGTCAAGCCCGTGCCGGCTCTCTGCAAGAGCACTTCAGCCAGTCCCACTCCCCCGCCCTTTCCCTGTAGCCCTGCAAATTCTTTTCTTTCAGGTACTTATCCAACTTCCTTTTGAAAGCCGTGATTGAGTCTGCCTCCACCACCCTTTCAGGCAGTGAACTCCAGATCCTAACCACTCGCTGAGTAAAAAAGTTTTTTCTTATGTCGCCTTTGGTTCTTTTGCCATTCACCTTAAATCTGTGTCTTCTGGTTCTCGACCCCTCTGCCAATGGGAACAGTTTCTCTCTATCTACTCTGTCCCCAGACCCCTCATGATTTTGAACACCTCTATCAAATCTCTTCTCAATCTTCTCTGCTGTAAGGAGAACAACCCCAGCTTCTCCAGTCTATTCACATAACTGAAGTCCCTCATCCCTGGAACCATTCTTGTAAATCTTTTCTGCACCCTCTCTAACGCCTTCACATCCTTCCTAAAGTGCGGTGCCCAGAATTGGACACAATACTCCAGTTGAGGTCGAACCAGTGTTTTATACAGGTTCATCATAATTTCCACGCTTTTGCACTCTATACCTCTATTCATGAAGCCCAGGATCCAGTATGCTTTTATAACTGCTTTCTCAACCTGCCCTGCCACCTTCAACAATTTGTGTACATATACCCCTCGGTCTCTCTGTTCATGCACCCCTTTAGGTTTGTACCCTTTGGTTTATATGTCCTCTCCTCATTCTTTCTACCAAAATGTATCACTTCGCATTTTTCTGCGTTAAATTCCATCTGCCACATGTCCGCCCATTCTGCCTGCCTGTCTATGTCCTCTTGAAGTCTATCACTAACCCTCTCACTGTTCACTATACTTCCAAGTTTTGTGTCATCTGCAAATTTTGAAATTGTGCCCTGTACACCCACATCCAAGTCATTAATATATATCAAGAAAAGCAGTGGTCCTAGAACCGACCCCTGGGGAACACCACTGTATACCGTCCTCCAGTCCGAAAAACAACTGTTCAGCACTACTCTCTGTTACCTGTCACTTAGCCAATTTTGTATCCATGCTGTCACTGTCCCTTTTATTCCATGGGCTTCAACTTTGCTGGCAGGCCTATTATGTGGCACTTTGTTGAACGCCTTTTGGAAATCCATGTACACCACGTCAACCGTATTGCCCTCATCAACCCTCTCTGTTACCTCATCAAAAAACTCGATCAAGTTGGTTAAACACGATTTGCCTTTAACAAATCCAAAATAACAACAGAAAATGCTGGAAACACTCAGCAGGCCAGGCAGTATTCATGGAGACAGAAACATAGTTAACGTTTCAGGTCTGTGACCCTTGACAAAGTTTCCAGCATTTTCTGTTGTTATTTCAGGTTTCCAGCATCCGCAGTATTTTGCTATTGTTTTAACAAATCCATGTTGGCTTTCCTTAATTAATCCACACTTGTCCAAGTGACTGTTAAATTTGTCCCTGATTATTGTTGTGTATGACATCTGTCATGCACGCTCTTTTTCTGCTCTCATCTTGCTCTCTATCTCTTTCGTCATCCAGGGAGCTCTGACTTTAGTTGCCCCACCTTCCCCCTAGTGGGAATGTACCGCGACTGTACCCGAACTCTTTCCTCTTTAAAGGCAGCCCATTGTTCCATTACAGTTTTGCCTGCCAATCTTTGATTCCAATTTACCCGGGCCCGATTCGTTCTCAACCCACTGAAATTGGCCTTCCTCCAAATTAAATATTTTTACTCTAGATTTCTCCCTGTCCTTTTCCATAGCTAATCTAAACCTTATGATACTATGATCACTGTTCCCTAAATGTTCACCTACTGACACTTGCTCCACTTGACCCATCTCATTCCCCAGAACCAGATCCAGCAATGCCTCCTTCCTCGTTGGGCCGGAAACGTACTGATCAAGAAAGTTCACCTGAACACACTTCAGAAATTCTTCCCCCTCTCTACACTATTACTATCCCAGTCTACATTAGGATAGTTGAAGTCCCCCATTATCACTACTCTATAGTTCTTGCACCTCTCTGTAATTTCTCTGCAAATTTGCTCCTCCATATTTTTCCCACTAGTTGCTGGCCTATAGAATACACCTAGTAGTGTAATGACACCTCTATTATTATGAAATTGGAGATACATTAATCATAATTTTCCAAAACTCTCTAGATTCAGGAATTGTGCCTTTGGATTGGAAAATACTCAAATAATGAAGCAGTCCATGCCCGCATGCAGCAAGACCTGGACGACATTCAGGCTTGGGCTGATAAGTGGCAAGTAACATTCACGCCACACAAGTGTCAGGCAATGACTATCTCCAAGAGAGTGTCTAACCACTGCCCCTTGACATTCAACGGCATGACCATTGCTGAATCCCCCACCATCAACATCCTGGGGGATCACCATTGACCAGAAACTTAACTGGACCAGCCACATAAACTGTGGCTACAAGAGCAGGTCAGAGGCTGGGTATTCTGCAGCGAGTGTCTCACCTCCTGACTCCCCCCAAAGCCTTTCCACCATCTACAAGGCACAAGTCAGGAGTGTGATGGAATACTCTCCACTTGCCTGGATGAGTGCAGCTCCAACAACACTGAAGTAGCTCGACACCATCCTGGACAAAGCAGCCCGCTTGATTGGCACCCCATCCACCACCTTAAACATTCACTCCCTCCATCAGTGGTGCACTGTGGCTGCCATGATCTTATTGAATGGCGGAGCAGGCTTGAGGGGCCATATGGCCTACTCCTGCTCCTATATCTTATGTTCTTATGTTGCGCCCATTTTACGCCCAGATAAACAGCACAACGCATTCCAATTTCTACCGCTTCATTTCCTGCATGAGTTTAGGTCATGAGAATAAACAGATCACCTTAACTTTGTTGTTTTACAGGAAGGAATTTTCCTAAGAGGAAATAATTTAGATTGCACCGAAAGGAGGAAACTGACACTTTTGGACACTGGTTCTGCAATGCAATGAAATGTGTGTAACTAATTAGTAAAATGGACTGAAGTTCATTCCAGCAGCATTGTTAGGCACAAGAAATTATGATATATCGTAACAAATCACAACCATGATAACATGTTTATATGAAATTCCTCTATCCACAATCCTAATGAAGGCACTAACCTGTTTAAAATAAAAATGGGTTAATGGTTTCACAAAAATAAGACAGAAAATTTCATATGAACATGTTAACACATTCTAGAGTATTAACTTCCACACAATTGATATTAGACTTACATGTCTATAGTTACCTGGTTTCTTCCTCCCTCTCTTCTCAAATAATGTGGTGATATTTGCAATTTTATAGCTCCCTGTTTTCTCTCTCCCACATTTCTTGAACAGTGTTGATTATTGAAGGACACTGCATGAGCCTCTGTGTGTCACCATTGAACAAAGGCATGAGAACATAAAAATTAGGAGCAGGAGTCCAAAAATCTATCTATCTCAGCCTTGAATATACTCAAAGATTCAGCATCCACAGCCCTTTGGGGTAGAGATTTCCAAAGATTCACAACCCTCTGAGTGAATAAATTCCTCCTCGTCTCAGTCTTAATTGGCCGACCCCTTATCCTGAGACTATGCCCCTAGTCCTAGACTCTCCAGCCAGGGGAAACAACCTCTCAGCATCTACCCTGTCAATCCCCCTCAGAATCTTATATGTTTCAATGAGATCACCTCTCATTCTTCTAAACTCCAGTGAGTACAGGCCCAATCTACTCAATCTCTCCTCATAGGAAAACCCTCTCATCCCAGGGATCAATCTAGTAAACCTTCGTTGCACCGCCTCCAAGGCAAGTATGTCCTTCCTCAGATAAGGAGACCAAAACTGTACACAGTACTCCAAAGTACAATTGTAGTAAGACTTCCTTACTCTTGTACTCCAACCCCCATGCAATAAAGGCCAACATGCCATTTGCCTTCCTAATTGCTTGCTGTATCTGCATGCTAACTTTCTGTGTTTCCTATACGAGGACACCTAAATCTCTCTGAACACCTGAATAGTTTCTCACCATTTAAAAAATATTCTGTTTTTCTATTCTTCCTACCAAATTGAATAACCTCACATTTACCTCCACATATCCCTCCATCATACCAATAGGAAAGACAGAGATTGCCTTCCAGGGCACTGGGGAGCTGGACTTAGACTATGACAAGACTTGGAAACAGACTACCTGACTCTGTTGGTCTTGGATATAGACTGTCAGACTGTTAGAGAAATACCTTGGTCTTGGATGCAGACTACCAGACCATAGTTTACAGCCTGCCTTAGATAAGGCCATTCTACCAGTGCTTGGAGGTGGCTTGCTAGACAAATGGGCAGTTGGACTTAGATTATCAGGGATATACTTTCCCTCTACACTAGTAAATTTTCTCCTAAGCAATCCTTATTCTTCATAGCCTGGAAATTATTGTGAACGATATAATCTTATGAACTCTTAATGCCTTCATTTCAAATTTCTCTCCCACTATTTTAACACAGGCATTTGTTAAAAATAAAAGTTTAAAATAAGAGAGATGAATTTGCTATAAGCATGTTAAGCGTTTGTACTATAAATATTGTTCACAGTAATTTCTAGGCTTATAATGCCAATTTCCTCAGAAAGGACACTTTGCAGAAAAGCGCAAGTATTTTGGTGAATTACAAGCAGGGAAGTATAACAAAGTAAATCACAAGAATGGAAGCCCATTCCACCCGCCTTTGGTAGCGCCATAGCACTCCCCGTATAATGCCGAGAAATAAAAGTAAAAAATGTTGGATATACAGAGTAGGCCTGTTAGCATCTGAAAAGAGAAAGATACATAAGGATAAAGAATCAGTCACCATTATTTCCTGGTATTTATAATTAGCTTAGTAATGGTGCAGATGACCTTTTTCATTGTGCTTCCACCCCATGGTCCACCAGCTGCTTTTTGGTACGAACAGAGACTCATTGTAAACAAAATGTTAAATCTCAACACAATCTCCTGAAATCAGCCTAAAGTGTCCATCACTTGGGTCTTATGCCATGTAAGTCTAATGCACCTTATCTATTCTGATATGCTGAAACAAGCAGGTAAATATCGCACAGCAGTTCATTATTAATCAAAGGCTTCTCATTCAATATCATGCTAGTACCAGTGATATAAAAGTGGTATTAAACCCCAGCAAGTATCAATAACAAGTTCACAAACTGATTGGACATGTGCTAGAAATGTTTATTTGAATAAGGCATTGAAAGTTATTCATTATTTTGAAAGCACTTATCAATTAATTTAAAGTATACTTATTTACATATATTTGTAATAATGATAATTTTACCTGTTCGATGGCAATTTTCTAGACACTATATCCTTTGAGGAATTTGGAGGTTGGAGGTGATAGTGGGGAAGGATTCAGAGTAAATGAGTAATTCCTCACTTTACTAATGTGTATTGCCACTTATGGTTCAGGAAACTAGAAATGTGTCAAATGCACCAACAGTTGATTAGAGTGACAGACTGCTCAATACAATACAATGCAACTTTTAAAATGCTGGAAGAAAGATTATGCATGTTTCATGCGTAAATAAAATATTTATCCTCTTCCTGAATATATCCTGACTGCAGCTATATATCGTTATTTGGTGTAGGAGACCAATGTTTCTAGATATTCCAGTCGCCATTTATATAATATTCCTTAGTAGACACAAGTCATTGCAGCTTCAGTTACTGGTAGATGACCTTTCAAATGAAACATCGGCTGATGTTATACTAGTTATATGGGTTCATGCTAGTGTTTATATTGGTAAAAACCTACAGAGAGAATGATTACTTATTAACTAGTTACCAGAATTCAGGTGTAATTTGACATTTCAAAGTCACTCCATAAGAAGCCTTTGATTAATAATTAACCCCTGTGTGATATTTACCTGCTTGTTTCAGTATATCAGAATAGATAAGGTGCATTAGACTTACATGGCAGAACACTCAAGTGATGGGCCCTCTAGGCTGATTAAAGAAAGATGACTATATTTTCAATCATCAGCGAACTTTATCTATCTTTATATTGAGGAAGCTGGTGAAGGTCCAAAAAGGACACTGCCAAGGTTGAAAGGATTAGGGCGCTAATTTGCCCTGTGAATTAAATAAAACTTACTTTTTTTCTCCTTTTTTAGTGTAATCACAGGATAACACAAGTTTACTCATAGTGCATTCCCGGCACAATTCAGCAGCCAGTCAGAATGCAATCACAATAATGCTGGTAAGATATCCGTAAAACGTAATAGATGAGTAAATTTTACAAATCAATGGGCAGAAAACCACAGGTTGTCCACCCGTGATTTTCAAATAAGCTGCCCACTGCGTGCGAGGCCCCACGAGTGGGGCAGGGTCTCGGTAAATTTTGCCCATTATTCTAACTGCAGCCAAACCAATGATTTGTGTTGATTTATACTTCCTTGTGTTTATACTATGAGGGACCGAAAACCCAAGATCCCCCGCATCCTGGCATAAGTGTCTGGGACCTCTGGCGCTGACTCCACCAAAGTCAGGAGAAAGACCTTTAATTTGAACACCTCAGGCGGGCGTCTGCATCTCGGGTGCCCGCTTGTCCCAAGAGGCAGAAAACTACGGCAGACTGTGTTGGGCTAGGGGGTGTTCTGCGCTCTCCCTGGAAACACAACTATTGTGCTCCCATTGGTTCCCTTTGTACCCAGGCCAAGACTCCTGAGTTGGCCCTGCTTCCTCCATTGGAGGAAGCTCGCATTTGAGAAACGGGGGCATGGCCAGTTTTGTAGACGGAGATTCGTTTGGGCAGAGGGTTTCCTGGACGGCCATAAAAGATTGAGGACAGTTGGTCATACTGTAGTTACGGGCAAAACTCACTTACGCCCAAACTGCCGTACTTCTTTTAAGTCAGGTAATTGGATTGCACCCAGATTACGAATGTAGTTGCATTGGATGTGATTGCATTGGAGAGGGTGCAGAGGAGATTCACCAGGATGTTACCTGGGCTGGAGCGCTTCAGCTATGAAGAAAGAATGGACAGGCTGGGGTTGTTTTCCTTAGAGCAGAGAAGGCTGAGGGGGGACCTGATTGAGGTGTACAAAATTATGAGGGGCATAGATAGGGTAGTTAGAAAGGAACTTTTCCCCTTAGTAGAGGGGTCAATAACCAGGGGGCATAGTTTCAAGGTAAGGGGCAGGAGGATTAGAGGGGATTGGAGGAAAAACTTTTTCACCCAGAGGGTGGTTGGAATCTGGAACTCACTGCCTGAAAGGGTGGTAGAGGCAGGAACCCTCACAACATTCAAGAAGCATTTAGATGAGCACTTGAAACGCCATAGCATACAAGGCTACGGACCAAGTGCTGGAAAATGGGATTAGAATAGACAGGGCTTGATGGCCGGCGCGGACACGATGGGCCAAATGGCCTCTTTCTGTGCTGTATAACTCTATGGGGGAGAAATTCAGTATCGCCCCATTTGGGGCGCAATTATCGGCCGGGCGCAAAGATTAGCGCCTGGTGCAAATTATCGCCACCGACTGCAAACTTGACTTTTATCGCCCCTGGAGGTGATTGGAGCGCTAAATCAGGCGCTTCACACCTGTCTTAAGGCGCAAACGCTGAGGTGCGAGGCGCTACCTCAGAGCGCTGGCGAAGCTCATGTGATGTCAGTCAGCAATGGAACACACAATGGCGCCGGCCAGTTCTTAAAGGGGATGGTTGATCTTGCTTTCCATCCACATCTTGCTCATTGCAGCCTTGAATCTCGGCCTGGAGAGACCTGCACATCAAATCTGCTGGAAAGAACAATGGAGAGTACCAGGCAAAGAGCTCAGAGTGCAGCCCCCACAAACTCTTCTAAATCGATACAAGGAATGGCAATTCAAAATGAACCTGCAAAGTGCTGCTCAGTACCCAAAACTCCTTCACATAGCGTTGAATCTCTCCAGAAGTCTCTCTCTCTCTCTCTCAGAATGCGTGGTTCAAAAATGGTACCAACAATAAAAGGCAGGAAGCGGTCGCCTTTAAATAGCGCTCCCCCAGTCCCTTCATGACTGCAAAACGCTCCCCTCAACCTGTCATTGCTAGCGTCAGGCGGTAAGGCAGGGGGCGCCACTCAATATCCGCTCCGGGGCGATACCGGGGCGTTGCGCACTCGACTGACGTCACGATCTGCCAGCGCAGGAGATCGTGGCGGTAGTGTTTAGCGCTGCCGCAAAATGTCTAGTTAATTTTGTGAGCGGCGCAGACATCGCCGCGCCTGGGTGCTAGATGCTTTGCGCCCCATTAGCGCCCTCTTAAGGCACTAACGGGAGGCACAACCAACTGAATTTTTCCCCTATGACTCTATGGGGGAAAATTTCAGTTGGTTTGCGCCTCCCGTTAGTGCCTTAAGAGGGCGCTAATGGGGCGCAAAGCAACTAGCGCCCGTGGGCGGCGATGTTTGCGCCGCTCACTAAATTAACTAGACATTTTGCGGCAGCGCTAAACACTACCGCCACGATCTCCTGCGCCGGCAGATCGTGACGTCAGTCGAGTGTGCAACGCCCCGGTAGCACCCCGGACCAAATATTGAGTGGCGCCCCTGCCTTACCGCCTGCCGCTAGCAACGACAGGTTGAGGGGAGCGTTTTGCAGTCAGGAAGGGACTGGGGGAGCGCTATATAAAGGTGACTGCTTCCTGCCTTTTTTTGTTGGTGACATTTTTGCACCACGCATTCTGAGAGAGAGAGACTTTTGGAGAGATTCAACGCTGTGTGAAGGAGTTTTGGGTACTGAGCAGCACTTTGCAGGTTCAATTTGATTTGTCCTTCCTTGTATCGATTTAGAAGAGACTTTGGGGGCTGCACTCTGAGCGCTTTCCCATGGCCTCTCCATTGTTATTTCCAGCAGATTTGATGTACAGGTCTCTCCAGGCCGAGATTCAAGGCTGCAATGAGCAGGATGTGGATGGAGAACAAGATCAACCATCCCCTTTAAGAACTGGCCGGTGCCATTGTGTCTGTGTTCCATTGCTGACTGACATCACAGGAGCTTCGCCAGCGCTCTGAGGTAGCGCCTCACTCCTCGGCCTTTGCGCCTTAAGACAGGTGTGAAGCGCCTGATTTAGCTCTCCAATCACCTCCAGGGGCAATAAAAGCCAAGTTTGCAGTCAGAGGCGATAATTAGCGCCAGGCACTAATGTTTGCGCCCGGCCGATAATTGCGCCCCAAATGGGGCGATACTGAATTTCTCCCCCTATGACTCTATGACACTGGGCGAAAATGAGGAGCAAACTCCAGGGCATGCATCCTTGCTCACGTGCAGTTATTTTTAAGCTATAATTTGCAACTTTATTTTCCGGACAGTACACCTTCCTCGATGGCTGGAGGAGGTCCATAAAAGCTAAATGTCGGGAAATTACATTGTCAACCTCCATAGGCAGGATGAGCACTTAACTTGCCTGAGACCTGGTTGAGTACTGTGGGGGAGAAATTCGGTATCGCCCCGTCTGGGGCGCTAACTTTTAAAAGTTGAAAAAATTAGCGGCAGGCGCTAATGTTTTTCAACTTTAAAAAATTCAGTTTTGTGCTCCAGGAAGGAAGTGGAGCGCTAAATCAAGCGTTGCACTTCCTTCCTGAAGCGCAACAGGCAGCAGGCGGGGTTGTAGGTGAGCAGCGCTGCACACTGGGCCGAGCAGCACTGCCGCATTGGAAGGCTCCTTATCTCCCTTAAAGGGAAGGGCCATCGCTGCAGGTTCTGCAAGGAAAAAACTTACCTGGTCCCCGACGGCAGCTGCGATCATACCCAATCAGCTCGATGTACTGCAGCAGAGTGCCAGGCTGATCCAACGCTGGGGAAGAAAATTGAAAAAAACCAGAAAGAGCATTTGAGAATTTTTTCCATTTACCTCGGCCACCTCGCCTTTAAGTATCACCCCCGAAGCGCCCGGCCTCCCGATGAACGCCTCCTGCAGCTGCCGGTGTTTTCACCCGGCGATGCTGCAGGGGGCGTAACCGAAGTTCAGGTCCGGGGCGCTACCGGGGCGATGCGCACAACGATGATGTCACGATCTCTGGGCGAAGGAGATCGGGGCGCAACGCCATACCGCCGCCGCAAACCTCCCGCCGAATATAGTGGGAGTCGATCTTCTCGCCACGCCCGGTCGGTAAGTGATTAGCGCCCTGTTATCGCCCCCCGGAGGCGTTAAGGTGCCCAATTTCTAGCCCTTAGTCTGTCTGCGGAGGGCAATAGTATAGGGTGCTTCTGCCTTCACAGGCCCCAGTGAAAAGCATCTCTTCAGGTGGGTTTCTCACCTGCGAAGTCAGGTAGAGTTTGCAAGGGTGTTAGCTCCTTTAGGTTAATGGGGGGAGAAATTCAGTATCGCCCCATTTGGGGCGCAATTATCGGCCGGGCGCAAAGATTAGCGCCTGGCGCAAATTATCGCCACCGACTGCAAACTTGACTTTTATCGCCCCTGGAGGTGAGTGGAGCGCTAAATCAGGCGCTGCACACCTGTCTTAAGGCGCAAAGGCCGAGGAGCGAGGCGCTACCTCAGAGCGCTGGCGAAGCTCATGTAATGTCAGTCAGCAATGGAACACACACACAATGGCACGGGCCAGTTCTTAAAGGGGATGGTTAATCTTGCTTTCCATCCACATCCTGCTCATTGCAGCCTTGAATCTCGGCCTGGAGAGACCTGCACATCAAATCTGCTGGAAAGAACAATGGAGAGTACCAGGCAAAGAGCTCAGAGTGCAGCCCCCACAGTCTCTTCTAAATCGATACAAGGAATGGCAAATCAAAATGAACCTGCAAAGTGCTGCTCAGTACCCAAAACTCCTTCACACAACGTTGAATCTCTCCAGAAGTCTCTCTCTCTCTCTCTCAGAATGCGTAGTTCAAAAATGGAACCAACAATAAAAGGCAGGAAGCGGTCACCTTTAAATAGCGCTCCCCCTTTCCCTTCATGACTGCAGAACGCTCCCCTCAACCTGTCGTTGCTAGCGTCAGGCGGTAAGGCAGGGGGCGCCACTCAATATCCGCTCCGGGGCAATACCGGGGCGTTGCGCACTCGACTGACGTCACGATCTGCCGGCGCAGGAGATCATGGCGGTAGTGTTTAGCGCCGCCGCAAAATCTCTAGTTAATTTCGCGAGCGGCGCAAACTTCGCCGCGCCTGGGCGCTAGATGCTTTGTGCCACATTAACGCCCTCTTAAGGCGCTAACGGGAGGCGCAACCAACTGAATTTTTCCCCCCTATTGTTATTAATAGTTACCACCAGCAGAAGCTCTCAGCTTGCTGGGTGTTCATCATAGCTTTAACCTGCAGACTGACTAACACAAAGCAAAGGTTACCAAAACATCCTGTTCTCTGCAGAACCGTAGTTAACATTAGAAAAATAAAGTAACCTGCTTCAAATCTCCATGGTGGTATTTTGCTTTGTCTTTATTGAAAGCCCATACATAGACAGACAGAAGACAAGAAGAAACTTCCTGATGCCACACAAGAATGTCTTTATATAGTCCAGTGAGTTCCAGTTTTATTCCTGCTTGTAATTTATAACATTTTTAGGTTATGCAAACACAAGTCAGTGTTACAACCCCAGACCCTTATTTATCCTTCGTGTTACACAAGGTTAATCACTCTCTATATTATTAGGAGGTATTATGGATATCTGGATAAACTGGCAACTTGTGTTCACGCATGGAGTGGTTACAGTTCCATTTCACTGAATGCCTGAAATGAACACTTCAATTAAGTGAAAAGTTACTGAAAAATTAACCATTTGCATTCATTTTATTCAGTCCTGGTGAAGCTGGAATCATTATGGATAAGGGCCTGCCACGAGTTGCAATCTTAAAACATTATTTCTAACCCTTTGGGTGCTGTGGATGAGTTTATTTGCCTAAACCCTGGGGATACTGCCGATTATACCCATTCGATAAGTATCTTCCTGGCTTAATGCATAAAACTGTATCAATATTAGAATTCTCGGCTTTCAATTGGATTTTTCAAGCTAGTTTTCAGTCACTTCCAAAATGGATGGTGGATACCAAAAAAGCGAGAGCTTTTCAACTAAGATTTTTAGGAGAAAAAAAGAATTGAAATAATAGGCCCGATTAAATTAGACCAGACCAGATTAACTTAAATAAAAATAGAGCAGATAGAGAACCAGAAAGTAAAGATAAAATGGAAAGTAAGAATGACAGGATGAAAAGAATAAAAGTGCTTCTTTTAAACAAAAAACATTTTGTTAAAATTGTATTTTTATTTTAGTAGTCTGGGGTTAATATTACGCTAATAAAGTAATGACATTTCCTGTTGCTTTCCACAGGTGGCATTATCCCTGAACCACTTCGTACATTTCCTTGCATTCAGTCTCAAACTGGTACTGGTAAGGCCATAAGCAAACCACACCTCCACTATTGCAAAAGCAAAATACTGGGGAGCTGGAAATCTGAAATAAAAACAGAAAATGCTGGAAATACTCAGCAGGTCAGGCAGCATCTGTGGAGAGAGAAACAGAGTTAACGTTTCAGGTCGATGACCCTTCGTCAGAACTGGAAAAAGCTGGAGATGGAACAGGTTTTTAAGTAAGTGCAGGGGCAGGGAAAAGGGGGAGGGGAGGAAAGAACAAAAGGGAAGGTCTGTGATAGGATGGAAGGCAGGAGAGATTAAGAGACATTAAGAGAGATTAAGAGGCAGGAGAGATTAAGAGACATTAAGAGAGATTAAGAGGCAGGAGAGATTAAGAGACATTGAGAGAGATTAAGAGGCATTAAGAGAGAACAATGATAGGGTTCCCCTTGTCCTCACCTTTCACCCCACCAGCCTGCACATTCAACGGATCATCCTCCGCCATTTCCGCCACCTCCAGCGTGATCCCACCACCAAACACATCTTCCCCTCACCTCCCCTTTCAGCATTCAGAAGGGACCGCTCCCTCCGCGTCACCCTGGTCCACTCTTCTATCACCCCCAACACCCCTTCCCCTTCGCCCGGCACCTTCCCATGCAAGCGCAGGAGATGCAACACATGCCCTTTTACCGCCACCCTTCCCACTGTCCAGGGCCCCAAACACTCCTTCCAGGTGAAACAGCGATTTACTTGTACTTCTTGCAATTTAGTATACTGTATTCACTGCTCACGATGTGGTCTCCTCTACATTGGGGAGACTAAATGCAGATTGTGTGACCGCTTTGCGGAACACCTCCGTTCAGTCCGTAAGGGTGACCCCGAGCTTCCGGTCGCCTGTCACTTTAATTCTCCGCTCCACTCCCACTCAGACCTCACTGTCCTCGGCCTCTTATACTGTTCCAATGAAGCTCAACGTAAGCTCGAGGAACAGCACCTCATCTTTCGATTAGGCACTTTACAGCCTTCTGGACTCAACATAGAGTTCAACAATTTCAGATCATAACCTCTGCTCCTATCCTTTTTTTCCCCATTTTTTTTTTTTTAATTTCTTCTCTCTCCCACATGGCAGCTGTCTTTCATTCTGCCAGTCCCATTTACACTTCATCTGGAGCCATCTTTTGTTTTCTTAACTTGTCCCATTACCATCTCCTTTTGCCTTGCACCATCTCTTAATCTCTCCTGCCTTCCATCCTATCACAGACCTTCCCTTTTGTTCTTTCCTCTCCTCCCCCCTTTCCCTGCCCCTACACTTGCTTAAAAACCTGTTCCATCTCCAGCTTTTTCCAGTTCTGACGAAGGTTCATCGACCTGAAACATTAACTCTGTTTCTCTCTCCACAGATGCTGCCTGACCTGCTGAGTATTTCCAGCATTTTCTGTTTTTATTTCACACCTCCACTATGTTTAGTGAGATTCATGGGGTTACACTATGTATTTATATGTAGATGGTTCATAAATTGCATACAGAAAAAAAATTGTCATGACGGACCTCATTTTAAGACAGTCTACCAGGTCTCTTGGTAACTTCCCAAGACATCAATGCTATCCTCTACAACCATAACTAATGACACCTGTATGGTTTCCCAGGACACCAGCTGAGCATCAGAATGTGGTCCATTCAGCGTCATCATTAAGCACAAGCCTGGCATGTTGAAGGTATGCTTTAGCGTTCGGATTGATCTTGAGCATCCTGTAATATAGTCCAGCTAGGGTCTCACAGATTGTGGTGACGTATTGCAAACGGTACAACTTTGCCTAATAAAGAGGTCTCCCTGTGGAGGCCCCCCCGTGGACTGCAAAGAGATCAGAAACAGCAGGAGCTTGAAGAGGGTGCAGAGGTCAACCCATTGAAAGCTGCAAGAGACTTTCATGCTACTGTCGTACAGGAGACTCGTATATCTTCCTTCTTCCCACCGTAAATACGCCATCATCTACAGACCCTTCTCTGTGTACATCAATTCACACAACTCTCATTCTTGAAAGCAACTTACAAACCTTCCCCACCCATGTTCAATCGTGACGTGTTTGTGTGCCTAGAGCATTTTACCACTGTGCTTCCCTTTAGTTTCAGTGTGTGAAAAATGAGTCGTAGTCCTAGTCTTGTACTGTGCGCAACTTCAGTGGCTAGAGCTGTAACCAGTGGGATTCCATTCAGCTGGCGAGTATGTAGCTATACTGATGTACATTATTGCTTTGATGGAAAATTACTGGCCCCTTATACCATTACAATTGTTCCTGTTATCAGGGTGGAGTGTTAACTTTGTTAAAGCTGCAATGTTTGTGCATGCATTTGATAATAACCTGGTGTCCTTACTCAAGTCTGTTTCAATTGTGTAGAAAGTGGGGGGGAAAAATTCGGTATCGACCATTGTGGGGCGCTAACATCGCCTGGGTGCTAACTTTAATGCCCGGCGCTAATTAGCGCCGATGACTGGGAAATTGAGTTTTAGCACCCCAAGAGGGAAGTGGAGCGCTAAATCAAGCTCCACTGCCTTCTTAGGGTACTAACTTCGGAGAGCGGGGCGGAGACTTCAGCACACTGGGCCGTGCCGTGCTGCTGCGCTCAAAGGCTCCTTCCCTCCCTTAAAGGGAAGGGCCATCGCTGCAGGCTCTGCAATAGAAAAATTACCTTCCTGGACCACCAAGGCAGCCGCGATCCAACGTGATCAGCCCAGCACTCAAGCAGATCGATCGCGGGCAGGAACACGCGGAAAAAACAGGATCAAGAAAGGTAAGTTTTTTTTTTACTTACCTCGGCTAACCTCGCCTTTAATCAATCGCCCCTGAAGCGGCTGGCCGCCCGATACACGCCTCCTGCAACTGTCGGTGTTTTCGACCGGTGCTGCTGTAGGGGGTGGAAGTCAATTTAGGTTCCGGGGCGCTACCGGGGCGATGACTTCACGATCTCCGGGCGAAGGAGATCTGGGTGCAGCGCCATAGCGCCACCGCAGAACTCCCGCCAAATATGGCGGGAGTCGATGTCAGCGCCATGCCCGGTCACAAAGGCACCCAATTTTGCCCCCTGGGTGTATAAAGATAGGGGGGAAAATTCAGTTGGTTTGCGCCTCCCATTAGCGCCTTAAGAGGGTGCTAATGGGGCGCAAAGCAACTAGCGCCCGGGCGCGGCGATGTTTGCGGCGCTCGCGAAATTGACCAGACACTAAACACTACCGCCACGATCTCCTGCGCCCGCAGATCGTGACGTCGGTCGAGCATGCAACGCCCCGGGAGCGCCCCGGACCGGATATTGAGTGGCACCCCCTGCCTTACCGCCTGCCGCTAGCAACGACAGGTTGAGGGGAGCGTTTTGCAGTCGGGAAGGGTCTGGGGGAGCGCTATTTAAAGGCGACCGCTTCCTGCCTTTTTTTGTCAGCAACATTTTTGCACCACGTATTCTGAGAGAGAGAGAGAGAGACTTCTGCAGATATTCAACGCTGTGTTGAGGAGCTTTGGGTACTGAGCAGCATTTTGCAGGTTCATTTTGATTTGATCTTCCTTGCATCGATTTAGAAGAGACTGTGGGGGCTGCACCCTGAGCTCTTTCCCTGGGTCTCTCCATTGTTCTTTCCAGCAGATTTGATGTACAGGTCTCTCCAGGCCGAGATTTAAGGCTGCAATGAGCAGGGTGTGGATGGAGAGCAAGATCGACCCTCCCCTTTACGAACTGGCCGGCGCCAGTGTGTCTGTGTTTCATTGCTGACTGACATCACATGAGCTTCGCCAGAGCTCTGAGGTAGCGCCTCGCTCCCCGGCATTAGTGCCTTAAGAGAGGTGTGTAGCCCCTGATTTAGCGCTCCAATCACCTCCAGGGGCGATGGAAGCCAAGTTTGCAGTCGGAGGCGATATTTAGCGCCAGGTGCAAAACTTTGCGCCTGGGCGATAATTGCGCCCCAAACGGGGCGATACCGAATTTCTCCCCCATAGTCTTTGTATGAGAGTAAGACAAGGGAATGTAGCTCTGTGTGATAACCAGATGACTTTGTGTTCTGGTTGGAGCAAAGCTAGTTGAGTATAAATGTAGGTCGTCTAGCTAACAACTGTTAAAACAGAACAGACTCGAGAAGATAGTGCGTTGAAACCACTGTAATCTTGTTCTCAGATTGAGGTAACCACTCTTTCTGCACTTTCACAGCACTATTCAATAAAAGTTATTGGACCAAATCGTTGTTGTGAGCTTGTTTAGCTGGTGTCTGAAATCATAATACTCCATCTTGAGAGCGCCAACAGAGCACATGAGGTGACAGGCTGATCTCTTGCTATTGGAACATCCTTGGACTGAGTTGGCATTCATCTCACAGCAGCTAAGTCCTGAAAATGACTTGCTGCAAGCTGCACCTCTTGTGCCACTGCAGTGGTCGCCTGGCCGGCATGCATGCAACTGAATGTACAAGAATTGAAGGGGCTGGTGAGGAGGCCTACATACGCTGCCATCTTGAGAGACAGTGCCATCCTTCATTCACTGGGCACTGTCTCCAAGAGATGTTCTTTCCCCCACTCCAGTAGTGATAGCATAGCTGGTACATCAACAAATGCCTGCTGCTAATTTTTCAGCCGGCCTGCCCAGACCATTCCAAGTTAGTGAGAAGATCTGACAGCTGGAAATGAAACTTATCAGCTGCTGTAGCATTGGCACAAGAGGGCTGTTGGTACTGTTGGTTCCCCACGCACTGGTCTCACTCACCCAATGGCGATACCAATGTTAACCTGCCCGATTCTCTAGCAAGAGCTGCTGGGCCGGCCCATTTTTTAATGGGCCTTCCTGGTGACTTGTCTTAGAAGATGCAGCAGGTTTACATTGGGTTGAGTGCCAGGACATGCGCTGGGAACTGGCCGAGCTAGCACCTCTCTAAGGCCAGTGGGAAAACAACTTTAAAGTGCCTTTCTGCGGCAAACAGTACTGTAGAACCCACTTCACAACATGAATGGGGCAAAGATGAGCCAAGGTGAACGGAATTGTTTCTATTTCAGGCAATTCAGTACAATATTAACATGCTACATAGCCAGTACCTCCCACTCAGGGTTCTTCCAGTTTCCTTCTCCTTAAATTAAATGGATTTTATAAGAACATAACATAAGAATTAAGAGCAGGAGTAGGCCATACGGCCCCTCGAGCCTGCTCTGCCATTCAATAAGATCATGGCTGATCTTCGATGTCAACTCCACTTACCCGCCCGTTCCCATATCCCTTGAATCCCCGAGCGTCCAAAAATCTATCAATCTCAGCCTTGAATATACTCAATGATTCAGCATCCACAGCCCTTTGGGGTAGAGAATTCCAAAGATTCACAAACCTCTGAGTGAAGAAATTCCTCCTCACCTCAGTCTTAAATGGCCTACCCCTTATCCTGAGACTATGCCCCCTAGTTCTAGACTCTCCAGCCAGGGGAAACAACCTCTTAGCATCTACCCTGTCACTCTGCCTCAGAATAGTATATGTTTCAATGAGATCACCTTTCATTCTTCTAAACTCCAGGAAGTATAGGCCCAATCTACTCAATCTCTTATCATAGGACAGCCCTCTCATCCCAGGGATCAATCTAGTGAACCTTCGTTGCACCGCCTCTAAGCCAAGTATATCCTTCCTCAAATAAGGAGGCCAAAACTGTGCACAGTACTCCAGGTGTCGTCTCACCAAAGCCCTGTGCAAATGTAGCAAGACTTCCTTACTCTTGTACTCCAACCCCCATGCAATAAAGGCCAATATGCCATTTGCTTTCCTGATTGCTTGCTGTTCCTGCATACTAACTCTCTGTGTTTCCTGTACGAGGACACCCAAATCTCTCTCTGAACACCAACATTTAATAGTTTCTCACCATTTAAAAAATATTCTGTTCTTCTATTCATCCTACCAAAGTGAATAACCTCGCATTTCCCCACATTATACTCAATCTGCCACCTTCTTGTCCACTCACTTTTACTATATTCTTCTGCAGGCTCTTTGGGGGAAAAATTTGTGTTCGTCAGCAAAGTTGCCGGTGTCACCCGCAACTGGACTTAACGGACGGTGAAAATGGCCACAATGCTAATGGAGCAAAATTGGTCTGGGGGGCATGGAGATTGGTGGCGCAGCGCTTACCTTCCGTGAAACGCTGTCCTGGTGGCGTTGCTGGAGGCATCCGAGACAAAGTTCCTGTCCAGGTGCGGCATTGCAGCTTCCCGCAGCCTCTGGAATCAAGGCTGTGGAGCGGCAAGGAATTGTGGACAATGAAGAAGTATGAGAATTAAAGGGGCCATGCACACTGAAGCAATACAAAATAAAATGAAGTGAAACAATGCCGTTTTCAGCTCTTTCTGCCTTTTAAAAAATATTTAACATTAAAAGAAGTCCCAAATGTGAATATTCAGCTCTTAAAGCTGAATCACCTCTGTAAGCTCAACAAATGGGAAAAATGCCTCAGCACTAACACAAATGGATCAGCAAGCCAGGGAAGGGGAACCCAGGGTTTTGCACGCAGCACTCCAGCTTTGTACAGGGAGTCAACACTGCAAGACAGGCCCTCTACCCACAAGGGCCAGGAGGCCCTCCGGAAAGAAGGGTGTGGGAGTACATCACCGAGGCCGTCACTGCCAGCAGTGTCACCCCATCATCTGGCTCCAGTGCCCAAATAAGCTTCATGACCTCAGACCACTGGTCAAGGTCAGTGAATGTATCTTCAAACGCCGACTCCTACCAACTGCACCACTAGCCTCACACACTGCTCAATGCACGACCCCCCAATCACTCACCTACCAACAATCTGCACCAATTACAAGGCACATCTCCCATTCCTAGCCTCTCCTCACCCCCTTGGAGGAGACGGTGCAGGCCATTCTTGGCAGGGGCATGGTTGAGCCCTTGGCCAGCAGCAGGGCCGAAAGGATACAAGATGCTGGTATCCTCGTACATTATCCTCCTTCTGGCATGCACCTCATGCTTTCCCGACTTCCCATCACCACAACTCCACTCTTGTGCCTTCCTCATTTCACACACCCAAGAAATGCAGCCTGCCCAGCCAGTGGTTGACCAAGAAGAGGGAGAGGAGAGTGAAGAAGAACAAGAACGGAAGAAGATTGATTTGACACTCCCAGCCACCAGCTCCTCAAGGTCAACCAGCAAGGCCATCTGCAGTGTCCCCCACTGAAAGTCAGCTTCCTTCTACCAGCCATGCTGCAGCCACTGGGGTAGCACTGCGTGACATCAGTAGGCTAGGCAAAGGCACACACAAGACAGTCACTAAGAGAATGCATAAGGGTGATGAGTTGATTTCTTGATGTCACATTGGATGGATAGGTGGATTGGAAAGTTTGCTTTGTGGTGGCTTTTATTTCAGCATTGTGGCCAAGAGGATGTTGTGATGGTCAGTAACAGATGGAAGGTAAGGTGTGGGACTAATGTTGAAAGGGGAATTGGGGTTGTGGTCACTGGGACTGCAGGTGGATGATTCCATCCCGGATATCACAGCCACAAAGTGGCTGCCTGGGATGCATCCTTCCGCCTGATTCCTCCTCTGCGGCTTCCTCCTCTGCGGCTTCCTCCTCTGCGGCTTCCTCCTCTGCGGCTTCCTCCTCTGCGGCTTCCTCCTCTTCTATGTCTTCCTCTTGCCTCTGCAAGCAGATGCTGTAAATGTGAAATGACAGCATAAAATGCTGGAAATACTCGGCTGGTCAGGCAGCATCTTGACCTGAGACGTGAACTCTGTTTTTCTCTCCATGGATGTTGCGTGACCTGTTGAGTATTCGCAGCATGTTCTGTCTTCTCAAAGGCCTTAATTTACCATCCGAGCCCTTGCAAGCATCCAGCAGCACTTAAAAACTTTTCACATCTATTGCAGCAAGCCACCAATTCATTAAAATAAAAAAAAAATCCAAACCTTACATTCAAACTTACCTAACGATGTGTGTCCCTTTAAGAGGTGCAGACATCACCACTGACAGCCTGCTTGCACGCCAGGTCAGTTGATTGCGGAGAAGGTTGGTGTTGTTGTTGGTGCTGCTGGTGTGCATGGTGCTGTTGATCGTGGTGGGATTCTGATGACCAAGGTGAGATATTTTCAAGGGCACCGATGCTGATGTAATAGATGGCAGGTGAACTTGAGATGACAGAAGCAATCTGTCAATGGTGAGAAAGGTTGTTCCAATGAGGTGACACTGGATAGAGAGTTGGCTCCAAACACTTGCAACCTGCAGAAAGCTCAATCTGTCTTCCAAATGCAGTAAGCAACAGCTTCTGAGCTTGGAAAGTGAACAGATGTGAGATGGGAGCTTTTATAGAACATTTGCAGCTGGCAAGTAATGAGATGATTCCATGGTCATACAAATCCCGACCTGCTTACCTGACGTGATCCCTGAGCAGCGTGGACCCCGTGGGCGACCTCGTAAAATGTAAAGGTGAGCTCAAAAGACTTTTTAATGGGCTGTTAACAAGGTCATAATAACCTGAATTGCCTCCCCTCACCGCTGTGTGTCAGGTCTGTTCAGCGCTGACAGACCAGACATCTGGGAAAGGCGCGTGGCGGCGGGTTGACAGCTGTCAAAAAAATTTCCCACCCGACCCTCAACCGAACGCGTCTGCTGCCCCCCTGAAAAATTCACCCCATAGAGTTTACAGCACAGAAACAGGCCATTCGGCCCAACCTACGCTGGTGTTTATACTCCACACGAGCCTCCGCCCACTCTATTTGCACCATCTCAAGGAGTGTTCTAATGACAATCCTCAGTACTAAGCTAACCCGACAGAACATTGCAGTGTGAAAATATTTCTTTATTTTCTCATCTACACAAATGATCACTGAGCTGCAACTGTTGACAGATTTGAACTGAGATTGTACGAGTTTTTGCAAACGTGCGTGTTCTGCTTCAGTTTGGACTTTGCCCACGGACTCAGCCCATTCCTGGTATGTGCAGCTCACTGGTGTTGCGACAGGTACCTCTGAATCTGTTTGTGTGGAAACTGATCACATTCACAGAATCCCCACAGTGCAGATAGAGGCCATTTCGGCCCATCGAGCCTGCACTGACACATATCCCACCCTATCCCCGTAACCCCATGTATTTAATCCCCCTAACACTAAGGGTCAATTTATCATAGCCAAATCAACCTAACCCGCACATCTTTGGACTGTGGGAGGAAACCGGAGCACCCGGAGGAAACCCACGCAGACACGGGGAGAATGTACAAACTCCACACAGACAGTCACCCGAAGCCAGATTCGAATCCGGGTCCCTGGCGCTGTGAGGCAACAGTGCTAACCACTATGCCACCGTGTTGCCCTGAATTAATGATTATTATTCACAAAATCTGCAGTTCTGAATCCAAAGCATTGTCGCAATCTTAGGATGTATCTTTTTATCTAGCTGGGCGCAACTTGGTAAGAATAGTCAGCTTATACCATTCTGCTTTGTTAAAACAATGTTTCATTGCTATTACATTTTCTGTTTTTGATATTCTAATTTTACTTTTTATTTATAACATTCTTTCCTGCCTTAGAAGCACACTTAACTGTGAAAGAATGTTCTTTTTTGATTCTATGGCATACTGCATATTTGTCTACATGCCTGAGGTCAGGAAAGCGACTGCATGCTACTCATTTGACAGATCCATCTGCCTTTCTGTCAACAAACCTGGTTCATTTGCAGTGAAACGTGCCTATAATGACCATCTATGGCACTGACACCAGGAGGTCTTTATAAACAGTTTCTCCTTCAGTGCAGGTTCAAGCTTGAATCATTGACACATTGTTCGGCTGATCATTATGTGTCACTAGAGATATCCACTCATTCTACACAGGTGGTCTTTGAGATGGGTTTCATTGCACCAGTTTTTGGAATTTAAATTATAAATACCTTAGCTCCCCGCCCCACCATGGCACTTTTTGATGCCGTGATTTACGACATAACATACATTGGATTTATTTTTCCTTTTTCCTGGCACTGGTGATAATTTTAGAATACTCTTTTCCGGTTGGCTGTCACTAGCACTGGTGGGATATTGTGCATATCAATTGACATACACAGGTACATTTTAGGGAAATGTGAATGAATGAGATGTTAAAGACCATAGAATGGGTTATTACCCCTCCCCAGTAACTCGTGCTGGTTCAATGGGCATTGATAGGCATCTGGGTACCTCCCCAAATGACTATTGATATATCTGAGCCTAGACTGTGAGTGTTGGCAGGCTTCTCAACCATGGAAGCATCATAACCCAACCCTGTCCTCAGTTGATGTCCATATGTGAGTACAGGGGTTACTAGGTAGTGATCAGGAATGGAAGATTGGGTGATAATTCTTTCCTTAACCCAAGGGAATTGAAGGCAACTCTATCACCTCTATTGCTGTCCTTTCTGGGATAGCAAACTCAGCACAGACCAGGGAGCGAGCCTTCCAATTTCCCTGCTCTGTACAGCTTGGTGCAACATCAAACAATGCATGTACCCATTGAGCCATAAAGGAAGCTCTATGAGCCTGTTTTTGATGCAGAGTCTCGGGTCTAAATACTGATGGGATTGTACGGTGACCAAATCGTTTTAGTTCAATGATCTGTGCTGCTAATTTAACTTAATGACACCCAAACCACCCATCATATTTTAAATTGCCCATTAGCGGTGACCCAGGATTTTTATTTATAAATGTTGCAACTATCAGATTATTGACTTTACTATGGAGCGACAGCCTTTAACTGTTAATATCACCTGCTCAAAAGTAGAATAGCAGCGATGCTACTTTACCACTATTCTATAAGAAAATGTAAAGCTATTTTGGTACTTTCCCAATTACATCGTCAAGTTTGGATTCGGAGTGGCCTTTAAGATTTCTGTTGTAGTTTCCTCCTTGGGACTTAGTCATAGTTCCATTGCGGTAAATCAAAAAGTAATAGATCCAAATTTAAATTTCAATCTAGAAATTCATCAGCTAAAATTTGAGATTAGTGCTATCAGTATTTTGTCCCATGGTGTTTGGGATTTCACTTTTCCATTGCCTTGGCATTGAATAAGATTTAGACCACACTGGGTGTGGAGGGACACAGTGAGTGGAATTGTATAGAACTTAAAATCTCATAAGAACATAAGAAATAGGAGCAGGAGTAGGCCATTCGGCCACTCGAGCCTGCTCCGCCATTCAGTAAGATCATGGCTGATCTTCTACCTCATCTCAACCTTTCCTGCACTATCCCCATATCCCTTGATTCCCTTAACATCCAAAAATCTATTGATCTCTGTCTTGAATATACTCAACGACTGAGCCTCCACAGCCCTCTGGGGTAGAGAATTCCAAAGATTCACCACCCTCTAAGTGAAGAAATTTCTCCTCATCTCAGTCCTAAATGGCCGACCCCTTATTCTGAGACTGTGACCCCTGGTTCTAGACTCCCCAGTCAGGGGAGACATCCTCCCTGCATCTACCCTGTCAAGCCCTGTAAGAATTTTGTATGTTTCAATGAGATCACCTCTAATTCTTCTAAACTCTAGGGAATATAGGCCCAGTCTGCTTAATCTCTCCTCATAGGACAATTCCCCCATCCCAGGAATCAGTCTGGTGAACCTTCGTTGCACTCACTCTATGGCAAGTATATCCTTCCTCAGGTAAGGAGACCAAAACTGTACACAATACTCCAGGTGTGGTCTCACCAGGGCCCTATATAATTGCAGTAAGACGTCTTTACTCTTATACTCAAATCCTCTTGAAATAAAGGCCAACATACCATTTGCTTTCTTAATTGCTTGCTGTACCTGCATGTTAACTTTTGTGTACAAGGACACCCAGGTCCCTCTGAACACCAACATTTCCCAATCTCTCACCATTTAAAAAATACTCTGCTTTTCTATTTTCCTACCAAAATGGATAACTTCACATTTCTCCACATTATTATTCCATTTGCCATGTTCTTGCCCACTCATTTAGCCCGTCAATATCCCCTTGAAGCCTTTTTGCATCCTCCTCACAACTTACATTCCCACCTAAATTTGTATCATCAGCAAACTTGAATATATTACATTTGGTACCCTCATCCAAATCATTGATGTGGATTGTGAATAGCTGAGGCCCAAGCACTGATCCTTGCGGTACCCCACTAGTTACAGCCTGCCAACCCGAAAATGACCCGTTTATTCCTACTCTCTGTTTTCTGTCCGTTAACCAATCCTCAATCCATGCTAGTATATTACCCACAATTCCATGAGCCCTAATTTTGTTTAATAACCTCTTGGGTGTGGAGGGACACAGGGAGTGGAATTGTATAGAACTTAAAATCTAGCATTTAAGAATGTTTTGCTTAAAATAACAACTGTCGAAAAACAATACACATGAATTAAGTTATGAAGCAGCATTGTTTGTTAGAAACAACTCCATCGTTTAACTGTGAAAGGCACTGTAGAAAGAAAAAAAGGAAAAGAGAGACTTGCATTTATATAGCGCCTGTTATCACCTCAGGACGTCCCAAAGCGATTTAAAACCAATGAAGTACTTTTAAAGTAGGAGAAACGTGGCAGCCAACTTGCGCACAGCAAGCTCCCACAAACAGCAATGTGATAATGACCAATCTATTTTAGTGATGTTGATTGAGGGATAAATATCGGTCAGGACACCAGGGAGAACTCCCCTGCTCTTCTTTGAAATAGTGCCATGGGATAATTACGGAGCCTCGGTTTAATGTCTCATCCAAAAGACGGCAACTCCAACAGTGCAGCACTCCCTCAATACTGCAGTGGAGTGTCAGCCTAAATTTTGTGCTCAAGTCTTTGGAGCGGGACTGGAACCCACAACCAGCTGACTCAGAGGCAAGAGTGCTACCACTGAGCCAGGGCTGACTTTGTCTTTTTTGTTCTTTAAGATTCCTCCCTTCTTCCTCCCGATTCATACCAGGCACTCGCCTGCGCCTTGCCCGAGTAGCTGACCTTCATGTATGAGCCTAGATAATAAGCGCATGCAAGAGAATTCATCCTGGGTGACACACACTTTCCACCAGGGGTCACTGCATGGCAATCAGGTGCAGGAAGCATTGCTCATCTCCTCCTCCCTAGCCCAAGGCTACAAACTGAAAATAAGCCATGGTTCCTTTCACTGATTGCAGCTCCAACTGTAAAACAAATTAGAAATGAAATGTGATACACAACAGAATCCTAAGTGGACTCATCCAATAGTTTGGCGATCCCACAATCAACGGATCAGAGCAAAGCTCTGCAGTCCTGCCGCATCCAGTCGTGAATGGTGGTGGACCATTAAACAACTAACGGGAGGAGGAGGCTCCATGAATATCCCCATCCTCAATGATGGTGGAGCCCAGCACGTGAGTGCAAAAGACAAGGCGGAAGCGTTTGCAACCATCCTCAGCCAGAAGTGCCATATCAGCCTCCTTCTGAGGTCCCCACCATCACAGAAGCCAGTCTTCAGCCAATTCGATTCACTCCATATGATATCAAGATATGGCTGAGTGCACTGGATACAGCAAGGGCTATCGGCCCTGACAACATCCCGGCTGTCATGCTGAAGAATTGTGCTCCAGAACTAGCCGTGCCTCTAGCCAAGCTGTTCCAGTACAGCTGCAACACTGGCATCTGTCCGACAATGTGGAAAACTGCCCAGATATGTCCTGTCCACAAAAAGCAGGACAAATACAATCCGGCCAATTACCGCCCCATCAGTCTACTCTCAATCATCAGCAAAGTGATGGAAGGTGTCATCGACAGTGCTATCAAGCGGCACTTACTCACCAATAACCTGCTCACTGATGCCCAGTTTGGGTTCCGCCAAGACCATTCATCTCCCGACCTCATTACAGCTTTGGTCCAAACATGGACAAAGGAGCTGAATTCCAGACGTGAGGTGAGAGTGACTGCCCTTGACATCAAGGCAGCTTTTGACCGAGTGTGGCATCAAGGAGCCCTAGTAAAACTGAAGTCAATGGGAATTGGGGGGAAAACTCTCCACTGGCTGGAGTCATACCTAGCACAAAGGAAGATGATTGTGGAGGTTGGAGGTCAATCATCACAGCCCCAGGACATCGCTGCAGGAGTCCCTCAGGGCAGTGTCCTAGGCCCAACCATCTTCAGCTGCATCATCAATGACCTTCCCTCCAGAAATGGGGATGTTCGCTGATGACTGTACAGTGTTCAGCGCCATTCACAACTCCTCAGATAATGAAGCAGTCCATGCCCGCATGCAACAAGACCTGGACGACATTCATGCTAGGGCTGATAAGTGGCAGGTTACATTCACGCCTCACAAGTGTCAGGCAATGACTGTCTCCAACAAGCGAGAGTCTAACCACCGTCCATTGACATTCAACGGCATTACCATCGCTGAATCCCCCACCATCAACATCCTGGGGATCACCATTGACCAGAAACTTAACTGGACCAGCCACATAAATACTGTGGCAACAAGAGCAGGTCAGAGGCTAGGTATTCTGCAGTGAGTGTCTCACCTCCGGACTCCCCAAAGCCTTTCCACCATCTACAAGGCACAAGTAAGGAGTGTGATGGAATACTCTCCACTTGCCTGTGCTGTAAATTCTTTGTAAAAGCAAACCACAGACAATGCTATCATCTTCTTGTTCAATGGTTCCAAGAACAGCTTATAGAATCTATGCGAATATCACAGGGACAAAATTACTGCATGTCTTTTTTCCCCACTACAAACAAAAAAGTTTTGTCAAGTGCATTTTCTTAAAGACGGTGTCCCTTTAAAAAGTTTGTTGCATCAAATATTCTACATGCAACATATCAGGATTATCAGTTCTTGTTCGTCACAGAAGTTTTTTGATGTGAAAGAACATATTTATTCTTGTTCACTGTATATTTACACAGTGATCATATCAGTACACTACACTGAGCCCGTTCTTGCAACATCCACATATAAATAGATTATTCTACTCATGGTCAAAAACAGTTTTTACCTTTAGATCTTAACACCACCCTATTAACATGATTTTGTCAAAAGTTACCTAATCTGTTGCTCCGTGTGAAATGAATCTTCATATCAAGTCACTGGACTAAAAATTCCACTGATACAGATACAGAGGGAAACAAGATAGTGTCTGAAAAGAAGGGACATCTTTTGTGTCCCTTTTTATGTACTTTTACTTTAAGTTGGCAACCTGGGATAGCATCGCTCTAAATGGTAGTGTGTGACCTCTGTGTGTTGCTTTTTCCTATTTACCTTTCCTCCTGCCACCACCTCAAGTCAAAGTCTACTGGAGAAACATGATTGATGGCTACAGGTTAATAGAATCCAGCTCACACATTTAGAGGTATTAAGGGGTAGAAATTAGGTCGCGCCCCATTTGGGGCGCAAATATCGTCCGGACGCAAATATTAGCGCCTGGCGCTAATTATCGGCACTGACGGGAAACTTCACTTTTACCGCCCCGGGAGGTGAGTGGAGCGCTAAAGCAGGCGCTGCACACCTCTCTTAAGGCGCAAAGGCCGAGCAGTGAGGCGCTAACTCGGAGCGCTGGCGAAGCTCATGTAATGTCAGTCAGCAATGGAACACACACACAATGGCACGGGCCAGTTCTTAAAGGGGATGGTTAATCTTGCTTTCCATCCACATCCTGTTCATTGCTGCCTTGAATCTCGGCCTGGAGAGACTTGCACATCAAATGTGCTGGAAAGAACAATGGAGAGCACCAGGCAAAGAGCTCAGAGTGCAGCTCCCACGGTCTCTGCTAAATCGATACAAGGAATGGCAAATCAAAATGAACCTGCAAAGTGCTGCTCAGTACCCAAAACTCCTTCACACAACGTTGAATCTCTCCAGAAGTCTCTCCCTCTCTCTCTCAGAATGCGTAGTTCAAAAATGCCACCAACAATAAAAGACAGGAAGAGGCCCCCTTTAAATAGCGCCCCCCCCAGCCCCACAGCGATTGATAGCGTTCCAGTCTTCCGGTCGTTGGAAGCGCCAGGCGGTAAGGCAGGGGGCGCCACTCAATTTCCGCTACGGGGCGCCCCAAGGGCGTTGCACCATGGAATGACGTCACAATCTGCGCGCGCAGGTGGTCGCAGCGGTAAGTTTTAGCGCCGCCGCACAATCTCAAGTTAAGTTCTCGAGCGGCGCAAACATCGCTGCGCCCGGGCGTTAGCGGCTTTGCGCCCCATTAGCGCCCTCTTAAGGCGCTAACGGGTGGCGCAACCAAGTGAATTTTTACCCCTAAGTGTTTTTATATTGGGTGAGACCTATCCTAGTGTTGCTGGCTCCCAATGTGTGGGCTTCATGCAGCCAGAGGCAATCCCAGAGTAAACTTCCAGTTTGACCGTTTATCTCCTGGTCTTCCTGGCAGCTGGACTTACTTTGGGGTTGCTATGTAAACCAGCAGCAGTAGAATGAGTCTTGTGCAATATTAAAGCAGCTATCTTGTGCAACAATGGCCCGTAATTTCCGATAGGAGGCTTCCTGTGTGCGGATGCCTCCTATCGGGAAAAAATCTACGCCCTTACCTGAGGGCTCCCGAGGTCCGGACTCTTCCGCTCCTGGGCCTCTCCTGAGGCCCAGGTATCCCAGGGGTGCAGGCGGTTCGCAAGCGTCCCTGGGATCACGTGGGCCAGGCGAGCCAATAGGAGAAGGGAATCTCCCTTCATACTTTTGACAGGTAGACCTGTCAAAAGTATGAATGGGGATCACTGAAAAAAGACACTACTGTGGCGGATCGCCACTTAAAACGGGCATAATCCACTCTTCCATCTGTGGACAAATTTCCAGCCCCTTCCCTTTAAGGCAGAAGGGGGCGGGGCCTCAGGTTTTACCCAGAGAATTCTGGGAGTTTACCCAGAGAATTCTGGGAGCAGCTTGCTGAGACATTTTGTTTTGCCATGCAGTGAATAAAAGCTTCTTGTTTTCCACATATGGATTCAGCCTCCATTCGTGTTTCGCGGCAGCCTCAACATTGGTGACCCCGACGCTCAGAACGTATTCCGAGCACTGCAATGGTGGACACGAACGCAGTTTCCGTGAAACTGCCAGAGTTTTGGGAAAACCAGCCCGAAGCCTGGTTTCTCCAAGCTGAATCTCGCTTCCGGCTGCGAAATATCACCACAGATGGGACGAAGTACGACTATCTCGTCACATCACTCAGTAGCGTCGCAGTTTCCAAGGTTTGGACAACGCTGCAGAACCCACCAGAGGAAGGCAAGTACGCACATCTCAGAACAGCGCTCCTTAAAAAATTTACGGCCTCGGCATATCAGCGAAACTGCCACCTCCTCGGCCTTCCAGGCCTCGGTGATGCCTCACCGTCAGACCTCCTCTCCCACATGCTCTCCCTCACCGACGAGAGCCCACCCGGATCCCTCTTCCGCACGCTGTTCATCCACCAGCTCCCTCTCAGCATCCGCCCAGCGATCATGGCGTCCGGCCTCACGAACCTGGAAGCCCTGGCCGATGAGGCCGACAAGCTGCTGTCCGCTCACTCCAGCCGCGACGTCACTCCGGACCTGGCAGCCAATGCCTGGGCGCGCCCCTCACCATCCAGCCCGCGGCCACAAGGGCCTGTCACCAGGCCCATGGGGCCTTCACGCCCCACTAACCCGGGCCACTGTTACTACCATGCACGGTTCGGCGCCAGGGCACAACGGTGCACACCTCCTTGCTCTTTCAAGTCCGCCCCCGTTCCAGCCCCCGCGATGGCCGTGGGCCACGCGGGCTCCCTGCTGTTCGTCACAGATGACAAAACCGGCCGCCGGTTCCTGTGCAACACTGGGGCTCAGCACAGCATCATCCCGGCCTCCTCCCTTGACATCCAAAAGGGCGAACGAGGACCGGCGCTGGCTGCTGCTAACGGCTCGGAAATCCGGACGTATGGCACCCGGACAGTCACCCTCGACCTCGCTGGTCACCGCTACCGATGGGAGTTCATCACTGCCAAGGTGCTCTCCCCCCTCATCGGCGCAGATTTCCTGTGTGCCCACGGCTTACTGGTAGACATCCCTCGTCACCGCCTCGTGGACATGAACACCATGTCCCCCATCCTGGGCGCCATGGCCCCCCGTCAACCCGCCGACATGGCGTCACAGTGCCACGCCCGGGCCACGGATGACTACTCGGCACTCCTGGCCGAATTCCCGGCCCTTACCAATCCGACCTTCTCCGCGGAGGCCGCCAAACACGGGGTGGAACACTTCATCCCCACCACAGGCCCCCCAGTGTATGCCCACGCCCGCAGGCTGGACCCGGCCAAACTGGAGATCGCGCAGACCGAGTTTGCCACCATGGAACAGCTCGGCATCATCCGCCGCTCCAACAGTCCCTGGGCCTCCCCACTCCACATCGCCCCCAAACCAGGCGGGGGTTGGCGCCCCTGCGGGAATTACCGCCGCCTCAATGACGCCACCACCCCTGATCGGTACCCCGTGCCGCACATTCAGGACTTCTCGGCTAGACTGGCCGGCCGCTCAGTCTTTTCCAAGGTCGACCTGGTGCGCGGCTACCACCAAGTCCCCGTCCACCCCGCGGACGTCCCCAAGACGGCCGTAATCACCCCCTTCGGCCTGTTCGAGTTCCTGCGGATGCCCTTCGGCCTCAAAAACGCGGCCCAGGCATTCCAACGGCTCATGGACTCGGTCCTTCGGGACCTGAAGTTCCTGTTCGTCTACCTGGACGACATCCTGGTAGCCAGTTCCTCCAAGCAGGAACACCTCGAACACCTTCGCATCCTGTTCGGGCGCCTCAGCGACCATGGGCTCATCCTCAGCCCAGCCAAATGCCAGTTCGGCCTGGACAAGATCGACTTCCTCGGCCACCACATCACCCATGCTGGGGCCATTGCCCTGCCCACCAAGGTGCAGGCCGTCCAACAATTTCCCCGCCCCACCACCATCAAATGCCTCCAGGAGTTCCTCGGGATGGTGAATTTCTATAACCGCTTCATCCCCAAAGCGGCGTCCCTCATGAGGCCCCTGTAAAAGCTTCTTGTTTTCCACATATGGATTCAGCCTCCATTCTTGTTTCGCGGCAGCCTCAACACTACAACATTAAATAATTTTTTTTTTTAAATCACGTTTTTAAAATGAGTTAAAATTACATTAAATTAAATATTTTTTACGGGGCTAAAAATAAACGTAACTTTTTAAAAAGTATTTTTGCATTATAAATGAGTGAAAAAAAATTAATTTTTTACTTTTTTAAACTCTTATGCTGGTAAAAGCAGGCCTCAGGTGTAAGATTTCTAAGGGTTTTCAGCGGGCGGAGGTTCTGCAGAAAGCGGAACTCTCCCCTCGCAGAGGCCCTTCTCCAGGGCAGGCGGAGGATCTGTCAAGAGGATTCTTAACAGATCGGAAGTGCTAGTTTTCAGCGCATGCGCTTCGCATGCCTGAAACCGGCACTTGCGAGGTCCCTACGGGTGTGTACACAGCTCGTACACACCTGTAGGGATCAGAAATTATGGGCCATTAAGCTATCAGAACTGGTAAAAGACCACACCTGAAATGTTAACTAAGCCTTTCTTTCCCTCTCACTTGTTAACTGACATGTTGTACATTTCCAGCATTTCCCACTTCAAATGGTCTTTCCTTTTTAACTTCATAATCGTATTGTGTTCGACCGAGTTGGCAACCTGGGATAGCATCGCTCCAAATGGTAGTGTGTGACCTCTGGTGTGTTGCTTTTTCCTATTTACCTTTCCTCCTGCCAACACCTCAAGTCAAAGTCTATTGGAGAAACATGATTGATGGCTAAAGGGTAATAGAATCCAGCTCACACATTTAGAGGTAAGTGGAGATGTTATGTCAGTCCGTCAGACTCAAGAAAATGTAGGTGTTACAAAGCCTGCCGTAGCTATTCTCACGAGTTCAGTGGCACAGGGTACAGCCGCAATCAGACCTTGTACCTCATACATTCATAACTCACCTAATATCTACCTATACGATAGAGTAACCCAGGGGATGTAACAATGCGTCCTACAAACTAGATACCATAACCACGCGCCTGCTAGCATTTTATCGTTAACTGTAACCAAGAATATTAGTAATAAAACCAAGGGACTGAAAGCATTTCACATAAGAGTGCTAATTAGTGATAATGCTCAGCAGACAACAACAACAACAACAATAACGTGTATTCATATAGCGCCTTTAACGTAGTAAAACATCCCAAGGCGCTTCACAGGAGCATTATAAAACAAAATTTGACACTGAGCCACATAAGGAGATATTAGGACAGATGCTTGGTCAAAGAGGTAGGTTTTAAAGAGCATCTTAAAGGAGGAAAGCGAGGTAGAGAGGCGGAGAGGTTTAGGAAGGGAATTCCAGAGTGTAGGGCCTTGGCAGCTGAAGGCACGGCCGCCAATGGTGGCGTGATTAAAATCGGGGATGCTCAAGAGGGCAGAATTAGAGGAGCGCAGATATCTCAGTGGGTTGTAGGGCTAGAGGAGTATACAGAGATAGGGAGGGGCGAGTCCATGGAAGGATTTGAAAACAAGAATTTTAAAATCGAGGCATTGTTTAACTGGGAGCCAATGTAAGTCAGCGAGCACAGGGGTGATGGGTGAACGGGACTTGGTGCGAGTTAGGACACGGGCAGCCGAGTTTTGGATGACCTCAAGCTTACGTAGGGTAGAACATGGGAGGCCAGTCAGGAGTGCGTTGGAATACTCAAGTTTAGAGGTAACAAAGGCATGGATGAGGGTTTCAGCAGCGGATGAGCTGAGGCAGGGGAGGAGACGGGTGATGTTCCGGAGGTTGAAGTAGCGCGGTTATGTGGTCAGAAGCTCATCTTGAGGTCAAATATGACACCAAGATTACAAACACTCTGGTTCCATCTCAGACAGTTGCCAGGGAGAGGGATGGAGTCAGTGGCTAGGGAACGGAGTTTGTGGCCGGGACCAAAAACAATGGCTTTGGTCTTCCCAATATTTAGTTGGAGGAAATTTCTGCTGATCCAGTGCTGGATGTCGGACAAGCAGTCTGACAATTTAGAGACAGTAGAGGGGTCGGGAGAGGTGGTGGTGAGGTAGAGCTGGGTGTTGTCAGCGTACATGTGGAAACTGACGCTGTGTTTTCGGATGATGTCGCCGAGGGGCAGCATGTAGATGAGAAATAAGAGGCTACCCCCACGGTATGCCCAGAAACAGGATAATCACTAATCATCGCCTCCATCTACCTGACCACAAGATAGACACATACCATAACCCATCGAATGGTGATTCACCAAATGGAGGTGCTGAGCTTCAGCAGAAATTGTGTACCTCTCTGCAATCCAAGTATGGTGGATACCAGACCTTGAATATGAGTGAATGATCTCATCCACAGCCTCCTGGTAACACCTTCTGTCATGCTAAGTGTGGTAAAAATAGATTTTTGCCTGTGTTGGATTTTTTTAACTCATATTTTGTACTTCTAGAAACAATGTCACACAAAGCATTTTTTCAGCTGATAGTCATCTCCACAAGGTGTGAGATTTGCATGGCCCACGCAATGGTTGCCTGAAGTGTTAACTGGCTAATCAACTCAGAGCCATTATTTGGAACCGCAAATAACTCTGCCTTTGCCAAAGGTTGCATACATTTCATATTGGCAAATGGCTATTTGTTCTAATATAATTATGAGGGACGTGGGTGCCTGTTGCTTTGTTCAGGAATGCTCTGTGGGTGGTCTGATATCAGCTGGGCAAAGATCAATGAATAGGGCCCAAGCGTAGGTCAATGACTTCCATTGTCAGCTGTGGCTCAGTTGGCAGCACTCTTGCCTCTGAGTCAAAAGGGTGTGGGTTCAAAATCCCACTCCAGAGACTTAAATACAAAAATCTAGGCTGACACTCCAGTGCAGTACTGAGGGCATGCTGCACTGTTGGAGGTGCCTTCTTTCGGAGAAGATGTTAAACTTTTGCCCCGTTTGTTCTCTCAGGTTGGCGTAAAAGAATTCATGGCACTTTTTCGAAGAAGGCGTTATCCCGTGTATCCTGGACAATATTTATCCCTCAATCAACATTACTCAAACAGATTATCCGGTCATTATCACATTGCTCTTTGTGGGAGCTTGCTTTGCACAAAAAGGCTGCCACGTTTCCTACATTACAATAGTGACTACACTTCAAAAGTACTTCATTGGCTGTGAAGCGCTTTGGGATGTCCTGAGGTCGTGAAAGGCACTATATAAATGCAAATCTTTCTTTCCATTGACGGCTCCGTCCTTTGATAAGGATAGGGATAGGTTCATTGATTTTTTTTTTCATTCTTGGGATATGGATGTCGCTGGCAAGGCCAGTATTTGTTGCCCATTCGTAGTTGCCCTTGAGAAGGTGGTGGTGAGCCACTTTCTTGAACCGCTGCAGTCCACGTGGTGAAGGTACTCCCACAGTGCTGTTAGGTAGGGATTTCCAGGATTTTGACCCAGTGATGATGAAGGAACGGTGATATATGTCCAAGTCAGGATGGTGTGAGACCTGGAGGGAAACTTGGAGGTGATGGTGTTCCCATGCACCCAGTACCCTTGTCCTTCTAGGTGGTGGAGGTTGCGGTTTTGGGAGATTCTGTCGAATTGCTGCAGTGTATCCTGTAGATAGTACACACTGCAGCCACGGTGCACCAGTGGTGGACGGGATGGATGTTTAAGGTTTGGCTGGAGTGCTTTTCGACAGGCAGCTTGTGGTCAGAATTCTCATATTAGAGAATAATATTGGGAGCCAGCCTACAGCCAGAATCAGTCCATGTGTGAATCTCACAGCCAACAGCTCCAAGGCTATCTGTTTGACAAATGTTAAACTGCTTATCACTTGAAACCCTTCCCTTCATGAGTCACAATTAATTTCACCCTTAGACAACTTTAAACATAAACCAGTGTGGTGATACCTTGCTTGTTTGAATATCCCGCTCCCTAATAACATCCTAACTCTTGTCCCTTTCTTCTTTCCTCTTGGTCCCACTTAGTATGATCACATACTAGCTGGACATTGATAGATGGAGCCCCTTGTGGTTAACAAAGGTTCCTGGCTGGCCCTGCGGTGCCCAGATGACAGCACGAGTGCAGTCGATTGTGCCCTGTATTGGAGGGTAGCCAGTCATTGCTGCCAACACCAAGGATCTCGCGCTCTGGCTGTTTTCAACAATTGGGAACAGGGGGTTCGTGGTTCACTCTGGCAAGTAACACATTTGACAAATGCTTAACACTTATGGCCCGCCAACTGCGAGATGCGAGCGAAGGCCCCCGAAGCAGCCAGGAAGAATCCTGGAGGACAACGGTCACCTTCACAGCCCACTGGCCTGGCGTGGTCTTGGTGCCTGAGGCCGCAGAGGTCAGCAACTGCCAGCCTCGATAAGTGCAGCCTCCTCATGCACCGCTCCTCAGCGATGTCAGGATATGTGACCCTCGGCCTATAGACCCTGTTGGGAGGCTAAGGCCTTCTGTAAGCAGGCCCCCTCACCTGCTGTACTCCCAGAGGCCGCCCTGCTGCTCCTGCTGGATGTTAAACCCTCTGCTACCGTTGTCGCTGCTGCCCCTCTTCTCCCTCCTCCTCTTCCTGCACCCAGTAAAAGGCAGCTAGAGCAGTGGCCAGTTTTACAGCCTCTTCAGGGTCAGTAAAGCTAAGCGACTATCAGAAATAACCAATATTGCAACTCACAATTCCCCGCAAGTACAAACACCTGATCAGCGCACAGATGCCAATGATGTGAGCGCCTGTAGGTCCCTACCTGTTTAAATCCTTCAACCTGATGAAACTGCCACCAATCCCGCTCGATTTTGCCACTGATGGGCAGGACTTCAAGTTTCAGCAACAGAGGACCCTGATTTTCATCACATTTATGAGGCTCCCACCTGCCTGTAGAGGGAGCCTCGCCTGACTCCAAAGTGCGCCCCAGTAAAATGGTGGTGGGCGCGCGGAAACTGGAAGCGGGATGGTAAATTCGCTCTCCCGATTTTTACCACTTTCATGTCCCGTTCCCACCTAGAGGGGGGTAAAATTCCCCACAAGTCTGAGTTTACTCAGTTTGTTGATCTGCATTCGGCCTCTCTCACTAAAGTGTTAATCAGTTCGCCTTTCAGAAGACTGGAGATTCAGACATGGAGGCACATGTCCAATCACAGTATCCAATTCATATAATAAGGAGTTTTCACTGATATGACTAGATATTGGGCAGTAAAAGCAAACTTCTAATCGCAAGGAACATGAGATCTGTTAATAGGGAGACCAGATAGGCTGAACCCGAGAATACCTAGCGCAAACCTGAAATTTGCAGATATTGTTCAAAGCCATAATAGAGCACTTGAGGACATTCACTGTCATATCAATCAGTCTCTGAGAGATAAAGATAGGTTAACATTTCGGGTTGTGATCTGTCATTCGAACAATCACTGTAGAAGCATTAAGTGCTTTTATATTAGGTGAGACCTATCTTAGTGTTGCTGGCTCCCAATGTGTGGGCTTCATGCAGCCAGAGGCAATCCCAGAGTAAACTTCCAGTTTGACCGTTTATCTCCTGGTCTTCCTGGCAGCTGGACTTACTTTGGGGTTGCTATGCAAACCAGTAGCAGTAGAATGAGTCTTGTGCAATATTAAAGCAGCTATCTTGTGCAACATTAAGCTATCAGAACTGATAAAAGACCACGCCTGAAATGTTAACTTAACCTCTCTTTCCCTCTCACTCGTTGCCTGACATGTTGTGCATTTCCAGCATTTCGCACATCAAATGGTCTTTCCTTTTTAACTTCATAATCGTGTTGTGTTCGACCGAGTTAAATGGTCAATAGAAATTGCAGAGCAAACGATTGTGGACGCATTACTTAAGGAAAAGGTTTAGAGTTAGAATGGTTATAATTATGCTTTCAATCCCTATGTACTTTTAATGCTTTATTATAGGGGCAGCCGTTAACAATCTAACAGCAATGCCTTTGGGGCTCAGTTGCTCAATCCCTTTTCGTGGAGTGGTTCAACACATTTGATGAAAGACAAGCTTGTTTAAATCTGCCAGCTACCTCAAAAATAACTGTGTACAATCAGGTCAGAACATTTAAAGGAGAATAAGTCTTATCATAACAGAAATTCTTTCCAGCGATAACAGCTGCAATATTTCCTATACATTCGCTAAAGTATGACATTTATGAGAAGCAAAAATTTAGTTTGAATGGCAGGCAACTCTGACTGCAAGAAAAGCCACCAATAAAGCCTAGGATCCTGTTATAAATGTGGACTGTAGTGGAATCGACAGCTGGAATCAACACGAGGACAGCTTTCTGCTGCTTGTCCAGCCAGCCTACCCATAATGGTGAACTACAGATATCAGATGGGCAGAAGACCAGGGATCCTATCTGTCTGTAGCACACTGTAATAGTTGTACTGGCGCTCCGGGAGATTGGTGCTGAAGTGATGGCCGATCACCCCTGCGTGTCACCGTCCCCTTTTCACTGTACCTGGGCCCCTCTGGCCAACAAAAAGAGCCTCCTGCATCGCTGATCTGTGTTCCAAGGACCCACATAAACTTGGTGCACCGAGCTCACCTGTCCAATAGCATAGTGTGCCAGTGGCAGGATTACCATGCACCTGCAGGCAATGGTACACTGTCAATGTAAAAGTACCATTAGTAAGGTGGAGACAGAACCAGACTCTCATGCTGTGTGGTTCATTCTATTCAACAACATTCCCTACGATGAGCACACGGAAAGTGGGGTTGCCTGGCAACATATGTCCATCATAAGCAACAAAATAGTCATGCCGTTCCAGTGATTAAAACTGGGGGTGGGGGGGGTGGACGGAATTGGTTGACTGTTATGTCGGCTTAATGTTTTTAAGTGGGAGTTCTATGATAATTTTTACAGTTTTCCACTGATCTATATTGACCACCACTTCACGATGTTGGATAACTTTCATTAGCAAATCTGAATAAAGCAGAGAGAGCTGCCTTCAATGCTCATTGACGTGTTAAAGGCAATCTATCCCTTTCTGGCTGGATAGCCTCTGGGTCCAGATAGATTCCCAGCTAACTTCTACAAAAATTGTGCTTGCTGTGGCTCACCTCTTGCTGAATGTTTCTCGTTATTTCAGAAATACAGATACAGTGCCAGACATGCAGAGAGACATTGTTGTCTCATACATAAAAACGGCAAGAATCCATGGACTGCACCTCCCACAAGTCTACATCATTATTAATCTGTGATTTGAAAAGCTATGCAGTTGAAAGTTTTTCATCTGCCGAATGTTTGATGTTTCCCTCAGGAGTGGCAAGGAGTCTCCTGTGTCCGTAAATTGTGATGCATTTTGACCGTCTCACACTTACTGAAAAACAACCACCACAACCATTCACTGTCTCTCAAAAAATTATCATTCACAAAAAGGACTAATAATCTCCATTAAAAAATTAGAAAGCCATTGAATGACATGAAAGTGTTCTAACTCCCCTCCCCCTCTTTACTTCTCCCTTCCCCAACCATCTTGGGAGCTCCCTAACATGGAAATGTTGATTCTTCAGCCTGCTCCTAACCTGCCTTGTTCCCTACTCTCATTTCTCTTCAGACGTTTTCATCAGTTCTTCTACCCCTGTCATGGGCCTTCCCTCTCTTACCAGCCTCAGCCTTGCCTTTTGCAGGCTGTCTGGAGCTCCTACTGTTGATTGTGATCCTCCTTCCCAGTACATTTTAGGTCATTTTTGAGTGCATGGTCTTTCTGAAGTGCCCTTCAACTTGGCTTTATGCCACTTAGTGACATGATCGCTTCTTCAGGGTAATGCACGCTAAGGTACACCTTGAGAAGACAATAAGGTCACAGAGGAAAAAATAGACAGAGGAACTAGCAGGACTGAAGAAAGAAAGGACGTTCATTTATATGGTACTTTAGAATATTGAACAATGTTCCAAACTGCTTTACAACTGTTGAAGTGTAGTCACTGTTGTCATGTAAGAAAACATGGCAGCTTATTTATGCCCAGCAAGGTCTCACACTCAGCAATTGATTGAGTGACCAGATGATCATCTTCTTTTGGTGCTGATGTTTGAGGGGAAAACTAGGCTGACATTGCAGTGTAATACTGAGGGTTTGTTTTATTGTTAGAAGTACTGTCCTTCAGACAGGATGTTAAACTGAAGCCCTGTTTGCCTGCTCAGATGGACATAAAATATCCCATGGCACTAATTTGAACAATGGTCAACAGCCTTCCCTCAACCAACAGCCCCCAAAATAGACAGTGGCCCAGAAATTAAAGACGGAGCCTTCCTGCGGGGGTAAGGCTTCCCCGCGATATCTCACTGCGCACCTGCCTTTTCCTTCCGAGCTCGCACGAACTTGAGTTTCTAGACAGCAGCTGTGCAGTGTGTGCGTATCCCACAGACGCAGTTAATTCGTGCGAGCTGTGGGATCACGTGATTCAGTTAGAGCCAATGGCAGCACACCATCTTTCATTCATAGTTTTCACAGCAAGGGCTGTGAAAGCTATGAATACTATACCCCCCCAAAAGAACAGCTAAACCTCAATTAATTTTTTTTTAAAAACCATCACATTAATAAAATAAGTATAGTTAAATAAATTAACCACTTTAAACAAAAAATTAAATTTTTGAAAAAATGTTAAATCTTTTTAAAAGTTATAAAAATAAACTTACCTTTCTTTAAAGTCTCTAAAAAAGATATACCTGTTGAAAATATTCAAAATAATACTTAATTAACTACTTACCTTGTTAAAAGAGGGTCTTACGCCTCCTTTCTTTATGTGCAAAATCTTCCATGCTTACCTGCGCGTTCAAAGCACTAAGTGCACTGCGTGCGCGCAGCCTGTAGCGCGCACGCGGTTCACTTAGGAACCGCCCCCTTTTGAAATCACCAAGTGCCGGTTTTCAGCGCATGCGCAGTGCATGCAGAAAACCGGCAATTGGAGACAGAATACGCGAGAGTACACAGTGCGTACTCTCGCGTAGTGAGACTAATTTTTGGGCCATTATCTAGTCACTTGCTTTTCGTGGGACCTGCAACATTATAACTGCAGCCAAACCGAAGATGGCATCCCAATCTAAAGGCTTTGTATGATGCATGATTTGAAAATAGTCTGAATGACTTAAATTTTAATCACTTCAACAGTGAATTCCGTAGCATACATTCATAACCTTCACTTGCCTTCAAGCACTTGCTGATATGCATTTCGGGGAATTTGACAGCATGTTGGGGAGCGGGCTCCAAGCTGCCGACTTCTAGGTTTCACTGCAGCGTGTTAGGCTGCGTGCGCGCAGCCCCCGCGGGAGAAGCGAGTGGCCAATTAACATATGTTAATCGTGCAATCAGAGCGATATTGGCATGGATTTTTCAGTTTAACTTTGGGTCCACGGGTTTCCCGGAACTCGCCAGTGAAAGCGAGGCAAATACACAACAGCAATTGAGGGGGCTGAATCAATCTCAGGGAAATATGCCAATAAGTACTCAGTACTCACAGCTGCGTTCTTACCTGCTAGTGGAAACGGTTTGGTCACTGTACTTGTGCTGAGAGTTGACTTTTTACACTTTGGAGGTTTCTTCAACACTTTGGAGGTATTATCTACACTTTGGAGGTTTAAAGGTCTGATCTGCACTTTGGAGGTCTGATCTATCAGATCAGGTTGGGTGGCACTTATGCTGCCTTAGGTTGGACCTCAGATGAGGACCAAGATGACCAGCGACAGCAGCAGCAACAGTGGCAGCAGCAGCCTGCTGGTTACTGACCTGCAGCTCCACAGGAGAGAGGAGAGCAGCAGAGAGCTGCCGCTCGCAAGAGGCCATTCCTGGTACACGGGGTCTACAGGCAGAGGATAAGTTTCCTCGACACGACTGAACACCAGTGTCTCAGAAAGCTCAGGGTGTCGTGTCAGGTGGTGCCAAACATTTGCAGCCAGCTGGAACAAGACCTGCTGCCAGCTGGACCTGGTGGCCACGCTTTACCAGTGGCTGTCAAAATCACCACCACACTCAACTTTTTCGTCTCTGGATTCTTCCAGGGCTCTGCCGGAGACATTCGCAGGATCTCCCAGTCGGCGGCACACAAATGTATAAGGCGGGTAACTGATGGCTTGTTTGCCAGGGCTGCCAATTATGTCAACTTTGCCTGCAATTAAGCCTTTCAGAATGAACGGGCGCTCGGGTTTGCGGCTCTGACTGGCTTCCCACAGGTGCAGGACGTCATCGACTGCATACATGTGACAATTAAGGCATCCATAGGTCACCCAGGAGTGTTTGTCAACTGCAAGGGCTTTCACGCCATCAATGTGCAGCTGATGTGAAACCACAAGAAGATCTTTATGCAGGTGTGCTTCAGATCGGTGAGGCACTGCAAGGCCAAGGCTAGGATCACGGTCATCCTATTTAAGGTGGTATCCAGAGTCTGCAAGCCCTTGTTGAAGGCTTGCAAGCACTTGTTCGATTGCTGCCTTTGATGCTCCAAGCAGTTGACCACTCTATCCATGGAAGAAGACATCATCGCACTGGCCTGCTTAAGGCGGACTCCTCCAATGTCTCTGCAATCGTGGACAGTGTGCTTGGAACTCCTGTCAGTACATCGCACATTCTCTGCTGCTGCTCAATGATTATCCTCTTCATCGACGGTCCCTGGGATACAGCATCTGCGCCCAGCTGAGCAGAGCTTGGAGAGGCCTGCACCTTTCGACGCAGACTCTCCGCTGCTGTCCCTGACTCCACCATCTGCTCTTGCTCACTTGTGAAGTGCTAGTCACCAGGTGAAAACCCAACTATCTCTGTAACTGGTCCCACCGAAGTGCGAGTATCTGAGCTGGTGCATGGTCTGCATGAGTCCTGTCACGGTGCACCCTCAGAGGGATTGAGCTCTTCTGAGGAGTCATCAATGCAACCTCGACCAACTCCTGCTGGACACGTGAAGGCCCTGTGGGAGATAAAAGACATGAATGAGTACTGTCAAGGTATTGCGAGAGGCATGACATTGCATAAGGATGAGGGTGAGTGTCAGTGGTGGATGGATAAATTGGGATGTGAGGAAGTGCATAGACCGAGAGGGATGGGTGTACCTGCAAGGTAAGTTGGTGTGAGGAGTGATGTACTGGAATAGGCTTGAAAAGGCAGAGTGAGGTGGTTAGGGTGATACATACATCAGGATGTAGGTGAATGTGCCACTGCTCTCACCTTTCCTGCCCTGGTTAGGTCATTAAGCTGCTTCCTGCATTAGATCCAGGAGCGTGGCACCACGCTCCTGCTGCTGACCTCTTCTGTCACCTCCAACCACGCCTCCTTGGTTCCCCCAGCAGGCTTCTTCCTCCCGTTGGTAGGGAACAGAATCTCCCTCCGGGTCCTCACAGCCCCCAGCTGCACGTCAAGGGAGGCGTCCGTGAAACGAGCTTCCATTCTGACCTTCCTCATCATTTCTTCCCAACTTCAACTTGCATATTTGGAGTGTCCCTTTAAATACTGTAGTTGAGATCGTGTCGTGCAGGTTGTCATCACGGCCGCTGACGCTGATTGGATGGGAAACCCAGAAATAAAATGCTAATGAAGTGGCTGCGTTAAAAGCCACTGACAGACATGCTTAACATATTTCCAGGTTTACCACGCACTATTGCGCACCCCAACCCCTCCCCACCCCGCTCCCAGCCCGTCTGCACATTAAAATCCAGCCCATAATTTTTATTTTGCAAAGAATCAGAAAGAATTTACAACAGGTCTATGCTGGTGCTATGCTCCACATGAGCCTCCTCCCACCCCAATTCATGTCACCCTATCAGCATACAGGTTCTTCAATAGGGACTTCAATTTAAGGAACCCTGACATTTAACAATGCCGTGTAAATAGGCAGATACAACACTTCGGCCTCGATATCAATCCCCCCACGATGGGTGGGAGAGGGTCGAGGTGAAAGAGTTAAATACGGGGAACGTGTCCCCAACCCACCACGCCCGCACCCTATTTTTATGGCAGCGAATATTGGGGCGTCTGAGTGTCCCAACGTGGAGAGGCGGGATACTTAATTAACATATTTAAATTGGGCTCTCACTGTGCTATTGGGAGACGGATTTGAAATTGATTGCTGCTGCACAGGTTTCCCAGGGGTCGGGAAACCCGTCAGTGAAAGGGAGGTGGGAGCAGCTGGTTCCACAAGGTAAGTGCCTTTTTCAGCACACCTTGTGGGCCATGAGGAGCAGAAGTGCTTCCCGGGGCCCCTCAGAGAAGCCTTCAGTCTCCCCCAGCCTTCCTGATTGCCGACCTCTCTCCCCCCTCCCGATCGCAACCTCTCTCCTCCTCCTCATCGCAGCCTCTCTCCCCGTTCCCAATCGTGGACTCTAACCCCCTCCCGATCGCGGCCTCTCTCCCCCTCCCCATCGCAGTCTCCCCCCTCCCGATCGCGGACTCTACCCCCCCTCCCAATCGCGGCCTCTCTCTCTCCACCCTCCCAATCTCGGCCTCTCTCCCCCATCCCAATCGCGGCCTCTCTCTCTACACCCTCCCCATCGCGGACTCTACCCCCCCTCCCAATCGCGGCCTCTCTCTCCACCCTCCCAATCTCGGCGTCTCTCCCCCATCCCAATCGCAGCCTCTCTCTCTCCCCCTCCCGATCTCGGCCTCTCTCCCCCATCCCGATCGCAGCCTCTCTCGCTCCCCCCTCCCAATCGCAGCCTCTCTCTCTCCCCCTCTCGATCTCGGCCTCTCTTCCCCATCCCGATCGCAGCCTCTCTCTCTCCCCCTCCCGATCTCGGCCTCTCTCCCCCATCCCGATCGCAGCCTCTCTCTCTCCCCCTCCCGATCTCGGCCTCTCTCCCCCCTTCCAATTGCCAAGGACCGTCCCTAAGTCTGTGGCCTCCTGCCGTTGGTGTTCTCTTCTGACCATCAGTCAAGCTCACAATTTGGTTGGCTGCCGGGTGGGAAACAATCCTAAAAAATGTCATTTAGGTTCTGCTGTTATGTTCAGCAGGACGTCCACATCCCCAGTCTTGGTGGGTTCTTTGGCCATTTTCGGCCTCGCCCGTACCCTCCCCACCTCCCCGTAAATACCAGGGCCTTTGTTTTTGGTGGATTGTCCGCCTCAGAAGGCTGGGAATCTTCACTGTGTGTGTTGTAGACCTAACCTCATACGCCAGTGCTGAATGTGTGATGGAATTTTGTGCTGTAACTGTCAAAGTAATATTTTTCAATATTTGGTAATGTTTATTTAAAGTTTTCTTATCTCTACCAAAAGTGGCTTAAATCCTGTGTTTAAAAAAAATATATATTTAGCTCTGCTGCATGAATTGAACATTCATGAACGCTTACAAGAGTCTGAAACCCATGTAATTCTGGGTGTTGTCAAGTACGTCAGGTGCTAAAGAATGTTAATAATTAATTTTTCTGCAGGAACTAAGGAACTCTGTAAGTAACCAGCAGGTAAAGTGAAAATAGATTGACTCTAGCTGACTAGCTTCGTACCTGTCTTCGAAATACAGCCTGACAGATTGATCAGCGGTGCGTTTTCTAAGGAAATAAAGGCCATGCCAGCATTTCAATGGAAAGTGGACATGTTATCGAGTTGGTAAGGTGAGTCCCCGTACATAAGCCGCCAAGTTACAAATATGAATAAGCGTCTAAGGAGAAATCTATCTGGCATAAGTTTCCTTTGTATATATGTTTGTGCCACATTATAGGGTAATTTTTTTCACATTGCCCAAATTATAAACGTTTGAAATAAGATCCATATGAAAAGATTAATTATTTAAAGTTAATCTATTAATGATCTGTTGTGTGATGGGTCCAAATTGAATTTCCAATTCGGGGTCAGGGTTAGAGTCTACAAGTGGTGAAGATTTGCTCTGGCTGTTATGTGAAGCAACATTGTAAATATAGTTACAAAGAATGCCGATCTATGCTTACAGTACATGGTGCTAGAGTTTTACAATGTTACTGCACCTAGTGATCAGGATAATTCTACCCTCAACGATGGCTATCATTGGAACACACTGTACGATCTGTTTTCCTCCAATTTTTTACTGTAAAGGGAAACTTCTTCTTAGTAATATGGTAAAACCTTTATCATTTATACACAGTGGTATGAATTGCTATCAAACACCGACCAAGAACGATACGCCATCATCGTAATCCGGGTAGAACTATCTGATTAGTTTCTAGGGGCAAAATAAGGTGTGAGAAAGTTGATTTTTTAAGAATTTATAGCCCAGTGTACCAGTCCAAGGACTTATTTCCAACATAATCCGCTTGTTAGTGTCATTTTTGATTTCCTACTTTTAAAATCCCCCTCCCTTCACCCCACCATTGGTGGCCATGCCTTCAGCCGCCTAAGGCCCCGCACTTTAGAATTCCCTGCCTAAGCTCCTCAACCTCTGCACCTCCCTCTCTTCCTTAAAATTTCCTTCTTTGACCCCTCCTGATAGCTTTCTTTCTTTAATCTAGAATGAGAATTCTAAGTAACAAGCTATAAATGCCTTGCTTAAATGGCCATGATGTGGAGATGCCGGTGTTGGACTGGGGTGGACAAATGTGAGAAGTCGCACAACACCAGGTTATAGTCCAACAGTTTTATTTGAAATCACAAGCTTTCGGAGCGCTGCTCCTTCGTCAGGAGGAAAACAGATCACCTGACGAAGGAGCAGCACTCCGAAAGCTTGTGATTTCAAATAAAACTGTTGGACTATAACCTGGTGTTGTGCGACTTCTCACATTACTTAAATGGAACTGATTGGGATGAAACAGGTTCATACTAAGAATATCTGAGCAATGCGGGGCTGCAGCTATGTTTATGAAATAGTTGTATATATATTGAACCTCTTAAGATTTCCATTTTAAAATCCTTAGGCAAAAGCCACTGTTTATATCAAAAACAAACTGAAATTTTTCTTAGAAATCACTGGAATCTACATCTAGCCAAGGACAAAGAGTTTTTCCAAAAGAAGGTGGCAGGGAATGAGAAAGTGAGCCAGTTCCCCCTGTGTTCACAGTGGGAGCAAGTCAATGCATTCTGCAGATAATATGGAAACATTTTGTAATTAGAAGGATTAGGAATGGTCTATCTGCAGGGGTGTGTCTGGGAACAGACATGCTGACTTATATTTACAGTACATGGTGTCAGGGGTTTACAGGACTGACAGGAAACCATCGATTGCTCAAACTTAATTCAAGCGGTATTCGTGTGAGGCCTGATTGCGACATTCTTTCATGACTCACAGAGTTTCATCACTGTTTTGATTTGACATGACGGATATCTGTTGTTATATAAAGGCAAGTTCTTTCTTTAATCATGTCAAAAGAATCAAAAGGAATTAAACTTTAAATAAAATATAAAAAGTGCTTCAAAATTTAAAAAAACTGTCGACAAATTGCATTTTGAATATATTGAGTCCTAAAGATGTACTATTTCTTTTGTGCTATGGTTAAGCCAAAAGTCACAGCAATACTATTGTACATTGCTTTGTAACAGTTAACCAGAGCTTCTCCATCAATGGCTGCTCCTTCCATCCCTGCACCATTACCTCCAGTGTCTCCCCAGGATCTATCCTTCACCCTCCTCCTCTTCCTCATCTACACACTGTCCCTTGGCGACACTTCTACAGACATGGGATTAGCTTCCACGTGTATGCTAACGACATCCAACCCTACTTCTCCACCTCCGCTCTTGACCCCTGCACTGCTTCTGTGTTGTCAGGCTGCTTGTCTGATAGCCATTCAGGGATGAGCCCCAATTTCCACCAGTTAAGCATTGGGGAAAACCAAAGCCATCGTCTTCAGTCCCTGCCATAAACTCACCATTGATTCTATTCCCCTCCCCAGCTATGGTCTAAGGCTAATCTAGACTGTTTGGAATCTAAGGGGGAGAAATTCGGTATCGCCCCGTTTGGGGCGCAATTATCAGCCGGGCGCAAAGTTTAGCACCTGCCGCTAATTATCGCCGCCAACTGCAAACTTGGCTTCTATCACCCCTGGAGGTGACTGGAGCGCTAAATCAGGCGCTACACACTCTCTTAAGGCGCTAACGCCGAGGAGCGAGGCGCTACCGCAGAGCGCTGGCGGAGCTCATGTGATGTCAGTCAGCAATGGAACACAGACACACTGGCGCCGGCCAGTTCTTAAAGGGGAGGGTCGATCTTGCTCTCCATCCACACCCTGCTCATTGCAGCCTTGAATCTCGGCCTGAAGAGACCTGTACATCAATTCTGCTGGAAAGAACAATGGAGAGGCCCAGGGAAAGAGCTCAGAGTGCAGCCCCCATAGTCTCTTCTAAATCGATGTAAGGAAGGTCAAATCAAAATGAACCTGCAAAGTGCTGCTCAGTACCCAAAACTCCTTCACACAGTGTTGAATCTCTCCAGAAGTCTCTCTCTCTCTCTCTCAGAATGCGTGGTGCAAAAATGTCGCCGACAAAAAAAGGCAGGAAGTGGCCGCCTTTAAATAGCACTCCCCCAGTCCCTTCCCGACTGCAAAACATTCCCCTCAACCTGTTGTTGCTAGTGGCAGGCGGAAAGGCAGAGGGCGCCACTCAATATCTGGTCCGGGGCGCTACCGGGGCGTTGCACGCTCGACTGATGTCACGATCTGCGGGCGCAGGAGATCGTGGTGGTAGAGTTTAGCACCGCCGCAAAAACTCTACTCAATTTCGCGAGTGGCGCAAACATCGCGGGTGCTAGTTGCTTTGCACCCCATTAGCGCCCTCTTAGGCCGCAAACGGGAGGCGCTAAACAACCGAATTTTTCCCCCTCGGTGTCCTATTTGGGCCTGAACTGAGCTTCCTGTTCCATTTCCTCTTCATCACAAAGACCGCTTGTTTCCACCTTCATAATATTACCTGCCTCCGACCCTTTGTTAGCCCTTCTGCCAGTGCAACTCTCGTGCATGCCTTTGTCCCCTCCAAACTCAACTATTCCAATGTTCCCCTGGCTAGCCTCCCACCTCCACCCTCTGTACACTTCAGCTAATCTAAAACTCTATTGCCCATATTCTATCCCGCACCAGGTCCTGCTCACCAGTCACCTGCTGTCCTGCACTGGCTCGTGGTTCACCAGAGACTCCAATTCACAATTCTTATCCTTGTGTTTAAAACCCTTCATGGTCTCATCCCTCCCTACCTCCGTAACCTCCTCCAGCCCTACAACCACCCAAACTCTCCATTCCTCTCTGTCTTTGTGTACCCCCCTTCCTTCACCCCACCATTGATATCCGTGCTTTCAGCCGCTGAGGCGCCACGCTCTGGAATTCCCTGCCTAAGCCCCCCACAACGCTGCACCTCCCTCTCCTCCTTTAAAACTCTCCTTAAAATCTACGTCTTTGACCAAGCTTTTTGGTCACCCCATCCTAATAGCCTCTTCTTTGGCTGAGTGTCATTTTATTTCAGTGAAGCACCTTGGGATGTTTTACCATGTTAAAGGTGTTATATAAATGCAAGTTGTTGTTGTAATAGACATTTAAGATTTTTCTGCAATAGAGAAATGCCAATTCTCTAACTAACTTAATCTGCATGCAAATTAATTATCACTGCTTGCTGAACCAAATACAATTTTAAGCCTAATAATATGCCCAGCAAGTTTCATTGACATAGTCTATGTATTATAAAAAGTTATTGGGCCGGATTTCATTGTAAAAGTAACGGTGAGGCTAACAGTGCTCACCGTTATTTATGCGTAAATCGGACAGCAACTTCCAGCGACCCCACTTGCGCAGCTAAATGCGGAAATCCAGAGGTCGCTGTCTGAGATGCTCTGCTCCTCTCGAAGCTTCCCGAAATCAGCATCTTGCCGTCTGACTTTCCGCTCAAATGTATTGAACGGCGTGAAGTTCCTGTACTTATAGATACGGACTAAACGTGCCGAAAAAAATTAGGGCTGGTCTAAGTGCCCTTTTAACGGCGTGGTAAGTGTTAATTACTGGCAAACAAATGTGGTGCCTCATTCCTTCAGCTTTTAATTATTGTTGGCGATTTATTAATTATTTTTTACATCTTTTTCTTCCTATCTCTTTTATCTCTCTCTCTTATTCCAATCTTTCTTTCCTCTCTTTAATTCTCTTTCTGTACCTGATTTGACACGGGATTCAATATTCCAACTCACACTTCCTGGTTCAGACTCTGCACAGCTCAGCAACCATTCTTCAATCTGATTGGTTAAGGAGATACACAGTTGCTTGACCTGTTCACTCGGGTCCTTGGTGCTCTGCAGAGGGCGCTGTGTCATTTGGATGGTTGGCTAAGAGGAACTTGCTGTGCAAAGCCCACAGAAAGTCTATGGGCAAGTGCAAGTCTAACGCTCGCTGCTGACTGCAAAATACGACTGCAAAATTCGACTCATTTTCTATTTAGCTTAATTGACAGTTGTGAGAGGAAACTTTCGTTTTCTAATTGCTTATGAAATTTGTAGGTACACTTAGTAAAATGGCCCGGAATTTGCAGTCAGAGGCGTACCTCCGGAGTACGTCTCCGACCTGATAAAAAAAATCTGCACGTACCTTCAGGCTCCCAGGCTACGGAGACTCTGGGTTTCGGGCCTGCGGGCGTCGCCTGCGTAAAGGCCCACGGATCCCAGGGACGCAGGCGGTTCGGAAGCTTCCCTGGGATCACGTGGGCCAGGTCCTCCAATCAGAAAGGAGGATTCCTAATATGCTTATGCAGATTCCATTTACGAACAGAATCCCCACAAGCATATGAGGAATCCCCAAATAATCAAATAATTTATACAACTGGAATAAAAATAAATGTTCCCATTTACAAATTTAATTAAAAGTCCCTTCAATAAAGCATATACAATAAAAACTTAATCTTTTGAAAAATAATTTTAAATATTTTAAAATTTACATAAACTAATTTTAAATGTGTGTGCATGATTTTTTATTTTTTATTTTTTTATTTAAGTTTTATATTAACCCTTACGCTGGTGAAAGCAGGCCCTATGCCTATGCTTTTACCAGGCGTAAGGGTTTTGTGGGCATTTGCTGGGCAGTAGTTGGGCAAATAGCTCAAGTCTGCGCCAGTGAACGTGATTTTTGGGTCGGTGCGGATGTTCTGTCAAGGTGAACCTTGACAGATTGCAAGTTCCGGGTTTTCGCGCAGGCGCAGCGCATGCGGAATCCCGGAAGTTACGGGGCCTTTCTGAAGGCTTACTACGGCATACGCTGGGCGTACCCCGTCATAGGGAGTGCAAAATCCGGGCCAATTTACTTCATTTGCAATTTCAACGAGCATGTAGCATGGCTTTCAATTTTGGGACAGTAAGGATCATAATTTTCAATTCAAATGTCGAGCAGTAAATTCTGCTGTGACTGTTGTTTCTGTCAATTCTGCTTTTTCCACATCGTCTCATCAATTCCATGACAGTGGAAGTAAAGTTCTTGGTGACACATGGGGTTATAGGTTGAGACTGTGGGTCAAGAGGAAGGTACAAGGGGGGCTGGCTTTGAGAAATCAAGGTCTCAGAAAAGGTGAAACAGCAGCAAGAAATTTAAGCATTCCATTCTTCAAATGACAGTGGGGCAAAATCTGAGTGGAAGGGGCAGTGGTGAGGAAAGTAAGGTGGAGTCACTGGTCAGTGTATTGATAGGGGATTAGTGGTAGCGCTAAAAGTTAGTCACAGCTGTGGTACCCTGGCATAGAATGTGAAAACTAATAACAGTATTGAAGTGAGGGGAAAGGAAACCAATGTTAACCATGACAGGAAAAATAAGACTGAAATCAGCATATCAAAAGTTCAACTGTCTTTCCAAATACGTAAGGTTATTAAATAACTAGTATTCAATGTAGTTTCATAAACTGTATACATTATTCTACTGGTGATTCTTTTTGAAAAATTCAGTTTGCCCTGTTTCTGAATTGTGTTTAATTTGGAGTAGGATGGGACCTTTTGGGCATTGACCTCCATGACCACCCTACTGTGTGATTGAATGATTGATGTAGGGCAGCAGCAGTCCCAAGCAGTTTTCCTTTCCTGTGTACCACACTACAATACAAGTCTCATACTAGTATACAAAAAGGATGAGAAAAGACCATCACACCCATTGAGGCTGCCCCATCCATTACGTATCCACAATCTAACCGCACAATCTCCCAGGTGAGCAAAGAAGCAGAGAATGAAACATGCAGCAAATTTAGGAAAAACTTTGGGAAATTTCTCTCCGACTCCCTAAGGCGATCAAGCAAGGCTCAAGGAGACTGTAGTTGGCTATAACTTCTCCTAATTGCAGCTGATTGTAGTCCTTTAGGTGATAATTACATAGGATTACATAAGATACGGCACAGAAACAGGCCATTCGGCCCAACCAGTCCATGCCGGCGTTTATGCTCCACACGAGCCTCCTCCTGTCTTTCCTCATCTAAATCTATCAGCATAACCCTCTATTCCCTTCTCCCACATATGCTTATCTAGCCTCCCCTTAAATGCATCTATACTATTCGCTTCACCCACTCCCTGTGGTAGTGAGTCCCACATTCTCACCACTCTCTGGGTAAAGAAGTTTCTTCTGAATTCCCTATTTGATTTCTTGGTGACCATCTTATATTGATGGCCTCTAGTTTTGCTCTTCCCCGCAAGTGGAAACACTCTCTCTGTATCTACTCTATCAAAACCTTTCATAATTTTAAAGACCTCTATTAGGTCACTGCTCAGCCTTCTCTTTTCAAGAGAAAAGAGACCCAGCTTGTTCATCCTTTCCTGATAGGTATAACCTCGCATTTCCAGTATCATCCTTGTAAATCTTTTTTGTACCCTCTCCAGTGCCTCTATATCCTTTTTATAATATGGCGACCAGAATTGTACACAGTACTCCAAGTGTGGTCTAACCAAGGTTCGATGCAATTCTTCATTGTATTTTGACAGCCTAGTTGTGATGCATTGTCAGTGACCAAATCACTTAATTACAAGAGGAAGATTATTATAGTAGGACCAAAAGATGAAAGAAGAATTTCCAAAGTAAGGCTACTGCCAAAATGATTGTTATTGGTGACCACAAGGAATATCTGTACTGCAACAATAAGAACATAAGGAAACATTCAGCCCAACAAGCCTGTTCCTTCTACAAACCACAGAGACATAACAATCTACCTCCCATGGATTCTGACCACATCAGTTAATCTTCTGAGGAGAAGTTGTGCTCCCTGATCCCAAAAGGTAATTAAGCAAAACTCTAAAATACTCATCCATTCTCAACACCATTTTTCACCCTGGTCTGCCTACGTTCATCTCTATAAGTATCAATCCCATTGTAAAACATATATTTATTCCGCTCCTTTTTTCTTTAAAAATAGCTAATTATCTCAATCTCAACTACTTTTGCTGGGAGTCTCTTTCACATATCCAGCACTGTGGGGGGAGATTTCCTGTATAACTATATATAACAAAAATGTAAATGCATTTATAAGTCAATTAACATACTTTAATACTATTCCCCTCATTCGCATGATGAATATCTATTCCACGCGTTCTAAATCTAGGCCATATGATTGTTGCACTTTATACGCAAGGTAAGTCTCTCCCCTGTGGGAGAAAATGTTTAACTTCCAGTCTCACTTGCAGGACTGCAGAAATACTAATACAATGTTATGCAGGTGGAAGAATTAATAAACAAACTCATCTGTGAGCTGCTTGTGCTATTTCTGTGGATTTGACACAATCATGTGGTGAGACAGGAAAAATTACCACATGGGCTTCAAGATGAGTACTGATGTTACGTCACATATGGGTAGTCAGCTGTGATGCAAGCTCCCACCCACAGATGGATTGTTTAGTTATTCCTGCCTTTGTTTATATATTTTTTCTCACATTTCTGTCTTCCTCTGACATGCAATGAAAAGTTGACTTCTTCACGACCCTCTGCTGGACAATCAAATGACACATGTGGGGCAGTGTCTGACCTACTAATGTCTCTTCTTAATGAAGGGAGTGCTTACCTGTCCAGCACCATAGCTAACAGCTGGTGAAATATGCCACTAAAGATAGTTCAGTTCAACTATCAGTTAAGTTTGGGGATTAAGCAAGAGCCAATTTAATGATACTGAGCCAAGTAATAGTAAATGCTAAATTAAGGACGACATTTATTTATTTGGAGACATTTAGCCAGGAATGTCCAACAAGGCACCGTACCTTATTTAATTACAATAAAGGTTCTGGCAACATTTGCATAGGCCCATGCCCATTTGCTTGCATTTAATCCCATAGGGAAAAGAATGATCTTATTTAACGTTTATAAGTAGGGCAGCACCCAGACAATGACACTAATATTCCTGGGACGTGTCATGACTAAAGAAGGTGCTTAAATTTCCTGCAGGCAAAACCCGAACTCTTAACCTCCTGAGATCACCATCAACTGGGAATGAGTCAACTATGATGTGGGCCTATGCAAGTGTTGCCAGAACCTTTATTGTAATTAAATAAGGTACGTTGCCTTGTTGGACATTCCTGGCTAAATGTCTCCAACTATGGGTCACAGTCTAAGGATAAGGAGTAAGCCATTTAGGACTGAGATGAGGAGGAATTTCTTCACCCAGAGAGTGGTGAACCTGTGGAATTCTCTACCACAGAAGGCAGTTGAGGCCAATTCATTAAATATATTCAAGAAGGAGTTAGATATATTTCTTAAGGCTAAAGGGATTAAGGGATATGGGGAGAAAGCAGGGACAGGGTACTGAATTTGGATGATCAGCCATGATCTCATTAAATGGCGGAACAGGCTTGAGGGGCCGAATGGCCTACTCCTGCTCCTATCTTCTATGTTTCTATGTAGCCAGTTTATATAAGAAAGGAAGGTTTACATTAGTTTCTAGTTTTGGTTAGCAATGGTAGTTATTTTAAAACTTGGAATAGGCCTGATAGCACATAGCATACATTTTTAATAGCTTTTTTTTTCAGTTTTCCAATTAATGATTCGGCAATGTAAAATACACCAGCAGTAATTTGGTGTAGTTAACTTTTTAATCTTAGAAGGCTTTAGTGAAGGAAATAAAAGAGGAAAGAATGACAACCGTTATCTACAGAATGACTACGTGCATGCCAGTGGGAAAAGTAATTAAAATATTCCATAAAACTACACACTTCTGAGGACAATAGGTATTTATTCCCTGAGTTTGTGACTGGCGTAAACATCCTGGCTGTGTTGGCTATTTTATTTTTTTATACAACAAAGTAATGTGATGGTATTTGTAAATAAATGCGAAAATTATCTTTAACAAACATTGAGGCCCTGCTACAATCAACTCATCAAGCTGAAGTTAAATTTTAACAGAGATTTAAATATTCAGTCCACAGATCGCACAATAATTAGACGAGGAAGGCCATTTGGCTCATTTTTATTCAGAGAGATCATAATGTTCCCCATTGCAGCATCCAATTGTTTCTTAAATAATTTGAGGGTTTTTGCTTCCACTATTCTATTTGGAAGTTTATACCACACATTGGTCACTCTTTGAGTGAAAAAGAATTTTCCTGATATCCGTTCTAAAATAACCTTTTACTAGTTTGAACCCATGTCCCCTAGTTGTAATTCCATGGTTTAATTTAAAGTAATATTCCAAGTTAACTTTCTCTATACCCTTAAGAATCTTATACACCTCTGTAAGATCACCTGTCAGACACCTCCTTTCCTGTTTCTCCGGTCTTTCCTCATAACCCTGACACTCGGGATCCACTCATGGCTCCTCTCTGTACTGCCTCCAGCACCTGAATGTCTGTCTTGTTTTATGGCAACCAGAACTGGATACAGTATTCAAGGTGCAGTCTGACTAGAGCACTTTAAACTTTGATCACTACCTCCTCCGATTTATATTCTACTGCTTTGGCTCTGTAGTTCAACATCCTATTGACTTTGTTGATTGCTGCTTAACATTGGTTGGACATTTTTAGCATCAAGTCTACTAAGGCTCTTAGGTCCTTTTCAACTTCATCCGTTACTACCTCAATACCATTCATGGAGTATGTGTGCCACCTATTTTTTCTTCTTATGTGTAGCATTTTATATTGTTGCATTAAATGTCTTTTGCCATTGTTCATCCCACCTGAACATACCTTGTCTGTCATTTCTGCACTGCCTTTTCTGATTTCACTGCCCCTCCTAGTTTGGTATCATCTGCAAATTTGACCATTTGCATTGAGTTTCTGAATCAAGGGGCGCGATCTTGCCAGCCCTGGGGAGGCGGGTTTGGAGGCGGGACTGCCGGGAAAATGGCAGAATCTGGGGGCGGGTTGGGCACCGTGCCATCTTGCCAGGAGGCAGGTAGCCAATCCGTGCTGGGTCCCATCTCCTTGGAGGTGGGAAGGGGATTACAGCCACTTAACTGCCTGTTAACAGGTAGTTTACAGGCAGATAAGAGGATTATCCCCATTTTGCCCACACAAGTGCGGGCTTCCCGAAGGCTGTGAACCCCGCCAGGGTCACCGAGGCGAGTAGTGGGTCTGCGGGGGTCGGAGGAGTGCAAAAGTGCGCTGTGAAGGTAAGTGATGGGTGCAAGTGTGGAGAGGTGAGTATGTGAGGTAAGTGGAAAGTGTTAGAAAAAGTGTACTTACCTTTATTTCTTCCTGCAGGCTTCAAGAGTTGGGTATGCGGAGAGTCTCGCACCTCCGCGGCAGAGATGACAGATGGCTGCTGCATTCTCCAATGCAACAACCATCTAATTTCTGCTAAAGAAAGAGGTTTGATGAGTCTTGAATTCAAGAACTCATCAAACTACAGAGAATGTTAGTGTTTGACAGCTTCACAGAGCTGTCAAACGATGACAATTCATCTGTCAAAAATATTTGACAGATTAAACGTCATACGCTGACGTTCTCTGTAACTGGCTTTCCCCTAATTGGCCTGCTAAGCCTGTTTGAAACCTTCTACCCTATGATCTGTCTCATCTGGGATTGGATCTTGTTACCTACCAGCCCTCCACACGTACGCACCCCCCCCCCCCCTCACCCCCACCTAGCTAGTTTAAATGATTTTCTATTGCTAGCTCAATGTTCCTAGCAAGTTTCTTTGTCCCCAATTGTGACTTATCTTTCCTGGACCAGACTTTTTTTATTTTGGAAGGATTCCCAGTTATTTATGACTGTAGCATTGTTCTTCTGGCAGTCACTACTTTATCTCCTCAATCCTTTTGGTAAACTTAACCTCCTTCCCCAAATACTGGGAGCCTACCAGAGAACATTACTTTGCATCTTTCATCTTTGAATTTTGAGCCAATCCTCATACATGTGGCTGTTATTAAGGCACTTATATTATTTTCCCTATATCATTTCCCCTATGTGAACTATTACCATTGAGTCCCTATGTGTCCCCTTCAGTATCTCTTTTAATCCTTTCTCATTATGTACTGCTCTAGTTCCAGGTAGAGAGCTCACCATCCTCTAGGTATGGTCCTTATGGCATACATCTCTATCCACTTTCCTAAGCAAAGCTTGACCTACAACTGCAATCTCCCTGTTACCCACAAAATCCATCTTTGCCCAGGCTATCCTAGTTTTCTGACTGCCATTTATTCTAGAATCTTATAGCCTTCTGCAGTTTGGAATGCACATGGTATCCGTTTGCTAATATAATCGCTTGGATAGTCCCACAGGGTTTCTATCTTTCTTGCGGATTTTACCAACTTCAATTCATCCAGTGTCTCCATTAACCTTGGCTTCCTTCAGCACTTGTCCATCTGTCATGTCAACACTGTTTCTGATTGTACTGGTCTTCAGCTCCAGTCCATGAAGATTCACTCTCGAGGTCTGATGCTAGCCTGGGTTTTTCACTTCCATAACTTAATACTATCCACCCACTCTCAACCCCTACGCCTTCACCCCCACCACCGCCCCCCCACCCCACCCCTGTCTGCCCTGCACATTTCTACATCTTGCTCTCCAGGACCATAACCTGTTTGTTTAAGCCTACTGATGAACAGACAGTTTTCACCTCTCTTCCTCCCTCTATTGTATCTGCTTGTCTTGTTTGTGAACATCCCACAGCAAAAACATATTAGTTTACCTTCTCTCAGCTGTTTCAATTTTTCATTATATTTTTCCCCTTTTAGTTTTAATCTTTCATTTCAAGTGTTTCTTAGATTTTACTTCGGTCTGATGTCCATTTTTAATTATTACTTCCCTTGAGTGACTTTTAATTACTTTTAACAATCCCCTTTGCCTTTGAATTCGCTTAGATGCTCTCTTTGTAATAAATTCCTTTCTGCCTGTGCTGCCCTTTTCTCAATGTCTTGACCTTAGAGTTCCCTTTTTCAGTTCTTACACTCCTTTTGTTTTACTTGCTCACCCAGAAGTTCCATGCTGTGCTGAACCGTCCCTGAGGTTTTGAAGCATTTAACTTGAATTGCATTTTTTGACCCCAGTGTTGATATCTCATGGTGGAGTCCACCTTCTCCTTAATCCCCAATATCAAGTTTAACTGTCTTTGGCATCCCTCCACCTCAGTTAGTAAGATTGGTAGTTGCAGATTACTGGAGCTCTCTGTGGTCACAGATGGGGTGACTGGAAGGAACCTGGGGAGAGAGGCAGGTTAGCACAGCAACGGCTTGTGACAACCCGAACTGTTACCATAATGATTAGTTCAATAGAATCAGAAATGGTGGCCAAACTGCAATAACGTTTACAATAAAAATGTAGTTTTTAAAGTCATAGGAGGAAAAATTCGGTTGCTTTGCGCCTCCGGTTGGCACTAACGATGCGCAAAGCAACTAGCGCCCGGGCGCGGCGCCACTAACGCCTCCCACGAAATTCAGCGGGAGGTTAGCGGCGGCGGTAGCCGGTAGCGTCCCGCTCGCGCCCCGGCTGCAACCTTGGCTCGCGCCCCCTGACCTACCGCTGGACGCTATATCCGACAGGGTCAGGGGGGCGTTTTTACGGCCGGGGCAGCGATAATTAAAGGGCAGGTGCCGGGCGGACATTTTTTTTCTGGGCCGCCTGCCGGCACCTGCCCCCTCTGGCCTCCTCCTGCGGGGTGCCGGCCGCGATCGGTCAGCCCGGCACTCCTCTTGAGTGCCGGGCTCTTTTGCCGGCACCCCGCTCCCTGGTGGCCCAGCAGGGCCCCGGTGCACGCTGCGCTAGGCCCCTCCTCTTTAATCATGGGAGGGAGGCCTGTAGTACCGCGGCGCTACGTGCTGGTGTGCGTGGCGCTGCTGCACGTAGCGCCGCGATATTCAATGGGAGCGTCCCAAGAGGGAGGGGGAGCGCTTGCAGTCGCGCCCGCCTCCTGCTTGGGGCGCTACGATTCAATTTCGGGCGCGGGGGCGCGAAATTTTTCTGGCCGGTAAAAGTAGTGCCCCGGCGAAGTTATCGCCCCAAAGGGGGCGTGAGCCAATTTTCCCCCCATACTCTTCTGCTAAAACCACAGCTAAAAAATCTTTGTTGTGAATAAGATTGCAGAGATAAGAAATAGGAGCAGGAGTAGGCCATATGACCCTTGATCATAGCTGAACTTTTACATCAACTCCACTTTCCCGCCCTATCCCCATATCCCTTGATTCCCTTACAGCTGTGCTGCCATCTTAGACATTCTTCAATATTCACTGTGTCTGTAAACATGATTTCTGTCTTGTAAGCCTAGGATTACAGATGACATAGAGCCTTGAAAATAAACTGTGATATTGTAGAGTTAATTAAAACAGGAATGACATGTTGTCAGAGCTGACCTTAATTCAGCTCTAATTAAAATCATTTGTGGTGTAGACATGATCTCCCAGAAGCATTTAAAATGTGCAGGAGTTAGCAGGATGCGAAAACTATAATCCCTTTAACAGTGTTTGTTGGCACCATATGCATAACAGGAATTTACTTTGCGTTTTATGGGGTGGGCCAGGGATTTTACGAAGGTATAATTTAAAAAATGTAGTTTTTCCCTCCTCGCGTTCAGATCTCCTGAGTCCACTCCCGGACTGCAGCCAAGCGTGTGAGTCCTGCTTCCTGGCCTCCAATGATGCAGTTGGCTGGGAGTTGCACCAGAGTAACCTGCCGATGACTCACCCTCCCGTCCATACAGAGGTATTTGGTCCCTGCTTCAGTGCATCAGCTGATCCAAGGGAGGGGGCGGTTCTGGACTTAGTTTTAGGGAATGAAGCTGGGCAGGTAGAAGGTGTATCAGTGGGGGAGCATTTTGGTGCTAGTGACCATAATTCTGTTAGATTTAAGGTAGTTATGGAAAAGGACAAGGATAGACCAGGAATAAAATTTCTAAATTGGGGAAAAGCAAACTTTGCTAAGCTCAGAGGGGATTTAGCCACAGTGGACTGGAAACAGCTACTTGAAGGTAAATCAGTGTCAGAGCAGTGGGAGGCATTCAAGGAGGAGATCCGGAGGGTTCAGACCAAATATGTGCCCTTAAAGAAAAAAGGTGGGAGTAACAAATCTAGAGCCCCCTGGATGTCTAGAGACATATAGGGTAGGACAAAGAAAAAAAGGGAGGCGTATGACAGATACCGAGGGCTAAATACGCCAGGAGCTTTAGATAAGTACAGAAAGTGCAGGGGTGCAATTAAAAATGATATTAGGAAAGCAAAGAGAGAGCATGAAAAATTCTTGGCAAGTAAAATCAAGGAAAACCCAAAGATGTTTTATAAATATATTAAGAGTAAGAGGATAACTAAAGAAAGGGTAGGGCCTATTAGAGATCATGAGGGTAATCTGTGTGGAAGCGGGAGACGTCGGTAGGGTTCTTAATGAATACTTTGCGTCTGTTTTCACAAAGGAGAGGGGCGAAGCAGACATTGCTATCGGGGGGGGGGGGGGAGGAGTGTGAAATATTAGATGAAATAAACATAGTGAGAGAGGAAGTATTAAGGGGTTTAGCAGCTTTAAAAGTGGATAAATCCCCAGGCCCGGATGAAATGTATCCCAGGCTGTTAAGTGAAGCAAAAGAGGAAATAGCAGAGGCCCTGACCATCATTTTTCAATCCTCTCTGGCTTCAGGTGTGGTGCCAGAGGACTGGAGGACTACTAATGTGGTACCCTTGTTTAAAAAGGGAGAAAAGGATAGACCGAGTAATTACAGGCCAGTCAGCCTAACCTCGGTGATGGGAAAATTATTGGAAAGAATTCTGAAGGACAGGCTAAATCTTCATTTAGAAAGACACGGATTAATCAAGGATAGTCAGTACGGATTTGTTAAGGGAAGTTCATGTCTGACAAACTTGATTGAATTTTTTGAGGAGGTAACAAGGAGGGTAGATGAGGGTAGTGCGTTTGATGTATTGTATATGGACTTTAGCAAGGCTTTTGATAAGGTTCCACATGGCAGACTTGTCATGAAGTTAAAAGCCCATGGGATCCAGGGCAAAGTGTCAAGTTGGATTCAAAACTGGCTCGGAGACAGGAAGCAGAGGGTAATGGTTGATGGGTGTTTTTGTGACTGGAAGGCTGTTTCCAGTGGGGTTCCGCAGGGCTCAGTACTAGGTCCCTTGCTATTTGTGGTATATATCAATGATCTTGACTTGAATATAGGGGGTATGATTAAGAAGTTTGCAGATGATACTAAAATTGGCTGTGTGGTTGATACTGAAGAAGGAAGCTGTAGACTGCAGGAAGATATCAATAAATTGGTCAGGTGGGCAGAACAGTGGCAAATGGAATTCAATCCGGAGAAGTGTGAGGTAATGCATTTGGGGAGGGCTAACAAGGAAAGGGAACACACATTAAATGGTAGGACACTGAGTAGTGTAGAGGAACAAAGGGACCTTGGAGTGCATGTCCACAGATCCCTGAAGGTAGCAGGCCAAGTAGATAAGGTGGTTAAGAAGGCATACGGAATGCTTGCCTTTATTAGCCGTGGCATAGAATATAAGAGCAGGAGGGTTATGCTTCAACTGTATAAAACACTAGTTAGGCCTCAGCTAGAGTACTGCATGCAGTTCTTTCACCACATTACAGGAAAGATGTGATTGCACTAGAGAGGGTACAGAGGAGATTTACAAGGATGTTGCCAGGAGTAGAGAATCTTAGCTATGAGGAAAGACTGGATAGGCTGGATCTGTTTTCCTTGGACTAGAGGAGGCTGAGGGGAGACCTTATTGAGGTGTATAAAATTATGAGGGGCATAGATAAAGTGGATAGAAAGGACCTATTTCCCTTAGCAGAAGGGACAAAAACCAGGGGGCACAGATTTAAAGTAATTGATGGAAGGTTTAGAGGGGATTTGAGGGGAAATTTCTTCACCCAGAGGGTTGTGGGGGTCTGGAACTCACTGCCTGAAAGGGTGGTAGAGGCAGGAACCCTAACCACATTTAAAAAGTACTTGGATGTGCACTTGGGATGCTCTAACCTGCAGGGCTACGGACCAAGAGCTGGGAAGTGACTTTAGGCTGGATAGCTCTTTGTTGGCCGGCGCGGACACAATGGGCCGAAATGGCCTCCTTCTGTGCTGTAACTCTCTGATTCTATGATTCAGTGTGCTTGACATTTACAACTCAGCCCATGGGCACAAGCCCACATTTGACCACATGTCTCGGAACTCCAGTGTGCCCACTTTGGTATTTTTTAAAATCTAGACAGTACTCGCTGAGGAGAAAGTTCACACTGTGTCCATATGCAGATTAGTTGTGATGTATTCTTAATCTTAGCCTCAAATTAACACCTGCCAGCGTTGGACCAGTCAGTCCAATTTTTAAACCAGCTGCCTGAGCATTTCTAAAATTTAAAGTAAACTGTTTAGCCTAGAAATTATTGTGTATAATGTTACTGTACGCATGCTTATGCATTTGCAAGACATTACTTTGTCCACTATTGTGACGGGGGCACTAATTTGTTTATATAAAACGGGCTCACAACACTGCAATTCCTGATGGGCCGCTGCACCATGCGAATTGCAGCAGGATGGGGCTTCTGCCCACCATTTTGCCCTGGCGATGACCTCAACTCATTGGCTTAAAAAGGCAGGAGCCCGTGCCAAATATGCTGCTCCCTGGTCATCCGCATTGCCAAGGTGGAGGAGTGAGGAATTTTAGAATGGCAGCTTGCCACTCCATTGCAGGGAGCAGACTGTTGCGTCTGTAGATCCCATTTTTTTTTAAATAAGGTGAGTAAATTGATGTTTGCTGGTTCCTGAAACCGCTTGTCGGGATTGAAGCTCAGTTCAGGGTTAACCATGACATTGTACATTGTGAGATTCAGTCTGAGTGAGCAGGCTTTCCGCGCTGCGATCAGCGAACTGAAAACAGACTGGGGATCTAATCTGTTACTTCGCTGCTTTGTATGGCTCTGTTTTACACCAAACAGTGCATTAACCAACTGAGCAATGAAGGCTGCTGTCATTAAAACCCAATCTTGGCTGAAATCAATTTATAGTTAAAAGCAGCATTTATGAAATTCTTTTCAATAAGTTGCTGTTCTGTGTTTTGAAGTACAGTGCTGTGCGTGGGACAGATTACGCTGACATTTTGAATAGGCTAAAATATTTTGAGGGTAAATCTTCTGTAGATTTGCTTTGATTAATATTTACATTCAACACTGGCTGAGTCTGTTTATACTCAGTGCTGCTTAACTAAATGGAGCAGTGCGGTACATGAAGGAACTGCTCATTCTGCAGGTCACAGCTAGTCAGTTGTACTGCTGCGCTTGACAGAACAGGCATACTTTTTACCTGATCCAACTTGTAAACCAGAGGCTGCAGGCAGTCTGAACTCAAATCTATTCATCCTGATTTGTGGAATTCCTGCTGTCAGAGATGTGTATTTTTTATTAACCCATTTATCGGGAAGGGAGCATTTACCATATGTATTTCATTAAAAAAAATCATATAAAATAATCAATTGGTTCACATTGTAAAGATGAGCATGAGATGGAATCATTCATTTTATTCTTTATAAATAAAAATACACTGAAATAGAGGCAAATCGCAATACAATGCAAAGTAAATATTTAGGGACATAAGCAGTCAAAGCAGTCAGATACTGTACAGTGCATGAGTTATAGTATTGGTTATGGTACTTGCAACCCTTGGATTCACATTTCATCATGGCAAGTGATCTCAATAATTTGTGTGCTGCGGATATGTTAACAGGCAGTTAATAGGCTTTAATCCCTTCCTGCCTCCAAGGAGACAGGACCCGGCGCGGGACGGCTATCTGCCTCCTGGGAAGATGGCATGGAGGTGGGTTGGGCACCTGCCCCCAAATTCTGCCATTTTCCCGGCAGTCCCGCCTCCATACCCGCCTCCCCAGGGCTGGCAAGATCGCAGCCCAAGTCTCTGGAGTGGGACTTGAACCCACAACCTACTGACTCAGAGGCAAGAGTGCGGCCAACTGAGCTCTAGCTGAGACAGCTGTTAGCCGTGCTGTATAGATGCACAGACTAGGCAGTAGGTACAAACTCTTAACAGGATTGATCTGCAAATCTGATTTGAATCCATTCAATATTTGAAATCGGAAATAACTTGCACCATTTACACTTGGCTCAAGTCCTTTGTAGTTTGAATGTTCGTTAAAGCTTTTAAACTATGCGCATTGTATCTGGAAAAATCATTTTCCATAAGTACCCAACACCAAAATTGCTAAATTTATTACTATTCCAACGCACTCCTGGCTGGCCTCTCACGTTCTACCCTACGTAAACTTGAGATCATCCAAAACTCGGCTGCCCGTGTCCTAACTCGCACCAAGTCCCGTTCACCCATCACCCCTGTGCTCGCTGACCTACATTGGCTCCCGGTTAAGCAGCGCCTTGATTTCAAAATTCTCATCCTTGTTTTCAAATCCCTCCATGGCCTCGCCCCTCCCTATCTCTGTAACCTCTTCCAGCCCCACAGCCCCCCGAGATATCTGCGCTCCTCTAATTCTGCCCTCTTGAGGATCCTGATTATAATCGCTCAACCATTGGTGGCCGTGCCTTCTGTTGCCTAGGCCCTAAGCTCTGGAATTCCCTCCCTAAACCTCTCCGCCTCGCTACCTCTCTTTCCTCCTTTAAGACGCTCCTTAAAACTTACCTCTTTTACCAAGCTTTTAGTTACCTGCCCTAATTTCTCCTTATGTGGCTCAGTGAAATTTTTTTTGTCTATAATACTCCTGTGAAGCGCCTTGGGACGTTTTACTACGTTAAAGGCGCTATATAAATACAAGTTGTTATTGTTGTTGTTAAATGAAGACAACCTACGGAAATTAGTAGAAACATAGCACATTCATTCCATCAATATCTGAATCAACACACAAATAATATTCTTAAAACCTATTTGAGTGCACTATAGCACCCAAAAGCAGGTTCATCTGGGGAAAGCTGCAGATGTGGAACAGCTGTGTCAGTGCGGTTCATTACTAAAGTTATCATCTGACAATCCACACTGTACTTGGTTCAACTCAAGCCACCACCTCCTTTCTCTCCTCCACACCTTAGCCTTGACTTTCTCCACTTTTGCATTGAGGTGGAGGCGGGGAGATCTGTGTTTACCATCTTTGCTTCACAAGATTGGCTTCGTGCAGCGCAATAATATTTCTGTTCATTTAGCCTGTGCCCAGTCTTAAATTTGAATTGATTTTAGGAATCACGGAACAGGATTTATCGTGGCAAATTCCAGACTCACACTGAGATACAAATTGTTCTGGTCTTTATGTATAAAATGCAAGGCAACCTAGAAAAGCAGCTAAAGCTGATAGCTGAAAAACAATCGGCCACCCAAAGATTGCCATGAATATTTGCCTATAACCAGCGTGTATTCCACATGTGTAACATTCATATGTCCCTTCTGGCCATAAAACTTTGCAGTATGTTCCAAAGAATGAGCAACCAATTTATTTCCCTACTCAAGTTCTGTATTAATGTTTAGTTCCCCAATGCTTGACCTTGGTGAGAGTGTAGGGGGGCAATTTTAACCCGCCCGCCGGGAAACTGACGCGATTGGGTGCAACATTGGTTTTTACACCTGATGTTACTCTCCATTGAAGTTCCACTCGATCGCGTGGATTTCCCGCCTGGCGAGTTAGGTTAAAATTACCCCCTCGGAGGTTTTCATGCTCCTTCTAAGTGCCACCTCAGGCTGCTGCTGCTCAATGGAGAGCTCATGGCTCACCTGTGATGATATCTTTTCTTTCTGCTGGGTCATGAGATGGTCCTGCAACTCCTGCCAATTCTTCGACTCTTGTGATGACTGGCAGCCCCTCTCCCCATCTGTCTCTTCTATAGTCCTCTGAAGGGGATGGCTGGAGTTGGCACATGGGTCTTCCGGCCATGCTGCTGCTGCTGCCCTTGCCGCTGGGCGCTCTGTGCATGAAGGGATGGCCGTGCAACTTTCAAGTACTTTGAGGTGCCACAGGGACTTGGTGATGACGTAAGAAAACTACTAGGCACTTGGTCTGAGTATTAAACAAGGCTTTAATCAACTGTTTTACAACATGGAGGTCTAGTTGTGTCCTTCACTAGTTCCTGTTAAGAATGTCCTGCGCAAGCTGGGCCTGTGCCCGAGTATTTATACTCTCCCTGGACAGCGCCACCCGCAGGCTACTCAGTATTACTTTCTTTCATGAATGACAGATTCATGTCAGGTGACAAAACGTGCAAAGTTATGTGGGGCAAATGGCAGTCTTTCCCTTTGGCAACCGTCAATTTGCAATTGCAGCTTTACAAGCATGGTAGTTAGGGGGTGGAAGATGTCAATGATGAGGCCAATGCTTTCCATGCTGCTTTGCTTACGGACCACCATCTTGTGGACTCAGTGTTTGATTCACGCCGAGGACAGGCATTTCTTTCATTTCAGTGGGCACACTTCAGTCAGCCGTACCTTGGCAACCTCCCTCAGTCCAGAGAACTTCTACCTCATTTGTTCTCACAACGTATGGACATGGGGCCCACATCTATTAGCCGACGACTTTGTACCATGTTTGCTGTACGGGTTGGCGGGTTCCCCTCAGCTCCTAAAATTGTTGCCTTCTTTTGCTATGCCTCTTTCAGCAGCACATTCAAAGTCTCCTCGTTGAAGGGGGCAAGCTCTGACGCTTGGTCCTGGGTTCATGGACATCTTCTTGAAGTACAGTCAGTCATAACAATCAGCCTGGAGAAAAATAAACAGTAGCCCCTTAAGAGCTGCTGCACTCCCCTTTATCCTGCTCACTTGCAGTTCTAGGGCTCCTGCAGAATGCACCGAGGAATAGGACATTTAAATTATATAAAATACTTGACCTTGGTGAATCTGATGAGGTGAGCATCTCACTCTATCAGCATGAGAGTGTACACATGTATGGAGATCACAATCTCCTTTTTTCCACAATTTGGGAATCACCGGCAATTACTTGTAAAGTACTCAAAAATGTATTTTCTGCAGTTCCGGATTTAGATGTTGCTGAAGGAAGATGTGAGCACTGAAGGCACAACATTTATATCCTATTGGGATCTGGGAGTGTATTCCCACCCCACGCAGGAAATTTTGATTTATTTTTTACACTTTTTGGTGCATTTTCCATCATTTTGGGCTTACTCTAATACTGCCTTTGAACTCAAAATTAAACAATTCTGGAAGGGTTAAAGTAGTTACCAATGATTCTTGATCTTTGTAGCATCAGAAGGTATTGCAGAGTTTAATAGAACAAATGAAACATGAATTCAATTTAGGCTTGGTGGGCTGGACTTTTCTCCACCATCCCGCCCAAAATCGATGACATAGAAGGAGAAAATCAAGGAAGATTGGGCTGGGAGGCCTATCATTGCACCCCCACACCTACCGGAGCTGCCGTGGATTCCCCTCTTGTACCCCAGCAGGGAAGGCGGTCAGCAAATCCGTCATAATCCAGCAGCGTGTAAATGACAGCGGAGAGGTAGGGCCCAGAAACCCACCCGACTTCCCTGCCTTCCACCACTGGAGCCGACAACCCCGAGGGCTGCCAGGAGAGAAAGAAGAAAGAAAGAAAGACTTGCATTTATATAGCGCTTTTCACGACTACCGGACGTCTCAAAGTGCTTTACAGCCCATGAAGTACTTTTGGAGTGTAGTCACTGTTGTAATGTGGGAAACACGCAGCATCCAATTTGCGCTCAGCAAGGTCCCACAAACAGCAATGTGATAATGACCAGATAATCTGTTTTTGTTATGTTGGTTGAGGGAGAAATATTGGCCAGGGACACCGGGGATAACTCCCCTGCTCTTCTTCGAAATAGTGCCATGGGATCATTATCGTCCACCTGAGAGAGCAGACGGGGCCTCGGTTTAACGCTTCATCCAAAAGACAGCACCTCCGACAGTGCAGCACTCCCTCAGCACTGCACTGTGGTACACACAGGGATGGGGATAAAGCCTGGGACAGCGATGGAAGCTGCGTGGAAGCTGCTTTTGGGAGGGAGAGTGGCCAGTAGTGGGCACCTCTGCCTCTCTCCAGACCCCAAACCATACCTCCATCCAAGGCCTAGAATACACTTTCCTGGCGGATCTTTGGGGCTTTTGATTCAGGTTCCTCTTGTTCTTCTCTTCTTCTTAGGCAGTCCCTCGGAACCGAGGATGACTTGCTTCCACATTAAAAATGAGTTCTCAGGTGATTGATGAGTCCAAGGCGGGACCTACAGTCTCTGTCACAGGTGGGGCAGACGGTGGTTGAAGGGGCGGGTGGGTGGGGTGCTTGGGTTGATGTGCACTCCCTGCGCTTGGCTTCCGCTTGCTCCCGGCGAAGAGACTCGAGGTGTTCGGCGCCTTCCCGGATGCTTCTCCTCCACTTTGTGCGGTCTTGGGCCAGGGATCCCCACGTCCTCTTGTTCTGGTGTAGCTGTAGCAACGTTGTATCTTTCTCCCCAACAGTAGTGGGCTCCCTCTTGGTGCTGGAGGTCCTGCTGGGAATCCACCATGCATAACTAATAACTCCTGAGCCAGGAAAATGGGTCACAGCGGGGTCAGAACCATGAGTTGAAATCCTGCCCTAACTCTCCCTGGAAACCCACCCTGGAAGAAAATCCAGGCCTGCACCTCGAACCAATTATCACTGCAAATCAAAATAATGGAGTGTTTAATTGAATATAAACACACACTTCAGTTGGACATAAATACATAGTACACCTTGGTTTAAAGACACAGTGTAGGATGCTGTAAAATACACAGCACAAATTGATACAATTACGCAGTACAAGCCACAGTAAACATTCAATATAAATTGACATAAAGACAGTACGTCATTTTAAACACCAGCAGAATACAGATGAAACAAGGATAGCAAACATGTAGAGGCCTGATTGAGTTACAGACATCATAAATTACAGACAAGGGTATTTGCAATGCTCTGAGACTGTATTAGGCGGGATTAAGTCGGAAGCCGAGGCAGTTGAAGTAAATGGCCCTTTGTTATTATGAACTCAATGTAAGCGATGAAAGTCAAACATTTTCAGGTAGAGATTTGAAAAGTGTATGAAAAAAAGTAAAAGTTCTCCATTCTAACTCTGGATTCTGACTGGTGCATGCCAACAAGGATCATGGCCCAGAAATGACTGTGTTTGATATTAACAGGCAAAAGCGCCTTGGGACGTTTTACTACGTTAAAGGCGCTATATAAATGCTAGTTGTTGTTGTATGACATTCCTTTGTCTACTATTTTTAGCAGAGGCATTAACTCATTGAAAATAACTGTGCTAAATTAGCTAACAGAAGAACATCACATGTACGTATTAAGCACTCATCCACTCATATTGCTAGCAGTAATTTGTAGGATTACATAGTGGGAGGTTCCAAAGCGATAAATTAATTGTGAGGCCACTGCAGTATGTTATTCCTGTTCAGTCCGATGGATTTTCCACACAGTATGTAAGAATACTTAAGTTGCTTAAATTTACATTCCTGCGCAAAATGTAGGGAGAGAACTCACGTGATTTCTTGTCGGGGGAAGTGGGGTCAATAGGCATAACACCTATACTGATCTTTACTCGGGAAAATGTACCCAAGCTTGTCAAAGCCCGAAGATCTGGTTAGCCAAACTGCTTGAGTCTCGATAAGTTCCAAATTGGGGCCTTTTTTATGCTGATATCTACAGGTTACAACAAGATATAGTGACATTTTCACTAGAATTCCAGGACATCAGTCTTCAGCAGGGGCTAGCTTTCAGCTAAAGATTGATGTACACAAAAGACAATGCACGGGTTCACTAATAAACAAAGCTCCTACGACAAATCCCATCCGAAAGGAATGCGATTTCTACTGCAGGTGTGCTTACAAAGCCCCCCCCTGGCATTCAAGCGAGTAGTTTAGCGGAAATAAGTATTTTTTTTAGTCAACAGGTCATTTTTACAGCTTGCTGATTTTACAACTGGTTGAGGATGACACTTGCGAAAAGTATTCAAACAAATCAGGTTCCCTGCCTTGGCAGATCACGCTGCTATATATGAGTGCTGATGTAAGATTCCAGTCCTACACATTCCAAACTTCTCTTGATCCTGTCTCACAATAGTAATGTTGTGCCAACCTTGAAATCCATCAACTGATAGAATCAGCAACTTGTTTCTGAAATTTGACTTGAACAAGGAGGCATGTATGAAGTTATGCAAGTGCAGTGAAAGATCACCAAAAATATTTGTACAATATGATTATAGAAAGAAAGAAGAAGAAAAACTTGCATTTATATAGTGTCTTTCACAACCCAGCAACTACAGGCCAGTAAGTTTAACCTCGGCAGTGGGGAAGCTTTTAGAAACGATAATCAGGGACAAAGTTAACAGTCACTTGGACAAGTGTGGATTAATTAAGGAAAGCCAGCACGGATTTGTTAAAGGCAAATCATGTTTAACTAACTTGATCGAGATTTTTGATGAGGTAACAGAGAGGGTTGATGAGGGCAATGCGGTTGATGTGGTGTACATGGACTTCGAAAGGCGTTTGATAAAGTGCCACATATTAGGCTTAGCCATGGAATAAAAGGGACAGTGGCAGCATGGATACGAAATTGGCTGAGTGACAGGAAACAGAGAGTAGTGCTGAATGGTTGTTTTTCGGATTGGAGGAAGGTACACAGTGCTGTTCCCCAGGGGTCGGTACTAGGACCATTGCTTTTCCTGATATATATTGGCCCAGAAATTGATCTCGCTCTGTTCCCGCGGGGGTAAGGCTTTCCCGCGATCTCTCACCTCGCTTGTGCTTTTTCAGATCCAGCTCGCACGAACTTCATGTTCTAGAGATCAGCTGGGCAGTGCTTGCGTATCCCAGCGGCGTAGTGAATTCGTGCGAGCTGTGGGATCACGTGACTCAGTTAGAGCCAATGGCAGCACACCATCTTCCATTCATAAGTTTCACATAGGTGCTGTGAAATCTATGAATCTTACACCCCCCAAAATAACAGCTAAACCTCAATTAAATTAAAAAAAAACCATCACATTAATAAAATCTCCACATCATTAATAAAATAAGTATAGTTAATTAAATTAACCATTTTAAATAAAAAATTAAATTTTTGAAAAAATTTAAAATCTTTTAAAAAGTTATAAAAATAAACTTACCTGTCTTTAAAGTCTCTAAAAAAGATATACCTGTTAAAAAAAATTCAAAAAAATACTTAATTCACTACTTACCTTCTTAAAAGTGGGTCTTACTCCTCCTTTTTACATTTCTAAAATCTTCAGTACTTACCTGCGCGTCCAAAGCATGAAGTGCAGAGCGTGCGCGCAGCCTGTAGCGCGCACGCGATGCACCGAGGAACCGCCCCCTTTTCAAAAGAGCAATTGCCAGTTTTCAGCGCATGCGCAGGGCATGCAGAAAACCGGCAATTGGAGTGGGAATACGCGAGAGTACGCAGTGCGTACTCTCGCGTCGCGGGATCAATTTCTGGGCCATTAATGACTTGGACTTGGGTGTACAGGGCACTATTTCAAAATTTGCAGATGACATAAAACTTGGAAGTATAGTGAACAGTGAGGAGGATAGTGATAGACATCAAGAAGACATAGACAGGCTGGTGAAATGGGTGGACACGTGGCAGATGAAATTTAACGTAGAGAAGTGCAAAGTGATACATTTTGGTAGGAAGAATTAGGAGAGGCAATATAAACTAAAGAGTACAATCCTAAAGAGGGGTGCATGAACAGAGAGACCTGGGGGTATATGTACACAAATCGTTGAAGGTAGCAGGGCAGGTTGAGAAAGTGGTTACAAAAGCATACGGGATCCTGGGCTTCATAAATAGAAATGAGAAGTCGCACAACACCAGGTTATAGTCCAACAGATTTATTTAAAATTACAAGCTTTCGGAGCTGTCGCCCCTTCCTCAGGTAGAGTAACTCTATCTGAGGAAGGGGCAACAGCTCCGAAAGCTTGTAATTTTAAATAAATCTGTTGGACTATAACCTGGTGTTGTGCGACTTCTCATTTTTGTCCACCCCAGTCCAACGCCGGCATCTCCACTTCATAAATAGAGGCATAGGGTACAAAAGCAAGGAAGTTATGATGAACCTTTATAAAACACTGGTTTGGCCTCAACTGGAGTATTGGTCCAATTCTGGGCACCGCACTTTAGGAAGGATGTGAAGGCCTTAGAGAGGGTGCAGAAAAGATTTATGAGAATGATTCCAGGGATGAGGGACTTCAGTTATGTGGATAGACTAGAGAAGCTGGGGTTGTTCTCCTTAGAGCAGAGATGGTTGAGAGGAGATTTGATAAATGTGTTCAAAATCATGAGGGGTCTGGGGAGAGAGTAGATAGAGAGAAACTGTTCCCATTGGCAGAAGGGCCGAGAACCAGAGGACACAGATTTAAGGTGATTGGCAAAAGAACCAAAGGCGACATAAGGAAAAACTTTTTTACGCAGCGAGTGGTTAGGATCTGGAATGCACTGCCTGAACGGGTGGTGGAGGCAGATTAAATCGTGGCTTTGAAAAGGGAGTTGGATAATTACCTGAAGGAAAAAAATTTGCAGGGCTACGGGGAAAGGGAGGGGGAGTGGGATTAGCTGAAGTGCTCTTGCAGAGAGCTGGCACGGGCTCGATGGGCCGAATGGCCTCCTGTGCTGTAACCATTCTATGATTCACAGGGGGCAATTTTGCCAGCCCTGGGGAGGCGGGTATGGAGGCGGGACTGCCGGGAAAATGGCAGAATCTGGGGGCGGGTGCCAAATCCACCCCCAACCCACCTCCGTGCCATCTTCCCAGGAGGCGGATTGCCGTCCCGCGCCGGGTCCCGTCTCCTTGGAGGCGGGAAGGGATTAAAGCCTGTTAACTGCCTGTTAACAGGTAGTTAACAGGCAGAAAATAGGTGAGTACTGGGTCTGCGGGGGTCGGAGGGGTGCAAAAGTGTGGTGTGAAGGTAAGTGATGGGTGCAAACGTGTAGAGGTGAGTGTCTGAGGTAAGTGCAAAGTGTTTTTAAAAGTGTACTTACCTTTGTTTCTTCCTGCAGGCTTCAGTCGGTTTGTATGCGGAGAGTCTCGCACCTCCGTGTTGCAGATGAGAGATGGCCGTTGCATTCTCAGATGCAACAAACATCTCATTTCTGTAAAAGAAAGAAGGTTGATGAGGTCTTGTATGCAAGACCTCATTAAACTGCAGAGATTGTCACTGTTTGACAGCTTCACAGAGCTGTGAAACGATGACAATTCATCTGTCAAAAATGTTTGACAGATGAAATGTCATACGTTGACGTGCTCTGCAACCGGCTTTCCCTTAATTGGCCTGCTAAGCCCGCTGGGCGGGCTTAACAAGGTCAATCAAGAGAAAATAGCGTGGGTTGGCCACAAATCGATGGAGGCGGGACATCGACCCGACAAGCAGCAGTCCTGCCTCCAACGCGCCCCCAGTCACAAAATCGCCCCTCTATGATTCTAAATTGCTCAAGTACCCTGGTGAACATGATTTGAGTTGCCACTTTGAATTTTCATCTACCCAAAAATTTACTTGTAATTTAAATATTTAGAACATAGGAAACCTATATATATATTTTAAAAAGATTCAGAATGAAATGCTTTTTTCTTATTCATAGAGTTGCCTGTATGGTATTGTAAAGCCCTGAAAAGTATTTTTAGCCGATAAAGCCGAGTGTGCTGAGAGCCTAAGGTCAATGTGGAGTATGTATCTGGAACTTCAATCATTGGGTCATCCATTTTTTTTCAATAAATGCTTGGTTCCTCCGAATTGGCTGTGGTACTTGTCAATTACTGTGCACAGTTCTGGGCTCCATATTATGAAAAGGATATAGAGCGATTGGAGAAGGTGCAAATAAGATTTACAAGGATGATACTGGAACTGAGAGGTTATAACTATTGGGAAAGATTGAACATGCTAGGGCTCTTTTCTCTAGAAAAGAGAAGGTTGAGGGGTAACCTGTTAGAGGTCTTTAAGATTATGAAAGGTTTTGATCGGGTAGACGTAGAGAAGATGTTTCCACTTGTGGGGAAGACCAAAACTACCAGCCATAAATATAAGATAGTCACCAAGAAATCCAATAGGAAATTCAGGAGAAATTTCTTGACCCAGAGAGTGGTTAGAATGTGGAACTCGCTACCACAAGGATTAGTTGATGCGAATATCATAGATGCATTTAAGGGAGAAAAGAATAGAAGGTTATGCTGATCGGGTTAGATGAAGAGGAGTGTGTAGGGGTGTGGGTTGTGGTAGGAGTCAACCTTTCCCCTGACTCAGTGAGCGGTTCGAATCGCTCCCACGCCCCAGGTTCAAAACTTGGACTTATTTAGGGGTTGTGAATAAAGATGCAGTAGACCACAGGTTCCAATGAAAGAACTATAACTTTTATTAAAGTTAAAAGGTAACAAACTTAAACACACTTCACACTTAAACAGGTTTGGGGAGCACACGGTTACAGGCGAGGAAAATGACAGTATACAAGAAAAATAAAAACCTTTATCCCTCCCACAAATCCCACTTCTAGCTAGGTTTCGGTTTCAGGAGATCAGGGATAATGCTCACCAGACAGGGGTATTAACAGTACGAAATCCAGCCAGGTAAGTCGATGGTGATTCTGGTCATCGAACGTCTTCCTTTACCATGTGGCTTCTGGGCAGTGCTGCGAGAGAGCCTTGTTTCCAGCGTAGTCGGTCGAGTCGAAAAAGAAAGAAATCTTAGGACCTGCTGCAATTATAGTCCTTTTTGCCGCCCCCCCTCCCCCCCCCACAAAACTCCTCACGAAAAACTGGTTTCATAATGCAGTGAGTTTTCAGGTGAGGCCTGTTCATTGTCTTGTTAAAATTTTGATGGGCTTTCAACTTATGCTAAACCAAATCAAATGGCTTACATCCTGTTGCGTTGTCGTTCCATGGAAGCTTGCATTGTTCTCCTGCTTTGGGTTCCTTGCTGGTCCTAGCATTCCTATGGGCTCTGTGTTTTGGGTGGGGCGGCCTTTCCCCAGGGCCTATTGTCCAAATGGTGATGTTTGCTGGTCTTTGAATTCCCAGACCAGGCACGTTTCCTTTAAAGTTCCAAAGTCCTTATTTTTTTTCCTTTCGATATATATTTGGGGATCTGCAAATTTTGAAAATCTTACAGGTGGGAGGAGGCTTGTGTGGAGCATAAACACCGACATGGACCAGTTGGGCCAAATGGCCTGTTTCTGTGCTGTACGTTCTATGGGGTAAAAATGGAGTCGCGCCCCATTTGGGGCGCTAACCTCGCCGGGGCGCGACTTTTAGCGTCCCCGTGCCGGAACTTCAGTGGTTGCGCCCCAAGAGGGAAGCGGGGCGCCACTGGAAGCACCCCGCATCCCTCTTGGGGCGCTGCGAGTGAATATCCTGGCGCTACGTGCCGCAGCGCCACGCGGTATTGCAGGCCTTCCTCCCCTTCTTAAAGGGGAGGGACCCTGCGCAGCGCGAACCGGGGCCCAGCTGGGCCCCCAGGGATCGGGAGTGCCGGCAAAAGAGCCCGGCACTCAAGAGAAGTGCCGGGCTCTTGGAGCGCAGCCGGCACTTCACGGTGGGGGGGCTTCACGGGGGCCGGGGACAGCAACGGGGGCAGGTGCTGGCAGGCGGCCAGCAACAAAAATGGCCGCCTGCCACCTCCCCTTTAAATATCGCCGCCCCGGCCGCACGTACGCCCCCCTGAACCCGTCGGACATAGCGTCTGGCGGTAATTCAGGGGGCGTGACTGAAGTTCACGGCCGGGGCGCGAGCGGGGTGCTGCGCACGGCGATGACGTCATCGCCGGCGGCGCAGCGCCACAGGGCGCTACCGGCTGCCGCCGCCGCTAACCTCCCACTAAATTTTTCGGGAGGCGTGGGCGGCGCTGCGCCCGGGCGTTAGCTGCTTTACGCCCCATTAGCGCCCTCTTAAGGCGCTAACGGGAGGCGCAAGCAGCTGAATTTTTCCCCCTATGTGCATAGGAACAGGAGTAGGCTATTCAGCCCCTCCAGCCCGTTCCGCCATTCAATGAGATCATGGCTGATCGGTATCCTAACCGTGGGTACGGTAGCATAGTGGTTATGTTACTGGACTAATAATCCACTAGTGATCTGGACTAACGATCTGGAGATATGAGTTCAAATCCCACCACAGCTGCTGGGGAATTTAAATTCAGTTCATTAAATAAATCTGGAATAAAAAAAGCTGGTGTCAGTAATAGTGACTGTGAAAAGCTGTCAGATTGTCACAAGAACCCAACTGGTTCACTAATGTCCTTTAGGGAAGGAAACCTGCCGTCCTTACCTGGTCTGACCTATATTTGTCTCCAGACCCACAGCAATGTGGTTGACTCTTAACTGCCCTCTGAGCAAGCCACTCAGTTATACCAAACCGCTGTACCAAAAGAAGTATAACAGCACTGTGTGGGAGTACCTTCACCACACGGACTGCAGCGGTTCAAGAAGGCAGCTCACCACCACCTTCTCAAGGGCAATTAGGGATGGGCAATAAATGCCGGCCTTGCCAGCGACGCCCACACCCTGTGAACAAATTTAAAAAAAACTCCATCCACCCGCCTTGGCTCCATATCCTTTACTCCCCTTCGCTACCAAAAATCTATCGATCTCAGATTTAAAATTAATAATTGAGCTAGCATCTACTGCTTTTTGTGGGAGCGAGTTCCACACTTCTACCACCCTTTGCGTGAAGAAGTTTTTCCTAACTTCTCTCCTGAATTGCCTGGGTCTGATTTGAAGGTCATGTTCCCTTGTCCTAGACTCCCCCACCAGCGGAAAATGATTCTCTTTATCTACCCCTATCCATTCCTTTCAAAATCCTAAAAACATCAATCAAATCACCCCTTAACCTTCTATATTCCAGGGAATACATGCCTAGTTTATGTAATTTCTCCTCATAATCTAACCCTTGGAGCCCTGGTAACATTAAGGTGAATCTGCCCTGCACTCCTTCCAAGGTCAATACATCCTTTCATCCTTTCTAAAGTGCAGTGCCCAGAACTGTACACAATACTCCAAACGTGATCTAACCAGGGCTTTGTATAGCTGTAGCAAAACTTCCTCCCCTTTTTATTCTAGCTCTCCAGTTATAAAGGCTAACATTCTATTAGCCTTTTTGATTATTTTCTGTACCTGACTACAGCATTTTAGTGATCTGTTTACATGGACCCCTAACTCTCTTTGGACCTCCACTGTTCCTAGCTTTTCATCATTTAAAAAATACTCGGATCTATCCTTTTTTGGTCCAAAATGGATGACCTCACACTTACCTGCGTTGAAATCCATCTGCCCCAGTATTGCCCAATTCTAAGGTAATCACAACAAGTCCCTCCCACTTCATTTTGGTTCCACCCTCTGCCTGACTGGAGATTCCCTGTTCTCTCTGCAGCAACCCAAACTAATTTGCCTAAAGTTTCTCCTGACATGACCCGGATTGACCCTGCCTCTTTCTCAGTGCAGCCTGCCCTATCTTAGAGTTATTCCTAACTCCTCACCCAGTCATTCCAAACTTGTCTTGATCCACCCAGAGCCACTGCCAGCCCACCCGCCCCGAGTGCTGTTTGGGCAGTCTGCCAGTCCACGCGGAGTGCTATACTGCCCATCTGTCTGCCGGGCCTCCACGAGACCTACCCAGCCTGCCAGCTCACCTGCCCATCTGCCTGGGATGCTTCCTGGCCAGCCTGCTCACCCACTTTCCCCAAGTGTTTATTGGTCTTCCTGCTCACCCATCCTCACACCCTAATTAAGGTGAGAAGTCGCACAACACCAGGTTATAGTCCAACAGTTTTATTTGAAATCACGAGCTTTCGGACCGCTGCTCCTTCGTCAGATAAAGTGAAGAAATACAAATCAGCAAAGCATATATAGACAGAGAACAATGTGTAGCGTACAATGTCAGACGCCTACAGTAAATCCTTCTAACTGCCCTCCATCACACCTCGGCAGAGAAACAATCAGGCCAGTCAACTGTAGTCGTCTGACATTGTACGCTACACATTGTTCTCTGTCTATATATGCTTTGCTGATTTGTATTCTTCACTTTACCTGACGAAGGAGCAGCGCTCCGAAAGCTCGTGATTTCAAATAAAACTGTTGGACTATAACCTGGCGTTGTGCGACTTCTCATTTTTGTCCACCCCAGTCCAACACCGGCATCTCCGCATCATGGCCTAATTAAGGTGACCACACTTCAATTTTACTTGCTCCCCGCTGGCCAGAACTCATGTAAAAAATAAAATGCCTTCACTATCTCTTCAGCTGTGCCTTCTCTGCAGCGCCCAGTGCTCACTACCCAACACTGTTGATCCTCCCCACGACTGCCATGCTCTATTGTGCTCCCTGGAATGCCTGCGCTCAATGGGATCATTCCCAGACCTGGGCCAGTACTCAGGACCTGAGCTCCAAAGGCAGCCAAACATGATGTTATTTAAAGCTGCCATTGATTAAAAATGATCTATTTCTAGTAGGCACGTCAAGATAAGTTGAGGTAGTTACATGGCGGCTTTATCTTAGATTTACAAAAGAATTCCTGTTTTAGAACTGTCAAGCATCATGGCTACTGTATGGAAAACGATCAACTTGAGAGATTGTTTTTCCATTCCTGTGACTGTGTACACAACCGAGCTTGTGAAAATTTTACCTGCTCCATTTTTTGCTTGAAAACATTCAAAGGGGTGTTTTTAATTTTCAGTGCTTTTAAATATTCACAAATTAAAGTTCCAGTGGCCCAAAATGTTAAATTCTGCGTTCAATTCTGATAGTTCAGTATTACAGCCTGCTCCTCACTAGATGTGAACTTGATGCATTTTTGGAACCTGTTGAAGTATTAAAATGAGCATAATAAGTAACAGATTGAGTGGGGGAATATATTTAATAAGTTTTAATATTGATAAAGTCGAGTTGTGAGGCACTGCAGCTTTAAACGTTACCACCTGCAACACATCAGCATTGCAGAGAAAGCTCTCGGTTCAACTGGCTATTCAGCCAAGTTTACAAGAAGGTTGCACATTTACTTTTTCATTCTCACAAGCGTATGTGGGGAGGGAAGAGTGGGCTCCTGTTCCATGAATATATCATTATTTTACCTGCCCCAGTTCTCTTTTTCTTTTTGCAATACGTTTCTTAAGTGAAACAAGCAAAAGAATAGTCCTTGTACTTTAAAAAAAAAAATTGTTTATGGGATGTGGGCGTCGCTGGCAAGGTCAACATTTATTGCCCATCCCTATCTGCCCTTGAGAAGGTGGTGGTGAGCCGCCTTCTTGAACTGCTGCAGTCCGTGTGGTGAAGGTACTCCCACAGTGCTGTTAGGGAGGGAGTTCCAGAATTTTGACCCAGCGACGATGAAGGATCGGCAATATATTTTTTAAGTCAGGATGGTGTGTGACTTGGAGGGGAACTTGGAGGTGGTGGTGGTGTTCTCATGCGCCTGCTGCCCTTGTCCTTCTAGGTGGAAGAGATCACGGGTTTGGGAGGTGCTGCCGAAGAAGCCTTGGCGAGTTGCTGCAGTGCATCTTGTAGATGGTACACACTGCAGCCACGGTACGCCGGTGGTGGAGGGAGTGAATGTTTAAGGTGGTGGATGGGGTGCCAATCAAGCGGGCTGCTTTGTCCTGGATGGTGTCGAGCTTCTTGAGTGTTGTTGGAGCTGCACTCATCCAGGCAAGTGGAGAGTATTCCATCACACTCCTTACTTGTGCCTTGTAGATGGTGGAAAGGCTTTGGGGAGTCAGGAGGTGAGACACTCGCCACAGAATACCCAGCCTCTGACCTGCTCTTGTTGCCACAGTATTTATGTGGCTGGTCCAGTTAAGTTTTTGGTCAATGGTGACCCCCAGGATGTTGATGGTGAGGGATTCGGCGATGGTAATGCTTTTGAATATCACTCTTCAAAAATGATGCCATGGCCTTAAATAAATGCCAAATAATTCCCATGCATACACGCTAACTGTCACCAATTCTTTTATTTGATGCTTTGATGGCGATTAGAAGTCTCTCTGGTTGTCCTGGGAAATGATTGCTGTGGGCCAGTGTGCTGCCAAAGCCAGGTTCATTTTACAGTTAAAACCTGCAAACATGCAGTGGGTGTGCCCTTGACATTGTTAGCAGCTACCAACATGAGACTGATTGAATGAAGGCACGTTGGCAATACAACACCACACTGTATACACAACACACGAGTGAGATGGTGGAAAAGGCTGTCTGCAGTATCCAACAAGTGATCGAAAGCCAGCATGCACGTTCTGTTTGATTTAAATCTATACAGAGTGACGTTAGCTGCACGCTGAGAATTGTAGTGACCTAATGGCCCAGAAAACTGTCTAGAGTGAGAGTTCTGGACCTGGCTTCTGCCCAAAATTGCTCCTTACACCCCAGCAAACCATCCAAAAACAGAAGCACAGTTCCCCCCTATAATACACCTCCAAGGAGAGGATTGGCCAGAAATGCCTCAAAGATGCCACTCTCCTTCCCCCACGCTTCCTCACCTGAGTCCTGCTCAACCTGTGGACCTAATGACCATAACGATGCCACCTAAGATGTCCTCGCCGACCCTTGCTGAAAGCTTTACATCCACTCACATTCACCCCCAACACATCAGCTTGTGGGATTGGATGATGCCTCAATAGTTGATCGTCCACAATGCCGCTTTCATGATGACAACTGTGATATCGTGCTTTTAGAATGGGGTCAACAGCAGGGCAGACTGGCAACCAGAAGTCCCACCTCGCCATAATTCCAATGACAGAGAGGGTTTGAGGAATTTCAGTTGAAGTATGGCAAGCCATATAAAGAAGGAATACACATTCTCATCAAACCCACACAAAACATACCCCAGAACTGACTACATGGGCTGGATTTTATCAATGGGGGCACGTTGGGGGTGGGACTGCCGGTTGTCGGGTTTCAGTCCCGCCCCCAACGACGTCCGGCAAACCCACACTATTTTCCCTTGATTGACCTTGTTAAGCCGGCCAATTAAGGGAAAGCCGGTGACAGAGGACGTCAGCGTATGATGGTTCATCTGTCAAAAATTTTTGACAGATGAATTACATAGAAACATAGAAAATAGGTACAGGAGTAGACCATTCGGTCCTTCGAGCCTGCACCGCCATTCAATGCGTTCATGGCTGAACATGCTACCTCAGTACCCCATTCCTGCTTTCTCGCCATACCCCTTGATCTCCTTAGTTGTGAGTGTTATATCTAACTCCCTTTTGAATATATTTAGCGAACTGGCCTCAACAACCTTCTGTGGAAGAGAATTCCATAGATTCACCACTCTCTGGGTGAAGAAGTTCCTCCTCAGCTCAGTCCTAAATGGCTTCCCCTTAATCCTTAGACTGTGACCCCTGGTTCTAGTTTTCCCTACCATTGGGAACATTCTGCCCGCATCTAATTTGTCTAAACCAGTCAGGATTTTAAATGTCTCTATAAGATCCCCCCTCATTCTTCTGAACTCCAGAGGATACAAGTTCAGTTGACCCAATCTTTCTTGATATGTCAGTCCGGCCATCCCAGGAATCAATCTAGTGAACCTTCGCTGCACTCCCTCAATAGCAAGAATGTCCTTCCTTAAGTTAGGAGACCAAAACTGCGCACAATACTCCAGGTGTGGCCTCACCAAGGCCCTGTACAACTGTAGCATCACCTCCCTACTCCTGTACTCAAATCCCCTTGCTATGAAGGCCATCATTCCGTTTGCTTTCTTGACTGCCTGCTGCACTTGCATTCCCACCTTCAGTGACTGATGTACCATGACGCCCAGGTCTCGTTGCACGTCCCCTTTCCCTAATCTGCCACCATTCAGGTAATAGTCCGCCTCTCTATTTTTACCACCAAAGTGGATAACCTCACATTTATCCACATTGTACTTCATCTGCCATACATTTGCCCATTCACCCAATCTGTCCAAGTCACTCTGTAGCCTCCTAGCATCCTCCTCATTGTTCACACTGCCTCCCAATTTAGTGTCATCCGCAAATTTGGAGATATTACATTTAATCCCTTCGTCCAAATCATTAATATATAATGTAAACAGCTGGGGTCCCAGCACCGAACCCTGCGGTACCCCGCTGGTCACTGCCTGCCATTCTGAAAAGTACCCATTTACTCCTACTCTTTGTTTCCTGTGTGCCAACCAGTTCTCAATCCACGTCAACACATTACCCCCAATCCCATGTGCTTTAACTTTGCTCACCAATCTCTTGTGTGGGACCTTGTCGAAGGCCTTCTGAAAGTCCAAATACACCACATCTACTGGTTCCCCCCCTGTCCACCCTATTGGAAACATCCTCAAAAAATTCCAGAAGATTTGTCAAGCATGATTTCCCTTTCACAAATCCATGCTGACTTGGACCTATCATGTCGCCACTTTCCAAATGGTCTGTTATGACATCTTTAATAATTGCTTCCATCATTTTACCCACGACCGATGTCAGGCTGACCGGTCTATAATTCCCTGCTTTCTCCCTCCCTCCTTTCAGCATTTGACAGCTTTGAGAAGCTGTCAAACACTGACAATCTCTGTTCTAAGGTAAGCCCTTGGACTGAAGACTCACCAAACCTCCCTCCTTAGCAGAAAGCAGATGGCTACTGCATCTGAGAATGCAGCAGCCATTCTGTCATCTCTGCTGTTGAGATGAGGCACCTCCGGATCCCCAAGGGTTGAAGCCTGCAGGAAGAAGCAAAGGTAAGGAAACTTTTTCTAACACTTTACACTCACCTCTCATACTTACCTCTCCACACTTGCACCCATCACTCACCTCCACAGATCCCTCTCACCCCCGCAGACCCACTGCTCGCCTCGCTGGCCCTGGCGAGGTTCACAGCCGTCGGGAAGCCCGCACTTGTGTGGGTAATATGGGGATAAGCCTCTTAACTGCCTGTTAACTACCTGTTAACTACCTGTTAACAGGCAGTTAATTGGCTGTAATCCCCTTCCCACCTCGAGGAGACAGGTCCCTGTGCGAGTCGGGGACCCGCCTCCCAGGAAGATGGCACGGAGGCGGGTTGGGAGCGGGGTTGGTACCCGCTCCCAGTTTCTGCCATTTTCCCAGCAGTCCCGCCTCCATATTCGCCTCCCCAGGGCTGGCAAAATTCCCCTCTTGTTTCTGAAGTACATGCCCGAATTCAAGAGTTGACATTCAGATCCCATACCCATTTCTGGCAATGCACTAATTACCCTCCAGCTCATCCTCACTAAACTACCGTCCCACTCCGGGAACTGGTGAGTAAATCTCTCACTCCCCAGCAAACCAAAGTTTCCATCTTCCCTGTAGACCTGGCGCTCCCACAATATAACCAAACATGGAGGCATTGACACCTCCCCAATGCTACTCTGGGAAGCCCCCAAAGTAGTCCTTCTGGGCAGGTCATCACAAACCCAGAAAGACTTGGAGAAAAGAATAGTGGTGCTAGAAGCTTGACAGAAAAGGCACCAATCAGAAAGCAAAGAGCAGCCCTGAGAAGGCCAGAGGTAAGCTCAACAGTCTGTTATCAGCAGGAGCAGCACAGCGCCTCTGACATCAAGGCAAAATATAAAGAATAAATGGAAAAACCAGGGATGTCCTTATCATACACCCTTCAACAAGAAGCATTGAACTGTGGCATCAATTAGGAATGCAGAAGGCAAGGTGATCTCAGACCCAAGTGAGAACAACAAGGAGTTTGTGGACTTCCATACTTCACTGTACTTCAGAGTCTCAGGCCACTCCTCCACCATTTTGCCGATTTCCGCCTCTCTTAACTTTTTTTGGAGTCACTGTATGCCCCAGCATCAGCTAAGGAGATCCAAGTGGCAATACAAAACTTCGAGTTCAGGAAAGCCCCTGGACCCAATGGCTACCCAGCCAAGTTCTACAAGGCTCTGCTTCCTGAATTAGCAGTTCTCTTTGCTCAAACTCTTTCACGGTGTTGAAGAGGTAGACATCCTCCCAGGCATTTTCAAGGCAGCTACAATGACAGTAATCATAAAGAACCCATCCTCTCTTCATCTTATAGACCCATATCCCCACTAAACCATGATTAGAAAATAAAAAGAGAAAATGCCGGAAATATTCAGCGAGTCAGGCAGTGTCTGTGGAGAGAGAAACAGATTTTTTGGAGGGGAATTTCTCAGGGGGTCAGGTTGGAGGCGGATTGGGGTCGGGATTTACATTTGCACAACTTTCACTTCCCCCCATGCCTCCAACCCACCTGTTCTTACCTCTGAGAATTCTGGCCCAAGAATTGAACAGTAAAGGAATTCCAGAATTAGGAATACCTATACTGCGTGTGCTTAGATGAACATACTGTGCAATTGGCAAGTCTTTTGTACTCTAAGCTGTTTCTATACTTTCAGTCTATGGGACATTGGAAATAGACTGATAAGTTAAAGCTGGAATGGTGCAGGGAGGAAATGATGTACTATTGTGTATTATTGTTGAACTATTTTCCTGACAATCAAGGGTGAAAAGAATATTTGGAACATGGACAGATTAAAGCTTTCCTTAAGGGGGTATTAAATCAAAAATCAATGGCCTTGTCATTCTGGAATGTTGGGCACTCAGTGTTTCTGAATTGCAAACATGGGCAAAAAGCGTTTTTATTTGAACTTTTACTGCCCTTTAATTTGGAGTTGGTCGCTGTTAGGAGAGGGCATTAGGACAATCGCTAGCCAGCAAAGTGCAGTGCGGCCTCTTTAATGAGCGCTAGCAGGCATTTTAAGCAGTAATCAGCCCCTTAACGAGCCTCCGGGACGCCGCTCCTAGTGCAGGCTTCAACTCTTTTACCAAGATGGCGCCTTGCGCTAAACGCAGGCGAAACCGGCCTTTCAGATCAAGACCCCCACACCGGCCTCCTCGGAGGCTCTTTAGTGCCTGAACACGCTGCCGAAAATCATCCCATATCGGTTTTATCAATTATGCATTCAACCTTCTTGGACGCCTGTAATTTGAGAAAATGTTCTGTAACTGTATAGAAAGCAACTTCATCTTTGAGCCTTCAGCTAAGGTGTCAGCTGAGTGAGTGTTTACAGAATCATAGAATGATACAGCACAGAAGGAGGCTATTCGACCAGCTATCCAATTAGTCCCACTCCCCTGATCTTTCCCCATAGCCCTGCAATTTAATCCCCTTCAAGTATTTATCCAATTCTCTTTTGAAAGTTATTATTGAATCTGCTTCCACCAAGCTTTCTTGCAGTGCATTCCAGATCATAACAATTCGCTGTGTAAAAAAAAAAAATTCTCATGTCGCCTCTGGTTCTTATGCCAATTACCTTAAATCTAGATGAAAATGAGCCATGAAAGACAAATCATAGGTGAAGGATATAGTGTTTCATTGTGTACAGATTAAGGAAGGGAGTGTTCATTGAAAATATGTGCTTAATGTAACTCCGATGTACCTGTATTACTTGGAAAGAACATTGGACACAATAGTATGTATTAAGCTGCATGAATTTGCAGCTCCCAATTGTATTAAATTGTTCATCAGAATTGGAAAATGTTATAAATCAACAAGGAACCTGACTTCTATTGCAATATCAGTAAATTATTAAAACCTTAAATTAATAAACTCCCCACCTCACCAATTGTTTTGTAGAATACTTAGCCCTGTAATTAAAAAAACCCCAAAGGAATAAATAGGCTGTCATAGATCAAAATGTGCGACACACACAAAGCAGGTTACCTCACGTTTGGATCAACTCCTACTCTTTAATGAAACAGAGCCATTAAATATTAATATCATGATGATATTGTCAGTGCTGGAGATTTAGATACTTGGAACACTTTCTCACCTTTATCATCCAGTATCAGCATTGAGCGCTTCAAATCTAGGTTGCAGCAAGAGCCACACTCAGAGCCAAACTCCTCTACTGGTCCTTACAATGGACCTTAATCCTGTCGGAAGGGCACCCACTTCAATACCACTGCTCTTTTTTTCGTCAAATGTTATTTCCTTTCTCCCCTGCTCTTGAAAGTGCTGAGATACCATTCCATGAGTGCTGGTTACTCAAGTGGCCGCTCTTCATATGTGTACTTTGGCAGTGAGTGTCGGTAGGCTATTCCAACGTGGGTGGCACAGCAACTGAGCCCAGTTCCATCCTGTCCTATATTATGCACACGTGCACTGTCTGGAAAGAGGCGCTGGATAATGATCAGGACTGGGAGCTCTGGCTGAACTTTCCTCTCACTAGCACAGGGGCATTGAGGCCAATGGTATCGCCCCTATCGCTGCCCCAGATGAGATGAGCTAACACAAACACTGGGGATTGAATCTCTGACCTCTTGTACATAGGGTTTATTATTAAACCTTTACCCGTTGGTCCATCAGGTAGTTTATTTCCCCCAGTTCTTACAGTAGCCATCCTTATAGCTGGTAAGTGAGTTTGCCATTTAGTGCCAATTTCTGCCATTTCTTGTTGAAAACTGGCTGGTTATTTACAGGGTATTGCAGAGAAACATTTTTCTCCTCCTACATTACAACAGTGACTTCACTTCAAAAGTATTTCATTGGCTGTAAAGCGCTTTGGGACGTCCTGAGGTCAGGAAAGGTGCTATAGAAATGCAAGTTCTTGTTTTATTTCTCTAAGTTCTTTCTGAAGATTTCAGAAGTCTCACGCTTGTCATTGCCAATGTGAGTGGTGGCATAGTAACTGGGAGCAAGGAATGACTGGTGGTGACAGTGCTGCCCCAGACGGCTGTGGCTCCTGAAGTCCCATGAGAAACAGAACATCGAGGATAACGCTGATACTAGACTGGGAAATGCTGGAACTGTACCAACTGTCGGTCAGCACCTGAAAGAGAAAGGTAACTTTGCATTTCAGGTGAGAAAGCAGGGCTGATGAAAGCAGCCACCTGAAACGTGAACTTAGCCTTTCTCTTTCAGATGCTGAGTGACCTGCTGTGCAATTCCAGCATTTTTAGATTTCCAGCATTCGTCTCTCTCTCTCTTTCTTGGGATAATTTTGGGAGGTTTTGCACTTCTGGCATTAAGCCTCACCTGTCAGGACCACATCAGAGAATACAGGCATGTGCCCCTCCCATGATTTTCCAACCATTAATTCTAATGCATGTAACATCAATGGGGTGTGTGCCCTGATTCCTGACATGTGCTCTTGATGGGCGAAATTCTGCACTAGGAGAACAAACTCATAGAACTCACCCCTCTATCCATCTCTAGCTCTAGGATAAATGTTTTCTTTGTACTGGACATCTTTGTACCTTCATGAAGAGGACTTAAATTCTAATAATAACACCTTGAAGTGGCCAGTGTTGTGATTTCCCTGCTGTTGATATCATGCACAAACACAAATGTATCTGATTTGAATCCATACTGAAGCAAAGTTATTATTTTGCTATTGAGTGCTGGACAGAGCACTTTTTGTATTTAATATGTTAAAAATCCTGGAACTTCCTCCCTAACAGCACTGTGGGAATACCTTCACCACACGGACTGCGGCGGTTCAAGAAGGCGGCTCACCTCCACCTTCTCAAGGGCAATTAGGGATGGGCAATAAATGCTGGCCTTGCCAGCGACGTCCACAACCAATATACGAATAAAAAAAAAATATAGTTTGTAACGAGCATGAGAAGCACTTTTGTCTGTTGAATTAATTTTTTTAGACGGATTAAAGGGGCAATCGAAACTTCCAGAAGATCATTCCTCTGGGAACCTACATTATTTTTTAAATTGACAAATAAATTGTTTAAAAAAGAACATGTTCTTGATAGATAAAAGCACCTTTTCAGAAGAGCCCCAATGGTCATTTAACAATAACCACACGTTGCACCCAGTTGAACGTGCCTGTGGATATTCCTCGGACAATTTTATTCTGGCACAGAACAGAGGAAGGAGGCTTAGATATACATCTGCATCATTGGCCTGCCTTGATTGTGCCTGGTTTATGCCCTGACCCATAGTGCTAACTCCTAGCACTTGTAGTAGGTATGGGAGAGGGCGAGGATTTCATCAGAGGTGCAAGAAAGCTCAGGACATGGAAAATGGGACCCAGTAATATTTTTTAAAGAAATACGGTACTGTGGCGGATCGCCACCTAAACGGGCATTATCCACTCTTCCGTCTGTGGACAATATAATCGAGCACCTTCCCTTTAAGGCACCTTACCTTTAAGGCAGGAGTGGGCGGGGCCTCAGGATTTTTCCAGAGAATTCTGGGAGCAGTCTGTTCAGCCATTTTGTACCATGCAGTTGTATTAAAGAAGTCTCTTGTTTTCCACACATGGATTCAGCCTTAATTCGTGTTTATATCTGTATATTTTATGAGGTTAATAAGGAGACATGGATGCTGTGTAGATTTAATTTTGTTAGGCTTGCCGATTACTTAGCTTTTATTATACAAATAGTGTTTTTAAATTAATAAGAACACAGGAACAGGATTAGGCCATTCAGCCCCTCGAGTCTGGTCCGCCATTCAATTAGATCATGGCTGATCTCTACCTTAACTCCACTTACCCGCCTTGGTTCCGTATCCCTTAATACACTTGCCTAACAAAAATCTATCAATCTCAATTTTGAAATTTTCTATTGACCTAACCTCAACAACTTTTTGGGGGAGAGAGTTTCAGATTTCCACTACCCTTTGTGTGAAGAAGTGCTTCCTGACCCCTGAACTGCCTAGCTCTAATTTTAAGATTATGCCCCCTTGTTCTGGACTCCTCTACTAGTATAAATATTAATATTAATATGAAAAGTGTGTAATTTTTGTAGCTAATACATTTCTCTTTTGAATAAAATAGGATAATATTTTTTCCATACCTGATCACTACAATTATTATCTTCAGTCATCTTAAGAACTTTCCTAACTTAGGTCTTAAAATGTCTCGCATACCTGCATTTCACTGCTACCTGTAATCATATTCAGGATTACAGTAACGTTGCTTCATGTCTAGACAATAGCTTCATTTATGTGGTTGCTGCAGGTGCAATTGGAGCTCTCCTTACCTAGCAGCATACTTGAAAAGTTATGGTTTAGTTGCTGTGTCTGCATAGAAGATTTTTGTCTTGAGAGAACTGAGGGGTGAAGGCACTGTGCAAAAATTTCTTTTCAACCTCCCCAGTCTGTAACTAGAAACAAAAATGTGGGGTTTTTTTTTAAAACCTCTGATGCTTTCTGTTTGTTCAAACTATTATTATTTTCACGGGCTGGTTGGAATTTGCAGATCATTGAGTTGAGCTGGTCTTGGAATCTGTTTTGTCTATTATTTCGACTTTGATTGCTTCAGTTTTCGGCAAGACATTATGCAGTATAGGGGACATGTGGTGCAGAACCTAGCTCATTCCGACCAATGAGAAATACCTACTAACTCCTGAGTTTAACTAAACCATGGAAAATTCTGGGGGGTTGGCGGGGGTAGGGCGAATGCTAACCTCTGCACCCAAACTGCCGATGTGTGCTCCTAGCAGGCGAAACTCCACACCTGGAGCACAAATTTGTAAAATAACCCTCTACATTTACCCCTGGTAGCTCAGTGCATTAATCCAGTGAGTAGCTGGATCAAGACAGCCACAAGTTCAAACTCTGTTCTGTGCAGTCTGAGTTGATCTTAGCTGGAGCAACAGCGGGGACCTTGCAGTTGGCCTCTTGGTTGGCGAAGGGATGAAAGTCAACGAATCATTCACTTCTGCAGAAACTGCTTCCCTGTGGTCATCAGATGAGGGCAGGATCCGGCTCGGCTGTGATGATCCCTTGTCATGATCAAGTCCTCTGTCGATTTTAAGGAGACCCTTAAAAGGAGGAGTGGGAAGTGGAGAGGCAGATGGGGTTTAAGGAATTCCAGAGCGTGGCGTTTAGGCGGCTGAACGCACAACCATCCGTGGTGGACAAAGCAGGGATACAGAAGATGCTGGAGTCAGAGGAATGGAGAGTGCGGAGGTGGCGGGGCAGGGAGGGGGAAAGTTATAGGGTTGTAGAAGATAATAAAATGTTTTAATTAAGTCCATACTATTGACTATTCTTAGTGAACATAAAACTGCTTTTTTTTGGCCTGCCTGAGTGGGCTGAGGTAACCAGGGAACAAGGCTGGGTCCATTTCTGACAGCAAGGTCCTTTTTATATTTATGTTGACATCATGAGCTAGGCTACCTCCAGAGATACGTGTGGAAACCATCCCTTCCAGGGGATCTCCGACCCCCTAGAGGAAGGAAAGAAAGAAAAAATGAAAGAAAGACTTGCATTTATATTGCGCTTTTCATGACCTCAGGACGTCCCAAAGCACTTTACAGCCAATGAAGTACTTTTGAAGTAACAACAGAAAACGCTGGAAAAACTCAGCAGGCCAGGCAGCATCCGTGGAGAGAGAAACAGTGTTAACGTTAACTCTGTTTCTCTCTCCACAGATGCTGCCTGGCCTGCTGAGTTTTTCCAGCGTTTTCTGTTGTTATTTCGGATTTCCAGCATCCGCAGTATTTTGTTAAAGTACTTTTGAAGTGTAGTCACTGTTGTAATGTAGGAAACATGGCAGCCAATTTTACGCTTCAGCAAGCTCCCACAATGTCACCTCTTTACTGCACTGCTACTGAAGGCATTAATTCCTTGTTATATTTGTTGAAACACACAACAGTAATGCACATAGGAGCTTGTCTGCTCCACGAGTAGAAAGAGGCTTGAAAATATGTAACCCTGGCATAATCTTGTAGTCATGATGCGGAGATGCCGGTGTTGGACTGGGGTGGACAAAATTGAGAGGTCGCACAACACCAGGTTATAGTCCAACAGTTTTATTTGAAATCACAAGCTTTCGGAGCTATCGATCGCCCCTTCCTCAGGTGAAGGGGCGATCGATAGCTCCGAAAGCTTGTGATTTCAAATAAAACTGTTGGACTATAACCTGGTGTTGTGCGACCTCTCAATAATCTTGTAGCACTGTTTGTTTTGCTATTAGTCCTAATTATGTTGGTAAACATTAGTCTTGTGAGCTGTGCTTTGGATAATCTAGTTAGGAAACCCGTTTAATCTTTGATGCGGAGATGCCGGTGTTGGACTGGGGTGGACTTGGTGTTGTGCGACTTCTCACGTTTAATCTTTAGCTGGGAACCTGTTCACTTTGATCTGAGCAGCACAGCGGGAAACACTCACAGAAGTGCTAGAAACCTGATATTTACTGACTCTGAACTCTCGCCAGATGATATTACTTCTTTCAGTGTTATTTTCCCATTTGTCACGAAGGTCTTTCTGTCATTTTCTGCCAGTCATAGGAAGTAGCATGCAACATGGAAAAAAACCTGGGATGGTACCAAAAATCAATAATAGATCGTAGGGACCTCAGTTGATTCACAGTCGGCATGTGTTAAATTAATCATTAACGTGTAATGTTAGCACTTTTACCAAATTACAGCTCTCAGACATCAGCGGCTAAGGTGTGTTTATCACTTCCAACAAGGCTCCATAATGTATCATAATCATATTCATCCCTAACAGCAGTCTCCCCATATGGAGTCACATAATGGCTTCTGATGCAGGGCTCAGAGAGACACGGGGGGGAGAAATGCATCTTGTGCCCAGAACGGGCAAGACATCAGCGAGCGACCGCTGCCGGCCTGAGCCGAATTCGGCTTCAGGCCTCGGTTAAATGCCGCTGGCGAGTTGTGAGCGCCAAACAGGCTCCCCGCTGCAGCTCGTCGGTCGAGAAGGGCGGAAAAATCGGCAGCACCGCTGGTTGGGCCACTCAAGACCTGGTACAACCAATGGGAGCGTGCATGGTGCAAGCTCCGCCCATTTGTACCTTAATTTTGCTTTCGGGGTCCTACAACCCAATTTGCATATTTAAAGAGCCTGGCGCCTTTTTCGGCCCAGTGCCCTGGACAACTGAAAGCCATGTGAGCCAATGTGGCTTCTGGTGCACCAGATCGGGCAGATTGCAATGTAAAATTCAGGGGCCTAACCGGTTAAAAAACGGGCAGCCATAAGTTGAATTTCTTCCCCACAGGAGCTCAGAGGTTACAGCATAGGCAGAGATGTCCATTATTGGCAGTGTGTGGATTAATGATCACTTCATGGCAAACGCAGCACAGTATAGACAGACAGAAAATGCCTAGTAGGGTTGCCACCAGGCTGGCTATGGACCAGACAGCATTTAAGCAAGCCATCTCGAAATGTCTAAAATGTAGGCACTAAAAATCCAATTTGTTTCACCTCTTATTTGTGTCTCGTGATGTGCAAATAACAGTTACTAAAGTTTTCTGAGAATGTTAAATAACGGCAAGGCAAACATCTGAACTGAAGCCGTCCCATCCCTTACTCTGCCCCCGGTTTGGTTTTGGACTAGTCTATAGATGTGGGTCCGAAATTGCAGTGACCTAGTTCAGAGAGTAATGATACTGGTAAAGTCTGAGGTTATCACTTGTTCATTTTTGGATGGGGTAGTTCAGTTTTTCAGAGGGATGCCTGGAACATTTTTCAAGGTATATTGTAACTTCTGTTTTTATTAAATAATAACTGTGCATTCTGTATTTTATGATGGGGCGGGATTAAATTTTATTGCATGTTATTAGGGCTTCAATTAATTTTTATCAGCAGTGGAACAACCATCAGGACTGATCCTAGTCCCTGCTCTATTCCTATTCCCTGCCTGGTCCTACTGTTCTAGGTTTGTCATTCTTGGGTCATGTTGGCGTGAGAAGTCAACATTTCAGGTGCTTAAATGGAAAACAGAAGATATTTCTATTAACGTGACACAATAAGAAGCATAATGAGATAAATTAAGGATACACAGAATGATCCCTTACCAATATAGCAAGAGAGCAGTGGTCAGGTTGCTGGGGTCAGGGTAAGGGACTATCTGGATCAAGGAGCAGAATGAAATGTTATAAATAAAATACATCTGTGTTTTGTCCGCGGATTATCAAGAAAACAATAAATGAAACACAACAGGAAGCAAAGGGTGATGGAGGATGGATGTTTTTCAGACTGGGAGGTGGTTTGTAGTGGTGTTCCCCAAGGTTCAGTTTTGGGTCCATTACCAATGTTCTCGTTAAGCTACGCTACTGCGCAGAAGTCTGGAGGTCCCGCGCAGGCCAGTCAGCGGCTTTGAAATGGAAAAACCGCCCATGCACGGAAATTTGAATGGGCCGCGCAGCCTGTTAAAGGGGCCGCGCGCCCCCCCCCAAAAAATTAGAGGGAACATTGTCCATTACTCTTTTCAATTTTTAATAAACAACCTAGACTCGGGTATAGGGAGCAGCATTATAAAATTTACAGATGATACAAAACTTGGCAAAGTAGTAGATAGTCATGAGGATAGTTATAGGCTTCAGGCTGACATAGACAGGATGGTGAAATGGGTAGAAGCATGGCAGATGGGGTTCAATGCGGAGAAGTGTTAAGTGATGCACTTTCGGAGGACTAATATGGAAAGACAGTACACTATAAATGGCACAATTTTGAAAAGTGTAGATGAGCAGAGAGACCTCGGTGTCCATATATATTAAAGGTGGCAAGGTGGCAAAGTTGATAAGGTGGTTAAGAAAGCATATGGGTTACTTGGGTTTATATATAGAGGAATAGAATATAAAAGCAATGAGATCATGCTAGAACTTTAAAAATCACTGGTTAGGCCTCAGCTGGAGTAGTGTGGACAATTCTGGGCACCACACTTCAGGAAAGATGTAAAGGCCTTAGAAAGGAGTACAGAGGAGGTTTACCAGGATGTTACCAGGGATGAAGAACTTCAGTTATGAGGTGAGGTTGGAAAAGTTAGGACAGTTCTCCTTGGATCAGAGAAGGTTAAAAGGTGACCTAATAGAGGTTTTCAAGTTGATGAGAGGTTTTGATAGAGTAGATAGAGTTAAACTATTCCCTCTGGCGAGTGGGTCAATAACCTGAGGCCAAAGGTTCATTGGCAGAAGATCTAGAGGGGAGACGAGGAGAAATGTTTTCACTCAGAGCGTTGGCGGGATCTGAACGCTCTACTAGAAAAGGTGGTGGAAGCTGATTCCATCAATAATTTTAAAAGGGAGTTGGACAGGGTACTTGAGGATGAGGAATTTACAGGGTTACGGACAAAAAGCGGAGATGTGGGACTAAGCACGACTGCTCTTTCAAAGAGCCAGCACAGGCACGATGGGCCGAATGGCCTCCTTCTGTGCTGTAAATTTCTATGATTCTATGAACACACTGTAGCATCATAATTTGTATTTCCTTTATGAAACAGCTCAGAATACCCAATGACTCCATTGGTAAGTGCACTATCTAGTACAAAAACAACTCAAACAGGCCAGGAATATCCCAGGTTTTATACCGTGGCTGTGCCACATTAGCTAACCTGCAGCATTAGAATGAGCCCCATGCCTGTGTTAGAGAGGGAATAATCAATAAAGGTTCCCACTGTTGTTCACAAATCAGTGACTCTTGCAGGAAAGTGCAGATGGGCAGAGATCATGGGGCACAAAATTGATATGAGTTGTGCCTGTTTTCGGGCATAAAACGGGCGCAAAACATACCAATTTAGTAGTGGGACGGCCTGTACCCGATCAGTGCAGACACCCTTTCGAAAATTCATCAGCAATGAACGGGGCAGGTGTTGGGCCTGCCCCACTTTGAATTCTTCAGTGGCCCCGGCGGCCAAAGTAAGTTGTTAAAAAAAAAATTGCAAAAGAAAAACCCTTTCTGGGGAGCCAGGGGGAGCAGAAGGGCCCCTCCCAGCTCCACTGCAGTCCCGAAGACTGGTGCTGGACCCCGCTGGCCCCCTCACGATCGTCTGATCCTTCTCCTGATCACCTCCCCCCTCCTGATCACCTCCCCCTGCCGATCACCTCCCCCTCCCGATCACCTCCCCCTCCCGATCTCCTCCCCCCTCCCGATCACCTCCCCCTCCCGATCTCCTCCCACTCCTAATCACCTCCCCCCTCCCGAACACCTCCCCCCTCCCGATCTCCTCCCCCCTCCTGATCTCCTCCCCCCTCCTGATCTCCTCCCCCCTCCTGATCACCTCCCCTTTCCCGATCACCTCCCCCCTCCCGATCACCTCCCCCTCCCGATCACCTTCCCCCTCCTGATCACCTCCCCGCTCCCGATCACCTCCCCCTCCCGATCACCTCCCCCCTCCCGATCACCTCCCCGCTCCTGATCTCCTCCCCCCTCCTGATCACCTCCCCCTCCCGATCACCTCCCCCCTCCTGATCTCCTCCCCCTCCTGATCACCTTCCCCCTCCTGATCTCCTCGCCCCTCCTGATCTCCTTCCCCCTCCCGATCGCCTCCCACTCCCATACCTCCCCGAGGGTTGCTGCTGGCATCACAGTGGCCCAAAAATGAGCTTCTGTTTTACTGGCGAACTGCCTGGGGTGGGGGGCGCAGTAGGCGTCTGCTGCCCACTGGTCTAATTTAAATGAGGTCTGAGGCCTGATTTCGATCGGGCCTTGGGCCTACCTGTCCTGGAGCAGGGATTGCTCCTCGTGCCTAGTTCATGTCGGCAGGCTGGTGCGATGCCATTTCAGGTCAGATGTGATGAGCTCTGTGGTAAAATAGCCTGCTAACACTAACCGTCAGACACACAGGTGAGGAGTGGTCACTTAGACAAGTTATCGGAGGGCGATCAGCAATGTCGGAACAATATCCCAACAAAAGTCTGATTTCGGGGGGGGGAGGGGAGGGAGAAAAAAGAAAAAAGAACAGATCAGATGCAAATGGGTTAAAATGTCAATTGATAATATGAATGAGATTTAGTATGAGGGAGATGCAATTGTTGCTAAACAATCCCAATAAGAATTGTAGTTACATTACAACAGTGACTGCTCTTCAAACTAACTCATTGTACATTAAGGGCTTTGGGATGGTTCTGAGAGACAAGATGCGGCACGATATCAATGCAATTCTTTCTTCCTTCCTTTCTTATCCTGTGAAGCCGGGTGAGTGCGTCCAGCTGCAAGGAGGGAGCTGCCGAGTGGTGCTGAGTGCCTTTGCGCCCAGCAGCTGCTGGAAGCTGTCTTTATTTTCAAAACTGTTCTTTGTTAAATTTCTAAATTGGCTAAAGGATGAGCGCTGTCACTGTGGAAAAGAACTAAGGAATTGGCGAGATAAGGATTGCCAGCAGCAGCAATATAATTTGCTGGGAATGTAGACAGAAGAATTGACAGCACAGTAAGGAACAGTAATAGTGCAGTGTAACCCAACGGGAGACTGTATACTGGGGAATGAGCTTGTTCCAGAGCCCGCGTTAATTAAATTCTCTGACTGACAACTGGTTAGATGACGCGATATATAATTGTCAATATATTTTGGAGCTATTGAAAGACACTGGCATAAGGTTGATTGCATTATAATAGTAAACAAGGGGTCGGCCATTTAGGACTGAGATGAGGAGAAATGTCTTCACTCAGAGGGTGGTGAAGCTTTGGAATTCTCTACCCCAGAGAGCTGTGGAGGCTCAGTCGTTGAGTATATTCAAGACAGAGATCGATAGATTTTTGGATATTAAGGGAATCGAGGGATATGGGGATAGTGCGGAAAGGTGGAGATGAGGTAGAAGATCAGCCATGATCTCATTGAATGGCGGAGCAGGCTCGAGGGGCCGAATGGCCTCCTCCGGCTCCTATTTCTTATGTTCTTATGTTAGCATGAGCAGGGCCTCTCCTCCGAGCACTGCCTGCGGCAAATTTATAAGCCCGTTCTTTCTGAAGAAATATTTATGGATTTTGCTGCTCATCAGGTACTGACGAAACCCTCCCCCAAAGATTGGAAAATTATTGACAAACGTTTGTGTCGAAGATTCATCGGCAAGGTTCCCAGGTGCACGTATACACCAATACCCTGAGTTTCGGTGGGGTTATTCCAATCTCCCGCGGTAACTTCAGCAAAAGATCAGCGGACACCCCGCAGAAATGGCCATTTATGCCATTTTTCCAGGGATTCCGCTGATCTCCTGCCGGAGAACACCAGCGGAAATTCCAGTGATGAAGTTCCTGAAGTTATTGATAGTTTAAAATTTGTTTAAAAAAAAACATTGAAGGCACATACTGTCCTCAGTTCTTCAAAGAATACCATTTAAGAGGGGGAAATCAAACTCTTTTAGTGCCTGATTTAAAACTACAATACTTTCTTACATTCAGGAAGGACAATAATTATTAATTGAGCTGTAAGTAAAACTTAACTCAATTTCAATATTTTAAAATCTTTACTAAAAATTATTGTTGACAATATTAGTGGACAAATACTCAGCATGTCTGTACGACATTCTCTTGCCTGGTATTTTAACGGAGCCATTAACTTGTTATTTTTAATGAGTTAACATCCCTGGGTTACCCTTTTATTTAAATGGGTTAACTCGAGGCACCCACTCTTTAAAATAGCAGACAGCAGAAGGGCACAATACACTGAACATTTTTCACCTAATATCCCCAAGTCATTTCTAGCCTTATCTCAACAACATAAAGATGAACTTTGCATCAATTTAGGCATTCATTACATTCATGAGCACTCAAAATTAAAAATATGCATATTCATAGAGTCATACGGCACAGAAGGAGGCCATTCAGCCCATCGAGTCCGTGCCGGCTCTCTGTAGAGCAATCCATTCAGTCCCATTCCCCCGCTCTGTCCCCGTAGCCCTGCAAGTTTATTTCCCTCAAATGCCTATCCAGTCTCCCCTTGAAAATATTGAGTGTCTCCGCTTCGACCACTTCCGTCAGCAGCGAATTCCAGCTCCTCACCACTCGCTGCGTAAAAAAGTTTTCCTCACGTCCTTCCTGTATCTCTTGCCCAAAACCTTAAATCTGTGTCCCCTAGTCCTTGTACCATCAACTAGTGGGAACAGCCTTTCCCCGTCTAGCCTATCCAAACCCGTCATAATCTTGTACACCTCTATCAAATCACCCCGCAACCTCCTTTGCTCTAATGAAAACAATTCCAGCTTCTCCAACCTGTCCTTGTAGCTAAGATCCCCCATGCCTATTATTCGTGTCTCTTTTTAAACTGCAGTGTTTTTTTGTTTCCCTATGTAATGAAATCTAACGCTGGCTACAGTTGCCATGTTTGCAAGGTTGTGAAGCCAACAGGGAGGTGATGTTATATTGTATATATTAAACAGATGAGTGCAGAGATAATTTGGTGATGAATGGAGAATGTAACAGGCTGAAAGGCAATTAACTAAGGACGGGACTGCTGCCAAAGACATAAAGTAGTTGCGAATGCGCAGTTCCAATGGTTTCTTGGTTAATAAAAGCCAGAGAGGACTGGGGAACAAGTAACACAGAATCAAACAAACATCGCTGGGGTCAAGAATGAATCAGATGAAATAGAAGCGAGCAGGTGATAACCCAATTATAATAGGCAGCAATAAGAGACGGGAACAGAGCTTGTGAGGGAGGAGCAGTAAGAAAGATATTAAGAATAGGACACAATATCATGAGTCATATTTTCCTCCATTCGCTAACTATGAACAGTTGTGCATAACAGGTAGGAAGTGCCCAGGACTGTCTCTCCATGTTTAGTGCTGCTTTTGAAAATGTTACCTATCCCAACCTGACAAAAAGTGCTTTCAATTTCAATTTCACTTGTTTTCGTCTTATTAAAAGGCAATCTTGAGAATTCCATACACAACTGCACAAGGCGGGAGATAAACAGGAAGAGATATGGCCGGGAATTATCTCGGAGCTGCTCCTGCTCCTCCGCCATAACTTTGCCAGAAATGCAGCAGGAATGCCGTTTAAGTGCGTAAGGTTACGGTGAAGTTACGGTGGTGGAGCGGGTGCAGCTCCAAGGAAACTCCCGGCCGGACTTTAACTTCGGACGAAGAAGATTTCCTCTTTGCACTACTTGTCATAAAAGTGCAAACAGGTTCTGTGCATTCTAGTGTATGATTTTCCTGCAAATAAGAAATTCCCCCTAGCAGGTTAGACCAGGAACGACGTGATCGGAAAGAGGAATAAGGCACTGAAATGATGCTGTGGGATAACAGCACATGAATACCCGTTACTATATTATGAATGGGTTCACTTCTCTACTAAAACAACACCGAGAGGAATTTCAGACAAACACAATGGGCCAGAAATTCGGCTCTCCGGCTTCCCGCGGGTGCAAGGATCACGCGCATACTTACCTAGCGCGCCTACCGTTGTGCTTCGGGCCCCCGTGGACTTCGGCTCCTGGGCCTCCTGCAGCTGCCGGCCTGCAGTGCTTGCGTATCCCAGGGGCGCAGTTAGTTCGAAGCGTCCCCTGGGATCACGTGGGCCATGGAGAGCCAATCGGAGCAGGGAATCTCCATTCATAGATTTTGACAGGAAGACCTGTCAAATCTATGAATAGAGATCGGCCCCAAAACCTCACTTAAACTTCAAATAAATTTTTTAAAAATCACATTTTTAAAATAACTATAAGTTACATAAATTAACTACTTTAAACAAAAATTTAAATTTTTGAAAAAATTAATTACACTTTTTAACGGTGCTAAAAATAAACTTACCTTTCTTTAAAGTATGTAAAAAAGATAAACCTGTTGAAAAAATGTTTAAATAGTACTTAATTCACCACTTACCTTGTTAAAAACAGGCCTTGCGCCTCCTTTTTTCCTGCGCAGCTTCTCCGTACTTACCCTCACGGAGAAACCTGAAAAAAAAAACGAAGTTCGCTGCGTGCGCGCTGCCTCTCCGGCGCACGCGTTCGACCTCTGAACCCCTTCCTTCAGGGGAACGGAAGTTCCGGTTTCCAGTGCATGCGCGAAACCGGCACTTTCGTTGGGTCTACGGGTGAGTACACAGCGCGTACTCACCCGTGGTGACCCGAATTTCTGGCCCATTAAACATTTATACTCTAGTATCCCATGGCATCATTTCAGGGTTGAAGATTTTTGATGCCCCTGCACCAAAGTGGATCTCAAGTGATCCCTCGGGCCATCAAATTTGTTGAATTACTAGCAGATTATTTCTGTTAACGTATACACTGTTTTCCTTAGGGCAGTGAACACACTTTTTTGGGGGGGAATTTAGGACACGGGGTTCGTGAGAGTATGTCACTGTTTGCAGGAGCCCGCCACGCAGAAAAATATAAAATTAATTGTCCATGGAACAGAACAGTTCAGCCATTTTGGCAAAACTATCAGTGCAATTTTCAACCGGATTACCAAGCGTTTTGATCTTTTTTTAAATTGTGTTTAAGGGATTCCTTCATTTCTTGAGAAGTGTTAAAGGACCATTGTTACAGGGGCACTACGGTTGGCTGCTTATTTTTGTCCCTGCTAACAGAAATCGCATTCCCTGACACTGAGCACCTCGCCTTTCCACCATTTTGTTACCAGGATGAGCAATAACAACCAAACAGCATTGATCATTTCCACCCCCACCCCCGCCGAAAATAAGGAAAATATGGCCCGCTGAGACAGTGAGAAGGAGATGCGTCAGTAAGCAGAGACAGTTACACATTATCAAATTGAGAGTGCCTTCAGGACTTGAAGAACTGCGTGCTTGTATTCTTGTGACAAGGCCAAAAAAATTAATAATTTGTCAGGCAGGCATTCCAACCATTTTTTTCCTATGAGGGAGGATTCTTTCCCCCCCACCCTCCCCTGGTTTTCACCAGACTATGAAATGAGAAGGTGTTTTTTAGTCTGTCTGACTGTTTTGTGAGTGCCCCGAGTACATCACAGTAGGCCTTATTAATTATTTTTAGGCCTTATTAATTATTTTTAAGCCTGACCATAACTGGTCGTGAAGGATAGAGATGAAGGAACTGCAATTTTTACAAAAAATATACCGCAAAAGTAATTAAAAGCTTATTTTTTCTATTTAAGGAACTCCAAAACTAATAAAATAATTTAGCAGCCCAGAATCTCTTTTTTTTTTCTTTGCTGTCTTCCCAGAGATACTGACTGCTCTGTAACCGTGCTGAAAATAATTGCTGCACTTTTCTCAGTGGCTCAGTTGGTAAATTCCCTGCCCAGTGTGAAATTAAGCCGTACAAAGAAAGTGTCACCCTGGCGTGTGCTAACTTATCTGATCTCGACTGGGGTGGCAGCAGAGGTGGGATGTAATTGGCCTCAGCATCCCTGATCTGGGGAGGGAAGAAAAAAAAAATCACCCGCTCCTGATCGCTAACCGGTTGCGACAGGATCAAGCTCTGCTGTGATGCCTTTCCCAGTCGAATAGCCTTCTGCATTCAGCTCCTGGGGGTCACATATGAAGAATGCCACTTGGGTAAAGCACCAGAGGATGGACCCGTGCCCCAGTGTGAGTGGGCACCTTTGTGGGGGGGGAGAGTAAACGTTGGAAGAAAGCAAGAATTGACTGCTATGATGAGAATAAATAAATTTAATGCATTTTTGAACTGAGAGATCAGTTTATAGATCTTCCAATCGCCACAGAAACCTTTAACAGGACTACAACATTGGAACTTTAATGTTCTTTAACTGTGCTGAAACCTAAAGGTGCTGGCAGACATGTTCGTGTTTGGCTGCCACTTGTGAGGAGTTTTTTTCATTTGTTTCTTTATTTTGCCTGAAAAATTGTCCAAGGAGTCTTAGCTTAATTTAGGCTTACTGTCAGTCACCAGTGGATTACGATGTTTTAAGTTATCTGAATGCTTTAGTAAGACTGCGTCCTTGTGTCTTCAGAAAGGTCAGCGATTGTCTTGATAACCAAGGCTACGGACCGGGAGAAGCCAGGTGCTGAAAGTTTGAAGTGGACTATACACGGTTAATCATACACCGAGTGAACAGAGCGTTTGATTTAACCAATGGCGCTCTTATTTTGAATAGATCGATGCCTCGGTTGTACTGAAACCCAATGCCAAAAATCTAGGTTCAGTGTCTGGAAATGCTGAATGCTGATTTATGCAGCAGCCTTAGTTAACCACTGGATGTATTCATAGGAACATTAGAAACAGGAGGAGACCATTCAGGCACGCAGGCCTGCTCCGCTGTTCAATGAGGTCACGGCTGATCTGAACCTTTGCTCCATATTCAGTTGAACAATTCTAAATGGAATTTATTATGGGGTGCTTTATTGTTCTATATATTCACCAGCACACATATTGCATATGTCCACATGGGTAAAAATAGAAGCTTATTAGAGAGTATGTAGAATTAGTTAGTTTGGTCTTGTCTATTGTCAGGCTATTCTTGGATACGTCTGAATTGTTGCTGCCATGAAACTAGAGGGGAGAAATTCAGTATCACCCCATTTGGGGCGCAATTATCGGCCGGGCACAAAGATTAGCGCCTGGCGCTAATTATCGCCTCCGACTGCAAACTTGACTTTTATCGCCCCTGGAGGTGATTGGAGTGCTAAATCAGGCGCTTCACACCTGTCTTAAGGCGCAAAGGCCGAGGAGCAAGGCGCTACCTCAGAGCGCTGGCGAAGCTCATGTGATGTCAGTCAGCAATGGAACACACACACAATGGCGCCGGCCAGTTCTTAAAGGGGAGGGTTGATCTTGCTTTCCATCCACATCCTGCTCATTGCAGCCTTGAATCTCGGCCTGGAGAGACCTGTACATCAAATCTGCTGGAAAGAACAATGGAGGGTCCCAGGGAAAGAGCTCAGAGTGCAACCCCCACAGTCTCTTCTAAATCGATACAAGGAAGGGCAAATCAAAATGAACCTGCAAAGTGCTGCTCAGTACCCAAAACTCCTTCACACAGCGTTGAATCTCTCCAGAAGTCTATCTCTCTCTCTCTCTCAGAATGCGTGGTTCAAAAATGTCACCAACAATAAAAGGCAGGAAGCGGTCGCCTTTAAATAGCGCTCCCCCAGTCCCTTCCTCACTGCAAAACGCTCCCCTCAACCTGTCGTTGCTAGCGGCAGGCGGTAAGGCAGGGGGCGCCACTCAATATCCACTCCGGGGTGCTACCGGGGCGTTGCGCACTCGACTGACGGCGCAGGAGATCGTGGCGGTACTGTTTAGCGCCGCCGCAAAATGTCTAGTTAATTTCGCGAGCGGCGCAAACATCGCCGCGCACGGGCGCTAGTTGCTTTTCGCCCCATTAGCGCCCTCTTAAGGCACTAACGGGAGGCGCAACCAACTGAATTTTTCCCCCTAGGTCCTGTTGTCAATCTTTGTTACTTTGGTACCATTTCACCATCCACATTTCAAGCAGGTTATATTGCACATCTGAGGTCAGATTGCAGCCATCTGGTTTCAGATGTCATCAGGGCAATTTTGACCTCTTGTGCATCCCCGATTTTCATCATCCCACGTTTGGTGGCCGTGCTTTCAGCTGTCTCGGTCCAAAGCTCTGGAATTCCCTCCCTAAACGGCTCTCTGCCTCTCTCCCGCTCTCCCCTCCTTTAGGACGCTCCTCAAAACCTACCTCTTTGACCAAGCTCCTGTCCTAATATCTCTTCAGGTGGCTCGGTGTCAAATTTTGTCTGATAACGCTCCTGTGACGCGCCTTGGGATGTTTTACTACCTTAAAGGTGCGATATAAATACAAGTTGTTGTTGTTGTTGGGCAAGGCAGTGAGCACAGACCAGACATTCCTCTGCAGGAAGGGCGGATAAATCAGAGCGAACTTTAGCCATTGGTCTCCCTTGAAGCTTTGGTGCTTCTTCCTGAAGACTGAGCCTCACCACCCCGGTAGGGTGTGGGAGTCAGTGGACCGAATTAAGTTTGGATTTGGTTTTCTATATTATTTTTATAACTTTCTATGGGGTAAAAATTCAGTTGGTTGCGCCTCCCATTAGCGCCTTAAGAGGGCGCTAATGGGGCGCAAAGCCGCTAACGCCCGGGTGCAGCGATGTTTGCGCCACTCGGGAACTTAACTTGACATTGTGCGGCGGCGCTAAAACTTACCGCTGCGACCACCTGCGCGCGCAGATTGTGACGTCATTCCATGGTGCAACGCCCTTGTGGCGCCCCGGAGCGGAAATTGAGTGGCGCCCCCTGCCTTACCGCCTGGCGCTTCCAACGACCGGAAGACTGGAACGCTATCAATCGGTGTGGGGCTGGGGGGGGCGCTATTTAAAGGGGGCCTCTTCTTGTCTTTTTCTGTGGTCGACATTTTTGCACCACTCGTTCTGAGAGAGAGAGAGAGATTCGGAGAGAGAGAAAGAGAGACTTCTGCATTGAGTCAATGCTTTGTGTGGTAGTTTTGCCTACTGATCCTAACTTCGCTGGTACTTTGGTTGCTGTCCTTCATTACTTTGCTTGCAAAGAGAATATGGGGGCTGCACTGATTGGGGGCGTCGTCCTGCTCCAGCTGAATCGGAGGATACAGAGACGCAGAGAGTGGCAATGATGGCCAGACGGAGGAGGGCCATCAGGCGTATGTACAGGAGAGCTTACCCTCCCAGGGTATATCGTGAACAGCTCTCCTACATCCATATGTCCGAGGAGCTGTGTTTGCGAAGGCTGCGATTCAGCAAGGAGGTGGTCACTGAGCTCTGCCACCTGCTGCAGCCAGATCTGCAGCCTCAACTGAGGTCCAGGACGTCTCTGTCGGTGGCAGTGAAGGTCACAGTGGCTTTGAACTTTTACGCTACTGGCTCATTTCAAGCTGCTGCTGGGGACCTCGCCAATATCTCCCAGTTCGCGGTGCATTGCTGCATCCGGCAGGTCACAAATGCCCTCTTCAGAAGGAGACAAGAGTTCATCTCTTTCCCCATGACCCCAGACAAGCAGCGTGACCGCGCTCTGGGCTTTGCGAGGGTAGCGGGCTTCCCCATGGTGCAGGGCGCCATTGACTGCACGCATGTGGCTTTGCGTGCTCCGCATGAGAATGCCGAGGAATTCCGGAACAGAAAGGGGTTCCATTCCTTGAATGTCCAGTTGGTCTGTGACCACAGACAGCTGATACTCGCTGTCAATGCCCAGTATCCTGGCAGCTGCCACGATGCTTTTATCCTGCGCCAGACTACTGTGGCAGAACTTTTCGAGGCACCGCATCAGCCAGTTGGTTGGCTTCTCGGGGACAAGGGGTATGCATTGAGCACCTGGCTGATGACACCGCTCCGTACGCCCAACACCCCTGCTCAGCTGCGGTACAATGAGAGCCATCAAGCTACCAGGAACATTATTGAGCGCACAATCGGCGTGCTCAAGCAACGGTTCCGCTGTCTGGACCATTCCGGAGGAGCCCTGAAGTACTCGCCTGAGCGAGTATCGAACTTCGTAGTCGTGTGCTGCATGTTGCATAACATGGCAATCCTCAGGACCCAGCCAATGCCACCAGGCCTTGGAGCACCACCAGAGGAGGAGGAGGAAGAGGACGAGGACGATGATCATCAGCAGCACCAAGGCAGGAGGGCGGCCCACAATGGTCAAACTGCAAGGGCCGTCCGTCAACGGCTAATAGCAAGCCGCTTCTAGGGCCCCTGCCATTGCTACCAACATTAATGAACCCAGCACGCAACCCCTAAGCCGGCCAAGGCACCAATAATTCCAACCACCAACCATGTATATTTTGAATACAGAAACTTATTTATTTTACAAACTCTGTGTGTGTCAATTCCTCATGACAAACTCATAGAAATAAACACAAAAAAAGTCAATAACATAACTGGTTCTCACAACCTGGAGATAATGTCCAAAACACTAAACAAAAGTTGGACCATGAACCTCGACCTTGAATAAAAAAATGACCAGCATTTTGTCACACCTCCTACTTTTTGCCCTTCGAGGGTGATCTCCTTCCCTTGTGCACTTCCCCCCTTCTAACCCTACTGCTCCTCCGTAATGGGACCTCAGTGGCTGCAGCAAGGCTGGTGGAAGGCTGCTGCTCGTCAGACCCTGACACTGCAGATGCCCCTGAAGGACGGCCTCGACCACTTCTGGGCCTGGAGGGCCCGGCTGCAGACTGCACCAACTCTGCATGGGCGGCAGCAGTCTGTCCTACAGGCGGTGGCAAGTGCAGTGGAGAAGTGACAGTGTTGGCAGCAGGAATGCTGTCATCGTGAGAGAGGACAGCAACTCCCTGCTCGCCCGACACACTGGCACTCCCACGGGGCAGCACTTCAGCATCCGGAGCAATCTGCCGGAGAACAGATTGCTGGCCTGCTGCGGCGCGGTGACAGCCCCGGGGACATGTGCACGAACCATCGAGGTTGGCAGCAGTCTGTGCTCGCGTGGCCTCAATCTGAGTCTGTATGAGAGCAGTCAGAGATGGGATCACGGCAGCCAGTGACTGAATTGCAGCACTAAGCGTTAGTATGGCATCCGCCTGTGCTACAGCGAAGTGCTCCACACTCCTTGCCAGTGACTCAATGCATTCGGGCACCCTTCCCACTGCACCCATGAGCTCAGTGTGCATGCCCACCGCCTGGGTGTTCATTTCTGCGATCAGCCACTCCTCCTCTGCGTCCATTGCAGTAGGAGTGTCTGGCATACTCTCCCTCTGGGGAGAAGGCCCCGTTCTTCCCTACCCCCCCCATGGCGTTGCTGCAGCCCGCTGGGTCCTGGAGCTTCACCCTCATCAGACCCTTCCCCCCTGCTCCCCTCCAGGGAAGGCGTGTTCCCAGTGTGGGCATGGGCTTCCTCAGGAGAGGGTGGCACTGATGCTCCGGCTTCCTCTTCCTCCTCAGCTGCAGCATCACTCCCAGTGGCAGCTTCAGGGCCCGTCTCCTCAGCTGGTGAATCACCATCTGAAAGCAGGGAGGTACAAGAGTGGCTTTAGCGTGAGGACAGGGTGGCAGTAAGGGAGGAATAAGTGCAGCGAGTTAGCAAGTTGGATTGAAAGTGTCAAAGGCTGGTGTTGTGAGGGACAAGTGGAAGGACAGAGGACAAAAAGGTGATGACCTTACCATTGCTGTCCAGAACGGGGTCGGCGTCTCCAGTGGCGACGGGACCGATCACCTGGCTTGCCACAATCCTGTGGACGCGCTCCTCAAGATCGCTGAGGGGTTGCAGCTGAGGCCGCCCTCCACCTGTCCGTTGCTGCTGTCTCCGATTATGCGCCAGCTTGGCCTGTAAGAAAAAGGACAGCATCTGAGTAAATATACAGCCATGGTCTTGCCTGATGTGCCTCCCATAGGTGAATAGCCCTTACAATATACAGCCATGGTCTTGCCTGATGTGCCTCCCATAGGTGAATAGCCCTTACAATATACAGCCATGGTCTTGCCTGATGTGCCTCCCATAGGTGAATAGCCCTTACAATATACAGCCATGGTCTTGCCTGATGTGCCTCCCATAGGTGAATAGCCCTTACAATATACAGCCATAGTCTTGCCTGATGTGCCTCCCATAGGTGAATAGCCCTTACAATATACAGCCATGGTCTTGCTTGATGTGCCTCCCATAGGTGAATAGCCCTTACTGTATGCAAAGTGTGGAATGTGTGTGTGTGTTTCATGAAAGGGCCATAGGTGTTGGATGAGTGTTGTGCATTGGGGTTTTAAGACCCTCTGGCCATAGAGTGAGGTTGAGATGGAGGGATGGAGAGGTATTGAGAAAAAGCCACTCACCCTGACGACCCGAGTGAGGTCGTTGAACTTTTTGCGGCATTGAGTATGGGTCCTGGGCACCATGCTCCTGGAGGAGACGCTCTGAGCCACCTCCCTCCACACTCTTCTAAACTCGCGTGGCAAAGGCCTCCTGCCACTCTCAGGGAAGAGCATACATCGTCTGCGCTCCACCGCGCCAACCAGAGCATCCAAGGCCCGCTCGGTGAAGCGATGAGCGCGTTCTCTCACCCTCTCCATGCTTGGCAGCAAAATGGATTCACAGGTCTCTCCAGGCTGAGATTCAAGGCTGCAATGAGCAGGGTGTGGCTGGGGAGCAAGTTGGCCCCCCCCGCTTTAAGAAGTGGCCGGCGCCAGTGTGTCTGTGTTCCCTCGCTAACTGGCAGCAGCTGCGCTGCGCTCGCGCGCTGAGTTAGCGCCTCACTCCTTGGCCTTTGCGCCTTAAGACAGGTGTGCAGCGCCTGCTTTAGCGCTCCACTCACCTCCCGGGGCGGTAAAAGTGAAGTTTCCAGTCAGTGCCGATAATTAGCGCCAGGCGCTAATATTTGCGTCCAGACGATATTTGCGCCCCAAATGGGGCGCGACCTAATTTCTATCCCTATGTATTGTAAAAAGTCATAACTTTTTACAGAAACTTTAGTTAGCAGTTACTTCCATCGATGATGTTTTTGTTGAATCAGTGGTATTGACTTGGTGTTTCTCATTGCAGACGATACTGTAGAAACATCACAGAAGTAGTTTCTTTATTTAAACATTACTTGTCATTCACAGTTGCTTAGGCAAAGTCCTGGGAGAATTCAACTAGCAGGATATGGTGCAAAGCATGGGAAAATATAAAATAGCATAAAAAAAACATTAAGAGGTTTCCCTTAATAAATTAAGCTGGCATAGTGGTAGGCGCACTGCAGCTGTCCCATCATCCCTAGCCTGGCAAGATGAAAAATCAGTTAAGGATGCCACTCCTGATCACTATGCGGTGATTTCTGCTGGAAGGTGCACAGGTTTGGATGTTAGATAAGGACAGGGTTGAGGTTAGCCCCGATGTTCTCCACGGATGAATAACTTGGCAATATTTCACTGTCTAGACTGATCCATGTAGAATAGGTAGTTGGGTATGGAAGCAGAAGGTCCTGACACTATTAGAATGGTGCCCCCGCACACATCACCAGCTTCAGAGAGGGGGGGAAGAAAATTGGAAGGGAGGAATTAAAAGTGAGAAGTTTGGATATTATGGCTTCAAAGTCATGGAGTGCAGGACATTAGCCTCGCCAGTCTTGTTTTCACATTCGCATAGAGGTGTGAAGTGTCAGCAATAGTTCAACAACTATCAAATAGATCAACAGCAGACTTCTCACTTTTTTAAGGCATCTGTTGACTCATGAGCACACATGCAGAAAGATGCACTGATAAAGCCGACATTAGCGACATGGAAAACATGTCCAGCGTCACTCAGAACACTGAAGGTGTTTATGGAGAGGAGACCACTATAAAGAGGTCAAGTAAAGGCCGTTGGGATTGTTTGTCTTTGCGGGCTTCTTCCCCGACACTTCTTTGATGTACAAACATCACTTCTGCTTACAATTGGATAGCCCCTTCCTGACCCCCTGATTATCACAGGTTCATGCTCAGTTGGCCAAGTTATTGAGTGGCCAAAGGTTTTCCTGTTTGCCACGGCACTAACGTGGAGCCACAGGACTTGACTGTCCATTTGTCCCAAACCAGGTCCCAAAATTTGCTGCAACTGCCTCAGCGCCCACCTCAACTGAATGCTGTGAATAAAACAAAAGTATCTGGTTAAGGTAGTCCAGGAAAAGAAAAGATTGAACGCACATGTTCGGATAGTTATGTTCTGCTGCTGTACAGATTCAGATTCTGCCGCAGTACTATTGTAAACTAGATTGCATGCCAATAAAGCATTGTGCAATAATACTTGTGACATTTACAGCCTTGAAGTGATGCTGTGGGATAGTAGTGTACAAAATCAGCAGAGAGAGCAATCCCATACAAAGACGTTAAGCGTTCATCCCCAGCGTGATCTCAAGGACTTTAGGCTCGATTTTAACCTGGGGCGTGAGTGCAAAGCGGGGGGGGGCGCCAGTGTGTGTGGGAAGCTCCGATGGTTCTGCTAGCATGAGGCTCGGCCCATTTCAACTCCCGGGCTTTGTCTTACTTTGTAAAATCATACACCTGTTCGAAGCCGGCGGGAATGACATGATGGTCGGCGGATGGGAACGGAAACCAGGAACCCGAGGAAATGGTCCCCGGCAAGGGGGGGTTGTGGTGGTGGGGATTCTGAGGCAATCACGGCCGCGAGAAGTGGAATGGAAGTCCAGGCCAAGGGAGGCCCAAGATTCCTTGTGGGGCCTGGGGGGGTTACACTCCTACTCCTCCTGGTCCACAAGGAAACCGTTGATAAATTTCTACCAGCACTTACCCGAGTCTCTTCAGGCCCTGGATCCAATTCGCGGAGGCTTTCCCAGTCACGGCCGGCACTGTGCGCGACTCAGGCAGCCCGGGGATTAAAATGGCGCTGAAGTCCGAGTGACGTCATCAGACCCCACCCCTTGAATATTTGTGAAGCCCTCGGCTCGGGCCTCATAAGTCCTCCCGAAACTTAGGGTAAAAATCGTGACCGGTGAATGTGCGATGCGAACAGGAACGTAAGTATTCTGTCCCACACATCCTGTTCTCGTGGAGCATCTGGGTTAAAATCGGGGTTTTTTTGTGTGTTTGAGAAGCTTATTGTCGTGTCAGCCGTGATAATGCCCTAAAACTTTAACATTTTATTGGAGCCAGTGTAAGAATACATCATCGCTGTAAAGTAACTTGACTAAACTCAAAGTTGACCAAATTTAGTGGACCGGCATACCTTGAGAGACTGAGGGCCGTGTTATTGGGCAAATTCTGTAAACATCACAAATAAGGAAGTAGGCCTTGAGAGTTCTGTAAAACAAACCTTCGAGCCATTGTTCACAGGAACTTCTTCAGACAATGGCGTAACCGGCCTTGAGGCCCACTGACTAACAGATAAGGAGAGGAGAAAGAAAAAACAACTACTGGCCATTGTCAACGTGGTCGGAGACACGTGCGCATTGGGCGGTCTGCTAATTTTTGGGGCCTAAAAACTGCAGTCGACAGACACTAGGGGTTGCTGCAGTGAGTCGGGTGACTTGATCAGTCGCACAGAGAAGAGAACCTACGAGTCACCGCCGAGCTGATCACTCGCTGGTGTTAGTACGTATGTATGCTTGTCATCGCTGTTGATTTTAAGTAAAGAATAGTTACCCTGAGATCTTTGTCCCGAGATGTCTGTTCCAATATGGGTTCGAACTCTCAGTACCGTTAGACTGGAGTAAAAATTTACACAATTGTCCCATACATTGAAACCCTCTTATCCAAATTCATAGTAAAGAAATGGCATTAACGAACCCACGGCATTAATTGAATTTCCATTATTATTGCAATTTTCATTGGTACGTACAGTGACTATGTCAGACTCGCTCTGTGCATCAGACCTATAAATATAATTATGTAGTTATGAGACATCAGGTGACATCACATCTTGTCTTGTCTTGTGTTGCCTAGATACAGAAGGCCAAACACTAACGATGGTGTCATACTAGATCTGAGTTTACACTGCTACACAATCAGTATGGTACTGGGACAAAGCATGAAACTAGACGCAACAGCTCTCTTACTGGTATGGTTCCAAAGTAAAGACATTGGACAGGCAGAATAACTCCCGCGTGGAGTCCACACCAACTTTCCCCCAACATCAACTTGGCAGTGCGGAGTGTAAGAAATCATATTGATGAACAGAATGAATCCACCCACAACGTTTACACTGTTTTGTACTTTGATTTAGTTGATGGGTTTTGGTTAGTTCTTAGCCAACTCAGAGAATACGGTCTGTGCCTAAACAAGCCGTTTTTATTTTTTGAAAAATCAAAATATGTAAACTTTACGGGGGAGAAATTCGGTATCGCCCCGCTTGGGGCGCAATTATCGGCCGGGCGCAAAGTTTAGCGCCTGGCGCTAATTATTGCCTCCAACTGCAAACTTGGCTTCTATCGCCCCTGGAGGTGATTGGAGTGCTAAATCAGGCGCTTCACTCCTCTCTTAAGGCGCTAATGCCAAGGAATGAGGCGCTACCTCAGAGCGCTGGCGAAGCTCAGGTGATGTCAGTCAGCAATGGAACACAGACACACTGGCGCCGGCCAGTTCTTAAAGGGGAGGGTCGATCTTGCTCTCCAGCCACACCCTGCTCATTGCAGCCTTGAATCTCGGCCTGAGAGACCTGTACATCAAATCTGCTGGAAAGAACAATGGAGAGGCCCAGGGAAAGAGCTCAGAGTACAGCCCCCACAATCTCTTCTAAATCGATGCAAGGAAGAGCAAATCAAAATGAACCTGCAAAGTGCTGCTCAGTACCTAAAACTCCTTCACACAGCGTTGAATCTCCCCAGAAGTCTCTCTCTCTCTCTCAGAATGCGTGGTGCAAAAATGTCGCCGACAAAAAAAGGCAGGAAGCGGTCGCCTTTAAATAGCACTCCCCCAGTCCCTTCCCGACTGCAAAACGTTCCCCTCAACCTGTCATTGCTAGCGGCAGGCAGAAAGGCAGGGGGCGCCACTCAATATCTGGTCCAGGGCCCTACCGGGGCGTTGCACGCTCGACTGACGTCATGATCTGCGGGCGCAGGAGATCGTGGCGGTAGTGTTTAATGCCGCCGCAAAATGTCTGGTCAATTTCGCGAGTGGCGCAAACATCGCCACGCCCGGGTGCTAGTTGCTTTGCGCCCCATTAGCGCCCTCTTAGGGCGCTAACGGGAGGCGCAAAGCAACTAAATTTTTTCTCCTACATGCTTTACGGTATACATCCAATGGAAAGCCTTGTTTTAAAGCCAGTACCGAACAAAAGATGTCTTCAGACTGAGACCACAAATAGAACTGTGTAGATTTGTTTATAGATCCAATGACAAGGAAAGGGAGGGCGATCAGGAGGGGGCAACCGGAAAAGTGCAAATGATTGGGAGGGCGCCCACTGGGAAGGGAAGGACGATCGGGAGGAAGGAGGGAGATCGGGAGGAGGGAGGGTGAGAGATCGGGAGGAGGGAGGGTGAGAGATCGGGAGGAGGTTGGGAGATCGGGGGGAGGGAGGGCGATCGGGGGGAGGGAGGGCGATCGGGAGGAGGGAGGGTGAAAGATCGGGAGGAGGTTGGGAGATCGGGGAGAGGGAGGGCAATCGGGAGGAGGGAGGGCAATCGGGGAGGGAGGGTGAGAGATCGGGAGGAGGGAGGGTGATCAGGGGGAGGGAGGGCGATCAGGGGGAGGGAAGGTGAGAGATCGGGGGAGGGAGGGTGAGAGAGTGGGGGGAGGGAGGGCGATCGGGAGGAGGCAGGGTGGGAGATCGGGAGGAGGGAGGGTGATCAGAGGGAGGGAGGGCGATCGGGGGGATGGAGGGTGAGAGATCGGGAGGAGGGAGGGTGATCAGGGGGAGGGAGGGCGATCGGGGGGAGGGAGGGTGAAAGATCGGGAGGAGGTTGGGAGATCGGGGAGAGGGAGGGCAATCGGGAGGAGGGAGGGCAATCGGGGAGGGAGGGTGAGAGATCGGGAGGAGGGAGGGTGATCAGGGGGAGGGAGGGCGATCAGGGGGAGGGAAGGTGAGAGATCGGGGGAGGGAGGGTGAGAGAGTGGGGGGAGGGAGGGCGATCGGGAGGAGGCAGGGTGGGAGATCGGGGGGAGGGAGGGCGATTGGGAGGGGGGCACGGTTCAATCCTTCCATATACTGATAGTGGCAGCAAAACAGTGTTCTGCTCAAACCTGAATATTAAACACATCAGCTGCATCCGAACTTCTCTTGTACCTGATAACAGCCCCACACTGAGATCTCTGCACATTATCTGGGCTGATATCCCTGTGCAGTAATGACAGGAAGTGCTGCACTCTCAGAGGCACTGTCCTCGGAATGAGACTGTAAGTTCCGTCTACCTATTCAGCTGGACATCGAAAAGTCATTGCACAATTTGAAAAAGGTAATAGAGTTCTCGCAGTGTCCCGGCCAACATTCCTCCCTCAACCAATACAAAAAAGAACAGATTAACTGGCAGTTCACGTCACTGCTATTAGGGGGATGCTGCTGGTGTCGAATATCCCTTGTGGTGACCATTATAACAACAGTCAGTGCATTGCAAAGGTAATTAATACTGCAAAGTACGTTGAAATGTTTGTAATGTGATAAGGACTATATAAATGGAGAGGATAGTGATATATACAAAAACAACTTATAAATAATAGTAGAGGTGTAACAAGGACCTTGGAGATGAGAATAGCCAAGCATTATAAAACATTCATCCAGTGTCATAAAAGTTAAAAATAAAGTAACTAGAAACAAAGTTAGAATTCTAAAAAGGAAGTATTGGTTAACTGAGGAAAGGTGAAAATACTAAATTAGTAATTTCCAGAGGTATTCACAAAAACGCTGGCATACTCAGTAGCCTTTCCGAATGAAACAGCATGGCCTAGATAATTGGATGTTGCCCGATCCTATGCTGCACGCGCCCAATGAGGCCGACAGCAGGACTACAGCAGACTGGTCTGCCGGCCTCACTAGTGTATCATCAGGTGAGCTCCGAGCACCAGCCGCGGCCACAGGGGGCAGCTCGCCAGTCACGGGGGAATAGCAAGCTCGGTTGGCCAGCATGCTGACCGAGGGCCTAAAGTAAGTCCGGGAGGGAGGGTTGGGGGGGCGGTGGTGGGTGAGCGGTGGCCGACAGTTTTAATGTGGAGCCTGGTGGAGCACTGCTGCTCCTCCTGTTTCCATATTTGGTAAGTATTTTTTTTAAACTTAGCCTTTTGATGGCGGCCTCCAGTGGTTCCTTTAAGGACCGCGGTGCGGTGTAGGCCGCATGTGGACCTGGTTATCCTAGCGCAGCAGACCCGGCCCCTGCTGTGTTCAGGGCAAACCAATTTCTGATTGTGTCCTAAAACACGCACTAGTCCCCTTATTAGTATATTCAAGGGGCCGAACGCCTGTTCTAGGCAGCTGCTACTGAGGCCTCTACAGCACCTGATCCAATGTGTCTTTGGACGTGTTTCTGATGCTGTTTGGGTGCGGAAGGTTGCCTGCCCACCCCTAAATTGGACCCCGTTGCACTCATTTTCTGCCTGCCAATCAGCAATTGGATTTTTGGTCCCAACAATTTCATTTCATGCAAAATAAAAATAAAAATGTTCCATTCAGTGCAGCAGATATTTCAGCCTAGCTGCCACTCAAGCTGCGACATGTTTTCTCATAGCGAGTGCTACCAGCTTTTGCTTTGAAAAGACTGGGTCATAGTCCAACTCACGCATTTGTGAAAAACTCAGACTGTCCGACCCGAAGATTGATGCATTACTGATACCATTGCCTCGATTTTAACCCCTTCACACCGATCGGCAGGAAGGGCGCGCGGGGTTAAAATCTTAAAAATTCGCGATCCCGCCTCCAATTTGCCGCGTTCCCGGCCGCCATAATATTTGCTGTGGTGATTCAGGCCCTGGAGGAGGCTCCCGCTAAAAGTAGGCGGGGACCTACTTGAGATTCAAAAGTCGCGGGCCAACGATGTCAACGGCACCTTGACATAATTTTAAGGTCCACGCAGGGGGAGTCCCGTGTTGTTTTCTGCCTGGCAGCAGCAACAAGGCAGGAAGCCAGAAGAGGCCCAGCTAAGTTTTACAACATTCCCTCTCTGTGAACTCCTCGTGGGTCAGGAGGAGCAGGCGTGCTTCCCCCAGGCTCCACAAGGAGTCCTCGGGCCTTCCCAGCCCCGGCACCCTCCGACCCCGCCGCCCCCCCACCGATCTTCAGGGAATCCCGAGACGTGGAAACCCCGGCCTCTCAAGCTCACCGCGACACGAGGGAATCCCCTCCATCCACTGATTGCCGGGGATCATTATTTAAATGAGGCCCTGCCATTAAGATCAGCAGGGTCTCTGCATCCTCGACCCGGCCGGGTGTGTCACCCGCTACCAGGCTCCCCCGTACCCTTCCCAACGCTCCCCACACCCCCCCCGCGAAAAATTGAGGCCCATGTTCCTGGACCTCACTTGCAGTCACAAGTGATTTATGTGGAACAGTTAAATGTGCAGCACCATATTATGTGCCAAAACTTTCTTGTTGCCGAATATCTTCCTATCTTCTGCCCTTTGACATGTAAAGGACAGCAAAGAGGCACGTCGCAGGAACCAAGCTGACTTGCCTGCCTCCCATCCAACTACCACCAACCCCAGGCACCGCCAGATGAGGGGTGGTAGTAAACCCTGGACCTGCGGCTGAAAGCCTGCTGAAAGGCCCTCTAGGAGGGAGAGGATCTAGTAGTGGGCACCACTCGTCTGCCCCGATTACAACAACAACAACCCCTTGCATTTACATAGTGCCTTTAGCACAGTAATGTTAATCACTGACCCGCTGTACGCTTCAACTCAACTCGGGAGCTGAAATTAAATTTTGCAGAAGACCTTCGAGATGCGTCTGGGCCTTCGATATCAGCCCCTCTCTCTCCGGCACTGCAGCACTGCCACATTCCCCTGGACAGCAGCTGTGGGCGCCCACTGTGCGGCAGGATCCCGCCGGGAGCTCGCACTGCATATCTAATGAGCTCCGATCCAGGAAAAAGGGGTTCAGCATCATGGTGGTACCCCGAGATTCCTCTGGTGGCAAATCCGCCTTGGAGGAAAATTGAGCACCGAGCTTCCGGCAGCGCCGAGTGCATTTTCCAGATAGTAATTTATTCCACACCATGGCATATATGTCCGTGCCAAATGTAATTAATCAATTCGCCACATGCCGGAAACAGGGTCATACCCTGTGCATGTTACAGGTGACTCAGAGGAGCAACATGACTTTCTAACAGCCAAGTGCCAACTAAGCACACGCCTATAATAAATCATGCATCAGCAGAACAAAGTGAAACCTTCGCTACAAATGGAAGGGTCTGAATGCAGGCAATAACAGGTGCTGGGAATGTACTAGATAGTTGTAACATGATGACAGCTTCCTGCCCTGCTCATAATGGATTTTTTCCCCCTCTTCCGAGTACTGTAACACGTATAGTCACTCGGCAGTGACAGTCTTCCAGTATCTTGCCCCAAATACACCTTCTTCATAGGTAACATAGGGACATTAGGAACAGGATGAGGCCATTCAGCCCCTTGGCCTGCTCCACAATTCAGTTAGATCATGGCTGACCAGCACCTCAACTCTATTTTCCCACCTTTGCTCCATATCCCTTGATTCTCTTGCCTAACAAAAATCTATCTATCTGAGTCTTGGAAGCTCTAATTGTCCACACAATGTGTGGTCATTGTACAATGGCCCTGATCATCAGTCGGATATTCAGCTACAGAGGGCAAAACAGTCTGACATTCAATCTCTCCAGAAGTCGTCACCACATTGTGATCAGAATGGATAGCTGGGCTGATTTTATTCCCTTCTGAATTCAAGGGCATTGAGGCTAAGTGCGGTGCCTCAGCTAATTGGGCACAGACCAGAATAAGCTCCTAGGACCTTCCTCGACTGTGTCACGCATTAAGTATCACACCATTTGATGCCTGGCCTCTGCTCAGCACCTTTCCATGTGGTACAACTCCAATTAAGGAATTGAATCTGCAACGATCTGTAATGTTTATTGAACACACAAAGAAAGAAAGAATAGAACGCCTTTCGCAACCTTAGGTGTCCTAAAGTGATTTACAGCTTTTAAACTGTAGTCATTGTTGTAATGTAGGAAACGCGGCAGCCAATTTGTGCACAGCAAGGTCGCACAAACAGCAATAAGATAATGACCAGATAATCTGTTTTAGTAATATTGCTTGAGGGATGAATACTGGCCAGGACATGGGGGAGAACTCCCCTGCTCTTCTTCAAAATAGCGTCAGGGGATCTTTTACGTCCACCTGAGAGGGCAGTTTGGCCCTTGGTTTAATGTCTTACACAAAAGTTGGCATCTTTGACAGAGCAGCACTCCCTCAGCACTGCACTGAAGTGTCAGCCTAGATTATGTACTCAAGTCTCTGGAGTGGGACTTGAACCCACAACTTTCAGAGGCGAGAGTGCTACCAGTGAGCTAAGGCTGACTCAACTTCAAACACTCAACTGAAGGTCGAAGCAGTGATCAAAGACTATCTATCAGTCCATTCATGATTCTTTCCCGCTGGCTCAGTGCACAGAGCTGTCACCTTCTGCCTCATGGTCGTCATCCTTTCTGGTCCCCCACCAGACAAGGTGGCCTTTCAGCTTGCAATGGGATCGGAGGGTGAAATTCCAGTCCTCACTAGTACAGTAAACTCTTTCGTATCCGGCACCTACAGGACCGGGATGGTGCCGGTTGATGAAAAATTCCGGATAACAGCGAGGTAGGCAATTTTTAACACAAAAAAAATAAAAACCACGGACTAACTCGGCCACCACGGGAAACTCGGACTCGGAAAAACGAAAAATGGATGGATTCGGCAAGATTAACGATTATCTATTTTGCCGGTTATTAAAGAATTCCGGATGATTAAGTGCCGTTCAAACAAGAGTTTACTGTATTAGGGAGTAATGCTTTCTATTATGCTGATAGGGTAAGAAGTAGAGTGGGATGAGACTTGTGTGGAGCATAAATACCGGCATAGACCAGTTGGGCCGAATGGCCTGTTTCTGTGCTGTAAATTCGATGTAATTCAATGTAATACTCAGAACTGACTGTTGCTAAAAATTCACTGCCCTTTTTTTATTTTCCATTACTTTTCAAATTAAAAATGAAGTTCTTGTATGCCTTGAGTTATGGATTCATCACAAGGCAACTTTTTTCATGGCAACAGTGACGAGGCTATCGAGTCAAAAACAGAAAGGCAGACTATTATCTGAATGGCAATAGATTGGGAGAAGGGGAAGTGCAACGAGACCTAGGTGTCCTTGTGCACCAGTCGCTGAAAGTAAGCATGCAGGTGCAGCAGGCGGTGAAGAAGGCAAATGGTATGTTGGCCTTCATAGCAAAAGGATTTGAGTATAGGAACAGGGATGTCCTGCTGCAGTTGTACAGGGCCTTGGTGAGACCACACCTTGAGTACTGTGTGCAGTTTTGGTCGCCTTATCTGAGGAAGGATGTTCTTGCCATGGAAGGAGTTCAGCGAAGATTCACAAGGCTGATACCTGGGATGGCAGGAATGACATATGAGGAGAGATTGGGTCGATTGGGCTTATACTCGCTGGAGTATAGAAGAATGAGAGGGGATCTCATCGAAACATATAAAATTCTGACAGGTCTGGACAAACTAGATGCAGGAAGAATGTTCCTGATGGTCGGAGAGTCCAGAACCAGGGGTCATAATCTAAGGATAACGGGTAAGCCATTTAGGACAGAAATAAGGGAGAATTTCTTCACCCACAGAGTGGTGAACCTGTGGAATTCTCTACCACAGAAGGTAGTTGAGGCCAAGTCATTAAATATATTCAAGAATGAGTTAGATATATTTCTTAAAGCTAAAGGTATCAAGGGATATGGGGAGAAGGCAGGTACAGGGTACTGAGTTTGGATGATCAGCCATGATCTCATCGAATGGCGGAGCAGGCTCGAGGGGCTGAATGGCCTACTCCTGCTCCTATCTTCTATGTTTCTATGTTTCTATCATCTAAACATGACGGGAGAAAAAAAGTAAAGGAAGCTGTGAATTGGTTCTGAGACTGATCCTTCCCTGTCGACTGCCCCTCCTCAGAGCCCAGATGGGCACAGCTTCAAACCCTCACCTGATTTATTTTACGCTAAATACATGAATGAACAGCAAACGGTGGAGAACAACCAATTTCTCTGCACTCCTCGGTTATGAAAAATAATCAAGATTTTTTTTTACGTAGCGAGTCGTTGTGATCTGGAATGCGCTGCCTGAAAGGGCGGTGGAAGCAGATTCAATAGTAACTTTCAAAAGGGAATTGGATAAATATCTAAAAAGTCAACATTTGCAGGGCTATGGGGAAAGAGCAGGAGAGTGAGACACTTTCAACGAGCCGGCACAGGCACGATGGGCTGAATGGCCTCCTTCTGTGCTGTATGATTCTATGATCTATCTTATTAACTCTCTAGCTAAGCTAGGATTTCAAAGCTAAATTGTATCATAATCTTTAAAACACAGGCACCTGGAATTTCTGCAGGAACCCTGGAGAAACAGCGTAAATGGCCATTAATCTCTGCCAAAGTTATGGTGGTAGATTGGAGTGTTTTATGCTGCTACTGTGAAAGGTAGATTACCCTGTGTCTGGGAGGCAGGGAAGAGAGACAGAGACAGCCTGACCTGCTGAGTATCTCCAGCATTTTCTGTTTTTATTTCAGATTTCCAGCATCTGCAGTATTTTCTTTTTGTATTAGATAATCAGGTATTGGAATCAAGGCTGCTTTTAACCCTTCTTAGTCCAGGGATCTTCAACTTGACTGAGATCAGCTAGCTCAACATTGGATTGGGATCTTCCTGGTCCATTCGTACAACACCACATACTCACTAAGCCCTAGGGGGAGCCTACATGTGTTTTATGTCTAAACTAATACAATCCTAATTTTTCCAACAAAGTTGATTAGAAACTTTGGAGGAAGCACGATTGATGAAGTGAGTAATGGGTTAAGACACTGCATGATCTGGCACTAAGGCCATGCAGATTACAAGGTAGCAGGCTCAATTCCCAATTGGTGCTGAGTTAGATGATCCCAGCTGTGTTGACAGTTAGGGGGTCTACAAATGGCCGCAGAGCCCCTTAGCTAGGGAGGGGTTAAATTAACCTCGAGGGTTCCCTGTATCCAGTGAGCCCTGTTGCAAAGTACACATGAACAAGTGCTGGCTCAGTTGTGATTCCCTCCACAACTGAATAGTCTACTGACTGCCTGCACACATTGCCTTAGCTCAAATATGAAGAATGCCCACTTTAGATAAGGTACCAGAAGGTTGCCAGAACCCAAGCAACCATTCCCCACACAGCCCACACCCCCAAGAGGAGTTGGTGCCTTCAGGAGGGGTGGGGGGAGGACCAAGAGGAGTAAAAATTGTGAAAAGTTAGCTTCGAAAGAAAGAAAAATTAGAGGAGCTCAACGCTTCAGTGTTTGGAAAATGTCTGTGCTTGTGCAGATTTCAGGAAGAGTGCCAAGCAGTACCTTCATGATTTGACTTGTCGCCTGCTTTCAAGCTTAGACAAGACAGCAGCTGCTGCAAGGTGCGAGATTTGTGTAAGTTTTATAATCACATGCATCAAATCATTTTCCAATCCTTGGAGGCACACAAACTACTGCTGTGCCAGCCGATAGAAATTATTAATGGTGACGGGGCCTTTGCGTTTTTGAGTGGGTGGTAATAGTACTGGGAGATGCACAGGCATGAAAGATATCAATCGTGTTGTCTGATTGCTCAATCCTGGAATGGTGCAGCACTCTCGTGAGCTCTATGTCGCATGAGTAAGGAAGGTTGTGTAGATTCTGTCTCAAAACATTGAAGGGTACGGTTTACTAACCAACAAAAACATGGGGTCACGAGGATAGAATACATACAAATTACAACACGGAAACAGGCCATGTGGCCCAACCAGCGGAATAGCTAGGAATGGAAAGGTGGGTGGGACCCAGCTTATGGTGGATGGGCCCCTGACGGGGAGCAGGGCAGCTCAGCTTTTCGCTTCAGCTCGTCCCTCTGCTTCTTGGCCCTGTCGAGCAACGAAAAGGAGCCGGTAGTGGGGTCAGTGGCGGAGACAGTGGTGAAGAGCCAGCAGCAGATTAACAGCAGCGCGCTGGAGGAGGAGGAGGAGGAGGATGGGGATCACGGCGCCTGACACCGACTGGAGCCTGGAAAACCTGAGCGGCTCATCCGGCCAGTGGAGACCGCACGAACCGTGTCACCAGCACAATCGAAGGAATAGAGGAGCTGGAAATATCCCAAGAACCGGTTCGGCCGAGGTCGGAGAGACAGCAGGAGCCCGCCCCTGGTCCTCAGACAGACAGAACCCACCCCTGGTCATCAGGACAGCAGGAGCCCTCCCCTGGTCCTCAGACAGACAGAACCCACCCCTGGTCCTCAGGACAGCAGGAGCCCGCCCCTGGTCCTCAGACAGACAGAGCCCACCCCTGGTCCTCAGGACAGTAGGAGCCCTCCCCTGGCCCTCAGACAGCAGGAGCCCTCCCCTGGCCCTCAGACAGACAGAGCCCACCCCTGGTCCTCAGACAGACAGAGCCCACCCCTGGTCCTCAGACAGCAGGAGCTCTCCCCTGGTCATCAGGACAGCAAGAGCTCTCCCCTGGCCCTCAGGACAGCAGGAGCCCTCCCCTGGTCATCAGGACAGCAGGAGCCCACCCCTGGCCCTCAGGACAGCAGGAGCCCTCCCCTGGTCATCAGGACAGCAGGAGCCCTCCCCTGGTCATCAGGACAGCAGGAGCCCTCCCCTGGCCCTCAGGACAGCAGGAGCCCTCCCCTGGCCCTCAGGACAGCAGGAGCTCTCCCCTGGTCCTCAGGACAGCAGGAGCCCTCCCCTGGTCATCAGGACAGCAGGAGTTCTCCCCTGGTCCTCAGACAACAGGAGCCCTCCCCTGGTCCTCAGACAGACAGAACCCGCCCCTGGTTCCCAGACAGCAGGAGACAGACCAAGGCATTCACACAGGCTCGGATTTGGGTGGGCCTAGGTGCTAATTGGGTGGGCCTTTGCCATGCCAGCATTTATCAGTCACACAAGCAAACAGTCCTAATCACATTTACCCATTCTGTTCCCATATCCCTTCACCTCCTTTTCTTCCATTCACCGATCCAATCTAATCCACAGCTTATATTAACATAGCCATACAGAGTTCCTGTTTATTCAGCAGAACAAGGTTTTAAACTATAAGCATCATTTTGATCTTTATGTAGTCCAACATCAAGTACAGTCCCAAACTGGCAATTAAGCATTTTAATTGTTTACAAAATTACCCAGATTAGCCTTCTTTTATTCTTGTCGGGGTATACGTGCATCTGTTTGCGAATTCCACCAAAAATATAGACGTGAGCTTTGTATGCACTGCTATTATTCTCTAAAATTATTGAACGGAGCAATGCAGCCTGTAGTGAATGAGTATTGATATGATTTCTGGCAGTATGCTCGTTATGCAAATTCAAGACGTTTCAAATTCCTAAAGGTTCATTGGAGGCTTCATTTGGACATCACAACAAATCCAATCATTTCCCAATTACTACTAATGTCAAAAACATTGCTCGCTTTATTTGAAGTAACTGTAAGCAATGGGGAAATTAACTCGATGGGTAACTGTCATCGCCGATACCTACTTACCCGTAGTCGCACTCTGGACTCCAAAACCCTTTTTCTTTCAAGTTTTATTTTACAAAAATAGTCCTGTAAACAAAATTCAAAAATCGTCAAATAAAAACTTGAAAATAAAATTGGGCAGGAGGGGAGAAGTTTACGGCTCAGTATCCATCAGTGACTCAGTCACGGAAATAGCTGCTCTTAAAAAATACTTGGCACAGTTTTAAAGAGTGTGCAGGGACAGAGGGACCTGGGAATTAATGTGCATAGGTCCCTGAAGGTGGCAGGACATATTGAGAGAGTGGTTAGCAAAGCATATGGGATCTTGGGCTTCATAAATAGAGGTATTGAGTACAAAAGTAGAGATGTTATGCTGAACCTTTATAAAGCGCTGGTTAGGCCACAACGGGAATATTGCGTCCAGTTCTGGTCACCACACTTTAGGAAGGATGTGAAGGCCCTCGAGAGGGTGCAGAGGAGATTTACCAGAATGGCACGGACTCGATGGGCCGAATGGCCTCCTTCTGTGCCGTAAGACTCTATGGGAGAAAAATTTGGTTGCTTTGCGCCTTCCGTTAGCGCCAACGCCTCTCGCGAAATTCAGCGGGAGGTTAGCGGCGGCGCTAACCGTTAGCGCCCCGTGGCGCTGCGCCGCCAGCGATTACATCATCGCCGTGCGCAGCGCCCCGCTCACGCCCCGGCCGCGATCTTCGGTAGCGCCCCCTGACATACCGCCGGACGCTATGTCCGACAGGGTCAGGGGGGCCTACCTGCGGCCGGGGCAGCGCTATTTAAAGGCGAGGTGCCAGGCGGCCATTTTTGTTGCTGGCCGCCTGCCAACACCTGCCTCCGCTCCCGTCCCCGGCCTCCTGACCTGACCCGCTCCCCCGCAGAGTGCCGGTTGCGCTCCAAGAGCCCAGCACTTCTCTTGCGTGCCGGGCTCTTTTGCCGGCACTCCCGTTCCCCGGTGGCCCAGCTGGGCCCCGTGTCACGCTGCGCAAGGCCCCTCCCCTTTAAGAAGGGGAGAAAGGCCTGCAATACCACGGCACATAGCGCCGCGATATTCCCTCGCAGCGCCCCAAGAGGGAGGCGGGGCACTTCCAGTAGCGCCCCGCTTCCCTCTTGGGGCGCTACCACTCAATTTCGGCTGCGACTGGCGCTAATTTTTCTGGGGCACTAAAAGTAGCACCCTGACGAAGTTAGCGCCCCAAATGGGGCGCGACTCAATTTCTCCCCCTATGACTCTACGTGACTCTATGACTTCATTGCAGATTAGTTCTACACTTTACCATGGCAATTACTAACAGTGAGCAAATCCAATTGGGCCACATTCATTCTGTTTGCTATTCGAAGTAGACATTGGATTGAGATAATTGCATGCCTTGTGCTCACCTATGCATACTGATCTTTTTTTAAAACTCTTTGGGGGTAGTTTTGTCTTTGGGCGATAGTGTAAAACAGGCGGTCAGATCAGCTGCTTATTATACATCGGGAGAGATGCCTAACGGGCGACTGAATCGATATCACTTGTTTTACACTAACGCTCAAATTCAAAACTACTCCCTTTTGAACTTCAGTCCTCTTTGGCCGCGCATTCTGCAGGGGGCAAAATAGGTGGTGGAGAAAATGCGACACTGGGGTTGTGAGCTGGGAGGGAAGGAGGCTTTGAGGAGGGCAGCTGATATTTTAAAGTATGCAGAATTAGGGACACGGTGTCTTCACACACGCTTTGTGACCAATGAACTTTTAAACCCTAGGGATTAGATTTTAACAGCAGGCATGGAACGAGCGGGCAGCGAGCTGAACGCCTTCCCATTCCTGCAGGCGGGAGGCCTGGTCTATTTCGAGGGCCAGGCCTCAATACCGTGCCGTCAGCGAGCTGCACGCCCCGGACTGCTGTCCCGCTGGAACCCAACGACCCAGCTCGCAGGCAGTTTGGCCCAGGGGATGGGAGAATAGATTGCAGGAGGATGGGATGGTGGATGGGAGAATGGATCACAGGGGGACAGGATGGAGTGGGTGGGTGGAGAATAGATCGCAGGGGGATGGGACGGGGGACGGGTGGGAGAATAGATCCCAGGGGGACCGGGGGAGTTGCGGTGGAAGAATAGATCCCAGGGGCCCGGAGGGTGGGGCAATAGATCGCAGGGACACTGGGGTAGTGGGGGTGGGAGAATAGATCCCAGGGGCCCGGAGGGTGGGACAATAGATCGCAGGGGGACCAGGGGAGTTGGGGTGGAAGAATAGATTGCAGGGGCCCGGAGGGTGGGACAATAGATCGCAGGGACACCGGGGAGCGGGGGTGGGAGAATAGATCCCAGGGGCCCGGAGGGTGGAACAATAGATCGCAGGGACACCGGGGAGCGGGGGTGGGAGAATAGATCCCAGGGGCCCGGAGGGTGGGACAATAGATCGCAGGGACACCGGGGAGTGGAAGAATAGATCCCAGGGGCCCGGATGGTAGGACAATAGATCACAGGGACACTGGGGGAGTGGGGGTGGGAGAATAGATCCCAGGAGCCCGGAGGGTGGGACAATAGATCACAGGGACACCGGGGGAGTTGGGGTGGAAGAATAGATCCCAGGGGCCCGGAGGGTGGGACAATAGATCGCAGGGGTTGGGGGGGGCGGGGGGGAGAGTCTGGAGGAGCAGCCAATATTATTCTTGTGGTGCCCAGAGGAACACTCCTGGCTTCACAGAAGTAATGATTTACTTACAATTTTAGGGCCTCTCGCTCCATGTTGCCCAGTTGATCTGGGCGGAGCGTGCGTGATGCCCAGTTGTTCCTCAAAATATTTACATCAGAAATTTCTGGCTTGCAAGCTAGAAATTACTGACCAAAATAACAATGACAGTTTGTGGCTTGGTGTCAAATTTTGTCTGATTTACGCTCCTGTGAAGCGCCTTGCAATGTTTTTCTATCTTAAAGGGGCTATATAAATGCAAGATGTTGTTGAAATTGCACTGGGGTCCCATGTACAACTTCGAGTTGTATACAGTAATGAGGCTTCCGCCTGATTCAGGTGGGTGCCTGGTCTGCCCAGCACAAAGGGCCTTCGGTTGCTCTGAGATTCAGATCAATTATGAAACACAAAAAGTTAGCATGCAGGTACAGCAAGTAATCAAAAAGGCAAATGGAATGTTGGCCTTTATTTCAAGGGGGTTGGAGTATAAAAGCAGGGAAGTCCTGCTACAACTGTACAGGGTGTCGTAAGAATGAGCCTTATGCGTGGTGAACTTAAAGTAAGCTTTAATCAACTAAAAAGGTGCTACATACAAAAGAGGTCTTACTCTATGCCTCTCCAGGATCCAACTGATCAGCCCTGTATTTATCCTGGACTAATCACAGGAAGTGATGTAATAAAGTTCGAGTCACAGGAAGCTGTATTGTGTTACCACATTCTCCCCCCCCAAAAGATTAGGAGGCCGGATGAAGTTCGAGTCACAGGAAGCTGTATTGTGTTACCACATTCTCCCTCCATTTCGTAGCCGCTGGACGAGGGAGAGCCGCACCCGTTTGGGTTCTCGTAGCGGTAGAGGGCCCCTAGCCCGTTTACCCGCTGCGGGCCGTGGACCAGAGTCCGAGTGATCCAGCCCGCTCTGTGAGGGGTCAGGACGATCCTGACTGTGTACTGGTGCCCGAACGGGTGTCGGGCAGGGCTGTGGCAGATCCGTTTCCGAGCGTATGGTACGGGGTGGATCGTGGCTGCGCGTGCGAGCCCCGACGGGCTCATAGTCAGTCTGCCCCAGGTCGGCACGCTGGAGTGAGGTACCAGCCGGCGTCAGATCCAGATCGTGATGAGAGGCACCTGGCGAGCCCAGAGATGTGCCTGGTACAATATCATCCCCTGGTGTCCCTCTATGTTTCGGCGGGCAGGGAGCCAGATCCCGCAATGACACGGTAGATTCCCGACCGTCAGGATACCGAATATAGGCGTAGGTAGGGTTGACGTCAGTGAGCTCAACCTCATCTACCAGGGGGTCATTCTTAGACGCCCGAACATATCTTCGGAGTAGCACTGGTCCCGGTGCAGTCAGCCACGACGGGAGAGATATCCCATAGGATGAGCGACGCTGAAATCGGAAGAACCGTTCATGAGGCGTCGTATTTGTGGCGGTCGAAAGGAGGGACCGTGTGGAGTGTAATGCGTCTGGAAGTACTGCTTCCCATTGCTGGTTGGGTAGGCCCCGAGATCTCAAAGCCAGACGTACCGCATTCCAGATGATAGCGTTAAAACGCTCGACTTGCCCATTCCCGACCGGATGATAAGGCGTCGTTCTGCTGGCAGCAATACCCCGTTCCGAGAGATAGGCCTTGAGTTCTCCTGACATAAAAGAAGGGCCCCGATCCGAATGAACATAGGATGCCATGCCACAGAAAGCAAATACCTGCTCAAGGCAGCTGATAACCGTGGTCGTCAGCATATTGGGGCAGGGAAAGGCAAACGGAAAACGGGAATACTCATCGACCATGGTCAATAGATAAGTGTTGCGAGTTGAAGAGGGCAACGGCCCCTTAAAATCGATGCTAAGCCGTTGCATTGGCTGGGTCGCATGTATGAGTATACCACCCGAGGGGCGGAAAAACTGAGGTTTCAATTCCGCACAGACTCTGCAGTCCGAGCACATCTTCTTTACATCCCCGGTAGAGAATGGGAGATTTCGGGACCGCACGAAGTGTAGCATGCGAGTAACGCCCGGATGACACAACCCATCATGGATGTCTACGAGCGTAGAGGGTGCCATGGCGGAGCAGAATGCTCGTGTGAGGGTATCCGGAGCCACATTCTCCTTGCCAGGTCGATAGTGGATGGTGTAACCAAAAGAGGCCAATTCCAGCCGCCAAAGCTGGATTTTATTATTTTTAATTTTGGTCCGTTTTCGATTATCGAGCATGAAGGCGACCGATCGCTGGTCCGTGATTAAGGTAAAGTGCTGGCGAGCTAGGAGATGAGTCCACTTCCGTACTGCCTCTATGATGGCTGTAGCTTCTTTCTCGACTGGAGGATAATGTAGCTCAGCCCCTTGAAAAGTCCTGGACAAAAATGCCACCGGACGACCTTCCTGATTCAGAGTGGCCGAGATCGCCACCTCCGAGGCATCACACTCAACAACAAAAGGAAGACTCTCATCGATGGAGTGAAGAGCCGCTTTCTCCAACTGTTTTTTCAGGAGGTTAAAGGCTGCAACAGCCGCTGTGTCTAGTGGGAATGTGCTGACCTTCAGTAGAGGTTGGATTCGGTCCGAGAAGTTAGGAATCCATTTAGCATAGTATGCAAACAGGCCGAGGGCCCGGCGCAAGGAGGCCGGATTCTTAGGTGGCGGGAGTTCTTGGAGTGGGCGAAGCCTTTCAGGGTCAGGTTTAATGATGCCATTGCCCACACAATAGTCAAGGATGTTGATGGTTGGTTGTGACTCAATGGATTTAGCCGCATTTAATGTCAAATTACGGTGCTGGAGTGCATCCCAAAATCGTTGGAGATTGGCGTCATGTTCCCGCTGATTGCGACCTGCGACAGTAATATTGTCCAGATAAGGAAACGTATCCTTTAAGTCTTCCTGTTTGACCAGGTCATCCATTGCTCGCTGGAAGACAGCCACTCCATTAGTGACCCCAAAGGGGAGGCGACGAAATTGATACAGCCGTCCATTGGCTTCAAAGGCCGTATACTGCTTGTCTGAGACCTTCAAGGGTACCTGATGATAGGCACTTTTCAGATCATATGTTGAGAACACTGTGTACTCAGCCAGTTTATTAACCATATCATCGATGCGCGGCAATGGGTATGCATCCAAGTCCGTATATTGATTGATGGTCTGTGAATAGTCAATGCACAGCCGTTTCTTGTGAGGTTGTAGAGGGTTCTTAACAATAACGACCTGGGCGCGCCATGGTGACGAACAAGGCTCGATGATATCCTCTGCTAAAAGCCGAGAAATCTCAGCCGCAATAAAAGACTGGTCTTCCTGACTGAAACGTCGTGACTTTGTTATAATCGGTTTGCATCGAGGAGGGATACTGGTAAACAGTGAGGGTTCATCCAGTGAAGCTGCTGACAATGCACAGAACGGTAATCGAGGTCGTATATTAGAAATAGTGAGTTCAGGTTTGGATCCGCCGAACTCAATGGTGAGCTTCTTATGCTGCTTTTGAAAATCTAGCCCTAAGATAAGATCACTACATAAGTCCTTGAGCACCGAAAGCCGGGTGGAGGGATACCTGTGACCATTAAGTGTTATTTCAACCATACAAAAGCCAGAAATTCTGGTATTAAGTGATGACTGAGCCATCGCAATTGCCTGGTCCGATGGGAAAACATGTAGCTTTAACTCTGCAACAATCTGTTCCCTAATGAAACTATCAGTGCTACCTGAGTCAATTAAGGCATCTAAAGTATGTCCATTAATTGATGCTTTTGTAGCTGCATGGAATAGGTTCTGAGGACAAGCAGCTGTAATTGGTGTCGTTGCACAAAGAGTGGCTGAAACTCTAGGTGTGTTTCTTCGAGAGAAAACCCGAGAGGAAGCACAATAGATTTTAGCCGGAACATCTTGATAGGCCCTTACCGGGGCAGTTCGGTAGGACTTAGCTTGATAAGCCCTCGTAGAGGCTCTTGATAGGCAAACCTTTGCAAAATGACCCTTTTTGTTGCAATGACTGCAAAACGCATTGCGAGCAGGGCAGAATTTCCGAGGGTGAAACTCATCACCACAAAAGAAGCATTTCTTAGATTGCCAAGAGGCTGCCACAGTGGGGTCATCATCCTCTTCATCAGTGAAGTCATCAGATTGATCGTCAGGGATAAAGTCCTCCCTAATAGAGTTCACCTGTGGCCTCTTAAATTGCCTGACTGTAGTTAAGGCAGCAGACCGAGGTCTGGGCACTGTATAAAGGTCTGCATTTCTTTTTGCCAGATCTAGAGAGCAAGCCATGTCATAAGCTCTCTGAAGCTCAAGTGTCTTACTTTCCAGTAGACGCTGGCGTATAAATGGGGAGGCAAGCCCGCAGATGAAAGCATCACGGATCATTTCTTCACGGTACAGCTCAGCTGAGGCCGCCTGAAAGTTACAGTCCATACTAAGTCTGCGAAGCTCTTGGAGGAATTTATCAATGGATTCCTCCGGCCCTTGTTGGGCTGTAGCTAGTAGATGTCTGGCATAGACCTCATTCGGTGTCTTAGTATATAGTCTTTTAAGCGTCCGAATTGCCTCCTCGTAACTGCCCCATTCCTCGACATACTGAAATACATTCGGGGTGACACAGTTGATGAGTATCCGCAATTTTGAGTCATCATCAGCCTTGCAATATTCGAGAAAATTGTCAAACGTGCGATACCAGTGTTTCCACACCTTACCGGCTGCTGGGGTGTTTGGGTCCAAGTCAAGACGCGATGGTTTAAGGATGTTTTCCATGATGGGTGATTCCCTGGATCCTTAGTTCCGAGTTCGTCCAAAAAGTTTGAGTGCGAAGTTTTTCAAAGTTGATTAAATTGTCGTAAGAATGAGCCTTACGCGTGGTGAACTTAAAGTAAGCTTTAATCAACTAAAAAGGTGCTACATACAAAAGAGGTCTTACTCTATGCCTCTCCAGGATCCAACTGATCAGCCCTGTATTTATCCTGAACTAATCACAGGAAGTGATGTAATAAAGTTCGAGTCACAGGAAGCTGTATTGTGTTACCACACAGGGTATTGGTGAGACCACACCTTGAGTACTGCGTACAGTTTTGGTCTCCTTATTTAAGGAAGGATATACTTGCATTGGAGGCAGTTTAAAGATGATTCACTAGGTTAATTCCAGAGATGAGGGGTTTGACTTATGAGGCAAGGTTGGGCAGGCTGGACCTATACTCATTGGAATTTAGAAGAATGAGAGGTGATCTTATTGAAACATATAAGATACTGAGGGGGCTCGACAAGGTAGATGCAGAGAGGATGTTTCCCCTCGTGGGGAAATCTAGAACTCGGGGGCACAGTTTTAGAATAAAGGGTCGCCCTTTTAGAACTGAGATGAGGAGGAATTTCTTCTCTGAGGGTCGTAAATCTGTGGAATTCTCTGCCCCAGAGAGCTGTGGAGGCTGGGTCATTAAATACATTTAAAGTGGAGATAGACAGATTTTTGCAAGATAAGGAAGTGAAGGGTTATGGGGAGCGGGCGGGGAAGTGGCTTTGAGCCCAAGATCAGCCATGATCTTATTGAATGGCGGAGCAGGCTCGAGGGGCCGAGTGGCCTATTCCTGCTCCTATTTCTTACGTTCCTATTGAGAGGGTTCTCGGTACAGTTTTCAATAATTAGCTGTTCAGTGACAAGGTCTTTGTGCCTTTTCACTTTCTTTAAGGCAACCGGCGATGCCATAATCACTGTTCACGTAATGTGTGTGATGAGTGCTTGAACAAACAAGAATGCTTCGTCAGCACGATAGTCAAGCAGTGCCAGATCATATCAGTTTATAATGGGATTCCCTTTGTCACCCAACTGAACTGATTAAGACAGTGGTGCTGCAGTATTACCATATATGGCATACATCATCAGTGGCCAGCGATATCTAGATAATTGTTCTTCAATCCAATTAATCAGACAAATCCCCAAATCTTATCATTTTCAGGAAATCAGTTGAGGAGGTGCTTAGCACAGTCTCGGGGCATATTCACAATGAATTTCCTCGGACTTTCTGCCGCTGCACTGCCGTAACTTCAATGGAAGTGTAGGCGGAATACCCGGTTTTTGAACGTAAACGGGGTTTCCGCCGTACTTCCAGTGAAGTTACAGCATTGCAGTGGCATAGGGCTGTATTTTGTCTTGGGGTCGGGTTGGGGTCGTGTGATCTGCATTGCGTGTTGCCCCCCCCCCCCCCGACTCCAGATTAATGTGGATGAATGATGCAATTTTAACTTAATTGGGCAATTGAGTTCCAGCATGTGGGAACCCATGAACCAATTAGTGGTTTCAGTCTGAAAGTCGCCTCTGATGATGTCATCATTGCCGAGACTGCCTGGTCTCAGAGGTGAGAGGACCTGGATGCAAAATGAGCAGCAGCTGAGAGAGAGAGAGAGAGAGATTTTTTTTCCATCCAGGTCCTCTCTTAACACATTCAATGCAGCAGCATCAGAGGCGACTTTCACACCTAATACTACTACTACCTTCATCACATCTCTATTGTAAAAGTGGACCTGCAGCTGATAGTCAACTATCCACTTGTGCTCCCGCCAGGTTTCACTGGCGTGTTTCACATCAGGCGTACTTCACGTCAGAAAAGGGTTAAACTAGCTAAAACGTTTCAAAATGGCATTACAGAGCCAATTTAGGGCTTGTTAAGGGCTTTAATGACCTCTCCCGCCTCTTGGAGGCGGGACAGAGTCGGGAACCCCGCGACTGATTTTGTCAAAAATGCATGGAGTCGGGATGGGGTCGGGACCCCCGAATCTGCAACTTTAACCCCCCACACGCCTCCAAACCCGACTCCACGGGTCACTGAAAATCCAGCCCATAAAGTCTGAGGAAATTCAGCGCTTTGACTTTTCTTGCCAGGTTGTGAACTCCCGATATTAGCTGTGACCATTACAGTCCAAAAATAGCTGAATATCTTTTCATTCCAGTTTTCAGCCCTCTCTCCTGAATACCACTGAGAAGCACTGGGATGCAGTTCCACAGGTACCTGTCGTCCTCCTGTATCTCACCCAAGTGGCCCATTCTTCATGTGTGGGTGCGCACAGTGTCAGCAAACAGAGTCCGTATTTTTAGGAGCGGAGGAGGGGGGAGAAATTGACAAGAAAATTGGAAAAAAAAAAGAAAAAAAATCACAAAAGTTGTTGAGTTTATCCGATTTAAAACACACAGTGTAAAAGGGTCAGGTGCAGTAATAATTCTGCCTGGGAACCGCTTGTAGCCCTCGTCTTTTTCCCTGTGGGCCACAGCTGAATTTATGGATCTGAATTCAGAGACCACCCCCCACCTCTACAATGTCAACAAAGGGAGAGAATGGTTAAGAAAAGAAATTCAAAGTTTAAGAGAATAAGCACATGGAGTCACTTTATTGACTGTTTACGTAAACTTGAGGTCATCCAAAACTCGGCTGCCCGTGTCCTAACTCGCACCAAGTCCCGTTCGCCCATCACCCCTGTGCTCACTGACCTACATTGGCTCCCGCTTAAGCAGCGCCTTGATTTCAAAATTCTCATCCTTGTTTTCAAATCCCTCCATGGCCTCGCCCCTCCCTATCTCTGTAATGTCCTTCAGCCCCACAACGCCCCCCCCCCCGAGATATCTGCGCTCCTCTAATTCTGCCCTCGAGCATCCCTGATTATAATCGCTCAACCATTGGTGGCTGTGCCTTCTGTTGTCTAGGCCCTAAGCTCTGGAATTCCCTGCCTAAACCTCTCCGCCTCGCTACCTCTCGTTCCTCCTTTAAGACGCTCCTTAAAACCTACCTCTTTGACCAAGCTTTTAGTCACTTGCCCTAATTTATCCTTATGTGGATCGGTGTCAAATTTTTTGTCTATAATACTCCTGTGCAGCGCCTTGGGACGTTTTACTACGTTAAAGGCGCTATATAAATACAAGTTGTTGTTGTTGTTTGGGGGTGGGGGCTGGGGGAGTGCTCTTTGGGCAAGTTACTTGTTCAGGGTTGTGGTCCAACATTAGGTTTGCCCCTGTGCTGAACACTTTACCTGGACAATAAACATAGCAATATACAATGCACGGTTGGACCATAAATGACTATAATGAACATGAAACCTGTTTTGCAAAACATCGTGCTATAATGGGTAGTTTTCCAACTTTGCGCTCGCACTGGGGAGCCTGAAGGACTGGGAGCACGTATTGGAAATTCAAACACCTACTTGATAACTACAGGTCTGCAAATCACGCACAGCACATGTTTCTTCCTGTTGCGCTGGAAAGCTATGGGGCCCTGCAGTTCTGAATAAGTTGGGTGTTAGTCAGAGTGTCTAACCTGGAGTATTCAGAGCAGAAAGCCCCTAACCTTTCCAGTTTCTCCACGGGCCTAATGCAACAACAATCCCTTTAAATTAATGCTTACTTGCATTCAAATATATGGGTAACAATTACAATTTGAGGCTCAAGGGGCAGAACTTTACACGAAGGGAGCGCATATCTGGAATCTGTGCGTGAAGGTCTGCTCAATTTTCCTTTCATTCAGTCTAATGCGGGCAGAAAATTGGGCACACTGACCTCCCTGATCTACGCACCCATTGCAAGAAGCTCTGGCTGCGATAAATCAGAAAATTTACACATAGGTTTTGATCAAAACCTCCACAAGGACATGAGCCTAGGACAGTAAACTCTAAAAAGAGGTTCTAATATGACTGAATTTTCAAAAATGTGTCACTTCCTTACTGAAACGGTTACACCAAGAAAAACAAAATTCCACTAATAACTACAATTTTCTCAATTAAAATCACAGAAGCAATTTTACACAAACGGAAGATTGCTCGTGACTTTTTTTTTTGGAACGTACCCTTGAAAAGTAGTTGATTCCTGTTCGGTAGCTTACGAGGGGCAATTAACTGAAAAGGGCTTCCCGAAGTTTGTTCTGCCAGAATCAATTAAACTGTGGCTTGTGCTCGTGTGATGAGAGTTTATGATACACTTCCAATCACACAGCAACCACAAATACCTCAGATGGGTGCCTGCAGGCAAGTTCTTGTGGTGTATGTTAGGAGGTGTGGTGTTGACACACCAGCCAGGCAAAGGGAGTGGCACTGACAGCATACAGAACGCTTTCACTAATAGATTTTGGAAATTCAATCTTACCACCGGTCATTCTCGCTTTAGAAGGCACTGCGGTTCGGCAATAAAGTTTGACTATTTGTGAAACACTGCTTGTTACCAAATGAAAGAAAGGGCTGACGTATTTCATTGTACCATTTCCTACTTCTGTCCCAAGAAGAATAAGCACAGGATATATGGCAGAATCCAGTGGAATATCTGATCCTGTCAAGAATGAGCAGCTCTAGATAAGCAGCAACACATGGGCATAGACTTTTAACGACCACCTCGGCATAAAACTGGCTTTGCGGATCAGCAGCCTGTTATGGGAACAGCCAATTTTCATTTCCTTTGAAACCTACCCGCTTATCTCTTCAAATTGGATTACTCAACGTGCTACGGGAACAAAACAAGTTAATGAATATCAACAGCCCAGAACTTCCTGTCAAAATAACAGTGAGGCTAGCGGCGCTCACCGTTATTTATGCGCAAATCGCACAGCAACTTCAGGTGAGGGCAGATGTGTGGTTAAACGCAACAATCCAGAAGTTGCTGTCCGAGAGGCGCCTCTCCGCTGCCGAGGTGTGATAAAAGGCAGTCAGAAAGATTAACTGTAGTTGTCTGAGATTGTACGCTACACAGGCATTGTTCTCTGTCTATAGATGCTTTGCCGGTTTGTATTCCTTCACTTCACCTGACGAAGGAGCAGCAGCTCCGAAAGCTTGTGATTTCAAATAAAACTGTTGGACTATAACCTGATATAGAATCATAGAATGGTTACAGCACAGAGAGAGGCCATTCGGCCCGTCGAGCTCGTGCCGGCTCTTTGCAAGAGCATTTCAGCTATTGCATGGCATTATGAACTAAACTCGCCACAGAAAGTTAGGGCTTGTCCAGTTCAGTCTAAATACCCCCTTTAATGGCTTGATAAGTGTTAATTACTGCCAAACAACCTCTCTGACATGGAAAATTAACTATTACAAGTGTGGAGTCTCATTCCTTCAGCTTTTAATGGTTGTTGCAGATTTAAAAATTGTAATTTTTTAAAAAACTTTTTCTTTCTGTCTCTTAATCCTATCTTTCTTTCCCTCTCTTTATTTCTCTTTCTGTATCTGAATTGACATTGAATTCACTATTCTAACTTACACTTGCTGGTTCAGACTCTGTGCTGTGCATTTAACAATCCTTCAATCTGATTGGTTAAGGAGACACACAGTTGCTTGTCCTTTTCACACAAACCCCTCCCACTTACAGCAACATCCAGTGAAAGATCTCATGGAAATTAAATGGGCAAGGGCAAGTCTAACTAACGGTGGGTGCCGTTCGTTCACTGGCTATGGTGAATTCTGGCCCAATGTGTTTGCATTCTCTTTTGTGTACTGGAAGTCTCCGTCATTTCCTTTCCCTCCCCCCTCAATTTTATCCTCTCTGCTCTGAAGGCAATGATTCTTGCTGGGGTGCAGTTCCAGAGGTGATGGCTGCAGCCCTCTGTTACCTCACCCAAGTGGCCATTTTTCACGAATGGCCCCGCAGTTCCCCTCCAAGTATCAACTTTCTCAGTTGGTAGCACTCTTGCATCTGACTAAGAAGGTTGTAGGTTCAAGTCTCATGCCAGAACTTGAGCACACAATCTACACTGAGACTTCAGTGCAGGACTGAGGGAGGGCTGCATTGTCAGAGGTGTCATCTTTTGAATGAGATGTTAAATCAAGGCCCCATCTGCCTATTCAGGTGAATGCAAAAGATCACATGGCACTATTCAAAGAGTAGAGAATTCTCTCGGTATCGTGACCAATATTCATTCCTCAACACACACCATCGAAGCAGATTAACTGATTATTCATCTCATTGCTGTTTGTTGGACCTTGCTGTGCACAAATCGGCTGCTACGTTTGCCTACAATACAAGAGTGACTACACTTTAAAAGTAATTAATTGGCTATGAAGTGCTTGTGATGTCCTGGGGATGTAAAATGCACTATATAAATACAATCCTTTCCCCTTTTTCTCCGAGCTATCCTCCCTTCTTCCTCTCAATCTACAAATATGGCACCGACACACTCTTCCTGCTTCCTACATCCTTATTATATTGAAATCAAGACTCATTGCACCATGTCTTACTCTAATTTTATTTTTATCAGGATCTCAAAAGCATGCAACTCCTTGCCTCTGCCTTCAGTCTTCCCTTCCTCTTACAATCTGCAAGTTTGGTTTCATCTAATCACGACTTCTTGATTTACTTGGTAACTACATTTACCAGATTAAAAGGAATGAACAGCGATGTACTACAGTTTAACAAATATAGATTAAACAGAAAATGCACAGCAGGTTGCTGAGTATCTGAGAAAGAGAGTTGGATTAACTCATTTCTGACAAAGGCTTAATTTCTCTTTCTCTCTTAGATACTGTTTACATTTTCTGTTCTTATTTGAAATTTCCGGTATTCCTGGGTTTTCAGAGGGGTAATTTTATAAATTCATGCTCCTGGTGCAGAGCTTGGCCTGCTGGGAGTGCACATCAGAAAGTCAAGTGGATGGTCCCCTTGATTGTCTGTTCTTTATGGATCAAAACTTGAGCAAGGCATGGGCCCAAATTCTTGATACGAGTGCGAATTCATAAAATCATCCCTAGATTTGCAGTAGTCATGGGCTTTCTTTTAACTGCAACAAATAAGTGCTCTGTATGTGCAACTGGGTAGCTTGTTTGAGGCTACAAATGATTTCTCTGATGTAACTGAATTGAAAACACAAAGTGTATTATTAGGTGACCTATGCTGTAATTTTTGCTAATAGCCGTTCTCCCCAGATAGCAGTAACTTAACTCCTTCCCATTCAAACAGCCCACAAATGCACAAGCAATTGCAGTTGTCAGGATTAAACACAAGCTCATTATTATGGTTATGTCAACGTTACCCATTCCATGTGGTCTCAGTTATCATGCTAAAAGAATGAAAGACAAGGATTGCACTTCAGAGACTATTCACCAATTACAGCACAAACTTTCAATTTTAGATTAGACTCTTTTTTAAAAGAGAAGTGGGTTTCTCCTTGTAGCTATCTCGATAGAAACACATAATTCAAGCAGTACCAGTAAGTGCCAGGTTTAGGAAACAAAATATGATGTGGAGATTACCAGTACAGAGAATGCAATTTGCTAACGCTCTGTTATTTAACGATTAAAAGTTTTGAAGCTGTTTGAAGTCTAAGAATGGATATGTTGACAGCTGGAGACCTACTTCAGGTTATCCCAACACTTTTGAGAAAGTAAACATTACATTTCTCCATTTTGATGTGGGATGGAATAGGCATGTCCATTAGCAGGCAAAGTTAATGTAAGGACTTTAGTTACTGCCATATAAAGCCTTTCCATGGCTTATGGTAAAGTAGTGTTTCAAATCCTGCCAAGTTTTGAGGTACTTAAGGTATGTAAACTCTGGAGCTTTTAATCACCCTGGAATATAACATACATGGTAAATAAAACAGTTGCAAATAAATAAGAAAAGATCAGGTTGAATTTTTATACAATACTTGTTGCAAGAAAATTGGATTTTCTTTTTTAGTTGTCGGTGTTCACAAGATCATAACATAGGTTCAGCTCATTTGCCCTCATCCTTCCAGAATATCAACTCTGACATCTTCCCATTACATCCTCTAGTTGTTTCTTAATTTAGTCCAGTGTCATGACCTCAACTACTGTTCCAAGCATGTTCCAGCAGTGATCAACCTATGTATGAAGAATTCCTTACTGATGGCTGTCTTAAATGTGTCCTTCATGACAGTGAATTGTGCCCCCTTGTCCTGCTCCCCTAGTGTATCTCCAAAAGTATTAATTACTTTTACTACCCTGATAAATATCTTGTATACCTCTTTAAGATCCCTATCCCTTTTCAAGGCTGAAAAGCCTATCAAGCCATTCCTCAGAACTCCTCCCATTGCTACTGATGTTGCTTTCATCTGCACTGCTGCCAGGGCCCTTGTGTCAGGACAACCAGGTGTGGCCTGACCAGAACACTGTAAAGTTTCAGCATCACCTCTAGGGATTTTGACTCAACTAATTCATCGTCACTGGGTCAAAAGCCTGGAACTGCCTACCTAGCAGCATTGTAGGAGCACCTTCACCACATGGACTGCAGCAGTTCAAAAAGGTGGTCCACCATCACCTGCTCAAGGGCAACTAGGAGAGGGCAATAAATTTCGGCTTTGCCAGCGATACCCACATCCCGAGAAATTTTCTTTTATAAATGTGGCCATATAACCAAGCAACCGATTTGCTTTCTTAAGGTGAATCTAGTTTTCAATATTTATCATCCGTTTGCTAACCAGACTGGTTTCTGGTCTAACTCCCCAAAGTGTTGCATTATTCATGTTGGTAAATAGTAATGGAAAACATGCTGCAATACAGCTCAGGTGCTTCATTAGACTTTGCTTTTAGACTTATTGCTGTTTTAGTTTGGGAGACCAGGGTCTGTGAGCTAGCTCTTGTATATGCACTGTTAAATCCAGCTCCCTTCTCCTGGTGGAAGTATCATAGACTCATGAAAACCTGGGTCTATTAGTCTGCCACCAGGATAAGGGACCAGGATTAATAGTGTAAATGTCAGAAGCCAGCTCATGGGCACTCATCTCCCAGAATCCAAACTAAAATGATGCCATTTTAAAATGTACTCTTTTATTCATTGTTGGGTTGTGGGCGTCACAGGCAAGGCCAGCGTTTACTTCCCATCTCTCGTTGCCATGAGAAGGTGGTGGTAGGGCCTCTTGTTGAACTGCTGCAGTCTGTGTAGTTTTCTGTTCTTTCAAGTTCTCTCTGTGGCTTTACTGTCAAGTCTTACCCATTTGGGCAAGGTACCAGTGGGTGACGAGTGAATGTGAATCTGCACCTCATCAAGGAGTCAATGCCTCGAGGAAAGGAAGGGAGGGAAGTAGAGGGGAAGGGAGAAGATTGGCGGAGAAAAATTGTTGAGAGAAAGAAAAAAGAGACATAATCTCACAATTATTGTGGCAGACATTGTCAGAGACAGGAACGTTTCAAAGGGGATTGGAAATAATTGACTGAAATGTAGGGTTAGCCATAATGCAAAACTGAGCTTCACTTGGTTGGGACTGACATTGTTCTTGTATGCTTTTATGTTAAGTTGGAACTGGTTTACATTGTATTTGTTCCACATCATTTGAGCTTAAGGACCAACTAGCTAATTACTGTTTGAATTTTACCCAGATGTCATGGGAGACTACTTTTTGTCCCTGCTTTGTTCTTAAATTCATTCCTCACAAAAATACCCTCTACTTCTGCCCATATTTTCTGCTCGAAGCACTCTGAAAAGAAATAACTTTTGCATTCATAGGGAACACAAAAACCAACCCTGAAAGTATGTGATCAGCTTACTCTTCTACAGCTTTATCATCAAGTTGGACCATGTTTATTTTCGTGTTTCATATTCTTAAATGTTATTCAAAAGTAATATTCTTATAATAACAGATTAGCCCTGTCAGAAGCCATTTCCTTTCACATATTATATTTAAAAGTATGTGCAAAACAATTGCAAGCTCTCTTCATCATTAATATGTTTCCAATGAGTGTTCGAGAAACCTGACACCAGTTGTGATACTAGGCCCAAGGAAAACAATTGTCCCAGCTTTAAAGGAACTTTTTTTGAAAAATAAACTTCAATTACACTTCTTTTACTTCCTACATTATAATCCTTTAATCGCTTACTTATTTCTAATCCACTTTCAATGACAAACATTTAATGGTTACCAAAGCAGTCATACAACCTTTCCAAAGTAAACATCTTGTTGGGAGTTGGGGGTCATTTTTTTTTTTGTTATATTGTTATATTATTGTATTATAATAATATTGTTATATTATTCATTACCAATGAATTTTGAACTGAAAATGTCAAAGAGAAACACAGCCACTCATTCATTTCCAGTTCAATTGTTTTTTTATCAACAGGGATAGGCCATTGGGTCCAACAAATGCATTCATTTTTGATTTGAGCACAAAATAGTTTTAACATAATAATTAATACTAAAATTGAAAGGGAGAATAATATTGAAATATCTGTAAAAAAAAAAATTCTGCACTGACCCTCAGACCTGCTTCAAACTTCTTTGCTGATCGGCAAAGGCAGGACCCTGAAGTTTTTTTTTAATGAAACCGAGGGCAGATTCACAGCCGGGAAATCTCAAAACCTTTCCAGAACTTGCCTGCTCAAACAGCGCAACACGAAAGGGCAAACAGAAACATGCTCCAGTGCTCTGTCATAGTAAGGAATTTGGTCAGTGACAGATCACCAATACTCGGTGGAAATTTATGGACATTTTTCTTGACATAAATGAATTAATGTTTAACTTAGAATGGTGACGTGAACAAGGCAATGCCCAACAGTGACCGGCAAAAGTAAACAGCGTGTTACTTAATCAGCCCATTGGAAAAAATTGTCATTTTTTCACAACAGAAAAAAAGATACCCTGGCCAGATGTGGAACTCCCAATGTGATCTAGAATTTCTGTCATTAAAAAAAACCAAATACATAAGAAATAGGCCATTCAGCCCTTTGAACCTGCTCTGCTGTTCAATAAGATCATGGCTGGTTGGTGGAGCAGGCTTGAAGGGCCGAGTGGCCTACTCCTGCTCTTATTTCTTATGTTCTTATGTATTTTTTTTAATGGCAATACTAACAGCTCATAATGTTCATTCATATGCTTCACTGCACACTAAACACTGAATATAGGTTTTAAAGTTATTGGGCCAGAAATTCGGCTTTCCGGCTTCCTGCGGGTGCAAGCATCGCGCTCGTACTTGCCCACCGCGCCTGCAGTTGTGCTTTGGGCCCACGAGGACTTCGGCTCCTGGGCCTCCTCCAGCTGCCGGTGCGCAGTGCTTGTGTATCCCAGGGGCGCAGTTTGTTCGAAGCGTCCCCTGGGATCACGTGGGCCATGGAGAGCCAATCCTAGCAGGGCAATTTCATTCATAGATTTGACAGGAAAACCTGTCAGTACCAATTTCTCAGTTAAATAAATATGGTGGTTAATAGAAAACAAAATTTATTTTTCCTTCTGTTGCCAATATTCTGCACAACAGTTAATGGCAGCACTACTCTCCAGTGTTAGCTAGCTGCAAAGTTAATAATTTCCCACAGCATAAATGAATCCCTTAATTAATTATACTTTTTAACGGTGCTAAAAATAAACTTACCTTTCTTTAAAGTATCTAAAAATGATAAACCTGTTGAAAAAATGTTTAAATTGTAAATAATTAACCACTTACCTTGTTAAAAACAGGCCTTGCGCCTCCTTTTTAAAAGTACAGCTTCTCCATACCTACCCTCCCGGAGAAACTGAAAAAAAACCCGAAGTTCGCTGTGTGCGTGCAGGCTCTCCCGCGCACGCGTTCGACTTCTGAACCCCTTCCTTCAGGGGAACGGAAGTTCCGGTTTCCCGCGCATGCGCAGTGCATGCACTTCAGGTGGCCTTACGGGTGAGTACACAGCGCGTACTCACCCGACAAGAGCCGAATTTCTGGCCCAATATTTTAATTGGACCTCATAATCCAGACATATAAATGTAAAAATAAGTTGGAAGCATGCACATACCTAATGTCTCTGCTCTTAGTGGTTAGCGACATCAGGACATTGAAGCTCAATAACACTGCAGATGAGCTTCTCCCTTAGTGCAGGTAAGCGAGAGGATTGTGGCCTTGAATTCCTGCGGGAGTTGGCCTAACCTCCCGCGGTAACTTTGGCTTGGAGATTGGCGGAACCCTGGAGAAATGGCACAAACACGGCCGTTCTCAGCCATTTAAGCCGTTTCTCTGGGGGTTCCACCAATCCCCCACCAAAGTTACGGCAGGAGGTCAGGACAACCATGGCAGACATTCAACGCCAGTCTCTTTCTAATGTTCAGTTTTGACACATTCGCCTACGTAACAACAGACACTGCGCTCAAAAAAGAGTAACTTATTGTGAGAATTACTTTGAGGTCTTTCGATGTGAAAGGCATTATATAAATCAGAAAATAAATAGTCATGGGCATCTTGCTAGGGGTCCCCCTTGGTCTGCATGAGGAATTGGAGGAGGAGAGGAGGGCAACCAGCTGCTGCAGGAGAAAGGGACAGGAGGGCGAGGAGGCCACCCAGGGTCTTCAGAGAGCACTACTCCTACATTTACATGACCCAAGACCAGTGCATGTGGAGGCTGCATTTTACCAAGGAAGTCGTCAAGGAGATATGTAGCCTTGTGGAACAAAGACTCAGGAGTTGCAGCACTGCCAGATCTGCATTGGCTGTGGCAGTCAAAATCACAGTAGCACTTAATTTTTAATGTTACTGCAACCTTCCAGGCTGCCACAGGTGATACAAGTCACATCTCACAATCCTCTGTGCAGTTCTGTATAAGGAAGGTTGCTGTGGCTCTATACGCTCTGAGGAATGACTATATATCATTCCGTATTGCCAGAGAAGACCAGAAGCAGAGAGCTCTAGAATTCAACAGGATTGCGGGATTCCCCATGGTCCAGGGAGCCATTGACTGCACACAGGTGGCCATGCAAGCCCCTCGTTTATAATGAGACAGTCATCCGTCCCACAGATCTTTGAGCCCCAACGCAATGTGCATGGCTGGCTACTAGGTGACACGGGATACCCTCATGGCTCATGACTACCCTGAGACAACCCCAGACATCAGCTGAGCACTCATACAATGAGAGCCACTCAGCCACCAGGAATATCATTGAGCAGACCATTGGGATCCTCAAGCAGGGGTTTAGATGCATTGACCGGTCAGGATGTGCCCTGCTGTACTCGGCCGATAACGTTTGCATATTCATGGTGATTTGCTGCCGCTCCACAATCTGCCGTTCATGAGACCAACCATTACTACCAGCAATTGTGTCAGTGGGTCAAGCTCAGGAACCACAAGAGGAGGAAGAGGAGGGTGACCAGCAGAGGGTTCCAGGTAGATGGCCCACACCTGGGAGGGACGCTTGACGTCGTCAATTGAAGAGCACTTTTGAGAGTCGTCCTCTACCATCAGAGACCAGAGCACTGTTGCCACATGCCTTACCTTCCACGACTGAAGATCCATCAGGCAGTCCATCATCTGCACGCAATCCTTTCAACCCCTTCCCCATGAAGAACACAATAAAAAAGATCACCAATTTCACGACTACCCAATGACCATATCAATCTTTATCTTCAGCACAATCAAACAATGGAAACATCACAAACATTAAACTATTCACCCTGGTGCTTACCCTTAGTCACTATCTATAAGTGCTCTTGTCGACTCTGGTGCTTCCATGAAGTGCAACCTGAGTGGCAACAGCAGGCGAGGTGGATGGTTGCTGAGAATCTGAAGAGGGAAGTTCATGCGTCCTCCTGGGACGCCCTCGAGAGGCAGTGGGCCATGATGGCCCTGCCTCAGACTGCACCATCTCAGCATGGCCTTCAGCAGTCTGGGCCGCCTGGCTGACAGAAAACTGCAGGCAATGGCGGAGTGGCGGGGGAGGGAGCAGGAACGCTGCCATCTGAAGAGAGGCCAGTAGGTTCCTGCTCCATGATTCCCACACCACTACCTCAGGGCCTCTATTCAGCCCGCCCAGTGACCTTGTGGAGGACAGATCCCTGGGCATCGGCGACACACTGCTAGCCCCTTTCAACCGAGGAGCCCAGAGCCACCATGGCAGCTGCCTGAGCTTCCATTGCAGCACTTTGCCGTTGCATGGAAGCTGCAATGACTGCAGTGGAAGCTGCGACCTCAGTCATCAGACGCTGTATGATGTCATGCTCCCATGGTCGCTGGCTGGAATTGGCCAGCCTCTTCATGTTGGAAAGATGGGTTCTAGGCTCAACGTCAAGCCATGGACCAAGGTGGAGGCGGACTCCTCTAGCCCCCTCGCCACGACCCGTAAGCTTCAGGCAGGCTCTCCATTGCACCAAGCATTTGGTTTCTCAGACCCATCAGCCTTCTTCGGAAGCTTGGCCCTCTGAGGTCCTCATCTTTCTACACTACAGCAGAACTAGTATGCGACCTTGCCCCCAGCAAGGTGGCACCTGTGGTGTCCCTTCCACCTGGTGTGACTGCTGCCCACTAGTGCCCAGTGTGTGCGACTGTGAGGATCCGTGTTCTACCCTAGCCTCTAAGTTACGCATGGTTACAGAGATAGCCATTGGCGCAGTGCATTCTTCCTCACTCTCCTCCTCCTCCTACTCTGGGGGGGTGAGGTGGCTCTCGCTCATCTTCCACTTCATCAGGGGGGCAAGGTGGATCTTTCTCCTGGGTGCCTGCAATGATAAAGCTAGAAGGGTTAGGGTGCAGTGCGTCCGGCCGCTATAGGAAGATGTGTGTGATGAGACCATATGGAGCTTGGGAGTGAGGATAGGTTTGGGGGATTAGGGATCAGGAATAGTTGTGGCTATGTAAGGAAGCTGGAGTGGCCACATACCTCTAGGTGATATGTCCTCTGCTCTGCCTGTGACCACGGCGTCTCCCATTCCCCTCCCGATCACGGCCAGCACTGTCTCCTCAGGGGAGTGATGTCATGCAGGCATGCTTCCCATCCCCCGGTCAGTTCCTGCTGGCGCCTGTTATGTGCTATCTTGTCCTGGAAGAGAAAGAGTGGTGATTGTGAGTGAGTGTAATGACAGGTGTGTTTGTGTGATGCCTCACATGGTTGAATAGCTGAGTGATGTGTCTGAGGTGTGAGTAGTGCCGTTGAAGGATGCAATAGTGTGGGGTGTGTGACTATCAGAGTATAGTTAGAAGGTGATGACGTGTGTTGAGGTTGTGATGCCGGTGGCGGTGCAGTTATTGAGCAGTGCGTTTGTGAGATGGGATCTTACCTTGACTACTCTTGTCAAGTCGTTAAATTTCTTGCGGTACTGGAGCCATGTTCAGGGCTCCTGGCTGTCACCTCTTGGGCAATCTCCTCCCACATGAGGCGCATTAGCTGCCTCCGTGGCCTCCTCCCCCCCTGCGGGTACAAGACATCCACCCTCCTTTGGACCTCCTCCACCACGACCTCCAGTGCCGCATCCGAGGACCTGGGCACCCTCTCTCTCGCGGTTCCCGAGCCATCCTTCAACATTCGATTCTCTCCCAGCCAGCGCACTTCATACCTTCAGTGGAGTGGAAGTGGGTGAGTGGAGGCTACATCTACCACTCCAGGAAAATTGCTTCTAATCAGGGCTTGAGTGCTAAACATGCAGATGTCTGTTTAAGCACGTTTAAATCACGGTGATCATCAATTAGCCCCAAAATGACATACTAAAACCACACTTTCAAACAGGCGTTTCTTATTAGCACAGCACCCATTTAGCGTTTGTTTTTACCCTTCCACCAAAATAACCCCCAAGATCTCCGACTACCTCACCATTCCAGCTTGATCGCATATTTACTTAGTAATGTGTCATTTGCAGCCCTAATCAAATTAAAGAAGGCTGGCCCAGAAGAGATAGTATTCCAACAGGCAATCAAATGATTAATTGTACCCTTTCAATTAGAGTATAATAAGATTTGAGAGTTAGATCAGTTGATAGGTTGTTGATAATGGTACAGCTAAGCTGCTTTTACATTGGTGCTATTTGAGATACTGAACCAGCTCCCTGTGTTTACATTGTTAAAAATGGCTCCTGTGTCTTGAAGGTAAAATTGCAGACCCCGTTTTTAGTTCTCATCTCTGAGAACTGGGCTGGAATCCAACACAGACTGATGAGATTATATTCTCCAATCTCTAATGAGTGTGTGGATGCTTTACACCAGGGAGCAGTTAAGGCAGAGACCAATGCAATTTTAAGGAAAAAGTGGATAAGTATTTGAAGCAGAGGAAGAAGATACAAGGCTCTGGGGAGAGAGAAGGGCAGTGGGATTAGCTTTAACAAAAAGTTACTGCAGACACGATGGGCCAAATGGCCTCCTTCAGTGGTGTAAGCTTCTATGGTTCTAAATTGTATTATCCACTTACTGAACATAGCTGGAAAAATACAGCCCCCGCTCCCCGAATGTCATCAAACTGGTTCAGCTTAGTTTTTGAATCTCGTGTCGAGTCCTCATATAAATTTCAAACACAGCAGATGAAACTACGCAGCAACATGGTTAGAGTCTGCTGATCTTTGTTTTCACTAATAGATTTCCTTGTGTCCTTTTGGGTGATTTTTCAGCAAAAAAATCTGTACAAGCGAATGTAAACAGTATCAACTGCAAAGCAACATGCTTTCAATGTGAGGGGGAGGGGGGGGGGGGTCGAAGCTTTTCTAAACTCTTTGACCCTCTTCTGATAAGTCACATTGAAAGAGGGTCTGGTTGAGAATACTTTAACAAGCGTTTTACAGTTCTACACAAAATTCAAGTCTCACCTTGAGGCCCCCTCCAATCATTTCAGGGATTCCCGAGGGAGCTGAGGCCCCCTGACTACAACCCCTTGGGGGAATCCAAATTCTGGCGACAATAGTACTATTGTCATTCTTCAATAGCCATGCACTGCAAGACAGTAGTAGTAGGCAGAAATATGTCCTGACTTAAGTTTTAAAAAACTGGGTGGATAAATGCTACAAGAAACTCTTGCAGGATAGTAAAAGAAGAGCACGGGATTTATCATTTGTTCAACAGGACGTGCTTTAAAGTCTATTGCATGCTTCTGAGAGGCTAGAGGTATTCCATATCGAACATATCCTACCAAATATTTTGGTAAGAGAAGAGAAACACATCTGTTACCTGTCACCAATCATTCAACATACCTCAGTGTGAGCAGGTTAAAAGCCGAATGTTGGAATGCAAAACAGTCGCTACTGAAGCATTTCTTTTGGAGGAGATTTCTCCCACATTGCCATCATCAGAAACTTTCCGGGTTAAAACACAAAGCGTGGTTTAATTGGAATACACGGTGGCAGCGAGCTGTTGATCATTTGCCTGCAGATGGACTCCCAGTTTGATAAATTTGGTTCTCATTGTTTCGGCTCTCTCCAGTGCCTGTTGACAATACTATTTTACCTGTCGGGGCTTGTTACAGTGACAGGCTATTGAAGGAAAGCATGAGCTGACGATAACAAATAATTGGTTTGACTTACCTCGTAAATCATTAAGGTCAAAGGGAATAATGCGTTGGCACTGGTGGTACTTAAATGGGGCAGAAAAGGTTTGGTGGAACTCAAATGTTACCTTGGAAATTGTCTCTAATGTTATCAATGAAAAGTTTTCGAGTGAGACTGACCTGAGCAGGAAATGCCATGCAGACTATTCTGCTGGCATGGTGTATATCTTTCGAGGATAAAAATCATGAACTATAGGACACAATAAAACTGCTTTACAGAGAGTATACTTTACAAGAAGGATTCTTTACGGTGCCCTTACACAGGGTTATATTTTTGCTTTATGCCAAACTCAAAATAAGAATTTTGAAATCCAGTTGTACCGTCAGTGCTCCTTCTCACAACCAGCCTGCTTCCTAAAGGAGCTGTGGCTCAGTGGGTAGCACACTTGCCTCTGAGTCAGAAGGTTGAGGGTTCATGTCCCACTCCAGGAACTTGAGGACATAAAGCTAGGCTGACACTCCAGTGCAGTGCTGAGGAGTGCTGCACTGTCAGAGGTGCCGACTTTTGGATGAGACGTTAAACCGAGGGCCCGTCTGCTCTCTCAGGTGGACGTAAAAGATCCCAGGGCACTATTTCGAAGTAAGAGCAGGGGAGTTATCCCCGGTGTCCTGGCCAATATTTATCCATCAACCAACATAACAAAAACAGATTATCTGGTCATTATCACATTGCTGTTTGTGGGAGCTTGCTGTGCGCAAATTGGCTGCCGCGTTTCCCACATTACAACAGTGACTACACTCCAAAAGTACTTCATTGGCTGTAAAGTGCTTTGAGATGTCCGGTGGCCGTGAAAGGCGCTATATAAATGCAAGTCTTTCTTTCTTTAGCTGTAAAATCTTGTAGTTTTATTTTTTTTTAATTATAACATAATTCACCCTACCTTAATCATTTTGAAAAAAAGCGTTATAAATGATTGATTATTTTTACAAATTTATCTACTTTTTGCTTAGGGCTAGGCCTTTGCATTTTACAATATTTCCCCCCCCCCCCCCTTCCTGTTTCTTGGATCTCCCAGTGCCATGCATAATCCCTGACAACTTTGTCCTGACAACATTCTCAAACGAGCCACTAGGAGGTGTGAGAATAGTCTGGAACTGTCTTTCAAAGCCAGAGAATGTGCATTGCAGGCCATGCAATGTTGTACAGATTTATTTCAGCACCAGTGGGAGGGATTCACAATATAAATTTATTCATTGCAAATTACCCGAGGGATAGGAAACAACATGCAGGGCAATGTCTGCAAAGTTGGACTCAAATCCAGAAATATGCAAATGATGAGATGGGACTACCAATATTGGTTGAGGGAAGAAACAGCTGGGGGAGAGCTGACCAGAAAGGTTGGGGAGGGTGGTAGCGAAGGGTTGGTTATACAAACTTCAGATTGAAAGCGACACTTCTGATCCTCCTGATCTTCCGTCCTTTGTTGTTTGATGAAGTAACTAGCCTCTCCTCTGCCCTGCACCTCCTCGCAGTGACACACCTGAAATTGGAAACTAAACATGCGGGCTCAAGCAGGTAACCATTCTGCAGCTCTGCACAATCTAATTCACTGCACCATCGTGCCACCCCATTTAAAAAAAAATCTTACTTTTTGTCCATGGCCTCGCTCCACCCTATTTCTCCTCCAGTCCTACAAGCTTCCGAGATCTCTGCGCTCCTCCAATTCTGGCCTCTTGTGCATCCCCAATTTTCATCGCTTCACCATTGGCCGTGGTGCCTTCAGCTGCTTAGGCCCTAAGCTCTGGAATTCCCTCCCTAAATCTGGCCGCCTCTCTACCTCTCTCTCCTCCTTTAAGTTGCTCTTTAAAACCTACCTTGTCACCTATCCTAATATCTCCTTATGTGGCTCAGCGTCAAATTTTGTTCGCTAACGCTCCTATGAAATGCCTTGGGACATTTTACTACATTAGAGCCGCTATATAAATGAAAGTTGTTGTTGTTCTAGTTGTTCCAATGTACCTCTAACTCCGCGGGTGCCACCTTCCTCCAACAAGAGCAACAGATACAATGGTGGGACCCATGGACATTCTGTGAAGCGGGGTCAGAATGTGTAGAATCAACAGGAGGAGTTGCTTCAACTGCTTGCTGTTGTTCTGAGCCCTACTGCACGCCCGGGCGACCTGCGAGTGTGATCACGTTAGTCTCTATTGGCCCTCTCGCAATCAATGGGCACTGCAGGAAGCTGTCTGCCTCATCAATGACAAGAAGAACAGAATCATTATCTAATGCTCTACACATGCATTTTTTAGTTTGACTGGGCCACTTGTTTTTGCATTAGTGGTGTCCTCCTCTTGAGGGGGACATTTGTCGTGGTATTTTCCCTGGTGGTGTTGGGCTCACACCCCACTGCCACTCTATTGACCCAGATTCAAAATAGAATCAGGCTGCAGTACACACAACTTACTCACAATGAAAATCGTGCCTCTGAGAGGACGCTTCTCGACTCAAAGTTACTAATTAATTAATGATGATAATGATAAATTCATCAGCAGATCATTAATGGGAGAGAAATGGTCTTTAACTATGTTGTTACATGAACTGGGGAAGAAAGTATAGTATTAATAAGTTCTAAAAACAGAAGCTTAGCTGGAAAAAGTCTATTTACAACTTAGGTAGACAATGTGTTCTGCAATCACTCTATAAAGCATTCAACTATACTTTTGTGTCTGATTTTGTTGAATCTCAATGTAATAATGTTCAGCTATTGAGTCATTGTCCATATTCTCCTGCAAGCTATATTTCAAAAATTATATTTTTCCTTTTAGATCCGGCATCAAGCTCCCGTTATCGCCAGGATTGTGAACTTAATTTTCACCTCTTAAAGGTAGGAGGGCACCCTGTCATATAACACGCATTCTAAGACCTATAAAGTGCATCACTGAGTTGTGATGACCTTCGATGCAAATGACCAAATATTCATACCACACCACCAGTTATTGCCAGATGCTACTTATTCAATCACGCTCTGCACATTGCCGACTGTTACATGGCAATAAACCATGTAAAGCTCCCACTTGTGCATTTATTGCAGTTAATTAACCAACATCAGGGCTGTGGAATTATCATTAACAACTAGCAATTAAATAGAATGTCCGTGAGCATGTGAAAACAGAAGACATGTAACCAAAATTAAAAATAAAAGTATTGGCAGATGCTGTATACGGTGGGCAGATTGGAATGAATATGAGGCACTTTTCACTTTCCTTCTGTTTGTTTTATTGAAATGTCAACGTTCTCTTTGGATGCTTTAGTCACTCAGTCAGATAATTAAGTTAATGAGAGACCAGGGCATTATAACTTGCAGAGAATGTGTAGAAAAGTGGGCTAAATATTTACTTAATTCCATGATTTCTTATGTTCTTGTGTTGAAAATAAACAGAACATTAACAAAACACAAAATCGTATTCACAAAAATTACAGAAGCCAGAATTTACCAGCACTTCCGAACACCTTATTAAAACAACAGTCCGATACAGTTGAAAGTATTTAAATATATTTTTTTCTAATTTCCTTATTACCCCCACTCCCACACACTCAAAAGGCATTGAATTATGCTTGGGTATGCCGCAACTGACATCACAGATCACTGGTACCTTATCCAAGTAGCCATTATTCATTTGTGAGCCTAAATGGAAAATATTAGCAGGCAATTCAACCATAGGGGGCACCACAATCAAATCCTTTCCTGGGGCAAGATTTCCCCTGTGTACTATTTATAAAGAAAGCATTGTGATTTCACTACAAATAACAAACAAGGGAAATCTTCAACCCTAATGTCTGGATACACATGTATTTTCCAGCAAGAAGCATTGGATAATGATCAGGAGTCCATAGTAGCTGCCTCACTGCCACACTAACTGAGATCAGTTAACAGAGTACAGACTGAGCATCCAACTTGGGTCTTGAATGGCTCAGTACTGTGCCACTTACACACTGAGCTCAGTGACATTCTTTTAAATTTAATCTGATGTTTGGTGCTAACATTCTATTAGTTTGCAGGTTATCCTTACACCGTGCTAATAAATCAATTGATTTATTGATTCCAGTAGAACTGATTGGAAAAGAAAACCAGTGAGGGTCTATCAGAAATCTCCCTGTGGTTCCACTGTAAATACAGGAAAATACAGACAAAATGCTCCCTCAGTCAGAAAGGTTTAAAGGCTGATCGCACTAGCCTATCAGAACCCTGTCAAATATACTGTTAGTATTTCTCTGCTGGAGTGAAATCGCATCGTTAGTAGTAACAAATGTGTTAACACATTTGAATGAAATTCCTTTATTGGTTATTTTGACATAGGTGCTAACCTATTTATTTTAAATAAGTTAACAGCTAAGCAAAATAGCAAAAGGATTTGAGACAAACATTAGCACAGTCATTACTAATATCTCACCCCACTTATGTCCTGTTGCATGTTATCTTTATCTAAAAGAAAGTAAATTTTCTTTGCTAGTCTGCAAAATCCTAATGAGTTTACCCATTTGCTGGTAGGTTGTGATTCGATGATAGGGGAGAAAGGGGGGAGAGCGCCGGCTGCCAGAAAATATTCTAAATAAACATGAATTGGGGTTTGTCCTTGCTTGGGGCTATGTAACGTGGATAGGTCGACCCATCCCTCTTCTATTACACACAGCCTGCTCCCTGATGATGTCATGAAACCCTGGAGCTGAGCCATGATTTGCTGTGTTTTATTGCAGGGGGGCGGGCCTCGCAGCAAAGGTGAATCAGTTGAAAGGGAGCCAGCTTTAGTAAAAGTGAAGTCAGTGTCCATGACAGCAAGTACTGCTTACTGTATGTCAGCGCCGAGCACACGACCAGAACAGCTACACCTTCTTGGATTGTGAATTACCTCTGGGAAATTAGCAAGATACACACAAAAAAAAGGATACCAGAACAAGAGACAAAAAAGGATACAAGAATTTGGACCTTTTTTTTAGGGAGGGTGCTTACATGACAATCTTTTCTCCCTCGTTGAGTTTTAATTTGTTGGCAGCTGTTTGTTTTCTCTGTCTGGATCTGCACCGTTGAGTGACATGCCGACTGAGATCTCCCACACTCCGAGTCTGCAGCCGGAGGTGAGCTCCTCGCTGCCCCTGAGAATCCTCAACAAGGGTCCCAGTTACCTCCGCCGGCAGATGGAAGGGGACAACCGGGGGCGGCTCAGCGCCGTGGCGAGACTGGCAGCCGACAAGGCCAAGTACGTGAAGAGCCAGCGGGTGATGGCGAGCAAGCAGGAGCCGGTGGGCTTGGGTAGCTCGGCCTCGGAGGGCGGCAGCAGCAGCACCACCACCACCACCACCACCGAAAGCGACCTGGGCACCAGCGCCAAGCAGCCGGGCCACAGCAAGCCCAGCGGCCAGGACTCGCAAAGGTTGTCTACCACCACCAGCAGCAACACCACCACCAGCACCAGCGGCGACCTCTTCCAGACGCCCTTCCAGCAGGCATCAGCCATCGCCAGGCGCTCCAGCTCCAAGAGGCAGATGAGGCCGGACTCTTTGGTCATCTACCGGCAGAAGTGCGAGTTTGTCAAGGGGGCCAGCGGCGAGAGCCCGCGGGGCAACCAGAGCCTGGTCAGGAGGCTCTTCCAGGGCTCCGGCAGGGACAAGCAGGTGGCCTCCCCCGAGGTGCCCAAGGTCATCATCAAGGAGGACACCAGGTCGGACAGCCTGGAGAGCTCGCAGGTGGGCAGCGAGCCCGAGGGCAGCAGCCCGCTGCCTGGCATGGTCAACCCAGCCATGCCACCCCCTGGACCCTCGACCACCGAGCAGCGGGGCAAGCTGGCAGTGCCCGGGCGCCTGAAGGAGCTCAAGGGCAGGGGGCTGCACCGCTCGCAGTCCGACATCAGCTCCAGGTACTCCAAAGCCTTCTCCGAGTTTGACAGCTTCTTCAAGTACTGCGGCCTGGACCCCGAGGTGGTGGAGGACCTGGGCCGGGAGAAGTTCTCCTCCGCCTCCGACAGCCTGGCCCTCAAGATCCGCAGCGTGAGTGTGCCGGGCTCCGAGAGCGAGTTCTCCCGGCACAGCGGCGACAACGAGCGGCTGCTGGAGGGAGAGCTGAGCGAGCAGAACCCCTCCTCCCTGTCCGTCATCGAGCGCAACGCCCGGGTTATCAAGTGGCTGTACGGCTGCAAGAGGGCCAAGGAGTCCAAGGCTGCGGTGCTGGTGTAGCTGCTCGGCAGCTCCGGCGAGAGACTCGGTCAGCGGGGGCAACGTTGCATCGTCCAATCTGGCTGACGCATTGTCTGGGATGAGTGCACTTCATTTCTTGCTTATATCTGTGTGTGTGTGTGTGTGTGTTTATTTCAACATCAGTGCCTTGATGCAAAAGAGAGAACATGTAAAGTGGAATGGAGTTACTGCAGATGCTGGAAATCTGAAGCAAGAACATTAAGTGCTGGGAACACACAGCAAGTGAGTTCGCATCTGTGGAGAGAACAGATAATTTAAGATTTCAGGTGGGGAATGCTGTGCCCCCCCCCCCTCTCTCTTTTCACTATCTTAACAGAGTCTCCCTGAGGGGGCGGGGGGGGGGGGGGGAAGGTTTTTTAAAACTGTTATGTCTACCTTTTTGACGGGTTTAGAGATATTCTGATGGCCTCAGTTCAGAGTTTCATAGAGGTTACAGCAATACATACTCATTAATATTTTATTTTATTTAAATCATAGTGATGTCATGGAACAACAACTTGTATTTGTATAGCACCTTTAACGTAGTAAAACGTCCCAAGGCGCTTCACAGGAGCGTTAGCAAGCAAAATTTAACACCAAGCCACATAAGGAGATATTTGGGCAGATGTCAAAGAGGTCGTTTTTAAGGAGTGTCTTAAAGGAGGAGAGAGAGGTAGAGAGGCGGAGAGGTTTAGGGAGGGAATTCCAGAGCTCAGGGCCCTGGCAGCTGAAGGCACGGCCAATGATTGAGCGATTAAAATCAGGGATGCTCAAGAGGCCAGAATTGGAGGAAGCGCAGATATCTCGGAGGGTTGTCGGGCTGGAGGAGATTATGGAGATCGGGAGGGGCGAGGCCATGGAGGGGTTTGAAAACAAGGATGAGAATTTTAAAATCGAGGCGTTGCTTAACCGGGGGCCAATGTAGGTCAGCGAGCACAGGGGTGGTGGGCGAACGGGACTTGGCACGAATTAGGACACGGGCAGCCGAGTTTTGGATGACCTCAAGTTTACGTAGGGTAGAACGTGGGTGGCCAGCCAGGAGTGCGTTGGAATAGTCAAGTCTAGAGATAACTAAAGAATGGATGAGGGTTTCAGCAGCAGATGAGCTGAGGCAGTGGCGGAGACGAGCGATGTTACGGAGGTGGAAGTAGTCGGTCTTAGTGATGGCGCAGATATGTGGTAAGGTGGCAAACAGTCTGGTTCAGCCTCAGACAGTTGCCAGGGAGTGGGAACTATGAGGTAAGCAGAACATAAATCATCCAACAAATTTGACAAGTTTGTAACATTTAAAGTTTCAATGACTTCATGAAAAGAGCTGGCAAACCTTTCCTCCACTGTTTACAAATATCACAATGGTGTAATTCATACAGAAATAATTATTACATTACTTGCATGCAACAACTCAGTTGCAGAATTAATGATCAACTCATCTCCCTCCCACCAAGCAAAATGGTTTGCAACATACCTTTTCATTAAGCCAATGTCATTTTAAAGTTTGCAGTATTTCTTCTGTGGCCTCACCTGGACTGAACTGCCTACAGCATAGATTTAAAACTGTCTTTATCACAAGGTTTCTTCTATTGCTTTTTATTAAAGAGATTAATTTTATTTTCTGTGTTCAATACAGAATCTGTAAAATGCAGACAGTGTATTCATTTTAAATGGTATTGTCACCTACAGATGTTGTCCATGTGAATCTGTATGGATCATGGAAAGGCAACTGCATTATATTTAAGAAAGGTCTTAAAATAGCACCGGATTAATAATTTGAGCTACACAGGGTAACCGGAAGTATATTACAACTGTATCACCTCACTTCTGTGTAATGTTGAGCAGCATGAATTGTTAGACGATTCCTGTACACATTTGTCACAGATCACAAAAGGCAACAGTTTTTCACACCAAAGATATTTTGTGACAGTTTCAAAAATGTAATCTTATTACACGTTTGTAAATATATTTTTATTCCAAAAAAATGTTTTTTATTTCAGTGTTTGCTTTCAGATATTCATGCTCAATGTACTATTTCCCAGTCAGTTGATAAGGGAGGAGATATGCGCCCAGGTTTTCTCAATGTTACTCTGGAACTGAGCACTAGAGGGGCACAAGAGGGGCTGGGGTGACTCAATAATTGAGTAGGTACAATGGTTATGATTGGCACCTTTCTTGATGGCACAGATGAGACTTAAGGATTCGATTTAAAGGAATCATAGGCACAAATTTTACCATCCTGCGATACAATATATTGCTGCACAAACCCACTGCATCATGGGGGCTACTTTGAAGCCTTTTTAATTATAAACTGCTGGCGTTGACTTGGGTTGTTGCCACCATCTTGTGCTGCACCATAGTGGATGGCTTTGTACTTGGAATAGTTTAGACTGTTTTTAAATTTGAACTCAAATTTTGATCCCTCCAGCCCCTTAAAATGAACAAATGCTTTCATGCCAAAAAATAAATGTTTGTTTATGGTGACTAGGAGAAAAGACAGTGCTTCTAAGTCTACCTGGCTGTCCCTGAGGTCTATCAGTTTTTCACTGCCTGGAGAGATACAGAATGAAGCTGCCTCCAGAGTCAGATATGCTTTATATTTATATTCTGATTGTACAAAATACCATGGCTATATATGTCTTCATAGAGATATTGGGGTTAATTTGTGGGTGATAGTATAAAACGAGCGACATTGATTAGCCGCCCATTATACATCTCCGGATTTCCATTTCCATTGACTTCGATATCAATATCTCCCATTTTATACGATCAACCAATCAAAATTACCCCTCTATGTGTGTGTGTGTGAATGGTGGGTGGGAGTGTACCGGTCCACGTTATCTTCAGAATGGAGGTCTTACCAGGGCCCATCCAATACAACACAGCAATATACATGAGGTAATGACCTCACATGAGGTCTGTGCTTCTAACTGAAAAACAGTTGCCAGTTACCATGAGTGGGAAGTAGAAAAAAATGAACGAACCATTTTTAATTTTGTTTTTTTTCCCTCTCCATCTTTCTATACCTTGCCAACAGGGCCAATGCTCCCAGGCCTCTTTTTTTTTATTCTCAGGATGTGGGCATCACTGACAAGGCTGGCATTTATTGCCCATCCCTAGTTGCCCTGAGAAGGTGGTGGTTGTGGGCCTTCTTTTTGAACCACTGGCAGTTTGATAGGCCACTTCAGAGGGCAGTTAAGAGTCAACGACACTAGTGTGGGATTAGAGTCAATTTAGGGTAAGGACAGCAGCTTTCCTTCCCTAAAAGACATTAGTGTAGCAGCTGGGGTTTTATGACAATCCAACAGCTTCATTATCACTTTTACTGATGCCAGCTTTTTATTTCTAGAATTTTTGAACTGAATTCAATTTGTCCAACTGCCATGGTGGGATTTGAACTCGCATTGTCTGGATTATTAGTTCAGATTTTTGGATTACTAGTCTAATAGCACAGCCACTACACTACCGTACCCATCCCTGTCAAGGCTGCTGATGAGTCAGTACCTAGGAGGTGTGCAAAATTGGCTCAGGGAGCCTGAGGAATGCCTGGCTTCTGCTCTGTGGCACTCCAACCTGTACTGGCTCAGATTGGAAATTCAATGTGGGCGACTCACAAGAAAAACCCGCATCCTGCTAGTCTTTGGAACACCCAAAGCTCCATTGAAAACAAAAACTTTGTTAAGATGGACCCGAATCAGTTCTATTTGAACATGTAAGCCTATTGATACTTGCTAATATAATTTGCATGATTCCACCTTTATAAAAGCTAAGTGTTGTTAAAAGTCTTCACAGAAACAAGCTATGCAACCTGCGAGCAATCTTGATTGCCAGAGGTATCACCTTTCACCCTACGTGCTGATTGGCGCCCATATGTTTAGTTATTTTGTGGCTGTGCACTGAAGGCGAATTCATTTTGTTGTATAAACAGTAGCTAAAGTTACCTTGCCAACAGCCTGTAGATATGAGGAGGAGACAGATGTTTTTTTTTTCCTCTTACAGAAGATTTTCATATCTGCTAACTGTTGTTTCTGTCTAGACTTTGACTATTGAATTGCTAGCAGCTCTAAGTGTCAAGAGATTCATTAAACACTTAAGGAGCTTCTGTTTACTGTACGTTATAATCTTACTGTTGAATAGTTTGTAAACAGAAACATTGTGAAATGGTGCTGGGTTTCTCCCAAAAGAGAGAAAGCCATTTGTAGATGTTAACAGGTTGCAGTTAAGTAAGAAAAATGAACCACCATTAAAGCATATTGTCCTGAATTTATTATGTATTAAAAATTTTAAATGTACTTGCGTCAATGACTGTCTGGGAGATGGGTAATATCGTAAATGTCATTCATTACTCACGGTTCTGAAATGTCTCCTTGATTTTGCCATTTATTTCTGAAGCTACTGCATAAATTAAGGAGAGCACAAAAAAGACTGTGTATAAATCTACAAGAATTTTGAAAATACATCCCCAGTGGGTTCATGTGTCATCCAAACTTGAACTACTTCCAGCATGAGAAGTTAGCATTCTTTAACGTGGTGTGAATCTGGTTTTGATCCCAATTTATATTTGATAAACTGGAGGTGTTTTTGTTTAATTTCTGTTGACCTGATTGCATTGGGACTGCCTCCCTCACAGCATATTTGCAATTTAGTATAAAACAAGGAATATGTAAATGAGTGTGTTCGGATTGCCTTGCAGATCCTACAAACGTGTGCACACGTGTCCTGCTCCAGACTTAAATGTGAAAACTGGAAAGGGGGTCAGAGGAAAGAGACTCACCCTCTCTGTACATGGGGTTTCTATTTATTACAGATTTCTCCTGCATTGTTGTTTTTATGTATCTCTCAACGTGCTTTTCATTAGAAATTATTCTGGCTGGGAAACATGAACTAAAAGTAATTTGTTGCTGGAATTACTCCAACTGTTGTTAATACTTGTAGGTGACTTGATATCTTTAAATGAAAATGTTGTAAGTACTGGTGTTTGTAAAGGAAAAGACCAATTACTATATATTGTGAAAATAAATCAGTATTTTATATTATAACAACATATACCAGGCAAGTAAAGCTGCTTTATGTAAAGAATTTAAGAATGTGCTTGTACTCTATTCACTAATAAAATAATACTTTTATAAAAAAACATATGATGTTCCTCCTGGTCTTTCTACACATTACTCTAAGCATGGGCAGGTGAGTGCCCTCGGGCTTCTGTAAGTGCCATTCGGTTAGCAACTACCAGAGATGCACACAAATAGTTTGAAGGTTACTCTTTATCCAGAGAGTGGTCAGAATGTGGAACTTGTTACCATATGGAGTAGTTGAGGAGAATAGCATAGATGCATTTAAGGGGAAGCTAGATAAGTACATGAGGGAGAAAAGAATAGAAGGATATGCTGTTAGGGTTAGATGAAGTAAGTTGGGATGAGATTCATGTGGAGCGTAAACACTGGCACAGACTAATTGGGTCAAATGGCCTGTTTCTGTGTTTGTAAATTTTATGTACTTATCCTCCAACTTGGTGTTGCTCACTTCCTCGGTGGTTCCCATTGAAATCAGTAACTCACCTTGAATGGAATCCCATACAAACCCATATCTTGCGCTCCATGGTACACTACATTGGAGGGATCTTGGGATTTTAATGGACAGGTCATTAAACCAGAAGTACAATGTTCCCAGGTTGTTTAAAAAAGCAAACAGTATGTTGGGACGCATAGCAAAGGATATAACACATAAATCCAGAAAGATCATTTTTAAAATAAAAACAGAAAATGCTGGAAATACTCAGCAGGTCAGGCAGCATCTGTGGAGAGAGAAACATTCAGGTCAATGACCTTTTGTCAGAATTTTTAAAACTATTTGACCCCGGTGAGACGTGCAGTTTTGGTCTCCCTATTTCAAAAAAAATATATTCAGTTACTCAACTTAAGAGAATGGTGTATGAGGAAAGATTGACTAGCCTTGTTTTTCACTCTTAAAAAGAGAAGACTGAGAGGGGGGGGGGGGGGGATTTGATATAAGTGTTTAAAATTATCAAAGGTTTGGACAAATTGGATCCAAGTAAGCTTTTCTGCCATGTACAGGATTTAAGCACAAGGGGGTCATATTTACAAATTAAGGGCAGCAAAATAAAATAGGAAATGCAGGTGAAACTTTTTTTACTAAAAGGGCGGTAAGTATGTGGAGCAGCTTAATGGCAAATGTGGTGGAACACAAACCTTAATAGGTTTCAAAAAGGAACTAGGCAGGTTCTTATAAACAAATGGGTTTTACGGTTATTAGAAATGTACCAAAGCAATACTGTGAATAGGTGGGTTGGATGGACCAAAGGTCTTCTCAGGCTTGAAACTATGTTACTGCGTAATTCATTCCTCAATTAGGTCGGTTATTTGATGCTTCAAAATTTAAATAATTCAACCACTATTATATAAACTTATTTAATAAGTTAATGATTCTGCATTGCTTTCTAGATTATTATGGAATCTATAAATCCCCAATCTTTTTTATGAGTTACTTTCTTCCTTTCCATATTCAGTTATCTGTAGGTCAAATAACAATTGCCTCTGCTAACAGTGCACTGTAACTGGCCACTCAAACATGCTGGAGAATTGAGAGCATTTGTTTTCCATTTCTGGGTCCCCAGTGTCAGCAACATCTGAGAACAAGAACTTACTTTATATGTGCATCCCTGGTCAACCACTATGTTTTTAACAATTATTGTGATGCCAAATTAAAACAAAAACTAGAGGCTGACAGTTCTGACGAAAGGTCATCGACCTGAAACGTTGGGCTGGATTTTGCCAATGGGGAGCTTTTGGAGGCGGGACTCCCACTTGTTGGGTTTTAGTCCCGCCTCCATCGACTTGTGGCCAACCCACGCTATTTTCCCTTGATTGACATTGTTAAGCCCGCCCAGTGGGCTCAGCAGGCCAATTAAGGGGAAGCCGGTGACAGAGAACGTCAGCGTATGACGTTTCATCTGTCAAAAATTTTTGACAGATGAATTGTCATCGTTTGACAGCTTTGAGAAGCTGTCAAACACTGACATTCTCTGTTGTTTGATGAGTCCTTGTATTCAAGGCTCATCAAACCTATCTGCTGAGCAGAAATCAGATGGCTGTTGCATCGGAGAATGCAGCAGCCATCTGTCATCTCTGCCGCGGAGATGCCGGTTCCCCAACGGTTGAAGCCTGCAGGAAGAAACAAAGGTAAGTAAACATTTTCTATCACTTTTCACTCACCTCACATACTTACCTCTCCACACTTGCACCCATCACTCACCTCCACAGCGCACTTTTCGACCCCGCAGACCCCCGCAGACCCACTGCTCGCCTCGCTGACCCTGGCGGGGATTCCCGATGTCGGGAAGCCTGCACTTGCAGGGGTAAAATGGGGATAATCCTCTTAACTACCTGTTAACAGGCAGTTAAGTGGCTGCAATCCCCTTCCGGCCTTGGGGAGGCGGCTCCCAGCGCAGGTTGGGTACCCGCCTCCTGGGAAGATGGCACGGAGGTGGGTTGGGGACGGGATGGGCACCCGCCCCCAGATTCTGCCATTTTCCCGGCAGTCCCGCCTCCATACCCGCCTCCCCAGGGCTGGCAAAATTCCCCCCCCGTTAACTCTGTTTCTCTCTCCACAGATGCTGCCTGGCCTGCGGAGTATTTCCAGCATTTTCTATTTTATAAAGAATATGGACTTGGTACTGAATCTTTATGTATACTCTTGAGATGAAATACAATGGAAAATTTATTTTTCTGCAGATTCTTTCCTGGAAGCAGAAGCTTCTGATAATTTTAGGGAGTGCTACACTGTCGGAGTTGCTGTCTTTCGGATGAGACTTTAAACCGAGGCCCTATCTGCTCTCTCGGGTGGATGTAAAAGATCCCATGGCATTATTTCGAAGAAGAGCAGGGGAGTTATCCCCGGTGCCCTGGCCAATATTTATCCCTCAACCAACATAACAAAAGCAGATTATCTGGTCATTATCACATTGCTGTTTGTGGGAGCTTGCTGTGTGCAAATTGGCTGCTGCGTTTCCCACATTACAACAGTGACTGCACTCAAAAAGTACTTCATTGGCTGTAAAGCGCTTTGAGATGTCTGGTGGTCGTGAAAGGCGCTATAGAAATGCAAGTCTTTCTTTTCTTTTTGCCCTACAAAAATATTAATTAGGGAATCAAGTGACACAGTGGGTTAGACACTGGCCTTTTGTCTCTGAAACCTTGGTTAAAATTATGGTTCGATTAATGGGATGAAAGTGCCCTCTGTCTGCTGGCTGTCAGGATGCTCCACAAAATGTGTTTGGCATCGGTCTGCAGCACAGAACCCCAAGTTGGGGCTGAGGCGTGTATTTAGGATAGGATGGTAGGGGGGGGCTTTACTTTGTATTAGCTGTACTATACCTGCCCTGGGAGTGTTATGGGGAGAGGTGCAATGTCAGCACTGATATCACTTACCTCGATAAGCACAAAAGTTAAATAAAAAGAAACATTGCAGGGTATAACATATTTAGAAAAGATAGAGAGGGTAAAAGGGGAGGTGGAGTAGCTGTACTTATTAGGGATAACATAATGGCAGTAGAAAAAAGGGACATAGATATCAGCAAGACAAAAATAGAATCCATGTGGCTAGAGATAAAAGATAATAAAGGATCAATCACACTAATAGGCGTAGTCTACAGCCCACCTAATAGTGGAAGGGAGGTGGAGGAAGAAATATGCAGACAAATTAGAGAAATGAATAAAAAACATAAAATAATAATTATGGGGGATTTCAACTACCCTGATATTAATTGGACAGAAGATGTAGGTAAAGGGGATAAGGGAATGGAGTTCCTACAATGTCTACAGGACTCCTTTCTAACCTAATATGTAAAAAGCCCAACAAGGGAGGTTTTGCTATTGGATCTAGTTATGGGGAATGAGCCAGAGCAGATAAGAGAAGTAAAAGTAGGGGAACATATAGGCAATAGTGACCTTAATATAATACACTTTATGATGATAATAGAGAAGGACATAAGTATGACAAAAACCAGGTTAATAGACTGGAGAAAAGCTGATTTTGAGGGGCTGAGCATAGAACTTGGGAAGATAAAATGGGCAACAATTTTGGCAAACAACGATGTAGAACGACAATGGGAAACATTTAAAACGGTGTTCAACAGAGTGCAGGAAAAATATATTCTGTTACAAGGAAAGAACAAACTAAACACTAATGAGACTCCATGGATGAATAAAGACATAAGGGAACAATTGAGGGTATGGAAAGAGGCACACATTAAGTACATAGACAGCAGGGGAGTGCATGATAAGAGAGAATATGAAGGGATTAGGAGAGAAGTCAAAAAAAACAATAAGGAAGGCAAAGAGGAACTATGAAATTAAATTATCAAGGAACATAAAACAAAATTATAAAATATTTTACAGGCACATCAATAAAAAAAAGGAAGGTTGGGATGGGAATAGGGCCATTAAGGGATAGACAGGACAATACCACAGGTAACGATAGAGAGATGACAGAAATATTAAATCATTATTTCGCTTCAGTATTTACCAGGGAGATAGAAGAGGTGGGCATGACATTGGATGATGAGATGAGTAATGAGATAAGTGCATTTAAAATAAAAAAGGGGATATATTAAATAAACTAATCAAACTCAAAGAGGATAAAACCCCTGGTCTGGATGGATTGCATCCACACATTTTAAAAGAATTTAGGGAAGAGATAGCAGAGGCATTACTACACATATTTAATAATTTGTTAGAGAAAGGTTAGCTATCAGAGGACTGGCGGATAGCTAACGTAATACCTATGTTTAAGAATGGGGATAGAACATGTCCAGGGAATTATAGACCAGTCAGCTTAACATCGGTGGTCGGAAAAATAATGGTATCCCCACTAAAGGAGAGAATAGAAGAACATCTAGAAACAAAAAGTATAATAATGAATAGTCAGCATGGATTTCAAAAGGGAAAATCTTGCTTGACCAACCTTATTGAATTTTTTGAAGAGGTAACAGAGAAAGTACACAATGGTAATGCAGTAGATGTAATCTATCTAGATTTTCAAAAGGCCTTCGATAAGGTACCCCATAATAGACTAATGAATAAGGTCAGAGAATGCCGGGTCAGGGGACAAGTAGCAGAATTGATTGCTAGCTGGCTTCAAGACAGAAAGCAGAGAGTGGGAGTAAAGGGTAGCTATTCACTGTGGCAGAAGTTGGGTAGTGGTGTTCCACAAGGATCAGTGCTAGGACTACTGCTGTTCACAATTTACATTAACGATTTAGACTTTGGAATCAAAAACACAATTTCTAAATTTGCGGATGATACCAAATTGGGGATCGTCAATACTGAGGAGGACTGCAACAAATTACAGGAGGACATCAATAAACTTGCAGAATGAGCAAATGATTGGCAAATGAAGTTCAACGCAGATAAATGTGAGGTATTACATTTTGGTAGGAAGAATAGGGAGGTCACTTAGAGGGTGCAAGTCTAGGTGGGGTAGAGGAACAAAGGGATCTCGGAGTACAAATACACAAATCACTAAAAGTTGCGCCATAGGTTAGCAAGGCCATAATAAAAGCAAACCAAGCACTAGGGTTTATTTCTAGAGGGATAGAATTGAAAAGTAGGGAAGTTATGCTAAACCTGTATCGAGCCTTGGTTAGACCACACTTAGAGTACTGCATGCAGTTCTGGTCGCCATATTATAAAAAGGATATAGAGGCACTGGAGAGGGTGCAGAGAAGATTTACAAGGATGATACCAGAAATGCGAGGGTATACATATCAGGAAAGGATGAACAGGCTGGGTCTCTTTTCTCTTGAAAAAAGAAGGCTGAGGGGTGACCTAACAGAGGTCATTAAAATTATGAGAGGTTTTGATAGAGTGGATACAGAGAGAATGTTTCCACTTGTGGGGAAGAGCATAACTAGAGGCCATCAATATAAGATAGTCACCAAGAAATCCAAAAGGAAATTCAGAAGAGACTTCTTTACCCAGAGAGTGGTGAGAATGTGGAAGTCGCTACCACAGGGAGTGGTTGAAGCGAATAGTATAGATGCATTTAAGGGGAGGCTGGACAAGTATAGAGGGTTATGCTGATAGATTTAGATGAGGAAAGATGGGAGGAGCATAAACGCCAGCATGGACTGGTTGGGCCGAATGGCCTGTTTCTGTGCCGTATATCCTATGTAATCCTATGTAATATAAATACAAGTTGTTGTTGTTGTTGTTGATACCTAAAGCACATTGGGTGACCACATCCTTAGTATTAGCTACATATATATCACTATGGGTGGTTTAAAGTGAATAGTTAAGTTGTAATTCACTTTCAGGCTTCAGGTGAGATCATAATCTATCAACAGGAACCTAAAGGGGGTTTATGGATGTTATATGAGCCCCAAGTTAAATTAGCTTTTAATGTTATGCTCCACCATTCACAGGCTTTGTAATATATTTGCCCACTACACAACTGAACTACATGAACCAAGAAAGTCCCAGGTTCAATTGCTGATTTCTCTTGCATTGGTTGATCTTGACCAGCACAGCAGTAGGGGGCCACAATTGGTCCCACAAACAGCAAATTAATTAAATGAACAGGTAATCTCTTTTTGGTAATGTTGGTTGAAAGAACAATGTTGGCTAGGACACCTAGATAAATATTCTTGAAATAGTGCCACTTGAGCAAACAGGAAGGGCCTCAGCTTTACATCTCAACCAAAAGAGGGATGAGACATTAAACTGAGGGTTATGAGACTCATATCCAAATATAATATTTTTGAACAATCCACGGGACCAGAAGGATTGATCTTCAGGTTTCAACATTTTTATTTTTAAAACCAACCGTATAATTAAAATTGTTATATATATTTACTGTAGTTATTCTTCAAAATAATACTCCAGATGAACAATTATCACATCATTGAAAGAGTACTTATGCTGTCAAGTACCGGCCCTAACTTTCTGCGGTGAGCTTAATGGGCAATTAAAGTGCACACGCACAACATCGAGATAATCACAGGGAAGTTGAGGGCGAGGTGCCGTTTTCGCGAGGTGAGCCGTGCAAATCATCCAGCAATTTGTGGCGATTCCCAATTCACGGGGTATCTCTTCCTCGCCACAAGTTGCTGGATGATTTACACATTGATAACGGTGAGCACCATTAAACTCGCCGTTATGTTGGCAGCAGATTCTGGGCCATGGTGTTCAACGTAACTCTGGATTATGATTCCACGTTCACAAGGTAGTCTGTGAGAAAGTCTGACCCAATGTGAAAGCACAAGTAAGAGAAAATGCTTTCTTCTTGTGCCATCACGGTATTTGTTTTCAAGATTCAGCACTCAGTTCTGGTCTTCATATTACAAGAAGGATAAAGAGGCACTGGAGAAGGTGCAAAAAAAAAGATTTACAAAGGTGATACCAGAACTGAGAGATTACAACTATCAAAAAAGACAGAACAGGCTGTTTTCTCTAGAAAAAATACTGAGGGGTGACTTGATAGAGGTCCTCAAAATTATGAAGCGGTTTGATAAGGAAGATGTAGAGAAAATGTTTCCACGTGTGGGGGGACTAAAACTAGTGGACATAATTATAAAGTAGTCACCAATAAATCCAATAATGAATTCAGGAGTAACTTCTTTACCCAGAGAGTGGTTAGAATATGGAACTTTCTACCACATGGAGTAGGTTGATGCGATAGCATAGATGCATTTAAGTGGAAGCGACATAAGTACACAAGGGAGAAAGGAATAGAAGGATATGCTGATAGGGTTAGATGAAGAAAGGTGGGAGGAAGCTCGTGTGGAGCATAAACACCGGCATAGAGCAGTTGGGCCGACTGGTCTGTTTCTGTGCTGTAAATTCTATGTAATTCTATGAGCAGTGCATTTGAGCCCCACATGGGAATTCAGGCCAAGAAGATTTAATGTTGCCACTATTTCATTTTTAAAGCAGCTATCTTATGCATCACTTTGTGTTTTAAGGGGGGAGATGAGTGCATTACAGGCCATTAAACAGTGGAGATATGATAGAGGTGGAAATCTGAAGACAGCTCAAAATTGCAGGGCAATGATATTGAGTGATTTTACCAATTCCAAGACAGACAGGAATAAAGGTAATGTACATGGTCGCGGCGGGGATGTTTTTTTGTAAGAATGAATCCATGACTGCTTCCTAGATCTAATCCAACAACAAAAGAAGCATTGCTTGGTTTAATTCTGGGAAATGAAACGGGGAAAATAACTCGTGAGACTAGAACAATTGGGAAATAGTTATCTTAGGTTCAATGTAAGAATATAAAGGGATAATGAAGAGTCATAGATAAGGGTGCTGGACTGGGAAAAGGTGAAGCTCAGCAAGATAAGAAGGGATCTGATCCAAATTAACTGGGTTGAAAAGTTAGCCAACAGGTCAGCAGTGGGAAGTTTTCAAATATAAGATGGATCGAGTACAGAACAAATATGTTCCTTTAAGGCAAAGAGAGGGTGCATCAAAAAATAGAGTTCTGTGGATAAACAGAGAGATTAAAACTAAACCGAAGTATAAAAGGGAAGGATATGATAAAAGTAGCACTAACCATACTAAAGAAAATCATGATGAATATACAAAAGATAGTGGGAGATGAAAGGGAGATAGGAAGAGATAACAGGAATATGAAAATAGGCTCGCCAATAATATAAAAGGAAATAGGCTTTTATAAGCATAAAATAGTAAATAAATAGTTTAACAGAGGTTAGGACCACCCAGGGAAGAAGGAGGGAGTCTAATTTTGGAGGATAGTGGTATGGCGGCGATATTAAAATATATATTTTTTAATTCATTTATGGAATTCAGGAGCGGAAGTCAGGAAGCTCCACAGCCAGGAACACAAATTCATCAAATTGACACTTGAATCGTTGAAGCAAAGTGCCAAAGCCTTGGTTTTCGTGGCTAGTTGTGTCTTGGGTCCAGCCTCTAGGAGGCAGTAATATGGTGACCCCCCAACCCCCACTACCACCTTCTTATTTCTATTTTTCTAAAAATATTTTTTTTTATTATTGTGCTGTAGAAATAGTTGATACTTTCTCAGGTAATTATAGTATAACACAGTTTTTCCACCATACCTATAAAAAGAGGCAAATGTCTAGCATTAGAAACCACGTAGGCAAAATGAATTCAATCCGACTTTATTTTCGTTCTGGCAACTTGATGCCCTTGTCGAGGAAGGTCGACTATTTCCTCAATGCATTATGAATGAAAGGAACATTCCACCCAAGGCAACGTGAAGTCAAAAGAATCTGCTAATCTTCATCACCTGAATTTCATTTAAATAGCGACGACAATTTTTACAGGCAGGGTTTTGTCTGGCATTGTTCAGCATTTCAATCAAGGAGCTTACCCTTTGAAATGTATTTTTTTGTACACAGAATGTATTTGCACCAAAGACAAACAGGGCAGGTCATTAAGCAAAACAGCAAGTCTTTAGCTAAGCTGAGAAAAAAAGCTCCGGTCTCAAACCCGTAAAAATAATAACTCCATTCAGTGGCTTCCTTGCGCTGGTAGCGAGTTTAGCCAGGGATGAATTAAATAAAATACCCCATTTTATTTGTTAATCTGTACAAAACGGCAAACCTGCCAACTGCCATAGTTTAATTAGGAAAGTTGCACTTTTAATCAGAGCTTTAAATGGTTGAATCTCAAGATTTAACTGTTCATTGCTTAGAAAATCCACGGCCCTTCAAGTGCACTGTGCTTTAAGTTCTGTGGGACTGCAACAGCAGGGCTGTAAATTAGCCTGGGACCCAGATACGCTGGGTCCCGGCCTTCCCCGGTAGATTTTGTAGGGCCTTGTTTGGGGCAGAACCTCCCCCTGTTCCAAAGAAGGAGAGGGGGCATAAGAAGGGGTGCATCCAGGGGAGGGTTTCCCAGGCTGGGAGTTTCCACGTCCTCATCCTGTCGGAAGAGTAGTGGATTAGTATGGTGAGCGCAAACAGGCGAACTGGCTTGCCATCCAGCAAAGGTGAGGCCCACCTGGGGATTTGGGCCTGGCTCACGGCCTGGACCCTTGAAGGTGGGCATAAATTTTGACTATTTATCAGGCCCCTTATAAGGGAGGGTCAAATGACAAACCGCGGAGATGTTTCTAACACTCCCAATTCCCCCCCATCCCCTTCACCCCGCACCCCGCCCCCCCCCCCCCCCCCCGCCACCTCATCCTCTCCACTCTGGCAGGCACCCAAGATAGCTCTTTAGTAGTGCTAGCTCCCACCCACAATATTAAAATTAAATGACCTTCCCCCGCACTCACATAGTTTGGCAGGATCAGCGCCAGAGGTCACAGACATGCTCATCCCTGGCACTTAGTCCAGGATGTGGGGCCTGAGGATTTTTGAGTTTGAGCTCATGTTTAAGCACGTTTCCGAGTCAAATCATGAGTTCAAGCCCCACTCCAGAGACTTGAGCACATTATCCAGGCTGACACTTCAGTGCAGTACGGAGGGAGTGCTGCACTGTCGGAGGTGCGGTCCTTCAGATGAGGCGTTAAGCCGAGGCTGTGCCTGCCCTGTCAGGGTGTCTGGAGAACAATGACATTGGCTTTCCTGCACAAGGCATACCACAGAATGATCTTTTTCAGGATCAGATCAAAAACAGCAGAAGGTGCAAGTCCTGTGTGATTTCACGATTCCTTATAGACTAGGGTGGCATTCTGTGCATGTTTCTGTACAGGCCGACGGAAAAAGAGGACAAGAGGAGTAAAAAATAACTTTCAAAAAGATTCCCAGAGGATAGTAGGCCAATGAAATAAGCAGCCGGCTTGTGCGGTGAGTGCAGATTCGCTGAGAGCTGGGGTTGAGATTACGGCGTACAAAAGGTAGGTGCAATAATAAGTAATATAAATTGTGGCAAATCGTGTGTTCTCCTGGACTAGTTTTGATCACCTAAGGGGGTCGGAGAGGAATTTTCCCGATTTTTTTTCTCCCTAAATTGTCCTTGGGTATTTTATCTGATTTTGGTTTTCTTGTTCCATCAGATCACTTGACTGCGGACAGGTGGCGGTTGTTGTAAACCATGATGCTTAGGGCATCATGGCTGTATGGAGCAGGTTCGAATGACCAGCTGGTCTTCTGCTGTCATTCATCTTTCCCATGTTCATAAAAGAAACAATGTAAAGCTTTTGTAATTTGCATGGACTGCTATAATGTCTGGACAGTCCATTCCACGCTTACTGCGAAGGGGTTCCTGGACAGTGAAGGGGTTCCTGGACTGATCACCCCCACTCCCCCTTATTAAGAATAGAGGAAAACCGTTTTGGAGCCTGACAGCATTCGTCAAGCTTCGATGTTGTTTTTCTCTCCAGTCTTTCCCTCTTACTCCCCCATGAAGACAACGAATCATGCTGAGGTAGTACTAGGGGTTAGTGCCTTCCAATACCTCACCACCAAATGGTTATTGTTCATGTCCAAGCCAGGGCAGTCATGGCAGACTGTTCTTCAGAATTAAACCTTATTTTGGACGGTTTCTGGGCAGGCAGGTGCAGGAAATGCAGTCAGAACCTATTCCATTATAGCCCCAGCCTTCACTGCCACTTCTGGGATTCTCTGCTGGAAGTGATAACAGATAAAAGAAAAAAAAACTTGCATTTATATAGAGCCTTTCGTGACCTCAGGATGACCCGAAGCGCTTTACAGCCAATGAAGTACTTTTGAAGTGTAGCCACTGTTGTAATGTAGGAAACACAGCAGCCAATTTGTGCACAGCAAGCAGCAATGTGATAATGACCAGACAACCTGTTTCTAGTGATGTTGATTGAAGGATAAATATTGGCCAGGGACACCGGGGAGAACTCCCCTGCTCTTCTTCGAAATAGTGCCACGCGATCTTTTACATCCACTCGAGAGGGCAGACGGGCCTCAGTTTAACATCTCATCCAAAAGACGGCACCTCCGACAGTGCAGCACTCCCTCAGCACTGCACTGGAGTGTCAGCCTAGATTTTTGTGCTCAAGTCCCTGGAGTGGGACTTGAACCCACAACCTTCTGACTCAAGAGGCGAGAGTGCTGCCCACTGAGCCACAGCTGACACTGGTGGATGCAAAATATGCCTGCTTATATTAGCAATGCTGGAAAGGGGGCGCTGGTGTTGCTCAGGAGGTGGAAGCGAATTTAAAATTTAAAAGGACAGCATTGCCTAATGCAATTTATCACCAACCGATTGATTCCACCAGGCAGCAGATAATCAAAAAAAAAAGTTATTTTGCTTCAGTCAGCACTGACGGCAATGCTGTGCTGCAACAAGTGCTCACTTCCCCCACTGGAAGCTGCCAGCTCTGGAAGGCTGGAAATACTGCTGGTTGCCTGTCACGAATATTATAATTAGTCTGAGGCTGAAAGGTTGGCTGGCACCAGGTCAAATAGGATGGCGAGGTTGCAAACAGTCTGGCTCAGCCTCAGACATTGGCCAGGGAGGGGGTTGAAATCGGTGACTCGGAAACGGAGTGTGCGGCGGGGGCCGAAGACAATGGCTTCGGCATCCCAATATTTAACTGGAGCAAATTTCTACCAATCTCTACCTCAACCATTCCATTTTCTTTTTGATCAGACTGGGAGCTGACGCATGCAGGGACCGTCACCGTGCCTATGAATCTCCAAACCAACTTATTGAGTAATTTCTGCATGCAATTGGATAGTTAGAAATTGTGGACACTAAGGGCTGGATTTTGTCTTGGGGTCGGGTTGGGGTCGTGTTACCCGCATTTCGTGTTATCCGCCCGCCTGAAATTGGATGTGGGAGATTGATGCAATTTTCACTTAATTGGGCAATTGAGTTCCAACATGTGGGAACCCATGAACCAATTAGTGGTTTCAGTCTGAAAGTCGCCTCTGATGATGTCATCATTGCAGGTCAGAGACTGCCAGGTCTCAGAGATTGCCTGGCCTTTGCTGTGAGAGGACCTGGATGCAAAATGAGCAGGAGAGAGAGAGAGAGAGAGATTTTTTTTTGCATCCAGGTCCTCTCACAGTAAAGGCCAGGCAGTCTCTGAAGACATTCAATGCAGCAGCATCAGAGGTGACTTTCAGACCTAATACTACTACTACCTTCATCACATCTCCATTGTAATAGTGGACCTGCAGCTGATAGTCAGCTATCCACTTGTGCTCCCACCAGGTTTCACTGGTGTGTTTCACATCAGGCGTGCTTCACGTCAGAAAAGGGTTAAACTAGCTAAAACGTTTCAAAATGGCATTACAGAGCCAATTTAGGGCTTGTTAAGGGCTTTAATGGCCTCTTCCGCCTCTTGGAGGTGGGACAGAGTCGGGAACACCGCACACGATTTTATCAAAATTGCGTGGAGGCAGGTTGGAGGTGGGATGGGGTCGGGACCCCCGATTCTGCAACTTTAACCCCCCACACGCCTCCAAACCCGACTCCACGGGTCATTGAAAATCCAGCCCTAAGATACTGTCTCAGGTTCAGAATCACTGGTCTTTCCCATAAGTGGACCCTGCTTCTCTTACAATCAGAACTTCATCTTTACTGCTCAATATTTAGTTACATGACAGCATGGCATGAACAATGAAACCTCTTATTTTAAATGACGTTGTAATTCTGGATGTACTGCCACATCATCTGCAAGGCCAATTGTAAATCAATGAACTGGCTTATTTTAACAACCGATAAGTGAATGTAGCATTGCTAGTAAATCTCATCTTCAACTTAATTCAGTAATGCTCCTCGTGACATAGAAAATAACAAAACAGGTCACATTGTCCCCGTTAGTAATCTAAATGCGACTTTACGGTTTGCAGGATTATCTGGTGCTGAGCGGGAAGAATCCTGGTCCACAATGCCAGGTCTACCTTCCCCTTCAACCCCCTCACACACCCCAGGTTCCACTAGTGAGCCAGGGTGGCTGGTCAATCATCAACATTGCCCTGGAGGATTGTGCATCTGTCTGGTTCAGGTATCAGATTATAGGCTGGGGTTTAACCCTCCTTGCCCAGCATGAATGGTGCGAGGGAGAGGTTAAAATTGGAAAAAATGTAGCTCTCGGCTCCAACCCGCCGTGTTCCCAGCTGTGAGAGTTTTTACGATGGCGAATCAGGCCTTCGATGAGGCTCCCACTAAAGGCTGGCCGGGGCTAACTTAAGATGTAAAAGTCACGGCCCGATGACCTCATCGGCACCATGGCAAAATGTTTACCTCCCGTCAGGGGTTGTCCTGCACTGACTGCAGTCCAGCAGCAGAACCACGGCTGGAGGAGCCGACTGGTCAGAAGAGGCCAAGGTAAGTTTGAAAAATGTTCTTCTGTTGGAGCTCCTCGTGGGCCAGGAGGAGCAGGAGTGCTACCCACAGGCCCCGCAAGGAAATCCTTGGGCCTCCCCAGCCCCGGTATTCCCTCCTATGGCACTGGAACCCCGCCCCCGATTGCCTCCAGACCTCTCGTCCCACTGACTGCCATGAACTGTTCCCACGGATCTCTGGCTACGGCCTCCTGCCGCTAAATTCACGCTCCCACCCGCCGGCCAGGTAGTGAATCTATCCGGGTGTCGAGCGAAACTCCGGGTACTTTGATTTAAATATCTTATCGGCAGGGCCTCCACATCCCCGGACACTTCAGGTGCGCCGCCCACTTTGGTGCTTGAGCTCACTGTTCCCACCCCACTTTTAAAATGGTTGCGTTTATTTCCAACACCAGATTACTGATTGGTCACCTTGGAGGACAAGACCTGATTTCTGATTAGTCCCTTTGGAGGACAAGACAGTTTCTCTGGAATGTGTAATTAGATCCTGCCTGCCTAAGTAATCAATTACTTTGCAAAGTGTAATTCGAGCCATTCTGACTGCCAGGCTCCGGACAGAAGAGAGCTCACATAGAACAGACAGGGCTCACCCTCACGGGTTAAGACCTTCTCCTGCCACCCCAACAAGTTCCTAACCTTCCTCCCACCCCCCCAAATTTCCTGACCTTCTCCCCGCAACAAGTTCCTGACCTTCCCCCCACCCCCATAGATGGGGCATTGTGTGTGGGTCACGGATTGTTAACAGTTTTATTGGGTATGAAGTGAATAGTGACAATGTCATGATTTCCGGATTTAGTCCAATCCAATGATGTCACTTGCCACTCATGCAGCGAGCTTTCCGAGAAATCAACCAGGTCTAGGGGGAGGATAGGGAGAACGTGGTGCGGGTGTAAAGGGGGTGGGGTTGGAAGAATATGAACCATCTTATCATCTGGATTACATTCTCACTCTCATTTTCTCCCCCTTTAGATTTGGATCACGTTCTTCCCCCATCCCCACTATGCTCTCCATGCTCTTTACCACCATCCCCCCGAATTCCTGACCTTCTCTCCCCCGCCCAAGTCCCTGACCTCCTCTCCCCCGATCCTCTCTTCCCCTTCGATCCTTTCTCTCCCTTCGATCCTCTCTCTCTGCCCTCTCCACTCTTTCTCTCTCCCCCTCCATTCTCTCTCTCCCCCCTCCGATTCCCTCTATCTCTCACCCACCTCTCTCTCCCCCCTCCAATCCTCTCTCTCGCTCCCCCCTCCGATCTCTCTCTCTATCTCTCACCCACCTCTCTCTCCCCTCCTCTCTCCCCCCTCCAATCCTCTCTCTCTCTCTCCCCTCCGATCTCTCTCTCTATCTCTCACCCACCTCTCTCTCCCCCCTCCAATCCTCTCTCTCCCCCCTCCGATCTCCTCTCTCTCTCTCCCCCACTCCAAACTCTCTCTCCCCCCTCCAATCTCCTCTCTCTCCCCCACTCCGATTCCTTCTCCCCCTCCGATTCCCTCTCTCTCCCCCCTCCAATCTCCTCTCTCTCCCCCACTCCGATTCCTTCTCCCCCTCCGATTCCCTCTCTCTCCCCGCTCTGATCTCCTCTCTCTTCTCCCTCTGATCTCCTCTCTCTCGCTCTCCCCTCCGATTCCCTCTCTCCCCTGAACCCTCTCTCTCCCCCCCAATTCCCCCTCTCTCCCCTCTCCGATTCCCTCTCTACCCCATCTCCTCTTACTCTTACCCCTCTGATCTCCTCTCTCTCCCCTCCCCTCTTTATCCCCCCTCCAATTCCCTCTCTCTCTCCCCTCCTCTCTCTCCCTTCCGATTCCTCACTCTTCCCTCCTCTCTCTCTCCCCCTCCTCCAATTCCCTCTCTCCCCGATCCCCTCTCTCTCCCCCCTGATCCCCTCTCCCCCCCCTTTGATCCCCTCTCTCTCTCCCCCCTCTGATCCCTTCTCTCTCTCCCCCTCTGATCTCCTTTCTCTTTCTCCCCCCCTCCAATTCCTTCTCTCTCAGCTCTCTCTCTCCCCTCCCTCCCCTTCCGAACCCTTCTCTCTCCCCCCTGATCCCCTCTCTGCCCCCACTCTGATCCCCTCTTTTCTCCCCCCTCCAATCCTCTCTCTAACCCCCTCTCTCCCCTCTCTCTCTTCCCCCCCGCCCGGCCACCAACAGATCCAGTGACCTTCTCCATACGGAGCTGGGGAAAGCGTGGCCCACGCTGTAGACCGCAACTGTTGGGTACTGCACATGCGCGGCTCCGAGATACCGCGCACATGTGCAGAAGGCTGCTAAAGTGTTTGTGCAGATAATCCCTCCATTCTAAAATCGGGGTCGTAGAGTCTACCACGGTAGGTTCATTTGGTTCTGAACTTCCACTGTCAGATGTGTCATTTTGGAGCCACTTCAGTCCCAAACAGACTCCACTAACGAGGAGGTTAGTCATTATTTGGTCATGAGTCAACTCATAAGTGTGGGTTTCAACCCTACTAGGTGGGCAGCAAGTGCCAGGAGCTCCTCATGACTGGATTGGTGAGTAACATGATGGATCATAAAATGTGTGACTGTATTGCTACCATCCTCCTGACCACAACATGAATACACATTGGGACAAAAGTGAATAATTTTTTCCTGTGATGTTTTTTTAAAAATTAGATTATCTCTTGCTGGTCACAGCACACACAGAGTTAAGGACAGTTACTAGTTCTACAAGCTACACAGGATATACGTTACAGTCTGGCTGATAGTCACACCCCAGGATGAGGCAGAGACATATATAGTTCATGAATCCCTAGGTATGCATGGTTTGATCGCTGCTACTGTACCTGGAAGGGGACCCATCTAACAGGCCCTTCAGTGTATGGTACAGATTAATGAGTCAAAGCCATTCCTTTCAAGTATCCTATGTAATTGACAGCCTGTGAATGGCTGGCCAGCTAATGTAGTTATGAAAGATACATTTTTCAGTGTCCATTGTTTCAGTATATCTTCAAAAGCAGTCTCAAAAGTATATCTGAAGCTGATTTTCTCCTAGTTCAGTCAGGTCGAAGCAATCAGGGGTACAAAGCTAATCAGAGATTCCAAGGCAGCTTTTCACTCATTAAGATGTGAGCAACCATGCTTTTAAGCATCAATTTTATATTGAGGACTAGCGCAAGAGAAACTTAACATTGCCCCAAGTTCACCTCAGTCTGTTGTGGCTGCATCCCCTTTTTGCCACAAATGCACCTCCCAACTTGCTCCTGCCCCTGGAAGCCTTTCCACAATACATGCATAGGAGTTCTGAACCATGAAGGACACACATCCTATACACCCCAGCATTCATCTACATTAGGACTCTTCTCTCATTGAGGAAAGATGAGGAAGACCAAAGTGCCCCATGCCCCTTCTCAGTGTGGTCCTGAAGAAATGTATGCTGCCTGAAGCTGGCACGGATCCGTACACCTAGGTTCTAATAAGAATCAAGAATCAAAACAAAGGCCATTATATACAGGGTACGGTAGCATCGTGGTTATGTTACTGGACTAGTAATCCAGAGGCCTGGACTAATCATCCGAGAGACATGCGTTCAAATCCCACCATAGCAATTAATTAAATTAATCTGGGATAAAAAGCTAGTAATAGTGACCATGAAACTATTGGATTTGTCATAAAAACCCATCTGGTTCACTAATGTCTTTTAAGGAAGGAAATCATCTGGCCTTTATATGACCACAGCAATGTGGTTGACAGTTAACTGCCCTCTGAAATGGCAGCTCACCACCACCTTCTCAAGGGCAATTAGGGATGGGCAATAAATGCTGGCCTTGCCAGTGATGCCCACATCCTATGAATGTATAAAAAAAAAATAACTACCAATCAATACTTTTGAGATCCCATCTTAAGCTGTGCAAAGTCATAACTCTACACTTGATGACGCCCAGCACCACCACTATATCCCACTGGTTAGCCCATCACTCCATCATGACCACTGGATAGGGATCAGGACAAGTACCCTGACAGCCTTGACTGGTGCCTCTGTTGCCACTACGGGTGAGATTGGCTATCTCAGCCAGACCGCAGATCAGACCAGGAATGTTTATGATCCATAAGGCTGAGCACCGTACTATTTCCATCTACAATCCTCCATTTTTTTTTACTGCTCAGTTGTTTTTGTTAGTAAGTGAGTTCCTTGTATGCACAACGCATGCATGCAACTCATTCAGGTAATGCATCAAAGTACAAGAATTTCCACTCTTCCTGGCCCAAAAAGTGAGCAAATCTGCTCTATAAAATTTATTGCATGGAAAAATAGACAGATACCCGCTTTGTACCCCTTTCGTATTACAGGTCTGCTGCAGATTGGCAGCCCTGGCTTCAGTGTCATCTCTATAAACGTAAATGAGATGGCACCGTGGCCGCTGGAGGAGCCGAGAACCATTTCAACAGGTCATGTTGGGCTGCTGCTCTTTACCAGCAGCAACTCCATGGAACAGGAGTAGGTCATTCAGCCCCTCGAGCCTCTTCCGCCACTCAATTAGATCATGACTGGTCTTGTACCTTAATTCTATCTACTCGCCTGGTAAGCAGACCAGAAGGAAAAGCTGCAATTGTACGCGCGCAGTTGTTTGAAAGTCACAAATAAGAGTGCGCACGTATTGTATTTTTCTTCCCGCTACTGCACTGAAATTGCGGCTGTAAAATGGACGGATTCCACAGTGCCAGCAACCTTCAAGTAGAAGTGTGTCTTTAAAAGGGGGGCCATTAAGGGCATTCGTCAGCCTTGGTTTTATAGTTTAACTCTTTGATCAGATTAATGCCTTGTAATTTACTCACAAGTATCCATTAATCAACACAATAACTGATTTGAGGGCAGCTGCACTTCAAACCCCTGCCTCCCTAGGAAATCGGATGCACTTTGGGTTTTTCTGATCTGTTCTAAGTGCAATCCCTTTGGTGCTGTAACTATAAACAGGGTATTACCGACAACTTCCAGACCTCACTGACCACCTCTAAACTGTGAGATAAGCTCAGACACCTGTTGGAGGTAGAAATTGGCAGAATGCAATTAGCAGCAATCGGAAAGTCAGGAGCCCTGATAATTGGTTTATTGAACAGCTTAAATGTCAAACAGTTCTCCTGAAAGCTTCAGAAAGTGATCAACTCAAAGATTATGCATACCTGGTATAAAGACTAATTTAGTGAAATCCCAGTAGACAGGTCAATTTAATTTGTTTCCGTTCCTGCGTTTCAGAGGAGCACTGAAATAGCAGTAAACACCAAAAGGAAGGACGATTCATAGTAGCAGAGCAAAGACCCTTTTCTGAGCTTCCTTTGCTGTCTTAAAAGTACACCCTGGGAACATATTTTTACCCCCCCAGTTTCATTCATAGCTTGTCGCTCCAAAACAGCAGCCAGGGCCTGGTGTTGTCATTTATCTCGAATAGTTCCCCGGGAGTACAAGATGTTGACAGTGAGAACTGCATCAGGCAGTTTGCCAAGGCTCTGCACATTCATATCTGGGGTCCATTCGCAACTTCCACTTGGTCATATTGGGCCAAAAATTCATCCCGCGACGCGAGAGTACGCACTGCGTACTCTCGCGTATTCTCTCTCCAATTGCTGGTTTTCTGCATGCCCTGCGCATGCGCTGAAAACCGGCACTTGGTCTTTTGAAAAGGGGGCGGTTCCTCGGTGCATCGCGTGCGCGCTACAGGCTGCGCGCACGCTGTGCACTTCATGCTTTGGACGCGCAGGTAAGTACGGAAGATTTTAGAAATGGAAAAAGGAGGAGTAAGACCCACTTTTAACAAGGTAAGTAGTGAATTAAGTATTTTTTTGAATTTTTTTTAACAGGTATATCTTTTTTAGAGACATTAAAGACAGGTAAGTTTATTTTTATAACTTTTTAAAAGATTTTAAATTTTTTCAAAAATTTAATTTTTTATTTAAAATGGTTAATTTATTTAACTATACTTATTTTATTAATGTGATGGTTTTTTTTTTTAATTTAATTGAGGTTTAGCTGTTATTTTGGGGGGGTGTAAGATTCATAGATTTCACAGCACGTATGTGAAACTTATGAATGGAAGATGGTGTGCTGCCATTGGCTCTAACTGAGTCACGTGATCCCACAGCTCGCACGAATTCACTACGCCGGTGGGATACGCAAGCACTGCCCAGCTGATGTCTGGAACATCAAGTTCGTGCGAGCTGGATCTGAAAAAGCACAAGCGGAGTGAGAGATCGCGGGGAAGCCTTACCCCCGCGGGAACAGAGCGAGATCAATTTCTGGGCCATTGTCACCAGTCTGCTAAAGTAGGGAGGGGGGGGAAGGGAAATCAGCCAAGGCTCTGGCTCCTGATTGCTAACCAGTGAACTCTCACTGGAAAGCCCCATGTTTTTCACTTACAGCCCCATGTTTTTCACTTATAACCCTTCCTATCCCATGTATCTGTCTCACATTCTCCCTCCCACCCCATGGGCTGGATTTTCCAAGCCCCGAGGAGGCGGGCATGGAGGCGGAACTGCTGGTAAAGTAGCAGAAAGTGGGGGCGGGTGGCAAACCCGCCCCCATCCCACCTCCGTGCCCTTTTACCAGGAGGCAGGCAGAAAAAAGGATTAGTGCCATTTTACCTTCACAGGTGAAGGCTTCCCGACCTCGGAGAACCCCGCTGGGTTGGAGGAGACGTGAAGGAGGTCTGCGGCGGTCGGAGGCACCTGGAAGTAAGATGTAGAGCTGAGTGATGGGTGCAAGTGTGGAGTGGTAAGTATGTAAGGTGAGTGATAAGTGTAAAAAAATGTTCACTTACCTTGTTTTCTTCTTACAGCCTTCATCCTCTCTGGATCGGGAGACCCGACATCCTCGTTGTCGATTTCACAGACTGGCTGTTGGATCCTCCGAACCAACAGCCATCTGAAATTGACAAAGTTGAAAGGTTTGATGAGTCCTGAACACAAGGACTCATCAAACTACAGAGAATGTCAGTGTTTACAGCTTCACAGAGCTGTCAAACGCTGACATTTCTTCTTCCAAGAAGTCTTGACAATTAGCACATCTAACGTTGATGTGCTCTGTCAGTGACTTCCTCCCTAATTGGCCTGCTGAGCCCACAGAGCGGGCTTAACAAGGTCAATCAGGGGAAAATCCCTCTGGTTGGTCAGACGAGGATGGAGGCGGGACATTGACACGACAAGCAGCAGTCCCGCCTCCAACTCGTCTCCATTGAGAAAATCCAGCCCAAATTATGTCTGCATCACAATGTTCCGATCAATTACATCATCCCTCCATTCCACGTACCCCATTTGCCTACAATTTCCCCTCCAGCTCTTTCATGTGTTTGCCTCCATTTCCATCTCCTATCCCTGTGTCTCTACCTTCCAGTTCTTAACACATCCCCAGACTTTTGTTTACCATTCCCCATTCTGCCTCCCACTCTTCCCAGCCTAGCCAGCTATCATTAGCTGGTGCTGGAACGTCCCCTCTCATTTCCCCTGAAGAAAAGGTGCTCTCTTAATATTGTATTCCAACTATGGTTGATGAGTTATGGAGGCTGGAATAGTCGCATCTCCTTTTTTAATCTCCTAATCTAATCGTCCCACATCCTTATAAGGTTCTTTTCATTTATCAGAGAGCAAAAGGGAGAAGTGCTGAACACTCTCTGCGCTTGCAATGGCAACTGTGAGTCACGGAGGATAACCGGGACTGAGTGAGGAATGGGAAACATTGCATAGGGATTCTAAGGGATAGCAGTGCAGGAGGTGAAGGAAAAAATATCTCTCGTGGTACTGGAGAATTGTTAAGTCTAGCTATTAATCCTTTAAGCATAATTTTAAGAAATAATAGATAACCCCCTAAGGAATAATAATTAGCAACTGTTGCGTAGGACTTCATTATGTGCTAACCTGTCTTTGCTTGTAAATTATTATCATTACAAGGTGTTAGCTTGGTTGGGTCAGAAATTAATGGGTTCATCAAGCAGAGATTTAGGTCCACTGACCTTCTCTCATCCCCTAAGGCATTGCTAATATTTCTTTCAACTACCTGACCATTGGAAAGGTGTTAAATTTATTCCTCTCTGTAGTTGCTCTTTTACTGCTTGCTCTTAAGCACATCCCTTAAATATGTTCTGCTATGAAACAGTTTAATATACGGTCCTAGGGTTAATTATATTTTTAACTCCAAGACAATATAGCCTCTCCTAAAGTTGTCATGGCATGCCAAGGACAAATCTTCCCATGTGAGCAGTCCCTCTTCCTCTGTAGCAGAAACCAAACATGCTCATTTCTCGGTAGTTGTTTTGATGCATAACAACACAACACAGATTGACCTTGCTACATCTACGACATTATTTTAAAGTTGACCTCACCTCCAAAACCAGAAGAAAGGAGGTGGTGATGAACTTAAAAAGGTTAGTTTTTAAACTAATAAGGTATAGAAAAGAAGTCAAGCTGAAGTTTTAAAAAAAGTTAAAAAAGTAGGACAGGGAAAAGATTGGAAAGAAGAGAGAATAAGGAACGACGACACGTTGAACATGTAGAAATAAACTTTTTCCCTTCTCTCTTGAAAGGTGCTAACTCATTACTGGGTGCACTTCCATGTTGCCCCTCTAGTACTTCACCCAAGTGCACATTCTTCATGTATGAATATATGTCACCAGGCTATTCCAACATGGTGGGCATCACAGCTAAGCCTTACCTTTTGCTCACCCAATACCCACACATGTTAACTGTCAGCAGCCATCACTGGATAATGATGGAGCAACACATTGCTGCTTTCCCCTCCTTGCTCAGAGGCACTGTGACCAATTACAATGTGTCTTCTGGTAACCAGGTTGACATCAGTTAACTCAGCACAAAGTAGGGGTTACATCTGGGACTTTCCTTTTTTTGTAAGACTGAGTTCCACACTAGGCAATGAACTTGCCAACAGGGCTAACGGAGATAAGCCGCCCCTTGCGGGGTTAGCAGGTAGATGCACTGCATGATGTGGTACTAGGTCATACAGACCATATGGTCTGTCAACACTGGATGAATCCAAGGTGTGAAGTTTTCAGTCGCAAACTGTATACCTGAGGTGCCACCTTGCACCAAGAGCAGAAATCATAGTTAAAGTATCACATGGGCTGCAGGGGATGGCCTAGTAGCATTAATATATTGCTCTTCTCTTCTCTTTTCTCTTTCTTTTTCTGTATTTCTCTTCTTGGCCCACCTAGCAGTGAGGATATTGCAGAGGGAGGGGGAGGATCCAGTCATTTTGGTCCATGTTGGGACCAACAACAAAGGGAAGAGTAGGCAAGAGGTCCTGTTTGGGGAGTACCAGAAACTAGGAGCTAAATTAAAGAACAGGACCTCAAGGGTTATAATCTCCGGATTATTAACTGAGCCACGTGCAAATTGGTGTCGGGATCAGCTGATTAGGGAAGTGAACGCGCGGCTAAAGGAGTGGTGTGGAAAAGAGGGTTTCCATTTCATGGGGCACTGGCACCAATATTGGGACAGGAATGAACTGGGTCCAAGTGGAAAGGATAAATAGGGCGGTCACAAGGACTTTAAACTAGTAAATAGAGGGGAGGACTCAGGTGGAAATTGTAGTACAAATAGTAGTTCAAAAACAAACAAAAGGGAAGGGAGTAGAGTAACAGTCAGAAATTGTGCTTTAGGCACTCCAGGTAAAGATGTAAAGTGATTAAACCAGGAGAGAGAAAGAAGAAACAGGTGAGTAAAACATTAGAGCTGAAGGACAGGCTAGGGAGTGTGGCCCAAATAAGCGTTCTTTATCCAAATGCATGGAATATAAGGAATAAATTGAATGAACTGCAGGTGCAAATTCAAATTGAAGGGTATGACATGGTAGCTAATACTGAGACATGGCTGCAAGATGGTCAGGACTGGGAAATAAATAAACCAGGTTATAAGGTCTATAGGAAAGATTGGGAAAATGGCAGAGGGGGAGGAGTAGCCTTAGCGATTAAGGATGAAATCACTTCAATGGTAAGAGAGGATATAACGAGAGGTAAGCAGGCAGTGGAGATTTTATGGGTAGAATTAAGAAATAGGAAAGGACTTAAGACTGTAGTGGGAGTTGTGTATAGGCCCCCTGGTAGCAGCTGTGAAGTGCTAGTTTGTATAAATGCAGAGATTAGACGAGCGTGTAGCAAAGGCAGAGTGGTTTTAATGGGGGATTTTAACTTTCATATAGATTGGGATAAGTAGACCAGCACCTGTCAGAAAGGTAGTGAATTTCTTGAGTGTGTCCTGGATAGTTTTCTACAACAATATGTCCTAGAGGCAATAAGGGGGCAAGCCATATTAGATTTAGTAATGAGTAATAAGCCAGATTTAGTTAACAGCCGTGTGCGTGAAAATTTATCCAATAGCCATCATAACATGATTGAGTTCAATGTAGCATTTGAAAGGGAGAAACGCGAAACAGCTACTAAGATTGTAAATTTGGGTAAGGCCGACTTCAACAGGATGAGGCAGAGACTGTCCACATAAAACTGGGCAAATCTGTTAATGGGTAAAATAACAGAGAATCAGTGGGAAATGTTCAAAAAAGAATTCAAGGCGATACAGAACCAGTTTATACTCCTGAGGGGCAAGAACTCTACTTGCCATAAAAAACAGCCATGGACGACTAAAGAGGTGAGGGACAGCATAAGGGGTAAAAATTCACTTGGTTGCGCCTCCCATTAGCGCCTTAAGAGGGCGCTAATGGGGCGTTAAGCCGCTAACGCCCGGGCGCAGCGATGTTTGCGCCGCTCGAGAACTTAACTTGAGATTGTGCGGCGGCGCTAAAACTTACCGCTGCGACCACCTGCGCGCGCAGATTGTGACGTCATTCCATGGTGCAACGCCCTTGGGGCGCCCTGGAGCGGAAATTGAGTGGCGCCCCCTGCCTTACCGCCTGGCGCTTCCAACGACCGGAAGACTGGAACGCTATCAATCGGTGTGGGGCTGGGGGGGGGCGCTATTTAAAGGGGGCCTCTTCCTGTCTTTTTCTGTGGTCGACATTTATGCACCACTCGTTCTGAGAGAGAGAGAGAGATTCGGAGAGAGAGAGAGAGAGACTTCTACATTGACTCAACGCTTTGTGAGGTAGTTTTGCCTATTCATCCTAACTTTGTTGCTACTTTAGTTGCTGTACCTCATTACTTTTCTGGCAAAGAGAATATGGGGGCTGCAATGATTGGGGGCGTCGTCCTGCTCCAGCTGAATCGGAGGATACCAAGATGCAGACAGAGAGTGGCAATGATGGCCAGACGGAGGAGGGCCATCAGGCGCATGTACAGGAGAGCTTACCCTCCCAGGGTATATCGTGAACAGCTCTCCTACATCCATATGTCCGAGGAGCTGTGTTTGCGAAGGCTGCGATTCAGCAAGGAGGTGGTCACTGAGCTCTGCCACCTGCTGCAGCCAGATCTGCAGCCTCAGCTGAGGTCCAGGACGTCTCTGTCGGTGGCAGTGAAGGTCACAGTGGCTTTGAACTTCTACGCCACTGGCTCATTCCAAGCTGCTGTTGGGGACCTCGCTAATATCTCCCAGTTTGCGGTGCATCGCTGCATCCGGCAGGTCACCAATGCCCTCTTCAGAAGGAGACGAGACTTCATCTCTTTCCCTATGACCCCAGACAAGCAGCGTGACCGTGCTCTGGGCTTTGCGAGGGTAGCGGGCTTCCCCATGGTGCAGGGCGCCATTGACTGCACGCATGTGGCTTTGCGTGCTCCGCGAGAGAATGCAGAGGAATTCAGGAACAGAAAGCGGTTCCATTCCTTGAATGTGCAGTTGGTCTGTGACCACAGACAGGTGATACTCGCTGTCAATGCCCACTATCCGGGCAGCTGCCACCATGCTTTCATCCTGCGCCAGACTACTGTGGCAGAAGTTTTCGAGGCACCGCATCAGCCAGTTGGTTGGGTTCTGGGGGACAAGGGGTACGCATTGAGCACCTGGCTGATGACACCGCTCCGTACGCCAAACACCCCTGCTGAGCTGCGGTACAATGAAAGCCATCAAGCAACCAGGAACATTATTGAGCGCACAATCGGCGTGCTGAAACAACGGTTCCGCTGTCTGGACCATTCCGTAGGAGCCCTGCAGTACTCGCCTGAGCAAGTTTCGAACTTCGTAGTCGTGTGCTGCATGTTGCACAACATGGCAATCCTCAGGACCCAGCCAATGCCACCAGGCCTTGTAGCACCACCAGAGGAGGAGGAGGAAGAGGACGAGGACGATGATCATCAGCAGCACCAAGGCAGGAGGGCGGCCCACAATGGTCAAACTGCAAGGGCCGTCCGTCAACGACTAATAGCAAGCCGCCTCTAGGGCCCCTGCCATTGCTACAAACACTAATCAACCCAGCACGCAACCCCTAAGCCGGCCAAGGCACCAATAATTCCAACCACCAGCCATGTATATTTTGAATACAGAAACTTATTTATTTTACAAACTCTGTGTGTGTCAATTCCTCATGACAAACTCATAGAAATAAACACAAAAAAACAGTCAATAACATAACTGGTTCTCACAACCTGGAGATAATGTCCAAAACACTAAACAAAAGTTGGACCATGAACCTCGGCCTTTAATAAAAAAATGACCAGCATTTTGTCACACCTCCTACTTTTTGCCCTTCGAGGGTGATCTCCTTCCCTTGCGCACTTCCCCCCTTCTAACCCTACTGCTCCTCCGTAATGGGACCTCAGTGGCTGCAGCAAGGCTGGTGGAAGGCTGCTGCTCGTCAGACCCTGACACTGCAGATGCCCCTGAAGGACGGCCTCGACCACTTCTGGGCCTGGAGGGCCCGGCTGCAGACTGCACCAACTCTGCATGGGCGGCAGCAGTCTGTCCTACAGGCTGTGGCAAGTGCAGTGGAGAAGTGACAGTGTTGGCAGCAGGAATGCTGTCATCGTGAGAGAGGCCAGCAACTCCCTGCTCGCCCGACACACTGGCACTCCCACGTGGCAGCACTTCAGCATCCGGAGCAATCTGCCGGAGAACAGATTGCTGGCCTGCTGCGGCGCGGTGACAGCCCCGGGGACATGTGCACGTACCATCGAGGTTGGCAGCAGTCTGTGCTCGCGTGGCCTCCATCTGAGTCTGTATGAGAGCAGTCAGAGGTGGGATCACGGCAGCCAGTGACTGAATTGCAGCACTAAGCGTTAGTGTGGCATCCGCCTGTGCTGAAGCGAAGTGCTCCACACTCCTTGCCAGTGACTCAATGCATTCGGGCACCCTTCCCACTGCACCCATGAGCTCAGTGTGCATGCCCACCGCCTGGGTGTTCATTTCTGCAATCAGCCGCTCCTCCTCTGCGTCCATTGCAGTAGGAGTGTCTGGCATACTCTCCCTCTGGGGAGAAGGCCCCCGTTCTTCCCTACCCCCCCCCCCATGGCGTTGCTGCAGCCCGCTGGGTCCTGGAGCTTCACCATCATCAGCCCCTTCCCCCCTGCTCCCCTTCGGGGAAGGCGTGTTCCCAGTGTGGGCATGGGCTTCCTCGGGAGAGGGTGGCACTGATGCTCTGGCTCCCTCTTCCTCCTCGGCTGCAGCTTCACTCCCAGTGGCAGCTTCAGGGCCCGTCTCCTCAGCTGGTGAATCACCATCTGAAAGCAGGGAGGTACAAGAGTGGCTTCAGCGTGAGGACAGGGTGGCAGTAAGGGAGGAATAAGTGCAGCGAGTTAGCAAGTTGGATTGAAAGTGTCAAAGGCTGGTGTTGTGAGGGACAAGTGGAAGGACAGAGGACAAAAAGGTGATGACCTTACCATTGCTGTCCACACGGGGTCGGCGTCTCCAGTGGCGACGGGACCGATCACCCGGCTTGCCACAATCCTGTGGACGCGCTCCTCCAGATCGCTGAGGGGTTGCAGCTGAAGCCGCCCTCCACCTGTCCGTTGCTGCTGTCTCCTATTATGAGCCAGCTTAGCCTGCAAGAAAAAGGACAGCATCTGAGTAAATATACAGCCATGGTCTTGCCTGATGTGCCTCCCATAGGTGAATAGCCCTTACTGTATGCAAAGTGTGGAATGTGTGTGTGTGTTTGATGAAAGGGCCATAGGTGTTGGATGAGTGTTGTGCATTGGGGTTTTAAGACCCTCTGGCCATAGAGTGAGGTTGAGATGGAGGGATGGAGAGGTATTGAGAAAAAGCCACTCACCCTGACGACCCGAGTGACGTCGTTGAACTTTTTGCGGCATTGAGTATGGGTCCTGGGCACCATGCTCCTGGAGGAGACGCTCTGAGCCACCTCCCTCCACACTCTTCTGAACTCGCGTGGCAAAGGCCTCCTGCCACTCTCAGGGAACAGCATACATCGTCTGCGCTCCACTGCGCCAACCAGAGCATCCAAGGCCCGCTCGGTGAAGCGATGAGCGCGTTCTCTCACCCTCTCCATGCTTGGCAGCAAAAGGGATTCACAGGTCTCTCCAGGCTGAGATTCAAGGCTGCAATGAGCAGGGTGTGGCTGGGGAGCAAGTGCCCCCCCCCCCCCCCCGCTTTAAGAAGTGTCCGGCGCCAGTGTGTCTGTGTTCCCTCGCTAACTGGCAGCAGCTGCGCTGCGCTCGCGCGCTGAGTTAGCGCCTCACTCCTTGGCCTTTGCGCCTTAAGACAGGTGTGCAGCGCCTGCTTTAGCGCTCCACTCACCTCCCGGGGCGGTAAAAGTGAAGTTTCCTGTCAGTGCCGATAATTAGCGCCAGGCGCTAATATTTGCGTCCGGACGATATTTGCGCCCCAAATGGGGCGCGACCTAATTTCTACCCCAAAGTGTACACAAAGTGCAAAAAATAGCACAGATCCTGACGAATGGGAAAGATACAAAGAACAGCAAAGGGTCACAAAACAGATAGTAAGAGCTACAAAAAGGGAGTATGAAAAGAAACTTGCAAGGGATATCAAAATTAACACAAAGAATATTTACAATTATATTAGGAAAAAGAGGGTAGTCAGGAGCAATGTTGGCCCCTTAAAAACTGAAAGTGGTGATATTGTCAATGCTAATAAGGAAATTGCAGACATGTTGAATAATTACTTTGGGGGCAATATTTCGGGGGGTCAGTGGTCACGTTTGGGGACGGGTCGGCTGGGAAATTTTTTTTTTGACAGCGGGTAGGGAACCCGCAGTGAGGTCACCTCCACGCTAGTCTCCCAGATGTCGGGTCTGTCAGCGCTGAACAGACCCGGCACTAAGTGGCGGGGGAGGCAATTTACATCATTGGATACATTGTTCGGAGCCAATTAAGTAGTTTTTTATTTACCATTCAATTTTACATGTTCCCCCATGGGTTACACGCTGCTCGGGGAACACGTCAGCTCAGCATGTCGTGAGTGGATTCAGCATTGAATTATCTCATTACCTGACAGCTGCAAAAGTTGTATAAAAGATCCCATCTTACAGCTGTTCAAAGCTCAAACTGTTGGTTACTGCATTTGGAAGACAGATTGAGCTTTATGCAGCTTGCAAGTGTTTGGAGCCAACTCTATCCCGTGTCACCTCATTGGAACAACCTCTCTCAGCATTGACAGATTTGCTTCTGTCATCTCACCTTTACCTGCCATCTATTACATCAGAATGGGTACGGTTTACACTCTCTCACTTTGGTCCTCAGAATCTGACTACGATGAGCCCCAACACCAACAGAACCAGGCACACCAGCAGCAACAACAACAGCAAGAACGCCAACCTTCTCCTCAACCACCTGATGCTGCACAGGGCAGAGGGCATCAGCGCAGGGCTGGACCGCGCCGGAGGCGATACCCCCAATACAGGGTTTACAGGCAGAGGATGATCTTCCTCAACATGACTGAGCAGCAGTGCCAAAGGAGGCTCAGGCTATCGCGCCAGGTCGTCGTGGACATTTGCAAATTGCTGGAGCAAGTGCTGCAGCACAGAGGAATGGGTGGATCCACCTTACCAGTGGCTGTCAAAGTCACCCTTGCCCTCAACTTCTTCGCCTCAGGCTCCTTCCAGGCATCTGCAGCAGACATTTGCAGCATCTCGCAGTCGCTCACCCACAGATGCATCACACAGGTCACCGATGCCCTCTTTGACAAGTCCGCCAATTATATTAACTTTGCCACTGATGAAGCCAGTGTTGCTGAGCGTGCGCTCGGCTTTGCAGCTCTGGTTGGATTCCCACAGGTGCAGGGCATCATCGACTGCACACATGTGGTCATCAGGGCACCCCATCAGAACTCAGCAGTGTTTGTCAACCGGAAGGGCTTCCACTCCCTCAATGTGCAGCTGGTCTGCAACCAGAGGAAGATCATCATCCATGTATGCGCCAAGTTCCCTGTGAGCTGCCATGACTCTTGCATCCTGCGCCAGTTTACCATACCTCAGCTCTTCGCACCTCCAAACAGTCTTTCCGGCTAGCTGCTTGGAGACAAAGGCTAGCCACTAAATACGTGGCTCATGATACCTTTGAGGAGGCCAACAAAGGAGGTTGAGGAACATTACAATCAAAGCCTCATCTCCACCAGAAGTGTCATAGAGCAGACAATAGGGTTGCTTAAAATGCGCATCAGATGGCTGCATGTTGAGCCTCCTGCACTTGTTCCTGCAGCTCCAGGATCGCCCTGTTCCTTGATGGCCCCCGAGGCTCAGCGTCTGCATGCAGCTGAGCAGAGCTAGGAGACTCCTGCACCCTCCGACGAGGTGTCTCCACTGCTGACTCTGTCTCCACCATCTGCTCTTGCTCACCTGTGATGTGTGAGACAACAGGTGACAACACTACTCTAACTCGTGACGGACCCACCGAGGTGATTGTATCTGTGCTGGTGCTGGCTTGCCTTGTCAGAGGTGATGCTGCGCCCTCAGAAGCTGGAGCCTCCTCTGAGGAGTCCTCTTGCTGTTCCTCCTGGACAGTGGGAGGGCTCTTGATGGACCTGTGGGAGAGTAAAGACATCAGTTAGATATATGATATGTCGATTGCCTACAGATACCATTATGCACATTATGAGCATTCAATTTCTCTTGACATCAGCCCCCATATGAGTGACTGATGAATGCCATGCAGGTGTATGGAAAATGATTCTGTCATCAGGTTGTTCTGATGAGCCCCTTTCTCCGTCCCCCACTTCCGGCTGATCCACCGCTCCAGTGATCTCCAGGGCAGCCTCCACTGCAATTGTTAGAATGGCCAATGATTGAGGGCCCCCTCCTATTCTCCCCCTCTCCCTCTTGTTGTGGGCTCTCCTGCAAGGAGGGAAAGAAGAGAAGGTTGAGTGAGAGTGGTGGAATGAGTGTAAGGAATGGATGGGTTAGATCTTTAGAGGGAGACTATGATGGAGTGGGGTGGCTGTAACAAGTTGCCTCCTTCAGTGCTGTTAGTTCGTGTCATTGCATTAGGATGAGGATGAGTGTGAGGGGTGCATAGTAAGATGAGGATGTGATAATGTAGATAGATAGAGAGGGATGGATGAAGGTGCAAGGGATGTTGCATTGAGTAGCGATGTGCATGAGTAGGGTTGGGAATGCTGAGTGATGGGGAAGTGATAACAGGCACAGCAGCTTGAAGGTAAGTGTAGCTTTATACTCACTTTTCCTGATTGTAGAAGATCATTAAAATGCTTGTGGCATTGCACCCAGGTCCTCATCACCACACACATGCCTGTGATCTCCTCAGCTATTTGCAGCCAGGCTGTCTTGGTCTCCTGCGGAGGTCTCTTCCTCCCACTGGCAGGGAAGAGAACCTTCCTGCGTGCTCTGACTCCCTCAACAAGTCCTTTGCCTTTGCAAACTCATTTTCAGCATAAACCAAACTATCTCTGCACTGCAGCCTGTCAAAAGAAGAAGTAAAATGAAATGGGGCCGTGGGCCCTTTAAATATACCGGCAACAGAAACATCAGTGCTGATGTCACCAGACCCGCACCTTGTAATTGGGTCGGGGAACGCGAAGGGTGGGCTTAACAAGGCCCATTTATGCAAAATCTTTTTTTTCAGCGGGATGAAGACGGCAGCGGGTTCGTGGCTCGCCAACGACCTCTCCCGCCATGTAGCCACCTAGGTTGGGGAAATCGCGGCCTTTTTGTCAGTATTTACAGTAGAGGAAGAGGCTAGCATGCCAAAAATCCCAAGGAAACTAATATTGAACCAGGTACAGGGACTCAATAAAATTAACCTAAATAAAATAACAGTAATGAATAAAATAATGGCACTAAAGAGTGACAAATCCCCAGGACCAGTTGGTTTCCATCCCAGGGTTTTAAAGGAAACAGGTGAGCACATTGCAGATGCCCGAACTATAATCTTCTAAAGTTGTCTCGATTCAGGAACCGTTCCTTTAGATTGGAAAATTGCACATGTCACTATGCTTTTTAAGAATGGCAAGAGAGGGAAACCAAGGAATTATAGACCAGTTAGCCTAACATCTGTTGTCGGGAAATTGCTAGAGTCTATAATTAAAGATAGGGTGACTGAACACCTCGAAAATTTTTAGTTGATCAGAGAGCCAGCATGGATTTGTGAAAGGTAGGTCATGCCTGACCAACCTGATTGAATTTTTTGAAGAAGTGACTAAAGTAGTGGACAGGGGAATGTCTATGGATGTTATTTATATGGACTTCCAGAAGGCATTTGATAAAGTCCCACATAAGAGACTGTTATCTAAGGTAGAAGCTCACGGAATTGAGGGCAAATTATTGACCTGGTTAGGAAATTGGCTGAGCGGCAGGAGACAGAGAGTAGGGACAATGGGCAGGTACTCAAATTGGCAGGATGTGACTAGTGGTGTCCCGCAGGGATCTGTGTTGCGGCCTCAACTATTCACAGTATTTATTAATGACTTAGATGATGGCATAGAAAGTCATATATCCAAATTTGCCGATGACACAAAGATAGGTGGCATTGTTGGCAGTGTAGATGAAAGCATAAAATTACAAAGAGATATCGACAGATTAAGTGAATGGGCAAAACTGTGGCAAATGGATTTCAATGTAGGCAAATGTGAGGTCATCCACTTTTGACCTAAAAAGGATAGAACAGGGTACTTTCTAAATAGTGAAAAGCTAACAACAGTGGAGGTCCAAAGAGACTTGGGGGTCCAGGTACATAGATCATTAAAATGTCATGAACAGGTACAGAAAATAATCAGAAAGGCTAATGGAATGCTGGCCTTTATATCTAGAGGACTAGAGTACAAGGGGTAGAAGTTATGCTGCAGCTGTACAAAACCCTGGTTAGACCACACCTAGAGTACTGTGAGCAGTTCTGGGCACCACACCTTAGGAAGGATATATTGGCCTTGGAGGGAGTACAGCGCATGTTTACCAGAATGATACCTGGACTTCAAGGGTTAAGTTATGAGGAGAGATTAAACAAATTAGGGTTATATTCCCTAGAATTTAGAAGGTTAAGGGGTGATCTGATCGAAGTTTTCAAGATATTAAGGGGAACAGATAGGGTAGATAGAGAGAACCTATTTCCGCTGGTTGGCTATTCTGGGACTAGGGGGCATAGCCTAAAAATTAGAGCCAGACCTTTCAGGAGTGAAGTTAGGAAACACTTCTACACACACAGGGTGGTAGAAGTTTGGAACTCTCTTCCGCAAACAGCAATTGATGCTAGATCGATTGTTAATTTTAAATTGGAGATTGATAGATTTTTGTTAACTAAAGGTATTAAGGGACATGGGCCAAAGGCGGGAATATGGAGTTAGATCGCAGATCAGCCAGGATCTCATTGAATGGCGGAACAGGCTCGAGGGGCTCAATGGCCTGCTCCTGTTCCTATGTTCCTAAAGAAGGACCCCGCTGGCATCTGGCGGGTGTCCCTCTCGCCTGCTCAGAAGGGTAGGTCAAAATTGGAACCTGCGTGATCGATATGGGTAAGTCCCATGGGCGATTTTAACTGCTTACCTGCCCACCTGATTTCCATCGGCCCAAAGCTTTACGGTCAATTGATGTCATGAGTCAGATAGCCTACGTACGTGTCAGACAGCTTGTCCTAGGTCTTGATTTCACCCTGTTGTGTCGCAATCTTTAGAGTTGCATGCTTAGAAAACTATTTTAAAAAACACAAGCCGATTTCCTCTATTATTTACAGCAAAATCGACAATGCGATCTTTAGAAACACATCAATGACTTCACTATACACAACGCATAGAGGAATGTTTCTTTAACTCGAGAATACTGCAGTACCTCACTGCTGAACCAGGCACTGTATTCTTTAAAGTGTTCCCTCCCCCATCTGTAATTATTCTGCTGGTTTCCTCTCCCCTCCCCCTGCACAAATGTGTTTTTTGATAACACCATATCATCCTCAGGTAGCGCAATGAAATCCACTTACAAATGATTTTTCTCTGTTTATTCTGTGTGCTTTGTTGAATATTTATATTTAGTTCTATCTATGTGAATTCTGTGGGCATGCAAGCAAAAATCTTACAAGTGTCTAAGGTTATACTGATGGCCCCTGGAGATCTGCGTGTTGCAACAAGGTGTGTGCTACAGTGAGTGCCCCATAATACAGCATTAAAATACAACATGACAGAGTCAGGAAATGAGGTTCAGCAGTTTAATAACAAAGGCACTGCTGTAACCAATAGTCACATAATGGGTTTAGAGTGGACTGCCTCATTTCCAGTTTAATAATATGAAAAAGGGAAAATTAACACACGCCGCATTTATCGATAAACTCATTAAAATAGGCCAATAGCTAACCAGACTTTTAACGAAATGAAAGCAGCGTATTTGGAGACTTTGATTATTCTACTCGCGCAGAGGTGTTGAATATAAAGGAAACATTCGTTTATCCGGCACCCAAATATCCGGAATTCTCGCTTAACCGGCAAAAATCATCCTCCGAAAACTCCTCTCAAGTAACCGGCAATGTTGCCGAGTCGCAGTCGAGTCTCCGCGAACGCCGAGTGCTCCGAAAACTCCTCTCAAATAACCGGCAATGTTGCCGATCCCGAGTCCGAGTCCGCGAACGCCGATTTAGTCAGTAGGGGTACTTTTCAAAAGTGCCACTACTCGGCCTCCTGGCGCTGTCGGAAGTCCGAAACACTGCAGTAGCAGGAGTTGATTCTTCCTCGCTGCCTGGAGTCTCTTTGTTAAAAATAGCCTCGGTAGATATAACTCTCCGTTATCCGGTACTTTCGATAAACCGGCACCACGCCGGTCCCGTCGATGCCGGATAAACGAAAGTTTCCTGTACCTCATTCCGTGCTTGCCCAGTGTACTGGAATGATTAACGTGCATACAGTCCACAGACTGTCTGATTTTTTTTTTCCTGGGCAGTCCTGTTTTGAATGGATAGCCCGGCAATTTGTAAAATGTAAACCAGCACCATGAGTTTGTTTTTAAAAGAAAAGCCCTATTTTTTTCCAAGTCTTTCTTTCTTTTGCACTTAGCTCGTATCTTGTAACGTGAAGCCATGAGGGGAGATTTTCCTGGGTACATGCCCAGATGCACTGGCTCACCTGGGTGCAGCGAATAATTGGAAGATTGGTTGGAACACATGCCTATAAACTGATCTGCCTGATTTTCCTCTATTAACTGGCTGGGTTCCTTTACAGGTATACGCTCCAGCCCATCCAACTTTCTGATATTGGCTGTGTCAGTGTGCTTGGGTACTGACCCAGGAAAATCTCCGCTATTAGGGATTAACGTTATTCATTAAATTTCATCATCAGCAGGGAGAACCTCAGAAATCAGGTCATGGTGTGACTCACGTCCCTCCTGTCTTGCAAAAGGTAGCAACCCGGCATTCCAACATCTGCGTTGTTTACAATACTGAAGAATTTCTAAATCCAGCTGCACAAATGGAACAAGGCCGGCAGTGAGGTAACATCATCACCACACTGGAATTTCTTGTTTCTTGGAGACACCTGGTTGACTGATATTGCTGAAGACAGGCTTTTATATCACAGATAGCAGCAAGGAACTCAAAGCCTGGGGGCTGAATGTTTATTCCAGCTTGGTACAGAATAAGGGCTTTGCTTCACCGAAATCACACCAGACTAGAGTGGTAGCCATCCTGGATTGATTCTACCAACTCATCTGATAGCGTACACTGATTCTAGCTTCTTATATTTATGATATCGATACAAGTAAAATCACCCATAATACAGCAACATCAGTGGCATCTTTCATGCCCCAGTTACGCTGCAGATTTGGCATCCACACCTGGAACTGGTGGAAACAGTATTCAAAGGGGTGTGGTGCGTGTCCATGCTATGGTTGAGAAGATGGTGGCAACGCACTCTAGTTTTACGAAGAGTTGCGTTCACCTTGCCACTCACGAGGATCGAGTGGCAGCTGTTGTCTGCCTAGCAAGAACTCTGTTTTCTAATGACCAACTAATGATTGGCTATCCTGCTGAGAGGAGGGAGGAGTGGGGTCTCGTTTGGGTTGAGCTAGCTCCAAGGTAACACACATGGTGATGGAAGTTCAGGACCAAATCAAGCCTCTGTGGCAGACCCAATAATCTGATACCTGAACCAGACAGACCTGCAAGTACTCCAGGACACAGCTAAGGATTGACCAGACAACTGGCTCACTAACGGAACCTGGAAGGTAGATCCGTCGCTGGGGGTTAGGCTTCTTCCCGCTTACTTCTAGATAATCCTGCAAGCCAATGCCCCAATAGGTAGGGTGGTCCTAGCTGGACAGGAGATGAGAGGTTTAACAGTGTTCTGACTGGTAAGCTGTATAGTTTCAGCTGGTTAAACTCCAGCAGTATGCCTGAGTACACAGCGGAGGATGGGGCAGGGGTGGGGGGGGGGGCGAGGAGTCTCTAAATCTTGATTTTTTTTCCAACCTGGACTGTGGTAAATGGGGCATGTTCCTCAAACAGACATTCTACAGGCGTGTGTAAATTTCTCAGCAGTGTAAATTTCTCAGTAGTTTTGCTTTGGAGACTTTAAAACATGGTGGCGCATTCCCACTCATGGCAGACACAAGGGGGACCAAAAGTATGTTTTGCATCTGTATAGTGGAGTTTTATGGAGGGTCAGGAGCAATAACTACTGGTATAGGTTGGTTCTGCAACAGTATTGCTGCACATCAGTGCAGGACTCTTTCGTAAACTTTAAGTTCAAAGTTTAGTATTGAATTGATCTGCTGAACTGCCTTTAAACTTTTCATGACAGAAAAGAGCAGACAATTGCAACATCTTTTTTACAACTTTAGAATTTTTGCTGGCAGAACAACAGCAGCATTTATATAACGCCTTTAACGTAATAAAACATCCCAAAGTGCTCCACAAGAGTGTTATCAGACAAAATTTGACACCGAGCCAGGTTTTAAGGAGCTGAAGGCATGGTCGGCGATGGTGGAGTGATGAAAATAGTTGGATGTGCAAGAGGCCAGAATTGGAGGAGCGTTGATATCTCGGGGGGGGGGGGGGGGGGGGTGGGGGGGGGGGGTTGGTTGTAGGGCTGGAGGAAATTACAGAGATAGGGAGGGGCGAGGCCATGGAGGGATTTGAACACAAGGATGAGAATCCGGAGGCACGGACCTTTGTTAATAGTGAATCTATCCCATCCATTACTGTCCCATACGCTTCCTGGAGGTTGGGGTCTGCCGCAATCTGCTCAATGAACCCACATTTTAAAAGATGTCTCCAGTTGGATAGTTGAAGTGCTAATTTGTTGGAAATAATGTACAAAAGTATTACCACAACAGTAATCATTCTACCGACAGTACCGGCTCTTTAAGTCAATATAAATGACTCAGTACAGGATGTATTGTACCAATTCCCATCTGCAAAGAATATAATGACAAATTTCACCCTCTCACAGCAAACGGTTAAACAGAGAAGCAATGTAGACAGGTTATAGCTTGCAACACATTAAAAATGAATTTGAGCTGGTGTATGGAGTTACTTATTCCCAAAGGTTACTTCTGTAGAGAGTATATCGAGTCTCAGTGATGACTATTCACTGACATGTGTGGAATTGTACCTGAGAAGGAGGAGGTAGGAATGGCAGCTCAGGAGATAAGGAGTAACTAAAAATTGAACAGCAAGAATTCTTTGAAAGAGGCACTTCTCAAATATTTCTGACATGAATCAGGTTTCCTCTTGGCAGCATCCAAGATAGTTCCAGAATGTCCATCTGGTGAGAGATTATTTATTGGAGGGATTAAAGTATTTGGTCTTCCAAAACAAAAGCACTGAAAAGTCTACAGCAGATGTTATCTACCACAAGCCTGGTTTGAGTAGCTATAATATTACTCACCTTCTCATGAGACAATGCTCTTTTAATCACTAGAACAGCTAAAACACAAGTCCTTCTTAAATTAAAGTTCTTGGTGAACATTTGTGGTCATGGGAAATAGAACAGTTTCTGCTCAGTGTCATCGTGCACTCCTGGGTTTAGTATAGTATGTGCGTGCACATTAGTACTCCCTCTGCTCTGCCCCATCAATGCGCCTTAACCCAGCCTTAGAAAAACGAAGGGTCCAAGACCTGAAACGTTAACTCTGTTTCTCTCTCCACGGATGCTGCCTGGCCTGCTGAGTGTTTCCAGCATTTTCTGCTGTTATTTCAGATTTCCAGATCTGCAGTATTTTGCAATTGTATTAGAAAAACAAGTCTTCGATTGTACCAGTTTTGAAATTTCTATTTCCTATAATCCTATATCAGCAATGTTTGCTTTAGCCTGTCTGACTGAGTGCCCATTAGAATTACAGCTACAGAAGATTTATGCTGTGGGCCCACACTTGCTGGGGAATGGGTTGAGGCAGCTTAAAATTATTCCACATAAAATACCAGCATAAAAGCTAAAATATCTGCTGTCTTTTAACTCTACCTTTCATAGTATTCATGTTAAAAAGAATGAAGAACTGATGTGGAGTAAAAAAGATACACCACAAAGATCAGATACAAAGTTGTAACTAGTGTACCAGGGAATATGAACTAATTCTCACCACAAGACCGGCAGGGATCTGGTGCATACTTACCCTCCCCACCATTAGGCTAAGTCACTTTTACATTAGTTGAGTGCCATCAACCATAGGGTCATGTATTCCCAGTCACCAGCACTCTGAGATATGGGGTGGATTTTGCCAATGGGGAGCTTTTGGAGGCGGGAATCCACTTGTCGGGTTTTAGCCCCGCCTCCATCGACTTCTGGCCAACCCACGCTATTTTCCCTCGATTGACCTTGTTAAGCCCACCCAGCGGGCTTAGCAGGCCAATTAAGGGGAAGCCGGTTACAGAGAACGTCAGCGTCTGAAGTTTCATCTGTCAAAACTTTTTGACAGATGAATTGTCATCGTTTGACAGCTCTGTGAAGCTGTCAAACACTGACATTCTCTGTTGTTTGATGAGTTCTTGTATTCAAGACTCAGCAAACCTTTTTTGTGAGCAGAAATCAGATAGCTGTTGTATCGGAGACTGCAGCAGCCATCTGTTATCTCTGCCGGTGAGATGCGAGAGTCTCCGCATCCCCAACTGTTGAAGCCTGCAGGAAGAAACAAAGGTAAGTAAACATTTTCTATCACTTTCAACTCACCTCACATACTTACCTCTCCACACTTGCACCCATCACTCACCTCCACAGCGCACTTTTGGACCCCTCCGACCCCCACAGACCCACTGCTCGCCTCGGTGACCCTGGCGGGGTTTCCCGACGTTGGGAAGCCCGCACCTCTGCTGGAAAAATGGGGATAATCCTCTTAACTGCCTGTTAACTACCTGTTAACCGGCAGTTAAGTGGCTGTAATCCCCTTCCTGCCTCTAGGAGACGGGACCCGGTGCGGGTCGGCTACCCGCCTCCTGGGAAGATGGCACGGAGGTGGGTTGGGGACGGGATGGGCACCCGCCCCCAGATTCTGCCATTTTCCCAGCAGTCCCGCCTCCAAACCCGCCTCCCCAGGGCTGGCAAAATCCAGCCCATAAAGTTGGGGAACTTTGGTGATCTGACTGCATCAGAGACCCACATGTTCATAGTTGTCACCAGTCTCCACTTAACTGAAGAACTGCAGATTCCGATTCCCTCCCTTTTAGTGATAAGAATCACAGGTCTCTGCCATCCAGGGCTTGACTGGAGCAGCAGCACCAGAGAAAATGAATGAAGGGAAGGCCACAACGATGTCACACGGCTCAGCACTATCCCGGGACCCATCTGGACTGGATACATTATATTACGTAGTCTACCAGGAGACATGGACTCATGTTAACTACAGGACAACTACGGAAGACATGCATAGTTTCCAACACTTACATATGAAATCAAAAGGATAACCCCCATTTATTACAATGATTCCAGCCATAACTCTAGCCCATCAGCCACCATGATGTGTACATACCAAACATAGGGGTAAAAATTGAGTCGCGCCCCATTTGGGGCGCTAACCTCGCCGGGGCGCGACTTTTAGCGCCCCGAAAAAATTAGCGGCCCCGCGCCGGAACTTCAGTGGTTGCGCCCCAAGAGGGAAGCGGGGCGCAACTGGAAGCAGCCCGCATCCCTCTTGGGGCGCTGCGAGTGAATATCCTGGCGCTACGTGCCGCAGCGCCACGCGCTGCGGCACGTCGCGCCGCGGTATTGCAGGCCTTCCTCCCCTTCTTAAAGGGGAGGGACCCTGCGCAGCGCGAACCGGGGCCCAGCTGGGCCCCCAGGGATCGGGAGTGCCAGCAAAAGAGCCCGGCACTCAAGAGAAGTGCCGGGCTCTTGGAGCGCAGCCGGCACTTCACGGTGGGGGGGCTTCACGGGGGCCGGGGACAGGTGCTGTGAGATTGGACTGTGCTTTGAGAAAAGACTGAAAACACTTGGGGTATTCGGACTTGAAAAGAGGCAATTGAGAGGTGACTTCATCAAGGTATAAAACATAAATTAGTTTGAAAAGGTAAATCCGAGCAGATTATTTCGAATTAAGAAGGACAAGAGGGCTAATGAAAGGTAAAGTTAACCGATGTCAGGAAATTATTCTTCACATAAAGAGTGACCCACACATGGAATGGGCCTCCTGGTAGGGTAGTGAAGGCAAAAACTCGAAAAATCATTTAAGACACAGTTGGATGCTGTGCTGAGAAGATTGTGGGTCTTTCTGGATGGATGAGTGGGACACGCTGAGTGGCTTTCCTCATCCGTAACTATCTATTGGTTTATGTGACCAGCAATGGCACTCTCTAACATAATGGCAGACTGTGTCTGCTACAAAGTTTAAGAGCGCTATTTCTGAAGTGTTTACACAGTGTAGTAGCCTTCAGAAAAGAAAGCCTCTGTCTGAACATTGCACTTCAAAAACGGCTGGTTGAAAAGGCTGGGACAAAACTCACTGTTGGCCGTGTCAACAGAGTGGAGCAGGCAGTCTGTTTACACTGGCAAACATTACCACACACTGTTGTATCAGACAGAGAGAAGTGGGTAATTTGTACTCCTGGAAACATCACTGCCTGCAGCTCTGCTGTATAGCTTGAAGTGGGCTGCTTGGTTGCACTGACAGAGCGGAGGAGTCTTCATACTCAGCCAAACATTGCCACCTCTCATGAAGTTTACTAATTATTTATGGTTAATTTAAAATGCCGGTAAAATGCCACTTTAAGTGTTTTAATTATTAAACACAATTATGTAAATTTATAAAAAATCATCTCATGCTGTATATTAATGTTTTATAAGTAAATACCTTGTTGTTAGTGGTTGTCATGCATGTTTTGTTTTGTTGTATGTATGCCTATTACTTTAAGGATTATTATCACTAAATCCGAAGTGGTTTGTGACGTAAATTGAAATAAAGCTGCCAAAACTTGTTTAATGTATATTATAGCTGCTATTTTTCTTTTGAGTTTATCTACATTATTACTCTTGATATCAGGTTAAAATGCATTTGTATTTAGTTTAAAATGCATTTGTATTTAGTTCTGTGTGAGTCACTGGGACCTGAACACAATCTTTTTCTGACGGTTCTAGGAAATTCCACTTGCCAACTTTATTAAAGATCTGTCATGTTCCAGTTGTGGGGAGCTCTGAAGTATCTCATCTGTTTTGACCCTAATGTTACAATCTTTCTTCATAGCATCCTTCCTTCTGTCTCTACTTCCAGGTCACTTCTGATTCCTTACACCTTGGTGAGGCCTGCTCATTCTTAAGTCAAAGCAAGATACTCTAATGTTGTAGAGTTCAGTGCTGAGGCAGCATTTAGGAGATTGGGGCTATTTTCACTCTGGGCAATAATCTCCTGATTTTAATTTCTGTTGACTATTGCCCAAAGTCAAACCTACCCCCATTGTGTGCAATTTTGGGCGCCCTACCTCCAAAAGGCCATTGTTGTCCACCATAAACCTCAAGTCTGGATCCCTTGGACTTAAGGGAGCGGAGATGGGATCTGTACCCGGGGGAATGACAAGGGAGAAAGAGAGTAAAGGTTTTACTGGGGACAAGGGCATCAAAGGCGGAGGTGAGGGATGATTGAGCAGAATATCATGGCAAATGGAAAGCCAAAGGCTAGATAGTTGGAATTTGAAAGTTCCATTGTAAATGACTTTGGGGAAAGTTTTTTCCAGGGGCGGACACAGAAGGAGTGTTGGGAGGGGGAAGGGGGATGTGGGTGGAGAGTGATACAAGGAAGTGATCAGAGATGGTCTTGACTGTGATTGAGACAATGGGAGTAGAGAGGCCACATGAGGTGGCAAGATCGAGCCGTGAATATAGGTAGGCGAATTTATAGGTAGGGAGAGTTTAAGGGAGGATAGGAGGACAATGAACTCAGTGGAGATAGGGCAAGGTGAGTTGAGATGGAGGTTGAAATCACCGAGGAGGAGAAGTTGCTCAGTGCAAAGATTGAGGGAGGAAAGCAGTGAAGATATCTCGGTGAATAACTTGGCATGGTACTTGGGTGAGCAGTAGAGAATGAGGATTTTAAATGAGAGGTGAGAGGCGTGGAACAAGGTGAGATGCTGAAGTGAGGAGAAAGTGCCAGAGGAGTAGGGGGACAGACCAAGGTGAGATTTGGTGATAAGAGCCACACTGCCACTGTGGCGGTCTGGGGGGGTGGTGGGAGCGGTGGAAGGTATAGACAAATGGGAAGGCTTCCGTAAGAGGTAAGGTGTAATTACCCGTAGGCCAAGTTTCCGTCAAGATCATGATGTCGATGCAATCGCCCACAATAAGGTCATGGATGGCAAGGGCCTTATTCACAGTGAATGAACATTCCGGAGGGAGATGTAGAGAGGTGCAGTGATAGCTGATCTGCTGGCAGAGTCCACAGGGCCAGTGGGGGCGGGTGAGTGAGACGGGAAGGAGTTTGGCAAGATTAGCCCCCAGCGGGTGCGCTGAGAGGGAATGTTGGTGAGAGAGTAGGGTGGGGCAATTGGGATTGCTGCTCCTAAGGAGGCAGCGATGATTGCCTCGATGGGCCATTCGAAGGATGCAGAGTTACGCACAGGGGGAAGCTGTGGGATTATCCAAGAGGGAGTCAAGCCTGGGACGGCAGCAGGAGAGTAGGAAGGTCGAGGAATAGTGAAGGGTTGGTGAGGGGATTTGGGAGGGCATAGCACTAGAGATGAGAGTAATGAAAGGAAGTATGACGACAGGAAAGAAGAGCCTAAGTGGGTTAAAGAGAAGAAAAAATGGGGAAGTAGAATGGAGAAGACAATTGTATTTGTGCTCCGGGAGAGGAGGTGCTATCTATGGAAGGCAGTCAGACACTAAGAATGAATAGTAAAGATGGGGATGGATAAATTGTCAGGAGATTTATTTGCTTACTATTGAGAATCAGGGAAAATTTATGCAGAGCTTTCTTGCAGGAGATTAAATGGGTGAGAGAGAGCGTTCTGTGGAAGAAATGGACGATGCATTTAACTTTGTTTTCTCATTCCATGTTTTCCTATTATGCATTTAAAACCTGCGTAAAGCAATCAAGAACCAGAGAATGGAGATTGCTGTCCCGTTCCCACTAATGTTTAGTTTTTTAGAGGCCATGTCGAATGCATCAAATTGGTCGTTTCATGAACTTAGAAAACTTAGCTGATGTTCAAAAAGGCCCAAGATTAGCAAGAAAATTCGGAAAAAGAGATGCCTTGGTTTCTCTAATCCACATCGCCATTCATCAACCTTTCTTTGTAGGCCAATGTTGCAGTCTACTGATCTAGCTCCCCTGTGTCCTTCCCGAGTTGCAAAATATAGGGAGCTAACTCGGCAAATACAAAATGATGCAGACTTGAGCATATCTGGCACTCAACTGGTTTAGCCAGCCATCGGCAGTTCTGGCGGAACCAAATCAAGCACTATCGGGTCCTGGAAAGCAAAGGTAACTCCCAGCTTCTTTTCTCCACCACCAATTGTATCCTTAAATGCCTCTCCCCTCTCACCTCCAATAACAAGCGCAAGGAGCTCATCAACTTCTTTGTCACTAAGATTGAGACTATTCGTTCAGCTGCATCTGCTGCGTCCCCTTTTTCCCATTGCCCACCGAGCCAAAGCTTCGTTCCCAAGGTTTACCCGTGACCCTATATCTGAACCCGTGTATTTCTCTAGTTTCTCTCCTATCTCCCCTCTCTGAGCTCATCTTGTCCAGGAAACCCACCTCCTACTCTCTCCACCCCATTCCCACTAAACTGCTGAACCAACTTACCTTCCTGGCCCTCATGCTAGCTGACATTGTAAATCGTTCCCTCTCCTCAGGTATTATCCCCCTCCCTTTAAAACGTGCTGTCATCAGACGCTCTCAAAAAACCCACCCTTGATCCCTCTGTTTTCGCAAACATCCGTCCCATCTCAAACTTCTGTTTCCTCTCCACTTCGGAACCGAAGTTTGGGTCCGGGGCGCTACCGGGGCGATGCGCACGGTGATGCCGTCACGATCTCCGGGCGAAGGAGATTGGGGCGCAACGCCATACCGCCACCGCAAACCTCCCGCCAAATATAGCGGGAGTCGATCTTCTCGCCGCGCCCGGTCGGGAAGCGATTAGCGCCCCGTTACCGCCCCCCAGAGGCGATAACAGGAGGCACTAAGGTGCCCAATTTCTAGCCCACAAGCTTTGCCTGCAGTATTCAAGCATCCTAAAAGCTGAGCTTATTAATACCTCTACTTCAAAGGCAGGCAGCTAAGACCTTGGCTCAATGGTAGCGCTCTCTCCTCAGAATCACAAAGGTTGTGAGTTCAAGACCCACTACAGGACGTAATCTAGGCTGACACTTCACTACAGTACAGAGTGAGAGGTGCTGCCTTCTGGATGAGATGTTAAACTGTTCAGCAGATATAAAAGATTCTGCGGAATTAAAAAAAAGAAAGATAGACTTGCATTTATATAGCGCCTTTCACAACCTCAGAATGTCCCAAAGCACTTTACAGCTAATGAATTACTTTTGAAGTGTAGTCACTGTTGTAATGTAGGAATGTTTGAAGAAGAACAGGGAATTCTCCCAGTGTGCTAGCCAACATTGATCCTCAAACCAACACTACCAAAACAGATGAACTAGTCAATTATTTCATTGTTGTTTATGGGATTTGGCTGCCATGTGTGCCTACATAACAACAGTGATTACACTTCAAAAAAGCAATCCATTGGCTGTAAAGCACTTAGGGACATCCTGAGGATATTAAAGATTCTATATAAATGGGAGTTCTTTCTTTTACTTTCTTTCTGACTTGATTTCCGATCTGAACTTGTCTCTCTTGCAAGAAGTATGAAATCATCAAAAGTCATTATAAAATGTTCTAAAACCACAGATATTTTACAGCACAGAAGAAGTCCATTTGGCCCATCGTGTCTGTGCTGGCTCTTTGTTAGACCAATCCAAAACTAACTCTACTGCCCCGCGCTCTCCCGATAGTGCTGTATCATCTTCTGCTTCAAATATTTATCCAGGTCACTAACTTAGCCATTCTCTGTGGCAAATCATTCCATGCTCCAACCCTCTACATCAAGATATTTCAGCTAATCTCTCCCCTCACTCTCTCAGTGACAATTTTAAATGGTCGGCACTGAGTCCCCAGCCAAAGGAACTATTTACCCTATAAAAAAACTTTCATAATTTTAAACATCTCGATTAAATCCCCTTTTACCCTTCGCTGCACCAGTGGAAATAGTTCCAGACTTTTTCCTCATAATTATAGTTTTCCATCCCCGTCATCATCCTGTTGAATCTATGCTGTATATTTCACATGCCTTTAAGGTCCTTTATATAATGGGTTCCCAAAACTGCAAACAGTACCATAACTATAGCCTTACTATTGCACTCTATACCCCCATTTATAACACCCAGATTCCTATTGTTTTGGATGCTTTGTGCATTTGCATCCATACCACCCAATCCTAACTACATTTTTTTGGAATAGTGACCCTTATTCTTACAGGTTCATTGGTGACTGTATCAGTGCCGCTTCCTGTTCTCTCCCTGAACTGGGAAATTTAATCAATTTTGCTTCAAATTTCCACCCCTCTCCCGCCTTCACATGGTCCATCTCCGACTCTTCCCTTCTCTTCCTTGACTTCCCTATCTCCATTTCTGGGGATAAGCTGTCAACCACTATCTACTATAAGCCCACTGACTCCCACAGCTACCTTGATTACATTTCCTCCCACCCTGCTTCCTGGACTGCATTTCATTCTCTGTCTCCGTCGCATTTTTTTTGCTGATGCCACCTTCCATACCAGTGCTTCCGATATGTCTTCCTTTTTTCTCAACCGAGGAGTCCACTCCACCATGGTTGACATGGCCCTCAACCGTGTCAGTCCCATTTCCTGCACTTCTGCCTTCACCCCTTCCCCTCCCTCCCAGAACCACGATAGGGTTCCCCTTGTCCTCACCTTCCACCCCACCAGCCTCCACATTCAACAGATCATTTTCCGACAGTTTTGCCGCCTCCAGCATGATGCCACCACCAAACACATCTTCCCCTCCCGTCCCCTTTCAGCATTCCGAAGGGACCGTTCCCTCCGGGACATCCTGGTCCACTCTTCAATCACCCCCAACACCTGCTCCCCTTCCCATTGCAGCTTCCCATGCAAGCGCAGGAGATGCAACACATGCCCTTTCACCTCCTCCCTTCCCACCGTCCAGGGTCCCAAACACTCCTTCCAGGTGAAACAGCGATTTACTTGTTGTACTTGCAATTTAGTATACTGTATTCGCTGCACACAATGCGGTCTCCTCTACATTGGGAGACCAAACGCAGATTGGGTGATTGCTTTGCCGAACACCTCTATTCAGTCCGCAAGTGTAACCCCGAGCTTCCGGTCGCTTGCCATTTTAATTTTCAGTTTCAGATCATAACCACTGCTCTGATTTATTCGGACAGCAGGTGCTGGTAATGATTCTACTGTTGCCATTTACAGCTCCTCTAGACCTATCTTTTGTTTCTTTACTTGTCCCGTTACCACCCCCCCTTTGCCTCGCACCATCATCCCATTTGTCATTTAATCTCTGCTGCCTTCCACCCTATCTCAGACCTTCCCTTTTGTTCTTTCCTCCCCTCCCCACTTTCCCTGCCTCTGCACTTGCTTAAAATCTGTTACATCTTTAACTTTTTCCAGTTTTGATGAAAGGTCACTGACCTGAAACGTTGGGCCAAAACTTCGGCCCTTCCCGGGTGAGTATGCACTGTGTACTCACCCACAAGGCCTCCTGAAGTGCCGGTTTCCTGCATGCACTGCGCATGCGCGGGAAACCGGAACTTCCGGTCTGGTGACGGGAGCGGTTCAGAGGTGAACCGCGTGCACGGGAGAGGCTGCGCGCACGCAGCAAACTTAGGTTTTTTTTCAGGTTTCTCTGGGAGGGTAAGTATTGAAGAAGCTGCGCTTTTAAAAAGGAGGCGCAGGACCTGTTTTCAACAAGGTAAGTGGTTAATTAATTATAATCAAAAAAAAAATTTCAACAGGTTTATCTTTTTTAGATACTTTAAAGAAAGGTAAGTTTATTTTTAGCACTGTTAAAAAGTATTTTAATTTTTTCAAAAATTTAAATTTTTGTTTAAAGTAGTTAATTTATTTAACTTATAGTTATTTTATAAATGTGATGTTTTTTTAAAAAATTTATTTGAAGTTTAGCTGTTCTTTTGGGGCCGATTTCAATTCATAGATTTGACAGGTCTTCCTGTCAAATCTATGAATGAAAGATGGTCTGCTGCCATTGGCGCTCCATGGCCCACGTGATCCCAGGGGACGCATCGCACTAACTGTGCCCCTGGGACACGCACGCACTGCGCGCCGGCACTTGGAGCAGGCCCAGGAGCTGAAGTTCCCGTGGGCCCAGAGGTCAACGGCAGGCACGGTAGGTAAGTGCGCGCGCGATCGTTACCCCCGCGGCAAGCCGGAGAGGCGAATTTCAGGGCCGTTAATTCTCTCTCTCTCTCTCTTCACAGATGCTGCCTGACTTGCTGAATATTTCCAGCATTTTCTGTTTCTGGCCCTTATTCTTTTTTCTGTTTTTTCATTTAACTTGTGTTTTCAAACTCTTGCTACCTCAAAACTTATTTCACCCCCCTTTCTCCTCTGGTAATATCAGCAAGGCTTTTTCTTCTATTGTAACAATTTTATTAACCCTGCTCTACCTCCCTCATCTGTTGTTGAAATAGTCATCTAATGGATGCAATGTATTCAACTACATCAATCCATCATTTGCTCCAATGATTCGATTTTTAAAGGTCAGTCAAAAGAAGGAATTTTCCATTATTTTTAGTGTTATCTGCACATTGTGTCAGCCTTAGCCTAATGTACGCACTCTCACTGAATCAGAAGGTTCTGCGTTCAAGTCCCAGAAACTTCAACACATAATCCAGGCCGACACTTCAATAGAGTACTGAGGGAGTGCTGCACTGTCGGAGGTGCCTTCTTTCAGATGAGACGTTAAACTGAGGTCTGCCCTATCAGGTGGATGTAAAAGATCCCATGGCACTATTCGAAAAAGAACAGGGGAGTTATTCCCGGTGTCCTGGCCAATATGTATCCCTCAACCAACATCACTAAAAACAGATTATCTGGTCATTATCTCATTTTTGTTTGTGGGAGCTTGCTGTGCACAAATTGGCTGCTGTGTTTCCTACATTACAACAGCGACTACATTTCAAAAGTACTTCATTGGCTGTAAAGCACTTTGGGACGTCCTGAGGTCGTGACAGGCAGAATAAAATAAAAACTAGATTCAGTGTATCAGTTCCATACCTGCTGTTTGTATTTGAATAAAAAGTCATAATTAAGCAATTAGTGGAATTTTGTTTTTGTCACTTGAGCAAAGAGAAAACAGTGTTGTGAAGTTGTACACACATGCCTTTGAAGGAAAATAAAATAGACAAAGAAGGAAGAAAACAGAAAATGAAATGTTTGATTGCTAAATAGAGTTAAAACAATGTTTCTATTTTCTATGTATTTGATGCCTGGCCTAGTATCTTACTCAATAGCCCTTAAGTCATTTCTTTTTATGCCTACACTGGCTCAGTTCACTGCACATTCCAGAAGAGTACTAACTTCTGTTCCTCAGACCATATTGCGCATTATGTGCGACTGAGGGAGGGACCACTGAACATCCATTAGCATAACAGCACATGAAACATTCATTTTACTATTACTTATAACAGCTAGAATCTCTGAGTGGATTACAGTTGCTTTTTATGTCCAAATATCTCAGGAACAACTCCATCAATTGAATGCGAAAATGATGTTAGCTTTTATAATTAGCACCAGCATAAATGAGTAATCATCATTAATACTTAAAATGAATATATATAATGGAGGGTACAGATTCAAGTAACCAAAATGATCCCAAGCGTCAGGTACATAAGTAATGAAGAAAAGTTAAGGAGATAAGAAAAGAAAGGGAGGTGGAAGCAGATTCAATAGTAACTTTCAAAAGAGAATTGGATATACACTTGTAAAGGAAAATTTGCAGGGCTATGGGGAAAGAGCAAGGGAGTGGGACTAATTGGATAGCTCTTTCAAATGCCAGCACAAGCACGATGGGCTGAATGGCCTCCTTCTATGCTTTATGATTCTATGATGTTGGGCTTGTTTTCTTTGGAAAACGGACATCAAGGTTTTCAAGATCATGAAGGGAAGTGATCAACTTGATCCAAGCAAATTGATCCCTATGCTCACGAGTTTAAATATCAGGGGTACCAGTTGAAATGAGGAAGTTGGGACTAAGAAAGGATGTCAGGTTTAACTGTTTCACCCAAAGGGCAATGGACCTGTAGAATAAGTTACCAGAGAAGGCCATTGAATCGGACAGTATTAATGCGTCTGAGACAATTAGGTGGGTTTTTGGATGGAGAAATGGTTGAGGAACGTGGTGAGAAGGTTGGGGTTGAGCTATCAAAAAGAAATAGGCTTGTGAGTCTAATAACCTTTTCTCGTTCCTAAAAATTCTCACGTTAATCTCTTTTTTAATGCCCTTTTCAGGTTCCATGGGGTAGAAATTAGGTCGCGCCCCATTTGGGGCGCAAATATCGTCTGGACGCAAATATTAGCGCCTGGCGCTAATTATCGGCACTGACTGGAAACTTCACTTTTACCGCCCCGGGAGGTGAGTGGAGCGCTAAAGCAGGCGCTGCACACCTGTCTTAAGGCGCAAAGGCCAAGGAGTGAGGCGCTAACTCAGAGCGCTGGCGAAGCTCATGTAATGTCAGTCAGCAATGGAACACACACACAATGGCACGGGCCAGTTCTTAAAGGGGATGGTTAATCTTGCTTTCCATCCACATCCTGTTCATTGCAGCCTTGAATCTCGGCCTGGAGAGACTTGCACATCAAATGTGCTGGAAAGAACAATGGAGAGTACCAGGCAAAGAGCTCAGAGTGCAGCTCCCACAGTCTCTGCTAAATCGATACAAGGAAGGGCAAATCAGAATGAACCTGCAAAGTGCTGCTCAGTACCCAAAACTCCTTCACACAATGTTGAATCTCTCCAGAAGTCTCTCCCTCTCTCTCTCAGAATGCGTAGTTCAAAAATGCCACCAACAATAAAAGACAGGAAGAGGCCCCCTTTAAATAGCGCCCCCCCCCAGCCCCACAGCGATTGATAGCATTCCAGTCTTCTGGTCATTGCTAGCGTCAGGCGGTAAGGCAGGGGGCGCCACTCAATTTCCGCTCCGGGGCGCCACAAGGGCGTTGCACCATGGAATGACGTCACAATCTGCGCGCGCAGGTGGTCGCAGCGGTAAAGTTTAGCGCCGCCGCACAATGTCTAGTTAAGTTCCCGAGCGGCGCAAACATCGCTGCACCCGGGCGTTAGCGGCTTTGCGCCCCATTAGCGCCCTCTTAAGGCGCTAACGGGAGGCGCAACCAACTGAATTTTTACCCCATGTTTTCATGCTTTTGATGTAAGATATCAGGGATTGGGTCAGGTAGGGAATGCTACATTCCCCCCCCCCTCCATATAATAATGGGAAGATTTCCCTTGTTCAGCATTTCTAGCAAAACCAAAAACATATTCCTTATTGTTTGAGATTTCACTACAGATAGTGAAAAGAGGAACTCTTCCCCTATGAAATCTGTGTGCCCGATAGTGATTTGACAGTGTATCTAATTCACAGCCGAAGAAGTGCACCCTCTGTTGTAGCGATGGCACAATTACTTGAACAAATACACTTTCTAGGAAGTGGGGGTGGGGGTGGGGGTCTGGGGGTGGGGGGAAGGGGAAATGGAAAGTAAAATTTTCGGTGAACTTACAAGCATACGAGGCTAGAAATTACTGCTGGGAATGTTATCATATGCAAGCTTAATGTGCTCATATGAAACTGCTCATATCAAATTAAAATAAATAGGTTAACATCACCATTAAAATAGTGGGGAGAGCACTTTGATATGACTATAACCTCACCAACAGTAGAGTGGAGTTGATGTAGAAGGTCAGCCATGATCTTATTGAATGGCGGAGCAGGCTCGAGGGGCCGAATGACATACTCCTGCTCCTATTTCTTATGTTCTTAATCGTAACTTTCAGATCATAGAATTATGCCTTTGGGACATGCAGCAACATATCAGCATCAAAATACAAACACAACCTAATTCCTTTGTAATTATTGTCTGTCTCGAATAGAGAAATCTTATTTTGTTCCATGCATTTATCTTATTAGAGTATTAGAAATTTACAGAGATCTACTTGTCAGGTGTTCTGTGGAAGAAAAATGTCCCATTTCTAAACCTACAGATGTCTTTCAGCTCTTGATTCAATATTAGCAGTAGTTTAAAGGGATGATGTGTACCACAAACTGCGCCAATAATCAGCAGTAGATTAAATCAGTATCTATTAATCTAAACTGTCTAGGTACAGAGATTCAAACAAGCGCTACATCATACCTCAGGGTTGGTCTTGACATCTGGGTGTCTTTTCATGCAGCCAGTTAAAGATATTTTTTTTAAGGAGTTTCTCAAATGTTCAAACAGGTGAGGCCATCACATTTTTTAGAATGTACTAAAGCACACAGATAACAGAATGGGCACTGAATCAAGCTGTAAACACTAAACTTGTCCAAATGTAGTTATTTTAGGCCTATTCTCAAATAAATTAGCTCCACATTTAGATTATTCGGTGTTTTGAAAGAACCTTCGCCTTGGCAGCATGCATGGGCAAAGGAACAAAATGTCTCTCTGCACACGAACAATACCATTTTTGGATCTCACCATTGAGAGGAGTGCACCAAAAATGTATCTGTGCGTATGATTCACAGTGGAAAACTTCAGACGATGTGCATCTGGTCTCCACACCTCCCTCAAGCAGATCTCCTGCTTCACAGACTCTGAAGGAAGGGAACAAATGTACATTCTGAAACTCCACCTGAGGGAAGCTTAAAACATTCAATAGTGAGTAATAAAAAGCAAATGTAGCTACAGGGGAAGCAGTTAAGACAAGGAAGGCAAAGCAATAAGAATCATGTTAAAATCATTCAACAAGTACCTACTAGTAAGAATCATTATATTGATTAATAACTTAAAGTAACACAAAGAGCAAGAGGAAGAACATACTACAGCTTAAAACTTAGGTGGGGTGAAGAATGTAAATATAATGGGCTGAATAGACATATCAGACTAGAACACAATATAACATCAATTTAGAAATGTTTTTTGGCTCATTTAGTCTGTGCTTTCCACGGACCAAATTTAATCTACTCTATTGCGAACTCAACACAACCAATTTAACCTGCTACAAATTCGGACCATAGATACCCGTTTAGGTTCAGCGCTTTCTCTCTACCACCCTTTTTGAATAGTGGGGTAACATTAGCTACCCTCCAATCCATGGGTACAGTTCCAGATTCCATCGAATGTTGGAAGATGATCAGCAATGCATCTACTATTTCTAGGGCCACTTCCTTAAGTACCCTAGGATGTAGATTATCAGGCCCTGGGGATTTATCGGCCTTCAATCCCGTCAATTTCCCTAACACCATTTCCCTGCAAATACTGATTTCTTTCAGTTCCTCCCTTTCATCAGACCCTATGTTCTCCAACATCTCTGGAAGGTTATTTGTGTCCTCCTTTGTGAAGACAGAACCAAAATATGCATTTAATTGGGCTGCCATTTCTTTGTTCCCCATTATAACTTCCCCCGCTTCTGACTGCAAGGGACCTACACTTGATTTCACTAATCTTTTTCTCTTCACATATCTATAAAAGCTCTTACAGTCAGTTTTTATGTTCCGTGCAAGCTTACTTTCATATTCTATTTTCCCCTTCTTAATTAATCCCTTTGTCCTCCTTTGTTGAATCCTAAACTGCCATCAATCCTCAGGGTTACCGCTTTTTCTGGCCAATTTATATGCCCTCTCCTTGGATCTTATGCTATCCCTAATTTTCCTTGTTAGCCACGGTTGAGTCACCCTTTTTGTTTTATTCTTATGCCACACTGGGATGAACAAATTCTGTAGTTCATCCATGCAGTCTTTGAATGTTTGCCATTGCCTATCCACCGTCAACCCTTTGAGTGACATTCCCCAATCAATCCTACCCAATTCGCGCCTCATACCATTGTAGTTTCCTTTATTTAAATTCAGGACCCTAGTCTCTGATTCAACTACTTCACTCTCCATCCTAATGAAGAATTCTATCATATTATGATCACTCTGACACAAGGGGCCTCGTACAACAAGATTGCTAATTAATCCTTTCTCGTTACATAATACCCAGTCTAAGATGGATTGATCTCTGGTTGGTTCCTCGACATATTGTTCCAGAAAACCATCCCGTAAACATTCTAGGAATTCCTCCTCCACAGTATTTTTACTAATTTGGTTAGCCCAATCTATATGTAAATTAAAGTCACCCATGATGACTGCTGTGCCCTTACTGCATGCTTCTCTAATTTCCCTTTTAATGCTGTCCCCAACCTCCGTATTACTGTTTGGGGGTCTATATACCACTCCCACTAACGTTTTCTGCCCCTTGTTATTTCTCAGTTCTACCCATACAGATTCCGCATCATCAGAGCCAATATCTTTCCTTTCAATTGTGTTAATCCCCTCTTTAACCAGCAATGCTACCCAACCTCCCTTTCTTTTTTGCCTATCTTTCCTAAATATTGAATACCCCTGGATGTTGAGTTCCCAGCCTTGGCCACCCTGGAGCCATGTTTCTGTAATCCCAATTAAATCGTATTCATTTACCCCTATTTGCGCAGCTAATTCATCCACCTTGTTCCGAATGCTCCTTGCATTAAGACACAAAGACTTCAGGCTTGTTTTTTTAACACTCTCAGACCTATATGAATTATTATTTACTGTGACCATGTTTGATTTAAACCGTTGAGTTCTTTGCCTTCTACTTTTGTTTTTCTCCTTCCTGTCTTTTGCTTTTATCCTTGTTTCCCTTTCCTCTGTCTCCCTGCTCAGGTTCCCAACCCCCTGCCACTTTAGTTTAAACCCTCCCCAACAGCACTAGCAAACACTCCCCCTGGGACATCGGTCCCGGCCCTGCCCAGGTGCAGACCATCCCGTTTGTAGTGGTCCCACCTCCCCCAGAACCGGTTCCAATGTCCATGGAATTTGAATCCCTCCCCCTTGCACCATTCCTCTAGCCACGTATTCATTTGAAATATCCTCCTATTTCTACTCTGACGAGCACGTGGCACTGGTAGCAATCCTGAGATTACTACCTTTGAGGTCCTATTTTTTAATTTATCTCCTAACTCCCTATATTCTGCTTTTAGGACCTCATCCTGTTTTTTACCTATATCGTTGATGCCTATGTGCACCACGACAACTGGCTGTTCGGCCTCCCCCTCCAAAATGTTCTGTAGCCGCTCCAAGACGTCCTTGACCCTTGCACCAGGGAGGCAACACACCATCCTGGAGTCTCGTTTGCTGCCGCAGAAACGCCTATCTATTCCCCTTACAATTGAGTCCCCTATCACTTTCGCTCTTCCACACTATTTCCTCCCAGCCTGTGCAGCAGAGCCACCCATGGTGCCAGGAAGTTGGCTGCTGCTGCCTTCCCCTGATAAGTCATCCCCCGCAACAGTATCCAAAGTGGTATATCTGTTTGAGAGGGGATGACTTATGTGGCTCGGTGTCAAATTTTTTGTCTCATAATACTCCTGTGCAGCGCCTTGGGACGTTTTACTACGTTAAAGGCACTATATAAATACAAGTTGTTGTTGTATGATAGTGTAACTCAGGGACGTGACAATAGTGACCTGAACCGGGTATTCGTGTCTTTTGCACGTGTGCTTCCTCAATCCCTCCAGAGGTGGATTGAGCAAACACTTGGCAAGACGAGGCCAGATACGAATCAATAAGCTGCTTTATTTCACAATAAGTTGGCGGACTACAGCTAGACTGCATACGCCAACTCAACCGAGACATAACAAGAATGTACACAACAGTTACGATCAGGCTCACTTAATTAAATCTGTACACTTTATTTTTGGCATAATAATACAAAACAAGGAACACACCAGGCTTGCCCAAATCAGTGGGTGGTATTACTTGACTTCAACAAGTTGACGTCACACTATCCGCCAGCATTTCTAGCACTAAGTCTCAGTGAAAACTCTTGCAGTTTTCTCTTTAGAAACCCTTATTGCCTTCGCAGCCTTAGCTGGGCACAGCCAAGCTGGTAGCCCGATTCGGTGCTCCCAGTAAGCTGTGTGCTTGCAGCCCCCCATTTTCCATCCATTCATTCAAATAGATGGAAATGACAGGCCTGCAACCCCTGATTTTCCTTTCATTCATTTAAATGGATGGAAAGTTCGGGGCTGTGGTCCCACCACTTCCCGATCAGGGCATGTAACAAGAGGACTACAGTAATCATGGGTGACTTTAATCTACATATAGACTGGCCAAACCAAATTAGCAATAATACTGTGGAGGATGAATTCCTGGAGTGTGTACGAGATGGTTTTTTAGACCAGTACGTTGAGGAGCCAACTAGGGAACAGGCTATCCTAGATTGGGTATTGTGCAATGAGAAGGGGTTAATTAATAATCTTGTTGTGCAGGGTCCTTTAGGGAAGATTGACCATAACATGATAGAATTCTTCATTAAGATGGAAAGGGAAGAAGTCCAATCCGAAACTAGGGTCCTAAATCTAAACAAAGGAAACTACAAAGGTATGAGGAGTGAGTTGGCTATGATAGATTGGGGAGCTTCATTAAAAGGCATGACGGTGGATAGGCAATGACTAACATTTAAGGAAAGAATGCATGAATTGCAACAGTTATACATTCCTTTCTGGCGCAAAAACACAAAAGGAAAAGCGGCCCAACCATGGCTAACAAAAGAAACTAAGGATAGTATTAGATCCAAAGAGGAGTCATATAAAGTTGCCTGAAAAAGTAGCAAGCCTGAGGATTGGGAGCAGTTTAGAGTTCAGCAAAAAAGGACCAAGAGATTGATTAAGAGGGGAAAAAATAGAGCATGAGAGTAAACTTGCAAGGAACATAAAAGCAGACTGTAAAAGCTTCTACAAGTATGTAAAAAGAAAAAGATTAGTGAAGACAAATGTAGGTCCCTTACAGTCAGAAACAGAAGAATTTATAATAGGGATCAAGGAAATGGCAGAGCAATTAAACAAATACTTTGGTTCTGTCTTCACAGAAGAGGACACAAATAACTTCCTAAAAATGCTAGGGAACCAAGGGTCTAGTGAGAAGGAGGAATTAAAGGAAAATTAGTATTAGTAAAAAAAATAGTTCTGGAGAAATTAATGGGACTGAAAGCTGATAAATCCCCAGGGCCTGATAATCTGCATCCCAGAGTAATAAAAGAGGTAGCCATGGAAATAGTGGATGCATTGGTTGTCATCTTCCAAAATTCCATAGATTCTAGAACGGTTCCTGCAGATTGGAGGGTGGCAAATGTAACCCCACTATTTAAAAAAGGAGGGAGAGAGAAAACGGGGAACTACAGACCGGTTAGCCTAACCTCAGTAGTAGGGAAAATGCTAGAGTCTATTATAAAGGATGTGATAACAGGACACTTTGAAAATATCAACAGGATTAGACAAAGTCAACATGGATTTATGAAAGGGAAATCGTGTTTGACAAACCTACTGGAGTTTTTTGAGGATGTAACTGGTAGAATAGATAAGGGAGAACCAGTGGATGGCGTGTATTTGGATTTTCAGAAGGCCTTTGATAAAGTCCCACATAAGAGGTTAGTGTGCAAAATTAAAGCACATGGGATTGGGGGTAATATACTGGCATGGATTGAAAATTGGTTAACAGACAGGAAACAGAGTAGGAATAAATGGGTCTTTTTCGGGGTGGCAGGCGGTGACTAGTGGGGTATCGCAGTGATCAGTGCTTGGGCCCCAGCTATTCACAATATATATCAATGATTTGGATGAGGGAACCAAATATAATATTTCCAAGTTTGCTGACGACACAAAACTGGGTGGGTTTGTGAATTGTGAGGAGGATGCAAAGAGGCTTCAAGGCGATTTAGACAAGTTGAGGGAGTGGGTAAATACATGACAGATGCAGTATAACGTGGATAAATGTGAAGTTATCCACTTTGGTAGGAAAAACAGAAAGGCAGAGTATTATTTAAATGGTGATAGATTGGGAAATGTTGATGTACAGAAGGACCTGGGTGTCCTTATACACCAGTCACTGAAAGCAAACATGCAGGTGCAGCAAGCAGTTAGGAAGGCAAATGGTATGTTGGCCTTCATTGTAAGAGGATTTGAGTACAGGAGCAAGGATGTCTTACTACAGTTGTACAGGGCCTTGGTGAGACCACACCTGGAGTAGTGTGTGCAGTTTTGGTCTCCTTACCTAAGAAAGGATATACTTGCCATAGAGGGAATGCAGCGAAGATTCACCAGACTGATTCCTGGGATGGCAGGACTGTCGTATGAGGAGAGATTGGGTAAACTAGGCCTGTATTCACGAGAGTTTAGAAGAATGAGAGGGGATCTCATTGAAACATATAAAATTCTGACAGGGCTAGGCAGACTGGATGCAGGGAGGATGTTTCCCCTGGCTAGGGGGTCTAGAACGAGGGGTCACAGTCTCAGGATACAGGGGTAGGACATTTAGGACTGAGATGAGGAGAAATTTCTTCACTCAGAGGGTGGTGAACCTGTGGAATTCTCTACCACAGAAGGCTGTGGAGGCCAAGTCATTGAATATATTTAAGAAGGAGATAAATAGATTTCTAGACACAAAAGGCATCAAGGGGTGAGGAGAGAGCAGGAATATGGTATTGAGATAGAGGATCAGCCATGATCATATTGAATGGCGGAACAGGCTCGAAGGGCCGAATGGCCTACTCTTGCTCCTATTTTTCTATGTTTCTGGAGTGCAGCTTCTCACTGGGAGCTCCCTTTCAGGGAGTCAACCCCAGCACCTATTGGGCTGTTTGCAAACCCAGTGTAGATTGCATGTCTGTTAGACTGAAATCCCACTTATATCACAGAACCACTCTGCATTGAAAAATATACTTGAGCCTAGAAATTCGGGTGCACCCTTTATTGGGTGCAGGTTGCACGCCCTGCGCCTGAATGGTGAGGACCGTGGCACCCCCTTATAGTGGGCCTCAGGTTGCATTACAATGGAGCCAGCGTGGCACAAACACCTAGTTGGCAAAGTGGAAACTGAGATCGGGCCACTGCTAGTGTCACAGCAGCCCTCAGGTAAATGTGGGGGGAAGGAGAGGAGGCCGGGGGGAGGATCGAGGAAGAGGTCGGTGGTTGGGATTGGAGGCCGGGCGGGAAGGAGAGGAGGCCAGGGGGGAAGATTGAGGAAGAGGTCGGTGGTTGGGATTGGAGGCCGGGCGGGAAGGAGAGGAGGCCGGGGGAGAAGATTGAGGAAGAGGTCGGTGGTTGGGATTGGAGGCCGGGCGGGAAGGAGAGGAGGCCGGGGGTCGGGAGAGGAGGATGGGAGGATCAGGACAGGAAGGTGAGGGGTTCAGGAGAGGCAGCGAGCTTTCTTTCCAGATTCAGGTAAGTAAATTTGAAAAAATTTAGCTTCTCAGTAGCAGGCAGTCCCAAGGACTGGTATTACTGAGTGCAGCCGGATGCATCGCCAGTGCTGTCTGCCTCAGGGCACAACAAATCTTGAAGTGGGAGCCTCAAAAAGGCGTTAGGCCTCTCAGTTGCACATGTAAAGGACCGGTTTCTGGCGTGGGCCCTGGACGCCTATGTTTTTCCCTTTACCAATATGGCGGGCAGTGCACTTCCAGCCAGAAATGCTGCCTGCCTGTTGGGGGCTTAGTAATGGGCACCGAATTTACAGGCCTTGCTTCCTTTGCTGCCCTTTTTATACTGCAGGCTGGATTAGGCAACAAACATAGAAACATAGAATCTAGGAGCAGGAGTAGGCCATTCGGCCCGTCGAGCCTGCTCCGCCATTCAATACGATCATGGCTGATCATCCAAATCCAGTACCCTGTCCCTGCTTTAATCCCCACAGTACACATATCCCACCCTACCCCCGTAACCCCACGTATTTAATTCCCCCTAACATATCCCATCCTATCCCCATAACCCCACATATTTAATCCCCCCTAACACTAAGGGTCAATTTATCATAGCCAAATCAACCTAACCCACACATTTTTGGACTGTGGGAGGAAACCGGAGCACCCGGAGGAAACCCACGCAGACACGGGGAGAATGTGCAAACTCCACACAGACAGTCACCCGAGGTCAGATTTGAACCCGGGTCTCTGGCGCTGTGAGGCACCAGTGCTAACCACTATGCCACCGTGTTGCCCTCAAGAACCAGATTAATACATAGACAATTATTCTGAATTCACAATGTTAAAACAATTGCACATGTACAAATCCTGCTCATATTCAGCATGTTTCGGACTTCCCCAGTCTGACCAGAGCTTCCCTGATATCATAGGTACAGGCCAGGAAATTGGAGACCATATTGAGAAGTCAGCCTGCCCGCTGTCAAACCTAAAATAGCACACTCGACCCAAGTCCTACTGATCGCAGTTATTGTATATTTGCTCCCAATAGCACCTGGTAGTCAGATCTACCAGATAAGGGACATGGTTTTGGTACCTTTGGCAGCACTGGCACTGCTGTGTGTATTTTACAGGATCAGCGTCAAAGGCACCCATGTCTGATGCAACCCTGTAAAATAAATAAGAGACAGAGGGGTAGAGTTTAGTCTTTACTGCCTGGGTGTTAAACATCGTCTGGATGGAGCGCAGAAAGGAAAAATGTGCTGGAATGGTTTGTACGACAGTTAGAGAAACCGCCTGATTTCTCCTCTATTACTTTCAATGGAAGGAAAATCTGCCGGGGTCTGTTAAAAGCGTGCTATTCTCCCCGCCAGATTATCCTTTCTCCGCACTGCCCAAGCTATGCTTATCGCCCAGGCAGTAAAGATGAAAATCTACAGCAGAATCAGTAAAACATAGCCGTGTGGTGAAGTGTTCCTGAATTCTATGATGTTTATAGCGCCCAATATAACACATCCCTCAGCAAAGGACCTTTGATATCAAAAGTGAAGGGGCCCAAAGTTGAATCTAGCTCTAGTGATTCTTCCAGATCTGGGAACCTCATTATCTTCCAGCAATGTGTCAACTGTGAGCTGTTAAAGACCCTATATTACTGTCCTGTGTCACAAGATCCTGAGAGAATGCTGAGAGAAGAGGCCTCAGTGTCACAGGTTATCAGTTAATGTGCCGTATGATGTCTGACTCCTTCATGCCTTCCACCTCCCTTCTTCTAACACAAAGCTGAGAGCACTCCATGGCAACGGGGCCCTGGTTGCTCCCATCACAGACCTATAGGCCTCAAATGACCCCAAATTGCCTGAGGGTAATTGAGCAGTTAACGTTTAATTACCAAATGAATCGCTATAGCCCTTAAAGCAGTGAAGCCTCAGGAGCCCATTGAAGCTAAGTTTCTAAGTGTTGCAGTAAAGAACAATCAGAGGCAAATTGTCTATGGCACAGGATGGGCTGATATTATTGCATTAGATAAAAGCAGATAATGGAGGCACTTTTAGTGTCATACCTTACCAGACTCCTAAAACAACATCGTTTTTTGGAGTAAGAAAACATGTTCTATGTTTATACACTGCTGATCAAAGTGGCTTATCTCTACCAGTTCTGCTAATAATTTCAGTCATTGTTAAAACAACATTACCCTTCCTCAGGACTTAGATAGGTTACATTTTATGCCATTACATTGGTTAAATTTTACAACAGATGTGAAGTAGCCTACTTTATTTAAAAAAAATCAATGCTTTGGGTGCACCATTTTGCTTCCGGCTGATAGCGAAAAATTATAAAGATTGTCATTAGTTGTTAAATTTAAGCTACTTTCTCCCGCCCCACAGCTTTCTCTCCCCTTACCACCCTCTTGAACAAAAGTAATAGGGTGTATTTTCCGGCTGTTGCTCCCCGGAACACCCAGCTCCCCAGACGCAAAGGTCGAGAGAAAGGGCTGCAGCAGGCCCAGTTCAGCGGTTCCCCCACTCCTTTAATGTTGCCCTGGGATTCCTGGTGCTTTCTCTGGGACAGAGGGAAGAGTTTGGCCTGCACCTACAATAGGGGCCGGGCAGTTGGAGGCACTCAAATGAGGCAGGGAGGGGGTGAGGTGGCGTTCTTGGCTTCTTGACTCATTTTCCTGATCAAGGGTGAGCTACAAGCCCAGCACAGAGATGCCCAGGAAACCTGACGCTGTGGCCTGACCCCAGACCCCTGGAAGGTCCGTAGGGGTCAAGCGGGGGCGGGGGCGGGGGGGGGGGGGGGGGGGGGGCGGTCAAAGACTCGAGTTGAGGATTACTTTGACGTTTTCTGCTCCACCAGGATGTTTTAGTCAAATCATGACTCTTTAGCTGCCTGTCTTCATCAGCGGCCGGAGGGTCTTGATGTCTGAAACCTGACACAGCTTCGGGCCTTTGAGGCCTGCACCTTGTTTTCCTGCCCCTTTCACTGGTGCTCGGCTCCACTGGAAGCCCAGCACCATGTAAGTGGCCCGTGATAGGAAATCCCGGCGATCATAGAGCTGAACACTTTAGGTGCACTGCTTCTGTCTAACATTGGGGCAGGTATATCAGCCCAAGTGACCCTTGCTGCGGTATGCTTCGATGATTTTTGGCAGCCCTCCAGTGCCTCGCACAAGTACCCATTATTCATGTGCGAACCAAGACATGAGTGCCAGTAGGCTATTCATCATGGAAGGGCATCACAGCCAAACCTGTTCCTGTCCTCATCAGATGCCCATGCATAGCCTTTCCAGTAGTGGTGAGCAACTGTAGCGCTGGCTAATTTATTTCCCCTTTCTAGCGTGAAGGCACCAAGGTCAAATAAGGTCTGGCTGAAATCAGCTAACACAGCATAGGCCACAGACTGAATCAATAACGTGCACTTCGATAGCGCCTTTAACGTAGAAAACATAGAAACATAGAAAAATAGGAGCAGGAGTAGGCCATTCGGCCCTTCGAGCCTGCTCCGCCATTCAATATGATCATGGCTGATCCTCTATCTCAATACCATATTCCCGCTCTCTCCCCATACCCCTTGATGCCTTTTGTGTCTAGAAATCTATCTATCTCCTTCTTAAATATATTCAGTGACTTGACCTCCACAGCCTTCTGTGGTAGAGAATTCCACAGGTTCACCACCCTCTGAGTGCAGAAATTTCTCCTCATCTCAGTCCTAAATGTCCTACCCCTTATCCTGAGACTGTGACCCCTCGTTCTAGACCCCCCCAGCCAGGGGAAACATCCTCCCTGCATCCAGTCTGTCTAGCCCTGTCCGACTTTTATACGTTTCAACGCAATCCCCTCTCATTCTTCTAAACTCTAGTGAATACAGGCCTAGTCGACCCAATCTCTCCTCCTACGACAGTCCTGCCATCCCAGGAATCAGTCTGGTGAACCTTCGCTGCACTCCCTCTATGGCAAGTATATCCTTTCTTAGGTAAGGAGACCAAAACTATACACAGTACTCCAGGTGTGGTCTCACCAAGGCCCTGTACAACTGTAGTAAGACATCCTTGCTCCTGTACTCAAATTGTGTACAAAAAACGCCCAGGATGATTCACAGAAGCGTAATCAGCCAAAACTGGATGCTCAGCCAAGGAACAAAGTATTAGGAGTGGTGACTAAATGCTTGGTCAAAGATGTGGGTTTTAAGGCGGATCTTAAAGGAGGAGAGGGAGGTGGAGAAGCGGAAAGTTTGAGGGAAGGAATTCCAGAGCGTAGCGACTAGACGGCTGAAGGTATGGCCACTAATGGTGGGGGGAAAGGAGTGGGGGATGCACAAGAGGCCAGAGTTGGAGGAACGCAGAGTTCCCGCAGTGCTGTAGGGCTCAAGAAGATAACAGAGATAATGCTTGCCCACTCTCTGTGGCTCAGTACCCCATCACATAGCACAATTACATACTAAGCCACCAGGAAAATTGCATAGAATCTATTTAACAAAAGAAATGGGCTTTTTAAAAAAATATATTCATTCACGGGATGTGGGCGTCGCTGGCAAGGCCCATCCCTAATTACCCTTGAGAAGGTGGTGGTGAGCTGCCTTCTTGAACCGCTGCAGTCCGTGTGGTGAAGGTACTCCCACAGTGCTGTTAGGCAGTGAGTTCCAGGATTTTTACCTAGTGACGATGAAGGAATGGTGATACATTTCCAAGTCAGGATGGTGTGTGACTTGGAGGGGAACTTGGAGGTGGTGGTGTTCCCATGTGCCTGCTGCCCTTGTCCTTCTAGGTGTTCCAGGTCATGGGTTAGTAAGTGCTGTTGAAGAAGCCTTGGCGAGTTGCTGCAGTGCATCTTGTAGATGGTACACACTGCAGCCACGGTGCGCCGGTGGTGGAGGGAGTGAATGTTTAAGGTGGTGGATGGGGTGCCAATCAAGCGGGCTGCTTTGTCCTGGATGGTGTCGAGCTTCTTGATTCATAAATTCATAACTACATTTAATAATACAGGAACTTGGGAAGTGTAATGAGTGCATTGATGCTACAGCATTCAATATCACTGCATCTCTATCATTCAGTAATAAATATACCCTGTTAGATATATATGGGTAGATTTTACAAATTGGCACTCCTTGCGTTGAGCTTTGCACAGTGGCATTTGTACATGGAGGGTAGTGCAGCCCAAACAATTTTCCATCAACTAACTTTATCCCATTAAATATTGTATTGTCTGTTTGATTATTTCTCTTCGGTAGTTTCCACACTGCATTATGGGCCAAATTTTCCAAGACCCTGCATCACGTAACTGGTGACTTAGAAAAAAATCGCTGGTACATTGCGCACAATATTCTGTTACTTTAAGAATAGAATCTTAGAGTCATGAAGCACAGGAGGAGGCCATTCAGCCCTTCGTGTCTGTGTCAGCTCTTCCTCCTGCCAATGGACTTTTATCTACTTTATCAAAACCCTTCATCATTTTGAACACCTCTATTAAATCTCTCCTTAACCTTCTCTGCTCTCAGGAGAGCAACTTTCCGTCAAGAGATGGAAATTCACAGACAATGCACTCATAATTTTCTGAGAAGCCGCCCACTACATCCGAGGCCCTGTTGGTAACAAGTGGTAACAAGTGGTCCTGCAAAATTTACCCTTATATCTCTAAAGGTATAAAAACGAATTGGAAAAACCGTTTTCTGAATTGTAACTTTAGAAATGTGTTATATCACTACAACCGAAGACAAAGAAAGCACAGAACACCTCCAATTCTTTCACGTTGATGACAAAAAATTACTCTTAACTGTACGGTAGAAATTTCTGTGTTTACAATATAGATAAAACAATGTTTTGCACTGGGGGCCTCAGCCTATTTGAAAAGGCTACGACTTGAGTTCATTTCTTCCTACAACCATGTTTGGCAGCTGCCAACTCCCAGGAAGCCACTGTGCTTACATTTCCTAGCATACAGCAGTCTGAACGTATACCGTGAAAAAAGTCCGAGCGTGTATCAGTACGGTTATTTGCAAGCAATCTATGCAGTACTCTGAAGCCCCTCACTCTTCAAAGCTACAGCAATAATTTTGAGTTTGCCTCTTCTTCCTAAGGACTTGAAAACAGGGTAAAGCATAAACTTTTTTGAGATAAGTATTGACAGGAAAACTATTTTCAAAGGTTTATGTATAGTCAGAGGGAAAAAGAAAATGAGAGAAACTGAGACGGTGAAAGTAAAGAGAGAGACAGACTGAGGGAGAACGAGCGTGGATTTTTTATATTTTAAATGGTTACAGAAACTGCCTTTCATTTATACTGAGAACTTATAGTTGTTTATAAAACGAGATTTATTTAAGTAACTGTGATATTTGTTCCTTTAGCTACATGCTGTGGGTAAGGAAAACATTTATTTTTTTAACGAACTAATCAGGAAATACTGTTTCTGGGGAGATCTTTTACCAACCGCTTTCCAAATTCTTTTAGTGCACTCATTCCCCATTTCCATATCCTAGCACCACATTTGCAACAATGTAATCTCTGACTCACTGTAAGTAGCACCATGAGATCTGCTTTATATATACGTCTAGCGTCCAGTATGCACATGGTACACTCCGGATGTCATACTTCAGGCATGACCGTCAAGACATTACATTTTGTTACAGATGCAAAATGGTCTTTTATATTAAAAAAAATAAAGAAAAAAAAGGCATTTCGTCCTGGGTTCTGATCTGGATCTTGACATTTACAAACAGTTTTCTGACCTCTAATTCATTGCTAAGAAAGAACTTGCATTTACATAGCACCTTTCACATCCTCAGGATATCCCAAAGTTCTTACAGCCAACAAATTACATTTGAAGTGTAACCACAAAGCAAGTTCCCATAAGCAGCAATGAGATAAATGACCAGTTAATTTATCTTTGGGGGTTGTTGGTTGAGAGATAAATGTTGGCCAGGGGACCAGGAGATCTCCCTGCTCTTCTTCAAATAATGCCAGGCAGACAGGGCCTTGGATTGACATCTCATCTGGAAAATGCCACCTCTAACAAAGTAGTACTCCCTCAATACTTCCCTGAAGTGTCAGCCTAGCTTATATGCTCAAATCCTGGAGTGAGGATTAAACCCACAACCTCCTGACTCAGAGATGAAAGTGCTACCGCAGAGCCACGCTGACACTTTACAAACTGACAAGTTATAGCCACCTACAATTGCCTGGATTTTCACAGGGAGTACTTGACCAGTGCCTTTAAATGAACAGGCTGGGTTAGCAGCCTAACATCAGAACCATGCTCCGGACCCCAAAGTACCCGTGAGCAATGCCATGGGAGATCTGCTAGCCTTGTTACAAAACTTGTTCCCTTCATTAAGTGGCAAATTAGGTTATTCGGTGAGTCGCGATCTGCAAAGGACCATCTAGTTTAAGCTAAGAATAATGGTGATATAAAATGCACCATTCTCCAGTATGAAGTGTATACCATCCCCCATTTTATCCAGAAGCTGCTGACGTTTTTTTAGCAGAACGTATTGCATGGCCGAATACTGATGAAAATATGAGGGAGACTGGAAAAAGATACAACCCTCCTTTCTGATAACATATTTTCCATGAGGATCCTTCAACAAGCTTACTGTGTTTTTCATGAGGAAACTTATTCAAGACAGACTTCACAGTAGTACAGGGACAGAGTATTGTATGCTTTGTTTCACAGCTTCCTGTAGACAGTCTCGACTTGTCATATCTCAAGGGGGTTTATATTCTTTTGTCACAATTTTTAAAAAAGAACTAACTTACAATAATTGCTGCCCTGCACATCAACTGTCAACCTTTAGATATTTTTTTCTGACACTTCCAGGCCTGAGGATATAGAACAACATTTGGACAGATTGTAATTTTTTAACAGTCAGCCTCTCACCACCTGATCAAGATAAGTTACTCAATTTAAGTAAATGCTGGTTTATCTCTTGAAATGATCACAAGTGTTAATAACAATGCAAAGTGGATTTCAGAGAAATGATTAAAAGCTGATGAGATATAAATTAACAAGTGACTTCTTTAAACTCAGGCTTGTGGGTGCCGTGCAGTGAACAATGACTTCATTGAAGCAATTAGAACAAACAATTACAGATTTCTAATCCAGTGGGGTGCGTGCGGGCCGCGTGGCGGGTCGGAACCGCGCTGTTCCGATTATCCCGTTCCTCAGCGACTTTCCATTAATGGGTCCTACTAAATCAGGCCTGCGCGTTTCCCGGCCCTATTAAATGGTGCTGGTCTGATGACTCATTTCCAGCGGGGATATTTAAAGCGGCTTTGGCCACATCGCATTTAAAGGTTCATCTAGGAGTGTGCAGGGAGGATATATAACAATCTAGTTGCTGCATCAGACTTGCAAAGATAGCTTCCCAAAGACAGAGGGCTGCACCCAGGTTTTTCCGATGACTCCCTACATATTCTTGTGGAGGGAGTCAGAGCACGCAGGGAGGTCCCCTCCCCCGCTGATGGGCGGAAGAGACCTCTCCAGGAGACAAAAAGAGCCTGGCTCCAAATAGCTGAGGAGGTCAACAGCAGGGATGTGGTGAGGCAGACCTGGGTGCAGTGATGGAAGCGCTTCAAAGAACTCACGAGATCAGGAAAGGTGAGTGCAAAGCCACACTCAACTTCATCCTGCTGTGCCTGTCACCACATCCCCATCACTCTGCCTTCCCAAGCCTGCCCCTGCACATCCTTACTCCCACCACCAACAACAACAACAATTTGTATTTATATAGCGCCTTTAATGTAGTAAAACATCCCAAGGCGCTTCACAGGAGTGTTATAAGACAAAATATTTGACACCGAGTCACATAAGGAGATATTAGGGCGGATGACCCAAAGCTTGGTCAAAGAGGTAGGTTTTAAGGAGCATCTTAAAGAGGAAAGAGAGGTAGCAAGGCGGAGAGGTTTAGGCAGGGAATTCCAGAGATTAGGGCCCAGGCAACAGAAGGCACAGCCACCAATGGTTGAGCGATTATAATCAGAAGGGCAGAATTAGAGGAGCGCAGATATCTCGAGGGTTTGTGGGGCTGGATATTACAGAGATAGGGAGGGGGCGAGGCCATGGAGGGATTTGAAAACAAGGATGAGAATTTTGAAATCGAGGCGCTGCTTAACCGGGAGCCAATGTAGGTCAGCGAGCACAGGGGTGATGGGCGAACGGGACTTGGTGCAAGTTAGGACATGGGCAGCCAAGTTTTGGATGACCTCAAGTTTATGTAGGGTAAAACGTGGGAGGCCAGCCAGGAGTGCGTTGGAATAGTCAAGTCCAGAGGTAACAAAGGCATGGATGAGGGTTTCAGCAGCGGATGAGCTGAGGAAGGGCGGAGACGAGCGATGTTACGGTGGTGAAAATAGGCAGTCTTGGTTATGCTGTGGCTATGCGGTCGGAAGCTCATTTCAGGGTCAAATATGACACCAAGGTTGCGAACAGCGTGGTTCAGCCTCAGACAGATGCTAGGGAGAGGGATGGAGTCAGTGGCTAAGGAGCGGAGTATGTGGCAGGGACCGAAAACAATGGCTTCGGTCTTCCCAATATTTAATTGGAGAAAATTTCTGCTCACTGGATGTCGGACAAGCAGTCTGACAATTTAGAGACCATGGAGGGGTCGAGAGAAGTGGTGGTGAGGTAGAGCTGGGTGTCGTCAGCATATATGTGGAAACTGACGCTGTGTTTTCAGATGATGTCGCTAAGGGGCAGCATGTAGATGAGAAATAGAAGGGGGCCTTGCACATCCATCCAGCCCTCTCTCTCTATCTACATACTCACATCCCCCTCTGACTAACCAGCCCTCACACTCACCCTCATCCTAATGCACTCATACCATGTAACACCACACAAGGAGGCCATTTGGCATTGGCACTTTGGCATTGGCACCACACTCCCTCATAGTCACCCTCTACAGATGTAACCCACACATTCCTTACACTCATGCCATCACTCTCGCTCAAACTTCTCTTCTTTCCCTCCTCGCAGGAGAAATGAGCGCACAGCAACAGAGAGAGGGAGAGAACCTGGAGGTGGCCCTCCATCCATCGCCACTTTGACAGCAGCAGAGGAGGTCACCCTGGAGGTGTCAGGAGTTGCGGAGCAGCTGGCAGTGGGAGACGGAGAGAGGGGGGACATCTCAGCAACCTGGTGACAGAAATATATCTCATACAGCCACATGGCAAACAACAGTCACTCATATGGTGACTGATGTCAGCAGCCAGTAAATGTTCATCATGTGCATAATGGTATCGTTACCCATTCTTAATATAACATTTCTAAATCATCTCTTTACTCTCCCACAAGTCCATCAAGAGCCCCCCACCCCCACCCCACCCCGCTCACACTGTCCAGCCAGAGGAGGAAGACAACTCCTCAGAGGAGCGTCCAGCCTCTGAGAGTGCACCATCACCAGACATAAGTGCACCCAGATACGCACACCTCGGTGGGTCCTACACAACATAGAGCAGTGTTGTCATCTGGTGTCTCACAAGTCACAAGTGAGCAAGAGCAGATGGTGGAGACAGGGACAGCAGTGGAGACTCCTCGCTGGAGGGCGCAGGATTCCTAGCTCTGCTCAGCTGCATGCAGACACTGCGCCTGGGGAGGGGGGGGGCCATCGAGAAGGAGGATGATCCTGGAGGTGCAGGAAGAAGTGCAGGTGGCTCTGACTGGTATTGCGGCCGCGAGGTCTGCCAATGTGCAGAGAATGGAGGAGTCCATCTCCAACATGAGCACCACCGTGTCGCAGGCAATGGCGACGACATGCTCTTCCATGGACAGGATGGCCACCTGCATGGAGCAGCTAATGCACCACTCACAGGAGCACATGCTATCTATGGAGAACAGATGGCAGAGGCTCATAGACCTCCTCTCTATGAGGGATGTCAACATAGACTTGGATCCTCATGGCCCCACTGCTGTGCAGCAAGGTGCTCTCCAGCTCCTTGCTAGCAGGGAAATGTGGGTGGCCCATGGGAGGAATGATGGTGAGAGGGGACATGGAAGTGGGGACTCCTCTCAAAGCGCTCAGACTTCTCCCCCATTGCCACCCCCTCAGTCAGAGCCCCAGATGCCTCCTCGGATCACGATGGCCGAGTCTTCCCCTGCACAGTCGCAGGAGCAGCAGACTTTGGCTGGGCCATCACAGGCTCCAAAACCCAGAGGACGTCCGCCAAAAGTGTTTACACAGTCGCAACAGGGAAGTGAGCAGCCTGCCTCTACCTCTGCTGAAGCCACAGAGGTTGCAACTCATAGAAGCACGTGTAAATGAAAAATGACACAGAAGCAGATGCACAAGGGTGTTTAAAGAAGTGTTATTTGTTAAGGTTCCGTTAATGTTATGACACATATAAAACTATTTATTTTCACCACTTTCCTGTCATGTTGATTTTTGTTTGCTACTTTGAAAGTGACTTAGTGAGTTGGAGTGAATGGTGAGATATAAATTTACCTCCAGCAATGGGGGTCAGTGTGAAAGGAATGGCTTGGTCAATGTAGGGATGCTTTATGGTGTTGTTGAGGGGACAGCAGGAACTTGGCACAGCATGTGGCAGCCATATGGGTGTAATGCAGGAACTTATGTAAATCTGGCCATGATGAGGCTATCCCTGGCCTCCTGGGCAACAATGTGCTCCGATGCTGCTGGCATCTGGACCTCACGTTCCTCCTGCTCCTCCTCCTCGTCTTCCAGCTGATGCTCCTCCTCTGAAGAGGGTGTGCGCTCTGTGCCTTGCTCCTCATACAGCGCTAATCCTTGTTGCTGTGCTATGTTGTGCAGTGCGCAGCAGATGATGACGATTCTGGATACCCGGTACTGAAGGGCTCCTCCAGATCTGACAAGGCATTAGAAGCACATTTTCAGCATGCCTATTGTTTGCTCTATGACACATCTGGTGGACATGTGGCTTTCAGTATAGCGCTCCTGGGCCTCAGTACTTGGCGTCCTCAAGGGTGTCATGAGCCACGTCTTCAGTGGATAGCCCTTGTCTCCAAGCAGCCAGGTGGTAAATGTGTTTGGCGGTGCAAAGAGCTGAGGGAGGGTGGACTGGCGTAGGACGAAAGGGAATCTGGCACACACCTGCATGATGATCTTCCACCGGTTGCAGACCAGCTGCACACTGAGGGAGTGGAAGCTCTTGTGGTTCACAAACACTCTTGGGTGATGATGGGTTGCCCTGATGGCCATGTGTGCAGTCGATGATACCCTGCACCCGTGGGAAGCCAGCCAGAGTGGCAAAGCTGAGCGCCCGCTCAGTGACACTGGCGTCATCAGTGGAAAAGTTGATTTAATTGGCTGACATGTCAAAGAGGGCATCGGTGACCTGTGTGATGCATCTGTGGGTGGCCGACTGCGAGATCCCGCAAATGTCTGCTGCAGATCCCTAGAAGGAGCCAGAGGCAAAGAAGTTGAGGGCGGTGGTGACTTTGACAGCCACTGGTAAGGCATGTCCACCAGGTCCTCTGGGCAGCAGGTCTTGTTCCAGAAAGCTGCAAATGTCTGCGACGGCCTGTGACTCCTTTGGCACTGCTGCTCAGTCATGTCCAGGAAGCTCATCCTCTGCCTGTATACCCTGTGTTGGGGGTATCGCCTCTGGTGCGCTGCAGCCCTGCGCTGATGCCCTCTGTCCTGTGGAGCATCAGGTTGTTGAGAAGAAGGTTGTTGGTGTGCCTGCTTCTGCTGGTGTTAGGGCTCATCGTGGTCCGATTCTGAGGATCAGGGTGAGACAGTATAAATGGCACCCATGCTGATATAATAAATGGCAGGTCAAGTAGAGATCAGAGAAGCAATCTGTCAATGGTGTAATAGTTAGTAGCAATGAGGTGAGAGTGGCATCCGAAGTTCCAGAAAATACTTGCAAACTCTAGACACCTAAATCTGTTCTCAAAATGCAGTCACCAAGAGCCTTTCCCTTAGGCAAGTAATGAGGTGTCATGTGGGAGTATTTATTGGGATTTCCATGCTCTGCATTAATGACCTCGATCAATGGCCACTGAGCTTCCGCCTCAGCTTGACAGACGTGGTTCCCGAGCTGCCGTGATTCCCGTGGTCATCCAGTGAAAATCAAAAGGTCTGGTAAAAAACACTGTTAAAGTCTGACAAGAAGGTTTTAATGAGCTAAATTAGATCGCCCGCCTCTGTCATTCGGGTCCGTCCCGTGCTGGCAAACGCGCCCGATTTAAAGGCGCGAGGAGGCGGGATGATTGGCGGGTTTCCGACACGCTCCATTTTTCTCCGACTTTTACTGCCGACCCGCCTCCAATCCCGCATGCACGGCAGCGGGAAAATCCAGCCATGAGGTTAGTCCTGAGGCAGGGGGGAGATAAATGTTCTGTTTGAGTCCAGTACATGAACTGCTTCTGTAGTCCCACAACTGTAGATGTATAAATCAAATTTCAAAATTTCAAAACCAGCTGACTTACTATGGCTTCTCAGCTTAAAGAAATAATGTTCCTCCCCTGAATAATTTGAAGAAACAAAATAATGTATCAGAAACAGATCCTGATGAGTGAGGTTTTGGGGAGGGGCCTAGAGATGGTGGAGCAGAAGACCAGGCCCCTAATTCCTACTGCAGGCTATATGTGAAGGTTTCTCTAGGTGCTCCACAGAAAGCCAAGCCAGACACACTACATTCGGTTACATAAGCCTTTCCCAGCAAACGCCCAACACTTACTTTATCCCTCACAACAACCAGCTCCGATCCATCCACCTCAGGGGATTTAGATAGTGAATTCGAGGAGAGTATGCTGGGTGAGACGGCAGTTCAGGTAAGCAGGAGCTGATCATGAGGCAAAGGAGGACGGGGGAACCAGCTGTCTGGTGGGCCTGTTTGCGTTGCTGTATTTAAAAGACGAATGCTTTCCAGGCGTCAACATTTAGATAAGGCGTTGGTGTTGCACCTGAGCAGTGGGCTGCAGATGGGGGCTAAGATTGAGGCGTCCATTATTTGCACGTGCACAGCCTTGCACAGTAGTTTCACAACGCTGCAGTCTACCATGGAGTGTGCAGTAACTATAGGGTCATCTGCAGTGGAGCCCCCCCTCCCCCATCACCTATATCAGAGGCTCTAGGGGCAGGATGCTGCCATAGATGCCTGGGATTCCAGAGCGAAACAGCTTTCTCTTCTAGTTTCATTCAGCTTGGGAGTCACCTAGAGAGAACTATGAGGCAGGACTTGACTGATCTCACTGCTGCCACTGGGACTGAGGTCATGTCCGTCAGGGGCCAAGGAGATGGAGTCTGCAGTCGCAGAGGCATGGCTCCAATGGGTATGGAGGATGGTGCTGTTTCCTCAGGATGGAAACACACCCAACCCCTTTCACCATGTCCTTCCAGTCCTTGCAGTTGTGCCAGAATGCATGCAAAGCCAGGTCATCCATGCAGTTGTGGAAGTGACAGAGCCCGTTGCTAGGCCATCCTAAGGGCCCAGCTGTAATGTGGCTGTAATGTAACCTAAACATCCACCCCTCCACCACCGGCATACTGTGGCTGCGTGTTTACGTCAAGAAGCAAAGTCTGTTTTTATTTCAGATTTCCAGCATCTACAGTATTTTGCTTTTGTTTCAGTGTCTAATTCACTACCCCTTCTCTTCCAGGAATTCCCACCTTGAAGAAGTTCTGCTCTTCTCTCCTATGGGATTTCCATTTGTCTCTTTTACCTTGTTCACCTTCATTACTCTCTGTTTCCCTTTTCGTGTTTGATCGTGTATATACTACAGATGTAATTAGTGGGAGGTTTAGAGGAGATTTGAGGGGAAATTTCTTCACCCAGAGGGTGGTGGGGGGTCTGGAACTCACTGCCTGAAAGGGTGGTAGAGGCAGGAACCCTCACCACATTTAAAAAGTGCTTGGATGTGCCCTTGAAGTGCTGTAACCGACAGGGCTACAGACCAAGAGCTGGAAAGTGGGATTAGGCCGGATAGCTCTTTGTCGGCCGGCGCGGACACGATGCTGTAAATTTCTACGATTCTATTCTATTTAAGATGCTGCCTAACCTGCTGCGTGTTTCCAGCATTTTTCATTTTTAGTGCAAAGTAACGTCTTGATGCAAGCTCACAAATACACAAAAGTGGCTCCCACCCTTAGCGGGGCGGAACAGAAGGCATCGAATGCAACGGACAGCAAAGCCCATGAAAATCTGGGTCTGCCATGCCATTGGAATTCCAGTAGTCCCAGATTTATATTTGGGAGTGCCACTTACAACAAAAGAACTGCATTACTGCCATTGACGACACTCGCTCAGGGTAAAAAAGAAGTGCCTACAGACATGTGACCTGGCACAGCTTTTTCAGTGCTTAACCTTGGGAAAATGTGTTTAATCTGTAAATCTTTACACATGAATTAGTGCGTCATTTGTGACTAATTTCATCTTCTGTTGGAATTCCCCGGCTTCTTATTATCAAAGAGACTTTGTCAAGTAATTCCCTGAGTTTTAGGTTTAATTTTCTACCTTACATGATTAGCTGCTACAAATGTGACAGGCTTCAATGTTAATTGGATAGTCCCTTGATTCCTTTGCTAAGAAAAACGAAATCACTGCCACAAGTAGTAATTTTGTCTTGGAAGATAACTCTCAGTTAAGCTTATTACAAAGGTCTGTTAAAGGCCATATGTTAATTATGCTGAAGATTACTTTCAAAAACATGGATACGCTCAGAAACTACCAGCTCTTCGATAAAAGCACCTGGTTTCCGATGGTCTTTTCAGGAGTCGGGAGAATGACTTTTATGGAAGGTTGTTCTGTGCAAAAAAATGCTTTCCCCAAATCGTTTTCCTTTAAGTTATTTGTTAAGCACTGGAGTAATGTGACAACACTAATAAAAGAAGTTCTACCCATGCAGTTACCTCGCTCCCTATATCCTCCCTCCCTCCATCATTCAGTAACTACAAAATAGGAAACTGGTTTTTAAGTATAGATTGTACATTCATTTGCTCTGTTTGCATTTATAAAGTAAGCGGCTGTGTCTACTATTGATGCTCTATAAAGTTATATTTGCCAGTTTGGGCTAGCAATTGGGGTGCCCGGGAGAGGCAAAACAATTCCCGAGAAAGTGGGAAGAAAAATCAAAGCTGAGTTCATCTAAACCAAATTCATGTATTTCTTAATAACAACAGAAAACGCTGGAAAAACTCAGCAGGCCAGGCAGCATCTGTGGAGAGAGAAACAGAGTTAACGTTTCAGGTCGAAGACCTTTCATCAGAACTGGAAAAAAGCAGGAAATTAAATAGATTTAAAGCAAGTATAATGCTGGGAAAAGGGGGAGGGGATGAAAGAACAAAAGGGAAGGTCAGTGGTAGTATAGAAAGCAGGAGAGATTAAGAGACATTGAGAGACATTAAGAGAAATTCAAGGCAAGAGGAGGTGGTAATGTGACAGGTTGAGGCTAGATGAAGTGTGAAATGCGCTGGCGGAATGAAGGACAGCTGCCAGCTTCAGGGAGGGAAGGAAAAAAGGGGCCAAACAAAAGGGTGGATGAAAAAATAAAATATATATATATGTGATAGGGGCCGTGGTTATGATCTGAAATTGTTGAACTCTATGTTGAGCCCAGAGGGCTGTAGCATGCCTAAACGATTTCAGAACATCCGCAGTATTTTGCTATCGTATTAGTGTTTGGTCCACTGCCACCTCTCTTCTAGGAATGCCTACCTTGAAGAAGTTCTGCTCTTCTCCACGAAAGCTCAGTGTAAGCTCAAGGAACAGCACCTCATCTTTCGTTTAGGCACGCTACAGCCCTCTGGACTCTACATAGAGTTCAACAATTTCAGAAATGTCCGCAGTATTTTACTATCGTATTCATGTATTTCTTAGCAGCTAACTGGAGTGGACATTTGTAAATTATCTGGTCACTATCACATCGCTGTTTGTGGGACCTTGCTGTCGCAAATTGGTTGCCACGGTTCCCACATTACAACAGTGACTACACTGCAAAAAAAATGTACTTCATTGGCTGTAAAGAGCATTGGGACATCCTGAGGTTGTGATAGGCGCTATATAAATGCAAGTCTTTCTTTTTTAAATGAGAAGACATCAATCAAGCTCTGAGTAGTTTATCATAGTATGGGTCTTTTATTGTCTTAAAGCGTTGTACAATTTACTAATTTCACTTTTAGGGTTTCCCCAGTGGCTCAGTGGGTAAGTGCGCCATGCAATGTCTTACTGAGCCATACAGACCAGGAATGCTTCGAGTTCAACCCCTGGCCTTAGCTGAGGTGGCAGTGGGGGTACGGCAATTAGCTTAGCATCCCTGGTTGCTGGGATACCCACTCCTGAACCATATTCAGTGACCCCCCCCCCAACTCCCCCCCCGCAAGCTGGGAGCTACTTGTGTGTGAAAAGAGGATAAGAATCAGTTGCGATATACCTCAGTGTAAAATAGCCGACTCACACTCACTGTCCCGGCTCACACCTAGAGTATGGTGATCTGCCCCAGGTCTCAAATTGACTACAATCGAGGAGGGGAGAAAATTGGGGAAAATAACACAACTGAAGCTTTGGCGCCACGGGTATGCCATGCCTTTCAGTAGGCTAGCGCCAAAAGTGATTTGTAGAACTGCTAAAAGTGGCTGCTATCAGCCGAGGAAGAAAACCACCAACTGGTAGACTCGCTTCGATCATTTCCTTTTTAACAAAGGGCACTTTTTGTTACTCTAAAAATAAAAGTCCTCTCTTGATGGTTAAACTGATTAAGCAAGTGAGTAGCTGAGCTATACAGACCAGCAGGATGGCAATTTCGATCCGTGATCTGTGTTGAGTTGGCCAATCATGGCCGGGGCAGCGGAGGGGCAATACAATTTCCCTCAGTACCTTTGGGTTTGAGAGGGTGAAATCAACCAGAGATTTTGAACCTGATCATTATCAGTGACCCCGCCCCCCCTAACCCTCACCACCCCACCGTCCCTCCCAGGCCCTGTTGGAACTGCGTGTACATTGACATCAGATGAGATTGGAATGGGCTGCGATGCCCTTTATGCTCAAAATAGCTGCTGAGACCTCTCTGCCGAGGCTCACACTTGAGGTATGGCCACTTGGGTGAGGTACTTAAGTGCTGCCAGGAGAAACAAAACACAGACAACCTTCGGTAACTTTCTACCAAATTGAAAGAGCTGACTATCCCAGCTGCTGTTTTCAATCCGTAGAATGACCGTGGCTGGGAAGCAGTGCTCGCTGCATGTCTTCCTGAAACATTTCAACATTGAATATGGATTTGTGTTCTGATAAATAATCTGCATTTATATAGCACCTTATCGTGTCCACAGGATGCCCAAAGTGCCTTACAGACAAACACAACAGCCAATGTACACACTGCAAGGTTGCAAAAGCAGCTATTAAATGAACAGCCAGATAATCTGTTTTTGGTGAGGGAGGCATGTTGGCCAGGACACTGGGGAACTCCCTGCTCTTCCTTGAATAAAGTCACAAGAGCTTTTATGTTCACCCGAGCAGGCAGACTTTGTTTAACATCTCATTCAAAAGATAGCATTTGGAACAATGTAGCACATCCTCCATGCTGCACTAAAGTGTCAGCTACATTGTATGCTCAAGTCCACAGTGAGGCTTGAGATCTCCTGGCTCAGAGGTAAGTATTGAGCCAAGTTCACACTTACAATTAAAATGTGTGTATAAGTGTTACATTAAGCATTTATTGTGCACTATTCTGTCCTGCTGGCATCCCTTCTTTAATATGTACGTGTAGTCCCAGAAGTGTAAAAATATAAAAAGATGTTTGCACTTCAGAAGTGATAACATAGAATCATAGAATGATACAACGCGGAAGGAGGCCATTTGGCCCATTGCGCCTGTGCCAGCTCTCTGATAGAGCTAGCCAGTTAGTCCCACTCCCCCGCTCTTTCCCCATAGCCCTGTAATTTTTTTCCCCTCCAATTCCCTTTTGAAAGTTATTGTTGAATCTGTTTCCACCACCCTTTCAGGCAGTGCATTCCAGATCATAACAACTCGCTGTGCAAAGTTTTTTTTCCCTCATGTCGCCTCTGATTGTTTTGCCAATCACCTTAAAGCTGTGTCCTCTGGTTATCGTCCCTTCTGCCACTGGAAATATTTTCTCCTTATTTACTCTATCAAAACCGTTCATGATTTTGAACACCTCTATCATATCTCCTCTTAACCTTCTCTGCTCAAAGGAGCACAACCCCAGCTTCTCCAGTCTCTCCACATAACTGAAGTCCCTCATCCCTGGTACTATCCTTCCTAAAGTGTGGTGCCTAGAATTGAACACAGTACGCCAGCTGAGGCCTAACTAGTGTTTATAAAGCTTTAGCATAACTTCCTTGCTTTTGTACTCTATACCTCTATTAATAAAGCCAAACATCCCATATGCTTTTTTTAACAGCCTTCTCAACTTGTCCTGTCACCTTCAGAGGTTTGTGTACATAACCCCCCAGGTCTCTCTGTTCCTGCTCCCCCTTTAAAATTGTACCATTTAGTTTATATTGCCTCTCCTCATTCTTCCAAAGGTTTATTACCCATTTGTCACCCTAAAAGATAGAATAGGAAATAACTTAAAGATTCATATTTTTTAATGAAATACACTGCACAGTGTACTGCAATATATCCTTGTCATAATGTGGTACTTGGGATTGATCCAAAATGTGACATTTAGCAGGCCCAGCACTGCACTTTCCACAGTAACGTAATTAAATAAAGCATTCACTACTCTGATAAGTGTGCTTTTTGTTCTTGGATGCAATCTACAAGGACTTCCTAACAACCAGATAAATTCTGGTGAAATATACAATTGGTGTGTTGGCTCCCCTGGAAAGATCAGGTGGGGTAGTGCTTTACAGTCCTGAGGAGGTCTTGAAAATGATCAAAGTCTGCTGTAACCTGCATTTTCTTGCTATTCAGGAGGGGAATCTCTTTAGTCAGAGGACCAGGAAGGTCACCTGCTGATTTGGCAGAGGAGAAGGAGGAGGAGGAGGAACATGAGGAGGTGATACTGATGTGCTGCCAGGAAGACTATTACATCAATCCTTGAACAGTTTTTACTTAAGAACTTCACTTATGGCCCTGCAATAACCATAGTACATTAGCGTTATTAACAACATGCTGTGTCTAAGCCCCACTGTCTTTATTAACATCCCAGCTTGTATCTCGCCACCTGTATAATTCCTATATCCTTTCTAACAATAAATCTCATAGTGCATTCCAAAGAAAATGTATTTGTCTACTCAAATTCTGTGTCATCTGTTTCCTAGTCTCATACTCCTTCCAAGTGCTATCTCAGTTGGAGGTGCAAGTATGCCACCTATCTGCAGTAGGGATTTCATGTCCTTGCTGTGGCGATTTCCCTCTTCCTGCTGGATCATGAGATGTCTCGGCAATGACTGCCAGTACTTTGGCCCCTGCGTTGGTTGGCAGTTCCTACCTCCTATCTGCCTTTTCTTCAACCCACTGAGCAGGAGGATTAGGTTGGGTAGTTGGTAAATGCTTTATCCCTGCCATTCTCTACCATGAGGATGGCCTCAATCGCGATATCGGGTTCATGTCACGATACAGAACGTGACTTGACATCATGGCCAGTCTTCCCAGGTGTTTTTTTTTTAAAAAAGACTAACACAAGAACCTACACAGATTGACAGGATATGCAGCCAGCAGGTGGTTTGACACGTTGGACCCCCTGGGACACATCTCATTGTCTTGGCTGTGCTCTTTGATGTAGGAAAGATTTGAATATATTTTGTCTGTGTTTAAATTGTGAATTCTGGGAGATTCTCTCACTGCTAACTTACCTGACGAAGGAGCGAACTGTTCCGAAAGCTTGTAAAATTAAATAAATCTGTTGGACTATAACCTGGTGTTGTGCGACTTCTCATTTTTGTCCACCCCAGTCCAACGCCGGCATCTCCACATCATGACTCTCTACCATGCCTCAGCTGCTAGGTACCCCTTGCAGATGACCAGAGATCGATATGGGGGTAGAGCCTTGGGCGCCACTAAGGACTGTAAAACCTGACATCAAAGTCCTCTCATGCTGACCTCCTAGGTTCTTGAGGCCAGAATTGACGGCCTCCTGCAAATTGGAGCCTACGGTCTCAATTATGGCAGATACAGTGCTGGCCAACAAATATGCATCTGGGATTGGGCGCTCTGCCCTCAGAGTTCCTCTGTAAATTTCGCTGGAATAGCCAGTTGCTTCACGGTGCTCCACAGGTTTCCAAAATGCTCTTACATGCCTGCACCAAAGTCAGAGCTGCACTGCTGTGTTATCTCTGCCATTCCATACAGGAAGCTTTGAAGATTCTCAAAGGACTGCATGAAGTGCATCTGCTGATTAATAAGATTAACTTTGTATGCAACCCCTTTAAGGTACGAATCATGGAGGCAACAGTCTTGCACTAGCTTTCGCTTTCTCTTGCTGCTGATCTACCACTACCTCTACTTGCTCCTCGTCACTTGCCCTCAGTGCCTCACTAGATGATCCTTCAAAGGTAAATGTATCCAAGCTGCTGCTAGCAATGTCTGGAATACCTGAGAGGGGGAGCTTGTGTATAGTGCCAGCATCTTGTTCACCTTTATTTGCAGGAACATTGGCTTTGGGAGATCCCTATACAAAGAGAAAAGCAGCATGTGGTAGCATGAGATTCATAGGGAAAAGTCAGTGCATAGTATCAGGGAAAATAATGACATGCTGCCAGTGGGCAGGATTGGCAGCATGTTAGTGAGTGGCTGAATTTGAAGAGAAAGCAAGAATAAGTTGAAATAAACACTTAACTTGGGCTGGCATGAAGCCACGATGCTCAGAAACATCCTGTATGGGCTCCAACCCATTGTGGCAGATGAGGTACTGCAGGTTGGCCTACATTCAGTGTGAAAGGATGTCTACACAACCTTCCTACTCACCAACTCACTCACTCATTCAGATACAAGGTCATGACACACAATACCAATCCCCCAATTGTGGGGAAAATGGCCCCGATATGGCCATAAATATAAGATAGTCATTAATAAATCCAATAGGGAATTCAAGAGAAAACTTTGAAATGCAGAGAATACTGTAGTTAGAATGTGGAACTCACTACCACAGGAAGTAGTTGAGGTAAATACTATAGATGCATTCAAGGGGAAGCTAGATAAGCACATGAGGGAGAAAGGAATAGAAGGATATGTTGATGGGGTGAGATGAGGAGGGTCTGTGGAGCATAAACGCCGGCATGGACCTGTTGGGCCGAATGGCCTGTTTATGTGCTGTAAATAATTTGTAATACTTCATAAGACAGTGACGTGCTTGCACTCCCACGCTGGAAGAATGAGGTAATTTGAGGTGCCATGGGGACTTGGTGACAGAACATGCAAAATTATATGAGGTAAAAGAAGCCTTCCTCTTTGGCAGCCACCAATTTATGGTTACAGTTTTACAGATATGTTAGGGAATAGAAGATGTGAGGGATCAGGCCAGTGCATTCTGTGCTGCAATACTGATGTGGTACCATGTTGTGCCTGAATCATGCATTGTACAGGAATTCCTTGTATCTTGGTGGGCACACTTTAGTCAACCATATTTTCTCACTATTCCTCAGTCCAGAGAACTTTTTTCCACATTGACTTCATGACCTATGGATGTGCAAGACTGGACTGACTCTGTTGACCACGCTTGCAGCACATTGCCTCAGTTCAAAGAACCTCCTCATAAGTAGTCAAGAAACTGTTTTCTTCCTGAGTAGTTTTTTTTCCTGAACTGCCTGCTGGTCCCTTTTAAAGGGCTGTAGTAGCCATTTGAACATGCTGTAGCAGGGTCAGACATTCCATTTAGGTGCACGCCATCTCCCAGAGCCAGCCCACTGCCTAGGCAGCACCTACTGCACCTAATTAAGGGCCAAATCCAGACGCTGAGCCAAGAATTTCCACGTGCAAATAGTCAGGCCGGTGTCCCGCAGTACACCATTCCACCCTGGCAGTCTATCTAAATTGTAAGATTTAACCTGAATTCTGGAAAGGCATGTCACTGAAAGCATTATCAAAAGACAAGGGCTCGCTTAACATGAATATCAAATGTTACATATCAGTGTATTGCTAAGATAAACAGCGCTCAAGCACACAAAAGATCCTGATTGTATAGTGCTAGATTGTATAAATGCAGAGGTTAGACAAGCATGTAGTAAAGGCAGAGTGGTTTTAATGGGGGACTTTAACTTTCATATAGATTGGGATAAGCAGACTAGCACCTGTCATAAAGGTAGTGAATTTCTTGAGTGTGTCCGGGATAGTTTTCTACAACAATATGTCCCAGAGATAACAAGGGGGAAAGCCATATTAGATTAAGTAATGAGTAATGAGCCAGATTTAGTTAACAGCCTAACTGTGCATGAACATTTATCCAATAGTGATCATAACATGATCGAGTTCAATGTAGCGTTCGAAAGGGAGAAATGCAAAGCAGCTGCTAAGATTTTAGATTTAGGTAAGGCCGACTTCAATGGGATGAGGCAGAGACTGTCCACAGTAAACTGGGCAAATCTGTTACTGGGTAAAATGACAGAAGATCAGTAGGAAGATGTTGTAAGAATAAGCCATTTGCTGTGAGAATTTGCTATAACTTGAGCAAACTTAAAAGTTGACCAAATTTAATATACCTGCATGCTTCGGGAGGTTGAGAGGTTGGTTCCTGTGGGAACTTTGTACGAAAGCTGTTAATCAGATAAGGAAGCGACAGACCCTAAGCAGGAACAAACGGTTGGGCATTACAAAGACAGGAACAACTTCAGGCAAATGGTGTGAATGGCCTTGGGGTCCACTGATAAGAAAAGGAAAACAACTGACGACCATTTGTCGCAGTTTGGGACACATACGCATTGAGGGCCCTGCCCAGGTTTTTAGGGTATAAGAGATGCTGTTTTAAGACACTCAGGGCTGCTGCAGTCGGGGGCGACCTGGTCAGTTGCCAGAAATCATACGCCTAGTCACTGCCGGATTGACTGCTCGCTGGTGTTAGTACATATGTAGAGTTGACTTATTATCACTTGATCCTAAAGTAAAGGGATAGCTCTGTGTATGCTGAGGCATAATTGGGAATTATTATACGTTGCATAACTGTCGGATGCTTACTTGTAATCTCTTGCTGATTTTAAGTAAAAGACGTTTTTCACAGATTCATTGGGTTTTGTGTTGTTCAAAAAATAATTTAATGTGATACAGAACCAGTTTATACCCCTGAGGGGCAAGAGCTCTACTTGCCAAAAAAAAAGCCATGTGCGACTAAAGAGGTAAGGGACAGCATAAAACTAAAAGAAAAACCATACACAAATTCAAAAAACAGCACATCTCCTAGTGAATGGGAAAGATACAAAGAACAGCCAAGGGTCACAAAACAAATAGTAAGAGCTACAAAGAGGGAGAATGAAAAGAAACTTGTAAGGGATATCAAAATCAATACAAATAATTTTTAGAATTACATTCGGAAAAAGAGGGTAGTCAGGAGCAATGTTGGCCCCTTAAAAACTGAAAGTGTTGATATTGTCAATGATAATAAGGAAATGGTGGACATGTTGAATGATTACTTTGCGTCAGTATTTACAGTAGAAGAAGAGGATAGCATGCCAGAAATCCCAAGGAAACTAATATTGAATCGGGAACAGGGACTCAATAAAATTAACATAAGTAAAATGACAGTAATGAAGAAAGTAATGGCACTAAAGAGTGACAAATCCCCAGAACCAGATGGTTTCCATCCCAGGGTTTTAAAGCAAGTAGGTGAGAACATTGCAGATGCCCTAACTATAATCTTCCAAAGTTCTCTCGATTTAGGAACCGCTCCTTTAGATTGGAAAATTGCACATGTCACTCTGCTATTTAAGAATGGCGAGGGAGGGAAACCAGGGAATTATAGGCCAGTTAGCCTAACATCTGTTGTCGGGAAATTGCTAGAGTCTATAATTAAGGATAGAGTGACTGAACACCACGAAAATTTTCAGTTGTTCAGAGAGAGCCAGCAGGGATTTGTGAAAGGTAGGTCATACCTGACAAACCTGATTGAATTTTTTGAAGAAGTGACTAAAGTAGTGGACAGGGGAATGTCTATGGATGTTATTTATATGGACTTCCAGAAGGCATTTGACAAAGTCCCACATAAGAGACTGTTAACTAAGGTAGAAGCCGACAGAATTGAGGGCAAATTATTGACCTGGTTAGGAAATTGGCTGAGCGGCAGGAGACAGAGAGTAGGGATAATGGGTAGGTACTCAAATTGGCAGGATGTGACTAGTGGTGTCCCGCAGGGATCTGTGTTGGGGCCTCAACTATTCACAGTATTTATTAATGACTTAGATGATGGCATAGAAAGTCATATATCCAAATTTGCCGATGACACAAAGATAGGCGGCATTGTAGGCAGTGTAGATGAAAGCATAAAATTACAAAGAGATATCGACAGATTAAGTGAATGGGCAAAATTGTGGCAAATAGATTTCAATGTAGGCAAATGTGAGGACATCCACTTTGGACCTAAAAAGGATAGAACAGGGTACTTTCTAAATAGTGAAAAGCTAACAACAGTGGATGTCCAAAGAGACTTGGGGGTCCAGGTACATAGATCATTAAAATGTCATGAACAGGTACAGAAAATAATCAGAAAGGCTAATGGAATGCTGGCCTTTATATCTAGAGGACTAGAGTACAAGGGGGTAGAAGTTATGCTGCAGCTGTACAAAACCCTGGTTAGACCACACCTGGAGTACTGTGAGCAGGTCTGGGCACCACACCTTAGGAAGAATATATTGGCCTTGGAGGGAGTGCAGCGTAGGTTTACCAGAATGATACCCGGACTTCAAGGGTTAAGTTACGAGGAGAGATTACACAAATTAGAGTTGTATTCCCTAGAATTTAGAAGGTTAAGGGGTGATCTGATCGAAGTTTTCACGATATTAAGGGGAACAGATAGGGTAGATAGAGAGAACCTATTTCCACTGGTTGGGGAGTCTAGGACTAGGGGGCATAGTCTAAAAATTAGAGCCAGGCCTTTCAGGAATGAAATTAGGAAACACTTCTACACACAAAGGGTGGTAGAAGTTTAGAACTCTCTTCCGCAAATGGCATTTGATGCTAGATCAATTGTTAATTTTAAATGTGAGATTGATAGCTTTTTGTTAACCAAAGGTATTAAGGGATATGGGCCAAAGGCGGGTATATGGAGTTAGATCGCAGATCAGCCATGATCTCATTGAATGGCGGAACAGGCTCGAGGGGCTGAATGGCCTATTCCTGTTCCTATGTTCCTGATTTTTGTTAATGCTACAAGATCAAACACGATAGGGCCCCTGGTATGAGGGTTCACTGTATTGCCTAGAGATCTAAGTGATATAATTTTATTTCCACTCACGATTCTCACCGTAACTCACTCACAGCTGTCATTCATGAGTTATACAGTTGTCTCACTTCAGCAAATAAAAATCATATCACATGGCTCTTCATGAAATGCCCACTCTTTAGTTTAGTTTATGACTGTTATTCTTAGGATAAGGGCAAAAGTTTAAATATATGTCAAAATCATTTTAATTCCATATTCTGGTTCATCTCACTCGGTTACAGAGACTCCAACAAAAACTCCATGAATTTGTTTTCCTTCTCTGCTGGGCTACTAGACGAGTCCCTTGGGAATTGAGTAAATCTAATCACCAGGCCCAGCCTGAGAATTTGGCTGCCTTCTGCCTCATTATTCCCACAGGTTTTGTTTCTAAGTTGAAAAGCATTGAGGAGGTTTATTTTGACCACTGGAGTGTGAACAGAGGGATCACAAGCTGCACCCTGAAGGTTAGCAAGAGGTGGCAGAAGTGATAACCTATGGTACGGTGTTAGGTGCATGCCCTCCAGACCCCGTTAGTGACGCTCTGGACATCTCGTTATGTAAACAAGCAGGACAAACTTATCTACCAGAGAGCAAAAAACAAGAAGGCAAACAAACAAGAAAATGCAAACTTACAACATCTGCCGCAGAGCAGCAAGTTTTGCTTACCGTTTATAGGTAGCTGCCCCGGCTTTTATCACATGAAAATAAATTTGGGTGGAATTTAAAAAATCAAAACATAGAGGATCAAAGCATACTTTGGATTAAACAAATCAGAGCTTCAAGTGCCACTGTATGTAGCTTGACTGAACTTAAGTGGAATAAGTTCATCTACAGACATTGCCTCTTCAGACGATTTTGATTACATGTTTATTAAAGCCTGTGTGTTATGGAATTTCTCTACTGCATATATTAAAAATCTTGAATTTGTGCGATAGTGTAAAATGGGTGATAGCAAGTCGGCAGCCCGTTTTTATATCTGTCCCAATTTTTGACTTCAATGGAAATACAAATCAGGGGAGATGTAACACGGGCAGCCGATTCGCTATCACCTGTTTTACACTATCGCACAATGTCAGGATCGACCCCCTGCAGTCATCCTGGCTTAAAGAGCAGCAATTGTGTTCAAATGGAACATGGTCGCAAAAGGTCAAGTGTACCGTGATTTTTTTTGCACTAAATCTATTAGTTCATCTCAACAGCAGGCTCTTCCATGAACATAAGGAAGGCAAACATGATGTACGTAGTTGCAAAAATTAATTCTGGTGCAGTGTTCGCAGCAGAAGGGAGGGATTCAGAGCAATGCTCGTTCATCACTGTTTTGTTTACGCTGATTCAGAGGATAAGAAGCAGTGAGTACTGCGATGTCTGCAAGGTTATCTGTTTGGAATGCAAGGGCATTAGGCTGATGGGTTGAAATGATTAGAGGGGAGGACCATGATTTGGCTAGTGTGTGCGCGCACTTCAAATTGCCATCTATACCTCAAGGCTCTTTTTAAGCAATGACATTTTGAGTTTCTATCACGACTTCTCAAAAAAGAATGCAGGTTCAGTTATTTTCCCATTGTTTCTATTGATGTTAATGCCATCTCCGCCCTTGCCTCAGCTCATCCGCTGCTGAAACCCTCATCCATGCTTTTGTTACCTCTAGACTTGACTATTCCAATGCATTCCTGGCTGGCCTCCCACATTCCACCCTACGTAAACTTGAGGCCATCCAAAACTCGGCTGCCCGTGTCCTAACTCGCACCAAGTCCCGTTCGTCCATCACCCCTGTGCTCGCTGACCTACATTGGCTCTCGGTTAAGCAGCGACTCGATTTCAAAATTCTCATCCTTATTTTCAAATCCCTCCATGGCCTCGCCCCTTCCTATTTCTGTAATCTCCTTCAGCCCCACAACCCCCCAAGATATCTGCGCTCCTCTAATTCTGCCCTCTTGAACATCCCTGATTATAATCACTCGACCATTGGTAGCTGTGCCTTCTGTTGCCTAGGCCCTAAGCTCTGGAATTCTTGCCCTAAACCTCTCCGCCTCGCTACCTCTCTTTCCTCCTTTAAGACGCTCCTTAAAACCTACCTCTTTGACCACCTGTCCTAATTTATCCTTATGTGGATCGGTGTCAAATTTTTGTCTTAAAATACCCCTGTGCAGCGCCTTGGGATGTTTCACTATGTTAAAGGCGCTATATAAATACAAGTTGTTGTTGTTGATGTTAATCACAATTCTGGCCACCATGATACAACAAATCAGTATTATTTGGTGTAAATTGATTCAAAATTCTTAACTCAAATTATGTCTCCTACATCTTCATCTAAACTGTGTTGAGTTAATAAAATAAAAGAGGTAATCATAAATTTTCCAGGTGGGGAATTGGATTTTGGTAGAATTTCTAGCAGCCTCAATTCCCCCCCCACCCCCACCCCCACCCCCGCCAATGTTAAATTGTGTGGTGGAAACATTGTCCACAAACTGGCAAAACCTGGCACTTTATCCAATTATTAGAGCACAGATCCAATCAAAAAGGAGTCCATTGATCCATTCACCATTAACACAAACATTCCACCTGTGTGAAACGTAAATATATTAAGGGGAGGTTTAAAAACCACACAGTCATCAAGGAGAACAAAAATCATTTGTTGTGAGACATAGGTCGGAATTTTCTTTACCTGGGCGGGTCGGGTGGGGGTGGTCGGCATGGCGGGTCGCAACCCTGTTGTTGCTTCCATCCCGCTGCAGAAATCGACTTTGCGATAATGGGGCCTATTAAGCCCGCCCAGCGCATTACCCGGCCCAATTAAATGATGTGGCTCTGATGATGCGTTTTCAGCTGGTATATTTAAAGGAGCCATGGCCACATTGCATTTGAAGGTTCATCTAGGAGTGTGCAGGCAGCACACTGGAGGTTTTCATTGCTCCAAACAGTTGGAGAGATGACTGCACTAAGACAGAGGGCTGCACCCAGGTTCTCTGATGTCTCCCTCCATATGCTTGTGGAGGGAGTGAGAGCATGCAGGAGGTCCTCTTCCCTTCCAATGGGTGGAAGAGACCTCCCCAGGAGACAAAAAGAGCCTGGCTCCAAATTGCAGAGGAGGTCAACAGCAGGGATGTGGTCAGGAGGACCTGGGTGCAGTGCCGCAAACGTTTCAATTATCTCATTAGATCAGGAAAGGTGAGTACAAAGCCACACTCAACTTCATCCTGCTGTGCCTCTCATCACATCCCCATCACTCTGCCTTCCCAACCCTGCTCCTACACATCCTTACCCACACCAACTTACCTTGCACCTCCACCCATCTCTCTCTCTCTATCTACATTATCACATCCCCATCTCACTAGCCACCCCTCACACTCAGCCTCATCCTAGTGCAATCATACCAACTAACAACACACAAGGAGCCCACTTGGCATTGCCACCCCACTCCATTATAGTCTCCTTCTAAAGATCTAACCCATCCATTCCTTACACTCATTCCATCACTCTCACTCAACTTTCTCTTATTTCCCTCCTTGCAGGAAAAGAGACCCCATAATAAGAGGGAGAGAGAGAGAACTGGAGGTGGGCTTCCATCATTTGTGACCCTCACAACAGCAGAGGAGGCTGCATTGGAAGTCTCGGGAGTAGCCGAGCAGCTGGAGGTGGGAGACGGAGCGAGGGGGACATCTCAGCAACCTGGTGACAGAATTACATATCATACAGCTACATGGTGTAACTTATATGGGGACTGATGTCATCAGCCACTGAATGGTCATCATGTGCATAATGGTACGTGTACCCATTCTTCATGTGGCATATCTAGCTCTCCCACAGGTCCATTAAGAGCAACCCCCCCCCAACCCACTGTCCAGGAGGAAGAGCAAGATGACTCCTCAGAGGAGCCTCCAGCCTCTGAGAGCACATCGTCACCAGACATGAGCACACCCAGCACCAGCTCAGAAATGCACACCTCGGTGGGTCCAAAGCGAAATAGAGTAGTGTTGTCACCTGGTCCATCACAAGTCACAAGTGAGCAAGAGCAGATGGTGGAGACAGGGACAGTAGTGGAGACTCCTCGCCGGAGGGTGCAGGATGCTCCATATCTGCTCAGCTGCATGCAGACACTGAGCCTCAGGGACCATCTAGAAAGAGGGCAATCCTGGAGGTGCAGCAAGAAGTGCAGGAGGCTTTTACAGGTTTTGCGTGCGCGATGTCTGCAAATGTTCAGAGTATGAAGGAGTCCATCTCCAACATGAGCACCACCGTGTCGCAGGCGATGGCGACTGTAGGCTCTTCCATGGATAGGATGGCCACCTACATGGAGCAGCTAATGTGACACTCACAGGAGCACATGGTCTCTATGGAGAATAGATGGCTATCTATGGAGCATAGATAGCAGAGGCTCATAGACCTCCTGTCTAGGAGGGCTGTCAGCATAGACGTGGGTCCTCATGGCCCCACTGACGTGCAGCAAGGTAATCTCCAGCTTCTTGCTAGCAGGGAAGTGTGGGTGGCCCATGAGAGGGACAATGGTGAACACAGTGGCATAGTGGTTAGCACTGGTGCCTCACAGCGCCAGGGACCCGGGTTCGATTCTGGCCTCGGGTGACTGTCTGTGTGGAGTTTGCACATTCTCCCCGTGTCTGCGTGGGTTTCCTCCGGGTGCTCCGGTTTCCTCCCACAGTCCAAAAATGTGCGGGTTAGGTTGATTTGGCTATGATAAATTGACCCTTAGTGTTAGGGGGGGATTAAATATGTGGGGTTACGGGGATAGGATAGGAAGGGATATGTTAGGGGGAATTAAATACGTGGGGTTACGGGGATAGGGTGGGATATGTGTCGGTGCAGGCTCGATGGGGATTCTGTGTGAGAAAGCAGGGACAGGGTACTGGATTTGGATGATCAGCCATGATCGTATTGAATGGTGGAGCAGGCTCGACGGGCCGAATGGCCTACTCCTGCTCCTAGTTTCTATGTTTCTCTATGTTTCTATGGTGAGAGGGGAGAGGGAAGTGTGGGCTCCTCTCAAAGCGCTTACACTTCTCCCCCATTGCCACCCCCTCAGTCAGAGCCCCAGATGGCTCATTGGATCGCGATGGCCGAGTCTGCCCCACACAGTCGCAGGAGGAGCAGACTTTGGCGGAGCCATCACAGGCTCCAAAATCCAGAGGACGTCTGCCAAGACTGTCTAAGCAGTCGCAGCAGAGAAGTGAGCAGGCTGCCTCTACCTCTGCTGAACCCAAAGGGGTAGCACCTCGTAGAAGCACACGGAAAAGAAAAATGACATACAAGTAGATTCACAAGGGTAGCCACTTGAGTGTTTTAGTCAATGTTAATGGCAAGTTTCCATTAATGTATTGTCAACCATTAAAATCTTTATTTTCACCACTTTCCTGTCTTGGACACATTTGTGTGCACCTTTGGAAGTGGCTTAGTGAGTTGCAATTACTGGTGAGACATAACAAAATCTCCAGCCATGGTGGTCAGTGTGAAAGGAATGACTTGGTTATTGTAGGGATCCTTTATGGTGTTGCTGTGGGGTGGTGCCAACCTGATGCAGCATGTGGCAGCCATATGGGTTTACAGCATAAAGTTAAGTAAATCTGGCCATGATGAGGCCGTCCCTGGCCTCCCAGGCAGCAATGTGCTCAGATGTTGATGCCCTCTCTCCTGTGCAGCATCAGGTGGTTGCGGAGAAGTTTGGTGGTGTTGTTGTTGGCGCTGCTGGTGCTGCTGGTGTTGGGGCTCATTGTGGTCAGATTCTGAGGACCTAGGTGAGATAGTATAAACGGCACCCATGCTGATGGAATAGATGGCAGGTCAAGTAGAGTTGACAGAAGCAATCTGTCAAGGGTGAGAGAGGTTCTTCAAATGAGGTGACACTGGATGGAGACTTTGCTGGATACACTTGCAGCCTGCAGAAAGTTAAATGTGTGCTGGCAATGTAGTCAGCAACAGCTTCTGCCTGAGGAAAGTGATCAGCTGTGAGTTCAGAGCTTTTACTGTATATTTGATGCTGTCATGTAATCAGCTGGATCAATGGCCACTGAACTCCCGCCTCAGGTTGACAGACGTGGTTCCCGAGCTGCGTGAATCCCGTGATCATGCAGGGAAATTTGAAAGGTAGGGGGGAAAAGGCTCTTAAGTATCTGACAAGAAGCTGATAATGATTTCAATTAGGTCGCCCGCCTCTGCCGGTGGGGTCGCTGCCGCACTGGCAAACGCACCTGAGGGAAAGGTGCGTGGGGGCGGGATGACGGGAGGGTTCCCGACCCACTCCAACTTCTTTCAAATTTCCCACCCGACCCGCCTCCGATCGTGCCCGCACGGACCCTAGAAAACTTTGGCCATAGTGTTGCCTTTGCAATACAATGTATTGTAGTTTTTATCCATTACTGGTATTCAAAGAGATAAATCAATGGCTCTGTCATACACAGTTGAGCAAGGCCATTGTCATGGGTAAAAAGGGCTCAGAGAATGAATCACTACTGTTTCTAATTTACATAAATGACCTGGACTCAAAAGCTCGATAATAAGTCACCAAATTTGCTGATGATACCAAACTGGGAGGGACAGTGAAATCAGAGAAAGCAGCTCAGAGACAAGTGCAAATTATTTCACATAGGAAGGGAAAATGAGCAACACATGTAGTCAATGGATGGTGTTGAAATAATTGAGGATGAAGTGGAAAGAGACCTAGAAGTCTTAGTAGTCTCGCTGCTAAAGATATCCAACTAATGAATGGCAGAAATCAACAAAACCGACAGAATCTTAAGCTACATAGCAACAGCAGTCGAATATAAGTGATAAAACATTACAGTGCTCTGGCCAGACCACACCTTGAGTCCTGCATCCATTTCGGGTCGTTGAGACACAAGAGAAACAGTCAACACTGGAGGCAGTGCATGAGGCTGATCCTATTGTCAGGGGTCTGAGTAATCAACAAAGATGGGAAAGGAGGCATCTGAGATGTGATTTTATAGAGGTAAATACAATAGTAAATGATATGGGAAAGATGAATCTGGAATATTAATTAACTCATGAGAATAGGACAAGGGGACACAGATTCAAATTTGTATCTGGTAACATTAGGACTAATATCAAGAAGTTCTTCTTCATGCAGAGAGTGACCAACACTGGACTTCTGGCAGAGGTTTAGAGGTAAAAACACTAGATGCATTTAAGAAAAAATTAGGTGCTGCAATGGTAGGGACTACAAGGTGCTTCTGTATTGATGAACTAATATGGGTGGAATGATCTTCTCCATCCAAAATTATCCTGTGATTTAGAGATTTGGAGGAACAAGAGAGAGATTTTTAAAAAAATCACAGGAGCATTGACGACAGTATCACTAAAATAGAGAGAGAGAGAGAGAGAAGAAAGACTGTGACAGAGACACAACTTGAAGGCTAGAGGTGAGAGAAGGATTAGCTATCAAATGACAGGCGCTTAGCCCCCATTTCTATTGTCCATATGATTAAATGTCTAATTTTTGTACCATTGCCCCAGGACTATATTACTGATGTAACACTATCACGCTCCAGATCAGACATGAGCACTAATCGCCGATATACATTCCACACATACTGAAAACAGACAAAGCATCATGGAAGTTGTCATCTTTCTTTTATTTTGTTGCCTGGAGACAACATATATATATATATTTATATATTTATATATTTTTGAAGAGTAATTTTCTAATTAAAAATGCAACAGCTCAGGAAATGAGTGTTTGCAGCATATGAATTTCTGCATCTAAATGGTTCAACATTGCGTTACCATCTGGTGTATGGAGAAGTGAGGAAGAATTTATAAAGATGAAGAATTACAGCCCTCTGCACATTTAGACCCTTTAGTTCCGGCTCAATGTCATTTTAACAATGACTGAGAAGAAATTTCTGGAAATACCCTGTTCCAAACTGAGGAACGAGTTTGTTAATAATAAGAGGATTTCCACCGCCATCATTCTCTTACTGTGCCAGTGATATATTGGTCAATGAGATCAGTATTATTCTGCTTTCCAGAAGGAGCCCGGAACCCTACTATTGTCTCTCTGCCGAGGTGTGATAAAAGGCAGTCAGAAAGATTAACTGTAGTCGTCTGACAGTGTTCTCTGCACAGGCATTGTTCTCTGACTATATATGCTTTGCCGATTTGTATTTCTTCACTTCACCTGACGAAGGAGCAGCAGCTCCGAAAGCTTGTGATTTCAAATAAAGCTGTTGGACTATAACCTGGTGTTGTGCGACTTCTCACTTTTGTCTACCCCAGTCCAACACCGGCATCTCCGCATCATGGCCTACTATTCAAGACTGTTTCATACTAAGACCCAGTAGATAGTGGGAAGGACCCCATAGATCGGTACTAGTCTACTGTATAAGTGCATCATTGGCAATGTTCCTAAGCAGTAAAAGTCTTGATGAATACATACTACTTTTCTGAGAAATATTGTGCTCATCAGAGTTATGCTTGGATCAGAATTCCTTTACCTGCAGGTTAAAAATGAACCAATTTATACACGAACCATTAGTCATTCATTCAGCAATTCAATGTAAACACAGGTAACAGAGAGCACATATTTTACACAACACCTTTATGAAATGCGTTCTGGATTGAATTTAACAGTGGACCGATCATGCTTTATGCGCCAAGCACCAAATTGGGGTACATTTTATGGATGAGCTGGAGAGGAAAATTATGTCCTAGTGAAATTTAAGGGACGGAGACGATTACAGAAAAGTGTGATAAGGAGGGGAGACAGCAATTTAGAAAACTTCTGGAGAGTTTTAAAAGGCACCTTAACCCATCAGAAACCTTTGCCAAATGCTGAAGGAGCACGGGACTGAGAAGTGACAAGTTAACACGAAGGAACTGGGGCCTAAAACCAGCGGGAATCCGGCGGAACTGAATGCCGCCAGATTTCCCAACCACTACCGCCCTGCTAGCACTCCAAATTAGGACACTAAGAACATGAAAATCGGCCCCTCTATCTACCTATATCTTTATGGTGTAAATCCTTATTAAAAATGTACAGTACATAAGCTGGTGAGGAAATATGTTTTCCTAAATTCCTTCAAAACTTTTTTTCTGTTGTCTAAAGGTGATTTCCTCTGATTCTTAAAATTCTGATATGTCAACAATGAAAGAAAAGAGGGGAAAAATTGTTAAGAGCTTAATAATCACTTGGTAATATCAGGAAAGGACTTGACTGAGATGAGGAGAAATTTCTTCACTCAAGGGCTGTGAATCTTTGGAATTCTCTACCCTAGAGGGCTGTGTTTCTTTGCATAGAAACAGTTGATTCTTTAGAAACAGTTCAAAGAGGACAATGTTGTTATCTAGTCAACTAACCTTAATTTTCAAACAGAGGTGTAGTTATCCAAGGGTATATTTTCCTCTGTGTATAAAGCTAAGGACAAATTAATTTAATAAACTATCATTATAAACCAATGACAGTTTAGTTCAACAATCTTTCAATAATTGAACGTACACAGGAAAATTTAGCCCCAAGTCTCTGGGCCATGCTATCTGAAGCAGGGCAGTTACTTTTGGAGGGTGTCGCCTGGTGTCATTCCCCCCACCACCGCAGTCTCACAGTCAGACATACACCACACGTTCAAACATCACTCAGCTCCAAAAGCTGCAGCTAGACATGAAGTAAATGATATGCTTTTGTATTTTCTTTGCAAGGCAATCTTACACTCTTCACATAGGAAGGGATATACATTGCAAAGTTCTGCGTGAAGCCGCATACTATTCACTAGACTGATTCCTGGGAGGAGGGGATTGTCCTCTGAGGAGAGATTGAGAAGACTAGGCCTATACTCCCTAGAGTTCAGAAGAATGAGAGGTGATCTCATTGAAACATATACAATGCTGAAAGGGCTTGACAGGGTAGATGCAGGGAGGCTGTTTCCCCGGCTGATCTAGAACCAGGGGTCATAGTCTCAGAATAAGGGGTCGGCCATTTAGGACTGAGATGAGGAGAAATTTCTTCACTCAAAGGGCTTCGCATCTTTGAAATTCTCTACCCCAGAGAGCTGTGGAAGCTCAGTCGTTGAGTAGATTCAGGCCAAACACGCCATTACAGCAAATTCAGGCCTACTGTTTCAAAGGGCAACTGACCCCGACAGACTTCCTTATTGTCTATATGGTTATAAATGCTTGTAATTGGACTTTTATTATTCACTAATTCTTTTGTGCTTCATTTCACTATTTAATAAGGAGCAACCATATTTGCTGCTTTAGTCTATCAACCAGTGGTCCGTATGCAATATCCACCATTTTGAAGAGCATTTGGCACTTTGGCACAAGTCACCGTTAAATCCAGTAAGTAGATTACTGCAGGTGCAGTAATTGTTGATTGTCTTCTTATGCCCCTTATGCAAGGACAGAGTAGAGAAGACGTATAGCTTCCCACCACTTACATTCTGGCCTCTTGAGCATCCCCGGTTTTCCTCGCTCCACCATTGGCGCCAGGCCCTAAGCTCTGGAATTACCTCCCTAAACCTCTCCGCCTCTCTAACTCGCTCTGCTCCTTTAAGTCACTCTGTAAATCCTACCTCTTTGATCAAGCTTTTGGTCACCTGTCCTAATATCTCTTTATGTGGCTCAGTGTCAAATTTTGTTTGATAACACTCCTGTGAAGCGCCATTGGACCATTTTACTATGTTAAAGACGCTATATAAATGCAAGTTGTTGTTGGATGAGTGACAAATGTGTGGTAACATTACCCCACCTGAGACAACTCAAGCAAATCATGCTAGAAATTTATAAATCACTGGTTAGGCCTCAGCTGGGGTATTGTGGACAATTCTGGGCACCACACTTCAGGAAAGATGTAAAGGCCTTAGAAAGGGTGCACAGGATGTTACCAGGGAAGAGGGACTTCAGTTATGAGGAGAGGTTGGAAAAGTTAGGACTGTTCTCCTTGGAACAGAGAAGGCTAAGAGGTGACCCAATAGAGGTTTTCAAGTTGATGAGAGGTTTTGATAGAGTAGATAGAGGAAAACTATTCCCTCTGGCAAGTGGGTCAATAACTAGAGGTAATAGATTCAAAATCATTGGCAAAAGATCTAGAGGGGAGATGAGGAGAATTTTGTTCATTCAGAGAGTTGTTGGGATCTGGAACGCTCTAACTGAAAAGGTGATGGAAGCTGATCCCATAAATAATTTTAAAAGGGAGTTGGACAGGTACTTGAGGATGAGGAACTTACAGGGTTACGGACAAAAAGCAGGGATGTGGGACTAAGCACGACTGCTCTTTCAAAGAGCCAGCACAGGCACGATGGGCCGAATGACCTCCTTCTGTGCTGTAAATTTCTATGATTCTATGAAATCATTTCAGAATTTCCTGTATATTGAGGGAAGTATGTTAGATATGAAGACCGTATTCAGTTTCTCAATTCAGCACGAATGTTTAATTTTTTATTACCATGATGCAGATTCAGGGAACATTAGTACAAAGTTTGAAAATACCAGCATGTTGCTTTATGTCTTTGAGCCATGTGGCATCTGATGGCAGGTGACTAAGACATCATTTATTTTGTCAGAGCTGCAGCTGAAGGTGTGTTCTGTAATTTCCAGAACAAGCTGTGAATGGATTTTTTTTATCACTGCGACACTCTATTAAATAGGATTGTTTCCTAAACAATATTTAAACCGCACTCTGAGGCCATCAAAACAGCATAAACAAACCGCACTTCACTGCAAAATGAATGCACTGCATACCCAGTTTTTCTTTTCCCCCTTTTAAACAAGTGGTGCTCCACCGCTGATGTTACATAAGCCGTAGGATTACATATGTGTACAGGGTGGTCTATTTGATGGAAAGTGCGTTTTCCTATCAATAGTGTTTATTTTAATAAGGTTACTCTGTCTTCTTTATGTCAAAGTGGCACTAAGGCAGTCCCGGATTCAGGAAGCCGTTGGTAATATAAGGATTCCACTGTTTTTACACTTAGACAGCTGTCAGATGGGAGATCAGTTTATAATTAAGAAAAAGGTCAAATTATTTCTACCAATTTAGTAATTTACTAATTTCTTATGTAATTGCCCACATGCCTTTGCTTTACACCTCATAGTTCCATGGTAATTTCTAATGTATCGCCTTCTTATGTATCATATTTAGGTAGAGCTGTACAATATTTTACGGATTGCACTTTTTTCTGCAGACTACTGAAGCATCGCTAAATTGGAGGGATTGAATTTTCACGTTAAGTCTAAGTGAAACATTTTTATGTAAATTAGCCCTTCCTGACCTCACAGAGTTCCACGTGATTCCATGGAAAAGACATGCAGTCCCACGTATATGACATCAAAAGAACATTTTATGGTATTTAGAAATTTACTAGTAACTTCTGCTTTGCTGGATTGTTTTGTTCTTAATGACTATGGCTCAGAAATTAAACATCGATGGTTCCCGCGGGGGTAAGGATTCCCCGCGATATCGCACTCCGCGTCTACCTTTTTGTTTGGGGTCCACACGAACTTTAGTTTCAGAGCCTCTCCCTGTTGCAACCGTGCAGTGCTTGCGTGTCCCAGAGGCGCAATTAGTTCGTGCGAGCTCTGGGATCACGTGATTCAGTTAGAGCCAATGGCAGCACACCATCTTTCATTCATAGTTTTGACAGCAAGGGCTGTCAAAGCTATGAATACTACAAGCCCCCAAAAGAACAGCTAAACCTCAATTAAATTTAAAAAAAGCCATCACATTAATAAAATAAGTATAGTTAAATAAATTAACCACTTTAAACAAAAAATTAAATTTTTGAAAAAATTTAAAATCTTTTTAAAAGTTATAAAAATAAACTTACCTTTCTTTAAAGTCTCTAAAAAAGATAAACCTGTTGAAAAAAATTTAAAATAACACTTAAGTAACTACTTACCTTGTTAAAAGGGGGTCCTACGCCTGCTTTCTTTATGTGTAAAATCTTCACCACTTACCTGCGCGTTCAAACCTGAAAAAAAAACTAAGTGCACTGCGTGCGCACAACCTGTAGCACGCACGCGGTTCACTTAGGAACCGCCCCCTTTGCAATACACGAAGTGCCGGTTTCCCGCGCATGCACAGTGCATGCAGGAAACCGGCAATTCGGGACCTAATACGCGAGAGTACACAGTGCGTACTCTCGCGTATTAGGTTTAATTTTCGGGCCATTGTATATTGAGGTTCCAATCAGCAGAAGGCAGGTGCATCCCTCACAGGGAGGGAGGAAAGGGAATACATAAATAAACCAGAGGGCAAGTCAACTCGGCCAGAAGGCCAGTTACAGAGCAGCACTCGGAAAGGCCTGAGATGCTGCTGTCTACCTATGCTCTCAGCCTGGAGTATGGTGCATGGAACCCGACAGGCTGAGGGGGCTTAAAGGAAGAAATTAACTTTCATTTATATAGCACCTTTCAGGACCCCAGGAGGTCCCAAAGTGCTTTGCAACCAATGAAGTACGTTTTGAAGTGTAATCACTTATTGTAATGTAGGAAATGCGGCAGCCAACTTTGCGCACAGCAAGCGCCCACAAACTGCAATCAAATAAATGGCCAGATCATCTGTTTTTTTAGATGTTGGTAGAAGGATAAATATTAGCCAGTTCATCGGATAAACTCCCCTGCTCGTCGTTGAATAGTGCTGTGGGATCTTTTACATCTACTTGAGAGGGCAGACGGGGCCTCGGTTTAATGTTTCATCCGAAAGACAACACATCTAACAGTGCAGCACTCCCTCAGTACTGGACTGGAGTGTCAGCCTAGATTTACAGAAGAGAATGAAAGTTAAATAAAAAAAATGAAAAGTCAGTATAAAAAGTATAAAAACCTTGTAAGAGCCTGTAGTGCTTAATTAATAATTAATGAAAAACATTTTGCTTCTTTATACATCAACCCACTTCTTTCTCACATTGTTACGATTTTCTGTGAGGAGGGAGGGGTATTATGGGCTATAAACACTTTGCATCATAAATACTACTTCAGAGGAATTCCACTTTTTCAGGGCATAATAGGTGGGTTGAGCAGCTATTCTGGACCTGGTCTTTACAAATGATCCAAGTATGGTATGTAAAATGTGAGGAACAGCTAGCACACAGTAATCGTATTATCATTAGAAGTGAAATGGGTATGAGGGTAGCTAAAAGGGATATGCAGAAATAGTGGACATTAAAATAGCAGACTTTGAGCGAATTCAAAATGAATTTAAAGAGCTAAACTGGAGCAAATTAATAGTTGCGAAATTAGTCAGTGGGATTCAAAAGTGTGTCCTGGGTATAATTAACAGTGGTGGACGTAACAACTTTGTGCAGATATCGGGTTCAAACACTGGTATGTAAGCGCATTATGTCCGATTTGAGGTTTCTCTACCAGGCTCAGTTCAGTTTTGCATCCAAGCTGGTCTGTACATTACATACTAAAAGATCACCCGAAATGGTACAATGTTTCCTGAGCAGCTAGTCAATAGGTGAACGCACGTTAATATCCCTCACCCTGAGATTGTGCAGCAAGGGCGACAATGGCCACCACGAGCCATCCTTTCTTGTTCAAGCTGCAGCAGTGTGGAATTCCCGTCCCCAAATCTATTGTTTGTTTTTGCATCTGACAATTCCTGTGTTGAGTACAAACATCGGCCGAATGGCCTGCAACTGTGCTGTAAATTCTATGTAGTTCCATGTAAACCAAAGAAGAGAACAACTTGGTTAAGTATGACGTAAAGAGTAGTATTAATGATAAGAACAAGGCTTTCAAAACATACAGGGAATTTGGAGGATTGAGTAAATAATAAAAGACAAGCAAAAGCAGATGAGATAAGTAACAAAAAGCTAAGAGAAATGCTGACTATATAATTGCTGAAAGCATCTCAGGAATAAAGGGTTTTTCAAATATATGTGCAGCAAGCAAGGAAAGCAAGCATAGGGGTAATTTTAGAGATTTGCTTCGCGCTTCAATATCGGGGATTTGGACAAGGAAAGCAGTGGGCCCCAAAGGACCTTTTGTCCAATAATTTCAATAGACAATTCGATATCCCCAGAACAGAAACAGCATCCAGCAAGAGCCGAGAGCAGTGATGAGAGCAAATCAATAAGTACAGTAGGACATTTACATGGGGGAGGGGGTAAGATTTTCACATGCGGCATGATTTTCGCAGATTCCACACTAAAAATGTGGCTTTGATTTTCCAATGAGCCTGCTATGTGAGTCTTGAAGGCGATGGGGACTGAAATTAATGAAGCTTTAACTGGCATTTTGTAAGTTTACTAAATTCAGGAGACACTGCTAATGACTGGAACGTCACTAATATAGTTTCATCTTTTAAAAAAGGGTGGAGCGATAAACCTGGAAACTACGGACCAGTGAGTTTAACATCTTGTGCTGTGCTGTGGTGTTGGTGGATTCACCAGGGAATCTAGTGCTCTCTACCCACCATCTTAAACAATGGGTTAACCAGTGGGATATGCGTCTGTTCATATTGGTACTGGGGGACCTGGTGGATGCCAACTTCAGCCTGGACATAGTCCTTTGGGACCATACTGAGAAGGGATAAAGGGCACTTTGCTGTCTTTGAAGAAAGATGAAAAAGACCAAAGTCCCAATACAGATTAAGTAGTTGTGTCATAGGACATATGTCCAAACAGCTAAGCCTTGTGGTACAAACTTCCTAGCAATGCAACTCTCTAACCTATATGTAAGATCCAGAACCAAGCTGAGAGGTGGATTTGTGGCAAAAGATCTACCTGCAATCTTGGATATACAACCCTCTATTTCTTCATCTAAGTCATTGAAATATATGGTGAGAAGCTGAGGCCCCAGTACAGATCCCTCAGGATCACCATTGTCACATCTGCCGATAGAGATAAGTAATGGAAAACTTGGGTGCCCCATTTGTTTTTACAAGACACAAGTATTCTTTTTATCATGTACTGCCATGTTGAGGACAAGGCTCCTACAGTGATGGCTGCAAAAACTCAAGAAGATCTGGTGTCAGCAGCAGACTATCTTCTACTACTAAGGTAACCTAGTGCAATCTGCACGTGGCAAGAAGAGGTGAGACAACCAGAACAGATAACCCATTCACTTGTCAGTTGGCCCACTCCTTCCTCTGAGCCCTTATGGTAACTCTGTATGACTGGCATTTGAAAAGGAGGAATAACCAGGCAACCACTGATGTCAGTAAAAATGTCCTACCCAATTGGCTGGCAGAAAATTCACGCTTCCTGGCAACACTGCTGTACATTAACGGCTCAAAGGGATAATCTGACAGCTGATGTCAAAATGTAGGGCATTGGTTTGTGCAAAGAACTCAGGAAAAACTGTTGCTGGCAGATTATGGTTGAAATATGGAATGAAGCACCACCTAGTGTAGGAAATGGAAAACGGTGGCTTCATTCTTGAGGGACCATTGCGATCAAGGCGAAGCTAAACAGAAATGAGTATTGCTGTAAAACATTATCCACATGTCACAATTGGCTCAAAAATTACATAAAAATTGCATCAGTGGAGATGTTAGTTTTGGGTAGCACACAATGTTGTTTATATCAATAATTTAGATGCCTGGATTTATAAGGACTAATTCAGAGCTTGTCCGCTCAGAGAGCACACCCGCACCTTCAGAGAGCACACCTCACTGAATTCAGCATTAGGCCCGAATGCCAGATCAAGCGATGAAAAATGTATGTACTTTTTCCAGACCTTGCAATTAGCATATAAGAGCTTAATTCCACCTCTTAATTTAATTCAATCTTCTGTAATTTGATCCCACACCAAAACCACTGAATGTTTTTCAAACTGCTCACTCCTTTATACATGGGCACTACTGGGATTTGTTGCTCTGGCCTTTGACAGTTTCCTTCTTAAAGATGTTATCGAATATGTTTACCCTCAGCTAAAGTTCTGTTTTTTTTGATTTTTGGGGTATAGGTATGACTATTGTCCATGGTGCATAACTACTTGCTGCTGATGTTTGGCACTTTTTCTTGCATTTCAGGACAGTTTTTCTCCACAGTCCTTTTCTCACAGCAGTCTTGCTGACAGCTTCCATTTCACTTGTAGAATGCAAATATTTCAGCATCAAAGTTCCTTTTGACATTCCTGTATCAGTTCTAGATTTGGAGAAGGAACAGGAGTGAAGGGAGGCAAAGCAGAAGTGATAGTTCCTCAGGTATTTGGTCCCTTCTCCCAGCCTGGGTAGGCCTAAAGGCACCTGCCTTCCATTATCAGTGGTTCACAAGAGAAGGAAATGGAGGGAATGAGAGAGGTATACAGGATAATGATACACCAAAGAAGAAGACGGCAAGCTTAGAGGTGCCCTTCCACCAGAGTCTACAGACCACGCTACTCCCTTCAGGATGCCTAAGAAAAGATTTAGTTAAGGAGGCAATGGTTCAATAAGGAGGCATAGTAGAAGGTGCTGTGTCTCCACTTCAGAACTGACCTCCAAACATCCTATCAAACACAAAAAATAAAGAAGTGACATAATTCAGAACACTCAGCTTCATATCACAAAGTGATGTTTCTGTGCACAAATATATTTACAAGTGCTTCCTTTTATCACTATTCTCCATTGTTCTTAAACCTATCCTGGTATCATAACTAATGCCTGAGGGCTGGGAACACCAACGATGCTGTGTGGTATCATGATCCTCTTTGGACCAAGCTGGCCCTTGTCTCTGGGTTTCTGTGTCCCGGGAGGACTCATCAGCAGGCTGTGTCACCGCTGCATGGGTAGCCTGATCCTGTATTCTGCCAGCAACATGAGCAGGTTTCTGAGAGGGCTGGCTGAAAAGGTTACATGAGCTGTCATCAGGAGTGAGCATGGCATCATGAAGGCAGATTCTAGCCATGCCTGGATCTCAGTACCCACTGATCCTGGGACCTGGATCTGAGTGCCCACTAATCAGCAAGAGGGCCAATCTGATGGTGCCTCAAAACTCTGAGAAGCCAGGTTTTATTGTTCTCTCCAAATGGTTCCCCAAACCCAGTGGTCAGTAGCCTTTGGATGCACAGACTGTTCTCGAGCCATCTCTGTCAGATGGTCTTGGTGCTACCATTTAAGAACATAAGAACATAAGAAATAGAAGCAGGAGTAGGCCATTCGGCCCTTCGAGCCTGCTCCGCCATTCAATGGGATCATGGCTGATCTTCTGCCTCAACTCCATTCACCGGTCCTATCGCCATATCCCTTGATGCCCTTACTAGTCAGAAATCTATCGACTTCTGTTTTGAATATTCCCAATGACTGAGCCTCCACAGCCCTCTGGGGTAGAAAACTCCAAAGATTCACCACCCTCTGTGTGAAGAAATTTCTTCTCATCTCAGTCCTGAATGGCCTACCCTTTATCTTGAGGCTGTGGCCCCTGGTTCTAGACTCCCCAGCCAAGGGAAACATTCTCCCAGCATCCATCCTATCGAGCCCTGTAATAGTTTTGTATGCTTCAATGAGATCCCCTCTGATTCTTCTGAATTCAAGAGAATACAGGCCTAGTTTACTCAATCTCTTCTCATATGACAGTCCCGCCATCCCAGGAATCAGTCTCGTGAACCTTCGTTGTACTCCCTCTATGGCAAGTATATCCTTCCTTAGGTAAGGAGACCAAAATTGTACACAGTACTCCAGGCGTGGTCTCACCAAGGCCCTATATAATTGGAGTAAGACTTCTTTATTCCTGTTCTCAAATCCTCTTGTAATGAAAGCCAGCATACCATTTGCCTTGCTAATGGCTTGCTGCACCTGCACATTCACTTTCAGTGACTCATGTACAAGGACACCCAGGTCCCTTTGAGCATCTGCATTCCCCAATCTTTCACCATTTAGGAAATACTCTGCCTTTCTGTTTTTTCTACCAAAGTGGATAACTTCACATTTATCCACATTATATTCCATCTGCCATGTTCTCGCCCACTCACTGAGCCTGTCAAGATCCCCTGAAGCCTCTTCACATCCTCTTCGCAACTGACACTGCCACCTAGCTTTGTATCATCAGCAAATTTGGAAATGTTACATTTAGCCCCCTCATCCAAATCATTTACTTCAGGAAGCACTGCAATGTGTTGAGTCCTTCATGGTTAGGTAACTTATTGTGACTGCTCTGGTGAGGTCATTAAACTTCTTCGTGCACTGCAAAGGAAATCTGGGGCTCAAGTAGGTGGCACTCATTGTCACATTGTTTACTGCATTCTTTGCAAGAATCAAGCCCTTGCCCTCAAAAAGACAGTTTTTCTTGCTCCATATTTCCATTAGAAGGACATGTAGGTCTGATTTCCTTAAGTTTGCTGTTTATTTTTCAACCTGGCTGTCATCTTTGTTGCCCAAATCACCTGCTCCTTCCGGTGTTGACATCACCCTTTTAAGCAGCAACACATTTTATATCCTGCTGCTGCAGCAGGTCTCTGCCTTGTTTCCAGGTACTTTCTGTTCCACCCCCATCACCACCCATTCAGGACTCATTTGGGGACTAACTCTCACCTCTGTGGTAGTTTTCAGCCCCCGGCATATCTGAGGCAATTCAAGCTGTATTGAGACATCTTGTGCGTCTCTGCATATTTAAATTAGTTGGCCCCACAATTTACAGTGAGATCGGTGCCACAACTTCATGGCAGGCTGAAGCCCTGCTCTGCCTCAGTGCTGGCAGTGCAACGGTGCCATCAGAAGTTTGGACCCTACATCTCCATATTGCCCACTTAATGTTGAGTCATGGATGTGCCAGAACTTTTTTAACATTGGGAAAACTGAATTCATCTTATTTGATTTCTGCCAGAAACTCCATACGCTTGCCCCTGACACCATCCCCCTCCATCGGCTCACTCAAGCTGAAGCAGATGGTGCCAGACTGCTTACTTCGCTCTTCAGGATAGTGCCAGCTGAAATACTTAGCCACATTTTGTTATCTCAAAAACTTTCTCCAAAACCCTGCTCCAGAGCTCCATCCTACATATACTACAACTTAATCAAAACTTCACCGCCTTCATCCTAGCCCACACCTATGCCCATTCACCTGGCACCCCCATCCTCACTGACTTTCGCTGACTCCCTGTCCTCCAACACACTGAATTCCACATCCTTGTTCTTGTTTACAAATCCCTTCATAGCCTCACCCTACCACAGATCTGCAACTTCCAGAAGCTCAGCATCCCAAACTGTGACCCTTGGTCCTCCGAATCTGGCCTCTAGAGTATTCCCCTCTCACCACTGCACAGTTGGTAGTAAAGCCATCAGTTACCATAGCCCTACTCTCTGCAACTACCAGCATAATCTTCGATTTGGGACACTTTATGACGCCAAAAGAACTCTAAGTTTTGTTGTGATAATAGGACTAAAGGGCATGTCTGTAAGATATGTGAACGATTCAGGTTAGATGTCAGGAAGTATTTATTTTCTCAAAAGATTGTCACCTTCTGGAAAGGCTACCAACAGATGACTTTAAGAAATGGCTTGACAAATTCTTGAGTGAGGATAACGCTGCGGCCTATCAAGAATGTATGGGTTAGTTAAATTCATTCAGAAGAGGAAGAAGTAGAGAGAAAAATCAGAGGGGAAAAAGCCTGTGCTTTTGCCCCAGGCAAAAAAGAGTCGGGGAGTTATCCCTGGTGTCCTGGCCAATATTTATCCCTCAATCCACATAACAAAAACAGATTATCTGGTCAGTATCACATTGCTGTTTGTGGGAGCTTGCTGTGTGTAAATTGGCTGCCACGTTTCCCACATTACAACAGTGACTACACTCCAAAAGTACTTCATTGGCTGTAAAGCGCTTTGAGACGTCCGGTGGTCGTGAAAGGCGCTATGTAAATGCAAGTCTTTCTTTCTTCTTTCAGGCAGGGAGCTGGAGTTGTGGCGAGAAACTACAGTAGGCCTCAAATTATTAATTGTAGTTGGAAAACAACAAATAAATAGGAGATTGGGAAAAATACTGATGTTACTTAATGAGATCTGAAGGTGAGACTGACGATTTTTCTCAATGTCAGCAGTACTAATGATTATTGGTATTACTCGGACCAAACAGAACTAATGTTTGAAATACATTTATTTATGCTTTAAAGATCATATAAGAAACCTGGCACATTGACAAGTCACGTTGGTTATCTTGCTACAGCCTATTGTACCTGCAGTGGGTTCACGTCCTAAAATTAAGTTTTTAAAAAAACTCGGTAAAATTTTTGGAGGCATTTCCAGTGTTTCTACTGGCAAATATTAAAGCAGGAGACCAGGAGAATCCCTCCGGAATTTCAAGGCCAATATCTCCCAGTTGGAGTAAAAATGAGATGCTACTTGCAGGCTCAGGAATGGACTGTTTTCAGCTAAAGCTGGAAGATAACTTGACCTCCACACTTATGCTGCTTTTGTGCATTTTGCTCATTTATTTTGTGCATGTTCCTCATTAATTTTTGTGTTTTGTATGCACCCGACTTGATAAGAATGACACGTTTGACATTTTCCACCGCAGCACTGGGACTAGCGGGAACACCCATTTGAGGTCTCATTACCTTTAGGAATTCTTGTTTCCCTATAAAAGATTTTTTTTAAATGAAACGACCCAATGGCAGGTAAGTGTTTCATTGATAAAGTGCTCATTTAGACGGATAGCTCTTTCTGGGCTGTGGCATGTGATAAACACGCAGTCTCTGTTTAAACTCTACCAAAGTGCCAACTTGACAACTTTATAAACGATACTTAAGAACTTGCTATTGGTAGTCACACAGCTAGCTGTCTTAAGGATTCTTGTCAGATCTGAAAAATAAATTCTCAGGAAGATTTTTATGAAACGCCATTTCAAACATGCTTTAATTTTCTGTGGTTTTCCTTCCACAAAAGATTGATTATTAGAAATAAAGTCATACATTCAACGGTCGAGTAATCATTTGACTTATGTAAAATGAAAAAAAAACACCCAATCTTTTCAGTATAAATCCCGATTAAGAATAACAACTTAATTTACCATCCATGAATAAACTCAATTCAAAGCCAAATGGGTGTAATTCAATCACTGAAGATTTACCTTGAGGTAATTATTCATTCTATGTTATTCAAACCAGCCAATCAAAACAAGTTTGTTATGATTTGCCAATCATCAAAATTCAATTCTCAACTGCTTGGGCCATTTGACTTGGTGTGCCCTTTTTGCATGCTATCAAAATAAAACATGCAAAGTTAAATATCAGTGGATAAATGCTCATCTTAGCATGGTAGATCTTGGAATGAATGTTTAATACAGGAGCTTATAATTTGCTTTATTTTCAAACGTGTCATTCTTATCAAGTCGGGTGCATACAATCAAAATTAATGAGGAACATGCACAAATAAATGAGTAACATGCACAAAAGCAGCATAAATAAAAATGGAAAAACTGATCTCAGGCAAAGTAGTAATGGAGTAGTAGAATTGGCTTCGTCATCTCATGGGTTGGGAGGGGAAAACTCAGCCAAGGTTTCTGCTTCTGATCTCTATCGGGGGCCCCTGGTGGAAAGTGTGGATGTCAAGTGAAAATAAGATTGAGTACAAATGTGATACTCCTACAATTGAATGGCCTCCTAATGTTCATGAATCAAGACTGGCCACTCGGAAGCGATACCAGAGTACGGCCTGTGTCTGTTCTATTATGTCACTGGCCCGATATTCCTGGGGTGGAGAGGGGGTACGCTGTGCATTTATGGCCGGGAGGGGGCAGACAGCCCCAATCTTAAGGTTGTGAGGCACTGGGAGCGGGGGAGTCCGATTGTGTGGGGGAAATCCGGAAGTAAGTGCAGCTCGTCTGTCAGTGGCTTTTTAGCTCAGCCACCTCATTATCATTTTACTTCCGGGTTTCCCACCCAATCAGCAGCAGCGGGCGTGATGTGGACCCGCATGACGCAATCTCAACTCCAGTATTTAATGGGGCAATCCAAACAGGCAAGTTGAAGGAGTTTGGAGTTGGCTATCAGAGAACTGGAAGTGTCAGAATGGAGTCTAGACGGGCAAAGGCTGTGCCCCGTTTCACTGATGCCTCCCTGGATGTGCTCCTGGGGGCTGTGAGGAGTAGGAGGGAGATACTCTTCCCTAGCAACGGGAGGAAGAAGCCCACAGCTGATACCAAGAAGTCGTGGTTAGAGGTTCCAGAGGAGGTCAGCAGCAGGAGTGTGGTGCCACGCTCCTGGATCCAGTGCAGAAAGCAGTTTAATGACCTAAGCAGGTCAGGAAGGTGAGTACAGTGGCGCATTCACCTACATCCTGCTGTGTGCATCACTCCACCCTCTCACTCTGCCTTCTCAAGCCTACTCCATCACATAACTCCTCACACCCACTTACCTTGCAGGTGCACCCATCCTTCTCTTTCTATGCACATCCTCACATCCCCATCTCTCCATCCACCACTCCCACTCACCCTTATCCCTATGCAATTTCATGCCTCTTCCTCATAGTCACCCTCAACAAATGCTCTCCATCCATTGGGTGAACACATGCCATTACACTCACTCGTAGGTCTGTTCTTTCCCTCTTTGCAGGAGAAGAGAGCACAGAACACCAGGAAGAGGGAGAGACCTGGAGGCAGCCCTCTGTAGATCATGCAGCTGACAACTATAGAGGAGGAGGCAATGGAGATCAGTGAAGTTATGGCGTCCCTGGCTGTCAGAGTTGGGGAGATGGGGAGCTCCAGCTACCTGAATACACAATTAAATAAAAGCCACCCACATGTCATACGCCACTCAGTCATGTTGACTTGGTTTCAACAGCGAGTGAAATATGATCATCTTCATTATGATAACTTGCAACATTCTTACCTTGCCATGACTAATTCATGTCTTTTATCTCCTATAGGGCCTTCACGCTTGCAGCAGAAGTCGTTGGACGTGGTGGGCGACGATTCCTCAGAAGAGCTGAGTCCTTCTGAGGCTGCACCATCATACAACTCATTCAAACCATGTACCAGCTCAGATACTCACACATCAGTGGGGCCAGTAAGACAGATAGTTGGGTTTTTCACCTGGCGACTCACACTTCACAAGTGATGGTGGAGACAGGGACAGCAGTGGAAAGTCCGTATCGGAGGGTGCAGCCCTCTCTAAGCACTGTTCAGCTGGACAGAGATGCTGTACCCTAGGAGCCGTTGATGAAGAGCAGAATCATTGAGCAGCAGCAGACAATGTGCGATGCACTGACAGGCCTTCAAAGTAGACTCACCACAATTGCAGAGAAATTGGTGGAGTCCACCTCAAGCATGAGGGGGGTGATGTCACAGGCCATTAGGATGATGTTTCTTCCATGGATAGAGTGGCCACACCATGGACCGTCATACTCTCCAATCAACTGAGTCCATGCACGCCTTCAACACCACTGTGCAGAATCTGTATGCTAACATGTCTGCCACCTTAAATAGGTTGACAGCTACCTTAGCCTTGGCCTTACGGGGCCGCACTGATCTGGACCAAAGTGTTCTCCAGCACAGTGGTAGCAGTGAAGTGCGGCTGGGTCATGAGAGGGATGATGGCGAAAGAGGTCATGGAAGTGGGGATTCCACTCAAAGCGCTTCCACTTCTCACCCACAGCCCACCTCTCAGTCAGGGATGCTCAAGAGGGCAGAATTAGAGGAGCGCAGATATCTCGGGGGGGGGGGGGTGGTTGTGGGGCTAGAGGAGATTACAGAGATAGGGAGGGGTGAGGCCATGGAGGGATTTGAACACAAGGATGAGAATTTTAAAATCGAGGTGTTGCTTAACTGGGAGCCAATGCCAGGGATGCCCTCATTAATGCACGGTTCACTTAGGTTGCAATAGTGGGCCCACGAGAGGAGTGGTGGTGAGGTAGAGCTGGGTGTCGTCAGCATACATGTGAAACTGGCGCTGTGTTTTCGGATGATGTCGCCAAGGGGCAGCATGTAGATGAGAAATGGGAGGGCCCAAGGATAGATCCTTGGGGGACACCAGAGGTAATGATGTGGGAGCGGGAAGAGAAGCCATTGCAAGTGATTCTCTGGCTACAATTAAATAGATAAGAATGGAACCAAGCGAGTGCAGTCCCACCCAGCTGGACGATGGTGGAGAGGCTTTGGAGGAGGATGGAGTGGTCAACCGTGTCAAAGGCTGCAGACAGGTCGAGAAGGACGAGGAGGGATAGTTTACCTTTGTCACAGTCACAAAGGATGTCATTTGTGACTTTGATGAGAGCCATTTTGGTACTGTGGCAGGGGCGGAAACCTGATTGGAGGGATTCAAACATGGAGCACCGGGAAAGATGGGCACGGATTTGGGAGGCGACAACACGTTCAAGGACTTTGGAGAGCAAAGGGAGGTTGGAGATGGGGCGATAGTTTGCAAGGAAGGAGGGGTCAAGGGTTGTTTTTTTGGAGAGAGGGGTGATGACGGCAGATTTGAAGATGGGGGGGACAATACCCGAGAAGAGAGAACTGTTAACAATATCAGCTAACATGGGAACCAGAAAAGGAAGTTGGGTGGTCAGCAGTTTAGTGGGAATTGGGTCGCGGGAGCAGGAAGTGGGTCTCATGGAAAAGATAAGTACAGAGAGGTCGTGAAGGGAGATCGGAGAGAAACTGGAGAAAGATGCGCGGTCAGGGCTAGGGCAGGGGGTAACCTTAGAGGAAGCTTGGATCAGTCGGCCAGGGGAAGGAAGGGAAGTGGCAGAGGCAGCTGATCAGATGGTCTCAATCTTAGAGCAAAGAAGTCCATGAGTTCCTCGCACTCCAGTGAAATGCGGAGGTCGGCGGACTGTTAATTTTGCCGGTTTCAACCCCCCACCAGCCCCCAAACTCATGTGTTCCTGCAGATTAAAATTCAGCTCTGTGGGCCTAATCCTGGCTCTGCCAGATTCTGCCCCGTTTAGATCCATTCTGGTAGTGAGCGTGCTGAGGGTGTTCTCAGGAAATTGTTCCCATTACGCCGGTGACAGAACTCACACCATTTAAGAGCTGGGATGAATCTCTCTGAGGTAACGAGGCAGAGGATTAGGGAGATGCAGTGAAAGATTTCCACCAGCCATGTTTCGTGATGCTGCATTGATGGGAGATGAAGCTAAAGTAGGAGTGAAAAATCTACTTGAGAGACAAGCACAGATGTTGGAGAACAAAGGCCGAGACAGGTAGAGTTTAGTAAACAATGACAATGGGAGACACCAAAGGGGAGAGGACAAGAAGGAGGACAGACATAAACAAAGATCAGCAAAATATTTTTGAGGATTGTAGATTAGAGAAAAGGAGAGATCATTTTTGCCCGTCACCCTCCATCAAGATGTCTCATTTGGATGTAGGACTGGCGAGTCAATGCGGGAATTGGCATAACCACAATGGAGCAGCCAGCAGTTAAATTGTACACTTTGGTCACCAGGATTATTGCCGGGGTAGATGGGCAGGCAAAAGTCCCAGCCCAGCTCACTTCCAGCAGCAGAGCAGGGCTCTCAGAATTTCTTGCCTTTTGTCTCCTGGTCTTCATTTTTCAAATTTGTGAAGGGAAGGCAGCTTCTATTTTAACTTCAGCTCTTTAAAACAGTGTCTGGCTGACAGACAGTAGTGGAATGGCCACCATTATACACCCCACACGACTTTCCTTTCCATTGACATGTTAACCTATGGAACATGCTGGCACATGAAGTGAGTGCAGATTTGCTGCAAGTGTTTAAAGTGAACGGGTCAAGTTCCTGAAAGTGGCCAAAATAACTACATATAGAAGGCAGGCGGGTACTGGGGGCTGTGACTTCCAGTCAGTGTGGTCTCCTGGAACTTGTCTGATCGCCTCTGCGAGTTACAGAAGAATTTCCCAGAGTTTTTTCCTAAATTGGCTTAGGGTTTTTTCTCTGTTTTCTTTCCTTCTCCCAGGTGGCTGGTGGGCGGGGGAGGCGGATGGATGGGGGTGATGGTGTGCAGAAGTTACACTATGACAGTATAGGACAAGCTCAATAGACCAGCTGGTTTTTATCTATCCTTTTTTTTGTATGTTCACATGTTTCTTTAATGGCTGGAGCATGACCTGATAAATTAGATAGCAAACGTGAACAGCTGTCTCAGCTATCTTTTTGAAGTCTGATGGTGCTGTAGTAACTTATTCTCTTGAAGAGGAGGATACCTCACAGTGAAAACATTATACTTATTTCTCAGATTAATGACTAGAACGTTAGCTGATAAATTAAACAGGAAACATGAAGGGGGAAGTACTGAGTGGGATGCCCCGGGGTTCAATGCTGGGACTGTTGCTCTTTCTCATTTACATAAATGACCTGGACTCACATACTCAACGCAAAGTCAATATAAAGTGGTCAAATTCGCTGAATATACTAAGCTGGGATATCCATCGACCATGTGAACCATGCGCATTGAAACATTAATAAATCATCAATGAATATTTCGAGTACTGCCAACACTGCGCGTATAACATGAGAGATGGGAAGTTTGGGGATGATGGAAGGGAAAAGGAACAAAAAGGGATAGAAAGTTTAAAGCAATAAAGGGAAAAGGATGAACACAATGAAAGACACCAAAGAAAATTAAACATTAAGAGGAAAAATATCAACAATTATTTTGTCCATTTGGATCAGACACGTCCAATAAACACTGGTCTAAGGATCACAATCCAGAAAGGTAAGGCCTGTGTTGTGATCTTGCTGTAAGTCGTAATAGGTAACATAGGGCTGGAGCATCCTAATTGCATCTGAGTGCTATTTAATCACAAACCGTATGAAGCCGGTTAATGATTTAATTTAGTTAATAATATCATTGTCCCTTTGTGTTTTTCTTTCTACGATAGTTCTCTCCTCACAAGAACACAGAACAGGTACAAATGAAGAAGGTTCCTTCAAGCATTTGGTTTCACCCTTTCAGAATAAACCCTACTATTTCACACTACTATGTTTTTTATAATGAGTTCAATGTCCTGACCTCTTTCAGGGTCTTGCTGGATTACAGTGCTATATCAGCAACACTCCAGTATCTCAGCCATGTGACCATTCTTTATTCTCTCAGTCGTGACTCTAGCTGATTTTTCCATGCCCTAACCCAGGGACATTGAGATTAATTATAGTACCTTAACTGCCACCCCAGGTAAGGTCAGGTTAACTCAGCACAGGCAAGAGATTGAACTTGGGTCTTTATGGCCTGTATGTCTCAGCACTGCATCAGGTGGCACTTGTACATAAGAACATAAGAATTAGGAACAGGAGTAGCCCATACTGCCCCTTGAGCCTGCTCTACCATTCGATAAGATCATGGCTGATCTTTGACCTCAACTCCACTTTCCCGCACTATCCCCATATCCCTTGATCCTCTGGAGTCCAAAAATCTATCGATCTCAGCCTTGAGATATACTCAACGACTCAGCATCCACAGCACTTTGGGATACAGAATTCCAAAGATTCACAACCCTCTGAGTGAGGAAATTCCTCCTCATCTCAGTCTTAAATAGCCGGCCCCTTATCCTGAGACTGTGCACCCTAGTTCTAGACTCTCCAGCCAGGGGAACAACCTCTCAGCATTTATCCTATCAATCCCCCTCGGAATCTTATATGTTTCAATGAGATCACCTCTCATTCTTCTAAACTCCAGAGAGTATAGGCCCATTCTACTCAATCTCTCCTCATAGGACAACCCTCTCATCCCAGGAATAAATCTAGTTTATCACTTTGGGCTTGATATTCCAGGATAACTGCTTTGCCGGTGGAAGTGCAGCAGAACAGAACTCCCAGCTGCCGACAGAATTGAACGCAAATCCCGTCCTCAAAGAGATGCGGGAAAGAGATATTTAACATTCAGGCCAGGTGGCCTGCGTCAGAGGCGCCCACCCCGTTCAGCTAGGAAGAAAATTGCAGCGTTGCCACACGCTTGAAGGTCAGATCTGAGATCCCCGAATGGGCCAAAGGGAATGGTGAGTAAACTTTTCTTCTGGTCCTAAGGGAGCAAGTGGACCTTTATTTAAAGATGACCAATAGCTCCAGGATTGATTACCGATGCCCTGGACAGTCTTGAGGCCTTAGTATCTCTAACTGGCTCTTAGCTAGTGAAAATTCCGTTGGGTACGATGGGGGCGTGATGGATGGAATTCCCAGAGTAGTCAGGGAATGCCCCAGACACACCTTCTTGACATGGGGAAGGGCTCTCCCCACTCCCGCAACCTAGTGGTGGTCCCGCCAATGCTGAATTGGATCTTGCAGGTACTGTGTTGGTGCTAGTAGTAGTAGTGTTGGTTGTGGAGATGTCTGATATGGCTGACCTCTTATTCTAGGAGGTCCATGCTCTCTAAAGCTAGAAAATAAGTGCAATTAGCTTCTTCCTAAGGTAGCTCAATAATATTACAATAGTCTGCATTCAACCATGTTAATTCCTAAGATATGCACCAAATTATTACACATAAATGTGATATTCAGGCAAATATTTTTGTCCGTTTTATACTACTTATAATGCACACCATTAGTTAACAGTAGATAAATAGATAAGAGTGACATTTAGTGGAATTGCTGGATCTCTAATCTCTCAAATAATAGTCCAACCATTGTCTCATTAACCAGAGTTAACAATCCCTCAGTGCATTCATAGGGCTTACGTCAAACAGGATTTCTTCAACTTTCTTGATGTTGTTAAGTCACTTTTGAATGTCTTTTTAACCCTACATCTTATGAGAGATTGTACTTAACTGCCTAGTTACCTCATGCCAAACTGCTGCGTTGATCTGTGCCAAATATAATCGCTTGCTTCCCTTATCACCACGTCCACTATCAGATCAACTTAACGTGAACTTAGTCTTGCAAGTGCTTTTGATCCAACAGCACTATTACCGTCATACTTGTTAATTGGGATAAGTAGCACTTTCAAGCATTGTACAATTATCATGATACTGGTCTCAATGGACGGCTTCAATCATTACTGGTGCATTTAAGCTGCATATTAGAGTCATGTGTTGTCCTAAGTACTTGTTCAATTCTGCTTTACAATATTCTTTATGCGAAATTCATAGAAATTCACTTTTAGAGCTATTATTTGGTAGAGATGAGCAACTTCAAACCTGAAAAAGTATTTGTGTTCAAAAGGGTTTGTTGGTTCAAGCTTAATTACTTGTATTTTATGTTGTATTTAAGCACTGGGTAGTTCCACAGCTGTTAAATATCTTGCATACCAGCATTTAGTGATTCAATATTGAATCAAAGGCGTTTGTGCAATAATAAACACAGTTTATGGTTTTATGGAGCCAAAATAACTAGAAGGTAAATGGTTAGAGCTCAGTTCCAAAGCAGGAACAGCTGCATTTGCACTAATTACGTGCACTTGAATTTTAAGGCAGGGATGTGCACTCCATCCACCACCTTCAACGTTCACTCCCTCCGCCACCGGCGTACCGTGGCTGCAGTGTGCACCATCTACAAGATGCACTGCAGCAACTCGCCAAGGCTTCTTCGGCAGCACCTCCCAAATCCGCGACCTCTACCATCTAGAAGGACAAGGGCAGCAGGCGCATGGGAACACCACCGCCTCCAAATTCCCCTCCAAGTCACACACCATCCTGACTTAGAAGTATATCGCCGATCCTTCATCGTCGCTGGGTCAAAATCCTGGAACTCCCTCTCTAACAGCACTGTGGGAGTACCTTCACCACACGGACTGCAGCGGTTCAAGAAGGTGGCTCACCACCACCTTCTCAAGGGCAACTAGGGATGGGCAATAAATGCTGGCCTTGCTAGCGATGCCCAGATCCCATAAGCGAATTAAAAAAAAATGTGCACACATTAAATACTAAGGTGGGGGCGGGGGTGGGGGGGCGGAATTTCCATCGAGTTATCTTAATCCACTGCCGTAACTTCAGCGGAAGATTCGTATAAACACTGAAGAAACAGTGCAAATTTCAATTTTTTTGCCGTTTATGCCATTTCCACAGGGGTTCCACCAAGCTCCCCATGGAAATTCCAGGCATGTGTGTCTGGTACGATGAACTCTGCTTCGAATAAATGAGTTACAAAGGCAACCATTGATCAAATTTTCTTACCCACCAATATGGGTAAGAAAACCCCTTCTCTCCCTCGCTGCACTCCCCTTTCACCTCCCTCCTCCCCTACCCTGTTTGGGTTCTGTTATGTCCCTACCACTAATCCTGCTTGAATTTACTGCACTTCGTCTTGACTCCCTATGTTGAACATCACAGGAGATTGACTAGTATATTAAAATTATCAAGACTGGTCGCTAGGGAACCTTGTTTGTAACCTCTTTCCAGAATGGAAAGTTTCATTTATGACTCTGTTTTGTTTCTACCCAGTACCATACTTCACCTCCTATACCATGACTCATTACATTAGTCATTAATCACAGATGCGGAACAAAGTCAAAAGCTTTTAGAAAGTCCAAGTATAAAATATCAACTATATTTCAACTGTGTTTTTCATAGAATCATAGAAAGTTACAGCACAGAAGTAGGCCATTCGGCCCAATGTGCCTGTGCTGGCTCCTTGAAAGAGCATTTGTGCTTAGTTGAATGTCACTGCTTTTTGTCCGTAACCCTGTAAGTTCCTCATCCTCAGGTACCTGTCCAACTCCCTTTTAAAATTATTTATGGGATCAGCTTCCATCACCTTTTCAGGTAGAGCGTTGCAGATCCCGACAACTCTCTGAGTGAAAAGATTTCTCCTCAGCTCCCCTCTAGATCTTTTGCCAATGATTTTGAATCTATGACCTTTAGTTATTGTCCCACTCGCCAGAGGGAATAATTTTTCTCCATCTGCTCTTTCAAAACCTCTTTATCATCTTGAAAACCTCTATTAGGTAACATCTTAACCTTCTCTGTTCCAAGGAGAACTGTCCTAACCTTTCCAACCCCCCCTCCAGGCTGATACCAGGAATGGCGGGATTGACCTATGAGGAGAGACTATGTAGTTTAGGGATGTACACACTGGAGTTTAGAAGATTGAGAGGGGACCTCATAGAAGTGTATAAAATTCTGACAGGTCTAGACAGACTAGATGCAGAAGGAATGATTCCCTTGGCGGGTGAGAACAGAACTAGAGGACATAATTTAAGGATAAGGGCTAAACCATTTAGGACAGAAATGAGGGGGAATTTCTTCACTCAGAGGGTGGTGAACCTGTGGAACTCATTGCCACAGAGGGCAGTGTACGCCAGCTCATTAAATATATTTAAGAGGGAATTAGATATATTTCTACAGGCAAAAGGGGTTAAGGGTTACGGAGAGAAGGCGGGGACGGGATACTGAATTGGAGGATCAGCCATTATCTCATTAAATGGCGGAGCAGGCTCGAAGGGCCGGATGGCCTACTCCTGCTCCTATCTTCTATGTATCTATGTATCTATGTATCTATAACTGAAGTCCCTCTTCTCTGGTGACATCCTGGTAAACCTCCTCTGCACCCTTTCTAAGGCCTTTCCATCTTTCCTGAAGTGTTTGTCCACAATACTCTAGCTGAGTCATAACTAGTGATTTATAAAGTTCTAGCATGATCTCTTTGCTTTTATATTCTATTCCTCTATTTATAAACCCAAGTAACCCATACACTTTTTTAACCACCTTATCAACTTGCCGTGCCACCTTTAAGGATTTGTGTAAATGGACACCGAGGTCTCTCTGTTCATCTACACTTTTCAAAATTGTGCCATTTCTAGTGTACAGTCTTTCCATATTAGTCCTCCTAAATTACATCACTTCATACTTCTCCGCATTGAACTCCACCTGCCATGTTTCTGCCCATTTCACCATCCTGTCTATGTCATCCTGAAGCCTATAACTATCCTCATCACCGTCTACTACTTTGCCAAGTTCCGTATCATCTGCAAACTTTATAATGCTGCTCCCTACACCTGCGTCTATTGCAATGAGTAATGGACCCAAATCTGACCCTTGGGGAACACCACTGCAAACTACCTCCCAGTCTGAATAATATCCATCTACCACCATCCTTTGCTTCCTGTCACTGAGCCAATTGTGTATCCATACCGCCACTTCCCCCTTAATTCCATGGGCTTCCATCTTCTTAATAAGCCTCCTGTGTGGCACTTTGTCGAATGCCTTCCGAAAGTCCATATATACAACATCTACTACACTACCTTGATCAACCTTCTTTGTTACCTCATCAAAGAATTCAATCAGGTTAGTCAGACACAATTTGCCTTTAACAAATCCATGCTGGCTCTCCTTGATTAACCCATACCTTTCCAAATGAAAGTTTATTTTGCCCCTGATAATGGTTTCCAATAATTTCCCACCACCGATGTTAGGCTAACTGACCTGCAGTTTCCTGGTTTATCCCTCTCCCCTTTATTGAATAGTGGTATAACATTAGCAACCCTCCAGTCCTCCGGTATTACTCCTGTGTCCAATGAGGATTGAAAGATTGTGACCAATGCCTCTATTATTTCCACCTTTGCTTCTTTCAGCAACCTCGGATGCATTCCATCTGGACCAGGTGACTTACCAACTTTCAGTAATTCTAATCTTTTTAGTACGTCTTCTCTATCTATTACCATCCAGTCCATAACTTCCATCTCCTCTTTTAGTGTAACCTTCACATCATCCGCTTCCTTTGTGAAGACAGATGCAGAGTGCTCATTTAATACTTCAGCCATGTCCTCTGCGTCTACATGAAGATTTCCCTTTGGGTCCTTAATAGGCCCAACTTTTTCCCTAACTAACCGCTTACGCTTTATATGTTTATAAAATGTTTTAAGGTTCAATTTAATGTTGCCTGCTTTTGACCCTTTTTAATAATTAGGTAATGTTAACCACTTTCTAATCCTCAAGAATCCCTCCTGAATTTAGCAAACATGCAAAGATGTTAGCTAAAATGTCACTAATTTCACTCACCATTTGCTTTCAGACTCATGGATGATAGTTTTCTCGATCAGGTGCCTTGTTTATTTGAAGAGCATCTATACTTTTCAGAACCATGTCCTTCGTTCATTGCATACTGTCTATCTCCTCTTCTGCTGCTCCTGGAAACCTGATTTGTCACCAGTAACTTTCCCTCAATCTCCTGGGTAAACACAGCTGTCAATTAACTCTTAAATATCTGCTGTTTCTCTGTCCCTGAATTCCAGCTTCTTGCTGTCATTTTTATTTGGACCAATACTTTATTTCACCCTTTGTTAATTCCATAACAAATTGTTACCTTCAGGGGAGAAGGGGAAAAAATCTTTGCGTGCATGCCACTTACCGATTTTCTTTCAAAGCTGTAGTGTCAGCTGTGGCTCAGTTGGTAGCACCACTGCCTTCTGAGTCAGAACAGTTGTGGGATCAGGTGCCATCTTTTGGATGAGATATTAAACCAAGGCCCCATCTGCCCTTTCAGGTGGACGTGAAAGGTCCCCATGGCCACTATTTCGAAGAAGAGCAGGGGAGCTTTATGAATACCTGAATTTATGCCATCCATTGGTGTCCCGGCCAATATTTATCCCTCAATTGACATCACAAAAACAGATTATCTGCTCATTATCACATTGCTGTTTGTGGGAGCTTGCTGTGCGCAAAATTGGCTGCTGCATTTCCTACATTACAAGAGTGACTACACTTCAAAAAGTACTTCATTGGCTGTAAAGTGCTTTGAAACGTCCATTGGTCGTGAAAAGCACTATATGAATGCAAGTCTTTCTTTCTGTAATGCCCTGGGGGTTGCTTTGTAAATTACAATGTTCCCTCAAATTGGTTGGTGCAAGAAAGCCTAAATGTGAACTGAATACTCGCCTAGTCCATTCATTGTGAAGATATTTAACCTTTTATGATAAAGATCACGATCGGTAACATAGTGATTGCTTGCACTGCCAACATTCATTCCTCACTTTGAGATCTGTCTCTGTGTTGGGTGAGAAACTAAGGTTGAAAAGCAGAGTAACAGAGTACACAGGGCAAGTAAGAATACACAGACTAGTTCTGCCCCATCAAGAAACACTTTGGATGGCATAAATTCAGGTGTTCATAAATACATTCAAAAAGTGTAACTCAGGTCACATCAGGTCAATTATTTAATTCTACATTCATCTATATAAACACATTTTTTATTATAGAATGCAATGCAAGCATATGTACATGTTACCAATTCAGATCTGCCAGATGTGTCTACTCAAATGCCTTGATGTCAGTCGCTCTCTTAAGCCTTTTTACTGCGATTGACTTCCACTGCCCTGTATCTGCTAGTGTGGTAATGGGACTTGAGAGGGTAACAATGAAACCCTCCCTTGTGATCTGGACCAGATCTCCGTGGCTTAAGAGCATTTACTCCTTTAATCTCATTGCAGGCAGACTGAGTTAGCACTGGCTGAGGCATCATTTGGTTTGGTTCATAAACTGCTGTATTCCCTGGTGGGTAAAACATACAGAACACTGAGTACGATGAACATCACATGGTACAATCAGTTCAACTTCTATTTGCATAGGAACAGGAGTAGGCCTCTGTGCCTTAAGGACGTGTACTCCTTCAATCTCTCTGAAGGCAGACCCAGTTAACACCAGATGCTTTGTTTGGTTTGGTTCATAAGCTGCTTTATTCTATCATTGACTAAAACATACAGAAAAATGAATATGATTGAAAGTCACCAGGTACAATCAGTTCAAATTCTATGTGTACTATTATAAAAGTAAAGTACGCATGTACACTATCCCACTTAAGGAGATTCTTACTTAATGTAGAAAGATAGATTAGTTCTGCTATTCTGCAACAGTGCCAAGATTATTTCTCTTTTGTAGCCTTTCTGCTGTTTCTTTCCTTTCCCAGCTTTCAGCTGCTTTTTGTTTCCCCTTTTGTAACCTCTCCACTGCTCCAATGACTCCCCTTGGTGCCTCTGTTGATTCCTAAAAAGCTTCGCTTCAAAGATTAGCAGAGATCAAAGGAATTGGTTAACACAAGGGGCGGGAATTTCCTCTATCCGACTTACACCAAAATGACACCGATATTTACTGCTGGCTTCTACACCAATCTTGCCAACAGCAACTTATGCCAACATTTTCTGAGAATGACATTAGTGTATGCTGGAATGTAAAAAAAACAGCGTAAAACAAGCAGAAATCAGCATCACCAACTGGGCCTGAGGAAAGTGCGAAATATACGCCATCTTCCTTCTTTCAGTCCATGTTTTCTGCCCACCCAGCACTGACAGAAGAGGGTTTAACAGTAAAAGGGTTGACAACAGAGGATTAGGGACCAAAATGGAGATCTATTGGTGGAGGCAGAACGCATGGCTGAAGTATTAAATGAGTACTTTGCATCGATGTTTTCCAAGGAAGAGGACATTGCCAGAGCTATGGTAAACTAGGAGGTTGTCGGGATACAAACAGAAAATGCTGGAAAACTCAGCAGGTCAGGCAGCATCTGTGGAGAGACGTTTCTGGTGTTTCAGGTCGATGACCTTCCGTCAGAACTGGTTGTCAGGATACTGAATGAGATAAAAATAGATAAAGAGGGGGTACTAAAAAGGCTGGCAGTGCTTAAAGTGGATATGTCACCCGGTCCGAAAGGGATGCTGAGGGAAGTAAGGGTAGAAATTGCAGAGGTGCTGGCCACAATCTTCCAAGCCTCCTTAGATTCAGAGGACTGGAGGCTTGCAAATGTTACACCCTTGTTCAAAAAAAGGGAGAAGGATAAACCTGGCAATCACATGCCAGTCAGTTTAACGTTGGTGGTGGGGAAGCTTTTAGAAACAATAATCCGGGAGAAAATTATCAGCCACTTGGACAAGTATGGACTAATAAAGGAGAGCCAGCATGGATTTGTTTAGGGCAGATCATGTTTGACTAACTTGATTGAATTTTTTGATGAAATAGCAGAGAGGGTGGATGAGAGCAGTGTAGTTGATGTTGTGTATGTGGACTTTCAAAAGGTATTTGATAAAGTACCACATAATAGGCTTATTAGCAAAATAGAAGCCCAATGAGATAAAAGGAGTAGTAGCAGCATAGATATAAAATTGGCTAAGGGATAGAAAATTGAGAATTGTAGTGAATGGCTGTTTTTCAGATTGGAGGAAGGTATACGGTGGTGTTCCCCAGAGTTCAGTACACGGAAGCGATTGTTTTTCGTCCATACCACAAATTCCATTCCCTAGCCACCGGCTCCATCCCTCTCCCTGGCAAATGTCTGAGGCTGAACCAGACTGTTCATAACCTTGGTGTCATATTTGACCCCGAGAAGAGCTTCCGACCAAATATCCATGCCTCTAGACTTGACTATTCCAACACACACCCGGTCGGCCTCCCACATTCTACCCTCTGTAAACTTGAGGTCATCCAAAACTCTGCTTCCTGTGTCCTCATTCGCACCAAGTCCCGTTCACCCATCACCCCTGTGCTCTCTGACCTATATTGGCCCCCAGTTAAGCAACGTGTCAATTTTAAAATTCTCATCCTTGTTTTCAAACCCCTCCATGGCCTCACCCCACCCTATCTCTGTAATCTTCTCCAGCCCTACAACCCTCCGAGATATCTGCGCTCCTCTAATTCTGGCCTCTTGAGCATCCTTGCTTTTAATCACTCCACAATTGGCGATTGTGGCTTCAGCTGCCTAGGCACTAAGCTCTGGAATTGCCTCCCTAAACCTTTCCACCTCTCTACCTCTCTTTCCTCCTTTAAGACACTCCTTAAAACCCACCTCTTTGACCCATCTGCCCTAATATCTCCTTATGTTGCTCGGCATCAAATTTTGTTTGATAAGGCTCCTGTGAAGTGCTTTGGGAAGTTTTACTGTGTTAAAGGCGCTATATAAATACAAGTTGTAGTTGCTGTTGTTGCAAGACCACTCAGACTTGCGAGTACAGGGTACAATTTCAAAATTTGCAGATGACACGAAACGTGGAAGTGTAGCAAACAGTGAAGAAAATAGTAACAGACTTCAAGAGGACATAGGCAGGCTGGTGGAATGGGCAGACACAAGGCAGATGAAATTCAACGCAGAAAAGTGTGAGGTGATATATTTTGGTAGGAAAAATGGAAAGACACAATACAAGCTAAATGGTACAATTTTAAAGGGGGTGCAAGAACAGAGAGACCTGGGGATGTTTGTGCACAAATCTTTGAAGGTGGCAGGACAAGTTAACAAAGCAGTTAATAAAGCCTATGGGATCCTGGGCTTTATAATTAGAGGCATAGGGGTAAAAATTCAGTTGGTTGCGCCTCCCGTTAGCGCCTTAAGAGGGCGCTAATGGGGCGCAAAGCCGCTAACGCCCGGGCGCAGCGATGTTTGCGCCGCTCGGGAACTTAACTAGAGATTGTGCGGCGGCGCTAAACTTTACCGCTGCGACCACCTGCGCGCGCAGATTGTGACGTCATTCCATGGTGCAACGCCCTTGTGGCGCCCCGGAGCGGAAATTGAGTGGCGCCCCCTGCCTTACCGCCTGGCGCATCCAACGACCAGAAGACTGGAACGCTATCAATCGCTGTAGGGCTGGGGGGGGGCGCTATTTAAAGGGGGCCTCTTCCTCTCTTTTATTGTTGGTGGCATTTTTGAACTACGCATTCTGAGAGCGAGAGGGAGAGACTTCTGGAGAGATTCAACGTTGTGTGAAGGAGTTTTGGGTACTGAGCAGCACTTTGCAGGTTCATTTTGATTTGCCATTCCTTGTATCGATTTAGCAGAGACTGTGGGAGCTGCACTCTGAGCTCTTTGCCTGGTACTCTCCATTGTTCTTTCCAGCACATTTGATGTGCAAGTCTCTCCAGGCCGAGATTCAAGGCTGCAATGAACAGGATGTGGATGGAAAGCAAGATTAACCATCCCCTTTAAGAACTGGCCCGTGCCATTGTGTGTGTGTTCCATTGCTGACTGACATTACATGAGCTTCGCCAGCGCTCTGAGTTAGCGCCTCACTCCTTGGCCTTTGCGCCTTAAGACAGGTGTGCAGCGCCTGATTTAGCGCTCCACTCACCTCCCGGGGCGGTAAAAGTGAAGTTTCCAGTCAGTGCCGATAATTAGCGCCAGGCGCTAATATTTGCGTCCAGACGATATTTGCGCCCCAAAAGGGGCGCGACCTAATTTTTCCCCCATAGAGTACAAAAACCAGGAAGTTATGCTAAACTTATATAAAACACTACTTCGGCCTCAGCTGGAGTATTGTGTCCAATTCTGGGCACCACACTTTAGGAAGGATTTGAAGGCTTTGAAAAGGGTACATAAGAGATTTACTAGAATGGTTCCAAGGATGACGGATTACAGATATGTGGATAGACTGGAGAAGCTAGGGTTGTTCTCCTTAGAACAGAGAAGGCTAAGAGGAGATTTGATAGAGGTGTTTAAAATCATGAAGGATTTAGATAAAGTACATAAAGAAAAATTGTTTCCAATGGCTGAAGGGTCGAAAACAAGAGGGCACAGATTTGGGTGATTGGAAAAAGAACCAGAGGCGACACAAGGAAAAACTGTTTTACTCAACGAGTGGTTAGGATTTGGAATGCACTGCCTGATAGGGTGGTCGAAACAGATTCAATGGTAGCCTTCAAAAGGGCATTGGATATATATTTGAAAAATTTGCAGGAATATGGGGAAAGAGCCGGGGAGTGGGATTAACTGGATTGCTCTTCGAAAGAGTCGGCGCAGACTCGATGGGCTGAATGGCCTTCTTCTGTGTTATACTATTCTATGATTCTATGAAATGACAGAGTTCAGAAGGGGCAGTAATAACAAAGAACAAGTGATGAAGTAATTTTTTTTAAATTTCATTCTCAGGATGTGGGCGTCGCTGGCAAGGCTGGCATTTATTGCCCATCCTTTGTTGCTTTGAAAAGGTGGTGGCGGGCCTTCTTCTTGAACCACTGCAGTCCATGTGTTTATGGTGCTGCCATAATAGTGTTAGGCAGGGTATTCCAAGATATTGACCCAAAGAAGAAAAAGCGGTATATGTCCAAGTCAGGATGGTGTGTGAGTTGGAGGAGAACTTGGAGGCAATGGTGCTTCCATGACTCTGTCGCTCTTGTCCTTCTTGGTGACAAAGACCGTAGGGGAAGGAGGTGCCGTTGAAGTAACCTTAATGAGTTGTTGCAGTGCTTCCTGTAGATTGTGCATACTGCAGCCACAGTGCGCCAATGGTGGAGGGGTGGATACTGGTGCAGAATTTCCTGAAAATGCTCACCAAAACAACATAATTATGGCATAACGCCGCTTATCAGTGTAAGAGATCGAGGAAATTCAGTCGCAAGTGACTTAGACCTATTTTTACGCTGTCCCCGAATTTGCTCTGTGTTTTGCGTCGATTCAGTTAAACCCTCCGCCAGTCATTAACATAGCTCCAGCCCAATGTAAAAGATCAGAGAATGCGAGTTTCCTGCATATATACATCAGTTCCGAACAGGTGTAAATTTACACCTAAAATTTTAGGCACAACAGGACCCAAAATCATATTTCTGGTGTTTGTGACTTTTTAAGCGTTTTTTAAAAATATCTGCTCATTGGGACCTACACTGTATCTCATGGATTTTTTAATATGGCATCAGAATCAGTTGTATCAAAAATGTAATTAAAAATCAAAAGACTTCCAGGGTTGCAGTTTCTTAAACATGTGTGCCGAATGTGCATAAAGGATTGTTTGATGTCATCAGAATTTTAATTTTCATACATAAAAGAAGAAATATGATGTAAGTTCCGTGCTTTCCTTGGGCCCCGATTGTTTACATAGATTTCTGCTTGGTTTACGCGTTCGCAAATGTGAATGAGATTTCTCAGGAAATTTCGGCACAAGTTGCCAATAGCAAGATCGGCGTACATTTTGGCAGAACTTGGTAGTTGCACCATCTGAAGAAATTCCTGGTGATTGAGTCCAGTGGCAGGGCGCTGATCAAGTAGGCTGCTTTGTCCTGGATGGTCTTGATCTTTTTGAGTGCTGTTGCCGCAGCCCCTATCCAGACGAGCAGTGAGTATTCCATCACACTTGAGTGTTGTAGATGGTGGAGAGGGTTTGAGGCTTCAGAAGGTAAGCCACTCATTGCAGAGTACTCTGCCTCTGCCCTACTCGTAGCCACAGTGTTGATCTGGTTAGTCCAGGTAAGCTTCAGGTCAGTGAATGTTGATGATGGAGGTTCTCAGTGACAATGGTGCTGTTGAAGGTCAGCAAAGATATAAGGACCTTTCCTTGGCACTTACATTCTGCAAATGTTACTTGCCACGTCATCCCAAGCCTGGATGTGATCCAGTCCTGCTTTAGGCTGGCATTATTAGAGGCGTTGTGAATGGAGAGGAACAGTGTAGAATCGTCTGTGAGCAGTCCCACTCCTGATCTTACAATGAAGGGAAGGTCATTGATAAGGCAGCTGAAGGTGGTTGGGCCGAGGATTCTGATCTCAGGACCTGCTGCAACGATGTACTGGAGCTGTGATGATTGGCCTCCAACAACCACAGTCATCTTCCTTTGTGTCAGGTATGATTTCAGCACTGGCGGGTTATCCCCTTAACCCGACTGACCTCAGTTTTGCTCAGGCTCCTTGGTACCATACATGGTTGCATCCCGCCTTTATTTCAAGAACAGATAATCTCAACTATCCTTTGCCATTCAGCTTGTGTCCATACCTGGTTCAATGCTGTGATTTGGTCTGGAGCCAAATGATTCTAGCGGAACCTGAACTGAGCATCAGTGAGCAGGTTATTGGTGAGTAGGTAATGCTTAACGGTACTATTTCCAACTCCTTCCATCACTTTGCTGATGATTTGGGAAGAGACTGATAGTGTAGTAATGGCCAGGTTAGATTTATCCTGGGTGGCAAGTGATTGGGGATTTTTTAACGCAGTATTACACAGTTTCCATAGGGTTCAATTTCACACAGAGGTATACGTATGGAACATTTGATTGTAGCCTTTGTCCAACAAACACCTAAGCATTCAAAATCAAAGCTGCAACCTTGCACTTAAATAATGGGCCAGAAATTCGGCTCTCCGGCTTCCCGTGGGTGCAAGGATCGCGCGCGTACTTACCTACCGCCCCTGCCGTTGTGTTTCGGGCCCGCGTGGACTTCGGCTCCTGGGCCTCCTGCAGCTGCCGGCGCGCAGTGCTTGCGTATCCCAGGGGCGCAGTTAGTTCGAAGCGTCCCCTGGGATCACGTGGGCCATGGAGAGCCAATCGGAGCAGGGAATCTCCATTCATAGATTTTGACAGGAAGACCTGTCAAATCTATGAATAGAGATCGGCCCCAAAACCTCACTTAAACTTCAAATACATTTTTTTTTAATCACATTTTTAAAATAACTATAAATTACATAAATTAACTACGTTTTTGAAAAAATTAATTACACTTTTTAACGGTGCTAAAAATAAACTTACCTTTCTTTAAAGTATGTAAAAAAGATAAACCTGTTGAAAAAATGTTTAAATTCTACTTAATTCACCACTTACCTTGTTAATAGCAGGCCTTGCGCCTCCTTTTTTCCTGCGCAGCTTCTCCATACTTACCCTCCCGGAGAAACCTGAAAAAAAAAACGAAGTTCGCTGCGTGCGCGCTGCCTCTCCGGCGCACGCGGTTGACCCTCGAACCCCTTCTTTCACGAGACCAGAAGTTCCGGTTTCCCGTGCATGCGCAGTGCATGCGCGAAACCGGCACTTCCGGTGGCCCTACGGGTGAGTACACAGCGCGTACTCACCCGTGGAGACCCGAATTTCTGCCCCAATATCTACTTCCTGTAGTGGTATTGGCACCAAAGCAACTTAGTCTTCATAAAATCACTGTTTAAAATCTAACTATGAATTATAACATAACGAGACTTGTGATAATGTTGCAATCTACATTCATTATTTTGCAGTCCAGTATTTAACAGTGCTTGTAAGGGGTTTTTGTCTCGGGCTTATTTGTAGGTCAGCCAGTTATGATTTCCTGGACTGTCCTTGCCCGCTGTGCGGTTGCGAATCGCTACCCCTTATTAGTTCTGAGCCCAGGACTTATCGAGCGGCGATAAGGACAAACGAACAGACCCGTGGATTGGTGCGAGGAAAACCAATGTTTATTTACAGAAGTAAAACTACAGAGAAACAGTATCATATGAAAACGGTTTTACACTTAGCATGGGAAGAGAACGGACACATCGAGAGAAAATCCTAAAATTACAATTTTAGCAATATCCCCATTACTTCCCACCCTTATGCCTAACTAGAATTGTCTTGCGACAGCCAGAAGAAGATAATGCTCACCGTTGAAATGGATGGAAAAAACTTGGCCCTGTGCTCTGTTTCTGCCGTCGACATGTGGCTGCGAAGTTTCTGGTAGTCTTCTTTCTGGGCTGCTGGCCAGCAGACAGAGCGAACTGGGGTCCAGGCAGAGAGAGCGAGAGAATGGCTGGGTCTTCCCAGTTATACCCCTCCCGGTCGCCCTAATCTCCCTTCCGATCAGCTCATTTCTATTGTCTGATCTGGGCATGATGAATTTTAACAAAAGGTACTGGTCTCGGCCCATCATGTTAGATGGCCGGTAATTGTATGATACCAGTTCTTCAACTGCTACCCTATTGTTTGACAGGTTCGATGATTGTCCAGAACAATTTTGTTGATGGGGCCAGCCCCGTCTCAATGTCCCCGCTGATTATTTGAGCAAACACCTTGAAAGCCTTATGCATAGACCTGATTGTAATGCATAAGGAAAGGTCCTGTAACTTCCTGTTGCAGACATCGGAATACACAAGCTGACAGCTTCCCAACATCTGAAAAAGCTCTTGGTCACAAGGTCTGGCCGTGGCCATTTTATGCCCTGGATTTTAAAACTCAGTCTGACCAGGGTTCCTTATTAATAAGTCCAACAAAAAATCTTCGGTCGGGGGGAACACATGAAATTTTGCGAATCCTTTCAGTCCCCCCTGTGGAGACTTAAACTTGCTTGAAGTGTCCATACAAGGTGAACAAAATTTCTGACTGTCGCAAACAACCTTCCCCTTTATTTACCTATCCCAATTCCCCCGACACGTACATTCCCCCACTTGGAGAATAACCACAGTGTACAGCAGGCATTTTAGATAGGAAACAAATTCTTTTCCAGTAATCCCAGCACGGAGGGGGTCCAACATACCCCTGCACCACTTGGGATAAAACAGTTTTTTTTTTAATCAAACAAAAAAACAACAAACGGAGGGGACCATCTTTATTAAAAATAATAAAATTAGGCCACCATCACTCGTAAGTGGTGCGACACGGAATTCACGCGAGTGTCTCGTCTACCCGAGCATACTGGTCCCTCCAAACCCTTTGGGTTCTTGCTACTGCCTCGGGACCCTTTTTCCGACACTGGACGCAAACCAGGTAGAGGACGATCCCGAGCTGACAAATTACGAGCGCGTGTGATGCCAGACGAATCCAGGAGGGGACCTCGATATTCTCAAAGATGTCCCACCAGGGTGGGGTCGTAATATCCAGAATATCGGCCCCTATCTGGATAGTCTTCTGCTCCAGTGTATGAAAAATGCTTTTGCGACACTACTACGGCCCTTAATAGTTTAATGAGGTGTTCTGGGAGAGGGGGAATCTGGTAGCCGAAGTGAGCCACATACTTTTGGAGGTTGGTGAAATTCTCTCTTACAGTTAGGTGAACCGTGGATGGTTCAGGAATGGGGACAATTCGTTCCTGGGCCACTTGAACTTCTGCCTTGGGTTTAAAGCAGAAGCTGCTGTCACTCACCGCGCACCAGCTGTGCTGTCCGTGCTGGTAGTGAGACGCTCCTGTGGTGACGCAATATGTCCCACCTCCTATATATGCTACCTGTGGGGGAACATGGCCTTGTGCCATGGCTTCCATGGTACAATTTATAGGTTTTGCGTCAGCAGCTCTGAACCCGCATTGTGGTTTCGAATAGGCATTCAAGTGCTGGGGACACAGGATGATGTGTGCTCCCCGGCTACGGCACCCCGAGAGGTCAGTACCCGTCATAGCGTGATCCCACTTTATGACGTAGGGCGGGACCGCTGTAAAACGAACGTGTACACCCCCCTGAATTACACCAATGTTCTCCACCCTGTATACCGGCGCGGGTCGGGCCGTCCCGCCCATGACCGGCATCCTTACTATTATCCCCATGATAGTGTGGTTGGAACGTCCACAGTCCACTGGGACTGGGTAGGCCTCGGAAGCTAGTCGGACCTGGCACGGGCTTAATGCGTTCTCAAAAGGGTGGAGGGCTGCGAGGTGCTTGTTGCTGATCCAGGAGGGGACCAAACCCTTTTTAAGTCCTCCAGATTTCTGCGGCCCTCGCCCAGCAACCATGCCCCGTACAGTACGCACACCTCGTTTTGCGTAGCCTGGTCAGACGTATTCCGATCCTCCCTAATGAGCGCATTCACCGTCTTTGCATGTATCTCCAGCTCCGCTATGATCTCCTTTAGATGGAGAGTCATGGCCTGGTCTTCATGCAGTTCCGAACCCACTACCTTATTCTCATCAGTTAAGACCTTCTTTAATTGGGTCTTCAGACCGTTGATCTGCGTCTGCAGTTCAATGTCGTCTAAACTATTAATAACTGAAGACCCCGCATTAAAACCCGTTAAAACATCATTAACAGTACCCCTTCTCTGTCTCCCCACCCCGTCCCAAGCCTCGTGGCTATGTGTATACAATTTGGTCTTATCGATCTCTGCAAAATCGAATTCGTAAAACTTTTGAAATGTTTCCCTTAAGAGGGCTTGATATAGTTTAACGGTCTCTGCAGGGCACCACGCGGGCAAGTGCACCTCAGTGAGATTTAAGATCACCGAGGCCACCGCGTAATGCACCCCTTGATAGAGCACCTGGTCTGTGGGTACCAGCACCAGGCCATTCCCTGGTCCCTTGGTGGTGGCGGGGCATCCCTCTGCTACAGTCCGTGACGTCGGGGTCGTGGGCAAGGGCTGTCGGGGACGGGTCACTAATTCAGTGGCATTAACCGAGATTGGGGAGTATGGGATCGCGCATGCATCCAGGCGCGACCCCCAGTCCATCCCCCTCCCGTTATCCTGCCACTGGCTGTGGAAAATGATGGAAACGCCCGTGGGGCAGACTCTCTCTGAACCCCACATACAGACATAGATCCCCTGATCCGGTTCCCACCATTTGTCCCAGCACACACTTAACCCTCCCTGGGACCCCGTGATGGTCCTGTGGGTGTCGTTCCCTAACCTTTCCCATTCTACCCTGGGGTTCCCCATGTCTTTGCTTAATTTTCTGAGCCACCACCACCTATCCAGGGGAATGTTGCCCTTACATGACAATCAAATCCTTTTGCCCACGGTGACGCTGATCCTTGGCGTGACGATCCGTATCCTCGGGCACTGGAGGGAGGCCTCCCCATATGTAAAACCGGTCTGGCTCGAGTACTGGGTCGAGTTTGACCCCAGCCATCCAGGCCAGCTCCCCTCGTGAGTATACGAGGCAATTTCATCCGCCTCGCGTAGGCCACTTCCATCGTGGGCTAGGGGCGCCGTCCTTCCGGAGCATCCGAAGATGCGGTGGTCCTCGGTGTCGCCCCTTCTCGCGAGGCTCAGCCCAGACAGGGCGAGCAAGATCAGGCCTCCGAACATTTCCCTTTTAATTGCCTGAAAAAAAATAAAGAACATCTAGCCAGGCTCCCTACAGGCTCCTTGGCAGGGGTGAAGTGTGAGCGGGTCCCTCGACCTCAGCTCACATGGACAAACACACATACACTGGAACGGTACCATCTTAAAACTGCTATACGGTTCCGCACCTTAAAATCAAACTCAACAATCTAACTTAAAACTACAAACTTCTCAGACCAAGTTCTGTACATTTGCCGCCCGTCTCCGAGCGGCTAGCTTAAGCTCTGTTAGGACTGCGGCAGGCTGCTCCCTGCAGCGTGGCTGTACGGACCCTTACTTCTGGTCCTTCACAGCCTGCGACTGTTGGCTGGGGACCTTTGTCTTTTAACTTAACTGTAGCTCGGGAGGTCGCCCCTTTAAACTGGAGAGTCGGCGACCATGCCTTCCTAGGTTGGGGTGTCCGAGGGGACCTCCTAGGAAGTGCTATAGGTGGGGCTACCCTGGCGAGTGGACCTTTGCCGTGGGTCGCAGTCCTCGCTGGCTGGGGGCTTTTCCCCCGTGGCTCCTCCCCTCCCAAGTCTGAGCTGGGGACAGGCAATCCCTCGCTGCCTGCTGCTGTTGGCTGAGAGTCCTCGCCTCCAGAACCTTCAAAACCTGGGTCGGGGGCGGGGCTATCTGGTTCAGGCTCCTCCTCCTCCCCACCTGAGTCCCAGAAGAGAGGGGGGGTGGTTCGAACAGGGGCCCTGGTGACTCCTCCCTCAACGCACGCAACTGTACCTGCGTGTGTTGCCTGTGAGCTGAGACTTGCTGGCTCCTCCCCTTTGTCAGGTTTAAACAGTTTGCACTGGTTAATGCTGCTAGCAGCCTGCCAGTGAACCTGTTTTAAAACCTTGTCCATTGCCTCAAACGGACATTCTAGGGACTCCCCATTCTCTCTCTTTACCAGGACGGCCTTAAGGACAGGATCCTGGGCTTGGACCTGCTTTAAGTCCGGGGCCAAAGCTACCTCCTGTGTGCCTCCCTTGCCCCGGATTGCGGCTACTGGACCTGCTTTACAGGGATCCCAGAACTCTCCTTCCCTGGCCCCCTGCTTGGCCAGCTTGCTGGCCTTTTGGTTACCCTCCCACGTGGTATGGAGGGATCCTAAATCTATGTCCAAAGGTTTGGACATTGCCCCAGCCTGCTTGTTCCCTGTGAATCCCATTAAACTGTACGGGACCCCGTTAGACCTGGGTGAATTGGTCGGGTCTTCCGAATGGACCACCGTGCTGGCAGCTCCGGTGTCCACCAAACATCTCCCCTGCACTTTCTCCACCCCCTTCTTAACATCGTATCCCGGGGAACACAGGTGGACAGGCTGCGCTGGTTCTAGTCATAGGTCTGCGTTGTATGGGGCTGATGGGATCAATGCGCCAGTGGCTGTAGCTACCTTCCCCGGACTGGTCAGGAGAACCCGCAGTGATTCTAGAACGCTCTCTACTGTGGGGGTCCCAGTGTCTACCTTTGGGCCTGGAGCTGTGGAGCTCTTTCCCTTGGTGTCCTTCCAGGGGTTTTTGCAATCTTTGCGCCAGTGGCCGTCCTTCCCGCAGCCATAGCAGTTTAACTTATTCTGGGAGGGACGGTTTCCCTCCTGGTGCCACTCTTTCTTATTCTGGCCCCCAGGTTTAACCTCGTGGACTTTCCCTTTGGACTGGGGCGGCTCAATTCCCCTCCCGTTATTTCTAAATGCTACCGTGAGCTGGCGGATCACCATTTCCTCGGTGGTCTGGGGGTTTCGGGGGTCAAACCAGGCCGCAGCCTGGGCTCGGATTTGGGGCAGGCAGTTTGTCATGAGACAACGGAGCAAGTGGGCCAATTGGTCTCTGTTTAGGAACGTCCGCACTGGCGTTCCCAGGCACGCGCTCTGGTAGACTGGCCACAGCCTGTCTGCGAATGCCTGCGGGGACTCCCCGGGGAGCTGTACCGTTTTTTCCACTCAGGCGAACGGACTCCCATCATTTAGTCCCATGGCCTCCAATATCTCATCCCTTAACTCCTCGTAATCTTTCTGTCTCTTCTTACACTCATCCGATAGGGTTTGGAGGAGATCACTACCCAGAGAGAACAGCAGCATTTTTGCTTGTTCTGCCTCATCGCAGTCATTCACGCATGCTGCCTGGTCTATCTCCCGGAAATGTAGAGAGGGGTCCCCCCTCACTGTGAGCTTAGGGATGTGTCCAACCATGGCTCTGAGCTGTTGGGTACCATGCGGCACTACAAACTGGTTCTGGATGGCCCCCAGGTCCTCGCCATCGGCTGGCGGGCCGTACCTCCGTTGTTTGAGGGGGTACACTGGTCCCGGACCCGGTTTATCCCCTAGGGCCTGCTGGGTCTCCCCTAATGCTCCATCCTCCACCCCCTCTTGCTGCCAGGCCTCCTGAAAACTCGGGGCTATGGGTGGCGGTCGTGAAACCTCTGATTCCCTAACCAGTGCCTTTCTGGGAGCTGCCTGTGGGACTTCCCTGCTTGGGTTGCCGGTAAAATCCAACTGGCCCGTCTTCGGGCTAATGAGGCATACCATGCCCTTCGCCCTTACTAAGGCCATGCCCAAGCTTTCTATTTCTTGCCTGCAGGGGCCGTAGTTGGCGTCTTCAAACCCGTGGGCACAAGCCAGCTTATATGCTGCTTTTACTTCGCCTACTTTCTCCTCCTGCTCTTTCAATTCTTGCGTGAGGCTGGAAATCTTGTCCATTAATCTAACCTCACTACCTCTCGCCTCTCTGACCTGGTATTCCAGGTGTTCCATCCTGTGCCTAGCGCTACCTTTGAGCTCAGCGATCCGGTCTTCCAGGCGCTCTGACTTTGCCTGGTGTTCCCTTTGAGCTTCAACGGCCCGGGCCCTCATACGCTCTAACTCAGCCTGATGGTCCCGTGCCGTCTGTGCCCTCTCTTGGTTTACTGCCTGGAGGGCCGCGATTACTTTCTCCTCCGCTGCGGTCTTTTCCTGCAGCTCTCGGGTCAACTGTTTGATCTTGGCTGCTCGTGTTGCAACAGCACGGTCTAACACTAAAACCTACTTTTTCCAACACATGAGCCAGACCGCCTTTTCAATACCTCTCCTGTACTCTTTACTTGCTGTCCACTGGGCAGCTGCATCTAGGGGGCGCTCGGCTTTTAACATATCGCACACCCATTTTTTTGCGATATTTACTTTGCCGCACACATAGGTCGATAACCTACGCTCCATTGCGGATTCCTCCTCCGCAACACAGTCTGCCTTATCACACGCTTTCGCCTGGGCTCCTACCTGGCTCGCCATTTCTGTAAGGGGTTTTTGTCTCGGGCTTATTTGTAGGTCAGCCAGTTATGATTTCCTGGACTGTCCTTGCCCGCTGTGCGGTTGCGAATCGCTACCCCTTATTAGTTCTGAGCCCAGGACTTATCGAGCGGCGATAAGGACAAACGAACAGACCCGTGGATTGGTGCGAGGAAAACCAATGTTTATTTACAGAAGTAAAACTACAGAGAAACAGTATCATATGAAAACGGTTTTACACTTAGCATGGGAAGAGAACGGACACATCGAGGGAAAATCCTAAAATTACAATTTTAGCAATATCCCCATTACTTCCCACCCTTATGCCTAACTAGAATTGTCTTGCGACAGCCAGAAGAAGATAATGCTCACCGTTGAAATGGATGGAAAAACCTGGCCCTGTGCTCTGTTTCTGCCGTCGACATGTGGCTGCGAAGTTTCTGGTAGTCTTCTTTCTGGGCTGCTGGCCAGCAGACAGAGCGAACCGGGGTCCAGGCAGAGAGAGCGAGAGAATGGCTGGGTCTTCCCAGTTATACCCCTCCCGGTCGCCCTAATCTCCCTTCCGATCAGCTCATTTCTATTGTCTGATCTGGGCATGATGAATTTTAACAAAAGGTACTGGTCTCGGCCCATCATGTTAGATGGCCGGTAATTGTATGATACCAGTTCTTCAACTGCTACCCTATTGTTTGACAGGTTCGATGATTGTCCAGAACAATTTTGTTGATGGGGCCAGCCCCGTCTCAATGTCCCCGCTGATTATTTGAGCAAACACCTTGAAAGCCTTATGCATAGACCTGATTGTAATGCATAAGGAAAGGTCCTGTAACTTCCTGTTGCAGACATCGGAATACACAAGCTGACAGCTTCCCAGTGTCTGAAAAAGCTCTTGGTCACAAGGTCTGGCCGTGGCCATTTTATGCCCTGGATTTTAAAACTCAGTCTGACCAGGGTTCCTTATTAATAAGTCCAACAAAAAATCTTCGGGGGGGGAACACATGAAATTTTGCGAATCCTTTCATGCTTGCTTGACATATCCTAATATAATGCTTTTCTTTATAAATTTTGCAGTGATCATAAAAGCCACTGACTTTTCACAGATAAAACAGTTCTGGTATTAAATAGAATCATAGAATCATAGAAAGTTACAGCACGGAAGGAGGCCATTTCAGCCCATCGTGTCTGCGCCGGCCAACAAAGAGCTATCCAGCCTAATCCCACTTCCCAGCTCTTGGTCCGTAGCCCTGCAGGTTGCAGCATCCCAAGTGCACATCCAAGTACTTTTTAAATGTGGTTAGGGTTTCTGCCTCTACCACCCTTTCAGGCAGTGAGTTCCAGACCCCCACAACCCTCTGGGTGAAGAAATTTCCCCTCAAATCCCCTCTAAACCTTCCACCAATTACTTTAAATCTGTGCCCCCTGGTTTTTGACCCCTCTGCTAAGGGAAATAGGTCCTTTCTATCCACTTTATCTCGGCCCCTCATAATTTTATACACCTCAATAAGGTCTCCCCTCAGCCTCCTCTGTTCCAAGGAAAACAGACCCAGCATATCCAGTCTTTCCTCATAGCTAAGATTCTCTACTCCCGGCAACATCCTTGTAAATTTCCTCTGTAACCTCTCTGGTGCAATCACATCTTTCCTGTACTGTGGTGACCAGAACTGTACGCAGTACTCCAGCTGAGGCCTAACTAGTGTTTTATACAGTTCAAGCATAACTCTTGTATTCTATGCCACGGCTAATAAATGTGAGAAGTCGCACAACACCAGGTTATAGTCCAACAGTTTTATTTGAAATCACAAGCTTTCGGAGCGCTGCTCCTTCATCAGGTGAAGTGAAGAGATGTATATCGGCACAGCATATATAGTCAGAGAACACTGCCAGACGATTACAGTTAATCTTTCTAACTGCCCTTTATCACACCTCGGCAGAGAGATAATCACGGCAATCAAAGGTGTGAATGGTGTTCAAACAGGTCAGTCAGGAAAACATTACATCAAAGACAATGAGGTGGCATTACATCAAAGACATTCAGCCTCCGATCTTCGGGTAAGCATTCTCCAAGGCGGCCTTCGAGACACACGACAACGCAAAATCATCGAGCAGAAACTGATAGCCAAGTTCCGCACCCATGAGGACGGCCTCAACCGGGATCTTGGGTTCATGTCACTCTACATGTAACCCCACCTGACGTAGAGTCATCCAGACTCGAGTCGTCGTTGGCTTGTTCTCTCTACACAGATGCGGCCGGACCTGCTGTGATTTCCAGCAAAAAAAGTTTTTTGTTTTCCATACAGACCCCAGCATCTGCCACATTTGACCCCTTGTGACCCCACCTCATTGTCTTTGATGTAATGTTTTCCTGACTGACCTGTTTGGACACCATTCACACCTTTGATTGCCGTGATTATCTCTCTGCCGAGGTGTGATAAAGGGCAGTTGGAAAGATTAACTGTAATCGTCTGGCAGTGTTCTCTGACTATATATGCTGTGCCAATATGCATCTCTTCACTTCACCTGACGAAGGAGCAGCGCTCCGAAAGCTTGTGATTTCAAATAAAACTGTTGGACTATAACCTGGTGTTGTGCGACTTCTCACATTTGTCCACCCCAGTCCAACACCGGCATCTCCACATCACGGCTAATAAAGGCAAGCATTCCGTATGCCTTCTTAACCACCTTATCTACCTGGCCTGCTACCTTCAGGGATCTGTGGACATGCACTCCAAGGTCCTTTTGTTCCTCTACACTACTCAGTGTCCTACCATTTAATGTGTATTCCCTTTCCTTGTTAGCCCTCCCCAAATGCATTACCTCACACTTCTCCGGATTGAATTCCATTTGCCACTTTTCTGTCCACCTGATCAGTCCATTGATATCTTCCTGCAGTCTACAGCTTCCTTCTTCAGTATTAACCACACAGCCGATTTTAGTATCATCTGCAAACTTCTTAATCATACCCCCTTATATTCAAGTCTAGATCATTGATATATACCACAGAAAGCAAGGGACCTAGTACTGAGCCCTGCGGAACCCCACTGGAAACAGCCTTCCAGTCACAAAAACCCCCGTCAACCATTACCCTCTGCTTCCTGCCTCCGAGCCAGTTTTGAATCCAACTTGACACTTTGCCCTGGATCCCATGGGCTTTTAACTTCATGACCAGTCTGCCATGTGGAACCTTATCAAAAGCCTTGCTAAAGTCCATATACACTACATCAAACGCACTACCCTCATCTACCCTCGTTACCTCCTCAAAAAATTCAATCAAGTTTGTCAGACACGACCTTCCCTTAACAAATCCGTGCTGACTATCCTTGATTAATCTGTGTCTTTCTAAATGAAGATAAATACCACAACTCTCTTTCTTTCCCCTCTAATCTACTATGACTGATCATCACATCAAATGAGAAATCAAGGTCAGGATTTGTTGTTCTGTCTGTGAGAAAGATATAATCAACAAATAATTGTGTACTTGTTCCTTTGTGAATAAATGATGTACAATCCTGAAATTTGTACACAGTATTATGCAAAATCATGCCCCTGCATGAATGTGCCAGCAATGTGATGTAGGTTTACAGGAATGCCACCTGAAACTGTGCCTGCTCTCCAGGAGATTGTTTAGTGTGCCTAGCCCCAAACACATAAACACATTTAAACCACAAGAGGGAGGAGCAGCCAGAGCAGTCAGGATGCCAAGAATCTCACTAGAGCAATACAGGATTCACTTCTTAAAAGCACACGCACGCACACACACACACGCGTGCATAATCCACCCAGCATGTTCTCCTCCCCACATTAATTGAGACAGATTATTTGCCAGTGTCAACTTGACCCAGTGGTAGCACTCTCACCTCTGAGTCAGAAGTTTGTGTGTTCAAGCCCTGCTCTGGAAGTTAACATATTATGACAATTTGGTTCAGTACTGAGGGAGTGCCGCATTTTTGGAGGTGCTGTCTTTCAAATGCTATGTTAAACTAATGCTCCATCTGACTGTTTGGAAGCAGGGGAGTTCTCTCAGTGGCCAACATTCACGCCTCAATCAACACTTCTAAACTCAGATAAACTGGTTTGCACAAATTAGCTGCTGCATTTACCTTCAAAACAATAGTGACTACATGTCTAAAAGCAATTCATTGGCTAGGAAATACTTTGGGATGCCATGAGAATATGATAGATACTATTTAAATGCAATTCGTTTCTTACATAGATACATAGATACATAGAAGATAGGAGCAGGAGTAGGCCATCCGGCCCTTCGAGCCTGCTCCGCCATTTAATGAGATCATGGCTGATCCTTCAATTCAGTATCCCGTCCCCGCCTTCTCTCCGTAACCCTTAACCCCTTTTGCCTGTAGAAATATATCTAATTCCCTCTTAAATATATTTAATGAGCTGGCGTACACTGCCCTCTGTGGCAATGAGTTCCACAGGTTCACCACTCTCTGAGTGAAGAAATTCCCCCTCATTTCTGTCCTAAATGGTTTAGCCCTTATCCTTAAATTATGTCCTCTAGTTCTGTTCTCACCCGCCAAGGGAAACATTCCTTCTGCATCTAATCTGTCTAGACCTGTCAGAATTTTATACACTTCTATGAGGTCCCCTCTCAATCTTCTAAACTCCAGTGTGTACATCCCTAAACTACATAGTCTCTCCTCATAGGTCAATCCCGCCATTCCTGGTATCAGCCTGGTGAATCGCCGCTGCACCCCCTCCATGGCAAGAACATCTTTCCTCAGATGAGGCGACCAAAACTGTACACAGTACTCGAGGTGTGGTCTCACCAGTGCCCTGTACAGCTGCAGCAAGGTATCCCTGTTCCTGTATTCCAACCCTTTTGCTATGAAGGCCAGCATACCGTTTGCCTTCTTGACCGCCTGTTGCACCTGCATGCTCGCCTTCAGTGACTGGTGTACAAGAACACCCAGGTCTCTCTGTACTTCCCCCTCTCCCAATTTATTGCCATTTAAATAATAATTTGCCCTCCCGTTCCTGCACCCAAGGTGGATAACTTCGCACTTGTCCACATTATAGTGCATCTGCCATTTATCCGCCCAATCACCCAGTCTGTCCAAATCGCTCTGGAGCTTCCTGGTCTCCTCCTCTGAGCCCACCCCCCCTCCTAGTTTAGTGTCGTCTGCAAATTTGGAAATGCTGCATTCGACTCCCTGATCCAGGTCATTAATATAAATTGTGAACAGCTGGGGACCCAGGACAGATCCCTGTGGTACCCCACTTGTTACTGCCTGCCATTCAGAAAATGAGCCGTTTATTCCAACTCTCTGTTTTCTATCTGACAGCCAGTCTTCTTTCCTGGAGTGCCACTATCCTGCGGGGGAGCGAGTATCACTGTCCCGCCCCACGGGGGAGCGAGTATCACTGTCCCGCAGGGGAGTGATTGTCACTGCAGGGAAATCTAAAGTATAATCATATAACTTTCAGTAATTTAAGTATTTAACCGGACATTAGTAGAAATGTATATTTTTTGATGAAAATATTCTGCACTCACCAAGTTGAGGGATGCAAGTACTGGGAACAAAATCTTCTTACATTCAATGTCAGCATTACTTACTCCCAGGTCAAGCATAGCATAGTACAATATAGTTAAAGCTCCCTATACCTTAATAAAGTGCCTGGCTTCAAATTCAAAAGGACCTCATGCTGCACCAGACAAAACTCGGGGGGGGGTGGATGCAGATGCACTCAGGGGTGAAGGCATTACAATCCGGGGGGCACTTGGGAGAATCTGCAAGTCTTGGACAACTTGGTGTCAATGAGCTCTTGGGGGCATCTTGGAAGGACTTGGGAGGATCAGAGCACTCAGAGGCAGAATGAAAGCGCTCGAGGCCCTCAGATCTGGGAACACTTAGGAGTTCTGAGGTCATAAAGTATTCTAGGAAAGCTAGATTCTGTGAGAACTCAGGACTGGGTTTGGGAGCACTCAGGTCGTTATGAGTCTGGGAGCACTGGGAGAAATACTTACCAGAAGGAGTCTGAGAACCATATTGATGGGAGGTGGTGGGGGCGTTAGCTGAGCCTTGATTAACAGAGATAGCTGTGACACCAGAAGGTTTGCCACTGTTCTAGGATCACAGTTCACGGCAACGCTGGGAACCAAAGGTAGTGGCCACAGGATAATGATACCACACTGACTCTGATTCCGTAGCAGCAAGAGAATTTTTCACTTTTTTAAACATGGCAGGCATTGAACTGTGTATTGGACATCGTCACCATCAAACTTGAATTCAAGCACCATGACTACTACTGTTACCAATTACTTAGCTATGATAAGGTTTTCCATTACAATGCCACGTGCTAGTGAGTATAAGAGCAGTAAGATAAATAACAACAAAAGCAACAGCAACCTGTATTTATATAGCGCCTTCAATGTAGTAAAACATCCCAAGGGGCTTCACAGGAGCATTATCAAAAAAAATTGACACCGAGCCATATAAGGAGATATTCAGGCAGACTTGGTCAAAGTGCTTGCACTGCAGCAACTCGCCAAGGCTTCTTCGGCAGCACCTCCCAAACCCGCGACTTCTTCCATCTAGAAGGACAAGGGCAGCAGGCGCGTGGGAACACCACCACCTCCCAAGTTCCCCTCCAAGTCACAAACCAACCTGACTTAGAAGTATATCGCCGATCCTTCATCGTCGCTGGGTCAAAATCCCGGAACTCCCTCCCAGCACTGTGGGAGTACCTTCACCACACAGACTGCAGCGGTTCAAGAAGGCGGCTCAGCTGGAGTATTGTGGCCAATTCTGGGCATTACACTTTGGGAAGGACTTAAAGAGGGTGCAGTGGAGATTTACTGGAATTGTACCAGGGATGCAGGACTTCAATTATGTGGAGAGGCTAGAGAAACAAGGGTTGTTCTCTTCAGAGCAGAGAAGGTTCAGAGGCGATTTAATAGATATGTTGAAAATTATGAAGCGTTTTGATAGAGTAAATAAGGAAAAGCTATTTCCAGTGGCAGAAGGGTCGGTAACCAGAGGACTCAGATTTAATGTATTTCTCAAAAGAGCCAGAGGCGAGATGAGGGGAATTATTTTTACACAGTGAGTTGTTATGATCTGGAATGCACTGCCTGAAAGGGCGGTGGAAGCAGATTCAATAATAACTTTCAAAAGGCAATTGGACAAATACTTGAAGGGGAAAATTTGCAGGGCTATGGGGAAAGAGCAGGAGAATGGGACTAATTGGAGAGCTCTTTCAAAGAGCCGGTACAGGCATGATGGGCCGAATGGCCTCCTTCTGTCTGGTATCATTCTATGATTCTAATGTTGATACCCTGATGGATTACAGAATAGGAATTATAATTTCTTCCACCCAAAAAGATTACCAGACATTGTGAAATACAACTTGTATTTAAATAGTGCCTTTCATGTTTACACATGTCCCAAGCCATTTCTCAGAAGAAAAAAAGAATGGGAACCAAGCCTTTTCAGTTAATTATCTCCAAAAGCTTAGTTCTTAGACTGCACTGCCAAAAGCCTACCTAGATCTCAAGGCAAGGATGCACTCTCTTGAAAAATGGGAACACACCCATGACAGTGTCCAAAGATACAAGAGTCAAAATATTCCAGTGTTAGAAAAGATCAAATAACCTAACAGTGTTGTAAAGAGAGAGTCATTAACAATGTTGGCCAGCATTGGGACCAGGGAAGGTAGTTGAGTGTGCAGGAGTTTGGTGGGATGAAGATCAAGGGTCAGGAGGTGGCTCTTACAAAAGAGGGCACAGGGAAAGAGGGAGAGATGGTGCAAAGCAATGAGGATCAATATTAGGATGAATAAAGGTTGGGTACTGCTCAGTGGTGAGGTGCGATGAGAGGGAGGTGGCACATGAGGCAGCTGTGAGGCTAGTCTGAATCTTTAAGACAAAAATAAACCCCTGACATCTTTGCACTTGGTGCTAGAGGTGACAGTGGAGGGGGAAGGATGGGTTTGAGGATTTTTTTTTTATAAATAGGGACATTTCAAATCATTTTTTACTGATTTCCACTGATAAATTCCTGGATTTATTTGAGTGCTGAATTGGTAAAAATTGATTTCCTCCTGAATTTGAGATGAAAAAAATGACATTGTTCCATTATTTTCTTACCAAAAATTAGGTCCAGAGATGTGTGCACGTTGCATCTGTAATATCAGGATGTGAAGGAACAAGCCATATAACCTATTCAGAAAAATACACTATCTTTTGAAAGAATTCTGGCCTTATTAAAACATGACAAACTGGGTTTGGAAATCTAGAAACCTAACTATGAAAAAGCTGTGAAAGCATTCTGGCTATAGAGATAAGATAGTTGTTGACACTGAATCAATAACCTTATTGAAACAGAAGGTTAAAGGTTCCGGCAGGCTGAATCTTTCAAAATGAAACAATGGTTCACCCTGGACAAGGTGTTCTAATTTACACTTCGTAAAGAAGCACATAAAAGTAAGAAACATCTGCCTTCATAAAAATGACATCAAGTAAAAAACACACCTGCCATAACACCGTTTTTTATGGTAAACTTAGAACACCTAGAGAAGAGACATAATTCTGTAATGCTACCAGCAGAAAAATGACTAGAGATAATTAGCTTACATCAGCAGAAAACCTTAAAGGAAATACCACTGGAAAAGGGTATAAATATTGAACTCTCAAATGGGATAACAGACTCACTTTAAAGGGGCAAAGCGATTCTCGGCTTCAGAGGCGGCTCTGTAAGTCTCCAACTCTTTGTACCTCGGGGATCAAAGGTATTTGATTTTGGTGGATATCCTGAATAGAACTTTAAGATCTGTAAAACTGTAGCGAAGTTAAGATTTGAGAGTAAGGTTCTCTGATAATAGGATTGTAAGCTTTCTCTTTTTGGAACCGTTAATGTTGCGATTGACTCACCAACTGTAAACTGCATGTCGGTTCTTTAATAAATCTATATATTTTTAGAATTGTCTCACATAAGACTTCTGTATCAAACTCGCAAACTGTACACTCTTTGGTGAGGAGTTGCAGAATTCTGGGGGAGTTTTCCGGACCCTCATAATATCTGGAACGTTACAGTCTAGCTAAACTTATTAAAAGCGCTATCTGGAGGACGGTAACATTTTCAGGTTGTTCCTTTCCTTTAGGGAGAGATAGTCCAGACCTTTAGACCCAATTAAGTGTCTTTAGGATTCGGCTACCTCAAACTTTAGTTGAAAGTGAACGTCTGAGGAATACGCCTGATCCGGGGTAGCCCTAAAGGGACTAGGACTAGTAATTATCCCTTCAAGGACACAGGTTGAAGAACCTTGATCATGACTGATGAGGTGTTAATAACAAAATGGATAAATTATATATTATGATCATAATGTACTGTTCATAACACATGCGTAAAAATTATTTGTTCGCATCAACTATTTCATACTTCAGTCAGACTTTAAAAATATTCGTGCTTCACGATACTATGGGTTTGATGTGCTACTTAAAACATTAATTTTAGTAATCAACGTTTTGCAGCTTATGGTCTATTCAGCAAAATGTATTTTACTGCTAAATTAGCATTACTGTATTTTGTGATCGCGAAAGCTTATATTACATTACTTCTGGAACTGCCACTGAGGCCCAGAGAACTGGCGTCTGTGAACTATGTAAATAATCGTGGGTTGTCATTTAGGTTAACTCTGTCATGTTAATCTCTTGCTTGTTTTCTTGTGGTTTAGTGATGTTTACAGTAAAAACTGATTTGTACTGAACCACTAATCTACCCAGGTTTTCTGAGTTATTATTTTTTCCCTTGTCATCTCCCGGTTTTTGATGGCAAATAAAAACTAAAAAGCAATAAAAACGGACGTTAAAGGTCTTTTTGGAGAAAAGGGGTTGTGGGTTGTTCTTAGCTTCCAAGATGATACTGAAAGTAATCGGAGTATTTGACTGTGGAGAGAGAAGGGTGGTAATGCTTAACACGGTGCAGCCAAATGTGGTGCTGGCCAACAAGTCTGGTCATGCACTAGGTGTGCTTCTGTGGCCCTCAGAGTTACGGTTATGAAGCCAGCAACTGCACCAGGATGAACAACGGGGGAGGAGGATGGCAAGAAAATTGGTGGGATGAGGATGTCAAAGGAAGAGGTGTGGGAGCTGTTTAGCAGATCAGCAGTGGCAGTGGTGTCATGACGGGTTGAGGGCCAGAGGAGAGGGAGTTAGGAGTGAGAGAGTTCATTGCTAAGCAAGCTAGGGTGCAGTACATTCCAGAGGCAAAGGGTAAGTGCGACAGGGTTGGAGGTAGGTAGGGAGATGTGGATGGTATGGGATAAAAGGAAGTAGTCAAAGACGTCACATCGGGGATATAGGCCTTGGAGTTGGTGAGGTCAAGGGATGTGAATGGGGATTGGATTTGAAGGGTGAGGTTAAGAGAGGACAGGAGAACAGAGAAATTAGAGGATAGAGAGCAAGGGGAATTAAGGTGCAGATTGAAGTCACCTAAGATAAGTAATTATTCAGTGTGGAGACTGAGGGAAGAGAGAGGGGAGCTGCTGACGGAAGTGGTGGAAACGGAGACACTCAATGTTTTCAAGAGGAGACTGGATAGGCACTTGAGGGAAATAAACTTGCAGGGCTATGGGGATAGAGCGGGGGAATGGGACTGACTGGATTTCTCTACTAGAGAGCTGGCACGGACTCGATGGGCCGAATGGCCTCCTTCTGTGCCGTTATGACTCTATGAGAGCTTGGAGGAACAGGCTAAGGGAGGAGAGAAAGGAGGATGGATCTAGCGCCCTCATAGAAGACAGGCTGTTTCCTGGCTGCCATGCATCTTGGTGATATCCAGAATACACTGTATGTGTAAAAGTCCTGAGTTCATCAACATCTGCACCAGCCCTTATCTGAGAAAAGCCGACAACTTCCGCGATGCTTTGTAGCAACTTGCAGCAAATCCTGGGACCTGAATTCAGGACACTGTGGGGAAAATGCAGTTCCCAGATCTTTCAGGGATGATTCAAAGGTTCAGTTGAAGGATCAAACCTCAGGGAATGGAGCAGAAGGCACGTGTGGGCTCAGCTACTTTAGCTGTTGGAAGCTGGGATCGGTGACTTTCTTGATAAGTGCTGTGATCTTTTCTCCCCACAGCTGTTGACTGAGCGCGGAAGACTCATTTCAGGCAGCTGCCAGAGTCGCCTAAAAATGGCCGAGATCAATTTAGCAGTGGCCCGAAGCCATGACCATCAGGCTCAGGCTTCTGTCCTGCTAAATTGGTTATCGTTGCACCTGTTTAAGTCCCATAAATTGGGCACAACAATGTTAAATTTAGAGCACAAATAATTTACAGCTGAACATTCTCTTAAAAAGTGTACAAAGAGAGAAAGAAATGCAGTTAATTCCTGCTGGGTTGTTTTTTGACTGAGGTAATCTGGAATGTTGAGATAACAAGGAGGAGCCAAGCAGCTATCTATCTAGATAAATATCTAACAACAATAATTAGTCTCTGATTCATCTGCCGATGTATCTAGTTAGAACATTCCTTCACAGGGTGTATGTGAGCAGTGGCCTTAAAGGAACAAGCCAGAGTAGCTTCTAAACATTACAATCATGCTCCCGAACCCCCCAGACTACATATAAATAGATCTGCGGGAGATCAGCTACCATTGATAATATGAATTATTTTAAAGAACTATCAGAAATAATTCACCAGCAAACTCCACTATGATAAGCTTACAATTCACATGGACTGTAGCAGAGGGAGAACATTTCTGGATGTTATCAGTTAGGGAGCTTAATGGAGGAGTTCTTTATGTTAGCCACACAATTTTTGGGGTTCACAGCAGAGTTGTTCAGCAAATCCTCCTGGGGCAAAGGAAAGAGAGATAAGCAGGGTCTCGTTGAAGTCAGATAGGCTCCCAGATGACATGCCTGGCAATGGAGGATTAGCACCAAGTCAATCCTTCATGCCAGACTCCGTAATCCAGGCAGATTTGCAGTCCTCCAGGGCACTGTGGATCATTAGCCACCCAGCCTGACTCCTTCATGGGATCTGGAGAAGTATCTGGACTTACTTTGCTCCAGATAACTCTGCAAATGGGTAAATTGTCCGAGATGGATAAGCAATGGGAATTTCACCCTTGGTATACCTTTCAGTTGTTTTTTGGCATGCATATTTTACAGGGTCCTTGTTACCAGGCAGTCTAATAGTAATAGATGCGCTGAGGTTATATAGGGATCAAAGGGAAAAGTGGGGGGAGGGAATTTTATTCAATGCATTTACTCCACAGAACAGGAATCTTGCTTTGCCATTCTTATACAAAAGCCTTGTCAATAACAGCTATTCAAATAGCTCCTGACCCAGTCGACACCAGTCCTTGCTTTAGAACAGTGTGAGCAAGCAGCAGAGATTCTAGTGCCACCTCTGCATAACGTTAGTCGGAGAGGGATGAGCTCTTCACATGGGAGCCCCTCCAACAACAACAACTTGTATTTATATAGCGCCTTTAACGTAGAATAACGTCCCAAGGCGCTGCACAGGAGTATTGCTCCACTCAGCAATGTTCAAATGCCAATAAAATGTTTAATGTTGGTGAAGAGCTGACAGCAGCGTCAGTTTCTAGCAATAATAAAGCTTAGAAAAAAGCCTGTACTCGACCACTGCGCGAATGAAATTATAAGTCGGGCAAGACTACCTCCATTAGGTGACCTCACACTTTAGGAAAGGGAACCTACCGTCTTTACCCGCTCTGGCCGATATGGGATTCCAGTTCCACACCAACGTGGTTGACTCTTAACTGCCCTCTGAAGGGGCCTAGCAAGTGACTCAGTTTTATCAAACTGTACCACCTTCTCAAAGGGCAACTAGGGATGGGCAATAAATGTCAGCCTTGCCAGCGACGCCCACATCCCCAGAATTAAGTTTTTAAAAGTTACTTCTATTATATTGAACTATACAGAGATCATTAAACCACATTAAATCTCAGTTTGACTGACCATAAATGAAAGTAGTATTCAATGGCATGAAAGGATTCTATGGGTAGATACCTACCAGAGATGATTGCAATGATACATTCAACTTTAATCAAGGCTTACTTTGTTTTAGAGTGCTAACAAGAGCAAACTAGCTTTGTGAAGGTAAAGTGAAAACCATGAATCCTGGAAGTCGCAAAGGTCTTGGAAATGTACATTCAGCGTCTGAAAGAGAAAAAAACAGATCAATGTTTCAGGTGTAAATCCTTCATCAGAATTGACCATTTTTATTGCTTTGAGGTTTCAACAAATGCGTGTAATATGAAGGCCTCAATTAAAGTATTAGTGATCAGGAAATATTTGAGTCAGCATTGGTCAATGAGCCATTTGTTTTCAGCTGTTGTAAACATTCATGTTGGTAGACTGTCTTGCCGTCAAAGCCAGGGTCAGAGATCCATGGCTGCCTCAATCTAATCATTCAGACCCAAACTGGCCACAACTGAGTAAAGCTTCAGATCATAAGTATAATATTTTTAAGCAAAATACTGTTAAAATACACAGTGGTTTAGCATCAGGGTTTAAGGTGGAGATAGGACATCACTCCAATGGGAATATGTCCCCATAGGACAATAAACCACACGTTGATTGTATATCCCAACTGGAACAAGTAACGCTCAGTCTCTACCTAGAATTCACTAAATGCTAGATAGTCTGGGGCACTTCCTAAACGCTAACTCAATATCTCAAAACTCACACCATCTCTCAAGAGGAGACCATAGACCAGTGCAAGATGGAAAATAAGCCAACAATAGCAGCTGAAGCCAGTCAAGGACAGGGACCCTAATCAGCAGGAGCAATAATTAGTGCAGGCAGAACCTTTATCTTCCCCCACTTCGATTGAACTCGGGAGACCAAGACCAAACAGCAAAGTGATGAAAGGTGTCGTCGACAGTGCTATCAAGCAGCACTTACTCACCAATAACCTGCTCACTGATGCCCAGTTTGGGTTCCGCCAGGACCACTCAGCTCCAGACCTCATTACAGCCTTGGTCTAAACATGGACAAAAGAGCTGAATTCCAGAGGTGTGGTGAGAGTGACTGCCCTTGACATCAAGGCAGCATTTGACCGAGTGTGGCATCAAGGAGCCCCAGTAAAACTGAAGTCAATGGGAATCGGGGGGAAAACTCTCCACTGGCTGGAGTCATACCTAGCACAAAGGAAGATGGCTGTGGTGGTTGGAGGTCAATCATCACAGCCCCAGGACATTGCTGCAGGAGTTTCTCAGGGCAGTGTCCTTGGCCCAACCATCTTCAGCTGCTTCATCAATGACCTTCCCTCCATCATAAGGTCAAAAGTGGGGATGTTCGCTGATGACCGCACAGTGTTCAGTGTCATTCGCAATTCCTCAGATAATGAAGCAGTCCATGCCCGCATGCAGCAAGACCTGGACGACATTCAGGCTTGGGCTGATAAGTGGCAGGTAACATTCACGCCACACAAGTGCCAGACAATGACAGTCTCCAACAAGCGAGCGTCTAACCACCGCCCCTTGACATTCAACGGCATTACTGAATCCCCCACCATCAATATCCTTGGGGGTCACCATTGACCAGAAACTTAACTGGACCAGCCACAGAAATACTGTGGCAACAAGAGCAGGTCAGAGGCTGGGTATTCTGTAGCGAGTGTCTCACCTCCTGACTCCCCAAAGCCTTTCCACCATCTACAAGGCACAAGTCAGGAGTGTGATGGAATACTCTCCACTTGCCTGGATGAGTGCAGCTCCAACAACACTCAAGAAGCTCGACACCATCCAAGACAAAGCAGCCCGCTTGATTGGCACCCCATCCACCACCTTAAACATTCACTCCCTCCACCACCAGCATACCGTGGCTGCAGTGTGTACCATCTATAAGATGCACTGCAGCAACTCGCCAAGGCTTCTTCGGCAGCACCTCCCAAACCCGCGACCTCTTTCACCTAGAAGGACAAGGGCAGCATGGGAACATCACCACCTCCAAGTTCCCCTCCAAGTCACACACCATCCTGACTTGGAAGTATATCGCCGATCCTTCATCATCGCTGGGTCAAAATCCTGGAACTCCCTCCCTAACAGCACTGTGGGAGTACCTTCACCACACGGACTGCAGCGGTTCAAGAAGGTGGCTCACCACCACCTTCTCAAGGGCAATTAGGGATGGGCAATAAATGCTGGCCTTGCCAGCGACGCCCACATCCCATGAACAAATAAAATAAAGTCGCTTTAACTCTTAATTATGCATTTCCTCAGCATATATACTGCCATGCCAACAGACATATTGTATCAAGGCCCTTACCTGCCAGCCTCATGTAGTCAGTGTACAATGGCACTAGAAATCATGTATTTGTACCTGCAAATTCTAGAAAATTTAAACAGATAAAACCCCAGGGTTGAAGTATCCTCTTGTGGTGACTGGCAGTGCTGAGAATGTTGACTGGTACAAGTTCACAATACCATCTGCAGGCACTTGGTGGATTTGCAGCTGGTTCTGTACCTGTGAAACAAACCTTGAAACCATGATATCTGGATGTTTGCCGATCACAACTTGACAAGTTTACATGAAATTCTTTTGGCCTTTATTTTGATGGAGACAAGTTCAACAATGCAATGAAATTAAGTTTTCAAATATTAATATTAGGGCACCAGCTGGGCTCAGTTGTGGGTTCAAGCCTTGAACACACGCAGTAGGAATTTCCTTGGGGCTTCTCCCGCTCTGCCGTCGTAGGTTTGGTGGAAATCCTGTTTTTGTATGCAAATGGAATTTCTACCGGAGTTACAGTAGAGGAGCGTGAGAAGCCCTGAGGAAATTCAGGGCAATAATCTAGGCTGACACTCAAGTGCGGTCCTGAGGGGATGTTGTATCGTGGGAGTTGCCATCTTGCAGGAGAGACAATAAACTGATTCAGATGGTTTAGGGGACACAAAAGATCGTGTGTCACTATTCAAAGAAGAATAGGGAATTCTCCTGGTCTCTTGACCAACATTCCTCCCTCAACCAATACCACCAAAAACAATTTAACTGGTCATTCATTTCATTTACTATTTATGGGAACTTGCTGTGGCAAATTGCCATATTTACTTGCGTAATAACATTGACTGCACTTCAAAAGTAATCGATTAGTTGTGAAGCACTTTGGTATGTCCTGAGGAAGCTCTTTCTTTCTCGCTTGCTGGAAACTCCCTCCACAGTACTGTGCACAGTTCTGGTCTCCATACTATAAAAAGGACATAGAAACACTGGAGAAAGTGCAAAAAAGATTTACCAGGCTGGTACCAGAACTGAGAGATTATAGCCATCGGGAAAGATTGACCAGGTTGGGGCTTTTTTCTTTAGAGAAGGGAAGATTTAGAGGTGAACTGATAGAGGTTTTTTTAATTATGAATGGGTTGGACGGGGTAGGTGTGGAGAGAATGTTTCCACTTGTGGGACAATCCAAAACTAGGGGCCATAAATACAGGATAGTTATTAATAAATCCAACAGAGAAATAAGGAGAAATTTCTTTACTCAGAGAGGGGTTAGAAGGTGGAACTCCCTACCACAGGAAGTGGTTGCGGCGAATAGCTTAGATGCTTTCAAAAGGAAACTAGACGAGTACATGAGAGAAAAGGGAATAGAAAGATTTGGTGAAAAACTGAGACGAGGCAGATAGATTGGAAGGAGACTCATGTGGAGTATAAACACCAGCACAGACTAGTTGGGCCAAATGGCCTGTTTCTGTGCTGTATATGTAATCCTACGTAATAATTTTAACACCTAATAACTGTGGAAATGAAGGGTTCTGTATTATCTCAACAATGGATTATTTGCACTGTTTCCGTTAGTTACAACTCCTTCATAGTTCAGAAAAGAAACAGTGGCAACGATCACCAGTGGCATTTCCTAGGATATAAATCCTGACTGGATGGTTGCAAGCTAATTGTGATTTCCTCTTCAAATGAAGGACTCAAGAGACTAATACCAGCATTTCTTTATATTATTAGTTTGAATCTGGTAGATGGTAGCAGTTATTACAATACAGGTGCAGATGCCACAGAAAGAATTAAAGTCTTGGATAATAGGACACATCCGTAGGGTGTCATATCTCAATATTGTCCATTAGAAAAGAAATCATGGCAGGCTGAAATAACCACCTGTTAAGTTAATGATACTAAATGGTTGAAAATCTATTGAAGAAATATGAAGCAATGAAAAACCACATTTACTAGACAGAGAAAAAAGCTACCAATCAGCAATGAGCAAGCACCACAAAGCCAGTCAATTAAAGCTCTCTGTCTTTTCAAGCCCAGCAATCCAACGCTTACCACAAAACACACTAATCAAAGAATGTTTTCAAACCATTTCAGCCTTAGGTCAGTGTATATAGGAATACATAACAATGACAAACATGTTAAACAAATTACAAGATTCTGGAAAAATCTGAAACCAACCCACAAAATGAGTCACTTTAATGTCAGAAATGCCCGCAAGACGTTTTCTCTGCACAAAACTATCCTTCCCTGAGGTTTGAGTTCAGCTTCAGTCTCAAAGCTGGAATTTTCACCTTCACTTTTCTGCCGACAGCTGCTTGCCTGGTTGTTCACTCCGGCTGCCTGCCTCTCCTCCGCGGCCATGTTCGCGCCCAGGTGGCCCTGGAGATGGAGCGCGCGGTGTCCGCCGGCACGCTCGAGGCCTTCCACGACCGGTGGGCACCGCAGGGACTGGAGGGCATTGTCGACACTGTAACTAATATTGTGATTTAATTTGATAAGTTTCCTTTGTTTTTTTATTCATAATTTGGAGTTTATTGTTTGTGCCCCTTTAAAAAGGAGGCACTTTTGTTAATTTGATTTCGATTGATGACACAGTCATCCTGATTGGCAATTAAAAAGAGGAGAAATGCCTTCCTGATGCAGTGTCACCCCAGTGTCAGCTGTGGCTCAGTGGGTAGCACACTCGCCTCTGAGTCAGAAGGTTGTGGGTTCTAAGTCCCACCCCAGGGACTTGCACACATAAAGCTAGACTGACACTCTAGTGCAGTGCTGAGGGAGTGCCGCACTGTCAGAGGTGCCATCTTTCGGATGTTAAACCGAGGCCCCATCTGCTCTCTCAGGTGGACGTAAAAGATTCCGTGGCACTATTTCGAAGAAGAGCAGGGGTGTTATCCCCGGTGTCCTGGCCAATATTTCTCCCTCAACCAACATAACAAAAACAAATTATCTGGTCATTTTCACATTGCTGTTTGTGGGAGCTTGCTGTGCGCAAATTGGCTGCTGCGTTTCCCACATTACAACAACAACTCCACTTCAAAAAAAAGTACTTAATTGGCTGTAAAGTGCTTTGAGACGTCCGGTGGTCGTGAAAGGTGCTATATAAATGCAAGTCTTTCTTTTTAATGGCTGAGATTCTCCAGGTTCAGTTACACACTACCTTAACCAATTGAGTCATCCAGAAAAGATCCTTTTATCCCACTTTTTAAAAATACATTCTCCCTGCACAGTGGCCAAAACAAGAAGAGGAAAAACTGCTGCGTCAGTTTGCAAGCCAGCTCTGGAATGTAATGTGAAGGGGGCAGGCAGTACTGTGGATTAGATCTGTAACCGAGAAAAAGAAAAACGGTTTTGGGTCAGTGGGGAGAGAGGGAAGAATAAAGAAAGAAATAAAGTATCGGCCTAATTCACCATGGGAGATGCAGCAAAAAAAAAATGTATAATATAAATATTTCTGAGAATAAGTGGTTTTGGGTAGGAAAGGATAAAGTTACTGAGATCTTAAGCAGTTTTCGTGAAGTCGTGGGTAAGTAGTATTGTAAACTCATAGCAGCCTGCTGAGCCACCACACTGCAGTGTAGCAGATCTTCCACCTGCCGATTGGCCCTCGCGTGGATCCCATCTCAAATCCTGGGGCCATTAGCGCAGAGAGGGCAGATGCCCTATCAGTCATGGTGCTGCCTAGGTGTTTGGCCTGTGGAGTCCTGGAATTATCGAATGGCACCTTGCTGCTTCACCGGGGGGGAGGGGTGAAATGGGTCTTTCTGTCCAAACTGTCAGAAGAGCATATTTCTCTTAGGGAAACCATCCTATTTGCACTTGTCACTTTCTTAACGGTGGTCAGTTGTTCTGCGCCAGCATGTGACTGCACTGAGGGCAAAGGAGGTGCATCTGGCGGGATTTCTGGTAGGTACCAGTCCCACTTCCTTTTCTTACATAAGCACGGGAGAGCTTAGACATAAGAAGTGACCGTACGCCCGTCAGAATTTCACTATGGGTCCTGTCCCAAATTCCAGTTCCCCTGCTTGATGTATGGCACAGAAGTACCCTCCCAAGTCGAGGAATTTCAGGGATATTTTATCTATGAGCACTATGTCTTAGCATCAGTAAGGTAAGTGGTATTATATCTTATGTCAGTCATTTGACATATTGCTTCAGCCAACTTGTTGCATGACAATAAGAGGCAGGTCACTGTTTCCATTTAGGCTGCAGCGGGACTGTGGTAAACTACGCTAAAGGTCCTTGTCTAGTCAAGGACAACACCATGGAGAATCGACCGTCGCCTTTTTTAAAGGATAAAGACTGAACATACTGCTGTTGGTCTCAGTACTGTTGTGCACTTCAAAAACACTTGTTTATGGCGCCATCTTGTGTAAATGGTCATAAAAGACATTACACAAACAGCAAGAACAATTAATGCATTTTCTGCTATTAGAGCCACTTCCACCTTTTGTTTGTCTACTGTCTTAGGTTTAAGAGTAACTCAAGCTCTGTTCAAATTCATTTAGGTTAGGTAATTTATTGCATCAGAATTATGAACCATTTCATATTTAATAATTGTAATCTTTATTTTGCTTTTCTATACTGAACTATGTTTTTTTCCCCCAAAAAAAGTACTAGCATAACCGTGTGTGAACTATATCCCTTGATTTATATTCCACCATTTAATTCAAAAGTTGATCAGAATTTTGGACCCCGGATGCATATTTTTCTTTTTGTGTAAAGTTTTTCTCAAATTGCTTTACCTCCTCAGAGTTTTTCACTGTAACACGTGCTGATTATTTTGAATGCACACCAGTTATGTGAGTCCAGAAAATGTCACAATGTTAATTAATGAAAACACAATCCACTCTTTCTACTAAATAAGTAACAGTCTCTTTAACGTCATTTGTCACCTTCTTACTTCGAGTAAGAAGAAACATGTTGAAAAATTCCAGCAAGGGTCAGCACTGAAGATACACAAACTGTACAGACTGAAGTACTACAGGGGTTACTGAAGGTAAATGGCTATGATTACACCATTGTGGATCTGATGGCCACCCATGATCATCGGTTTGGAAGAACCTGCAACTCAGATCAGCACATAGAAAAATAAACTACACAGTAATGACAACTGCATAACTGTTGTTATGTTGACTAACGGCAGCTGGAACAGGACAGGTTTATCTTTGGTAAACCAGAAGCTTCTGATATCTATATTTTCTGAGCCCAATTACTGTTTTAGCTGTAAGAAAGATGAACTTGCATTTGTGTAGCACCTTTCGCGACTTCAAAACGTTCCGAAATGCTTCACAGCCACTTTTTGAAGTGTTTGATGTCCCTATAGTTTAGTTCAATTTCTATCTCACAAATCAACAACAAAATAGAGCTTGAGAAGCTTTTGGTTTAATACATGTTCATAAATACTTCAAGATTTCAATGCACAAGACTTTAAGAAGTCCCTGCACTTCATGATGTGGAAAATCATGAGTTTCAAATAGGAATTCATATGCATCTACATAAAATGAAATATTTAATTGGAACCGTGGAATGCAGGGAATATGCTTGGAGTTTTCTTTTCTTTAGGGATAAACCTGAGAGTAGAGCAGCTACTTCCTAATGCAGGAGCAAGAGGCAGGAGTTAAAACCCCAAATTGCAACTGAAATGGTGATTTTTATGTCTGTCACTTCTTGTACTAATTGTGGAATTTTAATGCTCCTATAATCATTAACTGTCCGTACCAGTGAGTAGCTAATTAAATAAAACTCAACTCAAATATTAACGTGCAGATTTTTCAAGCTGTGTTGCTAAGTTGCAGCACACACTTGCAACTCCTCTCTGTTATGAATTAATAACTGCAACATATATTCAGTTACAACATTACGCTGGAGAGGGTGTGCAGAGATGATTTACAAGGATGATGCCAGAAATGCGAGGGTATACATATCAGGAAAGGTTGAATAGGCTGGGTCTCTTTTCTCTTGAAAAAAGAAGGCTGAGGGGTGACCTAATTGAGGTCTTTAAAATTATGAAAAATTTTGATAGAGTGGATACAGAGAGAATGTTTCCACTTGTGGGGAAGAGCATAACTAGAGGCCATCAATATAAGATAGTCACCAAGAAATCCAATAGGGAATTCAGAAGAAACTTCTTTACCCAGAGAGTGGTGAGAATGTGGAACTCGCTACCACAGGGAGTGGTTGAAGCGAATAGTATAGATGCATGTAAGGGGAGGCTAGACAAGCATATGAGGGAGAAGGGAATCGAGGGTTATGCTGATAGACTTAGATAAGGAAAGATGGGAGGAGGCTCGTGTGGAGCATAAACGCCGGCATGGACTGGTTGGGCCGAATGGCCTGTTTCTGTGCTGTATGTCCTATGTAAAAGATTGCAAATTTATAAATTCTTGCAAACTCATATCTTGCAACAATAAAAGTAGTTGCCCCCTCACACAATGTTCTCTGTCACATCTCCAATGGCGCATACTCTCAGTTCTGTCATGCTTACTAGCAGTGCTGAGGGAGTGCTGCGCTGTCGGAGGTGCCGTCTTTCGGATGAGACGTTAAACTGAGGCCCTGTTTGCTCTCTCAGGTGGACCTAAAAGATCCCATGGCACTATTTCGAAGAAGAGCAGGGGAATTATCCTCAGTGTCATGGCCAATATTTATCCCTCAATCAACATCACTAAAAAACAGATTATCTGGTCATTATCACATTGCAGTTTGTGGGAGTTTGCTGTGCGCAAAATGGCTGCCGTGTTTCCTACATTACAATAGTGACTATACTTCAAAAAGTACTTCATTGGCTGTAAAGCGCTTTGGGAAGTCCGGTGATCATGAAAGGCGCTATAGAAATGCAAGTCTTTCTGTCTTTCTCTAGTACCAAATTCACACAATTTTGCCAGAGTTGCCTCTTCTGCAGATGTAGCAATACTCAGTATAGCCACGAGACACACAGGGAAAAATTCAGTAGCTTAGCGCCTCCCGTTAGCACCTGCAGATGGCAGTAATGGGGCACTGATGCAGTAGTGCGGGGCATGGCAAATCCAGCGGTGCACGGCAAATCCGGCCCCCCCCCCCCCATTGCGTCGCCGGTATGAGGTACCGCCAGGGACTTCAACGCCAGGCAGATTGTGACGTCAGTGAGCGTGCAACGCTCAATGGGCACCTGATCTGGACAATTCATTGTCACCGCTTACCTTGGCACCTCAACCAGACAACGACAGGGAGAGCTGGCCTATAGCTGCAGGGAGCCGGCTCCAGCAATGTTATTTAAAGGCATCAGTATTAATCCTCACAGCTGTCAGGGCAGGTTAGTTTCAGTGGTTTCTTGTCAGTTTCACCCAGTGGAACAGTATGTATGAGTAATTTCAAGCTTCTTTTGTATCAGCAGTCTTCTGGCAAGTGCAAAGTAGCTACATTTATTGCTCAAAGATTCAAACTGCTACACTTGGCAACATTAATGGGAGCTGTACTGGCATGCCACCTCGGCCTCCAGGATCTACGGAGGAGGGAGCGTAGACAGCGAGAAATACGGGACCATGTGGCCAGAGGGATGAGGAGGGACATCAGGGCTCTCACCAGGAGGCCTTACACTCTGAGGGTATTCCGACAGCACCTCTCCTACCTTCAATTAAGCGAGGAACAGTGTATTAGATGGCTCCGCATCACCAAGGTGGTGGTCACAGATCTCTGCCACCTCCTCCAAACAGACCTCCAGCCTCACACCAGGATGACTTAAACCCCACATCCCTTTTGCTCACCACATGTAAATCATACCATCCCTGTGTCATGGCATATCACAGCGTCCTCCTGGGCACAAAGGTGAAATGAGAGAGACCACAAAATATTGCAAACTCCATTAATAAATTTATACATAAACATATCACACATATCACATTCATTCTAATAACTAATGACCCTTGTGCATGCAATAGTTGAATAGTTACAATTGTGTGCAAGGCATGAGATGTGGATGTGAGTGTTGGTAGGTAGAGATTGTTGGTGGCTGACCGCTGGAGGTGTAGTGCTTTGGGCAGTGTGTGAAGCTTGTGGTAGCATTTGTTGAAGCATTCAATCACCCTGACCACCCGACTGAGGTGGATCTGCCATGAGCACACCTGCTTCAGTCCTCCGGCTCCTTCTCCTTGTTGTGCTTCTCCTTGCTGAGGCAGCTGCACAGCCAGCAATGCTGAGAATGAGGTGCTGCCGTATCAATGAACTTCCCCTTTAAGTACTGGGAAAAGCCTGTGGCAATGATGAGTTGAGATTAGACTGCACCCGATATTGGTCCACCCTTTCAGTGTAACACCACTGAGCTAGGCCGTTAAGACTTGATTTAGCACCCCAATCATTTCTTTGAGCAGTGAGAATGAATTTTGCCTGCAGTCTAAAGCATTAGCGCTTGGCGCTAATTCTCAACCTTTTCTAAAGATACCGCCCATTCCTGGGCTATAATGAATTTCTAGTCCCCAGTTTTCAGTGAACTGCTCAGTTCTTGGAATTTTGGATAGCACACAAAATTCCTCTTTTTAACCTCTCTGCATTCCTGTCTCCTATTTTCATGCCAAATAGCCCCTGCCTGTGAGCCGCTTCCTCCTCAAATCCAACTACTAATAGGGAAGAAGCAATTGTTAATATTGGCAGGAGAAACACAGAACATCTAACAAAACGATCTGCTGATATTAAAATAATTCACTGCTTCCTGCTTCACATAGCTTTCAGATATAGAACTACAACCAAAAACTATTGTTTCATATTTAATGATGTAAACCACGAGTTCCTGAATGTGCAAAAAATAGAACATTATTCTAATGCACTGTTTGAGCTTCAGCCAAACAGGAGATTCTAAATGAATGAGCATATTATGCAGATCCCGTTGTGAACTTATTAGAAAATCTTTGATGATTAAAAGGAACATTACAGTTTATTTGGCAGATGTTCTTAACGTTTGGGTTGCACCATGAGTTACAATAGTCAGGTTTCACTCCACAGTTTTGGTAAAATTTAGACTAAAGCTACCAAAGAACTGGAGATATTGGCCGAAATTTTCTTTACCTGGGCGGGTCTGGTGCGGGCGGTCGCCATGGCGGGTCACGAGCCCGTTGCTGGCTCCATCCTGCTCCACAGAACGACTTTATGTTAATGGGGCCTAGTAAGCCTGCCCTGCGCGTTACCCGGCCCAATTAAAAGCTGCGGGTCTGGTGACGTCATCGATGACACGTTTTCAGCCAGGATATTTAAAGGTTGAAGGTTCATCTCAGAGTGTGCAGTCAGTGCAGTTCACTATTCCACTGCTGCACACACCACCAGAGATGACTGCACAGAGGCAGAGGGCTGCACCCAGGTTCTCCGATGACTCCCTCCATATGCTTGTGGAGAGAGTCAGAGCACGCATAGAAACATAGAAACATAGAAAAATAGGAGCAGGAGTAGGCCACTCGGCCCTTCGAGCCTGCTCCGCCATTCAATATGATCATGGCTGATCCTCTATCTCAATACCATATTCCCACTCTCTCCCCATACCCCTTGATGCCTTTTGTGTCCAGAAATCTATCTATCTCCTTCTTAAATATATTCAGTGACTTGGCCTCCACAGCCTTCTGTGGTAGAGTATTCCACAGGTTCGCCACCCTCTGAGTGAAAAAATTTCTCCTCATCTCAGTCCTAAATGTCCTACCCCGTATCCTGAGACTGTGACCCCTCATTCTAGACCCCTCAGCCAGGGGAAACATCCTCCTTGCATCCAGTCTGACTAGCCCTGTCAGAATTTTATACGTTTCAATGAGATCCCCTCTCATTCTTCTAAACTCTAGTGAATACAGGCCTAGTCGACCCAATCTCTCCTCATACGGCAGTCCTGCCATCCCAGGAATCAGTCTGGTGAATCTTCGCTGCACTCCCTCTATGGCAAGTATATCCTTTCTTCGGTAAGGAGACCAAAACTGCACACAGTACTCCAGGTGTGGTCCCACCAAGGCCCTGTACAACTGTAGTAAGCACAGGGAGGTCCTCTTCCCTGCTGATGGGAGGAAGAGACCTCCCCAGCAGAGCAAAGGAGCCTGGCTCCAAATAGCAGAGGAGGTGAATAGCAGGGATGTGGTCAGGAGGACCTGGGTGCAGTGCCGCAAATGCTTCAATGATCTTGTTAGATCAGGAAAGGTGAGTCCAAAGCCGCACTCACCTTCATCCTGCTGTGCCTCTCATCAGATCCCCATCACTCTGCCTTCCCAACCCTACCCCTGCACATCCTTACTCACACCAACATACCTTCCACCTCCACCCATCACCTATGTTCCCTCTAAGCTGTGCGCAGCAAGCTTCACTGTGCCGCGCAGTAACAGGAACCGTCCACGCACACTGCTCAGGCTCACAGCGGGGGCTTTGATAACACAGCAAAACAGCCCCGGCCAATCAGGGAGAGGGGGCGGGGCTCACCTGCCCTGACCGACAGCCCGCTCTGCCAATCAACGCCCAACCTTCTGTGACTGGTGCGCCTCTAACCAATAGCAAGGGGGCGGGTCCTGAGGATTAGCCAATAGCAGGTGAGGGGGGACAGGTGCTGGATGACTTCCCCGTGCCTAAACCGCTCTCGGTCTGTGGGCTGGTAGGAGCGGCGTGCGTCCCATTCTGTGATAGAAGATGTTTGACAGGCCGGCAGATACCCGGGCCGGAGCAGTAGGACAGAGAGCAGGAGGGAAGAGTTCACCAGGGACTGCACGCCGGCAAGACGTGAGCAGCGAATGCAGCGTGCACTGTTAGTGAGTGCGCCCTTGCAGCGCTGTGGGACGTTCGGTTTTTCTGTAACGCTCCTGTGTTCAACATAGGATTACATAGGGTATACGGCACAGAAACAGACCATTCGGCCCAACCAGTCCATGCTGGCATTTATGCTCCACTCGAGCCGCCTCCCATCTTTCCTCATCTAAATCTATCAGCATAACCCTCTATTCCCTTCTCCCTCATATGCTTGTCTAGCCTCCCCTTAAATGCATCCATACTATTCGCTTCGAACACTCCCTGTTGTAGTGAGTTCCACATTCTCACCACTCTTTGGGTAAAGAAGTTTCTTCTGAATTCCCTATTGAATTTCTTGGTGATTATCTTATATTGATGGCCTCTAGTTATGCTCTTCCCCACAAGTGGAAACATTCTCTCTGTATCCACTCTATCAAAACCTTTCATAATTTTAAAGACCTCTATTAGGTCATCCCTCAGCCTTCTTTTTTCAAGAGAAAAGAGACCCAGCCTGTTCATCCTTTCCTGATATGTATACCCTCGCAATTCTGGTATCATCCTTGTAAATCTTCTCTGCACCCTCTCCAGTGCCTCTGTATCCTTTTTATAATATGGCGACCAGAACTGTACGCAGTACTCCAAGTGTGGTCTAACCAAGGTTCGATGCAGGTTTAGCATAACTTCTCTACTTTTCAATTCTGTACCTCTGGAAATAAACCCTAGTGCTTGGTTTGCTTTTTTATGGCCTTGCTAACCTGTGTCGCAACTTTTAGTGATTTGTGTATTTGTACTCCGAGATCCCTTGTTCCTCTACCCCACCTAGACTCGCACCCTCCAAGTAATAAGTGACCTCCCTATACTTCCTACCAAAATGTAATACCTCACATTTATCTGTGTTGAACTTTATTTGCCAATTATATGCCCATTCTGCAAGTTTATTAATGTCCTCTTGTAATTTGTTGCAGTCCTCCTCAGTATTGATTATCCCCCCAAATTAGGTGCCATCGCAAATTTTGAAATTGTGTTTTTGATTCCAAAGTCTAAATCGTTAAGTCTAAATCGTTCTAGCATTTAAGACTTGCCTCCCTCCCACCTCCTTCTTCGGCATTGATTGATATTAAAGCATAGTTTTAAAAAATAATTCATAAAGACTTTTTGTACCGAACAAACTTTTATCACGCTATTGGAATAAATCCTGGGCCAAACACAAAACCACGGTGAATACCCTTTGGTTTAATGGGGAGCGGCTGAACATTGAACTCTGCTTAAACTCAAAGGTTAGTTAAATTACACGACCCACTCTCTCCAAAATTCCTGAGTATTGCTGCTCTCCTTAGACCTTTGTACCGCTAGCGCCGGCTTTCAAATAAAGCAGCACTTTGTTTTGCTGCTCGAGTGTGTTGCATTTCACAGAAAAGCGAAGAAAAAAGCCAGTACAATTAAAGGTTCGCCTGTCACGAATTATTATCGCCTTTCTCCACCAGCATGTCAACCGTGATTAAAATAAAATGCCATATCTAATTGCTTTTATTTAGTAAACCACTGGAAAGAAGAGCAGAAAAAAAGTTTCTGAAAATTGAGAGCGAGCTAAGTGGCGCACGGATAGTCAATGTCAACATGCTCTGGTTAATCTGCCTTTTGATTCTCTTGAGTGTGTTTGGCACTGGATGTAAATACATAGTTCAGAGTGGATGCAACAATCAAGTTGGACTGTTCTAACCAGGGCTAGAATTGGTGATGTGTTTCAATGGGGCTTCAATGCAATCAACGTGGAAATGTGAGTTGCCTCACCTTCCCCCCATCCCCCCCAACTCCCTCCCACCCCAACAAAAAAGTTATACAAAATAAACCAATAAAAATTTAGAAAAGCAAAATAAAATCAGTTGGAAACAAGATAAAATTCATCAAAAGACAAAATAAACCCATCGAAAATGAAAAAAAGCAAAAACAAAATAAAAACATCAAAAAAGCAAAATAAGTCAAAAACAAAGCAAGTGCTAAATCAAAATTTATATGGTTAAAGAATGTTGGATAAAATATTATTTTTATGATGTCCATTCCATTTGACACGTTGGACCCCCTGTGACCCACCTCATTGTCTTAGCCGTACTCTGATGTGTCTTTGATGTAATGCCTCCCAAACAGATTGTATCTCTGCAGACACATTGTTCTCTGTATATATATACTGTGTAATCGATTTGTATTCCCTCACTGTACCTGTACCTGAAGAAGGAGCAGAGCTCCGAAAGCTCGTAATTTAAAATAAAACTGTTGGACTATAACCTGGTGTTGTGCGACTTCTCATTTTCATTCCATTTAAGTTTGTGTGATATAAGTCTGGTGTTACAACTTTACTTTTCACTTATTGTGCAAGTTTGAATGGGATTTACAGACAATAATAAATGAAAACATAAGGAAGAAAATTAAAAGGAATAATTTGCCTTAATGCAATTTGTAAAATTTTCCCCAACTCCCCCTGCCCAGCAAACTGGGCCTGGAACCCCCGCCATACCCGAACCTGCCCTCAACTTGCCTTTGGGCTTGATAAAAGATATCAGATAGAATCATACAGCATAGGAGGAGGCCATTTGGCCCATTATGCTCTTTGGAAGAGCTATCCAATTAGTCCCATTCCCCTGCTCTTTCGCCATAACCCTGAAAATTTTTCCTTTTCAAATATTTCGCCAATTCCCTTTTGAATATTAATATTGAATCTGCTTCCACAGCCCTTTCAGGCAGTGCATTCCAGATCACAACAACTCGCTGCATAAAAAAAATTCCTCTCATCTCTGGTTACCGGTTCTCCTGCCAGTGGAAACAGTTTCTCCTTATTTACTCTATCAAAACCCCTCAAAATTTTGAACACCTCTATTAAATCTCCTCTTAACCTTCTCTGCTCTAAGGAGAACAATCCCAGCTTCTTTCGGGGGAAAAATTGGATCGCGCCCCCTTTGGGGCGCTAACTTCGCCCCGAAAAAGTTAGCACCCTCGCGCCCGAAATTCACTGGTAGCGCCCCAAGAGGGAGGCGGGGTGCTACTGGAAGCGCCCCACCTCCCTCTTGGGGCACTGCGAGTGATTATCATTATTAAAGGGGCCACAGCACCATGCGCTGCGGCATGTCGCGCCGCAGTACTGCAGGCCTTCCTCCCCTTATTAAAGTATAGGCAAAAGAGCCCGGCACTCAAGAGGAGCGCAGCCGGCACCCCGCGGGGGGGGGGCTTCACAGGAGGCCGGGACAGCAATGGGGGCAGGTGCTGGCAGGCGGCCAGCAACAAAAATGGCCGCCCGGCACCTTCCCTTTAATTTGCGCTGCCCTGGCCGCACATTCGCGCCCCTGACCTTGTCAGACTTAGCGTCCGGCGTAAGTTAGGTGGTGCAACCGAAGATTGCAGCTGGGCGCGAGCGGGGCGCTGCGCACAGCGATGATGTCATCGGCGGAGGCGCAGCACCATGGGGCGCTAATGGTTACCGCCGCTGCTAACCTCCCGCTGAATTTAGCGCTAACGTAGGGCGCTAACGGGAGACGCAAATCAACCAAATTTTTCCCTCTTAATCTCTCCAGATAACTGAAGTCCCTCATCCCTGGTAAAATTCTAGTAAATTCATTTGTGCCAAGAACAAAAATAATGAAAGATCTGAATTTTCTGTTGTTGTTGCTGCTATTGTTGTTGTTGTTGTTAACTGCCCATGGACACAATTGTCGTGCTCAGAGGAGTTTGTCACCCGCCCAGTACAAATAAAAATTAGAGGGAACATTGCCCATCACTCTCTCTCTATCTACATGATCACATCCCTATCTCACTAGCCACCCCTCACACTCACCCTCATCCTAGTGCAATCATACCAACTAACAACACACAAGGAGGCCACTTGGCATTGCCACCCCACTCCATCATAGTCACCCTCTACAGATGTAACCCATCCATTCCTTACACTCATTCCATCACTCTCACTCAACCTTCTCTTCTTTCCCTCCTTGCAGGAAAAGAGAGCCCGCAATAAGAGGGAGAGGGAGAGAACTGGCGGTGGAATGGCATCAATGGCCACCCTGACCACAGCAGAGGAGGCTGCCTTAGAGCTGGCAGGAGTCGCCGAGCACCTGGAGGTGGGAGACGGAGAGAGACGGACATCTCAGCAACCTGGTGACAGATTTACATCTCATACAGCTACATGGCATACATCAGTCACTCATATGGGGGCTGATGTCAACAGCCACTGAATGGTTTTTATGTGCATAATGGTATCTGTTCCTAGTCTACGTATGACATATCTAACTCATCTCTTTACTCTCCCACAGGTCCATCAAGAGCCCCCACCACTGTCCAGGAGCAAGAGGAAGACGACTCCTCAGAGGAGCCTCCAGCCTCTGAGAGTGCACTGTCACCAGACCGAAGCACACCCAGCACCAACGCAGAAATGCACACCTTGGTGGGTCCCTCACGAGACAGAGTAGTGTGGTCACCTGGTGTCTCACAAATCACAACTGAACAAGAACAGATGGTGGAGCCAGGGACGGCAGTGGAGACTCCTCATCAGAGGCTGCAGGACTCTCCCAGCTCTGCTCAGCTGCATGCAGACGCTGTGCCTCGGGGGTCATCCAGAAAGAAGGCGATCCTGGAGCTGCAGGAACAAATGCAGGAGGCTTTGACAGGTTTTGCGAACGCAATGACTGTAAGTGTTCAGAGAATGGAGAAGTCCACCTCCAACATGAGCACCACCATGTCGCAGGTGATGGTAACTGTTGGCTCTTCCATGGATAGGATGGCCACCTGCATGGAGCAGCTGATGCACCACTCAGAGGAGCACATGGTCTCTATGCAGAATAGATGACTATCTATGGAGGATAGATGGCAGAGGCTCATAGACGTCCTCTCTAGGAGGGATGTCAGTGTAGAGGTGGGTCCTCATGGCCCCACTGATGTGCAGCAAGGTGCACTCCAGCTCTTTGCTAGCAGGGAAGTGGGGGTGAAGGGATAATTACAAGTCCTAGCCCTTCACGGGCTACCCCAGATCAGGCGTATTCCCCAGATGTTCCCCTTCAACTAAAGTTAGAGATAGCCGACTCCTATAAGACGCTTAATTGGGTCCAAAGGTCCAGACTATCTCTCCCTAAAGGAAAGAAACGACTTGAAGATATTACCGTCCTCCAGATAGCACTTTTAATAAGTTTAACTAGACTGTAACCTTCCGGATATTATGAGGGTCCAGAAAACCCCCCAGAATTCTGCAACTCCTCAAAAGAGTGTACAGAGATTGAGTTTGCGAGTTTGATACAGAAATACTCTGTGAGACAATTCTAAAAATATATAGATTTATTAAAGAACCGACATGTAGTTAACAGTTGGTGAGTCAATCGCAACTTTAACAGTTCAAAATACAAATAGCTTACATTTCTTATTCTCAGAGATCCTTATTCTCAAATCTTAACTTCGTTACATTTTTACATTTCTAAGTCCTATTCTTAATCCAGAATATCCACCAAAATCAAATAAAAGTACCTTTTGATCCCCGAGACTCAAAGAGTTAAAAACTTACAGAGCCTGCCTCTGAAGTTGAGAATCGCTTTGCCCCTTCCAGCGACTTCTGACTTTCTATCTGAAAGCTCTATATTTTATACTCTTTTTGCAGTGGTATATTCTTTGAAGTTTTCTACTGATGTAAGCTAATTATCTCTAGTCATCTTTCTGTTGACTTCTTTCTAATCTTACTGTCAGTTCAGCTGTTAACTTGCAGAATTCTGTCTCTACCTTTAGGTGTTCAAATCTTATCATAAAAAAACAATTTGACAGTAGTTTTTTATTTGATGCCATTCTTACGAAGGTCTGCCATTGAATTCTTAAACCACCTCAGCTGCTTGTAACCCAGACTTTGCGTCTCCCAACTGTTCCAAGTTCAATACAAAAACCATGTGATTGCTTGGTGCATCTATTGATGTAATATTTACAAAGTCTTCTGTTTGTACCTTTTACAATATGTAAATCAAAAACATTTCAACTAGGGTGTTCTATGCATTTCTTAGCTACTTCAATTGGTTGTTTTACAAAGGCACATGTTTCTTTAATGTTCTGTGTTTCTGTTCGAAGTTTTAGTTTTTAACACTTTAAACTGGGTATAGCTATTGTGTTGGTTCCAAACTGCAGACTTCTTGGAACCTCCAACCCTCTGTTTCAATGAGGCCATTGTCTTAGTATTTACAACCAATTCCCATTTCAAAAGCTTGTAGGGTGTTTACAGCTTTGTGACTCATCTTATCTCAGAAGCCTGTATTCACAGCTTGTGTCATTGAGGCTTTTAGATTTTTAAAGCCAGTTTGTCATATTTTAATAAAGTCAGAATTCTGTTCATAGGATGGTGTATTTTTCTGAAATATGGCTATTCCTTTACAGGGGTGGCCCATGAGAGGGATGATGGTGAGAGGGGACATAGAAGTGGGGGCTCCTCTCAAAGCGCTCACACTTCTCCTCCATTGCCACCCCCTCAGTCAGAGCCCCAGATGCCTCCCCGGACAGCGATGGCTGAGTCTGCCCCTACACAGTCACAGGAGGAGCAGACATTGGTGGGGCCATCACAGGCTCCAAAACCCAGAGGACAAGCGCCAAAAGTGTCTAAGCAGTCGCAGCAGGGAAGTGAGGAGGCTGCCTCTGCCACAGGGGTAGCACCACGTAGAAGCAAGCCTAAGAGAAAGATGCCACACAAGTAGTTTCACAAGGGTAGCCACTTAAATGTATTATTCAATGTTAATGAGAAGATTCAGTTAATTTAATGTGAGCCACAAATTACTTTCTTTTCAAAACTTTCCGGTCTTGGACAAATTTGTGTGCATCATTGGAAGTGGCTTAATTAGTGGGAGTGAAGGGTCAGACTAGCAATGGTGGTGACTGTGAAAGGTCATTGGAGGGATGCTTTATGGTGCAGCTGTGGGGTGTTGCCAACCTGGTGAAGAATGTGGCAGCCATATGGGTGTACTGCATAAAGATAAGTAAATCTGGCCATGATGAGGCCATCCCTGGCCTCCCAGGCAGCAATGTGCTTGAGTGCTGATGCCATCTGCACCACAGATTCCTCCAGCTCCTGCTCCTCCTCCTCTGAAGAGGCTGTGCGCTCAGAGCCTTGCTCCTCATGCAGTGCTAATCCTCGCTGCTGAGTTATGTTGTGCAGGGCACAGCAGACCATGATGATTCTGGAGACCCTGGCTAGTGCATACTGAAGGGCTCCTCCAGATCTGTCAAGGCATCTGAATCACATTTTCAGCATGCCTATTGTCTGCTCTATGACACATCTGGTGGAGATGTGGCTTTCATTATATCTCTCCTCGGCCTCAGTACTTGGCCTCCTCAAGGGTGCCATAAGCCACGTCTTCAGTGGATAGCCCTTGTCTCCAAGCAGCCAGCCTGAAAGTCTGGCGGTGTGAAGAGCTGAGGGAGGGTGGACTAGTGAAGGACAAAAGAGTCATGACAGCTACCAGGGAATTTGGCACACACATGCATGATGATCTTCCTATGGTTGCAGACCAGCTGCACAGTGAGGTAGTGGAAGCCCTTGCGGTTGACAAAGACACCTGGGTGACGATGGGGTGCCCTGATGGCCACATGTGTGCAGTTGATGACACCCTGCACCCGTGGGAAGCCAGCCAGAGGGGCAAAGCCAAGCGCCCACTTAGTAACACTGGCTTCATCAGTGGCAATTGACTGACTTGTCAAAGAGGGCCTCGGTGACCTGTGTGATGCATCTGTGGGTGGCCGACTGCGAGGTGCCACAAATGACTGCTGCAGATCCCTGGAAGGAGCCTGAGGCGAAGAAGTTGAGGGCAGTGGTGACTTTGACAGCCACTGGTAAGGCGTGTCTACCCACTCCTCTGGGCTGCAGGTCTTCCTCCAGCAATGTGCAAATGTCTGTGATGACCTGGCACGATAGCCTGAGCCTCCTTTGGCACTGATGCTCAGTCATGTCCAGGAAGCTCATCCTCTGCCTGTATACCCTGTGTTGGGGGTATTACCTCCAGCGCCGTGCAGCCCTGCGCTGATGCCCTCTGTCCTGTGCAGCAGCAGGACGTTGAGGAGAAGGTTGGTGATGTTGTTGTTGGTGCTGCTGGTGTCGGGGCTCATCGTGGTCACATTCTGAGGATCAAGGTGAGGCAGTATAAATGGCACCCATGCTGATGGAAGAGATGGCAGGTCAAGTAGATTTGACAGAAGCAATCTGTCAATGGTGAGAGAGGTTCTTCCAATGAGGTGACACTGGATGGAGACTTTGCTGGAAAGACTTGCAGCTTGTAGAAAGCTAAATGTGTGCTGGGAATGCAGTCAGCAACAGCTTCTGCCTGAGGAAAATGATCAGCTGTCAGGTGGGAGCTTTTAAACTACATTTGATGGAGCAATGACCACTCAACTCCCGCCTCAGGTTGACAGACGTGGTTCCCGAGCTGCATGAATCCCGTGGCCATGCAGGGAAATTTGAAATGTAGGAGGAAAAGAGGTCTTAATTGTCTGAAAGAAAAAAGAAAGACAAGGTTATAATGATTTCAATTAGGTCACCCGCCTCTGCTGGTTGGGTCGTTGCCGCACCGGCAAACGCGCCCGAAGGAAAGGTGCGTGGGGGCGAGATGATGGCGGGTTTCCCGACCAGCTCCGACGTTTTTCAAATTTCCCACCCGACCCACCTCCATTCCCACCCACATGGATCCCAGAAAATTCCAGCCATTGTCGGTCTGAGGTATTTTACCATGGTGAGACAACACTAGAGTATGGTATGTAGTTTTGCTCACCATAGGTTAAGAAGGATCTAGGTGTTTAGAGAAGAGTGAACAAGAGGACTCCAGATCTTAGGAGACTGCTATAAAGAAATGACTGCTCTGGGCAGGTATGATACAATTGTTAAAGATATAAATAAGTTGAAATAAATAAGCTGTTTAACTTGAATAACTTGCACAAGACGAGAGAACACAAATACAAAATTTGCAAGCCTTAAGCCAGGTTAGAGATTAAGGGTGAGAAATTGGGCTCATTAGAGCTTGGTTTTTGGGCGCTACGAGTGCCGTTAGAGCTCCAAAATGCCGTCCGTGGTGCATGTGCACAATTGTGGGGTGAATCACGTCGGACGCAATAATGGTGCAGGCATTAGTGCGCCCGCAGTGAACGTCCGCCGGAAGTATGCGGAGCAGGCAGATCATGACTTCAATCAGTATGCAACACCGATTTGACGCCAGCACTGCCATTTTGGAGCTCAACGCTCCAGCTAATGCCGCCTCTTAAGCTCGCACAGCTGAACACACACCCCATCGCCAGCGCTATTTTAAAGGATCATCAACTACTCACAGATTAGTTGCTGGTTGATTTCTTCTGGCACTTGATACGATTCTACAAGTGTTTGGTGCTTTCTATAGTTGTTTCAAGTTGCAAAAGTCTACAAGGAGTGGTGTGGCAGGTGCTGAAGGACTTTTTCCTGCCTTCAAGGCTTCTGCACAAACCACTTGCTGACAGACATGGGTGCACTAGAGGCCATGCAAAACAGAACAAGCTGCTGGAAGAGGGAGGAGGAGGAAGAGGAGAAGGGCACTCAGCAGGAGTCCATAGCTGCCCAGGGTGTTCAGGGAGCAATTCTCCTTCCTGAACCTCAGCGAGGAATGAGACGTCTGCGCTTCAGTAAGGATGCCCTCACTGAAATCTGCCACCTGCTGCAGCCACAACTGCAATGTCAGAGCAGGGCAAGGACCAAATGACCATTGGCTGTAAAGGTGACCTTGGCAATGAACTTTTATGTGTTTGGCTCCCTCCAGGCTGGAGCTGGAAATATTTGCAACATCTCGAATTTTGCCATTCACTGTTGCGTAAGGGAGGTCACTGATGCTCTCTATTCAAAGAGACTACATTTCATTCACTCTTGCCAGAGAGCAGCAGGGAGCCCTAGCACACAGCTTCGCTCAGATTCCAGACATCCCCATGGTGTAGGGTGCAATTGACAGCACGCACATCGCTTTGCGGGCACCACATGTTAACTCTGATATGTACCGGAACGGAGAGGGATTCTACTAGCGAGAGATATAAAACCAGACTGTAAAAGCTTCTATAGGTATGTAAAAAGGAAAAGATTAGTGAAAGTAAACATGAGTCCCTTACAGGCTGAGACAGGAGAAATTATAATGGGGAATAAGGAAATGGCAGAGAAATTAAACAAATACTTTGTGTCTGTCTTCATGGAAGAAGATGCAAAAAAACTCCCGGAAATAGTGGAGAACCAAGGGTCTAGTGAGAATGAGGAACTGAAAGAAATTAGTATTAGTAAAAAGATAGTAATGGAGAAATTAATGGGACTGAAAGCCAATAAATCCCCTGGACCTGATGGCCTACATCCTAGGGTTTTAAAAGAGGCGGCTATAGAGATAGTGGATGCATTGTTTGTCATCTTCCAAAATTCCATAGATTCTAGAACGGTTCCCGCGGATTGGAAGTTAGCAAATGTAACCCCACTATTTAAGAAAGGAGGGAGAGAGAAAATGGGGAACTACAGACCAGTTGGCCTGACATCAGTAGTAGGGAAAATGCTAGAATCTATTATTAAGGACGTTGTAACAGGGCACTTAGAACATAATAATAGGATTAGGCAGAGTCAGAGGCAACTAGGTGGGAATGTAAGTTGTGAGAAGGATGCAAAGAGGCTTCAAGGGGATATAGACAGCTAAGTGAGTGGGCAAGAGTATGGCAAATGGAATATAATGTGGAGCAATGTGAAGTTATCCACTTTGGTAGGAAAAATAGAAAAGCAGAGTATTTTTTAAATGGAGAGAGATTGGGAAATGTTGCTGTTCAGAGGGACCTGGGTGTCCTTGTACACGAATCACTGAAAGTTAACATGCAGGTACAGCAAGCAATTAGGAAAGCAAATGGTATGTTGGCCTTTGTTACAAGAGGATTTGTGTATAAGAGTAAAGATGTCTTACTGCAATTAAAGAGGGCCCTGGTGAGACCACACCTGGAGTATTGTGTACAGTTTTGGTCTCCTTACCTAAGGAAGAATATTCTTGCCATAGAGGGAGTGCAACGAAGGTTCACCAGACTGGTTCCTGGGATGGGGGGATTTTCCTATGAGGAGAGTTTGAGTAGACTAGGCCTATATTCTCTAGAGTTTAGAAGAATGAGAGGTGAACTCATTGAAACATACAAATTTCTTACAGGGCTTGACAGGGTAGATGCAAGGAGGATGTTTCCCCTGGCTGGGGAGTCTAGAACCAAGGGTCACAGTCTCAGAATAAGAGGTCGGCCATTTAGGACTGAGATGAGGAGAAATTTCTTCACTCAGAGGGTGGTGAATCTTTGGAATTCTCTACCGCAGAGGGCTGTGGAGACTCAGTCGTTGAGTATATTCAAGACAGAGATCGATAGATTTTTGAATATTAAAGGAACCAAGGGATATGGGGATAGTACAGGAATGTGGAGATGAGGTAGAAGATCAGCCATGATCTTATTGAATGGCGGAGCAGGCTCAAAGGGCCAAATGGCCTACTCCTGCTCCTATTTCTTATGTTCTTATGTTCTCCAGACCCACAGCAATATGGTTGACTCTTAACTGCTCTCTGAAATGGCCTAGCAAGCCATTCAGTTGTACCAAACCACTACAACAAAGTCAGCACTGTGGGAATCAAGGGATATGTGGATAGTGCAGGAAAGTGGGGTTTTTGGTAGAAGATCAGCCATGATCTTATTGAATGGCGGAGCATATTTCTTACGTTCTTATGTTCTTATGTTCACTCCCTCAACATCCAGCTGGTGTTCGACCATAGGCAGCGAATCATGTAGGTCAATGCCCGGTATCCTGGCAGCAGTCATGATGTCTTCTTTCTGTAGTCGTGCGCTGTGCCATCTGCATTTGAGCCACCATGGCAAACCAAAGGGTGGCTACTGGGTGACAAGGGCTATCCACTGACGACATGGCTCATGACTCCGGTGCGCAACCCATGCATATGTGGGCAGCATGCATACAATGAAAGCCATGCTGCCACATGAAAGGTGATAGAGTAGACTATTGACATGCTGAAACAATGCTTCCGTTGCCTGGACCGCTCTGAGGAGCCCTGCAGTACTCGGCAGAGCAGGTGTCAAGATTCATGGTGGTCTGCTGCATGCTGCACAACCTCTCCATCATGAGGGCACAGCCTTTGCTATCGGCTACACGGCGAGCAGCTGAGGAGGAGGAGGAAGAGGAAGGGATGAGGCAACCTATGAGCCTCTTTCTAGCAGGGCTGTCCATGAACAACTCATCCGAGTGCAATACCAGCAAACACAACCCCAATTCCCTATTCACCAACAGTTCCACACCTTACTTTCCCTCTGTCAGTGACCATCATAGTGGCCACTTGGCCACAATGCAAAAATAAAAGCCAACACAAAATAAACATTCCAAACCAAATTTATAAATGAAATCATGCCATATTGCATACAAACATAAACTAGTCACCCTTGTGCATTCCCTTAGTGCCTGTCTTCTGTGTGCCTTTGCCTGTCCTAGTGCTCCTATGCAGTGCTACCCCAGTGGCTGCAGCATGGCTGGTGGAAGGCTGCTGACTTTCAGTGAGGGAGACTGCGGATGGCCTTGGAGGACGACCTCAAGCAGCTCTGGGCCTAGAAGGCCCAGCTGCGGACTGCACCATCTTGGCATGGGCGGCAGCAGTCTGGGCTGGCTGGCTGACAGGCAACAGCAAGGGCACTAGCAGAGTGGCAGTGGTGGGAGGATGAATGCTGTCATCCTGAGAGAGGACAGCAGGTTCGTGCCCCATGAAGCCACTGCCACTCCCCCGGACTACTGGACTCCTGTGACGCCCTGCAAGCCCCTTTCAACACTGATAACCACAGCCATGATGGCAGCAGTCTGAGCTTCCACTGCAACACTCAGACATTAGGTGGCTTCTGCTTCTGCTGCAATGGAAGCTGCGACATTGGCCATCAGACGCTGCATCATGATTGGGTCCATGAGTGTGCTAATGGAGTTGGCCACCACTTTAATGCTGGAAAGGATGGGCTTCAAGCTCTAAGCAAATCCCTGTGCCAAGTTGGTTCCGACTCCTCCATGCACCTTGACATTGCATGCAGGCTTTCTGACAGGCTTCCCAATGCACCAAGCATTTAATTGTGCACACCCATCAGCCTTCTTCTGTAGCCTGCCCCATCGAAGTCCTCATCTGAGTCCTCTGCAGCAGAACTCATGTGCGACCTCGCCCTCCAGCGAGCTAGCCCCTGTGCTGTCCTTGCCCCCTGCCTTGACTGTAGGCCACTCGTGCCCGGTGTCTCATCACGTGCAGATCCTGCCTCTATGCTATCCTCTAAATTACACACATTGTCAGTATCTGAGCTGGTGGCTGCGAGTGTGAAATCGAATGAAGGTGTTTCTTCATCATCACTGTCTTCTTGCTCTGTTGCTGTTCCACCACTGCCTGGCCAGGTGGCAGTTCTTGGTTATCTGAAAGTATAAAGGCACAAGGGTAAGGTTGTGGTGAGAGGACAGGGAGCAGGGGGTGGGGGAAGTAAGGGGTGCATGCTTACACCATCTGCAGCTTGTAAATCAGAAGAGGTTGTGGGATGATTGGGAAGTGGGATGTGAGAAGAAGGATTAGGTATGAGGATATCTTCAACTTCTACGGTTTCAGTCCCACCGCTGGCCGCGGGTTCAGCAATGGCCGTTCCAATGATGGCGAGCATCGTCTCCTCCATGGGGGTTAGGACATGCAGGCGCGCCTGTCCCCCACTGGTTAGCTGCTGCTGCCTCCGGTTGTGCACCACCTTGTCCTGCAAGAGAGAGGGAAGTGTGTCAGTGAGTGTGGTGAAATCTGTTTGGGTGATGTGGCTGTCATGGTTGAATATATGGCAGTGTATGCAAGCTGTGAGATGTGGGTGTGAGGCTTACAGCAGTGCTAAGTGTGTGAGGGTGAGGTGAAGAGTATGTTAGGTATGAGTCCTGATTGATAGAGATTGTTGCTAGGTGAGTGATGGAGGTGTGGTGCTTTGAGCAGTGTGTCAGGCTAGTGTTGCAGTTGGTGGGATGCGGCATTTGAAGATGCAATCACTGACCATGACCACTCGTGTGAGGTCATTGACATTTTTGCGGCACTGGTGCTCAGAGGTACTTGTGTAGTTAACCAGCTAAAGCTACAACGCCTACCAGTACAGAGCACCAGTAAGCTTCCTGCTGCTCGTCCAACCAGGACCACAATATCTGTCAAAGCATTGACTTGCAGGGTTAACTCGGGCTCAGTAGGAAAAATCCCAGCCCCAAGCTCTAGATTTCATGAGTGAGCCAAACTAGCTAGTTAATCATCAATTGTGGTCTGATGTACTACAAACTTGCTTGTCTTAGGTAACAGATTACTAATCTGTCAGAGAATTGATTTTGTTCCCTAATTCCATCACCAGGTGGGTCATCTTGGAGTCGCCTCAACCCCAGAGAAACACCCCCCATACCTCTCTCTCCTTAGGAGGATAATCATGAGTTGGTTGTGGTGGTGTTGGTTGAGGAAGGATTCTTGGTCAGGGCACCTGCTCTTGTTTGAATAGTGCCATGGCTTCTTTAATATCCATCAGAACAAGCAGACAGGTCTCAGTTTAATGTTTCATTCAAAAGACAGTTCCTCCAACAATGTAGCACTCCATTGGCATTGTATTGCAGTGCCATTCTAGATCATGTGCTCAAGTTCTGGTCTGTGGATTGATTCCATAACCTTCTAACTCAAAGGCAAGAGTACCGCCAACTGAACCAATTAGAAACTAACATTTAACATATCACAACTCAATGGGGGAAATTTTAGCCTAAAAATATGGGTGGGTTGGGGTCGGGTGGGAAGTTAAAGTGTTAAAAATCTGAATCCCAACCAGAACCCACCCCCTTCCGGTTTTAACTGAGGCAGGACGGGGGACCGGGCAGCCAACCCGCTCCCAGGTGCCTTTACACTTACCTCCTGGATCTAGCATCCCTGACTAACCCACCCCCCGTGATTGGAGACCCTCCCACAAGGCTTCCAATCCCCCCCCCTCCCCCTCCGATCCCCACTATGTGGCCTCCCCCCACTCCTTGCTCCTCTGGCCCCTGATCCTCACTTGACCGCACCGCCCCCCCCCCCACCCCCCATGCTGGTCCCGGCCCCCGATTCTCACCCGAACCCCTCCCTGTGCTCCTCCGGCCACCACCCGGCCCCCACGCGATCCCTCCCTCCCTCCTCTCTGCGGCCTAGTGGCTGGCTGCGGGTGGGAAACAGAGGCTTCCAATGCAAACCAAGCCCTGCCATTAAATTCGGCAGGCCCTGCGGGAAATCCATTCTCCCGGGTTTCCCGACCGCTTCGGAGCCCCCCTCGCTCCCAACCCGTCTTCCCCATTAAAATTCAGGCCAATGTTTTCAACTTCCAAACAAAAGGGTTTTAACATTTGGCTGCACTTACAACTAATTCTTTATTGATATATTTTAGTGCATTTATATCTGCCACTAGGTTTGTATATACAGCAGGTAGAATGGACCTTATTTCTAACTAAGTCCTAGACAGCAGAGCAGGCATGAGCAAGGATGGAGTGGAGAGCAGTTAGGAGACTTGTCAGATGAATTAAGTAGAATGACATAGAATGTAAAGCACAGAAACAGGCCATTCGGCCCAACTGGTCTATGCCGGTGTTTATGCTCCTCACGAGCCTCCTCCCACCTTTCTTCATCTAACCCTATCAGCATATCCTTCTATTTCTTTCTCCCTCATGTGTTTACCTAGCTTCCCCTTAAATGCATCCATGTTATTCGCCTCAACTACTCCATGTGGTAGCAAGTTCCACATTCTAACCACTCTCTGGGTAAAGAAGTTTGTCCTGTATTCCTTATTTGATTTAGTAGTGTCTATCTTATATTTATGACCCCTAGTTTTGGACTCCCCCACAAGTGGAAACATCTTCTCTACATCTATCCTATTAAGCCCCTTCACAATTTCAAAGACTCTATTCGGTCATCTCTCAGCCTTCTCTTTTCTAGAGAAAAGAATCCCAGCCTATTCAGCCTTTTCTGACTGTTATAATCTCTCAGGTCCGGTATCATACTTGTAAACCTTTTTTGCACCTTCTCCAGTGTCTCTATATCCTTTTTGCAATATGGAGACCAGAACTGTGCACAGTACTCCAAGTGTGGTCTAACCAAGGTCCTATGCAAGTTTAACATAACTTCTCTACTTTTCAATTCTATCTGTCTAGAAATGAACCCCAGTGCTTTGTTTGCATTTTTTAAAGCCTTATTAACCTGCGTTGCTACTTTTAGTGATTTGTGTATCTGTATCCCTAGATCCCTTTGCATCTCTACCCTATTTAGACTCGACGGGCTAGAAATTCATTTGCTGAGTGCCACTCCATAGCGCCACGAAATGGCGATAAAATGGCGGCTGCCGCTCTTTCGCCAGCTGGTGGCGGTTCCCGTGGCAGCTGCCATATTGCTCTCCCCCTTTGCGCTGCCAGTAACTGGCAGCGCCCTGGAAAGAAAATGGCAGCATGGTGAAGTCAATCGGCGTGCAAGCAGGCTGACGGTGGCGATGTCTGCAACTCTTAAAGGGACACACACATCATTCAGGTAAGTTTGAATTTAAGGGTTTGGACTGGGTTTTTTTGATTTTATTGAAGTGGTGGCTTGCTGCAATAGATGTGATTTTTTTTTAAGTGTGTAGGGAGTGCTGCTGGATGCTTGCAAGGACTCGGATGGTAAATGAAGGTCTTTGGGAAGACAGAACATGCTGCGAATACTCAGCAGGTCACGCAACATTCGTGGAGAGAAAAACAGAGTTCATGTCTCAGGTCGACATGCTGCCTGACCAACTGAGTATTTCCAGCATTTTATGCTGTCATTTCACATTTACAGCATCCGCTGGCAGAGGAAGAGGAAGACGCAGAAGAGGAGGAAGCCAGAGAGGAGGAATCAGATGGAAGGATGCATCCCAGACAGCCTCTTTGTGGCCGGGATATCCGGGATGGAATCATCTGCCTGCGGTCCCACTGGCTGGGCAGGCTGCCTCTTCTTGTTGACCCACTGGCTGGGCAGGTTGCATTTCTTGGCGGTGTGAAATGAGGAAGGCACAAGGGTGGAGTTGTGCTGACGGGAGGGCAGGAAAGCATGAGGTGCATGCCAGAAGGAGGATAAAGTACGAGGATACCAGTATCTTGTATCCTTTCAGCCCCGCCGCTGGCCAAGGGCTCAGCCATGCCCCTGCCAAGAATGGCCTGCACCGTCTCCTCCAAGGGGGTGAGGTGAGGCTAGGAATGGGAGATGTGCCTCGTCATTGGTGTAGATTGTTGGTAGGTGAGTGATTGGGGGTTGTGTATTGAACAGTGTGTGAGGCTAGTGGTGCAGTTGGTAGGAGACGGCTTTTGAAGATGTGGTCTGAGGTCATGAAGCTTCTTTGGGCACTGGAGCCAGGTGGTGGGGGCGGCACTGCTGGCAGTGATGGCCTTAGTGATGTACTCCCACATTGTTCTTTCTGGAGGGCCTCCTGGCCTCTGTGGGTAGAGGGCCGGTCTTGCAGTGTTGACCCCCTGCACAAAGCTGGAGCGCTGCGTGTGAGACCCTCGGTGCCCCTTCCCTGGCTTGCTGAGCCACTTGTGTTAGTGTTGAGGCAGTTTTCCCATTTGTTGAGGTTAGGAAGGTAATTCAGTTTTAACAGCTGAATATTCACATTTTGAACTTCTTTTAAATATTGAATAGTTCTCAAAAGGCAGAATGGGCTGAAAAATGTATTGATCCACTGCATTTTATTTTGTATTGCTTCAGTGTGCATGGCCCCTTTAATTCTCAGACCTCTTCATTACTCACAATTCCCTGCGAGCTCCACAGCTTCGCTCACAGAAGCTGTGGGAAGCTGCAAAGCTGGACAGAAACATCGTCCCGGATCCCTCCAACAACACCACTAGGATGGCGCTGCACGGAAGGTGAGCACTGCGCCACCTATCTCCATGCCCCCCAGACCAATTTCACTCGGCTAGCGTTGCAGCCATTTCCAGCGGCCGTTGGCGAACACAAATTTTTTCCATCTTGTTGTCCAAGCTGTATGTGGCCTCCTTATTCTTCCTACCAAAATGTACCTCCTCACATTTATCTATATTGAAATTCATTTGCCATTAACACGCCCATTCTGCAAGTTTATTAGCATCTTCTTGTATTTTGTCGCAGTCTTCCTCAGTATTAACTGTACCCTCCAATATGGTGTCATCCGCAAATTTTGAAATTGTACTTCTGATTCACAAAGTTATCAAAGGCCTTTTGAAAATCCAAATCTATTACATCTACTACATTACCCTTGTCTACTCTTTCTGTTACTTCTTCAAAGAATTCAATAAAGTTGGTCAAGCATGACCTTCACTTTTGAAATCTGTGCTGATTACTCTATTATATTTTCGGTTTCTAGATGTTTTTCAATTACATCTTTGAGTAAAGATTCCATTATCTTTCCTACCACCGATGCTAAGCTAACTGGTCTATTGTTCCCTAGACTTGTTCTATCTCCCTTTTTAAATAGGAATCATATTAACTGTCTACCAGACCGCTGGCACTACTCTCTTTTCTAATGAATTTTTATATATATGTAATAGTGCCTCTTCTATCTCTTCCCTAACTTCTTTTAATACGCATGGATGCAATCCGCCTGGACTAGGGGTTTTGTCCTCTCTAAGTTTGATTAGTCTATCAATTATTTCCCCCCTTTCTATTTTAAATGTCTTTATATCATTTTTGTTCTCTTCTTCTCATGTCATGCCTACCTTGTTAGTCTTCCTGGTAAATACTGAGGCAAAGTAACTATTCAATATTTCTGCCATTTCGTTGTCATTACCTGTGAGTTTATCTTGTGCATCCCTTAGTGGCCCGATCCCTGTCACTTCTCTGTCACTCCCGTCTGCACCTGCCCAAGAGCCTCAATATCCTTCACCATCTGCAGGGACCAAAACTGCACACAATACTGCAAGTACGGACGTATCAAAACCTTGTGTAGTCTAAATATAATGGTCTTTGTTTTATACTTGATGGTCCTAGAAACTACCGAGAATCATATTTGTCTTTCCTATAGCCACATCATATTGGGCCGAAAATTGATCCCGGGACGCGAGAGTACGCACTGCATACTCTCGCGTATTCCCACTCCAATTGCCGGTTTTCTGCATGCCCTGCGCATGCGCTGAAAACCGGCAATTGCTCTTCCGAAAAGGGGGCGGGGCCGGAGTGCATCGCGTGCGCGCTACAGGCTGCGCGCACGCTGTGCACTTCATGCTGTGGACGCGCAGGTAAGTACTGAAGATTTTGGAAATGTAAAAAGGAGGAGTAAGACCCGCTTTTAAGAAGGTAAGTAGTGAATTAAGTATTTTTTTGAATTTTTTTTTACAGGTATATCTTTTTTATAGACTTTAAAGACAGGTAAGTTTATTTTTATAACTTTTTAAAAGATTTTAAATTTTTTCAAAAATTTAATTTTTTATTTAAAATGGTTAATTTAATTAACTATACTTATTTTATTAATGTGATGGGTTTTTTTTTAAATTTAATTGAGGTTTAGCTGTTATTTTGGGGGGGTGTAAGATTCATAAGTCTCTCAGCCATGCTGTGAGACTTATGAATGGAAGATGGTGTGCTGCCATTGGCTCTAACTGAGTCACGTGATCCCACAGCTCGCACGAATTAACTACGCCGCTGGGATACGCAAGCCCAGCACAGCTGATGTCTGGAACATCAATTTCGTGCGAGCTGGATCAGAAAAAGCATAAGCGAGGTGAGACATCGCGGGAAAGGCTTACCCCCGCAGGAACAGAGCGAGATGTACAAAACTGCACTTGTCCACATTGAAGGATATCATCCATATGTGGCTCTATTTCCTAAATAATCTAAATCATCCTGCAACCCTCACCCCCCAAAGTCATAGGGCTGGATTTTGATACTGGGGCGGGTTGGCGTCGTGTCATCCGCATTTCGTGTTATCCACCCGCCTGCAATTGGATGTGGGAGATTGATGCAATTTTCACTTAATTGGGCAATTGAGTTCCAGCATGTGGAAACCCATGAACCAATTAGTGGTTTCAGTCTGAAAGTCGCCTCTGATGATGTCATCATTGCAGGTCAGAGACTGCCTGGTCTCAGAGATTGCCTGGCCTTTGCTGTGAGAGGACCTGGATGCAAAATGAGGAGAGAGAGAAAGAGAAAGAGAAAGAGAGAGAGAGAATTTTTTTTGCAACCAAGTCCTCCCAGGCAGTCTCTGAAGACATTCACTGCAGCAGCATCAGAGGCAACTTTCAGACCTAATACTACTACCTTCATCACAATACTACTACTACCTTCATCACATCTCCATTGTATTAGTGGACCTGCAGCTGATAGTCAGCTATCCACTTGTGCTCCCGCCAGGTTTCACTGGCGTGTTTCACATCAGGCGTACTTCACGTCGGAAAAGGGTTAAACTAGCTAAAATGTTTCAAAATGGCATTACAGAGCCAATTTAGGGCTTGTTAAGGGCTTTAATGGCCTCTCCCGCCTCTTGGAGGCGGGACGGAGTCGGGAACCCCGCGACCGATTTTGTCAAAATTGCGTGGAGGCGGAATGGTGTCGGGACCCCCGAATCTGCAACTTTAACCCCCCACACGCCTCCAAACCCGACTCCACGGGTCATTAAAAATCCAGCCCATACAATCTCCCGGGAGAGGCACAATAAAGAGAAAAACACTGTAGACCAATTTTGTGAAGGACTTGGGAAATTCCTGTCTGACTCCCAAAGGCAATCAAGCAAACTCCAGGAATCTGCAGTGATTGATATCACTAGTACAATTCACTTACCTACCTTCCATAACTTGAGTACTTTCCCCTTGCAGAAACTCATCCAGCTACCTTGGAAGGCCTGTAGTGAATTCATACTTACTGCATATACCAGCAACCTATTGCAAAGGTTGACAACTTTCTGTAAAAAGAACTACTTCTTTGTTGAGCGCACCAGTTGATGCAAGAAACTTACAAGACACTTAGCTTGTGGTATACTTTATTAATCCCAAAGTCCACCCGAATGTAACTAAGGATTGCATTCATAGATAGATCTGAATGCTATGATATCTATTCAATTACAAGCCATAAGTAAGTACGTACTCTGGGTTAGAAGCTGGGTCCTATTCTCTCGAATTGCCAGATAACTAATCTACTCCCTCGACTTTATAAACTCATTCTCCTTTTTACCTTCAGCCAGCTGTGGCAAACAGACTTCTCTTCACAACATGAAAGCAGACCCATAGCTACTGCAAAGGCCTCGTTCTTATCTGAGCTTTCTCAGGGTTGCAGACTGAATTCATTCCTTTCTTTGTCCAGTATTTTCTATTACCCATCTGCTTCTTCGTTCTTAACCTTATCTTTCCTGTTCTGGCTGATTTGCTCAAAAACATGTTTTCCCCTTCCAGCTGGTTTTACGTCAACAAAAGTCTACTAAACTACGTGACTGTCAGCATGTACTAACTCAAGCTAACTTCACTTACCCATGATCCCTGTTTTAGCCATATTGTCATTATGTAATGCTACCTACATAGAAAAGTAGCAAATTCAAACTCACTGCATATGCTAGCAGCCTATTGCAGAGATTGACAACTATTTGAAAAGAATTACTGCTTGGCATTTAACCTAACTCTATGCTTTCATAATTTATACTGATGCCCTCTACTCTTGCCCTGCCTATCCAGCTCAAATAACCTGTCCAGTTGGACAGAATCAAATTCCTTCATTAGAAAAAAAATAGGAGCAGGAGTAGGCCATTCGGCCCTTCGGCTGATCCTCTATCTCAATACCATATTCCCGCTCTCTCCCCATACCCCTTGATGCCTTTTGTGTCTAGAAATCTATCAATCTCCTTCTTAAATATATTCAGTGACTTGGCCTCCACAGCCTTCTGTGGTAGAGAATTCCACAGGTTCACCACCCTCTGAGTGAAGAAATTTCTCCTCATCTCAGTCCTAAATGTCCTACCCCGTATTCTAGACCCCCCAGCCAGGGGAAACATCCTCCCTGCATCCAGTCTGTCTAGCCCTGTCAGAATTTTATACGTTTCAATGAGATCCCCTCTCATTCTTCTAAACTCTAGTGAATACAGGCCTAGTCGACCCAATCTCTCCTCATACGACAGTCCTGCCATCCCAGGAATCAGTCTGGTGAACCTTCGCTGCACTCCCTCTATGGCAAGTATATCCTTTCTTAGGTAAGGAGACCAAAACTGTACACAGTGCTCCAGGTGTGGTCTCACCAAGGCCCTGTACAACTGTAGTAAGACATCCTTGCTCCTGTACGCAAATCCTCTTGCAATGAAGGCCAGCATACCAAAATTGTTACGGTTGATGACTTGATTTAATGTGTAACTGGACAATCACAATATACTGTGAGAAAAACCTGAAACCAGAAACAACACCCTGTTGAGTTGGAAGGCAACAGCCGAGGTTGGCCAGTGAAAAATGTATTTCCCTCACCATCCAGGATAGCACTTACATCCCTTCAGGAATTTCTGAATTAACATTTACCAGTAGCTTTTCAAATAGAACAGAATCTCCATCAATCTGTTAGCTGATGTAATCAACATGTTTTTATTTTGAAATAGCAACAGAAAACGCTGGAAGAACTCAGCAGGCCAGGCAGCATCTGTGGAGAGAGAAACAGAGTTAACGTTTCAGGTCGAAGACCTTTCGTCAGAACTGGGAAAAAAGCAGGAAATGAAATAGATTTAAAGCAAGTATAATGCTGGGAAAAGGGGGAGGGGATGAAAGAACAAAAGGCAAGGTCAGTGGTGGGATAGAAAGCAGGAGAGAGTTTCATCCCCTCCCCCTTTTCCCAGCATTATACTTGCTTTAAATCTATTTCATTTCCTGCTTTTTTCCAGTTCTGACGAAAGGTCTTCGACCTGAAACGTTAACTCTGTTTCTCTCTCCACGGATGCTGCCTGGCCTGCTGAGTTTTTCCAGCGTTTTCTGTTGTTATTTCGGACTTCCAGCAGCCGCAGTATTTTGCTATTGTATGTTTTTATTTTGGTTTGTTTTCCATGCTGTCAAGTAATCAGCTGGAACAATGGCCACGGAACTCACGCCTCAGGTTGACAGACACGGTTCCCGAGCTGTGGGAATCCCGTGGCCACGCATGGAAATTAAAAAAGTAAGTGGAAAAAGGCTCTTAAGTGCCTGTCAACTACCTGATAATGATTTCAATTGGGTCCTCCGCCACTGCCGGTCGGGTCGGATCTATGATGACAGACGTGCCTGTGGAAAAGGCATGTGGGTGCGAGATGACAGCGGATTCCCAACCCGCTGTCAAAAATAACAACTTTCCCACCTGACCCACCACTGATCGCGCCCACTACCACCCCGGAAAATTCAGCCCCAAGAGGTGGCAAAGATGGGGTCTTACGCTGCAATACCAGTTTAGTCTTCGTTTAGCGCAAGATGCCATCTGGGTAAAGGTGTTGAAGCCAGTGCTAGTAAAGGCCGCTTGGAGGATTGTTAAGGGGCTGATTGACAATTAAATCGCCTGCTAGTGCTCATTAAAGAGCCCACACGCCATTTTGGTGGATAACACTTTATTTAACAACCTCCCCTATTAGCGACCAGCTGAACAGGAGTAAACAAGTCAGTGCTGAAAATTTCGAGCGCCACTCAAAGGTGTATCACCTTCTCCTGTTCACTTGCTGCTGGGAAACTTTGTCAAAACTTCACCAACACTCTATCAACACTTGTTCTGTAAATTCTCTGAGGACTTCACCTAAAGTAAGTGCTGTGCTACTCTACCTTATTGGACACCTTATATGAGTCATCAGGATAAAGGGAGTGCTTGGTCACAGGCATCTTGCTAGGGGTCCCCCTTGGTCTGCAGGAGGAATGGGAGGAGGAGATGAGGCCAGGCAGAGCAGCACCGGCTGCTGCAGGAGAGAGGGACAGGAGGACGAGGGGGACTGCTTACCCACTGCCGGTACAGGACATCCCTCCTCCTCTGGACCTCCTCCACCAGGACCGTGCCCGAGAACCTGTGCGCCCTCTCACTCGGTCCCTGAGCCATCCTGAAACCTGCTGCTGTGTGTCAGGCAGCCCACTCCACACCTTCAGTGGAATTGGTTGCGTGGAGCCCACATATACCTGCTCCACGAAAATTGCGTCTAATCAGCACTTTCATGCTAAACCTGCATGGTGTCTGATTTAGCACCTCCAGGCAAGTTCAAATGATGGCAATCAGCAATTAGGATCAAAATTGCGTGCTAAAACCAGACTTTCAAATAGGCGCGCCTTATTAGCGCAGCACCCATTCAGCGGCTGTTTTCACCCTTTCACCAAAACGACGACCCTCAATGTTTAGTAAACTACAACCCTCAGAGTAGAGTAGCCTAGTAGTTATAGTACTGGACTAGCAACCCACAGGTTGTGAGTTTAAACGTCACCATAACTAGTTGTGAAATTGAATTCAATAAATCTGGTCACTTGTGGGCTGACGCATGAAAGCTGCCGGATTGTTGTAAAAACCCAATTGGTTTACTGATGTCCTTCAGGGAAGGGACCTGCCACCCCTACCCGGTCTGACTCTGTGATTGACACCTAATGCTCTCAGGGCAACTAAGGATGGGCATTAAATATTGCCTTTCTATTGCCACCCACATCCCAAGAACAAATAAGAAAACGTTCTCTCAATTAGCAGCCTTAAGCAGGTAACACTGCACAGTGTATATATGCTTGGAGTTACCCTGTCCCAAATGCATCATCTTGCTCTTGCCGACATTGAAAAACAGCTTGCATACTGCCAATGCACCTAGATCTGCCTGCAGACTATGGCCCGAAAATTAGACCTAATACGCGAGAGTACGCACTGTGTACTCTAGCGTATTAGGTCCCGAATTGTGGGTTCCTGCATGCACTGCGCATGCGCGGGAAACCGTCACTTCGTGTATTGCAAAGGGGGCGGTTCCTAAGTGAACCGCGTGCGCACTACAGGTTGTGCGCACGCAGTGCACTTAGTTTTTTTTTCAGGTTTGAACGCGCAGGTAAGTGGTGAAGATTTTACACATAAAGAAAGCAGGCGTCGGACCCCCTTTTAACAAGATAAGTAGTTAATTAAGTGTTATTTTAATTTTTTTCAACAGGTTTATCTATTTTAGAGACTTTAAAGAAAGGTAAGTTTATTTTTATAACTTTTAAAAAGATTTTAAATTTTTTCAAAAGTTTAATTTTTTGTTTAAAGTGGTTAATTTATTTAACTATAGTTATTTTATTAATGTGATGGCTTTTTTTAAAATTTAATTGAGGTTTAGCTGTTCTTTTGGGGGCTTGTAGTATTCATAGCTTTGACAGCCCTTGCTGTCAAAACTATGAATGAAAGATGGTGTGCTGACATTGGCTCTAACTGAATCACGTGATCCCAGAGCTCGCACGAACTAATTGCGCCTCTGGGACACGTAAGCACTGCACACTGGCAACAGGGAGAGGCCCTGAAACTGAAGTTCGTGTGGGCCTGAAACAAAAAGGTAGGCGCGGAGTGCGATATCGCGGGGAATCCTTACCCCCGCGGGAACCATCGATGTTTAATTTCTGGGCCTATCTATTTCATCTAAGGTCCTAACTTCTGCATATATCTTCATGTCATCAGCAAACTTGTTTCCTGCAGGTCTTCATTCCGATCATTAATAAAGATGGTGAAGAATATATAAATGCAAGCCTTTCTTTTCTTATGTTTGCTTTCAAGCAGCTTACTAAAGGACTTTTTAATACCAGTTTTAAGGAAACTAAAAAGAAACCCTGGATTGCTCAAAAAGCAGGATTTTGTTAAAAGTATTAACAACAAAGGATAAAACACAGAATTATTAACCTAACTGCTTAAAAGGCTAACTGAGATAATGTACTTTCGCGGAGTTAAGAGACGAGGTTGAAGAAGACAGTTGCCCAGCTAAACCTTGAGAGACTGTGGGAACATTAGAAAACTACTTTTGCATCAGAGAGAGAGGGAGGATGGAAAATTACTGAGAAGTTTGGTTTCCCAGCAGCCGGGGTATAAAGGACCGTTTAACCCTCCAAAATAAGAGAAAAGGCTGCAGTTGGCGGGGAAGAAGTCCACCGTCCAGCAAGAAAGAAGACGTCAAAGGTTGTATTACTGTTAACTGTTAATTGAATAATTGGTAGAAGTAATAAAGCATTGTTGATTTTACCAATACGCTGACCTATGTTTGTGACTGATCTTCCCTCGGTTTGAACCTAAAGGGGTAGAAATTCATCTTGGGGCGGTACTGCAAATCAGGCGCTATCATATCGCTCGCCCGTTTTTACGCCACGCCTGATATTCAGTTTCATTGACTTCAGTAGAGCTGAATATCGGGCAGGGTGTATAACGGGCAGCAGATGCGATAACGCCTGTTTACTGCTACCGCCTAAGATGAATTTCTACTCCAAAATCTATCTGTGAACTATTACATTACTGGGTTTGTCTGTATTATCAGCACAAGAAGAGTTGTGTGAACTAAGCCAAACATGAGGCTTCAATTTTGGGTTAACTTAGTGTCAGCACTGCCCTCAAACAGATAAACAAAATGTTTGTGCTCCTAAGACTGTTTACTGCGTTTTATTCAATGCCCATAGAGGGAGAAGGTTAGATTAGCACATATGTTACCCATGTGATACATTATTCATAAGCAATAAAGTTCAATTAGTTTATTTATCAATAATTGGCACAAGAGAAGTAAAGGAAAAAAATTAGGGGCAACCTTTTTTCTTCCTGCCCCTTAAATTTCAGAATAAAGACATCTACTAATGTCATAAAAATGGAAGTGTATGCTAACAGTTGCATTTTTACTAAATCCTATATAATCTTGTTCTGGCCTGTATTTTCCGAAACACACAACATGCATAATTAAGGAATAAGCTCCGAATTCACATGTTGTGACTCACTTTAGGAGTCAACTTTCTTAAAAGGCGAGGAGAAAATAATGGTCTCTCTTACTTTAACAGCACAGACAGTCCATCTTATGGGCTCATTACCCCACTAACTACTTATCGTTTTCCCAGCGTGGTGTCTGACTGTCTAATATTCGGCTTTGAAAACCTGTGAGAAAAACAGAGCACTTTCCATCATTAAAAGGCATCTGGCTGAAGTAACAGAACTGTGTTATTACACAGGACTTTTGACAACTTGCCTGAAAATTAGCATTTACGTGGCAGTGAAGGCTCATTCTTGTTGCCAGTGAAGATTTAGCAACAGAATTTCTTTCAAGAATTTTCTTGTTTTAAATAGCTTTAGTTCTTGGTTACTACAGAGGTAACTATATTTTACTTTCATGTAGAAATGTTGCTCATATCTAGAGAATTGTGATAAATGTAAATATTTTAATTTAAATAATTGTTACGTTGTAAAAAGAAAGCGATGATTTGTAGTAATTTCTTTTATCCACAGATAGTATTCAAGTTACTTTCTGCTGGATCACCTGGCTCATTTACACTGCATTCAATGCCACTATCATTCGGTGCCACTATCACTTGATGCCACTATCGTTCAATGCCACTATCGCTCGGTGCCACTATCGTTCAATGCCACTATCGTTCAATGCCACTATCATTCAATGTCACTATCGTTCAGTGCCACTATCATTCTGTTCCACTAACGTTCAGTTCCACTAACATTTAATGCCACTATCGTTCGGTGCCACTATCGTTCGGTGCTACTATCACTCAGTTCCACTATCGCTCGATGCCACTATCGTTCAATGCCACTATCGCTTGGTGCCACTATCGTTCAATGCCACTATCACTCGGTGCCACTATCGTGCAATGCCACTATCACTCGGTGCCACTATCGTGCAATGCCACTATCACTCGGTGCCACTATCGTGCAATGCCACTATCACTCAGTGCCACTATCATTCAGTGCCACTATCGTTTAATGTCACTATCGCTCAGTGCCACTATCGTTCAATGCCACTTTCGTTCGGTGCCACTATCGTTCAATGCCACTATCGTTCAGTGCAACTATCGCACGGTGCCACTATCGTTCAGTTCCACTATCGTTCAATGCCACTATCGTTCAGTGCAACTATCGCTCGGTGCCACTATTGTTCAGTTCCACTATCGTTCAGTGCCACTATCGTTCAATGCCACTATCACTCGGTGCCACTATCGTTCAATGCCACTATCACTCAGTGCCACTATCATTCAATGCCACTGACGTAAGAAAACTACTAGGCACTTGGTCTAAGCGTTAAACAAAGCTTTAATCAACTGTTTTTCAACATGGAGATCTAGTTGTGTCCTTCACTAGTTCCTGTTGAGGAATGTCCTAAGCAAGCTGGGCCCATGCCCGAGTATTTATACTCTCCCTGGACAGCGCCACCAGCAGGCCGCCCAGTATTACTTCATACATGAATGACAAGATTCATGTCAGCCACTATCGCTCGGTGCCACTATCGTTCAATGCCACTAACGCTCAGTGCCACTATCGTTCAATGCCACTATCGCTCAGTGCCACTATCATTCAGTGCCACTATCGCTCAGTTCCATTATCGTTCGGTGCCACTATCATTCAATGCCACTATCGTTCGGTGCCACTATCATTCAATACTACTATCGATCAGTGCCACTATCATTCAGTGCCACTATCGTTCGGTGCCACTATCGTTCAATGCCACTATCGTTCAGTGCCACTATCGTTCAATGCCACTATCGCACGGTGCCACTATCGTTCAATGCCACTATCGTTCGGTGCCGCTATTGTTCAGTGCCACTATCGTTCAATGCCACTATCGCTCAGTGCCACTATCATTCAGTGCCACGATCGCTCAGTGCCACTATTGTTCAGTGCCACTATCACTCGGTGCCACTATCGTGCAATGCCACTTTCGCTCGGTGCCACTATCGTTCAATGCCACTATCGTTAAGTGCCACTATCGTTAAGTGCCACTATCGTTCGGTGCCACTATAGTTCAGTGCCACTTTCGCTCGGTACCTCTATCGTTCGGTGCCACTATCATTCAATGCCACTGTAGTTCGGTGCCACTATCGTTCAGTGCCACTATCACTCAGTGCTACTATTGTTCGGTGCCACTATCGCTCGGTGCCACTATCGTTCAGTGCCACTATCGCTCAGTGCTACTATCGTTCGGTGCCACTATCGTTCAGTTCCACTATCGTTCAGTTCCACTATCGCTCGGTGCCACTATCGTTCAATGCCACTATCGTTCGGTGCCACTATCGCTCGGTGCCACTATCGCTCAGTGCTACTATCGTTCAGTGCCACTATCGTTCAGTTCCACTATCGCTCGGTGCCACTATCGCTCAGTGCTACTATCGTTCGGTGCCACTATCGTTCGGTGCCACTATCGTTCAGTTCCACTATCGCTCGGTGCCACTATCGCTCAGTGCTACTATCGTTCAGTGCCACTATCGCTCGGTGTCACTATCGTTCAATGCCACTATCGCTCGGTGCTACTATCGTTCAGTGCCACTTTCGCTCGGTACCACTATTGTTCGGTGCCACTATAGATCGGTGCCACTATTGCTCGGTGCCACTATCGTTTGGTGCCACTATCGCTCGGTGCCACTATCGTTCAATGCCACTATCATTTAGTGCCACTATCATTCAGTGCCACTATCGCTCAGTGCCACTATCATTCAATGTCACTATCGCTCGGTGCCACTATCGCTCAGTGCCACTATCGTTCGGTGCCACTATCATTCAATGTCACTATCGCTCGGTGCCACTATCGCTCAGTGCCACTATCGTTCAATGTCACTATCGCTCAGTTCCATTATCGCTCGGTGCCACTATCGCTCAGTGCCACTATCGTTCAATGTCACTATTGTTCGGTGCCACTATCGCTCGGTGTCACTATCGTTCGGTGCCACTATCGCTCAGCTCCATTATCGCTCGGTGCCACTATCGCTCGGTGCCACTATCGCTCAGTGTCACTATCGCTCGGTGCCACTATCGCTCGGTGCCACTATCGTTCAATGTCACTATCGTTCGGTGCCACTATCGCTCGGTGCCACTATCGCTCGGGGCCACTATCGTTCAGTTCCACTATCGCTCGGTGCCACTATCGTTCAATGCCACTATCGCTCAGTGCCACTATCATTCAGTGCCACTATCGCTCAGTTCCATTATCGTTCGGTGCCACTATCATTCAATGCCACTATCGTTCGGTGCCACTATCATTCAATACTACTATCGATCAGTGCCACTATCATTCAGTGCCACTATCGTTCGGTGCCACTATCGTTCAATGCCACTATCGTTCAGTGCCACTATCGTTCAATGCCACTATCGCACGGTGCCACTATCGTTCAATGCCACTATCGTTCGGTGCCGCTATTGTTCAGTGCCACTATCGTTCAATGCCACTATCGCTCAGTGCCACTATCATTCAGTGCCACGATCGCTCAGTGCCACTATTGTTCAGTGCCACTATCACTCGGTGCCACTATCGTGCAATGCCACTTTCGCTCGGTGCCACTATCGTTCAATGCCACTATCGTTAAGTGCCACTATCGTTAAGTGCCACTATCGTTCGGTGCCACTATAGTTCAGTGCCACTTTCGCTCGGTACCTCTATCGTTCGGTGCCACTATCATTCAATGCCACTGTAGTTCGGTGCCACTATCGTTCAGTGCCACTATCACTCAGTGCTACTATTGTTCGGTGCCACTATCGCTCGGTGCCACTATCGTTCAGTGCCACTATCGCTCAGTGCTACTATCGTTCGGTGCCACTATCGTTCAGTTCCACTATCGTTCAGTTCCACTATCGCTCGGTGCCACTATCGTTCAATGCCACTATCGTTCGGTGCCACTATCGCTCGGTGCCACTATCGCTCAGTGCTACTATCGTTCAGTGCCACTATCGTTCAGTTCCACTATCGCTCGGTGCCACTATCGCTCAGTGCTACTATCGTTCGGTGCCACTATCGTTCGGTGCCACTATCGTTCAGTTCCACTATCGCTCGGTGCCACTCTCGCTCAGTGCTACTATCGTTCAGTGCCACTATCGCTCGGTGTCACTATCGTTCAATGCCACTATCGCTCGGTGCTACTATCGTTCAGTGCCACTTTCGCTCGGTACCACTATTGTTCGGTGCCACTATAGATCGGTGCCACTATTGCTCGGTGCCACTATCGTTTGGTGCCACTATCGCTCGGTGCCACTATCGTTCAATGCCACTATCATTTAGTGCCACTATCATTCAGTGCCACTATCGCTCAGTGCCACTATCATTCAATGTCACTATCGCTCGGTGCCACTATCGCTCAGTGCCACTATCGTTCGGTGCCACTATCATTCAATGTCACTATCGCTCGGTGCCACTATCGCTCAGTGCCACTATCGTTCAATGTCACTATCGCTCAGTTCCATTATCGCTCGGTGCCACTATCGCTCAGTGCCACTATCGTTCAATGTCACTATTGTTCGGTGCCACTATCGCTCGGTGTCACTATCGTTCGGTGCCACTATCGCTCAGCTCCATTATCGCTCGGTGCCACTATCGCTCGGTGCCACTATCGCTCAGTGTCACTATCGCTCGGTGCCACTATCGCTCGGTGCCACTATCGTTCAATGTCACTATCGTTCGGTGCCACTATCGCTCGGTGCCACTATCGCTCGGGGCCACTATCGTTCAGTTCCACTATCGCTCGGTGCCACTATCGTTCAATGCCACTATCACTCGGTGCCACTATCGTTCAATGCCACTATCGCTCAGTGCTACTATCGTTCGGTGCCACTATCGCTCAGTGCTACTATCGTTCAATGCTACTATCGTTCAATGCCACTATCGTTCAGTGCCACTATCGTTCAATGCCACTATCGTTCAATGCCACTATCGCTCAGTGCTACTATCGTTCAATGCCACTATCGTTCGGGGCCACTATCACTCGGTGCCACTATCGCTCGGTGCCACTATCGTTCAATGCCACTATCGCTCAGTGCTACTATCGTTCGGTGCCACTATCGTTCAATGTCACTATCGTTCAATGCCACTATCGCTCAGTGCTACTATCGTTCAATGCCACTATCGTTCGGTGCCACTATCGCTCAGCTCCACTATCGCTCGGTGCCACTATCGTTCGGTGCCACTATCATTCAATGTCACTATCGCTCGGTGCCACTATCGCTCAGTTCCACTATCGTTCGGTGCCACTATCATTCAATGCCACTATCGCTCAATGCCACTATCGCTCGGTGCCACTATCATTCAGTTCCACTATCGCTCGGGGCCACTATCGCTCAGCTCCACTATCGCTCGGTGCCACTATCGTTCGGTGCCACTATCATTCAATGTCACTATCGCTCGGTGCCACTATCGCTCAGTTCCACTATCGCTCAATGCCACTATCATTCAATGCCACTATCATTCGGTGCCACTATCATTCAATGCCACTATCGCTCGGTGCCACTATCGCTCGGTGCCACTATCGCTCAATGCCACTATCATTCAATGCCACTATCGTTCAATGCCACTATCGTTCAATGCCACTATCGTTCAATGCCACTATCGTTCGGTGCCACTATCGCTCAATGCCACTATCGTTCAATGCCACTATCGTTCGGTGCCACTATCGCTCGGTGCCACTATCGTTCAATGCCACTATCGCTCGGTGCCACTATCGCTCAGTGCCACTATCGCTCGGGGCCACTATCGTTCAGTTCCACTATCGCTCGGTGCCACTATCGCTCGGGGCCACTATCATTCAGTTCCACTATCGCTCGGTGCCACTATCGCTCGGTGCCACTATCGTTCAGTTCCACTATCGCTCGGTGCCACTATCGCTCGGTGCCACTATCGCTCGGGGCCACTATCGTTCAATGCCACTATCGCTTGTTGCCACTATCGCTCGGGGCCACTATCGTTCAATGCCACTATCGCTCGGTGCCACTATCGCTCGGGGCCACTATCGTTCAATGCCACTATCGCTCGTTGCCACTATCGCTCGGTGCCACTATCGTTCGGTGCCACTATCGCTCGGTGCCACTATCGTTCAGTTCCACTATCGCTCGGTGCCACTATCGTTCAATGCCACTATCACTCGGTGCCACTATCGTTCAATGCCACTATCGCTCAGTGCTACTATCGTTCGGTGCCACTATCGCTCAGTGCTACTATCGTTCAATGCTACTATCGTTCAATGCCACTATCGTTCAGTGCCACTATCGTTCAATGCCACTATCGTTCAATGCCACTATCGCTCAGTGCTACTATCGTTCAATGCCACTATCGTTCGGGGCCACTATCGCTCGGTGCCACTATCGCTCGGTGCCACTATCGTTCAATGCCACTATCGCTCAGTGCTACTATCGTTCGGTGCCACTATCGTTCAATGTCACTATCGTTCAATGCCACTATCGCTCAGTGCTACTATCGTTCAATGCCACTATCGTTCGGTGCCACTATCGCTCAGCTCCACTATCGCTCGGTGCCACTATCGTTCGGTGCCACTATCATTCAATGTCACTATCGCTCGGTGCCACTATCGCTCAGTTCCACTATCGTTCGGTGCCACTATCATTCAATGCCACTATCGCTCAATGCCACTATCGCTCGGTGCCACTATCATTCAGTTCCACTATCGCTCGGGGCCACTATCGCTCAGCTCCACTATCGCTCGGTGCCACTATCGTTCGGTGCCACTATCATTCAATGTCACTATCGCTCGGTGCCACTATCGCTCAGTTCCACTATCGCTCAATGCCACTATCATTCAATGCCACTATCATTCGGTGCCACTATCATTCAATGCCATTATCGCTCGGTGCCACTATCGCTCGGTGCCACTATCGCTCAATGCCACTATCATTCAATGCCACTATCGTTCAATGCCACTATCGTTCAATGCCACTATCGTTCAATGCCACTATCGTTCGGTGTCACTATCGCTCAATGCCACTATCGTTCAATGCCACTATCGTTCGGTGCCACTATCGCTCGGTGCCACTATCGTTCAATGCCACTATCGCTCGGTGCCACTATCGCTCAGTGCCACTATCGCTCGGGGCCACTATCGTTCAGTTCCACTATCGCTCGGTGCCACTATCGCTCGGGGCCACTATCATTCAGTTCCACTATCGCTCGGTGCCACTATCGCTCGGTGCCACTATCGTTCAGTTCCACTATCGCTCGGTGCCACTATCGCTCGGTGCCACTATCGCTCGGGGCCACTATCGTTCAATGCCACTATCGCTTGTTGCCACTATCGCTCGGGGCCACTATCGTTCAATGCCACTATCGCTCGTTGCCACTATCGCTCGGTGCCACTATCGTTCGGTGCCACTATCGCTCGGTGCCACTATCGTTCAGTTCCACTATCGCTCGGTGCCACTATCGTTCAGTTCCACTATCGCTCGGTGTCACTATCGTTCGGTGCCACTATCGCTCGGTGCCACTATCGTTCAGTTCCACTATCGCTCGGTGCCACGATCGTTCAGTTCCACTATCGCTCGGTGTCACTATCGTTCGGTGCCACTATCGCTCGGTGCCACTATCGTTCAGTTCCACTATCGCTCGGTGCCACTATCGTTCAGTTCCACTATCGCTCGGTGTCACTATCGTTCGGTGCCACTATCGCTCGGTGCCACTATCGCTCAGTTCCACTATCGCTCGGTGCCACTATCGTTCAGTTCCACTATCGCTCGGTGCCACTATCGCTCAGTGCTACTATCGTTCGGTGCCACTATCGTTCAGTTCCACTATCGCTCGGTGCCACTATCGCTCAGTGCTACTATCGTTCAGTGCCACTATCGCTCGGTGTCACTATCGTTCAATGCCACTATCGCTCGGTGCTACTATCGTTCAGTGCCACTTTCGCTCGGTACCACTATTGTTCGGTGCCACTATAGATCGGTGCCACTATTGCTCGGTGCCACTATCGTTTGGTGCCACTATCGCTCGGTGCCACTATCGTTCAATGCCACTATCATTTAGTGCCACTATCATTCAGTGCCACTATCGCTCAGTGCCACTATCGTTCAATGCCACTATCGCTCAGTGCTACTATCGTTCGGTGCCACTATCGCTCAGTGCTACTATCGTTCAATGCTACTATCGTTCAATGCCACTATCGTTCAGTGCCACTATCGTTCAATGCCACTATCGTTCAATGCCACTATCGCTCAGTGCTACTATCGTTCAATGCCACTATCGTTCGGGGCCACTATCACTCGGTGCCACTATCGCTCGGTGCCACTATCGTTCAATGCCACTATCGCTCAGTGCTACTATCGTTCGGTGCCACTATCGTTCAATGTCACTATCGTTCAATGCCACTATCGCTCAGTGCTACTATCGTTCAATGCCACTATCGTTCGATGCCACTATCGCTCAGCTCCACTATCGCTCGGTGCCACTATCGTTCGGTGCCACTATCATTCAATGTCACTATCGCTCGGTGCCACTATCGCTCAGTTCCACTATCGCTCGGTGCCACTATCATTCAATGCCACTATCGCTCGGTGCCACTATCGCTCGGTGCCACTATCGCTCAATGCCACTATCGCTCGGTGCCACTATCATTCAATGCCACTATCGCTCAATGCCACTATCGCTCGGTGCTACTATCATTCAGTTCCACTATCGCTCGGGGCCACTATCGCTCAGCTCCACTATCGCTCGGTGCCACTATCGTTCGGTGCCACTATCATTCAATGTCACTATCGCTCGGTGCCACTATCGCTCAGTTCCACTATCGCTCAATGCCACTATCATTCAATGCCACTATCATTCGGTGCCACTATCATTCAATGCCACTATCGCTCGGTGCCACTATCGCTCGGTGCCACTATCGCTCAATGCCACTATCATTCAATGCCACTATCGTTCAATGCCACTATCGTTCAATGCCACTATCGTTCAATGCCACTATCGTTCGGTGTCACTATCGCTCAATGCCACTATCGTTCAATGCCACTATCGTTCGGTGCCACTATCGCTCGGTGCCACTATCGTTCAATGCCACTATCGCTCGGTGCCACTATCGCTCGGTGCCACTATCGCTCGGGGCCACTATCGTTCAGTTCCACTATCGCTCGGTGCCACTATCGCTCGGGGCCACTATCATTCAGTTCCACTATCGCTCGGTGCCGCTATCGCTCGGTGCCACTATCGTTCAGTTCCACTATCGCTCGGTGCCACTATCGCTCGGTGCCACTATCGCTCGGGGCCACTATCGTTCAATGCCACTATCGCTTGTTGCCACTATCGCTCGGGGCCACTATCGTTCAATGCCACTATCGCTCGGTGCCACTATCGCTCGGGGCCACTATCGTTCAATGCCACTATCGCTCGTTGCCACTATCGCTCGGTGCCACTATCGTTCAGTTCCACTATCGCTCGGTGCCACGATCGTTCAGTTCCACTATCGCTCGGTGTCACTATCGTTCGGTGCCACTATCACTCGGTGCCACTATCGTTCAGTTCCACTATCGCTCGGTGCCACTATCGTTCAGTTCCACTATCGCTCGGTGTCACTATCGTTCGGTGCCACTATCGCTCGGTGCCACTATCGTTCAGTTCCACTATCGCTCGGTGCCACTATCGTTCAGTTCCACTATCGCTCGGTGCCACTATCGCTCAGTGCTACTATCGTTCGGTGCCACTATCGTTCAGTTCCACTATCGCTCGGTGCCACTATCGCTCAGTGCTACTATCGTTCAGTGCCACTATCGCTCGGTGTCACTATCGTTCAATGCCACTATCGCTCGGTGCTACTATCGTTCAGTGCCACTTTCGCTCGGTACCACTATTGTTCGGTGCCACTATAGATCGGTGCCACTATTGCTCGGTGCCACTATCGTTTGGTGCCACTATCGCTCGGTGCCACTATCGTTCAATGCCACTATCATTTAGTGCCACTATCATTCAGTGCCACTATCGCTCAGTGCCACTATCATTCAATGTCACTATCGCTCGGTGCCACTATCGCTCAGTGCCACTATCGTTCGGTGCCACTATCATTCAATGTCACTATCGCTCGGTGCCACTATCGCTCAGTGCCACTATCGTTCAATGTCACTATCGCTCAGTTCCATTATCGCTCGGTGCCACTATCGCTCAGTGCCACTATCGTTCAATGTCACTATTGTTCGGTACCACTATCGCTCAGTGCCACTATCGTTCAATGTCACTATTGTTCGGTGCCACTATCGCTCGGTGTCACTATCGTTCGGTGCCACTATCGCTCATCTCCATTATCGCTCGGTGCCACTATCGCTCGGTGCCACTATCGCTCAGTGTCACTATCGCTCGGTGCCACTATCGCTCGGTGCCACTATCGTTCAATGTCACTATCGTTCGGTGCCACTATCGCTCGGTGCCACTATCGCTCGGGGCCACTAACTTTCAGTTCCACTATCGCTCGGTGCCACTATCGTTCAATGCCACTATCACTCGGTGCCACTATCGTTCAATGCCACTATCGCTCAGTGCTACTATCGTTCGGTGCCACTATCGCTCAGTGCTACTATCGTTCAATGCTACTATCGTTCAATGCCACTATCGTTCAGTGCCACTATCGTTCAATGCCACTATCGTTCAATGCCACTATCGCTCAGTGCTACTATCGTTCAATGCCACTATCGTTCGGGGCCACTATCACTCGGTGCCACTATCGCTCGGTGCCACTATCGTTCAATGCCACTATCGCTCAGTGCTACTATCGTTCGGTGCCACTATCGTTCAATGTCACTATCGTTCAATGCCACTATCGCTCAGTGCTACTATCGTTCAATGCCACTATCGTTCGGTGCCACTATCGCTCAGCTCCACTATCGCTCGGTGCCACTATCGCTCAATGCCACTATCGTTCAATGCCACTATCGTTCAATGCCACTATCGCTCAGTGCTACTATCGTTCAATGCCACTATCGTTCGGGGCCACTATCACTCGGTGCCACTATCATTCAATGTCACTATCGCTCGGTGCCACTATCGCTCAGTTCCACTATCGCTCGGTGCCACTATCATTCAATGCCACTATCGCTCGGTGCCACTATCGCTCGGTGCCACTATCGCTCAATGCCACTATCGCTCGGTGCCACTATCATTCAATGCCACTATCGCTCAATGCCACTATCGCTCAATGCCACTATCGCTCGGTGCCACTATCATTCAGTTCCACTATCGCTCGGGGCCACTATCGCTCAGCTCCACTATCGCTCGGTGCCACTATCGTTCGGTGCCACTATCATTCAATGTCACTATCGCTCGGTGCCACTATCGCTCAGTTCCACTATCGCTCAATGCCACTATCATTCAATGCCACTATCATTCGGTGCCACTATCATTCAATGCCACTATCGCTCGGTGCCACTATCGCTCGGTGCCACTATCGCTCAATGCCACTATCGTTCAATGCCACTATCGTTCAATGCCACTATCGTTCAATGCCACTATCGTTCGGTGTCACTATCGCTCAATGCCACTATCGTTCAATGCCACTATCGTTCGGTGCCACTATCGCTCGGTGCCACTATCGTTCAATGCCACTATCGCTCGGTGCCACTATCGCTCGGTGCCACTATCGCTCGGGGCCACTATCGTTCAGTTCCACTATCGCTCGGTGCCACTATCGCTCGGGGCCACTATCGCTCGGTGCCACGATCGTTCAGTTCCACTATCGCTCGGTGTCACTATCGTTCGGTGCCACTATCGCTCGGTGCCACTATCGTTCAGTTCCACTATCGCTCGGTGCCACTATCGTTCAGTTCCACTATCGCTCGGTGTCACTATCGTTCGGTGCCACTATCGCTCGGTGCCACTATCGTTCAGTTCCACTATCGCTTGGTGCCACTATCGTTCAGCGCCATTACTTTGCTACCACATAGTGAAGGTTTTGACTAACAGAAGCAAATTATCACCCTTACTGAAATACCTTGCAAATGCATGCATGGGTGTTTAGCAACAATTTAGTCACAATTAATCAATTTAGATTTAAGTTTGACTGTGTCAAAGTTGCAGCATTAAAGCTTCACAACCCAAGAACTCTGTGTGGAGTTTGCACATTCTCCCCGTGTCTGCGTGGGTTTCCTCCGGGTGCTCCGGTTTCCTCCCACAGTCCAAAAATGTGCGGGTTAGGTTGATTTGGCTATGATAAATTGACCCTTAGTGTTAGGGGGGGGGGATTAAATATATGGGGATAGGATGGGATATGTTAGGGGGAATTAAATACTTGGGGTTACAGGGGTAGGGTGGGATATGTGTACTGTGGGGATTAAAGCAGGGACAGGGTACTGGATTTGGATGATCAGCCATGATCGTATTGAATGGTGGAGCAGGCTCGACGGGCCGAATGGCCTACTCCTGCTCCTAGATTCTATGTTTCTATGTTTCTATAAGAAAAGTCAAAGAGAAGTAAAGGCCCAATTGGTCCATCAAAGCTCAGGCACGCTAACACATTAAAAAAAATTAATTATCGGGATATAGGCATCACTGGCAAGGACAGCATTTATTGCCGACTTACTATTATTATATCCAACCTCTTTTTGAACATCACTAATATTTCTGCTTGGAAGATTACTTCAAGTATTCATCACTCTTTAAATAAAAAAATTCTTTGCAACATTTGTTCTAAATTTACTTTTCACTCATTTAAGTTTATTTCCAAATTAATATTATCACTAAAGCTAATTATCATTCGTTACTAATGCATTCAAATATGTATCCCAAAAAAAGTTAAGGAGGAGAAATTCGGTACCCTAGCGCCTCCCGTTAGCGCCTCCGGGGGGCGTGAACGGGCTGCTACGGGCTTTGCGACCAAGCGCGCCGATAGTACCGACGCCCGCGAAATTGACGTGGAGGTTTGTGGCGGCGGTAACCATTAGCGCCACGATCTCCTGCGCCCGGAGATCGTGACGTCATCGCCGTGCGCATCGCCCCAGTAGCGCCCCGGACCCGAACTTCAGTTCCGCCCCCTGCAGCATCACCGGGCGAAAACACCGACAGCTGCAGGAGGCGTGGTTCGGGAGGCCGGGAGCTTTGGAGGCGCAAATAAAAGGGGATGTTGGCGCGGGTAGGAGAAAAATTTTAACAACGTTGCAATTGATTTTTTTCGATTCCGCCTGGGCCGCGATCGATCAGCCCAGCGCTCTGCTGCAATGCATGGGGCTGATCAGACCGGATCGCGGCTGCCATCAGGGACCAGCTAACTGGTCCCAAGGCAGAGCCTGCAGCGATGGCCATTCCCTTTAAGGGAGGGAAGGAGCCTCGGATCGCAGCAGCGCTGTACGGCACATACCGCCCTGCCTGCGTCCTTTAGCGCTCCAGGAAGGAAGTGGAGCACTTGATTTAGCGCTCCACTTCCTTCCTGGAGCGCAAACAACGAATTTTGCAAAAGCTGGGAATCATTAGCGCCCAGTTTTCAAAAGTTACCGCCCCCAAATGAATTTCTCCCCCTTTAGTTCCAAAACTTAATATAAAAGTTTTGAAGATTCATTGTTGATTAAACTGTGATCAAGTTTTATTTTGGGGTTCCCTGCAGTTTTATTTTATTAAAGCGACATGCATTTCAGGATTTTCAACCATTTTACCATGGACAGATCCAGGTGTTATTTATGTTGAAGTGTTGCATTTAAGTTAAAGTGAATTCACAAAGGTTAAAAATCCAACTTGCAGCTAGAGCTGGAGTGGGGTGGAGAATTGTGTAGTCAGGCCAGATGAGCCAACCATTGTAAATTCTGGGCTCGAAATTGGGCTCCTTTGCGCCTCCCGTTAGCACCTCGGGGGGCAAATGGGTTGCCACCAGGCGCGGCGATATCATCGCCTCCCGCTAAATTGTTTTGCGGCAGTGGTAAGACATTGCGGCCCGATCTCCTGCGCCCGGAGATCGTGACGTCATTACCATGCGCAGCGCCCTGGTAGCGCCCCGGATGAGAAATTCCCTCTCGCCCCCTGCTTGTGTGCCTGCTGTTAACAACGACAGGTAGAGGAGGCGGCTTTCAGTCGGATGTCCCCTGGAGGAGCGCTATTTAAAGGCATCCACACCCGGTGTAGTTGTCGTTGGCCAACAATGCTGTGTTGTTAGTTTCACATAGGCAAAGAGGCCTTTTGACCAATTTGAACTTTTTGCATTTTAACGAGTGTTCTGGCACATAAAGATTCTTCATTTTCATTGAGGGGAGATTTGAAAGTGCAATATATGTATCCTTTCATGGGGGCTGTACTGGCACTGGACCTCGCCCTCCAGCGTCAACGTCGGAGGCAACTGAGGCATAAAGAGTGCAAAATGTGGCCAGAGGTAGGAGGGCCAACAGGGCTCTCAACAGGAGGCCTTACCCACCCAGGATATTCCGGCAGCAGTTCTGCTACATGAATTTCACTGAGGACCAGTGTGTTAGAAGGCTACACTTCAGCAAAGACGTGGTCACAGAACTCTGCCACCTCCTGCAGCCAGACCCCAATTTAGTAGAAGTTCAGAATCCTTAGCGTCTGGCGCTAAATTTTCAAAATTTCAAAAGTTAGCGCCCCAAACAGGGCTGATACCCAATTTCACCCCCGTTATCTTTAATGATCTAGGGCAGTAGTGGGTTGTTATCATGGTTCAGATGCTTCTGGTGGGATTCATACCTCAAATATTGGGAGGAACTGAATAGTGCATGCACAGCATAAGATGGTCCGGCTAGACCTCCAACCATCTGGGTGATATCCAGTTTAATTGACAGGCCTACTGAAGTGCCAGCCAAGATTATGTGCTCAAGTCTCTGGAGTGGGGCTTGAATCCACAACCTTCTGCCTCAGAGGCGAGAGTGCTACCATTGATCCAGGGCTGACACCTGGACTTACACGTAATAACTTACAAGGATCAAGAACCTAACATCAGGCCAATGACTTACTGTTGACATAAATTTGCATACCTGAACAGTGAAAGCACCATCCTTACAATTGTATACCAATATTTGTTGTTTACAGATGGTCACTGCCAAAAGTGCCTTTGTAGCACTCACACAGGATGACTCAACCGTTTCTTTTTATCAATGTACAGTAACAGGTTTTTAAACTACAAAATACACTCACGACAGAAGTATTTAATTAAAATAAATACATTGTAATCTTCATTAATATAGCTGTAGATTAAACATTTATGCAATGTTCACATAAGTGAAATGCAAAGTGCATCCCAAATACTACAGACAAATATAAATAAAGCATCAATGGAACACAGCAGTAAATGATATGTGTTAGATTTTCCAAAAATTGAAAATTCATTAAGCACGGTGATAAAGATGATTATGAATATCATTATTTACAGCACTTATCACATAGCACAAATCCATTTGGTTCTCTCATATCCAAATTATTTGTTGTTTGGTAGTTAATATGCAATGCTTCACCTTCCATCCTCATCTCACAGGAATTGCACAGCATGGCATATGCTCCGTATCATTTCCTTTTCGCAGGTCTCAGCAGAGGCATTACCCATGGAATACATTTATACATCCACGGTATGCTCCTCTGTGATGATATCTGAAATATCTTTTAAACCTGGAACTCTCTCTCTTCCAAAATGCTGTTGAGGCTAGGTCAATAGAAAATTTCAAAACTGAGATTGATAGATTTTTGTCAGGCAAAGGTATTAAGGGTAACGGAACGAAGGCGGGTAAATGGAGTTAAGGTGCAGATCAGCAATGATCTAATTGAATGCCGAACTGGCTCAAGGAGCTTAATGGCCTACTCCTGTTCCTATGTTCTTATGTTCCTATCTTGGTTTTCATGTTAGTGTTTTTTTCAATTGATTTTTTTTAAAGAAAAATCAGCAGGTAAACAAATACTATACAGAAAAGGGCATCACAACCAAGGTTTCCAAAGAAATTATAACTATAAACTATAATTTTTGGCACCAAGAGAGAAGGAATAGTAAAGAGCTAAAGTTGCACCTTTCAGAGCAGGATCCCCAACCCTGCACACAATGATCTAGCAAAGGATCAGTAGGAACAAGGAATGAGGAGAGGGACAGACAAAGAGGACAATGGAATATAGTTAAATCTCCAATCCAAATCCCAAGTAATCCTGGATAGGTCTGCACACATTTTGAGACAGGCTGACTTTCACAGATAGGTGTCTCCTTCAGTCACAAACAATATCTTGCTTCTGCATTCTACTGCTTCTTAAAAATGAGAGGATGGTAGGGAAGGAAATTAGTGGAGATTGGTAAGTAAATGGTATAATCTATTTTCAATGCAGTTAAAACAAAACAAATGTTATGGTGAGAGCCAGTAAGAACAGGAGGGCCATGCAAAGTGCTTGAGTGGAAATATTCAAGACAGCATCATCAAATGAGAAAAATACATGGCAGTAATGCACTTCAACATCTTGAACATGACAGACAGGTATCTTGACCTTAGCAAACTCCTAAAACATAAGGATAGAGTTGAACATTATCTGCAACAACATCAACTGGCAGCCAAGTCGATGGAACACATCCTAAGTAAGTAAATAGGAGACCAACATTCCTGTCTTTGCTAACTTCAGTTAAAAAGTGACATGAGTAAACAATACTGGCTGAGGGGAGGGCTCAGTCAGAAACAATAGTAAAAATGATAGTTGAAAGATTTTTTATAAAAGGGTTAAGAGCAGAGTTTAGGTCACAGACAGTGAAAGGGAATCTCCAGGTAAAGGGAATACTAAAATAACTAAAGTAGTTACAGCAGGAGTGACAAATAAGAAGCATGTTAAGTTAAACAGTGTGAGAAAGACAGCATCAGGGCAGAAGGACAGGTTAGGGTCTCTTTCCCAAATAAGAGTTTTAAATACTAATGCACGGAGTATGAGAAATAAATTGAGTGAATTAAAGGCTCAAATACAGCTTAGAGGCTATTACTGAGACATGGCTGCAAGCTGGTCATGATTGGGAGTTAAATATTCCAGTTTGTAATGTCTTTAGAAAGGATAGGGAAACTGGAAGAGGAGGAGGGGTAGCCTTATTGATTAAAGATACTATTACAACATTAGTAAGAGAGGATATAGATAAGGGAAATCAATCAGCGGAGACTCTATGGTTAGAATTGAGGAATAAGAGAAGACTTAACATGTAATGAGAGTTGTCTATAGGCCTCCTGATAGCAGCAATCAAGTGGCAGAATTAATTAGTTCAGAGATTAGACTTTAATTTTCATATAGATTGGGAAGAGCAGAGTATCTCAAGTCAGAAAGGTAGTGAATTTTTTTAGTACATTCAAGAGTAATGAGCCAGACTTAGTTAGTAATCTAACAGTAAGGGACATTTATCTAACAGTGATCATAATATGATCAAAATCAATGTTAGGTTTGAAAAGGAGAAACATGACACAGTTACTAAGAGTCTAGATTTTGGTTATGCTAACTTTAATGGGATGAGACAGAGTCTGATGACAGCAAACTGGTCAAAACTGTTATCAGGTGAAACTACAGATGAACAGTGGGAGGTGTTCAAAAAAGAATTTAGCTTAATACAGGACCAGTATATAACCCTAAAGGGCAAGAGCTCTACTTACCAAATAAAACAGCCATGGTCGACAAAAGAGGTGAGAGATAACAAAACTAAAGGAAAGAACATACAAAAGTGCAAAGAATGGTGTAGATTCCAGGGGACTGGGAGAGGTATAAAGAGCTGCAAATGAAGACAAAAAAGATAGTGAGAACTGAAAAAAGGAATATCAACAGAAACTTGCGAGGGATATCAAGATTAACACAAAAAACTTTTACAATTATATTAGAAAAAAAAGGGTAGCCAAGGGTAATGTGGGCCTTTTAAAAATAGATGCGGGTAATATTGCAAATGAAAATAAGGAAATGGCAGATTTGCTGAATAATTACTTTGGCCCCGATCTTGACTTGGGCAGGTTTTGTGAGCGGGAGGGAAGAGTTTTGGTCGGGAATGCCAGCAGTCCAGGTTTCCCCGCACACTGTGCAGTTTTAACATCACAACGTGCGTCCATTTTTTCCAGCAGGTTCCCCACCCGGAAGCAAGCCTGATTGACAGGCTTGGCTCCCTGTCGAGTGGGGAATGTGCCAGAAGAGGCCACAGCCCAGGAGCAGGTAGGGAGCCTATAGCCGGGTTAGTGGTAGCATGGGGGAGGGGAGTCCGTATCTTGCGGGGTGAGGGGGAGGTGGAGATGGTCGCCGATCTTGGGGGTGGGAGTCCGATCCGCGGGGCAGGGTGCTCTGATCACGTGGGGCGGAGGTCTGATCACGGGGGATCGGTGATCGCGAGGGGAGGGTGGGATTCTGATCCGTGGGGGGGGGGGTTTGATGGTGGACAGGGACAAAGGTAAGCTTGGAGGGCTGGGAGGAAGCACTCCTGCTCCTCCTGGCCCACAAGCAGTGCACGGAGCAGTCCTCGCCTCCCTTTAGCTGCCGGGTTTCCCAAGCCTGGGAAACCCGGCCGGCCAGGGTTAAACCTGGAAGATAGGTTAAATATGAGGCACGCAGCCTCTTTATCATATTTAAATGGCCAACCCACCTCCGTTAAAACCAGAAGTGGGCAGGTTGGGGTCAGGTTTGAGATTTAACATTTTTTCACATCTCACCCTTTGTGTCAGTCTTCACAGTAGAGGAAGTGAATAATATACCTGAAATTCCAGGGAAACTAATAATGAATCAAGGTTTGGAACTCACTAAAGTTAATGTAAGCAAGAAAACAGTATTAGAAAAACTAATGGCTCTAAAGACTGTCAAATTTCCAGGACCGGATGGTTTCTACCCCAAGATTTTAAAGGAAGTAGATGAGGAAATTGCAGATGCTTTAGCCAATCGGTGTCCTCAAGCAACGTTTCTGCTACCTGAACAGCTCTGGAGGAGCCCCGCTGTACTCAGTTGAGCTGGTATCAAGATTTGTGGTGGCATGCTGCACAACCTGGCCATTATGAGGAACAGCCCTTGCCACCACCTATCAGGAGAGAAGCTGAGGAGCAGGAGCATGAGGAAAAGGAGGATAAGGAGGAGGAGAAGGAACTGGAGGAACAGCAAGAGGAAGGGAGGCTACAATGTAGACAGCCCCTTCTGCCCGGGCTCTAAGTGATGAAATAATTAATGAGCGATACCAGTAATGTCAACCACACCTCCCACTCACCAACAGTCCCACACTTCTTACATTTCCTCTATCACTGACTATCACATTGTCCTCTTTTTGACAACACAAACATAAAAACCACCAGAAAATGCACATTCCAATTCAAATTTATAAATTCAATCATGACGTAATGCATACAAAAATAAACTAATCTCCCTTGTGAATTTCCTTAGTGCCTGTCTTCCATGTGCCTTTGCCTCTCCTAATACTCCTACAAGGTGCTTCCCCAATAGCTGCAGCATGGGTGGAGGAAGGCTGCTGACCTCCAATTAAAAAGACTGCAGATGGCCTTGGAGGATGACCTTGAGCAGCTCTGGACCTAGAAAGCCCAGCTTCAGACTGCACCATTCTGGCCTGAGCGGCAGCAGTCTGGGCTGGCTGGCTGACAGGCAACAGCAAGGGCACTGGCGGAGTGGCAGGGATGGGAGCAGGAATGCTGTCATGCTTCGAGAGGACAGCAGGTTCTTACTCCTTGGAGCCACTGCCACTCTCCTGAGGCAGCGCCTCAGCAATCCTAGTAATCTGTTGGCGAACAGATTGATGGACTGCTGTGACACCCTGGAAGCCCATTTGAACAGTGGTATCCAGAGCCATGATGGCAGCAGTCTGAGCTTCCACTGCAGCACTCAGACCTTTGATAGAAGCTGTTTGTGCTGCAATTGAAGCGGTAACATCGGCCATCAAACGCAGTATCGTGCTGGGTTCCACAGATGTGCTGATGGAGGTGACCACCTGTTCCATGTTGGAAAGGATGGGCTCCAAGCTCTGCGCAAAGCCCTGTGCCAAGTTGGTGCTGGACTCCTCCATGCTCCTTGACATTGAGCATAGGCTTTCTGGCAGGCTTTCTAGTGCACCAAGCATTTGGTTATGTACACCCATCAGCTTTCTTCTGTAGCCTGGCCCATTAAAGTCCTCATCTGACTCCTCTGCTGCAGAACTCGTGTGCGACCTCGCCCTCCAGTGAGCTGGTACCTGCATAATCCTTTCCCCCCGCTCTCTTTCCTGCGCACTTTTGCCCGATGTCTCACCATGTGCAGATCTCTCCTCTATCCTAGCCTCTAAAATACGCGCAGTGTCAGTGTCTGCGCTGGTGGCTGCAAGTGTAAGATCGAGTGATGGTGTCTCTTTATCTTCACTGTCTTCTGCCTCTTCCTCCACTGACTGGGAAGGCTCCAGTTCTTGGGTATCTGAAATGAAAAAGGGACAACGGTTGGGTTGTGGTGAAGGGAGTGGTAAAAGTAAGAAGTGCGTGCTTACACCATCTGAGCTTGTGAGTCAGAAGAGATTGCGGGATGAGGGAGAAGTGGGATAAAAAAAGGAGGATTAGGTATGCAGATATCCTCATCATCGATTGCTTCAGCCCAGCCAGTGGCCACGGCCTCAGCGATGCCCCTTCTCATGATGGCCAACGCTATCTCCTTGATGGGGGTTAAAAATGCAGGCTTGTCCTCCTGCAGTTCTTTGTTGCTGCCTGCTGTTATGCGACACCTTGTCCTGTAAGAAAGAGAGAAGTGTGTCAGTGAGTGTCCTGCAATATGTTTGCTTAACATGGCTGTCTGGAAGGCATCCTGAACCCCTGCGGATACAGGACATCTCTCCTTCTTTCCACCACCACCTCCTCCAGTGCAGCGTCTGAAAACCTTGGTGCACACTCTCTCCCATGCTCAGCCATTCCTCAAAGTATCACAGCTCAGATTCAGTTTACAAATGACTCTCACCACTTCTTGTAGCCACAATGCACTTCCCCTTTAAGAGGTGTAGGCTGCCTCTAAGTAGCGCTAGCCACTTGCGATATCGGGCCCCTTGCTGATGCGTGTAGCCAATGAACAGCGCGGGTAGTGCTGGCTGCACGCAGCAATCATGTAAAGCAGCAGACGGTACAAATTTACCGTGCTGCCTGCAATGCAATGAATGGGCATGGGTTAATCGCATTAACCCACGCCCGTTTTCGGGGGTTAGCCAATTTCTCCCCCTATATTTTGTAGACATAATTGCTGGGGAGCTGATGCAGGACTTGAAGCTGTTTGAAGGATCTAAAAGTATCCTCCCAAAACTTGATTTGCACCAGGTCAGCTACTGAATGGATTGCTACAAATTCCCTGGTTTCCCCATATTGAAAAAAATATAAGCAAAACAGAAGAGTTACATGTCCAGATACAGGTCACCACTTGGCAGGGGTGAAGATCGTATTTTGAACCATTAAACCCCACTGCACCACCTTTACATTTCAAATGGACAGACTGCCCCGTCGAGCAATCTGAGAGCTCTTTTCTACCACCAGAAATTTCACCAGCAGTTGGAGGCCCACGAACAGAGCTCTGTGCACGTGAGTAACATTGCCGTTCCCAATTCCATGTCAATGCAAGTAATCTGTATAACCGTACCTTCTTGTTTACAGTGCCTTTAACGATATTGCCGATGACTGCAGTGATATTATTCTGCTTAATGCTCCTGAGAGAAAAGTCTCTCGTTTCGATTATTAACCCAGGTTTTCTCAGAACTTAGCTCTTAACTTGCAAAAAACTCCAATAAGCCCAGTAGGATCTATAACAGCAGAGGAAACCAAGACAATTGTCTCCTTGTCCATGTTCATCCTTCCCTTCTTCTTCTAAAGGTGCTGACTCCTGTTGGGGTATAATTCCATGGGCTATGGATGACCTCTGGTACTTTTGCCCAACTAGCTTTAAGAATGAGTGTTGGCAAAGTATTTGACCATGCTTGGCAATGGAATCATAGAATAGTAGAGCACAGAAGGAGGCCATTCGGCCCATCGAGTCTGTGCCGGCTCTTTCGAAGAGCAATCCAGTTAGTCCCACTCCCCCGCTCTTTCCCCATATCCCTGCAATTTTTTCTCCTTTATCATTTAGCATCACAGCTAAACTCAATCAGGTCGTCAACTGTTGACCACAGAAGCTTTTTCTAACAGGGGTCATTGGGTAGCAATCAGGAGCAGGGACCCGGCCAAATTTCCCTTCCCTAACTCAGGAATGCAGAGGCAAACTGTAACACCCTACTGCGGCTTCAGCTAAGGTGAGCTAACAGCACGCGCTGGGAATTGAGCCTGGACCCATTCTGGTATATGGATCAGCAATCGGCTGATTCAACGTGCTGAGTCAAAGCATTTCATTGGATTTCTTCAAATCATTTCACTGGATTTAAAAATGTTTTTCTGGCATAATTAGGATAAGATGCAGGCAGCTGTGGAACATAATAAAATCTTTGATAATGACATGATCACAGTGTACTTGTTGCAACTTTGTCATTCATAAATTTATGTAGTGCCTGCAATGTATTCTCAACCTATATAAAAAGAAAAGAAAGACTTGGATTTATAAAGCGCCTTTCATAACCTCAGGATGTCCCAAAGCGCTTTACAGCCAATTAAGTATTTTTGAAGTGTAGTCACTATTGCAATGTAGGAAACATATTACATCTTTTTATATTATTTGCTAATGGAATTCTGGCAGAAACACCTGCATATGGATATTGTTAAGTTTTGTTTCAAGATATCAGTTATAACATCCTCGTCTGAAAGTTCAATTCACGCATCTTCACAACTGATGAGTTAACATTGCAGGACATGTTCCAAGTGTTAAGCTTGTCCATCAGGGATTTCCTCCGGGGGTTCTTCCGATCGGCCACCAGAACTTCAGCGGAAGATCTGCGGAAAAACCCATGACGTGTCGACTCGGGGTTTCAGTCAATCTTCTGCCGAAGTTACAGCGGCCAGTCGGGAGCAACCCCAAGGAAATTCCTGGCGCATGTTTTTAACTTTTAATCATACTATATAGCATTCAGTCAATCTTCGTCTGACAACACGTTGGCTTGGTGTACCTTATTTCAACCTGTGATCTAATGTACAGTAACTCCAGTAAGAGATGTCCACTGTTTGTGCGCACCATGAGATTATCCTCAATACTGATTGAATAGCAACTTTTATATTTGGTTAAGTCTACTGCTACCTGAACCTGTAGGTCATCTAATTTCCTTCCTTACCTATAGGTACTGATTGGCAATGCTTCTGTTACTTTATTGTAAAAATGCTTGGCAAGGTATAGCGTATACACATGTACAAATACAAGTTTTCTTCCCTCTTAAATATCCCTTCCTTACTTCTCTTCTGCTAAAGTTTGGTTCCAGTCTCAGGCATTTCACCCAACTGTCTTTCTTGTGAGCCTGGGCAGAATATTATTGGGTTATTCAAATGTGGGCATGGGGCTATCAAAATCTAGTCTGACCCTGTGCTCAGTTTGCAACTACATACAGGCATTTTCAGCAGGGATTGCTGGATAATGATCAGGAGCAGGAACCATGGTCAACATCCCCCCATGTGGACACTAAAGCCAGTTGTAGCACTCACACTGCCAGCCTAGATGAGCTAGCTTAGCACAGACCGAAGATTGAATCTGGGACTTTCCTGGTCAGTGTGACTCAATCTCACACCATTGAACTGTAATACGAATTAGAGAGGATATTTGATGAAAAGGGCTTAATACACTGTTTGTGACCCAGAAAAGCATGCAACACACATTTTTTATCTTGCTTACATGAAATATGTAATTTATTCCTTGTACATAAAATAGCCAGTCAAGACTACTTTCCTGTGAGCCACCAGGCAATTAAAAATAGATCAAATAGCTGTGTTCACCCTCTCACCATCAGTGAACATTAGTTGTTACCATGGCAACCCACGCATGATTGCCCTTAAGCATTCTAAAGCATCTGTAGTGCAAAAGCCAACCTCAGTGACACTACATAGTTGACCCACAATAACAAGCAGTATGCAGACATACTGGGGGCGATTTTCCCAGCCCTGGGGAGGCGGGTATGGAGGCGGGACTGTCGGGAAAATGGCAGAATCTGGGAGCGGGTACCCATCCCGTCCCCAACCCGCCTCCGTGCCATCTTCCCAGGAGGCGGGCACCCGACCCGCGCTGGGTCCCATCTCCTCGAGGCGGGAAGGGGATTAGTGCCAATGAACTGCCTGTTAATAGGTAGTTAACAGGCAGTTTTTTGGCTAATCCCTATTTTCAGCCCTAAAGTGTGGGCTTCCCGATGGCTCCGAACCTCGCCAGGGTCAGCGAGGCGAGCCGGGAGTCTGTGGGATTTGCGGGGCCGAAATGTCCAGTGTGCAGGTGAGTGATGAGTGCAAGTGTGGAGAGGTAAGTGTGTGAGGTGAGTGTAAAGTGTTTTAATAAGATTACTTACCTTTGCTTCTTCCTCCAAGCTTCATCCCTTTAGGCTGAGGAGCTGCCTCATCACAGCAGAGATGACAGAATGGCTGCTGCATTCTCCGATGCAACAGCCATCTGATTTCTGCTCAGGAAAGAGGTTTGGTGAGTCTTGAGTACAAGGACTCACCAAAGAATAGAGATTGTCAGTGTTTGACAGCTTCTCAAAGCTGTCAAACGATCTCTGTCACCAGTTTTCCCTTAATTGGCCTGCTAAGCCCGCTGGGCGGGCTTAACAAGGTCAATCAAGGGAAAATAGCGTGGGTTGGCCGGACGTCGATGGAGGCGGGACTAAAACCCGAGAAGCAGCAGTCCCGCCTCCATCACGTCCCCATTGATAAAATCACCCCCACTCTTTCACTGCCTTCTCTTAGATAGCCAATTGCCAAATGATGATATTACTCATATTATGATGGCTGCTGTTAACCATCATAGAGTAGAAATTTCTGCTGGTGGGTGTGCTTCCACCACTGGGAACTGAGCAAATGGGCCCAGAGAATCCCAGTTTAGGAATCCCCCTGGCTCCCTTCCCTCTTCTCGCCTGCATGATTCCTCACCCAGGCCGTCTGCCAGCAATTCTCTCTCTTTCATAGGGTATGCAAGACCTTCTTGTGGCAGCCATGTTTTATTGGAATTTGAGCACAATGAGGACTACCATGATTTCCCGATTTCCCAACCAGTTCCCATCCAACACGAAAATAGCTGTTTTAAAGGCCAGAAGTTAACACCTGTCAAGAAGGGACCTTTTAAAGGTACACTGTCCCCCACCCCGCTTTTCCATTACAATGCATTCGGTCACAGGATTTCATGTAAGAGGGTGAAAAAGGGCTAAGAAAACTCAAGATTTCACAAATTACAGGATGGTATCAATGTGGCCACCCAGCCAACAGGTTCCTGCTCCTCTTCTGGCACCACCATTTGCTCCTCCTCACCTGAGTAATGTGACTTACTGAGTGCTACCTCAAACTCACTATCTGAATCCTCTGGGGTGTGCGTAGCTGTGCGGATGCTTGCAAACATTGGCAAGAGGTGCTGTCTTACTCGGGGCCACTCAGTGCTGGCAGGCTGATCTTCCAGGCCTCAAAAATATTATAATGGTGGCTCCAGAGGTACACCTTGAAAAAGAGTTTGCAGTGCAAAATACTATGTATAATGGTTTTATAGTTGTGTGTCTGCCTGTGTGAGTTAGCAAGTGGGCATGACATGACAACAGCAGGATGGTACTAGCTCTGAACTTGGAAAAGGCCTTTGACTTCATCCTCACCTACTCCCTTGATGTCCAGATTGGCCTCCTCCAAAGAGTCAATGGCTTGAAATTTAGAGTCATAGAGTTATACAGCACAGAAAGAGGCCCTTCGGCCCATCGTGTCCGTGCCAGCCATCAAGCCCTATCTATTCTAATCTTGTACCTGAAGAAGGAGCAGAGCTCCGAAAGCTCGTAATTTCAAATAAAACTGTTGGACTATAACCTGGTGTTGTGCGACTTCTCATTTTTATTCTAATCCCATTTTTGGATTATTCTCCAGTTTGTTCTGTTCACCTTGAATTATATGTCACCTTGCCTTGAAAGCTGAGAAGTAGTTTTCTGAGATGCAAGTTTAAGGAGCACACAGTGTCTAACCTGCAGCTCATCTTGTGCAGCAATAACTGGATGTTCAGCATGCAATTAGGTGGTGCTGGAAGTTTGCTGCCTGCTGCCTCTTTAAAATTTAAGTGCAACAACAGTGTCAGATAGAACTTGCAGCCTGCACATCTGCCATGCTCTGTATGGCCAAGCATGCTGAGTATTCAAAGGGCTGTATAGTTGCATGAAAGCTTTGGTGTGGCATGCATATGTGGTACAGATATTTGATACAGGTAACTGCTGGCTAGCATTATATTGTCACCTTGACACCTCAGACCAGACATCTGGGTGTTTCAGAGAGCAATCACCCCATCAAATATCTCCTTCCAGGCTTTCTGGATGACATTTCTTTGGGAAAGTTGCCTTTGAGTACCAACCAGGATATCTCTCCTTTGTCTTACTGCATGCAGCAGCATCATCAGTAAATAATGTGGCCATGTGGTGTCTGGAACCCTTCATTGTACAGCAATTGTGTGCAGCTTCTATCACCTTCCCTTCTGTTTGGTTTAAATGGAAACCCTTTAATTAGCCCCACTAATGCACTAGCCGAGTTCAAAATAGGACACTTAAAATGGGTGTCGCAGTCCTTTAATTAGGTGCAGTAGTACTTTAAAATGACTGTTCAGTGAGCACGAGTGGCCACAGACAACCTGTTGTTCAGGGAGGGTGCTTGCCTGGAATAGGAAATGTATTCAAATTGCGAATTTCTGATGGGAACAGCCATGCACTAGAGGTTTTCGATACCTCTCACATTGCATCATTCCCACCAGGAATTTCTTCCTTTGAGGTGATGTTACACACGACTTTACATCATCCAACTAACAGTTGAAGCTTAACACAGCATGACATGTTATCACTGAATAGGCAATTCGATATCTGACATCTTTGGATAAACAGTGAATGAGGTTAAGACTATGGGGGGAATTTTAACCTAACAAAATGGCTGGGTTTGGAGCGTGTGGGTAGTTAAAGTGTTAAAAATTGGAATCCTGACCTGAACCTGCCTCCAACCCGCTCACATCCAGTTTTAACAGAGGCGGGACGGGGGTGGGCAGCCAACCTGTTGCCAGGAGGCAGGCCGTCGATTTAAATATTATAATGAAGCTGGAAGCCTCTTTAACCTCCATTTTGTGTTTAACTGTAGCTGGTTGGGTTTTGCACATTTCATAAAACCCGCCAGCTACAGCAAAGCGAGGACTGCTGGATCCAGGAGATAAGTGCCCGAGTTTCTGCTCAAACTCATTTCCATATTGCCAAACGCAAAATATGCCATGAACCAGCGCAATTGGGCAGCGCTTTAAAATGTAATTTAAAAAAAAAATTTGCTCTAAAAATATTTCTTGATATATTTAAGAGTGGTAAATTGGTAAAGTTTGATTAATACTGCTAAAAATGGGTTTATCACAAAAATAAGCATTTTAAATCACAGTGTCAATCCACCACCTGTGAGTGATATATGATATATATGATATGATATTTTCAAAAATATACAAAACTATTTTCTAGTTAGATTGGGGTACAGTAGTAAGTTCCTTAGCAAATTTTTAAAAATCATTCAAAACCTTTCAAAACGTTCCTATTCGTGTCCTTGCGCCCAGAAGTTCCAGCTTAATTTTTGGAGCCTTCTTGAAGGCCTGCAAACGAGCGCAATTAGTGGAAGCACGCAATGGTGATTAATTTGATCTGGGGGCGTGGCCAGTTTTGTGGGCGGGCCCTGCTTCTAGTGCAATGTTTTAAAAAAAATTTAAATGAACGCAAAAGATCGCGGAAACTCGAGTTGCGCTGAACGCAATTTGCCCTTAAAATTCCGCGATCTTTTGCGCCAGTTACGCGGATATTTGAGAAACTGCAACGAAAAAACCAGCGCAATTGACCAGAAACTCCAGGCCGACATATTTTACTTCCTGTCCTATTATTCCTCCTGGGCTTTATCTTTTGAGGTTGTAAGTTCAGTGCCTGTCATCAATCACTGATTTGTATACCCTCTATGTATTCAGCTCGTTGTATTCCAATATTTTATGAATACATAGCTTAGAAACAATTCCTTTAGCCACTCAGTTGTACCAAACCGCTACGACAAAGTCAGCACTGTGGGAGTACCTTCAGCACCAGGATCGCAGCGGCTCACCACCACCTTCTCAAGGGCAACTAGGGATGGGCAATAAATACCGGCCTTGCCAGTGATGCCCACATCCTGTGAACGAATAAATTAAAAAAATAAAAGTACAACACGTGTGCAAAAGTTACAGTAACAAAGTTATGAGAATAATAGACAATTAGTTTCAATCATGCAAATGAAATTTATTTGATAAAGGCACAGAGAAATATTCAGAATCTTTCAGAGATTAAAAAAAAGAAACATTCTCGTACGCACAGGAACTGTCCCCGCTCCCTTTCAAAACCACCATCATCACTCCCTTCTCAAAAAGCCCATCCTCAGCCCCTCTGGTAATGGGGATTGTGTAGTCTTGAAAGTTTGTGCCTATCATATTATTAACACACACTACTGTAAGCCTCAACTTTTAATCTGATAAAAACCTATTTGAATACACATTGGCCCAGATTTTGCGATCAGTGGCAAAGTGATGGTGCTCGCCATTGACCTGGAAGAAAGCTGCCCACAAAGATCTAGCGATCTCTGCGGCATCAATTTCACCTTTCCCAATGTGGGATCTCCAGCATCCAGCAACAGTGATGTCATCAAGCAGGCTAAGCAGCCAATCACATTGAAGAATTCTCAGAGACAGCAAACCAGGAAGTAAAATGCACTGATATCCTTCATTTTTTATAAATTTTATAGAGAGCGAAATAAAGATTGGGACATACACATGGGATCAAGGTAGAAGCTGAAATATCATTAAAAAATATATTTTTTATCTTAATGGAAAAATCTGACATTCCACAAATATAAAATTAGTTTTTCAGGGCCAGAGAGGTTGTACAGCAGTTGTTATGTCAAAAACAAAGTTACATCTCATTCAAAAGGCTTAACTTTTTCGGGGGATGGGGGGGCGGGTTAACAGCGATATTACAGCGTAAAAGGGGAAGTTCTCGTCAGTTCAGTGATTTCTAAAGATTGCCACCTGCAGGGACTTCAACTGCGTGCCCTGTGGAGCAGCAGGGAGTCACTGACAGCAACTTCTGGATTTTTGCGTTTAACTGCACGTGTGGACGCCAGATGTTGCTGTCAGATTCAGAGTAATGACGGCGAACGCGGACAGTTTTGCCGTCATTACAACTGCAAATTCCGGGCCATTAGAAATCCAGATGCAGCACACTGACAGTTAATATGTTTTTGGCAAGTTTCCCAATCATAAAATAACAAATTTATGATTTCCAAAAAGAAAATCGCTTGAAGAACCTCTGGATCACCTGCCAAGTCATCTTGAAATATTCATAATCACTCACTTACAGCCTAACTGAGTTTCATAACAAGGACTCAGGTGCTAGCTAGGGCAAACACACAAGTTTATCCCTGGCTCTGATCTGTCCCCTGTTTTTGAAACTAGGAACTACATGAGCTAGCTTCCAGTCTAAGGGAATTATCCCTGACTCTATTGAACTATTAATATGTGGGCAAGGAGCTCAGTGAGCATCTGTCCCATCTCTTTAATCACCCTTGTCTGGCTCTGGAGACCTGTCAATTTTGCGCTTTCCTAATCAATCCAAGATGACATTACTATCTACTCTAATATTAGTAATTCTATTCAATACTGAGCACCCCTCATCTGGAACATAAGCATCATCTACAGGAGTATAGACTGATGCAAAATAGTCATTTAGCAGCTCTGCTATAAATTGAGAATCAGTTTGAATCTGCCCTACAGTATCCTTTAGTGGTCTGCTGACATCTGACATAGCTGAAAAATCTGTTGCTATTACTGCCACAATTATGCACCATCTTCTTTTCCAGAGATCTCTTGGCTAATCTTGTAGCTGTTTTTGTCTCCCTTAATTGCATGCAATACTTTTCCCTGTTCTCCTGTGAATTAAATGATGGAATAGGTGTACTCTTTTGGTGCACATAAAAAACAAATAAACAGTAACTAAAAAAACCATTAAAGAACACTTAACAACTTAAATTAAAATTTGGTTGGCCGGGGTGATGATGCACTCCAGTCCCAGCGGTGCCCACATGGAATAGGTGTTACTGGGGCTTTAACAGTGTTTTGACTGGCAAACAAACATTCTGGCCCTGAAAAACTAATTTTTATATTTGTGGAGTGTAAAATTTCTTCATTATGATAAAAAATTAAAATTTTTAACAAACTTAAAAAAATTGTTTTGTTTTCAAAAAGTTTGTTCATGAGATTTCAGCTTCTACCTTATCCCCATGTGAGAGTCCCAATCTTTATTTCGCTCCCTGTGACATTTTAAAAAAGTTTGGATAAAAGCAGCTTCTCATTTCCTGGTTTCAAGTCTGTGAGAATTCTTCAACGTGATTGGCTGCTTAGACAGCCTGTTAAGGTCACTGCAGCATCGCACTAGGGATTCCCATTACAGAGCGCTGAAATCAACTGAACGTCGAAAAAGGCAAACGTCTCGCCACAGCGACGGCGAGTGGGGCAGCTTTCTTCGGGGCCAGCGGTGAGCACCTTTGCTTCACTGCCGACTGCAAATTACAGGCCATTGTTTAATAAAATGATTAAAACTACCAAGAGGTCCTGCATGTAGGGCTGTGTTTCTGTAATTATAACCGTTATCACAGCTGACTTTTAGCAGCTTTAGACTATTGCATTTACTGACGTTGGTTAGGTTACATCACCCACTGAACCGTGTTGTTACAATACCAACACCATAGCCTATACTATTCAACACTCATCATTTGGCATTTAGTGGAACATAATCAGAAAATGTTACTTTAACTACCACTTACACCCATCGTATGTTGATTTACATTCTCTTGGCAGAATTATAAAAACCTCTCTAACTCCTCCTGCAATACCTGCCCAATTACTTCAACAGTTCACAGGTCCTATCCACAAATATCTGTCACAGCAACAGAATAAAATATTTCGCAGGATTCTTTTACAAATTCAACTATCACAAACTCAAAAAGAAATGAACAAAAAACATTACTCATGAAGCCGAAGGCGACAGTTTCTGCACAAAATGGAGCGGGGGAAAAAAACGCAATCACCATCACCCTCATCCCCTGAATGAGCGACGTTCAAATAGACCAATAAAAACTCAACTTTACAGCCTTCTGGACTCAACATCCAGTTCAACAATTTCAGACCATAACCTCCGCCCCTAGTTTTTTCCACACGGCAGCTGTCGATGATTCTGCCATTGCCATTTACACATCATCTAAACCCATCTTTTGTTTCTTAACTTGTCCCATTAACATGTCCTTTTTGCCTCGCACCATCATCCCTTTTGTCTCTTAATCTCTCCTGCCTTCCGGCCTATCACAGACCTTCCCTTTTGTTCTTTCCTCCCTCTCCCTTGCCCCTACACTTGCTTAAAAAACCTGTTCCATCTCCAACTTTTTTCCCCAGTTCTGACAGAAGGGTCATCGACCTGAAACGTGAACTCTGTTTCTTTCTCTCTCTCCCTCTCTCTCTCCACGGATGCTGCCTGACCTGCTGAGTTTTTCCAGCATTTTCCTGTTTTTATTTTCAGATTTCCAGCCTCGGCGCAGTATTTTGCTTTTTGTAAAACTCACTATCACTGTAGTCGTCTGACATGGTACGCGTGTGCACAGGCATTGTTCTCTGTCTATATATGCTTTGCCGGTTTGTATTCCTTCACCTCACCTGACGAAGGAGCAGCAGCTCCGAAAGCTTGTGATTGCAAATAAAACTGTTGGACTACAACCTGGTGTTGTGCGACTTCCTCTTTTAATGTAAAACCAATCAATTATCTGTAACTAAATAAAACTTTGAAGGAAACTTAACAAATCAAATTAAAATTTGGTAGTCCGGGGTGACGATGCACTCCAGCCCCCGCGGCGCCCACCGGTCGCGGAAAAACTCAAGCGTGCCGGCGGACACCGCGTGCTCCATCTCCAGGGCCACCCGGGCGCGAACATGGCCGCGGAAGAGAGGCAGGCAATCGGGCCGAGCGACCCCCTCGACCGCCCGCTGCCTGGACCAATGAATGGCTTTCTTAGCCAGGCCCAGGAGCAGTCCCACCAGGAGGTCCTCCGACCTGCCCGCTCCCCTCCGCACCGGGGGTGACGGTAGTACAGGAGCGTGGGGCTGAAGTGCAACCAGAAATTGAGGATCAGCGCCTTCAGGTTGTTGTGCGACTTCACACTATCAGGTTGGCAAGGCGAGGGAGGGGGGGGGGGGGGCGGGGCGGAGAGAACTAACCTTTACGATAGCAAAATACTGCGGATGCTGGAAATCCGAAATAACAACAAAAAACGCTGGAAAAACTCAGCAGGCCAGGCAGCATCCGTGGAGAGAGAAAGAGAGTTAACGTTTCAGGTCGATGACCTTTCATCAGAACTGGGAAGAGCCGGAAATCAAATAGATTTAAGGCCAGGGTAAAGCTGGGAAAAGGGGGAGGGGATAAAGGAACAAAGGGGGAGATGAAGAGACATTAAGAGACATTAAGAGATATGCAAGGCTAGAGGTGGTGTTAATGTGACAGATTAAGGCTGAATGAAGTGTGAAATCCACTGGCAGAATGAAGGACAGCTGCCAGCTTCTAGGAGGAAAAAAAAAGGTGGGGGGGGGACAAATAAAAGGGTGGATAAAATAAAATATAAATGTGATTGGAGCTGAGGTTATGATCTAAAATTGTTGAACTCGATATTGAGTCCAGAGGGCTGTAGCGTGCCTAAACGAAAGATGAGGTGCTGTTCCTCGAGCTTACGCTGCGCTTCCGTGGAACAGTGTAATAGGCCGAGGTCAGAGTGGGAGTGAAGCGGTGAATTAAAGTGACAGGCCACCGGGAGCTCGGGGGTCCCCCTTACGGACTGAACGGAGGTGTTCCGCAAAGCGGTCACCCAATCTGCGTTTGGTCTCCCCAACCTTTGATTGACTAGAACAATTCAAATGGGCGGGATTTCCGGCTCGGCGGGGCGGCCGTTGCGCTGCCGTCAATAAAAGGCGGTGGGAAGGGGGCGGGGCCTGTGGAGATTGTCAACAGCGCGAGCGCATTGGGATGGTGACGGAATAAACGGACAGCAACGGCCGTCGCGCCCGCGCTCCATGGTGACAGTTGTTTTGCTTCGAAAGGTGGCCGCCGCGAGAGAGAGAGAGAGAGAGAGAGGAGAGAGAGTGAATGTGAGTGAGAGTGAGAGTGAGAGATGCCGTTCTTGGGGCAGGACTGGCGATCCCCGGGAGGGTGCTGGGTGAAATCCGAGGACGGGTGGAAGCGGTTCGAGTTTTACCGAGAGGACGATCAGGAGGAGGAGGAGGAGGTGGAGAGCCACCGGGAAAAGCAGCTGTGCGGACAGTGAGTGCTTCACCGGGACACCGTTAAAACACTCGCGGCGAAAATCTTCAGGGAGATTGGTTTATATAAAGTTATTATTTTTTTTTTGCCTTTATGTCTTGTTATCTTCCCCCCCCCCCTCCCCCCGTTATTTTTGCGGTTTGCTTCCTTTCCCCCCCCCCCCCCACCTGTTTGTTAAGTGTTTTTTTTCTTCTGTTCCTCGCCTTTCTTCAATTGTTTTTTTTTGATGTTTTGGCTTATTTCTCTCTCTGTCTCTCTACCTTGGTGATGGCTGTAACCCACAGTGAGCGATGTTTCAAGCTTCCTGTAAGCTGGTGTACTGCCAGGGTTGCTGGGAGCTGTTGGTGCTCAGTGCCCATTCACTGGGGGTGGGGTGGGGGGGACACTGAGAGGCCAAGAGGTTGGCTTTTTTGGGGAAGAGCCCAGTGGCCTCTGCTCCCCCCCCCCCTTCCCATTCCCATTCAGTGGTCCACCAGTCTCTGAGTCGCTTCCTGCTCTCAACACTTTGTCTTCACTCTGTCTGCCTCCGGTCCCTGCCCGGGATCACCAACCCTACCAACCTCGCCTGTAGTTCACATCAATCTGCCCTGAACCACCAACCCTACCAACCTCGCCTATAGTTCACATCAATCTGCCCTGAACCATCAACCCTACCAACCTCGCCTGTAGTTCACATCAATCTGCCCTGAACCACCAACCCTATCAACCTCGCCTGTAGTTCACATCAATCTGCCCTGAACCACCAACCCTACCAACCTCGCCTATAGTTCACATCAATCTGCCCTGAACCATCAACCCTACCAACCTCGCCTGTAGTTCACATCAATCTGCCCTGAACCACCAACCCTACCAACCTCGCCTATAGTTCACATCAATCTGCCCTGAACCACCAACCCTACTAACCTTGGCTATAGTTCACATCAGTGTGCCCTGACCTCACCGTCTACTCCAGCCCGCAACCACATCTCTGCCTCCCAAATGTCAACAACGAGACGCCACCAACTTCAGATCGGGTATATTTGTTTCTTTAAGTGCAACAAAAAAAAATCCTTCGGTATAACTCTTCCAAATTATTTCTCTAAAAATGTTGCACTTTTTGTACAAGCTGCACCCTGCTATACATTTTCAACAACACTTCCACTTTCTTTCCAACTCTAACTTAATCAAGTTAAACATTCAGTCAGATTAACTATACTTTTTCTATGAGCTCTCCTGTACCTCCCAACAACATTCTACTCTATTTCACATGCATTAATTAGCACATTCAGCTGCTAAATCTGTCCAACTAACAACTACTGTTAAAATCATTAATAAATTGAACCATACAACACTTACTGCACTTGCGCCAACATTTAATAAACACAACCATGAATACACACCCCCACAACAAATCACTCAAACATCCCATTGAGACATACACATACGCTCCACAAAATTTACATAAATACACAAACACAAGTTGTATGAAAAATAAACACATCATGCAATAAATGCACATTATACTAAAACTTATCAATGGCATAAGGCACAGGCAACCAGATACAACACATCACACTAACTCAGTTGGGTGTGACCTCACCCCCGTTCAGATGGAGCTGTTCTTCAGCGTGAGGCCCCAAAACCTCCCTTGGGAGCCTCTGCATCACAACTTGAGCCTTCTTTCAGAAATTCCCTCTGTGCCATTTGAATCTGCATGGAGAGATTTCCTGTATAAACTGCTGGCATACCCTCTATTTCTTCTCCCTTGACTTCTGTCCAGATGTACTGCAGTGGAACCTTTTTCAAATCGGAGGAGGGGGGAAAGGAGGCAGTGGAGAGCTCTGTATATGGAAATCCATCCCAGCACCAATGGGGACTTGCGATGGAGAGTGTTGCACAGCGCGGTGGCATCAAAGATTGCTGAGCAAACTTCATGAATACCTCAACCACACTGTGGAGTGAACGAAACAACCATTTATATATATGTGCAGTGCCAGAGCTTGCACCTCCTGTTTCACCACCTAAAGGAGCTGCTCCTAAGGTTGTGGTTGAATTTCTCATCTATGCTTCTCATCCTTGATCCCATTGAGGTTGGGGTGGGGGGGGGGCACCAGTAGGCAGAGGGCCTCCTGGTCCGTCTGCTCCAAGCTTGGCGAAAGTCGCCATCCACAGGTCCAGGATGCATAAAATCGAGGGTATAGGGTCCTCTGGATGCATGTCCCTCTTCCGAGGACTCGTACGTGCTCGGGTGACCCTGGAGCAGGATCATCTGGTGCCCACCGGATTGCTTAAAAGCATTTCACGAATGGTGTCACCACGGGACATGCGTTGACTGTCAGAATAGAATATTATTCTCGTGCCTTTTTAGTTGTTGTGAACCAGTTGTTTCAGTGGTGCCCTGCTTGTAATAGGGGGCAGTGCTTGTCAGTGTTTGCAGCACCTCAATGCTGTCAAACACTGACAACTGTCAAACTCAATGTGGACGTGGTCCCTTTAAGGAAACCGGCTGATGACGCGTCATCAAATGATGTCATTAGACCCGCTTCCTGTTAATTGGTCGGGAAGCCCGCAGGGCGGGCTTAACAAGGCCAATCAAGGGAAAATTCCTTTGACAGAGCAGCTGCAGCCAGGATCGTGACTGGAACCCGGAAACCAGCTCTCAGCCACCATCCCGCCTCTTATGGGAAATTCGCGGCCTTAGCACTAGATACTTATAAATCTCCTGTAGTATTATTCACATGCAATTTGGGGCATGGAGAGGAGTATATTTGTTAATCACGCTGAGCTGATCTCAACGAAGTGCCCCTCCCCCTCTTCCCCCCCCCCTTCTCCCGCCCACCCCCCTCCCTTCCCTGTTTTAGAAATTGAGACTTCCCAATGTCCAATCATGTACACTGTGCGTTGTAGTGTGTAAAGTTTGGTTTGTCTTGCATCCCCAGAGAAAGGGGCCTGATAACTTGTATATGGCAACACCTTCAACACCACAAAAATGAGATCTAAATTTTATTTTCTCGTATTCTGTTTATAACCTCTGTTACCTAAATAATTAAAATGATGTGAATTAGAGGTAAATTATTACTATTTAGAAGCAAGACTTATTGCTGTGTGAATTGTGACTGGTTCCAGTGATTATTTTTCTTTTGCTTTGCCATTTACTCTTGTGGTGTCTTCTTTGGGAAATACAGAATGTGATAAATGATGCCCTGTCTCTCTCAACTTTTAAGATAAAGCTAACATTGTTGTACACGACTTTTGAGTTGCACAATGGAACCATTTCCCCCAATCATGAGGCTGCAAACACTACAGTTCTCACTGATCAAGGACTCTGTAATCTGTATCCATCAAAGCTACAGTGATGAAGATCAGATGTGAATGCAGAACAGCATAGGAACATATAAATAATCTAAAAAGATAAATAAATATATAGGCATCTTTTACTTGAAAGTACTGTGGAAGTGTAAATCGGTTTCCTTCAGCTATATGAGGTTAAGTTTATTCATAAACCACTTGTCCAGCTAAGTGCTTTGGTACAAGTAAAAGACTTGTTGAGGCCAGTATGGATGGGCAGTCTTGCCAAAACAGTTAAACTCCTGCAGCAGTCTACCTTGTTTGCCCTTTACACTGGGTCAGGACTTCAGCCCAAGGTATTTTGCTTTGCAAAAAATCTATGTATGGCCAAAAATCTGAGTTTACTAGTATATTTATAAGCTAAACTGCTGAAGTTTGAAATTATATGTCTCTTTGGAAACCATCTAGACAGTATACTTTATAAAGATTCAAGAAGCAGCAAGAATTGAAAAGTGATTGCAGGGTATAAGTTCAAGGTTAGTGCTCAGTTAGTGCTTCTACCTATTTAAAAAGGAAGTAGACCCTCCTTTGAGGGCTGGAGGAATTCCATGCGGGAGCCAAAAGATCCAAGGAAGGCAGACAGAAAAGGCAGGAAGAAAATGCCTTTTGCAGTTGCTCACTAATAGCCACTTCTAGTCACTGTTGCATCAGTATTAGTGGAAACTTCAATGGAACACTGTGTCTGACCATTACTGGTGAGCGGAACTTTGCTTCGTTACAGGGATGTGGGGAAACTGCCCGAAAAGACAATGTTCATCATTTTGCACGGTCTTGCCCCAATATTCATAGAAGCAATTTTCATGAGATGAGCACAAAGTGCTTAATTCAAGGATCACTTGATCATAAAGATACATAAATTCTGCCTTCCTTGGCTGCCAAATGAATATTTAGACCAGAGAATCTTAAAGCTCTACTGTTGCTGTGTAGTTCCAGGAAGACTGGAGCATTCTGACTTACCTTGGATCTTGCAATTCCATTTCCTAAAAATTCAGAAAATTAAAAAAAATAATGTTACCACAGAAAATGCAATAGTGTCTTGAGAGAAAAGCTAGCATCTGTGTATTGTGAACAATCTTGAACTAAGGTACTGGGAAGAATATAGAGGAGCAAATTTGCAGGGAAATTACAGAGCGATGCAAAAACAATAGAGTAGTGATAACAGGCGACTTCAACTATCCTAAAATAGACTGGGATAGTAATAGTGTAGAGAGGGGGAAGAATTTCTGAAGTGTATTCAGGAGAACTTTCTTGATCAGTGCGTTTCCGGCCCAACGAGGAAGGAGGCATTGCTGGATCTGGTTCTGGGGAATGAGGTGGGTCAAGTGGAGCAAGTGTCAGTAGGGGAACATTTAGGGAACAGTGATCACAGTATCATAAGGTTTAGACTAGCTATGGAAAAGGACAGGGAGCAATCTAGAGTAAAAATACTTCATTGGAGGAAAGCCAATTTCAGTGGGTTGAGAACGGATCTGGCCCAGGTAAATTGGAATCAAAGATTGGCAGGCAAAACTGTAATCGAACAATGGGCTGCCTTTAAAGAGGAGATGGTTCGGGTACAGTCGCAGTACATTCCCACGAGGGGGAAAAGTAGGGCAACCAAAGCCAGAGCTCCCTGGATGACGAAAGCAATAGCGAGTAAGATGAAGCAGACAGATGTCAGGTTGAGAATACAAGTGAGAACAAGGATGAATATAGAAAGTTCAGAGGGGAAATGAAAAAGGAAATAAGAGGGGCAAAGACAGAGTATGAGAATAGATTGGCAGCTAACATAAAAGGGAATCGCAAAGTCTTCTATAGGCATATAAATAATAAATGGGTAGTAAGAGGAGGGGTGGGGCCAATTAGGGACCAAAATGGAGACCTATGCATGGAGGCAGAGGGCATAGCTGAGGTACTAAATGAGTACTTTGCATCTGTCTTTACCAAGGAGGATGATGCTGCCAAAGTCATAGTGAAAGTGGAGGTAGTTGAGATACTAGATGGGATAAAAATTGATAATGAGGAGGTACTAGAAAAGCTGGCTGTACTTAAAGAAGATAAGTCACCAGGACCGGATGGGATGCATCCTAGGATGCTGAGAGAAGTAAAGGTGGAAATTGCGGAGGTACTGGCCATAATCTTCCAATCCTGCTTAGATACAGTGGGGGGGGGGAGGTGCCAGAGGACTGGAGAATTGCAAATGTTACATCCTTGTTCAAAAAAGGGTGTAAGGATAAACCCAGCAACTACAGGCCAGTCAGTTGAACCTCGGTAGTGGGGAAGCTTTTAGAAACAATAATCCAGGACAAAATTAACAGTCACTTGGACAAGTATGGATTAATCAAGGAAAGCCAGCACGGATTTGTTAAAGGCAAATCGTGTTTAACTAATTTGATTGAGTTTTTTGATGAGGTAACAGAGGGTTGATGAGGGCAATGCGGTTGATGTGGTGTACATGGACTTCCAAAAGGCGTTTGATAAAGTGCCACATAATAGGCTTGCCAGCAAAGTTGAAGCCCATGGAATATGAAGGACAGTGGCAGCATGGATACAAAATTGGTTAAGTGACAGGAAACTGAGAGTAGTGGTGAACAGTTTTTTGGACTGGAGGAAGGTACACAGTGGTGTTCCCCACGGGTTGGTACTAGGACCACTGCTTTTCTTGATATATATTAATGACTTAGACTTGTGTGTACAGGGCACAATTTCAAAATTTGCAGATGACACAAAACTTGGAAATATAGTGAACAGTGAGGAGGATAGTGATAGACTTCAAGAAGACATAGACAGGCTGGTGGAATGGGTGAACACGTGGCAGATGAATTTCAACGCAGGAAAGTGCAAGTGATACATTTTGGTACAAAGAACGAGGAGAGGCAATATAAACTAAAGTATACAATTCTAAAGGGGGTGCATGAACAGAGAGACTTGGGGGTATATGTGCACAAATCGTTGAAGGTGGCAGGGGCATGTTGAGAAAGCGGTTATAAAGCATATGGGATCCTGGGCTTCATAAATAGAGGCATAGAGTACAAAAGCAAGGAAGTTATGATGAAACTTTATAAAACACTGGTTCGGCCTCAACTGGATTTTTTTGTGTCCAATTCTGGGCACCACACTTTAGGAAGGATGTGAAGGCCTTAGAGAGGGTGCAGAAAAGATTTACGAGAATGGTTCCAGGGATGAGGGACTTCAGTTACGTGAATAGACTGGAGAAGCTGGGGTTGTTCTCTTTAGAGCAGAGAAGGTTGAGAGGAGATTTGATAGAGGTGTTCAAAATCATGAGGGGTCTGGACAGCGTAAAAGGAGCGAAACTGTTCCCATTGCCGGAAGGGTTGAGAACCAGAGGACACAGATTTAAGGTGATTGGCAGAAGAACCAAAGGCGACATGAGGAAAAACATTTTATGCAGCGAGTGGTTAGGATCTGGAGTTCACTGCCTGAAAGGGTGGTGGAGGCAGATTCAATCGTGGCTTTCAAAAGGAATTGGATAAGTACCTGAAAGAAAGAAAATTGCAGGGTTACGGGGAAAGGGCGGGGGAATGGGACTAGCTGAAGTGCTCTTGCAGAGGGCCGGCACGAGCTCGATGGGCCGAATGGCCTCCTGTGCTGTAACCATTCTATGATTCTACTGTGATGCTAAATACCTCCATCGCTGTTTGGATGGAGGGTGATCGAAGGCATTTGAACCGCATATCCTCCGTAAACAAATAGGCTCAAATTTCAAGCAATTATACCTTTCACAAGTAAAACTCCATTCTACTCCGAACAGGAATAGGAAATGCTGCATCAGCTATCTTGCCTGGCTGTGCAGAAGGAATTGGATTATATTTTCACTTTCAGCCATCTCAGCATCAGCCATGGCTCAGTTGGTAGCGCACTCTCCTATGAGTCAGAAGGTTGTAGGTTCACGTCCCACTCCAGAGACTTGAGCACTCCAGTGCTGCACTGTCGGAGGTGCTGTTTTTCGGATGAGACATTAAACTGAGGCCCCATCTGCTCTCAGGTGGACTTAAAAGATCCCAGGACTCTATTTCGAAGAAGAGCTGGGGAGTTATCCCCGATGCCTTGGCCAAAATTTATCCCACAATCAACAGCACTAAAAACATATTATCTGGTCATTATCACATTGCTTTTTGTGGGAGCTTGCTGTGCACAAATCGGCTGCTGCGTTTCCTGCATTACAATCAGTGACTACACTTCCAAAGTACTTCACTAGCTGTAAAGTGCTTTGGGACGTCCTGAGCTTGTGAAAGGCGCTATATCAATGCAAGTCTTTTTTTCTTTTAGCTAATTTAAATTCATTCACAAGATCTAGATTAAAGCTAAAATTGCTTTAAAAAGAGCTTTCGGTTGAGTATGCCTTGTATTTTCTCTGGTTCATAAGTCCTTGAAACATTAAACTGTTTGCCAGCTAACTCATGCCTGTGATTTGAATCTTGCCCTGAACAAGTTTAATTTCAGAAGTATTTGAATCTATGTTAACTTGGGGAGGATAAAGGAGATGTAAAGACTAGAGTACTTTATGTATAGAGTATTCCTCCATATCAATAAGAAGTTAACAGCCATCCTACCAAGTTTATATTCAACAGGATGGACTTCTTAGTGGCAGAAAAAAAAATTCTATTTACTCAACTGGTCCCACAAACTTATCACAGATATTTATTTTCAGAGAGACAATCATTTCACTGTTTCTTTCAATATACTAATGAAAGACTTCTGTTTCTCCGTACTCAAAAACAAACTGAACCTGGCTAAGGATGGGGAGAACCTATCTTAAAATATGAAGATGTCGCATGATTCTTATCTTTCAAAAGGGAGTTGGATAAGTATCTGAAGGAAAAAAATTTGCACGGCTACGGGGAAAGGGCAGGGGAGTGGGACTAGCTGAGAGTGGGCACGGGCTCGACGGGCCGAATGGCCTCCTTCCGTGCTGTAACCATTCTATACTTCCAGTGATAATCATAGAATCAAATACAGGTCTCCCCTACTGTAGCCTGATTCCACTGGAATAAATGCATCCAAGATTGGGAAAAATCTGCTAAAATGTGTTTAGTTGATCTGGGTTCTAAGTCTAATCATTCTAAGTTTATAGGCATACCGTTGACCTGGTACTGTAACATAAGAGCAAAGTTGCTCAAGGTCTTTGTTAAAAGTCTCCTCTGCAAGCCTCAGAGAGGGTGCAGAGGAGATTTACTCAAATGGTACCAGGGATGAGGGACATCAGTTATGTGGAAAGACTAGAGAAGCTGGTGTTCTCCTTAGAGCAGAGAAGGTTAAGGGGAGATTTAATAGAGGTGTTCAAAATCATGAACGGTTTTGATAGAGTAAATAAGGTGAAACTGTTTCCAGTGGCAGGCGGGTCGGTAACCAGAGGACACAGATTTAAGGTAATTGTCAAAAGAACCAGAGGCGAGATGAGGAGAAATGTTTTCACGCAGCGAGTTATGATCTGGAATGTACTGCCTGAAAGGGTGGTGGAAGCGGATTTAATAATAACTTTCAAAAGGGAATTGGATAAATACTTGAAGGGGAAAAATTTGCAGGGCTATGGGGAAAGGGATTAATTGGATAGCTCTTTCAAAGAGCCGATACAGGCACAATGGGCTGAATGGCCTCCTGTGCTGTATCATTCTATGATTTAGAATCCAGAGATCTGCAGTCAAAGCCTTGGGCTGTCTTATCACCTGAAACTGCAAACCTGTCAAGATCAGATTTTTGTCGTTTCATTGGCAGGGTATCATAGTGTATCTCAATAGGGGAGCATTTCACCATGGAGTGGTGAGGAGAAAACTGTTTTGACCTGTCTATAATGTACGTAGATTGGTGTATTTTTGAATTAAGACAAGACTGAACTAAGTCGCTTAATTCAAATGATCTGATTTTAATTTTGTAAGCACAAAATATCCAGGTTGTTGTGTTATTTACATTACTTAATTGAAATGATTAGATTGGAATTTTTTAAGCACAGAAAGGTCTTTGCATTATAGAGCAGGCTGTATTCACTGGTTTTTGCATTCAAGTTTAAAGAAAGAAAATACATAATGTATAACATTAAAAACCTTCTTCCATTTCTATAGTATTGAACTACTGGAATCTGTTTCATGTACAGCAAATTTGGCAAGAAATTTTGACAATCCATAAGATAGGTACTGTGGTAACACAATACAGCTTCCTGTGACTCGAACTTTATTGCATCACTTCCTGTGATTAGTCCAGGATAAATACTGGACTGATCAGTTGGATCCTGGAGAGGCATAGAGTAAGACCTCTTTTGTATGTAGCACCTTTTTAGTTGATTAAAGCTTACTTTAAGTTCACCACGCGTAAGGCTCATTCTTACGACAATTTAATCAACTTTGGAAAACTTCGCACTCAAACTTTTTGGACGAACTCGGAACTAAGGATCCAGGAAATCACCCATCATGGAAAACATCCTTAAACCATTGCGTCTTGACTTGGACCCAAACACCCCAGCAGCCGGTAAGGTGTGGAAACACTGGTATCGCACGTTTGACAATTTTCTGGAATATTGCAAGGCTGATGATGACTCAAAGTTGCGGATACTCATCAACTGTGTCACCCCGAATGTATTTCAGTATGTGGAGGAATGGGGCAGTTACAAGGAGGCAATTCGGACGCTTAAGAGACTATATACTAAGACACCGAATGAGGTCTATGCCAGACATCTACTAGCTACAGCCCAACAAGGGCCGGAGGAATCCATTGATAAATTCCTCCAAGAGCTTCGCAGACTTAGTATGGACTGTAACTTTCGGGCGGCCTCAGCTGAGCTGTACCGTGAAGAAATGATCCGTGATGCTTTCATCTGCGGGCTTGCCTCCCCATTTATACGCCAGCGTCTACTGGAAAGTAAGACACTTGAGCTTCAGAGAGCTTATGACATGGCTTGCTCTCTAGATCTGGCAAAAAGAAATGCAGACCTTTATACAGTGCCCAGACCTCGGTCTATTGCCTTAACTACAGTCAGGCAATTTAAGAGGCCACAGGTGAACTCTATTAGGGAGGTCTTTATCCCTGACGATCAATCTGATGACTTCACTGATGAAGAGGATGATGACCCCACTGTGGCAGCCTCTTGGCAATCTAAGAAATGCTTCTTTTGTGGTGATGAGTTTCACCCTCGGAAATTCTGCCCTGCTCGCAATGCGTTTTGCAGTCATTGCAACAAAAAGGGTCATTTTGCAAAGGTTTGCCTATCAAGAGCCTCTACGAGGGCTTATCAAGCTAAGTCCTACCGAACTGCCCCGGTAAGGGCCGATCAAGATGTTCCGGCTAACATCTATCGTGCTTCCTTTCGGGTTTCCTCTCGAAGAAACACACCTAGAGTTTCAGCCACTCTTTGTGCAACGACACCAATTACAGCTGCTTGTCCGCAGAACCTATTCCATGCAGCTACAAAAGCATCAATTAATGGACATACTTTAGATGCCTTAATTGACTCAGGTAGCACTGATAGTTTCATTAGGGAACAGATTGTTGCAGAGTTAAAGCTACATGTTTTCCCATCGGACCAGGCAGTTGCGATGGCTCAGTCATCACTTAATACCAGAATTTCTGGCTTTTGTATGGTTGAAATAACACTTAATGGTCACAGGTATCCCTCCACCCGGCTTTCGGTGCTCAAGGATTTATGTAGTGATCTTATCTTAGGGCTGGATTTTCAAAAGCAGCATAAGAAGCTCACCATTGAGTTCGGCGGATCCAAACCTGAACTCACTTTTTCTAATATACGACCTCGATTACCGTTCTGTGCATTGTCAGCAGCTTCACTGGATGAACCCTCACTGTTTACCAGTATCCCTCCTCGATGCAAACCGATTATAACAAAGTCACGACGTTTCAGTCAGGAAGACCAGTCTTTTATTGCGGCTGAGATTTCTCGGCTTTTAGCAGAGGATATCATCGAGCCTTGTTCGTTGCCATGGCGCGCCCAGGTCGTTATTGTTAAGAACCCTCTACAACCTCACAAGAAACGGCTGTGCATTGACTATTCACAGACCATCAATCAATATACGGACTTGGACGCATACCCATTGCCGCGCATCGATGATATGGTTAATAAACTGGCTGAGTACACGGTGTTCTCAACATATGATCTGAAAAGTGCCTATCATCAGGTACCCTTGAAGGTCTCAGACAAGCAGTATACGGCCTTTGAAGCCAATGGACGGCTGTATCAATTTCGTCGCCTCCCCTTTGGGGTCACTAATGGAGTGGCTGTCTTCCAGCGAGCAATGGATGACCTGGTCAAACAGGAAGACTTGAAGGATACGTTTCCTTATCTGGACAATATTACTGTCGCAGGTCGCAATCAGCGGGAACATGATGCCAATCTCCAACGATTTTGGGATGCACTCCAGCACCGTAATTTGACATTAAATGCGGCTAAATCCATTGAGTCACAACCAACCATCAACATCCTTGGCTATTGTGTGGGCAATGGCATCATTAAACCTGACCCTGAAAGGCTTCGCCCACTCCAAGAACTCCCGCCACCTAAGAATCCGGCCTCCTTGCGCCAGGCCCTCGGCCTGTTTGCATACTATGCTAAATGGATTCCTAACTTCTCGGACCGAATCCAACCTCTACTGAAGGCCAGCACATTCCCACTAGACACAGCGGCTGTTGCAGCCTTTAACCTCCTGAAAAAACAGTTGGAGAAAGCGGCTCTTCACTCCATCGATGAGAGTCTTCCTTTTGTTGTTGAGTGTGATGCCTCGGAGGTGGCGATCTCGGCCACTCTGAATCAGGAAGGTCGTCCGGTGGCATTTTTGTCCAGGACTTTTCAAGGGGCTGAGCTACATTATCCTCCAGTCGAGAAAGAAGCTACAGCCATCATAGAGGCAGTACGGAAGTGGAGTCATCTCCTAGCTCGCCAGCACTTTACCTTAATCACAGACCAGCGATCGGTCGCCTTCATGCTCGATAATCGAAAACGGACCAAAATTAAAAATAATAAAATCCAGCTTTGGCGGCTGGAATTGGCCTCTTTTGGTTACACCATCCACTATCGACCTGGCAAGGAGAATGTGGCTCCGGATACCCTCACACGAGCATTCTGCTCCGCCATGGCACCCTCTACGCTCGTAGACATCCATGATGGGTTGTGTCATCCGGGCGTTACTCGCATGCTACACTTCGTGCGGTCCCGAAATCTCCCATTCTCTACCGGGGATGTAAAGAAGATGTGCTCGGACTGCAGAGTCTGTGCGGAATTGAAACCTCAGTTTTTCCGCCCCTCGGGTGGTATACTCATACATGCGACCCAGCCAATGCAACGGCTTAGCATCGATTTTAAGGGGCCGTTGCCCTCTTCAACTCGCAACACTTATCTGTTGACCATGGTCGATGAGTATTCCCGTTTTCCGTTTGCCTTTCCCTGCCCCAATATGCTGACGACCACGGTTATCAGCTGCCTTGAGCAGGTATTTGCTTTCTGTGGCATGGCATCCTATGTTCATTCGGATCGGGGCCCTTCTTTTATGTCAGGAGAACTCAAGGCCTATCTCTCGGAACGGGGTATTGCTGCCAGCAGAACGACGCCTTATCATCCGGTCGGGAATGGGCAAGTCGAGCGTTTTAACGCTATCATCTGGAATGCGGTACGTCTGGCTTTGAGATCTCGGGGCCTACCCAACCAGCAATGGGAAGCAGTACTTCCAGACGCATTACACTCCACACGGTCCCTCCTTTCGACCGCCACAAATACGACGCCTCATGAACGGTTCTTCCGATTTCAGCATCGCTCATCCTATGGGATATCTCTCCCGTCGTGGCTGACTACACCGGGACCAGTGCTACTCCGAAGATATGTCCGGGCGTCTAAGAATGACCCTCTGGTAGATGAAGTTGAGCTCACTGACGTCAACCCTACCTACGCCTATATTCGGTATCCTGACGGTCGGGAATCTACCGTGTCATTGCGGGATCTGGCTCCCTGCCCGCCGAAACATAGAGGGACACCAGGGGATGATATTGTACCAGGCACATCTCTGGGCTCGCCAGGTGCCTCTCATCACGATCTGGATCTGACGCCGGCTGGTACCTCACTCCAGCGTGCCGACCTGGGGCAGACTGACTATGAGCCCGTCGGGGCTCGCACGCGCAGCCACGATCCACCCCGTACCGTACGCTCGGAAACGGATCTGCCACAGCCCTGCCCGACACCCGTTCGGGCACCAGTACACAGTCAGGATCGTCCTGACCCCTCACAGAGCGGGCTGGATCACTCGGACTCTGGCCCGCGGCGGGTAAACGGGCTAGGGGCCCTCTACCGCTACGAGAACCCAAACGGGTGCGGCTCTCCCTCGTCCAGCGGCTACGAAATGGAGGGAGCATCCCGGCCTCCTAATCTTTGGGGGGGGGAGAATGTGGTAACACAATACAGCTTCCTGTGACTCGAACTTTATTGCATAACTTCCTGTGATTAGTCCAGGATAAATACTGGACTGATCAGTTGGATCCTGGAGAGGCATAGAGTAAGACCTCTTTTGTATGTAGCACCTTTTTAGTTGATTAAAGCTTACTTTAAGTTCACCACGCGTAAGGCTCATTCTTACGACAGGTACAATTGAAACTTATTTGGGCCATCGTAACTCATCCATCCAGAATGAAAGGCATACATTTCCCCCATTACGCTATTTAACTGACATCAAATGAGTCTAAGATTGTTGTCTTCACTAAACTACCCAGAAACTATTCCAAATGTTGATCATTGTTGGTGATGTTTTTACTGGCATCTGTACTAAACTTCTACCAGTTTCAACCTCTTAGCTCCTTTGTTCTAGTGCATGGCAAATTCTGAAGTAATGTTCTGGTTTTAACCATAACTATGTCATTACATGTCCTGTATATTTCTCTGGAGTCCCATCAGTGCTGAAGAGTCTCGCTTTAACCAGTCTTTCCTCATAATGGAATCCTTTGATGACAGGGATCAGCCTCCTGGCTCTTTTTTATTATTATTCGCTTATGGGATCTGGGCGTCGCTGGCAAGACCAGCATTTATTGCCCATCCCTAGTTGCCCTTGAGAAGGTGGTGGTGAACCACCTTCTTGAACCAGCTGCAGTCTGTGTGGTGAAGGTACTCCCACAGTGCTGTTAGGTAGGGAGTTCCAGGATTTTGAATCAGCGATATACTAAGTTAGGATGGTGTGTGACTTGGAGGGGAACTTGGAGGTGGTGGTGTTCCCATGCGCCTGCTGCCCTTGTCCTTCTAGGTGGAAGAGGTCGCGGGTTTGGGAGGTGCTGCCGAAGAAGCCTTGGCGAGTTGCTGCAGTGCATCTTGTAGATGGTACACACTGCAGCCACGGTATGCCGGTGGTGGAGGGAGTGAATGTGTAAGGTGGTGGATGGGGTGCCAATCAAATGGGCTGCTTTGTCCTGGATGGTGTCGAGCTTCTTGAGTATTGTTGGAGCGGCACTCATCCAGGCAAGTGGAGAGTATTCCATCACACTCCTTACTTGTGCCTTGTAGATGGTGGAAAGGCTTTGGGGAGTCAGGAGGTGAGACACTCGCCGCAGAATACCTAGCCTCTGACCTGCTCTTGTTGCCACAGTATTTATGTGGCTGGTTCAGTTAAGTTTCTGGTCAATGGTGACCCCCAGGATGTGGATGGTGGGGGATTCGACAATGGTAATGCCGTTGAATGTCAAGGGGAGGTGGTTAGACTCTCGCTTGTTGGAGATAATCATTGCCTGGCACTTCTGTGGCGCGAATGTTACCTGCCACTTATCAGCCCAAGCCTCTACGTCATCCAGGTCTTGTTGCATGCGGACATGGACTGCTTCATTATCTGAGGAGTTGTGAATGGCGCTGAACACTCTGCAGTCATCAGCGAACATCCCCATTTCTGACCTTATGTTGGAGGGAAGGTCATTGATGAAGCAGCTGAAGATGGTTGGGCCTAGGACACTGCCCTGAGGAACTCCTGCAGCGATGTCCTGGGGCTGTGATAATTGATCTTCAACCACCACAACCATCTTCCTTTGTGCTAGGTATGACTCCAGCCAGTGGAGCGTTTTCCTCCTGATTCCCATTGACTTCAGTTTTACTAGGGCTCCTTGATGCCACACTCAGTCAAATGCTGCCTTGATGTCAAGGGCAGTCACTCTCACCTCACCTCTGGTATTCAGTTCCTTTGTCCATGTTTGGACCAAGGCTGCACTGGCACTGTAGCTTGAATGTTTCCCTCTTTGCACTGCCTCTATAGCTTGAATGTTTCCTTCTTCTCTGCACTGCCTCTATAGCTTGAATGTTTCCCTTGTAAGCAAAACAGAGTACAGAGCTCAACATGCAATCTGACCAGGACACTATACAGTTTAAGCATGACATCTTATGACTTGTACTGAACTGAGCTCGTATTATGTATCCTATTTGCTTTGTTTGTTGCTGCTCCACTGTTAAGTTCTGAACCTATTATCATATTTCTGCTTCACCTTTAGCTATTTCTACACCATCCATAGTATGTATGTGATATCCATTTTTTCTGCCATTGTGTAATACCTTGCACTTACCTGTATTGAATTTCATCTGCCACTGATTTGCCCAATTGCATTTGATTTGTCTAACTCCATTTTTTGGTCCTTGGCTGCTTTGCCAAGCTCTGGATGTTTTGCTGATCCAAGTATAGTATCACATGCAAATTTGCATTGGATAATTTACTGAACTGTTTAATCTACAGAATTGCATGAAAATGTTTGGGGTTGTAAAGCAAATAAAAACCATGCAGTATCTACATGTTTTCATTTACAGTTTTACATGGGTAAAAGCCAAACAGTTTAGGATCTGTCTGGACCACATGCATATCAGTGTTATAATTGCATACTATTCCAGAAGTTAAGGATCGGATTTTTTTTTAATTACATACTTAACATTTTTAGATTAGTTATAACCTCATTGGAAACTAAACAATCTGGTCACCCTGTCTTTGACATAATTTCAGCATGAAAGTTTCAGAATGCAGTGCCTTTGGAATTAGAATATAAATACACATCAAACTTTAACATCAAAAGCAGAGAAAACCATCCTGCAATAGCAACAATGAATCTGAAATCTTTAATCTAAAGTATTTGTTTAATTCCTAGTGCCCCTATTTTTCATATGATGTGACCAATAACACAAATAGCTCTATTTCAGAGCCAGACTGCCCTTTGGGTGTGTGACCTATTTCATTACCAAATCCGTTAATTATTGTTGAAAACTATTGAGTGAATTTAGTATTTAGCCACATGAAGCTTTAGCATAAAATTAATGTCTATACTATGACCACATTGTGTATATAAAAAGTATTTAAAATCCTTTGTTTGAAATAGATTTCAGGAAGAGAGCAAGGAAAATAAAATTATTGGGGAAGACTGTGAGGTGGTAGTGAAAAAGAGGAAGAAGGATCACTTCAACAACAACACAAAGACGCAATGTAAGGTTTTTAATAATCACTTATTTTAAAGTGAATGGTAAATATTTCAGGCTAAATTATTTGACACTTTTAGTTATGGAAAAACTTGTAAATTATCTTACCTGTGTTGATTAGTACAGTAATCAAATTACTCTGTTAATTCTATCATAATAGAATTTCATGATTACAGAACTACATGGTTTACCTCATCAGTTCTACCTCACCACCACTTCTCTCGACCCCTCCACAGTCTCTAAATTGCTTGTCCGACATCCAGTTCTGGATGAGCAGAAATTTTCTCCAATTAAATATTGGGAAGACCGAAGCCATTGTTTTCGGTCCTCGCCACAAACTCCGTTCCCTAGCCACTGACTCCATCCCTCTCCCTAACATTTGTCTGAGGTTGAACCACACTGTTCGCAACCTTGGTGTCATATTTGACCCTGAAATGAGCTTCCGACCGCATATCCGCAGCATAACCAAGACCGCCTTTTCCACCTCCGTAACATCTCCCATCTCCGTCCTTGCCTCAGCTCATCCACTGCTGAAACCCTCATCCATGCCTTTGTTACCTCTAGACTTGACTATTCCAACGCACTCCTGGCTGACCTCTCACGTTCTACCCTACGTAAACTTGAGGTCATCCAAAACTCGGCTGCCCTTGTCCTAACTCGCACCAAGTCCTCTTCACCCATCAGCCCTGTGCTCGCTGACCTACATTTGCTCCCGGTTAAGCAACGACTCGACTTCAGAATTCTCATCCTTGTTTTCAAATCCCTCCATTGCCTCGCCCCTCCCTATCTCTGTAATCTCCTCCAGCTCCACAGCCTCCCCGAGATATCTGCGCTCCTCTAATTCTGCCGGCTTGAACATCCCTGATTATAATCGTTCAACCATTGGTGGCTGTGCCTTCTGTTGCCTAGTCCCTAAGCTCTGGAATTCCCTGCCTAAACCTCTCCGCCTCGCTACCTTTCTTTCCTCCTTTAAGACGCTCCTTAAAACCTGCCTCTTTGACCAAGCTTTTGCTTATCTGCCCTAATTTCTCCTTGTGTGGCTCGGTGTCAAATGTTTTGTCTTAATACTCCTGTGAAGCGCATTGGGACATTTTATTATGTTGAAGGCGCTATATAAATACAAGTTGTTGTTGTTTAATGCCAGATGCAGGAATATTTTTACATGCAAAGTTGCACATTTTAAAAAAAATACATGCATGTGTATTTTGTCTTAAGAAAATAGAATACTGAGTGCTCTTATCACTGCAGGGATCTCATTTTCCTGATTTTTATTTTCCCCCTGAATTCCTGTTGGAAATATAAATATGGAAAAGGAGATTATTTGGTTAATTATAGAAACGGTTGTGTCTGTTAAACACCCAAGTTAGTGTGGTGATGTAATGGCTGCTTTTATTTCAGACTCTCTGGAACATTCTCTCTCTGGATATAACAAACAGATCCTAAAGTGTAATTGCTATAGGATGCTTGCTCCCATTAAGGGGCCCTCTGGTGTTCAGTTTACAATATAAAAGTGCAATACATATAACGCCCCCACAAGCGCCCCCCCCCCCTCAGAATTCCAAGGTGACAATAACCATCTCCAAGAATGAGCCTGATTAGCAACAACTACGTCATCATAATATAGTCATTTTTAAAAAAAACCATAGCGCACTCCTGGTAATGCGCAGGAAAGATGGGCGATGCTAACACTAGAACCATAATGAAAACCACTAGTGTCATAATTATCTACAAGTCCAAATGATTTTGAGGTTTCTTTGACCTTTGAGGATTTGTTTGAGTAGTTTTGACAACGGGCAAGCTGAAATTCGTAAAGGGAGCAGTAAATTGTGGGGTTAAATTGGATAACACCCGAAAATTGGCGCAGAGATTAACCCGCGCCCGTTCACTGCGATGCAGGCAGTACGTCCAATTCGTACTGCCTGCTGTTTTAAATGATTGCTGCATGCAGCCAGCGCCCCCCGTGTTGTTCATTGGCTGCATGCATCAGTAAGGAGCCCAATATCGCGAGTGCCTAGCCTTACTTAAAGGTAGCCTGCACCTCTTAAGGAGAGATGCATTGTTGCTGGAATAGGTGCTGGAAGTCATTTCAGAAGTGAATCTGTCCTGTGAAAAAGTGAAGAATGGCTGACCATGGTAGAATGCATGCACCAAGGTTTTCTGATAATGCGCTGGAGACTTTGGTGGAATGGAGGAGAGATGTCATGTATCCGCAAGGGGACAGGAGGCCCTCCAGACACGTGCTCAGGAGGCAGTGGGAAGAAATAGTGGTGGAATTCAATGCCAGAAGTGTTGCTCCTTGAACAGGAAGAAGTTTAATGATCTCACACGAATTGTCATGGTGAGTGAGTTCATCTTCAAAAGGCATATCCTACCAAGTGCACCACTAGCCTCATCCACTGCTCAATTCACTACACCCCTTCACTCACCTACCACCAATCTCTATCAGGACTCAACCCTTACATTTATATGTTTTATCTCACCCTCACACACTTTGCACTGCTGCAAGCCTCACACCCACATCTCACAGCTGGAACACACTGTTAGCTATTCAGTCATGACAGCTACATCTCCCAAACATATTGCACGACACTCACTGACACACTTCGCTCTTTCTTGAAGGAGAAGGTGACACAACAAGAGGCAGCAGGGAAGAACTAGAGGGGGACATGTTTTAAACCCCACAGAGAGACAGTGCATGGGAAGGGGCATAGCTGAGGCTGTGTCTGCTGAAGCGATTGATGATGGGGGTATCCACATACCTCATCGCACTGCCCCCTCATCCCTCAATCTCTTCTGACTTAAGAAGCTGCACTTCTCACTTTCTCCTCGCCCCTTGCCACAAATCAACCCTCGTCTCTTTTTCATTTAAGCTAAGAATTGGAACCTGCCCAGTCAGTGCAGGAAATGGGAAGAAGAAAGTGAAAATGAACAGACACCGTTACTCGACCTTACAGTCACGGCCACCAGCTCAGATACTAATATTGCGTATATTTTAGAGGCTAGGATAGAGGAGGAATCTGCACATGGTGAGACACCAGGCACAATTGTGCAAGAGCCAGGCCTGCGGGGGTGGGGGGTGCGGGGAAGAATAGCGCAGGTGCCAGCTTGCCAGAGGGTGAGTTCGCACACTAGTTCTGCTGCTGAGGACTTCGATGGGCTAGGTGACAGAAGAAGGCTGATGTGTGTACACACCCAAGTGCTTGGTGCACTGGAAATCCTGCGTACAATGTCAAGGAGCATGGAGGAGTCCAGCAACAACTTGGCACAGAACATTTCGCAGAACTTGGAGCCCATCCTTTCCACCATGGAACGGGTGGTCACCTCCATCAGCACACCTGTGGAACCCAGCACGATGCAGCATCTGATGGCTGATGTCTCAGCTTCCATTGCAGAACAAGCAGCTTCCACCAAAGATGATTGCTGCAGTGGAAGCTCAGACTGCTGCCATCATGGCTCTGGATACCAGTGTTTAATGGGACTTCTGGGGCATCACAGTCTATCAATCTGTTCTCTTAACGGATTACTAGGATTGCTGAGGCACCACCCCAGGAGAGTGGCCGTGGCTCCATGGAGTACGAACCTGCTATCCTCTCAGAATGATAGCATTCGTGCTGCCACTCTGCCAGTGCCCTTGCTGTTGCCTGTCAGCCAACCAGCCCAGGTGCAGACTGAAGCTGGTCCTTCTAGGCCCAGAGCTGCTCGAGGTTGCCCTCCAAGGCCATCTGCAGTCTCCTCAATTGAAGGTCAGCAGCTTTCCACCACCCATGCTGCAGCCACTGGGGAAGCCCCTTGTAGGAGCACTAGGAGATGCAAAAGCACACGGAAGAGACACTAAGGGAATGCACAACGCACTTAGTTTATTTCTGTATGCATTATGTCATGATTTGATTTATAAATTTCGATGGAATATGCATTTTCTGGTGGCTTTTTATTTTTGTGTTGTCGGAAAGAGGATGATGTGATGGTCAGTGATAAAGGAAAGGTAAGCAGTGTGGGACTGTTGGTGAATGGGGAGTTGTGGTTACTGGTATCGCTCATGAATTATTTGATCACGTAGAGCCTGGGCAGGAAGGGGCTGTCTACGTCATCGTCTTTACCACTGCCTGTGGTCGCACACCAGCTGTAAATTGAGGGAGTGAAGTCCCTTTCGGTTCAGGAAAATGGCAGTGTTCACATGAAGCACATGCAAAGCAATGTGTGTGCAGTAACTGATACCATGCGGCAACCTGCAATCCGAGCAAGCTCTCGTGCTCGCTCCGCCTGCTTGTCTCTGGCAAGAGGGAATGAGATGAAGCTGTCTCTCTTTATATAGAGAGCCTCAGTGACCTCCCTTGTGCACCAGTGTATTGCAAACTACGAGATATTGCTTATAGCTCCAGCAGCAGCCTGGAAGGAGCCAGACACATGAAAGTTAAGAGACACGGTCACCTTGACAGCCACGGGCAATGCAGTCTCCCTGCTCTGAGGCTGCAATTGTGGCTGCAGCAGTTGGCAGATTTCAGTCACGACCTCTTTAGTGAAGTGCAGATGTTTCAAGCATTGGTCATCACTGAAGTTGAGGTAAGAGAATTGCTCCCTCAAGACACTCAGTGAATATGGCTTCCTGTTGAGAGCCCTTCTCCCCCTCCTCCTTCTCCATCTTTTAGCAGCTTGTCGTGCTTTCCGTGGCCCCTCTTCATTCTCCCAATCATGCACAATTCCAAGAGGAAGGCATCCAAACCACCCATGTCTGGAAGCAACTTGTTTCAGCACAAGCCTTTAAATCACTGAAAAAGTACTTCAGCAGCAGCCAGATCACACCCTGTAGACTATTGAAACTTTAGACAAGTATCGAAAAGCTCCAAAAATGCGTAGAATTGCACCAACAGATAGAACAACAACAACGACAACTTGTATTTATATAGCGCCTTTAACGTAGTAAAACGTCCCAAGGCGCTGCACAGGAGTATTATAAGACAAAAAATTTGACACCGAGCCACATAAGGATAAATTAGGGCAGGTGACCAAAAGCTTGGTCAAAGAGGTAGGTTTTAAGGAGCGTCTTAAAGGAGGAAAGAGAGGTTTAGGCAGGGAATTCCAGAGCTTAGGGCCTGGACAACAGAAAGCACGGCCACCAAAGGTTGAGCGATTATAATCAGGGATGCTCAAGAGGGCAGAATTAAAGGAGCGCAGATATCTCTGGGGGTTGTGGGGCTGAAGGAGATTACAGAGCTAGGAAGGGGTGAGGCCGTGGAGGGATTTGAAAACAAGAATGAGAATTTTGAAATCGAGGCGCTGCTTAACCGGGAGCTAATGTAGGTCAGCGAGCACAGGGGAGATGGGCGAACGGGACTTGGTGCGAGTTAGGACACGGGCAGCCGAGTTTTAGATGACCTCAAGTTTACGTAGGGTGGAATGTGGGAGGCCAGCCAGCGTTCGAATAGTCAGGTCTAGAGGTAACAAAGGCATGGATGAGGGCTTCAGCAGCGGATGAGCTGAGGCAAGGACGGAGACAGGCGATATTACGGAGGTGGAAGTAGGCGATCTTTGTTATGCTGCGGATATGTGGTCGGAAGTTCATTTCAGGTTCAAATATGACACCAAGGTTGCGAACAGTGTGGTTCAGCCTCAGATAGATGTTAGGAAGAGGGATGGAGTCAGTGGCTAGGGAACGGAGTTTGTGGCGGGGACCAAAAACAATGGCTTCGGTCTTTCCAATATTTAATTGGAGAAAATTTTTGCTCATCCAGAACTGTATGTTGGACAAGCAGTCTGACAATTTAGACACCGTGGAGGGGTCGAGAGAAGAGGTAGTGAGGTAGAGCTGGGTGTCGTCAGCGTACATGGGAAAACTGACGCTGTGTTTTCGGATGATGTCACCAAGGGGCGACATGTAGATGAGAAATAGGAGGGGGCCAAGATAGATCCTTGGGGGACACCAGAGGTAACAATGTGGGAGCGGGAAGAGAAGCCATTGCAGGTGATTCTCTGGTTACAGTTAGATAGATAAGAATGGAACCAGGCGAGTGCAGTCCCACCCAGCTGGACGACAGTGGAGTGACGTTAGAGAAGGATGGAGTGGTCAACCATGTCAAAGGCTGCAGACAAGTCAAGAAGGACGAGGAGGGATAGTTTACCTTTGTCACAGTCACAAAGAGTGTCATTTGTGACTTTGATGAGAGCCGTTTCGGTACTGTGGCAAGGGCAGAAACCTGATTGGAAACCTGAGAAGAAATAATCCAGCAACTAACCTGCAAGTAAGTAGTTCATGATCCCTTTAAGTAGCACTGGTGGGGGGTCCTTCATGCTGTTTAACATCATGTTCAACTGTGCGAGGTTAAGACAGGACGTAGGCTGGTCCCTGTTGGGAGAGGTAATTAATTGCAGTGCTAGCCAGCAAAATGGCGTGCAGCCTCTTTAATGAGCGTTAGCAGCCAATTTAGTTGTTGGCCTCCAGGTGGCTGTTCCTAGTGAACGCTTCAACTCCTTTACCAAGATGGCGTCTTGTGCTGAAAGCGGGCTAAACCGGCATTGCAGCTCAAGACACCATCTCGGCCACCTCGGAGGCTCTTTAGCACCTAAAGTATCCAGGGAAAATCGCCCTCCCCAGGTGTTTTCTCACTGAAAGGAAGGAAAAGTAACATGCTTACAGCAGCTGATATTTTTGGCTGATGATATTGCTTCAGGAGCCAGTGGAAGCCTTGGAGCAGGCTACATGCTTCTCAGCTGTAATTGATGCAAGAAGATTGTTAGATAGGTGTGGAACAATATGAATAACTCTTGAAAGAGCGATTCTCAGCCTTGATATTTTATTTGTAAGAAAACTATTCTGAGCAATAGGTAATCTCTTTAGTAGATATGAGGGGCAGGGAGTCAAAAATGGAAGCATGATGAGAATGGGGAAACTAGGTTGAGGTTTGAAAGCAAGCTCCAACCCTGAGGTAGAATATATACATTCTTTTACCAGGACTAAACACACAAAATGCTATAATTGAATATATTACAGGTTAAGTTCCATGCAAAGAGCAACAAAGTTATGAAAATGGAGGCACAATCTATAATTTGATCTTTTAAGACACCCAGTAAGCAGATACAGCAGAAGTTAATACACCAGATACTGTACTGCAAGTGTCAGCCATTGTATCAGCTTATATTAATGTCACATCATCCAATTATGAACTTCAGAATACTTTGGAAAAAGTATTTATATTTCATGTTTTTCAGACTTCTATCAGGAAAAGTGGATCTATGTTCATAAAGGGAGCACCAGAGAAGTAGGTTATCTTGCTGTGTAATCTTCATAGTAATTTTCTTTTTAATTTTATCCCTGTTTTAAATCTTCTGGCTTTACTTTATTTGTAGAGACATGGTTATTGTACACTGGGAGAAGCTTTTAACCGCTTGGATTTTTCAAGTGCAATTCAAGACATTAGAAGATTCAACTACGTTGTTAAAGTAAGTCATTTTCTTTGAACTGTGCTAACATCCTTGTAAAGAGCATATTTGTATTTGGAACAGAGCAAAGCACCCAAGTGATGGTGAGATCTCATTTTCATTCAGATTTTCTTGGTGTAGGCCTTTTATTTTCAAGTACAGTAGTCATGAAATGCAGATTTGAAATTATTCATATCCAGTGACATAACTTGGATTGCAAAATTTGTGTAGATTAGCTTGGCTTGTTACCAAGAAGATTACATTACTATGACTAGTTTTTATAGTAAAAATAGTAAACATATGTATAAAGAACATGTTTTATTTCACTACAAAAAAGTGAACCATATATTTCCCTGATCATCTAATCCACTGTTTGCAATTTGTGTTCATTTTTAGTTTCGGTTTTCTAATTTAATTGCAAATTTCAGTTAATTATCATACTTTTTAACTAAGAACTCACAGCGGAGAAGTGAGCTTTAATTCTCCAGTTCTTCACTGTAACTCGGTAAATTTATCCTTATCGGGGACATTTGGCTTCACACATAATGAAGTTCAAAAGAATTTTGAGTTTCAGACAAAGCCATTCCATTGTGATTTGTGGTACAGTTAATGCTGTATGAGCTCACTGGAGTCGGTGTTTGTCTTTTTCAAGTTGATGTAAGCAGAGGGTACAGCACACTTAGATTTCTTTGTTGCTTTCTTTCTAAGCACTCATAGTCGGAGTGTTCCCATTTTTATAATGGCTCTATTGTCTGCTGAATGTAGGCCTTGGCATGTAACCCTATTCTTCAGCTCAGCTCAGTTGCACTGAGGACTGTTTATAACCAGTGTTATAAGCTGGTGTTATGGGAAAGCATATATACATAATAAATTGCGTTTTTTTTTCCTGTACCCCCAGAACAAACTGACTGAAATCAGTGTATAGAAGATTTGAAATGTGGCCTACACTAGTTGCATTTCATACGGTGTGCTTTGGTGAGAAGAGCTCATCCTAGGAGACTTCTTTTGACTTGAGATTTTTATATTCAGAATTCATATTGGCTGCTTCATATTGCTTTTGTGCAAAAGTTGCATTTTATTTGTAATCATTTGCAATACTTTAAGAGTGTCAGTTGAACTGACAAATATCATTTATCTGATCTCCTTTGTACTATAAATTCAATATTCCAAATTAGTGATTACATAACCCAACCCCAGGCTTATTTCAAGGATAGGTCTTGTGCTGATTGTGAAGTAGTCTATAAAATCTGTCGGCAGATTTTTTTTCTTTCTCTTTCTCATCCCTCCGCCCTGCGGCCCCTCGCATTCAACTTAAATATTTGAAAAACAATTGCTCTTTCTAGGTTTTTTTTCTCCTCCATCTTAAATTTCCATTCTTTATTTTTAATTAATTGGTGAATAGTGCCATTATATTGTCACCAAGCTAGTCCTGCGTGTAACATTGGAGAAATGCATTCACAACAACCACAGAGTTAATATAAATTGAATCATCCCTACCAGTGCTGATGAACATAAAATCATGGTACTACTGACAAAATCAAGTTATTAAATATAGCAAACATTCAAGATCTGTCCTAGTATTTCATTGAGAGGTCGCACAACACCAGGTTATAGTCCAACAGTTTTATTTTAAATCACAAGCTTTCGGAGTTACAACTCCTTCGTCGGGTGAAGTGAGGAGATACAGAATCGTCAAAGCATATATAGATAGAGAACAATGCATGTGTAACTTACAATTGCAGACAACTGAATTCAATCATCCTGACTGTTTATCTGCCGAGGTGTGATAAAGTTAATCAGGTCAGCCAGGAAGGTACCACATCAAAGACATAGCAAGATACAACTGAGACAATGAGGTGGAATCGCATGGGGTCTAACGTGTCAAAAGCTGCCGTCTGTATGTAAAACGATTAACTTTAAAAAAATTTACTTTTTTACTGACAGCAAAGACTTTCCTTTAGAGCACCCAAAATGGCTCAGTGAGTGTATCCAGTGATTAGCTGAGCCATACAGACTGGGAAGCCCCCAAGTCCAATCCCTGATCTGTACACAGTTAGCTGATCTCATTCAGGACGGCAGTAGGACGTTACAGTTGGCCTCGGTTTTCTGGGTTGGGGAGGAAAATTGGCTAGGGTTCCTGCTGCTAATAACTATTCAGCAATCCCTGCTGGAACAGCGTTATGGTTGGTTGTATTTAGTTGAACAGCCTGGTTAATGTTCACATGAACAACAACCGCTTAGTCGAGGTACAGGAAGGTGACTGGTATCCAGGGATTCATGCCCCAGCAATGAATCTGTGCCTTCAGAGGTGATGGGGAGAAGTTAATGATCAAAGGAAGGAAAACAATTCTCCCTTGTCTGTCTTTCTCCTCTCCTTTGCTGAAGGTGAATGTTCTTATTGGAATAGAGTCCCACAGATGCCAACAGTGGTGCATCTCCCAAGTGGCCATTTTTTCATGTGAAAAGACTGACAGTGAGTGTTGCAGTTGATTATGGGGGATATCTGATTCTATCTGTGGACACTGAGGACAATTTTAACCTAACCTATCTGTTGGGAAACAAGTCAATGGAGGCTAATATTGGGAGGGGTGTAAAACTAGAGTTCCACCCGATGGTTTCCTGCCCTCCATAGTTTGCAATAGGAGTCACTGGGTAACGATCGAGAGGGGATCTTGACACCAGGGGGGAAAAATTCGGTTGCTTTGCACCTCCTGTTAGCGCCCTAAGAGGGTGCTAATGGGGCGCAAAGCAACTAGCGCCCAGGCGCAGCGATGTTTGCACCGTTCGTGAAATTGACCAGACATTTTGCGGCAGCGCTAAACACTACCACCACGATCTCCTGCGCCCGCAGATTGTGACGTCAGTCGAGCGTGCAACGCCCCGGTAGCACCCCAGACCGGATATTGAGTGGCGCCCCCGCCTTACCGCCTGCCATTAGCAACAACAGGTTGAGGGGAGCGTTTTGCAGTTTAGGAAGGGACTGGGGGAGCGCTATTTAAAGGCGACTGCTTCCTGCCTTTTTTTGTCGTCGACATTTTTGCACCACGCATTCTGAGAGAGAGAGACTTCTGGAGAGATTCAACACTGTGTGAAGGAGTTTTGGGTACTGAGCAGCACTTTGCAGGTTCATTTTGATTTGACCTTCCTTGCATCGATTTAGAAGAGACTTTGGGGGCTGCACTCTGAGCTCTTTCCCTGGGCCTCTCCATTGTTCTTTCCAGCAGATTTGATGTACAGGTCTCTCCAGGCCGAGATTCAAGGCTGCAATGAGCAGGGTGTGGATGGAGAGCAAGATCGACCCTCCCCTTTAAGAACTGGCCGGCGCCATTGTGTCTGTGTTCCATTGCTGACTGACATCACCTGAGCTTCGCCAGTGCTCTGAGGTAGCGCCTTAAGAAAAGTGTGTAGCACCTGATTTAGCGCTCCAATCACCTCCAGGGGCAATAGAAGCCAAGTTTGCAGTCGGAGGTGATAATTAGCGCCAGGCGCTAAACTTTGCGCCCGGCCGATAATTGCGCCCCAAACGGGGCGATACCGAATTTCTCCCCCCAACTGTTTTGACTCTAAAGCTGTCCTCACTGAGACACGTTAACAGCACAGATCAGAGATCAATCTTGGGACCTTCCTAGTGTGTATCGCTCAGTATCCGTGTACATGGTGCATTTATCTACTGAGGGAGCCTGTTGGAGATGAGGCTTTCTCCCAACACTTCTAAATTGTGCTAAAACGCAGAAAGCAGCAGCTGGTCAGCAGGCAGGAGTGCAATATCAGCTGCAAAAGGCTGTCGCCAAGGACCGAACAAACAATCGCTGGCACTTGGGTAAATGGGGCCGAGTAGAGAACTTCCGGGCCGACAACGAAAGTTTTTCAAAAAATATACTTCTTTCTGGGCCTCTTATGTCCTCATCTCTCTTCCCACAAGGTTGACCTGACTGCAAAGCTACAATTGCTTTACCGCTCAGGTCCATGCTTAAAATAGTCGTCGATAACATCATTGTAACCCAATTTGCATATTTAATGAAGGATCATGCCAATTTTAGAAGAGCAGGTTAAAATCAAAACCTTTGGGTGAGTCTCCCAAACTTTTTTTTTAACTGCCCACTTGCCTGGTTTCTATCAGGTAGGCAGGGTTAAAATCATCCAACGATAACAACTTGCAATTATATTGCTCCTTTAACGTAGCAAAACGTCCCAAGGCACTTAACAAGAGCAATATCAATAAAAACATATTTGACACCGAAGGAGATATCTGGACAGATGACCAAAAGCTTGGTCAAAGAGGTAGGTTTTAAGGCGCATCTTGAAGGAGAGAGAGAGGTAGAGAGGCTGAGAGGTTATGGGAAGGAATTCCAGAGCTTTGGGCCAAGGCAGCTGAAAGCACGGCTGCCAATGGTGGGAGGATTAAAATCGGGGATGCGCAAGAGTCCAGAATTGGAAGAGCATAGATCTCAAAGGCTTGTAGGCCTGGAGGAGGTTAGAGATGGGAAGGTGAGGCCATGGACGGATTTGAAAACAAGGATGAGGATTTTAAAACTGAAGTGTTGTCGGACCGGGAGCCAATGAAGGTCAGTAATCACAGGGGTGATGGGTGAACATACAGGCAGCAGAGTTTTTTTGATGAGCACAAGTTTATGTAGGGTGGAAGATGGGAGGCTGGCCAAGAGAGCATTAGAATAGTCAAGTCTAGAGGTAATAAAGGCATGGATGAGGGTTTCAACAGCAGATGAGCTGAGGCAGGGTTGGAGCCGGGCGATGTTACGGAGGTGGAAGTAGGCAGTCCTGGTGATGGAGCGGATATGGTCGGAAGCTCATCTCGGGGGTCAAACACAACACTAAGGTTGCGAACGGTCTGACTCCGCTTCAGACAGTTGCCAGGGATGGCCAGGGAACGGAGTTTGTGGCAGAGGCCAAAGACAATAGCTTCAGCCTTCCCAATATTTAGTTGGAGGAAATCTTTGCTCATCCAATATTGGTTGTCGGACAAGCAGTGTGACAAATCAGAGAGAGTGGAGTGGTCCAGAGCAGTGGTGATGAGATAGAGCTGAGTGTCGTCGGCGTACATGTGGAACCTGATGTTGTTGCGTTTTCGGATGATATCGCCGAAGGGTAGCATGGAGATAAGAAATAGAATGGGGCCAAGGATAGAACCTTGGAACTCCAGAGGTAACGGTGCGGGAGTGGGACGAGAAGCCATTGCAGGTGATTCTCTGGCTACGATTGGTAGACAAGAATGGAACTAAGCAAGGGCAGTTCCACATAGCTGGACGACGGGGGAGAGGGGTTAGAGGAGGATGGTGTGGTCAACTGTGTTGAAGGTTGCAGATAGGTCGAGAAGGATGAGGAGGGATAGTTCATCATGGTCACAGTCACAAAGAATGTCATTTGTGACTTTGGTAGGGGCCGTTTCAGTACTGTGGCCGGGCTGGAAACCTGAATGGAGGGATTCAAGCATGGAGTTGCGGGAAAGATTGGCACAAATTTGGGAGGTGACAACACGTTCAAGGACTTTGAAGAGGAAAGGGAGGTTGGAGATGGGCAGTAGTTTGCAAGGACAGAGGGGTCAAATGTTGGATGATAAATTGCAGGGTCCATGGCTTTTACAGTTTGCATGGTGCTCCAAGCTATGAATTTGTTATATAGTGGCATACTTCAGTGAATAATTTTCAAGGTTTAGAATCCTAGAATGATGCAGCACGGAAGGAGGTCATTCAGCCCATCGTGCCTGTGCTGGCTCTTAAGAACTACCCAATTTGTCCCATAACCCTGCAATTTTTTTTCCCTTCAGGTATTTATCCAGTTCGCTTTTGACAGTTACTATTGAATCTCCTTCTACCACCCTTTCAGACAGTGCATTCTACAACTACTTTGCTGCATAAAATATTTCTCCTCATCTTGCCTCTGGTTCTTTTGCCAATTACCTTAAATCTGTGTTTTTTTAACCTATTTGTACATTAAATTTAAGTTAAGCTGATGAGGTGTAAATAGAACGTAGGAGTGGTCAAATGTATTATGGGTATACTCTTAGCAGTGGAAGATCAAATCTGAATGATATTTAGCCTAATAACCAGATGTATGGCTGGGATATATATGCTGTAGCTACCCTATCAAAAGTTTTGTACTTCTTCATTTGACATCTTCACATATAAAACGTGCTTGCATAGTCTCTTTTAAAGTACAATGCTGTTAATTGCCACATCTGCCAAGGGTTCTTGACTTCAAAAAAAAAACAGTGCTGCCTTCAAAGTACAGTAAACTCTTTCGTATCCGGCACCTACGGGACCGGGATGGTGCCGGTTGATTAAAAATTCCGGATAACGGAGAGGTATACCTACCAAGGCAATTTATATATCGGCCGACCTCAGACCAGAAGAAGGGACGTGGAGTGACAATGGCCCAAGGTACGAGAGCCCCGTTACACAGCCACAGGTGCAGGAACCCCGGTTACACGGTCACAGGTGCAGGATCCCCGGTTGAACGGCCACAGGTGCAGGATCCCCGGTTGCACGGCCACAGGTCCAGGAGCCCCTGTTACACAGCCACAGGTACAGGAGCCCCTGTTACACAGCCACAGGTGCAGGATCCCCGGTTGCACGGCCACAGGTCCAGGAGCCCCGGTTACACAGCCACAGGTGCAGGATCCCCGGTTGCACGGCCACAGGTCCAGGAGCCCCGGTTACACAGCCACAGGTGCAGGAGCCCCGGTTACACGGCCACAGATCCAGGAGTCCCGGTTACACGGCCACAAGTGCTGGAGCCCCGGTTACACGGCCACAGGTACAGGGGACCCGGTTACACAACCAGAGGTGCAAGAGCCATGGTTACACGGCAAAAGGTACGAGAACCCCGGTTACACAGCTACAAATATACAGTAAAACTTACCTTTGGGTTCCTCTTTGGCTGGACGGCCAGCTGATACTGTGCGGGGAAGATTGCAGCGCCCACAGTGATGGCGGGAACAAGTGGTAAGTCATTCCCCACCATTTTCGGGACACTACTGCCCCGTTCCTTCTGGGGCGGAAGCCTCAAAACCTACTCCTGAATTTTGCCGGTTATTAAAGAATTCCGGATGATTAAGTGCCATTTAAACAAGAGTTTACTGTATGTTGAATATGCTACAAGACAGAATAGATCAGATGCATCAATAGAATGAAATCTTTTTCTTATTCTGATTTTGCCTCCATTCAGAATATGCTCCACTTGGCATCCCAATGATTATGATCAAAATAAATTGGCTCGGGTTTTTCCATACTTTCCATTATGTGTTAGTGCTAATGATATTATGATATATCCTTCACTTTCAGCATTTACCAGGGCATTGGCAAGCCTGCATGAGGTAGCTCATCCAATTGCTGCCACCTGGTATTAATTATATTATCACTTTTGTTTGGTATAGGTGGAATTAGTCATAACTTCACTTTGCATCTATTTGTGGCCAAGCAGGATGAGATCAATATCAATGGCTAGATCTTGAAGACCATCAAGAGAGTAGTACCCTCTATATTTTCAAATATAATCTTTTATGATTTTGCAGAGAAGTCCAGCTGAATAATCTGGAGGATCTTCAGTTGGTGCATACACTGGCCACTGAGAGAATTTATCATCTATGGAGATCAATTAGCTAACTTTACTCCCATTATTTTCTGATATCCAGGAAGTTTAGAAGATAGGAATCCATCTTGGGTCTTGGAACACTGAAAATGTATAGCTTGCAAAATACGAAGACATTGAAGGGTTCCAGTGATAAACCATTCAAATTTTGACTTGAGGCTTTTCAATGTCTTGAAACCCTCTTGTCTGTGTGTCTTTATATAATCAGGTTATGAACTTCAGTATTGAAATTGAGTGGAAAGTTCTTGGACACCATGCAATCATGACTATCACATAATTCAAACTGCAGTGCTGCTGTACCAGATGATACATGCTGCAGTTGTATGGATTTTTTTTTAAACAGACTGCTACAGGAAAACAATTTGGCCTAAAAATTCGATTACTTTGCGCCTCCCGTTAGCGCCCTAAGAGGGCGCTAACGGGGCGCAAAGCAACTAGTGCCTGGGCGCGGTTAGTGGCGGTGGTAACCGTTAGTGCCCCGCGGAGCTGTGCCGCCGGCGATGACGTCATCGCCGTGCACAGCACCCCGGCCGCAATCTTCGGTAGCGCCCCCTGACTTACCGCCGGACGCTATGTCCGACGGGGTCAGGGGGGCCTACCTGCGGCCGGGGCGGCGCTAATTAAAGGGGAGGTGCCAGGCAGCCATTTTTGTTGCTGGCCGCCTGCCAACACCTGCCCCCTCTGCTGTCCCCGGCCTCCTCTGCAGCCCCCCCCCCGCGCGGCGTGCTGACTGCGCTCTGTGAGCCTGGCACTTTTCTTGAGTGCCGGGCTCTTTTGCTGGCACTCCAATCCCTGGTGACCCAGCTGGGGCCTGGGTCGCGCTGCGCTAGGCCCCTCCCCTTTAAGAAGGGGAGGAAGGCCTGCAGTACCGTGGCGCGACATGCTGCAGCGCATGGCGCTGCGGCACGTCGCGCCGCGATATTCACTTGCAGTGCCCCAAGAGGGAGGTGAGGCGCTTCCAGTAGCACCCCGCTTCCCTCTTGGGGCGCTACCGGTGAATTTTGGCCGCGGGGGCTGCTAATTTTTTCGTTGTGCTAAAAGTAGCGCCCTGGCGAAGTTAGCGCCCCAAAGGGGGCGCGACTCAATTTTCCCCCTTTATCTCCAGTAAAATACGCCTACTGGTGATATAAGGAAGTGCATAAGCATTTGCCCTTCAAGCTTGGCACCATCGTCTTCCCAACATAATCTAACCACTCCCCTTTATTTCTCCTATCTTTACCTTTGTGTATGTCACCACTTAAAAACACTATTACTATCAATACCTCCAAGCACCATTAGTCTTTTCTTGAACCGATATTGTTGGGATATGTATTCTATAATTCTTGTTGGGATATATATTAATTCTTTGTACCAGTAATTTCAATGCGCCAAGAGTGAACTTTGAGGAGGAAGGAACTTTTTTGTATTTGAATTTTACTATTTAATTTTTATTTTAACTCATACTTTGGCTATTACAACTGTACAATTCAATTATACACTCTTGATGAATCGTTTGTTTGAAGATCTGTAGTGAAGAGGCATTCATTTTACTATACTAAAGATTCATGATTGTAAAACTTTTTAACTCCACAGCTTCTGCAGCTTATAGCAAACTCACAGTTAACCTCTTTAAGTGGAGCTGCACAGAAGAACTACTTCAATATTTTGGAAAAGATTGTTCGGAAAGGTAAACTTTATACAACCCTATAATATGCCAATAATTAAAACATGCTTCTCTGAGTAGCAATGTAAAGAGATCTATACTAATTTCCTCCTTCCCAAGAAATTCATTCTAACTATAGTTGTTTCAGTTGTCATAGAGTAATTTGTTTTGTCTTTAGATATTCAGAAATCTTAAACCTAGTAACATACTACACAAGATTAGTGTCCTTCACAGTGTAAACTTCACTTATTTATCTTAGAGACTGCAGAATTTTCACGTAGAGCAGTGTTGCAGCATGCTGGGTATTTAGAAAGACTTGCATTTATATTAGCACCTTCCACGACTTCGGGACGTCCCAAAGTGCTTTACTGCCAATTAAGTACTTTTGAAGTGTCGTCACTGTTGTAATGTAGGAAATGCAGTAGCCAATTTGCACAAGTTTACTGTGAATTCCCAGGTTGAAATGCAAGCAATGGCTGGCAAAGCTACTTAGTGTGCACTTTCCTGTTGGTTACAATGGTGTCCTCACAATCGTCTTTCTCTTTCACAGTACACATATCCTATTAATTTGTAGAAAGTATGTTACTCACTTCTATAAAATCTTGATAAATCCAGACATAGCTTTGTAAAAGGAATGGCATCTCCAAATTGGCCTGCACTGACTTTAGTTATTGGTCTGAGGTTGGACCAATGTGGAGTCCCTCCCAAGGAGAAATAGGCATATGGGCTCAATACCAGTGTGCCATGCTTCTTTCTCTTAAAGGCCATGGTTCCATCTCTTTAGTAGTTTTTCCTAAGTTTATTGCATAGCAAATAGCAGAAGAAGTTACAACTTGGAAATATAAAAGGTGGGGTGAGGAGAGAAAGCTAGGGTTGGCAACTGTGGTTGAACATATTCCTGGAGGTTTGATCATGTGATACTTGATCATGTGATATTTTAAAACACTCGTGCACCACTGGAATTTCCAAACTTTGTTCACTTTGCCTAACAAAATACTCTGCAGTGGGGAAGAGTGGAACTGGCAAGCACAGTTTCCACCACATACCAGTCGCGGGTTGGTTAGACAGGAGATGAGGATAGGTTTTTTTTCCATTTGAATTGCAGAAAGCACAAGTAATTTCCTTGTTGCTGGTCCCGCAGGATGCCTTTGTGAACACATTCACGTACTCCTGAATCATTCTATCTTCTGATCAGCGAACAACAGGGAACATTAGTTTGCATTACTGTACCAACGAAGAGAAATGACCCCATTTTATAGCTATTAATTCCTTTAATATGCATATAGCTTTCAATGCTTAAGAAAAACTCTATATTCCTCTGCAAGTGAAAGATGATCGGAGTGAAATTGTGAAAGGCAGAGGACAGGTAAGTATTTCCAGTGGTGGGGTGGGACTAGACACGAGGAAATTCCAGCAGAGAGTGGCTGAAACTGAAAATGGACAGTGTCTTGAGTGCCAGGATGGGGTGGGAATTGAGAGCCATGAAGGCGTGCAGTCGTGAACTACACATACAAAGTGCTTCTCTTCTGGGTGTGCCTGTAGCAGCGTCCAGAAGATCAAACTTCAATTTCTGGAGACTCCTGGGCAATCAGTGAGGAGTGGCAACCCTAGTGTCAGCACAGTATGTAGCCACACATTAGTTTTTGTTTTCCCTTTTATTTTTCTAAGCTGGCTCCTGCATAGCAGCTAAGGTAAGTTGGCAGATGTGGTTGGGGCTTCAGCAGACATTTTTCCCCTACCTGCTTCCTGGGCCTCTGGCAGATATTTATTTTCTTCCTGCCTGCTTATAATTCACAAACTAGCAAGTCATATTCATCCAGTGCTCAATACAATACTTAAAAGTTGTAGTCTGCTGTATTGTTAATTTAGTCTCTTCATGAGGAATTATCCAATTATTACCATAGGCTTTATCTGAGGAAAATTGAGATGATTTCATTCAATGTGATGACAGTTAAGAGTACCTAATCCACGCAAACAAATGTAAGCACTGAAGTAAAATTCTTGTCATTATCTGGATATACCAAAAAAATTAGTTTCACAGATTACTTTGTACAAATTACTTTTCACATCCAGATATAACTTGCCTTTTTGGATGCATTCTGAGTAGACTTCTGCATAAAAGACAACTGGTGTATCTGACTTTTGTGTAGGTTTTAGGTTTGTTAATGTGGTAGTGAAAGCCTACTAATAAATCAAAGTAGCTGATTGTGTTTATTTCCTCCTCCTCTTCCCCTGTAAATATGTCAATCTTTAGTATTGTTGTGATTTGTGGATTTTGATTTGTCAGAAGTAATTGTTGAATGCTGTTTGCATCCATTTAGGTCCTTACCTCATGAGTTCTTAATACGAATGTATGGCCACCTATTTCTACTTACTGATTATCTGATGTGCTGTCCTATTAAAATGGTGACAATACTTGTAAAAGTGCAGCTTCCATATGTTGCCATACCAAATCATGTTTATTGGAAGCATTCTTTAAATATGTGGTGTCTCTAAAAGTAAAACACCTGAGGAATACTTAGGAATTTTAACCCTATGATCAGTAAACCCTTACATGGGCAATTGGATAATCAAAGCACACATCTTATTCTAATTTAGAATTCTAACTACTCTAATATGAAACTTTGAGGATTGAAGACAAATGATTGGCAGTGTTAAACACTGTGGTACGTTTCATGCTATGAGTCATTTTTTCCCCTTTGACACATCTCAAAAACACTTTGAAGTTGGATAGAACTCTATTTTAAATTAAAATAATAGAAAATGCTGGAAATATTCAGCAGGTCAGGCAGCATCTGTGGCGCAAGAAACAGTTAATGTTTTAGACTTTTCGTCAGAACTGGAAAAGGTTAGAGATGTGACAGGTATTAAGCAAGTACAGAGGCAGGGAAAGGGGGGGAGGGGAAGAAAGAACAAAAGGGAAGGTCTGTGATAGGGTGGAAGGCAGGACAGATTAAATGACAAAAGGGATGATGGTGAAACAGCGATTTACTTGTACTTTCAATTTAGTATACTGTATTCGCTGCTCACGATGCGGTCTCCTCTATATTGGGGAGACCAAACACAGATTGGGTGATCGCTTTGCGGAACACCTCCGTTCAGTCCACAAACGTGACCCCGAGCCTCTGGTCACCTGTCATTTTAATTCTCCGACCCACTCCCACCTCTCTGTCCTTGGCCTCCGATACTGTTCCAGTGAAGTTCATGTAAGCTCGAGGAACAGCACCTCGTCTTTCTATTAGGCACTTTACAGCCTTCCGGACTCAACATTGAGTTCAATAACTTCATATCATAACCTATGCCCCCATTTTTTTTTGAATGGCAGCTGTTGCTGATGATTCTGATATTCCCATTTACACCTCCTCTAGACTCATCTTTTGTTTCTTTAATTATCCCATTATCATCTCCTCCTTTTGCCACCTCTCCACAAATGCTGCCTGACCTGCTGAGTATTTCCAGCATCTTCTGGTTTTATTTCAGATTTCCAGCATCCACAGTATTTTCCTTTCTTATTATAAATGTATCTTTTTTTAAAAGTTTTTGTACTGATCAAAATGGGAAGGTGAGGGCTGTCATTACTGAGGAATGGCATGCCTTTGTTCCACCTTTGGCAATTGGTATTGACATTAAGCACACTCTGGTCAGGTATAACACAATCCAGATTCAGCGTGAAGTTTCTTCCAGTCAGCTCAAACAAGCTGTCTGAATCTTAATCGCAGAAGACCACCTTCACAAATGTGAATTTTCCATTTCCACCAGCAGCTTAATGGCCCCTGAATAAAGATTGTTAATATTGAACTTGGAACAGTTTTGTACCAACTAAGAACTGGGTTGAGACTTGCCGAAACTCATTTGTAACTATCAAAGCGAAGTGACACTCATCTCATCAGCAAGGTCAATAACTTTGAACAAACCCAAGCTGAAAAGATTATTTGCAAACCCACTGCACTATCCAATCCACCTATAATTCTATCCTATATTTTTAATTCTTTTTATCAATTGTGTGAGCATTGAAGTATACTTTTCTGGTTGTGTTACAGTAATTGAGGACCAACAGAATCCTCGACTAATCAAAAACCTTCTACAGGATCTGGGTTCTGCCCTCTGTATCCTCGTCCGCGAGGTGGGAAGGTGTGTCCTTGTTGGGAACGTTAACATCTGGGTTTACCGTATGGAAACTATTCTGAATTGGCAACACCAGCTAAATAACCTGCAGATTACCAGGGTAGGAATACTAAACCTACTTTATTGCTTACTACCCTTGTTTTGCTTTGACTTCCTTGTTGATCAGGTGCATGAATCTGTTGTGTTAGTAGTTGATTAGTGTGTTGTATTAAAGGAACCATAAATTTGTGGCTTATCTTGATATCACCCCAGTCACCATAGCTGGGGCTGCTTCTGAGCTAGTAAACATGCAAGGTTTCAGACTTGATGACTACAATGTCTTCTCGGGGCAAGTGACCAATCTGCTCTCAGGAGGCAGGGCGGTCAGTAAAATCTTTTTAAGGATGCTGCGTGCCTCCATTTTAGCAGGATTCTTATTTTTAACCCATGGAGGCCGGGTTTCCCAGGGCTCGGGAATCATGGCAGGTAAAAGGAGGCGAGAAGGGCCGCATTCATGAGTTGAGTGCATTTACAACACTGCTTTTGAGCCAGGAGGAGCAGGAGTGTTTCCAGGCCAAACAAGCTTACCTCTGCAATTGGCCGATTCCCTTTTTTTTCTCTTCCCGATCCCATAGCGATCTCTAACTGCTCCCCCACCCCAATCCCACACGATGTCTACTTACCTGGCACCTGCTCCCCGGCTGCTTTCCCACATGGCGGGAAACCTGCTGAAAAAGATTTTAAAGACATCCTGCGGTTGTCTGACCGGGTTTCCCATCCGGAAATCCTCCCCCCGCTCTAGTCATGGCCCGAGTAAATATCGGGGCCTATATTTCCAAAGCTGAAAAGTCTTTTAGTACACCTGAGGGTTATAACTGAATCATGTGTAGTATGTTATAGTTCTGGCAAGATTATAAAAAGCCCTAGTATATTAAGTATTTTTTTCTAACACTTTTTCATTTTGTGTTCGCAGCAAATAAATAATGGTGCAACACTGAGTGATCTTCCACTTCACATGCAGAACAGCATTCTGCATAGGTTTTCTGACGGCCTGGACATCGTCAGCTTGGGTCAGGTGACTTCTACTCTGCACATGCTCAGTGAAGATAGACATCTGTGGAAAAAACTTTGTCAGTACCATTTTGCAGAAAAGCAGGCAAGTCTGTCAGAGGAAGTAGAATGTGGCCTAATAAAATGCAGTCAGGGTATGAAACTGAATTAAGGAAAGGGGTGGACTTCACTGAGGCACTGTGTTGCAGTGTCAGCAGGTAGGGTTGCAGAGCGGATATTAAAAAAAAAATTCAGAACTGTAGCTGTCTTCTGTTAGCTTAGGCAATCAAATTGTGCCCACTTGACAGTATTAATGGTAGAACCTCTCGGGCATTCCTGGTGCCCAGCGTTGCTAAGGACGTGTAGAAAATGTCTCTGATTTTCTTTCCTCACTTGCATGTCATTGTAATATGTATACCCATTTGTGAGTGGGAATATTGGCCCGAATTTTGCGGTCAGCCGGCTCTTTGGTAGAGCTATCCAATTAGTCCAACTCCCCTACGATAGCAAAAGGTCATCGACCTGAAACGTCAACTCTCTTTCTCTCTCCACGGATGCTGCCTGGCCTGCTGAGTTTTTCCAGCGTTTTCTGTTGTTAGTCCAACTCCCCTGCTCTTTCCCTATAGCCCTGCAAATTCTCCCCTTCAAGTATTTATCCAATTCCCTTTTGAAAGTTATTATTGAATCTGCTTCCACCGCCCTTTCAGGCAGTACATTCCAGATCATCATAACTCGCTGCATGTATATATATTTTTTTTAATTCCCTCATGTCGCCTCTTGTTCTTTTGCCTATCGCCTTAAATCTGTGTCCTCTGCTAACTGACCCTTCTGCCACTTCATGATTTTAAACACCTCTATCAAATCTTCTGTTTTAAGGAGAACAACCCCAGCTTCTCCAGCCTCTCCACATAACAGTCCTTCATCCCTGGTACCACTCTAGTAAATCATCTCTGCACCCTTCTAAGGTTTTGACATCCTTCCAAGAACGGTGCCCAGAATTGAAAACAATACTCCAGCTGAGGCCTAACCTAACTTTTATAAGTTTAGTAGTACTTCCTTGCTTTTGTACTCTATTCCTCTAGTAATAAAGCCAAGGATGCATTTTTAACAGCCATCTCAACTTGTCCTGCCACCTTCAAAGATTTGTGTACATACACCCCCAAGGTCTCTCTGTTTCTGCACCCCTTTAATATTGTACTATTTAACTAGTATTGTCTCTCCTCATTCATCCTACCAAAATGCATCACTTCACACTTCCCTGCATTAAATTTCATCTGCCATGTGTCTGGCCATTTCACTAGTCTGTCTATGTGCTCCTGAAGTTTGTTACTATCCTTCTCATTGTTTATTACATTTCCAAATTTCGTGTCATCTGCAGATTTTGAAATTATGCCCTGTATATCCAAGTCCAGGTCATTAATATATATCAAAAACAGCAGTGGTCCTAATACTGACCCCGGGAGAACACCACTGTATACTTCACTCCCGTCTGAAAAACAACTGTTCACCACTACTCTCTGCTTTCTCTCCCTTAGCCAATTTTGTATCTACACTGCTACTTTTAATCTTTTGGGCTTTAATTTTGCTTACAGTCTATTATGTGGTACTTTGTCAAACGCCTTTTGAAAGTCCATATACACATGAACTGCACAACCCTCATCAACCTTTAGTTACCAAGTTAATCAAACATGATTTTACTTTAACAAATCCATGCTGACTTTCATTAATTAGCCCATACTTTTCCACGGTTCTGGAAAAGAAAGGAAAACAAATGGAATTAATATTGAATTCTCGGTGGAGGATATCTTTTATGATTTCTTGTGCATTATTAATTGGATCTCACTGTTCAGGGATGGATGTAAAGTGCAATCTCTACATATAGTTTCAATTGAGAACTTTAAAAGTACAAAATTATTAGAAAAGAAAGTTAATCAAGCCTTTTCATTTCACGAACCATGTAGTCTGTTTGATCTTGGCCTCTGATCCACTTAATCTCCTAAAGAAAAATTCTTGAAAGGTTCTTCAAAGTTCCTCTCTGCCCCTACAAAGATTAATGGAGCGAAATAAGATCAACTTTATATCCTGCATTGTTGATCCACAGAACGGTCCATAGGTTATTTGAAAATTGTCTACTCCATGTAAATATCTGCCCTGTAAAGCATTACAAAAATGTGACTAGGCTGTTGGTCCTCTTGATTGTAATAGCACAACAGAATTTGCTAGAAATTAAGTTAGACCTGCACATTGATGCCAGCAATAAAGGGTTGCTACAACAGCACATCAGCACTGTATATGTAAAGAATGTTGCTAGAATATCAGCATGAAACTGTTACTTGCTGAACCATGTTTGTTGGAGCATGCATAAGGTACAGGAAGGGTTGTGGTTTGACCCCCCCCACCCCTCCGTACTAGTTGTCCCATTTTTCTTTTGCTCCCAGAAACTACTGGGTCAATGTCATGAGACATTTGTGGAGGTTGCACTTGTTACTCAGTTGATCTTGTTGTGACAATTAATACACGCACGGTAGGGTGGTGTAGCTATAAGAGCTGAATTTAAGTGTGGAATTAAGGTATTAAAGGGATACAGTCTACATTAGTTTGCCAAATCTCCTTCCTCTTCCTGCCCAACCCCCCCCCCCCCCCCCTCCACTATTCTTTGTTCTTTTGCTGTTTGTCCCCCTTGGTTTTCTATGCACCTTGTCTCTCTCTGCTGCTGTGTCCTGGTGCTATAAATTCAATAAAATGCATTATTCCATTACTTGCATGAGACATCACTGTAACAAAAATAATTTGTGGCTTTTTTCCTTCATCAAAGATCTTCTGAATTGAGGTAATTTTACTTTAACTGAAATGTTGTAAGCATGAAGTTATGCCAAACTTTGCATCTGATGTTCTTTTCCAGTTCTGCAGACACCTGGTTCTGACCGAGAAGGGCTGTGTTGACTGGAAGCTGATGTATTTCACACTGCAGAAATACTGTCCAAAAAAGGAGCAATATGGAGATGCTCTACAGTTCTGTCGCCATTGCAGTATTTTGTTCTGGAAGGTAATTTGCCGTCAGTACCAAGTCCACCTGAAAATCTTTATCTTTCATTTCTAGTGCTGTGATTAAAAGATTTAAAAAAATCTCAAGTAGCCCATTGTACTCATGTTCAATTTCTGATAGAAAAAAGCTTTATTCAACTGTTATTTTAAATCCCACTGGTAGACTGCTAAGCAGCACCTTATGCATGCATCAGAGGATGCATGCATGGAGCTTTCCCTTTTCCCCAGTGATGTGACGAAGCCGCATAATTGTAGCTGCTTGCTTGCATCATTTTTTAAACATTTAATTGGGGCTAATATGCATGCTTTCCAAATGTACATTATCCAGAATTAATTTAGAGAAATTACTAGCTGAATCCTATATACAAGATATAGCACCATCTGAAACTTGCATTTTGGTATGGTCATTCTTGTGGCGTTTTTAATGCTCTTGAGGAGCATAAAAGCCGTGCAGGAGCAGCAGAGAGCATACCAAAACAACCACAGGGAGATAAAACTGAAGCAGTAACGTCACAACCAGCGTGAAGGGTGGAACCCGAGGAATTACAGCTAAGTATTTAGGATAAGTATTTGGTGGTTAGTGTTCAGTTAGTTTAAGTAATTAGTTTATTGGTTAGAGTTTTAGTGTTGGCTAAACAGTTAAATACCCTTAAAGGAAAACAAAACAATTTAAAATAACTGTTAGCTAACATGGCAGGACAGCTGGGGCCATCACATGCACATCCTGTGCCATGTGGGAACTCCAGAACACTGTCCTGGAGAACCACATATGCAGGAAGTGCCACCAACTGCTCGAGCTTAGTTTCTGCTGTGATGAACAGGGCTGGGACCAATGTCCTTGTGGGGAGGTTAACTAATGCTGTGGGGGATGGTTTAAACTAATTTGGCAGGGGAAGGGGCACCAGGACACCGCAGCAGAGAGGAGAGACAAGGTGCATAGAAAACCAAGGGGGACAAACAGCAACAGAACAAAGAATAGTGTAGTAAGAGCAGGAAGTAAAGTGGATTGTGTTTCAGTGGGAGAACATTGGGTAATAGTGAGCATAATATAATTAGATTTAAAGTAGTTATGGAAAGGGACAAAGAAAAATCAAAGGTGAAAATACCCAACTGGTAGAGAGCCAATTTCAATGATTTGAGATGGGATCTAGCACAAGTGAACTGGAAAAAAAGATTGGCAAGGAAAGCAGTAAATGAGCAATGGCAGGCCTTCAAGGCAGAGATAGTTTGGGTGCAAATCCAGCATATTCTCATAAGAAGGAAAGATGGAGCATCTAAAGCTAGAGCTCCCTCGATGACAAAGGAAATAGAGGTTAAAATAAAACAGAAAAAGGATGTTTATGACAAATGTCAGGTACAGAATACAATCGAAAATCAGACAGAATACAGGGACTGCAGGGGGAAATTGAAAAAGCATACAAGAAGGGCACAGGGAGAGTATGAGAAGATTAGGAGGTAACATAAAAGGAACCCAAATATCTTTTATAAACATATAAAAAGTTAAAGGAATGGTGAGACCGATTGTGGACAAAAAAGGAAATCTTGTGGTGGCAGAGAGCATGACTGAGGTACTGAATGCGTACTTTGCATCTGTCTTCGCCAAAAACAAGGATGAAGTTAATGTTACAGTTGAAGGTGGGGGAAGGGGTAGTAGAGATATTGGATAGGATAAAAATAGATAGAGCAAGTCATCGGTCCAGATGGGATACATCCTAGGTTGCTGAGGGGAGCTAGGATGGAGATAGCAGAAGCTCTGGATCACAATTTTTCAATCCTCCTTGGATATTGGAGTGGTTCCAGAGGACTGGAGAATTACAAATGTTACAACCCTGTTCAAAAAAGGGGAGAGGGATAAACCTGGTAACTGCAGACCAATCAACAACAACAACGTGTATTTATACAGCACCTTTAACGTAGTAAAATGTCCCAAGGCGCTTCACTGGAGTGTTATAAAATCAAATTTGACACGAGCCACATAAGGAGAAATTCGAGCACAAGACCGAAAGTTTGGTCAAAGAGGTAGGTTTTAAAGAGCATCGTTAAGGAGGAAAGAGAGGTAGAGAGGCGGAGAGGTTTAGGGAGGGAATTCCAGAGCTTAGGGCCTAGGCAGCTGAAGGCACGACCACCAATGGTTGAGTGATTTAAAATCAGGGATGCTCAAGAGGCCAGAATTAGAGGAGCGTAGATATCTCGGTTGGGTGGGGGGGGAGGTTGTGGGGCTGGGAGAGATTAGAGATAGGGAGGGGCAAGACCATGGAGGGATTTGAAAACAAGCGTGCGAATTTTGAAATCGAGGCGTTGCTTAACCGGGAGCCAATGTAGGTCAGCGAGCACAGGGGTGATGGGTGAACGAGACTTGGTGCGAGTTAGGACATGGGCATGGATGAGGGTTTCAGCAGCGGATGAGCTGAGGCAAGGGTGGAGACGGGCGATGTTACGGAGGTGGAAATAGGCGGTCTTAGTTATGGCGCGGATATGTGGTCAGAAGCTCATTTCAGGGTCAAATATGACACCAAGGTTGCGAACAGTCTGGTTCAGCCTCAGACAGATGCTAGGGAGAGGGAAGGATTTGGTGGCTAGAGAACAGAGTTTGTGGTGGGGGACTGAAGACAATGGCTTCAGTCTTCCCAATATTTAATTGTAGGGATTGACAATTTAGAGACAGTGGAGGGGTCGAGAGAAGTGGTGGTGATGTAGAGCTGGCTGTCATCAGCGTACAGGTGGAAACTGACGTCGTATTTTCGGATGATGTCGCCGAGGGGCATCACATAGATGAGAAATATGAGGGGGCCAAGGATAGATCCTTGGGGGACACCAGAGGTAACGGTGCAGGAGCGGGAAGAGAAGCCATTACAGGTGATTCTCTGGCTACGATTAGATAGATAAGAATGGAACCAGGCGAGTGCAGTCCCACTCAGCTGGACGATGGTGGAGAGGCGTTGGAGGAGGATGGAGTGGGCAACCGTGTCAAAGGCCGCAGACAGGTTGAAAAGGACGAGGAGCGATAGTTTACCTTTGTCACAGTCACATAGGATGTCATTTGTGAGTTTGATAGGGGCGGAAACCTGATTAGAGGAATTCAAACATGGAGTTCCGAGAAAGATGGGCACAGATTTGGGGAGGCAACCACGCGTTCAAGGACGTTGGAGATGGGGCGGTAGTTTGCAAGGACGGAGGGGTCAGGGTTTTTTTTGAGAGGGGTGATGATGGCATATTTGAAGAAGAGGAAGACAGTACCTGAGGAGAGAGAACTGTTAACAATATCCACTAACATGGGAGCCAGAAAAGGAAGTTGGGCGGTCAGCAGTTTAGTGGGAATAGGGTCGAGGGAGCAGGAAGAGTGGGTCTCATGGACAAGATGAACGCGGAGAGGTCATGAGGGGAGATCGGAGAGAAAGTGGAGAAAGATGTGAGTTCAGGGCTAGGGCGGGGGGAACCTTAGAGGAAGTTTGGCTTGGTGGGCTAGGGGAAGGAAGGGAAGTGGCAGAGGCAGCTGATCGGATAGTCTTAATCTTAAGAGACAAAGTAGTCCATGAGCTCCTTGCACTTGTTGGAGGTGAGGGTGGAGAAGACAGGGGAGAGGGGTTTACGAAGATGCTTTGCAGTAAAGAAGCCGAGGGTTATCTTTGCATTCCAGAATGATCCTGGAATGGTGAGCAGTTTTGGCAGACGAGAGCAGGATCCGATAGTGCTTTATGTGGTCCAGCTAGATCTGGCGGTGAATGGCTAAACCAATCTGTTCAAGTCTGTGTCCCTTGGACTTAAGGGAGCAAAAATGAGGGCCGTGCTTGGGGCAATGGCCAGGGTGAGAGAGAGAGTAATGGTTTTACTAGGGACTAGGGCATCAAAGGTAATGGTTGAGGGTATGGTTGAGCAGATCGGTAGCTGCAAAAATATTGTGGTAAATAGAGGGCCAAAGGCTGGACAATTGGGATTATGTAAGAATTGGTCTAATGTCAGTGGCGGGAAAAATACTAGAGACCATTGTTAAGGAATAAATTAATTTTCACTTGGAGAAGCATTAATAAGGGACAGCCAGCACAGATTTATTAAAGGCAAATCTTCTCTGACTAACCTGATTGAGTTCTTTGATATGAAGTAATGGACAGGGTTGATGAAGGTAGTGCAGTAGATGTATATATGGACTTTCAAAAGGCACTTGATAAAGTACCTCATAAGACATAATCAGAAAATAGAAGCACATGGTATTAAAGAGCGATGGTAACTTGGGGTATAGAGTACAATTTCAAAGTTTGCGGATGATACAAAACTTGGCAACGTAGTGAGCATGTGAGTTGAAGACTTCAGGAGGACATAGACAGACTGGTTAAATGGGAAAACACATGGCAGATGCAATTTAATATGAATAAATGTGTACTTTGGGAGAAACAACATGGAGAGGCAGTATAATCTAAGTGATACTATTTTTCTTTTGGGGGGGGGGGGTGGTAGGGTGCAAGAACAGAGGAACCCGGGGGTACATATTCATAAATCTTTGAAGGTGGCAGAGCAAATTAAGAAGGCGGTTAAGAAAGCATATGGGATACTTGGCTTTGTAAATAGGGACATCGAATACAAAAACAAGGAAGTTATGCTAAACCTTTACAAGTCTCTGGTTAGGTCTCAGCTGGAGTATTGTGTACAATTTTGGGCACCACACTTTAGAAAGGATGTCGAGGCCCTGGAGAGGGTAGAGGTTTACCAGGAATAAGGGAGTTTATGCAGAGAGATTGGAGAAGCTGAGATTGTTCTCCTTTAGAGCAGAGAAGGTTAAGGGGAGATGTAATAAAGGTATTCAAAATTATGAGGGGTTTTGATGGAGCAAGTAGGGAGGAACTAATTCCTCTGGCAAGTGGGTCAGTAACCATGGGTCATAGATTTAAAGTAATTGGTAAAAGAACTAGAGGGGAAATGAGACATTTCTTCAGACAGAGGATTGTTAAGATCTGGAGCACACTACCTGAAAGGACGGTGGAATCAGATTCCATGGGAACTTTTAAAAGGCAATTGGACATGTACTTGAAGAGAACTAATTTGAAGGGTTATGGGAAAAAAGCAGGGGTGTGGGACTAAATTGGACAGCTCTTTCAAAGAGCTGGCACAGGCATGACTGGCCAAATGACCTCCTTCTGTGTTGTAAGATTCTATGATTCCATGTAATACTAAAGTAAGGTTACAGGGCTGTATTATTTACATTACCATAGATCTATGGTCTTGGATTCCTGAGCTTAGAATGGTTGGCAGTGCTATGGTATGACAGTACATTGGCATTCTCTGTTGCCTGGAGTAGAACTGGACTGGAGGGAAGTTCTTCTGTCACAATAGAGCTGCATTGACCTTGCTGAAATGGGTGTGAAGTTCAAGTCCAGTCTTTCTTTTTAAATAATTTTTTTTAAAATCTTTTCGTTTTATCCCAGTATGAAGCATTTTAATGCTAAGTTTCCAGTGATAACAGATTTGTTTTCTATTTCTGAATGAGCTTTGCATTTTGGAGTTTTGAATTAATTCTGGACTTAAGTATTTTATTGAGGATGTCTGAATCCAGTGTCAATCTATTGATAAAGTTTAAACGTTGGCCAAATACTTCGTTTTTTTTTGAAGCAGAGCATGTGTTACCAACCACAACAACTTGCATTTATATAGCACCTTTAACATAGTAAAACATCCCAAGGCACTTCACAAGAGCGAAATAAGACAAAATTTGACTCCAAGCCAAAGAAGGAGACATTAGGACAGGTGACCAAAAGCTTGGTCAAAGAGGTAGGTTTTGATGAGCATCTTAAAGGAGGAGAGGTGAAGAGGCTTTGGGAGGGAATTCCAGAGCTTGGGGCCTAGGCAGCTGAAGGCACAATCACCAATGGTGGGTCAAAGGAAATCGGGTATGTACAAGAGGCCAGAATTGGAGGAGTGCAGAGTTCTCGGGCGGTTACAGGGCTAGAAGAGGTTAGAGACAGGGACAGGCGAGGCCATGGAAGGATTTGAACATGACTATGAGAATTTTAAAATTGAAGTGTTGGTGAACCAGGAGCCAATGTGGTGATGGGTGAACGGGATGGTGCGAGTTAGGATATGGGCAGTTTTGGATGAGCTCAAGTTTATGGGAGACCGGCCAGGAGAGCATTTGAATGGTCGAGTCTGAAGTAAAGCATGGATGAGGGTTTCAGCAGCAGATGGACTGAGGCAGGGCAGAGACACGTGATATTACGGAGGTGAAAGTAGGCGGTCTTGGTGATGGAGAGGATATGCAGTCGAAAGCTTGGCTCAGGGTCAAAGCAATAAATGATGAGATTGCATAAATCTAAAACTTTTAGTTGAATCCATCTAAAATTCATGGCTCTCTTCCTGTCATATTTAGCCCACATGTGGTTTTACATTTTCTGTAAGTGATTAGTATTTGCTCCATTTGGAGCAAAAATTGTATTATGTGAACAGAGACACCGATATTACTGAAGTATAACTGAGATACAGTGCGCTACGTCAGGCCTCTTCCTATAAACTGAGGATAGTTTGATGTTTGTTGATTCTCCTCAAATCCATTATGTTTACCAGTATAGTCTGGACAATTTGTGAATCTTTGTTCAGTTCATGCCTCCCAATTTTTGAATTAGAAATATGAACCGATATTCTGCATCTATCTGCTGTGCACAGCAAAAAATCTAGCATCTATATCTCGTTAAATCTGTTGTGAATTAGTCTGTCCTAGTTCTTTACCGTTGGTCCCAATAGCTACTTAATGAGTTAAAATCATCACCTCTTCCAATATCTTGATAGAAACAAATTGCCAATAATATCATGGATATATTTTGTGTAATTTAATTCTGTTTTTCATTCCATTAATCGATTAAGAGCAATATTACGGAACAGGAGCTTTATTTAGGAAAGGTTCAGTGGAAAGGATCATCAGGTTGGATAAATCCTTGTCTCTATTCTTTTAATTGTTCCTGTTTATCCTTTTTCCCCCTTTCTTTCATGCTTACCCCTCCTGCTCCTTCTTCCTTGATCTCAAAGGACTACCATCTTGCTTTATTATTTAAGGTATTTTGAAACATTTACATCCTTGAATTCCAACTGCTATGTAATTATTGATCTAATTCACTGATGGCCCAGTCAAAATGTTGATACCTTAGTTAAGTACAATGTTAGAGGACAAGGGCTGGGTATGTATTTTTTAAACTGCTTATGGCATTTTTCATAGAGATATATTATCTTTGACTTGTTTGAGAAGTAGTGAGCATGTTGTGAGTAGCAAGTCTTTTGATACTGTAAGAAAGCTCTTAAAGGTTTCTATTAATTTTTTTGTTTTTTTCCTTTTTCTTAGGATACAGGACATCCATGTACAGCCAACAATCCTGAAAGCTGCTCTACACCAGTGTCGCCTCAGCACTTCATTGACCTTTTTAAGTTTTAAATGGGACTATTGATGCTTTAAAGATTTTATTTTAGATGGCCCCTGATTTTTTTTGAGGGAGAGAGCAAACACTTTGCTGCTTTTCTTATTCTTGTGCAATACACTTTTTCTTCCTTTAATGAAAAAAGGGCTGTGTTTAAAAAAAAAACCTGCATCTGAAACATTGCATACATCAGAAAAAAATCATGTAGGACTTTCAGTTGGAAATGTTTCTGTAAATATAAAAATATTATAGCTCTTTACTTCCAGATGTTTGCATGGAATTGATTCTTGATTTAAAAGCTTCAATAATGTTACAACTTGTTAAGTTTAATTAAATATTTTTGCACATAATGGGTACATTTAGCCTGAAATGTGATTTAGTTAGTGAAGCAATTGTTTTTAGCTCCTTTTTAGCAACACATTGTGTTAAAATCTATTGAGATTGGCACTAAGTTTATAATCTATGTGCTAGTGTACTGTCTTTTTAAAACACAAAGCACTTTTGTTACTTTGTTTTCTGTTTTTTAAGCTGCCTTTTGAACAGAACATTGGCCCCTGCAAAGCATTATGTATGATCGGAAGTCTCCTCCACATGGATAGGGTGAAACCATGTGACTGCTTTGAATTATGATATTTAAGGTTTTTTCAAATATATTGTAGATGACGAAGTACATTATTTTTAAAATATCATTCCAGCTGCCTGTAATGTTGCTGGGATAAGAGACTGCCTGAGGTGCACAATATGTAATTGTTCTTATTTTAAAAAAAAACTCCGGCAGTAGTATTAGTTAAATCTGTAAGTTTTTGGTGCAAAAACAGTAATGTACTGCCAGAACCGTGTGCCATGTAGATATTTGGGGAGTGGGGAGGAAATAAAGATAATTTCATTGGTCCCCAATTGTTTAATCTATTCATTTGTGCATTACATATTGGGGATCGACGTCTTGAGAAATGTGCTCTGCACTATAAATACCAACCTTTACATGTTTAAAAAAAAAAAAATTTCTTCAACTTTCTCTCTCTTCCTCCCCTGCAGATGCTGGGGTAGAATTTCAGCGGTACTGGCAGCCCTCTGGTAGCTTGCCCAAATGACTGTTCTTCATATGTGAGCCAAGATAGAATAGCTTGCTGACACTATCATAAGAAGATATCATGGCTGAGCCTGATCCTGTCTATGCATGTGCACAATCTAGCTAGAGCCACTTGTGATTGGAAATGTCTTGTGAATCTCTTCTCTTGTCTGTCTTAGTACTTGAGGATAAATGCCAGTAAACCAATCTATTTTTAACTTTTTTTAAAGTTGTCTAGACTTTCCTCTCATTTGTAAAAGTTAATAGTTCTACTTGGATTATTGCTATTTAGGGGAACACATGGTGCTCACATATTTTCAAGTGAATACATGAAGGAAGTAATCAATTAGTATATTAACTATCTTGTGATCATCCTGACTTTTAGACCCTTTGGGATTCTTGCTTGTTTTGTGTGTGCAGTCTTCATTTTTATTTTGAAAGAATTTCTGAATGTTGCTATATTCATCCCAAAGGATCTCCCTCACATTTTCTCCTACAGTTTTTGTAAAGACAGTATTTCCGCAATATATATCTGATTGATTTGATTTTTCTTTGCTTATTTAAAATTATGCTTGTTTAGTCTACACTTATTAACCATAGCTATGTATTTATTCATCAAGCTTGCCAATATGCCTTTAAAAGTACTCCAATTGCCCTGACATTTGTTCAACAAACTCTGTTTGTTTAAGATATTCCTTCCTTTCCAAACTTTATTAAAGTATAGTATATGCTTAGCTCCTGGTCCAGTTCATGTCATAAGAACACAAGAAATAAGAGCAGGAATGGGCATACAGCCCCTCGAGCCTGCTCCGCCACTCAATAAGATCATGGCTGACTTCTACATCAATTCCACTTTCCTGCCTGATTCCCATATCCCTTGGTGCCCAAAAATCTATCGATCTCAGTCTTGAATATATTCATCAACTGAGCATCCACTGCCTCTGGGGTGGAGAATTCCAAAGATTCACAACCCTCTGAGTGAAGAAATTTCTTCTCATCTCAGTCCTAAATAGCTGACCCCTTATCCTCAGACTATGACCCCTAGTTCTGGACACAAGCCAGGGGAACAGCCTCTCAGCATTTACCCTGTCAAGCCCTCTTAAGAATTTTATATGTTTCAATGAGATCACTTCATTCTTCTAAACACCAGAGAATATCGGCCCTTTCCACTCAATCTCTCATAGGACAATCCCCCCATCCCAGGAATCAATCTAGTGAACCTCCATTGCACCCCCTCTAAGGCAAGTATATCCTCCCTTAGGTAGGGAGACTAAAACTGTACACCGTACTCCAGGTGTGGTCTCACCAAAGCCCTATATAATTGCAGCAAGACTTCCTTACTCTTGTACTCCAACCCCCTTGCAGTTAAGGGTAACTTACCATTTGCCTTCCTAATTGCTTTCTGTACCTGCATGTTAACTTTCTGTGATTTGCATACAAGAACACCCAAATCCCTCTGAATACCAAACTTTACTAGTCTCTCACCTTTTTTATTTTAAAAAAATTCTGCTTTTCTGCTCCTTCCATAGTGGATAATTTCACATTTTCCCCACATTATACTCAATCTGCCACCTTATTGCCCATCACTTAACCTGTCTATATCCCTTTGCGTCATCCTCACCGCTTTCTTTCCCACCTAGCTTGTATCGTCAGCAAATTTGGATATATTACACACTTGACCACATTGTGTGGTTGCTAACCTTCAAGGGTGCACAACTCCATTTCCTGCATGTTATCTGGGTATGTTACCATCACCAAGTCAAGATACACATCGGTTCTTGTGGATTCCCTGGTACAATGAGTCATGAAGTAGTAATTTAATGTTGCAGCACAGAAAATGGTCATTTGTACATCAAGTCAGACCTGGTGATTTTTCTCCACAAAAGCCACCTAGTTTAATCCCACTCTCCTGCTTGGTTCTCATGCTTTTTCATTTCTGTTTTTCAAGCAACTATCCAATTCCTTTTTTTTTAAAAAGTCTGAATTCTGCTTCAACAATGGGAACTGTTTCATTTACTGACTTGGAGCTCTGAACCATTTAGGTATTTCCAGTTTAACTGATTGAAATTTTCAATTAAAGTAACATTCTGGTTTTCAGATGCCCTTTTTGTCTCAACAAACTACTTGCTGATCTTGCAGTCTGCAGCACAACCCTAGTGTTGGTTTTGCCCTTTTCACATTAAAGGTGTCCAACTAGTGTAGTTCATTCTGCAGCTTTCCACCTCCCATGGGATGAACTTTAATTTTTTGGGTATCTCTGTCATATAGGAGTTACGCTACCTCTCTTCCTGCCTTCTCCCTTTCCTGAACTCTATACCTCTTGTATGTTGTATTTGTTATCAGCCTTTGGGTTCAGCCATATTTCTGATTTCTTCTTACATCATAGTTCTTTACTGCCCAAGTTTAACCATCTTATTTTGAATGTCTTTTGGTAGACTGGAATTATACTGTCAACTATGGCTTCCTACAGGTCAGACTGAAGTCCACAAAGGAACTCCTGGGCAGCTAATTATTAATGTTAGGAAAGTACAGGCATCTACATTCTTGTAATGTTAAACATTTTGCAAAAACTTTTAAGAATTCTCAGGCGGTCCATGCAGTTTTGCAATAGGGTGGAGTTGAACTGCACCTGATGTGAAGATTAGTGTGAGGACAACTTGCACTACTTGGGTTTTAGTGTGCAGAAGAGCCAAATTGGGATCTGATGGTCAAATTATCATGCCACTTCCATGCCATTATGGATATGAAAATTGCTTCATGTGTGAAAGTGGCCTTATGGTTGCAGTCCAAAAATAGAAACATTTACCCACATATGTATAAATTCACATGTACATATACCTTAAGCTGTGTCAAAAGCCAGGTCTCCTTTTTAGCTCTGAAGAGTAGAAGCAGGAATAAGACAGTCATACTCTGTAAGCATAGAACAAACCACTTTAACCAGTGTAGAATATAATGGTTGAAACTGGAACAGGTTTTGTAGTTGGCATGAATGATATAATTTGGAGGTATCCAATACTAGACACTTTTTTTGTAATTTTGTATGGTCCAGCCAAAGCATGGGTAGATGCAGTAAGTATTGTGGCTTCTATACTGATCTTTGAGGAATCCCAAGATAAGGGGGAAAGATGAATTTATGTTTCACATCAAGTCTAGATGAGTGAAATTAATAACAGAATCTTGGGAGGTGTGTTCATTACAAAGTGATCTATGAAAGGGCAATTGAACTTTTAGAATACAGTTTAGGCAAATCTAGATTAATCTCCTGTTCATAGAGATGAATCTCATGGTAATTCTACCAAGATATGGAGTAGATGAGCAGTAGTTAGCATGCAGTTCTCTGGATGAAAAATATCCAACAAACACAAGAACGTCAGACTCGCATTCTCCTACTTGTTGAAGTAGTACATTATCAATACAAAAATATCAGCAGCACAATGTTTCCAGCTAGCGCCTATATATTCTCTTGCACAACACAGAATTTGTCATTTTATGAAGGATGCATCTGACTAATTGAAGTGCTCCATGAAAGGATTAGTACTGTGACTTTCTGGAGTTTGTTCAAAGCATAATTTTGAGAAAGTGTGAGATATGTGCCAAAAAGAATAAACAGACAGCAGAGGTTGAATTATTATAGTTAGGAATTAAAAGGATGCAAGCATAATGCCCTTTCAACCCATAACAATCGCACATTGATTTTATTTTCTGTCTAGTAATAGGTTTTTGCATTAAACTTTAGATTGCATTTTCTATTGTGATGTCTTTTAAGTTCCTTTGCCAATATATTCCTGTAGATGCTAAAAATGTCCTTTATGAATTTCAAAGCAATCTCACTGCATGTAACAGTAAATCAGAGATACTGCTCTGTACATTTCAAGTACTGACTGTTACAATACAATACTGCAGAGGCCCAGTGGTGTAGTACATTAATATCCTCCACCAAGGAGTGGTAGAATGCAAATTTAGTTCTAATAGTTTGTAGTGTTGAATTTCATAACTAGCCAGGCAATTTGTGAGCTGCTGAGCAGACATAATTCAGTTTGCCATGATATTTATTAATGGCTAACTTAATTAGCCTGAGCTGGACTGGAATCTAGAGCCCAGAGATGGTGAAGACTCACCTCAAAAATCCATGAGACCGTTTCTGCTCCAGTAATGTTGGCGGCTAGGATATCTGCCTGCCAGCTATTGAAGACACCGATGCGGTGTATGTTGCAAGACCAGCTCATTAGCATATTGAATGGCGGGCCAAGAGTGCAACTCCTGTGTAACAGGGGCGTACACTGCTGAGGGGAAGAGGAAGCCTGGTGGCAGCAACTTCCTAAAGGCACAGCAGGCGTGTGGAAAAAATACTCTGGAAAAATCCTCTCGGGCGATCAAAACCAGTCCAGGGGATCACATGGACCAAGTGTTATGTATAAAGGCACTTCCCTTCTATATGATGCAATATCTGCCCCAGTCAAGAGCTGGCCCAGCACCCTCTCGAAGGTATACTGAGATTCACACCCACCACACCAGCCAGCAATGTATTCCAGAGGCTCACTACCCTCTGCTAAAAGAAGAACTGCCTGACATCCAGTTGATGCCTACTCTTAAATAGAATGACAAGTCTTCATTCACCATGCACTCTGGTTCAATGGCTCTCTAACTTTTCAATCTGTTTGGAGCTTTCTCACAAGCCCCTCTTGCATATGGTCCTTTATGACGCCAGTCTCTTATGTTACACAGTTCTTCAATCAGCTGTCTGCTACCACATGGGACATTTCCTTCAGATGCTTGCCTTCACCTAATACTGTTGATAGGAAATGGCACACAATGCCTGAGCAATGCAAGCCGTTGGCTAGCTGGCAAACAGACCCCAGATAGGGGAAAAATCTACTGATCTCAGTCTTGAATATACTCATCGACTGAGCATCCACCGCGCTGGGGTAGAGAATTCCAAAGATTCACCACCCTCTGAGTGAAGAAATTCCTCCTCACCTCAGTCCTAAATGGCCACCCCTTATCCTAAGACTGTGACCCCTACTTCTGGACTTCAGCCAGGGGAAACAGCCTCTCAACATCTATCCTGTCAAGCCCTCTAAGAATTTTATACATTTCAATGAGATCACACCTCATTCTTCTAAGCTTCAGAAAATATAGGCCAATTCTACTCAATATCTCCTCCTGCTCATTCCAGGAATCAATCGACTGAATCTTTGTTGCACCCCCTCTAAGGCAAGTATATCCTTCCTCAGACAAGGAGACCAAAACTACAGTACTCCAGATGTAGTCTCACCAAAGCCCTGTCCAATTGTAGCAAGACTTCCTTACGCTTGTACTCCAACCCACTTGCAATAAAAGTGATAATTCCTTGCTGGCACGCACACCTAGGAATCTGTGCCTCCTGACTTCAAATTCCTCCAGTTTTACGTGGGACTTATGCCAATCACTACTCCAATAGGTATGCAAATCAACTTACCCAGGAAATTCTCATGTGACTACCTCTCCAGGTCACTGGCGGCTGCAAGCCTTTTCTCATTGATATAATATTGGCACAACGCACAGTGAGGAAATTCACCTCCATAGTATTTTAGATTCGTTCAGACTTTATATTGCATCTGCCACAAGAAATCATTGTCAAAATTAAAGGTATGTTTCTACACAACACCCTGCCTTTCTATTGATATTTTCCTCAATTAAATGCTTGTGATTCATGTTTGCAGACCTTGGAGTCCATTTTCTTCCTTTGGAGTCTACTTTCTTGTATTTGCAGATAAACTTTTTTTGGCTCATCAGCTAGTTTTAGTTTTGCATATTTTTCAAGTTGTTAGATGTTTGATAGTATCTCTACTATGTTGATCTGAGAGGATTGTATTTCTTCATAATATCATTGTCTTCTGGAAGTTTGTCTAGAATCATAGAATGGTTACAGCACAGAACAAGGCCATTCAGCCCATCGAGCCCGTGCCGGCTCTCTGTAAGCACTTCAGCTAGTCCCACTCCCCAGCCATTTCCCCGTAGCCCTGCAAAAAAAAATTCCTCCAGATACTTATCCAATTCCCTTTTGAAAGCCACAATTGAGTCTGCCTCCACCACCCTTTCAGGCAGTGCATTCCAGATCCTAACCACTCGCTGCGTAAAGAAGTTTTTCCTCATGTCTTGGTTCTTTTGTCAATCACCTTAAATCTGTGTCGTCTGGTTCTCGACCCTTCCGCCAGTGGGAACAGTTTCTCTCTATCTGCTCTGTCTAGACCCCTCATGATTATGAACACCTCTATCAAATCTCCTCTCAACCTTCTCTGCTCTAAGGAGAACAACCCCAGCTTCTCTACTCTATTCACGTAACTGAAGTCCCTCATCCCTGGAATCATTCTCGTAAATCTTTTCTGCACCCTCTCTAAGGCCTTCACATCCTTCCTAAAGTGCGGTGCCCAGAATTGGACACAATACTCCAGTTGAGGCCGAACCAGTGTTTTATAAAGGTTCATCATAACTTCCTTGCTTTTGTACTCTATGCCTCTATTTATGAAACCCAGGATCTCATATGCTTTCTAAACCGCTTAACCGTCTAACTCTATAACAATAAATTCTGTTAAGAGAGGCAAGCATTCTATTTTTCCAATTAAGTGAAAGGCAAAACTTTGTCTTCATAATATTTTATTGATGTGAAGCAGTATTGTCTGGCAAAAAATATCCAGAGAAAACAATGTGCTAACTATTAATCAACTTTCAAATTCAACTCTAAATATAAAATGACCTGTTCTCTTATTTATAATTTTTTCCATTTCACATCGAGATCAAATGAGATTGACTACTATGTACAAAGCAAGAACTCTAGTACTAAAATTATACCAAAAATGTTTAAATTGGAAACTTTCCCATTGGTTACAAAGATACATTTATAATAGCATTGTATTAAAAAGAAAATGACCTTCCCAACTTTAAAATTTAACAAGGAAAACTTCCAAACTATAGTTATATTCACACAAATGCTACCACAGGGTTTTGCATAGTTGTATTTATTCATTATGTCTGCTTTTGTTCATCGTTTACAAACGAACAGTACAGGGCATATTATGTACTCCAGCAATTTTGCTCTGGTAATCGGAAATATATTTGTTTTATTGTTAATACTTTGGCAGCATTTTTTGACATGTAAGCAGACAGAAAAAAATACAAGCCTGTGTTACAAAATGAAACGATCATACTGCAGAAAATAAAAAACTATAAAATTCCACACATGAATATGATGATCCATCCTGAAGCTTGCACTACCTGATAGCATATCAAAAAATTGACATTTTTAAAAACAATTGTGTATAATCACCCTGAGATGCGATTTAAAAAAATAATAAATTTTGTACTGCTGTATCATTTACCAACTATTTATCATTGCAGAATGGCGAAACACTGTGGTAATTATTTTTTTTCTCCAGTACATATCAGGCTTGTAACACGGTTCCAAATGGAAACTGGGTTAGGGTTAGAGCTTAAGCAGTCTGTACAAAGGCAACACCTAATGAATTACTCATGCTGCTTGGATCTGATTTTGTTACATTCCTCGCCAAACCAGAATCACTGTAGTTGGTTACTTAATTGTAAGAACATTACTTCCGTCCGATCAAGCAATGAACCTTGAAATCCGACCATCATTCAGTATTTTTCAAAGACCAAAGCTTCAATGAGCAAGGATCCTATCTGTGAAGGTCACATTTCAAGCTTGAATCAGAACATTAAAACCTACAGCAGTGTACCAATGCTTTTATTTATCTTATTTCTTTCAAGAAATTTTGGCAAATATTTAATAAATACCATTTCTATGCAACACATATGCCTGGTTATAATTTTTTTTAATTAAGAATGGTATGCATTTCCAAACATATTATTAGGCAACTGACCAACTGAAATACTCTCGGGCCACTGGCATTTTGTGCCACTTGCTACTGAACTATCTACGGCAACAGTACCACAAAGTGCACTTGCACCACACGGCTGGCACAGTAACAGTCAAGCAATCTCCCGCTAAAGTTCAATAGATCACCTTGAAAATTACAGCACGATTTCATAATACTTCATGTCAGAAAAGGGCGACCATATTTCACTGATAAGCTTATTTTTATTTTATTCATTGATTTTTTTTTTCTCACACTAACATTCTCCTCTGTCCAGGGTGCTAACTCTTTGCTGGGCTATGGTTCCGTGAGTGTTAGCCCAAAATTTGCCAGTGAGCATTAGAAGGCTAATCAACCTCAGGAGGGGGCATCACAGCTGAGTCTAGTCTTGTCATTACCTGACGTGGACAAACACACAGGAACAGGAGTAGGCTATTCAGCCTCTCGAGCTTGTTCCACCATTCATGGCTGATCTGTACCTCAGCCCCATGTACCCACCTTTGCTCCAAATCCTGTGATACACTTACCTAACAAAAATCTATCGCTCCCGGTCTGAAAATTTCAATTGACAAAGCTTCCACAGCCTTTTGAGGCGGGGGAGGGGGAGGTGGTTTAGGGGAGGGTGGTTCCAGATTCCCACTACCCTTTGTGTGAAGAAGTGCTTCCGGATTTCACTCGTAAATGGCCTAGCTCTAATTTTATAATGGAGGAAAAATTACTATGCAGTGCCCACGTAAAAAAGGGACAACTATGACAAATTTAGCAGTGGGATGCCCCGGGTGGCTGCCTAAAATGGGCGTTAGGACCTTTACATATGTTAATGAGGGGCCTAGCACCTGCTTATATGAATCCCTCTTGGAAATTGGTTTCCGATGAGTGGAGCAGGAGCCAGACCTGCTCCATGCAGGATTCTACTAGGCTTAAAGCAACGGCCGGCACCAACAGGTAACGTCGCTGTGGAAACAAAGGAGTAGGAGTGCTACATTCCCGGGGATGTACTTTCGGGCTGCTGCTGACGAGGCAAGCAGCCCAATATTCATTTTGTTCAAATAGGTGAGCTGCGATAAGGCACGATAAGTGCCGGCTGCTCGCTCCATTAATATTAACTAGGCCCAAGGCCCAATCTTGGGCTTACCTCGGGCCTCTGATTCAAACGCCTTCAACAATACCAGCAAAATTATACTTTTTCAGTAGCTTATTACAGGAACTATTCATTTAGTCCTATGTTTCTCTGATTGTACTTCATTAACTATTCATCTTTAACAATTTGCACACAAGAACCACAATTCTGGAGATGTTATACAAAAGAATTAGGATACCGATCTAAAACAGATTTTCAGTGTTTGAAAGGTGTGTGTAAAATCAGAGCAGCAGTTTTACAAAATTCTGGCCTCAATGTAGAGCTGCTAAGATAAAGGAGCTTGTTTTGAGCACATTTTTTAGATTAAAGATGTGAAGGGCAAAATTGCCTTCAATGAAGAAAATTCTCCTCTGTACCTCTGCCAAAGTCACAGTGTCAGTACACCATGTGGTGTGGTACTGAGCTACATAGACGAGGAGGGTCTGTGCGCTGCTCTCAGTTGAGATGTTGGTGGGCGTTCTACAATTAGCCTCAGTGTCCCAAACTGGGATGAAAGGAACAATTTGACCAAAATTCCTATTCCTGATCGTCAGCCACCAATCATTGCTAGAAGTGCATGTATGTGGATGCCCCCGGAGTAGAGGATCGGACCTGTCTTGTAATGATCTTCTTGATCAAATAGCCCATCCTCACTGTTCAGGTTCACACTATGGAGTGGTATAAAGGATACTATTACTGTATCTGAGCACGAGTCACAATCTTCAGGAGAGAAGGAAAAAAATGGCACATTTTGTAAAAAAAAATTTTAAAAAATGTATATACAGTAACATGATGTCACTGACCAGGTAGGTTAAGATCAATTGAAAATAAAGCTGTTGGATCACCCTGTAGAAGGAGCTCACGCAGTGGTCTCTGTTGCCCAGAACACTTGGTTGTTCCTAGAATACTTCCCAAAATGAAATAATAATGGGAGGCACATTCGGTCCAGTACAACCACAAGCAGCTTCTTACCCAATGCCGGTAAGACACTGGACTCCATACAAATCTCAGCTTCAACAAACATTCAAGTTCAATTTACTGGATGGACTTTAATCACTTCTCAGCCAGGCTGATAAGCATTGTGCTGCAGAGCTACATACTGGAAGGAGGAGCAAAAAAAAAGAAAAAGTGTTTTTTTCTTTCAGTCCAGCCACACTTGTACCATCTGTAGTCCAACCATCCTCCTTTACTAGGCGAAGAAGGGGCAGTGGGAACTTAAGATGCTAAAAAAAGTGTGATAAAGTATTAATAAATAGAATTATATTTAGGCACTCAGTTAAGCTGATGTTAAACAGTCACTAATAATGAACAGTGATGGAGCAATTTACAGTGAAAGGTCATCTGAATGGAAAAGGTGTAATTATATTTATTGGAATAATTATGGCACAACAGAAAGGAGGTTGCCGACTCTTCGACTTAATTAAATATAGTGCTGATCAGGCACCAACTTCTTCACTTGTGCATAAAATCACACAGAATTAGAAGCAAAAGGATGGATCAAAAAGAGTCCATAGAAAGCATGACTGAATAAATGCAAGAGGTGAAGTACAGTGCAAACTGAACCTTGGACTAACATTAAGGCTGATAGTATATCACTCGAGATCTTCCCAGCAGTCAGTCAGATTTCCTTTGCTGCGTCTCCTGATTCCGGACAGCTTCCCTGCTGTCATGATGCTCCACCTGGAGCCACTCGTATTTGCTTCACTGTCCAGGCTAGTATATTTGGAACTGCCGCTAGTCTCGCTCGCCCAGTCAGGCCAGGCATTGGAATCAGTCACATTGCTACAAGGGTTCTCCATCGTAACTTGTGGATCCCAACCCTCATCCTCTGTGGGAATCTTGCTGGCTGAATTCTGTTTAATTCCTAAACTGTCCCAGAAACTAGGTTTCTTCTCCATCTTCACCTCCTCTTTTAGTTTTACGGTGGTCCTACGAAGATACAAGGGGAAAAAAAACAATCACTGCAACCATTGCATGGTACAACCTGCCTTTGAAAGCATGCATTCACAGTATATAACGGCTTCCAGAATGGGACTAACCAACCGCTGTGACCTGCCCTGATGACACTTACACAGTGGATGATATATTTAGATTTAGTTCACAAGATTAATTTTACTTTTCAAAGTTACTATTACAGCTGAAGAAATAACTGAATGAATACTGGTTCAGAGCTGCAAAACTGCGCGGTCTTTTGACATGAAGTGCTCAAATGTTGAGTGGGTGAACGCATTTGTGAACGTGGTTGCACATGGCATGAAGACTCGGGCCAGAAAGAGACAGAATCGATTCCTGGTCTGATCCAAGTTCGCTCATCTCAGCCAGGACAGTGGTAGGGGTGCCACAATTAGCATCAGTGCCTCTAAGTTTTGGGGTAATAATAACAAAACTTGCACTTATATATTGCCTTTTAACGTAGAAAAAATGACCCAAGGCACTTCAAAGCAGCATACGGTAAAAATGGATCCGAGCCAAAGGAGACTTTAGGAGGGCTGACCAAAAGCTTGGTTGAAGAGGCGGGTTTGAAGGAGGGCCTTAAAGGAGGAGAGAGAGAGGTGGAAAGAGAGAGAGAATTCCAGATGTGGGGCCGAGGCAGCAGAAGGCATGATTACCAATGCTGGAATGAAGGAAGGGAGGGATGCACAAGAGGCCAGAGTCAAAGGAACACGGGGGGCAGGGGGGGGGGTGGAATTTTAAGATGAAGGAGCGTGTGGGTTTGGGAGCGGGTGGCGGTAAAACCAGCCAAAATGACAGCACGTCAGGAAGCCGGCTCCAACCCGTCGACTTCCACATTTAATTGCAGCGCGTTAGGCGGCTTGCGCGGCAACCAATGTTCCCTGTAATTTATTTTTTTTGGCGGACAGTCCTTTTAACCGGCTGCGCGGCCCATTCAATTTTTCTTGCATGCGTGGTCATTGCCATTGAAAAGGTGCTGAGCGGCCTGCGGGGGACCTCCAGACCGCAGCGCGGCCACGCAGCTTAGCGGAAACATTTGCGGCAACCCCCTTGGGTTGCCTATTAACATATGCTAATTGTTCAATCTGAGCAACATTGACACAGATTTTCAGTTCAACCATGGGTTTCCCGGGCTTCCTGAAACTCGCCAGAGAAAGGAAGGCGAGAACGCAGCGGCAATTGAGGGGGATCAATCAATCTCAGCGAAATATAGCACTACATACTCAGTGGGAAAGGGTGTTCACAGTACTTTTGCTGAGAATTTACTTTCGACATTTTGGTGGTTTCTTCTACATTTCGGAGGTTTGATCAATCAGATCAGGATGGATGCCCCATATACTGCCTTAGATTGGACCTCAGATGAGGACCAAGATGATCAGCAACAGCACCAGCAGCCTGCTGGTCACAGACCTGTAGCTGCACAGGAGAGAGAGGATCGGGCGGGAAAGTGAAGCTGACATCAAAAGATCAGCCATGATCTTATTGAGTGTCGGAACAGGCTCGAGGGGTATGGCCGACTCCTGCTCCTATATCTTATGTTCTTATAGGGGAGCAGCAGAGAGGGGAGCAGAAGGCAATACCCTCCACACAGGATCTACAGGCAGAGGATAAGCTTCCTCAACATGTCTGAACACCAGTGTCTCAGGAGGCTCAGGTTGTCGCATCAGGTGGTGGTAGACATCTGCAGCCTGTTGAAAGAAGACCTGCTGCCAGCTGGACCTGGTGGCCACGCTTTACCAGTCGCTGTCAAAGTCACCACCGCCCTCAACTTTTTTGCCTCTGGATCCTTCCAGGGCTCTGCTGGAGACATTTACAGGATCTCGCAGTCAGCGGCATAAGACAGGTGACTGAAGGCTTTTTCGCTAGGGCCGTCAATTATGTCAACTTTGCTTGCAATGATGCCAGTCAGCATGAGCGGGTGCTTGGATTTGTATCTCTGGCTGGCTTCCTACAGGTGCAGGGTGTCATCAACTGCACACACGTGGCAATCAGGGCACCCCCCCGATCACCAGGAGTGTTCGTCAAGCACAAGGGCTTCCACTCCATCAATGTACAACCACAAAAAGATCTTTATATGCAGGTGTGTGCAAAGATGTCTAAATGGACACTCAACCTTAGTGGCAAAGAAGTCCATGAGCTTCTTGCACTCATTGTTGGAGGTGAGGGTGAAAGGCACAGTGGAGAGGGGTTTAAGGAGATGTTTGATAGTGGAGAAAAGGAGCTGGAGTTATCTTTGCTCTCTAGGATGATCTTGAAGTAGATGACGACTTTGGCTGAGGAAAGCGAGGCCCAATGGTACTAGATATGGTACAGCCAGATCTGGTGATGGATGGCTGCGCCAATTACACTCAAGTCTGTTCCCCTTGAACTTGAAGGAGAAGGGGGGGGGGGGGGGGGGGGGGCGGGGGCATACCAGGGGGAATGACCAGGATGGGAGAGAGTAAAGATTTTGATGGGGCTAAAGGCATCAAAGGTGAAGGCAAGATAGTGGTTGAGCAAATCGACAACTACAGAAGTGGTGAATGGAAGGCTAAAGGCTAGGCAGTTGGGAGTTTGAAAGTGCAGCTGTAAATAACTTGGGACTGAAAGAAGTGGGGTTGGATGGGGTAGGGGGATGTAGAAGGAAAGGGATACAAGTGATGTTACAAGCCAGTTCTGACGAAGGGTCATCGGCCTGAAAGGTTAACTCTGTTTCTCTCTCCACAGATGCTGCCTGGCCTGCTGAGTATTTCCAGCATTTTCTGTTTTGATTTAAGGGATACAAGGAAGTGGTCAGAGATAGCCTTGTTGGTGATTGAGACCATGGGAGTAGTGGTGCCATGGGAAGATGGCAGACTCGTGGGGGTGGCTGTGAATATGCATAGGATAATTTATATGGAGGGATAGATTTAGGGAGCACAGGAGGTTAGCAAATTCAAGCAGAGAGGGCAGTTGAAATCACTGAGGATGAGGAGTTGCTCAATACAAAGGCTGAGGGATGATATCTTGGGGAGAAATTTGAGGTAGGGCTTGGGGAGGGGATTATAAACAACAAGGATTTTAAAAGAGAGACAAGAGGGGTGGAATAAGTTGAAGTTCTTGTAGGAGGAGAAGGTGCCAGAGGAGTAGAGGTAGAGACCAACATGTGACTTGGTAATAAAGGCCACAGGGCAAGAAAAATGTCAAAATTCCAGCTCCTGATTACTATCTAGTGACCCTTGGTGTAAAGTATATCGGAGAATAGAACGGAGCTCAGCAGTGACGCTGATTCATATTCCCTAGGCTTACCTACAAAGAGATACCATCAAAATCTTTACTCTCTCCCATCCTGGTCATTCCCCCTGGTATCTCCTTGGGCGAGCTACCCAATGGCTCAAGGCACCTGCAGAATTTTATCTCAGGTGATTTCAAAAGAGCTGGGGAGAAAAGTAGGGGTGGGGAGATGCTAGTTTAAAAAAAGAGGGAAACAGACTACAGAAGCCACACATCTTTTATTATAAGAAATAGGAGCAAACCCTCCAGCCTGCTCCGCCATTCAATAAGATCATGGCTGATCTTGAGCTCAAAGCCACTTCCGAGCCCGCTCCCCATAACCCTTCACTCCCTTATCTTGCAAAAATCTGTCTATCTCCACTTTAAATGTATTTAATGACCCAGCCTCCAAGGCTCTCTGGGGCTGAGAATTCCACAGATTTACGACACTCAGAAGAAATTCCTCCTCATCTCAGTTCTAAAAGGGCGACCCTTTATTCTGAAACTGTGCCCCCGCGTTCTAGATTTCCCCACGAGGGGAAACATCCTCTCTGCATCTACCTTGTCGTGCCCCCTCAGTATCTTATATGTTTCAATAAGATCGCCTCTCATTCTTCTAAACTCCAATGAGTATAGGCCCAGCCTGCTCAGCCTTTCCTCATAGGTCAACCCCCTCATCTCAGGAATCAACTGTGTGAATCGTCTCTGAACTGCCTCAATAAGTGGATCTCCTCTAACATTGCTCACATGTAGCCCGAGGCCTGCAGCACAGTTGCACTGTGTAGCTGCTCACCGAGCCTGTTCCTTTACCAAGTACTCCCAGTGGGAATCCAGGTAAGTGTTACTTGTAATTGTAGCCCAAGCCAATTAGAGGCCAGTAAATTGCTTGCACAGGTCAGGCTCCAGATCAATGGCAAGCTTCCTTTTTAAAGGCGGTTTTGTATCTGTAAAAAAAATTGACACATTGAAGTGTGACATCTGGAATGTGTCGAATGCACACTTGGTGCAAGACTGTTATGAACGATAATGCATCTTGTTACATTTTTTTTTTCTTTAACCTATGTTCTAGATGTCATTACAACATTGCATCCAGTGACAAATAAAAAGCGGAAACATTTGACAGGCAATGAAAAGATTGCAGAAAAATATGTTTTCCTAGATTATGGATTTATGATGCATCTATATATTTGTATATATAAAAAATCTTGCGACTATGTGCACTTCTTGTTATCCCAATGTTTTAGTAATGCTTTTTTCAGCATTTATAGATACAAGCACTAATTTTTAAGTTCCAAGCTGGTATGAAGCCAATACTTTCAGTAAATAGACTGGTGTGTGCATGTGAAGAAAGAACATGGGGGGGGGTGGGTGGAGAGAGGAAGGAAAGAAATCGAAAGAGAGAAAAATCAACACTACCATTTTGCCATCAGTACAATCCAAATATTTATTCTCAGGCACAGTTCAAAGGAACTGCAACGATAGTCAAGTCCATGCTTCCTATGAACCAAAGCATGACCTTATGCACTAAGTAATCTGGGAGATAGTGTGAATAATAAACCCTTTTACCGTGTATGCTGGAAAGAGGAACTCTGAACCTCTGCAACTGATGGACAGATAACACTCTGACAGCCTGAGGAGCCGGCAGCAGCAAAGGAGGAGGCGGTGCAAATCCAACAAATTCCAAAAGAACAGCAAAATCAAGGAGTGATATCACAGGACTGCAGGTAGGGGAGTATTAGCGTTTTATTCTCTCTAACTTAACTAGATGAACTAATTAATATAACTGTCAATAATCGTGTGAATAAAGACTTAACTAAGAGAGCGAGAGAAGCAGCCGGAGATAAAGCTAGGCCCGACTTTTAAGACTCTTACAGGGGAAAAATTCGGTATCGACCATTTTGGGGCGCCAACATCGAGCGCTCCACTTCCTTCTTAGGGCGCTAACGTCGGAGAGGGGGGGTGGAGACTTCAGCAGCGCTGCCGCGTTCAAAGGCTCCTTCCCTCCCTTAAAAGGGAAGGGCCATCGCTGCAGACTCTGCAATTTAAAAAGTACCTACCTGGACCACCAAAACAGCCGCGATCCCACGCGATCAGCCTGGCACTCAAGCAGATCGATCGCGGGCAGGAACCCGCGAAAAAAAACTAGAACAGGAAAGGCAAGTTTTTTCCCCCCCCCCACTTACCTCGGCCACCTCGCCTTTAATCATCGCCCCCCAAAGCGGCCAGCCACACGATGCACGCCTCCTGCAGCTGTCGGTGTTTTCGACCGGCGCTGCTGCAGAGGGCGGGAGTCAATTTCAGGTCCAGGGCGATGACGTCACGCTCTCAGGGCAAAGGAGATCGGGACGCAACACCATAGAACTACCGCAGAACTCCCACCGAATATGGTGGGAGTCGATGTCAGCGCCGCGCCCGGTCGCAAAGCCATCTGCGCCCCGTTAGTGCCCCCCGGGGAGGCGCAAAGGCACCCAATTTCATCGCCTTAGTCTTAAGTTTATTTCTGTAAGTTATTTAATCGTCGAATAAATAGAGGCATGGCAGGGCACCTCAGTCCCGTGGAATGCACATCCTGTGCCATGTGGGAAATCCAGGACGCTTCCCGTGTCCTGGACAACCACATGTGCAGGAAGTGTCATCAGCTGGAGGAGCTCAAGCTCTGGGTTTCGGAGCTGGAGCAGCAGCTGGCGTCACTGCGGTGCAGCCGTGAGGCTGAGAGCTTCGTGGATAGCACGTTTCAGGAGGTGGTCACCCCACAGCATAAGGGTGTGCAGGCAGAGAGGGAATGGGTGACCGTCAGACAGACAAGGAGGACCAGACAGGTAGTGCAGGAGGCCCCTGAGTGCATCTCACTCTCCAACCAGTATACTGGTGAGGACAATGGTTCCTCTGGGGAGTACAGCCAGAGCCAAGTCCATGGCACCATGGATGGCTCAGCTGTACAGGGTGGGGGGAAGGGAGGAGGAGGAGATCATCGAGAAGGCAATAGTGGTAGGGGATTTGATAGTTAGGGGAACAGGCAGGCATTTCTACGCCCGCAGATGTGATTCCAGGATGGTATGTTGCCTCCCTGATGCCAGGGTCAAGGATGTCACTGAGCGGCTGCAGAACATTCTGAGGGGGAGGGTGAACAGCCGGAGGTCATGGTCCATATTGGTATCAACGACATAGGTAGAAAGAGGGATGAGGTCCTGCAGGCGGATTTTAGGGAGCTAAGAAAGATTAAAAAGCAGGACCTCAAAAGGTAATAATCTCTGGATTACTCCCTGAGCCACGAGCTAGTGAGTATAGAAATAGGAGGATAGAGCAGATGAATGCGTGGCTGGAGAGATGGTGCAGGAGGGAGGGCTTCAGATTCCTGGGACATGGGACCTGTACAGGCCGGACAGGTTGCACCTCAACAGAGCCAGAACCAATGTCCTCATGGGGGTGTTTGCTGGTGCTGCTGGGGAGGGTTTAAACTAATTTGGCGGGGGGATGGGCACCAGAATGTAGCATTAGAAAGGAAAAACAAAGTTCACAAAAGATGGGGAGAGACAGATAGCATGAGAGTAAGAAATAGTAAGGTATTAGGTGGGGTCAGATTAAGAGAGACTACAAGAAGGTTTACTGTGCATGTGTGTGAATGGACGAAGCGTGGTAAATAAGGTTGGTGAGCTGCAGGTGCAAATAGCCACATAGGAATATGATGTTGTGGTGATAACGGAGACCTGGCTAAAAAAAAGGGCAGGATTGGGTTTTAAATATTCCTGGATATAAGGTGTTCAGGAAAGATAGGGAAGGAAAGAAAGTAGGTGGTGTGACAGTATTGGTTAAGGAGAACATTACAGTGCTGGAAACAGAGGATGTCCTGAAGGGGTCAAGGAATCTTTTTAGTTAGAGTTAAGAAATAATAGAGGTGCCATTACACTACTCGGTGTATTCTATAGGCCACCAACTAGTGGGAAAGATAGAGGAGCAAATTTGCAACAACAACAACTTGTATTTATATAGCACCTTTAACGTAGTAAAACGTCCCAAGGCGCTGCACAGGAGTATTTTAAGTCAAATTTCAGTGAGTTGAGAATGGATCTCGACCGGGTAAATTGGAATCAAAGATTGGCAGGCAAAACTGTAATCGAACAATGAGCTGCCTTTAAAGAGGAGATGGTTCGGGTACAGTCGAGGTACATTCCCACGAGGGGGGAAAGGTAGGGCAACTAAAGCCAGAGCTCCCTGGGTGATGAAAGAGATAGAGAGTAAGATGAAGCAGAAAAAGGGGGCGTATAACAGATGTCAGGTTGAGAATACAAGTGAGAATCAGGCTGAATATAGAAAGGTCAGAGGGGAAATGAAAAAGCAAAGAGAGTATGAGAATAGATTGGCAGCTAACATAAAAGGGAATTCAAAAGTCTTCTATAGGCATATAAATAATAAACAGGTAGTAAGAGGAGGGGTGGAGCCGATTAGGGACCAAAAAGGAAGCCTACGCATGGGGGCAGAGGGCATGGCTGAAGTACTAAATGAGTACTTTGCATCTGTCTTCACCAAGAAAGAAGATGCTGCCAAAGCCAGTGAAAGAGGAGGTAGTCGAGATACTGGCTGAGATAAAAATTGATAAAGTGGAGGTACTAGAAAGGCTGTCTGTACTTAAAGACGATAAGTCACCAGGACCGGATCGGATGCATCCTAGGATGCTGAGGGACATTAAGGAGGTAATCGCAGAGGTATTGGCCATAATTTACCAATCCTCCTTAGATACGGGGGTGGTGCCAGAGGACTGGAGAATTGCAAATGTTACACCCTTGTTCAAAAAAAGGGTGTAATGATAAACCCATCAACCACAGGCCAGTCAGTTTAACCTCGGTAGTGGGGAAGCTTTTGGAAATGATAATCAGGGACAAAGTTAACAGTCACTTGGACAAATGTGGATTAATTTAGGAAAGTCAGCACGGATTTGTTAAAGGCAAATCGTGTTTAACTAACTTGATTGAGTTTTTTGATGAGGTAACAGAAAGGGTTGATGAGGGCAATGCGGTTGACTTGGTGTATATGGACTTCCAAAAGCCGTTTGATAAAGTGTCACATAATAGGCTTGCCAGCAAAGTTGAAGCCCATGGAATAAAAGGGACAGTGGATACAAAATTGGCTAAGTGACAGGAAACAGAGAGTAGTGGTGAACAGTTGTTTTTCGGACTGGAGGAAGGTACACAGTGGTGTTCCCCAGAAGTCGGTACTAGGAGCACTTGATATAGATTAATGTCTTGGACTTGGGTGTACAGGGCACAATTTCAAAATTTGCAGATAACACAAAACTTGGATGTATAGTGAACAGTGAAGAGGATGGGAAAAGACTTCAAGAAGACAGACAGGCTGACAAAATGGGCGGACACGTGGCAGATGAAATTTAACACAGAAAATTGGGACGCGATACATTTTGGTAGGAAGAACGAGGAGAGGCAATATAAACTAAAGGGTACAATCCTAAAGGGGGTGCATTAACAGAGACCTGGGGGTATATTTGCACAAATTGTTGAAGGTGGAAGGACAGGTTGAGAAAGCAGTTAAAAAAAGCATACGGGATCCTGGGCTTCATAAATAGAGGTCATGATGCGGAGATGCCGGTGTTGGACTGGGGTGGACAAAATTGAGAGGTCGCACAACACCAGGTTATAGTCCAACAGTTTTATTTGAAATCACAAGCTTTCGGAGCTATCACTCCTTCCTCAGGTGAAGTAAATTGGATACAGAATCGCCAGAGCATATATAGATGGAAAAAAAAGCATGTGTACTTTACAATTGCAGACCAATAAATTAAATCATCCTGACTATCTGCCGAGGTGTGATAAAGTTAATTAAGTCAGCCAGGAAGGTACCACATCAAAAGACATAGCAAGATACAACTGAGACAATGAGGGTGTAGTCGCAGGGGTTCCAACGTGTCAAAAGCTGCCGTCTGTATGTAAAACGAAAAGCTTTAAAAAAAATTTACTTTTTTACTGGGAAAATTTTTACTTTTTTACTGGGAATCACATCTGTGAACAAGCTAACGACGACTCGAGTCCGGATCACGTCATGTATCGTGACATAAACCCAAGATCCCGATTGAGACCGTCTTCATGAGTTCGGAACTTGGCTATCAGTTTCTGCTCGATGATTTTGCGTTGTCGTGTGTTTCTAAGGTTGCCTTGGAGAACGCTTACCCGCAGATCCGAGGCTGAATGTCCTTGACTGCTGAAGTGTTCCCCGACTGGGAGGTAACAATCCTGCCTGGCGATTGTTGCGCGGTGCTCGTTCATACGTTGTCTCAGTGTCTGCATGGTCTCGCCGATGTACCATGCCGCGGTGCATTCTTTCCTGCAACGTATGAGGTAGACAACGTTGGCCGAGTCACATGAGTATGTACCATGTACCTGGTGGGCCCACCAGGTACATGGTACATACTCATGTGACTCGGCCAACGTTGTCTACCTCATACGTTGCAGGAAAGAATGCACCGCGGCATGGTACATCGGCGAGACCATGCAGACACTGAGACAACGTATGAACGAGCACCGCGCAACAATCGCCAGGCAGGATTGTTACCTCCCAGTCGGGGAACACTTCAGCAGTCAAGGACATTCAGCCTCGGATCTGCGGGTAAGCGTTCTCCAAGGCAACCTTAGAAACACACGACAACGCAAAATCATCGAGCAGAAACTGATAGCCAAGTTCCGAACTCATGAAGACGGTCTCAATCGGGATCTTGGGTTTATGTCACGATACATGACGTGATCCGGACTCGAGTCGTCGTTAGCTTGTTCACAGATGTGATTCCCAGTAAAAAAGTAAAAATTTTCCCAGTAAAAAAGTAAATTTTTTTTAAAGCTTTTCGTTTTACATACAGACGGCAGCTTTTGACACGTTGGAACCCCTGCGACTACACCTCATTGTCTCAGTTGTATCTTGCTATGTCTTTTGATGTGGTACCTTCCTGGCTGACTTAATTAACTTTATCACACCTCGGCAGATAGTCAGGATGATTTAATTTATTGGTCTGCAATTGTAAAGTACACATGCTTTTTTTTCCATCTATATATGCTCTGGCGATTCTGTATCCAATTTACTTCACCTGAGGAAGGAGTGATAGCTCCGAAAGCTTGTGATTTCAAATAAAACTGTTGGACTATAACCTGGTGTTGTGCGACCTCTCAATTTCATAAATAGAGGCATAGAGTACAAAAGCAAGGAAGTTATGATGAACCTTTATAAAACACTGGTTCAGCCTCAACTGGAGTATTGTGTCCAATTCTGGGCACCGCACTTTAGGAAGGATGTGAAGGCCTTAGAGAGGGTGCAGAAAAGAAAGAGTCACGAGAATGATTCCAGGGATGAGGGACTTCAGTTATGTGGATAGACTGGAGAAGCTGGGGTTGTTCTCCTTCGAGCAGAGAAGGTTGAGAGGATATTAGATAGAGGTGTTCAAAATCACGAGGGGTTTAAGGTGATTGGCAAAAGAACCAAAGGCGACATGAGGAAAAACTATTTTACGCAGCGAGTGGTTAGGATCTGGAATACACTGCCTGAACGGGTGGTGGAGGCAGACTCAATCGTGGCTTTCAAAAGGGAATTGGATAAGTACCTGAAGGAAAAAAATTTGCAGGGCTACGGGGAAAGAGCGGGGAAGTGGGACTAGCTGAAGTGCTCTTGCAGAGAGCCGGCACGGGCTGGACAGGCCAAATGGCCTCCTTCTGTGCTGTAACCATTCGATGATTCTATGCCTGTTTATCTCAAGCGACAAGCTATGAATCAGATTTATTTACTAAAATAAAGAGAGTAAACACAAAAGATTATGCTAGATTACAGCAAAAAAGTTGTTTATTGATAAGTATTTTAGACCCATTTCAAAACAATACAAGTCAAGAAGCCTTTAGCAGTTCTCTTCACTGGAGTCCTTGATGGAAACACTTTTATTTGAGAAAGAGAAACTCAGAGTCCTCCACTTGCCTCCAGCTGAGTGGAGTACTGCAAAAAAAAAAGAGAATCCAGTCCTAGGTCTCAATAACCCATCACCCTTGTCCTTGCTGACCTCCATTGTCTCTCAATACACTCGATTCAAAATTTACAAACCCATCCAGTGCCCAACCTCACCCCACCTCTATAACCTCCTTCAGCCCTACGTTCCAGCCCAGGCCCAACACTCCTCTGATCTGGTCTCCTGTTCCAAACTTGGTGGCACAGCTTTCACCAGTTCTTGGCCCTCATCTTTGGGAACTCCCTTGCTAAACCTCTTCCCTCTGTCACTTCTCTTCCCACATTTAAGAACCTCCTCAGCATCTGCCATTTTGACTTGGCTTTGGCCAACTCTCCTAAACCCTCTTACCACTTGGTTGACCTCTCATATGCGAGTGACTAGGGACGATTTATTATGTTTAATGTGATCTGTTGTTGTAAGGGAGTGATGGCAGTGGATGTTTATTCATTATTTAATCATGGATTCTGGGAAATTTAAGGACAAACACTGAAAAATTCTGAAATCTAGTCATAACAATTAGCTAACAAAATATTGGTTGCCTGAGTTCGCATAGTGCCAACTTCTATGATAGGTTATTACATTTTTATGTTCTGCAAGCATCAGACACCAGTTAAATTATCATCTTCATAAAGACACCAGAAAGTAGCCACCTCCACAACTACTTATTATTTTACAATTCGATAACAAAAGTATCAGCTCAGCAAAAATATCACCTGCCAGTAAACAGACCAGTATGTTTTCTATGTTGTCAAGTAGGTGCAAAGTAGTTGAGAAACAAGCCCATGCTATCAATTTTCTGTAACTAAGATTGTTGTAGATATTTTGATAAGTAAGTACTGTAAAAACTAACTAGTTACTGAAATTGAAAAATGCAATTTATTTTTGTTCTTACAATCAGATGCAATCTAAACTGCAAGTGCTCAAGCTGTAAATATAAACTCAAATGTATTACGAAGTGTTTGATACTCGAGCTAGGAATGGCCACCCGGAGGATCATTAAGCAGCTGATTGCCATTTAAATTGCCTGCTAGCGCTCATTAACGAGGCTGCATGGCATTTTGGTGGCTAACACTTGACCCAACGCCCTCTCCTAACAGCGACCAGCTGATTGGGAGTAAACGAGTCGTTGCAGAGGATTGAGAGCGCTACTTAAAGGTCTATCACCTTTTATTGTTCGCTTGCTGCTGGAGGTTTGAAGAGGACTACTGAAACACATCAGAAGACTTTCTGGGACACTTTTGTCAAGACCTCACCAACACTCCATCAATATTTATTCTGGAAATTCTCTGAGGACTTCACCTAAAAAAAAGTAAGTGCTGTGCTACTCCACCTTATAGGAGTCACCAGGAGAAAGGGAGCGCTTGGTCATGGGCATCTCACCAGGGGTCCCCCTTGGTCTGGAAGAGGAAGTGAGGCCAGGCAGAGCAGCACCAGCTGCTGGAGGAGAGGGGGAGGGACAGGAGGGCAGAGGGCTCCAGATTTGTGGTGACTTGCTGCATGCTCCACAATTTGGTGATCATGAGAGACCAGCCGTTACCACCAGCAATTGTGCCAGAGCGTCAAGCTCAAGAGCCACAAGGAGGAGGAGAGGGAGACAGGCAGGTGAGGTGCACTCCTTCCCCCTGCGGGTACAGAACATCCCTCCTCCACTGGACCTCCTCCACCAGGACCTCCAATGCCACATCCGAGAACCTGTGCGCTCTCACTTGGTCCCTCAGCCATCCTGAAACCTGCCGCTATGCGTTAGCCAGCCCACTCCACACCTTCAGTAGAAGTGGGCAAGTGGAGCCCACATATACTGCTCCACAAAAATTGCTTCTAACCAGAGCTTGAGTGCTAAACCTGCAGGTGTCTCTGATTTAGCACCAGGCAAGTTCAAATTATGGCAATCAGAAATTAGGACCAAAATTGCGTGCTAAAACCAGACTTTCCAACAGACGTGTCTCATTAGCACAGCACCCATTTAGTGCCTGTTTTCACCCTTTGGCCAAAATAACTGCCTGTGTATTAGAGATAATTTTGAATAATTAGATGGGATTAAACGATTCCTTCTGGTCATAATTGATTTCATGTTATTTTGCTGACAGTCTTGAGCACCATTTATGCTAATTAATCTCAGGAGATTGTAGAAGAGACACAGCAAATCAAGTTCTCCAACAATATTGTAATGGTTGTGACTCTTTAGGCTTTATATCCGGTGTAATAAATTAAGAATTGCATAGAGCCAGAGCTGTTTTTTCAAGCGAAAGGAAATATAAATATTCAATCCACTTTTTCCATGAAAACAGAAAAACAAACAGTGGTTTTGTCCATAATCTGCAAGGGTGCAGCTATTTGCTATAATCGGGGCTTTCAGTTTATGGTGACTGCAAAAGTCAAATTCAATTTTGCCTGGTGATTTAGGGATCACATTCTGCAATTTAGTCCGTCCCCTCCCCCCACCACCACCCCACCCATGAAAACCACAAACCAGTGGCCTCTAATGTAATAGGCGAGGAACGGGCCTTGTCCCTACTTCAAGAAGTTTGTCGGACAATTCAAAAATGACATAAAAACAGAGCTTTCTGCACACTTGGTTACATTTTATTTAACATTATCTGTCTTTCTTCTCAGGCTGAGGAATGTCAATACTGGGAAATGGCACTTTAACAAAAAAAATAATCCCCCAAAATGACCCATTCTCTGGGATCTTCTTCAAATGATACGCAACCTCTACACACCATTGGGATTAAGCCCGAGTTGATTGGCGTGTAGCTTCTACACACAACCAAATAAATGTCAATAGCATTGTCGATAGACGGTGTTGCTCATTGTCTCCCGCATCTTATAAAGTCCAGGACTTCTTTTATCCTGAAGCAAAACTGAAGCTAAGTGCCACAGCATAACACAAAAAATAAACCTACAATTGTACTGATGGGATGGTTGGGTGGGTTTGTGTGTATGGAGGATGTACAGCATTCAAAGAATTAAGAGGATCCTAACAGACAGGGTATTGTTCTTCATTAAGACTCCTACATGTATCATAGGAGTGTACAAAACTAATTCAGAGGGGACAGCATTCACACCAGCTGCAAAGCAGCCATAACACAAGCTGCAAAGATAGTGTTGCCAAAGACATTGTTTTATGGCACTACAAGCAAAGCTTGACAGTAATCTAATAATCTTGAGGATTACTCCATGTGGCAGCCCTGAAAATACTATCAGAACCTGATTGTGAGATGCCCAGTGAGCACTCAACCAACCATTTAACTATCGACTGCTTTGTCATTAGCTTGCCTTAGGACTTTGCATCATAGGAAGCAAATAATTGTTAATCTATTTCTGAAATTACTTTGCAGTAGAGATATTGCACTATTTACAGCCACACAGTGAAAACACCACAAAAAGAAAATACTGCAGATGCTGGAAATCTGAAATAAAAACAGAATGCTGGAGAAATTCAGGTCAGGCGGCATCTGTGAAGAGAGAAACAGAGTTAATGTTTCAGGTCGATGACCTTTCGTCAGAACTGGAAAAAAAGCAGGAAATGGAACAGATTTTTAAGCAAGTGTAGGAGCTGGGAAAGGGGGGGGAGGGGATGAAAGAACAAAAGGGAACGTCTGTGATGGGATAGAAGGCGGAAGAGGTTAAGAGACATTCAAGGCAAAAGGAGATGGTAATGGGACAGGTTAAGAAACAAAGGATGGCTCGAGATGAAGTGTAAATTGCGCTGGCAGAATGAAAGACAGCTGCCATGTGGGGGAGAAGAAAAAAGACAAAGAGTGTGGATATAAAATATATATATGATAGGGGCCGAGATTATGATCTGAATTTGTTGAACTCTATGTTGAGTCCAGAAGGCTGTAAAGTGCCTAATCGAAAGATGAGGTGCTGTTCCTCGAGCTTACGCTGAGCTTCCGTGGAACAATGCACGAGGCCGAGGACGGTGAGGTCAGAGTGGGAGTGGAGCGGTGAATTAAAGTGACAGGCGACCGGAAGCTCAGGGTCCCCCTTACGGACTGAATGGAGGTGTTCCACAAAGCGGTCAACACTCCATTTCCAACTGGTGTAGCAACAGTCAAAACAACGGGACACCAATTGCTTCGCCTGAATGAAACTCGGGGTGCGTGCATACTATAAACTATAGGACTGATGAAGCAAGTTGGCTTGCAGAATGCAAATACACCCCAAGAAGTAACTCTTAGTAGGAATTCTGGATGATTTGCAAGGACCACTGTCTCAAAATGTCAAATCAAATACAGTTGATCTCTGATGAGGACCTATATTTCAATAACACTGTCCATTCATAACAAATGTCGATTTGCCCTGTAGTAAGAGCCAGAAATACTCCAAATTCAACCTTACCACCCTCAATTCCAGGCAGTGGATTGTTCCATAATCAATTTGCCCCGAGTGCAGTTATCTGTAGCAGGAACCCCCCCCCCCCCCCCCCCACTTCCCCCTCTCCCAGCCCCTCACAGGGTTGCGTGCATCAGCAATGGAGGAGACATTAATAAAGGATATCCCTGCAGAGCAGTCTTCTCATGATTCCTATGTGTAATTCAGAGCCACAGCCTGGTCATTATAGAATCACAGAAATTTATGGCACAAAAGGAAGCCATTCGGCCCAACGTGTCTATCGGCTGAAAAAAGAGCTCTCTAGCCTAATCCCACTTTCCAGCTCTTGGTCCGTAGCCCTGTAGGTTACGGCACTTCAAGTGCATATCCAAGTACTTTTTAAATGTGATGAGGGTTTCTGCCTCTACCACCCTTTCAGGCAGTGAGTTCCAGACCCCACCACCATCTGGGTGGAAAAAGTTCTCCTCAACTCCCCTGTAAGCCTTCTACCAATTACTTTGCTAACAGAACTAGGTCCTTCCTAGCCACTATCTAGGCCCCTCAATTTTATACACCTCAATTAACTACTGGGTAGTTCGGAAGAATGCCTCTAAGAATGTTGGGGGTGATTGTCCCCGGATACTTTACCCGCTAAAGAGCCTCCGAGGTAGCCAAGATGGGGTCTTAAGCTGAAACGCCAGTTTAGCCCATGTTTAGTGCACAACGCCATCTTGGTAAAGTTGCTAGGAACGGCTGCTCAGAGGGCATTAAGCAGCTGATTGCCACTTAAATTGCCTGCTCACGCTCATTAAAGAAGCTGAATGGCATTTTGGTGGCTAGAGCTTGAACTAACTCCCAACAACGACCAGCTGATTGGGAGTAAACTAGTCATTGCAGAGGATTGAGAGCGCTACTCACTCAAAGGTATATCACCTTTCACTTGCTGCTGGAGGTTCGAAGAGGACTGTTGAAACACGTCGGGAGACTTTCTGGGACACTTTGTCACCAACACTATCAACACTTATTCTGGAAATTCTCTGAGGACTTCATCTAAAAAAAGAGTAAGTGCTGTGCTACTCCACCTTATTAGGAGTCACCAGGAGAAAGGGAGTGCTTGGTCATTGGCATCTTGCCAGGGGTCCCCCTTGGCCTGCAGGAAGAATGGGAGGAGGAGATGAGGCCAGGCAGAGCAGCACCAGCTGCTGCAGGAGAGGGGGACATGAGCAACAGGAGGACGAGGTGGACTCCTCCCCCCTCCCCCTCCGTGGGTCTAGGACATCCCTGCTCCTCTGGACGACCTCCACCAGCATATCCAAGAACCTGTGCACCCTCTCACTCGGTCCCTCAGCCATCCTGAAACACGCCACTGCGCGTCAGCCAGTCCACTCTACAACTTCAGTGTGTGAGTGGACGCCACATATACTGGTCCATGAAAATTGCATCAAATCAGCACTGGAGTGTTAAACCTGCAGGCGTGTGATTTAGCAAATCCAGGCAAATTCAAATTATGGTAATCAGCAATTAGGACCAAAATAACATCCTAAGACCAGACTTTCAAACAGGTGTGCCTTCTTACCATAGCACCCATTTGGCACCTGTTTTCAACCTTCCACCAAAATGGTTTTGCATGGGTTGTAGATGTAACTTTTCATAATTGACCATGAAGTCCAGCTTCCGAGTATCTGGCTGTGTCAGTGAACTACAGAAGGGGGTCTAATAAAATCAACTGTCCAGAAATGGATAGACAAGGAGATGTGCTGCAAACACAGATAGGCACTTCAAAAGAACCACAGAGTTTGAGAGGCAAAATACAATATCGTGTACCATGAGGTTTGCTCCTCGAAACTGAACTTCAGAAATGTTCAATGACATTCCCATCTGGCAGTATGCAAGTAGGCATCCTTTAGGTCTATGATTGCTAGCCAATCCCCTGGGCATGCAGCCAGTATGATCCAAGGTAGTGTGACAATCTTAAACATGTTGGCCCTGGATTTTCCTGCCGTCATTTTGGTGGGAGAAAGAGTAAGCGTTTATTCTGTTTCTCTGAGGGGGTTCCACAAATCTCCCAATGGAAATTACAGTTGCTCCTATTTTAGAAATGACTTAAAAAACATTTAGGTCTAGCACTGAACGGGATATCCTCTGTCTTTTGGGGTACTTTAAAATATTAGCCACAGAAAATGCATATTGGAAATTTGGGCGTGCACAGCACTTGATTTTTCAAACCACCAATTTGAATCCTCTTTATTCCCATTATACACTCACCAACTCACTGCCATCAATGCATGGACTCAACCACAAGAATGCGAGACAAATTTTCATGGAACTCATATGGCATGTGATTCAACCATTATAATACACCTTCTTTCCTTTCTTTGGGTGCAGAACAGGAGCAATTTCATCAGGCCTCTGCCCCGGACCTACCAAGTGCGTCACAGTAGCCAGTGTCACTTATTCCTACCCACCCAAGTGCCAGCTCAGATACATGCCCCTGGGGGATTCCTTTCGCGATAGTGCCAAGAGTGCACCAGATGCTCACAAAACACAAGTAAGCAGGAAGAGGTGGTGCGGGAGGCAGAGGAGAAGCAGGACACTGCTCTCTACGAGGCTAGTTTACCTCCTACCTCAGCTGACAAGCAAAGGGATGCATATCTCAGAGTCTGCTTTTTAAAGAAGGATGTTTTCAGTGTGAGACAACATCAGCAGGCAATGTGGACATGCACGTGATCAGCTGAAGGCTACTGTGCTGGGATGCACAGGTCACATCTGTACAGGGACGAAGGTTGCATTTGGTACACATCAGTCCACCTTGGAATATGTGGCAATTACAGGGAGACCTGCAGTGACGCACACAGGCAGAAGCCTTGGGCTCTACTTTAGAACATACACTCTTCTCTAGTTTCCTATGCTGGCAGATCAGGTTAAACAAAGCATGACCAAAGGCTTCACAGATAATGTTGCCATTCAATTTGCTGTCATATGGATCAGTTGTCATAAAAGCCAGGACCCAGCAACAGGGTCATGGCTGTGCCTAGCATGCATGAGTGCTGGCTTTCTGGACAGCTTCACACCCATCCTCCTCCTCCACTGACTATGCATATATACCAGAAATTGTGCCAGACCAGGTAGCTCCCGCATCGGTGGATATGACAAAGCCAACAGTTGGGTTGTCTGAAGACCCACCTCAAGGATATGGTCAAGGACAATAAATTCAGGTCTGCTGCAGATACCTTCTTAGGTTAAGTAGCATCACTCACCCCTTTAAACAGCCTGACTTTTACTTTTATGGCAGTTAACTCACACTGCCCAATATCTACTTGTATGATAGCAAAGCCTTGACACCTAACAATCTGGATCTGGACTGGATACTCATTTCTGTTGCCTTTCTTTAATCTCTGACAGTGGACCGAGTTCCCACAAGGTGAGGCAAGGCTTGGTTATGAATTGTTAAGTTGATTTATTTCACAGTAAGGCAAGTATACAGAATGACAATTATGAACAATTTCACTTATTTCCATCTATAAAGCTTGTTTGTGTGTAATAATATAAAAATAATGAACCTGCTAAGCTACCTCACTTCAGTGGGTCATCTTGCTGGACTTAAGTTAATTTTCTAACTCTTCTCTCCTGTATTCAATCCTTCTCTCATCTGTTTGTTGGTTGACTGAACGTGCCACATATTGTTTCCAAAAACTAGACTCCAGTGTCAGCTTTTAGTCAACCAACCCAAAGAGTGGAATGCACCAGCTTAATTGGCAAAAACCCCTGCTGAGTTCAAATGAATACAGTAGTCACAGCAGCAATGTGTGTGAACCATCACTGGAATGTCAAACTATCATTCATGGTGCCCTGGTTCAGACATCCATCTGCAAATCTAATTTACACCTGCCAGCCCTGGTGTCCTATGACTTTAACCCTTTGCGAGCCAAGTTTAGCTCGATAGTACTATTTTTCCACATGTTACACCAAGGTGTTCCCATGGCAGCAAGATCTGAAATCTCAAAATAGGACAATGACCTTAGTCCCAAGAATCTTCAATTGGCATGGGGCAGATCGCCACCTCACTTACTTCAGCCACTGGAGAAGTCTGTAGAAGAATTGGTATTCAAGAGCACATACACCACTTCAGAAAAGGGAAGCACAGTGATAAACAGCTTCAAGGCAACACACACAACAATTAGATAGGGAATAAATATTTGATAGCACTTAAGCAAGTATGGGTGAAGAAAGTGTTTTTGTTGTTGCCTTGAGCAATGGTTTAATCAGAGGCAAGGAAGGGAATAAATGGAATATCCTATGCTGCATTGAAAATATGGGATAGGGCGTGTTTGGCCACTGTATAGGGCAGATGGCTTAATGTATTGGGAACCATAGAGTATTTAATTGAACATTTCATCTACGATGGCCTCCATAAACTCTTGCACAATGTGTGAAAGCTCTTCTGCGGCCATTTCTTAAATGCTTATGGAGGCCTTTTCATAGTTCTAATGTGTTCTGTTGCTCTTGCAACAGCTCTGCTTGCAGCACAACACAATGATATGAGAGGCCTTTGCAGGACTGCATTGTGACACAATGGTCAAGGCGCCTGAAGTGTTACTTTCAGATCCCTCGGGTACGCTGAATTATGATCCTACATGTGCCGTGCCTGAGCTGGAGCGTGGTTGCAAGTCTGCTTCAAGCATACCGCACAACTCTATCATAGCCACGCTGCTGGAATGCAAGTGGAAATAATAGCTTGTACAGAACACCTTCCAAATTCAGCTGTTCAGTTCTGTTACATTGCAGAGTGCAGCTTTAAGGGGAGCCTGCATTCTCTTTATAGTTTTCTAAATGTTGGATGCTTGTTTTCAACAGGCATCATTGCACTGATTGTACTTCCGGTGCGAAACTCAATTGATCATTGTGCTGCTCATAATCAGCATCTTGCCGCTTTGGGCGCAGACTTCACGCAACTGAAAACAGTTGCGCAATGTAAAATGAGCAACAATTCAGTATTGCCAATACTGACTTTACACCAACACCCTTGGAGAAAGAAGATTTTCTCATCTTCTCAGTAAGCAATTTAATTTTTTCTCTTCAACTTTCCTCACTTCCTGAATGTTCCAAGCTATGTTTGGGTATAGTTCTAAAGGCAGGAGCCAGTTGAAGTTCACTCTTAAAGAACAGGCACTTGCCATCTTTAAAATCTTCTACCATCTTACACCTATGCCCTTTCCATCAGGAGTCAGTGGACAGAAATCAAGAACAGGGATCTTCGATGGCCTTTCCCCCCCATTCACATTCTAGCACTCCTCAGATGACCCTGGCTGGAATCAGCTACCTCAGGACAATCCAGGTACCGAACCTGGGATTCTTCCGGGCTGTTTGGCTCATTATCACACTATGTGGCATATCTAATTACTGAGCCATGGGAGAAATCAATGAGTTATTTTAAAAGCACATTATGAGTTGCTATTAACAGTAAGAAAGAGACCAGTACAAGGACAGGCAATTTTTGGCATTGTCCAAAAAAAAATTTTTTTTAAAAGACAGTCTGTTGATGCTGTACCCCAATTCTTGGCAAGAAATGATAGTGTCAAGCCTTACTAGAAACAAGAATAAAAATTATTGAAAAGAAAGAGATTAAAATGGTTCAGCTTCGGACATCACTTTGTCTATTACCACATTGTGTGTGCTACAGATTATACAAGAAACTGAAGAGAACTGGCTGTTAAATTAAATCTGAAACAAGCTGGTTGAACAGATATGGCAAACACTAGAACAGCTCGTCAAGCGGTGTGTTTTAACTGCGGCAAACCAAAACATTAGAAAACTCAATGTGCACTATCACGAGGCAAGCATACCATCAACAGGACAATAGTCCGCATTACATTCAGAGTTTTACTATGCCAATTACAATAAGCTGAGTGAGCACAATAAAGAAAAAGATCCTCTCTGAACTAACCAGTGTGTGTAGTGTAATGATTGTTACATTATTCTAAACAGTGTGGCTGGATGAATTACTCCGATGGGTCTACAAGAAGTTAGAACAAATTAAAAAAGGAAGTTTCTTTTGAAAGGTAACCAAATGGATCATCAATACCAGCCAGGAAGGTACAGATTTAATTCCTGGTCTGGGCTCAGTCACGATGTAGTAGTGGGGCAAAAATTTACCTCAGCGCCCCTGGACCAGGAAGGGGTGTTGAAGGACATCAGCCAGAATTCTTGCTCCTGAAGCCTAACCAGTAACTGCTAAAAAAAAGAGTCTGCCTGTGTGAGCTTTGGATGAGGATGGGAATGAGCTCAACGATCCATGAGCTTTTCAACAATCGTCGTCTAGACTCACTTGTGAAGGATGGCCGCTTGGGCGAGGGTGGGGGAGGCTGGAGCACACAAAACTGTACCCCCGCGGAAGTCAGCACCCTCACGAGAGGGGGGAAGACAATTGGAGGCAAACAAACAAATGCACACACTAGAATAGGAGTATTTAAAGAAACATAAACCTCCTATTGGTACAATTTGTATTGGTGGGGTTGTCTTTCTAACAAGTGCTGTTACAGAAATGGTGCCATTTAACAGGTGCTTAGGGTTGCTACTTTTCCAGCCTTGGACTGGACAGTCAGGATTTTGGGGAGCTGTTGAATAACTCCTTTTTATGATCCTGCATAATTTAAGAAGCAAGTGACTTCAGTAACAGCTACTTAACTGGCAAACTTTATCCCATACGAAGAGCATTAAATGAAAATAGACATGGAGGAAGAAAGAAAAGCACAGGTCAAGGCGACTCTCACCACCAGCATAAGAACAGAAGATGTAGGAGCAGGAGTAGGTCATTTGGCCCTTCGAGCCTGCTCCGCCATTCAATGAGATCATGGCTGATCTGATCTTGGCCTCAACTCCACTTCCCTGCCCGTCCCCCATAACCCTTGACTCCCTTACCATTCAAAAACCTGTCTATCTCCACCTTAAATATATTCAATGACCCAGCCTCCACAGCTCCCTGGGGAAGAGAATTCCAAAGATTCACGACCCTCAGAGAAGAAATTCCTCCTCATTTCCGATTTAAAAGGGTGCCCCCTTATTCTGAAATTATGCCCCCTAATTCCAGATTCCCCCACGAGGGGGGACATCCTCTCTGCATCTACCCGGTCAAGCCCCTTCAGAATCTTATGTTTCAATAAGATCACCTCTCATTCTTCTGAACTCCAATGAGTATAGGCCCAACCTTTCTTCATCATTATTGACATTCTTGCCAACCAGAGTCCAACCAACCCATATTTAGCAGTGAGTAGCTGCAAAAAATGACAAGAATTGGTTTCTGTACAGCACAGTGAGAACTGAACGTTGACGTTATAATATTGGGAGGTTTTTTTTTGAACATTTGTGTATTATTGTTTTGATATATTTACTGCCATGGTGGAAACTGGAAACACAGGTAAAATAAGCCATCAGTTGATGATGCAGAAGTTTGATGTTAAAAGCTCTGTGGGGTCTTTGTCAAAAGGGTAATGGGGAAATTGCACAGCCTACATCAGATGGACAATGAATGATCCAGCACACAGTAGGAATTAGGAAAACTGAGCAGTTGGGAGATTAAGACATAAGCATTTGTAAAGCTAAACATACAAGAAACCACTTCCAAATGACAGGGCTCTTCGACGGCACTCACACTAATAAACAAATGCTTCTAAAAAATATTCTACCCAGTCTTCTGAATTTTTTGCAAGAGCAGTATGGCCTCTCATCAAGCCTCGAGGCAGAATACAAGAAAACAAAGCCTCAAAATCACAAATACTCCAGCTGCTTCAATACTTAAAAAAAAGAGAAATTCAACCAACAAGAGAGGAAGGCTGGAGAGATTATTACAGCTCCAAGATCAACAACAATCAATATATCTGGATTTACCAGATCTCCAGAGGAAAGGGCTCGTTTGTTTAATCTGAAATAAATCCAGATTCAATGCCTTACCGCTGAAAGCACAAATACAGTAGACTTCAATTATCCACCATAATGGAGGTGACACCCCACAGTTTCAGTGGAGGAAGGAAACTGGTAGTTAGTTAATCACGAGTCCCCAGATTGCAGTGCTGATTGATTGCGAAAACATTTAAATGCTGTGCCTCCTCCCATCGGCCTGCCTCAGTCCCCTACAGCACCAACCTCCGTTGGTTCTACTGGCAGCAACCAACGAGCACTAGAATAGCTGAGCTGCTCACTTACAATTCCCAATCGTAACGGTTCACAACTCCAGCCACAGATCTGGGAGAGCCAACCAAAAAACTCCCCCAACCGCGGGACGGCCCCCCCCCCCCCAAACCTACACCAACCGCGAGACGGCACCCCCCCCAAACCTACACCAACCGCGGGAGGGCCCCCCCCAAACCTACACCAACCGCTAGACGGCCCCCCCAAACCTACACCAACCGCGAGACGCCCCCCCCAACCTACACCAACCGCGAGACGCCCCCCCAACCTACACCAACCGCGAGACGCCCCCCCAACCTACACCAACCGCGAGACGCCCCCCCCAACCTACACCAACCGCGAGACGCCCCCCCGCAACCTACACCAACCGCGAGACGCCCCCCCCCGCAACCTACACCAACCGCGAGACGCACCCCCCCGCAACCTACACCAACCGCGAGACGCCCCCCCCGCAACCTACACCAACCGCGAGCCCCCCACCCCCCCGCAACCTGCACCAACCGCGAGACGCCCCCCCCGCAACCTACACCAACCGCGAGACGCCCCCCCCGCAACCTACACCAACCGCGAGACGCCCCCCCCCGCAACCTACACCAACCGCGAGACGCCCCCCCCCGCAACCTACACCAACCGCGAGACGCCCCCCAAACCTACACCAACCGCGAGACCCCCCCCAACCGCGCGACGCCCCCCCCAAACCTACACCAACCGCGAGACGCCCCCCCCAACCGCGAGACCCCCCCCAACCTACACCAACCGCGAGACACCCCCCCCAACCTACACCAACCGCGAGACGCCCCCCCCCCAACCGCGAGACGCCCACCCCCCCCCACCTACACCAACCGCGAGACGCCCACCCCCCCCACCTACACCAACCGCGAGACGCCCACCCCCCCCACCTACACCAACCGCGGGACGCCCCCCCCCAAACCTACACCAACCGCGAGACGCCCCCCCCCAAACCTACACCAACCGCGAGACGCCCCCCCCAAACCTACACCAACCGCGAGACGCCCCCCCCAAACCTACACCAACCGCGAGACGCCCCCCCAAACCTACACCAACCGCGAGACGCCCCCCCCAAACCTACACCAACCGCGAGACGCCCCCCCCAAACCTACACCAACCGCGAGACGCCCCCCCAAACCTACACCAACCGCGAGACGCCCCCCCAAACCTACACCAACCGCGAGACGCCCCCCCCCAAACCTACACCAACCGCGAGACGCCCCCCCCCAAACCTACACCAACCGCGAGACGCCCCCCCCCAAACCTACACCAACCGCGAGACGCCCCCCCCCAAACCTACACCAACCGCGAGACGCCCCCCCCACCTACACCAACCGCGGGACGCCCCCCCCGCAAACCTACACCAACCGCGAGACGCCCACCCCCCCCACCTACACCAACCGCGGGACGCCCCCCCCCCCAAACCTACACCAACCGCGAGACAACCCCCCCCAACCGCGAGACGCCCCCCCCCAAACCTACACCAACCGCGAGACGCCCCCCCCCAAACCTACACCAACCGCGAGACGCCCCCCCCCCCCAAACCTACACCAACCGCGAGACGGCCCCCCCCAAACCTACACCAACCGCGAGACGGCCCCCCCCAAACCTACACCAACCGCGAGACGCCCCCCCCCCAAACCTACACCAACCGCGAGACGCCCCCCCCCAACCGCGAGACGCCCCCACCCCCAAACCGCGAGACGCCCCCCCCCCCACCTACACCAACCGCGGGACGCCCCCCCCAAACCTACACCAACCGCGAGACGCACCCCCCCCCAAAACCTACACCAGCCGCGAGACGCCTCACCCCCACCCCAAACCTACACCAACCGCGGGACGGCCCCTCTCCCCCCCTGGCTACAGAGGGAAATACTAAAGTATACCTTCACTTCCCGTGTTCCCATCAGCGGCCTGATCTCAGTAGAGCTACAGGCTTTAAAACCCATACAGAGCCTGCCCATTTAAATGAATTTCTGTGCGAGTGAAGGTCAGGAACTCTCACTGCAGGGTTTGAGCGATTGGGCTGAGCCATTCACTCCACCCACAATAGTCAAAATTGGAGGAGGCACCAATTCTGTTGCTGCTGTGACTCTGCTGCCTTTAGGGATGCAGGGCAAAATCTCTTCTCCAACTGGGTCTTTTTATTTACCTTGCACGCTGCAGTCATTGTCAGGGTTGACAACACCAAGTTCATGCAGCATAAAGGGCGAATCGTTTTCCTGTTGTTCTTTCAGTAGCACACTGGAAGGAACTCTACACCAGGGGCTAAATTGGGTCAGGGGATATTACGTGTACTCTCTATATATGTACACAACAGGAACTCATGTAGCTTGACAGAATTATCTACTATACTAGCTCAAGAGCCAAACACTCTGTGCTAATAGGTTGTTGCTTTAACATTATTCCAAACAGGAATGTCTCTACCTAAAAAGTGCATCATATACATAATTGGAAGGACCTTAACCAGAGTTTTAGGATGCGGAGTTTTAGGAGTTATACTGCAGCCACAGATCTCGCATTAGTATCTGCAGAGTGCAATGTATAGTTGCCAGAGCAGAGTTATACTGCTGACTGTGCCTTCAGCCACAAAAAGAGTTCTGCATGAGTGCAAAGAGCTCTGCCCCAGGCAGCTAATTTTTAATGCTAGAAGAAAACGAGCAGCTCTTAGAACATTGAAAAGATTCCAAATAAAGTTTTAAAAAGCTCCCAACCTGGGTCCTTTTAATATGTTGGCTTTCACCAGGCTGAAGTTATGTTGCTGCTGGTGTGAGATGACTGCCTAACAGGGTCTAACATCGCTTGGATTCACTGTGCTCAGTAGTCAACCAGCGCTGGGCTCCCAAATTATATTGTCACTTTCAAGTCTATGCGTGTCCAAAGCCATTTTACATCAATACAAAAGTGACAATATAACTGCATGCTTAGTGACATATGAAGAATTTATCATCAGCCTATTTTAAAGAACAGTTCATTTTACCTAACAGTAATTATATTCTTACATAACAATTACTCAAGTGTTTTCCACTCATCAACCATTCAACCAGAGTTCCTCATCTGAAATCAAGGTTCTGCAGTACTTTTAACAATAAAAAGTGTTTTAATTTATTGCTTTTGCAATTTCATAAATCGTAAGATTTCAGGATGTCAGGTTGATCGCCAACCTTTTACAGGGCAGCTCTGGAGTTTATATTTGCAAGGTTTGTGCGTTGGCAATCAATATGAAACAGCCAGTCAGTTTTTAAGCATTGCATGGAACCAGAATTGTTTCCAGAAGTTACTGCAGCATTGATCATAATTAAAGTAGAAAAAGAAATTTCTAACCAGAAGGTCAATAAATATGATGGCCTGCTGTTAACCACATCATGTGATCTCATTCAGAACAAACCATTGTAGTAAAGCATTGTATCCTTTTGATGTTAATGACACTTCCAGTCAGTGAACATGACAATTATAGGCCAGTTATACTACACATTCTGCATCAATTGAAGTAGTTTTGACTTTGTATCGATGCAAATTCTATTGTGTGTCTGGAGACAGCAAGTCGCCAGAGTAAGATTTACTGGTAAGAGACCATTTCGAGGAGGGAGCCTCAATACTTCAGCTTTGCGATGGCTGCAATATGGCTCTGGGGGAAAAAAAAAAATCAATGGCTAGAAAACTATTGTGAATCCGACACTCCTCGCCAGGAGCAGAGACTCGCTGTGGGGGTAATTTTAACCTAACCTGCCACTGGGGAAACTAGCCAGGTCGGGTGCAACGCTGGTTTCACAACCCACTCGATTTTAGTCTCCATTGAAGTCAATGGAAGCAGCATTGGGCAGGTGTAAAACCAGTGTTCCACCCAATCCTGTGGGTTTCCTGTCAGGCAAGATACATCAAAATTACCTCTGCAATTTAAGGGCTTATAATCATAACTGATTTAAAGCAAAAAAACATTAAAACTGTGAAGTTTTAATCTTTTCAATTTGAACAGTGGGTCCCATCAGCTTATTGTTAATATGAAGACTGAAACGGCTTTCCAATGCCAGTGACCAGATCTCTGCCTATATGCACACACACACCCCTCCATTCTCCCTGGTCACAGAGCGGCATGCAACTGGGGACTATCGGCTCTGCATTGATAGACAGGTACTGGACTCAGCACCAGTGCCAGTAGTTCAACACCATTAATACTTCAGTAATAAACCAGGCTCAAGAACACATTTGAATGCTAACCCCCGAAATCAGTTAAATCATTCCATTCCAAGTTGAAAGGTGCCTGGGACAGAAGTGCAAAACTGTGAGGGAGCATTTTGTTTTTTGCCACTCCAGCTTTTTTCAACCCTCCTGTTAAATGAAGCTCTGCTACAGTGAAAACAGGGTAGTTTCACCAGCAGCAGCCATTTGGAGTACAGTGTACAATTTTGGTCTCCATATTTAAGGAAGGATATACTTGCATTGGAGGCAGGTTAACTAGGTTGATTCCTGGGATGAAGGGGTTGACGTGTGACGAAAGATTGAGCAGGTTGGGCCTATACTCATTGGAGTTTAGAAGAATGAGAGGTGATCTTATTGAAACATAAGATTCTGAGGGGGATTGACAGGGTGGATGCTGAGAGGATGTTTCCCCTAGTGGGGGAATCTAGAACTAGGGGACATAGTCTCAGAATAAGGGGTCGCCCATTTAAGACGGAGATGAGGAGGAATTTCTTCTCTCAGAGGGTCGTGAATCTTTGGAATTCTCTACCCCAGAGAGCAGTGGAGTCGGAGTCACTGAATATATTCAAGGCGGAGATCGACAGACATTTGAACTACAAGGGAGTCGAGGGGCATGGGGAGAGAGCGGGAAAGTGGTGTTGAGGCCAAGATTGGATCAGCCATGATCTTATTGAATGGCGAGCAGGCTCGAGGGGCCGATTGGCCTACTCCTGCTCTGCTTCTTATGTCAATGGGGAAGGTTTTCCTGTTCCTGTGCCTAGGCTATTAGGATCAGCGCATAGAGGTAAATTAGTGCTCCGCCTCTGAGTTTTCCTCTATGCGCTTACTCAGGCAATCTAATACACCCAAGTGCAGGAACAGGGAAATCTGCCCCATGACTCAATGTTCCGTGCCACATTTCCACTGTGGCACTGCAGTATAAATGAGGTACAAGTGGAACTGCCCAATTCATTTTGTTGGCTATCAGTATGGCATTATTAGAAATCTCATTATACATACTGCATAATTACACAAACAAATATTAGCATAAATGCTACTGCCCTGGAGCTCCCTAAAATAGTGTTTGGACAACCTTGGGTGATTTCCTGAAACAAGTTTCCATGTATTGACAATGAGGTACCAGCCTGGTCTGACAAGAGCTTGCTATCACCTGGGGGAGAAGGATGGGAAAGAGTGTGCAGCTGCAGCTCTTACAGGCTGTAGCTATTACTTAAAATGGGCTGCTTGATTATTGCCAAGAAGAAAACTGGAAGTGAATGGCCAACAACAGAGTACCGCTATTTTTAGCTGCTGCTCAAAAAAGGTGCTTATAAGAACATAAGAAGTAGGAGCAGGAGTCGGCCATACGACCCTTCGGGCCTGCTCCGCCATTCAATAGGATCATGGCTGATCCGAACCTAGACTCACGTCCACTTCCCTGCCCGCTCCCCATAACCCTTAATTCCCTTATCAGCTAGGAAACAGTCTATCTCCGTTTTAAATTTATTTAATGTCGCAGCTTCCACAGCTCTCTGGGGCAGCAAATTCCATAGATTTACTACCCTCTGAGTGAAGAAGTTTCTCCTCATCTCAGTTTTGAAACGGCAGCCCCTTATTCTAAGATTATGCCCCCTAGTTCTAGTCTCACCCATCAGTGGAAACATCCTCCCTGCATCCACCCTATCAAGCCCTCTCACAATCTTATATGTTTCGATAAGATCGCCTCTCATTCTTCTGTATTCCAATGAGTAGAGGCCCAACCTACTCAACCTTTCCTCATAAGTCAACCCCCTCATCTCCGGAATCAACCGAGTGAACCTTCTCTGAACTGCCTCTAGAGCAAGTATATCTTTTCTTAAATATGGAAACCAAAACTGTACACAGTACTCCAGGTGTGGCCTCACCAGTACCCTGTATAGCTGAAGCAAGACTTCCCCTGCTTTTATACTCCATCCCCCTTGCAATAAAAGCCAAGATTCCATTGGCCTTCCTGATCACCTGCTGTACCTGCATACTAACCTTCTGTGTTTCATGCAACAGGACCCCCAGATCCTTTGTACTGTAGCACTAGTGCTTCTGCAAGATGTGCAGAAAAGGAGGATTGGACTGTTTAGAAACCCTGGGCACCCTGAACACTGGCAAACTATACACCTACTTGGCTAAGATAGATACCCAGACTGGGCATAGGACTGGGGGCTTTGCTGTAGATGCCATGCATGTTAGCAAAAGCTCCACGGTATACTGCAGTTAAGCAGTATTGCACAACTGTGCATGTGTGGCTACTGGACTCCGCCATAGTTACCACCAGATCTTGCAAGATGCTAGGCACACTCGAGTGTGTGCTAAGCAAGGTGTGGTGGTGGCTGTGGAGGAGTTCAATACCTGCATGTAGGCAACCTTGTATTAAAGCACTTAACAGAATTGCAGTTTACCATGAAGCACATTGCAGCAACAGGAGTATTTGCAGCAGAGCCCCCTTGTGACAAAAGTCCCAGTTTCAGTGTGAAGTTTCTCTCAGGAATGCTACACTGCTGCTATAAGTCAGCCTTGGATCAATGGTTGCATTCTCTTCTTAAGTCAGAAGGTTGTGGGTTCAAGCCCCACTTGAGCATATAATCCAACCTGACACTTCAGTGCAGTACCGAGGGAATGCTGCACCATCAGAGATGCCGTTTTTCAGGTGAGCATTAAACCGAGGCCTTGTCTGTCCTCTCAGGTGAATGTAAAAGATCCCATGGCACTTTTAGAAGAGATGGGATGTTCTCCTAGTGTCCAGAACAACATTATTAAAACAAATTATCTGGTCATTGATCACCTAAATATGTCAGTTCCCACACAGATCAGTGGACATGCTGAGCGAGTACCTAGCAGAAGGGTATGGCTGGAAGAGGCATTGATGAGGCTACTGTTTCTCAGCACAATGCCATATCCAGCCCATTCAATTAGAAGCCAAAAGATGTGCCAGAAAGTTGACAGGAGCAGCCAGCCACGGCAGCAAAAGACATGGTGGCACCTGTTGCATTGCCATCTGATCACTCAGCACAAGGAGGTACAAGACCACCTCAATTCCAAAAGGCTCCCTCCGACACCATGCAACCTCACTTGTTCTTGTCACTAGGGAAGTATCTAGGAGGAGCACGATAGGATGCAGAACATATAAAACACCATCACCAAAGGCAAGCACTGGGAGAAAAATCCACGAGCAACATACATTAATCAGTTTTGGGAAATTACATTTGATCACACTTTAGTTCAGCTGCATCCAGACAGTTTTCTTCTGACAATGTAGAATAAGATATTAGCAGATTATGGCAGCTGAATTAGTGCAGCGGCCTTTGTTGAAGATGTATTGGGTCACTGCATTGAGCACATGGAGAGGACAGTTAATGCATTGGATGGGTGGTACTTTGCCATGAGAGCCTGCTGTATTACTCTTGCTGCCTGCAAAAGTATTTCCACAGGGATATCTTCTCACTGATCCTCAGTCTTGCTTTGCCCTGAACAGCTGGTGGTGCCTTCTCTTATTTTATGACTTATAAGTTTGGTACTGTCAAGAAGGACTGGAAATTTTCACTGAGGTGTAAAATTCATAAGATTATATTTGCATTTGTGGTACAAATGGAGGAAAAGATTCATCAGCAGCATTGGGTGAAGCATCTCCAAGTATAGATTCCTGCAGACACTTGTGGGACTAACTACGTTTTGATATTTAAATAATTTTCAGATAGTGTAAGTCTCATGCGAGAAAACTATGATCTCTATGTCAAGGAATTGGTGGCACTTCAAGCAACTTCTAATAAATCAGTGGGTGTATCCACCAACCATACATGAAAGTTGCAAATAGCAAAATTCTGGGTTATAGTAGTGGCTACAATCTGTTTCAGTCACGAAGAGAGCTGAACAGAGTTTTGAAATGGCCATGACATTCACTGTCCAGGCTTACATATTACGCATAGGGCATGAAACAGCAGGTTCAGAGTTTGGGGCTTCAGCCTGGTTGGGCCTATTTATTAGCCATTATAAGGTTGAGTAGGAGCAGATGGACAGTGACGGAAATTTGTTGTTAGCAATAGGTTTTGGGGTGGGGGAGGGTGTAAGTGTGGTTTTATCCATTGTCATCAGATTTGAGATTGAGAGATTCAGGGTGATTCACATTATGTATTGCTATTAGGTTGAAGTGTTGGGGGGGGGGCGGGGGGGGGCGGCAGAGTTCAGCATAATTATTATTTACTGTCATTATGCTGAAGGGAAAAGTCAGCGTGATGAATGTCATCAATTGCCAATAGGTTTGAGGGGATAGGGCAGGGGGACTTCTGTGTATTTAATATCTATTGTCAGTAGGTTTCAGGGTGAGGCAAGAGAGGTCAGAGTGACTAGCGTTATCTACAGTCAGTACATTTGAGGTCTAGGTGGGGTTCAGTGTGGTTGGTGTCATCAGTGAGCAGCACTTCGGAAGCCAAGAGAGATGCGTAGTTGAAATTATTTGCATGCAGTATGTTCACATCTGGGGAGGTTCAATGTGGTTGCAGTTGTCAACAGTAGTTTCACTGATGAGGGCGAGTATGCGTTGGATCTATATCGGCAGGGAAACATTGATCTAGGGCTCAAAGGTTTGTTGCTGCTGACATTACTGTTAAGATCTCCCCACATCCCAAGTTGTGAAGTTTCATAGTTATAGACACTGACGGTTAGTTTTTGTTCTCAGCTGAATCCCAGAAGCTAACAGTAAACATCTTTAACAGTGCTGGGACATCTCATCTCACAATCGAAACACAAGAAATGCTTGCAGCACTGTGAAGTAGAAAGAACTCTCCTACTTGCAGATACAATCAGTGTTCCCATATCCAGCTCCAACCTTTCATTGCTTTTCTCGATTCTTCGGTCATCTCTAATTCTTTACAGCCTGTTTCAGTATTTTGTTACTCTCCATTGATACTACAGTTCTGTTACTCCTTTATTGTATCCATTTTCTCTGATTTGTTGTTTTTTTTAAAAAAAAAATCAGTGAATAGTTCAGTTAGAAAGGTTAATTAAAATAGCTATCAGAGTACCTGAATAACTTCCAGCACAGATTCTGCCCCCAAGTGGAATAGTGAAGCTACTCACCATTTAGGTTCACTGTCAGTCAGCAATTTGTGTTCATCATCTTTATTGAAAAGTGCGGTTACTTCTTTCCAACCTTTTAGACTTGCTCCTTGAACCTAAATCAAGGGAAGAGTTTATTAATGTAATAATAATTAGTAGGCACAGTGTGTAATGACAGGAATATATCTGGATTCCCTTGATGGCTCCGTTGGTAAGCGTGGAACAGGCATACAGATCAGAATGGTCCCAATGCTCTGGGCCGAGTTAGCGGATTTCAGCAGGAGCAACAGTGGCGGTGTTGCAATTGATCTCGGCACACATGGGCTAGGCAGGAGGAAAAAAAAATTCCAGAGATCCTGCTCCTCAACGCCATGCAGTGAACCATGCTAGAACGCGCACATGGAGTTGGACTTTGGCTAATATGCCTCACAGTTGAAGTGCCGTCAAGATTCAAACTTAAGAATGGCCACTTGGGCAAGCTACTGCAGGATGACTGGTGCTTAGAGAGCGATACTCCAACACAAGTCAGAAAAAGGGGGGGGGGGGGGGGGAAAGAGAATGGTGGGCAGGGGGATGGGGGAGGGAACTGCAGATATTGATTCCTTAGTTCTCTGACAAAAAAAAACAGCAATTTAAAAATCTTCAAAAACTTTCATTTGATGCACTGGGGTAAATCCTGACTGTGATAGCGTAAAATGTGCGATAGTGTAAAACGGGTGATAGCGAATCGGCAGCCCGTTTTACATAGACTGATTTTTTTTTTTCCATTGAAGGCAATAGAAATTAAACTCAGGAGAGATGTAAAACCGGCTGCCGATTCACTATCACCCATTTTACACCATCACAGAGTCAAGATCTATCCCACTGTCTCCAACAGCACAATCTACCAATCAGGAAAATAGATAAATGGATAAACAGCAGAGACTAGCATATAGGAGAGCTGACTATACATCATTTTAAAAGTAACTGGGGCCAAGGAAAAACTTGCAAATGACAAGGATTTGTCACATCAGTGGATCATTATTTTTTCCCTACATTCAGAAAACTAGGTGGTGAAGGGCCAAGGCTCACAGTACAGGACACCAACAAGATTGAAAAGAGCAGGAGGGAAGGCAGGACCAGTCAAATAGAAGTTCGATAATGCCAAACCTGGGTTTTAGAAGCCTGTAGATTGCATGAGGAAGGGATGACGGAGGGAGGTAAGGATATTCATAGTTTTGAGGGCCTAGGAAAGAATGAGTTTGAGTAGGAGACATGGTGACAAGTCTGGATTTCAATAGTGAGGCTGCATGATAGGAAATTCAACTGTGTTCCCAATCATCTGGCTTCTACCACAGCTACACCTATATAACACAGCACTTCATGGGGGGGGGGGGGGGGGGGGAGAAAGAGAAGAAAGAGAAAAATCTGATAAGACATCAATGAGAGAATTGGAAGAGTTAAGGGAGATAGCATAATGGTTACAGTACTGGACTAGCAACCCAGAAGTCACTGTAGTAAATTGTGAAATTAAATTCAGTAAATCTGGTCATTTGTGGGTTAGCACCATGCAAGATTCTGGATTATTGTAAAAATCAAATTATTTATTAATATCCTTCAAGGGAGTGAGACTACCACCCCTACCTTGTCTGGACTACAAGTGGCTCCACTCCCACACTACATGGTTGACTCTTAATACCCTCTGCAGCAACCTAGAAAGCCACGTAGTGTGGAAGATCAACCATCACTACCTTCCAAGGGCAACTAATGATGGGCAATAAACACAGCCTTGCCAGCATCACCTACATCCAGAGAGAACAATTTTTTTTTAAATAAATGATAGCTCGGTCCAACAGGTACAAAGAAACTCCACTTTCACAACATAATCCTTAAGAAGACCCCACCATCTTTCCTGCTGTACAGCAAGATATGCAAAAGACAGGCTAAAGTTTAGCATTAAATTAATAATGCCCAGCAGCCTTATAACAGAGAACATTATCCCAAGACAAATGTGTATGTAAAATACAGTGGTATTGTTTGAGAGAAAGGACAGTACATAACTGAATTCTAATGCTTTGTCGCTCAAGTAAAATACTAAAACATTTAGTGTTAAATGTTAATTCACAAATTTAAATACAGGGCAACTATAAAACAGTATACAGAGCCAGACTTTGCTCTCAGCGTGCCGTTCGTTACACTTGCCCATAGACTTTCTATGGGATTTTGCACTGGAACTTACTTAGAATAATGAATTCAATACCAAATCAGGTACAGAAAGCAAAAGAGAGGGGGGAAAGAAAGATTGGATTAAGAAAGAGATAAAAGAGACAGAAAAAGTTTATAAAAAATGATTTACATTTTTAGAATCTCCAATAATAATTAAAATCTGAAGGAATGAGACTTCACACTTGTAAAAGTTAATTTTCAATGCCAGAGAGGTTGTTTGGTAGTAATTAAGACTTATCACGCCATTAAAGGGGTACTTAAACTGGAATGGACAAGCCCCAACTTTTTCTGGTGAGTTTAGTTCATATATCAGGTAAGTACAGCAACTTCAAACAGTTCAACATATTTGAACAGTGAGTCAGACGGCGAGATATCGTTACCCCGCAGCTTTTGGAGGAGCAGGGCAACTCGGACAGCAACTTCCTGATTTCCACGTCTAACTGTGCATGTGCGGTCGGCAGAAGTTGCTGTCCAATTGCCACGTAAATAACGGTGAGTGCTGTTAGCCTCACTGTTATTTCAACTGCAAAATCCGGCCCATTATTTTTGATTAAAAACCCTGTCTTGATGCTTGAACATAACAGTATCAAGCACCCGTCGACGTCTGCCCTTGTTGACAGTAGGCTCCCGAGGTATGGAAAGTGGTCCACGTTGTCCAAGGCCTTGTCGTGGATTTTGATAAATCGGGGGGCAGTACTGTGTGGCGGGGGCAGGTTGGTGGAGGACCTGTGTCTTACGGATGTTTAGTGTAAGGCCCATGCTCTCATATGCTTCGGTGAAGGTGTTGACGATGGTTTGGAATTCGACCTCCGAGTGAGCGCAGACGCAAGCGTCGTCGACGACGAAGTCCAACACCGCCTTCAGTGTGCCAGTGCAGCCTTCGGTCGCCTGAGGAAGAGAGTGTTTGAAGACCAGGACCTCAAACCTGGCACTAAGCTCATGGTCTACAGAGCAGCAGTGATACCCGCCCTGCTGTATGCCTCAGAGACATGGACCATGTACAGCAGGCACCTCAAAGCACTGGAGAGGTACCACCAACGCTGCCTCCGCAAGATCCTGCAAATCCATTGGCAGGATAGGCGTACCAACGTCAGTGTTCTTGCTCAGGCCAACATCCCTAGCATCGAAGCTTTGACCACGCTCAATCAGCTCCGATGGGCGGGTCACATTGTCCACATGCCCAATACGAGACTCCCAAAACAAGTGCTCTACTCAGAGCTCTGGCACGGCAAGAGAGCCCCAGGTGGGCAGAGGAAACGCTTCAAGGACACCCTCAAACCCTCCTTGAAAAAGTGTAACATCCCCACCGACACCCGAGAATCCCTGGCCCAAGACCGCACAAAGTGGAGGAGAAGCATCCGGGAAGGCGCCGAACACCTCGAGTCTCTTCGCCGGGAGCAAGCGGAAGCCAAGCGCAGGCAGCGCACGTCAACCCAAGCACCCCACCCACCTGCCCCTTCAACCACCGTCTGCTCCACCTGTGACAGACTATAGGTCCCGCATTGGACTCATCAGTCACCTGCGAACTCATTTTTAATGTGGAAGCAAGTCATCCTCGGTTCCGAGGGACTGCCTAATAAGAAGAAGATCAAGCACCCAACCCCCTCTCTTTCTGTACAATAGAGCCACTCAAAAAACATCTCAGCAGCCAGAACAGATAACAGGACATGCAAACTCAGGTAAAATTCCACTGGAACAGACCTAAAAAAGGTAAACAATAGGAAACTTTATGTACTATAGAATATTAAATGGAGAGTCTTCAAAGCCATCTCCCATTCCTCTGTTGCCTGCCCAGTGCCAGGGTAAAGGACATCTCCTCTGGGCTGGAGAGGAACTTAGAGTGGGAGGGGAAAGATCCAGTTGTCATGGTCCATGTAGGTACCAACGACATAGGTAGGACAAAGAAAGAGGTTCTGCTGAGGGAGTATGAGCAGCTAGGGGCTAAATTAAAAAGTAGAACCACAAATGTAATAATCTCTGGATTACTACCTGGGCCACGTGCAAATTGGCATAGGTTAAATAAGATCAGAGAGATGAACAAGTGGCTCAAAGATTGGTGTGGGAGAAATGGGTTTCGATTCCTGGGGCACTGGCACCAGTACTGGGATAAGAGGGAGCTGTTCCGTCGGGACAGGCTTCATTTGAACCAGGCTGGGACCAGTGTCCTGGCGAATCGAATAACTAGGGCTGTAGACAGGGCTTCAAACTAAATAGTGGGGTGGGAGGGGGGGGGGGGGGGGAGGGATACGCTGAGCGGAAATGTAAAGTCAAAGAAAAATGAGAAGGCAAAAGTGCAGGGTAGCGATAGGGGTAATAATAACCAGAGTGTGACAGTGTATACACATAAGAGTGCATCAGAAAGGAGGGGTCAGAGTAGGGAAAAATGGTAATAAGACAAAATTAAAAGCTCTATATCTGAACGCACGCAGCATTCATAACAAGCTAGATGAGTTGACAGCACAAATAGAAATAAATGGGTATGATCTGATAACCATTACAGAGATGTGGTTGCAAGGTGACCAAGGCTGGAAACTGAATATTCAGGGGTATTTGCCATTTCGTAAGGATAGGCAGAAAGGAAAAGGAGGTGGTGTAGCTCTGTTAATAAGGGATGAGATCAGTGCAGCAATGAGAAATGATATTGGCCTAGAAGATCAAGACAGAATCAGTTTGGGTGGAGAGAAGAAATAATAAGGGTAAAAAGTCACTGGTGGGAGTGGTCTACAGGCCCCCCAAACAGTAGCCACACAGTAGGACAGAGAATAAATCAAGAAATAAGAGGCTTGTAAGAAAGGTACAGCTATAATAATGGGAGATTTTAAATCTTCATATTGATTGGACAAAGCAAATTGGCAAAGGTAGACTTGAGGAAGAGTTCTTAAGAGGGTATACGGGATGAACCATCTGTGGCTAACTAAGGAAGTAAAGGATGGTATCAAATTGAAAACAAAAGCATACAATGTTGCGAAGAATAGGGAAAGGCCAGAGGATTGGGAAATATTTAAAAAGCAGCAAAGGATGACTAAAAAAATGATAAAGAGAGAGAAGATAGCTTATGAGAGTAAGCTAGCAAGAAATATAAAAACAGACAGTAAGAGCTTCTACAGGTATATAAAAAGGAAAAGAGTAGCTAAAGTAAACGTTGGTCCCCTAGAGGATGAGTCTGGGGAATTAATAATGGGAAACAGGGAAATGGCGGAGACCTTGAACAAATATTTTGTATCGGTCTTCATGGTAGAAGACACTAAAAGCATCCCAATAATGGATAATCAAGGGGCTATTGGGGTGGCCAGGGGGGGGGGGGGGGGGAGAAGGAGGAGGAGACTTAAAACAAACAATCACCATCACTAGAGAGAAAGTACTAGGCAAACTAATGGGACTAAAGGTGGACAAGTCCCCTGGACCCAATGGCCTGCATCCTAGAGTCTTAAAAGAGGTGGCTGCAGAGATTGTGGATGCATTGGTTGTAATCTACCAAAGTTCCCTGGATTCTGGAGAGGTCCCAACGGACTGGAAAACCGCAAATGTAACGCCCCTATTTAAGAACGGAGGGAGACAGAAAGCAGGCAACTATCAACCAGTTAGCCTAACATCTGTCATTGAGAAAAATGCTGGAGTCCATCATTAAGGAAGTGATAGCAGGACATTTAGAAAATCATAATATAGTCAAGCAGAGTCAGCATGGTTTTATGAAAGGGAAATCATGTTTGACGAATTTGCTGGAGTTCTTTGAGGATGTAACGAGCAGGGTGGATAAAGGGGAACCAATAGATGTCGTGTATTTGGATTTCCAGAAGGCATTCGATAAGGTGCCACATAAAAGGTTACTACACAAGGTAAGAGCTCACGGGGTTGGGGGTAATATATTAGCATGGATAGAGGATTGGCAAACAGAAAAGAGAGTCGGGATAAATAGGTCATTTTCAGGTTGGCAAACTAACTAGTGGGGTGCCGCAGGGATCAGTGCTGTGGCCTCAACTATTTACAATCTATATTAATGACTTGGATGAAGGGACTGAGTGTAATGTAGCCAAATTTGCTGATGATACAAAGATAGGGGGGAAAGCAAATTGTGGAGGACGCAAAGAATCTCCAAAGGGATATTGATAGGCTAAGTGATTGAGCAAAAATCTGGCAGATGGAGTTTAATGTGGGAAAATGTGAGGTTATTCACTTTGTTAGGAAAAATAAAACAGCAAATTATTTAAATGGGGAGAGATTACAAAATGCTGAGGTACAGAGGGATCTGGGGGCCCTTGTACATCAATCACAAAAAGTTAGCATGCAGGTACAGCAAGTAATTAGGAAGGCAAATGGAGTGTTGGCTTTTATTGCAAAGGGAATGGAGTATAAAAGTAGGGAAGTCCTGTTACAACTGTACAGGGAGTTAGTGAGACCACACCTGGAATACAGCGTACAGTTTTGGTCTCCTTATTTAAGGAAGGATATACTTGCATTGGAGGCAGTTCAGAGAAGGTTCACAAGGTTGATTCTGGAGATGAAGGGGTTGTCTTATGAAGAAAGGTTGAGCCTATACTCATTGGAGTTTAGAAGAATGAGGGGATCTTATTGAAACATAAAAGATTCTGAAGGGGCTTGACAGGGTAGATGCAGACAGGATGTTTCCCCTCGTGGGGGAATCTAGAACTAGGGGGCATAATTTCAAAATAAGGGGGCATCCTTTAAATCGGAAAGGAGGAGGAATTTCTTCGCGGAGGGTCATGAATCTTTGGCATTCTCTTCCCCAGAGAGCTGTGTCATTGAATATATTTAAGGTGGAGATAGACAGATTTTTGAAGTATGAGAGTCAAGGGTTATGGGGAACAGGCAGGGAAGTGGAGTTGAGGCCAAGATCAGATCAGCCATGATCTTATTGAATGGCGGAGCAGGCTCGAGGGGCCAAATGACCTACTCCTGCTCCTACGTCTTATGTTCTTTATAAACTTCATCCTCGGCCCTGGTGACATTAATTGAACCTTCAGTGTATTACTGCCTTGTAGCACACTCTTAGCCAGCTTTTTAACATGGTTTGAAACGATTGGCTACTGAATTAGTCCTGTAATTTTGACTTAAATCACGGTGCATACTAACATTTCAAAAAAAAACATTTGTATTAAGTGTAAAATTGACTTGAAAGCTTAGTGCAATTCAGGTGCTGCAAAATAAAATATTTGTATCAATTTTAGTGACTTTTCTGTCATTCTTAACATCTCAGTTAAATAGTACTGCAGCAGCTTTGGAACGGTGAAGCCACAATAGCTCTGTAAATATTTCTGTTAGTAAGCTGTCCAAGGTCTATTGATCGTGGAGCTGGATCTGGGTGATGAAGGACAAAGTGGGTGACAGCAAAGGTCACAACTATTGAAAAACAAGAAAAAGCGAGAGGGGAAAAAAAAAAATCACAATCAGACAAGGTTCCAATTGTTGTTATAACTCAACCTACGCGCCACCCCCCCCACCACCCCACTCCAGACCAGCCATGCCTGATTTGCTGCTGTCCCTCTGGTGAAGTGCCTCACCTCTAGCTGGCAACTCCCCACAAGACTACAGCGGAGATCAAGGTGGAAATTTGAACTCCTGAGCAGGAAAGTGGCCCAGTGAGCTGGCCGCTCATCCGGTGGCAGCAGCCATTTCAATGGTTGGGCCTCATTAACATGCCGCCGACCGACTTCGACCAAAACTGCTGGGAAGTCGGGCGGCCCAGAGGCCAACGGTCAAGATCAAGCTAAGTGTAGTTCTGGGGCAGTCAGTGGTATGGGAAAGACGGGGTGGGGGGGGAGGCGAGTGCAGTCTAGGCAAGGGAGGCCGACACTTCCTTGTGCAGCCTGCTCAGACTCCTGCTCTTCCTGGCCCCACAAAAGGAAAGTTTTAAACCAACTTTGGTGGTCTGACCAGGTTCTTCTTCTGGGCGCCCCGTTGACCTCCTGGTTACGATGGAGTCAGGGTCCTATTGACGTAATAGGACGTTGATTTCGAAAATTGTATGATGATTCCACCTGTGGCAGGTGAGCACCTTATACTCCTGAAAAAATAGGCATTTTAAAATTGCAACAGATTGGGAACAGAGCGGTTAATTCACCCAATATTTTAACTGTCCACTCTACTGGTTTCTGCCAGATGGGAGGAGTTAAAATTCCTCTGCTGCCCCCACCCTTGAGTTCAACTAACAGAGGTATGCAAGATAACCTGTAGTATCAAGTTCAACTAATGAAATAGTGTAGCGATGTCAAGTATAAGAGCTTCTCCGTTAATTCTAATATACTGTTTTATGGTTAAAACCAAACAAATAGACTAGTAATTGTAACCTAACCCTAACCCGGCAGGATCGATCGGCCGCCCGATTTTCCTTTCTCTTGAAGTCGATGGAAATTTGACCAGTTACAGCGTCAGTAGGAAACTAAATTGGCGAAAGGGGTTGGGAATTTGCTCAGCTCTCATTTTCCGACACAAACATTTGGAGCATTCAGGAGTAACAAAAACACGCCTTAATGGTCTTAATTCCGGATGCTCTAAATGCAGAGTTCTTGCCAGTGTCATACTTGCTTGCAACCTCCACAGTCGATTTGTGGTACCAGCCCACCAACGACCCTACCACTATAATCCTAACTTCCATTTTACCTGCTAAAATGGTTCACCTTCAAAGCCACCTCTTCTTCTGGGCACAACAAAATGGGGTGGGAAGGGGAAAAAGAGGGTTTCCCCCCCCCAAATCTGCATTATTTTTTTTCTCAAATAAGTAAAGAGAGCTCAAATTAAGGCAAGTGGCAATAAAACTGCCCAACTATAAAGTAGGAGGTAGGTAAGCAGGCAGTGGCCTGGTTTATTCCAATGCCTTCATGTTTACCTCCTTTCTGAAACTGCCCCTCAGTGTAACCAGTGTTGTCACTGATGGGAGTTAGTGACTGAATGCTTAGCGCTGCATTCCTTGTATACCCTCAAACAAGGGTATACAAGGCAACCCACCAATACCCAGTTTACATGCGAGTTACCCGGCATCCGGTGCACCTCTCTACTCCTCTCAAGCCTCCGCGGAGTACTGGTATCGGTTTGCTGTCCATCGTTGGATAACTCTGTTTGACATTCTTCTCCAGTAATATGATAGCACATAGCTGGAGAAGGAGGTCAGTGTTTTTGTGCTCGTGAGAAACTGCTCTCCCTTCGAGGGCTGCAGTAATGCTGGCTGCATTACAATTAAAGCTACTGCAAGATGACATTTTATTTTAGATTGCTCATTAAACAGAATTGACTCGGAAGCATAAGGTTCTACACAATTATTTTTTTTAAATATAGCTAATAGTAAGCTTTAGATATATTGCAAACATTAGAATGAACAGATTAATTGAAGTTTTTGAAATACGAGAGATGATTGAAATCAAGGGCATCATAGCTCTGGGTGAACGATCCATTATTCTAGTCTTTTGTCTATAGTTTGGGATACTACATGAGGCAAAGAGACAAGGTTTCCTCTCAACTGGCACTCCCACATTTTCATTGCAAAAATGAATATGTAAAAATCAATTAAATTAATGAGCAGTGTCCTTCATTAGTTTCGTTAGCAATCTTTGTATGGTTACTTTTGCTTGTATCTAGCACTGGAAATGCAAACAAAAAAGTCCATGTGTTATTTACATTTTTTGCCAAAAAACATCATTCCTAAAATCTTTTCAATGGCTTGGCTGATATTCAAAACAAATTAGGTTAGATATTTATTGGAGGGTAGTGCCAAATAATTGGAGGGAAGCACGAGGCGCTACAATCAAAAGGGATTAAAGTTAAATCCAGGGAACTACAACAAGTCTAAACTCTTGAGGTGGCGAAGTTAATGGAAAGTATAACATGATATAAATGACAGACTTTCATTTCTATAGCAATGCAAGTCTGTCTGTGATATAAATGGGTATTTAGAATTTATAGGATTAGAGGGGATATCTAACCAGGCATTAGATGGATTTCTGGTAAATTTGGTGATCATGGTATATGGAAACCAAGAGTAAACTATTCTAGTGTAGGGATCTGGTACCTGCTGTGGCTTGCCAGATTGTCCATGAGGGGTTGGCGAAAATTTTTAACCAGGCATGTAGCATCCCAAGAATAGCGGAGGCACATATTGACCGGATGGCCTTTTCGTTGGATACATAAAAAACATTACAGCTTATAGTCTCTCTACCACTGGCAGTTCCAACTTTGGTGTCATGATGCAAGGAAAATAAAGTGGGACTAATACTTCCGAAGGAGCAAAGGCCATTTCTCCCCCCCCCCCCAACATAGAGATGGAACATCAGTATGATTGGCTGCTGCTGCAGACAGATTGAATGTTCAGCCTACTCTAGTAATTTCCACTTACTAGACCTTTCTAGCTACCTCAGGAGGTTGGGGGCCAGAAATGGAAGTCCTGATTTACTGTTGTGTTCCATGTAATGTAAATGAGATGAGCTCCATAGCACCAGTAGCTGTGGCATATTTTATCCGTAATATAATCTGGAATGCAAACACGGCATTGGAGACAAATGTGCATTTGATTCAGCACATTAGGAGAAAAGTTCCGATTTTATGCTGGGAGCATGCAATTGGAAAGTTTACCTCACCAATACAACAGTAGACAGTGAATCTAGGCTATTTTTGAAGTATTGAAGCTTCTCGAGTGCTAGTATCTCATGCACAGTGGATATAATCCCCAACTCAATCCACTGTGATTGCACTTAACTATCATGCAAGTACTCAGGTCAGTTTTCTTCATCATGGATTTTACTTGGTTGACATGGAATAACATTTTGTTGCAATAGCCACTGTGCTTGTGAATAGTTTGATGCTATGGATACAAAATGTTCACCACTTACTTGTATTTCACAGTTGGGGGGAAGAGCACAGAATACCAGCAGTACAAGGGAACCTTAAAATAAGTCAAGGGTAGTAGCTTATTCAATTTGATACAAGTGAAGAAAATGGCAATGGAGAAAATAATGGGACTGAAGATAGACAAGTCTCCAGGACCGGATAGTTTCCACCCTAATGTATTAAAAGAAACAGGTGGGGAATTGTGCCTTTGGATTGGAAAATTGTAATTGTCACTCCATTATTTATTAAAGGAGGGATGAAGAAACCAGGAAATGACCACCTGTCAGTTTAACATCAGTTGTTGAGAAGTTACTGGAATCGATCAGGGACAGAGTGACTGAGCACTTGAACAAGTAGGAGCTGATCAAAGAGAGTCAGCACAGTTATCCCCTACCAAGGGTAGGTCATGTCTGACTAATCTATTTGAATTTTTTGAAGAGGTCACTAACATGGTGGACAGGGGAGTGTCTATGGATGTTATCTATATTGATTTCCAGAAAGCATTAAATAAGGTTCTGCACAAAAGATTATCAGCAAAAATAAAAGTGCACATAATTGGAGCTAACCTTGTAACATGGGTTAGTAATTGGTTGGCATGTAGGAGACAGAGAGTAGGGATAAAGAGAATCTACACCGATTGGCAGGATATGACAACTGGCGTTCCCCAAGGATCCGTACTGGCAACTCAGCTTTTCAACATACAGGAAACTTTCGTTTATCCGGCATCGACGGGACCGGCGTGGTGCCGGTTTATCGAAAGTACCGGATAACAGAGAGTTATATCTACCGAGGCTATTTTTAACAAAGAGACTCCAAGCAGCACGGGAGAATCTACTCATGCTACTGCAATGTTTCGGACTTGCGACAGCGCCAGGAGGCCGAGTAGTGGCACTTTTGAAAAGTACCCCTACTGACTAAATCGGCGTTCGCGGACTCGGACTCGGACTCGGGATCGGCAACATTGCCGGTTATTTGAGAGGATTTTTCGGAGCACTCGGCGTTCGCAGAGACTCGACTGCGACTCGGCAACATTGCCGGTTATTTGAGAGGAGTTTTCGGAGGATGATTTTTGCCGGTTAAGCGAGAATTCCGGATATTTGGGTGCCGGATAAACGAAAGTTTCCTGTATATCAATGACTTGGATAAAAGGAATAGAAAGTTCTAGATTCAAGGTTGCAGATAATACTAATTTAGGAGGCACAGTAAGTTTTGTAGATGGAAGCAGGAAGTTACAAAGATAGATTAAGTGAATGGGCAAACTGTGGCAGATGGTGTTCAATGTGGAGAAATGTGAGATCAACCACTTTGGATCCAAGAGAAATAAACTGGATTTTTTTCTCAATGGCAGGCTACTAGGAAATGTGGAGGAGCAAAAGGATGTGTGTGTGTGTCCATGTACACTAATCACTAAAAGCTAGTATATGGGTACAAAAAAAATAAATCAAAAAGGCTAATGGAAAGTTGGCCTTTATCTCAAGGGGGTTGGAATACAAAGGGGAGGAAGTTATGCTTCCTATGTACAGACCCATCTGGAGCACTGTGTTCAGTTCTGGGCACCACACCTCAGGAAGGATATATTGGCCTTGGAGGGAGTTTAGTGCAGATTTAGCAGAATTATACAAGGGATTAAAGGGTTGCATAAACTTGGCTTACATTCCCTCGAGTATAGAAAGGAAAGAAAGACTTGCATTTATCTAGCTCCTTTTAATGACCTCAGGTCATCTCAAAGCACTTCACAGCCAATGAAGTACCTTTGAAGTGTGGTCACTGCTGTAATGTAGAAGGTTGGGGGGTGATCTAATTGAAGTGTTTAAAATTATTAAAAAAAGGATTCAATAAGATAGATACAGAGAAGTTATTTTCTTTGGTGGGGGGATCCAGAATAAGGGGGCACAATCTTAAAATTGGAGCTAGGCGATTTAAGCAATTTCACACACAAAGAGTAGGGGCAATCTGGAACTCTCTCCACAAAAGGCTGCGGATGCTGGTTCAATTGAAATTTTCTCAAGAACTGAGATTGACAGATTTTTTATTAGGTAAGGGTATCAAGGGATATGGATCAAAGCTCTGGTAAATGCAGCTGAGGTACAGATCAGCCATGATCTGACTGAATTACAGAACAGGCTCGAGAGGCCGAATGGCCTCCTCCTGTTCATATGCTTCTGCAAGAATGCCTTTAAATTGGTTAACTTTAAAAGGAAGCCCGTTTATGAACTGTAGCATAAGCATGGAATCAAATCTGTGGTCTCTGGTTTCTACAGCTTATTACAAAAGGTAGGCCATCAGAGAGCTTGTGCTGATTCTTGCAAGCTTTGATCGAATCAATATATATTTGCACTTGTTCCTGGAATGAAAATTAATTCACTTGTTTTAAGCAATTTATCCATTTGCAGAACATTAACCACTATGATCCTTACTCAAATTGTAATTAAACTGCAAGCTTTTTTAAAAAAAATGAACAATCTGCATGGACAAACATTTTTAATTGTATATGGAAAGAGAAAACCTTTGCATCATTTGTCACAAGGTCATATGTACGTGACAAGATACACATTTCAACTTGATTTGGGTCACTGGATCATGTTTACAAATTAAAAGTTTGCCAAGCACTTTCATAAAAATAGTGTCCCTTTTAACAAGTAATGTACCTTCACGATAATAATACTCCCATTTCCTTAAGCTCTTTGTTTTCCTTTTATAGGAGCAACCCAAATTGTTGAGGTACATTTTATTTCCTCCCACCATCTGATGTCCCCACATCATGCAGAGTTGTCAGACAGCAGAGGAAGTGCACTTCCCCACAGGGCAGGGAAAAAAATAATTAAAATGGCCAGGTCACCTCCAGCTGCTCTCGTGCGGCTCCTAGCAACCCAGATCTAGATTAAGTGGCATGTTGTGTTTTCCAGTACCATAGATGACCATTTACTTACCATTGCACTGCACAGATGGCTGCTTGCTTTGATAGCTGCAACAATCAGCACAGAAGCAAATTCCCACCATTTGTTCAATCGATCAGCTCATAGCAGTGTTAGTAATACACACATCAACGCTACAATGTTACCAGTGAAGATTAAAAGCTTTGCGGTGTTGTCTGGTGCATGTGCCTCAGAAGACATCACCAAATAGGTCACCAGAAATAAACTTTCAAAAACGTCGCTGTCCTGAAGCAGATTTCCCACCCACCCCCTCCAATTAGCTCTCCATTCTCCCCCTTCAAGACCCCAACTCAAGAGATAAAAGTGGGGGCAGTGGCAAAGCGAGATAAGAAAGACTCATTGCAGAAATTAATTCAGTATGTTTTTGTTTCCAGTGCAGAATGCCTAGTTAGTTACAGCTATGGTGCACAGGCAACAGAAATCAAGCAGGTTAGCACAGAAAAAAATTCCACACATTTCTTCAAATTATCATATTCCTTCTGCTCTTCTATACAGTGCAGTATTAAAGGGACACTTTTTCTGGTAAAATGGGTTCCTTTTTATCTTCTAACCAGAGATGAACTGGAAATGCAAGAAAATTTTCTACAACTTAATATTTTCCACTGTGGGGAAATACTGCATCTGCTTTACCGGCATGCAATATAGTTAGCGTGTAAACATTGGCCCGGAATTTGCGGTCGGAGGCGTACCTCCGGAGTACGCCTCCGACCCGCTAAAGATATACAAACTTACCTTCTGGCTGTGGAGACAATGGCCCAAAAATTAGTGAGCGAGCCTTCGTGCGAGGGTAAGGCCTCTCACTGCGCGCTGGCTTTTTCAGTCCGAGCTCGCACGAACTTGATGTTCTGGACAGCAGCTGTGCAGGGCTTTCGTATCCCACAGGCGTAGTTAATTCGTGCGAGCTGTGGGATCACGTGACTCAGTTAGAGCCAATGGCAGCACACCATCTTTCATTCATAGCTTTCACAGCACGGCTGTGAAAGCTATGAATACTATACCCCCCCCCCCAAAAGAACAGCTAAACCTCAATTAAATTTAAAAAAAACCCCATCACATTAATAAAATAAGTATAGTTAAATAAATTAACCATTTTAAACAAAAAATTAAATTTTTGAAAAAATTTAAAATCTTTTAAAAAGTTATAAAAATAAACTTACCTGTCTTTAAAGTCTCTAAAAAAGATATACCTGTTAAAAAAAAATTCAAAATAATACTTAATTAAGTACTTACCTTGTTAAAAGAGGGTCTTACACCTCCTTTCTTTATGTGCAAAATCTTCCATGCTTACCTGCGCGTCCAAAGCACTAAGTGCACTGCGTGCGCGCAGCCTGTAGCGCGCACGCGGTTTACCTAGGAACCGCCCCCTTTTGAATTCACCAAGTGCCGGTTTTCAGCGCATGCGCAGTGCATGCAGAAAACCGGCAATTGGAGACAGAATACGCGAGAGTACACAGTGTGTACTCTCGCATAGCGGCACTAATTTTTGGGCCTTTGTGTCCTGGGCCTGCGGGCGTACGCCTGCGCAAAGGCCCAGGGACGCAGGCGGTTCGGAAGCGTTCCTGGGATCAGGTGGGCCAGGTCGTCAAATCAGAAAGGAGGATTCCATTGCTGTCATTTCCGAACGGAATCCCCCAATGACAAACAATGGAATCCCCAAATAATTACAGAACGTACACAATTCTAATAAAAACAAATGTTCTCATTTTCAAATTTAAACTAAAAGTCCCTTCAATACATCAAACAATAAAAAAATGTATTCTTTGAAAAATAATTTTAAAGATTTTAATCTGGGCCAAAATTTGCATAAAGTAATTTTAAGTGCTTGTACATCTTTTTTATTTTTGAATTTAAGATTTATAGTAACCCTTACGCTGGTGAAAGCAGGCCCTACGCCTGCTTTTACCAGCTGCAAGAGTTTTGTGGGCATTTGCTGGGCAGTAGTGGGGCAAATAGCTCAACTCTGCACCAGCAAACGTGATTTTACTTTCGGTTTGGTAGATCTGTCAAGGCGAACTTGACAGATCGCAAGTTACAGGTTTTCACGCATGCGGAAACCCGGAACTTGTGGGGCCTTTTAGAAGGCTTACGACGGCGTACGCTGGACACCGCGAAATCCAGGCCATAGTTTTGGAGGGAGTTGTCCAAGCAACTAAAGGCACTTTATCTTACTCCAGTGCCGCTGACCCCCAAACAGGCAGATCGTGGGTTGTTGACAACACGGGCAAGTATAAACTTGCTGTCCTCCACACGTCTAACAGCAGTAAATACCCAGTTTATCCATGGGTCCTTTGATCTGCTACTGGTGTCACGACCTCCTTTCATGGCCTCAAATGTGCTAAGCTGGGTCACAATGCAAAATATCATCATAAGAAAGGCACATTGATGCAAAGTGCACCTAAAATGTCCAGGCTTCATTCAAATGAAGGTTAATATTTCCATGAACATGCAAACAATGCAGCCCTTTGCCTCTGCTCTGCTCTAGGTCTGTTGGAGATTAATTTGAAAAATGGACACCCGGTCTTCTGCACATCTGCTCTGTGTTACCTGAATCAGCCTTCAACATAACTGGAGGAGTGCGGCACACAGAAGTGGCTTTGACATCAATCGCCCAGGACCCAAGATTTAACTTTAAGCTCCTTTAAGCTTCCCAAAAACTCCCCTAAAAAGGACAGTGATGTTCCTTTAAGCTAAAGGTTTATCGAGTACGGCTGAACAGAGCACTTAACCACTGTATGGGGTGATTGATAGGAGGCGCCTATTAAAATCTTAATTAAAAGAATGGCCACTTAACTTTTAGTAGTTTAATGAATTTCAAATGCATTACAACAATAACTTGAATTTATATAGCACCTCTAAAGTAGTAAAACGTCCCAAGGTGCTTCACAGGAGCGATATCAAACAAAATTTGACACAGAGCCACATAAGGAGATATTAGGGCAGATGACCAAAAGCTTGGACAAAGGAGGTAGATTTTAAGGAACATCTTAAAAGGAGGAAAGAGAGGCAGAGAGGTTTAGGGAGGGAATTCCAGAGCTCAAGGCCAACTGAAGGTCGGCTGCCAATGGTGGAGCGATTAAAATCAGGGATGCACGAGAGGCCAGAATTGGAGGAGCGCAGAGGTCTCAGAGGGTTGTAGGGCTGGAGGAAGCTACAGAGATAGGGAGGGGCGAGGCCATGGAGGGATTTGAAAACAAGGATAAGAATTTTTAAAATCGAGGTGTTGCCGGACTGGGAGCCAACATAGGTCAGCAAGCAGAGGGATAACGGGTGAACGGGACTTGGTGCGAGTTAGGATACGGGCAGCAGAGTTTTGCATAAGGTCAAGTTTATGGAGGGTGGAAGATGGGAGGCCGGCTAGGAGAACATTGGAATAGTCAAGGCTAGAGGTAACAAAGGCATGGATGAGGGTTTCAGCAGCGGATGAGCTGAGGCGGGGTGGAGTCGGGTGAGGATACGGAGGTGGAAGTAGGCGGTCTTGGTAATGGAGCAGATGTGTGGTCGGAAGCTCATCTCGGGGTCAAATAGGACATCAAGGGTGCGAACAGGCTGGTTCAGCCTCAGACAGTCGCCAGGGAGAGGGATGGAGTCGGTGGCTAGGGAACAGAGTTTGTGGCGGGGACCAAAGACAATGGCTGCAGTCCTCCCAATATTTAGTTGAAGGAAATTTTTGCTCCTCCAGTAATGGATGTCGGACAAGCAGTCTGACAAATCAGAGACAGTGGAGAGGGTCGAGCGAGATGGTGAATACCTATCACCCACATTCACACACGCACCTGGATTACTTCAGTCTGCCAAGAAAGTGACAATAATCAGGCTTTGATCTGTTATGGAGACTTTCTTCAATCCACTTTCCAATAAGTCAGTCACTGTGAGAGTTCTGTAAATACTACACTGGCCCTCTTAAGGGAGCTATGTATATTTGCATCTAACTAAACTATAGGAGGTTGAAGCAGCAGATAGCTGGATTAGCACAGACCAGTTATAGCATTCTAATAGTACAGTCTATACAGCATGGCTTTTTGCTAATTCCATTTCCCTCCACTTCATGCCCTTAAAGAATAATATGGGGCACATATATGGAAGTCAACTGTTTTTTCTGAGGTCCTAGCAAGTTAATTTAGGCTTGAATAACAGCACAAAGATTCATGAGAATATTGTGCAATAATGAGCAGGAACAACAATCAAAAAGACATTACAGGGCTAATATGCAGAATATGCACTACTGGCAGATCCTTAGCCACCGCCATGTAGGTTGGAAAATTGCAGGTGCACTCCCCACAATTTTCCATTGATCAATTTTAATGGGTGGAGAATCATTGGCAGTTGTACTTATGATTTTCTGATAGCCATGGCTGGTGGGCAAGGCTCTCATCATCTAGTTACCATTTCTGGGATTACACATCTGTGGATGTTGGTGAAGATGTGATGCCTCCCACATTCAAATAGCCTACTGACATTCACCTACTAGATAGTGGCCACACATGAAGAATCCCTCCTCACCCTTGCCCCACACTACCTCAGCAACCTCATCCAACCATACTTCTCAGCAAGTGTTCTTTGATCTCCAACTTGGCCTCCTGTGCACCTCCCCTCTAGCTCTGCTCCTTCACCTTTAATCAACCTTGGCTTTATTTTCTGGAATTGCCTCCAAGTTTCTCAGCCTTGCTAGATCTCTTTCGGCCTTTAAAACCTTCCTCAAATGTATCTTTCCAGCCATACTTGTGGTCATCTCTCCTAGCTCCCCCGCGACCGCTCAGTGCCCGTTTCTCCTCCGTGAAGTCCCTTAGGATGTTTTCTATGATAAATTCACAATACAAATGCAAGCTGTTGTTGAATGGCCAGAAGTGAAGTAACAGATAGCAGCTGGCACCCTGGGAACCACATCTGACCATGAATTACCACCTTCAAGAAAGGAGAAAAATTGGTCATTTGTCCTATTTTAGAAGAATTGGCAAATAGTACCAGAATTAATGACTTCGTGATAAATGGAAAAATGTTGTTTTAAAAAAAACCCAGCAAACTTGAAGCTATGTTTTCATCTTAACTGGTACCAACACAGATCAAAAGACATACTGCATGCACATTTTACAGTAATATATACGATCGTCTATAAACATAAAAAAATAGGAGTAGGCCAGTCAGCCCTTCGAGCCTGCTCCTCCATTCAATATGATCATGGCTGATCCTCTATCTCCAAGCCATATTCCCCCTCTCCCTGCACCCCTTGATGCCCTTTGTGTCTAGAAATCTATCTATCTCCTTCTTAAATATATTCAGTGACTTGGCCTCCACAGCCTTCTGTGGTAGAGAATGCCACAGGTTCACCACCCTCTGAGGTGAAGAAATTTCTCCTCATCTCAGTCCTAAATGTCCTACCCCGTATCCTGAGACTGTGACCCCTCGTTCTAGACCCCCCCCCCCAGCCAGGGGAAACGGGCAGAACTTCCCTAGCACAGATTTCTATGGTTGAATTAGTTACCAAATGACAATTTTGCTTTTATTTTGCAGAATTAGTATGCTAATGACACACAGGACCCTCGAGTAACTGACCGGTATTTGCACCCATAGATTTTGCTCCATTGCCAACCATTGCAAGAAATTAGGTAGAGCAGAGCGAAGTAGAAAGAGGCTATTTCTGCAAGGTCCAGAGTTAATTTCTTTGCAGAGGGGATAATTAAGTGATAATGGAGGTGTTGTACTGTACTGGGAAATTGAAGAGTAGGAGGTCAGTCAGTTGGAGGAGAGCAAAGGCCTAGCTTTCAAATCAGCTCACTGGCCTCAATTCCTCGCACCATCCACATCATCATATTTAGGGCATTAGATTTAGATTCTCAGCAACATTTTATGAAGTTTTTCCTAAAGTTTAAAGACATTTTTCTGACAGCACGAGTTACTGCTGTAATTAATTTAAAATAGCATCACCCGGAGAGGCCAAGGCGAAGCTGGCTGCAAAACTCTCCAGTCCCTCTCCTGACAAAGCCAAAAATGCTGAAATGACCTCAATTTTTTATTTTACTTTTTAATGCCAACATTGCAGAAGGAAAATCCATTAACGAGTGGAGTTGTGCGAGAGAGGAGAGTGGATGCAAGACTGTACACGTTATATTGGCCCGGGTTTTGTGGTCAGCGGCGAACGAACGGTATTCACCGTTCATTACACTTACCCACAGACTTTGTGGGCCTTTGCTCTGCGACTTGCAGTAATTAAAAATCCATTTCAGCATGACACCCTCTACAGGGAATCTGGAACCTGTGTGAACAGGTTAAGCAACTGCATGTCTCTTTAATCAACCAGACTGAAGAATTCTTAGAGACACGCTGGGCTGGATTTTCTCAGCCCCGAGGAGGCGGGACTGCCGGGAAAGTTGCAGAATTTGGGGGCGGGTGGCAAACCCGCCCCCAACCCGCCTCCGTGCCCTCTTGCCAGGAGGCGGGAAGCCATCCGGCCCCGGGTCCCGTCTCCTTGGAGGCAGGAAGGGATTAAAGCCTATTAACTACCTGTTAACAGGTAGTTAACAGGCAGAAAATAGGATTATCCCCATTTTTGGCGCTGAAGTGCGGGCTTCCCGACCTGGGGGAACCCCTACGGGGTGTAGGAGGGGAGTAGTAGGTCTGTGGGGGTCAGAGGGGTCTGAAAGTGCGATGTAGAGGTGAGTGATGGGTGCAAGTGTGGAGTGGTAAGTATGTGAGGCGAGTGTAAAGTGTTAGAAAATGTTAACTGACTTTTGTTTCTACCTACAGCCTTCAGCCGCTGTGGAGCTGAAGTCCCCGACATCTCCACTGTAGAGATCACAGACTGGCTGTTGCATCCTCCGACCCAACAGCCAGCTGATTTCTGCAAAGTAGAAAGGTTTGATGAGTCCTGAACACAAGGTCTCATCAAACTACACAGAATGTCAGTGTTTGACAGCTTCACAGAGCTGTCAAACGATGACATTTCTTCTTTCAAAAGTTCTTGATAGATGACACGTCATACGTTGACGTGCTGTCACTGACTTCCCCCTAATTGGCCTGCTGAGCCCGCCGGGCGGGCTTAACAAGGTCAATCAGGGGAAATTCCCGCTGGTTGGACAGAAGCTGATGAGGCGGGATTGAAACCCGGCAATCAGCAGGCCCGCCTCCAAAAGCTTCCCATTCAGAAAATCCAGCCCACAGAGTAAACTAGGAAGGGCAAGTTAGAATATTCAAGTCAATGCCAAATCATGTACAGAAAGCGAAATAAAGAGAGGGAAAGAAAGAGAGAGAGAGAGAGAAAGAGAAAGAGACCGCAAGTAAAAAGGTTTTATTTTAATTTTTTTTTTAAATCTCCCACAATAATTAAAATCTGAAGGAATGAGACTCCATATTTTTAATAGTAGATTTTCAGTGTGAGAGGGGCTGTTTAGCACCAATTAAGACTTATAAAGTCGTTAAAAATTCACTTACACTTGAATGGACAGGCTCTAACTTCCTCTGGCGTGTTTAGTGGGTATCTAGTGGGAAAGTAACGCAACTTCACACCCTTCATGTATTTGAATGCCAAGTTTCTTGGCAAGAAACCAGTGTAGTGAAGCTTGTGGAGGAGCAGGGCAACTCGGACAGCAACTTCCTGACTTCTGCGTTTAACTGCGCAAGGGCAGTCGCTGGAAGTTGCTGTCCTTAATAACAGTGAGCGCTGACAGCCTCAGTTATTCCCACCATAAAATCCGGGATGATATGTTTGTTTTGTGAGGATATCCTTGACTTGTTTTAAACAGTCACTCTGTAAGCAGTATCCAAGAATTTTAATAGACATGACTAAATTAGGAATAAAAAAGTGAACATGGTGATGCAGTTAAGAAGGACAATTCACAAAAAACAAGATACTGAAGTTAACTAAAAAGACAGACTTGCATTTATATAGCGCCTTTCACGACAACCGGACATCTCAAAGCACTTTACAGCCAATGAAGTACTTTTGAAGTGGAGTCACTGTTGTAATGTGGGAAACACGGCAGCCAATTTGTGCACAGCAAGCTCCCACAAACAGCAATGTGATAATGACCAAGTAATCTGTTTTTGTTATGTTGATTGAGGGATAAATATTGGCCAGGACACCGGGGATAACTCCCCTGCTCTTCTTCGAAATAATGCCCTGGGATCTTTTACGTCCACTTGAGAGCAGACGGGGCTTCGGTTTAACGTCTCATCCGAAAGACGGCACCTCCAACAGTGCAGCACTCCCTCAGCGTTGCACTGGAGTGTCACCCTGGAGTGGGACTTGAACCCACAACCTTCTGACTCAGAGGCGAGAGTGCTACCCACTGAGCCACAGCTGACCCAGACATTGAAAGAGTGCATTAACATTGCAATGACATGAAAAAGAAAAAGCTCACAGACCACTGTCAAACTGGCACTGGGACCACAGACAATATGTCTTCACTGCCCTTGAGAACATGGCCACCACTCCATTGTCAGCCGAGGTGGTATTTGGGGTCAATAGATACGGCATGGCTCTGCCAAAAAGGGATCACTATGGTGGTGATGGCCCCGATTTTGACTCTAGGTGGATTCCCCGAGACCAGAGTTAAAATTACAGTCAAGTCTCAAGAATATCAGGATGCAACATGCCTGTGTAAAGAAGGACCCTGTTGGCTCCGGGCACCTGTCCTTGCTGCCTGATCAGGAGAGCAGGTTAAAATTGCAGAAGTTGCGATCATGGCAGCTTTTGGACAGGTAAGAGCCAGGGCGATTTTAACTGCCCGCCCGCCAGGTTTCTGCTGAGCGAGTAGGGTTAAAATCGCCACATGGCGTCAACTAATTCAAAACACCTCCAAAAAACGAGTAACTTTTCAATTTTAAAGAGAAAAAACCAAACTTTGCTACAGTTTGTCATGTGACCATTTAGCACGTGCTCCAATTTTTAAAGAAACAGCAATTATGTAGATCAACTCTTTGATGCAATAAAAGTAAGATGCTAACTGTAGTTATTGACAAGACTTGACCAGAAGACAGCTGGAAAACCCCAGACTTTTTTTTTTAAAAACTTGCTTGTAGTACACAGATCCAACCCTTATGAAGCACAACTGTGAACCATCTAATGCTGCTCAGGGACCAGATGCAGTGGGATACTCTGGGCAATGGCCCAAAGTCATTTGAGAATGTAAACAATACTTAACTCCTTCGAGATGCACCCAGTGCTGGTCCGGAGGGTCAGCCGTGACAGAAAATATTAAAAAGTGAAGTACCCAAAGATTTTGTTTGATTCAACAGATGTTAAAAATGCAATGTGAACACTTGACTTAACTACTTGACTATGAAAAAAAGACTACTTATGCTAATTCACCAGTTATGAGTAATAATAAGGATTTTAATTTTGTACTATAATATTATGAACATTAGTTGTACAGATTTCCCCCCATACCTCTACTTGTGCAAATGGTTAACAACAGTTTCCATAAACAGACTGAGATTCTTGTGAACTTAAACCCGCGTCTTTATTCTCTGCCATAAAAATTTTTTTGCAGCCCAGTTCCAACCCCAATCATATTAAATTGCCGAGTGGAGAACGTGTAAGGTGACCACTACACCTCTGGATTAATTTACAAATAACCTACACAGAAGCAGAAAGACATAGGCAAAACAGAACACTACTTATGAAAGAACAGGAATCAGCCCCCTAGGAGTTACTTATGCCCTTTTCATGAAGCCATCTATTTTACAATCTCTTGAAATGTAATAGGTCCTTTGGGCGAGTCGGCTGATCCCTCGCTTTCGTCGGATGAGATGTCGCACCTAGACTCGGAGTCAGGAGTGCCCCATGGAGCCGCGGTGTCTTTGCCAGAACTTAAAACAAATTGCCAGAATGGCAGTATTTATTCCATGGAATTTCTTTTCACACAAACCAATTTTCTTTTGAAATGATGTAACTAGCGAAGAGAACGACCTCCATTTTAACCCCCAACTTTGGTGAAACTACACTCAAACTAAAAAAGACAGAAATTTAAATTTGTGTTTTATTCAGAAGAAGTAGTAAGCAAGAGGGGAGCCAGGTATACATGGCAGGGCTTTAAACAAACAAAAATTAAATGGAACTACACAAGCTCTCAACCATCACAAATACAGCATCAAAACTCTAACCATTTCTCCCCATTTCTGGACTATGCTGACCACCCCAGGCTGACTACCCTGAGCTTTATTAGGTCAAAAACAGGGGCCACCTCATATTTAAACACAATCAGGAGTATCGGGTGTATTGCTTAAAATTTTTTTACAGCTTGTATGAAACATTCAGTTTAGAGCGATTACTGAAATGTTCCTAGAGTAAACTGACTAACAGTTAACTTTTCCCACATCTATAATAAACATACCATAACATTATTTACAATGTGATCTACTTTTATTTATACAGCAGTTTGGATATTATAAAGTACTGCACTAGTGAATTTATTTTCTCTGGCTTGAAGGATTTAATGGCTCAAAGCACCTGCAGCCTCACGGTTTCACGAGGTTTTTTTCCCCCTTTTATTCCTTCTGCTGCTTCATAAGTCGCTTTCTTAGCTAAAGAAATGTATTACATGACAATAGTTAATTTGATAGTTAAAATAAGGCATTTAGTAGGAAGCCAAGCAGAAATAAGTACAGTATTTGGCCAATTCTCATCATTATTATCCGGTCTTGGAATTGACAAATAACTCATTAAAATTAGGATTATAACTTGAACTTTCAATGAAAGTTGCCCAACATACCAGACTGCTGTGTCACTCCAGTGATAATGAAACATTTCGTAATGATCTTTTGAAATGTGGCTCTACAATGATTTCTTCCTATAAATGTACATTTACTGAAGGGTCATGAATGCAACATTTGCAGCTTATAAGTGAAGGGTAACAAAGTGTTACAATTTCTCGGCTAGGTTTCAAAAACAAATTTTTCATCTTTGCTACCTGGACAGAATCAAGCACATCTCTAATGGACTGTACTCCTGGCACATCATGCTTGTATTTATCAGACTCTCTGTCAGGTCTCCCAGCATCCTACCATTTGACATTCATTTGTTTCCTGAGCTTTTAGCCCAGTCATTATTTACATTTGAGCATTTACTCAGTTACTTGGCTCTTTCAACCTTGTCCAATAATGGGAAAGGGACATTCATTTTAAAAATGAATGATTAAAAAAAAAACTGGACCTTGGCACTTTTCTCTTTCCAACATTTTTCACCACATCATGGTCACAAGCAAGAATACAGAACCAGTCAGGCTCAAATAGTGTAAATCTATATTCAATTTGCTGCAGCTTCACCCTTTGGGCACTGGGCAGAGAAAGTGTTTCTTCCATTTTATGCTGTTAGTTGAGGGAGTGCATGTACATCATACAATGGCCATTGGCAGTGTTGTCTACAGGATGAATAGAATAGACACGTGCAGGGCTAGATTTTCCTCAAAGGCAGGGTTAGCACCAGAAATGCATTGGAACTGAACTTCCGCCCAGTGTGATCATATTCGGACCCCATTCCCTGGCTCAGGTTACATTTAATAGTGAGGGCAGGATCGCAGCTATTGTTGCACCTTCTATTGAGAGTTCACCTCAAGGGGGATTGATGATGGAAAGAGGGAAGCCTGGCACTGTTGCCCCCCTCATCTTCCACCTCCGTCTCTTCCAGCCCCATGTGTTCAGTGCGTCACTCTGTGCAGTCATGTCATACTTGTTCACCACTCCCCTTCCCTTTACCTGCATTATGGTGTTACAGCCAACTCCAGAACGAGCTGCAGCACAGGCTTAGAAAAACAAAATAGGAGCAGGAGTAGGCCATTTGGCCCTTCGAGCCTGCTCCGCCATTCAATATGATCATGGCTGATCCTCTCTCTCAATACCATATTCCTGCTCTCTCCCCATACCCCTTGATGCCTTTTGCGTCTAGAAATCTATCTATCTCCTTCTTAAATATATACAGTGACTTGGCCTCCACAGCCTTCTGTGGTAGAGAATTCCACAGGTTCACCACCCCGAGTCAAGAAATTTCTCCTCATCTCAGTCCTAAATGTCCTACCCCATATCCGGAGACTGTGACCCCCTCGTTCTGGACCCCCCCCAGCCAGGGGAAACATCCTCCCTGCATCCAGTCTGTCTAGCCCTGTCAGAATTTTATACGTTTCAATGAGATCCCCTCTCATTCTTCTAAACTCGAGTGAATACAGGCTTAGTCGACCCAATCTCTCCTCATACGACAGTCCTGCCATCCCAGGAATCAGTCTGGTGAACCTTCGCTGCACTCCCTCTATGGCAAGTATATCCTTTCTTAGATAAGGAGACCAAAACTGCACACAGTACTCCAGGTGTGGTCTCACCAAGGCCCTGTACAACTGTAGCAAGACATCCTTGCTCCTGTACTCAAATCCTTCCCAAGAGGACTCAGCAACAGTCAAGCCTTCTGGCATTGAAGCTGTAACAGCTGCAACAGACAGACTGGGTGGTAGAGTGGAGAGGGTGGTCTCTTCTGGCCTGCTGAGAAATTGGGACTTGCATACAGACATGTATCTCTCTTAGCTTCAATGAGCTGACTGGTACCATTTGGACAGTTTTCCTGGTGGTTACTGACCAAACTGAGCCAAGGCCCAGTACTAGTGGCTTTGTCAAGTGTGGGCTTCAATGATGATACTGCTGTCTCAGGAGAGTAAAATGTGTGTGCCCTCCATGACTTCTTTAATGCTGTAGTACAGCGGTTCCCAACCTCTTCCTTTATGCGGACCACTACATCGTCATCAAAAGCTTTTGCGGACCACTAGCCATTTAAAACATTTTTAACATCGCCTATGGCTGCCTATTACATTATCATAATTTTTTTTTTCCCCCCACGGACCACCTGCAGTACCCCCGCGGACCACTGGTGGTCCACGGACCACAGGTTGGGAACCGCTGCTGTAGTATATGGCTGGCTTGCTGATGTTACAAATATCTTCAGTTGGCACTTCAAAATAACACTGTGGCATAAAAGCGGAGGGCTATGGTAACTTTCACTGGCAATGCGGGGTCTCTGGGGGCGCTGGGCTCCAGGTTCAGCACAAGCATGTGGCACAACTCCTGCACAGCCTCTCAAGTGAAGCACAGTCTTCTTACACATTGGTCATTACGGAGATCAAGATAAGAGTGCGTTTGTACCCGCAAGTGGGTACCAGGAGTTGGCATGATGCCCATAAGCCTCTTTTCCCTGCATTCTTCCCTCGGTCTCCTTTCCCCACCCCCCTCCCTCTTCATTGCACCACATGTAAAAGGGGGATTCCCAAGTGAAACACCACTGAATCCTGTGCTGAATGCTTAAAGGTGCCAAAAAAAATATAGCACAAGGAATCGAGTTGCATCAAATCAAAAATCTCAACAACTTTTATCTCTACTGCCACCTGCCTAGCAACCCTGAACACCTCTTTTATACCAGTGTTGATTTGGAGAGGAGGGGCAAAGGTAGCGGGGAAGGGGAATTCAACACTGGTGACTAATTGTGTGTAAACACAACATGCATACAGTGGCCAGTATTTTGGTAGGCACTGTCAGCTGCCAACATTGCACCAGGAAGAAAATTGTAATTGAGGATATTGTGCAAGGCTTTGGAGCAAGGCCTACGCATCTCACTTTCCTCTTCTGGCTGCTCCGAGATACACTTAATGACGCATCCAACCTCCCACATCCACCATTACTGTGAGGCTGTACTCTTTACCACCCCCCCCCCCAACCACTGCCCCCCCTCATCTCCAAACTTCCATTCACAGAAAAGCTTTACTGTCGATCTCCTCCACTATTGCCCCACAACCCACCCTATCCTGTCCTGTTACCAGCTGCCTTCGCACTCAGCCGTTGGTGGTCGTAAGTCAGTGGTTTCACTTTGGCTCACTGTCAGCAGTTCCAGGATAGCCAGTTTCCCCACAGTCACTCTGTTCTGCTGGGAAAATTCCTACTTTACCAAATTGTTTACTGTTTCCAGGCTCTCGGCCTTACAACATCTCTATCCCAATCCCTATCCCCACCCCACGATACACAGAATTTAGGACTATAAAATGGGGGGATGCAGCTACGTTTATTCACCCTGGTCCAGTCACCTCCCGCCCACTAAACACGCTTCACTTGAAGATTACACTTGGTCTCAACTATCAGTTTTAAATACCAGAGGTGATCGACATATTTTGTCGTAATAGTGCAAGCCATTTTACAATCACATTTTTATTTGTTTTAAATGGACTTGCAAACTGTGTCACTCCTTGTGATCACAAATCTCACTTCTACCATTTCGGGAATGTTGACAGCCTTCCTTCCTTCAATCATCCCTCCCCCTCACACCACCCACAGCCTGAATGGAACACGCACGCACACACGCACCACCGCCCCCCCCCCCCCCCCCCCCTTGGGCAGGGGTGCTCACCCCACCCCAACCCGTCTCCATGCCATCTTCCCAGGAGGTGGGTAGCCGACCCGCACCAGGTCCCGGCTCCTGGAGGCGGGAAGGGAATTACAGCCACTTAACTGCCTGTTAACAGGTAGTTAACTGTAAGGTTTCCAAAATTTGCAGATCCCCAAAACCTAAGGAAAAAGGACTTTGGAACTACCCCAGAGTGATAAATTCCTTATGTTAGGCCCAAATGCATTTTTAAGACCAAAAACCAAGTTTTGGCATTTTAAAAGACATGTCTGGACCTGTAAGGGAGATAAGGCTGCACAGGAGGTGGGTTCAACCTCTGTACTAGCAGTTTTGGGTATTGCAGTTAAATTGCATTGTCTGGGAATCGGGATGACCTCACTCAAGCCCCAGCAAGCATTAACATTTGGACAATAGGCCCTGGGAGAAGGCAGCCCCACCCAAAACAACAGGTCCCATTAAAACCTATCACAGAACCCATTAAAGACATGCATAAAGATAGGAGTCCTAGGCCCAGCAAGAAACCCAAAACATGAGGACAATGCAAACTCCGATTAAACAACAGATCGACAGGACACAAGCCATTTGACACTTAGTAAAGTCGTTACTGTTGACGAGGTCTTACAATGACCAGGATTTGATTTGGTTTTGACACAGCCACTTCAATTTAGTATAATTGAAGGCCCAATCAAGCAGTTACAACAGTTGAAGTTAAAAGAGTTACAGTTCAAGTTCAACGGAAGGCAGTTCTGCAGTTCAATCGAAAAGCCTGTTTTCAGCAAAGTCAGTGCTGGAGTTACAGAGTCCAGGACAAGCAGGCAGAAGGCAGGTTCCACAGTTCTGCAAGAAGGCAGTTCCACAGCTCGGAAGACGACAGTTTAAACAGAGGCAGAGTTACAGCAAGAAGTTAAACAAAGAAGGCCAACAACTTCACAAGCAGACCGACACGCAAGAAGAAGCCAGAGCGACTGCCTCAGGTGACCATCGGACACCTCGCGGCAACAAGGGCCTTACGAAACCTTTTACTCAAAAGACTCTAAACCCTAACTCTCAACTGTCAAGGATTCGTTTGGTGAGCATTATCCCTGGCTCTCCAGAGTCCAACCTAGCTAGTGAAGTGGGATTGGGAGGGGTGAAGTATTCTTCTAATGTTATTTCCCTCGCTTGTACCGAAGTGTTCCCCACCTTTAGAGTGATGAGTGTTTGTGTTGTGTTTTACTTCCTTGAATAAAAGTCAAAGTTCTTTCATCAAACCTGTTGTCTACTGCACCTTTGTTCACAACCCCCAAATAAGTCCAAGGTCTAGAACCAAGGGGCGTGGGAGCGATTCGAACCGCTCGCTGAGTCAGAGGTGAGGCTGACCCCTACCACACCACCCCTACATAACAGGCAACTAAGAGGATTATCCCCATTTTACCCACACAAGTGCAGGCTTCCCAAAGGCTGCGAACCCCGCCAGGGTCACCGAGGCGAGCAGTGGGTCTGCGGGGTGCAAAAGTGCGCTGTAAAGGTAAGTGATGGGTGCAAGTGTGGAGAGGTGAGTATGTGAGGTGAGTGGAAAGTGACAGAAAATGTTTACTTACCTTTGTTTCTTCCTGCAGGCTTCAAACGTTGGGGATGTGGAGAGTCTCGCATCTCACCGGCAGAGATGACAGATGGCTGCTGCATTTTCCAATGCAACAACCATCTAATTTCTGTTCACAAGAGGTTTGATGTGTCTTGAATACAAGAACTCATCAAATAACAGAGAATGTCAGTGTTTGACAGCTTCACAGAGCTGTCAAACGATGACAATTCATCTGTCAAAAATTTCTGACAGATGAAACGTCATACGCTGACGTTCTCTGTAACCGGCTTCCCCTTAATTGGCCTGCTAAGCCTGCTGGGCGGGCTTCACAAGGTCAATCAAGGGAAAATAGCGTGGGTTGGCCAGAAGTCGATGGAGGCGGGACTAAAACCTGACAAGTGGGAGTCCCGCCTCCAAAAGCTCCCCATTGGCAAAATCCAGCCCTTGGTTTGTGTTGAGTTAGCTGATCTCAACTGGGAGGGTGTTAGAGATGCTGCAAATTGCATCGGTACCTTGTGCTAATGAGGTTTAAAATGAGCCACTCCACAGCCCCAATTTTAATGTAGCCCGCCTTGTGCGAGCAGATAGTTAAAATGGCGGTCGGAAGGGAGGGATTTCGGCCATTTCTACTCAGGATAAAACTTGTCTGGGAGGGCAGCCTGCCCTGGCAGACAGGGGCCTACTTTACATGCAAAAGTCGTGGCCCGATGAGGTCATCAACGCTGCAATGCGATTTCTACTTCAAAAATTGGATGGCCTGCATCGTGCCAAACCCACCAGTGAAACCTGGCGGGAGACAGCAGCGTTGGCAGAAGAGGGCTCAGGGTTCCATGTACTGTAGGAATTGACTGAAGGGGGATAAAAATGTATTTCTATTTAAAGGTTCGGTGCAGCAAAAAATGACCAGGAACTGTAATACTGCAACTATGGTTAAAGAGATCAAAATGAGTTTGACAGCCTAATGATTTTGATAAGCTACAGCATGTGATCCATTTCCTTCCGGGTACAGGAGTTTTCCCCATTAGTGGTCATGGATTATTTATGTTTTATACATTTTGCATGACTTAGAAGTACATGAAAACATATTTTGGAATAAACTGCACCACTGATGAACTTTATACTTTCATTAAACTAAACACAACTTTGTCAAGCTGGTTTTGATGTTATGTAATAATTTTAAGACTTTTACTTTGCAGATTTGTTAACTGCTTGCCTAATGTTCAGAGAGGCTTGCCACATTTAAACACATGTTTCCTTTAATGCATCATTTCAGTGGTACATGAAACACCAGTGCCACTGGAATTAAAAAGCATCAATGTAGTGCTCGTTTCTTATCGAACTATGCATTTCCCGATTTTATTTTTGCAGATGAAATTAAATTTTGCAGTGAACTAATTCAACACTAGAAAGCCAGAATAAGAGATTGTATTTATTATTTACTTTTAACACTTTTTGGTCCCCATTGCCTTCCACCTAGCAGTCTTCTTATTGATAATGGGACAGGTTAGGGAATGGTCTTCCTCATCACTGCTAGCCACTGCTGTTCCATGATCAGCCAGTAAGAGGTGCACCTTAATGCGCAATGAGCCAACAATGACAGCCACAAATTAGCTCACTTCAGAGTGGATTTGCATCAAATGCAGACAACATTATTGCATTTTAGTTTTTTTTGCCTTAAAAAAAAATTCAGAGTGCCAGACCCCTAAACTGCTTAAAATACGTTGGAAAGAATTATGGTTTTATGAAAAATAAACCGCTCATAATATTAAGCCACATAATTTTGCGTAAGCCTGTCTAGCTCATCAATCCTGCATTAAGCGCAAATTAAATGTAGAAATTTGCTATGCTCCCGGCATGACTCCTGATCTCGGCCACTGGCCCCGACGCAATTCCCACTCGGGGTTACGGCGAGAGCCACAAGTAGCATGTTCCTCTGTGGGGGCACTGGAGCCCCGAGTGAGGTGGGTCCTGGAAAGTGTGCACCTTTGCACAGGCACATGATGCTTGGTTACACTGGGCGCTGAACACAGGGAGATGGCTGGCTGGTCAGGGATCACGATGTACAGAGGGGAGAGTGTATCCAGAATCGGGGACCTTCAGATCTCTCGTGCTGTTTTGCAAGTGGAGGGAGTTGTTAGAGACAAGCTGAAGGATAAGTATGAGATCTTTCAGGACTTCTTTTTTGTAGATATTTGTTATGTAATAAATTTTATTTTTAAGAGGTATATCATAGAACAGATGAAGAAGGGTTGTAGCAGCTATAACTCAAAACTTTTCCTGGAATGTGTCTGGGTAGAATTTCTTTTAGTCGGTGTGACTGAGGATAAAAATTTAAATGGGGACAGGGGGGTCAAGTTTTGCATAATACAATTGGTGAATAACAAAGTAGAAAGTAACCGGAAAAAAAAGGACTTAAACCCTTAGGGAGGAAGAAAACTGGTCATGAAATAAATGAAAGACTCCTCATATGCAACAGACAGAAGAAACTTTATAATCATCAACAGGATAAATGAACATTCCCAACAATACATTAATGGGATTAGCCTTTCCCCACCCTCTATCATAGGCATAAAAATTATGTACAATATTTAATAGTGGATTGAAAGTTGAGTTGCACTAAATAGCTCAACGTCACAAGAGAATTTAGCAGAGGTACAATTATATATTTCAGTCCCTAGATTTGAAGGGATGCATTAATCAAATGACCATAAAATGCAAAAATACATGATTATCTGAAAATTGCACTCAATGTACTGAAAATTGAGAATCCCACTCTCCACGAGCATTGGCAAAAGCAGCATTTATTGAACGTGCTGTCTCTTCCGATAGATCTTGTACAGGTGTGATTGTGAAAACACGGTCAGACTGCAACTGCATGCTAGCAGTGATCTAGTACATGTACGACAGCAACAGAACTTAGTTACAAAAAAAACACGTAGCCATTAACTTCAAAATTACATGGGGCAAGGATTTCCTCTGTGTGCTATTGCTAATGAAATCATAAACCCATAGAAGTTTACACCACAGAAGGAAGTGATTTGGCCCCATCGTGTCTCTGCTGGCTCTTTGCTAACGCAACCCAAAACTAAACCAACTGCCCTACTCTCTCCCTATAGCCTTTCCTCGGCTTCAAATGTGTATTCAATTTTCCCCCAAAAGCTTCAATGGTCTCTGCCTCAAATACTCCCTGTGGCATTGCATTCAACGCTGCTGTGTAAAGAAATGTTTCCTAACCTTCTCTCCTCATTGTTTTAGTGTATATTTTAAATTGATTAGGGAGTTTAAATAGGGGATAAAACTGGTCCTTGTCGATAGTGTGAAATGGCTGCTAACGAATCGGCAGGCTGTTTTACACCAATTTGCGTCATCGCCGAAGACCAATTTCACTCCCATAATCTTTCTCTATTCGCTATCAAAACCTTGCATAACTTTAAAAACCTCTATTCAATCTCTTCTTAGCCTCCTCTGCTTCAGGGGGAGTAAAAAAAAAAGACTTGCATTTATATAGCGCCCATCATGACCACCGGACATCTCAAAGCGCTTTACAGCCAATGAAGTACTTTGAGTGTAGTCACTGTTGTAATGTGGGAAATGACTGTAGTTTTTCATCCCTAGCATCATCCTGGTGACTCTGCACGATACGCTCTGTATCCTTTCTATACGGAGGTCTCAAAACTGCACAAAGCACTCCAACTGTGGCCTAACCATTGCCTACACAGATTTTTTCATCAGTTCTTTGCTCTTGTACGCTATGTCCCTATTTTAAAACCCATTCAGATTTACGATTTTGTTATACAGCACAGAGGAAATATATCCCGATGGTTTTAGACCTCTAGAATTCTTCAATCGGGATACATGAAAGGGATCATTATAAATCCTCCATGCTCTGGAGTCAGCTCCTGCTGTCATATGCAGCTAAATTCACTATAATTTTGTAGTTGGTGAACTGCTTTAGGAGATAGGGAATATGAGTATACGTAATATATTTTGATATATATTAGTGCTCTATTTGAGATATATTAATGAACTAGACTTGGGTATACAGGGCATAATGTCAAAGTTTGCAGATGACATGAAACTTGGAAATGTAGTAAACAGTGAGGAGGATAGTAACAGACTGGTGAAAATGGGCAGACTCATGGCAGCTGAAATTTAACAGAAGTGTGAAGTTTGGTAGGAAGAATGAGGAGAGGCAAGAGAAACTAAATGGTACAAGGGGGTGCAGGAAGAGAGAGACCTTGTGGGTGTATGTACACAAATCTTTGAAGGTGGCAGGACAAGTTGAGAAGGCTGTTAAAAAAAACATACGGGATCCTTGGCTTTATAAATAGAGGTCATGATGCGGAGATGCCGGTGTTGGACTGGGGTGGACAAAATTGAGAGGTCGCACAACACCAGGTTATAGTCCAACAGTTTTATTTGAAATCACAAGCTTTCGGAGCTATCGATTGCTCCTTCCTCAGGTGAAGTAAATTAGATACAGAATCGCCAAAGCATATATAGATAGAAAACAAAGCATGTGTACCTTACAATTGCAGACCACTAGTGGTCTGCAATTGTAAGGTACACATGCTTTGTTTTCTATCTATATATGCTTTGGCGATTCTGTATCTAATTTACTTCACCTGAGGAAGGAGCAATCGATAGCTCCGAAAGCTTGTGATTTCAAATAAAACTGATGGACTATAACCTGGTGTTGTGCGACCTCTCAATTTTATAAATAGAGACAGAGTACAAACGCAAGGAAGTTATACTAAAGCTTTATAAAACACTGGTTAGGCCCTAGCTGGAGTATTGTATCCTATTCTGGGCACCACACTTTAGGAAGCATGTCCAAGTCAGAGAGGATGCAGAGGAAATTTACTAGAATGATACCAGGGAAGAAAGACTTTAGTTACGTGGAAAGACTAGAGAAACCGGGGTTGTTCTCCTTAAAGCAGAGAAGGTTAAAGGGAGGTTTGATAGAGGTGTTCAAAATTTGGAAGCATTTTGATAGCGTAAATAAAGAGAAACTGTTTCCAGTTGCAGAAGGGTCATTAACCAGAGGACACAGATTTAAGGTAATCAGCAAAAGAACCAGAGGCGACATGAGGAAAATGTTTTTACACAGCCTTTGATCTGGAATGCACTGCCTCAAGGGTGGTGGAAGCAGATTCAATTGTAACTTTCAAAAGGGAACCGATATAAACTTGAAAAGGAGAAATTTGCAGGGCTATGGGGCAAGAGCAGGGGAGTGGGACTAATTGGATAGCTCGGTCAAAGAGCCTGCACAGGCACGAAGGGCTGAATGGCCTCCTTCTGTTCTGTATAATTCTATGGGGGAAAAATTCAGTATCACCCCGTTTGGGGCGCAATTATCGGCCGGGCGCAAAGATTAGCGCATGGCGCTAATTATCACCTCCGACTGCAAACTTGACTTTTAATCGCCCCTGGAGGTGATTGGAGCACTAAATCAGGCGCTACACATCTGTCTTAAGGCGCAAAGGCCGAGGAGCGAGGCGCTAACGAAGCTCATGTGATGTCAGTCAGCAATGGAACACAGACACAATGGCCCCGGCCAGTTCTTAAAGGGGAGGGTTGATCTTGCTTTCCATCCACATCCTGCTCATTGCAGCCTTGAATCTCGGCCTGGAGAGACCTGTACATCTAATCTGCTGGAAAGAACAATGGAGAGGCCCAGGGAAAGAGCTCAGAGTGCAGCCCCCACAGTCTCTTCTAAATCGATACAAGGAAGGGCAAATCAAAATGAACCTGCAAAGTGCTGCTCAGTACCCCAAACTCCTTCACACAGCGTTGAATCTCTCCAGAAGTCAGTCTCTCTCTCTCTCTCTGTCTCTGAATGAGTGGTTCAAAAATGTCGCCAACAAAAAAAGGCAGGAAGCGGTCGCCTTTAAATAGCACTCCCCCAGTCCCTTCCTGACTGCAAAACGCTCCCCTCAACCTGTCGTTGCTAGCGGCAGGCGGTAAGGCAGGGGGCGCCACTCAATATCCGCTCCGGGTCGTTGCGCACTCAACTGACGTCACGATCTGCTGGCGCAGGAGATCGTGGCGGTACTGTTTAGCGCCGCCGCAAAATGTCTAGTTAATTTCACGAGCGGCGCAAACATCGCCGCGCCCAGGCGCTAGTTGCTTTGCGCCCCATTAGCGCCCTCTTAAGGCGCTAATGGGAGGCGCAACCAACTGAATTTTTCCCCCTATGACTCGAAGTGGTTAAAGAAAGAGTCAAATACGCAAAAGGAAAAAAGACAGACAGGTAGACACTGAGACAGACCGTGCGAGAGCACAGTGGGTTCTCACTCTGCTCCTTCACACTTGGGGTCTGTATTTGAATCTAATTCAGATGCAATAAAACGACTCTGCTAGCTGTAAGGAGTCCCTCGAGTCTCAACTCATTTTCTCAAGGATCAGAGTTCATAGCACAAGAACTATGCGCCCAAAATTCTAATATGGTCACTCTTCTGCCAGCGGAAGAGCAGCAGAGAACATCTCAAGTCTGCAGACATCAAGGGTCCCAGACTCCATCTCAATTTATGAGGATGGGGTAATGCCTGAGAGAGAGCGCAGCAACAGCACCCACCCCGAACAGTTGGCAACAAAAATCAGAGCACCATGCCGCTCCAGTAGAGGAAGGGCCGAACCAAAAAGAGTACTTTTTTTTTTAATCCTCAGCTCCTAGTGGAGCTGGCAGAGCAGTCTCTGAAGGCAATCGATTCTCTCCAGGATCTTTGGCTGCAAGACTTCTGAGGCCCATCACTGATCCTCATCCGGACTTACACCAGCTCTTAGGATCCCCCAGGAATTCCTCCAGAGATGCCCCATTGAACTGGGGGAGGTGGGAAAAACCTCTTCTTTCCCCCAACCCCCACCCCCTCCGCTCCCGCAAACTGGCATTGGCTCCGCTGTAGAAATGTGGCAGAGTCCCAGTGGATCTGCCCCATTTTCCAAACCATCTGCAGGGTTTTCGCCCAAGGCCCCACATCAGATTTTCAGGTCATAGGAGTTTTCCTTAGAAAAGCTGCAAGAATGGATGTTTTAGAAAATGAAAAATCTCATGGTGGTGTAGTGGGGGGCTGTTTTGAAGTTGGATGCAAGAAACATTGCTGGAGCAAAGCAGAGGAAGCTTCACTCTGCATCTGGCGCCCAACGTACCTAATCTAGACTGAGTGACGAAAGTTGGAAAAAAACATATTATATTTCCCATTCTCGACATCCTTCACTTACCGGGGTCAAAGCTCACTCCCTAAAAATGGAGGCATGTATGATATGGTAGCTGAATTGAACTGAAACGTTTTTAATTAAAGAAAACTCACTGGTGCCTCAGGCAGAAAATATATACGTACTTGACCATACTTTTCCCAACCAGCAGTGTGTAAAATTCACGAGTGTACAAACGTCAGGTAGTGCTCCACATCACGCTCGTGTGAAAAGATAAATTGACATTTCCTCAGTGTTTGGTATATCCCATTGACTTTCAGCCAGAAAGTAATTGCCCCAGTCAGAATGGTCACCAAATGTGGACAGTGACATACAATGCTAGACAATCAATCAATGTAAGCTACCAAGTAATCAATTCTGGTACAATTACAATGATAATGTAAAAAAAATGAATAATAAAAGATTTGAAGCACAGTACTACTCGTGGCACTATGAATCTATTGGACACAGTTGATCTATTCTGTCGTCATTACTAATTTATAATATTGCTCCCATCATTACTAATTTATAATATTGTTCCCATCGCCGAACAGCACATTTTAACTGAACAACATACGCAGCATAAATGCAATGAGTAACAATGCAGCTATTGATCTATCCCCTTCACTGTTTAGACTAATACAGTTTAATGAGAAAGTAAAGATGTTTAGCTGCAATAAAGTTTAGCTCCAATTGCAAAAATAATTTTTTAAAAAAGTTTTTTTTTTTTAAAAACGAGTATGTGGAAAATTTCACAGCAATCCATCAAAGTAGACAAGGGAATCTGAGTGAAAGCAGACTCCTACCTTTGTAGCAAGCTGTGAGACAGAACTTGTAGCCTCTTCTGGAAGCAATGGGTCCTTACTCTGAAACAAGTCATGAAACAGACATTCCAAATATGTTACTGTTCACGGAGAAGGCAATACAATCTCAACAGCACGAAGCATGAGAACGAAAAATCCTATGAAGCCAGACCTTAAAAGGCAATCAATGCAATATCGTACCAGTGCATCAAGCCTTTATTCTGTTTTGGATGTTAAGTTGGGCGAAATGTTGAAGCAACGTAAAACTACAAATGCTATTATTAATCTGGATGGCAACTGAAAGATCACCCTCCCCTTAGATTCCTCATAGATCTGTCCTGATCCCTGACGAATTAAGCGTTTAAAAACCTTTGCACCTTCTAATATACAGTGGGGTTCATTTTTTTTTTAAAACACACATTTCTCTCATTCCTCCCTGCTTCAATGTTGATCCCTATACCCCTGTTGCCACCTATGCTCCCCATCCCAGTCAGAGAGTGGGAAACGTTGTAACCTGCGGTCACTTCCACTGGCACTGTGCTGGGTCAGCTCGCTAGGAGCTGCACTCGAGCATTAGAGCACAGGGATCGTTCTCCAGCAGCCCCAGCCCCGGCAGACGAGTGAAGCTCGACCCCCTGGGGATCACTCGAATGCGGACATCCAAAAGACCCACCACCCCCATGTTCCTGTGAGCTGCAGGCCGAGAGGGGCCAAGGGTTTAATCTACTCTCTTGGCTGAATTCGGCTTTAATCAAGTTTTTTTAAAAAAAAAATAACTCCCGCCTCATATACGATTTTATATACACAAAAACAAAAAAATAAAACCTACTTCGGAAGGCCAGGCTGTGCATGAAGTTAACGGGCACTTGCACAGCATACACCCCTCTTCACTGAACATAACGGGCTTGCAGTCCTGTGCCTTTGAGATCCAAGCTAATGCAGCAAAAAACAACCACATTTGCAGCCTTCCAGCAGACACTAGAAGATAATCTAATGAGTCAGGGAAGGGGGGAGAAAGAAAAGCTCGTACCTTCGACACTTCCTGCGGCTTGTCATCCTCAGAGTCAGAATCTTTTAGTCCTTTATGCTTAATTTTCCACATTTCTCGGGTTGTTTATTTTTGGAGCAAAAGCAGAATAATGGGTAGTAGGTTTCTTCTTTTTTTTATTATTATTCCTTTCTCTCTCTCTCTCTTTCTCTCGCTTCCAAACGCCGGAGGCTACATCGAGTTCAAACTCCTGAACACTGCGTGAGGGGGGGAGCAGCAACACATCGAGGCGCCCAGCACAGCCGCGGCACACTAAGAAGAAACCTAGCCGGGGAGCTGGCGGCTGTCCAGCAGAACCGTTCTAATCTGTTCACATGATGAACCGATGTCAGCGCTCAGGAGGATTAGTTCGACCAATCGCCGCAAGATCAAGGAATATCGTGCTTCCAGCCGACTGAGAAGTAAAGATCAAAGGGGGGGGGGGGGGGCTTGCAGCCGAAGAGAGCTTTTCTCCCAACCCCTCTCTCTCTCTCTCACCTGTGTGACTGTGACACACTCAACACCCAGCAGAAAGAAGTCTCAGCAACTGCCACCTCAGGAGCTCTTCAATGGGGTCCATTTATTGGCTTGCTTGTTGCCATGGTATCCCAGGGCTCGTTTTCATTGCTCGAGAGTTTGGCCAAATGCAAAAAAAAAAGGAGAGGATCATTTTAAAGGAAAAGTGCCCCCATGCTGGTGTAAACTAGCAATCTTTAATCTTACTTCATGAGACTCCAGTGTGATAGCCTTACTGTAATACAGGGTTTTTTTTTTGTGTCTCTTGATTGCACCAAAAAGAGCAGCCTTCCTGTATTGGAACTTGTGTGTGTGGGGGGGGGGGGGCATTCGGTCTCACCATGCTAACTAAACACGTGCACTTTTTTTTCCCCCGTTGTCAAATTGTGTGTCGAAATCTGAGAATTTGCATTAACTCGCCAAGCATGAAAGTCTGAACAGTTTGTCCTGACCTTACAGTTGAGTAGATTTCTGCAGTAAAGTGCTCAGACCAGAGTTCATCCATAAAACTTGTTTTGATAGCCTGTGTGCTGGGAAGGGGTGTGTGTGTGGTGGGGGGGGGTGTTGCTATAGTAACTTAGGCTTAATCTTGATCATTTCCACACCAGCCATTTAGAAAATAAGCTTGGGTATACAGTTCGCAGCTTCAGGATATCCGAACAGGATGAAGATAAGATCAGAGTACTATGGAGACAGGTCAGGTGATCGGAATCTACCTTTTGCCCGCAGACTGCGTGAAGTGGGAGCTGTGCTGTCATTCTTAAAAAATGAAGCGTCCAGCCGCTTACCTCCCCCACACACAACACATATGCACCACACAACACGTTGTGGGATTCGATTTTTAATTTAGTGTGACGCACGTACCAAAAACGCCTTTTGAATTCAAAAACTGTGCAGGGAAAGGACATGCAGAGTAAATCTGCCCACATCCAAAAAAATCATATTGATTTGTTTTCAGACAATTGAATTGCAAATGGACCCAGGCTTTTTTTTCTGCTGTTCGACTTTCTAACGCAAGAATTGCACTCCCTCTGAACAAAAATCTAATAAAAGATCCATTATGTTACCAGTGGCTCACGCAGGCTGTATTTCAAAGTGAATGAATCTGTCAACTGAACAAGATAGCCATTTTAACTTAAATGTAGTTTCCTATAAAATTCCACTCTAATATTTATTTAGTTATTTATAATGTTTTTTTCTAATCCACTGGAAAATGTTGCAGTTACTTTCCCCACAACATTGGTTAACCAGAATATTTAGAGAAGGTGTGGGCATTCCAAAAGAAATAGCGCATGAACTGTTATTATCAATCATTTCAAACAGATTCCTGGTGTTCTGTGAGGAATCTACATTTATTTTCAGAAGACAGGTCAAGATAAAAGTATCAGGTCAGTATTTCTGTCTGCGTTGCTGGAATTAGTTTGGCTGACAGCTTGGAAACCAAGGTTTCAGCCCAGTCTGTTTAGAATTTTTCAAAAGCCATTTGAATCCAAATCATTTTTTTAACTACCCCTGTTCCTGCTTCCCAAACATGAATATCCACACCAATAACCCTAGTACACCACACTGAGTCACAAATAGACAGTAGCATTTCCCTCTGCCCAACATTAACCTCCCTTCCCCCAATCAAATAGCCATTGGGAAACCTATTGGAAAATGTCCCTTGATGACACTTTCTGCTCCCTTGATGATGACATACTGTTGCTCTAGGCAGCAGAGTTCCCCTATTAGATGTTTCTGCCTCCCTAGTTCAGGCTTCACTCATCAGACGCTTGGATAAATGAACATTCTACACTCTTAGATCCAATCAACCAGCTAAAAGCACCCAAACAAGCACAACAAATTCCTGAAACAATGATTAAGGCGCCTGAAGGCATTTGATAATTATTGGAATGAACGTTTCCCCTGATCACCAGGACTCAAATTGTTTCCCTCAGTAGACAATTCAACACATGGACAACACATTTATTTTCCCAATAGATGTTTCATAATCCATGGATGAGGGTTTCAGCAGTAGACTGATTATCATTCAGTCGCTACTCTAAACCCTATTCAATGATGACTTTTCATTAAAATTGGCTTCAGGCTCTGTTGAAATTGCTTCAGTTAATGTCATCACTTCACCAATATAACCTTTCAAAAGGTTTAGTTTAGGCCCAACCATACCAGCCAAATTCAGGCAGAACTTGTTTTCTAGACTGATCCCACACTGAATATCAGTATAACAACGGAAAATGCTGGAAACATTCAGCAGGCCAGGCAGCATCCGTGGAGAGAGAAACAGAGTTAACGTTTCAGTTCTGATGAAGGGTCCCAGACCTGAAACGTTAACTCTGTTTCTCTCTCCACAGATGCTGCCTGGCCTGCTGAGTGTTTCCAGCATTTTCTGTTGTTATTTCAGATTTCCAGCATCCGCAGTACTTTGCTATTGTCTCAATATCAATATCCTCTATTGATAAATCAAAACACCTAATCTAACAGCATAGGCTAGTTTTTTCTATGAATACCACCCACATTTTGGGGCTAGGATCTGTTCTGCTGGATCATCACCCACATGAACACCTGGTCAATTTTCTGCCATTCTCTTGAGCTGCTGCATCTGCAACCTTGCCCTATGCAGGGATCTGAGGGGGCGCTGGCAGAAGGGGATTCATGTTCTGCTACACTGACAGATAGTAGCATTATCTGAGTACAGTCTTGCCATGCCCCTAGTACCAGACACTGGCCTTACATGGTTACCGATCTATGAGGAAGCAGGTTTAATAGTGCCAGTATGATCAGTGAAGTCCCATGAGATATTAATACAAAAGCAAAATACTGCGGATGCTGGAAATCTGAAATAAAACCAGAAAATGCTGGAAATACTCAGCGGGTCAGGCAGCATCTGTGGAGAGAGAAACAGAGTTAACGTTTCAGGTCGATGACCCTTCATCAAAACTGGAAAAAGCTGGAGATGGAACTGGTTTTTAAGCAAGTGTAGGGACAGGGAAAGGGGGAAGGAGAGGAAAGATCAAAAGGGAAGGTCTGTGATAGGATGGAAGGCAGGTGAGATTAAGAGACATTAAGAGATGGTGTAAGGCAAAAGGAGATGGGAATGGGACAAGTTAAGAAACAAAAGATGGCTCCAGATGAAGTGTAAAAAAAAAATAATAAATAAAATGAATGGAAAAAAAAAGAATAGGGGCAGAGGGTATGGTCTGAAATTGTTGAACTCTATGTTGAGTTCAGAAGGCTGTAAAGTGCCTAATCGAAAGATGAGATGCTGTTCCTCAAGCTTATGTTGAGCTTCATTGGAACAGTGTAAGAGGCTGAGGATGGTGAGGTCTGAGTGGGAGTGGAGCGGAGAATTAAAGTGACAGACGACCGGAAGCTCGGGGTCACCCTTACCCTTACGGACTGAATGGAGGTGTTCCGCAAAGTGATCACCCAATCTGCGTTTCGTCTCCCCAATGTAGAGGAGACCGCATCATGAGCAGCGAATACAGTATACTAAATTGCAAGAAGTACAAGTAAATCGCTGTTTCACCTGGAAGGAGTGTTTGGGGCCCTGGACAGTGGGAAAGGTGGAGGTAAAAGGGCATGTGTTGCATCTCCTGCGCTTGCATGGGAAGGTGCCGGATGAAGGGGAAGGGGTTTTGGGGGTGTTAGAGGAGTGGACCAGGGTGTCGTGGAGGGAACAGTCCCTTCGGAATGCTGAAAGGGGAGGTGAGGGGAAGATGTGTTTGGTGGTGGGATCACGCTGGAGGTGGCGGAAATGGCTGAGGATGATCCGTCGAATATGGAGGCTGGTGGGGTGAAAGGTGAGGACAAGGGGAACCCTATCGTGGTTCTGGGAGGTGGGGAAGGGGTGAGAGCAGAAGTGCGGGAAATAGAATGGACACGGTCAAGGGCCGTGTCAACCACAGTAGAGGGGAATCCTCGGTTAAGGAAAAAGGAAGACATGTCGGAAGCACTGGTATGGAAGGTGGCATCGTCAGAGCAGATGCGGCGGAGACGGAGAAACTGGGAGAATGGAATAGAGTCCTTACAGGAAGCAGGGTGGGAGGAAGTGTAGTCCAGGTAGCTGTGGGAGTCAGTGGGCTTGTAGTGAATGTTTGTCAATAGCCTATCCCCAGAGATGGAGACAGAGAAGTCGAGGAAGGGAAGGGAAGAGTTGGAAATGGACCATGTGAAGGTGAGGGAATGGTGGAAATTGGAAGCAAAGTGAATGAAATTTTCTAGTTCAGGGCGAGAGCAGGAAACAGCACCGATACAGTCATCAATGTACCGGAAAAAGAGGTGAGGGAGGGGACCTGAGTAGGAACTGGAACAAAGAATGTTCCACATATCCCACAAAAAGGCAGGCATAGCTGGGACCCATGCGGGTTCCCATAGCAACACCTTTAATTTGGAGGAAGTGAGTGGAGTCAAAGGAGAAGTTGTTCAATGTGAGAACAAGTTCAGCTAGGCAGAGGAGGGTGGTGGTGGATGGGGACTGGTTGGGCCTCTGTTCAAGGAAGAAGCGGAGCGCCCTCAGGTCATCCTGGTGGGGGATGGAGGTGTAGAGGGATTGGACGTCCATAGTAAAAAGGAGACGGTTGGGGCCAGGAAATTGGATACTGTTAAAGTGACAGAGGGTGTCGGAAGAGTCGCGGATGTATCCTACCCTGCACCAAGACCCTCTCAGCTGCAATCAGAAGAGATGGCTCTCTCCAACCTGGCACCACAGCCCTCCACAGCAGCATTCTGAGCATCCATGACAAAAGCACAGACTGTCCTTAAGCATCTGTCACAGGCAGCCTCACTGCAGATGTCCCTGGAGCTGCCAATTGCTCCAGGGTGAACTGTATTACTCCAAACCAGTGCATCAGGGTGCTGCAGATGCAGCTAGTGGGCTCACAATGTCAGGCACCATCCCCAGTGCCTACACATATGTTTATTCCTCCAATTAAATATTGGGAAGATCGAAGCCGTTGTCTTTAGACCATGCCACGAATTTTATTCACTTGCCACCGATTCCATCCCCCTCACTGGCAACTTCCTCAGGCTGAACCAGTCTGTTCACAACCTCGGCGTCCTATTTGACCCTATACTGCGCTTCGTGCCCCATATCTTCTCCATCACAAAGGTGGCCTACTTCCACCTCTGTAATATTGCCCGTCTCCACCCCTGCCTCAGCTTATCTGCTGCTAATATCCTCATCCATGCCTTTGTTACCTCCAGACTCAACTATTCCAATGATCTCCTGGCTGGCCTCCCACCTTCCACCCTCCGTAAACTTGAGCTCATCCCAAACTCTGCTGGCTGTATCCTACCCCGCACCAAGACCCTCTCAGCCATAACCCCTGTGCTTGCTGACCTACATTGGCCCTCGGTCCGGCAATGCCTTGATTTCAAAATTCTCATCCTCATGTGCAAATCCCTCCATGACCTCGCCCCTCCCTATCTCTATAACCTTCTCCAGCCCTACAACCCTCCAAGAGCTCTGCGCTCCTCCAACTCTGGCCTCTTGTTCATCCCCCACTGCCCTCACCCCACCATTGGCGGCCCTGCCTTCAACCGTATCGGCCCTAAGTTCTGGAAATCCCTCCTTAAATCTCTCCGCCTCTCTCTCCTGCTTTAAGACTCTCCTTAAAACCTACCTTTTAAACCAAGATTTTAGTCATCTGTCCAAATATCTCATTCTTTGGTTCGGTATCAATTTATGTCTGATTATACTCTTATTATAACACTCCTGTGATGCACCTTGGGATGTTTTACTAGGTTAAACGTGTCACAAAAATGCAAGCTGTTGTTGTTGCTGCTCTGGAAGCATTCTTGTTTTTCAAAGCAGGACCCACGAGATCTGGGTCCTTGGCATTTTAAATGAGGGGAACCATGTCCTCACCTTCCAGGCAGTAACCTCCTCATGTTCCATCCCAGCTCCTCCTACGACCCACTGATGCTCTATGCATTGCCCTGTGCACTCCTCTCTGCACACCTGAAACGCCACTTCCTTCACCCGCCCAGCGCATCGTGATGGGAACAGTTGGTAAGCAGCTTTCAGAAGTGGGATTTAAAGGGATCCTCACCTCCATTAAGGTAAAAAAGTGAGAAGTCGCACAACACCAGGTTATAATCCAACAGTTTTATTTTAAATCACAAGCTTTCGGAGCTGCTGCTCCTTCGTCAGGTGAAGGTTTGGTTAGTCATTTTAGGCTACTTGGGTGCTTTTGGGATCGAATCTTTGGCTGTTTTGGCCATTGTGGCTGTTAAATAGCTTTGCAAAGTCCATTTGTGGAGGACTACAACTGTTTCCCTGAATTTTCTTGTTCAGAATAGTTGAACACGAGCATGCCGCTGGGCTTACCTTTGATGCTCCCAAATGAGGAGAAGGAGCAGCAGACAGGAAAGCAGCAAATACCTGCACAAAAAGAGGGTGAAGGAAGCATTACAGCATGCAGGTTCTCAGGAACTGATCATCAGAGTGTGCATTGCCCAACAGTAGGGGATGCACTGCGCTGCCTGTGGCCGTGAAGGTCACCGTGGCTCTAAACTTTTATGCCTCTGGGTCTTTCCAAACATCCCAAGGCGCTTCACAGGAGCACTATCAAACAAAATTTTACACCAAGCCACATTAATACTGAAGACAAACTTCAAAGCAAGTTGGGCTCTTCCTCGCTAGGTGTATCTGCTAAGTAATATCAGGGAGCAGGTAGGCAAACTTTACTTTGCAGTGGAAGCAAAATGCACCTGTTACTATCTCAGGAAAGCTTTGTTTTGTAGGTTTAACTGTTATACTGAGGGATTGTTATAGAGTGCTAATTGTGTTGTGTCGACATACATCAAGAGTGCTGTGGTGAAAACCTACACTCATTTTTGTTATGAAAACTAAATTTACTGACAAAATATTAATCTATGCTTAGTCTGATATTATAGGCTTGCATTTATATAGCGCCTTTGAAGTAGTAAAATATCCCAAGGCACTTCACAAGAGCACCATCAAACAAAATTTGACACGAGGCACATAAGGAGATATTAGGACAGGCGTCTTAAAGGAGAGAGAGGTAGGTAAGTGGAGAGGCTTAGGGGGGGAATTCCAGAGCTTAGGACTCAGGCAGCTGAAGGCACAGCAGCCAATGGTGGAGCGATTCAAATCAGGGATGTGGAAGAGGCCAGAATTGGAGGAGCGCAGAGGTCTTGGAGGGTTGTAGGGCTGGAGGAGGTTACAGAGATAGGGAGGGGGCGAGGCCATGGAGGGATTTGAAAACATGGATGAGAATTTTAAAATTGAGGTGTTGCCGGACCGGAAGCCAATGTAGGTCAGCGAGCACAGGGGAGATGGGTGAATGGGACTTGTACGAGTTAGGATATGGGCAGCAGAGTTTTTGAATGAGCTTAAGTTTAAGGAGGGTGCAAGCTGGGAGACTGGCCAGGAGAGCATTGGAATAGTCGAGCCTAGAGGTAACAAAAGCATGGATGAGGGTTTCAGCAGCGGATGAGCTGAGGCAGAGATGGAGATGGGCAATGTTACGGAGGTGGAAGTAGGCGGTCTTGGTGATGGCGAAGATACGAGATTGGAAGCGCAGCTCGGTGTCAAATAGGACAGCACGTTGTGAACAGTCTGGTTCAGCCACAGACAGTAGCCAGGGACGGAGATGGAGCTGATGGCTAGGGAAAGGAGTAAGTGGCGGGGACTGAAGACAATGCCTGCGGTCTTCCCAGTATTTAACTGGAGGAAATTTCTGCTCATCCAGTACTGGATTTCGACAAGCAACGTGAGAAATCAGAGACAGTGGAGGGGGGTCGAAAGAGGTGGTGGTGAGGTAGAGATGGGTGACATCAGTGTATATGTGGAAGCTGACGTTGTGTTTTCGGATGATGTCACCGAAGGGCAGCATGTAGATGAGAAATAGGAAGGGGACAAGCAATGTTCCCTCTGATTTATTTTTGTGCGCGGTCCAGTTAAATTTGCTGCGTGGTTTCTCTTTCGGGAGCAGGAGCTGGTGAGCGGCCTGAGTGGGATCTCACGATTGTTGCGTGGCCGTGTGGCCATGCACCTTAGTGGGGACATTGGGGCCAAGGTGAGATCCTTGTGGGACTCCAGAGGTAACAGTGTGGGAGCGGGAAGAGAAGCCATTGCAGGTGATTCTCTAGCTACGATGGATAAATAAGAATGGAACCAGGAGAGGGCAATCCCACCCAGCTGGACAATGGAGGAGAAGCATTGGAGGAGGATGGTGTGGTCAACCGTGTCAAAGGCTGCAGAGAGGTCAAAAAGATGAGGAAGGATAGTTTACTATGGTCACAGTCACATAGGATGTCATTTGTGACTTTGATAAGGGCTGTTTCACTGGTGTGACTGGGGCGGAAATCTGATTGGAAGAGTTCAAACATGGAGTTGCAGGAAAGATGGACATGGATTTGGGAGGCGACAACATGTTCAAGGACTTTCGGGAGGAATGGGAGATTGGAGGTGGGGCGGTATTTTGCAAGCACAGAGGGGTCAAGCGTGGGTTTTTTGAGGAGTTGGTGATGGCGGCAGATTTGAACAGGAGGGGGACAGTACCTGAGGAGAGGGAACGATTAACAATATCAGTAACTTGGGGGCCAGGAAGGGAAGTTGGGTGGTCAGCAGTTTGTTGGGCATAGGGCCGAGGGAGCAGGAGGTGGGGCTCATGGACAAGATGAGCTTGGAGAGAGCACAGGAGAGAAACTAGAGAAAGATGTGAGTTCATGGCTAGGGCAGGGGGAAGCCTTAGGAGAAGTTTGACTTGGTGGTGGGCTAGGGGAAGGGAGGGAAGCAGCAGAGGCAGCTGATCAGATGGTCTTAATCTTAGTAACAAAATAGTCCATGAGCACTTGTTGTTGGAGGTGAGGGCAGAGGGGCCAGGCAGTTTAAGAAGACGGTTTGCAGTAGAGAAAGAAAGCCAGGGATTATTTTTGCTTTCCAGGATGATGCTGGAATAATGAGCAGGTTTGGTAGAAGAGAGCTGGCTTTTTGAAGTGCAGCCAGATCTGGTGATGAATGGCTAAACCAGATGCCCGCCAGAAACATTCAAGTCTGCGTCCTTAGACATGAGGGAGTGGAGATGGGTGCTGTACCAGGGGGACCAACCAGCATGAGAGAGAGGGTAAGCATTTTACTCAGGACAAGGGCATTAAAGGTCGAGGTGAGGGTGTGATTGAGCAGATCGGTAGCTGCAGAAATGTCATGGCTGAATGACACGACAACAGTTGATTATCTTCCCCATGGAGGCTGACAAACAGCAAGAAAGAGCACTGGGATTTGCCCGCATTACTCGATTCCCACAAGTGAGGGGGAATAGATTGAACGCACTTAGCTCTGCATGTTTCCCATCAAGAACTAGAACTAGGGCTTCCATTTGCTAAATGTGCAACGTGTTTGTTGGCAGCGAGACATGCAGGTCTGTGCCCAGTTTCCTGGCAGTAGTCACGACATTTTCATACTGATTTTCATATTGAGACAGTCCTCAATACCTCCTCTGTTCCACCGAGATTATCGGATGGCAGGCTGGCTTCTGGGGGATAAGGGGTATCTTCTCACCAACTGGCTCGTGACTCCCATCAGGAACCCAGGCACAGACCCCGAGTTCTGACATAATGAGAGCCATGCATCAACAAGTGTTCTCCTGCACACTTGTGCGAGGTGAATCTCCACGTTTAGACTCCTCTAGCCTACCCTCTGAACCACAAGCAGTACCAATCTCTGAGATGGTGTCTGCAAGTCGAGTGATGCTTCCTGTTCAGCAGTGCTAACCTTTTCTTCTTCTTCCTCTTCTCTCTGTGGTCAGTGTGCATCTTCTGCACCTGAAAAGTAAGATAGGGAGAAGAGTTAGCATTTAGTGGCATGGGTAAGCAAAGACAAATGAGTGGCTTCTGAAAACAGCTGCAATCTGAAATACAGCACCTGCAAAGGTGAGATTCATAGTAAGAAGGGAAGGAAGGGAATATTGTTAAAAACTTTACAGAACTTGTCCTCCAGCCTCACCAGACACCACATTCCTGACTCAACCCCACTCATGATGTCTATGTTCTGCTCTTCAAGTGGGGATAACACATGAATGAAGCATGGCCCTCCTCCTGTGGCTGCCTTTTAAAAAAAAAATGTATTTGTTTTTCTGGGATGTGGGCGTCGCTGGCAAGGCCAGCATTTATTGCCCATCCCTAATTGCTCTTAATAAGGTGGTGGTGAGCCGCCTTCTTGAACTGCTGCAGTCTGTGTGTTGAAGGTACTCCCACAGTGCTGTTAGGTAGGGAGTTCCAGGATTTTGACCCAGCGACGATAAAGGATCGGCGATATTTCCAAGTCAGGATGGTGTGTGACTTGGAGGGGAACTTGGAGGTGGTGGTGTTCCCATGCACCTGCTGCCCTTGTCCTTCTAGGTGGAAGAGGTCGCAGGTTTGGGAGGTGCTGCCGAAGAAGCCTTGGCGAGTTGCTGCAGTGCATCTTGTAGATGGTACACACTGCAGCCACGATACGCCGGTGGTGGAGGGAGTGAATGTTTACGGTGGTAGAGCGGGTGCCAATCAAGCGGGCTGCTTTGTCCTGGATGGTGCTGAGCTTCTTGAGTGTTGTTGGAGCTGCACTCATCCAGGCAAGTGGAGAGTATTCCATCACACTCCTTTCTTGTGCCTTGTAGATGGTGGAAAGGCTTTGGGGAGTCAAGAGGTGAGACACTCGCCTTAGAATACCTAGCCTCTGACCTGCTCTTGTCGCCACAGTATTTATGTGGCTGGTCCAGTTAAGTTTCTGATCAATGGTGACCCCCAGGATGTTGATGGTGGGGGATTCAGCGATGACCTGCTTGTTGTTATTGTGTACAACCTTGTTCTGCAAGAATGAAGGAAGTGAATCAATGTTAGAGTAATGAGAAGTTCGATGACGTGCAAGTGAGGGTAGAATAGTGTTGTTGGAGTGCACAAGATGGCAGAGGTGTGAGGAGGTTGTGAAGGAAGCAACAGTGAGGACAATAGCAGGTACAGAGTGCTGCAATAGGAGCAGAAGGAGGTGCAGTGATGTGCTGCAGTGATTGGAGGAGAGTGCTGATAATCGGGCAGGGGAGTGAGTGCTGGGGTAATGCAAGGCTAATCAGAGAGTAATGATAGATATGAGTTAGGAGGCTTAGCTTAGCTGTCCTCGTGATGTCATTGTACTTCTTCCTGCATTGCGGCCATGTCCTGGGGCGATACTTCTGATACTGACCTGCTCTGCCACCTCTGCCCACTCACGCCGGGCAGCATGCCTGGAAATCTTCCTGCCGTCTCATGGTTAGAAAGTGTCCCTCCTCCTGCCGCCCTCCTGCACCAAAACCTCCAAAGCAGTGTTGGAAAACCGGCATGCCCTTGCAGCTTCTCCTGTGCCTGCCATTGTCCACAGATAGTTGTCTGCAGCCAAACCGCACCTCCCATTTAAGAGGTCCAGGCTGCCTTTAAATCACAATGCGCAAAATTAAGTAATTAATGAGTTGCACGAATTTGGGGTCTTCTTTGCAGCCATGTGATCGGGTGATGCTCTGAGCGCGATGTCCATGCAGAGCACAATAACTCACTCAGAGCAATTTCTACCTGGATGTCTCTGGTTTGATGCCTAGAATGGAAGGAATGCTTGATGGTGCATGTGTGAAGTGCTAACAGGGCTGGAAACAGAAGGGTTTAACTCTTCACCTTCCTCCTCCTTTGCTTCTTCTTCCTTGCACCTAGAGAAAGAAGGAAACAATTAGAGTGGGTTGTTGAGGCACAGAGTTTGCACGCCACTCTCAGTAAAAGAAGTGACATGAGGGTTTCATGATATATTTTGCTTACAGGTAACGTGGGGTACAAAAACATTAGAAGGAAGCGAGGCACAGTAGTGTTTTTAAAAGAAAAGAAGGTGGTTCATTGCAAATCTGAAGCTGGCACCTGCCCTCCTACTTCTCCATTCCTCCCTATATTGCCTTTCTCTCCTCCAGGAGCACTAGTTCTTCCTTCTCGTAAGGGGCGAGAGGGTGCAGGTTTTGGGTCCATTGACTGTTCCTGGTCTCTCCCGACTGTTATGTTATGTCTTGCTCCAGAAAGAGAAAGGCACAAGGGCCCAAATTAGCTTCAGCAACCATGAAATGCAGTAAAACCGAGGTGTCTGCGTGCAGCCTATAAACATTACTGGCAGCTGAGTGTAACCAGCAATAACGTTCCATGTGAGGCTTTTATTAGGGTCATTGCATGTAAGGGTGTAAGTGAAGGAACACTTGCATGTGAAGGCTGCGGATGTAAAGGGCACAACTCTACCTCGTGGACATTGATGGTAAGCTCTTTCAATGTTTTAAAACAGTGAGGGGAAGGTATGCTTAGTATACTGAATTCTTGAAACATGTGATTAGCTTCTCTTACCTTGCCTGACCTGGTGCGGTCATTCATTTTTTTATGGCTTTGAGTCATGCTGAGTAATATAATTGTCATTCATTATGCTGTCAACCTGTTTTCATTTCTCTGCTATTGCTTTCCATGGGGCCCTCTGCCGGTCAGTGCAAAATAGTGTCTTCCTTTTGTTCCAGCCCACCTGCAGAAGTAGATCTGTCTGATATGTTCCAAATCAAAGTCCTAAGGAAGGATTTTCCATTCACTTCACACCTGATTACAGGCAGATGGGGTGGGAGTGGGGGGGGGGGGGTGGCGTTGGGCAGTGGGCTGATCCACCCACACACTGATGATCACCATCACATTTCTGGGATTTGATACTGGATGTAATGACGAATGGAAGGAGGTCATATGTCACATTTTCCATTATTGTCGCCATAGCAATGCTGCACACAAGGATCACAAGCATGTCACCAGCAAACAGCAATGTGATGGATTGCAGAAGAAGATTAATACGTTAAAAAAAAAGTCTCATTGAGGACTGCAGGGTGAGCAACTGCACTCCCTCTGCCAAAATATTTTATTATTGGTTGTTTTTGAAAAGCTGGCACTCCTTTGCAGCTTTCCCTGTGGTAGCTGGCCTTGCTCTGCTATTGCAGGTGTCCAAGGGCTGCAGTAGCCATTTCCTCCCCACCCACCCCCCCCCCCCCCCCCCCCCGCCCCACCTCCCCTTCCCCTACAGGTGGTCTCCCCGGCACAGACGGGAAGCCCACCAGGAGCCCACCAAAGTATTTTGGAAATGAGGCTGGCCCGGTGGGGATGATGGGCAGTCACAAACCACTGCCATGATGGCTTCACACTGTGTTTCCGCCAAAGCAGAAACTCCCATCTCAGGTTTGCAGCAAAAATCTCTTCTGATGATGCTTCGCCCCTGTAACCCACTGCAAGCACTTAGGTCCTGCAGCAACACGTTGTTCCTGTTCCCCTCAAATGGACAAGCTTCCAATGAAAGGCATTTCTAATGCCTTGGAGCCTGCCCAGGATAGTCAAGTCAAGCTGACCTTGAAAAATATGTTGGCAGAAACACTCGTGCAGTTGACAAAAACCCAAGGTAGTAAGTTTGGTCTGGTTGGTATTTTTCAAAACGAAAATAGCCAATGTCATGGTCAAGCTTTGGTTCTAATACTACTTCATTGACCTGCTGCACTGGCAGAGCAATCAACATTGGATAAATCCTGGTTCGATAACATGTTGAAGAAAAGATTCCCGGTTTAACTTTCACAATTGATTTGTTCCACTTCCTCTGTTGCAGCAAGTTATTTTTTTGGTGGGGAGATTAAAGTTTGTCCCCTATGGTGTGCTGTTGGCTACTGATTCAACATCTTTATGCCACTGGTGCTTTGGAAATGATGATCTGTTGAGATCTATTCTGACAATAATAAAGATGCCATCATGTTCACTTCATACAGCAGCAGTTAAATCTTGTAGCTCTAGTAGTGTTACAATTGCTCGCCTGTCCCAAATAAACCTTCTAAAGAAAGTTTTACATGGCCATTAGTTGGGTCTTTCATTGGGTTCCAGCCAGGACTTTGGGGTGCTTTCAAAAGAGCTGAAGCTGGATGGAGGCAAGATTTTTCTTTTTATTCGCTAATGGGATGTGGGCATCGCTGGCAAGGCCAGCATTTATTGCCCATCCCTAGTTGCCCTTGAGAAGGTGGTGATGAGCCACCTTCTTGAACCGCTGCAGTCCGTGTGGTGAAGGTACTCCCACAGTGCTGTTAGGTAGGGAGTTCCAGGATTTTGACCCAGCGACGATGAAGGATCGGCGATATACTTCTAAGTCAGGATGGTGTGTGACTTGGAGGGGAACTTGGAGGTGGTGGTGTTCCCATGCGCCTGCTGCCCTTGTCCTTCTAGGTGGAAGAGGTTGCGGGTTTGGTAGGTGCTGCCGAAGAAGCCTTGGCGAGTTGCTGCAGTGCATCTTGTAGATGGTACACACTGCAGCCACGGTACGCCAGTGGTGGAGGGAGTGAATGTTTAAGGTGGTGGATGGGGTGCCATTCAAACGGGCTGCTTTGTCCTGGATGGTGTCAAGCTTCTTGAGTGTTGTTGCAGCTGCACTCATCCAGGCAAGTGGAGAGTATTCCATCACTTGTGCCTTGCAGATGGTGGAAAGGCTTTGGGGAGTCAGGAGGTGAGACACTCGCCGCAGAATACCTAGCCTCTGACCTGCTCTTGTTGCCACAGTATTTATGTGGCTGGTCCAGTTAAGTTTCTGGTCAATGGTGACCCCCAGGATGTTGATGGTGGAGGATTCAGCGATGGTAATGCCGTTGAATGTTAAGGGGAGATGGTTAGACTCTCGCTTGTTGGAAATAGTCATTGCCTGGCACTTCTGTGGCGCGAATGTTACCTGCCACTTATCAGCCCAAGCCTGAACATCATCTAAGTCTTGTTGCATGCGGGCATGGACTGCTTCATTATCTGCGGAGTTGTGAATGGCGCTGAACACTGTGCAGTCATCAGCGAACATCCCCATTTCTGACCTTATGTTGGAGGGAAGGTCATTGATGAAGCAGCTGAAGATGGTTGGGCCTAGGATACTGCCCTGAGGAACTCCTGCTGCGATGTCCTGGGGCTGTGATGATTGACCTTCAATCACCACAACCATCTTCCTTTGTGCTAGGTATGACTCTTTCTAAATTCCCACACAATTACTCCATTGTCATTGTGGAAAGTCATTGTTACTGTGTTGAATGAAAATGAATAAATAATGACAGTGTCAGTGATACCTATCTCCCATATCAAACTGACACCAGTGCAGTCCCAGCCACCAGTGAATGTTGATTTACAGTGGCATTGACATGAGAAAATCCAGATCATTGAATCTTTCCATTAAACCGTTACATCTGGGAGCTCCCCTGATGGCCTGTGCTGAATTCGCTAATCTTAGCCAAGGTCTTGGTGGGGAACTGCATCTAGCCTCAGCATATTTGGGCTAAGGAAGGGAAAAAATCAGCTGGGGCGCCTGCTTCTGATTGCTGTCAACTGATCCCAGTTGGAAAATACACATCTATGGATATCAGATGAAGACATGGCTGTGATGTCATCCACAGCCAAATAGCCTGGCATGGTGCCAGAGGGCTGCTGGTGCTGATGGAGCTGTGCCCTAGAATGAATCCCAGCCTTTAGGAAAGAAGAAGAGGAAGAAAAGGAAGTCACATTGCAAGAGAAAAAAAATCTTCTAGGATTGTAATATATTTAATTCAATTTAAGCTTTGCAAATATTTCCTTAGTTATGTGATTACCCTGAAACTTGGTTAGCACTTCAGCAATGCTTGATGTAATGAGACTGGCTTAGTTTCGAGACATACAGAGCCGATCATGTAATTTCCCTTACATTCTAATGGAATGATCACCCATCTGTTCTCTAATACTGACCAAGCCACATTATAACTGTCATATTTCCCCCCATTTTAATTAAAGCCTATACTGAGGATCACTGTGCTGTGTTGACATCTTAGATCCAACTTATTAAAACCATGTAAGTCACACGCTTTGTCATTTATGTACTTTCTTTCACCATGCACTGAAATAAGCTGTTATACTTGGGGAGAGAACACAATGAACCATTTGATGCAATGTTTTTTTTTCCCCTTACAGATTACATTTAAGCCATTAAAGCATCATACAGTGTACAAAGATCTTAGAGTTACTATTTTTCAGTTTATACAGACAAGTTTTGTAATAAAGAAGTCCATGCACTTTGGTTTAGTAAAAGGGCAAATTAGATATGATGTTCAATATAATAATAAAATCACAATGTGTAAGTGATTCTTTTGGTTTGGGACCCAGCGCCTGCATGGAAAGCTTTGATATGAATGCAGCTGCAATCAGCAAGCCAACAAAAGATTCTCCTGATTGACCACTATTTTCTGTAAGATACTTTTATCTTGTTTCTATTTGTGGAAAAAGGCTGGCGCTGAGTCACCATGAGCTAACCGTGCAGGTGAAGAGCCTGTCAGTGATGAATAACCATGGGGATGTGACATCACCTCATATATAAAATTAGATCTCTGTAAACTTCACACATCTAAGTCCCAGAACTTGCGAACCAAATATCCAGCCTGGGTTTCTGCTCCTGACCACAATCCAATGGAAAGTGATTACGGCCGAGATGATCCGGTCTCACCCAACACCTGCACGTGTATCTTACAGTAGCGGTCACTGACGATAATTAGGGACAGGGACAGTCGGGTGATTTTTAACCCTCCCTAACCCAAGGGTGCTGAGGCCACTTGTAGTGCCATACCACCAACCCAGCTGAGATCAGTTAACTCAGTATAGACCAGCAATCAAACCCGAGAACTTCTTAACCAACTTATTTTTTGTTACAGGAAAGGTGACAGAAAATAATGAAAGTTTTAGATAAAGTTGAAGCAAGCAAACTGTTTAAAATGATGACACAAGTACAAATTTCACAAGTCTCGGCAAGGTTAAGGATTAGCATAAGTTTTTTCCCCTCACAGGATAGTGGACATGTGGAACAGACTCCTGAAGAAGGTACCAGAGAAGTTGATTTGGGCTCAATTGAGAGCGGTAAAAGATAGTTGGTGCAACATCTGTTGAGAAGGGTTAGGTATTAGGTGAGGGTTATGTATTAATAGCACTACTTGTTTTCATTTCAGGGGCGGTAAGAGAAGGAACTAAAGCCCCAATTTTCAAGGGCTCCATCCATGGTATAGAGCCTTGCTTGAGGCAGGTATGGTTCAGAAAATCAGAACATGTGATTAGCTTATTACATTTTGCTCCATGGACTAATTGGCTTTGCTTGGTGGTCCTCCATTTTTGTATTTTTGTCTTTTCCTATCAATAGTTGGCTTCATTATTGTTGTTTTCTGCTGGCTTTGAAATCTCATTACATAAAGAGTAGGGTATTCCTTTAGGGGTCCTGAGTGTGCTGAATAATTGAAGCAAGGAAGAGGATTTTGTGAGGGGCCAACAGATGCAGATGCAGCAATACCAGAGGCATTTTAGCCACACCCTGTGTTTATATACCCCTCCACTCATACTGTAACACATCAGATGAAATCTGTCTTCACCAACTCCTCTTTGCAAAACAGGCTATGGCAGAGTTGAATTATCTACTGCAAGATGACCTGCAAAAGACATCTGGAACAAGGATAGCTCTTCCCTTAGAAGTGAAGGTTACCAAAAAATGAAGCCTTAATGTTATTGAATCCTTCCAAGCTATTCGAGGGACATCAGTCTGCAGTGCAGACTTGTGCCTAGCAAGTAACAAACACTGGGGCCAAGGGGCAACACCTTCATCACTTTTCCTGTGGAAAGGAGGCACCTACTGAACAGGGCACAGAGCTTTCACCAGGTGATAGGGTTCCATCGGATACAAAGGGCTGGATTTTGCCAATGGGGAGCTTTTGGAGGCGGGACTCCCACTTGTCGGGTTTTAGGCTCGCCTCCATTGATTTCTGGCCAACCCACGTTATTTTCCCTTGATTGACCTTGTTAAGCCCGCCCAGCGGGCAGCCGGTTACAGAGAACGTCAGCGTATGACGTTTCATCTGTCAAAAATTTTTGACAGATGAATTGTTATCGTTTGACAGCTCTGTGAAGCTGTCAAACACTGACATTGTCTGTTGTTTTATGAGTTCTTGTATTCAAGACTCATCAAACCTCTTTTGTGAGCAGAAATTAGATGGTTGTTGCATTGGAGAATGCAGCAGCCATCTGTCATCTCTGCCAGTGAGATGCGAGACTCTCCGCATCCCCAACGTTTGAAGCCTGCAGGAAGAAACAAAGGTAAGTAAACATTTTCTATCACTTTCCACTTACCTCAGATACTCACCTCTCCACACTTGCACCCATCACTTACCTTCACAGCGCACTTTTGCACCTCTCCGACCCCCGCAGACCCACTGCTCGCCTCGCTGACCCTGGCGGGGTTCACAGCCTTCGGGAAGCCCGCACTTGTGTGGATAAAATGGGGACAATCCTCTTATCTGCCTGTTAACTACAGGAGACGGGACCCGGCGCGGGTCGGCTACCCGCCTCCCGGGAAGATGGCACGGAGGCGGGATGGGCACCCGCCCCCAGATTCTGCCATTTTCCCAGCAGTCCCGCCTCCAAACCCGCCTCCCCAGGGCTGGCAAGATCGCGCCCTTGTGTCAAAGCTGTGAGCATCAGGGCTCCTCACATCAACCCTATGGCCTACATGAACATGAAGGGGTTGTAATCAATTATTGTACAGTGTTATCCGACCACAGAAACATCATCATGTGTGCTCATACACATTATCCAGGAAGCAGCCATGATGCCTTCATTATGCAGCAGGCCACAATGTCCACACTATTTGAAGGAGCAGAAACATGACAAGCTCCAATCTTTCTAGATTTTCCTCTCCCCAACCAAGTGCATTGTAGGCTAAAGTTTCTAGACAAGCTCTTCATGCACCAGTAGCCTCTTCAAAAATGGAGGAAGGGAATCCTTTTGGAAATTTAGACATGCCCTGATCCCTGAGCTGCTGACACAGGCCAGTCTGCATCTTGAGCCTGCTCAAGTCTACTTTGCCAGATTAAAAAAAAAAATCAGGGGAACTTTTCCTTAATTAAAGGATCAATAGTTTGTGGTAATGTTGGAGCGAAAGTGGGGGGCGGGGGAAATCCATGATAGAATACGTGGATTTTATATGGAGAGTGCTTGATCGACCAGATTGCCTTTTCTTGCTCTGGACCTGTTAGTATTTTTATGGATAGCTCAGTACATTACAGATCTCATGACACCATTTCATGAACACAGGGAGCTCTCCCAGTTTCTGACCAACATTATGACCACAACCGAGACCAAATATTAACCAATTAACTGGTCATTCATCTAATTGCTGTTTCTGGCACATTAGTGGCACAAAATGCGTTTATGCTGGCTTGTCCCTTTAAGATGCGGAGATGCCGGTGTTGGACTGGGGTGGACAAAATTGAGAGGTCGCACAACACCAGGTTATAGTCCAACAGTTTTATTTGAAATCACAAGCTTTCGGAGCTATCGATTGCTCCTTCCTCAGGTGAAGTAAATTAGATACAGAATCGCCAAAGCATATATAGATAGAGAACAAAGCATGTGTACCTTACAGTTGCAGACCACTAAATTAAATCATCCTGACTATCTGCCGAGGTGTGATAAAGGTACCACATCAAAGACATAGCAAGATACAACTGAGACAATGAGGTGTAGTCGCAGGGGTTCTAACGTGTCAAAAGCTGCCGTCTGTATGTAAAACGAAAAGCTTTAAAATTTTTACTTTTTTACTGGGAAAATTTTTACTTTTTTACTGGGAATCACATCTGTGAACAAGCCAACGACGACTCGAGTCCGGATCACGTCATGTATCGTGACATAAACCCAAGATCCCGGTTGAGACCGTCTTCATGAGTGCGGAACTTGGCTATCAGTTTCTGCTCGATGATTTTGCGTTGTCGTGTGTTTCCAAGGTTGCCTTGGAGAACGCTTACCCGCAGATCCGAGGCTGAATGTCCTTGACTGCTGAAGTGTTCCCTGACTGGGAGGTAACAATCCTGCCTGGCGATTGTTGCGCGGTGCTCGTTCATACGTTGTCTCAGTGTCTGCAATTGTAAGGTACACATGCTTTGTTCTCTATCTATATATGCTTTGGCGATTCTGTATCTAATTTACTTCACCTGAGGAAGGAGCAATCGATAGCTCCGAAAGCTTGTGATTTCAAATAAAACTGTTGGACTATAACCTGGTGTTGTGCGACCTCTCAATTTTGTCCCTTTAAGGCCATCATTGTCCAGATACAAGTCGTGGGATTGTGATGAGCGCAGCCAAAACACCTCAGGACGTCATTGTACCTCTCGCAAATTCCTCTTCCTCGTCTCAATTAGACAATGGGCTGGATTTTGTCTTGGGGTCGGGTTGGGGTCGTGTTACCCGCATTTCATGTTATCCACCCGCCTGAAATTGGATGTGGGAGATTGATGGAATTTTCACTTAATTGGGCAATTGAGTTCCAGCATGTGGGAACCCATGAACCAATTAGTGGTTTCAGTCTGAAAGTCGCTTCTGATGATGTCATCATTGCAGGTCAGAGACTGCCTGGCTTTTGCTGTGAGTGGACCTGGATGCAAAATGAGGAGAGAGAGAGAGAGAGAATTTTTTTTTTTAACCAAGTCCTCCCAGGCAGTCTCTGAAGACATTCAATGCAGCAGCATCAGAGGCGACTTTCAGACCTAATACTACTACTACCTTCATCACATCTCTGTTGTAATAGTGGACCTGCAGCTGAGAGTCAACTATCCACTTGTGCTCCCGCCAGGTTTCACTAGCGTGTTTCACATCAGGCGTACTTCACATCGGAAAAGGGTTAAACTAGCTAAAACGTTTCAAAATGGCATTACAGAGCCAATTTAGGGCTTGTTAAGGGCTTTAATGGCCTCTCCCGCCTCTTGGAGGCGGGACGGAGTCGGGAACCCCGCGACCGATTTTGTCAAAATTGCGTGGAGGCGTGTTGGAGTCGGGATGGGGTCAGGACCCCCGAATCTGCAACTTTAACCCCCCACATGCCTCCAAACCCAACTCCACGGGTCATTGAAAATCCAGCCCAATGTGTTTGGATCCCCTAGAGGAATGGCCACCCTCACCTCTTCGAATGGTGCAATTTGATCACCTGCAGCAACCAAGAATAATGAAGAAAAATGTTAGCGGGGAGAAAGAAACGTCAAAAATCCAATAATGGAGGACTACCCAGCAAAGCCAACTAATGCAGGGAGCAACATGCAACAAGAGAGAAATAAGAATGTGGTAAGTTATTCTTTAACCAGAATCAAAACCAGGAGCAGGAATAGGCCACTTGGCTCGAGGGGCCAAGTGGCCTATTCCTGCTCCTATTTCTTATGTTCTTAAAAACATATCTTCTGATTTCATGAAACCTATTTGAACTGGTCAGGTCCTGGGTCTCCCACAGGCCTACTTTTTAAATGGATGAGTTTGGCATGGGAGCTTAATTCGTTCACTTACGTGCAACCACCTGCCAGTTCCACGGCCTCTATAAATTGCCCCAAAATGTTGGATATTTGGGCTGGCAGTGAATCGATACACAATTCACTTTATCTTATGCTTTATCCTTCATGCATAGAAGATACAATTTTACAACCATTGCATGCAACATCCTGCTAATTCACAGATCCTCTTAAAATCAGGGCTTATAAGTGACAATTTTAAAACAGAGCATCACACATATATAACAAGTGAAGAGGACAGTACAAATCTGTTCTCGACAGCTTAAAGCTTAAATTATCCGAAATGATGGAGTGTAATGAACAACTCAATGTACAAAGAAACATTTTAGAGCAATAATATATAGCTCATCACCACTAATCACGTCACTAAACGTTTGTCTGAGCAGCTTACCATTTCGTGTAATGGCAGTTATACTACATAGTAATGTGTAATTTTGCAGTAAATAGAATTTAATGTTCCATGAGTATTTGTGAGCAGTGCTAACATTTACATCACTATATAAATAATGCTGTCTGTAGCACTGAAAGACAGTGGGTTCCTTTCAGTGTCATTTGGCAAAAAAGCTTTTTAAAGGCCAGGGCAACAAGCAACATCAAAAAATGAATTCTGTGCGTTCTTTCATGGTGCCATTCCACCCCCTCCCCTTCCAATGGGGCTGTGTTTGCACCTAGAAATTGGAATTGGTTTCCATATTGGAATGTGTTTCTAATACTCTTTACATTAAGTGGTTCAGTAATATGTGCCATTTTGTTTTCTGTTGTGTCGAGTCTGCCCCTTTAATGTTGTGGGGCAGATTTGGCAGCAATAGGAAACTGATGATAGGAAAAGTCCATAAAGACCAGCACTGGCAAAAGCCAATAGCCAAATCCCAAAACTGGCATCCCAATTCCAAAATACTGTTGGCGTGGGCTGTTCATATTTGTATTAGAGGCAGTTCAGATTCTAGGAGAGCGTTGTTTATATTGCAGGGTTTCCTCTGATGATGTCCTTAACGTCTAAGGTGCTGGAATCTAGAGGCAATTACTTCTTCTGCAGTTTTCACCTTTACCTCCTGAAGTTGCTGACGCTTGATCAGAAATACTTCAACGAGTGCAGCCAGCCCTTCTGTACCTTGTCCTATTAGCCGTTGTTCATGCCATTGCCCAATGTTGGTGAGGTAATCTTTAGAACCTGAACTGCTGCCCTGGCTATGATCAGCTAACTCAGTACAGATCAAGGTTTGAACTTGGGCTCTTCCTGGTTTGTATAGCTTAGAGCCACACAAGATAGTGCATTTACCCATTAAACCGTTGGAGATATACCTGCCAGTGAAATCATGTCAGTAAACTAATTCCAAACATGAAATAATTGGGATGATCCACGATCCCACGATCCCACTCTCCCAGAGAGGAAGCCGTTCTCGCAGGAAGTGAGGGCCAGAGATAGGGCTGCAACTGTATAGTCCCAATTCTCCGACTAACACTCTTTGTGAATACACTTTCCCACTGGCTGCGCAGAGCTGTGGAAATCCCCTCTAATAGTAAAAGAGTTTCTTACAGCCTTATCGCTGTTTCTGGAGAAAACCCCTGTGATGAAAATAAATCTCATCTAGCAAATCTTTTTGCATATCTCATATCTCTCTCATTGCATCTTGAGAATGTACTACAGGACCAGTAAGCTCCTAACTATTTGCTCTCTGGATGTGGGTGACTATGGGAAGATAGTACCCAGCCAGAGCGTCACACACCAGGAGTGCCTATTGGAATATTGGGTGCAGAGGATCCCACACCTGTTACGCAGTCCACTGGATTTACCATTAAAATACATGGACAGAAATGGTAATGCACTTCTGGAGACTTTGAAAGTTGCCTAAAGAGTTTCACCGACATCTTTGGAGGCAGAGGTGTCCCTTGCAGCAATATAAACATTGCCATCAGAGGCAGAAGCAGCCACCATTTTGGACTTTCAGTAAACTGACCGGCTCAACTTACCCATTCTAGTAAGTACTTTTGCTCACTGAAAGTACGTATATTTCCCCAATTTCCCAATTTCTCTCTTTGTACAGTAAGAACCAACTGGTGTTCAAAGCAAGTGCAACATGAACAACCAGCGAAGTGCCAACTATCAACAACCACATTGAAACATCAGCATGGATATATAGACACGCCACGACAATTAAATAGTCTTGTGGCTGAGGAGGCGCAGGGCATTGCTGATGAAAGGGTAGCATTGATAGGGTCAATGAGGGCCTCACAATTAGAGGGTGGAGGTCCCTATACTCACTGTTTCTCTTGAGCTGCCTGGACATACATACCCTAATGTGCAGGATTTCCAACAAAAGACTATTAGAACACATGATCCATTTTGAGCAGTCGCTCGCCACTGTGCACATAGCTTTGGAAGGTGATATTATTGGGTTGCAAGAATAATTGGCTGAACTGTATTCTGCCGTTGAGCAGGTAGCAACACCAATGAGAACTGCAGCAGCAACCTCAGTAAAATAGACTGGACAAAGAAACAGAAGCATTTCTAATGAATTGACCCACTGCTGCTATGGATGTTTTAGGATCAGGTCAGGTCAGGTCACATCTTGACTCCAGTATTTAGTTCTGGTCACTGAGGTACAAGAGAAATGTCCGAGCTCTGACAGCAATGCAGAGAAAGGCCGCAAGGTTGATTCATTGTGTTAGATCACTCCAGATACTGCCTCCAAGACACTTATAGCTATACTGAGCCTTGAAACGACCTCAAAAACTAGAGGCATTATAAAAGCATATAAGATACTTAGTGGAATAGGAAAAAAGTTCACCCAGAAAACAATTTCAAGCTAAATCACAAATTGCCAGACAAGGCGATCTAGGTGCAAACACGGGATTTGGCTCAGTGGTAGTACGTTTGCCTCTGAGTGAGAGGGTTGTAGTTTCAAGCCCAGCTCCAAGATTTGAGCACATAGTCACGGTTGGCACTTCAGTGGATAAAATGCCGCACTGTTGGAGGTGTCAATGAGCCAAGGTCCCATCAACTTGTTCAGGCAGATGTAATAGATCCCATGGCACAATTCAAAGAAGAGCAGGGAGTTCTCCCGGTATCCTGGCCAATATTCACTCCTCAACCAACACAATCAAAAACAGACCATCTGATCATTTATATCATTTGCTGTTTGTAGGACTTTGCTGTCCACAAATCGGGTCCTGCATTACAACACTGACTACACTTCAATAAGAATTAATCGGCTGTGAAGTGCTTTGGGATGCCCTGAGGATGTGAAAGGTGCGATATAAATGAAAGTTTATTCTTTTTAAAAGATAAATAAAGAGCAGATGTCAAGAAACACTTTTTAACGTAAAGAATGATTGATACTTAAAATGGTCTTTTGGGTATGCTGTGATGGGAAAACCATCCATTTCCATGGAAGGATGAGCTAGATGAGTTGAATGGCCTCCCTCATCTTTAATTCACTTTTTGAATTTGTGTTCTGTGCTTAGACAGCGTGAGGATACAATCTCCACCAGTGGCATGCCATGGAGAAGCACAGGAGCAACTGGCTGACGCTCATATTAGATGCTGGCCAGTTCTGTGCCACTATAGAGCCCTGCACCAGCAACTCCAGGTGTTGCCTCTGGCCCCAGTGACTAGGAAAGGAGGCTCTTGGCATGGATGCAGGTGCACCAGGGTTAGTTGCAGAGAAAGGTAGTATCCCATGCAGTTAGCTATCCACTTTTATTCCCTCAGGTTGGGGACCAATTAGGTGTACTCTTGTTGGCGCACACAAAAACAAATAAACTGTAACTTAACTTAAAACATTAAATGAAACTTAACAACTTAAATTAAAATTCTATTCCCGGGCATGATGATGCACTCCAGTCCCACCGGTCGAGGGAAGGCCTCGAGCGTGCCGGCGGACACCGTGTGCTCCATCTCCAGGGCCACCCGGGCCCGAACGTGGCCGCGGAAGAGAGGCAGGCAGTCGGGCCAAACTAACCAATTAGGTGTATGGTACAATATACAAGGCATACAGAGACATTCATGGCTCACAAGGGTAAACACACCAGAAAAATACATTGAATATATACACTACATGCACTAAAACAAATTCACTTTTAATATATCTCACAGTCTGTCATTCATTTATTGTGCAGAAAAGAAAGTGTCTGTTTTTCGAAGGTAAAGCTAACAGGACACAGTCAGCACTTGGAAAAACCTAAACAGGTAAGTAATTAGCCAATCGGAAGTAATAGTGGCCAATTGCAGAGCTCCCTCTTTTAATTGGATTGTTAGCAAATCAACTGTAAATTAATTCAACTTTAAATAAAACTTAACAAATTAAGTTAAAATTGCATTGGCCAGGATGATGATGCACTCCAGTCTCTGTATAAGCGTGTCTGTCTGTTTCTATCTATATCCATCCTGTATCTACCTGGTTTTCCTAAATCTCACCGACTCAACTGTCTGTCACTGGTCAACCATATTGGGCCAAAAATTCGGCCCTTGCCGGGTGAGTACGCACTGTGTACTCACCCGTAATGCGTCCCGAAGTGCCGGTTTCCTGCATGCACTGCGCATGCGCGGGAAACCGGAACTTCCGGTCTGGTGAAGGGGGCGGTTCCTAGGTGAACCGCGTGCGCGGTAGAGGCTGCGCGCACGCAGCAAACTTAGATTTTTTTTCAGGTTTCTACGGGAGGGTAAGTAGTGAAGAACCTGCGCTTATAAAAAGGAGGTGCAGGACCCGTTTTCAACAAGGTAAGTGGTTAATTAAGTATAATTTAAAAAAAAAATTCAACAGGTTTATCTTTTTTAGATACTTTAAAGAAAGGTAAGTTTATTTTTATCACTTTTAAAAAGTATTTTAATTTTTTCAAAAATTTAAATTTTTGTTTAAAGTGGTTAATTTATTTAACTATACTTATTTTATAAATGTGATGGTTTTTTAAAAAATTTATCTGTTCTTTTGGAGCCGATTTCAATTCACAGATTTGACAGTTCTTCCTGTCAAATCTATGAATGAAAGATGGTCTGCTGCCATTGGCTCTCCATGGCCCACGTGATCCCAGGGGACGCATCGCACTAACTGCGCCCCTGGGACACGCAAGCACTGCGCGCCGGCTCTTGGAGCAGGCCCAGGAGCTGAAGTTCCCGTGGGCCCAAAACACAACGGCAGGCGCAGTAGGTAAGTGCGCGTGCGATCCTTACCCCCGCGGCAAGCCGTAGAGGCGAATTTCAGGACCATTGTCAAGTGGGACTTGAACCCACGACCTTCTGGCTTAGAGGCAAGGTTGCTACCCACTGAGCCACAGCTGACACTCCAATTGCAGAGCTCACTGGAAGAACTGAGCAGTGAGACCCTCACCTTATCTATCATGGCTTACAGCTGCTCCTCATTCAAGTCCAAGGTAAGGCATCTGCCCACGGCAATATTGTTCAGCTTAACTGCTATAATTTAGCAGACAATTTCTAAGTAGGCTTTCTAACTCGTTCAAAAATCTGAAGCATTGCTTTAGTCTGGTCAGTGAGGGCATAGTTTAATGGTTCTCTGCTGGACGACGTGGATTGTGCAGAGCTGTCATCAGGCATGAGTGCAGTAGAGTAGTTCTCAGAACTTATTAACAAGTATCTTGATAATTAAATGCTTCTTAAACTATTCTGCTATCACATTACATAATTTAAAGAATTAGTCACTGTTTCCTAAACTAGCAGATTTTGTTTTACTTTTCCCATTTGATTTCCCATTCTGCACTACTGAAGGTGTAGTCTCATTGTTTATATGGGTAGCCTAATAACATCAGATGATTGAAGTAACAAAGAAGTTAAAGATGGCAATTTGAAAAGAGCTGTTAATAAAATGAAAGAGCTTCTGTGCAACTGTAAACTGAAGCTGGCAACAAAGAAGTAGAATGTGTAAGTTATATGTGAGGTTATCATAACTATACAGATATGAAAAATGGAACTTGAATGACAAAATAGGAAGAATACTGGAGTGTTTGGTTCATAGTGCCATGGACATATGCTGAACATTAGTTGAACAAGAATAACCAATGACAGCATTTTCGTGCTCGTGTAAGAGAAATGATTATGAAAAATGGCTTCCATTGAGCGCATTATTCTGGAGTCACAAAGAAATTTGTTGAAGTTCTTTCCGTCTGGATAAATTGATGGGAATAAATCAAAAGGCAGGTGAAGAAGAAGCTGGCCAGATGATGTGATGGAATGGGCAGGTGTAACATCAGATGCTGATACAATTCACTGTATAGACAGAAAGCATGAAGTGCATTGGTTGCCAGCTTCCAAAGTGGAAAAGGTACAGAGAGGGAGGAGGTGAGAGGGAGAGTCATTAACACAAGAAAACTACTCAACTGGAAGTTATAAAATGTAACTTTTAACTCACTCGTGGCCAGTGTGTAGTGCAATGTCCAATGACTATGGGCTGGATTTTCTCAATGGGAAGCTTTTGGAGGCGGGACTGCTGCTTGCCGGGTTTCAATCCCACCTCCATCAGCTTCTGGCCAACCAGCGGGATTTTCCCCTGATTGACCTTGTTAAGCCCGCCCAGCGGGCTCAGCAGGCCAATTAGGGGTAAGTCAGTGACAGAGCACATCAACGTCTGACGTGCCAACTGTCAAGAACTTTTGAAAGAAGAAATGTCATTGTTTGACAGCTCTGTGAAGCTGTCAAACACTGACATTCTGTGTAGTTTGATGAGGCTTTGTGTTCAGGACTCATCAAACCTTTCAACTTTGCAGAAATCACCTGGCTGTTGGTTCGGAGGATCCAACAGCCAGTCTGTGATATCTACAATGGAGATGTGGGGACTCCGGCTCCACAGTGGCTGAAGGCTGTAGGCAGAAACAAAGGTAAGTGAACATTTTCTAACACTTTACACTCACCTTACATACTTACCACTCCACATTTGCACCCATCACTCTACATCGTACTTTCAGACCCCTCCGACCCCTGTAGACCTGCTACTCATCTCCTACACCCTGGCGGGGTTCCCCAAGGTCGAGAAGCCCGCACTTCGGAACGAAAAATGGGGATAATCCTATTTTCTGCCTGTTAACTACCTGTTAACAGGCAGTTAATAGGCTTTAATCCCTTCCCGCCTCGAGGAGACGGGGCCCGGGACAGGACAGCTTCCCGCCTCCTGGCAAGAGGGCACGGAGGTGGGTTGGGCCACCCGCCTCCAAATTCTGCAACTTTACTGGCAGTCCCGCCTCCATACCCGCCTCCTCGGGGCTGACAAAATCCAGCCCTATATGTGGGTTACAAGTTAGGATGCAAATCAAGTGACTCCATTCGAATTGAGTGCTGTGGAGCATGGTTGGAGCAGTCAGTAGCCTTAACTAAATGGTAAGTTTTTTGCATCTAATTCGAATATAATCATTGAACTCTGCTCGTTTAAATAGCACATAATTCAATTGATCAGGGGTCAAAAATCATAGAAAATTGTATCTCTTACTTGAATGACTGCGGCTCCCTGCATGTAATTCAGTGTTGCATGACATTAATTAATAAAGGTTATCTGTCATGGGACATTTTCACTACAAATCAATGAAAGAAAATTATTGACTACACGAGCGGTCTTGCAAATCATTAAGTCACATTATGCCTTCTAATGCAGTGTACGACCATTACCAATGACATCACTTTAGTGTTACATAGCTCAAAGTCTTCTCTCCAAACTCAAGCCATGGTTAGAGGGACGAAGGCCCGGAATTTGCAATGAGAAAAATGGTGAGGCTGATCACCGTTATACTAGAGGAAATCTGACAGCAATTTCTGGAATATGCACATGTGCGGTTAAACATGGAAATCCAGTAGTTGCTGCCAGAGATATCCTGCTCCTCCACAAGATGCACTGTTACAGTCCCCACGATTGACTCGGCATTGAAATGACTGCGACGGCATGAACTTGGGGTACTTGCCTACTAGTTCTACACTAAAAACGGTTGAAAAAGTTATAGCTGGTGCATTGAGGAGTAAGTGAGTTTTTAATGGGGTGATAAGTGATGATTACTGCTGAACAACCTCTCTGGCCCTAAAACATTAATTTTACAATTGTGGAGTCTCATTCCCTCAGAAGAAAATGAGTGTTGGAGATTTTCAAAATTTTTTTATCTCTCTTTCTTAATCCCATCTGTATTTCCCGATCTTTATTTTGCTTTCTGTACATCATCTAAATCTCATTTATATTTCCTGCTTTATACTTCCTGGTTTGGACTCTGTGTGGCTCAGTGAGAATTCTTCAATCTGATTATTGGTTGAAGAGCCTCACTGTTGCTTGTGCTGCTCACACACGCCACAGATCCCCTGTAGCGGGTCCCACACTGGAAAAGATGACAGATTAGAGGGAATCTCCATTGACGACCCTGTGAAAAGTCTGTGGGAAGCTGTCAGCGAGGTGAACAAGTGAGTGCTGATCCTTCGCCGGTGAGAGCAAAGTCCGGGCCATAGTGTATACCTGCAGCACTACCTGTTTTTTACAGTTCAAGTGCACTTAATATAAACATTCTGTTTGACTCTTGCATTACTTTGTGTTGGCTGTGTAATGAGACAATAAAAATAGCAACATTCTAAAAAATTAATAAAGTTCTCTTATATCTTCCAAATAGAAAGATAGAAATAAAATACATGTATTACATTGCAATGAGTCCCTTATTTATTGGACAGATTAAAGGTTGGTTAGAATCAAAGAGACAGGAATTTAAAACCGTTGTATTTTGTTTATGGATTGATTTACTGTGCCTGTCCTTGTGGTTTACTCGTGCATCAATTGATTGCGTCCGTCCTTGCATTCAAATTGTAGGCCGACCGGCCTGGGTAAATGCAAGAGAACCTGACATTCTAACAGATTTAATAAATCTGATTAAACAGACAATGGCCCTGAATTCATGGTTGAGTAACAATAGGGGGAAAAAATTAAGATATGTGTCCTTTGCTATGGAGTAGCACTCCCTAGATTGAACTATTTCTTATGTTCAGCACAGAAGGAGGCCATTCGGCCCATCGTGTCTGTGCCGGCTCTTTGACAGAGCTATCCAATTAGTCCCACTCCCTGCTCTTTCCCCACAGCCCTGTAAATTTTTCCTTTTCAAGTATATATCCAATTTCCTTTTGAAAGTTACTGTTTAATCTCCTTCCACCACCCTTTCAGGTAATGCATTCCAGCTCATAACAACTCTTTCAAAAAATGTCTCCTCATTTCCTCCCTAGATCTTTTGCCAATTATCTTAAATCTGCATCCTCTGGTTACCAACCCTCCTGTCAGTGGAAACAGTTTCTCCCTATTTACTCTATCAAAACACTTCATAATTTTGAACACCTCTATCAAATCTCCCCTTAACCTCTCTGCTCTAAGGAGAACCTCAGCTTCTCTAGTCCCTCCACATAACTGAAGGCCCGCATCCCTGGTACCATTCAGGTAAATCTCCTCTGCACCCTCTCCAAGGCCTTGACATGCATCCTAAAATGTGGCACCTAGAATTGGCCAGAATACTTCAGCTGAGGCCTAACCAGTGATTTATAAAGATTTAGCATATCTTCCTTGGTTTTTTACTCTATGCCTCTATTTATATAGCCAAGGATGCTTTTTTGACAACCATATCAATAGCTTCAAATCACGCTATACAATATTAGAAACAAATGTGTTAACGTGCTCATATGAAATTCCTTTGTCTACTATTTTAACAAAAGCATTAACTAACCTGTCTTACTATCATATGCAAAAGTCATGCGCATGGCACCATTTGTAACACTCCAGGGGGCCAATGTTCACTTGGTAAAATCGATGTTAGCAGGGCAGTATGGGCCTGAAAATGGCCGGTAGCTTTATCATAGAATCATAGAATAGTACAGCACAGAAGGGGGCCGTTCAGCCCATCGAGTCTGCACCAGCTCTTTCGCCACGATAACCCTGATGATTGACTTTCACAGGGGCCTACTGCTAGGCCCTCTGTTTCAGGAGATAGTGGCCTTTTAACATGTAAATTGGGGTTCTATGATGAACAGAGGGACAAAAAAAAAAAGCCCAGCTGATTCATCGGGTCAGCTGTATTGCAACTAGGCAACATGACCACCAGGGTTCGACACCCACCAGCAGCCATGTAATCTCCCGGGAGAGGCAGACAACCAGATTGGAAAAAAAAACACTACACCAATTCAGATAAAAAGAAATTCTGAGAAATTTATCTAGGACCCATGAAGGTGATCAAAAAACAAGTTCCAGGAGATAACAATGACCAAAAGATACATTATCCAACATCCCACCTCCCTTTTGCATGCAGTGATAGTGGCCTCTTCCAGGAACTTGCTGAGCTCCCTTTCTGAACGCTTGCAACGAATCTGCACCCACTCCATGAGCAGTAACTTATTCCAAAGGTCAGTGAAAAACCTCCTGACATCTAACCTAGTTCTATGCTTACATAGCTTGTATGATTGTCACTTCATTATTCCTAATTTATCTCATTCAAATAATCTGCCCACGTGTATGCAGTCCAGTGCTTTCATCATTTTAAATACTTCAGTTAAGTCTTCCCAAAGTCTGCGCTTTCCTATAGTGAAAAATTCCAGCTCTGTGAGAATATTGTGATAGCTAAGGGTTGTTAAACTAGGTATTAATCTAGTAAGTCTCCTCTGAACCTTTTCTAGGGCCTATATATATCCCTGATGTGGAGATGCCGGTGTTGGACTGGGGTGGACAAATGTGAGAAGTCGCACAACACCAGGTTATAGTCCAACAGTTTTATTTGAAATCACAAGCTTTCGGAGCGCTGCTCCTTCGTCAGGTGAAGTGACGAAGGAGCAGCGCTCCGAAAGCTTGTGATTTCAAATAAAACTGTTGGGGGTAAAAATTCAGTTGGTTGTGCCTCCCGTTAGCGCCTTAAGAGGGCGCTAATGGGGCGCAAAGCCGCTAACGCCCGGGTGCAGCGATGTTTGCGCCGCTCGGGAACTTAACTAGACATTGTGCGGCGGCGCTAAACTTTACCGCTGCGACCACCTGCGCGCGCAGATTGTGACGTCATTCCATGGTGCAACGCCCTTGTGGCGCCCCGGAGCGGAAATTGAGTGGCGCCCCCTGCCTTACCGCCTGACGCTAGCAACGACCAGAAGACTGGAACGCTATCAATCGCTGTGGGGCTTGGGGGGGCGCTATTTAAAGGGGGCCTCTTCCTGTCTTTTATTGTTGGTGGCATTTTTGAACTACGCATTCTGAGAGAGAGAGGGAGAGACTTCTGGAGAGATTCAACGTTGTGTGAAGGAGTTTTGGGTACTGAGCAGCACTTTGCAGGTTCATTTTGATTTGCCATTCCTTGTATCGATTTAGAAGAGACTGTGGGAGCTGCACTCTGAGCTCTTTGCCTGGTACTCTCCATTGTTCTTTCCAGCACATTTGATGTGCAAGTCTCTCCAGGCCGAGATTCAAGGCTGCAATGAACAGGATGTGGATGGAAAGCAAGATTAACCATCCCCTTTAAGAACTGGCCCGTGCCATTGTGTGTGTGTTCCATTGCTGACTGACATTACATGAGCTTCGCCAGCGCTCTGAGTTAGCGCCTCACTCCTTGGCCTTTGCGCCTTAAGACAGGTGTGCAGTGCCTGCTTTAGCGCTCCACTCACCTCCCGGGGCGGTAAAAGTGAAGTTTCCAGTCAGTGCCGATAATTAGCGCCAGGCGCTAATATTTGCGTCCAGACGATATTTGCGCCCCAAATGGGGCGCGACCTAATTTCTACCCCTTGGACTATAACCTGGTGTTGTGCGACTTCTCACATATATATATCCCACCATGGAAGAGGACCAGAACTAGCCACAGTGGGTGAAATTCTCAACTTTGTCAGGGATGGATGTAAAACTGACAGTATCGGATCGGCTACCCGTTACACGCCCCACCCGATTTTAATTTCCAGTTTACGCTCCCCTGCCAAAGTTGAAAGATCCATCCAGTGTTCCAGATGAGGCCTAACCAGGGTCTTGTAAAAGGGGAACTATGGCGTTATTTGTTTTATATTGTATTGCTTTAGTTATATGTCCTAATACCCTACTTGCTTTCGCTGTAGCCTCTCGGCACTGATCGTAGACCTTTAGAGACTGGTGCACTACAACACCCAGATCTCTTTCCCTCTAGACAGACTTTAATTCAGAGCCCAGCATGGTATACACATGCTTGGAATTACACCTACCCACATGCATTGCACTACATTTATCTACATTAAATGTCACCTGCCAAATGCGGGCCCATTCCCCCACCGTATCTAGATCAGATTGTAATTTTTTTTGTCAACTTTTTTAAGGGTTCTGACAGCAGCGCAGATCTTCATGTCATCTGTAAATTTACAGACGTTATCCCCAAATTAAAATATAATCATCTTTAGTTAACATCCTATAACTTGAAAACAAAACTGCTACTTTTTTCCCATAATTTTGCCACTTTAACCAGTACTTCATCGAAGAACCATAGAGGTTTACAGGGCGGAGGGAAGCGCTGTGACCCATTGTGTCGGTGCCAGCTCTTTTATAGTGCATTCCACAACCTTTCTCATTGCCCTGCGCTCTCCCCATACTCCTGGAATAAATATTTTTTCATCATACAGTATATAAAACAATGGTATTTTACAGTAATCCACTGCAGATTAAATTCCAGTTATCTTGCAGCAATTACATCATAAATGTATTCTGTCAAAATGGATGCCATCATCCATCAACTAAATGGAGTGTCTTCTCCATCAATATTCTCTCTGACCCCCATCAACATCCCCCATGAGACGTGCTGGAGAGGGGGAGGGGAATATACCTTCCCCAAAACAGCAACTTATTACTTTTTAAGTGACACTGATGTTGTTATAAATAATAATGAAACACAGGTCCGTAAAGTGATTACCGAGAAAGTAATCACTGGGTAACTTGGAACCACTTGAGTTTTGCTCTTCTGATTAATGTCACCATCTGAACCATTGGATCAAATGAATTTTCTCAATCATTTCCATACACCCATTTTCCTGTATTTAGAACCATGCAGAGTTTTAGTCTGTGAACAAAGTGATGGGACGGTCTATTGTGACCAAAAGATGACAATTGAAAACATTTAACATAATTTTTATTTTTTAATGTCAGAATTAAGTATGAAAAATGTACGGCTAGAAACTGGAGCCCTTTGGAAAATTAATTGTCACTTGAGTCCATAAACATTAGCTGACACCAAAAATACAATTAAACTGAGGATACCACACCCTCCTGTTAGAAAGCCGGGAAGACATTTTAGCAGCCAGTTGGGAGCTGCTCCATTATTAATTGATTGTCGATGTTTTTCATTCACCTGTATTTGGATTAATCCTACAAATAGTTGTTACTACACCACTTCCAATGCTGATACTGTACAATATTACTGAATTTGAATCAAAAGAATTAAACACTTTCCCAAAAGCTGGAGGAAAAATAACACACCCTTTTCATATTTATTTGTCTTTTCAGATGCACACTGGCAGGAGTTTAACAGCAGTAATGTTTTATCTATATTTCATTCAGGATTCAATATATATAGCGGGCATAAGCTCAGCCCACAGACTCTGGGACCTCAGCTTTTACTGTGCGCAGTCACTGTTATGAACTGTGCATTGTTTAAGGTGGTTTAAAGCACACACAACCTTGGAACCAACTTCACGTAATATCTTTGTAACAGGATGTACGGATCTAAACAAAATTAAGCATTAAACAGAAAGCCCAAGCGTTTTGCCTATTGGACACTAAAGGGCTGCATTTTCTGTCTATTGACAATGAATGGATGGAAAATCCAGCCCTGTAAGCTGATTGCTAGTACTCTGTAATTCCATGGACTGACACCATGTGGACCTAAAGCCCATTAATAATAGAAAACAGAAGCCATAATATGAAAAAAAAAATCAATATGAAGCCTCAGACACATTTTATCGACATCCCCGGGGAAACCAGCCATTCGATCGCAGGGCGTTATAGAAGCAATTGCCAGACTGAACAGGGCTGTTACTAAAAAAAATCAATCAGGTTGGAAAATATTTCACCAAGGTCTTAATCAACTGAAAACCCTCAGTAATGGTAGAATAATGGATGTCAAGGGAAATGCTGATTATGTTTGCATTCTGTGTTATAATAATTGTAAATCTAGTAAGAAGTAATAAAAAGTCTGTAAAACTCAATTAATTTTGCTAAACAGCAAAATTTGAGACAAGAGTCACTGAAGGTTTCGCTAGCACCTGCTTTCCTCAGATGTTGCCAGTGAGCTAATATGTGAATAGACACCATTAGGGCCCGTTTTTTCATTATCTCAGAAGGTTATCGGGTTTCACTTTCTTACACCGCGGGATTGTTTTAATTTTTCTGAGGATGATACATGGGCGCTCCGTCAAAGGATTCAGGAAGCAGCTGTTTCTGCAGTAAAAACCAATCCTTTGATGACTTGTTTGTTCTCACTCAGTGTTCCCCTTCAGTACCTGCCTGTACCGGTGTTGGGCCGAGTTCAGCCCAAGTATCTGGTATGATCTAGACAATGAAGCTGTCATAATTACGATTCTTGTCTCACATCCCCTACAGGGCCAAACTTTAACAGTAGTTGCTACAACACTCGTGAAGGTAAAAAGAAAAACCACGAGTGCTGAAAATCTGATCTAAAAACAGAAAATGCTGCAAATACACAGCAGATCCATCAGCATCTGAAAAAGAGGACTCCCCTCCTCTTCTTCAAATCATGCCATGGGATTTTTTTTTATGTCCACCTGAGAGAGTAGACGGGCCCTCGGTTTAACGTCTCATCCGAAAGACGGCACCTCCGACAGTGCAGCGCTCCCTCAGCACTGCACTGAAGTAAGTGTCAGCCTAGATTATGTTAATATTCCCAGAACACAGTTAATGATTAGACCCAACTCCGTATCCCATTCGTGATGATTTCCAACAACTATCAGACACTGTGGAACATATGTTTCAGGGACAATGTCCCATTCACACTCAACCTACTTTGCCTCAGGCCTATTTCCATATTCAATTGCAATAAAGTAATTAAACAAACGTTAACAATGCTACATACTATTATTTTACAAATAGTTTAAAGTTTATCAGATGAGGCCATTGACCTTTGCATATGGATCAATAATTGTTATATTATCGCTAAACTTCCTTAACAACTTTTATTTCCTAAAGGTTATATTCTTAGATTCTGCTGATTAATGGTAGAATGTATGAATTGTGATGTCTGGGAGTTGAGATGCAAAATCTCTTCAATAATTTTCAAGCAATGTGAGTGATTAAAAAAGGTTGCATATGTTATAATAAGTAAAGGATTTCATAAAGATAGAGGAGCCCTTATACTCTTCAAGAGAAATCTACAGAATTTCTAAAACGAACTTGGGATCATAAACCTCTGCATAATTTACCACTGTCCATATGTTAGTCTACGTGTTATATCATTTCACAACTGCCCGCTCTGGTTCCATTCAATTGTGACTTTTGAGGGCAGATGTTTATGACTCCCATATGAAATAAATCCCATCTGGAAAAGGGACGCAACAATGACCAATTCCTACCCCTTAGAGTCTTATTCCATTGTTGAAATGCCTCAAAAGTGCTTCATCAAAAATGTAAGTTTCAGAGTCCAGTGACTTGTCATGTAGACAAAATATGAAGAGTAATGAAGAACAAATAATGAATAATGAACAAATAATGAAAGCAAAACTGTGGCAGTTGGAGTTCAATATGGGGAAGTGTGAAGCCATCCGCTTTCAACCAAAGAAAGATAGGTTGGAGTATTTTCTAAAGAAAAGAAAGACTTGCATTTATATAGCGCCTTTCATGACCACTGGACGTCCCAAAGCGCTTTACAGCCAATGAAGTACTTTTGAAGTGTAGTCACTGTTGTAATGTGGGAATGTTAAGAAGCTCAGGAACTGTGGAGGAGCAGAGAGATTTAGGGGTCCATGGACAGAACTCTCCTCTATTTCCTCTGGTGGGAGAGTCCAGAACAAGGGGCATGACCTTAAAACTAGAGCTAGCCCATTCAGGGATAATATCAGGAAGCACGTCTTCACACAAAGGGTAGTGGAAATCTGGAACTCTCTCCCGTAAAAAACTGTTGAGGCTGGGGGGTCAATTGATTTTTTTCTAGGTAAGTGTATCAAGGGATATGGAACCAAGGCAGATAAATGAAGAAAGGATACAGATCAGCCATGATCTAACTAATTGGTGGAACAAGCTTGGAGGGGCTGAATGGCCTACTCCTGTTTCGATGTTCCTATGTAACAATTCAGCCAAATTCAAAAGAATTTCGATATATAAAGTCACGAGGCCAACAGGAAGCAAAATCCATTAATTGTAGATCAGCGTAAAACAATTACAATGGGAGCAAAGCATCAAAGAACGAATATTGTTCCAGTCTGCTGGTCAAGAAAGTGGATAAATCTATGAAACAGCACAGTGCTTAGTTGTATGAGAAAGGCCTATTATGTATTATGTTGCATTATCAAAGGAATAGAATACAAATCTAAAAGCTTTTATATTGCTCTTCAGTCGCTGGCTCCTATGCTTCAGGTCTCCTACAGCAATCAGCTACAGCAAGGTATACTGCCAGAATATTTTAGACCACTGCAAAGGATGACTTTTTTTGGTGTGTTTTCCTGGCTGCCAGTTGTCTAATTGGGGCCAGTAAATGCGCTGCTGCAGAGGCAGCTGTGCGCTACGGCGATGGCATCACAGTGTTGCATGCCGCAATCACACACGATATCTTCTCATTATTATCTTCACAGTGGCATATTGACACAACATTGTGACACCACAACAGTACACAAGCTCACTGGTCAAAATGTCACAACCAGCCTGTGTCTGCACGGAACGTTGGGTCCCCACATTGCAACCGGTTTATAGGAAGACTAGCTGCATGTTACAAAATACTAGTGGCCCGTATTTTCCGATCGGAGCTTCCTGCGTGCGGAGGCCTCCGATCTGGAAAAAAAATCTACAAACTTACCTGAGGGCTCCCGAGGTGCGTACACTTCCGCTCCTGGGCCTCTCCAAACTCGAAATGCGCAGGGCCCACGTATCCCAGAGGCGCATGCAGTTCGCAAGCGTCCCTGGGATCACGTGGGCCAGGCCAGCCAATAGCAGAAGGGAATCCCCCTTCATACTTTTGACAGATAGACCTGTCAAATATATGAATGGAGATCACCCCAAAAACACAGTAAAACATTAAATACATTTTTAAAAGCATCACGTTTTTAAAATGAGTTAAAATTACAATAAATGTAATATTTTAAACAAAAATTTAATATTTTGAAAAAATTAAAGTTTTTACGGGGCTAAAAATAAACTTACCTTTTTTAAAAGTATTGTTAAAATCTAAATGAGTGAAAAAACATTTTTTTAAACTTTTTTTCAACTCTGACGCTTACGCCTGCTTTTACCAGGTGTAAAATTTCTAAGGGTTTTCAGCGGGCGGAGGTTCTGCAGAAAGCGGAACTCGCTGCCCGCAGAGGCCCTTCTCTAGAGCATTCTTGACAGATCGGAAATGCCGGTTTTCAGCACATGCTCGTACACACCCGTAGGCATCGGAAAATACGGGCCAATGTCTTAGTTAGCTTGTGTTCCCAAGATCTGGGCTGCAATTTCAAAGTAGTTAAAGAGAAGGTATTGTTGCTATATAAGGTGTTGGTCTGACCCCATCTGGAAAACTCTGCATTTCTAGTTTCCCAATCATCGGAAGGATATTAACGCCCTTCAGAAGATACTGAAATTATGAGGAAAAAATAAGAAAGTTGGGCTTGTTTTCTTGAAGAGGAAATTTATAGGTGATCAATTTGAAGTTTTCAAGATCATGCAGCGAATCGACAAGGCACATTGTTCACCATGGTTAAGAATAAAGTTAGGAATAAGGCGGCTAGTCAGGTGCAGCTTTTCACTCAAATGGGAATAGAGATGAATAATAAGTTGCCAGGGAAGTCCACTGAAGGGTATGGAATAAAAATTCAAGACACAGTCAGGTGTTTCTGGCGAGAGGAGGGGTTGAGAAATGGTGAGAGGTGGGTAGGTGGGTTAATCTACCAAAAATACTTGAGTTGGTTGGGCCTAAAGGGCTTTCCTAGGCCTAAAAATTATTTTGTTCTATTTCATATAAGATTGTGAGGTAAAGAAGCCAAGCCTAGATTCTCAAGTGCATCGGAGATTATCATTTCACTGTAATTACTCATTAACAAGGATCAGTTGGACTGTGGCTGTATTTTGAAAACTATTTTAGTCACAATGTGGCAATTTCCTAGTTACAGTTGGCCAGTTTGATGAGTGGTAATGAGTAACGAACGTTCCTTCAAGATTATTTGATTTTTTTTTTGCCTGTTGGCAGTTCATAAACATGAAAAAAGAGACAACAAAATTCATACACATTAATGTTTGTAACAATTTCTGTTTTATTTAGGAATTTTAATGGAGATCATTTTCACTGAAATGACAATAACATGGGACCCTGCACAATGACAGTGCCACCTAGTGCTGGGTGCACACTGTTTCCTTAGAACTCAGTCCATAGGTATAGTAAGCATTTAATAGTGGTTACACAACAAGGAAGTATTTAGACAGACACAGCTATGAGACTTCATATAAATTTAGGATCTCATTCTTTGTTATGTACCAAGCATGTAGTTTTCCAATAATGTTTTTTTTATTCGTTTATGAGATGTGGGCGTCGCTGGCAAGGCCAGCATTTATTGCCCATCCCTAATTGCTCTTGAGAAGGTGGTGGTGAGCCGCCTTCTTGAACCGCTGCAGTCCGTGTGGTGAAGGTACTCCCACCGTGCTGTTAGGGAGGGAGTTCCAGGATATTGACCCAGTGACGATGAAGGATCGGCAATATATTTCCAAGTCAGGATGGTGTGTGACTTGGAGGTGGTGGTGTTCCCATGCGCCTGCCGCCCTTGTCCTTCTAGGTGGAAGAGGTCGCGGGTTTGGGAGGTGCTGCCGAAGAAGCCTTGGCGAGTTGCTGCAGTGCATCTTGTAGATGGTACACACTGCAGCCACGGTACGCCGGTGGTGGAGGGAGTGAATGTTTAAGGTGGTGGATGGGGTGGCAATCAAGCGGGCTGCTTTGTCCTAGATGGTGTCAAGCTTCTTGAGTGTTGTTGCAGCTGCACTTATCCATGCAAGTGGAGAGTATTCCATCACACTCCTTACTTGTGCCTTGTAGATGGTGGAAAGGCTTTGGGGAGTTAGGAGGTGAGACACTCGCCGCAGAATACCTAGCCTCTGACCTGCTCTTGTTGCCACAGTATTTATGTGGCTGGTCCAGTTAAGTTTCTGGTCAATGGTGACCCCCAGGATGTTGATGGTGGGGGATTCAGCGATGGTAATGCCGTTGAATGTCAAGGGGAGGTGGTTAGACTCTCGCTTGTTGGAGATAGTCATTGCCTGGCACTTCTGCGGCGCGAATGTTACCTGCCACTTATCAGCCCAAGCCTGAACGTCATCCAGGTCTTGTTGCATGCGGGCATGGACTGCTTCATTATCTGAGGAGTTGTGAATGGCACTGAACACTGTGCAGTCATCAGCGAACATCCCCATTTCTGACCAATAATGTTTGTTCTAAATAATGTACTGTTCTACCCAGACTAAGCAGCAATATTAGCGTAGTTACTACATCTTTGTACTACATCTTTGTAGCTCATATCACCAGACTGCTCATTACATCACTTCACAGCCCCATGGTACAGCAGTGGTAAATTTCAGCCCTTAAGCCGCTATATTTCAAGCACTGAAATATATACAATGAAAAAAAATAGTTGAGAAGGCAATTAAAGGTCATAATTCAATCAAAGGGCTTTGTACTGAGCTGTATATATTACAGAAGCATTGCTCTTGTGGTTTACGACCTTATCAGAACCCCCTAATTAAATTACAGCCCTGTAACTCCTTCCAAAGTAACCATTATTTTTTAGTTACAGCATACACTTGGATCGGAAACAGGAAAGATATTTTTCATGTCTCCACAATTAAGAAGTTATAAAACTGTGGAATTAAATTTTATTTTTTTAAAACATCTAACCTGAACAGAGTATGTACCAGGCAGCTGCTGGTCTTTACATATTTTCAATACATTTCACAGACAAGGTAAAAATATATAAGTATACAACGATCTTAATATAGGAGTATTGTATACCTGTAGCAGTAGCATATAACGAATAGAAGTTGCACATTATTTAATCGCTCAGGAATGTAATACACCTCATTGTTGCGAATTAGAGAATGCTTCTTTATGCAGGAACAAGTTCATTGTGATCAGGAATTCCTGGCGTTTGGGACATAAACGCCTGTCTATTACAATACAACTTTAAAGTGGAATTGTAGCCAATAATCCATCAAAATTCATATTCCTAATGATGTAAAACAGAAGCTATGTCAGGGTTCCTACTCTCTTGTTCAAGGTAAATCAAAGGTGGGCTGAACATCAGGGACCAGTTTCCAATAATGTGGCTTTTGAACCATTTCCAAGGTAAAATATATATTAAGATTGTATCTTTGACACTGTTTAAAAAAAACCCACGTGTTTAGATTCAAGAAATTTCTCATAATAATGCTTTTTAAAGTGCAGTGACCAGACTAAGTTTATCATTGTTAAACAATGTAAACTGTAATGAAAATGTTGAAAAGCTGTTCTGACTCATAATCAATTGCAGTTTATTTAATTTAGGAGTTGTGTGCGCATCAGTTTAAGGACCTATATTTCATAAGTAAGTCTGTTCTGTTTTTCTCACTGTCAATGCTAAAAAATGTTGTGAATGTTATTGTTTGTCAACCAGTTTTAATAATCACGCATCTCTCTCCCTACCTCACGGCCCAATCGCTGTTGAAAACTTTATCCAGGTCTTTGTGACTCCCAGGCTTAACTTCAATGCCCCCCCAGACCGCCACCCTTCACAAACTCCAATTGATCCAGAACTTCAGCATCCACATTCTAACCCATATTAAATCCTGCTCACCCATCACTCCCATTCTTCCAAACCTTCACTGGCTCCCCATCTCCCCATCTCCATTGAATTCAAAACCCTCATCCTCGGGTACAACTCCTTTCAGTGCCACACTCCACCTTGCCTCTTCAACCACCCTCCAGCCCTGTGTCCCCAGCTCACACCCTCCCCTCTTGTGAGAAGGGATTGCTGTGCATCCCCCTTGCTCCACCATATGGCAGAACCTTCCACTCTGCAATTCTGACTCTAAACCCCTCTACCTTGCTTCATATCTTCTCACCTTCAATAGCCTTTGAAACTGTCCCCTTCCCGAACCTTCTTCTCCCAGTACCTGCTAGGTGTCTATTACCCCCATACCGCCACCTGCACGAAGTGTAAGTTGTTGCTGTAGATGGGGGTATAGCTTCCCCTTCTAACTTGATGTGATACTACTGGAGATGAAAGGGCAAGTTAGTGATACAAAAGCCCCAGGAGTCAGGATTTCTCTGCCAAAGGCTAAAATCCAGACTTGATTTTTCATGTGCATTGATCAACAGCTCATTTTCCAGTCAGCAAAATCTCTTGGCTGCTGCTATATATAATTACAAATGGCCAGAAAGACATGCTGCAGTGAGTCCTTACACTCTTCCTCAGGAATAACATGTTCGGGATGACATGGTAATTGAGAAACAAATAGCCACACGAAATGCCTCATAGCAGCACATGATAACTGAACCATTTTTGTTCAGCCTGCTTTAGATACCTGGAACAACTTGTTTTTAAAACAATATGCTTTTATCCACATTGATCCCCCCATTACCTGATTTTTAAATGAATGAAAATAACAAACGCATATAATTTGCTGGCAGTAATGAACTCAAAAAGGCAAAGAACTGAGTGTTTGCCGGTGGTCTTAATTGGTTTTGTATTACTTCAAAACAGGAGCTCACAATGATACACTACGTGTTTACGCCATCTGGTGTCATCATACTATTCATAATACAGGCCACATGAGTAGTAATTATTTAACCCTTGGTACTTATTTGTCCAGAACATCTTGGGGGGAAAAATATGGATCTTTTTGCAGTGAGCTATTGAGCAAAATATTGAATTAAAACACAAGAGTTCATCACTGCCACACAGTCCTCAGACAAATTAAAATGATTGCTCTTTGCTATACTTTTGTAAGGACGTGGTGAATTTTTTTTAAAGATTGTTTATTTTTTTCTTTTTAGTCATGAAGTAGAGCCCAGTTGTTTTTATGTTGTAATATCAGCTTTTTATCTCCAGGTGTCACTAGAGGGACTTTAGTATTTATGCAAAATTAAACTTTTCTTTCTTTCTTGTGAGGTAAAGTTTTTGCCTCTTTCTTTTGCCCCGACTCCTAATTATCTTGCCTCTTCTGAAATTGCTTTCATGGTTCCCAGTATCATTTGAACTCCTTGATTCTGTTAAACCCTCATAACATTGCTATTCTCTGTGCAGCAATGATAATTCATTTTCTGCTGAGATTTTGCTGCTGGGATTTGGTTAAGTGTTTCACGATTTGCAGTTGTGAATGGTCTTTATACACTAAAACAAGGGCTATTCCTTAAATAACAGTAAAATATACAACAATGCATAGCACAATGCCTGTATGATTCTGTTCATATTTGAAAATATATTTGAACAAATAAATCTGAACAGATACCACAATTCTGCAAAGCCACAGGTTAATCCAACACTATTACTTGTGAACAAAAATGTAACTATTACTTTTTACATTTGAACACTGACAAATTTGAATGCACATCTTGTGTCATGTGGGAGCTCCAGGACGCTTCCCGTGTCCTGGACAACCACGTGTGCAGGAAGTGTCATCAGCTGGAGGAGCTCAAGCTCCAGGTTTCCGAGCTTGAGCAGCAGCTGGCGTCACTGCGGTGCATCCGTGAGGCTGAGAGCTCCGTGGAGAGCACGTTTCAGGAGGTGGTCACCCCGCAGCGTAAGGGTGTGCAGGCAGTGAGGGAATGGGTGACCGTCAGACAGCCCAAGGAGGACCAGGCAGGTAGTGCAGGAGTCCCCCGAGTTCATCTCACTCTCTAACTGATATTCAGTACTGAATACTGGTCAGCGAGTGGTTAGGATCTGGAATGCACTGCCTGAAAGGGTGGTGGAGGCAGACTCAATCACGGCTTTCAAAGGGAATTGGATAAGTACCTGAAGGAAAAATATTTTCAGGGCTTTGGGGAAAGGGCGGGGGAGTGGGACTAGCTGAGGGGCTCTTGCAGAGAGCCGGCACGGGCTCGACGGGCCGAATGGCCTCTTTCTGTGCTGTAACCATTCTATGATCCCAATTGTATATCTTTGTGGTGCATTTGGCCCACTGTATCTGCAGTTTTGCAGAAGTTGAATGACCTGTTACTTCAAATAACATTCATGGTTCGTTTCCAACTGACAAAGTAAGGATTCATGCTTGGTCATTTATTTTTTTAAATGTCTGCAATCCTTTGAAGATGGTCAAATGGAATCATTTGGATGGATTTCGGACTGTGCACACAGTCATCATGGCAAACGATAGCAGTGCTGTATGGCATATTGTCTCCATTTAGTTACAACACGGCTTACCCTAAAACTCCAGCCTTCAAATATGTCTTTACGCAGAAAAAGACCATCGGCACACAATTTCAGAACGCCAGTACTCTGTTAAAGGCCGATTGCTTTTGCAAGGACAAATCGTAAGTGGAATTGCAGCAGCTATCAGAGCGTTTGTCCAGTTTTTAAAACTTCAAGGCGTCGTGCGTGATCCAGGACATGCTCTGACAACATTTACCATCAGTCACAACGTCACCTTCGTTTGCTGATTGTGGTCGTTCAGTATCCGCTTCTTTAATCAGGCGCCGGTTTTGGAGTTAGAAGCTGATTTCTGCTGGAGATGCATCTGTCGCGTACTGTAATAGGACATGCTGAAACCTAACAGGCCGAGAACTAGAGCTGAGCGCTGCAACAGCGTGTCTGTGCTGTTCAGGGTCACTTTGCCAGCAGCTTGAGTCTAAAAAAAAAACACAAATCCAATTCTTAGTTGCTTTGATCGTGATAAAACTAAAAGACTCTTTAATTAGAATATATCTAATAAATATAAGCACAGTTATATTACAGGTAACTAGTTTGAAATAGGTACTTGTTTAGAATGATGCGCCACCAATTAAGTTCCACTCTTGCCTACATATCATTCCAGGGAAAATGGAGCAGGGCTCTGTCCATTGGCACCCCGGTTAATTTGAATGTTATCGAAGAGTCTGCTGGGGCAGACAGCTATGCTGTTCAGGTGACCACGTGTATGAAATTGGAACAAAAGAAAACCAATGCTATTTTATTCAGCTTGCGTTGCATATTTAGGACACACAAGTTATTTTTTTTTAAATTAATGTAACGCAACACAACTCGGCTTTCAAATGAGCATTCCAAACACCTATACATAAAAAAAAAACCATTGTGGGTCTTCAAAGCTTAGACACTAGTTTCAGATGGAAAGTCCAAATGAACTCCTTGTGCTATTTTCATAGGTAGATCAACTGTAGAATATCATATTATGTATGGTGCCTTCATCACAATTGCTGGTTCTTCACTGCTGATCTAATCATGCAACAAGGACACAGAGCAAATGAGGTGCATCCACCATAATGTCCACTGCTGGCAAGTGACAGCAATGATGATTCAAAATTGAACAAAACCAATCCTATGAATCTCACGGGAAGTATTATTAAAAAAAATAGCAGATATGAGGTTTGTAGCTAAATTGCAAAGTAATTCTTTATAAATGCATTCACAATTTTGCTACAAACAGCACACAGTAAATCTGACCCTCTCAATAGCGGGGGTCATTTGGTAATCACTCGTGCGTATCTCTTATTCTATATTAAAAATTTCACTAAACAGCAAGTCACATGAGACATTTATGTCCCTGCAAATGTTTTTTTTAAACCAACTTCCAAACCTTTGGCATTTCTAACATGGAAATCACAGATAATGATTAGCTATTCATTTACCATGGTTAGTGAAGATGTAACAGAACCATTTCTAAAAGCAGCTCCACAAGTTGACAGTATTGCCCCCCCTGTTGGTGAGTGTGGGCTGGCTTTATTAGCCAAGAAACTACTGCCAAGCCGAATGCCACAAGCTGTGCTGATTCACTTTCCTATATCTCAGCGGACGTAGTTTCAAGGCAACTCATCAGTGCTATGGCGCCGCTAAACTAGTTATTTACACCTGAGGCAATGAAAAAGTATTAGAAGTTTCTGCATGTACAGTTTTTGTTTTGAAACTTTAAGTGCTTTTTTAATCCAAGTCAGGTCCTGTACATTTGTGTTATCCAATCATCCGTTCATTCCCACGTATATTCACGTAGTGATTTTAATACAGTACCCATTAACTGGCAAAAGAGGCAACACATTTTTACTAGTCCAACCTTGCATTCAAATCTGGTTATCATCAACAACATTTTGCCTCTGCTTGCCAATTGCTTGCACTGTAACTAAAAGACATAACCTAGTGCTTGGGAATGATCCATATTTCATATTATAATGGAGAGAGCCTCATAGCTCCAGTCCATTAATTTTATGAAGTGTTGCATTAAAAAGGAGCTTGCATTCTAGAGCTGCGTAAACAAAAGGCTACAGTTTCATAATTTCTTTGGGGCGACTATAACCGTAAATGGATCAAGGGATATGGGGAGAAAGCAGGGACAGGGTACTGAATTTGGATGATCAGCCATGATCTCATTAAATGGCGGAGCAGGCTCGAGGGGCCGAATGGCCTACTCCTGCTCCTATCTGCGATGCTTTTATGCTTCTATGCCTCGCAAGGTAGGCTCTGCTGGCTCCTGAGAGGGCACTGAGACTTGGAGATTCCGTACCAGGACACCAATGGGCAAGGCGGTGGCTTCAAGAACCTTGGTTCGGCGAGTAATCTCAAATTTAAGAGGACCTGCATTTTCATGAAACTGTGCTCGATAAAAGGTTTTTCTTAGTTTACAAACATATGAAGCTTACAAACATATGAAGCAATTGCGTCAGAAGGGTGGGCATGTGGTGCAAGGTAGTAGCGGTGTGAAATGCACTCAACCCATTGCATTTGGCCAGCTGCTGCTTAAGTCACTTGTTTGCCTTGGGCCTGCACCACAGGAAATGAACAACTGTCAAGACTTCCTAAATTGTTTGTGTGTTAAGTACAACTTAGGCCTCTGTGACCATCTATGTTGAAACAAATTTCCAGTTCTAACTTGGCAGCAGATAAAATAACAGGTAAACAATCAAGTGAAAGTGGGAAACAACTTTAGGTTAAAAGCTTTGTGTGAGTCCAAAAGACTGCCCCGTTAGAATGCCAAATCAAATATATCTAATCTCCAACAGAGCTTTACTAACTCTGTGAGTAGAAATTGACAGTAGAAACAGTGACGTTATCTATTTACAGAAAAGAACTCAAACAGGTTCAAAGAAATTTACATGGTGAAACTAAATTAAGATCCCAATTGAAACCAGTGAGAGAATTTCCAAATAGCTCGAGTAAAACAGGATCCCTTTGTGATCCAAATGCAAATAGATCACAAAAGCCTGAAATCCTGCTGCTCAGGTTGCAACTGGACCTCTTGGAAATAACTACAAAACCCAGCCTATATAGAGATCTGTTGTGGATTTGTGCTCACAAACTTTCAGTATACAAACCCTCATCCATGCCTTTGTTACCTCTAGACTTGACTATTCCAACGCACTCCTGGCTGGCCTCCCACATTCCACCCTACATAAACTTGAGGTCATCCAAAACTCAGTTGCCTGTGTCCTAACCCGCACCAAGTCCCGTTCGCCCATCTCCCCTGTGCTCGCTGACCTACATCGGCTCCCGGTTAAGCAGCGACTCGATTTCAAAATTCTCATCCTTGTTTTCAAATCCCTCCATGGCCTCGCCCCCTCCCTATCTCTGTAATCTCCTTCAGCCCCACAACCCCCCCTGAGATATCTGCGCTCCTCTAATTCTGCCCTCTTGAGCATCCCTGATTATAATCGATCAACCTTTGGTGGCCGTGCCTTCTGTTGCCTAGGCCCTAAGCTCTGGAATTCCCTGCCTAAACCTCTCCGCCTCGCTACCTCTCTTTCCTCCTTTAAGACGCTCCTTAAAACCTACCTCTTTGACCAAGCTTTTGGTCACCTGCCCTAATTTATCCTTATGTGGCTCGGTGTCAAATTTTATGCCTTAAATTACTCCTGTGCAGCACCTTGGGACGTTTTACTACGTTAAAGGCGCTATATCAGTACAAGTTGTTGTTGTTGTTGTATAAGGCTCTGATGAGCCAATCATCGGGGCGATGTTGCATCCTGTGATTTACTGCGACTATGGACACGAACTTTGTAAGAACGCTGGGCGTTGAGGAAAGCTGAAGGACAGTACCATGTCCTCCTTGCCACTTGAAATTGCACTTGAGAAAATTCCATGGACATTCCCATGTAGTACTAAGCAGATGGGCATCTTTCAGATAGCTAACCAGTCACCAGAGCACGCTACCTGCAAAGTTCATGGCAGTGTGACCATCTTGAAAGATCCTGCTTTGAGAATAGAAATCCATTTTCTCCTGATGAGGATGAATACATTCCCTCCTGCAGGTGGTCCGATCTAATTAGCCCTGCAGAATCTTGGAGGTACGCTTCAGAACTGAAGAGTATAGCCCTCTCTGATAGTATTAGGACGCATATAACCATAATGATACTTCCTCATATAGCCCCCTATTCTAGTTCCTGGTGAGAGGGGAATATTCAGTGAGCCATTGATGTAAAGCATTAGTTGACCCAGATCTACTGGAGGAACCCTGTAGGCTGTGTCTAGGTATGAGTATCACTCGAAAGTGAGGGGATATTATGCCCTGAGACTCTGCCACAAACAGGTTGCAGTTGAATCAGGATTTGCCAAACGAGGGAACTCTTAAAAGGGATCTTGCTTCTCGCCATCATCTCTGTCACATCACACAAGTTCTGCTGTTTTTTCACAAAAAGATTCAAGAAATTTCTGCACCTGCTTCTAAAATAACTTTTCTGTCGAGGGATAACTGCAATAACCGCTGATCTGGCTCCCATAGGAGCGACGCTCAACAAAACTCATGACCGTCTGCAAAGCAAAACACCAAAAGCAATGGATTTCACTCCCAAGTCCAAAGCACGGACTTCTGGTTTCTGCTGCAGCACAGCAAACTGGACTTGGTCTTCGATCAGGGGCAGGAACTGACTTTGGAAAACACTAAATAGTTGGTAAATTCATTTGGACTCTCAGTCGATTTATCCTGTTCCCATTCACCTGTGGATAGGGATCTCCTTAAGTGGGTCCCTCAGTCTCCACTGACTATGGGCATCTAGTCTTAGACAATATAGAAAGGACTATGGTTCTTATTGATTCCGCGAAGGTACCAATGATCCTGTTCAGAGAATGGAATTGGCCCTGATGTATCCGCTGTTGTTCTCTGGCACGCTGTTGGAGGAAGGGTGTTCAATTTGATCATAGAACATAAAAGATAGGAGCAGGAGTAGGCCATACGGCCTCTCGAGCCTGCTCCGCCATTCAATAAGATCATGGCTGATCATCGACCTCAACTCCACTTTCCCGCCCGATCTCCATATCCCTTGATTCCCCTAGAGTCCAAAAATCTATCGATCTCAGCCTTGAATATACTCAAAGACTCAGGCCACGATTTTGCCGGTCCTCAGAGTGCGGGATTGGAGGCGGGACCGCTGTCAAAATCTCAAAGATTGACAGCGGGTAGGAAACCCACTGTCAACCCGCCTCCAATCAATCTTCCCAAATTTCGGGTCCCCGATTTGCGCATGGACCCGACACCTAGCGGCGGGAAGAGGATTATAGCCACTTAACTGGCTGTTAACAGGTACTTGATACTTGTTAACAGGCTCTTTTTGAATTTTGCCGCTTCTGGCTCAGGTTCCCCGACGTCTGGACACCACGCCAGGTAAGTGTGGCGTGTTGTGAGTCTGCTGTAATGTTCCTGCATTGATGACAGCTGCAGAAGTGGTGTGAAGGATCCAATGGTTTCAGAGGTAAGAAAATGTTGGGAAAATCATTTTTAATATATTTACACTTTTCTGTAGGTAACAGGATTTGAATTGGCTGTCTAGTCCCACCTCATTGGGAGAACCTCTCTCACCAGTGACAGATCGCTTCTGTAACCTCACCTGCAGCTGCCATCTGTTCTAGCCTAAGGAGGGAGTCACTGGAGAGCCTGGATGCAAGATCTCACCTTTAAACAGTCATTGTCAGTGTTTGCAGCACCTCAATGTGGTCAAACACAGAGAAATGCGCTGTCAAAGAAAAATTGTGTGTGGTCCCTTTAAGAAAACCGGCAGATGACGCATCATCAAATGATGTCATCTGACCGGCTTCCTTTAATTGGCCGGCAAGCCCGCATTGGCCGGATGCAGTTGGGGGTGGGACTGGAACCCGGAAACCAGCTCCCAAGCTGCATCCATTGGAAAAATCGCGGCCTCAGCATTCACAGCCCTCTGGAGTAGAGAATTCCAAAGATTCACAACCCTCTGAGTAAAGAAATTCCTCCTCATCTCAGTCTTAAATGGCCTACCCCTTATCCTGAGACTATGCCCCCTAGTTCTAGATCCTTTCTTCAAATTCTCTTTCCCAAGGTTCCCAATGAAAATGGTGCAGGCAGGGATCAAAATTATGCAGTTACCCATCTCCCTCCTCCGTACTGATAGGTGCTAATTTGTGCCCAGCAATGCTGACTGGGCGTGGTGGGATTTCTTAAGCTTATTGTGCTTGTTTATCTTATTCTGGATGTGGAAGTAACGGTGCACCTGTTCTTTATGCATGTGTTTTATGAACCCAAGACAAACTTGGCATAATGCACTCTCATGTCTGGATGACAAGCAATTTAAATGGTGGTCATGGATGAGCTATTTTTTTTGCACAGTTTTTAAAGCCTTTGGGACATGTTTGTACAGATATGCTCACCCAACTATGCAGGCGTTTTGATTTTTTTCAATGAAGGCAATGTACTGCAAGGACATATTGTGTGACTACAGCCCAGCTGAAAAAATTCCAGGTTATAGCAGAGCCCCTCATACATCATTGCTTTTCGTTTGTTTGTCTCTGTCTGCTCTATTTGCTTTTGATTTGGCCGTCAAGTGGAGCATACGATTGGACACTAGTTACCAGGTGACCTCAAAAGGCCTGGAAAGGACAGCCGAGTATTATATTTTCTGGAAGTTCGTTGCCTGGTGCTGAAACCCAAAAAGAGAAAGAAAATCCAGACAGGCAAGATTAAATAACAGAACATCTAACCTATGTTGTAGAGAGGCTGTAAAGGTTGTCCAAACCGTGGTGTGAGAGATCTAACATGAGGAGAAAAGAACATTCAGCGATAGAAAACTGAAGTGTTGAAACGGCATAGGTCCTGGGGCCTTATACAAAGATGGAAGCCGCAAATTCATGGTGAAATTTTGATGTGGGGATTCAGCATGTAGTTTCCCCAGAACCTATCAGGCACGACTAAACTCCTAGGATGTGTGCAGGATGCTGAGTGAAGAAGGTGAGTTTAGTGCATCTATAAAAAGTAGCATAATCAATGTAGACTTAAAAGACAACTTCAAATCTTTAGCAGCTTCGTTAGTCACAGTCATCAGTAGAATTATCATCGGTCTAGCGTGGAGAATGAATCATTGTCGGTTCTATAGGGGATGGGAAATTTTTGATTATTAACAGCATGGGGACTTCATGGCGATATAAACTAATATTTTAGAAAAAGAAGAGGGGAAGAGCAATATTTATTGCTTGAATTATTTAGGTAAGTCCTGCCTGTCCCCATGGTTCAGATGGATGTTAAAGATCCCATAGCATTCGAAAGGCAGGGAGTTCTCCCAGGGTTTTGGCCAGCATTCCTCCTTCAACCAACACCAAAAAAACCAGACTAACTGATTATTAATCTTAATTGCTGTTTGTGGAATCTTGCTGTGTGCAAAATAGCTGCTGTGTTTGCCAGCATAACAAATGCTGCACTGCAAATGAATTCATTGCATGTGAAGTACTTCTGAGTTTCTGATGGTTACATATAATGAGATGTTTCTGAGTCACGTGCAAAAATGCACCATGAGGGTTCATTATTTTAATTCATTTTTACTAAACAGTGCACAGGCGACCCTACTTCACCTCAGTTATCAAAACTAAAGTATAAAATCTATACCTAGAGTGTTTCAGTTACTAGTTACAATGGGATTAAGGCCATAAGTAACTACTAGAGCAGCTGTTTGAATATTAATTTACAATTCAGATAAAGGATCCCACCAAATTGTTAATCTATCATTTTCTATTTGAATTGCAAACTGACCTGATGTACGTTTTTAGGATTTTCTGTTCCTATTTCAGATTTCCAGCATTCACACTTTTTCTTTTTATCTTATTAAACATTCCTGACTCTCTTTCTACCCGTATTGAGCTTTCATCCATCGCTCTGATTCAAAGAACACTTGAACAGCTGCTGCCACCCAGCTTCTAGCTACATATTGAGCACTGACTGTACATCAAGCTAAGCAGCTTAGCAGAAGGAAGCACATACTATAATACTAAAGATTCGGAACGTATTATTGCTACCCACAGTCCTGACTGCTGCAAGACAAGTAACCATTTTGGAAGCTGGCTTTATGCTGCATAATTACCTGCCCATCGCAAAATAATCCCAAATCAACTCTTCAGCCTCAAAATTATTATTTAAAATATGTTTTGCCCTTAATACCTTTGTTCCTACCATGATTGCCTGTCTTTATTTTTGTTTAAGAATTGATTAGCACCATTTAAAGTGTATGGATGTTCATACAAGATATTGTACCAGTGACCACACATTATGTGAGTTCCTTTTCAACATTGAAAGCTGTGGCACTTTTGTGTTGTGATATTACTTAGAATGACAGAAACTCTAACAGTTTCAGTCGCGAATGACGTGCAGTGTTCTATTAATACGGTAACAATGGCGGCTTCTTAAATGTGCTCTGGAATGCCTCATGGGATGCAGGGCATCAAGTCTGATCTGACTGCAGCAAGGTACTTATTTTAGCTTTATGGTGGTTTAGTAATATGTTCCATAATTTAAAAAAAAAGTATCTCTGTGATCCACAGTAAAGTATATTTGACTTACTTTTTGTGGGGAGGGAGAAAGAGATGACATTCCATACACTCAGCTAAAAGTATCAGACACATCTTTCACACATCACAGTATCTCCTAAAACTAGGTAAATGACTTTACTGCTGCACAAATTGACTTCTGAATGGCAAAAATACTGAAATCACAAAACTAAAAAGTAAATTTACAAGTCTCTAGGCGACTACAGCAAATTAACTCCATACCTGTAGAAAATCGGTTGTAAACATTGTCATTTAATTTTGTGCTGTAAGAAATCTTTAAAACAATTATACTATGCATACTCATATTTCATAAATATTTTTAGTCATTATCAGAATTACCTTTAGTTCCTAAGTACTAGATCAGTCCCTGCAGGTGACACTTCCCACCAGTGAAAATAAAATGCAACTTTACATTGATGTGAGTGATCACTTAGTGTTTTATAGACTGTGTTCGTAGTTCAGCCAATTGCACTACATTTGCTCCCTTTCCCAAGAAAGCATTCCCCCCTTTCAATTGTGGTCTCCGTGATAGCAATTGCCTTTTATCACCTGTACGTTGCTTTGCACGTTGCAATTTCTTGTGCACAGCAACTGAAGTAGATGAAATAGCAAACTACTTGTTCACACTGACTTGAACTTCAGATTAGTTCCTCACACTCAAAACATCCTTCTCTAATGCTCACCTGCAACAGTCTGATATATCCAGGTATCATCATCCGCAGTGGAATAAACATTTCGATCAAGTATTTCTTCTTTGATCCTGTAGAGAGATGGAGGTTATAAGTGAATTATCACTTAGTTGGGATCTTTGTTGCTACAAACTTTGTCTCTTCACATTCAGCTTGGTATGGTTTGACAAGGCAGTAGATTACACAGCTCTACATTCAATGCCTTTGTGAGCTCTTTATATACAAGCTTCAAGTAAGAATAGACTGGATAAGTTGCATGAGCTGTCACGTGTTATCAATCTGAGGTGCTTATATGTTGGCAGAAGGCCTTGAACAAGAAGCCTACAGGCTAAGACTGTCTGCAATATATTTGCAGAGATAGGCTCAGCTTTATCTGATTTTACACAATGCAGATGGACAGATTTAAAATATATGACATCGTTGCCTAGAAATTGAATTGTGCCCAAATTGGAATGTGCCCAAATCCCGGTGTAGCGCACACGACATGTGCCTAAGGACGCCGGCTAGAAGGACCACTGCAAATTGGTTCACCAGCCTCATTCAGAGAGTCATACGGCACAGAAGGAGGCCATTCGGCCCATCGAGTCCGTGCCGGCTCTCTGTCGAGCAATCCAGTCAGTCCCATTCCCCCGCTTTATCCCCGTAGCCCTGCAAGTTTATTTCCCTCAAGTGCCTATGCAGTCTCCCCTTGAAAACATTGAGTGTCTCCGCTTCCACCACTTCCGTCGGCAGCGAATTCCAGGTCCTCACCACTCGCTGCATAAAAAAGTTTTTCCTCACGTCCCCCCTGTATCTCTTGCCCAGAACCTTAAATCTGTGTCCCCTAGTCCTTGTACCGTCAACTAGTGGGAACAGCCTTTCCCCGTCTAGCCTATCCAAACCTGTCATGATCTTGTACACCTCTATCAAATTCCTTTATTACGGGCAAGCTACGGGCGCCAGGCGCGGCCCGAGAGGCAGCTCGGCGGTCATGGTGGGACGGGGGCTGCAAGATGAGTCGGCTCAATGCTAACTGAGGTCTTCAGGAGAGCTTGGTGTGGGAAAGGCAATCGGGAAGGGGGTGGGGGCGAGCAGCGGCCCGTGAATTTAACGTGGAGTCAGGAGGAGCACTCCTGCTCCTCCCAGCTCCCCAATAAGGCAAGGAAAAAACTTCAAACTTAATTTTCGGGTGGCAACCTCCAGCGGTCCCTTTAAGCGCCTGAAGAAACTGGCCGCAGCTTGCGCCCTGGATACCCGAGGAGGAGCCCAAACCAATGTGGCAGGTGCTGCACTTCCAGCGTGGAATGAGAACGTGCACGCTGGACCTTTGGTAGGGGCCCGTGTTATGCCTGTAACATGAGCGCGCAGTGTGATCTAATTTCTGGGGCTGTGCCTCTTGACTTGCGTTTAAATGGTTCTAGACCAAAATCTGATTTATGCAGAATATCTTGAATTTTTTTAAATATTACTGTGTTTTTACGACACGCTGATGGCATTTTTAATTTGATAATGTGGCACCTGTGAAGATAGCTGCAGAGCCTGAAACTCATTCCTGGAGGAGGCTATTCAGCCCCTCGAGCCTGCTCACCATTCAGTTAGATCATGGCTGATCTGTAGCTCAACTCCATTTACCTGCCTTAGCTCCATATCACTTGATACCCTTACCTAATGAAAATCTATCCATCTCAGTCTTGAAAGCTCCAATTGACCCAGCATCCACCGCCTTTTGGGAAAGAGAATTGCCGATTTCTGCTACACTTTGTGTGGAAAAAGTGCTCCCTGATTACCCTCCTAAGAGGCTTAGCTCTAATTTTAAGATTATGTCATCTCGTTCCTGATTCTCCCATCAGAGGAAATAGTTCCTGCGGAGTAGAGTTTCTGCCTTGGGCGCAATCGGCTATTCCAGGGCAAATTACGCCCAAAATTGTGCATATTGTGAAAAGTGTTTTTCTTCCGAGTTTCCGCTCAAACTCATTTGCGTATCGCCGAACACACAATCTCCCATGACCAGCGACACAGGACAGCCTTTTAAAATGGAATTTTTTTTAAAAAATAAAGAAATCTTGCTTTAAAATATTCCTCGATATATTTAAGAGTGGTAACTTTGTGCAGTTTGATTAGTACAGCTGAAAATGGGTTTATCACAAAAAAATAAGCATTTTAAATCAGTGTCAATCCACCACCTGTGAGTAACTCGATTTTAGATTACTGAAAATGATTTTTTTTAAATATACAAAACTATTTTCTAGTTAGATTGGGGTACAGTAGTCAGTTTCTTAGTAAATTAAAAATCAATCATTCAAAACCTTTCAAAACGTACCTTTCAGGGCGCAAGGAACACGAAAGTTACAGCTTAATTTTTGGAGCCTCCTTGAAGGCCCACAAATGAGCGCAATTAGTGGAAACTCGCCATGGTGATTAATTCACCCTGGGGGCGTGGCCTGTTTTGGGGTGGGGGGGGGCCGCCCGATTCTAGCATTTTTATTAAACTAGTGCAAAAGATTGTGGAAACTCAAGGTGTGCTGAACGCAATTTGCACTTAAGATTCCATAATCTTTTGTGCCGGTTAAGCCGATAGAGGGAATTGCGTCGAAAAAAACAGCGCAATCGAGCGGAAACTCCAGGCCTCTGTATCGAATTCTTTTAACATTTAAACACTTCGATCAAATCACCCCTCAATCTTCTATATTCAAGGGAATACAAGCCACATTTATGCAACGTGTCCTCATAATTTGATGTCAGCTGTGGCTCAGTTGGTAGCACACTCGCCTCTGAGTCAGAAGGTTGTGGGTTCAAGTCCCACTCCAGGGACTTGTGCACATAAATCTGGGCTGACACTCCAGTGCAGTGCTGAGGAAGTGCGGCACTGCCAGAGGGGCCGTCTTTCGGATGAGACGTTAAACCGAGGCCCCGTCTGCTCTCTCAGGTGGACATAAAAGATCCCATGGCACTATTTCGAAGAAGAGCAGGGGACTTATCCCCGGTGTCCTGGGGCCAATATTTATCCCTCAACCAACATAACAAAAACAGATTATCTGATCATTATCACATTGCTGTTTGTGGGAGCTTGCTGTGCGCAAATTGGCTGCCGCGTTTCCCACATTACAACAGTGACTTCACTCCAAAAGTACTTCATTGGCTGTAAAGCGGTTTGAGACGTCCGGTGGTCATGAAAGGCGCTATAGAAATGCAAGTCGTCTTCTTCTTCTCTGAGCCCCAGTGTCATTCTGGTGAATCTGCGCTGCACCCCCTCCAAGGCCAATATATCCTTCCTGAGGTGCGGTGCCCAAAACTGAACACAGCACTCCAGATGGGGTTTAACCAAGGCTCTATGCAACTGAAGCATAACTTCCTCACTTTTGTATTCCAGCCCGCTTGAGACAAAGGCCAACTTTCGATTAACCTTTTCGATTACTTTTGTACCTGTCCACTCGCTTTAAATGATCTGTGGACTTGGGCTCTCAAGTCTCTTTGCTGATCTATACTTCCTAGTTTCTCACCATTTAGAAAATACTTCGATTTATCTTTCTTCGCTCCAAAGTGGATGACCTCACACTTCCCCACATTAAACTCCATCTGCCGTAGTTTTGCCAACTCACTTACTCTGTCTATGTCCTTTTCAACTTCCTGCTCTCATCTGCACTGCTTATTGTCCCTCCTAATTTATTTCTGTTGGTCGTGTATATCTGTGGTAAGTCGGAACCTTGGAGTCAGCAATGGGGAACCTCTGTCGTTGAAGCCGTAGGAGCAGTGGGGCAAACGATAAGGCTGAGCTGGAAAGGTCACTGAACGGTAGGAGAACCTTTCTAGATAAGGCATGGAAGATAGTGCGCAACGATGAGAATCTTTGAAGCTACACTGGGTAGTATGGCGAGATGCTGAAAAACCTTTAAATGTGGATGTGCCCATTTTCAAAGGCAGGCAAATACAGAATCCTAAATTTTTTTATCTTCTGTCAGATTACATTTTTTTATGCCATTTGAAAGTTAAAAAGTTGTTTTTTTTTGCCAATGTATCTCCTCTGTGGTTGACGACGATGCCTTATGCTGGGGTACAGTTGCACAGGTGCTACAACCTTTAAAGGTCTTGTCCATGTGACCATTCATAGAATCATAGAAATTTACGGCACAGAAAGAGGCAATTTGGCCCATCGTGTCCGTGCCGGCCGAAAGAGCTCTCCAGCCTAATCCCACTTTCCAGCTCTTGGTCCGTAGCCTTGTAGGTTACGGCACTTCAAGTGCATGTCCAAGTACTTTTTAAATGTGATGAGCATTTCTGCCTCTACCACCCTTTCAGGCAGTGAGTTCCAGACCCCCATCACTCTCTGGGTGAAAAAAGTTCTCCTCAACTACCCTCTAATCCTTCCACCAATTACTTTAAATCTGTGCCCCCTGGTTAGTGACCTCGCTGCTAAGGAAATAGGTCCTTCCTATCCACTCTATCTAGGCCCCTCATAATTTTATACACCTCGATCAAGTCTCCCCTCAGCCTCCTCTGTTCCAAAGAGAACAACCCCAGCCTGTCCAATCTTTCCTCATAGCTAAAATTCTCCAGTCCTGGAAACATCCTCGTAAATCTCCTTTGTACCTTCTCTAGTGCAATGACATCTTTCCCTGTAATGTGGTGACCAGAACTGTACGCAGTACTCGAACTGTGGCCTAACTCGTACCTAACATTCATAGTTTCACCTCACCCTCACACACTTAGCACTGCTGCAAGCCTCACACCCACATCTCACGGCTCGCATACACTGCGAGCTATTCAACCATGACAGCCACATCACCCAAACAGATTGCACCACACTCACTGACACACTTCCCTCTCTCTTGCAGGACGAGGTGGCACACAACCGGAGGCAGCAGGAGTTAACTGGCGGGGGAGAGGCGCACCTGCATCTCCTAACCCATGGAGGAGACGGTGCTGGTCATTATTGGGACGACCATTGCTGAGGCTGTGGCGAGCTGCGGGGCTGAAACTATAGAAGATGACGGTATCCTCATACCTAATCCTCCTTCCCCCATCCCACTTCCCCCTCATTCCACAATGTCTTCTGATTTACAACCTGCAGTTGGTGTAAGCATGCACCTCTTGCTTTCCACCCCACCCCACCCCTCCCCTCACCACAACCTTCTCCTTGTGCCTTTCTCCTTTCAGCTACCCAACAACTGCAACCTGGCCAGGCAGTGGTGGAAGAGCAGGAAGATAGTTGAGATGAAGACACACAGTCACTCGATTTCACACTCGCAGCCACCAGCTCAGATCTTGCAGGTATCTTAGAGGATAGCATAAGGCGGGATCTGCATGTGGTGAGACACCAGGCACGAGTGGCCTGCAGCCAGGGCAGGGGACAAGGATAGCACCGGTGCCAGCTTGCTGGAGGGCGAAGTCGCACACAAATTCTGCTACGGAGGACTCGGGTGAGCACTTCGATGGGGCAGGCTGTAGAAGAAGGCTGATGGGTATGCACAATGAAATGCTTGGTGCATTGGGAAGCCTGCCAGAAAGCCTGCGTGCAATGTCAAAGAGCATGGAGCAGTCTGGCACCAGCTTGGCACAGGATTTTGCACAGAGTTTGCAGCTCATATTTTCCAGCATGGATGTGGTGGCCAATTCTATTAGCACACTTGTGGACCCAACCATGATGCAGCGTCTGATGGCTGATGTCTTAGCTTCCACTGCAGCGCAAGCAGCCACCCACCCAACATCTGACTGCTGTAGTGGAAGCTCAGATTGCTGTCGTCATGGCTGCGGATGCCAGTGTTCAAAGAGCCTTGCAGGGTGTCACAGCAGTCCAGCAATCTGTCCTCCAACAGATTACTAGGATTGCTGAGGCGCCGTCCCAGGGGAGTGGCAGTGGCTCGTGGAGCACGAACCTGCTGTTCTCTCGCAGGATGACTGCATTCATCCTCCCACCACTGCCATTCTGCCAGTGCCCTTGCTGTTGCCCGTCAGCCAGCCAGCCCAGACTGCAGCCGCTCATACCGAGATGGTGCAGTCCGCAGCCAGGCTTTCCAGGCCCAGAGTAGCTTGAGGTCATCCTCCAAGGCCATCTGCAGTCTCCTCCACTGAAAGTCAGCAGCCTTACACTAGGACAGGAAAAGGCACATGGAAGACAGGCACTAAGGGAATACACAAGGGTAATTAGTTGTGTTTGCATGCAATATGACATGATTTCATTTATAAATTTGGTTTGGAATGTTTATTTTGTGGTGGCTTTTATTTTTGCAGTATGGCCAAGCAGACACTGTGATGGTCAGTGACATAGAGAAGGTAAGGTGTGGGACTGTTGGTGAATGGGGAATTGGGGTTGAGTTTACTGGTATTGCACTCGGATGAGTTCTTCACGGACAGCCCGGACAGAAAGGTGCTGTCTAGGTCGCCTCCTCCCTGCCTCCTCCTCTTGCTCCTTAGCTGCTCCCCGTATAGCTGGTGGCAAGGGCTGTGTCCTCATGATGGCGAGGTTGTGCAGCCTGCAGCAGACCACCACGAATCTTGACACCCGCTCTGCCGAGTACTGCAGGGCTCCTCCAGAGCGGTTCAGGCAGCGCAAGTGTTGTTTCAACACACCAATGGTCTGCTCGATCACATTTTGTGTGGCAGCATGGCTTTCACTGTATGCATGCTGCCCCTGTGTGTGGATTGCGCACAGGAGTCATGAGCCATGTCGTCAGTGGATAGCCTTTGGTGCCCAGTAGCCACCCTCTGGTGTGCCATGGTGGCTCAAATGCAAATAGCACAGTGGACTGCCGCAGAATGAAGGCATCAGGACTGCTGCCAGGAGACCGGGCATTGACCTGCATGATGCGCTGCCTATGGTCACACACCAGCTGAACGTTGAGGGAGTGGAATCCCTTTCGGTTCCGATACATGGCAGTGTGACACGTGATGCCATTAAAGCGACGTGCGTGCAGTCAATGGCACCCTACACCATGGGGCAGCCTGCAATCCTAGCAAAGCCGTGTGCTCACTCGGCCTGTTGCTCTATGGCAAGAGAGAATGAAATGTTTTCAGCTCTCTTTGAATACAGAGCCTCAGTGACCTCCCTTACGCAACAGTGGATGGCAAACTGCGAGATGTTGCAAATATCTCCAGCTCCAGCCTGGAAGGAGCCTGACACATAAAAGTTCATCGCCGCGGTCACCTTCACAGCCACTGGCAATGTGGTCCTTGCCCTGCTCTGAGGTTGCAGTTGTGACTGCAGCAGGTGGCAGATTTCAGTGAGGATGTCATTACTGAAGCGCAGACGTCTCACACATTGTTCCTCGCTGAGGTTCAGGAAGGAGAATTGCTCCCTGAACATGCTGGGTGGATATGGCCTCCTGCTGAGTGCCCTTCTCCCCCCTCTAGCTGCTTGTCCTGCTCTGCTCTGTTCATTCCCCAAGTAAAGCTGTATTCCAAGGGGAAGTCCTACTAGTGCACCCCATGTCTGTCAGCAAGTGGTTTGTGCAGAAGCCTTGAAGTCAGGAAAAAGTCCTTCAGCACCTGCCACACCACACCCTGTAGACTTTCACAACTTGCAACAACTATAGAAAGCACCAAACGCTTGTAGAATCGTATCAATAGCCAGAAGAAATCAACCAGCAACTAACCTGTAAATAGTTGACGATCCCTTTGAATAGCCCTGGTTGGCGGTGGGGGGGGGGGGGAAAGAGGTAGTTGGGGGTCCTTCCTGCTGCTGAACACATGGTCAGCGGTGCGAGCTTGAGAGAGCATTAGCTGCAGCGTTGAGCTCCAAAATGGCAGTGCTGGCGTCAATTCAGCGGTGCGCGCTGATTGACGTAATGATCTGCCTACTCTCCATGCTTCCGGCAGACACTCACTGTGCGCGCGCGCACTAATGACCTCACCAATGCGGTATCCGGCGTGATTTGCCCCACAAATGTACGCTCACGCCGCGGACGTCATTTTGGACCTCTGAGGGCACTTGTAGTGCCCAAAAAACGGGCGCTACGGATTCAAATTTGGCGCCCTATTAATCCAGATTCCACTGGCTGGAAAATTGCAGGTTGTCAGAATTAGGCCTAAAGTTAACAAAAGTATGATTTTGGTTATAATATCTGCTAAAAGAGCTAACTTATTGTGCAAAAGACGACAGTTTTTAATTTTTTGAAAAGTAGTAACTTAATAATTCACTGTGCAAAGGTAGAAGTTTCCAAAGAAACAAATATTGATTATTTACTAACTACTGACGTACATTTTACGTCAAACAGGTAACCTATTGTGCAAAAGAAGACCCTTTCGGATATTTTGAAAGCAATTCATTGTGCAAAATGAACATTTCCAGGAATCAAATATTGATTACTTGTCACTAATCTATTAAGTCAATAATTTGTATTGAATTAACAGAAACAATGTTTAACTGAGATTCTTGTTAATCAAATATAAAACTTGATTAAAAAATGCCTTTATCTTGGGCAAAAATTTTCCAGGAGCAGGCAGAGAAATAAACTTTGACAAAATGGCAATTTGTTCCTACCAATATGGATTGAACAATTCAGTTGTTCAGCCCAATGTCAAATTCAGTCTTCAGCAGCCACAATACCACCTAACCTCTTTACCAGATACTGATCCACCTTTCTGTATGAACATTATTCATGCTTTTGTACACTTGGTCCAATGGGTTCCTAAAACTTAACAGGACTGTAAGAAAGTGGCGCTGTAAATACTGGGTCATTTGTGCGGCCATTTCACATGTTGCTACTGGACCTGTACGACCACGCACAGGGTACAGGTATACTAAATACCACTGCTGTTCTAGGTTCCAATTCCCATACCACTACACAATTGCAATACATTTGGTTTGTATTTGTAATGGATCTACATCAGTGGTTACTGCTGTATAGAAGATAGCACATTGTTCTGCACTGGCAGATCGATATATGTTGGGACTTAATCAAGGTGAAATAATCTCTGTATACAATCCTCAACAGGAATGGTAGTGAAACTACGTTACCTACAAATCCACAAGTAAGCCTCCATTGACGAGCAGGAAAAACAACAGATGGCAAGACTATTCCATGCGCCCAGTTAGGGTGCCACTGTTTAGAAACCAGGAATACCAATTGTGAGTCACCAGCACCAGTGAAATTTGTAGGCTGAAAGGTGAAATGATGGCAATTTTTTCATACAAAATTAAAATTGTAAACCATGAGAAAAATAATACTGTGCTGGTAAATAAAAGTATTATGGTGTTTCAGGGCTTCAGACAAATAAAGGTAAATCAGAATTACTAAAGAACTACCTTTTTGTACTGGAGTGGGGAATACAAGTGACAGGGCCAGGGCAATCTCCAACAGATTTATAACATTAACTATTTTGACCTTTCTTGAGGACCAATCGAAGCCATCTGAGCATTTTATATTGTACAAAGAACACTTTTCCTTTCAAGATAAACACTGCAAGCATAAACTGCTGTAATGAAACTCCAGGCACTTAATGCAATTCCCACATGCAGCATTATCTGAAACACATATCCGAGCCTCCACAAAATGTTAACAGCAGCTCTGCAAATTGCACTGGATTGTAACAATATTTTATTACCAGCATTGAAAAACGTATACTTAAGGGCATTATTTAATACTGTTCGTCGTAAGCAGAATTAACCATTTACTAACCATTCACTGTCAACTTATTTTTAAAATATCTGATGCCGATCATGATCGGGCGGAAAGCAAATGTGAACTCGATCTCAGTATCAGATTACCAGGGCTGCCATGGAGGGTTGTTTCAATTCCAATTGTCCATTGCCAGGCATGTCATCTTGGACTCCAAAAAAAATCTCATACCCTGCTGCCTCCCCCCAAAAGGGATAGTCACTAATTGGTCATTATTAAGTGACAAATGCAGGTTTGGGCCCTCATGAGCACCATGGCGAGCAGCATGACTCGACAAACTATGTGAATGCATTGCCACCATCCTCCTGACCACAGCATAGACACACACCATATCCCATCAAATGGTGGTTTCATGAGTTGGAGGTACACAGCTTCAGCAGCAGATGCCCCTCTTTCTGCTACCCAATACTGATATTTAAGCTCGTGTTCTCATACCCAGCCTCCAGGAACCACCTTCCTGCAACTGTCATTGCAAACCTCAATTTCCATATCAGTGTGGTAGAAGGACCTATCCAGGTCAGTTTGCGATGTGCCAGCCATATTGATGTTTTAAATGTCTAAGTCCAAGGCAAAAGACAAAATGACCAGGCTTGTTTGCCATCAACTGCTTAATCCAGGACCTCATGCGAAGGATTTTGGCAAAAAGGTTGACTCCCACCCCCAAGTACTAAGCTACAGGTTGAAGTAGGCTGAGGCCTTCCAGCCTGCAACCAATTCCTTTTTTTTTAAAATCACCTTGCAACTTTGTCTTGGACCTCAAACACTGGGCAAACAAATACTGAGCCATGAATCAGAGCTATTTGGACACATCTTAAACACCTACTTTAAAAATAAAAGTAAAATGCTTTTGTTTCTGCAGCAGCTAACAATGGATCGAATAAAGAAACAATCATTAGACACAAATTACTTCTTGTCCCTTTCATGCACACCAAGGGATAGGGATCTGATCATAAAAAAGGAAGTCAAATTCCACAGATTAATAAAAACTAGTCCATTTCTGGTTTGGAATCTGGGTTGATGTTCATCACTGCGACAGTAGCGTAAACACTATTTGGAATCTTAGTGTATTTTTTATGACAATTAACAGTGCTATATTAGTAGCCAAACTGCTACTGTTGATAATGCCCTGTGCAGCGGAGGATATCCATTAGTCTCATTTCACCAATTTCCAAACTTTTCCATATTTTTGGAATGGTTTTCTTTTCTCCACAAATGAACCTTGTGCCTATTTTTTTTGCCAGATATCAAAACTTCAGGCTGCAAGAAGATTTTCAACCGTGTATAGGATAAATGAGGAGCCTTGCTTGAAGGGAACATGGGTTGAAGAATAAGCACTACAATGTTGTAGCCCTATCTCCGACCCACACTCCCTTCAAGTGGGGTGTGAGGCATCAATAAGTTTACCCACACACTTTACAAATGGTCTATGTTGCAGACTTAAAATAAGTAGCTGTGGCTTGTGGTCTGGTAACTCAGAGGAAGCTTAGATATGGAAAAATAGGATGCATGCTGACCTGTTTAAGATGGTTGCCGTATTCATAGAATAGTTATGAAATCACTACCACTGCCCTAAAATAAACAAATCAACCTGTAGGTCAATCCATGTCAAAACGCCAGTGAACAAGATGGAACACTAAACACAAAAGCCTACTTATAATCTAGAATTATTAACTTTACACAAATACCAAGTTTGCCCTGTAAGTCCTTGCTCATTTGTTTTGATGCCATAAGTTAAAATGCGCCAAGGAATATATGGAAACAATAAATGAATGGATATTTTTCTAAATTGTAATGCTTTGTTATCTGTTAACTATGATGTCTGAATGGTATGCATAACTAGCATATCTAAATAGGGGTTCTTAAAAATGTGGCAGGCCGTTCAGATGAGTATATAATTTTGCCATTTTGCTTCCCATGTTAACTCAGGCACACTTTCCTCGCAATGTTCATGAATTAGTGGATATTGGACTCTTGCTATAATGATCGAACAAATGTGAAACATAAGCTGAACATTTTCTTTGGTCTTATAAAATCATACAGTCAGGATCAAATGCTATCTTTCCAGTGACCAGGCAGCTCTAGTTAAAGACGAGAAGAATGAATAAGGACAGGTGAAAATGTTACCAATGTTTACAATGTAAATATATTTGTTTTAATGATGAGTTGGGTCGGATCAACCTTCTCACTGTGCTGAGGGCGCCAATGCCGAGTAAATGGGCTACAACCAGAATGCAAATGAGGAAAAAAAGCTGCTTATACTGGGAGCCTTCATCAGATTTAATGTGTTGGGCAGGTCAATCTCGCATTTTTGAAAATGAGTAAGAATTGAAGCATGAGGTTCTGCACATTTACCCTTTTTAAGAAATGGAATGAAACGACATGAAAAATGTAAAAGAGAAAAGAAACCCCACAGCTATCCCTAAGATAACCTTTTGCTGAGCAGGCCAATGATGTCCTAATCATTTATGCTTAATAGACAGACATTTAATATCTACAGAAAGTTATTTTTTTTTACAAAAACGAATGGTTCAGAATTTGCTGGGAAATTAACGGTGAGTTTAATGCGCACGCTGTTACTAGTGTGTAAATAACCCAGCAATTTGTTGCGAGGCAGAGATACGCCATGAGTTGGGAATCGCCACAAGTTGCTGGACGATTTGTATTGCGCCATTACTAGCCTTACGAAAACGGGAGCTCGCTCTCAACCTACCTGGGAGTTTCAAGAAATTGCGGATTTGTGCTATTGAAAAAAATTAAACTTGCCGCAAAAAGTTAGGTTTGGTACTTAACGATGCAAGGAACCTTTTAATTACGAGATTTATGTTCCTGCAATACCACTCAGCCTCTCTGGCCCAGAGAGGGAATAATTGAAATTGTGGAGTCTCATTCCTACAGCTAGCAAATTGTTCCCAGAGCTTTTTAAAAAAACTTTGGCTGTGATTTTGTCATTGGATGTGGTTTGGGTGTGGGTCAGCTGGTTTCCAGGTTCCAGTCCCGCCCCCAACTGCATCCGGCCTACGGACGTGATTTTACGTCGATTGACCTTGTTAAGCCTGCCCTGCGGGCTTGCCGGCCAACTAAGAGGAAGCTGGTCAGATGACATCATTTGATGACGCGTCATCTGCCGGTTTTCTTGAAGGGACCACGCACAATTTTTTTTTGACAGCTCCTTTCTCAGTGTTTGACAGCATTGAGGTGCTGCAAATACTGACAATCACTGTACAAAGGTGAGCTCTTGAACCCAGGCTCTCCAATGACTCCCTCCTTAGGCTAGAACAGATGGCAGCTGCAGGTGAGGCTACAGAAGCGATCTGTCACTGGTGAGAGAGGTTCTCCCCATGAGGTGGCGCTGGACATCCAATTCAAAACTTGTTACCTACAGAAAAGTGTAAATACATTAAAAATGATTTTCTCAACATTTTCTTACCTCTGAAACCATTGGATCCCTCACACCACTTCTGCAGCTGTCATCAATGCAGAAACATTACAGCAGACTCACAACACGCCACACTTACCTGGCGTGGTGTCCGGACGTCAGGAAACCCGAGGCAGAAGCAGCAAAATTGAAAAAGAGCCTGTTAACAAGTATCAAGTACCTGTTAACAGGCAGTTAAGTGGCTATAATCCTCTTCCTGCCGCTAGGTGTCGGGTCCATGCGCAAATCGGGGACCCAAAATTTGGGAAGATTGATTGGAGGCGGCTTGACAGCGGGTTTCCTACCCGCTGTCAATCTTTGCGATTTTGACAGCAGGTCCCACCTCATAACCCGCCCCCTGAGCACCGGCAAAATTGCGGCCTTTGACTTGAAAAATACTTCTCCTATGTCTCTTTTTTTCTCTCCCTCAATCCAATCTTTCTTTCCCTCTCTTTACTTCTCGTTCCGTATCTAGCTTGACTCAAAACAAAATCAAGTACTCAGACTCTAGGATTAAAGTAATGGAAATCTGGGAGAGAAGAGAAAGGGAAAAGAGAGAGTGATTGCCACCAAAATCCAGGGCACAATTATCTATAAATAATTTTTTAAAATGTTTTTTGGTATTCATTTTAGCTAATATTTTGTTGCATTAAATTCAGTTTCTATAAGGGGTTTCTAGTTTTTATAATATTTCAATTAAAATAAAAGCTAAAATGGAATGGCAGGTGGAAAAAAACATTGTTGACTGGGCAGTTTCAATGTTAGATGACAGAACAAGTGCTTCCATCTGTATCTCTATTCAGGCACGTTAAGAGTAGAGAGAGCACTGTTATCAGAAATTCAACAAGCAAATCGTAAATATAACGGAATTACAGAGTGGAGTTTCAAAAAGAACTTCAAATTTTCCATTCTGGGAAAGGGCTCTGGGGAAGGGAAGTAATCAATTCTAACCTGAAACAGAAAACTAGTTGTCTAGCTGCAGTATTTTGAAGGGGTAGCTTTGTTACTCAAGTGTATTTTAATTATGCAAAATCTCCTTAGCTTTGAAAACGTTTATCAAATGTGACATGATATAATGCAGATATATTAGGACTTTCAAATTCCAATCCAAATAAATTAGTATGTTTAAAAGTAATTTCTGAAATATAGTGACAATAAACTTTATGATCCATTTTACTGAATCACTATGCAAAAAGTTAATAAGGTTGTAGCAAATGATCCAACAAGTGCTTTAATTATCTCCCTATTCCAATAAACAACCAACAATACTGTTCAAAAGAGCAATTATAACAATTATGCACTGAATTCTTTACTATTTATAAAACAGTTAAGAATTTGGTTTGGCACATCACATTTCTGTTCTAGTTCCATGTTGCAAGTTTAAGAATTGCTCTCCAATACACTGAGAGAGAAGAAAAGGGGCTCTCCACCTACAAGGTTACTAGCTCAAGGTCGCCACAGCACAGCAGCACATGTGGCAAAATAATGCACCCGTGAACAAATTATTGTAATTTTTGTTAAATATACAAACTTGGGTCAGATCCTGTAAGAGGGTGGCACTGTGAAAACATGGAAACATAATTATCAAACCAAAATAATATGGTGTATGACTTAATAATTATATAGAGAATAATAGTTAGTGAATGATCCACCACATTGAATCTCATTAAGCAGCTCAAATGACACCATCTGAAACTCATGAGACTACTGGTTTGGATTCACTCCGATCTACAATGTGGAGCTCATGGGGTAGGCTTATTATTTTGTAGGTCCCTTCTTTACAAGTGATCAGTGACATTCAGTTTGGTTGATATGTGATATAACCACATGGCTATTGAGAGATTTTCCATTAAACAAGCTTGGATTGTAATCAGCAGATGTTCTGCTTCAGGGCTCCTGGTTCATGGCTTAGCATTGTGCAATTCTGCACTGAGAATCACAAAAACAATTTTTTTCCCCCTATGTTCAGCTAAATTCATATGACATGTTCTAACATTTCTGTGCTAAAGAACCCTGGGTTGGTCACAGAAAGGGGATCAAAGCGAGGGGAGAGTGGGGAAAGCGAGGGGAGAGTGGGGAAAGCGAGGGGAGAGTGGGGAAAGCGAGGGGAGAGTGGGGAAAGCGAGGGGAGAGTGGGGAAAGCGAGGGGAGAGTGGGAAAGCGAGGGGAGAGTGGGGAAAAGCGGGGGGGGGAGAGTGGGGAAAGAGGGAGGGAGAGGGAGGGAGGGAGGGAGGGAGGGAAGAGGAAGGGAAAGAAGAAGGGAGGGAAGAGGAAGGGAGGGAAGAAAGAGGGAGGGAGAGAGGGAGGGAGGGAAAGAGGGAGGGAAAGAGGGAGGGAGGGAGGGAAAGAAGAAGGGAGGGAGAGAAAGAAGAAGGGAGGGAGAGAAAGAAGAAGGGAGGGAAGGAAAGAGGGAGGGAGGGAAGGAAAGGGAGGGAAGGAAAGGGAAGGGAAGGGAGGGAAGGGAAGGGAGGGAGGAAGGGAAAGAGGGAGGAAGGGAAAGAGGGAGGAAGGGAAAGAGGGAGGGAGGGAAAGAGGGAGGGAGAGGAAGGAGGGAGGGAAAGAGGGATGGAGGGAGGGAGGGAAAGAGGGAGGGAGAGGG